>CM044059.1:5000000-10000000 GCA_024086825.1 Abrus pulchellus subsp. cantoniensis | reverse complement strand
TACACGAAAATTCACATTCACCCCAAATACATAGAGCTATGTTGAGGTAGTTGTGCTTCCAATTTTGACTCCAAAAGATTAGTTGCAAAAAATATAAAATATTATTTGGGTTGAAAACATGCTTATATATATGCATGGATAATCATGAAAATCAAATAGAGCATTGCATTCAGGTATTAACAATTTAAATGCAATCATGCAATGATATAATAATAGCACCTTCTAAGATCTGGATTTTACTCTCAAGATGATAGATTCCCACACATGCAAGAAAGGAAAAGTAACCAAACAATTTATCGTAGGAAGGTGGTAATGATAAAAGGGAATGATGTCATGTGTTCTGTAAATAACCAATTAGTTTATACCATATAGTTTATATCCAGTGCCTGGGATGGAATTAAATCTTCATTTAACAACAATGGATTAAATTTCAAACGCGAAACTAGAATGTTGTTTGTGATACAATCTCAACTTAGGTTCAATTCTCTTGTGTCAAATACGCACATATAACTTATTGTTTGCGTATCACAAAATTTGCAGGCATATGATGTTAAGGTGATGTTCTCACGCAATGCATTTCTGGTGGACATTGTTGGTGAAAGTTTTGGTCGAGTCCTGAAACTTGATTCAATTTCTGCCGGCAAATCATGGGCAGGAATAGACGTGTTGATATTTGACTCTTGGCATTGGTGGCTTCACACAGGAAGAAAACAACCGTATGTTAAAAAGCCCATACCCTAACACATTACATTATTTTATTAGAAATTTGGGAGTGGACCAAATTTAAGAATGTAGGAAAAAGAGTGTTAAATTTTTAGTGAATTATTTGTTTAAAAAATTTTAACCATTTGAACCAATAGCCTATTTACTTATACACTACTTAACTTATTGCTAACTTGTCATTTTTTAACCTTGTTATTTAACATATTTCACATGCAAACTTTGTAACAAAGTTCTCTTTTTCTTTTTTCCTCATACTTTGTGCTTGGAGATGGGATTTCATTCTTTCTCTTTTTTCAACAGATGGGATTTCATTCAAGTAGGAAATCGTACATTCAGAGACATGGATCGCTTGGTTGCATATGAGATTGCAATGAAAACTTGGGCCAAATGGGTTAATGAAAATATTGACCCTACCAAAACAAGGATATTCTTCCAAGGAGTCTCTCCAGATCATCAAAAGTAAGTATCTCCTATCACTGAATGGACTATAATTAGATGAAAGTTACAAAATTATGATATCATTGCCATTTCTTTTTTAAAATAATTTACTAAAGTGACACAATTATGACGGCTTACCAAAATCTACTGGAAAACTCACTTTTCAAGTTTGTTCCTTGTTATCTTTTGAGGCTTGTAAGAAACTTCAAAATATTTCATGGCACAAAAAATTAATTTCAAATTATAAATGAAAAAAAAATATTTGTCGATGCCTTTCCTTTTCTATCCGATCACTTTTTTGTCAAAACATCCGTTTTACCTTAGGGTACCCACTTTGATTGGGTAGTTGGGCTTTCGTCAAAATTCTAACTCAATGTTTTCGTAAAAAGCATTTTCTGAATTTTCAAACTTTATATATATAGCCCAACCCATAATGAATCTGTCAAAACAGAATACGATATTGAGACCATAACAAAAAAAATAATTAAACAAAAAGCATGATCACTAACAAATTGATGTTGAATTAGCCTCTATTAACATATCTTTTTCTCTTTTTCAAATTAAAATATTAATATAAAAATATTGAAAAGACTTCAAAAGAGGTTGTTATAAAAAAAATAGTATAATAAATAAATAAAATATCTTTCATAAGTTAGAAATGATTCATATGCTCTAATTTTAATGAAATTAAATTAGAGAAATTTTCAAAAAATAAAGAAATATAAATTATTTTGAACTTATAAATAAAGTTTTATTATTTTTTATATTAATTTTTTTCTCTTATAAGAGTTTTTATTATTTTAATGAAAAAATTATTGTTATAGATATATTACTATTTGTTATCAATATCAAATTTTAATATAATGTATTTTACTTTTAACACTGACTTTGTTAAAAAAAAAAAAAGCTATATTAATAAAAACCAATTTAACTTTACAATTCTTATTTGTTAGTAAATTATAATTCTTTTGTAATAGTTGTCATCATAAAAATATAAAGCATATATATAAATAAACAAGAAATTAACATACTATTATGTACAATTGGAGTTCACTTTTGTCTGAATTGTTTCAGTCCACAACAATGGGGTGAGCCAAGAGCAAACTTTTGTGAAGGGCAAACTAGGCCAGTGGTGGGAAAATGGTACCCAGGAGGGCCACACCCAGCAGAGTTGGTCTTAGAGAGAGTGTTAAGAGCCATACAAAAGCCTGTGTATTTGCTGAACATTACTACCCTTTCACAACTAAGGAAAGATGGCCACCCTTCTGTTTATGGATATGGAGGACATTTGGGCATGGATTGCAGCCACTGGTGCCTATCTGGTGTTCCTGATACTTGGAATGAGCTTTTATATGCTAGTTTCATTCAAATTTAAGTTCCTATACATTCTTACTGTTGCTGCTTATTACAAATAAAATGGGCCCCTAAAAAATGCATAATTTAAGTCCATCTACAAGTTATCTCATCTTATATTTTAAAATGGTTTTATTTTGGATTTTAATTTTGACTCCCGGTCGCAACTCGAACTTGGAATTCAAGTCAAGTAACAATGCGTATTGAAAATACAATTATACAACGTTAACATGTACCTCCTTTTCATATTGAATACAATTCATCTAAACCATTTTGATGAACGATGATAGTAAAGAAATTCAAACCTCTGATGACATGTTTATGATTTTTTTCTAATAAAATTGTTCATGAGTGAATACTTGCTCTGACAAGCATAACCCAAATGTTGTAAGATGTTAAATCATGACAAAAACATAAGGAATTATAACTAAAACATAATTCTTAAAACATAAATAAATATGCTGATAAGCCAACCTCAGTCATTGATAATTGTTAGAAAATTTACCGCGATGATCATATGCATTATTGTAGAGTCTACACACTGTAATATATAAAAAGGAAATAATTAATTTATATTAACTATTAATGAGATTCATTTTAACAGTTATTATAGAAAGCCATTTTCATTAGACACATATTATAAGTGGTTGAGAGAAATGAGGTCCTATGAATGTTTAGAGATATTATTCATTGCTAATAGTTTGTCTTAAGTTAACGAAGGACCAACCATCAGAAACCTAATTACTCGTACATTGATGATTCTTAAAACCTTTGAAATTTAAATTACAAAACAATTAAACTCGCAAGCAAAGCTCTCAATGCAAAAACAATGTATATTTGGCTTTGACCAATAGCTTTATCAATTAGATTTTAAAACAGGTTATATTTTATATTTTATTATAGTTTAGTAGGCATTAACAAGGTTACCTGTTGCAATAAAAACACCAAGATACAAGGTTTTCAAATTCAACAAATTAAAAAAGATGAGCCAATTTACTATAAGTTAAGAAAGGAAATGCTAGTGCAACAACCTATTGGGCACAGAAACACAATATTCATAACATATAATTGATCCAGAGTTCAGACCTTATATATCAGCAACCCAAAAGCACAATTGAATTTCTCAGTGAGTGCAAAGGACGTGTGACAACATAGAATTGAAGCAACGAAAAGGAAACAAAACTATATTTTCATTAGTTATTCATTAATATCCAATGAGAATGTTATTCTTTTATGGAAGAATATAATGGTAGTGGTGGTGGAGGTGAATTATGAACAGCTTCGTCATCACAATAGCCATCTAATATATCAGTCTCTTCAGTGGTGAACCCAAGAGATTCAACAATGTTAGGCCAGCAATCAAGTCCAATCACCCTAATTGCTTGGCAGCAATCATGGCCTAGGTAAGTCTCACCATTCACAAAAAATGTTACAATTTCACCACTACATGCATGCAGCTTCAATAGCGACTCCCAACAATTAGAGGGTTCACCTTGCAGCTTCAACCTAAATGCAAGGCTCATGGTAGATGATGGGTTGGAGAGTGATCTGGAATCAGCCACATATGTTGATGAGACCAATGCAGTAATTACTAACGCAACAAGAATAAAGGGGTTTTGAGTATCGGATGCCATTTTGGTTTTAGAAGAAAAAGGTGAAATGATGTTTGTGCTTAGTGTGGATGATTTTGGTGAAAAGTAGCAAAGGGTTTATATGGTAGAGGGTGTTAGTAACAGTCGTTGTATAGGGAGATAAAGAGTGTGAAAGCAATTTTGTGATGGTTACATAAGGGAAGTGAATGGGATAGGAGGATGTTCACCTTCTCCATATTAATTGGAGAAAACAAGATTCTGTGGAATTTAAATGCCAATTGATTCTGAATGTGTCTATGTGTCACCTTTATAATTAGAGATTAATCAATTCATAAATATCCAGTAATTTCTTTTGGCCGTTAAGAAGATTGTACATAATATATTAGAGATTGTATTGGATGCCAAGACCAAGAGTCTGTATATCTGAGAACACACAAGTTAATGAATTTTGTACATAATATAAAAGCCATATATTTATTATTATGAGGTGCAAATTTTTTTAAATGATTATTCACAGTTTTTTTTTCACTCCAAATTCTAAATTACGACTGGTTCAATTGTGATATATTACGAGATACTTTAGAAATGTCTGAAACATACAAGTACAAGAAAGAATAAAAAAGAATTAAGTTTTATATCAATTATATAATAATTAAATTATATTAATCTAGTTAAACAATATAAAATAATAAATAAATTTTTATTAAAAAATAAAAAATTACTTTTATAATTTACTTAAAGTATCTATACTTACATCTATTTCTATTAAAATTTATGCATATTTACACATACTCATACTCTATCCGTTAAAGATAAATTTTACGGATACCTATTAAATATTTTACCTATTGTTATTTCTAATTATAATTATTTAAAACAGTAAACGCATGCTTATAGACGCACCCATTAATCCAACACACGTTTAAAATCTAGAAACTAACATGAGGAATTTCCAGATAAATGTGACATCCCAACTGGTTGCCAAACACATGATAAGTCAACAAATTGTCTCACTTAAATTAACCATTTTCAAAAATAAAATTAAAATAAATATACATAATAATTATTAAAAAAATTATTGAAATGATACATAATAATTGGAGGAAAAATTGTCTTATCCCATATACTTCTGGTGATATAAAACAATACCAAAAATGTAAACAAGATAAATTTACATGGAATATAATAACATCAGTGACTAAAATTAATTCTTATATTATTTAATAATTTTTTATTTGATAATTTAATTCAAAAATCAATCGTTATATTATAAAATTTAATCATTATCACATATATTATATCTATAAATTTTAGATGAATTTAAAGTTTATTAATATTTTTTATACATCAAAATTAATATAATATACATATATTTTTAATTAATATTTGATTATATTTTTTACAGTTATTTAATTTTAATATAAATAATTCAAATAATATATATTTATAATTCAACAATTGAATTAATAGAAATTATATTTTATATATTGTAATTAATGATATAAAAATTGTATAATAATAATAATCTTAACGGACTATTTTGTCATAGGTACACTTCATTTTGATTCTACGGCCAAAAGAATGGCATTAAGATCTGTCGCTGCACATTCTGTGTGTAACATTATCGATAAATGGTATAACGTCACAAAAGCATTTGTATCTGTAATTGCATGTTGTTCGGTCTATCTTTATCAAACGGAATCGTGTACGTTATAAAAAAATGGAGTTGTAATTTTTCAATTATGAGTATTTTTTAATTGTTATCAAGTTAAATATTTTTTAATATTACAATTTTATTTTTATTTCAATGTCAATTCAAATTTTAAATTTTTTATAATTTATTTAATAATTTAATAGTACTCAAGCACTGTATATAAAAATTACTAATTTTTAATAAATATTAAACTTCACTAAATTAATACAATTGAAATTTCTTTTTGGATAAACAATTTTCACAAAAATTAATGTGTAATTAAAAGATAATTCCCATTTCATTTGACAGTTTTATTTAATGTGTAATAAACTTCTATAAGTGAATTTGTTCACTATTTTTTACCATATCAAGTAGATTTTTCTAAATTAAGTAATTTTTAAAAAGTCTTTAAAGAGTTTTGTTTCTAACATAGACATAGCTCTTCTTCTTCTTCTTTTGGGTAGCCAAAAATAATAATTAGTTGTTACGTATCTTCCTAAGTTTGAATCTCTCTAAAATTATCTATCACAAATGGTTAAAAAAAATTAAGTGGAAGATAAATGGTCTCTTTCTCAAAATTTTTGATTGTCTATACAATTTCCTTAAAGATGTAAAACTCTTTGGCTAGAACTATTTCAACATTGACTTGTAAATTATGTGTACAAAATTAACACACTAATATTATATTATTTAATGGTTAAATTAATAAAATTTAAAATTTAGAAAATATTATGAAATTAAATTATTTTAATAAAAAATTTTAACTCGTGATAAGCGAGGATATTTTTAATAACTGGTGGCAAGCAAAAATAGGATTACCTATTTACCAAAAACTCTTACATATCTTATCCTACCAAATATTCTAAATGTATTATCTAGTATGCTACTTATGCTAAACATTAATGAGGTAGAATTATTTGAAATCAAGTTAAATTATTAAAAATGGTAATAAGAATTATAGGAATGATAACTTTAAGAAAATTGGTTGAGAAATAGTTGCATTATTATATGTTTTAATACACTTAAATTTTTGTATTATGACAATAAAGTGTGACCACATAATTTTGCACAAATATTTCTAAATGTATTGTCTAATGTGCTACTTGTGCTAAACATTAGTAAGGTAAAACTATTTGGAATTAAGTTAAATTGTTGAGAATGATAATAAGGATTATAGGAATAATAACTGAAAAATAGTTGTGATATTCTATGTTTTAAAATATTTAAGTTTTTTTATATAATCATAAACTGTGATCACGTAATCTTACACAAATGTTTCTCAATTTTTTTATTATTTAAAGAGAAAAAAGATGAAATTTTGAAATTTTTTGTAATTTTTGACTTAAACAAATTTTGTCTTAAATAAAAATTATTTTTTTACTAAATTTACTTAAGTAAGCAAATTTTTTTATTTAAATTAAAATTACTTTTTGTTAAATTTAATTAAGCGAACAAAAATACATTGCAAGACATTCTCACAAAATTTGAAGAGAATCTAGATTCGTTGCGTCAAGCTTTCCTTTTTCTCTCTACTTTGCATCTTATCTTGAGTTAAATAATGAAAAAGCTGTTTCGTTTTTCCTTTTTAAGTAATCTTTCTCGAACCACTGCAAAAGTAGATACTCAACTACATTATTGTTAGTTATGGAAATAGATAACAGTGGCTACCAGCTAATTTTTTAAGGGTAGGTGTCGTTTTTTTAATTAATCAAATCATTTAAAATTGAGCTTAAATTTTTTTATTAAACTATTAATATAACTTATTTAAAATTTATAAAATTTATAATAATATATTAAATAATTTTATACAAAAATTATAATATAATAATATATTAAAATTCAATTGAATTCGTCACAAATATAATTTGATAAAAAAATTAAAAATAATAATTTGATAAAAATTATTTGTAATTACTATTTTTAAAATATTTTTATTTTAATAATATTTTTTTTATTTTGAAAGTTGATTAACAACATGAAAATATCTTGAAAATTTAATAATATATTTGTTACTTTTCATTTACCATAAAAGAAATATTGTTATTTATATAGTTTAAATTTTTGTTTGTTACACTTGTTAATTTTAGGTCTCAAAAATTATTTAATTATATTGTATTTGTTGATATAATGTGTAAGATTTTATACTATAAAATTTGTTTAATAATTTATAAATTAATGTTTATTTTATTATATATGTAGTAATTTACTTATTTAAATTAAATATGTACTTTGAAAGTAATAAATAAGAATATGTAATTTTATTATATATATTCAAAGTGTTGAATCATTTTTTAATAATTTATTTATATATAAATCTTATTTTTACAAAGACATAGTTATTTAGTTAGTTTATTAGTTTATTTAAAAAAAAATTAATAACTTATTATGTGTCTCAATATAAATTAAGTAAAAAAAAAGTCTAAAAAATCAAATCAGGCTTTAAAAAAATTCAAACTAAACTTAATAAAATATTAAACAGGACAGACTTATTGATGCAAAATTTATTCTAACCTATTTTTATTTCTATACATCATTTTTATATTTTAATTTTTCAATGTAAATTAAATTATATATTTTGTGTTGTGTGTTTATATAGAATTTAAATTAACTTATATATAACTTAAAGAAATTTATTTAATCTTATTCAGTTGAAGGCGTGTACGTAATAAAAATCCCGAAATGAATGAATGTCTCTGCCTAAATTGTGTTGAGCGGGAAAGATTAAATTATATAACATGGCGGATGAGGGAACTGAACTTCACAATATTAAAGCAAATTCTTTAGTATCATTTCCCCACACAATCTTCTTCGCTGATTACACGGCCAAGCATTCCCTGTTGTTGATTCTAGATCTGTCATTATAAAACTTAATCCTTTGTATTGAAGGAAGAGCTGAAAAATGTTGAAGGGTATTTTTCTTCCCTATATGGTAACTAGTCACATAATTCCTCTAGTAGACATAGGAAGGATCTTCGCCATGCATGGCGTGGACGTCACTATCATTGCTACACCAGTCAACGCTGCAATTTTTCAAAGCTCCATTGATCGTGATTCAAGCCTTGGTCGCTCCATTCGAACCCTCATTGTTAAGTTCCCACATGTGGCTGGTTTGCCAGAAGGAATAGAGAACATCAACTCTTCAACTCCTATAGCCATGTTCCCCAAAATCATGCAAGGAGTAACCATTCTTCAAGGCCAATTTGAACAACTTTTTCGTGACATGAAACCTGATTTCATAGTCTCTGATATGTTCTACCCTTGGAGTGCGGATGCTGCTACTGAATTGGGAATTCCAAGGTTGGTTTACATGGGTTCAAGTTATTTTTCTCACTGTGCAAGTAACTCCATTGAAGAATTCTCACCTCACACTAAGGTGAATTCAGATAGTGAGAGTTTTTTGCTTCCAGGGTTGCCCCACAAGTTGGAGATGACACGTTCTCAGTTACCCGATTGGGTCAGAGAACCAAACTTGTACACTAATTTACTAAAAATGATTAGAGAATCAGAGAAAAAGAGTTATGGGTCTCTGTTCAAAAGCTTTTATGAGTTTGATCGAGGTTATGAGGAGTATTACAATGCTGTGACTGGCACCAAGAGTTGGAGTTTGGGACCGGTTTCCTTATGGGTGAATCAAGATGATTCGGATGAGACTTGTAATGGACATGCCAAAGAAGAAAAACAAGAAAAAGATGATTGTCTTAAATGGCTTGATTCAAAAAAAGAGAATTCAGTTCTCTACCTGAGTTTTGGGAGCATGAACAAATTCCTTGCTACACAGCTTGTGGAAATAGCTCATGCTCTTGAAGATTCTGGCTATGATTTCATTTGGGTAGTTAGAAAAGTTGATGATAATGTGTTGGAGGAATTTGAGAAGAGGGTGAGAGAAAGCAATAAGGGTTATCTAATATGGGGTTGGGCACCGCAAGTTAAGATACTAGAGCATCCTGCCACTGGGGCTGTTGTGACTCATTGTGGCATGAACACTGTTTTTGAAAGCGTGAACGCCAGTTTGCCAATGGTGGCTTGGCCTATTTTTGCTGAGCAATTTTTCAATGAGAAGTTGTTGGTGGATGTTCTGAAAATTGGAGTGGCAGTTGGAGCAAAAGAATGGAGAAATTTGCATGACACTGCGAAGGAGGTATTGAAGAGGGAGGACATTGGAAAGGCAATTGCAAAAGTGATGGATGGTGGGGAGGAGTGTTTGGAAATGAGGAAAAGAGTCAAAGTTCTAAGTGATGCTGCAAAGAAGGCCATTCAAGTTGGTGGGTCTTCTTATAATAACATGAAAAATCTAATTGACGACCTCAAGTCAATCAAACTTCAAAATAGAGGCAGCGGCTTAGTGAGTGGAAAAGATAAATAAGACATACTTTTGTGTCCCATGATATTTATGAGACTTATAATGTGTTTTTATCTCTCTTAACTATCTTTGATTATCTAGAGCGTCTCTTAACTATGAGAATATATGTAATAGCACCTTGAACACTATTGCCTTATGGAAGATATGGCCTCTTGTAACTCAAATAATTTGGATTTAATTGCAAGTTATGGAAGATAGTGGTGATGCTTTCAGAATTTCTTTACCTTGCTCGCTATTGTGTCATCTTTTTGTGCTTTTGGTCCATATGTCATTTTCTTCTAAATGTTGGAGAATTGCAATTCGGGTTATTATATATATCCTACTACTGTTAAACTTGTCAGTGAAACCGTGTCGTATTAGTTTGGTTTTGAAGGAAGAAAATAATATATATATATTACACCGGTGTAAGTTTAAAATATTTTTATATTTAATCTAAGCATTTTATTTTACTTAAATTTAATGACAAGTAAAATAATAAATAATAATCTATTAAATTTAAGTTAAATAAAAAAATTAGATTGAATATAAAAATTTTTAAATTTACACAAAATCATACTCCTATATATATATATAGGATAGGATTCATTAATACGAGACGTAAGTCTAAAAATTCATGCAAAATCTCAATCATACGCATCAAATAATTTAATAGTTAAAAATTATTTTGATGGTATTAATGGATCTTTTATATATATATCTATAACCTCTAATATGATTGGGAAAATGTTTCCTTCGTTAATGAATAGATGTTATGTGGCACTCAATAAATAGGTATTATGTGTGGGGACAGCGACAAAGATGATAATGACGTGAGAGAAGAAAATAACTGATTAGGTTAAAGAAAAAGTTGGTTCTAGAAAAAGAAAAAAAAAAACTCTCTTCCTAACATATTATCTATGCCAAAATTTAATAAAAATAAAAATACAAAAAATATTAATTTAAAAATGATATTTTTATAATTTTTCAATAAATTTTAATAAACTGTGAAGAATATATTATAAAGAGTGTATTAATAGTATTAGACAAAATGCACATCTCATACATAGACCACTCATATCATCCTTTTCTTAAAATGAGCCTCTACTGATCTATAGAATAACAAGGTTTCATTGATTAAAAATGTATCATTAAAATATTGTAGGAATTTTTTTTTCAAACTAAATTATTATCATTAAATCTTACTAAATTATTATGGTATGTTGTTGCATGTATATTTAGGTTAAATTAGTAAATTAGCCTCTTAGTTATTAGTTTTTAGTTTTGTTTTAATTTAATCTTTTAATATATTTTTTTTATTTTCTAACTTATAAAAATATTTTAAATAAATTATTTTTTATTAAAAAAATTTACTGCATTTCAAATAAATCACCAAATTATTTATTAAAAATATATTTTTATTATTTTGTTAATATGTAAATATTTATATTATATTTTTTATATACTTTAAATTTGCAGGCTGGCCTGCACAAATAATAGTCAATAAAATTTTTAACATTTTTAATAACTTGTGCTTTCTAGTACCCCACAGGACCTGTTCAAGAACAATGCCAAATTTTTCTTCTTTAAATTTTCTCTTCAGTTAAATAATTTTGAAAGCTATTTCACTTTTTCTTAGAGGAATGTTTCTTGAATCACCGCAAGTAGATATTCAATGACATCTCTTTTATATATTGTAGGTATTTTTTAAAACGTTATGTAAAAAAATTTAAAATATTATATAATATTACATATAATATTAATTTTTAATAGTTTATATAATAGAATAGTTTTCTTATTCTTTTTCTGTTTATTTCTTCACACATCAATGTCAACAGTGACTTTCATCCCGTTATATATTTTCAACCAAAATAATTCTTTAATATTTTAAGAAGTATGTATATCTATTGCAAAATTAAGATAAAAAAAAAGTGGTGGATATCATGACTATATATTTATGATTAAAATTAATTTTTTTAAGAAAAATTTATGTATTTTTATTTATTTATTTATTTGTTCAAATCTTTGTACTATCTGTACTTTTTTTAATTTCATTCTTGCTATGTCGTATACATTCCTGAACTGGATATATACATATAGTAGAGCTATATATGAAGCACAAACAACGTTAAGATTCAAACCAAAGCATAAAATGGCGACCATTAAAGCTTCTTACACTATCATTCCAAATGAACCAACTCCCAATGGTCGATTATGGCTATCTGACTATGACCACTACACAAGACCGGGCCACACACCCCTTATTTACATTTACAGAGCAAAACACATCCACAAAAATGCCATTGAGAGGATGAGAAGCTCTCTAAGCAAGATTTTAGTGCACTACTACCCTATAGCTGGTAGATTGAGCTTGACACAAAGTGGTAAAATTGAATTGGATTGTAATACAAAGGGAGTGACATTGCTTGAAGCTGAATCCAGAAAATCATTTGATGAATATGGAGACTTTTCACCCTCTATGCCCATCAAGGAACTTGTTCCAACAATTGACTATACTCAACCTATAGAGAGCCTTCCTTTGCTATTTATTCAAGTCACAAGGTTCCAAGGTGACCAAGGCCTTGCCATAGGATTAGCTGTGTCACATCTTGTGGGTGATGGGATTACTTGGATTCACTTTTTGAACTCATGGGCAAAGGTTGCTAGAGGAGACACATTAGAGCCACATGAAATGCCATTTCTAGATAGAACAATACTCAGATTCCCAAACCAAACATCACCACCACCCTTTGATCACCCAGAGTTGAAGACTTTGCCACTCTTGCTAGGCAAATATGATAGCATTGATGAGCAAAAAAAACAAACAAGTTCTATATTGTTAAAACTCACATCAAATCAAGTGGAGATTTTGAAGAAGATGGCCAATGATGGATCCATGAAAGAAGGGTCAAGACCTTACAGTAGATATTGATAGTTAGTTTTTAGTGTGGGTGAGATGAGTAAGATAGTTGAAATGTGTTAGTAGGAATAGTTAAAAATAGTAGTTGAAGAAGTTTTAGTAAGAGACTCAAGAGATGGAGAATTGATGTCTTGATTACTTCTTCTTCATGTCTTTTACAATGAGGTAGCATGTCTATTTATAGGCATCATCCACCATTTAGTTCAATATACTAGAGCTATCTAGAAACTTGAAGATTTACAATATTCTAAAACTTTCTCTAGAAGCATCTACATACTAGAAGATACAATTAGTTTTTTCTAGATTATTCTTAGTTTTTTTTCTAGACTATTCTAGAAAATTGTATCAATTTCTAATACTCCTCCTTGATGCAAATTTCTGTAACTCCAAGCTTTGTGCGTAGCTGTTCAAATTTTGGTCTTGGTAGTGCTTTAGTGAAAATGTCTACAATTTGATCTTCAGTTGTGCAATACTCGAGCTTGATTTATTTAGTTCCTTCTGCTTCCCTGATAAAATGATATTTGATTGCTATGTGTTTTGTTCTACTATGATGCACTGGATTCTTTGTCATTGCTATAGCTGATTTGTTGTCGCAGTAGATTGTAGTAGGCTCATTTTGTTTTTCTCCCATTTCTTCAAGTATTCTTCGTAACCATATTACTTAACTTGTAGTCTCAGCAGCTGCTAAATATTCTGCTTCTGTTGTTGATTGCGCAACTGTTGCTTGCTTCTTTGAAGCCCATGAGATTGTTCCTGATCCTAGTGAAAAGCATAACCAGATGTGCTTTTCATGTCGTCGATCGATCCTGTCCAGTCACTGTCGGTGTAGCCAAGTAGCTTTGAGTTGCTCATAGTTTGGTACCATATACCATACTCTTTTGTGCCTTGTAGATATCTTAGGATTCTTTTTGCTGTTCCAAAATAAATTTGACTTGGACTTTGCATGAATCTTGAAAGAAGACTTATAGCATACGTTATGTCTGGTCGTGTAGCTGTGAGATATAGTAAGCTTCCAATCAAACTTTTGTAACGTGATGCATCAGCTTTCAGTGCACCATCATTTTTCTTCAATTTTTCATTTGTCACCAATGGAGTGCTGACCGTCTTACATCCATTCATCTTAAATTTCTTGAGTAGTGCTTCAACATATTTCTTCTGTGAGATAAATATTCCTTCTTTTTTTTGTTTTACCTCTATTCCGAGGAAGTAGTTCATTAAGCCAAGGTCGGTCATTTCAAAGGTCTTCATCATATCTTCTTTGAACTTAGCTATCATCTCCACATTGTTTCCTGTGCAGATAAGATCATTTACATACAAGGAGACAATGAGTATATCATACTGACCTTGGATCTTGGTGTATAAAGTTGCTTCACTTTTGCTCCTCCTGAATCCTTGGTCTGCAAAATATTGATCAATTTTGTTGTACCATGCTCGTGGAGCTTGCTTCAATCCATATAGAACTTTTTTCAGTCTTAGTACTTTGCCTTCATTACCTTTGCTGACGAAGCCTTGCGGTTGCTCCACATAAATCTCTTCTTGAAGAATCCCATTGAGAAAGGCAGATTTTACATTGAGTTGATAAATGTTCCATCCTTTTTGTGCAGCAAGAGCAATCAGAGTTCTTATAGTATCCAGGCGAGCAACTGGAGCAAATGTCTCATTGTAATCAACTCCAAGTTATTGTGAGTATCCTTTAGCTACCAGCCTTGCCTTGTACTTTTGTATGGTGCCATCGGGTTTAAGCTTGGTCATATAGACCCATTTTACCCCAATGATATCTTTATCTGTGGGGCAATCTACTAGCTCCCATGTGTTATTTTTCTCAATCATTTTTATCTCTTCTTCCATTGCCTTGACCCATACTTCTTGTTTTGACGCTGCTTCAAAGCTCTCAGGTTCAGTTATGGCCAGGTTACAGGTCTCGTATATATCTACCAAAGATCTAACTCGTCTTGGAGTAGACTCTGGTGAGGAATGTTGTTGTTGTGGAGGTGAAAAATTCTCACCTGAGACTTCTTCAATTTCTTGAGGTTGCTGCATTGGTATGGAAACATTTTTCTGAACCTTTTCATCTTTCCAATTCCAAGCAGCATTTTCATCAACTTCAACATCTCGACTAATGGTGAGCTTCTTGGTTTGCAAGTTGTAGACTCGATATCCTTTTGACTGTGTGCTATATCCCAAGAAGATACCTCTTACGGTTTTGTCTTCTAGTTTGTGTCTCTTCTCTTCTGGAATGTGTATGTAGCAAATTGATCCGAAAACCCTTAGATGTTTTGCTGATGGTTTTTGCCCACTCCAAGCTTCAATTGGAGTTTTATCCTGGACAGCCTTTGTTGGACATCTGTTAAGTATGTAGACAGCAGTATAAACTGTTTCAGCCCAGAAAGTATTTGGCAATTCTTTCTCCTTCAGCATGGATCTAGCCATCTCCATTACCGTGCGATTTTTCCTCTCAGTTACTCCATTTTGTTGTGGAGTATATGCGACAGTAAGTTGTTGTTGAATGCCTTCATCCTCACAAAATTTATCAAACTCTTGAGATGTATACTCTTTGCCACGATCACTTCTTAATACTTTTATCTGTTTACCACTTTGCTTCTCGACAAGGGCCTTAAATTTCTTGAAAATTCCAAAGACTTCTGACTTTGCTTTGATAAAGTAGACCCAAGTCATTCTAGAAAAATCATCTATGAAAAGGATAAAATACCTATTATCATGTAGTGATGGTGTCCGCATTGGTCCGCAAATATCTGTATGAATAAGCTCCAATAAGTCTTTTGCTCTCAAAGCTTTTCCAGTAGAAAATGGCAATCGATGTTGCTTGCCAAGGAGACATCCTTCACAAGCTTCATTATTTTCTTCAAGATATGGAAGATCCTTCATCATATTCTTTTGATGCAGTAGCTTTAAGGCATGAGTATTGAAGTGGCCAAATCTTCGATGCCAAAGTCATGAAGTATCAACTTCTACTTTCATGGCAATGTTAGTGCCTTGTTGAAAGTTTATTGAAAAACTTCGATTTCTTTTCTCCATATTTACTTGGCCGATCTCTTGCTTTTTGCTGTCATATATCTTAGATGTGTCCCCTTTGAAGTGAAGAGAATAACCTTTCTCCATCATTTGGCCAATACTCAAGAGATTTTCCTTGAGGTTGGGAACTAGTAAGACATCAGTAATAAGTTTCGTACCTTTCTTTGTCTCCACCATAACAGTGCCTTTGCCTTTTGTCTCAGCGATAGTACCGTTCCCCATTCAAACTTTCACTTTGATGGATTCGTCGATATCCTTGAAGATGTTTATATCTTTGGCCATGTGATTGCTGCAACCGCTATCCAAGTACCAATTTTCGCTTGTTTCAGTACTGGGATCTTAGGTAGCATAGAAAAGATGTGGTTCTCGATCACCCTCTTCAGCGAAATTTGCTTGATACTTGTTTTTGTTGCGACAATACTTTTCCACATGTCCAAATTTCTTGCAGTGTCGGCATTGTGGTTTTCCACGATACCGACATTCTTCTTCAGCATGATTTGTCCTCTTACAAATACCACATGGAGGGTATTTATCTTGATTGTTTCTAAAGAAATTTCTAGAATTCTCTTTGTTTCTAGAAGTTTCTCCATTATTCTTTCTTGCTTCATTCCCTTTATTTTGAGACTGTAATTTGAGCTTTGATTGAAAGGCATTTTCTATTGAGTCCTCATCATGCCTTTTCAACCTTTGCTCATAAGCTTCAAGGGACCCTACCAACTCTGTCACTGATAGAGTATATAGGTCCTTTGTTTGCTCAATAGTGGTGACAATTGGATCATACTTACGGGGAATTGTAATCAGTAATTTCTCGATAACTTTTTTGTCAAGAATATTTTCTCCGTAAGCTCTCATTTGATTAACCATTTCTTTTATTTTGGAATAGTAATCCTTGACGTTCTCAAACTCTTTCATTTTTAATAATTCAAACTCTCGTCGTAGAGTTTGGAGTTTTATAGTGCGTACCTTTTCGCTTCCTTCAAACTCCTCCTGCAGCGTACTCCATGCTTCTTTGGCTGTTGTAGCACCCATTATTCTTGAAAAAATTGTATCAGTCACAGCTTGTTGTAGAGTAAACAAGGCCTTTGAATCCTTTTGTTTATTCTCCTTCAATTCTTTTCTTTGAGCTGCAGTAAGGGATGATATGTCTGAGGGAGTAATAAATCCTTCTTCCACAATATCCCACAAATCTTGGAAAGTGAAATATGTTTTCATTTTTATGCTCCAAAAATCATAATTTTCACCATTAAAAATGGGGACGGGAAGAGATGATGGTTGAGTAGTGCTAGCCATGGGTTAGGAAATTTTTGGAAGTAGTTTATTTTAATTTTGAAATAGTATGGTAATATTTCTATGCCCAGTAGATGACCGAACGTAGCTCTGATGCCACTGATAGTTAGTTTTTAGTGTGAGTGAGATGAGTAAGATAGTTGAAATGTGTTAGTAGGAATAGTTGAAAATAGTAGTTGAAGAAGTTTTAGTAAGAGACTCAAGAGATGGAGAATTAATGTTTTGATTACTTCTTCTTCATGTCTTTTACAATGAGGTAGCATGTCTATTTATAGGCATCATCCACCATTTGGTTCAATATACTAGAACTATCTAGAAACTTGAAGATTTACAATATTCTAGAACTTTCTCTAGAAGCATCTACATACTAGAAGATACAATTAGTTTTTTCTAGATTATTCTTAGTATTTTTTCTAGATTATTCTAGAAATTTGTATCAATTTCTAATAGATATGAAGCTATTGTTGCACATATATGGAGAACCAACTATAGTGTGGTTCAATGTTAATTTTCGCAATATAATAAATCCACCTCTCCCTAGGAATTATTTTGGGAATGTTTTGGCACCAACAGTGACACCAAAATGTTCTGTTGGAGATATCATATCCAACCCTTTGAGTTATGCTGCCCAAAAAATAAGGGAAGCAACTGAATTGCTTACAAATGAGTACATAAAATCACAAATGAGTGTTATTGTAGGTAAAGAGAAATTGGATTGCATAAAGGCTTTGTTTTTGGGACAAGGAGAACATGGGAATGCCCCATTTGGAGGGAATCCTAATCTTCACATCACAAGCTGGATGAGCATGGAAATGTATGAAGCAGATTTTGGGTGGGGAAAACCTGTGTATTTTGGTCTAGGATATTTGTTTCCACAAGATAGGGGAATTGTTATTCTTAGCCCAGAAGAGAGAGGATCTATTATTGTGAATATGCACTTTCAGATAGCTCATATGCAACTATTTAAGAGATTCTTCTATGAGGATATATTCACGTCAAGGTTATAATCTATGGTTGGATTGTGGTTGTTGCTGGCTGTGAAGATCATCAGTGATCTATGTAATCCATTACAACAACTGTTACAATTGTGCTGCTGCAATCCAATTGCGTGTTGCAGTCTGCAGAAAATAAATTGTGATTTAATTTCGTATGTTGATGAATTTATTAAATCATGCTGAAAATAAAAAAAAGAAAAGAAAATTGAATTTGACTGATTCTACTTTTACTAATTATCTTGCTACGCGTGACACGAATATTTTAAAGGTGAATTAGCTTAGAAGGTACTCATATCCCTTGTCTCTAGTATAGATATACGTGCACCACTTTTTCTAGTTATTAATTTATTAGTTGATGCTGGAGTTTCATTATTGTGAATCATTCAAATTTAATATTATATTTAATGTTTATGCTTTTAAAAGAATAATTAAAAAATTGTACCATTGCTTTTATCTCCGGAACACTAATATAATATCTCCACTACGACAGGTTTGGAATAACACCTCCAACTTGCTCAAAGTCTAGAATTCCAAAACTGTGTCACTGCAAACGAAATGACAACGATAAGAATGATATTTTATTGATTTTAATATTTTTGAAAATGAAAGTTCTGTTTCTTATATTTAATTTTTTTAAAAAAAAAATCCATTCAAACATATATTTTCTTTGATCTTTATTATGTTTATTAAAAATAAAATAAGAAGCAATCAAATCAAATATATTAATTTTTCTCTCTTGAAATAAAAAATATGATAAATGTTAATCCGTATTTTTAAAGTTAAAAAAACATCTTTTTTATAAAAAAAATATAATAAATGTATCAGTTTTTATTATTTTAAAAATAATAATATACAAAGCATTAATTAATAAAACCTAAAATGAAAGGATGCAAAAAGTTAATCAAAATCGTCCCATCACCGTTATTCCAAAGCAACATCGGTTGTATCCAAATTAATCAATTATTTAATATTGACTTGTCTTTTCTCTATGTTTTGCAATCCTTTCCACCTTTTTCAATACATGATATATCATGGTTATAATTGTTTTATTACTTAAAATTAAAGAGTATGTATTTATACTTCTACCATTTATTAACTAGTATTAACGATAATAACTATTTCTTATTTAAAGGACATAAAATGTCCTCTCAATATTCAATGCACTGTAAAAATTATCTTAGTTATTATGACATGTATTTAAGTAACAGTTTATATATATATATCTATATATATATATATATATAAAATTTTTAAATTAGTAAAATATAGACAATTTTCAAACATTAAAATACTTTTTAAAAATTTCTATTGGTAAGATTTAAAAAATTCTGACAACAAAAATTATCATCGGTGATCATTTGAAAAAATAATCTTTTATGACACTAAAAATAGTTATTCATAATTTTTTTAGTCTTAAAATAATTTTAAAAGTTATCTTACTAAAAAAATCATTTTTGACAATTTTTATTAATGATGTATATAAATACTTCATTCCTCCTTCATGGCAAATTGTAAGTGAATGTTTTAGAGAAGCATTCATCGGTTTCATTTCTTTTTGTTTTAAAAAAAAAATGAGTGCACTAATACTGAGTATACTCAAATTATGAGATTCTTAACAAACACAAATAAAAGTATAATATTTAGATGTGAAAAATAAATATGTATATATTTCATACAATATATCATCTATATAAATGTAGTATCAGTTTAGTGAATAAAGTTGAGACTCTAAAAGAATTGAAAAGTATTACTTACATTATTCAATATTAATATTTAATAATTTCATGTAATATTATATAATTTTAATAATATTGAGGATGATGTTTAATAAATATTTTAAATTTATCATCCATGTTATTTCTTAACTCTTGTTATTAAGTTGTATATATTTTTAAAGAAATTTTAATTAATATTTATTAAAAAAAAAAAGATGAAGAGAAAGAAACATATACAATCACATCATAGCAGACAAAGAGATAAAAAGGGAAAAAAACATCGTTAAAAGTAATAATAACACTTTTTCAAAAGAATATGAAACCGATGAGGATGATGAGGAGGAGAAAGAGCCTCACTTATGAATCATAGTAGTTGGGCATTTTATTTGGTGCATCATGCATAAGAATTGAGGGCATCTTATTAATAGTAAAATATAATATAAAATTAGATTGAAGTCATTGTGAGCTTCGGGGAAGTTTCATTTCACTTGTATTTGTCTTTGCTTTGTTGATTATGTTATTGTCTTCTTTTCTTTTAATTATCTTTTTTATTGAACATCAGTAAGAGAACAACAATGAGACGAGGGGTTTTAATTAGAGTGCAATTTTTTTTTCTAATAAAAGGGACTCAACTCAACTTCCATAACAAAGTTAAAAAAATTTTCCTAAGATTCTAAATGTCAATAACATTAATACTTAAATAGACAAAGAGTAAGGAATTTCCTATATGAAAATAAGACAAAAGTTTTTCTAAAATTATTTTAACTAATTTATCAACACGTTAGTTTTAATGTAAATATGAGTAAATCTGATCAATTTAACAGATTTAAACAAATTCTTAATCACATTTATTAGAAAAATAGAAAATAAGTATACATTTGAACATTTAAAATTACTTTTAATTTAAATAATTTGGATACCCTTATATAAGAAGAGAGTAAGGAGCAAGCCTACTAAAAAAACAAAATTAACAATAGTCAAATTAGTCCACCACAAGTAACAATTTTAGTTTATTCACATTTAGTCCCTCAAATGTGTGATTTTGGTTCTTCTATACATTTAATTACTTGCATTTAGTCTTTTTAGTTTTTCAAATTTGTGATTTTTATTTTTCTAGTTTTAATTCTTCATGTTTAGTTCATCTAATTTTTCAAAGGTTCAAATTAAATCCTATTTTAAGAATTTTATTATATTGTGTATATATATATATATTTATTTGAATAGTTTGTATATTATTTTATACACTTTTATTAATTATTGAATAAATTTTTAAGATAGAAAATTTGATTTGAACATTGAAAAACTAGAAAAAATAAATATACAATTAAAATTAATGAGACTAAAATTGTACATTCAAAAAATTAAAGGAAAGATAATTCAAAAGACTAAATATGAATAATTAAAATTAAAATGACAAAAATTACATATATCAAAGTATACAATCTAACAATACAATAAAACTTCTTCAATCAAAACTATAGATATATTTAACTAGGGAAAATTTTGATCTGAGCTGCGTAAAACTTATATAAATAACAAAAAATTTTAAACATTTAATACAACTATATTTATTAAAATTTATTGTCACAATTATGGAGAGGAAATCATTTTTACTAATTAATCAACAAGTTTGATAATTTTTTTAATTACATCGAACGAGAAAAAATAATTTATTTTAAACATATTTTTCATTTCATTTTTATTTTATCATTAATATTTGTCCTTGCATATTGTCGTATCAACCTTCATCTATATTTGTACTAGACCAACTCGAAATACTGTTCATTAATTTTTTCCTCATTTGAACCACTTTATTGTTTTTCAATTTGGTAGGTCCATGAGCTGTTCTTGCTTGCTGGTAAAGACATTGAAAGTGATTAATAAAAATTTAGAGATAATTTTTATATTAATTTTGACTTAGAAATAAAAATATTAATAGTTTTTGAGATAATGCTATTTTATCATTTGGTAGTGCTAACGTAGTCATCATGGTTCAAGGTGGCACTGTGTTGTGTTATGGGTGAGATTGGTGGAGTTAGTATCTGGTTCTAATAATATTATTTAATGTCCTTCTCATATGGTTTTCAGCAAAAAAATATTTATTAATTAATCTTTTAATTAGTGCTTTTAAGATACTGATTAACGAGATCCAATATTTTCAATAAAAAATTGAGAGTGGGTATGTGATTAAGTGATATTCTAATATGGCATGTGCATACCCTTTTCAACAAGCAAGTTTGATAAAATAAAATAAAAAATTAACATTTAATTAACTTAAATATTAAATACGACATTTATTAATTTTGATAATACATTTTTATACATTGCATTTGACAGTTTTATTTAATTTATGAATGAATTTGTTCAGAAAAATGAGCATATTTATAAAATATTATTAAACCAAATAATTTAAATAAAAAATATTTGTGAAATATTTGACTCAAATATAATTTTAAGATTTGTTTTAACTCTTGGTTAAGCAAGGATATTTTAATAACTCGTGATAAGCAAGGATATAATTTAAACAGTTTTAATAACTAGTGTTAAGCAAGCTTAGTGCTATTGTCTTCAGTAATTGAATAATGAAAAAGCTCTTTCTCTTTCGTTTTTTGTAAGGAAATCTCTCTTCAATCACTGCAAAAGTAGATCTCTCTTTATATTTTAATTTTTAAAAGGTGGATTACATTATAAATGTTGTGTTCTGAGTTTAAGTAGATTTTCAATTTCATTATGTATTTTTATTTAATTTAATTTTTAAGTTTAATTAAATTTTATTTTTTAAATTTGACTTAATCTTTATTTTTTTTTAAAATAAATAGATATTTAACTTAATAAAAAATTTTAAAATAAAATTTTGGACAATAACTTTTTCTTTAACTTAATTATAACATTTAGTAATATTGTGTATTTAATTATTATAAAATTTGTTAAAATAATGTGATTAAGTTGAGTTTTATATGTTGTTAATTTTGTTAGTTTATTTTATTTAAATAAGTTTAATTATTATATGCATATTATAAACTGTTTCTTCCTAATTATGATTCTAATTATTTCAAATGTGCTTAAATATGTAAATGTTCTGAAGCTGCAACAACGATGAATCTTCTGATTTGGAAGTAATTATTTTCCTCTGTTCTAAAAATGAAATTATCTACAAATAATTTTATGTCTATGTAAATTACTAGTAACTAAAAATTAATAATAACTTACTATTATATAATAGAATGAAAACAAATCATTTGATAATAAAAATCAATTCAAATTTCTAAAAAGAAACAAATTAAAATATCGCATGCTCATAAATTATAGTTATAATTATCTTTCATAATCTATTAAACACCATAATCATATTATTATTTAATGATATAATAAAAATAATACAGCACCAATTTTTTTAAACATAATTACCTATTTATTTCATAATTATTTACGAATAAATTAACAAAAATAAATATATTTTCTGTTTCATATTTATATAAGTATGATAACATTTAAATACAAATAAAATCAATTCAAGTCCAAAAATAATCAAAATAAATTAAGATATCAAATGATCATAAATTATAATTATAATCATAATTATTTTTCATAATGTATTAATACAAAGAAATTTTAAATTTAATAAATAAATTTATACAATCATTATTTATCGATATTAATTTATTACAATTATCATTAATTTAATCTATCTACAAAATATATCGTTAAAATACAAATAAAATAAATTAAAATATTAAAATAATAATACAAATTCTACATTTATTATAAATTTCCGGCAAATACTTAGAAGCGGCTAATGATGGCAAAGAAACACTTCCAACAAAGACCAATGGACACACTCACGTTCACGGTTGTCATCTTCACATAAATGATTGTATTAGAGACTAAACTTGCCTGCTTTTGACACGTGTTATTTTTATCTTAGCTGTTAAAATCAATTTTCTTTTTAAAATTTACACTTTTTAGTTTTTTCTGCGCTTGATGAAACTTCATTGGATTAGTACTTGTGTTACTGTCTTGTAATTTTGTTTCTCTACAAGGAAGAAATTTATGTATAAATATAAAAAAAAATCATGTGTAAAACGTATGAAACTTAAAATGATGTGATAAAAAAACACTTTGAATAAAGAAATAATTTCAATTTATTTTATTTTAAAATTAGTTTTAAAAACATTAAAAAATAATAAACTGTTCGTGTTAGTCCAATCAAATGTAAATTGTTTTTAATCGTTTTATAATTAAAAAAAGAAAGTTGTTGGAGAGGGTCCAATTACAGACAAGTCGTCTCTTTATAGTTTCGGCAATATCTGATCATTAATCTTTCCAAAGATAGTCAGTCTCAGAATTTCTGGGGCGATATAAGTTTTTTAAATATTAAATTTTACAATTTTTAGTGATAATATTTTTTAAAAAAATAAAAAAAATTAAAGTCTTTCTAGTACTAATGGTGAGATTTATGACGAAATTTATTTTGAAATATTTTTATTTTAATAATTTGCTTTTAAATTAATAATTAAAAAAAAAAACCCCAATTTGGTACGTGACTGCCTAGCTCGTGTTGCGCGTGAAAGATTAAATTATATAACATTCGGGATTAGGGAACTAAAGTTCCCAAGATTAAAGCAAATTGTTTACTCTTTTCGGCCAAACAGATTTCCCTGTTGTTCATTCTAGATCTGTCACAATCGAAAAATCCTTTGGTATCGAAGGAAGAGCTGAAAAATGTTAAAGGGGACTTTTCTTCCCTTTATGGTAACTAGTCACATAATTCCTCTGGTAGACATAGGAAGGCTCTTCGCCATGCATGACGTGGACGTCACTATCATTGCTACACCAGTCAACGCTGCAATTTTTCAAAGCTCCATTGATCGTGATTCAAGCCTTGGTCGCTCCATTCGAACCCACATTGTTAAGTTCCCACATGTGGCTGGTTTGCCAGAAGGAATAGAGAACATCAACTCTTCTACTCCTGTAGCCATGTTCCCCAAAGTCATGCAAGGAGTAACCATTCTTCAAGGGCAATTTGAACAACTTTTTCGTGACATGAAACCTGATTTCATTGTCACTGATATGTTCTACCCTTGGAGTGCGGATGCTGCTGCTGAATTGGGAATTCCGAGGTTAGTTTATATGGGTTCAAGTTATTTTTCTCACTGTGCAAGAAACTCAATTGAAGAGTTCTCACCTCACACTAAGGTGAATTCGGATAGTGAGAGTTTTTTGCTTCCTGGGTTGCCCCACAAGTTGGAGATGACACGTTCTCAGTTACCCGATTGGCTCAGAGAATCAAACTTGTACACTTATTTACAAAAAATGATTAGAGAGTCAGAGAAAAAGAGTTACGGGTCTCTGTTCAAAAGCTTTTATGAGTTTGATCGAGGTTATGAGGAGTATTACAATGCTGTGACTGGCACCAAGAGTTGGAGTTTGGGACCAGTTTCCTTATGGGTGAATCAAGATGATTCGGATGAGACCTGTAATGGACATGCCAAAGAAGAAAAACAAAAAAAAGATGATTGTCTTAAATGGCTTGATTCAAAAAAAGAGAATTCAGTTCTCTACGTGAGTTTTGGTAGCATGAACAAATTCCTTGCTACACAGCTTGTGGAAATAGCTCATGCTCTTGAAGATTCTGGCTATGATTTCATTTGGGTAGTTAGAAAAGTTGATGATAATGTGTTGGAGGAATTTGAGAAGAGGGTGAGAGAAAGCAATAAGGGTTATCTAATATGGGGTTGGGCACCACAAGTTAAGATACTAGAGCATCCTGCCACTGGGGCTGTTGTGACTCATTGTGGCATGAACACTGTTTTTGAAAGTTTGAACGCAAGTTTGCCAATGGTGGCTTGGCCTATTTTTGCTGAGCAATTTTTCAATGAGAAATTGTTGGTGGATGTTCTGAAAATTGGAGTGGCAGTTGGAACGAAAGAATGGAGAGATTTGCATTACACTGCGAAGGAGGTATTGAAGAGGGAGGACATTGGAAAGGCAATTGCAAAAGTGATGGATGGTGGGGAGGAGTGTTTGGAAATGAGGAAGAGAGTCAAAGTTCTTAGTGATGCTGCAAAGAAGGCCATTCAAGTTGGTGGGTCTTCTCATAATAATATGAAAAATCTAATTGAGGACCTCAAGTCAGTCAAACTTCAAAAAGAGACAGCGGCTTAGTGAGTGGAAAAGATGAACAAGACTGTTTTTGGGTCCCATGATATTTGTGAGACTCATATGTAATGTGTTTTTCTCTTAACTATAATAACATATGCAATAACACCAAGAACACTAATGCTTTATGGAAGATATGGCCTCTTGTGACAAATAATTTGGATTTAATTGCAAGTTATGGAAGATAGTGGTGATGCTTTCAGCATTTCTTTACCTTACTAGCTGTTGTGTCATTTATTTTTGTTTTTGGTCCATATGTTATTTTCTTCTAAACGTTGGACAATTGCAATTCGGGTTATAATATTAAAAAATATGAAAAAAAAAGTATTAATTTAAGAATAAAATTTTTAGTAAATTTTAACAAATAGCGAAAGGTGTGTTACAAAGATTATGTTGATAGTACTACTTTTTCACCAAAAACACATATCACACAAGAGAGCACGCATAACATCTTTTTCTTAAAATAAACTTCCATTAATCCCTAAAATAATAAGGTTTCATTAATTAAATATACAAAGTATAATTAAAATATAGTAGGATTATTTTATCAAACAAAATTATTATCTTTAAACCTTGATGTTAAAATGTATAATTAAAATATAGTAAGATTATTTTTTTCAAACAAAATTATTATCTCTAAACCTTGATAAAATTATTATGGTATGTTGCTGCATGTATATTCAGGCTAAATTAATAAATTAGTCTCTTAATTTTTAGTTTTATTTCAATTTGATCTTTTAATATATTTTTTTATTCTTTAACTTACAAAAATATTCAAATAAATCATTTTTTTTATTAAAAATGTCAACTTTATTTCAAATAAATCATCAAATTATTTATAATTTTTCTCCTTATAAACTGCGACAAAAATATAGTAATTCTCTACTTCATTTTCTTCTTTTTCTTTCTTTTTTTCTCTTTCTTTTTTTATTTTTGCACAAATTTTTAATGGTGGAAAGAGAAGAAAAGGTTCCAAAAGATCAAATATCAAGGTATCTTAGAAGTTCATAATTGAATTGTCATCTCCACTTTAAATAGTTTCTATCTAATTTTTTTTATTTTTTTCACAATCAAAACCTTCATTTATGAAATGATATTACTTTTTGGAATAAAGATGAAATCTTTAATAAAGAAAACTAATACCATTTTGTTAATTTATACCCATCAATTCTCTTTTGTTCAATTTTCAAAATCATAACTTTAGTTTTTTCAACTGAATAAATTGTTACTACCTTCTTTTGTTCCTCGCCAGATCTCTTCTCAGTTGAGGTTCAATTTTCTTACATTATCATGAAATTAATAGTAGAAGCAATAACATGACAAAGAAGTATTGGTGACAAAATTAAAACACATTTCATACTTGCGAAAATGTATGTTTTTGTCAGAATTCATAGAAAAAATGATAATGAAGAAAGTTTTAAGGAAGAGCAAAAAGAGACTTTGTCTCCATTAAAATAATTATTGATATTTAATTTATATTTGATGTTATCATCATTGTTTCACTCCTAATTTTGTTTAGATTTAGTTGATAACACTTTTAAAATGATAAAAATTGGTCCTTACGGTCAACCAAGTTATGTTAAGCGATGAGTTAAATAACAACATTTATTTTTTAAAAATTCATATTTACAAAAAAAAAAAAGCCTTAAAAATATTTAATTTATTTGGAAAAAGTCTCTATCATCACTCTCTCTCTTCTTCCACTATGTTTGGCAGCACCTTCTTCACTTTCTCTCTACCTTAAATCTATTAACAACACCTTCTTCAGTGAAAAAAATTGTTTTGTTGGATATCAAGTCTGGAGTGATGAGTTTGGCTGACATGATTTTCCTTAACATTGAAAGCCGACGTTTGTTTTGTTGGAACAATATGATTTGTAGGTACTCTCAATTATATGGACCCTATGAAGGGATTCATGCCTTCACCTAAATGCTCGAGTGTGACTCCATTTTCTCTCAATACGACTTTGGAGTTCAATATCTTAATTAGTCTGCTGTGGAGATGTGCAATCAAGATTTTAGAACCAATGTCATGCATGACGTATGGTAGTGTACTCAATGCATGTGCTAGCATTTCTAATCTAGAATGGGGTAAGTATTTGCAAATTCGGATTCTTCACATGGAACATAATAACCTGGATGAGTTCTTGGGAAGTGGTACATGTATGCTAAATGTGGTGTTAGATGATTTCACTCTCGCAATTTAGGAAATACTTCATAGGTATACAATCAAAAGTGGGATGGATTCTTTTATTCTCATATTTAATCCATCAATAACACCTTCTTTAGCGTTGGGAACTGAAAAGATTTCAAAGGGAGGGATGAGAAATGAATTTTTCGATTTCTAAAGTCTTCAAATACCCCTCAGATCGTGACACGCTCGCTACAACAACACATTCTTGCTACAGCGAGGCATCTCTTGCTGTAGTGACGTCCTAGTCGCTATAACGAAAAATTCAGGAAAAACTGTACCCTAGTTTCTGCAGAATCTCGCTGCAGCAAGATCCTCTCGCTATAGCGAGACTACACCAAAAAAAGCACCCTGAACTATCGCTATGTCGCTACAGCGAGGACCTCTCACTACAGCGAGAAGGCGACAGTTTCACGCTTTCTTCCCAGGGCCATCTCGCTATAGCGAGACATCTCTTGCTGCAGCGAGAACACCTGTACCAAACACTTAGCCAATTTTCAATCAAGTTCCCAAACATATACATATATTCTCCTTACCACACACACACACACACACACACACACATATATATATATATATATATATATATATATTACACAAATACATGAAAGTCTATATAAATACTTATATTAATAATCAACAATATTATAAAAATTTGGGGCATTACAGATGCCTTTGATATTTTTAAAGGTCAAGATTTTGTCTTTTAGAAACAACTAAATAATTGACTATTCTCTTCTAAATATGGTTATTCCTTACTGTTGGCCAAACCCCTGAAATAAGTGACAAAAACTTCAAAATAATATGAAAGTGGGATGGTCCTTCAAGAATTGCTCCATTTCTCTAGAGGCGTAGCTTCCTCCCCTTTTCGTTCTAGATGCAATGAAGCACCTAAGACAATCATGCATGTGCTTCCTAATTGCTAGTTTGGGAAATAGATATCAAATTATTTCATTCTCCCTAATACCTGAGTTCTTTTCTTTAGCAGGGGTCTCTCTAATTGGCTATTATATAATTTATCCAAGAATAGCTACAACTTCTTGATTAGAACATGTTATTTAAAATCATTATATGCCATATTAGGAAGAATATAAATGTTGTTATCTTTCAACATTCTATCATTTCTACTAAGTCTCTAGTCCATAAGATTATGTATGATTTTAATTATATTAAAGTGTGTTGTAGGAAAATTCATAATTCTTGTTCTAGCAGCCTTAAGGAGCAGAGTCTGATCAAATGGTGCCTCCTCCTTCTGGACAATTAAAGTTCAATGTGGCTATCTATCTCCCAAAACTATAGAAGGGTTGGTTGTGGAGGACTAATCTGTGATAATCAACGTTATGTTCAAGTTGATTTTCACAACAGTCTTCATCCATGCTTCTCTCTTATAGCTAAACTATAGAAATTTTTTTTGGGACTAAAGCTTGTAATTCAAGAAAACATTCGCCTAATTTAAGTAGAAACTAATTCTAAAGAGGCCCTATCCTTAGTTTTGAATATTCAGTGTTGTAATCACTCTTTATCTTCTATTAAAAATTTGTTGAAGTATATTCTCTTCATTAAAATGTTCACTTTTCTTATCTCACTAGAGTTCTCCCTTCCTTATTTCCTTTATGAGTTCACACTCTTTAGATATTTGAACTTCTAAATCTTTTGTGTAGGTTCCTCTATTTTTATTAGGTTTGTTAGCTGCTTTGACTAGAAAAAAAAATTAAATTATTTCAATTTAATTTTTTACTTAATTTTTCTTCATTAACTTTTCAATTATTTAAGTTTCATTGCTTCTCAATTTAAATTTTTTTTACAGCAACATTTTTAAAAATTTTAAAATAAATAAAAATTAAAGGTACATCAAATTTAACAAAATATTTTATTTTAGAAGTTAATAACAATATTTGATAAAGAAGCAAATAAAAAATATATACCAGAATGTCAAAAAAAAAAAAAGGAAAGATGACCTTATTCTAAGTTTTTCTACCAAGAAAATATTTTGTTTTAAATTATATAAAAGTTAATTATAATTAATTTATTGTAATTATTATATACAATATAAAATTTAATTATAATCAATTATTTTTTATTTATAAAATTTTTTTGTATAGAAGTCGATTATAAATAACTTTCTTTTAATTTTTAAAAAATTCTTATATAAAAGTTAATTATAATCAACTTTATTTTAATTTTTAAAAATTCATATATACAGAATTCAATTTTAATATATTTTTATATAAAATAAAAGTTAATTTTAATAGATTTTTATAGAAAATAAAAATGATTTTGATTAAGAAGTGAATGAATTTTATATAAAAATTTATTAAAATCAACTTTTGTTTTGTAATGTCTTTTAAAATTATTTAATATATATTTTATATTTTAATTTAAATATTTCATTTTTAATTCCTTTTAAAACAAATGTTAATATTAAAATTTATAATATTGATTAAATATAAGTATCTTTAATTTTTTTCCTTTACTTAAAATAAAACTAGCTTGTATTGAAAATATTAGTATTATTTTTATTATATTTTTGTTAAGAAATACAATGGGGTTGTGTTGTTATTTTAAATTTGTACGATTTTATAATTTTGATTTTATTTAGGTGTAGAAATTAATCCGATATTAAAATATATAATAGTATTATGAAATTATATAAAAACAAAACTATTGTAAATAAAAATATTCTAAAAATGTAAATTTTAATTAGATAACTTAAAAACTAAATATTATACTAAAAATAAAACTTATTAAACAGTAAAGAATGCAAAAGAATCTTTACAGTACAGTCCACGATGGTTATTGAAAAGAACAATGAGCACTGTTTAGTGATTAGTGAAGTGTGTCCCCACCGTTGGATCAATATCCATTAGCGGTAAAGATACGTGACTTATAGTTTAATCACCGCCCTTAAAGATGTGAATCTCTGTGGGTTAGAATAATTTCAATATTGACTTGTAAATTATATGAACAAAATTAGCATATTTATAAAATATTATTAAACCAAATCAAAAAAATATTTGTGAAATATTTTACCCCAAATATAATTTTAACAATTCAATTAACTCGTGGTAAGCGAGGATATAATATAAAAGTTTTTAATAACACGTGTTAAGCAAGGTTAGATCCCCAATAAATTATAAATGCTGTGTTCTGATTGTAAGTAGAATTTCAATTTAATAATGTATTTTTTATTTTATTTAATTTTTAAGTTTAATTAAATTTTGTTTTATTTTTTTATTTTTTAAATTTGATTTAATCTTTAAATTGTTTTTCAAAATAAATAGTTACTTAACTTAACAAAAAATTTTAAAATAAAAATTTGGAGAAATAAATTTTTCTTTAACTTAATTTTATATATATATATATATATAATTATTTAACATGTATAATATTACACAACATTAAAAATATAGATTGTAATTTTTTACTAATAATTATAGCATTTAGTAATATAATGTATTTAATTATTATAAAAATTGTTAAAATAATGCCATTAAGTTAAATTTTATATATTGTTGATTTTGTTAGATTATTTTATACAAAATTAATGTTTTCATTCTCCAACTTTAAGGTGGATTTTAATTTTATTCTCTAATTTTTATTTTATTTTATTCTTCTAACTTTTAAAAAATTTCAAATATATCTTTTTCGTTAAAAATGTTAACTCCTTTGACATTTTTGTTTTGTTTTATTTTACCACGTATACTATTTTGCATTATTCATCATCTTCAACATCAAATCTCTGCACTATTTATTGTATTTTTTTTTCTTCTCAAATATTCAATTTTGCTTTTCTTCTACTCACATAAACTAATTTTTATTTGGAAGTTTTTAAAATTATTTTCATAACATCTTTTAGATAAGCAAATCATTAAATAGACTAGCTTGAACTCCTCTTCTAATGCCATTACAATTTTCCTATTGTCCAAGCTATCCAAACTTTAATCCTTCTAGAAATGAGCATTTGGAGTCACTTAAAGGAATAGAAGAAACTAATAGACAAAAGAATGTTATCTTTCATACTTATAATTTACAAAAAGAATATGTTGTCAAATAGGATTTTATCCAATAAGAAAATACTTAATTAGCCACCAAATTTAGCAATAAAAATGAGAGTAAGGTTATTGCAAAGAATTTCAAGTATTAAACGATTACAAGAAGTTGACACATAAAATATTCTTTTTTTTTAAATTTTGAATATAAAATTGAAAGAAAAATAATAGAATTAATTAAAATTATATATATATATATATATTGATAATGTTTTTAACCTGTGCACTGCACAAAAATATTTTTTTAAAAAGAAATTTATTTAAAAATAATTTTAATAAATTAAATATTTATAATTTATATAAAAAATTTTAGAAAAAATAATTAAAATAAAAGATAAATAGTCATAATAAAATATTGTGATGAAAAAAATATACATGTATATCAAAAAATTAAATTCTTCTATCTAAAGAAAAATTATTTAACAGGTAAATTATAATAAAAATATATAATAAACTTAATAAAACAAAAAAAAGAATTAACAATATTTTTTATTTTATATTTTTTTAAAAAGCTTCTTTAAATATAAATAAATAATAAAAATAATATTATTTAGATTTAATAGATTATTTTGTGCTTGTAAAGCACATTTTGCAGAAAAAAAATATTAACTTTTTACTCTAAAATATTATTATCATTAAACTACAAATAAAATAAATTTAAAAATATACAAATAACTGAACAAATTCTACATTTATTATAATATAAATACATATATAAGTAATATGAATTTTTTTTAAAATTATTATAAGTAGTATCTTTTACTATTTTAATTTATAATTTAAGCATCTATAATATTCATTTTATATCTAAACTTATTAACAATATTCTAAATACAAACATAAATTTAAATAAAAAATAAAATTATATAATCAATAAATATGTCTAATTCATTTGTTCATTTATGATTAAAAATTCTAATGCATTTCTTTTTTAATTATATATATTCATTTTTTACAACATAATTACTAAAGCAATCTGTTCATTTCTATAACATTTATGTAATAATAAAATACAAATAAAATCAATTTAAATCCCCAAAAAATGAAATAACTTAAAATACTGCATGGTCATAAATTATAATTACAAATTATCTTTCACAATCTATTAAACATCATAATCATATTATTATTTAATGATATAATAAAAATAATACAGCACTAATTTTTTAATATAATTACCTATTTATTTCATTATTTACTAATGAATTAACTAAATAAATATATTTTCTGTTTCATATTTTTATAAGTATGATAATCATTACTTTAATTTAAAATCACTATCTTTTACTATTATTAATTTTAAATTTAAGCATTACTAATTCTTTATTTAATTATTATATTCCTAAAATTATCAAAAATATTTTTATATAAAGAAATTTTAAATATAATAAATAAAATTATATAATCAATATATATATATATGGCAAATTATCTAATTTATTTAATTTATTTATGTATATTAATTTGTTACAATTATCATTAATTTTTCTAACTACAACAATCTTATAATTAAAATACAAATAAAATATATTAAAACAAATTCTACATTTATTATAAATTTATGGCGAATGCTCAGACACTCACGTTCACAGTTGCAGGAAATGTTGACAAAAGAATTGGAAGAAAATGGAAATAGATGAAGGAAGAGGAAAGAAGGAGGAAGAAGAAAGATACTTTTGTTGGAAGCAGTGAAAGATTAAATTAATAATAATTAAAAAAACCCAATTTGAGATTTCATGTCCCTGCCTAGCTCGTGCTCCGCGTGAAAGATTAAATTAAATAACAGTGAAAGATGAGGGAACTAAACCTACAGGATTAAAGCAAATTCTTTAGTCTTTTTCCCCGCACAATCTTCTTCGCTCATTACACGGCCAAGAAACATCCCCTGTTGTTCATTCTACATCTATCATAACAAAAATCCTTTGGTATTGAAGGAAGAGCTGAAAAATGTTCAAGGGTATTTTTCTTCCTTACATGATAACTAGTCACATAATTCCTCTAGTAGACATAGGAAGGCTCTTCGCCATGCATGGCGTGGACGTGACTATCCTTGCTACACCAGTCAACGCAGCAATTTTTCAAAGCTCCATTGATCGTGATTCAAGCCTTGGTCGCTCCATTCGAACCCACATTGTTAAGTTCCCACATGTGGCTGGTTTGCCAGAAGGAATAGAGAACATCAACTCTTCAACTCCTGTAGCCATGTTCTCCAAAATCATGGAAGGAGTAACCATTCTTCAAGGCCAATTTGAACAACTTTTTCGTGACATGAAACCTGATTTCATAGTCACTGATATGTTCTACCCTTGGAGTGCGGATGCTGCTGCTGAATTGGGAATTCCAAGGTTGGTTTATATGAGTTCAAGTTATTTTTCTCATTGTGCAAGGAACTCCATTGAAGAGTTCTCACCTCACACTAAGGTGAATTCGGATAGTGAGAGTTTTTTGGTTCCTGGGTTGCCCCACAAGTTGGAGATGACACGTTCTCAGTTACCCGATTGGCTAAGAGAACCAAACTCTTACACTTATTTACAAAATTCGATTAGAGAGTCAGAGAAAAAGAGTTATGGGTCACTGTTCAAAAGCTTTTATGAGTTTGATCGTGGTTATGAGGAGTACTACAATGCTGTGACTGGCACCAAGAGTTGGAGTTTGGGACCAGTTTCGTTATGGGTGAACCAAGATGATTCGCATAAGACTTGTAATGGACAAGCCAAAGAAGAAAAAAAAGATGATTGTCTTACATGGCTTGATTCAAAAAAAGATAATTCAGTTCTCTACGTGAGTTTTGGGAGCATTAACAAATTCCTTGCTACACAGCTTGTGGAAATAGCTCATGCGCTTGAAGATTCTGGCTATGATTTCATTTGGGTAGTTAGAAAAGTTGATGATAATGTGTTGGAGGAATTTGAGAAGAGGGTGAGAGAAAGCAATAAGGGATATCTAATATGGGGTTGGGCACCCCAAGTTCAGATACTAGAGCATCCTGCCACTGGGGCTGTTGTGACTCATTGTGGCATGAACACTGTTTTTGAAAGTGTGAACGCGAGTTTGCCAATGGTGGCTTGGCCTATTTTTGCGGAGCAATTTTTCAATGAGAAATTGTTGGTGGATATTCTGAAAATTGGAGTGGCAGTTGGAGCAAAAGAATGGATATATTTGCATAACCCTTCGAATGAAGTATTGAAGAGGGAGGACATTGGAAAGGCAATTGCAAAAGTGATGGATGGTGGGGAGGAGTGTTTGGAAATGAGGAAAAGAGTCAAAGTTCTAAGTGATGCTGCAAAGAAGGCCATTCAAGTTGGTGGGTCTTCTTATAATAACATGAAAAATCTAATTGACGACCTCAAGTCAATCAAACTTCAAAAAGAGGCAGCGGCTTAGTGAGTGGAAAAGATAAATAAGACACAATACTTTTGTGTCCCATGATATTTATGAGACTTATAATGTGTTTTTCTCTCTCTTTACTATCTTTGATTAAGTATGGTCTGTTAATTATGAGAATATATGTTATAGCACCTAGAACATTATTGCCTTATGGAAGATATGGCTTCTTGGGACTCAAATAATTTGGATTTAATTGCAAGTTATGGAAGATAGGTGATGCTTTCAGTATTTCTTTACCTTGCTGTCTATTGTGTCATTTATTTTTGTTTTTGGTCCATATGTCATTTTCTTCTAAATGTGGGAGAATTGCATTTCGGGTTATTATATGTCCTACTACTCGTTAAACTTGTCAATGGATCATATTAAAATAAAAGAGAAAGCACTAAACTTTCTCTTGGCATAACGAGGTTGCTGTTTTGTAAGGTTGGGATGAGAAGATTAAGGTGCGTACGAGATTGTGGTTGGATGAATGGTGGGGTCGGGATGTTGAGGTGGTTTTGCACCATTTTAGTATGGCGGAATTGAGGGCGAGGTTGGGGATTACGGTGCCGAAATCTGCGGTAGTGCCATCAGAGAGTTGAGGGGTTAAGTTGAGATTTTCACATGCTTCCAAGGAAGAACGTTCGAAGGAATGGCCTGAAGAGACAATGATTGGGTCTACCATGAGAGTACCTGAAATGGTGGAGGGGAACTCTTTAGGTTGGTTTTGGTTTTGGTTTTGGGTTTTGGTTTTGTTTTTGGAGTGGAAGAAGATCTTCTTCCATTGAACCTTTGGAGTGCTTATTATTGTTTCTGATTCTTTTGCTCCTTTCTGTGATGACCATGTCTTGTGGACCATGACCTCTACGCTTTCATAGGGTGGTTAATGTTTCTTGGTTGCTTTTGCTCTGCTCAATGTGAAGAAAAACAAGTTCTTCTTTCGAGGGTAGTTGAGAGTTTCCACATGGTTCCTCACTCGTCTTTTTCGCTGTTCATTGGCTTAAGCGAAAATATTTGTTTAAGCAGAAATAAACTCAGCGGTATACTAAAACTATTGATCAAAGTTTTCCTAAAACGAACCTCAGCTATTCTACAGAATAGGAAAGTTTTATTGATAAAAAATACAAAGTATAATTAAAATATAATAGAATTATTTTTGTTGAACAAAATTTTTATCTCTTAAACTTAATGATAAAAAAATATAATTAAAATATAGTAAGATTATTTTTATCAAATAAAATTATTATCTCTTAACTTACTAAAATTATTATGGTATGATCTGTATGTACATTTAGGTTAAATTAGTAAATTACTTTTGTTTCAATTTGATTTTTCTATATATATATATATATATATATATACACCAGATAACTTAGAGTGGATCAAGAAAAAAAAAAATAAACTGAAAGAAAAGTAGGCAGTAGTAGGACTACTAAATAAAATGCAGAATGTAAATATGTAAATTTAAAACATAGAAACTAGAACGGCAGTAGAATCAGCACAGATCTAGTAGAGGGATAAGAGAAAAAAGTCAGACGACGGTAATCCGAACAGAACCGGCTAAGAGGGAAAAGAGAGAAAATAATCTTGAAACAACAAACTTTTATTAAAAAATCTCAAAGAGAAAGGCTTACAAAGAAATTTTCACTCGAAGCTTCTCTCTCTAAAACTCTCTTGAATTGTAAAATGAAAGGGTGTCTCACATCTTGGTCGAGGACTCTTTTTAAAGGAAAAATAAATACTGTTTCTACAGTTCCAGTTGATTACTGGAACTATTTTCTACAATACAAGTTAAAGTTCTTGAATATCAATACCGAAGTGAAGCAGTCGTCTTCATTTTGATATATTCCTCTGTATTAGTATCTTGTTTTGTAGATGATTCATCTTCATCTTGACTTTGTAAGAGAAGAAGAACATCTTATAAATTTTTCTTCATTTTTTCTTTTGAATCACAACTTGATAAAAAAGCTGCAATCTTTTATTTCTGATTCAGAAATTGAAATGTCGCTGGATCTGTCAAATTTAATAATTTTGGATTTTTTTTCAAAATATTCGGCAACACCTGATGGTCCGACATGATCAGCATTGAACTGATTCCACCATTTCATAAAGGAGTATCTGTGAAGCAGAGGAAGAGTTTCTGCATTTTCTATTTTACCATATCTATATTGCCATGAGAGTACCCATACTAAGACAAAATCAGAAAAATATTTGAGATCTGCAAGAATTCTTGATTCTCGCAAATACCTGCCTTTGTAGATCCTATATCTTTCTTTAACAGGTGTAGGAAGGATATCTTCAATTGGCCCAAAATAGTCCCACCATTGGAGAAACCAATTTAAAAAATCATAGCTCTGATTCTTTTTAAAATATATTAACCAAGAATGTCAGTTAAATTTATTCTGGAACCAGAAACTTCTTGTCCATGCATCGATATAATCCCAGTAATTATATCCTACTAGGTCAAATGGTTGAGAAAACTTCTTATAAGAATTCAAGTTTTTGCCAAAGGTCTTAGGGGTTAAGACTTTTAAGATCTGGATTGTGAAATGGGTTATGATATAAGGGTCTTTTTGATCCTTGTAGTGTTTAATGAAAACAGAGTCTAAATCCACTAAAATAAACTCATAAAATTGTCTGGTTTTATTTGCCGCATATGGTCTAAAATGAAAACCAGGAAGGAAGACTTTAAAAATGGCTTAATAGAGATTTTTTATCCCAAAATTCAGGCTTCATTTGTATGACTGAAGAAAATTTTCCTTTTGCCACATAATGGTTAGGGTTTGAAGATTTCTGTTTATCTTTTTAGAGGCTGAGGGTACTTTCTGTTTTGTTTGGATTGCTAATTGTTTTCTGAGTTTGATTAAAATACTGGATTATAGTGTTTAGGCTTGCTAAATCTATTTCCATATCTTCTTCAGAGGCAATATCTACCCAAGATTTCTTTGGTAGACTACTTAAGCTTTCTTGTTGGACAGCTAAGAGTGTGCTAATTGTTGGGTTATCTGGTATCAGAGCCTGATAGGAAAGTAGAGATATAACTGTTGATTATTTTTAACTATCTTCTTCTGGATCTGGACTTTAAATTAATTTTAAAGTTTCTGCAACCATGGTTTATAGGCTGGACAACTGACAGGCCCTTCAGGTGAGACCATTTTTTGTCGTCCCTGTCTGTAACAATGCCAAGAACTAATGGTTTAGAGATATTGCTTTTGTATAGTTCTTTATTTTATGAAAGACCTTTACTGGAAGTACAGCAGTTCTTAGTTCTTTTGAATAGGGCTGTAGCAGTAAGTCTCGTGTGGTTAAAGGGCAGTAAGGCTAATTCGACGATGCTGTATTCAAAAGAAACAAAGAACATAAGATGCTAGTGGCTATGGTAAAAGAATTTCTGATTTTGTAAATTAAAATTAAAAAAAGTCCACGAATAACCAGATCTAGTTGAAAGAGTTATAAATAATTGATAGTTATATTATTATGGAACCAAATGAGGGTGATGTACCAGAATTATTTTTATGATGTCTCGTCTCCTGCGCTCTTTCTCCCGTATTCTCTTTCACTCTGGCTCTAGTTCATCTTTCTCCTCTCCAACTAAAAACACTCTTTTCAATGATCAGGAGAAACAATCTCCTGAAATCACGCCAAAACATAATCTCTTTGACGAAGAAGTTCGCTTCGAAGAGATTAACCAAAGTAGGATACATTATATGTTCGTGAAGAACACTCCAAGAAAAATAATTTTGATTATATTATTAAGACTGTTGAAAATAATATTTCTTTAGGAAAAGATTTAGGAGAAGAATTTCATCTCCTGTCCAAATCTTTCATTAATGAGCACAAACGTAAATATAAGTACCTTCACATAGGATGTGTTCAGGTTGCCATTAAACCTCTCATAGACATAGGTATAGATGTTGCTATCCTAATGTGTTTTAGAGATGCTTGCCATAATGATTTCAATGACTTCCTTATAGGTACAGTTGAAATTAGTCTTGGCTAAGGTCCAATTTATTTCAATTGTTTTCTAAATAAAACAGTGAGTCTTCTAAATGACCATATCTTTGACTCTTTGTTTCTTAATATATGCTTTCATGGTTTAAACATGAAAGAGGGATCTATTCCCACAATATTAATCTATAGGATTCAGTACAAAACTATGAACTTTTGTGCGTCTAGAGTGCTCCTCAAACCATAAAAAGGTGAGACTACTTTGTTTATCATTGATATGACAAAATATGTCTTTCTCCCTAAAATAATCAAGTGGGATGAAGTTTCCCTCCCTGAGAAGTGGGTTTTAGACAAGGCATCACCTTGTGTCCCTAGGCCTGCTCCTCAAATTGAAAATATTTCTCAAGACAACTCTGGAAAAGTTAAAATAACCTTTGATAGGAGAAACTCCTTGTCTTCTAGAGTCGATGCTTATAGCAATAGATCTGATTTTGTTTCGGCTAGAAGATCATTCTCTTCTAGATCTCATTTTAGATCTGAAATTTCCAGATCAATTAATCATGATCCTTCTATAAATTTACAAGGATTAGATACCTCCTCTAGGATTCCTAGAAATGTCTACCAAACTTCTGAAAAAGAAGAAGAAAATCAGAGTATCCAATCTCTAACCTACTCTTCCCTTAATGAGTCTTATGATGTTATCTCATTAATTCATTATAGATAAAGAAACCCTTAGGAAAGATTTCTACTTTGAGGATTAGAAACCTCAAAGAGAGTGGTTCTTTCAAAATTATAAGGGAAAGAATAGGTCCGATATCCAAGAGAAATTCTACCAATTTCTCAAAAAAGTCAAACAGAATACCCCTTTCTTTGATTGGTATCATGCTTATACCATTCATAATAATATAGAATACCCTTGGCAAGAGGATGTTATTTGCACTTCCTCTGCTAATGTGATATCCTGGTAAATTAAAGATAGACAAATTGGTCAAAGTGAACTGTCACCCACAACTCAATATCAATTACCAAACTTGAAAGACAAAAGTGATAACCAGGTTAATGCTACCCCTTTCAAAATCAAAAATCTTGATGAATCCATCACCCCCAATGATATCTAAGGCCTCATGGAATAGGCTAATTACACCAACAAATACCTTCAGGTTTTAGGAGAGAAAATCTCTGTTAATCCTGTTAAACCTAAAGTGGAAGAAATATCTTCTTCCTTTTCTCAACCTCAATTAGAAAAACTCTTGTTCAAACCTTTTAAAATTAGCACTAAAGCTAAACAAAAAATCTTTGAGCTTAGACAAAAAGAAAAAGTCAAAGCCATTAATGACAACTAGAATGAGCTACTTAGTAAAATTACTAGTTTGCTCACTACTGTTCCAGATACTCCTCAAATCTCTGAAGAATCTAGCGCCAAACCTAGGACTAGATTGCTTGCTAAGATGTCAATGCCCTCTCTAAGCTGATTTAGAACAAAACTCTAAAACAAAATCCATTTTGGCCATTAATCCAGTTAATAATTGAAAAAATTCTTCCAAACTTTACTATAACAGAGCTACTGCTCCTGATCTTATATTAGAGGATAAACAATATTATATCCAAATTTTTAATTCTAATGATATTTATATTTGGAATATTGATGGATTATCTGAATATAATATCATTGTCAAACTCCAAAATATGTCTGTTGTCGCTATGGGCTATTTTACAAATCAAAATATGCCTGAAGATACAATTGTTTACATTCTAGTTGCAGGATTTATTGGTCAACTCAAAGGTTGATGGGATAATTATCTCACTGAAACTGATAGAGAAAATATTCTCTCTGCAGTAAAAATTGATGACAAAGGTAAAACCATTGTTAGTGATAATGAACAGCTCCTTGATGCGGTATATACTTTGTTATATACTATCTCCTAATATTTTCTTGAGGACCCTTCTTTATGGAGAGAAAGGTCTAGTGAACTTCTTTTTAACCTTAGATGTAAATCCTTAGAAAATTTTAAATGGTATAAAGATACCTTTATGTCTAGGGTTTAACCAGAGAAGATTGTAATCAAGCCTATTGAAAGGAGAAATATCTTGATGGGCTTCCAAAGTCTTTCAGAGACTTTATTAGAAGTAAACTCCGAAGCCACTATCCTAATGGAGAAATCAATTATGACAGTTATGACTATGGTCAACTTACTGCCATTATTATTCATAATGCCATCAAAGTTTGTCAAAAGAATAAACTCCAGAAGCAGCTTGCCAAAGAAAGAGCCCTGAACAAGAAAGAATTATGATCTTTTTGCGAGCAATTTGGTCTTCCATCTTGCTTTACCAAAAAGAAAAAACAAACTCCCAAAAAGAAATTGTTGAAACCTATAAGAAACCTTACAAAAGAAAGTATAATAGGAGATATCCTTCCAAGAAACAAGGGAAAAATGTTATCCTCAATAATATTCTCAAGAAACCCATAATAGGTGTAACTTGTTATAAATGTGGTAAACCAGACCATATCAGTAAATACTGTAAGCTGAAAAAGAAAATTAGCAATCTTAACTTTGATCCTTCTATTGAGGACTAGATCAACAACCTCATTATTGAATCTTCTGAAGAAGATTTTGTCAAAGAATCGGATGAGGATGACAATCAAATCCAAAATGATGATCAAATATCTTCTTCTGATAGTGATGATACTCTAAAAATCAATATTTTGACAAAAGAACAAGACCTTCTTATTGAAGCGATAAGTTCTATTTCGGATCTTCAAGAATGAAAAGAATTTTTGAATAAATTCAAAGAAGTTTTAGAATCAAAACCTAAACCCAGAGAGTATTTTACTACAAATAAATTTGACATTACAAATATTTTCAAAAGATTAGAAAAAAAATCTAATATCAAACTAACCACTATTCATGATCTCTAGATTGAGATTAACAATCTCAAGAAAAAGATTAGAGAAATTAAAGAGTAATAACAAATTCATCAAGTTATTCTTTTCCAACTAGATGATGAATCTGATATTGAGAAAGAAGAACTTCCTTAAGAAAATGATTCTAAAAAGGTCAATTATGGTAATCTGGAAGAAACCTTTATGTGTTTGATCAACAAGGTCAAAATTCAAAATTTTTACATTAATATCAAAATCATTATTGATGATTTTGTTCTTGATACTTTAGTCCTCTTTGATACAGGTGCTGATTCAAACTGTATTTTAGAAGGATTAGTTCCTACAAAGTATTTTAAAAAAACTTCTGAAAAACTCTGAACTGCTAGTGGTTCGAAACTCAAAATCAATTATAAGTTATCCAAAGCTGTTATAAAAAATCAAGGGTTTAAGATTGAAACAAACTTTCTTCTTGTAAAAAATTTGAAAAATAAATACTGTTTCTACAGTTTCAGTTGATTATTGGAACTATTTTCTACAATATATATATATATATATATATATATATATATATATATATATATTAGTTTTTAACTTACAAAAATATTTTAAATAAATTATTTTTGGTTAAAAATGTTAATTCCATTAAAAATTATTATTTATATTTTTCTCCTTATAAAATCCAAAAAAAGGCAGTAATTCTTATATATTTTTTGGATATTTTGTGTTTTTTTTTCCTTGCTCCTTGTTTATTGTTGCACAAATTTTTAATGGTGGAAAAAGAAAAAAAAATTAAAAAGATTGAATATCAAGTATCTTAAAAGTTCATAATTGTTGAGTTGTCATTTCCATTTCAAATAATTTTTATTTTTTTACAATCAATATTAAATCACACCCTTCAATTCTATTTTGTTTAATCTTCATCAATATTAAAATATCAATTTTTCAACTAAATCAATTGTTACTACTTTCTTTTACTTCTTACTAGATATATTTTCAGTTGAGATTCAATTCTCTTGTGTTATCATAAAATTAATAGTTGAAGCAATAATATGATAAAGAAATATTTATGACAAAATTAAAACACCTTTCATGCTTGACAAAATGTGTATTTTATTAGAATATATATATATATATATATATATATATATATATATATAAAAGATCATAAAGAAAGTAAAAATAGTGAGAGACTTTGTTTTCATCAAAACTATTATTGATATCTAATTTGTATTTGATGTTATCATCATTGCATTGCTCCTTGTTTTCTCCTACAATTTCAAGATTTAAATGAAAAACTTGTTAAAATGTGTTAATTTTTTTTAAAGTTCCAAGGAAACTGAGAAATGAGAGTTAGAGATATGAAAGATAGTAAAAGGAAAAATGGGAAAGAGAAAAAAATTAAACAATAAAAAAATTTACTAAAATATGCAATCAAAATTTGATAGGATTGAAGTTTAATTAAGTGTTATAGTATATTGATCTTAATGTTCTCTCACCATGGTCTTGGAGTTCAATGTCTTAGTATGTTATGGAGATGTGTAATTAGGGTTGGAAATAAGTTAAGTTGTGTATAAATTTGATCTAATGATTTTGAAACATGAGTCTGACATATTGTTTGTCATGAGTTTTTTTATCAAGTTTAGTTTAACTTTTTTAAAAGTTTATTTTAGCTTAATAATTTTTTAATTGTCTACTTCGTACTAAAATTTTTAACAGACTATTAAACTTTTTTTGTAAATAGGTAACTAAATTATATAAATATACATATATGTTGAGGCATTATTAGGGTTTTTTTTTTCTCAGGGCTCTAAGAGTGTTTGTTTTCAAGAAAATAAGGGAGACGCCACTCAAGTTCTGACACTAGCCGTCCTGAGAAATTGCAATCAAAGTGGGGTTTAGGACAGAGAAAGTACTTCAAGGTTAAGCCCTCTAAATTTAAGCCACTACCCCATTGTGTAACATCATTAATTTATTATTCAATATTGATAATAATTTATAACAAGAAAGGAAAATAAAATGAATTTCTTTATATTTATAACTCAAAAAATCAAAGAAAAAATAAAACTTATATTTTTATTATTTAGATCATAAAAACTCAAAAGTATATAAAATTTTCAAATAAATAATTTCAAAATTTTTAAGTTTTTTAAATAAAATAAAGACTAAAATTAACCTCTTGACAATTTACTTAATTCATATTATATACATATATAAATTTAAAATATAAATAACAATGTCTTTCAACATAATAAATTTCTATCTAAACTTAAACTTAAACTACAATTAAAATACCTAACTACCAAATATTACATATACACTTCAAATCATTAATTACAGTAAAACTTATCAAAGTATTATACATTCAAAATAAATAATATGAAAATGATTACATAACTTGTCAACTTTAAATAAAAACTTAGTTAGAATTATTACCATCTTCAAATTAATTTAAACTTTAACAGAACAATTCTTTCTTATAATCTTACTAAAAATATGATTATAGATCAAATTAACCTTCTTTAATTTCTTTAATTTTATTTTCTAAAAATAATTTGTAAGGGTGAATACTCTTTACAATCTCATTGTTGATGGCTCAACCTCTCAAGTTCTTGGTGTTGCTAGTTATAGGGGACTTGTTTGAGACAATAAAGGCAATTGCATGATTAGTTTCTACAAATCTTTAGACCCTTATTCACCGCTTATTGTTGAATTGTGGGAAAATTTTGGAGTCTTCAACTTGTTATATCTAAAAATATTCATTTAATTTGAATAGTGTGTGATTCTAAGGAAACAATTTCCTTAATTATTAATATTCAAATTGTAAGCAAATGAGATTAAAAAATTTCTCAAGAGTATTAAGTTTATTAAGTTTAACCATATTTTGAGAGAAGCTAACCAATAAGGTGATTGGTTGGCTAAGATAAGACCTAAAGTTTGGTTGCCTTTTTACTATTTTGATAAAACTCCTCTTGTTTAGAGTCATTTTTAAGGTTAGATGCTCCTATAATTTTGTGGCCTAGTTGGTAATCTAGGTGATTGTTTTGTTTTTGGACTTTTGAGTCCCATTTAATAGAAAAAAAAATCATAAATATACATATTTCTATAAAAACTACAAGACATATCTAAATAAGACATAAAAAATAGTTTAACATTTTAAATATTTGTAATAAAGTTATATATTCTTATTTATTACTTTCATACAACATATTTGACTCAAATAAGTAAATTACTAAATATATAACGAACACAAATATAGATCAACGTCTTGTGTATAAGACAGATCAAGCAACAGTAATATAAAAGACTCTAATAACAAATATTTTTTCTCTCAAAAGATATGTAGCAAAAACACTCTAATTTTAACAAAAAAGTTAGAATTTTTTTAATATATTATAATTTTTATATAAAATTATTTAATATATTATTATAAATTTTATGAGTCTTAAATAGATTTTTTTACAAACTTAAACCAAATATATTTAATTAGTTAAACATTTTAAAAAGAATAAATTAATGCTATTACTTAAATAAGTTTAGTTAGATTTAAGCTTTAAAAAATTAAGTCATAACTACCTATCAAACAACTCAACTAAGATTTTAGAGTCAATTGCATGACATGTGTTTGGTGAACTCAATGCAGGTGCCAAGATTTCTTATTTGGAATGGGGTATGTCAGGCTTCTAATTTATTATTAAGTAATCTATAATATTTTATACTTGTTCAATGTTAATTGAAGGATTATTTGATATTGGAATATATTTAGATGGAGTTTGAAAAAAAAAAAAAAAAAAAAAAAAATATTTGAACAGTACCGTATGAACAGTGTAATGAACAGTGCAATGAACAGTGCAACCGCGTATGAACAGTGCAATGAACAGTGCAACCGCGTATGTACAGTACAATGAACAGTGCAACCGCGTATGAACAGTGCAATGAACAGTGCAAACCGCGTACAAACCGTGTATGAACAGTACAAACCGCGTATGTACAAGGATGTCGACGTCATCGGTGACGTCACAAGCAGTACAGTACAAACCGCGTATGAACAGTGATAACCGCGTATGTACAGTGCGTGTACAGTGTTTTCCGGCATGAATAGTGCCCTGAACAGTATTTTCCGGCATGAACAGTAAGGCGGTGAATAGTGTTTTCCGGCGGTGAACAGTAAATTTCGTCGTGAACAGTAAATTTCGAAAATTTTCTATAAAAAGGGGGCTTCACACGAAATTTTCATTTCTTCACCTCTATCCAAGGTTCTCAAAGGTTCTAAGGCCGTAAACCACCATTTCTCTCATACTAAACCTTCCTAAACTTAGATTTCTCGCCAGATCTGAGATTCTACATCTATTCTGAAGTATTGGAAGTAAGTTTCTTTAAGTTTGAAACTAGATTTACCGTTCGTTTCTCTTCTCCTTCTCTTTCTTATAGAAATTCATGGTGTTCTTAGGAGAAACTCCGTTCTAAAGCTGAATCTTCGGTGAATTTTTGTTATAATCAAGTAATATTCGGTAGATCTAGTGTGAATCATCTTTCTGAGGTAAGGGGAGTTTACTTTAACCTATGAACTATGTTTTGAACGGTTTAATATGTTATTTCAAGATATTTTGATATGATTTTGTTAGATCTATTGAATAAAAGCTATTTTCTAAGTCAGAATCGTTGTTAAATTAGTTTAAAATGCTGAGATTTTGGCCGATCTATTATAAACTTGCCGTAGTTGAGCCGTTAAAATAATTTTGGTGGCGTGCATCATGCCGAGATATATGTTGTGCATCATTATAGAGCCGAGTTACATGTTTAGGTGGGTAGACATGTAACGGTAAGTTCATGCTTTGAAATTTCTTTGTCTTTGTCTTTGTCTGGATCCGGATACGGAATGGGTCGCTCCGGACCGCTCGGTTCCTTCTGGATTAATTAGGTCGTGAAACCAGTTGGAAACCGTTTTCATGTCGTGCATTAGATGGGCTGGAAATGCATGGGGTTATTCTTTGTGAAAAATATTTTGCTCTATATATATATAATTTTATTTTATGTTTGGTAAGCTCACCCTTGCATTTCTTTCTATGTCGTTGTGTGCGTGTGTACTGCGATGATCGTACGGTGGTACGTGAGCAGATGTAGCAGGTGTTGCATCTACTTCACAGGCTGAGGGGCCAGTGAAGAAAAGTTAGAAGCTGGAGTTGAGTAATAATGCATTAGAGTCCTTTTTCTTTATATATGAGACCTCATGTCGAGGGAGTCACGTATTATAATTTTTTTTTTTTGTATTTTGAATATTATAAACTAAATGTAATATTATGTTGATCTGTTGGATATTTGTTGTAAGGAACTTCATTTTTACTTTGAATGAGAAGTGAATTTTTATACTTATATTCTCTATTATTTATCTATTTTTAAAATAAGTATGTGGTGTAGAAATAATGTTCTCGGTCCTTTATAAAAAAGGGGTCGTGACATTTTTAGTGGTATCAGAGCATGGTCTAGGTAAACCTACGGGGTGAGGTTGTTAGGCGTCAGTTGTGCATATTAAACATGTGAGTTTTAGCTGTGAATCATATATCATGATTTCTATTCATCAAGTTGTGAGGGAACGAGCTTGATCACCTCGATTCTCAGACATGATTGATGTAGGAAACTTGGTATATGATACTTGGGTGAGCTATAGGTGAGTCGTACTGTGTGAATAAGAGACTGTTAAGCTAAGCTGTAAATGATTGCTGAAATGAATGTGTTTGCTATGCTATGTGAATGTTGATATGTTGTTATGCTGAGTACTAAATTGATTAAATTTTTATGATATACTAAATATGAATATATCACTGTAAGCTGAATCGTGAATATAGCTATGTGGTGATATTGTGAATATGTTAAACGTTAGTAATTTAAGCTAGTCTATATATTAGGATGGCTAGACCAAGAAGATCTGCTGCAAATCCTCCTCCTACCGATGTGAACCAAATGGCTCATGCCATGGAGGCCATGGCAGCCATCGTTAGGCGAGTCTAGATATGATTCAGCGACGAAGTCGCAAATCAAGCCGGCTAGACAGTGCAGCAGCCATCGCCTCACTGCACCTCTTCCCGAATACCATGGGTTGTCGAGTTCGAAAGAATGATCCTCCTCAATTCACGTGAGTGGATGGACCAGATCTTCTTGAACTCGGATCGTGAGATTGAGAAGATCTTCCTAACCATGGGTTGCGCCGAGGAGAGAAAGGTGATATATGCTACGTATATGCCGATAGGGGATGCAGAGATGTGGTGGCACGGAGCTCGTACTATGCTAGAGGCCCGAGGTGAAGTCATTACTTGGGCTGTATTTAGAAGTAGTTTCCTGGGAAAGTTTTTCCCTTCTCATGTTCGTGCTGCCAAAGAACGAGAGTTTCTAAACTTGGTGCAAGGAAACTCATCGGTCTATGAGTATGCAATACAGTTTGAGCGGCTCTACAGATTTTATTCTCACCCGACTTCAGAGGAGTGGAGATGTCGAGGTTTTCGAGACGGGCCGAGAACCGACATAAAGAGGATTTTGATCCCACTCGGGATCACGGAGTTTCTTGACTTGGTGGATCAAGCCACCATTATAGAGAGTCTTAATGCGAGAGGATGTTGGTGGAGTTGGGAAGGCTCCATCTAGTAGAGCTGCTAGCGATTATGGTAATGGAGGTAAGGGCACTAAGAAGGGTCCCTACGGTCGGTCGCTACGCCAACAATAGCCTCGATCATATCGATCAAGAGGATCGGCGACATCGGCCCGGTGCCGGTAGGGACTGCTACTTCTACATTTCAGCCTAGGGGAGCAATTTCTTCTTCTCCTAGAGTCTCGGTCTGCATGATTGTCGGATGTTTTAGGTGTGGTGGACCACACTATCCGAGCCAGTGCCCACGACCGATGTAAGAGTTTGCTTCTCGTGCCGGCTCAGGGCACCTTGCAAGGGACTCGTCCTACGCCTAGTAGGGCGGTTTCGTCTTCTGCTAGCGCCTTGCACGCTATTAGGCCTAAAGCAACTAGGGCTCCAACAACAACCAGATCGAGAGCGAGAGGGACGTGTATTCACTACTTCGCATCGAGGCAGCCTGTGCAACGAGATCTTGTTCAAGGAACAGCGGTAGTGGCGGTACTTTTCTTTACGTATTATTTGATTCGGAGCCACACACTCTTTTATTGCGGACAATTGTGTGAGAAACTTAGGATTACCGGTGGGTGATCTAGGATGTGACTTAGTAGTATCGACACCTACTTTAAGTTCAATTAAGACTTCGACGGTTTGTGTTAGGTGTCCCATAGCAATGGAGGGACGAAGATACAAAGTAAATCTTATTTGTATCCCGATGTCAGGGTTAGATGTAATCCTGGGTATGGATTGGCTAACTGCTAATCGTGTGCTAATTGATTGTGGCCGGAGGTGTTTAATCTTTCCTGAGCGCAAGATTGTGTAGAATTGATTTCTACTCGCCAAGTAGAAACATCCTTAGCCGAGGAGTATCTTGTTTTGTTTTGTTGGGAGTTATGAATGCAGAAGTGGAGCAAAGCCTTCAGTCAATACCAGTAGTACGAGAATTCCCTGAGATTTTTCCAGAGGATATTCCTGGAATACCCCCACGTAGAGAGGTAGAGTTTGCTATAGATTTGATTCCTGGAGCTGAGCCAGTGTCTGTAGTACCGTATAGAATGGCGCCAAAAGAGTTAATTGAGCTTAAAGGGCAAATCGAGGATCTAATGCGTAAACAGATGATTAGACCAAGTGTATCGCCTTGGGGAGCCCCAGTTCTCTTGGTGAAAAAGAAAGACGGAAGTTCTAGAGTATGTGTGGATTATCGCAAGTTGAATAAGTTGACAATTAAGAACAAGTACCCATTGCCGCGAATCGATGATTTGATGGACCAGCTGAGAGGTGCTAAGGTATTCTCTAAAATTGATTTGAAGTCTGGGTACCATCAGATCCGAGTGAAGGATGAAGATATTCCTAAGACTGCTTTTCACACTAGATATGGTCATTATGAGTATATAGTGATGCCTTTTGGAGTTACAAATGCTCCAGCTGTGTTTATGGACTACATGAATCGGATCTTTAGACCTTTTCTGGATCGATTTGTGGTAGTCTTTATTGATGATATTTTAATTTATTCTAGTTCGTCGAGGAACATGAAGAGCATTTGAGAACTGTACTTAATGTTTTAAGGGAAAAACAGTTGTATGCTAAACTGTCTAAGTGTGAGTTTTGGCTAGAGGAAGTGAAGTTCCTTGGTCATGTTATTTCAGCTAAAGGAATTGCAGTTGATCCTTCCAAAGTTGAAGCGGTGTTGCAGTGGGAAAGGCCGAAGACGACCTCGAGAGATTCGTAGTTTTGTGGGCCTAGCAGGTTACTATCGGAGATTTATAGAGAGATTCGCGAAGATAGCTGCACCATTAACACGGTTAACTCGCCGTGATCAACCCTTTGTGTGGTGAGGAATGTGAGCAAAGCTTTAATGAGTTAAAACAGAGACTAACTTCTTCGCCGGTGTTGATTCTCCCCGATACTAGTCGTACCGTTTGAGGTGTCTTTGTGATGCTTCTCATCAGGGATTGGGATGTGTGTTGATGCAAGATAAGAGAGTGGTAGCTTATGCATCTCGTCAATTACGAACTCATGAGCGAAATTACCCGATTCATGACCTTGAGTTAGCTGCTGTAGTCTTTGCTCTGAAGGTGTGGCGACACTATCTTTATGGAGCTCGGTTCGATGTATATAGTGATCATAAGAGTCTCAAGTATTTATTTGATCAGCGAGAGTTAAATATGAGGCAGAGACGTTGGGTGGAATTCCTTAAGGATTATGATTTTCAGCTCCAATACCATCCAGGAAAAGCTAACGTGGTGGCCGATGCATTAAGTAGGAATGTGGTTCAGGCATTCTCACTAAGAGTCAGTGAAACCCTTTTGGTAGAACAATTCGAGACCTGAACATACATGTGGACTTATCACCCGAAAAGATTAGTTGTAGCCGAATTGTGGTGACTAATAATTTCTTACAGGAAATTAAAGATAAACAATTGTGGGATCCAATGTTATGTCGGATTGTATTTCTCTTAGGGACGAGATAAGACAAAGGGTTTCGGTAAAGGTGTTGATGGTATTCTCGGATGTCAAGGTCGAGTTTGTGTCCCTAGAGATACCGAATTAAAGAGAGCAATTCTAGAAGAAGGACATAAGGGTAGTCTCAACATTCATCCTGGTGTTACCAAGATGTATCAAGATTTAAAGCGAGATGTTTTGGTGGCCGGGCATGAAGCGAGAGATAGCTGAGTTTGTTAAAGCCTGCTTGACTTGTCAAAAGGCAAAAGCGGAGCACCAAAGCCCTCCAGGAGAGTTACAAACGATGGAAATTCCAGAGTGGAAGTGGGACCATGTGACTATGGACTTTGTGTCCCATCTACCTAGAACAGTTAGGAATCATGATGCAGTGTGGGTCATAGTTGATAGGCTAACCAAGAGTGCACATTTCTTGCCAATTAACATGACCTTTAGCTTGGAGAAATTAGCAGAATTGTACATTAGAGAGATTGTCGGGTTGCATGGAGTACCTTCTAGTATTATCTCGATAGGGATCCTCGATTCACTTCCCGCTTTGGCGTAGTTTCCAAGAATCTATGGGCACACGTTGAGGTTGAGTTCTGCATACCATCCGCAAACGGATGGTCAATCCGAGCGTACTATTCAAACCTTAGAAGACTTATTGCAGACTTGCATTGTAGAAGCGAGAGGAGTAATTGGGAGGATATGCTTCCTTTGGTAGAATTCACTTATAATAATAGCTATCATTCGAGTATAGATATGGCACCATTTGAAGCTCTGTATGGTAGAAGGTGTAGAACCCCTATCTCGTTGGTTCCAAGATGGAGTACATTTGATGGTTGGACCTGAAATGCCGCAAGAAACTAAGGAGAAAGTTGAACTTATTAGAGAAAAGCTAAGAGCTACCCAAAGTCGACGTAAATCTTATGCCGACCGACGCAGAAGATCCCTAGAATTTGAGGTTGGTGATCATGTATTCTTAAGAGTATCACGCACTACGGGTGTGGGGCGAGCCTTAAGAGCCAAGAAGTTAACACTTAAGTTCATAGGACCGTATCGTATATTACATCGTCGAGGACCGATAGCCTATGAATTAGCGTTACCACCTCGGTTATGTCCGGAATACATAATGTTTTCCATGTGTCGCAGATTAAAGAAGTATGTTCCAGATTTGTCTCATGTAATTGAGCCTGATGTTGTGGAGTTACGAGATGACTTGTCTGTGGAGGTCCCAGCTGCTCGTATCGAGGAAACTAGAGTTAAGAAACTTAGAGGTAAGTCTATTCGGTTAGTAAAGGTTGTTTGGGACCAAATAACTGGTGATGCCACATGGGAGTTAGAAGAAAGAATGAGAGAGTTGTACCCTCATCTTTTCTTTGGGGAATGAAATTTTCGAGGACGAAAATTTATTTTCGGGGGGAGAATTGTCAGGCTTCTAATTTATTATTAAGTAATCTATAATATTTTATACTTGTTCAATGTTAATTGAAGGATTATTTGATATTGGAATATATTTAGATGGAGTTTGAAAAAAAAAAAAAAAAAAAAAAAAAAAATATTTGAACAGTACCGTATGAACAGTGTAATGAACAGTGCAATGAACAGTGCAACCGCGTATGAACAGTGCAATGAACAGTGCAACCGCGTATGTACAGTACAATGAACAGTGCAACCGCGTATGAACAGTGCAATGAACAGTGCAAACCGCGTACAAACCGTGTATGAACAGTACAAACCGCGTATGTACAGTGACAGCTGACGTCATCGGTGACGTCACAGTGTACAGTACAAACCGCGTATGAACAGTGATAACCGCGTATGTACAGTGCGTGTACAGTGTTTTCCCAAGATGAATAGTGCCCTGAACGATTTTCCGGCATGAACAGTAAGGCGGTGAATAGTGTTTTCCGGCGGTGAACAGTAAATTTCGGCGTGAACAGTAAATTTCGAAAATTTTCTATAAAAAGGGGGCTTCACACGAAATTTTCATTTCTTCACCTCTATCCAAGGTTCTCAAAGGTTCTAAGGCCGTAAACCACCATTTCTCTCATACTAAACCTTCCTAAACTTAGATTTCTCGCCAGATCTGAGATTCTACATCTATTCTGAAGTATTGGAAGTAAGTTTCTTTAAGTTTGAAACTAGATTTACCGTTCGTTTCTCTTCTCCTTCTCTTTCTTATAGAAATTCATGGTGTTCTTAGGAGAAACTCCGTTCTAAAGCTGAATCTTCGGTGAATTTTTGTTATAATCAAGTAATATTCGGTAGATCTAGTGTGAATCATCTTTCTGAGGTAAGGGGAGTTTACTTTAACCTATGAACTATGTTTTGAACGGTTTAATATGTTATTTCAAGATATTTTGATATGATTTTGTTAGATCTATTGAATAAAAGCTATTTTCTAAGTCAGAATCGTTGTTAAATTAGTTTAAAATGCTGAGATTTTGGTGATCTATTATAAACTTGCCGTAGTTGAGCTGTTAAAATAATTTTGGTGGCGTGCATCATGTGAGATATATGTTGTGCATCATTATAGAGCCGAGTTACATGTTTAGGTGGGTAGACATGTAACGGTAAGTTCATCTTTGAAATTTCTTGTCTTGTCTTTGTCTGGATCCGAGATCTAGGAATGGGTCGCTCCGGACCGCTCGGTTCCATACGGATTAATTAGGTGTGAAACCAGTTGGAAACCGTTTTCATCTTTGTGCATTAGATGTTTGGAAATGCATGGGGTTATTCTTTGTGAAAAATATTTTGCTCTATATATATATAATTTTATTTTATGTTTGGTAAGCTCACCCTTGCATTTCTTTCTATGTCGTTGTGTGCGTGTGTATCGCGATGATCGTACGGTGGTACGTGAGCGGATGTAGCGGTGTTGCATCTACTTCACAGCCGAGGGGCCGGTGAAGAAAAGTTAGAAAATTTGGAGTTGAGTAATAATGCATTAGAGTCCTTTTTCTTTATATATGAGACCTCATGTCGAGGGAGTCACGTATTATAATTTTTTTTTTTTGTATTTTGAATATTATAAACTAAATGTAATATTATGTTGATCTGTTGGATATTTGTTGTAAGGAACTTCATTTTTACTTTGAATGAGAAGTGAATTTTTATACTTATATTCTCTATTATTTATCTATTTTTAAAATAAGTATGTGGTGTAGAAATAATGTTCTCGGTCCTTTATAAAAAAGGGGTCGTGACAGGGTAAGTATTTGCATGCTCGAATTCTTCACATAGAAAATAACAACCTGGATGGCTTTTTGGGAAGTGGTGTTTCATAGGTTTGCATCTAAAAGTGAGATGGATCCTTTTTACTGGATTATCATCTTATAAATCATTCACTATTTTCCATCTTTAATCTCTATCTTCTATTCATCTTTTGAAAGGCTAACGTAAATGAGAGCCAGCACAAGATTTACTTTAAATGCTTTTTTACGCCATATTTAAGTGGACCATATCTTCTGCCGTTGATATATATTTTTAAAAAATAAAATATTAATAAAAATGTAATTAAAGAGAACGAGTGATGAAAAATGCAACTGTTACACCTTGCAGTCATTTTTCAACTGCAAAGAATCCATACACATATTTGAACATTATATAAGAGGAAATATAAAAATTGGTAAAAAAAAAGTTTAACATCTATTCAAGGGTTCATATCTAATTTAAATAAAATTGATGGAGCCTATTACATCCAAATTATTTTGATACCAGACCCGTGACTTATGAACATACATTTCTGCCTATTCCTCTTGATCCAGTGCAAATTTTCTACACACATGCACATATACTCAAAAGGTTAACATAAAATATTTATCATCAAAGGCTAGAATCTAACATATCCTGCCAAAAGAACTGGGTGAAAAGTTGCATATGTGCTACTTGAAAATGCATAGATACGATGATAGACCCATCCCCATTTGGGCCTCCAATAATGACTCCAATGTCACTAGGCCACATGTGTCCAGGGCCGAAATGCATAGGTTTCCCCCATCCAAAATCTGCTTTTTGCCATGGCATGCTCATCCAACTCACAACCCCAAGATTAGGATTCCCATCAAATGGGGCCTTCCTATCTTCTTTAGGACGTATATAAGAAGCCCTTATCCAATCCAAGTGTTCCTGCCCCCTAATAAAATCTTGCTGTGACCTTATGTACTCATTTGTTAGTATTTCAATTGATTCCCTTATTTTCTGGCTAGCATAGCTCAAAGGGCTTGATATAAGTTCTCCAACATTGCACATTGGTGACACTGTTCTTGCCACAGCATTGCCAAAATAGTTTTGAGGGAGAGGTGGATTCAATTTGTTGCGAATATCAACAAGAAACCGAACTTGAGTTGGTTGAGTGTCATCAAGTTGACGAGCCTTACATGCACATCTCCATATATATGCAACAATAGCTTCATATTTACTATAAGGTCTAGACCCTTTTCTCTGAGTTTGATCATTGGCCTTCTTCTTCAGTTTCTCCACTTGTTGTGATGTGAGTTTCAATGTTGCAACCGTGAGGCTCTTATTTTTCTCTTCCATGCAATCAGATTTTCCTAGCATGAGGGGAAGAGGGTACATCTCTGGATGATCAAAACGTGGTGCAAATGAAGGGTATGAGGATTTGAGCATTATTGATCTATCTAAAGTTGGAAACATTTCATCCATGTCTAATGTATTTCCACGAACCAACTTGGCCCATGTGTTGATGAAACAAACATTAGCAAACCCATCAGCCAGAGAATGTGAAAGAGCAACTCCAATAGCAACACCTTTATCATAGAGCCTTGTGACTTGTACAACCAGCAAGGGAATCTCTTCTATTGGTTGAGTATAATCAAATGTAGGAATAAGGTCCTCGATGGGTTCTTTGGGTGAAAAGTCTCCATATTCAGCCATTCTTTTTGTGGATTCAGCTTCCATCAACACCACCCCTTTTGCATTACAATCCAACTCCAATCGACCACCTTGTATCCACCTTAATCGACCAGCTATTGGATAGTAATGCACCAAAATCTTGCTAAGAGAGTCTCTCATTCTCTCAATGGCATCATCTTTGTGGTTTGCCTTGTAAATGTAGAGCGTAGCAGCATGAGTCCAACGCACCATTTGGTCACTTTCAGAAAGCCACAAAGGACCATTGGGAGTTGGCTCATTTGGAATCACCCTGTAAGATGCCTTGATGGTCACCATTTCACAGCTTTGCTCTATCAGCACAATTTAATATCGTACCTAGTATCAATACACACAAGTTCAAGCATGGCAACAAAGATAAATAAACAAATGAATAATAAACCCTTTACATTGAACCTCAAGATTCTCACTCACATCAACATAGAATTGGGAAAAATACCATGTTTGCAATTCAAACCTGTTGAGTCATAATGGAACAAAATTTACCAATTGAGTTTGCCTAAATTACCCCATATGGTAAATAACATCATCATGAAATTTTGTTTATAAAAAATTGATACAATTTTTAATCCAATATCTTAACTTCGTTAATTCACTTAGGATAAGATTATTTATTGTATAGGATAACTTAGTTGAATCCTTACCAGAAATATATGATAATCATCATCCCTTCTCGGTTTGCACAAATCAAGACCAATATTAACAATACATCTTAGCTGCTCAGCAAAATAGTTCTCCGACTGTATTGAAATTTGACCAGAAATTTTTTTAAATTGTAAAAAATAAGTCTCTCAGAGCCATAAACAAAAAAAAAAAAAAAAGAGTTTATCACAATGCACAAAAAAGAAACAAATGAATAAGTAATATCCCTTTGAATGTCGTACATATCGGATTATAACACTGAACCAGCAAAATAATCATATCTCTTTGGGCTCCAGCTCAATTAAACTGGGAAATTACAACGCGAAAACCCTCACAGAAAACACCAATTATCTCTAGAAAACCAAGTCATTTGTGAAAGTAAAGAACTCATGCCCAGAAGTGAAATTTCAAGAATGAAAAAGGTTGCGCTATTTTGCCTCAGAAACAAAGGAATCGATGATGACTGCGTGTCCAAGGCTTGAAAGTTTTTGACTTTTAAACATAAAAACTACAAGTAAGATGATTAATAACATAAATTTATAGTTATTTAAACGCGAATTCATACATGTTATGAAAATAGAAGTAAGAATGTGTACCCCTTGGATTTGCGAATTATTGATCATTCCAACTTCAGATTTCTACTCAACTCTCTCCATGATTCAATTGCCACTCTCTCTTTTGGAATCTTGTATGTGGAAGTTTTGCCATATGAGGCGAGACGGGGGGTGCTAATATTTTTGGCCTATTTAATATGAGATTTAGAATAAAAAAGGAGAATGAGAATGATAAGCTACTAAAATTAGCTTATTTAATTTTTTTTCATTAAAAAACTCCTTTCATATTTTATAATTTTTTTCTATAATTATATTTTGTTCAATTTCTCTTCCAATCAAAAGAAACCGAGTAAAATACTACTTAATTTTAAGTTCATAAAATCTCTATTTAATCTTTAAAAAAATACTAAAAATTATCTTGAGTTATATATACCAAATCAGTAAAAAAGTTTAAAAAAATTGTCAATAATGTGTAAAACACCAAAGAAAAAGATTTCTTTAGTAAATTATCTTGAAATTTAAATTTTTTACAATTTTAGCTTGAACATAACATTAGAGTTTAAATCCACTTAAGTATAAAAAATAATTTTTACTTAACAAAATGTACTTAACATGAATTTATTATTTATTTTTTATTAATTATAATGCTAATATTCAAATTTAATGATTTTGTTTCATTATGCTTGGGTTAAAGTTTAGTATATTAAATAAATTATATGAATTTTTAAATTATACATTGAGATATTTAAAATTTAAATTAACAAAAAAAATATAAAGACACAAAATTAATCATGAAGAGTAAGTTGTAAGTGTTTTTTATAAGTTATACTTAAATATAATCAATATGTCATAATTTAAAGAGAAAAAAGATAAATTTTTTTACTTTTTACTTCACTTTATTTTAAGTGATGTTTTGTTATTTAAGAAAAATTACGTTTTTACACGATTTTAATTTTAATTTTTTTTAATTTAACCAACATTAATATTTTTCACTTAATTGGTTTAAACAAATTTGGAGTGCGTGATGATGTTGCGCCAAATAGAGAATCCAGAACCATCTTTTATTCTTTCTTTGTCAATTGTCATCATTTAATCTTTTTTGTTTTCTTTGAACGATTCAACCAAACCACGCAGTACAAGTCAGGAGCCTTCAGAAAAACAACTTTTTCATCAATTTCCATGTCCTTACGGAAATTATTGAAATTATTTTATATTTATTTTATTATTAAAATATTTTGATTTCAAAAAACTCTCTCCCAAATAACATAAATCAATAAAACTAATTTAGAATATATGGTTTAAGTTTATGATAATCTCAAGTTAAATTAAAGAATTAAATTTAATAATTTTTTGTATAATTGTAGTCTCATTTAAAAAACTAAAAGTTCAAAATTCAAAACAAATAATTTTTTTAATATGTTATGCATTTTATTTAGTATTTTTATTTAAATAATTCATATACTATTTTGTATATTTTTATTAATTATTGGATAGACTTTTGAGATGAAGAATTTAATTTAAAAATTTTAAAAATTAGATATATGAATAATTAAAAATAATGAGACTAAATATAAAAAAATTGAGACTAAAATTGTATATTTAAAAAAATAAATAAATAATTATCAAAATTTTAAAGGTGAAACAACTTTTATTGATTAATGAACGAGTTTGGTTTTTATTTTAATTACATCGAGCGAAAACAAATTTAACTTATATTTTTCATCTCATTTTTATTTTATCATTAATATATATCCTTGCATAGTGTCTTATCAACCTTTATCTATATTTGTATTATTGTAAGTTGTAACGTCAGATCAATTAATTGATTTTGTCCTCTTTTCGATTAAAAAACGCATTTGGTAGATCCATGAGCTTTGCTTTATTTGCTGTCACGGTAAAAAGATTGAAAGCCATGGACAAAAATTTAGAGATAAATTTTATATTAATTTGATTTAGAACTAAAATTATTAATAGTTATTTAATATTTTTTTCTTTCTATTAAATTATATTTATCATTTTCTTTTTTTATGTCTCTAAAAAATGCTATATTAGATATTTTCCTAAAAGATAGTTTTATTGAATAATTTAGTCTAAAATATATGGAAAAAATAGGGTTTGGGTAATATAATTGAATATTGAATAAATTTATATATTTTTAACTCTTCTCGTTTTGTGGAATTTATGCAGTCTCATAGCTTGTATTACTTTTTTTTGTAAATAAATATATTTTTAAATACTATTTATTTTAAATTAAAATTTTGTTTATAAAATTTAATTATTAATTATATAAAATTTATTAGTTTAATCAATATTTGATTCTAAATTATAAATTATGATAATAAGAATCACAGTGATGAGAGAAAAATTATTGCAGTTAAAAATAGAAAGTTTTAATTAAATGAGATTCGTTAATATATTTATTTTAAATATTTGGCATTATTTGCAGTATTTTTTTGAATGAAGTGCTTTAATAATATTTTTTTGTTTTGAATTTGTTGAATAGATATTTGATATTTTAATTTTTAATAAATTTAAAAGAATTATCGTTAATGTAATATTTTATCTTTAATACATATTATATTTATATATATATATATATATATATATATATATATATTAAGAAAAGTATGATAAGATGACTGCATACATAAACATGTTACTTGCAAAAGGTTAAGTTTGGACTATTATTTTTTAAAACTGAATTATTCTGAAAAATTTTAACATTTTTCGTTTTAGTTAATGAAATATTTTAACTTAATCTACTTTAGTTTATTACTGAGCTATTAGGGTAATAAATCGAATTGACGACACTAAACTTGTGCAACCCATGATAATTAAAAAAAAAATGTTTGAATAAGTGTTACTAACGACAAGATTTGGATGAACTTAAGGAGCATTTGGTATACAATATCTTTTAAATTCTTTAGAATTTTTCGATATTATGTTTGATTTAAATATTATTTTTAAAAATATTAATATTTCTTAATATTGCTTTATTATTTATGATGTTTGAAAATTTTCTTTATACTAAATAAATTTGTTTATTTATGAATTTTAAAAAAATAATATAATATAAAATATTTATTTTAATCATTAATAATAATAATAATAATAATAATAATAATAATAATAATAGGTGGTATTGTCACCTAAGTTGACCGTGGTGATAATTATAAAATTTTAATTACAATAACTTTAAATAATTTTTAATTATAATAAAAAGTTAATAGTATACATTTTGAATAAATGATAGTAAAATGAAAAGATAACATAAATTATAAATTATGTTTAGAGTAATACAATTTTTAGTTATTAGGGTAAATAACACTCTACTCTATTTTACTTACAAAATTAATAGTAGATGTTAATATTCTAACATAATATTCCATGTTGAGTCAACTTAAACCATTTGAAAACTAAAAAGTTGAAATTGGAGAATTAAACATACATAATCGTTGAGGGAGCTACACTTGAAACAAGTTAGAGGTTGGGAACAACATCCATGGACCCAACACATGGAGGATCAAATAGATAACATAGATTGGGATCTTATACTAAGTTATTGATCAAGGGATAAGTGTTTAGAAAGAGGTGGTGTTAGACAAAGAATACCCTTTTCTTTAACGAAAAGATTATTTTTATTTTTTATTTTTTGTGTATTTTATACTTGAGGTTGAGGTTTTATTTAGATGTAGAATTTTACAATTATTAAGAATTTTATATTAATAATAAAAGATATAAATCAAGTATAAGAAAAATTATGAATAATAATTATAAAAAGTTAAATAAATTAAAAAAATTTAAATTTTTTTATAATGATATATATCTTTCAAAAAATTATAACTTTAAAGACAAGATTACCTTGCTTTTAACTTAAAAAAGTAATATTAAATATGAGACTCTCTTGATTACTTGATTTTATTTAATATAATATAATGTTTTATTAATAAATAAAATATTAATTTATAAATATGTATAAAATATATCTCAAGATTTTATTTTTAATTTAATAATATCTATTAAAAATATACTTAAAACATATTAGTTTATATGTAAAATTTTTATGTTAATATAAGTTTATAAATTAAAAAAATTTTACACTTAATTTAAATTTTTTATTTAATTTATATATGATGGATTATAATTTATTATTTTATTAATTTTTAAATATAAATTAATTAAAAGATCAGATTGAGTGTAAAATTTTTTCCGTACATATTCAAATTCCTTTATATACATATGAAAATAAATCAGGTTTTGAGTTGAACTTTTTCAACCTTGAGATTTTTAATGAATTAATTAAGTGAGCTCATTTTAAAAGTTGGTGTTTTGGTTATGTTAGTGAAGAATACATACCAGTAAAATGGCATGTAATAATGGCACTAAATTACAAGTAAAAAATTAAAAAATTATTTGATTCAATGTCACGTACTCACAAAAAGCCATGTTGAAAACATTATTTATTAAATTTCAATAAAGACAAATTTTTTTAACTTGTATCATTTGTAATAATAATTAACAAGTTTTAAGGACATCTTTGTCTATAGTTAAATTGTATCTTCCAATTTCAATTTTGAGAGATGATCAATTATATGATAACATTGTTGAGAGTTACGTGAAATAAAAAATTATGAATTTTATTAGAAAATCATGATGACATATCACTGAATCATATTATTGATATTGTTTATCGAGAAATATTACTAACTTGGAATGATAATGTATATTCTTAAACAATGTGAATGTTAATATTTCATTTAACAATCACAAATTTGTATTATATATTTTTTAAGAAATTGTAGTGTATATGTAAATAATAAAAATTAAACTAATATATTATATATTATTTTTTAATGTAATAACAAATATGTAATTTCAACTATTCAATAAATTAATAGTCTTTTCGAAACCATACGTTGCATGAATTAGTATAATTACAGTAAATAAAATTTGGATTATAAAAATAAGCAAATTACTATTGCTCCAAAACCTTGGAAATTATCAAGATTTGTCATTTTAAATCATAAAAATAAATTAAAATTGAAAATATAAATGTTAATTATAGCAATAAACATAAAAAACAAAAATATTAAGAGTACTTGAACATAAGTTTTAAAATTTTTAGGAATTGAATTATAAATTTTGAAAAATTATCTGAACCAGCACACAGGAAAAGGGAAAATTGAGAAGATAAAGAAGGTGGCTGCAATTATGCTTATACTTATCATCTCTTAGCAAATGGCTAGTATTGAGTCAATTGCTTAGATGCTTACACAGTGATTCATTTCTCATCTGAAGAAGGGTTAATCTTTTTTTTTTTTTCCTCATCAAGAAGCTTTAATCCTCTGTGCTTTTGGGCTTTGCTTTTTTGGCCTTTTGACATTGTAATTTGGTTGACCAAAAAAAAAGAATACTCTTCACTCAGCACCAGTCTCTTTCTCTTTCTCTCAATCTCATTCCTTGCTTTCACGCTTCACACACAAGAACCCTAATTCCCAAATCCAACTACCCAAATAACCCTACTGTCGCTCTTTCTCTGCATCCTTTGGTCTTTGCTTCTTCTAACTCCATCATTGCATTACTGTTTGTTCATCTTTCGTCTCTCTCCTAGTCACTTGTCTTCATTCAGGTATAGATATAGGTTTCCTCATTTCTTAACGTGTTTTTGTTATTGGTTGCTCATTTACTAATTGCTGATACATTCTAAACACTGTTTGGCTGAATCTAAGGTGATACAGTTTTTTTTTTTGGTGATATGCACAAATCAGGTTTTGAACTAGTTCAAGTTTCCTGACAAGTGAGAACAGTGTGAGGTTCACTTTTCATTTCTAGGTAACCAACTTCCGTTGGTCTTTCATTTTGATTTGATACTATTTTTGTTTCTGAGTAAATAGTTGTATAATTAGTCCTCTGCATCTTGTGTATGATATGCTCTGTTATTTTAAGCTTCACGAATACACATTTGTGTGTCTGTGAAATTAAAGTGCACATGATGCTTTTAGAAATATGCTTTACTGATCAAATCACCTAGGTGGGGTGGAATATTATTCTATGGCATTCCCAGTAAGACCCTTGAAGAAAACTCTGTTCAATTCTCATTTTCATCAAGCAGTATATGAGAAAAATATATTGTGATTCAGAGCTAATGATGCCTAGTGACACTTAGGTAAGGTGGGGTTGGAATAGGGAAACCAAGAAAGAATAACAACAAAAAGTAATGGTTTTAAGCAAAACGTACTGGTAAATAACAACAAAAGTCAAGGAAAAAACAAAAATGATTTTGCAGCGTGGGAAATTTTTAAACCCCCCGCCCCCTCCCAAACAATACTGCTTTGAGGGCAAAAATGAATATTTTTGATCTAGCACAACTACGGCCACTATACCTAGGAGCACAGAAAAATAATATATTTATACTAAAAGAAATCGGGCTTTTGTTTCACTTTTCCCTCCTAAAAGAATATTTGTTTATAATTAACCCAGCTATTGAGTCCATGGGTTGGGTTTTTTCACCATTTTCTCGTGACCCAACCCATACTTGGTTGGGTTGCAGTTTTTTTACCCAAATAGACTCGTTTACTTGAACCGACCCACTCATTATTCATTGGGTTGATCGGGTTAGTCAGTTTGCTTTGACCCATGAACATCCCTACACCCACACACAGTATATAGATATATACGTGGCAGTGCAAATTGAGCAAATTCTCATTTTCAGTTCTTTTGTAGCATATTCTGAAGCACTTTTTGTTTCTAGGTATATTTTCTTTACATCTTTCACTATAAATTTCATGTCTTTATTTTTCTACAGAATAAAAAGACTTCAATTTTTGAAGATGGCTGCAACCTTTGCTTCCAGATGTTCTCATGGTATGTTATTTTCTCAAACCAAGTTGTTTTTATTTTTTCTGATTTTTTTTTGTTTAGATTGAAATCTGTTTCTAAAACGTAATGATGCATTAATTAATGCTTCTAGTTCGATGGAACTTTTAAGCTGATTTTGTTACAATTATATTATGTTGAAATGTTCCAGGATCTTGAATGTTGTCTACATTGTTATCTCATATTTGTGTAACTACTTGATACTACCTTGATCAATTTTTTTTGCCACTTATTTATCAAATTGATGTTTGGACTTAGCTAAAATTTCATGCATCAGATTTTATTTTATTTTATTTTGGGAATGTTTAGTCTACTGTTTCTCTTTACCTTGAAATTATATGTGGATTGTAGGATTCATTTGGCATGTTATAAGGGGAAATTTTGTTTACAATTTTGATGTTTCAAGTGAGCTCCATGGTTGTAGTGCCCCAAATGTTTCTTATTGTTGATATGAATAACACTAGTTTGGCTGAGTGTCTGCTTGGATACACAGTGAATATGTTATTAATGTGCATCTACAGTGCAAAAGCTACTGTGCATAGCATTAAAATATGTGCATTCAAACTAAATTATGTAGAACCAAACAGGCTACAAGTCTATGTTGCAAGAATTAATTTGGTTGTACTGGTACAATTACCTGTATAAGCAGTTTTTTAATTGACTATTGAATTCAAACTGAACTGAGTAAGGCCTTTCATATTTGAAAGAACAAACTTATTGTGTGGTTTGTATAGTACAACCCATAATACATAACAGAAAATGTTGGGAGTTGCGTGGAATGGCTTGTACTCAACTCATATTGATGATATTTTGGTATAGCAGAGATTGGAAATCTCATATGCAGCACTTAGAGTATGTGCTGGATTGTTTGAAGAAATATAGGATGGTGGCTAATCAAATCAAATGTCATTTTGGCAAGAAATCAGTGGAGTATTTAGGCCATGTAATTTTGGGAAAAGGAGTGGCTATGGATACTGAAAATGTGAGAGGAGTTTTGGAATGGCCAATTCCAAAAACAGTAAAAAGGGTGAGAAGTTTTTCTTGTGTTAACGGGGTTATTACTGAAATTTCATTAAGGATTATAGCAAAATTGCAAAATTCTTAATAGATTAACAAAATAGGGAGGATTTTATTTGGGGAAACAAACCCAAGAAGCTTTTGATACACTAAAGAAAATTATTACGGAGAGCCAGTTCTAAGGTTACCAGATTTTACCAAAAAATTTGTGATTGAATGTGATGCAACTGGTAGGGTCTTGGGGGCTGTTTTGATGCAAGAAGGACAACCTTTGGCCTACGTTAATAAGGCTCCTTCGGGAGGGAATTTGGCAAAATCTGCCGTCCGCAAAGAACTTGTGGCATTAGCATTATCAATTCAACATTGGAGGCCTTATCTTTTGGGGAGGCATTTTAAAGTGTTCTCAGATCAAAGGAGTTTAATGCAATTGTTGGAGCAAAGAATTTCAACCCCTGATCAGCACTGTTGGCTCGCTACATTATTGGGATATAACTTGATGTCATTTACAAGCCTGACTCTCAAAATAAAGCTGTTAATGCTTTGTCCAGATGCAATGAAGAAGTGGAGTTACAAGTTTTGGTTTCTACACAAGAATGGTTAGATTCGAGTAAGGTTGAAGGAAGAAATTCAACATGATTCTTACCTACAAGGAAAGGAATTATTTCAGATTTTCAGCAGGACACTTCTTCCAGACCTGGTTGCTCTTTACAGCATGGTATTCTATTTATTATGACATAAGTTATTGTTGCTAATTCTAATTGTATTCCAATTCTACTCCAAGAATTTCATTGTATGCCTGCACACAGACATTCGGGATAATATATTAATATGACTTCTATAGAAGGTTGTTCGAAAATCTTTATTGGTGTGGCATGAAGAGAAGAGTGCAAGATTTTATATGTGAATGTGATGTTTGTCTGAGGCAAAAAATACTAGACAATCTCCAGCTGGGTTGTTGCAGCCTTTAGATATCCCTGAGCAAGTTTTTGAAGACATTGGTATTGATTTTTTTTTGGTGCAGTTTCAAAATCAAATGGGTATGATACTGTCTTGGAAAGACTTTCTAAATGTGCTCATTTTCTTCCACTCTAGCATCCATTTACACCTAACACAGTTGCAGATTTGTTTACTAAGGAAATTGTTAAGTTACATGGTGTTCCTAAGTCAATTGTTAGTGAGAGAAATCCCTTTTTTCTCAGTCATTTCTGGACCCAACTCTTCAAATTACAGGGTACCAAACTCAATGAGTTCTTATCATCCTGAAACTGATGGATGGACTGAAATAATTGGTTGCATTGGGCAAAGTGGTGGTATAATACCACTTTTCATGTCACTACAGGATTAACTCCTTTTCATGCCCAACAATGCTAAAGTGCAGTCTGTGAAACAGGAGCTTTGTGATAGGGATGAAGCAATTTGACAGCTGAGGTGTCATTTACAAAGAGCTCAAGGACACATTAAAAAGTATGCAGATCGGAAGTGGAGTGTTCAATCTTCTGAAGGAGATTGGTTCTTTCTCAAATTACAACCCCATAGGCCACATAGTGGTGCAAAGAATAAACACTAAGATGGCAGCAAGGTTCTATGGACCATGCCAAGTTCAGAAGAAATTAGGGACACTAGCATATCTGCTGAAACTTCCTGTAGGGTCTAAATTTCATCCCGTTTTTCATATTTCCCAACTCAAAAAGGCATTTGGAAATTACCATGAAGCTGCTGACTTACATTCTGGTTTTGCAGTGGCAATAGCTGAGCAGTTGCTTGCAGAGCAGATTTTAGCAGTCCAACAAAAGAAGAAAAAGGGGGCTGTTGTTCCTTATTGATTGATTAAGTAGCAAGGAAAACCTGTTGAAGAAGCTACTTGGGAAGAGGCATTCATTGTTGCAGATGAGTTTCCAGGTATTAGCCTTGAGGACAAGGCTTATGTTGAAGAGGGAGGCAATATAAGGCTCCAAGAGTTAGTGAAGCCAGTCCAACTCGGTCATGGCCCTTGGGTGAGATAGACATATAGTCAAAAGATTAAAAAAGGGGCTTGAGCAGGAGGGGAAGAATGGGAAATACACATAGTAAACAGTTATGTATTTTCTTTTTATAGATGGATCAGTCAAGTGGGAGGAGTCAGTTTCTTAACTTTTCTGTGAGTAGTGGAATAGGAGCCTAGCTCTGTGGGTAATGCAGAATTCATGTCTGTTATACATTCTTCTTTTTTCTTAATTCAGTTTCTTCCATTTTTATTTACTGGTTTCTGACCTACTTATGAACCATGATGATGAAACTCATAAGGCAAGCTCAGCTTCTTGCTTGCAACTTTTGTATAAGTACATTATTGAACTGCGCTCCTGGTATATCAGCTCATCAATTTGTTTCTAGTAATGTAGTATTGACTTGTTCACAAATGCATGGTATATTGTTTACGTATAGATAAAGATTTATAAAGCACTGATATCTGTTACTTTAAGATCACATAATTGCCTCTGCTGAACCTCCTTAGACTAACTGAAAATGAAACAAGCTTTTAGGAGTTGAAAGACAATAAGCTGCTTTGTATTTGCACTCTTCTTGCTAGTGTGTCATGTATTTGGCCATAACATAATTCCAGTATGTTTAGCCAAAATCTTCATCCTCACCTTATTTGTGCTTCTTCTTTTTACTTCTGTGTATATTAACTACATGGTTCATTTTAAGGATGTTTTATATGTCTGACATACTGAGGATTTATTGTTCCTTAGAGCCGATGTATTTTCTTTTTCCTTTCACCTGTAATATCATTTATTACTCTGGGAGAATTTCTGATCATTCTGTTATGTAGTTCATCATAGAAAGATGTTATCCATTCTTAAAACTACTGAGCGCTGGAAAAATGTCATGCTTGCACTAATATTTTTGTCCAACAACTGCATCTTTTAGCCAACCAAAATTTCCATGTAATGTATTAGCTGCATTATTCAATTGAGATATTTATTGAGCCTGCTCTTATGCCACTGCGACTGCCCTACCCATCATTCTCTTTTATAATTAAACCATACAACAATCAAGCCTTATAATTAAACCATGATGTGAATATTTTTTATGTTGATAAAGATGATATTCTCATGTTCAACTGGCTACTTCTTTTTGTTTCATGTGTTGAAAAATCAAAATAGTGGGCCGTTCTCTGTTTGGTGGAATAAGCAACAGTTCCCTTGGTTTATTTACCACATCACATGAGATGACATGTAGCAGTTTCTTTTCTCAGGTCAGTGTATGAATTTCGATTATTTCATTAACTGTATATTTGTCAATGTTTGCAGTGAACAACTATAAATTTTCCTTGTACTGCAAAGATATACATGCTTTTAAATGAGTCACAAATCCATTCTTTCACTCTGGTAAAACAATCTTTTGGCTTTTCACAGCAGCAACGCACCTTCATCCAGATGAGGACTGTTCTCAAGGTTGTGGATAACTCGGGGGCTAAAAAGGTGATGTGCATACAGGCATTGAAAGGTAAGAAAGGGGCAAGATTAGGTGACACGATAGTAGCATCGGTGAAGGAAGCACATCCTAATGGAAAAGTGAAGAAAGGAAAGGTTGTATATGGAGTTGTCGTGCGTGCAGCAATGCAGAAGGGGCGTTGTGATGGCAGTGAGGTCAAGTTTGATGACAATGCTGTGGTGCTTGTTGACAAGCAAGGCCAGCCTATTGGGACCAGAGTTTTTGGGCCAGTGCCTCATGAGCTGAGGCAGAAGAAGCATGTCAAGATTCTTACCTTAGCAGGGCATATTGCATAAATGAGACAAAGGGTTATTCATAAATTTCACATGAATCCAATATCACATCTACCATTTTTGGAAGTTTCAATCTTTTGGTTTGAAGTGTAAGGTTTAATATTCAATCTAGCAATTTTATGATGAGAAAAACAGATGTAGAAGGCTTCTTTTTAAATAATGAGCATTTTATTTGGTTTCTAGCCTAAAATTGATCGATTTCGTTTTATTTCTATTCATTATCACAGAATTGCTAGCTACTTTTTATTTGATTTATTATCTCATTAGTATTTACAATCTCGAAGCTTAGAATTATATTTCTCATTTTGTTTAATTTGTGTTGCATAGTTCCTGTCATATACATTTGCTCATTCTTCGCTACAGCTATTTTGATTTTTAATTGCTTGTGATATTTTCATATAATTGTGGGAAGAAAACCTTGGTGTCAACAATACACCCACAAAAAGAATCAATCTCTTGATTAGAAACTCGAGAAAAAGATTTAATCATTGAAAAATAAAGTTACCAAAAAGGTTTTTTTATTCTAACTACAAAGTAAATTAAGTAATTAATTTCATTTTTATGAAAAATATAATTGCAAATAAGATATTTTATAAAATTAGTATACGTTTTATATAACACCTAAATCAATTTTATTTTGCTAACCCGGGCAAAATTATAGTCTACATCTAATATGAAGTTAATTTAAACCATATAATAGGAGTAAATTTTTTATACTCCTATAGTAACTAATTCTTTACAGTTAATCATACCAAAGGGAGTGTTAATATTTTAAAGTAAAAAAAACATGTACCATGGGAGGATTGAAAAATAAAATAAAATCTAAAATGAAACCAGAACAAAGTAATAGACATGCAAAATGATACTTAATGTTTCGAAACTAACATGATTTTTGGCAAACAAATTAATGTTTACCCACGCGAAACAACGTAGCTATTTTTGTTTTGGAATGAAAAGTCAAATCTTGTTTTTTTTTTAATAAAAATAAATATTTTAATATAAACTTATAGTTAAATTAATTTATATATAATTTCATCATATTTAATAATTTAAAAATTTTAAAACAAAGAGTCATGTAATAGTGTGCGTTTGATATTTTGTTACATTCTTTTCAGTTTTTTCTATAAGATTTTTTTAAAGGGTTTTGATCTATTTTACAAGACTATCTCCAAATTATCGACTATTAATTCTTTTCAAAGTTATGCTTAATTACCCAATAACTTTTTTTTCTGGCCAATAAAGAATAATTATAGTCAACATTATTTTGAAGTCTCTAATTTTTACAAGGGAATATGGCAAATATATGTGCTTCTCTCTTTTAAGTGGAGATTAACTAATAATTAATTAAAAAGATATTAAAATAATTAAATCTAGAAATGCAATTCTAAAATAATCACGTGCTGTTGCAAGAATTTATAATGGTATTTGCGTATTACTATAATTAAGGACTGTCGGTAGGGTTTAAATTCAAGAATTCTTTGATGAAAAATAATTGTTACCTGACGATATACAATTTTATATTAGTTAATTTCGGTCCTAAAAATTAATGTTTTTAGAATATTATTTAAAATTAATAATAATAATTATTTTACATATTTAATACCAACACTATTAAATATACTTAAAATACTATTTCAAATCAACCGTGTTATTAACTACATTTGATATAAAATTAATAGTAATAATTATTTTCTGTCTTAATTTATAAAGCACGTAAAAATGACTAATTATTAAATATTTCAATTTATGATTTTAATGTTCTATCCTACGTATGTTAGAATTTATTTGCAAATATAACCATAAAGAGATAGATTAAAAATGTTTAATTTATTGGAACAGCTTGTCTGACCATTATTTTTTAATATTTAACTTTTCTTAAGTGAAAATATACAAAGTAAGGAAGTGAAATCTTATTCACTTTAATTTAAAGTTAGTTATATTTATAAAATATTTGAATTCAATTCAATAATCGTAAGTTCTCTCTTTAAACATATCTTCTCTTTGAGATGAGTTAAATCCAATATTGAGTAAGTAAAATTATATCAACCGTGAAACTCTCAAGTTCCACAAAAAAAAAAAAAAAAAACCCTTCCAATCATATACAATACGACACTGGTCGAAAGAATGACATATTGAACAAATTTATTTATTTATTTTTTTAAAAATAAGTATAAATATAATTTGTATTTTTATATTCAATTAGTTTTTAATATATAATTAATTTTCTATTTCTTATTCTTCAAATGAGTTAACCCTTTTTATGGTGAATATCCCAATTGATTAGACAAGTCATGATAGCTTCTGAAAGCATGTCTTGAGTATGAGAAGGAAACTCTCTTTTCTCTTGCTGAAATGTGAAGTTCCAATGGTATTTGATCCACTAAGTTTCTTTTTGCAATGCCTAAGATCATTCCACACAACGGATTTCAACCAATTACTTAAGAGGAGCAGCAAAACATAGTTCACCCATCACAAAACATTCACCACATTGTTAATTTCTTTACCTAGCCCATTATTCAATATTATGTATCTACCTGTATGCATCTATGAATTTTACATTAATAATGAAGGATGATCAAAATGTGAATTTAGAAGAATTATGAAATGATAGTTAAAAAAGTTAAAATATAATCTGGTAATTTAGAATTTATGTCCAAACACACCCTAATAGTTTTTTTATACACATAAAGTATAATGTTATGCATGGCATTTAGCTAAAACGGATGTGGATTGGTGGTAGGCATAATTATCAATAGTGCACTATATCAGTACACCGCTGCATAAGAGCCATGAGAGCTACAGAGTTTAGTGGGGTATGTTTGTTTGCAATTTTCAAAAAAGTTCTATTTTTAAAAACTTTGTTTTTCTCTCAGATTTTTGGTTCAATTATCTCTCTCCTATGAAATTTTCTTCTCAGATTTCCTTTTAATTTTTTGTTTTCAATTTCAGCTTTCATTCTTTGTCTTACTAACATTTTTTTCCTAACACTGCTGGCATATGTTTGCTTGGTTAAGAGCAACAACTTTCCTTAACATAGCTGAAAAACAAGCTTTTGATCATTCTAATCCAAGATGGAATTATGTTCATTGACAAAGTGTGACACAAATAATATTGTATGTAATTTGTATGGAAAAAGTTATGAGTGTGCAAATTATTAAAGTCAATCAACATCTAATTAGAAAAAAAGGTAATGCTCAATCTTACCCTAAGTGTCTAGAAGTTATAAAGGAACTTGAGCAATATCAAATGTAGTAAAAAAGTTAAAACAACCGTAATAGCCATTGGAATGTTATAATTAGTAGTTTTCAATGTATTTAAAAAGCGTGCAGGGTTGTTATATGAAGATATAGGCAATGCCAAAATCATTTGTTACTTTGATGCTAATTGAATACGATCATCGTCAAACAAAAGAACTACTTTTGTATATAAGAGTTTTAATAGGAGGAAACTTGATTTCATAGAAGGGTAAAATTCAGAACATAGTTGCTAGATTTAGTGTGAAAGCTAAATGTTATGGCATTAGGCACATGTAAGCTTACAAGAAGCAAAATTTATTTGTGATAATTGAGATGTACTTCACATTGCATCAAATTTCTCTTTCCATGAGCTAATTAAACCCAAAGATAAATTGTTATTTTGTAAGAGAGAGAGAGATGTTTTTAGGAGAAATTATAACAGTTTTGTTCATTTTGATGATTAGTTATTTGACATGTTCATTAAATCCCTAAAGCTTTGTTTGAAAGTTAATTTTAATAGAGAAAAAGGGGAAAGAAAAATGTTTATTTAATGGTAATCATTGTTAATGACTTTTTAAACATGAGAGGGAGAGTTTTTATAAGCCTTCTAAAACTTCCATAAATTTAAGTTTTTAATTTTCTTTATATTGAAGAATTTTTATGTTAACCTCATTCCTTCCTTTTCTTCTCTTTTCTTATCCTCAAACCCTTCTTTTCCCTTTCTTTTTCTCTCATACCAAACTCTGAAACAAAGTCTTATTAAAGGTTTTTGTGTAATGTTGCCTACATTTGTAACGAAGTTAACTTATATGACATATAAACTCCAACTCAAAGGAAAGTATTAGAAAGCATATTATTGTAATTAGAGAATATTTGTTATTGTAATTATAGGATTTGATTGATTATTTGTACTCAAGTGTATAGTAATTTATGACACATTCATATATTTTCTTTCTATAAGTTATATTATGCATGTATCATGTAGTGGGCATATTAGGAAGCTTTGAGAGAATGGTTATGGCCATAGAGGGAGGGCGAGTATCTCTCTGTTAAGAGCTTTTGTAAGAACTAGTAGCAATATCTCATAGAATCTGTAGTATTACTTACAAAGAAATCGCTAACTCAATATTAATGTGGTAGAGTAGAGGAGACTACCTAATAGTATACAGGTTTGGCTATATGATAGATTAGTCTCTCCAAAAACACAATGATGTCACCATATGCCTATTCTGGTTTCCCTTGCCTTTATTTATACCACTGATTTCTTGCCATAACTATCTACATTCCATTGGCTACAACTGTTATGACAGTTACAATGAAATTTTATTCTCAACAATCCTACTCCTCTTAACATAAACCTTCCTTATTTAGGGGGTATCCTAATAACTTTGTTCTTAGAGACATCTTTGTGACTCTATTGAAATTCTTCATCTTCTATTTTATGCAATGTTAATATTTGTATATAATTCCTTTACTATAGAATTTGTGTTTTGGCTCCTATCAAATGGTTTTTGACCTGCTCCTATTGACTTGCTTGTTGTTTAGGGTAAACAAGACTAGAATTTTATTTTATCAATGCTAACCAGTTTGCTATTGACCAACCCATAATTATCTATTAATACTGCTTACTAGTATAAGAATAATAAAGAAAGTGCATTATAGCGAAAGTATTTTGTTTTAAAGGCTACTAAAGTTATGCTTATCCTAATAGGTGGAGCTTTTGCATTTTGTCCTTCTAGGCATTTTTAGTTCATTTAATGATCTAATTAGACTTTTAAAATATGGTAGAAACATGAAATTTTGTGAAAATTCTTTATATTTTAACCGAATATACTTAGATATTAGACATCAACATCTAATTAGCATTTCTTGAGATATCTTTTGCTTTTTCCTCTTTGGTTTTCATATTTAGCCCATATTTAATATTAATTATAGCTTGTATTAGGCGAATATGCCTATCCGTGCAGCAGATACCAATGTCAAAACTTCAAAATTGTTAAACAAGATGGAAGAGGAAAAATCTAAAAAAAATTGATGTGATTATTGTTAGCCTACTAGTAGGTTGTAGGTAATTCTTTGTAGGATTGGAAATGTTACAATGAATGGAACAAGATCTCCTATTTTTTCTACTACATGAATCTCAATCCTTTTAATATATATTTTTACTCAAATAAAATATTGATAGGGAATAGTCAACCTCACATATAAGACTTAGTTGTCGTAAAATATTGACAAAGGAATATGATTAAGGAAAAAAGAATGGTGAAAGATGAAACTGCACCCCTTGCTGTTTACTTTTCCAACTACAGGGGATTCATATCCTATAGTGAATAATTATTTCATGGTTTGTGTTTACTACTTGATTATTTTTATTCTATTGATCAAGGTTGTTGTTTTACGTGAAATAGAGACAAAGCAACAATGGATGAATTAAAAGAAGTGAAGTAAGTCTGAATGCAGTGGAAGATTTGCTAGCTATGGATGCAATGACAGGGCAAGAAGCAACATGTCCTCAAAAGAAAATTTTACTGTCTTACATGAAAAAGAAAACATGCTTTCTATAAGAAGTAAAATGAAAAAAATTACCCTTATGAATCGATTCTAAATTAATGGTTAACATATTATAGTCTTAGAAATTGATATAAATTTCTAGAATAGTCTAGAAAAATTCTAGGAACAATCTAAGAAAAACCATTTGGATCTTTTAATTTTAAAACACTTTTAGAGGTAGTTCTAGAATATTGTAAATCTTCAAGATTCTAGATAATTCTAGTATATTGAACCACTCAAACCTAATAGTGAATGATGCCTATAAATAGGCATGCTACCTCATTGTAAAAGTCAATAAAAAGTAATCAAACTATCAATTCTTCATCTCTTGAGTCTCTTATTAAAACTTCTTCAACTACCATTTTCAACTATTCCTACTAACATTTCAACTATTTTACTCATCTCACCTACACTAAAAATATCAGTGGTATCAGAGCTACGTTCAGAAATCTACTGGGTGTAAACATATTACCATACTATTATGAAATTAAAATAAACCACTTCCAAAAATTTTCTAACCTATGGCTAGCATTACTCAACTATCATCTCTTTCCGTCTCCATTTTCAATGGTAAAAATTATGATTTTTGGAGCACAAAAATGAAGACATATTTCACTTTTCAAGATTTGTGGGATGTTGTGGAAGAAGGATTCACTACTCCCACGACATATTATCCCTTACTGCAACTCAAAGAAAAGAACTGAAGGAGAATAAACAAAAGAATTTGAAGGCCTTGTTTACTTTACAACAAGCTATGACTGACAAAATATTTTCAAGAATAATAGGTGCTACAACAGCCAGAGAAGAATGGAGTATGCTGCAGGAGGAGTTTGAAGGAAGCGAAAAGGTACGCGCTATAAAACTCCTAACTCTACGGCAAAAGTTTAAATTACTAAAAATGAAAGAGTCTGAGACTGTCAAGGATTACTATTCTAAAATAAAAAAAAATGGTTAACTAAATGAGAGCTTACAAGAAAAATATTCTTGACAAAAAGGTTGTTGAGAAATTACTAATCATAGTTTCCCGTAAATATGATCCAATTATCACTACTATTGAGCAAACAAAGGACCTATCTACTCTATCAGTGACAAAGTTGGCAGGGTCCCTTGAAGCATATGAGCAAAGGTTGAAAAGGCTAATGAGGACTCAATAGAAAATATTTTTCAATCAAACCTCAAATTACGGTCTCAGAATAAAGGGAATGAAGGAAGAAAGAATAATAGAGAAACTTCTAGAAACAAAGAGAATTCTAAAAATTTCTCTAGAAACAGTCAAGATAAATATCCTCTATTTGGCATCTATAAGAGGACAAATTATGCTGAAGAAGAATGTCGATATCGTGGAAAATCACAATATCGATACTGCAAGAAATTTGGACACGTGGCAAAGTATTGTCGCAACAAAAATAAGTTTCAAGCAAATTTCGCTGAAGAGTATGATTGAGAACCACATCTTTTATATGATGATTGAGAACCACATCTTTTATATGCTACCCGATTCCAACACTGAAACGAGTGGAAATTGGTACTAGATAGCAGCTGCAGCAATCACATGGCCAAAGATATAAACATCTTCAAGGATATCAACGAATCCATCGAAGTGAAAGTTTGAATGGGAACTATACTATCCCTGAGTCAAAAAGCAAATGCATTGTTATGGTAAAGACAAAAAAATGTACAAAATTTATTATTGATATCTTACTAGTTCCCAATCTCAAGAAAAATCTCTTGAGTATTGGCCAAATGATGGAGAAATGTTATTCTCTCCACTTCAAAGGGGACACATGTAAGATATATGACAGCAAAAAGCAAGAGATTGGCCAAGTAAAGATGAAGAAAAGAAATCGAAGTTTTTCAACAAGCTTCCAACGAGGTACTAACATTGTCATGAAAATAGAAGTTGATACTTATGACTTTGGCATCAAAGATTTGGGCACTTCAATACTCATGCCTTAACACTGCTACATCAAAAGAATATGATGGAGGATCTTCCATGTCTTGAAGAAAATAATGAAGCTTATGCAGGATGTTTCCTTGGCAAGCAACATTGACTGCCATTTTCTACTAGAAAAGCTTGGAGAGCAAAAGACTTATTAGAGCTTGTTTATATAGATATTTACGGATAAATGCAGACACCATCACTTCATAAAAATAGGTATTTTATCCTTTTCATCAATGATTTTTCTAGAATGACTTGGGTCTATTTCATCAAAGCAAAGTCAAAAGTCTTTGGAATATTCAAGAAGTTTAAGGCCCTTGTCGAGAAGCAAAGTAGTAAACAGATAAAAGTATTAAGAAGTGATCATGGCAAAAAGTATACCTCTCAAGAGTTTGATAAATTTTGTGAGGATGAAGGCATTCAGTAACAACTTACTGTTGCATATACTCCAGAACAAAATAAAGTAGCTGAGAGAAAAAATTGCACGGGAATGGAGATGGCTAGATCCATGCTGAAAGAGAAAGAATTGTCAAATACCTTCTGGGCTGAAATAGTTTATACTACTGTCTACATACTTAACAGATGTCCAACTAAGACTGTCCAAGATAAAACTCTAATTAAAGCTTGGAGTGGGCAAAAACTAGCAGCAAAACATCTAAGATTTTTTGGATCAATTTGCTACATACATATTTAAGAAGAGAAGAGACACAAACTAGAAGACAAAATTGTACGAGGTATGTTCTTGGGGTGTACTACACAGTCAAAAGGATATCGAGTCTACAACTTGCAAACCAAGAAGCTTACCATTAGTCGAGATGTTGAAGTTGATGAAAATGCTGCTTGGAATTGGAAAGATGAAAAGGTTCAGAAAAATGTTTCCATACCAATGCAGCAATCTCAAGAAATTGAAGAAGTCTCAGGTGAGAGTTTTTCACCTCCACAACAACAAAATTTCTTACCAGAATTTACTCCAAGATGAGTTAGATCTTTAGTGTATATATACAAAACTTGTAACTTAGCCACAACTGAACCTGAGAGCTTTGAAGCAGTGTCAAAACAAGAAGTATGGGTAAAGACAATGGAAGAAGAGACAAAAATGATTAAAAAAATAACACCTGAGAGCTAGTAGATTGCCCGACAGATAAAGATATCATTTAGGTAAAATGGATCTATAAGACCAAGCTTAATCCCGATGGCACCATACAAAAGTACAAGACAAGACTGATAGCAAAAGGATACTCACAACAACCTGGAGTTGATTACAATGAGACATTTGTTCCAGTTGCTCGCGTAGACACTATAAGAACTCTAAATGCTATTACTTCACAAAAAGGATGAAATATTTACCAACTCGATGTAAAATCTGTCTTTCTCAATGACATTCTTCAATAAGAGATTTATGTGAAGCAACCACAAGGCTTCTTTAGCAAAGGTAATGAAGGCAAAGTACTAAGACTAAAAAAGGCTCTATATAGATTGAAGCAAGCTCTACAAGCATGGTACCGCAAAATCGATTAATACTTTACAGACCATGGATTTAGGAGAAGCAAAAGTGAGGCAGCTTTATACACCAAGATCCAAGGTCAGTATGACATACTCATTATCTCCTTGTATGTAAATGATCTTATCTACACAGAAAACAATGTAGAGATGATAGTTAAGTTCAAAGAAGATATGATGAAGACCTTCGAAATGACCGACCTTGGCTTGATGAACTACTTTTTTAGAATAAAGGTAAAACAAAAGAAAAAAGAATATTTATCTCACAGAAGAAATATGTTGAAGCACTACTCAAGAAATTTAAGATGAATGGATGTAAGACGATTAGCACTCCATTGGTGACAAATGAAAAATTAAAGAAAAATTATGGAGCACCATAAGCTGATGCATCACGTTACAGAAGTTTGATTGAAAACTTACTATATCTCACAGCTACACGACCAAACATAATGTATGCTTCATGCAAGGTCTAAGCCAAATTTATTTTGGAACAACGAAAAGAATCCTAAGATATTTACAAGGCACAAAGGCATATGGTATATGGTACCAAACTATAAGCAACTCAAAGCTACTTGGCTACACTGACAGTGACTGGGCAGGATCAATTGATGACATGAAAAGCACATCTAGTTATGCTTTTTCACTAGGATTAGGAACAATCTCATGGGTTTCAAATAAGCAAGCAACAGTTGCACAATTAACAGCAGAAGCAGAATATGTGACAACTATTGAGATTACAAGTCAAGCAATATGGTTACGAAGAATACTTAAATAAATAAGAGAAAAACAAAATGAGCCTACTACAATCTACTACGACAACAAATCAGCTATAGTAATGCCAAAGAATCTAGTGCATCGTAGTAGAACAAAACACATAGTAATCAAATATCATTTCATCAGAGAAGCATAAGGAACTAAAGAAATCAAGCTCGAGTGCTGCACAATTAAAGATCAAATTGCAGACATTTTCACTAAAGTACTACCAAGACCAAAATTTGAACAGCTATGCACAATGCTTGAAGTTACAGAAATTTGCATTAAGGAGGAGTATTAGAAATTGATACAAAATTCTAGAATAGTCTAGAAAAATACTAGGAACAATCTAGAAAAAATTATTTGAATCTTTTAGTTTCAAGACACTTCTAAAGGTAATTCTAGAATATTATAAATCTTTAAGATTCTAGATAATTCTAGTATATTGAACCGCACAAACCTAATGGTGGATGATGCCTATAAATAGGTATGCTACATCATTGTAAAAGACAAGAAGAAGTAATCAAACTATCAATTCTCTATCTCTTGAGTCTCTTACTAAAACTTCTTCAACTACCATTTTTAACTATTTCTACTAATATTTTAACTATCTTACTCATCTTACTTACACTAAAAACTATCATATAGAACTTCTTTTTCTTTTTTTTAGCTTTGCTATAATTTTGTGTTGGATGAATTGTATTATACAATGAACCATTCCAAAATTTTGACCTTATCTATTTTTCCTTGAGCAACCTTGGTAACTACTTTCAATCTTGAGATTGGAATAGATGGTGATTCAAGAGGTGGAGTAGCTTTTGAGTGTGTGGTTGCTTGTCTTTTTTTTAGCTATCACATGAGACACAACAACTATTATTGAAAATATTGAACTACAATATTAACTTCAAGATACTATAAAATATTTTTAGAATATAACATGTTTTCTAATAGATTAAACAAATAAAATAGCTCAAAGATAAAATTTTTAACCTACTACATTTTTAAAATTAGAAGAGAAAATGTCTAAAAAAAAATCATAGATCCTCTTTTAAAAATATTTTATTACATATGATTAAGCATGGTTATTTCTTTTAGTTTAATAGTCTTTTTATATTTAGTAAAAATATTAAAAAAATAATTTTTATTAAAATTATTAAAATTATAATATTTAATGCTATTAAGATATTAACTATCACAATATTTTATTATTTTGAATAAAAATTTATTAAATTTGTTATATATATTAACATTTAATTTGAAAAAAAAGTGCTAAATTATATTGAATAAAAATCATTTATAATAATAAACTTTCATAGAAAAATAATATCTAACATTGTTAATGCATTAAATTACATCAAAATTACATAATTTTGAATAAAAATTTGTCTATTTTTCGCAAACTTTAAAAAAAGTTTTCTTAATTAGAAAAAAAAGTGTGTAAAGTTATTTACATTTTAATGATGGTGAAGAACTTTATTTTAAGCAATTAGTATTAGGAGGGGCTTTTGTGCCTTTGGATTGGGTTTATACGATTTTGGGGTTACCAAATACACACAGTGAGTGAGTTATCACGTCACAGTCTCATACCGATTCACTTTGGTGTTCTCGGCACGCCAAGTACGCACAACAGTGTTCGTTACTGTCTCGTTACTTCAACAGATTTCATTCTGTGCAAAGAGAAGAGAAAATGGCGGTAATGGCGGTTCACCAATTCGCACAATGCATCACTTGCCACGCATGGAGCCCCGATCAATCCAGTAATTTCTTTCTCTCTCTCTCTCTCTCTCTCCAAAATCTGTTACTGTTTCCAGTTTCCACAGAACACGATTTAGAGATTACGGAGTGAATACGCCTTTTGCGTTTTCTTTTACGAATTTTAGGAATTTCGGTTCGACGGTGGTTTCAATTTTTGTTGATGGATTTTGGAGTTTTAATTTTTTGTAGATGCGGTTTTTGTTTGGTTGGATCTGTTCTGGCTTTTCTTCTCTGCATTTTAACCTTTTCATTTGAATTTGAACAAAGGTTATGTGTCAAGTACCGATGTTTGCTGCTTTTGAATTATGTAGCGTTTGGATACCTGAAATATGTGCGTTTGGTTTGATTATATTGACAATCATTTTGAGTAATTTCGTTTTCCTTTTAAATCTAATTTGAACGCATTTGAATGTTGACAAACAAATATGGTGTTGTTGGGAGAATGTTATTATATTACTTACTTAAGGTGGGAAAAGTAGATGTAGTTAAATTATTGAAGAATTTGAGTGAGATAAAAGTAGTAGAACTTATGGACCTAAAGCAGAGTGTAGGCAGATGTTAGTATGGGGAGAATTTGTTTGGATGTTTGGAATCCTCCGAATTGGGGCGACTTAAAGATGTTCATAGCGGGGGAGTTTTGGAGGTTCACTTGATAAACCCTCTCTTTCTTTCCCTTGTTTTTTAAACTCCCAAACAAGAGGACGGTTACTTTGAACCTTCCCTTCCGCTGTTATCTCATTCATCCAAACATATTGAGCTCATACATTTATCTGAGAAGGAATGAAGGACTACATTAATTGTTATACATCTCAAATATTTTTTCTTTCTTATCCCCAACTCCTTGACAAACATTTATTGAAAATCCACTTCAATGGCAAACCTAGGTCGAGCTTTTTGTCACACATATTGGCCTTGATTGTTGTTGATTTTGATTTGCAAAATTATAGGTCATATTATGTGATATTTAGTTGCTTATTGGTCATGTATTAATATTAGGATTTTTTAAGTTGATGTTTTGGGACCAAATTGATGACTCTAACTCAAGACATAATTGTGTAAAGCTCATCTTATATTGGAAATGATTTAGATTTTTCAATTTTTCTCAATTATATCATCTTCATGTTTTACTGTTTTGTGAATATCATGCTAAAATTTGAACAATTCATGTATCATATTACATGCTTAAGATAAAAATACTGTTTTTGGGACATACTATAACAAAACTATTTTTTGTTGCCTTTAAGGCATATTATTGCAGCTTTTGATTAATTCTTCAAATTATATAATCTACTTATCTCCTTTTGTAGTGGTTGCTTTATGTCCAAACAATAATGAAGTGCACATCTATAGATTGGTTGAAGACAAATGGGAGAAGGTGTATGTTCTTCAAAAGGTACTCTTCTGATATTATTCCTCTTTTCTCAATTAAAATGATGTTATGAATTCTATGCTCTTGTTTATCTTCTGGTTGTGATCACAGTTAGAAGATATTTAAACTAATACTTTTGGTGCTTATAAAATTAATCAAGATTGTCAGAAGTGAGTGGACAGGCAGTAAGAATGAATTTAAGTTGTTTTCTTTCTGGAATAAGTTGTATTATATTTTTAGTATTTAGATCATACTGTTCTATGAACTACTATCTGAGTCTTGTAGCATTTGATTCTTTGGCCATGAAATCAAGTACTTGTGGTGATCAACCTATGAAGTTGCAGAGGGCTATTAGTTATTGATGTATCCACCAATGCTTGCTTGTCTTTGGTGTACTTAATTGTTCCTTTTCACAATTAGGGACTGTAGCTATGAATACCTAAAGAATTGAGAAATGTATGAGAGATTTCCCTGTCCTTTATTAATTGTTACCTTTTGACTGTATACACTTTCTGTAGTGTAGTCAAATCTTCTTTTGTGGTCTAGGTTCTACTACTATCATTGATTGCAATAATTACCTAAAGAGAAGCTAATGAAGGATATTCCTGTCTCTTTCAATCATTATCTTTTGGCTGTCATATACTATGAGTAAAGGCCTGATTTTGACAACCTTGATGCCTGAATATCATGATTGATTTTTGTTAATGCATTTCTGTTTGTAATGGATTAACTAATTTGGTTGGAGACATTGTAATTTGTAATTAGTGTCTAAATAATTTCTTGCCTTTTTCACAGCATGACCAGGTAATTTCTGGGATAGACTGGAGTGCAAGATCAAATAGGATAGTTACTGCATCCCATGATCGGAATTCGTGAGTGCCTGTGTGGTTTAGAACTTTAGACTTGTCACCCTAGGTCTTGGGTGACTTTTAGCATTGCCTCTATCTTTTTTATACATATAACTGATAACAAATTAAAAATCCAAACCATGCATTCTCTATAGATATGTCTGGAACCTTGAAGGATCAGAATGGGTGCCAACTCTTGTTATCCTTAGACTAAACCGTGCTGCCCTTTGTGTTGAATGGAGTCCAAAAGGTATGAAGCTTGTTGCCATGTTTTAGTTCTATGCTTCTCTTCTTATCTGAGGATATGCTTTTTAGCTTGGGAAAATAGTTATTCTGACAGCTATAATTGTGCCAGATAAACATAATTTTGGTGTCTGAGTCATCTCAACTTATGAGTGGCTTGGTTTATACAAATAAAATATGTTACAATTTAACTCAATAAAAAATTGTTGTCTCTATTCTCCCATTCTTTGTTGGATATAAAGTGATTTAGTGAATTATAATTTATTTTCATTTTTCTGTGTGCATTGCATGGGATTAAATACTAGTTTAAAGAAAATATGTAATAGCAAAATCTCTGTTTCCTTCACTACCCTTTGCACTGTTACGATATACTTAGTGCCTTTGTTGGAAGGTGTAACCATGGCTAAGAGGATGCCATAACCTAACTCTAGTTATGCCCTTGTCATGCTTGTCTGGTGCATTTTTATATTTTATCAAATTTTTACTGGCCCAAGTCTTCTAAGTCTTGGTGTAAGATTAATGTCAGAGGTTTTATCCTCCATTAAGCCACTTTTTGGCTTCCCATTCCAGGTTCTTGCACCTCCTATGTAATATCATTTTGTTTTTATTTTGGTTTTCCAGAATAATTGGCTAAATACTTTACTTCCTGTTTATTATTCTATGAATTATTATTATTGTTGTTGTTTTTAAAATTTATGTGGTTCTAATGCATTTCTAAATTCTGTTTTGGCAGAAAACAAATTTGCTGTGGGAAGTGGAGCCAAAACTGTTTGTATATGCTACTATGAGCAAGAGAACAACTGGTCTTTCAGCATTTCCTTGAACTTTATTTCCCAAGTTCATTTGCATATTGTTGGTATAATGGTTATGGGTATTTTTTTTCTGTTTGTGTTCTGGATCCACCTTAGATCTACTTAGACCATAGTTTGAGAATGCTAAGATGTTTCACATTAGTGAGGAATATAGTCAGAATACTTATAAGCTTTTGACAATTTTCTCCCCTTGAGCTAGCTTTTGGGTTGAGTTAGGTTTGGTTCATTTCTATTGAAGAGTATGCTGTTTGAAGAAGGTGTGCTTTACAGTTTAGACAATAGTATGCTGAGTCAAATAACCTAATGTATAGGATTATTTTTAATTGATTTACAAGGCATCTAGTGCCACACAAACATAATATAATCTTCTTAACATGTTCATAAATGTTGAGCTTGAATCTTATTGATAATGGTTAACAGTTCGAATTTTTGAGGTATGACCAACAAATATCTTTATTTTTGTATTTGAAAAAATATTAAGTATGTTGAGATTGAGTAGATAATATTCAACATTAACAATCTTTTCTTACAAAATTGAAACATGGATGTTTCTTGAGGTTTACGAAATATCAATATAATATTCCTGCATAACATTGCGATTCCTTATCAAGTTTAAGTGTTTATGGTCATGTCGAGAATGTGACAAAAGAAAATAGAAATGAGAAATTGACGAAGCAGATCTTATGCAGAAACCAATTGATTATTTAGATCACAACAAATTTCATGAAAAAATTAACAATGAAGCCAGGATTATGAGATTATCAAAATCCATATGTTATATATGATGACACTAATTTCACTTGGCTGATGTGATTCATTGTTTATGGCTTTTGAGACTTATGTTACCTTAGATCATTTGGGACTCTTGCTTATTTAAGACATGCCATGCCAGTTTAGTTGTTAGGTTTTTGAGACTTCTGTTGGTTTATTTAAGACTTGTTATGTTACTTTTTGGTTCATTGATTGGAGACATTAGTTTTTTGAGACTTGTTTAAATTTATTCAAGGCTTGTTATGCTACTCTCTAGTTAATTTGGGATTTATTTTGATTTTTGTTAGACTTGTTATGACTTATGTGTAATGAATTTTCCATTTTGTATCAGAGCATTATTTTAGCATGTGAAAATTTATTATTGATATGACAAATCCATGGGTTCACTTATGAGTGGGTTGGGTTGGATCAAGTTTGAAGGAGAAAAGTATTTCCCTAGCCTTGGCCCAATTTTCTGCTTTCATGAACAGGTTGGGTCTTAAAATATTGTAAACCTAACTAAACCATTGGACACCCATAGTTGATATGATTGGAACATTAAGTTTAAAATTTCAAAATAATGCATGTATTTTTCTTTTCTTTTTATTGTTTATCTTATATATTTGTATTGACTTTTCAGGTGGGTCAGCAAACTTATCAGGAAGAGACATGATTCTTCAGTGACTAGTGTTTCTTGGCATCCAGATAATGTTAGTCTGACATTTTCAGAAACACACACACATTCCAAGTGTTTTGTATTATTTTTTAATAGTTAGTAAAAGCCTCTTTTGTCCTTGCTTGGCTAGCTGAAAAATTCTCTGAAATGATTGACATTTTTTTATGGCTAGTAAAGAATGAAATTTTCTTTACTTGGTAGATTTTTATTCCTCAATATTTTAAATATTTATTGATCCCCTTTTTATTCTCTAAATTCTTGTTTCCTTTATTATTTCAACCAAACAAGGAGTTGGTTTGTTAACTTATTTTATTTTCACAATCAAATGATAGATATAATTGTTCTTTGAAATATATTTGTCATGTGATATAAAAACTCCCATGCCTAGCATCTTTGTTTTTTTTTTTTCTCCTACTGCAGATTCTTCTTGCTACAACATCCACAGATGGGAAATGCCGAGTATTCTCCACCTTTATTAAAGGTGTAGATGCAAAGTATGATATAAACAACTCTGAATGTGGTTGGCTTTTACTGTTTAATCTTTTATGATGTTATATCATTGAAGTTTAAATATTAAATTGGCACAGGGATTCAAAAAAGGGTACTTCGTCAGATTCAAAATTTGGAGAGGTTCAATTTTAATTCTTATTCCTGATGTGAAAAAGTTTTATATTTTCTTATGCTTGAGTATATATTTGTCAAGATGGACCTGTTTGTTGATACTAAACTTTGTAAAAGATAACCCTGCTATTTAGAAGGCTGATGCAATGCAAAGAAATTATCCTTTCAAGTTTAATCGACTCTAGATGCCCCTTGCCGCTATTCTCTCCAGAATACATGTTCTTTGTTTTATTTGTGATTAGGTTGTCACTTGTCAGATGGAGTTGTGGCTAATGGTATTGAAGTAGTTATTGTTAAGATGTCCTATATTAGTTAGGAATAAAGTCAGTATACTCTTTATAAGGGTTAGAGTAGTCCTCCTCTTAAGATCTAATTTTTGGGAGTGAGTTAGGCCCAAGTTTTTTATCATGATATCAGAGCCTATCCAGTTTGAAATGTTGGGCTACTCATAAATGTCCAGTCCTATTGGGTTCCACTCATGTAGATGTTCATTTCTGCAAATTTTATGCACCAGATGTCCTATCCTGGGTATGAGGAGAGTGTGTTAAGATATCCCATTTTTGTTAAGAATAGAGCCAGTATACCCCTTATAAGGGCTAGAGTATTCCTCCTCCTTAGAGCTAACTTTTGGAAGTGAGTTAGGCCTAAGTTTCTTAATAGTTATGATTAATCTTTGCATGTAATGAATTTGCAAGCAATTGCAGTAAATACATCCCTTTTGGGCCCTGTTAAATATCCTATGGTTATCGTTGTTGATTGTAAACTTGAAACTGATATTTATTTTAAAAAATATTCATTTAAACATTGTTATACTAACTGCATGGAGCATTTTTAGCATATTGATCAATGACTGAATGCTTTTGAAAGAATTAGAATAAGAACAAATTAAATAATGGTTTCTAACTAGTTTTCTTGCTAACAATTTGTGTTCTATCTCCCATAATTAGAAGAAAATAGTGAAGAGAAATGGAAAGACCTGTTGGGTCAATGTACCTTCTGCTTATAGTACTTTTATTGTCAACAGTTGATTGTCCAGCTTGATCTCTCATCATCTTGGACATTTGGCGTCAAGTGGTCACCAAGTGGCAATACTCTAGCTTATGTCGGTGAGCAAATTCTATAAATCATGGGAGCATTTGAAATCTTTGTATTGTATTTGGTCTGTGTTTTTTTACTTGTGACCAACTGTATTTGTTGATATTATACAGGTCATAATTCTATGATATATTTTGTTGATGATGTTGGTCCTTCTCCATTGGCCCAAAATGTTTTGTTCCGTGATTTACCCCTACGTGATGTGGGTCAGCATCCACTCTAACTAACCATTTTGAGTTTCTCATGATCTTTTTTGCGGATAATTTACTGATATTTTCTGGAGCTGTTGGATCATTGTATGACATTTTTTCAGGTATTATTTGTTTCTGAGAGAACAGTGATAGGTGTGGGATTTGATTGTAACCCAATGGTATTTGCTGCAGATGAAAGGGGAATTTGGTATGTGAAAATTCTGATATTTGTGTTTCTAAGATTGGCCTACTCAATGTGGCTGTGCCAACGTGAATGCAGTCTTTCTTTTTAAAAGCTACATATTATTGGGGCTTTTCATCCCTAAATTATTTTGCTTTTAATTCTCTTTTTACAGATGTGACTTTTTTGGTTACTCATTTGTTTTTCCTTCTTTTTATTTTTAATGTTTTTTCCTCTAGGAGTTTTGTCAAATATCTTGGGGAACGAAAAGCAGTATCGTCTGGATCGAGATATGGCTCCCAGGTAACTACATTTCTTAGAAAGGATTCAATATTCAGCTATGAGAAAGTTGAATCTCCATCTGGAAATCAATCTCATTCATTTTGTGTCTAACATGGAAATACTGATGGAGTTGTGGCTGGCTAGCTAGCTGGATATAGAGCTAATTCCTAATCCTCCTACAGAAATAAAGAGAAATGTCAGAAAAAAGAATTGTCAGCTCAAGCGGACCATCCAGTCCATTTGGATGTCTAATGCAGAGGCTCTCATGATACCATTTGGCTGTACCCCACAAACTATTTAAAAAATATTTTTACCACCCAAGCTAGGTGGATAAGAATCTCTACCTGACAATTTTTCAAAGAAAATGGATGTTTTAGAGAAAATGGGAAACTACAACTATTGGGGGATATGATATCCTCTAAAACAGAAAGCTTGAGCTCCGGCTGAAAATAGTAACATTCCAATGTAATTGTTACACAAAATAACTGAAAGGGCACATTTCTGTCGCATCTTTTCTCTTTTTAGTTTTGCAAATGCCAAAACGCTGGTGGTAAAGAAAATTTCCAAAGAAAATGATTTGATCTATTGTTGACTAAAACACCCGTACACCTGCCTAGCTACCCCATAATGTCAAAAGGACAATGATCAGCTTTATCTACACTTCAGTAGCACCTGACATGACTCAATTGGGGGTTAGCATTGTCTATACTTGAAACAAATCTGTACAGATTATCAATGTTAGTCCTATTTAGTACTCAAGTCCAATGAAATAATGCTGATTCTATCTTGCATGGCTAAGCACATTCGTGATGTGTATATTACTTGGCTTTTTCCATTTATGTCCATAATTTACTCACTGCTTGATGGTTTGCTTTTTTATGGGCTTAATTATACTTTTTGATCTCTTTTATTATGGCCAATATGTGATTTTAGTTCCTTTATTAGTTTTTTAACTTGGCCTTAGTCCTCAATCTTTAAAATGCTACAATCAAGTGTTTCAATTAGTTTTCTTCTACATAAAACTCTCAGATTCTTTATTTTTTTCTTTGTCACAAAATCTGCACAAACTAAACCTATTAACAACCATTTAAAACCTCTTCCATTCAAAATCGATCATTCAAAACATCATATTTAACCTTAAATTAGAAAATCCCAGATTTTCCCTTTGCAAATTAGGCTTAATTGTACTTTTAATTTTTCATATTTTAGTTTATATGTGATTTTAGTTCCTTTAATTCTAAATGCTGGCATTTAGTTTTTATAATTTCCCAGTTGTTAACATGAAGTCCTTTATGCCAAATTTTGTTACATAGTTTACAATAATTTAACAGAGTGGTGACATTACATTAGTTTGTATATGAAATACTTAGATAAAAATAAAAAAAATAGCTCCAAAGTATTGGTTATGGACATCATTTATTTTTTATTCATCAATCTATGTTAGGTTACATGTCTTTTATACTTCTGCTAATTATTGAACAGAATTTAGGGTGAGGAACTTAATTTTAACAATTAAAAACTATAAGGAACAAATATGAACAATTAGAGTTAGAATTAGAATTAGAATTAAGGATAAAAAATCATGCATAAATTAAAGTATTTGGATGAAAAGTGCCATCAAACCTTCAAAGTATTAACCTCATACTTTACAAAATCTTTTAAGTTTCAATAGAAGTTAACTTTTTGAACCTTTTTAGTCAATTTTATCTCAAAACTGTCTAAGACTTCTACTTATTGGAGTAGGAAGTAAGAATGTAAGGGTTTGGGTAAAAGGAAACTGACGAAAGGACTTGATTGTAACAATTAAGACATTGAGGGACTAAATTTGAATAAAAAATTAGTGAGGGACTAAAATCATAGATTGGTCATAATAGAGGGACCAAATGCAATCAGACCTTTGTCTTTTTTTCTAAAACCTATTTATGGTACTGCTGTTGAAATCTTTGACAGCTAAATCAAGCTTTAATAGATTGGCACATTGTCAATGTTCATAGCTATTTCATTATTTCATGTGCATTTCTCTTTATGTTGTTAACTAGAGATTTATTCTTTATGTCCTTTAATCAGTTCTCTGAAGCATTTGGGAAGTTTTATGGCCAATCAAAGCATGGAGTGAGCAATGATGCAGTTGAAACTTCAAGAACACGTGGAGCTGTTCATGAAAACTGTATAAAGTATATATCTCTCCGTCCTGTCCTTTACGTTGTATATTTTCCTTATAAAATTGTTGTTTCAGTTATACAATGTTTTATATCAATTTCCATTGTTTTGTCCAATTTATCTTGCTCCCACCCAACTTAGAGTCCATATAAACTGTTAATGACTGGTATATATTGGGCTTGTAGTTGTATCATGCCTCTTGGGGATCATGGGACATTGATAAGGCGTTTCAGCACATCAGGTTAGTAAAGGGTGGATGATCATCGGAATTTTGTAATATTTTGTGCTGATAATTTTCTTTCCCAGTTTCAACTAGGCTGCTTTTGCTAATGTCTATCCTTGAAACTACAGGATTGGATGGAAGAATTGTTGTATGGGATTTGGAAAATGAGCAAGATCTGTTGGGATTATAAGCTCGTTGGATAATTGATTCTTGTTCGTGGTAAGGTTTCTGAAGGTGATTGTCGCACGCAGCATTATACCTTGTAGATTAATTTGGTTGTGAGCAATTGAAGTTATCTCCTATCATTATAATCAAAGCTTGAAAATGTCAGATATCAGACCGTAGATTATAGCTGTACCTGTATGATAATGCCCCCAGCTGTTGCGTTAAGTGCAATACTCACTTTAAAGATATAATAAATAATATTATGAAAGAGGAACAACAGCTTTCGTCCTTTCTTTAGACAGTAATGAACACTACAGTGCTTATCAACGTTTATGCGTAGTAGGTCTTATCATGTACGACAACACAGTTGCATGCTTATTAGAGTATATGGTTTATTAAATTGTATGGTAAGAAATAGAAAAGTATGGTTCTAGCGATTGCATGATTCTGGTCCTGAGGTTTTCATAAATTGTTTTGGTCTAACTCAATACAGATACTTGTAAATTACTTGCGTTATATAATAACGCTATAAAGCTGCAGACATTATTGTTTCAAAAAGTATTTCGAACAAAGATGACACTAAAATGGGCAACGATAAAATGGATTTGTACAATAGATGGCCCTAACGTGTGAGATCTGCACACTGAGTAATCTCTCCTCACAACATTGGTGATTTATGGTAGTTATAACAAGTTTGAATGAAGTCGACAATGAAAGTAGGGTTAGGGCATATATATACACGACTATGGAACAGAATAAATAGGTTCACTTGTCCTTGTTAAAAATTTTGAGTATTTTTAAGTACTTATATTCATTCATTTAATAGATAAATATCTTACTTATTGCAGATATTTATTGGATAAAGATTAGATACTTTATTCGATACTATTTTTATAATTAATGTTAAAGTTTAACATACAAGTGGCATATACTCCACATTGTACTACATTTTTTTAATTAATTGACATAATATTATTTGATTTCAAAAGAGAGAAAATAAATAAATTATTATTATATATTTAAGATTATTAAATAATATTAAATTAATAATTACTTGTAGTTGGTTTAAAAGCCTTTTTATATACAAACCTATTAATTTTGAAGGGGTACTAAATTTTAAGTATCCTCCTTATTTTTAAAATATTATACCCAACATGAATTTATATAATTCATTCCCTTTACCTCACCTCCTATCTATTTTTCTCTAATTAATTAAATACAATGAAATTTTAATATTTCATAATGTGAAAAAAGAAAAAAAAAAACTTATTAATGTGTTCCTAAGTTACAAACCACAACTATATTGCTAATAATTCACATCGATAATTGAAAGTAAGAAATGGCTCAGACATTTCATCATTGACGGTTATACAACACTGGTGTTACATCAATACAAATTTAATGAACCTAATTTTGTTTTTTATTATTCAAATTTGCAATTAATAAATCTGTAATCACTCTAGTTCCTGAATTACATCTAGCTCAAAGTTCATACGTCTTGCAACAACATTAGCACTTGTATCAGCTGAGGTTCTGGACTCAAAAGGATTACGAGGCACTTCTAACTTGTCTACCTCTCCTTCTAGCATTTGCATCACAGTTTTCATTGATGGGCGATGCATAGGGTGCCATTGGATGCACCGAAGTCCCACAATAGCCAATTTTTTTGCAATTATAAAATTTCCCTCTTCATCAATAGGAATATGGATATCTTCTCCTCCTTCAAGCAAATTATGTATCCAATCAGGATATAAAACTTGAAAATTTTCTTGACTAGTATTTATGTTCTTTCTTCCTCCAACCATCTCTAGCAACAACATTCCATAACTATAGATATCAGACTTATAAGATACATTACCAAAGTTTCTAGAAAAAACTTCAGGTGCCATGTAGCCTAATGTTCCCCTAGCTACAGTCATAGACACTGTGCTTCGATTTTTGGAACATAATTTAGCTAATCCGAAGTCTGAAATTTTTGGAACAAAATTATCGTCTAATAAGACATTATGAGGATTGATGTCAAAATGAAGAATTCTATGATCACAACCTTGGTGGAGATACTCAATACCCCTGGCTATGCCTAGAGCAATTTGTTGCAATTTTTCCCATCCAAGAAAGTTTTCATTGTGGTTTGATTGGGAGATGAAATTTTGTAATGACCCATTTGAAAAAAAGTCATAAACTAAAGCACGATGAAACCCATCAGCACAGAAGCCAAGCAAACGAACCACATTGACATGGTGAATTTTGCCCATAGTTCCTACTTCATTTATGAACTCTTTTCCATCACCTTCTGTGCTATTAAGAATCTTCACAGCCACTAGAATTTCATTAGATAGTTTACCTTTGAAGACAGCTCCATGAGCTCCTTCACCTAATTTTTCTTTAAAGTGATGTGTGATCCTCCTGATATCTGCATATGTGAATCTAGTTGGCTTCATAGCCCTATAATCGTTCAAAAAATTTTCTACTCTTGCATGATCTTCGCTTTTCATTCTATAATATCGATGTAATTGAAACAACCCATTAAGCACAAGCGCCAGCACAGTTGAACCTACGATTACACCTGCACGTTGAATATATTATATTCAGGAAGAGTGTATCTATATAATTAAATAAAAGTTAAAATGAGTTCTTTTATGGGAAGAGATCGCCTTATCCTAAGAATAAGAATTGATTTCTTAGTTAAAATGAGATCGCATTAAATTATATGAGACCTGCATAAGTTTGAGATTTCGAATAAATATCAGCTATATAACAAAGAGTGGGTATACGTTTTTAGCAGTTCTTTTAGTTATGTTTATAAAAACTAAACATAAAGTTAAGCTTAAAATAAAATTGTCCTGGGTTTGCAGCACTCTGCCCCTCAAACCAAACTCCAAAATCAAAGAAGAGGAATAAAAGAGTGTCTCACCTGCAGTGACTAAAAGAGTGCTTGTAGTATGCTTCTTTTTTGATATACACTGGAAGCATCTTCTGTCAACTTTTGTTCTCTCCCAAGACAATGAAAATGTGTTTCTCCATATAGAAAAAGGGGATGCTAGGTCAAACAGTTTAGTGCATGATAACAGGTCCAATTCCACCAGGCTGTCGTGGTAGTCAGCAATATAAATGGGGCAAGATAGCAGATCTTGAGCATCATCTTGCAATTCGTAACTGTTTCTCAGATGTCTTTCCCCTACTGAAGAACAATTAAAGAAACTAATATTCATCGGATAAATTAGAAAAGGAGAAAAAGATGAAAAATTGAGTCCAAGTAAGAGTCCTGCAAGACAGTTTCCAGGGTCATATGCTTCTAATGATTGATATCTGTAATCGATGGAAGTGATGGGGAGTTTTATTGGGACAGGAAGTGCAGACAATTCAAGCATTTTCTTGTGATGTGAACAAGATACACGCACGGGACATTCAATGTTACCACTTACAAGATTCATAAGCAGAAACATTAGTAGTGCTAATGTTGTCATCATGGTTCAAAGTTGAAATGTGTTAGTGCTGTGTTATGTGTGAGATTGGCGGAGTTGGTATCTGATTCTAAATTTCTAATTTATTTTGCGCATCCTCTCTTGAATGCCCGAAGGAGCCGGAAGATAGAACCAATAATTCCAAGTCAAGTCAATGCTAATAAATAAAAATGAGGTTATGTCTGTTATTTTTCGTTTAAACTTTTATATAATAATTACAAATTATTAATATTTTAAAATTTATAACTTTCGTCTGATATACTCTTCGAATTCTTATTTATTTGTCTTAAAAAAATATACAAATCTCTAACATTAACCTTATTAAAGTTTTAATTCTTAAGTGGATTAAATAATATAAATAAATATTTTTTATAAATTAGAATTAATTTATGCATTTTTATGTTAAAAATTTAATTAAAATAGAAAATTACATAAAATAATTTTCGTATAAAAAAATTATTTATTTTCTATTTTTTTATTCTATTATCGAAAGTGGGTCTAAGTCAACGCCCAATAAAATTTTCAGAGTTCTACGGGATTGAGATGCTTACATGAGAGTTTCCTTTCACATATTAATAATTACTTTAAATTTTAATCTTAAAGATTAAAATCAATATTTTTTAAAATACTTATTTTATACAATAATAAAAATAAATAAGGGATATAATAAAGTTATTTCTCTTGACTTTTCGGTCAAATTTTTTCAAGTCTACGTTGGCTACAAAAAGTGAGTTGGCAATAGTTGTCCTCCCAACACGATTGAAATGTTGCATAGATTATTTTTAATACATCATTATTGAAAAGCGCATAATTTAATCTAATTTAATGAATTCATAATATTAAATACTAGTTTTTTGTATAAACTAAAAAATTGTTAATAAAATTATTACCATCGATTAATTTAAAATTATTATAAAAATATTTTTTACAGAAAATATTTATCAAAATTTAATAATTTTTAAAAACTATTATTATTAATTACATAAATTTATTTTTTTAAAAATAATCATAAAATTTGATACCTTTTATTGTACAAATCTTTCTAATTACTAAATAAAAAATATTTAATTTTTTTATATTTTTAAGATTGTGAATACATACATTTTTTATAAAATAATAAAAATAAATAAATAAGAAGATATTTCTTTTAGTTATTTCTCTTGACTTGGCACTCAAATTTTACCAAGTCAAAGTCAATGGCTAGTGAATGTCGATACAGTTTTGTCCTTCCAAAACAATTGAACGTCTCGAAAACACATAAACGAGAGACATAAGAAACCAAACTGAGCTTTCAATTCTCAGCATCAATCGATCAATCATGTGGACACGGAAATTCTTCTCTTCACGCACTAAGGTGTTACTCTTATGGGTCCTTCAAATAATGCTGACACTGCAACGACACAAGTGCGAAGCAAGTAATCCCCAAACATGCGCACCTTCTTCATGCGGCAAAATCAGCAACATAAGACACCCATTTCGGCTGAAGGGTGACCCAACAACATGCGGAGATCCCAGGTACGAGTTAGCTTGCGAAAACAACATCGCTGTGTTGCCTTTGTTTGCTGGTAAATACTATGTGCAAGCAATTCACTACAGTAACTTCACTATTCGGCTGGTGGATCCTGCTGTTCATGAGGCTAATTGTTCCTCTGTTCCTCGCTTTTTCTTATCCGCCTCCAATTTCACTGATTTCTACAACCGTTCTTCCGCCTATTCCACTACTCCTTATCAAGCTACTCGAGATACATCCCAAGGGTCTAGCATTCTATTCCAACACATAATATACTTAGATTGTAGAAATCCAGTGAAGGATCATAGATACGCGGATACTGCTCCATGCGTCAATTGGGGTTCCAAGGGCCATGCTTATGCAATTGTAGGGGACATTATGCCTGTGGATTTGAAAGTTGGTTGCCAAGTGAAGATGGCTGCTGCCACATCCGTTTTTGGTTTCCAACGCTTTTATTATTTTGATGATTATGATTTGCGAGGGCAGAATTTTTCCTACGCTGAAATTCGTAGGATGTTGGGCTTTGGATTTGAAGTTTCGTGGATGACTGTTCCTTGTGAACATCTCTGTGAAAACACTCCAAACTGTTATTGCTACTTCAACGAAACCAGCAAGCGTCCTCAAAGTTATTCCCGGTCTGATTACTGTTATACTCCATTGGGATTTCGAGTCAGATGTGGTAAGGAGAATTCAATCCTCTTTTATTTGATATACGCACTCAAATTTATTGTAGTATTGGTGATTTTAGGAATTGATAAGATAGATAAAATGATCAAATAGAAGAACTGAAAATTGATTAAGAATATAGAGGATAAGGAAGGACACACACTTCATTTTAGTCATCTACTACTTCGGCTTGAAGCTATCATCATCATCATCAGAATTTGTGTGAAACAGTGAAATTATATTTTATTCAAAGCCACTTGATAATTTTTTAGGTTATACGTTCAAATCTTATTATCATCGTCACTATACGTACCAGGAAAAAACAACAGGAATCACAGTATTAAAGGCCTCATTAAACACAAAATTGATGATCTTATTAATGTTAATGTAAAGATTTAATATTTTTGTCTGGAGGGTTAAATATGTTTTGATTTCTTGAAATATATTATATTTTGATTATAATTTGTACAATCTTCTTTAAGTACTTATATTATTTAAAAATTCTTAGCTTTAGTTTATTAATATTTGTATTGTACGTGGCCATTTCATGAATTATATTTTAACAAAATGTAATAACCTGTAAAAATATAAAAACTAAAACATAAATTTATGGAAGAAATAAAATCAAATTGCAATATCTTTTGAAAGACCAAACATATATTTAATATTTTGTAAAATAAGAAGGTAAATCTATTCACTGAGATAAACAATTGTAACAAATTTCTTGTTTATTTTGTTATTTTTTATAAATTGTAAAAGCTAATATATTATTTCTCTACCTGTTTACGTTTCAGGAATTATATCGAAGCAACGCATATTTGTAGAAGGTGATTAAAGAATTAATTTGTCTTTTAATTTTATTATATTCTATTTGAAAAAAATTATTAAAATTAAATTACTTATCATTTTTATAAATTATTTTTAATTTATTTTAATAAATATACTAGTATAATGGTGATACTATATTTAATTTTAGAGTGAATTCTTCATTGTTCTTATATTTAATGCGGCATTTTTTTTCTTTTTTTTTCTTTATCAAAAAATATTTATTAAAAAATATCTAAGTAGACTTGGAAGTCCAAAAAAAAAATCATAAAAAATTTAGAAAACAATATTAGAATAGTGAGCCCTTGACAAAAGGGACAATAAAAAAGGTTACTGTTTTTTAATACAGATTCCAATTAACAACAGCAATACTGAATATTAGAAATTTAGAATTATATTTATATTTGATATTAAATATCAAATAAATATTTTAGTTATTTTTATTTTATCAAATGTCATTTTTTATTAATGTTCACTTTTCCTAAGTTTGGATAAACTGTTAAAGAAAAATTTTATAAAATATTCATGTAAAAATTAAATAAAATTTTTCTATAAGTTAGGTGTTACACAATAGATGTTGCTATGTATTATTTCTCTTACTTATAACATGTTTTGATGTTGTCTTATGTTATTTTCTTATCTGCGTGGTGTGTTTTAATACCATTTCAAATTATTGTTGTTTTTTTTGAACTAGGTGAAATTAGCAATCTAGTTACTTTTATGAATTCTAGTGATTATAGACTATATTTATAACAATATAAATAAGAATAATAAAAATATTAATATAACAATAATATATATTAATTTAGTTGGTAAACATTAGCCTAACAAGGTAATATTATATACTTAATTTATAACTAGTTTTTTTATACAAATATATTTTGCAACATTAAAATGTGTCACACACTTTAGGTGTAGCGTCTTTTCTTTTAGTTTTTAAAATAACCTATTTGTGTCACTTAATTGTGATTTCAATTCAATTCAAAATTATAATTGTATACATGAGTTGTTTATTTATCAATAGTTCATCTTAAATTTTAAATATAAAATGTTATTCAGTTTTTAGAGTTGAAAATATTTTTTTTCAACAAATGCTAGTTTTTAGAGAGAAAATATTTTTTAAATTATAAAAAATAAAAAATAAATTTTTAGAAAAAGTAATTAATTTTTGTATTTAAAAAAAATAAAAAGATATATAAATAAAAAATTAAAAAAATAATATAAATTTATTTACATGTTAACTACTTCATTATCCTTTTCTCTCAATATTAAATATTCAAATAAAGAAAAAAAAATTCTTCTCTTTCTTCTCTCTTCTTAAGCTCCTTTGTTAAAACTCTTTCCTTTCCTCTCTTTTCAAAATCTTAAACAAAGTCTAAATTACATTAATGTTAATGTTAATATAAAATACATAGAAAAAAAACCCTTAAATTTATGTACCAATCTAAATTTTGTGGCTACTACTTTTTTCTTATTAAATTATAGTCATATATTTTTTCTTCCATTTGTTGACTTTAATATATTTTTTTGCAGATATTTTGTCTGGCATAGGAAAAGGTAATTTTTTTTCTCATTACATAAATTACATTTTAACTTTTCTTTTATGCATTAATGATATATTATTTTATCAAAACTTTCACTAATAAAGATGGTCATCGCATAAGATGATTTTTTTTTTTTACATTAAAATTAGTTGAATGTTACTTAAATATTGAAATAGTATGTAAATGACATGACAAAACTTAGGCTTAATTAATTTTTAATATATAAGTGAATTTTGATTTTATTTTTCTAATTTGTTTTGTTGGATTTTACTTTTATATCTTTCTTAATTTTTATAAACAAATTCTTATCACCACTTAACGATGATTTGATATGTATTTAGTTATATCACATCAATAACCTTTCTAACTTAGCATGTGATGTGGTATGTCTAAATGCATTTTACACGTGCATCAGAAAAAAGTCGTTAGATAATATGTTTTTATTTTTTCACTAATTTTTTTTGTGGATTTATGTAAGTTATTCTATGGAATAAATAATTTCATTTTAAGTTAACTAACAATGTATGAATAATATATTAAATTTTGTTTTAATTTTTTAAAGATAAAATATGATTACTCCATCTAAGACAATATTATTTATTGTATTGGTTGATTTAGATAAATCTATTTCTTTTATATCTAAATTTATGTTGACGATTGAATGTATTAAATATTTTTAAAATATTCTAAAAGATCAAGATGATAATAAATATATATATATATATATATATATATATATTGGCAACTAAAAAGAGAATTTATGTGTATAAAAAAATGTAAATAAAATTTATCATCTTTTTATTTAAATCTAACTCTGCATTTGATGTTTAGTGTGCTTTTTAAAAATTTTCACTTTATAAAAGTACAATTTATCTTTGTGTAATTTGTTCTTGTTGTGTGAGTGGTACTTACCAATATTATATGTATGTGTTTACTGTTTTGCTATGATATATTGTTATACATAGGCTTTCTACAAATAAGAGGCGTGAAAATAGGCCCCTCCACTGAGGGCTACGTTGATTCTAAACTTGCTATTGAGATAGGAAGAATCACAGGAAGATATGTCTTGCCATCATGCATTATTATAAGATTGATATTGGCTTTCATAGTTCTCTTTGCAATCCTAATATATAAATGGCGAAGAAGAAATATATCTATGTATGAAATTATTGAAAATTTTCTTCAAGGAAACACATTGGTGCCAATAATGTATTCTTACAGAGAGATAAAGACTATGACTAAAGGTTTTAAGTACAAGCTTGGTGAAGGAGGGTACGGTTCTGTGTATAAAGGAAAGTTACGCAGTGGATCTTTTGTAGCCATAAAAATGTTGGGTAAACCTAAGGCTAATGGACAAGAATTTATCAGCGAAATCGCAACTATAGGAAGAATACACCATGCCAACGTGGTGCGACTAATTGGATTTTGTGTTGAGGGGTCGAAACGTGCTCTTGTTTATGAATTCATGCCCAATGGCTCTCTAGATAGATACATTTCATCCAAAGAAGATAATATCTCTTTACCCTGTGATCAAATGTATAAGATATCTCTTGGAGTGGCTCGAGGTATTGCTTATTTACATCAAGGGTGTGACATGCAAATTTTGCATTTTGATATCAAGCCTCATAATATCCTTCTTGATGAGAACTTTGTTCCCAAAGTTTCAGACTTTGGTCTAGCAAGGCTTTATCCTGTTGATAATAGCATTGTTACTTTGACAGCAGCAAGAGGAACAATCGGTTACATGGCTCCAGAATTATTCTACCAAAATATAGGAGGAGTATCATACAAGGTTGATGTTTATAGCTTTGGAATGCTTTTGATGGAAATGGCAAGCAAGAGAAGGAATTTGAATCCACATGCAGATGATTCAAGTAAATTATTCTTTCCCTTTTGGATTTACAATCAATTGGTTGAAGAAAAGGATATAGAAATTGGGGAACTTACTGGGGAACTTACCAATGAGGAAAAGAATAATATAAAGAAGATGTTCAAAATTGCCTTATGGTGTATACAATTGAAACCTAGTGATCGTCCTCCAATGAAAAAAGTAATAGAAATGCTGGAAGGAGATGTTGAGAGCATTGAAATGCCTCCAAAACCTTCTTTGTATCCAAATGAAATGATTCAAGGAGATCTTAAAACCAACTCTGATACAACCATATCAAGTGATGTTGTTAGCTTAATTAGTTGAAGGAACTAAAGTTGATCCTTTGTTAAGGTATTCTACTTAATAATTATTAGTAATTTATTTTTGTATTTATATTTTTTAGTTTAGTTATCAATGAAAAAATAATTAGAGTGTTCATGTTATATTGAAAGCTACATATTTCACATCACTTGTAAAATCTATATTAATTTTTAAAATATTGGTAACAAACATGAAGAGTTACGCAATTGTGTAAGACTTTATTATGTTTACACATATAAATTGATTTATTTAGTGGAAAGTCTTGAATTGAAATTTTCTTATAAGAAAAATTAGTTATAAATTGTGATTAAGAATTTCTCATATCTTTGACTTTCAACCTTCTCTTAGGGACATAAGTATCTTTGACTAACTTGGAGCTAAAAAATAATATCTTTATGTATCAAATTTAAATTCTCATTCTTAAATAAATAATTTTTAAAAATATATTAAAAAAGAATACTTTATAAGTATTTTTATTATTATGTTACTATGTAGTTTTCATGCATTGAAAATTTTATTTTTTAGTTAATTCATACACCTTTTAGATATTATTTTTTAATTTTAAAGAAGAAGGATTTTTATGTAAATATTTAAAATTTGTTTAAAAGACTTTTTTATAAATATTTATTTTACATAATAAAATATAATAAAACAAATGAGGTGGCAGTGACGTAGAAGTGCTGAGTTGGCTTTCAGTCAGCCAGCTTAGCATTTAACAGAAATAAAGTTAACGACAGAGACTAAATTTTAAATTTTTAACTTTATAGGGACTAAATCTTAACAAAAATATTATTTGATTACTGTCATTGCTTCTTCAACGAAACCAGCAAGCGTCCTCAAAGTTCCTGGTCTGATTACTGTTATACTCCATTGGGATTTCGAGTCAGATGTGGTAAGGAGAATTCAATCCTCTTTTATTTGATATACGCACTCAAATTTATTGTAGTATTGGTGATTTTAGGAATTGATAAGATAGATAAAATGATCAAATAGAAGAACTGAAAATTGATTAAGAATATAGAGGATAAGGAAGGACACACTTCATTTTAGTCATCTACTACTTCAGCTTGAAGCTATCATCATCATCATTAGAATGTGTTAAACACTGAATTATATTTTATTCAAAGCCACTTGATAATTTTTTGGAAGTCTTTTTTGGAAGAACTAAAATCCAATTGCAATATCCTTTGAAAGACCAAAAATATATTTAAATATTTTGTAAAATAAAAAATCTATTCACTGAAATAAACAACTGCAACAAAGTTCTTGTTTATTTTGTTATTTTTTATAAATTTTAAAAGCTAATATATTTTTTCTCTATCTGTTTACTTTGCAGGAATTATATCAAAGCAACGCATATTTGTAGAAGGTGATTAAAGAATTAATTTATACGTCTCTGAAGTTTTATTCTGTTCTATAACCCACTTTTTTTTTTTTAATAATTATTATGAAAGTTTTAAAAAATTATAAAAAACTTAAATTTTGTATAATTTTTTAATATATGTTAATAAATTTATTAGTAAAATTGTGATAATATATTTATTTTTACAGTTATTTTTTGTTTTTCTAACTAAATATTAGATAAATATTTTATTTTTTTTTAACAAATATTTTACTTATTTTTATTTTATTGGCAAAGGTCATTTTTCCCACCAACAACATTCAAATATAATCGTTGTCAAAGCTCTGCAATCGTTGCTATTCTGAGAATCCTCAATAGCTGTCACTAGCATCTTAACGTAAAATTTCAATTCAAATCAAAATCGAGATTATATATCTCAGTTGTTTATTTATCCTTTAGTATAGTTCATGTTAAATTCAAAATATAAATTTCTTAATTAGGCAATTTAAATTCTTACAAAAAAAAAATTGCAATTGAATATTTCACTATGTACTATTATGCTATGGCATAACAATTGTAACATTCTAATTTTTTATATTAAAAATATATAAATTTTTATAGTGAAAAAAAATAATTTTATTCTATTTTATTGATTTAAGAATTAAATAAAAATAAAATTTATATTTTTTTAATAAAAATTTTATAAAATTCTAAAAGATTTAAAACTTTTAAAAAAATAATTTTGAGACTTTAAATAATAAATAAAACTTAAATTTATTTCTAGCAAATAATGTGGTTCACTTGAATACATATAAGTTTAAAATATAATTGAGAACATCTCTAAATTATTTATTATAACAAAATTTACTAAAATATTATAAAATTTTAAAATCTGACAATAAAGTAATATTTACATAACTTGTCAACATGAAATGTAATTAAGATAAAAAATTATAATTTATTAAACTATTTAATTTCTTACATAACAATTTTTCTTTCAATACCACTGGGTTATGATCTTAGAATGGCCAAACATTTTTATTTTTTCACTTTCATTACCTGAAAATATCAGTAAGGGTGAATATCTTTCACCTCACTAAATCTCTTATTTAATATAAGAAAAGATATATTTATAAATATAATGCTGAAATATTATTTAATATATATGTATTGGATTATCAATAACACTTAGAGCATACACAAAGCAACCAATCAATCATTTTTACAAATATTTATGACATACATCTTTTCACTAATTTGTACATTATAATATATGTATTATATCACATCAATCAATATATCACGATACATGTGTCCTGATCATACCTATCAATGTATTACAACACATATATTATGACAATATCAACCAATATGTTACAATGCATATATTATAATCGTACAACTTCTATACTACTTCATATTCATCACATTTCACATTAATTTAACTTTCATATTCAATGCCCTTGAGATCCTTTGAGAACTTCATAGTATAAATAGCTGCTGATTAGCCGCAGCAACACAAATACACACGTGCGCTAACCTAGCCTTTTTTTAGCAAATGTGTATTCAAGGGTTTATGTCAGAAAATGAGTGTGAGATCTGTGGTATCTTTTCTCTCATTTCCTCTAGCTTTCACAATCAGCCCCGTCTTCTACACCCCAAGTGTATCTTTGTGACTATCTATACTTATTACATTTCTCTTTCTCTTTCCTTTTCTCAACATTTCTCATTCTTCTCTATATCCTTTTCATAAATCAAATGTCATAATACGTGAATCTTGATTACATAACTTAATATATTACAATACATGTATTATGAATACACCTTCGATATTCCACAACACATGTATCCTAATAGCATCCATTAGTTTATCTGACTTACATATTCTAATCACATCTCTCATAATTCCTTCATCATGTCATATCATTTACTTTTATACATAAAAACTCTTTCTTCTTTTAGAACAATATAACATTTTTCATCAATAACTTAATTTCACCCATTTCAGCATACATCAGTCATCAATAAACATTCATCTAACACAGAAAGTCCTCAAACACTTTCACACCATACAGATGAATATAATGTGCCAGAAGTCTAACACCTCTAGACTTAGCTCAATCGTACAATCCAGCATACACACTTTCTCAGTAATAACAAAGTCGTCTATCCTAAACTTCAATGTAAATATCACTTGTTCATACATAAATAATAGTAAAATCTTACAAATTCGTTATAAGCTTAGTTACTCATCTTTTCACTATAACATTTAATCTAAATGATCTTTTGTATCAAATTGTTAGTTCCTCGTACCCAAAATTTTATTTGTAGTAATAGAATTTAGAGAATCATTGGGGTTTTATTACCCAGAACAAAATACGAAGTTAGGATTGAAAAGGAGTTTTCATGTCAAACTCTTTATCCCTACACACACACACACACACACACACACACACACACACACACATATATATATATATATATATATATATATATATATATATTAAGAAAACCTTAGTATTCTAGAGTTCCAATAGAAAACCTAATAATTTTGAACCAGAATAACAAGAAGGAATTATAGTTTAGGATCAACTCCCTTTACCTAGAAATGAGTCTCTCAGATCAGATTTTTCTAGAGATCCAAGAAAAAGGCACGACGTCTTGATAGAGAATAGCATCTTAAAGGTGAAGATTTTCTTGAGTATCATAAAGTACAAATCTTTAGATCAGATAAAATAGAGAAATAAGAATGAAGTTGGAGAACCAAGCTCAAATAAACTTACTTGGATCCAAATGATTGAGCTCCCAAGCGTGGATTCAAAGGAAGATTGAAGTTTAGAGAAGAATTTTTGAGAAGAGAGGGGAGGTCAAGATTTTTGGATTGTTATCTAAGTTTTCTAGGTTGAAGGTCCTTAAGTACCCCTTAACTCGTGACACTCTCGCTATAGCGCGAGATTCTCACTACAGCAAGCTCTTCTCTCGCTATAGCGAAAAAATCAGACAGAATTTCTCTTTACTATCTATTATTCTAGCTACAGTGAGAGAATTCTTGCTATAATGAGATAGTATCAGAATGCCTGATTTTAGACACTTTTTTTCGCTATAGCAAGATACCTTGTCCCCAAAATTCATATTTTTCTATACAAAAGCTACAAAATTAAGAGTGTTATAATCGTTTAAATTTTATTTGATTAAATTTGTGATTTTGATATTAGGATACTAAATTATGATATCATCTAAATAAATGTCCCATTATCTAGGACAAAAGTGATTTGAGAAAGACATAATTTTTTATTCAAAATACTAAATATGATTGTTCTCACATAAATGTCAATAAAGTTAATACTTATTTAATATTTAGTTAAATTATATTTTATTTAATTTCATTTTAAATTTAATTTAAGTTTTATTTTAATTTTGTTAATCTTTTTATTATTTGTTAAGTCATAATTTTTCTTTCACTTTACTTTGTCTTTTAATTTAATATTTCTTTTAAAATAATAACATTTATAACCAACTATTAATTTTTATTTCTTTCTCTGTTGTGAATACCTAATTACCAATATTAAGTCATTATTATTGATCAAAACTCATATATCTATTATTTTTATTGTCAATTATCTTTATTATGAATTCATATTTACATCAAACCCCAAAATAATTGAATCAATAAAAATAGAAAGATGAGGTAAAGTTAGAAAATAAATTAAATTAAATTAAAAAAATTAAATTTAGAAAACTAAATTAAATAATAAAAAATTAGAAAGTAAATCAAAACTTTACTTAAATAACAAAAATTATATTTTAATCTTTATTTTTAATGTGAACATCATGATAAAAAAAAAGAGAGAGAGAGAGATAAATAATCATTCATAACATCTTGGCTGGTTAATTAACCTTTTTCCTAATCAATTGTCTCACTAATTTACAAAGAAGACAAATTTCAAAAATTTATTATTTATTATTATACTTAAGAAGAACTTCTACCATGCATGTATTTAAACCAACCAAGGATTGAATTTTACATGTAAACCAACATTTCTAGCTATTTGTTTCTCCTGAGATCCTAACTCCTTTCAATTAATACTCACAAAATTTAATTCAAAGGTACATTAATATATTAATCAACATTTAAATTTTAAAAAATTTGATTAAAATTTATGTATAAACCAGTTGTGTGGCTATTACCTTTTTCTTATTAAATCGTAGTCATTTATATTTTCTTTTCCATTTATTGATTTTAGTATATTTTCTCGCAGATATTGTACATGGCATTGCAAAAGGTAATATTTTTTCCACATTGCATAGACTACATTTTAACCTCAATAATATATCATTTTATCTGCATTTTCTCAAATAAAGATGGTCAGTTAATGTTCGATAAGATTTTTTTTTAATTGATTGAGTGTTACATAAAGATTGAAATACTATGTAAATGGCATAAAAAAATGTTTGAGCTTAATTATTTTTTTATAAATAAATGAAATTTTATTTTAATTACATTTTTATGAAAAATTTGTTAGATTTATTTATAATAATTTTTAAATTATTATTATTACTTATCACTAACATTTCTACTACCTTAGTATGTGATGTAAAATGTCTAAATGCATTTTAGACCTGCATCACAACTTTTTAGCTATATATATTTTTAATGAATTTGATATATATTTTTAATGAATTTGTCTAAGTTGTCACATATAATAAATAGCTTCATCTTTGTTGAACTAACAAAATTTTGATAACATATAAAAATTTATATTAATTTTTTATATATAAAATATGACTTGTCTATTAATAATGAAACTATTTATGTATCAGTTAAATTAAACAAATCTATTTTTTTACGTTCAAATTTATGTTAATTTTAACAATTGGATGTATTAAATCATTATAAAAATATTCTACAAGTGCAATATGATAATAATACTTATATTTCTTGACAACTAAAAAGAGAATTCACACGTGTAAAAAAATTGTATATGAAAATTATCCTTTTTTTTAAAACTAATTATATGTTTGATTGCTAGGATACCTTTAAAACTTTTTCATATAATCTTTACATTTTTTTAGAAAAAAATATTATTTGCATGATTATATCGTTTCATTATTTAAAAGATAATTTATCTTTGTGCCATTTTATCTAGTTGTATGAATGGTACATACTAATATTATGTACATGTATTTATTGTTTTGCAATTATATATTATTATACTCAGGCTTTCTACAAATAAGAGGCGTGAAAATAGGTCCCGCCACTGTGGGCTACGTTGATTATAAACTTGCTATTGAGATAGGAAGAATCACAGGAAGATATGTCTTGCCACCATGCATTATTATAAGATTGATATTGACTTTCATAGTTCTCTTTGCAATCCTAATATATAAATGGCGAAGAAGACATATATCCATGTATGAAATTATTGAAAATTTTCTTCAAGGAAACACATTGGTGCCAATAATGTATTCTTACAGAGAGATAAAGACTATGACTAAAGGTTTTAAGTACAAGCTTGGTGAAGGAGGGTACGGTTCTGTGTATAAAGGAAAGTTACGCAGTGGATCTTTTGTAGCCATAAAAATGTTGGGTAAACCTAAGGCTAATGGACAAGAATTTATCAGCGAAATCGCAACTATAGGAAGAATACACCATGCCAACGTGGTGCGACTTATTGGATTTTGTGTTGAGGGGTCAAAACGTGCTCTTGTTTATGAATTCATGCCCAATGGCTCTCTAGATAGATACATTTCATCCAAAGAAGATAATATTTCTTTACCCTGTGATCAAATGTATAAGATATCTCTTGGAGTGGCTCGAGGTATTGCTTATTTACATCAAGGGTGTGACATGCAAATTTTGCATTTTGATATCAAGCCTCATAATATCCTTCTTGATGAGAATTTTGTTCCCAAAGTTTCAGACTTTGGTCTAGCAAGGCTTTATCCTGTTGATAATAGCATTGTTACTTTGACAGCAGCAAGAGGAACAATTGGTTACATGGCTCCAGAATTATTCTACCAAAATATAGGAGGAGTATCATTCAAGGTTGATGTTTATAGCTTTGGAATGCTTTTGATGGAAATGGCAAGCAAGAGAAGAAATTTGAATCCACATGCAGATGATTCAAGTAAATTATTCTTTCCCTTTTGGATTTACAATCAATTGATTGAAGAAAATGATATAGAAATTGGAGAACTTACCAATGAGGAAAAGAATAATATAAAGAAGATGTTCAAAATTGCTTTATGGTGTATACAATTGAAACCTAGTGATCGTCCTTCAATGAAAAAAGTAATAGAAATGCTCGAAGGAGATGTTGAGAGCATTGAAATGCCTCCAAAGCCATCTTTGTATCCAAATGAAATGATTAAAGGAGATCTTGAAACCAACTCAGATACAACCATATCAAATAATGCTGCGAGCTTCATTAGTTTAGAGAACTAATGCATTCTACTTGTTAATTAAGGTATTTTACTTAATAATTATTAATAATTTGCTTTTGTAGTTATATTTCTTAGTTTAGTCATCAATGAAGAAATAACTTAGAGTGTACATGAGCAACATATTTCACACCACTTGTAAAATCTACATTAATATTTATTGTTTCTAAAATATTGTTGACAAATATGAAGAGTTACGCAATTTGTAAGACTTTATTGTATTTACATGTATGAGTTGATTTGTTTAGTAAAAAGCCTTGTTGTCATGTCTTATCGTAAGCAAAATTAGTCACAAACTATGACTAACTTGGAGCTTAAAAATATGTCTCTATATATTAAATTTAAATTCTCATTCTCAAATAATAATATTTTTAAAAAAATATTTTAAACAATAGTACCTTGTAAGTTTTTAATTTCAACTTTAATTTTATTTAGCTTATAAAAAAATTATTTATTATTTATACTATTTTTTATAAATATTTCTCTAGAAATTCACCTAAATAAGGCCTTGGTTTTATAAATTTTAAAAAATCATACAATATTTATTTTAATTTAACTAAAGGTATTTAATAAAAGTCATCATTCTTAAATAAAGATGCCTTCATGTGTTATTTTAAATTAAAATAATTTTAAGAACAATTATCTTTTTCAACATGCTATGTAACCTTTATTATCTTCATTTTTTATTAAATTTATTTTTTATAGTGTTTTTTTAATTTAATCATATTTAATTTTATTTTATTTTAATAATTAATTAATTTAAAAAATAGTTTAACAATATATTAAAAATTTTAAAATATTTTTATTTAATAATACAGATACAATATATGAAAAATTCATTAGCTTAATAATATTATAAGTAAACTCATAAATTAGTGTGCATGTTAGTCTTTTACTCTTTAAAATTTTTTCCTTAGTCTCTAACACTGTAGTCTGTCGTGTAATTATGTCTCTGCCATTAACAAACAATGGAAATACGTTAACTTTTATTGTAAAGTGGCAGGTAAATGCTAAATAAGATCATTTCACACATTCTCTCATTTCTCTCTCTTTCCCTCTCTTTGGAGCCATGCCTTCACAATGGTTTGCATCCCTAAAAACATCATTGCTTTCCACCCCTGCATCCTCATTGCCATAATCTCCATTGGCAAAGAAGTCCTCATCACAGTTTGCTAACATGCTACTCCCTCAACCTCAGATCTCTACCTCGACATTAACAACGTTTTCTTCTTTGTCTTCTTCTTCCAGATCCAACGTAATGGAGCCCGAACTTGTGGTTGTTCAAGGTGGGTCAAAAGTTTCATGGGTTACATATATGATAGTGTGAAGTGTGATGCATGAAAAAAGAATGAGAGTATGTGTTTAAGAAAGAGAAGGCTTTTAAGAACGTCATAGTTAGGAAGAGGGAATGTTAGATACCAAATTAGTAAAATTAGTTCTTGAAATTACGTGAAATAAATCATTTTAGCATTTAAATGTTACTTAACAACAAAAGTCATGTCAGAGATTAATAGAACGATTTTAAAAATAATGAATTAATATATACAACTACTTCTATTTAAAATACTAATTTAATGGTTTGTTTATTAATTTTTAGGTGAGAATAGAGGTGGCAAAGTAATTCAGCCTATTCTCCCTCACCAAAAGTTCACCAAAGTAATTTGCCAATGTCATCCTATTTTAAAAGTAGATTAAATTTTTTAGGCTAACTCATTTAGGTGTAGATTAACCAGCTAAAAATAACATGAAAATAAAATAAAAGTTACAAAATCCAATAAAAATTTAAAAAATATATTTAAAATTATTTAAATGATATTTTTATACTAGTAAAAATTAATATTTAATTAATAAATAATTATATTAATTTTTAAAATTTTAAAAATGGGCTCGAGGCTAAGCTTACTAGAAACTTCCACCTTACTGGTCATTTTCAGCAAATTAGATGGGCCTAGGCCCAATTTGCGACTCTAAGACTAAGTGGGGGAACCGTCCTTCTTTCTAATTTTAATATATAAAAGATAAAATCTAGGTATCATGTACAATTGTGTGTTTAATAAAAATTATAAAATAATTTTGACTGTTAATTTTGTATAAATAAATAATAAATTAATAATTTAGTTAAAAAATATTAATATATTTTTATTTTTAAAATATTAAAAAATCACAACTATTGACTAAAAAAATATAAAATACATTCTCAAATTTATAATTACGCACCTACAAATAATACTCCAGTATTATACAAGAAATTCGTCAGATAATTTAAATTATAAAAGTAAAATAAAAAATAATAAAAAAGTGGGTGGGTAGTGTTTGTTTGCCGCAGTTACACTCCCTAGTCGCTGCGCAGATTGGGATTGGGCGTGGAAGATGAAAATGCTATCCACACTTCAAACCCCTCGCTCCCTCTCTCGCCTCTCTCTCATTCCCTCCAACACCTTCACTTGTCACACGTTCACTTCACGCGCTTCCCTCACAGACCAATCCGTCACCACCACTACCACCGTGCCGCCGCAATCCCAAATCCTTTCCCTCCGCCAGTCCCTCCTCTCCCGCCACCTCACCGCCGCAGACCTCGCCCGCTCCTACCTCACGCGCCTCCGCCTCTCCGAGCCTCACCTCCGCTCCTTCATCCATCTCCCCGATGACGACGCTATCCTCGCCCACGCACGCCGCCTCGACGCCAAAATCTCCTCAGGGGAGGAACTCGGCCCCCTCGCCGGCGTGCTCGTCGGCGTGAAGGATAACATCTGCACGGCCGACATGCCGTCGACCGGCGGGTCCCGCATCCTGGAGGGATACAGGCCGGCGTTCGACGCGACGGCGGTGAAGAGAGTGAAGGAATTGGGTGGCATTGTTGTTGGTAAGACCAATTTGGATGAGTTTGGTATGGGCAGCACCACTGAAGCTTCTGCATTTCAGGTTCTCTCTTTCCCAATACTATTTTTCCAAAATAGTTTTTTTACCATGTATTGTATTGTCTTACGTTTCAGTTTTACTTTTTGAAAGTTGTTATTTGTTTGGTTAATTCATGTGACATTATGATAATAATTATATATGTAATGTTTTTCACCATTTAAATATTTATAAATATGTAATATAACAGTAGTTATTTACTTATATTTTAAGGGTTTTGCTAGTCGGTGCCGGTTACTGGTTAAGGAAACACAAGTGAAATTTTTTATCTTGTTGGAGTGTATCGAAAATCACTGGAGGAAGTTTATTAATTACATTTTAGAGGAAAACCTTCCACTTTTCACAGCATTTTCGATATTTTAAACAATGTATCATACGTTTAAATAAAGTAAGACGATAAAATATTAATTCATTTTTAATTTGCGTAAAAATTTGTGTACTTGATTTACTTTTTTAGGACTTCAAAATAAATAGATTGAGAAAGTTTACTTTTGATAGAAAATTATTGCAGAAATTATTTAATTCCATTCCCTCCGCCCCTTCTCTCTCTCAATATATATGTACGTATGTATTATTATTAAGTTTTGAAATTGAGAGATTCTTTGTTAGATACGTTAGTGGAAGGGTTAGTGGTGGATAGGGATGATTGATGATCCGGACATGGCTGATGTGGCATGTTTTGATTGGTGTGATGTAAGAGCATTGTGTTATGCCAGGTGTGTCTAAGAATGTATCTTATCAAATTTCAAATGCCCGGTTTGTGTTAGTAGTAGTGATTAATTTGAGAAGGGGTGCCTTAATGTGGTTGCTTGTTTCATTCATTTTGTGTTCAGAAAGTGAAATGTTAATTGCTGATTCTGTAGTGAAAGCAGGACTTTGGTGTTTGTTTGGGGAAGAATATGAGATGAATGAAGATTTTCAATGAAATGACATGATGGATGTTGTTACACACTGTGATGCATTGCTAATTGTCATTCCTCTTATGTTCCTTCCCCTTTTGTTATTACAAAATTTAATGAAAAAAAAAAATGGGTTTGTGTTGATCGTGCCCCACATGTGGGTAGGCTAAGATTTTTATCTTGTTTGGTTTCTGGCTTTATTGCTTATATTGCTATTTTATAACTGCGATTGGTTTACTCAGGTGGTGCATATGTTCATTCAATAGGTGACTGCTAACCCGTGGGATGCGTCCAGGGTGCCAGGAGGATCGTCAGGAGGTTCAGCAGCTGCAGTTTCTGCCAGGCAGTGTGTGGTATCGTTGGGAAGTGATACTGGTGGAAGTGTGAGGCAGCCGGCATCTTTTTGTGGTGTTGTAGGTTTGAAGCCAACATATGGGCGCGTCTCAAGATTTGGACTTATGGCATATGCATCGTCACTTGATGCCATTGGCTGCTTTGGTTCATCGGTCGCTGATACTGGGATTCTCCTTCATGCAATTGCTGGCCATGATAGATTTGATGCCACCTCAAGTAAGCAGGTAAGAGTCTGCATTCTTCACCATGTTTGGTATAATTGTTCTAAGCCATCCAATTTCTCATTATTGCCTTCTTGGGCTGTTAAATCTGTCTTAATAAGATGGATGATTGGTGACATCACTGCAAGTGTTATTTATTTCTTGTTGTTAAGCCAATGTTTTTTTTCAATAATGAATAGTTTCATTTGTCAGGACGTACCCAACTATCTATCTCATTTTGCCCCTGTGAGTTCCTTGGAAAGTAAGCCCTTGAAGGGACTGCGAGTTGGTCTGATCCGTGAAACTATTGATGATGGTGTTGATGCTGGAGTAATTTCTGCCATTCGTGCTGCTGCTTTGCATTTTGAGGAATTAGGATGCTCTGTGAATGAGGTCCTTATCATTTTTTTTCTATAATTCTCAATGATTACTTCTATTGGTGGTATACAAGTTTGTGTTGTTACAGTTTATGTCTTCAGTGTGTCCTTTTCATTTGCCTATTAACTTATTACAGGTCTCACTGCCATCCTTTTCCCTTGGGTTGCCAGCATATTATGTCCTTGCTGTGTCTGAATCATCTTCCAACTTGTCTCGTTATGATGGTATTAGGTAAGCAATTGAGCCCCCTTTCCTTTTATCTCCGCTCTGAATATACACACAACTGACCACAATGTTTCATTTTATGTTCTATATTTTCATTGCTAAACCATAATCATGACTTTAGTCCTTTGTATATACATATTTAGATATGGAAACCAAGTTTATGCTGATGAGCTAGATTCTTTTTATGGAGGTTCTCGAGCCAAAGGATTTGGTTCTGAGGTATGCACCATTCAGTCCTTAATTTCAAATTTGGCTATGGGATGTGTGATGACTTTATATATATATACCTGTTCAAAAGATATGGCCCCAATTTATCTGCATTGCTATTTAAGCTGGCTTTAAATTTTCAATGTCTCAGGTCAAAATGAGAATTTTGATGGGGACATATGCCCTTTCAGCTGGTTACTATGATGCATATTACAAGCGTGCGCAGCAGGTACTACTAATATTATTTTACATAGTTTCTTGGTGGGTCTTACTAAGTCTTAACCTAATAATTATGAATGCAGTTTCATACGTTTGGTGTAGAATCAGATACATGTTGCTTTAAGAAGTTCTATGTTTCTAGAGTTAATCATTACTCCATGTATGTCCAGTTCTTTATGAGTTTCCTATAATCTACTATTACTAATCATGGCTACTTGCTACTACTGTGATAGATACACTTTTGATTCAACATGCAGGAAGATAGTAATATTGATGTTCTTAATTCCATCTTCTTAGAAGGGATTTTATGATAAATAATATTTATGAGATTTTGGTTTTTGATTGATTATAATGGTGCCATGTAATCAACCCCGACTAGTGGGATAAAGCTTTTGCTATTGTTGGTATTAATTTCATCTTTTCAAGAGGTTTAAGATTTCAATAAAGATATTTGTGAGAACTGCTTTACAGGTAAGGACCATAATTAGGAAAAGCTTTAAGGAGGCACTAAACCAAAATGACATCTTGATTTCCCCTGCAGCCCCTTCAGCTGCTTATAAAATTGGTAAGCATGTACATCTTTTTGCTTCTGCGTTATTGTACTTTAGTTACTGCATGTTAATTGTTTCTTTCTTTGCCTTTGGCATTTACAGGTGAGAAGAAAAATGAGCCTTTGGCTATGTATGCAGGTGACATCATGACTGTAAGAATTTCATTCTTCTTCTGAGATAGATTTCTGTATCATAATTTTGACTATGTGAACCTAAAAGTGTTAGTATGAGGTCTTTAGACTAAGACTTGTGCTATTGAACTTCTTCCACTCCACTGAGCTCAAGCTTGAGTCATACATGAGCTACGAAAGCTTTAATAGTTTTTGAGCACATGAGCAGACCACATAACTGATGGTGATCAGATCTGGCAAAAATTGTGGGAGCCTTAGATAGAAAATCTAGATGGGTGCAAACCTATCCAGGAGTTATCTTTGCTAACAGTTAACAGCCGGGTTGGTTGCATTGCATGAGTTTGTCCTCAACATGTGCCAAGTAAGGGAATTTCCTATTGGAGTTAAGTCTCCATTGAGCGTAACTAATTATGTATCCAATGGTCTAGTTTAGTCGTCTTTGTGTATTGTATGAAATTTTGTTCATATACACATTAACATATCATGCATAGTGTTTGCCTTTCTTTATTGGTGGTTTGTCCTTTTACAGGTAAATGTTAATCTAGCTGGACTACCTGCCTTGGTTTTGCCATGCGGATTTGTTGATGGTGGGCCAGCAGGCCTTCCTGTTGGCCTTCAAATGATTGGTGCAGCATTTGATGAGGTATTAACTTTTCCTTTCCACGGCAATGGACTTGATGGAGTTCTCTATGTTACTTGTAGCATGTTTTCTTTACTAATCTTTATTTCTTACAAATATAAAAAGGCAGATGCTGTTTACCTATTAGGTTTTTTAACTTTAAGTTGAAAATGATCAAATAAGATCGGAGGAAGAAAAAAATTGAAAATTAAAGCTTCTGTAGTGCTAATGTAAAATTCTAAGGAAATTCCTCCCTTCTATCTATCAAATGAGCTATTTGTGTAGAAGGTACATATCATGATGATCGTATGTTTTGATGTTGATTTCTCTCTTCTCTCTTTCTTGGGATGGTTCTAAGGTGGTTGTTCCAAACTTTTGCTTTTCTGTGAGCATGGACACTATGCACCAAGTTTTGACTCAAATTCCTCACATTTTTTGTGATGCCACTCACTCAGAGAAAAGGTGCAGGACGATGTAGTAGCATAAAGGTTAAAAAGATCTTGAGCTGAAAGACTATCAAAATTTAAAAAGTGAATAATAAAGAGAGGAAACAGTACTAATCAAGTTTAAGTATTCATAGAAAACAATTTCCACAACATGATTGAAGGACTTAACAATTATGGATTAATGTAAAATTTTATCAATAGATCTGTATGATAGGAACTTTCAATCCAGTGGTGGATTTGGGATAAAATTATTTGCTAAAGTTATTCATAGGTGTGATTTTGACTTGTACATATTTATAAGCGTCTCCTTCGGTCTCTCTGTAACTATCCAACATTTTAGGAAAGATACAGTTTGTCAGTGTGATTTCTTTGCTTCTAAGATATAAAGTATCGTATAGCCAAGGTTAACTAATTTGGTCTTACTGATATTTTGATTGAAAAAGTTGGGCCTTAGACTTTTGTGGAATAACATATCTAATGAAGAAAATGTGGTAGTCTTTAGTATATTTTTGACATTGAGCAACAGAATGATCCTTTGGCTGGGAATTTCATTGCAGGGAGAGCTGCTGAGAGTGGGACATATCTTTGAGCAAACTCTTGAAAATTACAGATTTGTTCCACCAATTGTAGCTGATGACATTGTATACTGAGTACAAGTTATCATCCAACATGTTGGTGATCCATCAATAATTCCAAGAGTTTCATGGCAATGAGGTAGCTGAAGCATGTGTTTTTAGGCAGTTCATTGTATGCTAGTGGGATTCAAATTAGTAAATTTAAGGACAGTATGGATTTTGAGTCTTTTGACACAGGCAATACCTCTTTAAATGTTTTAGTCACGCAACTGAAACTGGGTCAAGTGAGCTTGAAAATTCACTATTTGAAATTGAATATGTTCATAATAAACCTTCAAGTAGTTTTTGATGAGGGGGCTCGCCTGCAATGGTTAGCAATTGTATGAATAATTAATATGTTGTGTTTATTCATTGTAAATCTAGCTAGATTGATCATGTGTAAAAGAGCAAAATGGTCTTTTGCTCTAAAATTTTTTTTTCCCTTGTAATTTATTCTTAAGGATTTATTTCGTTATTAGTTTCTTCAAACTTTTGAAATTAAACTTTTGAATAAGGATTTTTGTTTGAATTTTTAATTTCTTTTGGAATTTGCTTGAATACGTGGCTTTAATCAGTCTACTGTTTGCACCGGTATGTGCTTGTAGCCACCAAACTCTTCAATTTGTCAGCCTCTAATGTGACAATTTTATAAGGATGTTCAAACCGTAATTGAAGAATACAGAGTACATAGCCTTGGTATGATGAAGAGATACAAATTTTACAAGTTTTAAGAGGGAAATTTATATGGCTCTAAAGAGAGAAAAAAGTTTAATATAAAGTATCCTTTTAAGGCAAGCTCAAAACTATCTTTGCCTTTTATATATTTAAATTAGAATAAATTATTTTCAATCATCTAAATTTGTACCATTTTTTGTTTAATAATATTTATAATTAGAATTAACTGAAATACATTAACATTTCCCAATTTTTTTTTTATGATCATCTAATAATAGACTATTGGGTAAATAAAAATTGTTGATTTTTTTAAATAATTACTTCGAAAGTCATAAATAATTAGAATGAGATTGTTGTAGTGGGACTACTGATCTTCAGTTTGAGTTTTGAGTATGTAATCGTATTAAATATTCAAACAGTAAGTTTTCTCAAACATAAAGTTTTTTTATTTATTTATTTATAATAGTCTTACTAACTTGAGTATAAGTTATGTATATATATATAGAGAGAGAGAGATAGAGTAGTCCAAATAAAAAAAAAATCATCAATAAAAAACTAATAATATTTAAAACATTAATTCAAGAAGATAATAAAAAGAAAGAAAAACTTGTCAAAGGTGAGAAGTATGTTTTACTAGGAACATGCTAATGGCCAAATACTAGTTTTGTGAGAATAAGATTAAATGGCCAGTTCAACCAATCCGACTGCAAACTTGAATTTTAGCTATCGTTACACTTTAAATAAATGTACAGTTATATTAGTCTTGACCAATTAAAATTCAGTTGGACTCACTAATGTATAGCCAGTTGAAGCAATCGAAATCCAAACTTATTTTTATTACACCAATCAAACTCTAAAGTCTAAATCCTTACACCCACTGTTACTTTCATTATCTATTTTAAATTTTATTAAAATTAAACAAATTATATTAATATGATCGAATCATTTTATTTTTATATGTTTTAAAATTTCAAACTATGCTAATTTTAATATTCATGAATAAAATATTAAATAATTTTGAATTGATTTAAAATTTTGCAGATATTTATAAATCATAGGATTTTTTAAACAAATGATTGATTTTATGAAAAATTTCCAATCTCCTTTCATTGGAGAAGAGATGCTGGAAATAACAACAGCACAGCATGGGCATTGTAGTCATTTTCTTTCTTAATAATGTTGACATGTAAAATTAATTATCTAAATTATATTTTTTTCAAGCAAAAAATCACCAAACACAAAAAAAATTAAAAAAAAAAATTGCCGCCACAATTATTGTTTCTGAAAAGTAATAGATCGCTGAATTCTCGATGAGGATTCAATAAATTATCAAATATTATTTCTTTATAAGGTAAAGTAGTCAAAATGGTAACTTAAATTCATTTATATTATCTTATTTTATTTAATAAAAGTATTTTAAAAATAAAAAATTATTATAATTTATAAATATTTATAGTTATTAAATTTTAAGTAATGGCCATTAAATATATCATTTTACATTTTCAAATACTTCAATTATTTGTTATATAAATACTTTTAATTCAATCAATAAATTTATTAACATCCAACTATATTTTAAACTTTTAATTAACTTATCACCTTACTTCCTTTAATAGTGGTTGGTGTATGGAGAACATAGCAAATTCTATTTCCTTTTTTCTCTAAACAAAATAATATTTTTAATTTTTGTGTTCTGATTGATATTTTGTTTCATTTCAATTTAACATGTTTTCCAAACGTTACCTTTATTCTGTTTATGGTATATTATGTGCTCAATCCATGACAACTTGGATAAAATTACATGAATACTATAATACAAAATTAGGGATATTTAAATTCAAACTAAACCATTTTAAGATATTAAACCAATTTATGAAAATTGAAACGGATCAAACTCTTAATCGAAAAGTTAAAAATTGAAAAACAATTTTTATTTAGTTTGGATTGGTTTTTAGTTCCTGTTTTTAAAATTGAATCAAATCACATTCTTCTATAACATTTATATATATATTTCAAAAATTATACTAAAATCGGTTAAGGAAATTGTTTATATTACTTTTCACCGAAATGTTAAGAAATGAATAACTTGTAGTAATATATTCTTAAATTTTTATAGGTACTGTGTCTTATTTTCAGGGTGAGTAATGAGTAATAATATTTTAAAATAAATTATGAAAAAATAAATTTTAAAATAATTTTAAATTAAAAATGCATAATGTAATTTACTACTTAATATAATGAGGAAAATTATTAAAAATTCCTTACTTCAAAAATTAATAATCATAAATTATATATAGTGCTTGATTTATTTTAATTTTATCTCATAATTTTCCAATATTTATATTTATTAAATCATTTTCATGCACAAAATTTAAAAAATGCAACAGATTAAAAATAAGATATATTTATATTTTACTATTTTAATCAAAAAAACCCAATTCAAACTATTTGTGATAATATTGTTATCCTCTTTCCTTCCAATATACTAAAAATCAAATGAATAAAATGAACAGAACAAAAACAAGAGCCTGATTGGAAATGGCCAAGAATTGATTATAGTTAAAAGTAAAAAATAAAATAAAATCGTATCCACTTAATCAAATTTCCATCTTTTCTTGTTGGTAATTTTAAAAAAGAAAAGGTTAAATAATAATAATAATAATAATAAGGAAGGCAGTTATAAAACGCGCCAGCACAAATATTTATCGGCACAGCGAATCCTCATCCATTTCACATTGACACGACACTCCCTCACGGCGCATGTTAGCATATTCGGCGCCGATAAAAAAACAAAGCGCGTGAAACCCACGCGCCTCGTCTTCCTCTTGCAACCATTGTAGACACTCTCTTTCTCTCTCTGTCTCCGTTTCGATCGTGTCTTTGATTCGTCGACGTTCCTGTGCCCTCTTTCGGATCCTCTTTTGGTTCGATTGAATCTGTAAGCACATCGAAATTTTTCTTTGCATCTTTGTTTGAAATTTGAATGAATTGAGCTTCTTTTTCGATTATCTTAACTATCATTCTTCCATTTTTTTTTCAATTTTTAATTAAAATTGGAAAATATGTGGTTTCTTAAAATTACCTGTTTGACAGATTTTAATTGGGAATTAGGGGTTCGTGGGAACTCTACTTTTTGTTTTTTGTGACAAAATACCCAAATTTTCTGCAAGAAGGGGGTGAACCTTATAGTTATAAATCTTCTGTTTTTAATGTTATGAATTAATAAATGATGAAGGTTTTCGTGATCAAGCTCAATTTTCAGTTACCTTTTTACTTAATAGATTTAACCATATTGATGGTGTTTGCTTCATAAGGATAGTTCACGTGATTGTTTTGGGTGAATTATTATTATTATTATTATTATTATTATTATTATTATTATTATTATTATATGGGTGCTGCTGCTGATTTTAACTGGTAATTCATGTACCAAAAAAAAGGGTGGTACTGGCTATGTCAGGCTCAGCTTACTGAGAAAGTGCAAATTAGAGGAATTATATATATATATATTTATTTAACTTGGGCAAGCCAATGCATCAAAAAGATATTTTGTATAGTAAGGCTGTGTTGAATATTAAAGAATTCAATACATTAATACCATTAATGCTACAATTTTCAATAAAAACTTACTATTTATTAATTTCTCATTATGTATTCTTTTGCTCAGGTTAGAACAGCTGATATATAAAAGCTGAATTTAGGTAGTTTTCATTGTCGCTTTTTACTTTTTTTTAATGCAATTGTATTGTATTGTTTTCTTGGTGATCAGTGTTGTTATGATGAGAAGAGATCAAATTTCTGCCCGTAAGATGCCAACGCTGGTGGACCTTTGTGTTCAGAAAGTGATAGACAATATAAGGTACCTTGGAAATGTTGGTTGTGTTGATCAGCATCTGCTCGAACAAATTTTGCCGCACTGCACTCTTGATCAGTTGAGGCATGTGGAGAAGTCCACTGAAGTAAGATGAGATTTGTTGTTTTTGTTAACTGGAAATGAAGTTGGAACTAGAATAAAATGGTTATCGAATGTGCTTGATGTGCTTTTGCAGGGCAGAGATCTGACCCCTGTAACTGATAAATTATGGAAAAAGTTCTTTGAAATGCAGTTTGGCGTGAATTGCACTAATGAAGTAATTAGGAGAATGAGAGATAAAAGAGTGTCATTTAAATGGATGCAGTTGTATGAGGTATTTTTTATTATTTGTTTTGTTGTTTTTACTTTTTAGGTTCAGTTATATTTTATTTAGAAAGGAAGTATATAATGTACCTTCTCTTTTTTTTTCTTTCCTAGCTAGGACACCATTATCAGTTGTGCTATGCTAATTAGCTATAACTGACTCATGGGTGATTCGTAGTTTAGTACTGATTGACTCTAATTCGTAGTTTAGTGAATGATTAATACTGTACAATATATATAGTATAAAAATATAATTGTATGGATTGACAGGTCTCAGTTTTTCCTTAAATCTCTTCTAATTTATACACAGGCAAAAGTTAAGGAAATGGCTCAGGTAGAGAATGAAGCACTTGATCGAATCAAGAAACTGTACGAGAAAGAAGATGCCAGTATGACCCTAGCCTTTTTATTTATTTATTTTGAGGGGCGAGTGGACTTGTTTAAGTTTTTAATATTGCTTTTTCTGCTTTATTTATGGTGACCGTCTCTTCCTTTACCTTCTTTGTACTTATTTATCCATCTAATTAATATGCTTGTTTTTATTTTAAAAAATGCTCTAATAACTATTAATTGCTTATTTGATTTGATGAGTAGCAATTATTGTATGCTTATATTTCTTCTACCGCTAGTTTAAAATATTTACCTAGTATTGGAACTCTGTAGGAAAACAGAGTAGGCAAGTAAGGCTATGCACTAAAGTTCCACCTTCAAGTAAAAGAAAATTTTGGGGAGGTAATTCTTTAATATTCTTATTTTTGTTTCCTTCTTGTTCACTCTACGACTGCACTTTAATTAAGTGCATTTGAATTTTATCAATTTATAGCTTTTATTTATTTTTCATCTTTGAGGATCTGTTGTAAATAATGGACCTGGATACAATGTATCAAATGTGAAGAGCAACATAATGAAGAAGGCAAAGATAGAATTTCTAAAGAGGTAATCTTTCTTTTATAATTATACAATGCTTTCTAGGATCTCAAGTTCAATGAAGACTTCCATCTAATTAAGTCGGCAAGCTTTCTGTAGGAGGGGATGCTTGCTTTTTCAAATAAGAAATAATTAACTATTTTTATTTATTTTTAAAAAATTATTTGGAAACTACGCTTACTTCTTGTATCATGCACATGATTGCATTTAGTTATTTATCATTCATAAGCTTTCTTACTTCACTGTAATTTTCTTCTTAGGTTGGAAACATTTCCTTAGAATTTCATAAAATACTACAAAATTTCCCTTTGCCACCTAATAATATTAAGTCAACTGGATTAAAATATTTTAAAAATATTCAGACCTCATCGTATCATGAAGCTTACTGGAATTATATTTGGTATAATTCGGTGTTGTGACATGCATCTTGAAGCTTATATACTCAACTGAATATTGACTTCAATCTTCTTTTCTGAATTTCTTACAGTCAGGAGGTTAAAAATCTTGCAGCAATGAAGAAGAACTCTATCCAGAGTCGTCCTAGGTACATATAATATCAGTTTTTCAGTAGAAACTATTTCCTGGCATTCACTTTTGTCCTTGTTTTTTGGGTTTATGAGGTTGAACTATATTTAATCCTTGTTTTTTTTTTTTTTTTTTCTCTTTTCCTCAACAATTCTCATGCTGTTGCTCAATGTCCTGTAGTTCATCAAGCATCATGAAGAGTGGAAGTATTTCTGGAATTGGTTCAACTTCTAAAGATCCCAAATCTACAAAAGGGATATTTTAGGGGTAGACTGTGAAAGATAGCAATGCCATGTATCATGATTTGCTTTTAAATTGTAATAATTTTTACATTTATCTCCATGATAAGAAAAATTGGCTTCAATTTCCCCGCTAAGCATTTTATTTGTGATTGCATTTATGTTTGCCGCATAGATAGCATCAAAGTATGCATGGTAATTATTGTAATGTATTGATTTCCGTGTATAAATAAAGTTCCTTTAATCTGCATATTAGATTGTTATGGTGTTGCTGCAGGCATGGGAAAGTCTAAATGCAAGTGTAATATTGAAAGTCTAAATAAAGTTCCTATTTTTCTATTTTTTTTTTTTTAACATTGATTGTTTGTAATATTGAATCCAACCATTATGGAAGGCTAAATTTTGAAGGTTAATTCCTAGGGTAGTTCACAATGGATTCTTGAAGTTTAAGTTTGATTGTTGATATGAAATTCCTCTTGCATAGATTTTATTTTTCCTAATCTCTTGAAAACCGAGTTAGAAATTGAATAGGAATTGTTTGCTTAATTCAATCCAAGTTCCTTTCTTAACAAGGATTTTATAGTTCAGTTTGCTTAATTCTGGATTAGATTCTAGATTTGCTTAATTCTAAGAACTAGAGATTAGAGTTCATATAATTTGCTTAATCTTGAATAAGAAATTAAGAGTTAATTGACACTTGTTTCAATTATTCTAAGTCTGTAGGGAACTAGTGTCTAATTTTTGATTAACTAATGATGGAACCAATTGTGAATGAACTAGGGATTAATCTATTTTGTTGGTTGATTCTCTTAAATTTGAATTTTTGCTTTAAATGATTGAGGACTTTAAAACCAAAACTAAATTGCCCCATTTTCTGAACTTAATACACACCATATGTTTGATATTTATTTTCTCACTCAATGATTTTTAGAAGGATGACCTAGGTTAACTTGGCCTAGTACTACTCTTAAATTACTCATATTTTGATAAGATGTCGACAGTCTTCATCAGGGATCCTTTTACTATTGGGAATCAAGGCCCTAAGTTGTCCCATTTATTCTTTGCTACTAACATTCTCTTAATTGCTGAATCTAATATAAAGCATGCAATTATTATTAAAATATTTTAGGAAAATCTAGTGAAGTCTCTAGTTTAATTGTTAATAATATCAAATCATCTATATTCTTTTTTAAAAATATTAATATATCATTAATTCAATCCATTTGTGACTTTTTGGATATTAATTCTTTCTCTTAGCTTAATAGATATCTAAGCATTCTTGCTTCTCATTTAAAACCTACTAAACATCAATTTAATTTTCTTATTTATAGGATTAGAAAAAAATTGTCCCTTTTGAAAATTAAAGACTCTGTCCTTAACTAGTGGAGTCACTCTTACTTAGTCTTGTATTATGAGCATTCATGTTTATGTTATACAAACTCAATTAATTCCTATTGCAGTATGTAATGAAATTAATAGTATATACAAAAAGTTTATTTAAGGACTCCCCTGAGAGCAAGAAATGTCATTTAATTGGTTGGCAAAAAATATGTAAACCTAAAAAGTAGAAGGGTTCGAGCTTTAAAGATTTGCACATGTTGAATAAAGCTTACTTAATGAAACTTTGCTAGAGACTAATAGACTCTCCTGCTGATTTTTAGGGTCAGGTGGTCAAACAAAAATACAGGTTCACCTTAGGTAAGCAACCTAGTACTAATAGTGGCCAACACCATTTTCTTTATGGAAGAGCCTTATCTCTGTCTTGCCTTTATTTTCTCAAGGCCTTAGATGGGTAATAGGGAATGGAATGACCACTAAATTATAGGTTGATAGTTGGGTTCCCCAATGTGGTAATCTTAGCAAAGTTATTGTCTACCATGTTATAAATGAAGATATTGATCTTCATGTTAGTTTATTCTCTGATAGGGGTAATTGGAACTGGCATAAGATCAAAGCTTTGCTCCCTAAATGTGTTTGGCAGAGTATAACTCAGATTAGTTCTCCTAATACTAATAGGCGTCAAGATTTATTCTATTGGTATCCAACTAATAATAGGGTGTTCTTTATTAAAACAATTTACCAAATGATTACTAATAATTTACAGCCTTATACTCTAACAAATGATATTTTTATCCTAGTTTGGAAACGGGAGGGCCCTATGAAAATAATTTTTTCTATGGAAATTAGCTAATGATAAATTATTAACTAATGAAGAAAGATTTAGATGAGAAATGACTGACAACTCTACCTGTCTTAGATGTGGTGAGGCTCTGGAAACAATCATATATGTTATCTTGAATTATTTTTATGCCAATAATGTTTGGTATCATTTTATTTTTTTTTCTAGTCAAATTATTCCTTCTTTTGGTAATGGATTATCTAATTGGTTCATGTTGAATTTATCATCCTTTGCTTTTAATAAGATTAATGGCTTGAATAGATGTTTTGATATGATTGTTTGGCATATTAAGAAAGACAGGAATGCTCTCATCTTTCAAAATTACTTAGTCCAACCTAATAGTTTGGTTCAAAAAATATATTCTGATCTTGCTATAGGAACAATTCCAAAAATATCTCTAGGCTGATTTCTGATAAGCATCACATAAAATAGATTCCTCCATGTTTTGGTTAGGTCAACCTTAATGTGGATAGGGTTGTTTCCATTGCAAAGGGAACTACTACATATTGAGGACTTGTAACGAATTGCCAAGGTCAGATCATAGCTAGTTACTACTCAACAATTGGGGTATTTTGTTGGGAGTTCAACTGGTATTGCAGAAGGGTTTCCACATGATGTAGATTGAAAGTGATTCAAAAGAGGATATCTTTCTAATTATTAATGTTCAAGTGTGATTCCAACTTCTATATATTTTGATCAATAAGATTAGGAAATTGCTTAAATCTATTCAATTTGTAAAATTTACTTACATTTGTAGAAAAGTTAAATGTTGTGTTGACAAGTTATTCAAATTAGGATTAAAGGAGGAGCTCGTGCATTTTCATGTTTTTAAAGAAACTCATTTTTTTTGTACCCTTACTTAAATCTTGATGCCATTGGTAGTTTGACTCTTAGAGGAGTCCCCTAACTTTTGTTTATTGTTAGGCATTTAGCCTCCTTGACTAGCAAAAAACAAAAGTTTTGTTGTATTTTTTTTTTAATAATGAGAGAATATTTTATTTTATTTTAATAGAGGATGAATTATTTTTTATAATTAATCGGTTCCAAAACTTAAAAACATGATAAGCTATCTAATCAGCCTTTGTTTTGCTAACCATAGGTGAAGGAATAATTTATAACATATGAAGGGTAATGAACATCTTAAAGAAACAAGTAAAAAAATGATAAAGTTTAAGTAATAAAAATTTATTAAATTAATAGTTATACTAAATGATATTTAAAATTTTAAAATAATTTATAATTAGTAAGTTTCAAATGGAAATTTAAGTGGCATCTTATAAACTAAGAGGACATTCTATGCCTTCTCACATATAGAATAATTATCACTTTAATTATATATAAATAGACAATGAAGTTGGTGATTTATTTAAAAAAAACATAAATATCATTTAATTTTTAAGATATTAGAAAAATTATAACCATTAATTTAGAAAAGATATATTATGTCCTTTCAAGTTTATGAATACAGTAACAAGTACTTTTTATTTATTTAGAGATTATATTACATGAATAAAAAATTCAAAAAAAAACCAAAAAAAAAACAAATTATCACCATATAATTATTTAATTATATATTTAAACTGAATTTAGATAAATGACTTAATTAAACTAGTATTCAATAAACTTTTATTATTTTTAATTTTATACATAAATTTAATCATATTATTTTAAAAAATACATTTAAAAAATTTATTTTAATAATTTTTACTTAAAAATTTATTGAAATAAATTTAAAAACTTATAAAAATCATAAGCTATTTATTAAGATACCTTTTTTCCATTGGCATTCCTTTACTTCATAATTTTATCTTGGTTTAAGATGATGTAGATGGCAGCATTGACATTCCTTTACCTCGTAATGTTATCAATTAGAACTTTTTTCTCTAGCATAAAAATATTTGTTCATTCAATTGGAAGGGATGCAAGGGTTGAAACTTGTTTGTAAAATAATACTACATGTTAGACTTAAATTTGTTTTTAATTCTTATATTTTCATAAATTTTTAATTTAAGTTTTTTATTTTAGTTTATGCCATAATTATCAATAGCGGTCATACTAGCCATAATTGCAACACAACCCCTCTAAGGTGACCTAATAGCATCACGGTTCAATGTTGTCACTATCGTGTTACAAATAGTGGCAAAAAATGATAAAAATCACAGTTGTCACGACCGTTATGCTCTCCTATTTGAAAATTTTAAATTTTTTTTAATGTTGAGCACTTTTAATGGCGTAATCTTGAGATTTCACTACCTTATTTTTCTAAATCTTCTCCCTCCCTTTCCCGAGCCCTAGCCTCTTAACTCCTCTCAGCTTTTCTCTCAGTTCTTCTTTCATTTCTCTTTTCATTTCATCTTTGTTCTTTACGTTTCAATTGTTGGAATGTGGCCTTCATCTCTAGCAAGACATCTAACAAATTGAGACGTTCTCCAGTTATTTTCTTCATCTCTGGTAAAGCCTCCAATGTGACCCAAATTGTTTTGAATCATTTTCTTCATCTTTGGTCGTCTTCTTCAAGGTCAACAAAGCTTTCAATGTCACCCTGACATTTTTTGATCATCTTCTACATCTTTGGCGAATTGCACCTTTTTCAATGATCAAACATTTTTTCTATTTTTCTTCTATTTTTTTTATTTCCTTCTCAGTTTTGATTCTCATACTCTATTTTGTTTCAAATTTTAAAGCTTAAAGTAGAAGCAATGGCTAATCTTGCCAATCAATCACAAGGAACTGCCTATGTTTCAATTTTATCTTATGCATTAGTGAAGCCTTTGAAAAATAATTTGGATATAGGTTGACAATGAAATAATTTGAAAGACATAAATAATAAAAAGTATTACTTGTGACTTTGTGGAAAAACAACCTCCGGTGGTATTACTCAAGCAAAGAGACACTAGATAGAAGTGAAGGGAGACGTTGATAACTACCCAATGATTCCTAAAGAAATAAAAGAAATACTAATAGCAGCTTATGAGAAGAAGAGAGCTTAAAAGAGACATATTTACTTTAGCTTGATGAAGATGATGATGAGGAAGAAAAGGCGCAAGAAATTCAAAATATTCAAAATAGAAAAAGACCTGCAACCTTAAGTGTTGCATCACCTTATGTTAGTGGTTGTACTGCCACCAAAAAAGGAAAAAATTGTTAAAGGTCCCTTGGATTTATTGTGGTTGAAGAGTTGAGAAACAAGCATCAAATTAGCAAAGGCAAAAAGATAAAGAAGTATAAATTATGTTTGTGTTAAAGAGACAAGAGCAAAAACAATTCACTACATAGAGCTTCTAGGAATGGAATTGCTTTCAATGTTGTGCGCTCAAAAATTTTTAAATTAATGGTTAAAGCTATTGGAAACTATGGTCAACACCTAAAGTCTCCTAGTTATCATGAGTGTAAAGTTTCTCTTCTTAGAAAAGAGTTAGAGTATGCAAAAAAAATGTTGAAAAGTCGTGAAGAAGAAAAAGAAAAGTGTGGATGTTCAGTAATGTTAGATGCGTGGACAAATAAAAAAAAAATAGAATAAATCAATTTCTTAGTAAATTGTTCAATTGGTTCTATGTTTTTGAAGAGCATCGATGCATCTGCTTATATGAAAATAAGAGAAAATTTGTATAAGCTCTTGGATAGTTTTGTTGAGGAGATTGGAGAGAAAAATATTGTACTAGTTATTGACAATAGAAGTAATTACGTGTTAGCCGGTAAGAATTATTCTTAACTCTCAAGTAATATTATTTAAACAGTTTGTATTCAAATATATTAATTTCTAATTTAAGACTATGTAATTTAATTTTAGGTGACTTCTTGTGTTATACACTGTATTGATTTTATGTTACAAGACATAGAAAAAATACCAAAAGTCAAGAGAACAATCCATAGAGGAGTTAGTCTCTTGGGTTTTATTTATAATCATTCATTGACTTTGAATATTATGAGGAGGTTTACAAATAAAGCTGCATTAGTTAGATATAGAGTGATAAGATTTGCCACAATATTCCTCACATTACAAAGGTTGCATAATTAAAAAATAACCTTAAAAAAATGTTCACTTCTGATGAGTGGTTAAAGTCCAAAACAGCCAAAGAAGCTAAATGAATAAAGGGTAACAAACATTGTACTTATGCCTTCTTTTTGGAATGAAGTGGTTTTCAGTCTTAAGGCTACGAGGCTACTAATGCAAGTTTTGAAACTTCTTGATAATGAAAGAAAGCCTACAATGAGTTGTATATATATATGAAGCAATTGGTAGAGCTAACGAAAGTAATCAAAATGCATTCAAAGGAAATGTAAACAAATATAAAGAGATTTTTTCTATAATTGATAAAAGATAAGAAGCCAACTTCATCATCCATTGCATGTTACAGGTCATTATCTGAATTCTTAATTTTTTTTATAGTAATAAATAAATTGAAATTGATCTTGAAGTTGTGAAAGGCCTATATAAATGTATTAAGAGACTATGTATAAATGAAGATGACGTAAACAATGCTCCAGTTCAATTGTCAACATATAGAATAGCTTAAGGTCTCTTTGATTTTATTGGAGCTAAAAGACAAGGGGTTACAATGGCTCCTGGTAAAAAAAATTTGTTTAATTTTTCATTGTAATATAATTATGTAAATAAAACACAAAGGGCTAATTAGTTATTGCATAATTTGCAGTTGAATGATGGAAAAATAATGGAGTACTTACGCCACATTTACAAGATATTATCGTTACAGTGTTGAGTTTGACTTGTATTTGGATGTGAACGAAATTAGAATACTTTTGAGCACATAAATAAATGCAAGTAACTTCAATTTAAAGTTCTTGATCTAATATTGAAAGTGCAAAACTAATATATTTTTTAATGGTAAAATAGATTATTCTAAAAAGATAAGTAAACTTAAGAATCAAAAGTTGCAAGACTTGATTTTTATTAAATATAATCAAATTTTTAATGAATGTTTTGCGTGTTTTGACCTGATAGATCCTAAAAAGATATTAATGATAGTAATGATTGGTTGTTACAAGAAAAGGTTGGAGATGATGAAGATGTTGTATATGAATTAGTATTTGATAATGATAACTTGAGTTAAGGAGTTATTGCCAATGCAATTAGGGCTAGTAAGCCTATAACTTATACTAGATGACAAGCTAGATCAAAATTCAAATCAACTACAATTGCTTCTTCCTCTAAATCTTAAGAAAGAAAAAAAGAAATTATGCAATAAGAAGAAAGATCTAATTTAAAGAAGAAGAAAAGGAAGAAGAAGTCCTCTACAAAAGTAATGATGAAAGTAAAAAAAAAAAAACCTAACAAATCTTGAAGATAAAAATAATGATAACTATTAAATAATTTGTATTTGAATTAAATACTTAGTATTTTTAAACATTTAAGCATAAAAGACTTAAATTTATTTAATTTCTATATTTTGTTGTTACTTATTATTAACATTTGACATGTGTTATGTTCTTAAAATTTTGTTTTTAATCATTAATATTGCATATCTTTAATTTGAGTCTTAATTTTATATTTTTTAGCATATATATGTACCTTAATTTTTATTGGATATATATAAAATGCCTAAAATACTAGTCATTTCGCTATCTCACTATAGCATATTTCGAGTTATCAAAGAAAATTTTTCGTATATTTAGTACGAGAAAATTCTTCCTTTTGAAATCAAAGGAAGATTATCAAAGAAAATTCTACTGGTAGATGCATGATGATATGTTCTAGTATGGTATTGGTGATGCCTGAGCTATTAAGTTGCATGTCATCCACCTTAATTCAATGGCATAGAAGGAAATGCAAGCTATGCATCAAAAAATGAATATAAATATACATGGCAAGATCACATCTTTAAATTGAGTCAGCCTAAAAAATTTTGCTTCTCTACAATAGTGTAAGCTATTCCTCTATACAGCAACACTACAATCACCTTTTTGTGAAATATCCTCATGACTTTCAATAGAAGAATGTTGAGATACTTCCATTGCTGCTTTAGCAGATGGTGGTTCACTTTCATTGTTAATGTGAGAAAGTTGAGAATTAACAATATTGTCAGTTGAATTGCTTTGTTGTGGGTTGACCACACTTGAGTCGCCTAATTGTGTGTGATTCACTTCTGCAGCGGCATCTGGAAGCACTACATTGTTGATCTCGTGACTAACATCACAAAGCTGTGAACTATCAATCACCATATGATCAGAATGTTGAACATCCTGAATCTCATTGGCTGCATTCAGTTCCTCAATATTTTCCTCCCCAGTAACATGGTTAAGCTCTTGCTTTATTTCTTCACATGCACTGTGCTTTAGTTCTTCGTGTCTAAACTCAGCAGCTACATCATCCGGCTCCTCATTAGTTTCTTCACCAGCTGCATAGCCTAACTCTGATTGATCAACCTCAAGGGGTGTATCACAGAGCTGCAGATTCTCACCATCAGCATCTGCATGAATCAACTGAACGGCAGTAACTGCATTGACTGCATTGTCGACAGTACATAATTGTGCATGTTCCATCTCCCTTTCAATGTGACTTAGATGTAATTGGCCAATCTCAATAGCAGTGCCATAGTATTGAGGTTGATCATCCTCACTAACAGCATTATATTGAACCACACCATCCTTCCGCATTCGCTTACCTGCTCCTCCTTTTCTTCTTACCCTTTCCTTTCCTCTTAATCTCTTTCCTAGTTCAACTTGGGGGTTTCCCGATGCTATGACCGGACCACCAATTTGGTCCCTCAAACATTCATGGGCAATGAATCTTATTCTAGATATTGATTCAATTTGTTGTGGATCTAGTCCTTTTGTTGAGAAGGTATCTGCTATGTGTGCAATATCCCTCAGACCAGCATTCTGCAAACATTTGTTTATTTTCTTTAAAAAGCATTTCAAACTTAATCTATAATTGCTATAAGAATTAAAATTAAATTCATGAAACATATCCTTACCGTTCTCTGGAACTCAGATGACAGAGAAATAGGCCTCCCTATGAACTTCCGAGTAATTCTTAAATACCATTCCATATACTCACTTTCATCTACACCCTCATCCCCATCAACAATATGCAGCTGCCGGTCCATCCATTCAGTAAGCTCTGATTCCATTTTCCCTGACAAGTCAACCCCCCCATCAACTCCTCTACTCTTCCTTTCCCAACGCTCCACATCATCTGGAATCGATTGAAGCATGCCATATTGCCTTAAGCATCGATTTGGAAGATGTCTTTCTGCCTTGTCAAAGCATATCAACATTGTCTTTGACCTCCCAAGAATTAAAGTACTTTTGATATGATCTGGAATTACCATACTGTCCATATTTCGGTAGGGGAGCCACTCCACCTTTACATTCATGATAGTAAAATTGGATTCTATTCTTAAAATATATCAGAATATCACCAGATCAGCATTAAACGTACAAATGAAAATAAGACTTACATCACATGGTTTTAGGGAATCCAAAGCCTTCCGATAAAAAACTACATCTCGATTTGCAGTTGGGCCACTTTGTTTTCCTTTCCATCTAAGCACAAAGGGAAATCGATCATGCATCAGATCAAGATTGAGCTTTGGTCGCCCAATATTTAGGTGAAAGTAACTCCAACACTGCAAATGCATAATAACCAATTAAATCAACATGTTGAAGAAATGAAAACTGCAGTTTGAAAGAAACTGATAAAGATGGAGGTGTTAATGCAAGGAGAAAATTTAAATAAATTACCTGTAGTAGTGTTAAACAGCCACTAATGGTGCTTTGAGTTTTTAGCGAGGCATTGCCCAGTGCTCTATACAAGAATGCCAATGCTGCTGAACCCCAGGCATATTGCCCACATCTATCAAAATTCTCAAATAATGGCAAATACATTACAGGGACTTTATTTCCTGTAGTGGTGGAGAAGATGGTGCTACCTACAAGATAGAGAAGATATGCGCGAGTATGTTGCTCTATTACTTCCATTGGAGCATCTTCAGGACAGCGAGAAAAAAATTCCTTCAACCAACTTAGCTTCACCATTCCACCACTTGTGTAACCAGATTCTGGTGCTCTTCCTAGATACTTTTCACAAACAGAACTGCATGTGGTATATGTAATACCTATTACAGGTTCTCCATCAATTGCCAGCCCAAGTAAGAGAGCAACATCTTTAAGGGTTACTGTCATTTCACCAACATTCAAGTGAAATGTATTTGTTTCTCTTCTCCACCTTTCAACTAGAGCAGAGATTAGTGGATTGTCTAAACTAATAGCAGGGATTGACCTTAAGTATCCAAATCCAGCCTTCTCTACCAATTCAATCTGTTTATGAGTAAGTGTCCACTGATCGAGCTTTGAAGTGTGTTCGTGACATCTGAGGGCACCACGCTCCTGTTAATGCATTAACAAGAGAACAATTATGTAAAAACCAAGCTATTGACAAGAATTTTCAGAAAAGAAAATGAAATTAAAGATGAAACAGAAGGGCTTGTAAGCCAGCAAACTGCACCTGTCCATCCCAAACTGCTGTAGAGACATGCTTGTCTTGGTCATACAGAACTGAACCATCAATTGGACCTGGATTAGTTGTGTAAGGGTCCACTGCTCCTACTTCCATTACTATGACTGAAAATCAATATACAAGAAAGAAGTGACATAAGTTATAAAAATCTCAAATGTTTGTTATAGAAAAGAAGTTTACAATAAAAAAAGAGCAATGCAATGACCTTGGATAGTACATTAGTACTGCCAAGTACTAAAAAGAAAAAAGACGGAAGAAGGTATGAAATTTCACCAATAAATCAAAGACATATAGCCTACAAATCGTAAGGATTAGAAGTCCCAACTTATTAACCCATATGCAACCTGGTCAAATACATATCATGTTGAAACTTACACAGCAAAATAATTACTATGCAATTGGAATAATTTAAAGGATGTCCAAAAGTGAAACTTGACAGAATTCAACAATTTTCAACCCATAAAGGAATGACATCAAACTAGTTTTTCTTATTTTCCCTGCTCACAGATCTAGACAACTAATATAAATTCAAGATAAATTTTCTTTACCAGGAAAAAGAAGAATTTATACAGCAGATTTTAGGGATTGATCCTTCCTACAATTTAAAGGAAGTAAAGGATAAGCCTCAACTTTGACTGCCATCTATTCACGCTTCATTGAGTTACGAAATTCTTCTTTCCTTGTATGAACAGCATTTTGTAGGAAAATTCCCACAGGATATCTGATGAAACAGAATATTAATGCAGTTAATTGATAAGTAACATATGTGAAAGATTACAAGCAAAAGGAAGCCAAAAGATCATCATTTATTGCTTTTCCCAAAGGGCTTGAGATTCATTCTCAAAAAATAATGTCACAGGAAATAGAGTGAGGTATAGAAACAATTCCATGAAAAGAAATATGCTGAAAAAATTTTACAATATTTTGGTTGAGCATGCATGATGTATGTTGGTATTGAGTAACAAGTGACCATAAATAAAATACATAATTGAATTGGTTACAAATCATGGGGTACAAACGATTAGCTTCTGACTTCAGGTTCACCATCCACAGTTCCACACTACTTCTTCATGAGAAGATTATATCCAAGAAAAACATCTAAAACTATCTGTACCGAGAGTTACACAAACTCAAAGCACTTCACATTCATTTAACCAATAATTATCAATACCTGCTATAGTGGCACTATAGCAGAGTGGGCTACAAAATGTAATGTGTGTTTTTGAATAACAGCTATAGAAGCTGCAATTGTGGCCATAGCGGCACTAGGTCAAGGCTTTTAAAAAACAGACATTTTTGCCTCAAAACAACATTTTGTTAGGCAAACGGTTAGAAGCAAAGCTGAGATCTCCACCCTCTTAAGAATTTAAAAAATCCTTAACTATATGTAGTTTTCCATGGTTGTATCTAGTGTATAACATACTGTGCGACCAACACCCACCCGGCCATCTCATGCAATATTACCAGCAACACCCACTCACATTTTGTGAACACACACCTTTGTTCTGAACCCTCAACCTCCTTTGTTCTTTTCTTAGTGTGACACCCACCCTCACTCTTTATTGAATGTTTAAGTGTCATACATTTGAAATATGAATATACCTGATAAATTGTCTTTGTTTCCTTGACATTTATTGTTATTCACTTGCATCTTTTGCCCAAGACCAATGAATTTTTATTGTTAATTATGAATATGTCATGAATTTGGCTAACATTTTAACTTTTGAGCATTTATATGTACATAGAAATCTATATAAAGAAATTCTGAATGGCGATCATCCCGCCACGTGATATCTTGCTATAGGGTTTTTGGGATTGGCAGCTAAGCTTCACTACCAGATATTGACAACTATAAATTTTCACACCACGTGAGGCAGCATTCTGATACAAAAAGAGGAAAACTAGAGAAGTTTCTAATAAATAGATCCAAACTGTCTGAGTTCCACTCAACAAGTATACAGATAGAAAGTTCATTCATTTGCTCATGAAATTATAAAAACAGTTCTCTTAAGCCTCATCTATTGAGTGTTCCTTGAACTTAACATGAATCTTCAACTTAAAAGGAAAACCCTACTCCTCCATATTACCTATCAACTGCTAGTCCAGAATTCTAATAATTTCACATTTTTATCTCATTTCAATCTTCTGAATCACAAATTACAATTCCCCAATCCCCCTTGAACCTTAACTTCCACAAAGCCAAGAACAACTGAAGACACAACCTCAAAAGTACAAACAGCATATTCTTCCTCAAAGCTCAAGCTCAAGACAACAACCTTCCTTCCCATTTCATTGGAGTCCATGCAACTCACTCCAAGAACACTTTAACAATCATCTCCAAGGATCAATTGCATTACAAGCACCACCATTTTGGCTCAAAAACGCAAACCCCATCATGAAGAATTTCCTCATCACACCAACAACACATAGAAAAACAGTGAATCACACAAAACCACCCTCACCCCATAAAAAAAGATGCAAACTTTGGGCAAATTGAACACAAGGGTCCAACTGGTTCATCACCAAAAATACTCAGATAGAAGTACTTGGGTCCCACATGGAATATGGACCCCAGAGAGAGAGAAAGAGAGAGAGAGGCACAAGAAGAAGGTGAGAAGAGATCTGCATGGCTTAAGATTTTGGTTCGTAATTGCATTGCGTTTAGAATAAAAAGAAAAAAAACAAAGAAAAGTGTAGAGAGAGAAAGAGAAAGAGGCTTACAGTGAATGGAGGAGAACACGATACGACTTCCACCGTCGTCGTCGCTTGGTTTAGCACTTAGCACAGGTTTGTTTGTTTGAGGGCAACAACATTAAAGGGTATTTGTGGAACTCACAATTGGAGGATATTTTTGGGCTTCAGGGCGGGTTAAGGCCCAAAGAATACTACAGCAGGGCTAGACTTCATATGTGGGCCTATTATTGGGACCAAAAGATTAATTAGTTGCTGCTTTTCAGCTTTTTTATTTAATTTTTTTAATTAAATTTCATCTATAAAAAAAACACAAAATTAAAAGATTAAAACACGTGTCAAATTTTTGTTAATTTTTTTTGTACTAAAAATGAAATAGTATTTTTTAAAATATAATTCAAATTTGAACAGCTAAGATAATATGTGGTGCAATTCCAATCAATTTCATCCCTAACATAAACGAAACTTTGTTTTGTCTTTTTCTTAGAGGCGAAATTTGCACTGCACAGTAGAGTGCAACACATGCTTTTCCACTTTAAAGGAGAAGAGGTATTGGCGGCCAATGTAACACTAGTACATATTTTAAATCCTATGTAGGTTAGGATCTATAAGTTATATAGAGATAGGTTATTTAATAAACATTTCCATTATGTATAATTATAATTATCGATCTACAAAATTATGTTTGCATAAAATTACACATGAATATATACAGTTCTAGGTATTGCATTCTAGGTCTCATATGCTCCAAGTTCTCCATTGTTGTAAGTATGATGAACAACACTTTCAAAATATGATAAAAATGAGAGAGAATAGAGAAGAAAACTTATTACCTCTTTGTTGTACTTTGAGAATATAGAATTCTATATAATTTTCTCTCTTATTTGGAGAGTTAATAATGTTAGCATTTGATTTGGACCCAAATTTAGACACAAATTATCGGAGGGAAGGGTGCTTAACGTGTGTAGAAAATCATTTTATCATAAAAATTGCTTATCATGTCAGTACCAATGTCTAATATCACAAACACCATTATTTTTAACTGCTACATTACTTTGAAATTTTGAAGTTAGAACCATTGCAAGAGATCAATTTTAAAAAATTAAAAATTTTGGGACAAAATCGAAAGATGAAAATCAGTCTTAGAGATACAATGCTTTATGATCTCTATTAATCAAACATATAGTTAAATACTCCGTTTGATATTGACAATTAGGTTTAGTAATAAATGTAGGCACGATCGAATTTAGTTGTTTCATTTGATTGTCGTAAATTAGAGATATGTGTTATTGAAACATTCAAGGATATAAAGAGTAAATATAGATCCCTTTTCTTCAACCAAAAGTATTTAGCTTCTGACATCATGTACCATTTATGAACAATAAATCCAGCACCATTTTATTCAAACATCATAACTTACTAAACGAAGGAAAATTAAACACTTTTCTACTTGAAATGATCAGTAAAGTAAGCCACACTCTCGAGAGGAAAAAAAAATTGTTAGCAAGGAAAGATGAATAGAATTGATACATTAATTCCTTAATGCGAACACACACCATAGGGCGCTTACAGTTCTAAAATTTACTAATCTGAACTATGTAATATTTGCCACATTAATTGATACATTGATTTCTAATATTTGCTAATAAGCTTGTCAACCAGAAGAATCTGCATGAACTTGTAAAATTTCCATAAACTCAACTCATAATCTTATAATAGTTTTCATAATATAAATAATATTTAAAAAGACCTAATATATCATTCACACAGAATTTAATACCATATGTAATATAAATAATCAACATTCCTTGGACCTTGTTTTTTGGTAACTTGGTTGACAACTTCATTGCAATTCGGTTGAAGTCCGTAATTTTACAACTTTATCACTCTTCCCTGTCTGGCTTCACATTGGGAAATTGCCCGTTGATAATTCCAATCTATTGTTTAGAGCAAAAATATTGCCTTGGAGTAAGTGGCATATAATCTTCAACCCCAAGTTAGGAAGCAATTAAAGATCATATAATTACGACTTAACTTTAGTATGTGCTTTTGAGTAAATCTTTGATTAGTGCAGTGACTGTGAACAATCAAGTCTATATAACAAAATGAATATTAGAATATTATGTCACCGTCATGGATGGAGTGCCGCTAGCAAGGATAATTTAAATTAATTAGTCTAAAAGAAACTTTGCACCCTGAAATTTGCGAAGAAATATTTTAGTATCTGATAAATAAACACAATTATTTTGGTAAAACAAACTACAATTTTATACTCAAATCACTCATTCAAAGTCAAGCTGACAGTCAAGTAATAATCAACAGCTAGATACTAGCACAAACACAAGTAAGCGGTCTTGCATCCACCTTAGCGTGATCCACGTAATCAGTTTCAAGTAAACATTTTATCACTAAGAGTTTCACAAAGCTAATCAAGATGCAAATTTCCTTACACTTGTTCACTGTGATAAAAGGCAAAAAACTAAAAGGGGCAACATTAGGGGGATGAAAAAATGAATTTTAATAAAATGTTGAGCCAAAAATATTATACAAAACAACAGTGACCAACATATACCAGATCTTCTCTAGTCACCACCTGAATCTTGCCCTTGTTGGGGCATAACGTTGACATTGCAAAGCAGCACAAAGCATTGGCAGTCTAAGCTACTAGTCAGCTATAGAAATTATTGGAACATCCGGAGGAAGTTGTTTGCATAGGCCATTGGCTTGACGTCAGGATGTGGCTGCAAATTCAACAAAGTAAATCAGGCACAAGTATATCACCACCATACAACTATACTAATTGACAGATAAGTTCTAATGAATTTGAACTTGATGTCCTAATGAGAGACGCATAGGATCATATTTTTTTGAGGATGACAACATGATATAACATGGCATACTACAAAACAAAAATGATACTAACCACAGCTGAGAATGTGACAATGTTAGGTTTCATATCGGGTGCCTCAAATCGAATAAAGGCACCTTTGTTACCCATCTGCAGCATACAGTGAAAAAACAACAGTAACACCATCAAAATATACTTTATAGAAGGAAAAGAAATTTCTTAGATATTAATATAAGCATGCCATGCACAGAATCCATGCAAACAACAAATGGTAAAATGCAAGATGGTGAAACTGTTTTCATTCACACTTAGTACGACTGGAAAACCATTCTGGTCAGTCATGCAGCATGCCCAACTGCCTTCACTCCTAGAACTCGTCTCAATAATATGTTCACATACACAAGCACAGCCTGAGGACTGAGCCTAAACCAATGATTAAAGAATAGACTAAAAGGATAAATCACAACATTCCTTAGTTTTTTCTTTTTAATTTTATTTTATTTTTCGGGGGGGGGGGGGGTGCACACCCATCTCTCTCCCATGAAATTTTATGAGACAATCAAGTAAGCAAATGCCATAAAATTACTAAAAAATGTGATATCAGAAGGGAATTGATTACCTGGTCACAGTAATTTGGAGCAGAAAACACAGTTATAAGTTTACCATCATGTTCAATCTCATAACCTTCGTCCTTTACTTCATGAGACCGCACAACTAAATCTGTAAATTGGTAATTTGTGTGAAGCCACTGATTAAAGAACAAATAAAGTATCAGCCCAATGACCAAACATACCTAAATTATTTTCCTGCAAAAACCTTTTTGTCACATCTGCACCAAAAGAAAGGCCTACACCACGCTTGCTTGGGCCTCTTCCAGGCTGAGGTTGTGGATCACTCCATAGCAATTCACACATCAACCCTACACATACCAAACATAGATACATAAAACTACAATGCTGAGGGATGAAAAGCCAGAGATTTAGGTCTATGAAGTGCAAGAATGGGAATTTTAGAGGGATTTAGGTATGTACTATTTACTCTGAGATCAACTAAAACTGAAAAAGGATGCATCTAACCTTCTTCAGGAGGCTCACAAAATCGATTAATTGACCGAATGTCAGAGAGTTTGACCCCATCAACACTAAAAAGACCTCCATGAACTACAAAAATTTTCTCGTTGATAACATGAGCCAAAGGTAAACAGCAGAAAACTTCAGCAAATAGTTCGACAAATGTGTCATTCAACTTCGAGCGCACCTCACCCTCAAAACCATATATCTTGTTCATGCTCTTGCTCTCATGATTTCCCCTAGCTAAATATATGGCTGAAAATCATATGGCAACAAAATAAGTTGCAACATCCCAGGAAAAATAGAATAATATTCCTTCAAACAAGTGAACTGGAAAAAGTAACAAAAGAAAATTAAGATTTATGTAAAGTAATAGAATTATACAATTCACTTGAAAATAAAGTAAATACTGCAATTTATTAAGCTCAACTTCCAAATAAATTGTAATAAATATCCAGAAAATGATAAAAAACTTACAGACTGATAAAGATCTATGGTTTACCTGATGGAGACATGCACTTAAATGCAAACAAAGTGAGGATAACTTCCAAAGAAAAAGATCCCCTATCCACAAAATCACCATTAAATAGATACGGATTCTCTTCTGAAGGAAGCCCATTAAGCTCAAAAATATTCAGAAGATCATAGTACTGCAGGAGTTATGGGGAAACAATAATCAATTTGAAAGGTCAAAGTTCAAAGAAACACTACAATAGGAATGACATGGACGTACATAGTAAACCATGATATCTTAGTTTTACGTCAGTAAAGTGGTGACTGGGTTATATTTCAAATTCCAGACTGTTCTTTCTCCCCTCATCATCCACTGGAAAGGTAAGATGCTTTATTTCACAACAGTTAAGAGTGGTCTGTCAATATTTTTCATAGTTTTTCTTTAGCTTACGTTTCCAAATGCATCTGAATTTGAGTGGCAATTATAAGTTATGTCATTTCCAAGGTTTTGATAAGATATATATGGGAAAAGCCATGAAAAGGAGTGCACTAAAGACTATATAGGCTGTAAATTAGCAATATTGATAGTAATGAATGCCAAAATTTTAAATGAAAAATTTTTTCAGCTGTTTTTAATATGGGATAAAATCATTATTTCAAATGGGTTTCTTGATCAAACATTCAAATGAGAATTTCTTTTTTTTCTCTGTATTTTTTGCTCCTCTCTAAGAAAGACTATTTATGCATGTTTTTGTGCTATTTTCTTTTTTCTCTTCTAATAAGACTCCCTCTTTTATCATTGGTAAAAAAAGATAAAAAAATCCAAGTTACAAGGTCAATATATGAAATATGGGAGGAAAATCAAACAGAGGCTATAACAACAATCCTACTCCCTACCTAATATCTATAAGCATCAAAAGTCACATTGAATGATTGAAGGGATAAGCAGCAAATTGTTTTACCTTATTAAGAATTCACCTATCAATTTCAGTAGTGCCTAGGTTCAAAATCAAGTATGTGACACAAAATATTATAAACAAATCAAAGATTATAATAAACCAATTACCTGACCATGCACATCACCACAAACAGTAAAATGTTTGCCATCAGGAACATTTATGTCAACAAGAGAAGGCAAAGCTCGCAACATCTCTCTTGTTTGCAATACAATTTGGAATGCATACCTACAAAATTGAAGCAGGACAAGAGAGAAGACAATTCAATAACTCATCTAGAAACAGACAAATCCGCAATGAAATTTCTTCCTTCAGTACCGTTTATGCAAGCACTTCTGATTCTTGAAATCTTCCATCATCTTCTTCACAAAATCCAAAGTAACAACATCCCCTTCTATTCTTGCTCCTGAATATTGTGGCTCGACATCTAGCATTAAAATGAAACACCAAAGTTTGTTCATGTCCATGAGTGGAATTAAATTCTACAGCAGAACTTGAAATTAGTTTAATAATAAAAATACAAACTAGAATAAAATTAGGTCATTAATTTATAGACAACTGACAATACAAAATTAACAAGAATAGTTATAGATCTTTCATATTAAATTTTTTGTTACTGGTCCCTGAAATTATCAATCCAATAAAATGAAGGGGAGGGTTTGATGATCAGGAAATTACACTATCTCTATTGAATCCAATGACAATTATAAAATACACAACAATCTTTCAAATTACAGAAGTTCGTAGATGCCAATCTTGGTGGCAATAGAACACCTCAAAAGCAAGAAAAAATCAAGGAAAGTTGCAAGCAGCTGAAAATAGTAAAAATAAATGTAACACATGCATTGTTCTATATTATTCTGATTAGGGGGATAACTTATCACTGGTAAGTCTCAGATAAAATATACTCTTACAAGTAAAATGAAAAATACATAGAACCTACTATCCCTATCAGAAAATATACCAAACTTAAATCCACCCAAAAGAATTAACCTATATCAGTATCAGAAAGCCCAATATCGGTAATAATCATATTCTAATCAACTAGTATCTTAAGAGACACGAGATGTTTTTCATTTCTAAAATAGAGTAACTTGTTCCAAAAAATAGCCAATATAAAGCATTATGTTCCATTGTAAAGAACAAAATTTATTCTCTAATGCATTATCAACAATGATTCACGATACTGTTTGACTTAAATCAAAATTCTCAATTTTCTATATTCTAGGTCTTAATAAATTTTACACTAAGACCTGGGTTATGTAAATGACTCCTAAATGTACCAGTATCATGGCCAGTCCACCAAAAAGCCCCAAGGAGCAACAGCAAACCAACCACAATTGCAACTACTATTGTGGTCTTTGATGTCCTGAACAACATCACCGCTGCTGCCATAACTGCTACTGTCACTGCTGCTATGGCCACTTCGGTTGGCACCGAAGAATTGCGGCCCTTTCCTATAATGATACAATATATACAAAGAGTGATGATTTATACTGAATTATGACAAACATTCATAAATAGACAGGCATAAAATATCCCTAGAATTTATGAAAAGGGATTTAGGAGGGAAGAAGGACGCCTAAGGAATGTGATGGAATCATGAAAGTATTCACTATTGATTTGGGGAATGGAAAAAAAAAAAAAATGCATCAACCCAGAGGTAAAAAGGGTGTGGTCACATATACAATTGTGATTATTTTTTAAACTTTTTAACCCTTCTAAGACATGTTACCAATGAAAAGGAAGGATGTCAAAGGAAACTAGAGACAGAAATGAAAAGTGCATCAGTGAAAACAGGAAAGGGAAAATGAACCATGTGTTTGGCTTGGCAAGTCCATTCTAGTTTATAGATTGACTAACCAACTATCAAATTAATTGCACAGTTAATCTACTTAACCAAGTAGCAAAATATAGGACAATTATTGGATAAATTAGTTTATGGCCTTATGCTTGGTTAATGAGTACACAAACTGAAATGGATACATTGTCTTCAATGGTAATTAGCATGTTCCTCAGGTTAAACTATATCATTATATGGTTAAAGAGTTATTTGAACTCAATGTAAAACATCTTGGTGAGCAAAACTTCTGGGTCATTTTCCCTACTAGAAAATGTAAGATAAGGCCACATAGAATAGAAACTACATTCATGGATGGTCAAAGGTTGAAATGAATATGTAAAAGGAAGATACAATAATATAGATGAGATCATACACCATCAATAACTTTTTGAAAGATACTCATCATATTGATAAGATGTTCTTGACTCTTGAACCATTAAGGAAATGAAATAGAAACAAGCAGAAGATATAATCTCATGTCACAATGCACCAAAATTTCTGACTTATGGTTCCTGTGGTTGTAGAAAGTTTAAGCACTGGACTGTTGCATATTACACTATTTACCCCTTCCTTTTCTATCAACTTCAAACTCCATGTCTCTTATTAAGATTGAAAACAAATTCCATAAGGAAATACATGCAATCAAGAACCTGGGAAGTAGAAAATAAAATACACAAATTCACAGCATAATGGTCCATTACTCAAGAGTCAAGATCACTACATCACTACTTAAACAGTATCAGAACCAAATACAAATTTCACTACAAAGTGTGGAAATGAAATGAAACCAGATAGTGATTGGCATCTTATTCCATCCAAACTACTACATAAAAATAACCAGGGTTCAAAGAAGGAAATCCCATCAACAACCCAATTCAATGGGGAGAATATTAAGGACCATATCCAATCTGATCAAAATCTGAAACTCTCACATATAACTTAATTATTGAAACGACAATTCCATGTTATTGCATTAGGGATGCTAAGATCCTTGAAAACATGAATTTATATATGAAAGGGCGCTAGTTTACAGTAAAAATAACAGGAGATGTTGTATTAGGACATTCAAATAATTAAAACAAAGCTATAGTTACACTCTTAAGGGCATGTTACATATTATTTGAAGCATTACAAAATTAAAGCAAAATAGTATCAGTACCCTTAGAATTAGAATACACACAAGATCCAAAATAAACAAAAGTTAAGAGATATAACAGCATGGCTGCATGAAATAATACAATGAAGTGTAACATACCCAAAAAAAAAGGTGTGTACAAGGGGAGAGAGACAAACAAGAAATATGAAAAAAATCATACATTAGTGCAAGAAACCATAATCAAAATAGTACCTATCGAATGGAAATCTATGGATTCTGCTACTGAACGCCTTTGAGACTCTGGTACAGCAATTGCTTCTTCAAATTTAAGTTTCATAACTGCTTTTTCACATTCCTTCAATTTCTTTGTTGCATCAGGATCATTTGGACACATTTTTTTTACCTAATCAATAAAAGTATATTAAATAAGAAATGTTTACACATTGAAAGAAGTACATGTTCCAGAACAATGAGAGTGAGTTAGTCAAAGTTATTTTGAAGGAAAGTAAAAAACTAAAGGTAGAGGTTGGGTTAAAAGATATCCCAAATAATATCCCTAAATGACTGCATTAATTCATCTCTCCACTTTCTTTGGTTACTCCATCATTATCACCCACTTTTCTTGCAACAATCATCTTTTTCCTCTTTTATTTTGTTTCCCTGTACAGTGGCTGTAAACCACATTTTCTAGATTGATATCACTGGTATTAGGAAAGGAACCAACAAAGTATATTCAGTATATAATACCTATTTATAGTTCCAGTTTCTAGTAATTAGTATAGTGGATTTGCAGATGGAAGCAAGAGTAGAAATGGCAGAGAAATATCAGTTCCGAGAGAAACTTGTGAGATGGAGAATGGAGAACCAAGAGTATTAAAATATTCAGGAAGCCCAACTTAAATTACAGCAAGGAGTTTTGAGCAAAGCTGCTGCATCTCACATCTGATTTTTGCAACAATCAGATTTATATTGGTGCTGGGAACGCCTTTGCAGCCTCTGCACTCAGAGATTTGTGACTCCATCTGCAGTGAGATGCCTACCCATGCTGAATGTGTTTGGAGCTGCTGGGTGGAATATGTTGGTGCGACATCCAGCAAATTATGAGCTCTGTTCTGCAAGTGTGGTGATAGCATCTACTGTGAGGTACCCATCCGAGCCTTGTCAAGTGTTTGAGTTTGAGTGCTACATTTGTTTGTCAGTGTTCTGTTTTAGGGCAGTTTGGGTGAGTGGTAATTGGTTCTATTCTGGCTGTAAGTGAACATACAATGGGCTGGGAACGATAGTGGGTCTGAGAAACTGAGATTCTAGCTTTTCATAGGCATTTAAAAGTCATTTTGCTTATTTATGTAATTATGTGTGTGTGTGTGTTTCAATATAATTTTGCATTATAGGTAGGATCTTAATCTTGACAACATTGCCTGCAACATATCTTCCTTTTTTCCCCTTTTTCTTTATTTTCTATCCTTTCACAAAAACTGTAACCCGTTTTCCAGATGCATGGCATTCATTTCAGACAGGAACTAATAACAGAGCATATATTCAGTGAAAAAAATACTTATTTCTGGTTCCAGTTTCTATCACATATTCTCATGTTTTAGCACACAAGCTCCTCTCTTAAGCTTCTTTAAAGTATCAATAATAGAACTGTTCCATAAAATATACTAAATAAATAACTTTAGAGATGGTACTGCCTACAAAAGTACATATTCTTTTTGTATCTCCAAATTCTCTTGGTATTGTAACCTACATGACTAATGAATATTATTAATTTATCAATGTTCTCCAACATTTTTGCAATGCAACAGATCTACTAGAATGAACATGTTATTTTCAACCCAGGTCCCTGCATTCCAATATTTTAAAGACAACAGAATAATAGATATCTAAAATTGCATGTAGTTACCTGCTGAAAATCTTTCAGCGCTTCCTTGAACTTTCCCAGCCCAAGATGAGCAGCACCTCGCCTGTAATAACCCTATAACAACATACCAAAATCAGGACATGCTTTTATTATAGATAACTAAATACAGGAAAGCCTCTAGTGTTTTCTGACTCATGGCACCTTTGAATATTTAGGATCAATTTCAATAGCTTTTGTAGCATCTTGTATTGCACTACCATATTCCTCAAGCCGAAGATGGGCAAAGGCACGATTAGCCAAGTAAACTGCATTTTGACTGTTTAGCTCAATTGCTTGTGTATATAGATCAATGGCTTGAGCATATTTTCGAGCTGGAAAAGGAACTCACAGGATCAGCAAGCAATCGCATAGAAATGTGTTGAATTAGTACCAAGTCAAAAACAGTACTAATGCTTATCAAAATTGAGTAGGATTCAATGATTCGGCTAAAGCCTACCACAAATTTCACTGCAATATTGAAGAAAGTAAAATGAATCACATCACAAAGAAATAGTCCATGAGTATTAATTACCATTGAATGCTTCATTAGCAAGGAGTTTAAGTTCTTCAGCCTTTGAAACATTAGACTTTTCACTTTCCATTTTGGTTAAAACTTTTGAGATAGGAAATTCAGAACATAACAGAATCAATCTTCTCACTTTTTTCCTTCAGATTAATGGACCTGCTACAGTTAAACAAAGAAAAAAGATTAGCAATATGGTAATAACCAGCACAGTATACTCAACCAGCAAAGGAACTATATCAGAATTCATATATGAAAAATACAAGTACATAGCTTTTCGCTTTTATAATTTATAATAGCTAATAGCAATCTCCCACATTCTCAATTCATATCCAATCCCCGCATAGACACAAACACACAATCAATTTACAACTGCATAGAATATTAAAATCCAATTATAAACACACAGAAGGTATGGTATTAGGGTACCCACATGACCTTTTTGTCTTCTTCTAATGTAAACAAACATCAAGTTAATCATTGCAATCACATTATCACCATCATCAAAATCTCCATTTCCCACTTCAAACACCACACCCTCATGATTAAATCCACATTTTCCATATCCCAAAACCGTAGTCCCAAACAATCAACTCTCCAAAAGCAACCACATCCAAGGGGCATCAGAATACACAGCCCCAACCCTTACCAAAATACATTCTAGACAAACAGATCAAAACTTGATAAAAGGGCACCCTTAAATTTTTCGTAGTTACACACAGAAACACATGCATGATTATGAATGATTGAAAGAAAAAAAAAAAAAAAAGCAAACACCTTTCAATAACGGTTAAAAGGGGTGAAGAATAATAAAATAAAAGGTACACATGCAAAAATAAACAAATAATAATAAAACTTATGAGAAACTAACTTGCAAGGCCAATGGGTAGGTGAAGAAAAACACCATACCACAGCCACAGGGTAAATAAAAAAATTATTTAAACAAAAAAAGATCTGGGCATGGGTTAATTGCACATGCGAAGAAGAAATATAGAATGAGAAAGAAGAAAGAGAAAGAGAGGGTTAGGGTCCGTACGAATAGGTGTTAGAGAGAAGGTGGAGGCTGAATAGTGAGAGAGTGGGGTTTATGAGTTTGGAGGAGACAGAGAGAAAGCCCACTCTTCTATTGTCATCTACTTCTATTTCTAAACACACAAAACACACCCTAATTAATAATCATGGATTCATGACCCGCCCCTTCCTGGCTTCCTCAACTTCCACACACATTCTTTGACCCAAAAAACACTATACTTATTACACACACAAACATTTCCATTTCCTTTTTCATTTCAACTATATTATCAAATTAAAATAAATTTTTAAATTAATATATTAATTATTTTAACATTTAATAATTCCATAAATTTTAAGACTATTGTTATATGTATAGTAAATATTTGATTATATTAAAATTAAATAAAATTTAATATAGATATAATGTTTATATTAAAATAATAAATTAAAAGATATATATTAAATTTTAAAAACATGCCAAATATAAAGACATTATTTATGTAAGGTAACAAACTGGTTGAAAAAGAAAAATTTAAAAAGAGAAAAAAGATATTAAAAAAGAAAACTAAATTTATATTATAAATTTAATCTAGACAAATACACAATTACAAAGTCTTATATAGGCATAATAGTGAGATAACAAATAGAGCAAAAAGTAATTGAATTAGCTAATTCTACGTTAGCCTAACTAACTTTGCTATTATTATAACCAAATTCAATTTTATCTTTTACAACCTCTCTCAAACTAAGTATGGAGAGAGACAAACTAAAGACAACACTTAATGGAGACTTAGTTAATAAGTTTACATATTGAAATTGTGAAGGAATATGTTTGACTACAATTTGGCCTTGAGAAACTTTCTCTCTGACAAACCTTAGGTCCAGCTTAAAGTGTTTAGACTTTGAGTGTAAAACTGAATTGGTTGTCAATATAACTATACCTTACTTGTCACACTAAATTAGGGGAGGTTTTGAGGGTTGCATTCTAATCTCACAAAGAAAAGATCACAAACACTAAATCTCTATGACAAGTGCATGCTTTAAAACTTTGCTTTGGTGCTTGATTTGGATACAACATGTTGTTTTTTTAGCAACCTATGAGACTATATTCTTGCCTAAGAATAAGCAAAATCCTGAGGTAGATCGCATATCAAAAGATTTGAGGCTCAATCTAAATCACAAAAACCAGTAATATCAAGATTGGTTGATGGTTGAAATAGAATTCCATGATCAATAGTTCCATTTAAGTATCTTAGTACCTGTTAAAACTTAATGAATATACATAAATAACACACTGAATATGTGAAGAGATTGCACAATTTATTCAATCATCCAAAAATGGCTTTATAAGCCTTACAAACTTGACTTTCAAAACAGAATAACAATAAAAACAAAAATCACAAAATTACATGGCAGCAATCTAGGCGTACACTAAGCAACTAACTAGACCCAGTCAGTCCTATAAAGTAGGACTATTTATTGACATGTTAAAATAACTAACAATCCCTCCCTTAAGCTTTAGCTTATTTCATTAACTGCAAGTATTCCAAGCATACATCTAAGTTTTTCAAATTGATCAAGCTTTAAAGCTTTTGTCATAATGTCAGCCACTTGCTCATTTGTATTGTAGTACTTCAGTGTGATAATTTGATCATTAACTAAATCTCTGAGAAAGTGGAACCTTACTGCAATATGCTTACTCCTACCATGAAAAACAGGATTCTTGGACAGTTGTATGGTAGAACTATTGTCACAGAAAATCTAAGTAGCTTCTTTTCCTTCTACTCCAAGATGCTCTAGAATTTGTTTGAGCCAAATACATTGACATGCACAATATGCTGCAGCAATATATTAAGCCTCAGTGGTAGATAGGCTTACCACAGACTATTTTTTTGAAGCCCAGGATACAGCTGTAGTTCCAATCATGAACACTGATTCAGTAGTGCTTCTCCTATCATATGAATCTCCTGCATATTTGTTGTCACTATAAGCTGTGAAACTCATCTTCCTTCCCTTTTGATAGAAGAGACTGTGTTCAATAGTGCCTTGTAGATACCTAAAAAGCCGTTTTGTTACTGCCCAGTGGGACTTCTTGGGATTGGCCATGTATCTATTGATTAAACTGACTCCAAACATCAAATCTGGTTGTGTGACTGTCAAGTACATGAGACTACCAACAGCTTGTTTAAACTTTGTAGCATCTACTGGAATTCTTGCATCATCCTTGGATAAAATGGCTCCTGGTACCATAGGATTCCGTACTGAGTTACTGTCCAACATATTAAATTGTGTTAGGATCTCACGCTTATATCGCCTTTGGCAGATGAAAATGTCTGCTTCATTCTGTATTACTTCTATTCGCAGAAAATGTCTTATTTTGCCCAGATCTGTCCTGTCAAACTCCAACTGCATTGAGTGTTTAAACTCTTTGCATATAGCTCTACTATTTCTAGTAAAGATTAGATCATCCACATATAAGCTAACTATTAAAATATTGTCTCTAACCTATTTTGTGAACAAAGTATGTTCACTAGAGCAATATGCAAACCTTTCTTTGGCAAAATATGCTTCAATTTTACTATACCAGGCTCGTGGGGCCTGCTTGAGCTCGTATAGAGTCTTTCTCAGCTTGTATGCTTGTCCTTCTCCGCCTTTCTTGATAAAACCAGCAGGTTGGTGAACATAAATTTCTTCTTGAATTTCACCATGCAAGAAAGGACTCTTCACGTCAAGCTAAAACACTTCTCATGCATTCTGAGCAGTCACAGCTAACAACACTCTCACTGTATCAAGTCTAGCAATGGGAGCAAAGACTTCTATGCATTTGATTCTATATTTCTGAGCATACCTTTTTGCCACTAATCCTCTTTCATTGAGATTTGTTTTGAAAACCCATTTCACACCTATGGGTACCACGCCTTCAAGTGGGTCAACTAGATCCCATTTGTTGTTTCTTTCAATTGCTTTCATCTCAGTGTCCATGGCTTCCTTCCATTTCTGACTCTTATTATCTTCCTCAAAGGTTTGAAGATCCTCAGAATCAGTCGTCAGCATTACTAGCAAGCTCTCCTCGTCTGCAAACAGATTGGTTTCATAATCTGTCATCCACACGGATTGTCTCTAAGTCCTTGTTGCCCTCCCTTCAACTGGAGGATCAGTAGATTCAAAATCAGAAGCTGATTCAAGCGATTCTGAATCTAAATTGCTACCTCTAGCTACAACAAGTTGAGGTGTAGAATCAACATTGTCACTCTCTTCTTCATCTTGGCCCTCCATATCGAGAGCTGGAGGTGTACTCTCGGCTGCACCTTTGTGCCAACTCCAGCTTTTGTCTTCTTCAAATACCACATCTCTGCTTACAATTACCTTCTTTGAAATGGGATCAAAGAGTTTGTAAGCTTTCGCTTCACCATTCACCCCTAAGAGAACACATGTGTAACTTTTGTCATCTAATTTGCTTCTTCTTTGATCTAGAATATGAACGTGTGCAACACAACCAAATGTCCGGAAGTAATCAACATGAGGTTTTATTCCACTCCATACCTCTTCTGGAGTTCCATGATCTACTGCAGTAGTAGGATTTCGATTTTGAACATAAACACGCCATCTCACTGCCCTGAAGCCAGAAGGACTTTGGGACTTGCTTTACATGAAGCACAGCTCGTACTGCATTCATGATGGTGCAATTTTTGTGTTTTGTAACTCCTTTCTATTAAGGAGTGTAAGCAGTTGTCAATTAACTGAAAATACCTTGATGAGTGCAGAAATCTGAAAACTCCTTGGATGTGAATTCCCCTCCTCTGTTAGTTCTCAGACAAGCAATATGAGTTCCAGCTTCCTTTTCAACACATGCTTTGAAGGTCTTGAATGTATTGAAGGTTTCAAATTTTTCATGCAAAAAATAAGCCCACGTTTTATAGGAATAATCATCAATAAAACTCAGTATGTACCTTTTGCGGCTATTTGAAGCAGGTGAGATAAGACCACATACATCAGCATGAACTAACTGTAATTTAGTTAATGCGCGCCAAGAACTTAACTTTGGTATGATATCACGGTGCTGTTTACCAATAAGACATGTAGTGCATACAGCTGTGGAAATTTTCAGTGAGGGTAGCATGATCATCATTTGCTTTTGTGCGAGTGTATTGAGTCCTCTGAAGTTGAGATGGCCAAATCGTCTATGCCACAATTGTGTTTCCTTTTATGAGATATCTTCCACTTGGAAACACTGAGAATGTTGAGGACATATTAAGGCTGGCAAATAGAACATTCAGTTCCCTCGCATGGTAGTGTGAATAACCAATCCTCTGTCTGGATGAACTATTTTGCATGCACCATGTTAGATCAAAATGGTAAGCCCTTTTTCTTAAAGTTGTCTTAGACTTAAGAGATTGGTCTTGAGTTCTAAAATGTAATAAACATCTAAAATAACATGAGCAATATTATTAATCTAAACCTGAATGCTTCCTTTGGCAGCTACCTCTAATGTAGTATCATTACCAAGCTTGATAGTTTTATGGAGTCCTTCTTCATGTATTCTGTAAACCAGAGCTTATTTCCTGTCATATTATTACTGCAACCAGAATCCAGAAACCAATCCTCCATCTGAACAGGATGTGTCACCTCTTCATATGCTACCAACAAAATCTCATTCTCGACTTTGATTGCTTCTTCAAACATCGTGTAATGGGCTTGTTTCGCAACTTCAGGGCATTCATACTGAAAATGGTCCAGCTTATGGCATTGAAAACATTCAATGAGTGCCTTGTTGAAAGGCTGTCTTCCACGACCTCTCCCACCCCCACGGTTTTCGCGGCCACGACCACGACTGACTCCTACTCTATCATCATGCGTAACTTTCAGGACTTATTCCTCTAGTTGAGAACTCTGCATTCTTATTCATGAACGAGCAGACTGCAATGGAATTCATCAAGACTCAGAGTGTTCAAGTCGTTGGACTCCTCGATAGAACATACTACATAGTTGAAGTTTGTGGTTAGAGATTTGACTATCTTACTAACCACTGTGCTAGAATCCATTACTTCACTATTAGATTTCATTTTGTTAACCACACTCTGGGTGTGACCCAGGTAGTAGTCAACCTTCTCGCCATCCTTCATCGCCAGTAGTTTGAACTCACATCGAAGAGCTTGGAGTTGAGCACATTTGACCCTCGTTGATCCCTGATATTTCTGTTGCATGGATCTCCACATTGCCTGTAACGTGCTTTTGTCCAACATTGTTTCAAGAATTTCTCGATCAATATCTTGAAATAAGAAATTCTTCACCTTTAGATCCTTTAGTTGTGCATTAGCTACGCTCTTCCTTTATGCCTCAGTGGGTGTACCAAGCATTGGTATTCCATCTTTCACGAGTTACCATAGTTCTTTGCTGTGTAGGAAATTTTCCATAGTCATGGACCAGAAGTCATAGTGTCCATCAAACCTTGAAATGGCTGGTTGAACAAATTTCTCTAAGGTAGTCATGGCTTTACACGGTTGTATTAGCGTTGCACTCTAGATGGAGATGCTCTCTTCACTCGCCCCAGATCAGGCTCATTGCGGAGCTCTGATATCAATTGTTAAAACTTAATGAATATACACGAATAACACACATTCATATGTGAAAATATTGCACACTTTATTCAATCATTCGAAAATGGATTTATAAGCCTTATAGACTTGACTCTTAAAACAAAATAACAATAAAAACAAAAACCACAAAACTGCGTATAGCAATCTAGGCGTAAACTAAGCAACTAACCAGACTTAATCCGTCCTATAAAATAGAACTGTTTATTAACACGTTAAAATAACTAACAGTACCATCTTTGTTGCTTTCCAGTGAAACTCAAGAGGACAATGCATGAATTAGCATAGCTTATTTACAGCAAATGCAACATCTGATAGAGTGATTGTTGCATGCTGCAATGCTCCAATGACTGATATATATAATGAGGGATCTGAGAATGTATTGATGCCATTAACAACCAATTTGGTCTCCAATGTAAGAGGAGTCTTAATAGCTTTAGTATTATGCATATTAACCCTTGTTAATAAATTTGATTGGTACTTAGACTAAGTCAACAAAATGCCTTCAATTGTTGTATGCTTAGACTCAATCCTAAGAAAATAATGGCAAGGACCTAAATCCTTTAAAGGAAACAAAGAATTGAGTTTGTTGATAAAATTTTGAACAAAGGTAGGTGAGTTTCCTGTTACGAGGATATCATTTGCATATATTAGAATCTAGGTGATATAAGATGAATGATGTTGGATGAACAAAGAGCTGTCACATTTTGCTGGATGAAACCTAAAAAATTTAAAAGTTAAGGCCAATTTTTCAAACCAAATTCTAGGAACTTGTTTGAGCCTATATAAAGCTCTATGCAATCTGCATCCTAGATTAGAATCGTTACATTGAAACCCTTCAAGTTGCCCATATAAACTTCCTCAGTTAAAAACCCATTTAAGAAGGCATTATTGATGTCTATTTGCCTTATTAACCAACCTTGAGTGACTGCAATGCTTAGGTCAATTCAAACAGTTACTAGTTTTACCACAGAGCTGAATGTTTTAGTATAATTAGATCCTTCTTGCTGGCTAAAACCTTTAGCAACAAGATAAACTTTATGTTTGGCAACTAAACCATCTAGGTTTTTCTTTATCTAAAATATTCATTTACATCTTATGTCTTTTCTATTGGGAAGTAGAGGCATTAATTCCCAAGTTTGATTTTTTATTACAGTCAAGTGCTCTTCTTACATAATGGAGTGTAATTCATTTAATGATAAAGCCTTTTGTACTAATCTTAGTTCAGTGTTAGCAATGAGAGTTTTATGCTTAAAAATTCTCGTCTTAGCTCTAGTTACCATTTGATGAGTGTTGATAGACATAGTTGATGTTGCAAGGGTAGGTAGGATAGATGATTGTGTAAGTTGATTTGGTAAGGTTCCATGTGTAGGAAGGGGGTGTTAATGGTTAGATTTGTGAGAGTAGGCTCAGTTGTAGTTTGATTAGAAGTTTCCCAATGTTGAGATTGAAAAAAATGAATGGCTTGGTTGAAATTTGAAGGTTGGTTATTTATTATTAGAATTGACGGAGGATGAGGCAAAGGAAGAGTGATGGTAGAAGGCACAAATGTGGTTTGAGTAATTTGTTTGCATGGGAAGGATAACTCATGAAATAACACATTTGAACAATGTATAGTTTGCCTGAGGGAGAAAGACACTTGTATCCCTTGTGACTTGAGCTATATCTAAGAAATAGGCAAGGTTTGGAGCCATCTTGTGCTCGAAACTCCATATTATGCTTATTGTAGGGTAGTATATAAGGAAAACACTTACAGCCAAAAGGCTTGAACAACTTATAATATGGAACATTTGAAAATAGAACCTCAAAAGGATATTTAAATTTTATTATAGATGAAAGAAGTTGATCACAAATGTGGCTGTTGCAAAAGCATCATCCTAAAACTAAGATGGTAGAGGTGAAGCAGCAAGTAAGGTGAGTCTAGTTTTTTGTTATGTGCCTGTGTTTACATTCACCTTATCCATTTTGCTTATGAGTATAGGCATAACTGAACCTATGTAAAATTTTATTTTCTGCAAGAAATTTGAAAAAAAACAACATACTCTTCCCAACATCAATTTGTAAGACTTTAATTTTCTTGCCTAGTTTATTTTCAACCTAAGTTTTGAAGTAAACTCAAGTGAACTTTAAGTAAGCATCTAGAAATAGATATAGTACCTATAACCATCCTTAAAAAGGAATGAAGATAGTCCCCAAATATTTAAGTACATTAATTGAGTGGTTCATTAGAGCATGTATCGAATTCATGAAAAGGTAATTTATGTGATTTTCCTAAGCAACATGAAAAGCATAGAGAGTTTTATTAATATTTGAAATAGGTATGTTACATTGCCTCATAACATATGTACATCTTTATATGAAGTGTAAACTAGTCTAAAATGTCACAAATAATCATTACTAGAATGAACAATATTTGAAAATGCATAAATTAAATTTCAATAAATAGGATAAATAAACCGCAGTTAATCGAATGCATATAAATTATTCTTAAAGTTGTCTTTGAAGTACCACTTTCTTAGTGTCCTGAGATTTAACAAGACACAATTTAGCACGGAATTCAAAAAATACATTGTTGCACCTTGCAAATTGTGATACACTAAACAAGTTTTTAGTGATTTGAGAAACATGTAATAATTTTTTCAAAGAAAATTTAATATTTGAATCTTTAGAAATAAAGCTAGAGTTTCTAGCATGAATAATGCCAAGAATGTTACCTTCCTAATGCAAACACATTATGAGCCAAGATAGTCAGACTTTATCATCAAATTGTTAAGGTTAGGTGTTAGATGATAGGTAACCCATGTGCCTAGATACTAGATATCATCATAGTTGAAGGATGAATTTGCAACAGTAAACATGGCAAAGACACCATATTTAGAATTTAATGACTGAGCATAATTGCTTGAGAGGTTGGGTTCTTGGACTTGATCATCAAATCTATACCAACAATGGTATGCAAAATGCCTAAGCTTCCCACATGACATTGACTCTTGGAGCCATGTCCTGAGTTATTTGTTGAATTTGATCGACCTCCAGCATCTTTGAAACCTTTCTTCAATTGAGATTGGTTCTGAGCAAGATTAGCCCATATAAGTGTTTGATCACGTTGTTTATGCCTCCCTAGACACTCTTCTTAGTGCATGAGAAGCACTTCAATTTGAGCAACCAAAAAAGATTTTGTCCTTGTGAGGTAAGAGGTGGTTAAGCCATCATAATCCTCTGATAGACCATCAAATATTGCATTTATATGTTCTTCTCTAGTGATTAGAGAACCAATAACAACTAAAGTTTCAATTATTTGTTTTACTTGAATGAGATACTCATTAATATACCTGTTTTCTTGACATTTCGAAGTTGAATCTGCACACATGCTTTTGTTTGTTATGCAAAATAGGTCTTTAGAATATCTCAAATTTGATGGGACCATTCGAATCCAATAACACACTTTAAATTGTGTATCCATTGATTCCATTATCCAAAATTTGAGTAATCAGTCTTGTTCAAAATTATTGAACTTAGGATTGAAAACATTCTTGACTGCATCTTTGGACAAATATTTTTCTGAAATCATATTAGCACCAAGAATATGCTTTTTGAGTTTGAAACTTTTGATGGTAACGTCAACATGCTGCATCCATCTAAGGAAGTTATCTTCATTTATTTTGCAAGAAATTGCAATGGAGAATATTTGAGACACAAAACTTTGTGAAGCATAAGTTATAAAGATCATATAGCTAAAGTGATACCAAGTAAGGTCATAGACAAATTGAGAAAGAAGAGTTTAAAAAGAAAAGAAGAGATTGAAAAAGAAAAATAAGTTTGCATTATGAATTTAACTAAGACAAATACACAATGATAAAACTTTATATACGCAAAACAATGGGTTAATAGAATTAACAAAAAGTAATTGAATTAGATAATTGTACGTTTAATTAACTTTATTATTATTATGAACAAATTCAATTTTATCCTTTACAATTTTATACATGAAAAAGATAATCAATTTCTAAAAATATTCTTAACTAAGAAAACTTCTAAAATAATTTTTACTTATTCATAATTAAAAATATATTATATAACTATTTTAAAGTTTACTAAATTTTTAACAAGATAAATATTATACTTTATTAATAATAAATATTTTATTATATTAAATCAATACATAAGTTTAAATTAAATTATAAAAATTAAATAATGTTAAAATAATAAAATTAAATAACTAATGCTAAAATAAAATTATTTGAGATAATAAAAAAGAAAATTAACTACTAAAAATATTTATATTAGAGAAAATTAATAACAACACTTTAATTTAATAATTTATACTTGTTCGTGGGTAAGTATACCAGTCTAAAAATATTAAAGAGTTATAAAATAAATTTTTAGAATATTGTCCATAAAAAATATTTTTAAGTATCTAAAATATCTTAATTCAATTTTTTGAACTTAAGATATACAAAATTAAATAAAATAATAATTTAAATATAAAATTAATTAAAAAGAATTAAAACATTTCAAGTTACTATAATAAACTAATCAAAATAAATTGTAGGACATATGATTTTACATTTACACTTTTTTATATTCACTTTTATATTAATTCTAATTTTAATTTTTTTATGGTTGTCAACTACTTCTACTAAATTTATTAATACTCAATAGTTATACAATGCTAACAGTATTTTTCTTAAGCTATTACTTTTAATGGTCATACCAGGTAAAAAAAGGAAATATAGAGAGCTTACAAGTTATTAATTTAATAATGACTAAAGAGAAAAACTAAATTTAGTCCACTTAATCTTTTGCTTCATTTTATCCTATAGATTCATTATTTATATATAGTATAGTCGCCTACAATATAATTAATTATAATATTTTAAGAGTTGCAATTTCAAACATACAATTATAATACAATAGAATAAAAATCAATAAAAAAACTAAAATTATCATTAATTACAAAAAACACGTAAAGTTATATAAATGATTCTTCACAACTCTAGTTATGAATTTAACTAGACATAATATAATAGGAAATCAAAACAATAATAAATCAATTTATAATTATTTGAAGAGTAAAGGTAAATTAGTGAATTTCTTAATAAAGAAGATAATTCTTGATTCTAAGAGACATATTCACAAAATTTCAAAAGTTCTTAATGATTGACCAAAACTATGATGCTAAGTTACGATAATATCCTATTTTTTATCCAATTAGATTCTAAAATGCACTTAGAACTCAATTGTAATATTCTAATGTTAAAATAATATATAAAAATTATTTTTTTTCATTTTTTTAATTTAAAAAACTCAAAGTAAAAAGTAATGGTTAGAGAATTTATGTTAACATGCTTAGTGTATTTTTCTTCTTAAACTATAGTATTTAAAAGATATATTGAATATTTATTTATTATTTTAATAATGATTATATTATTGAATAGATAAATTCATTGATATAAGTTTAACTTGTGATTTTAATTATAAATTTTGTTAAATATTAAAAAAATTATATATATATATATATATATCATAATTTATTTCATCTAAGGTCTGCAAGCTCCAACTTGCAAAACTTTATCTTAGCTTACTCAACCAACTACTTGAAGTTGAAGAGCTGGTACATGGTACTGCTTACAAATATTTTATTATATTTAATTTTAATGGAATAAAATTAAAAATTGATTTAAATTAAATAAATATTTAAAAATATATTTTTATTTATCAAAAATAAATTATAAATATTATCATTTTTAAATCTGTTTCAATAAATTTTACAAATAAAATTTTATTAAATGAGTACTTTATTTTTTAAAAAAAATACGTTAATTTAATTTGATATAAATGTTAATAAAACATATGTTATAAAATAAAAAAGATATGTGAAAGTATGAACACCGATAAATATATAAGTTATTACATTTTTAAGAATAAAAACTTAATTTATAAAATAAAAGATGAATATATTATATATTAGAATGTGACACATTTTTTAAAATATTTTTTATTATTAAAAAATATAATAAATATATGAAGATTAAGTTATTCTCAAAAAGTAACTTTCGTTAATATTATTTTTCTTAATAACTATTTATAAATATTAAATTTTATCAATTTAACTATTAAATAATATGATATTAGCATGTTATTATGCATGCTAAGATTTAAGTAAATTATGTGATTATAAACATGTAATTTTAACTTCTATATTTATTTATATTTTAAAAAATATTATAGGTTAAATAAAATTGTTAGGTGAAGTGATTATTAAAAGTTTATTCATATAAAATTTTGTAAACTTAATTTATTTAATAAATTTTTAATTTATTAACTAAATTAATAAAATTTAATGTTTATAAAAAAATAAATAAAATGAAATTGATAATTTTTTTAAGTATCTTGATTCCTCTCTTTATAAATATAGAAGAAATGACAAAAAAATAAGAAAATAATGAATTAGGTAATAAAATATTATTTTGCCAAAAAAATTTAAATTAAAATACTAAAAAAATTATTTAAATTTATTAATTTATAAAAATCGTATAAAATAATTCAATGTTAGAAAATGCATTAACAGTGATTTTAAATATTCCGTTATACATAAGGATAGACAAATTTAAGTACTCTCCGTTTCATTTTTTTTATTGTTTAAGGTTATACACATATATTAAAAAATATTTAACACACACACATATATATAGTCTTTATAACATTATTAAAATTTAATTTTAGTTTTTAACTAATTTTTTTATTCTCATTTTTATAAAATACAGAAATGTGTAGTTTTAATTTTAGATAACAGACTAAAATCATATGATTTTTGTTAAATGTAACTAAAAAATAAATAAAACTTAATCAAATACTAAGATTAAAATTTGATAATTTTATCAGAATAAAAAATATAGGTTTATTATATTTTAATTAAAATACCTCGATTTATATTACACCTGTTTCATCAAATTTTTTTTTTCTCAACTTCCCACAAACACTCACTATAGTAATTAATTGAAGTAGTTCTTCAAAGGGTATAATTGAAAAAAGGTTAAATTAATCTTATATTTCTAAAAAAACAAAAAATTGAAACATAAGTAAAAAAAAAAAACTGATATAGAACAAAGAAAGAGTGTTAATCATTTTGGTCCTTCAAAAGGTTAGAATCAATTAATTTAATCCTTAAAAGATGTATATTGGTTTTAGAGGCATTGAATTTTTAAATACATTGGTAACAAAAGTGCATATCTAATATGTTATGTATCATATAACTATAACATTTGCAGGTTCCAATAGGACATTTTAAAATAGTTAGTTATGATAAATGTATTAGTTATTTAAAGCTGCATCATTATTTTAATTAATTAGTTTGTCATATTTGTTATAATCATTTTTACTATATAAATACATTTTCTTAGTAATGAATAAATCAATTCAGATTTGTATCCTTCCATATCTTCATATACTGGGAATAGAATTAATAAAAACAAAAATATTTTGATATAATAATAATAATAATAATAATAATAATAAATGAATTTATTTTTGGTATATCTTCAAGAACAAATCATTTTTATATTATTAATATTAAAATATATGATGGATATAACTTTTAAATTAGTATTATAAAAATTAATAGTTTTCAAAAATGTAATAATTTATATTTATAATAATATAAAAATATTTATTACTGTAAATATATTTTAATTAAATTTATAAAAAATAGCATTAGAAAGATTACGCTGTCAGCATTCGTATCTCATGCATTACCTGAATACTTGTAAATTCATGTAATGTATAAAAATTCTAACTTAAAAAGTATTTAAGATAAGATTGGTTTAATTAACAAAGGCTTATTTTGTTGATAATTTAAAAACGTAAATCAAAATAGAAAAACACAGCAATTGCAAAATTCAAGTTTAAAAAAGATTAATAGTAAAAATAAGTTAGACTCTATTAATATTAAGTGTTAACTTTAAACACTTATAACACTTAATAACAATCATGTAAAATTAATCAATTCAACTATTAAATTATTATATTAACTTTTAATCGCATATATAAGAACCTTCACACTAATAATTAAATTAGTTAATCTTGTATTTTATTAAAAATATTAAGTTGTGTAAATGGTCAAATTTAACATTTAGTGTCGACAAATTTTGACTCAATGTAAAAATTAAATAACTATGCAATAATAAAAATAAATACAAATTTATCCTATTCTAAAAGATGAAAACTCAAACTTGATAAATAAAAATATAGATAAGAGTATCATGTTATTGGATTTTTATTCCCTTTTTTATTGTTGACTTAATTCAAATAAGCCTAATGCCACAATACAATGGATTAAATTATAGAATATTTTCTTTGGTAGATAACAGTGTTACATGATCCAAAAATAAAAAATACTTACAATTTTCACATAATTCAGCATCATTAAGTGGTAATCATTCGATAAGATGAAGTGCCAAAGACTTTGATAAGAGGACCTATCTTGCCTTATCCTATGTCATTTTCAAGATCTCTATATTAGAAATTTGGATACATCAAGATTAATTTTTGGTAGGGTAGCCAAACTAATACTAGTAAAATTCATTTAGTTAAAAATGAATTTTCTAGCCTACAACACCTAGAGCATGAATTTGGTAATTTGCAATATTTTAATTTGGTAATGTTGGCTAAGCATGAGGGATGAGGACTCATTTGTTTTCTTAATTCCATTCTTGCCTCCATCTTGTGTACTTACGTGGTGGATCTTGTTCACACAAAATTTTACTAACTATTAATTTCTTGTGGACTTATATGAGTAGTTCAGACAAAGCTCTCAAAGGTTAGACCAGCAGATAGAAATGACTTGAACTAGCCTAGTTCACTAGTCAAATTACTGCACAAACATCATAGAACCAAGTTATTTCAAGGTCATATTGATGGATTCAGACAATATGATGACAACACATTTGCACAAAATATGAATTCAAAGATTAATTAAATTAACCTTAGAGTAGAAATTAGATTGATAATTCTGACTAAACACAAGGCATTATGTTTGCATCCACCAATAATAATTAGAAATGGAGATTGAATTATCATTTTATTGTATTTTTGTCCACTTAAAACCAACACTAATTCACTTTTAGTCTTTTTGCTTTTCCTTCTTTCATTAGAAAGTTAAAGCATAATTACATATCAAAATTGTACAAAAACGAATGCTAGAAAATTGGAAAACTTTTATTTAATTGCAAAAGAAGACGTCAATGATACTTGTCACACAAATATCAGATAATAATATCCTTCATTTGAACAAGAAGAATGAAAGGTCCATCATTGCCAAGCTTTCTTCTCACTTTAAGGGCAAAAACGTTTTTGCCCTTCAAACCCTGCCAAAGTCAACTACAGCACTCACTGAATGAAAGCAATAGTTGACTTATGACTTCAATTCGTGTAGATATACTATCATGAGTCATGACAATTTCACTGAAGTACCATGGTAAACATTTTGAAAGGATAAGGAACATAAATTAAGAGCCATCTTCATGATCTTTTCAGGCGTCTTGCTAGGAATTCAGACAGTGAAAAATAGCACTTCGTTTCTACAAAGCCTGCTTTATCTGAATCACCAGTTACGCTACTAGAGCTATCTTTACTCTCAATACAACTATTGTGTAGATCTTTGCTATTGCATTGCAAGGCCAGATTTCTATAGAACTGTGAAACCTTAGGGTCGGCTAGAATCTTTGAGGGCTTAAAACCAGATAAATGAAGATCACCAAAGTTTTTAACACGAGAAAGTGCAGTATAAACCATTCCACAGCCAAATGCTTTTGACAAGTCAATCTTGGCTTTGTCTAGGGTCATTCCCTGGCATTTGTGGATGCTCAGAGCCCAAGACAGTATAAGTGGTATCTGTTTTCTTGTAGCAACAACTTCATCTCCATCCATTACATGCCACTCTTCCGGGTTAATGGTCAGAGTTTTCCCTGAGTCAAATTTGACTTCTGGCAGCAGCTTATCAGAACACATATCACCAACATTCCCTGCCTCAACAAACCTCATGACCGTACCAGTAGCTCCATTCACCAACCCTTTCCATGTATGCAAATTCTTGACCAGCATGACCCTTGCCCCTTCGCAAATGGCAATCTCACCAGGTGCTATCCCTAGCTCAAGCTGCCTCTTCCAACGACTCTTACCCTGATCCTTTTTTTTCAACTTAGCGCCCTTACCTTGATCCTTAAAGCTATCAACAGCTCTATAAACAACAACATCCTTTTGCAAGCTTTTAAGCTTCTCCTTATTCACTGTCTCCACAATTTTCTTCAATGGGAAGAGCTGCACTGCAGAGGGGTCACACTCAGTCTTGGAGCAAAACTTCTCTAGCAACGAAAAGTCAACACGATCACTCTCCCCCATCCTTATGCCCTGAAGCAACTCGATAAACTGTGGATCAGACTGCCTAAATATTTTAGTAGTCTCTATCTGCAAATCAAAGCTATCATTCCAACAATCAGCTTCAAAAGCATACATCACACCCTGGACTCTTCGATCAGGAATAGGCGGCAACTGGCAGAAATCCCCAACCACAACCAGCTGAATCCCTCCCCATGTTTCATCCACACCCTTCAACTCTTTTGCAACAAACTCTAAGTTATCAAACAACCTTGCATCCACCATGCTAATTTCATCTATAACCAAAGCCTCAACCTTTTTCCACCTCCTGGTTGCACTCCTGTTATCCCTAATCCCTTTCAAAAAGTTTTGAGGATCATCACTGGACTTACGGATCCCAGCAAAAGAGTGCAAAGTTTGCCCCTTTATAGCAAATGCTGCAACCCCAGTTGAAGCTGTGACAAAAACCTTAGATGGGGTGTGCAATTTCTTCAGCAGCTTAACAATCTCACTGAGCAATTTGGTTTTCCCAGTCCCAGCTGAACCTGTGATGAACACACTACTTCCCTGTGTTACAGCAGACAACACGCTCCTTTGCTCCTCTGTCCATTGAATTATAGGCTTAATTTGTTTTCTCTCTGATGATGTCTTGTCCTTGTTCTTGTACTTGTACTTGTACTTGTTGTGAAACCCATATGAGGGTCTTGAAGAATAGCCCTTTGTGCTCAAGTTTCTACTATATGCAGCAACAACTATTCCAAGGGTAAAAAATCTCATTTTTTTTTTTTTTTCTAATTCTCACATCCCCATATGGGTTATTGCACAAATTTGATGCAGAAAAATATGGGTGGTGAAATAGAAGTGAGTTTCTATCACAATTGTGGCATTACATTCACTGAAAATAAAGGGAATTTAAAGCAAGAAAATTATAAAATAATGGAAAATTTTGATTACCAAATTGATAGTGTCTTCTATGAAGAACATTTGGGGGTGAAATCAGTAGCTTCACGGATCAATAGAGAATTTGAGAGAGACGGAGTGAGAAGTAAAACTGAAAGAGCCGAAATGGTCGTTTGAGGCCATATCTGTGTTTCATGGGTTTTGTTACGTTAGGGTAGAAGATAAACAGTTAATATTAAAATTTTATGAGAAAAAAAAGTATTTATTATATTTTTATAATTTTAATATAATAATTATGTATTTTTTTTATAAAATTTTTTTATTTATAAATGATTAAATGGATTGAGATTAATAATTTTTTAATTAATAAATTAAGAAAAAGAATAAATAAAATTCCGCATTGCGTCGATCAAATCCGCTTCGTTTTTTTTACAGGTTCTTTTGTTTTGGGCTTTTAGCTACATGTTTCCATCAATAAAATCGAAAAAAATATTTTTTAATTAAACAGGCTTATAGCAAAATTTTAATTATAAAACTTAAAAATAAATTAAAAATTTATAAAAGTTGTGAGTTCTTTTTTTGTAAATTTTTTTAAATATTTTTCTTAATTACTTAGTCATGTAATTAAAGGTTTTATTTTATTCTTAGTTCTTAGAACTGAATTTAGACATCTAAATGCAGTAATTTTTTTATTGTAAAATTATAAAAAAATATTTTGTAATAAGATTTTATTAATTTGAGTTGCTTAAACCCATTTTTAAGAGTTAAGGTTAACTTATTTTATAATTCATTATCGATTAATTGACATATGATTATTGATATAATATCATTTTCATAGGTTGTTCAACATGGTTTAGAGGTCAAGTTAGAATAATGTTGATATATGTGAGACAAAAAGTGGCATATGAACTTAATAAGAGTACTTCAACATTGAAATCAATGTTTGCATATCTAGAGTAATGGCTAAGCATAAATTGGACATCTCTCATAATGACATTGGTTAGCTCTATGTAAGGTTGATTCAGGTGATGCATGACTAAAGTTATCATATTTTATTTACATAATGAAATGACAAGACTCTATTTTATTATCATATTTTTTAAATATATTTTATTAATTCTTGTTCATGTCAAACATTTTTTAGCTTCGAAATTAATTAACGAGGGTAACTCAGAAGAATTATAAGAAAAATAAATCCAAACTGATCATATATTAAGATAGGTTGAGTTGAATTTTTTTTTAAGATATGTTGAGTTAAATTGTATTTGGTAATAGCACAAAAAAAAAAAAAAGATAAAACTTACATGCTTGAACCGTTAAGCCAATCCCATCATAAAAAAAATATTTTTATATACGATTCAGATTATCGACTTAGATGTTTCTTTGTTATTTATATTTATAAAAAATTAAAAAATATGCAACCAAAAAATTGTCTTTCACAATTATAAGTCATCCAAACCCGTAATCATTCCCAAGTAAAATTCTCATTGATAATTTAGATATTCAAAAAAAAATTTCGTATGTGCAGAAAGCGAGAAGGAAGTTATAAACTTTTTATTTTTTTTTTATTGGAAAATAAGTATTTTTTGGGGATTTCTAAATCTTTTATATACATATTTTTATAATAAATCAAGAATGAATGTATTATTTTACTCTCAAATATAAGAACAAAGCAGATACAAATTACCAAAATAATTTATGAACTTTATTCATTTACAACAAATAATGACACCTTAGTAAATATGTCAACATGGCAATACATGACAGCATATTAATTTATATTTTAAAAATTATCTATTATGAATAAACATTTTAAAACTTTGCACTCAGAAAAAATATTAAAAATATAATATAGTAAGAAATCATTTGAAAAATGAAATAATTTTGCTGATGATTTAAAAACAAAGGTGCAATTTCAAAAAAAAAAAAAAAAAAAGATTTGAACTATAAAGTTATACATTATAATTTCTTCATGGTGGATTTTCAGTAGCATTTTTCTCAAGAGGTCATTCATGTTCAAAAGTTGTAATCTCCTTAATCCTTAGCATAGTAAAACATTGGCTTAGCAAGCTCACAGATGTGTTTATCTGATTAATATGCTCTACGCAGGTTGAGGCTTCAAAGAAAAACAGAAAGAGAACTTTATAATATTAACATTTACTATTTACACTTTATACTTATCATACCCATATAAGAAATATAACAAATGTCTAGATTAGTAGTAAACTAGTTTTCTACACAACAATGATTCTGAAACCTCAGCTTTGTCCTAGACTTCAATTTCTATCAGGATGAACAGCTTCAAGGTTCAAAATAATAATAGCAACTACATTGCTTTTCCAAATCTTGCATTAGTCTGATATAACACCGTCTTGAGGGAAATTTCACTTGAGGACTTCATTACAAAACATCATCCTCAGATCAGTTCAAACAAGACCATAGTATGACATTGCAATAATAAGAAGAATTACAACAAAGTATTGAGCCTCTTTTTTCATTTTCCTTTGGCAAAACCAGGACATGTACTTTGCTCTGCCATTACTCACTTTTCTTGAGACACCATTGATTCTTTTGGAGTGAACTTTTCTCTTGCTCTTATCAACAACCATAACCTCCGTACTCTTTTCTGAAGCCAAACTCCTGTAGAACCTTGAGACCTTTTGGTCCACTTTAATCTTTGACCTATTGAAAGCAGATAAGTGAAGTCCTTCCAAGCTTCTAACCCGAGAAAGTGCCACATACACCATGCCACAACCAAATGCTCTAGACAGATCAGTGTGAATTCTATCAAGAGTCATTCCTTGGCACTTGTGAATGCTCATAGCCCATGCCAATATAAGTGGTATCTCCTTCCTACAAGCAACAACTTGAAGTCCATCCATTACATCCCATGTTGCTGGTTTAATTGTCATGAATTGTCCTGCATCAAATTTCACTACTGGCAACACTTTATCACTACACATTCCATCAAGATCTTCACCCTTAACAAAGGACCATGAAAATCCAACAACTACACCAGTAGCCCCATTTACCAATCCATTCTCAGTGTCCAAATTCTTGACCAACATAACTCTTGCACCTTCACAAAGAGAAATTTCATAAGGTGCTATCCCACAACTAAGCTGCCCCTTCCAATGCCCTTTACCACTATCAACACTCAACAGCTCTATAAACAACAACATCCTTTTGCAAACTTCTCAGCCTCTCCTCATTCACCCTCTCTACGTCTTTATTCAAAGGGAAAAGCTTCACAACACAAGGATCATACTCATCGTTCCCCAAGCACAAATGCTCTAGGAACTCCAAATCTTGTCGATCACTCTCCCCTCTCCTTATACCCTCAAGCAACCTTGTGAGTCCATAATCTGATTGTCTAAACACCCTTTTGAGCTCAACCTGCAAACCAAAACTGCTATTCCAACACTCAGCTTCAAATGCATACTTCACACTTTTAGAATCCTTGTCAATGACAGGTGGCAACTGAAAGAAATCACCACTCACAACAAGTTGAATCCCTCCCCAGGTTTCATTCACACCCCTTACCCCTCTTGCAACATAATCAAGGTTATCAAAGAGTTTTGCACTCACCATGCTGATCTCATCAATGACCAAAGCCTCAGCCTTTCTCCACCTCTTGCAAGCACCCTTGTTGGACAAAACCCTCTCCAACAAATGCTGAGGATCATCATCAGTGAAGATGCCAATTCCAGCAAAAGAGTGCAAAGTTTGACCCTTTAGAGCACAAGCTGCAATGCCAGTGGATGCTGTGACATAAACACCAGATGGGGTGTGCAATCTGTTCAAAAACTTGATGATTTCTTCAAGCAAAAGGGTCTTGCCAGTGCCAGCAGAGCCAGTGATGAAAACAGATTTTCCCTCAGATATGGCACAAAGAACATGTTTTTGCTCTTCTCCCCATTCAATCTTGGACATGGGGTTTCTGCATTGCTCCACTATGGTGTTGTTCTTGATTTTGCGATTGATGAGAGCCCAAGATGAGGGTTTTGCAACCCCTTTGGTGCTGAAGTTTCTGTATTCAGCAGCGGCAGCAGCTACTTGAAAGTTGAAGACTTTCATGGCTTGCATTTTCTTATTTACATATTGGAAAGGGAAGACACATAATCCATCCAAAAGAGTAGAAGATTCAAGCAGTTAATTCGAGATGGAGATGGAAAGTTGCAGTCATGGTGCTGATGGGGGATTGTGTGGGTATACACCTCTTGGGCTTGGGTTAGTGTCATGACGTAGCCCAAAGATACTATAGACGAGTCACAAATTATGGGGCTCAAGCAAAAATGTAAAACTATTGTTCTAGTGAAGCAGAAAGGAAGTCTAAGCAGATGAGAAGTTTATGAACAATGGGTGTAGGGAAAATAGTATAGTAACGAAAAATGAAAATGAAATGGGAAGGAGAGGGAGAATATCTTGTATTATTTTCATAATTATGCCTTTTGGTTTGGGCCAATTAATTGGTCCAATAGAATGTTTAATGAAAGTTTATCTTGATGGCAGTTTGAGCCTGTTTAAGTGATTATGTCTTATCTTTATTTTAGGACTCGTTAGGTTTGACCTATTGTAATATTATGACCAAATTTTTATGTTTGTAATTGTGGAATAAATAAAAGCAGATTGGTGAAATTGTATTCAACAGTTTATAAAGAGACCCAAAGAGGAATAAAGCAATGAAAAATTGATGGAACGAAAGGGAAAAAGAAAGGCTAAAATATACCAATCATTGGCCATAAAACGATGTGGAAACATACATATTGAATTGCCCAAAGTGATCAATCTCTTGCAGTCGCAGATCACAATCTCTTGCACATATTCACAAATATGTGAGACCAAGAAACTAGCTGGTACAAATTTTATATTTCAAAACTGCTGAATAACATGGATGAATAGGCAAGCTGAATATTGCATATGCATGCTTTACATTTTGAGACAAATTAAGGACAAATTGCAATTGAGTAATGTTTGCAAAACTTGGTGGCAATTATTAATTGAACCTCGCTGCATGTGGAGCTAAAAAACTTCTCAACTTCTGAGAAAATTAATTAATAGTGCTTGTTTGAAGAGTTAGAGTTAATTAGGGGTGAAATGGTGCAACATGAAATGTTAGTTTGATGAATTGATTTTTGGTGAATAACGAGTGCGAAACACTTTTGTGCAATAGTGGCAGTACCACTATTTCCTCACTTTCCTACATCTTTATTGTTTCTAATAAAGTTAATTCAACATATTTTCTCCTTGCCAAACCAGCAGACACTTGTCAATAAGCTATTTGTATAGATACTTGAACAGTTAAATGGATAACCCTATGGTTGCATAGAGCCATGGAAGAAAATGTTACTTATTCTAAGCCCACCAACAATTAATAAAAAAGTTTAAAAAAAAAACATGCATACATTTAAATATAGATTATAGATTATTTTTGCCAAACCAGCATACACTTATCAATAAGCTAGATGTATATATTATTATCCCTACTTGCCGTGCATTAAGCCTTCAGATATTTGATAGTTGCTAATTAACCAACGTGCTAGGCAACACCTGCATGCCTCAAATATATATATATATATATATATATATATATATATATATATATATATATATATATATATATATATATTCACTCTCTGTTCTATCTGGTTAAATATATAAAATATCAAATATTTATAGCATGTTTAGATTCGTGTTTAAATGTTTATAGATTCACCTTTATTTCAATGCTATTACTTGTATAATCTTTGCATTAATTGAATCTATGTTTGCATGTTTTTTAACATAAATTGAAACACATTTAATTCCACAATTTTGTTCATAAGTTTAAATTCAAGTAGCTATCAAATTAAAAAATGAAGCAAAAATTCAGTGGAAAACCATATATATGGTACAATACAAGGTGATGATTTCTTAATTAGAAGGTTTTCTTATCATAAATCCAGCAGCTAATTAAGATAAATTAATATGCAGGGTGAAAATGCATTTCATTGTATCAATCTAATTTGGCAAAGGCATAATTGCCTGAAAAATAAAATTTTATATACGAGCAACTTCCAGGAATCAAAAGCATATAGTTAAATTGTTTTGATCACATAACTTGTCATGCCACTGGTCCATATATATTATTCTTGCTATAGTAAACTTCTAGCTTCTACCAAAACACAAATTGCATAGTTCTGACATAAACGTGCATGCGTGTATACACACGCATCAAATCAATAACAATAAAACACGACCAATTGGTTTTTTTTGTTTATTTGATTATCTTTATTAAAACTTTTTGGAGAGTTAAATTTAGAAGAAAAAAATGTTTGATAATAATCCTTACGTAAGAATTTTTAAATGTAAGAAATATTTTGATAAATTTTCTAAAAATTTCATAAATTCAATTTTTGTATTATTTCTCTCTTACTCTTCAAACAAAGTTTAAAGATACTTGATAATTATACAACTAAACTTCCAGGATAGTAAAGAAAGGAGTGGATTAATAACCATAAGAATAAGCAAAAACTAAGCAAGAAAAAAGAAAATCTTCAGTTCCATACGTACAAACAGTGACTCTGAAATATCTGACTATACACAAATGAAAATAATAGTAGTTTAGTTGTGAGTTCTAGTCAGAACTGCAGGCCTGTGTAAAGACAAAGACACTTTTGGATCACATGTATCGTTAGAGATTTGCCTTTTCAATTGATTCCTACAAATTAATTAGGTCTGAAATAATCATTGAACGAGGTATTAAACTCTAGAGATGAATTTAAAATTTTTCCTTTTTATGAAGAGAATTAAATAATCTTTTTATGGCTACGAAGAGCAGTAGAATACTTTTTGTCATACTTTTCATAACACACATTTTATTACTATTTAAAATTTATTAAAAATTATAAAATTATTAAACTCAGTTTATAACAAGAAAAATTGTTTAAAATTGATTTTGTTTAATGTTAATCTTAATTATTTATGCATGATCGTATGATAAAATAACTTGTTTATATGATAATTGGAGGCTTCTTCATCTTGGTCTCAAAATTGTCCTATAATGTATTGCATGTCTCTGAAGATTTCATTAATGTGAAGCACAGGACAGAAGCAAAAGTTCCAAGACAAACAACAAGAAGGACAACAAAAATTGAGGGGGTTCAGATACCGAAGCCACAACAATGTTGCTTTTCTTCGATGTCTTCGTTTTGGTAACTTGCAAGTTCAGTTATTGGTTTGTTTGTTTACATCTTTATATGGGTACTTTTTGTGGCTGTCTACGTGTAGGTGTGTTACGAGAAGAGGGTGTGTGACCCATGCATGTGGTAGGGATAAATAAAATAAAGACAACAAAGAGAATAGCTAAGGAAAGTGGTAGTGGTGTTTGTAGGGCCAATGTTATAGGTTCTTAGCTTTTCACTATTTTGGGAGATGGATAAGCACGCATCCCTTTCCTACACTTTTTGTTACTTCAATTTGGCAGCACAAGTACAAGCCTGTTTTGTTCTATCCCTTTTAGCTACTGTTTCAAAATTAATAAATAATGATATTTTATTTAAATTTTAAAAAATGTATTTTTGTCATATTAATAAAATATACGTATGAGCTCAAAATATACGGATTTTCTAGAGCTATATATATAAGTAAATGTAATGAGTAATATGATGTGATAAGATAAGATGAGAAAAATAAGAAAAAGGTAAAAATAAAAATATGGTAATATATATAATTGTTGAAGTTTTACATGTACTTTCACTTAGTTTTTGTGGACGAACCATATTCTTTACTTGTATGATACATGTGTGTGTGTGTGGATTTGTTTAATCCTGTTCATCTTTGACTTCGTTGCAAATATTCTAACTTTTTCTTTTCTGATGTTTATCAATCAATCACCAATGGATAGGATCCTCGCAGAAGTCACATATAAAAGGAAAGGATGGGTAAAGCAAGAATAAATAATGCCCAGTGTTAGAAGAAAAGAAGGTCCTTGCATTCTTTTTAAAATTGTAATTCATTAACCAATTTTTTATATATATAAAGAAGAAAAAACAACAAAAAAGAATCTATAGTTAGAAATATAAAAAAAAGAAGAAGTAGTAGTTGGAGGGTCATTCAGAGATAAATTTTTTTAAAAAAATATTAAATGAGTAAATTTATCAACTTTTGAATTAATTTTATGAAAATGAGAATAATATAATATAAAATAATAAATGTTTTATAAAATATAAAACATTTTAAAAGAAATCAATCTTAATTTTGTAAGAACTTAAAGTTTACTGTTAAAATATTAAAATATTACTTTTAATTCAGTTTAAAAACATATTTATTATTATATAAAAAAATAAACTATGTTAATTATCTATTATTACAATCTTATATCTATTTTACGTTTGTTTTCAATCTCGTATAACCAAATTGATATATATACCATCAATTTGACTATTTTAATAAACAAAAAATATATTGTTTTAACAATGACAAAGTTTATGGAAAAGTAATTTTTTTTCCAAGATAAAGAATAATATAAAAGAAACAATAAAATACTTATAAAAACACTTGGGCAAAAAGTGTCATAATTTAAAACTATCGTAATTTAAAAACTTCCTAAATAGTTTTGTTCCAATGGACGAGATAATTTAATCCTTTAAAAATAAATTTTCAGAATTCAATTACTTTTAAAAATTAAAATTTGAAACTCGTTTCTGGAATTTAATTTTTGAAAAGGATTAGAAAACAAAGTCAATTTTGCTTAGTGTCTCACTTTTTACAAGGACAAAATGAAATGAAAAATGACATTTAAAGTGAAGAATAAGACCATTATTATTGTTAAACCCTACCAAGAGTAAAAGATTAGACCTAACCATTGCAGAAAAAGTACATTAGCAAAGAAGGTACAAAGATGATTCCTACACATATGAATATTGTATAGTGGGTAAAAGAATGAAGGAGGGGATTCCAGTAGATCTTCCCTTCCCCTAAATTGGTCTTAGTGGTGGAAATCTCACACAAAATAACAAGCCATCTCAAAGATAAAACTTTGTAGGTAGCCAAACATGGCAAGAGACATTTAAAAATAGAGTTATCTACATTAGTTGCATTAAAACCATGAATACATATTAATGAACTATTAAGGGTAGATTTAAAAACTTGTGTAATTTGCTGACAAAAACTTGAGAGTTATAGTCCAAAAACCAGAGCTCAAATAACACCAAGCACCTTTGAAGCTACTTGATTCATACTAATATCATTAAAGTTAATATTTAACATTCTTTTATTTTATTTTTATATAAATTATTTATAAAAGGATAAATAGCATATAGTTATATATTAAAAATTTAATTTTAATTTTTTCACCATTATACTTGAAACATTCCTTAGAAAAACCCTTTAAGATAAACAACTTTTGATGAGACCCAGGAATTCAAATACGCGAATTTTTGCAGAGGAACAGAGAAAGCTGGTTCTGATGGAGTAATCTCAATCACTATCAGAATCAATCCTGATTTTGTGACATCATAATAATAATCCATCAGTCATAATGTAAAGTTGCCTCATTATAACACTTCTTTTCCTGTACTTCTATTATTAGCATTCAAACATGGAGACACACTCGCTTAATCAACCACTAAATTTTTTCTTTTACAAATTATAAATAATGGTTTTAAATTTTAATTTATCAAATTTATTTATTTTTATTTATAAAATAATATTTATCTTCTTCTACTCAACTATAGTTCTGAAAGCTCGAAGAGAAATAAAATAACTGTGGCAAAAGAAACAAGCGACTGAGCAATAAAGACTGAGGTAATGATATACACCACAGCCTTGGGGCAGTTCAAAGCATGCATTTGCACTCGAGCTTTTACTATATATATGGTCTTGTCTGTATATAAATAATTTTTCATGTCATCAGTCTATAAATAAATAAATTTATTATTTAAATTATTAAAAATTAATATTATAGACAATATTGTATATTAATACTTTTTATTGTTGAACAATAAAAAATGTCTTACATTAATTGATTATCAGAACATCAAATTAAATGTTATATAAGTAAAAAAGTTTTAAGTTTATAAATAGTCAAAAATTTGAGATATTTTAAATAAATAAATTATTAAAATGATAAATCTATTCTCTGATCGAGTTTATATACTAAAATTTTAATAAAGTATCAAACTTTATGTAAAAAGAGACTCAAAGTTAAAAAAATAAGTTAAGTATACACAAAATAGACCTATGGTATAATTTTTTTTTAAGTACAAATTCAAACAATAAAAATAAAATAAAATTTGAGGTAAAAGACTACAACTTGAAGATACAAACCTAAACAAAAAGAATAATTAAAATATAAGTTATAACTAAGTCAAAACTAATTGAATTACGATAATTAGATTTAGAGAAAAGTGATAAAATAATAAAATTTCATGTTAGCGAATTATTAAAAATAAAAAATACATAAATAAAAGATATTTAAATCTAAATTACCCTAAAACATTTTTAAAAAGTAAAGCACTCAAACTAATACATATCTTTTCACTCAAGCTAAATTACATATATTTCTCCATAAATAAAATCCTTGTTTCGTTACCTTCCTTGAACAACAAATGTCATATGAAGTTTTATTTAATTAGTAATTTTTTTAATGCACCGTAGATGTATTTTTAAATTAAAATTTTTAAATAAATAAATAAAATATATTATATAGTTATTTTTAAATTTAATAAATTTCATAAATTTAAAATAAAGTATAGAAAATTTAATTTTAAATTAATATAAAATAAAAAATATATATAATATAAAAAATTACTCACAAAAGGAATTCTTAGAAAGTAAATTGTGTGATACTCTTAAAATTTTTTAGAGTACCGTACATGAAAATTTCTAATCAATAATATTTAGATATGTATTTAAATAATAAATTTATATAATAATAAATTATTATATTTATTATATTTAAATAAGCTAAAAAGTAGTTAAATTTTTAAACAAAATTAAGATACAATTAAAACTAATAAACTAAAATTTAAAAATAAAATAATAATATTATATTAATATATTTTTATATTTTTAATTATATTATTAATAATATTTCATTATTATATATATATTATGTTATTATTTTTATTTATAATAAATAAAAATTATATTGTATTTAAAATTAAAACTATTTATACATATGTTTAAATAATAATTTTATTTAATAATAAATTATTATATTTATTCAAGCTGAAAAGTGATTAAGTCTTCAAATATAAATAAGATGTAATTAAAATTAAATGAATTAAAATTTAAAAATAAAATAATAATATCATATTAATATATTTTTTATATTTTTAAGTTTATTATTATTATTTAATTATTTAATTATTATATTAATATATTATGTTATAATTTTTTATTTATAATAAATATAAATTATTTAAATATGAATTATATTTTATTAAAATTAAAAATTTATAAAAAATGATAAAAAAAATAAAATAAAAAATTTAATATATAATATACAATATATATAATATAATTTTAAATAAATTATATATAATAATATTTTTTAACTTATCATGTGTTTTATTTTTATTAGTATAAAATTTTTAAGTACGATACACCTAAAAATATTTTAGAATCTCACATTACACACCTTAAAAAAAAAATACTTTCATTCGAGAGTGTTTTTAAAGATTACTTATATCAACGTTCTCATCGAAATTTTAATACTCAATACAATTTATATATAGAAGTTGATAAACTTCTTCAATGCTTCTCATATGCCAACCCCTCCGAGATCATTGAAGTAATATTCAATTTTGTGTTTGCAAGATAGTGTTTTTGGGTTATACAGAAAGAACCAAAATCTTGTGTCTTATATGAATTGTGGTACTATGATTTTGTGTTTTTTTCAGAAATGTTATCTTCTGTAAGGATGTGATTCTCTCTTCTTGAATCACCCTAAGTTACCTCAACCCTTAAACCATGAAGACCCTTTGTTGTCTTCTTGTTCACCACACACAAACTATATAAAAACACAACCATATATTACTTATCAAGTTATTGATTTTATAAATATATATATACACACTACAGTATTCTTTTATCAAACTGTATAATTATTAACTATTTAATATTCTTTTTATAAACAAACTTAAAAGCCTTATTCTGTTTTAATTTTAATTATTGTAAGATCTTTTCATAATTTATACTACTATAGTAAACAATGAAAATTAGTTTCCACATGAGATATATGAATACAGTGGACTTGTGAGTAGTCACCTAGATATATCCTCTCAAGTCTTAACCTTCATCTTTTTTAAAAGAAGGGTGAATTAATGGATGAATATTTATGTAAAATGCTTCATTTTGATAAAGGAAAAAAAGACATTATTTGAAGAAGAATAAGCAAATTAACAATAGTGAGAAAGGACAGTGATATACCTTCAGGATTTTCTTTTTAAATTTAAAAAAAAAAAAATCAAACTTTAAATATATTTTATTTCTATAATTTGTATGTAAATCATATCACCTTTAAATAATTAATAAACGAAAACAAGACACGTTCATAAATTCCATTAGTCTTGTCTTGTACAAACACTGACATGTTTGCGAGGTGTGTTTATCTCTACATAGTTACTATTTGTTTTATTTTAAATTAAAAAAATCGGATACCTTCCACGCTTATTTTTCTATTAGATGCTGACAATTAAAAGTTAAAGAATTTCTTTTGGTGTTAAAAGAAATATAAATTTATGTAAATTTAAATAAAAAATAAAACATATTTTTTATTATTAAAATGGTGTTTTAAGAATTTTCAACAAGTTAAGGAAAAAAAAAGTTGAAACAAAATACATAAAAAAGAGTTAAAAGTGAAAAATTCAAAAGTGAACTATGTTCACGCTACAGTGCGGTTTTCACTTTAACCTTTTGGGAGCAGAGCAGAAATCAGAGAAATGGGTCATTATCAAGTTGGCAGATGTTCATAGAATCATAGTGTGTGGGTCTCTCTTGTGCCCTTTCCTAATGAAACGCTTGTCGTTTTGCGTGACCATATGCATTTAAAGTTTGATGGATACTACTCAAATTATCAATATATGCCTAGACACATCTTTGTAACATACATTAAGGTGCTGGTCAAAATAAATAATTATCACTTATTTAATGACTGTGTATAAATTTGATTTTGATTCATTATCTAAAAATCTTATACTTTTATTTTTAATACATTTTTTTATTCACATATATATATTTTTTATATAAAATTTTATGAAAAATAAAATTAATTAATATTTTATTATATTACTTTATTTTAATCAATATTATATTTTTAAAATATAAATAAATTTTAAATTTTAAATAACATAAATTTGCAACAATAAAATTAATTAATCTTATATTTTAGAAAAAAAATTTAAGTATTATAAGTATACATTAGTGCCAACATATCTTAACTCTCTTTCCATTATTATTACACGTAAGCAGAAAAGAATTTTCTTAGATGTTGAGTTTTTCATGTCAATAATGCAAAGAGTAAACTCTTTAGTTATTATCCAGTGATGTGATTGTCATACTGATAACATGTGAAAATTAAACTATTATTATCATAATCTATTCATACTTATATAATTATGTCAAATAAAAAATAAAACAATGTAACATGCCTTTTATATATATATATATATATATATATATATATATATATACTAATCTCATTATTCAACACCCATTTAATTTTTTTATCTTATTTTCATATTGGTTTTTTCTTAATTTTTTTTATTTCACATTCTTTTAACCAGCACTTTTCTGAATTATTGTCCATTAGTGAGTATTTGGATTAGTTAAAAAATATTATTTTAAAAATTATTATTATTATTAATTATATAAAATATTTTTCATATCTAGATATAATACGTAAAAAATAATGTTACAATAACTTAGTTTATTTAACCTTTTTTTAGACTATAAGTATCTAATTAATTAAATTATGAGCAAATATATCAATATTTTTATTTGAATTGCATATAATCACTGTGAGTAAAAGATAATTAAATAGTCTAAAATAATTTTTATAATTTTATAAAAATATATGAATGCATTTATAAAATTTACTTGTACATTAAAAAGATACGAATGCATTTATAAAATTTAGTTACATTTTGAAGTCTCTAATACAATTTTTGGGTGATTTTAGTTCACCTAATTTTTTTTTGCTTGATTTCAGTCCTTTTATTTTAAAAATAAAATTTAGTGCACAATTAGTTTCTCCTCAATTATTAACGGAATTTGCTAAAATAGATAGAACTTGAAAATGACATGATTGGTGTTATGCATAGTAGGTTAATGAGGTGTTTTATAAGTTTTACCTAAGGGTGAGTCTTAACTCTTGTATGAAAAATAGACTCTTTTTAAATTTAATGTTGGAATTTATGGTGAGAGAAGAAAAAAAGAGAAAAATTACATATAACTCAAATAGTTCAGTGCCTCCATTGTTACAAACCTAGCTATAAAGCCTTTGTGTAGTAGTTTCTGCATGTTATGCACTTTGAGAATATTGAGATTCAATGGTCTTGGGTGGGTTACAATATTCCCATATGAGTTGATCTATATGTGACTATTAAATGGAAATAGCTAGGTAGTTAATATATTAGTTCTTTTGGTTAATATATTAAGGATATACCATGCTGGTATGCTTGTTAATGAGACAAACCTTATGTATTTGAATTGAAGGGTATTATGGAAGAATATGATAAAGGATGGGACATAGATGAGATTTTTTGTATTGATTTGACATAACTATTGTTTTATGTTTAAGACACGTCTTTTTCAAGTACATGTGGTACATGCATCCAAAGTTCAAGCTTTTTAATGGGTTAAGGCCATTGAACAACAAACTTGATGGGCGAAAGTTTGCAACAGATGTAAAAACATGCAGACTCATAAGTGGAATTCGAGTAGAAGTAGAGTTGTTAATCATGATTGTGTACAAGGAAGCGCAGAGAAAGAGAAAGAGAAAGAAGAAAGTGTTTACAATGCACGTAGAGATTGGGTTTAGACATCTTAGTTATTAATTTTTTTTATATGCAAAATAAATATTATTAGAGAAAGTTCAAGGGAAACTCAAAATTCATTTACACAAAAACAAATTACTTACTTAGAGCAATAGAAAGCAAAAATATACTTATACAAAGTTAAGACCGATGCAATTTCATAGGTGCAAATACCAATCAGTTAACAAAATAGCTTCTCCTTTACTAACAAGTGATAGTCATTTCCAGGACTTTAAAATAATAGAATCTAGCACTTCCTTCTCATCTAAAATAAATAAAATTCTATTTCTATATAACCACAAAGACCACACTGTACTTATCCAAACAATTAATAAGCATATCCCTTATCTTTTACTACAGCCAACACCAACTCAAGAAAGCAAGTGAGTTGATAAATCTGAAGGCAAAACCAGTGAGAATCCAAGTCAATGCGCAGTCAAGTACCAGATTTGAGATGAAATTGAGCACATTAAAAATAAATGAGTTGAAAGTTCCTCAAAACCATGACAGAAGCGGCAAGTTATATCATCAATTTGAACACCACGATCAATCAGCAAACCTTTACAAGGAAGTGCATTTAACAATAATTGCCAAGAAAATATCAGACACTTAAGAGGAACCTTTCCTCTCCATAGCATTTGTAAGGCATCTGCCGTATACTGATCTACACTATTAGGACTACCAAAAAGTTCAAATAGCCATGAATACGCAGATTGCATTGAATAACAACCTGAAGAATCTGCCCTCCATACCCATTTATCTTCTTGTAGTAACTTATAGAAAATCCATCCACAAGCTCCAACAAAAGATTAAAGCTTGAGATATCATATTGAAAGAGTCATCTTTGCCAACCAACATCCCAAACTCACCTATTACCATCATGAAAACCATTCTCTAATACACATGATTCAGCATTCCTCGCCACTGTAAACAATCGCGAAAATGCTTCACACAATCGCACACTGCCTACCCACTTATCTCTAAAAAAAAGAGTGTATAAACCTGCACTCACACTCCTATCAAACTTCTCATCTAGCCATGAATTTCCTTGATAAATAACCTCTAGCAAATTACACCACCACAAAGAACATCTGTTATGAACTGATGAGCGTTGAATAGAAGAAGCTAATCTACCATACCTAGATTCCAACACCCGCAACCACAATGAACTAGAACAATTAACACCTCGCCACATCCAAATATTTACCAAGATGCGCCCAGTTAAACCACTGCACATTCTTAATGCCCAAGCCACCATTCTTCTGCGGTCTACATATTTCTCATTTCACATAGAGAATTTTATATTCATCCTTAACACCCTTCGATAAAAAATTTCATTGGATAGTGACAATCTCTTTTATTACCAACTTTGGCACCTTAAAAAAGGATAACGAGTGCAATGTCATAGAATTAATAACGACATTAATCAAAGTCACCCTGCCTCTAATTGATAAATATCTATGCTTCCATGATGCTAATCTTTTTAAGAGCCTCTAACACACCTTTCCATGCACTAGGTTTTCTCGGGTTAACACATAACTGTAACTCGAGATACTTTAATGGAAAACTACCAATCTTACAATGTAGAAACTCCGCAGCCAAGTTTTCAAAGTCATCACTAGTGTTAATCCCCAATACACAAGATTTATGAAAATTAATTTTTATACCTGACATTAATTCAAAGCTACGTAATACTGCTTTCAAAGTTCATAAATTATGAACCGAAGCCTCTCCCATAATCAATGTGTCATCTGAAAACTGCAGCAAAGAAATATCTGGTCCCCCTACCCCAATCTTCACACCAGAGAACAACCTATAAGCCACTGCCTTCCGCATAAAAACTCCTAACCCTTTCGCTGCCATAAGAAAAAGAAAAGGGGCAAGAGGATCCCCCTGTTTTAGGCTCCGTTGAATATGAACTTCCAATGTAGGACACCCATTAATCAAAGCTGATAGGCTACCCCCACACACACAAGCTTCCATCCAACTGATCCATTTTTCTGAAAATTCAAAGTTACGAAACATAAACATAAGATATCCTCACTCTACTGAATCATAAGCCTTCTCATAATCAAGCTTTAACACAAAACATTTCTTGTTATACCTTTGCACATAATCAATTGTTTCATTAGCCACAAGCATACTATCTAACATGTTCTTTTCCGGGATAAAGACTGATTGCTCTTCTAAAATTATTGAATCCAAAACCCCTTTCAACCTATTTGCCAAAAGCTTGGAAACAATCTTATAAAGATAACCTAATAATGAGATAGGCAAAAAATCAGATATCTGTTGTGGGCAAGACACTTTTGGCACAAGTGCTACAAAGTAAGATAACAGAGATCTAGGTAGTTTTCCATTTCTACAAAATTCAGTAAGCATACTCATCACTTCTTCTTTGATCACTCCCTAAAACCTCTTAAGGAACACAAAATTGAAACCATCAGGCCCCGAACTTTTATCCTCCTCACACTCCAAAATCATCCTTCTTACTTCCTCCTCTGAAAAAGCATTAATCCCCTCATTTTGTGAATTAAAGATTCTCAGTAAATCATTAACATCAATAGTAGGTCGAAGTCAATCTTTACTACTGAAATGAGCCGCAAAATAGGACACCACACCTGCTTTTATCTTATAACAATATGAAATAGGACATCTTAGTTATTAATTAATTATGTTTTATCTTATAAAATTAACAACATACCTCAAGATGGTCCCATTAAAGACAATTTTAGGATTCTTGACCTTGGCTCATGGGGACTAAGCTACTAGACAATGTTAGCAACATATGGTTTAATTTGAGACTTTTCATGTAACAAATTGTATTTTGATTTAAACCTTGTTCATTTCATCTTTATTATTTTTAGTCTAACTCAAACATAAGAATTCTGGAGTGGTAAAAAACACCGTAAATAACACTATTATAAATGTTGATTTAGAGACAAATTAGAAGCAAAAGTACTTTGTTTCTATTAAACATAAAATTGAGACAGATTTTATAACTTAGAAATAAACTTTAAAATTTAAAATAAAAAATATATTGAATGCGTTAGAAATGGATGTTAGAAAAGGATATGTTGTGTTTATGATAAAATCTGTCTCTAAATTCAATTCTATTTTAAAAAATAATCAAAATAAAGTATATTAAAGGAAAAATTTAGGAACGAAATTGAGTCATCTCAAAATATTTCATTTATGATTTTTTGTGTTTAGTCAACTTAAATAAAAAATTTGTTAGAGACAAAAATTTTTGTAACTAACTTTATCTTTATTTTGGCAATTGTTTAAAAATTAATAAAAATTAAAAAAATTATCTATAAGTATAAAGCTTATTTTAAAAATAATTTATATTATTTTTATTTATTGTTTGTAATGATGGAAACTTTAAGTTTCTAATTTCAAATTAACATGATTAATTTGTATTTTTAAGAATTTTTATTTTTAATTTATAATAATTTTCAGTCAAAATATATTCATTATTATTATTATAGAAAAAATAAAATATAAATTACTTAAAAAATAATTTAAATGATAAGAAAATATTTTAAAATATGACAAATATATGAAGTTACTTTTTAAATTGTATTATGTTTTAAATGGCTGTGTAGATTGAATTACTTTGAATTTAATTTTCATAATTTTAAAACATGATTATTTTTTAGTGTAAAATATTTATAAAAAAAATATAAGAATTGTTGAATTTAAAGGTAAAATTAGAAAAAATATATTAAACTTAGAGTCAAAATTTACTTTACATCAAGAAGTAGAATAATTCTAAATTCAGAAACTAAAATCTCTTAATATTAGAAATATATTTAGAGACCACATTATGTTTCATAAATAATACTGAATTTAAAGATGTATATGAAGATAAACATATCTTAATCATAGAGACAAAATACATAAACTTAAAAACGTTCACATTTGAAATTAGAGACAAAAATTAATATTTAGAAAGGAGAAAGTTCTGTAATTAAGTAGCAGCAAAATTAAAATTTCGTCTTTAATATCTTTGTAATTCATGAACTAGCTAGTGATAAATCTTTTTTCATCGTTAATTTTGTCTCTATAAAGAGTAAGTACTTAGAGACATAATTTGTCAGTTTCTAAATTTGATTTTTTTAGTAAAAGGATGTGACAGGGAAAGGATAAGGGAAAGTGGCTTGGTCACGCACGGCTTGGAGGACAATTGAGAAAGTGCAAAGTTCCAAAGGAAAACAAAGCTACTTAATTACATTGGTGGCTTTGTCTCTTATGAGTTGCACCGCGCAAGAGGAAGGTAATTAACATTCTTGTAACATATGTATAATTAACTTCTAACTTGATATTTTTATTTTCATGTATAAGACTTTGGAGCTTAATAGATAATCCACTGCTTTTGATATCTTGAGCAAGACCAAGAAGAATCAAGAAGGTGGGGAGATTAATTGTTTTAAGTCTTCTTATACCTTCCAATTTGAAAACCAATCATTTACACATATAAAATTATTTAAACTACTTCAAGCACTTATTATTCATTCTTTTTCTCCATAGGAGTACATTCATTTACCAGAGAAGAAGAAGGTTGCACACGCAAATCTTTTGAAGGAGTTGACAGTGATTTCTCTGCTGCCAATGGCAACACCATCTTTTTGAAGGTTGAAACAAGGGTCACATGTATGAGTTAGTCTAGATGGGTGCATGACAATTTTATTTGCCTTTATTCAAAAGAGTATCTTGGCCACCTCTTGTCATTCTATTGACTATGCAAGATTATCAACATGATGAATGAAAAGCAACCAGGGAGAGTTGTAGTGATTCGTCACTTTTATCCCAAGTTAGACAAGACTTAGGGCCTTCCGCAACAATTTCTCACTCAGCTCAACATGACACTGATCATCCCACCTCCACACTCCTGCATATGATATATATATATATATTCATGGAAATTTAGTTTTTTTAACATACAATTGTGATAGTTTTATATTTACATTGATTTGGGATGTTAACATCATTGTAATCTTGTATTAAGAATTTCTACACTCATTCCTAGTATTTTAGACGTTTATCTGTGTTTCCTGGGTACATGTTTAATTCGTTTTCATATTTGAAGTTAAAAATAAAAAACAATGACATAAAAAAAATATTAAATATAACTGAATATGTGAATCAATTGATATAACTTAAACACATAATCTCAAGTTCAAATTTTAGTGAATATAACTATATTAAATATTAAAAGAAAAATTTTATTATCTATAATAGTTCTTCTTGACTTGAATAATTTAGTGATAAAAAATGTAATCAATAATTAATAAAAAATAATTATAAGTTAATAATATTTGATAGCTTTGTGATTTGATTGCAACCTAACTAATTAATTTAGCAACCTATTAACAAATTTGTCCTTGAAGATAATAGCAACTAGGGTTTTGGCTACTACTTCGTGTCAATAATTTTGCTCACTATTTAGCTTTTTGTTGTTGTGAATAACCAACAAATAACATGCCAAAACATCATACCACAATGTTTTACTTTTAATTAAGTCACGATGCTGCAAATAGTGGGATGTTACCATTGACGGTAGGACAGTGTGGAAATTCCAACCATTCCCTTTTTTTTTTGTGTGCGCAGGAAAGATATAGTATCTTCTAATTATTTTTATACAAATGACTGATAACTAAACTCCTGTCAGCATGCATAAATTTGACTCAAATGAGATGGGCATGCTGCATTTTATATAAACTAGTTAGCTCTATCTTCTGTAGCAAAAGCACAAAATACATAATGGAAATCCGTGTTAGCTGCCAACACATTTCTTTTTAATAGATTGATCTTTGCAGGACTTTGTCCACAATCACTTATTTGGAGATCATGTTAACCCTTGGAGGGAGTTAGTCCTTTCCAAAATTTCATAAAAATTATTAAACTTACATTGTTTACCAGAGAGTTTGAATCAGATAAGGAATTAATTTTGTTGCGAAGCATAAGTCAATCTGGTAGAGTAGCAACCCGAATAATCTCATCCCTTTTCCACTCATCACTTGTTCAAAGATATTATATATTCAGACTATATTTTACTTGTGTGTATTATTCTAGATTTATTTTTCTTAGTTAACGGTATATTTCAATAAATAAATCAATGAATTAATGTATATCTATACTCTATTTATGTTTTTTTTTAAAATAATGTATGCATAAATGCCTTTAGTTTTCTAATTTTTTTTTCTTACACGAAAGGAGTGATGATTCTTACCTTTTATCTTAATCAAGATATTATTTCTATTAATGATGTTCTTACTGTAAAAAAGTGAAAAATTAGACAAATTAATTAAGCGACACATTAGAAATTACAAGAGCAATCTCTGATGTTTGTATACTCGAAGGCATAGAAAAAAGGTTGAAAACGACTTGAAGTTTATTATTCACAAACAAACAAGAGAGTGCCCATTTCATTGGGGCCAAGAATTAAAAAACTACTGATCAAAATCAAAGTCCTCGCATTCATGTATTTTGTTTTGTTTCAAATGTCTTTTCTGTTTTTTCTTTTTTGAATCATTTCATACATAAACTTTGTTATTTTTGTTGGCTTTTGTAATGAAATAATCTGTGTACATTCACCTTTCACTTAGTTCTTTGAGGGTTGAGACAACCATGTAAGGTGCCAGATTATAACTTGTTACTGATAGATATTGTCCATACTTCAAAAGATATACAAAAAGTAATCGTATATATTAAACTTAACACAAAATTCGGCATATATGGATTTTCTGATAGCTATTCTTCTTGATATCGACTCTCATTTTTCAGGTTATAAGAGATTTTAAAATAATGTTAGATTTTAAAATGTTATTTTTGAAGGTGTTATATATATATAGGCTTTTCTTTGAATGATTTGAGGAACTTTTTATTTGTCTTAACAATTCGTAATTAGTCTGGACTTTAAATATGGATTTGAATATTTCTTCTATTTCGTTAATTATTATTTTGATTAAAAAAAATTCTAGCTAGCACATATGAGCTATGAACTAATATATATATCTTTGGTATAAAAGATAATATTGTATATAAAAAAAAATATTTGCCATTGAATTAAGAAGATCAATAATACATAGAATAATTAACAGACATGCAAATTTAAACATTAAATTTTTTACACAACAGTATACTTAGATATACATATAATTAATAGTTAGGAAATTAAATATAAATTATATTGTTTTTGTAAAGCATTGATTACATCATCACCTAAAAATAATTTTATTTTAAAAAGACTCTCCATTGAATTTTCCTCCATTAGTTTAACTAAACATTAATATTTCTTGCCCCCTCTCCTCTTTATTTACCCTTGATGACTTCAACATAGTTGTTGTGTACTGCCATGTCATGGACGATTAATGCAGCACATCACAGTGTGACCCCTGTCTATATGATCTATGTGGTCCATGTTTGAATATAATTACTCATCAGCTAGTGAAGGCTGTTGCATTGTACTACCCAGCTGGAATATTTGAAATATGAGCATTGTAATAATAATGGTTACTTCAAAAACCCCAACTTTCCCCACATTGTTTTGCACAGGTAAGTAGTCACGTACTACGGCATGTGTACATAGGACCAGATGAATTCAATAACTTGAGAGTGTTGTTGTGGCAACCTAAAGTTATTCCTCCCTATCAGCTTCTTCTGGGTGACTTTTCATTTTCAGTGCTAAGTAACTGTTGATATGTTGTGAATGGACAAAATATAATTATTATGAATACTCTTTATCAATTTTCAAGTTTGGTTTCTGGAATGAGTTCAAGTTTTTTATATGTTGAATATGATATTTTTTATTTTGATTTTTATTAGTTACTGATTTAAAACTATTAGCACAGTTAAATTATTCTTTTGTATGATATATTATTATATTGTTAGTAAAAATTCAAAGTATTTATATTAATAATTCAATTTGTATTAAAAGTATGTATATGATTAGAAGCTAATTATATAATAATTGTTTGTAGTGCGTTCTTGAATTTACTGAAAGCAAAATTTTACATGTATTATATATAGTCATGATATTATTCCTTCATGAATTCAAATATATGAGTAATTTATACATGCACGAGTTACTTTCATCGTACTCGTGGTAGGGTTAACAATGGTAAATTCTTTAACACCTGCATAAGACATGCAACGAAAAGAAAGGAAGCTGATCTTCAAGTATAAATCAAGTTTTTTAATTGCAATATTTTTTATAATTCTATTTTAAAGCTACTTGTTAATCTGAAACAACCTCAATTGATCCACGCGGTGAGTTTTTAATATTTTTAAATTGTATAGTGAAACCACATTTATGCAATACGAACGAAGATTTTGACATATCCTAATTGCATTGACGACATTTGCCAGTTTTTTCGTAGTGTCAAAGTCTTTTTTTTAAGAAGTGTTAGACCGTTATTTAAATGCGTTAATAATATATCATTTTTATAACTTTTCAATATATTATTAATAGAATTTTTTTAAACCTATTCTAAAGAAATTTAGTTAAATATATGACATAAGTTTTCATATAAAAATTATTAAATAAATACTTAATTAAATTATGTTTTTACACGCATCCTTAGAATCTAGCAAAACACTTTATATATCAAGAGCGCACATTAAGCACATAATATCCGAAGATCCAAAGTCTTTTAATGTATTAAGTATAATTAAGTCTAAATCATTAAATATAATTAATATATATATATATATATATAAAAGGACATGATTTTTTTACATTAATGTAAGTTTAAAAATTCTTACATTCAATATAAATCTTTTATGTGACTTACATTTAATAGTTAATAAAATAATAAATTATAATTTATTAGGTATAAGTTAAATAAAAGACTTATATCAAATAAGAAAAAAATTCTTTCATATATACTTTTTTTAATAATAATTAATTACTTTCAAATGATTAAAATCATCTTAAAACTGATCACCCAAATGATCATCTCCTTGGTCACCATATATACTAAAATGTCACCCTTTACATGAACTGATGCATCAGCATCCATAAAAGTTACAGACTTACAGGATCAAAAGACATATGTGATCTTCTTCCATTTAAGCAGGTGATAATGTCCTCGATTTCCCCCAATCTCGTCTCAATCCCCTTTTCCTTGGAGCATCTCATGTGGGACCTTCGTTATCAATTCTAGCTGCAAATGTTCATCCAAGGGTCGATTTCACAATTATAGTTCCCTTGGCATGGTCTATAGAACTTGAATGCGTTAGATATAATAATATCTTTTCAGAAAATATTTAGTAGATTTTCCAAGTGGTTTTCAAATCCAGAGATAATTTCTTTTTAATATAATATTATAGAAAAAGAGATATAGAAGATGAAAGATATTAAAATGTTATTGTCACTATTTGAATATCTAACAATCGAAGTGTGAGCAATACGGTTGGCTAAGTATATATTAATGAAATTAAAGTATGAATCCAAAATTAAATAAAGTTAGCAACGAATTTTTGAATAAATGCGCTATATATATGTTATTACTCCTTGATCTTCTTGTTATTTCTCTCAATTAAGTAGTTGTGAATGATGAAATTTTGTAAATATTTTCTAATATTTAAGTTAGAATAAGAGTTTCGCAAGTGCTGAGAATATGTGTACAGTTAGATGGTCATATCTATAAGCTCTACACCCTTATATATATATAGTAGTTACCGTTGATAAGATAAGAAAAGTAAAAGAATAATAAAAGAAAATAAGGTTTTATCCTCTCATGAAAATAGTTATAAAATTAGACGAAATTGATCTGTTCTATTAGTTGGGCAAAAAATTGTTAAATTACTGATCCTAACAACTAAGAAAACCAGCAAAAGAAAAAGTCTGAACTATTTTTTTAAAAGTTTCCTAATTTTTATTTTAAATCATTTTAAAATGAATAAAAGTTCATATATAATAATTTTTTATTTCTTATCTAATTTAATTCAGATTCAACCCGAATCACGCATTTAAATATATAATATTTATATATATTATATAACACTAAAATATTTTTATTTTTATTGATATTTTTACTTGTCAAATAACTGAATTTATTTTAAAATATTATTTATAAAAATAAAATCATTTATTGTCAATGAAATCAAGATAAAATATTACTATTAAGCAATATATAATGTGCAAAAAAACAAAATTCAACAAAGGTTTTTTTTTTTAAATAAATGTATGTGCTTTTCAAGGCTCGAGCTTTTGCCCAGATGCTTTATACACTTTCTTTATTTTGTCATTTCATTATATTCTACGAATACAAATTACTAAATATAATATTAAAAATCATGAAAAATTGTTTTAAATATAATAATAAGTTAACAATATTTTTTTTTTATAAAAACACTTTATTTTTATATCTTAATCAGTATTCTTAAAATATTAATTAGTTATTTTTTTCCTTTAATATGCTATGCTTAACAATGACATATATAATGACTTGTTGAAATGTGTGCACGTGATATTACTATTTTTATTAACAAGAATAAATGACACAGCCCTTACAAATTAAAGTATCCATGACATACTGATCTCGATAGTTCAAACAGAGATAAATGAGTTGCCCAACGGACCACGATTTCTGCAATTTTTTAATACAATTATTAAACTAAAGGTTTAATTTTTATTAAGTTTAATAGAAATTTTAATTTTATAAAACATTTTATATTAGAGCGTGATTTTTTTACACTAATGTAAATTTAATATCTAAATCTTTTATTTAACTTGCATCAAACGGATTATAATTTATTAATTTATTAGCTATTAAATATAAGTTAAATGAAAGATTAAGATTTAGTATAAGAATTTTTAAATTTATATTAGTGTGAAAATATTATTTTCTTTTTATATTTACACAAGTAAAACAATTTAATAGAGTTAATAATTTATTTAAAAAATATTTTTTTTAATTTTTAAGATATTAAAAGAATTATAACTATTAATTTTAAAAAATTAAAAAAATATATACAATTTTTTTCAAATTTACAAATATTGTTTGGTTACTCACCTATGTCCTACAAGTGAGTTGGGATTGATCATCGTATTACTTCTCTATTTAGAAATCCACTGTTATGGAGCATGCAGCATGCATAGCTAATGGCTTTTGTAATCCAGAAAACTAATAAATTGACAAATTCAGAATTTTCATTCATCTACTTCCTTTAATCAAAATAAGAACACCTTGTTTCTATGAAACCATGCGTGCCACTGTAACATTTTTTATAAATTTGATATATTGACAATAAACTACTAAGTCTACGATTTTTAAAATAAATAATTTACTCTTATAATTTTATATGCTTTAATTTCTTTTGTCTTTTATAATCACATTTAAAAGTAAGGTTAATAAGCCTAAAACCGTCACTAAAGTTATCAAAAATAAAAATAAGAGATAAATATTTTTTCAAGAGTAAGTCTTACTTAATTTATTCTACTTAATAATTTTTTATGAACATTAAATTTCTTTAACCTTCATACACATCGGGGCTCAACTCTACAAGAAAAATCAAATGGAAATAGACCTAAATATAGTAAATAATGTCTTTGCAATAAAAAAGAAGCTCCACTTCATTTTTTTGTCATAAAAATTTATAAATAACTATTTAATTAAATTATTTAGCTACGCACATTGTTCCTCACATTTGTTTAATTAAAAAAATTGAACAAAACATGAGACTACTTTTTGTATATTGTAAAGTAAGAAAGACACGCATTTTAACATGTACTTTTTCCTTATATTTTTGGATATAAAAAAGTGTGAAGAGCTGAAAGTAATATATTATATATCAAATAGTATTAACCTAATATTATTTTATAGTTTTGTCGAATAAGTACGCGTAATTTTATATTGTTAAAGTTTGTATCTCTAGTTATGCGAAAGTTTGATATCATTATGACATTTTTTCTCTCATTTCTGTTAAAATGATTATTATTTAAAGCAAAAAAAATGAAGAAATATAATTATAATTTATTATGAATATAATTTTTAGATAATTCAAGTATCAATTTTAATTAAAAATTTATTTTACTCTCTATCGCCTTAAGTTTTATTTGGGAGTAGAGGAAAAGAAAAATGAAGGGTTTAAAAGAGAAAGAGGGGAGAGAAGAGTTTGAAGGAAGAAGGAGGTTAAAGTCTTCTTTTGTTTAAATGTTTAATATTGAGAAGGGAGGGTGACAGGAAATTTAATTATATAATTATATATAATTTTAAAATTAATATTTTTAATTTTAATTTTTTTATAAAATTATTACTTAAAAAATTAACATTTTAAAAAAATTACAAAAATCATATTTATAAAATAATATGAAAGAATGAAAAAGAAAAAACTCCAAAATGCAGGAACTCAAAAAATAAGTTTTTAGAGAATGTAGAAAAACTCTCAAAACTTTTTCTCTTAATTAAATAATTTTTAAACAAGATTAATCTCATTTTAATTCCTCTCTTTCTCTCCTCTATCCTCTCCTCCTAAACTTGACTCCCAAAAATAACCTTAAAAAAATGAAAATTTGATCTCAAATGATAAATTAGACAGTCATTTACATAAATAATATTTGTATATTTTGGATAAAGCAAATAAAAAATAGAGAAAAATAAAAAAAATATAAAGTAATTTGTGAGTTGTTTTACTTTTAAGTGATTTAATTATTAATGATAAATAATATATTATAATAAATGTAATTAAATGAAAGAGATATAAGAAATAACATAATAATAGATCTTAAAATAGTTTAAAAAGAAATATTTAGAAATATAAACGGTGAAATGGTGATGTGTTGGGATGCATGTGTGTGGAGCGTGAGTGGCGAGAGTGAGTCGCTTTTTGAGGCTGGGGTCGCACTTGCCACTCTCTCATATGTCCTTTTCGGTCATAAATTAAGATGAACATAAAAGTAAAATGCTACGGAAAATCACACTCACAACACACCCTCCCCCTTGAGCGGGAAACATACTCTCTAATACTGTTATCGCCATTCTCTCTCTTCTTCATCTTCTTCGTAATCTTCATCTTCCTCTGTCACCAATCATGCCACTTACGTTCCACGGATTCTCCATAAGGCACATAGTTATTTATCTATGGATATATATATTTTATATATTTTTTTGTTGGTTTTAATTTGTTTCCACTGTTATCACTGCCACTGTAACTAATTGTGTCTCTTTCTTTCTGTGGTTCTGATTCGGTGTGGCAGGGACTACACTTCCAAGATGAGGTCCGTCGACGTTTTCAAATGCTGGCCATTCGCCGCCGCCGAGGTTAGCCAGGAGGACATCGAGTCCTGGCTGCCTCCGATGACGGTTCCCAAGTCTCGCTGCTGCTCCGACCAGGTCGCCGGACTGAGATCTAACCTCGACGGAGCTGGCGGAGAGGAAGGAACGGAGAGTCGCCATGAGGAGGTGGTTTCTCGAAGCAACGATGGAAGCAAATCGGTCGAGGAGGATAACTCGTTTGCCGGGGTCGGTGCGTCGGAAAAGGAGGAGGAAGAGAAGATGGAGATGGTTTGTCCGGTGTGCCGCGACTTCAACGCGGCGACGCTGACGGCGGTGAACGCTCACATCGATGGTTGTCTCGCGGAGACGATGAGGGAGGAGCGGCGGCAGATGAGGAGATCGAAGTCGAAGGCGCCGAAGAAGCGGTCCATAGCGGAGATTTTCGACCTGAAGGAGGACGAAGAAGAGGAGGAGCCGCCTCCGGAGATCGAGACGGTGTTGAAAGTCTGGCCGTTCGACGCCGACGAGGTTTCGATTACGGTCACGAAGTTCCGGTGGCTCTCGCGGCGACTTGAAGCGCTGAGATCCAACGGAATTTCGCGTGAATCGGCAAAATCTGATGAAGGAAACTCGAATTCTGCGGAGGAAGAGGAGAAATTGGAGATGGTTTGTCCTGTTTGTAGGGTTTTCAACGCCGCAACCGTGACGGCGGTGAATGCGCATATCGATGGTTGCCTTGCGAAGGCAATGAAGGATGAGCGGTGGCAGATGAGGAGGCTGAGTTTGAATCCCAAGCCCAAAGCACCGAAGAAACGCTCGATTGCGGAGATTCTCACCGTTGCGCCGCAAATCGACGCCACCGGCAACGGCGATTTTGTGGCGGAGGCTGAGGAAGAAGACGAACATGAAGCGAACAGAGAACAATTCGTGAAAACTGGTTTCTATGGTGCCACAATCAATTGCACGAGAAAGAGTTCAAACAAAAACGTGTCAAAAAAGAAAAAGACGAAGTTTACGAAGAAAAAAAGCAAGGTGGAAAAACCACGTATTTTGCCTCTGAACAACGAGAGTAAGAAGATGAATAAAAAGAAGAAGGCGCAGAAGAAAAAATTGTTAAACAACGAGTTCACTGCAAAGAAGGTATGTTTTTCTGCATGTCTTCATGTTATGTGTGGTTTCATGCCATAAAATATAGGTTAATCTTTCATGTACGCATGCTAGTTCCCGTACTTTGCAGCTAATTTGCATTTAAGCATAAAATATAACTCAATACTGTAGTTTCTGTGTTGATTAAGCCATGCGATAATAGGTTTGCGAACTCTATATGTTGCTTTTTCGGAATAAAATTGATGCCGAAATAGCTGGTTTTGAGAGACAGCGTCACGTTCGTGATTTGTGGGAGAGAGTGAGGGGTTTCTAGTTACGTGCTTATGTGAAATTCGTGGAAAAGAGCGTTATAAATATTGAAGATGAGGGCCTATTCGTGGGTGCGACATGCGCTGCAAGAATGTTGATCCATCTGTGAGCTGTTTAGTTGGTACAAGTTATCCTAGCTAGAAGGGGCCACCCATGGGTTACTAGGTAGAAGACCTGAGAGCCTAATGATGAGGGGTTTTCTCTGCCTCGTCACTATTAGCTAATAATTTCGGGGTAATTATCATATGGGCCACGGGTAGATAGCTAGATAAATGTATTTTCTCTTCTGTGATGATGGCTAGTTTTTCTGACATAGGTTTGGATACAGCTTGCAGCTGGATAAGATATGGGTAGTGCGATTATTTGGTCAGTTAGTGAACACCAGAAATTATGAAATGATGCGGTTCAGTGAATGTTTTGTTATGCAACGCGAGATGGACACCTCGTTTGAAAATTTGTAGTGTTTTGGAGTAATGTAGTAGATCTTTATCGCATGGGCGTTATCCGGTTAATTTTATGCAGTAACGTTGGGGTGGGTGGCCATCTATTATTCTACATCCTAATATCCCATATGTATGATTATTTTGGTGTTGTGGGTGATAACGTGGAAGCGAGTCTCGTCTGATTTTTATACTGAAGGTGTTGTGCCATGGTCTATGGTGAGAATAGCTCAATGTCTATATATATCTATGTCTCAGTCACAAGCCAAGTGGCTTGTAGTTAGCGCATTTTTTCTAGTATTTCTTTTAATACCGTCATTCAATATTATTTTTATTACATTATTCATATAACATTTTTAAAATAAAAAAAATTCTAATATAAATTATTCGAAGGAAAAAAAGAGTATAAAAGTGGTGTATGAAATGAGGTAAATAATCCTTGTTTTTTAGATAAAATTAAATGAATGAGTGGATTACAGATCAAACCTAGGCGGAGAGTGTATAATGCTACGGAAAAAGATATGCCCGAAAGTGATATCAGTACATGGTAATTCGGGCTGATATCAATTCATGGAGGTTACACAATGCTGATATAAGGTGATATTTGGTTGGTGCTAACTTTTTCCCTAGACTAGACATGTACCCAAAAACCAGATGATCACATTAATGCAGTGAAATTCCAAAGTTGGACTCGACTGGCCTTACTGTTAGAAGAAATGATGCCTGTAGTATTACTTTAAATCTAGAAGTTTGAAGACTAATTTAGTTATACTTCACATTCCAGACATCCAGTAATGAGTTTTTATTGATGAAAATAGAGTGAACTACTGAACTTTATGGTATCGAGACTCTATATATGGAAGTCATTGAATTTCGAACGGGATGAAAAACATGTAATTCTTATTTTATGGAGGTGCATATATATTGTTCACTGCATAGAAGCCTCGAAGTTTTTGAGAATTTAAAATATATTTTAAACATATTCATGCATTTGCTTTAGCCCGATTTTGTAAATTTATTATTATTACTCAATCTTCTTAATATCTTGTGTCAGGAATTGCAATAATCAATTTTTTACCTCAGAAATGATGCTCTACTTATAATTTTTTAATTTTAAATCTCATTTTTATAACTATTGGTTATTTCTTTTCCTCATTTCAACGGATTCATTCATCTCGAATTTTATTTCTAAAAGCTAAAATGTGCTTGATAAAAATGTATATTTAATAATGCTTTTTATGGTCGTTAAAATTACATAATTTTAACAAATATAAATTATTTTTTATCATAAATGTATAACTGTATTTTTGCTACATATGTGTTTTTAATGTGTTAGCGTAACTACTATAAATATAATCATTTGAACAATTGGTAAGACTATATTGTTCTAAAATAAAACGTACCTTTTACCAGTATATTAAAGAACTTCGTATAATATTTCTTTAAGACAGAAACTTTCCCTTTATGATTCGTCAAAGTGAATATTTTGTGATAGAATACGATTATTCAGTTACTACAAATATGGGTTATTTTACCATAAAATGCAATAAAAATTCGAAGTAGCAAAAGCTGTGGTTAGGACTTAAAAGGTACTGAACTGAAAAGTATAATATATATAATTAGTTCGAATAAGTTGATATTAAAAAATAAAATTTAAAAATATTTAATAAAAATGATTTAATTATTAAAAGATTGATTTATTGTTAAGGAAAAATATAAACGAAAATTTTAAAAGTTACATATCTTTATTTTTTAATTTAAAAATATTTTAAAATTTGCTTAATCTATGAAATATGATTTTAATAGGGATTTATACTATGCCATCATACATAGGGTTGACCGGAGAAATTTAGGTATTGATGAAAATAATTAAGAAAATTAAAATTTTATTTAAAAAGCAAAAATATGAATTTGATTTATAATATAATATGATATAATATAATATTATATATATATATATATATATATATATATATATATATATATATATATATATATATTACTTCATGCATGAGCTTAATTTCATTTACAACTAGACGTTTTCAAATTAATATTATAGTAAATTGAATAAGCTCGTTAAAGTTTCTTCTATTAACTAAAGCAGTTTTAGGGATATGTAGTTTACACTTTACAATATTAGTTAAAATAATTCTATTTTCTCTTTTCTGTTATAAATATGAAAAAGTTGGAAACAAAGTTCTTTTTTTTTTTTGCTATAATTTGGAACCAAAGTTCTAATACATTGCGCCGGTTGCATATGTATAAATAAGATATGTAGTTCTATTGCAGTTTAATTATGAACAAAATATGTATTCTTATATTTATAATTATGGTTTTAATTTTCATGCACTGAAAAATATATTACACGATGATTTTTTAATAATCAAATTATTGAAAGCATTTATCATATCAGAAATTCATAATCACTAGTTAGGAAATATAACTTTTGTATTGGTTCATGTTTGAACTCATTGAAAAGGCTTTACTGTGAAAATGTACACAACAATTGAACTCTAACTTGTGTCTGTATATTGTGTATGATATAACATCATTTAATGATTTTTATTGTTGTCAACATAACCAAATTCATTAAACAGTGTGATTCTACATCATTGGTCTGGAAATAAAAATGCATCAAGTTAAACTCATCAATCAATCATGTTACACTATGCTAAAAATATTGGCTGTTTCTTTTAAAGAGGGAAAATAATGTAATATATAATCACTAGTGTTGCTTTATAAATATCAGCATGCCATGGTCGAGGGTATTGATCACTGCCCGTTGTAAGTTTTTTTATTTTGGGTGTAGCCTGCTGTTATAAGTGTTGCCACTAATCATTTGTTTCTAATATTTATTTAAAGCGGAAGTGAATAAAAATAGCCAGGGAATCATTCAAAGACGTCCCATGCCTTTTCTCACACACATGTAGTAGTAGTTAGAAATAGATTATACACTCTTTACCTATCTCTATCAAAAAGAAAAAACCAGAAATATTTGTACATAATGAATATATTTACCTCTTCTGAAAATAAATATTAAACAGACTAATTTCAAGAGTTTTGTTCTGATTACTTGTGAAATTACATGAGAAGGGAGTTTTGAAGAGAGAAGGAAAAATAATTTTTATTTTGAATAAATGTATTTTAACTTAATAATTTTTAAAAATAAAAACAATAAATTGACATGAATTTAATATATTAATAATTTATTTAATTTGAAACAAAAAATTTATCCCTTTCTCTATTCCCTTCTAATTTTTCTCAAATCACCCCTAAAAAAGAAAAGTTTATTTGCGCCTATCACATCCCTTGCACTGGTTATTTGTAACCATAGTACAAGAGATTTAAAAATATAATTTTAAATCTTCTTACTATTTTTTTATAAATATTTTTAATTATTAAATGGATAAAGTATTTAATATATTTTATATTTTTAAATAATAGATATATAAATATTTTTATTAAATATGTTACAAACATTTTCATTTTTATTTTCAGTTTGTATCAGATTAGGTTACTTTTAAGTCCATCAATAGAGTTCGAGATAAATTTTAAAAATTGCATTCATTTAATGTGAAACAGATAAATTTTAAATGTTGAAGCTACGATTATTTAAGCTTAAGAAAAGCTATTTTATACTATGATTTTCTGATTTTCAAAGAAGTTTTAATTTTAAACTTTAGAAAATAGTATTAAGATTATATTTTTAACGTTTTATTTTGAAATAAATATGTAATTGCTATAAATTTTTAACATGTTTTAATTAAAATAATATTTTCGTCTTTTAAAAAACACTACAAAACGGTTGCCTGCCGCAAGGAGCTTCCCTTTATATCTTCTTGTCAGACATACCGTGTTATTTTTTTTTACTCTTATATCATAAACTTAAATTTTTATTCTTAAAGATGATCTTAATATATAGTCTCATTTTTATGTTGTAATACCTTTTTTATTTTAACTATCCATATTTTATTAATTGTACATGAAAGAAAATTATTTTATTTATTTATTTATCTGATTAAAAGAAACTATGTTTTTAAATTATTTAAATTAACATTCAAATTCTTCAATCAATATTAAGTGTAATGTAATATTTACAAATACTAGTTAAAATAATAATATTTTATTAATAAAATTTCTTTTTGGTAATTTTTAAAATAAATTTTTTTAATGCATTTTGTTTATTTTATTACTAGAAAAATAAACTTTCCTTAAATATTTTTTAAAGTTATATATATGTTTTTCACATTTTATTTTTATTTTCAACTATTGATGGAATACATGGACGGTATGTTGCTAGTTTTAAGAACTGGAATTCCTCAGCTTGAAAATGGCGGCTTAAGAAAAGAAGAAAAGAGAGAAACAAAACGTTTGAAAGGAGGAAATAAACCAGTTTGAATCGAAAATTTGGTTCCATTTAGTTACTGAAGTCCCTCCCGCCCCTCTTTCCGTTGATTGCATATAGCAGTTGAAATCTGCGCTTACTCTCACGTTACTTTTTTGTGTTATTATTATTAATAAGCTTAATCAAGTTGGTTAATTTTGTGTCTCAGGAAGGTGCTTATAAACGCAAGGTGCAAAAGCCAGTATATAATTCTAGAAAGTTAGATACTGTTGGGAATAAAAAGATTAAACTTGATGACATTGATGCTTCTACTCATGAAAAGAAATTGGATTTACAGATCTTATCAGAAGAAAGGAAGGAAAAAATCTGGGACTCGGTTGGAAAGCAACAAAAAGCAGTGTCTCCCATTCGTGGCATTCTTATGAATCACAAACATATTTCTGGAAGTACTTCAAGTGGTAGTAACAATCGAGATGCGACTAAAGAAAGCCAGTGTGATGTTCAAGTGCCATCATCAGAAAGACGTGTGAGGTTTTCCGCTAAGGATTTCGTATTTGCTAAACAAAATAGACACTCATTTGATGAAACTGTGTTCAAGTTATCCTCAGATGCGCTGGCTCCTTCATTTGGAAAGGAGCAGCCCTCTGCAAGTGATGAAGGAACTGCGAATTTAGAGGAAAACATAATTGACGTAAACATTGCCATTAACACAGATAAGAGAAAGGAGGTTTGTCCTATAATTGAAAGCAGACAATTCTCTAACACTCTGGGACAAGTTTCTGTACAAAATTTCTTGAAGCCATGTACCAATCAAGAGAAATCAAAGCAATTAATAGAGAAGTCTGAATCATTGTCCAAGGAGGCGTTCTGTGATCATAATTTACATCGGTTTGATAGAGGCAGCACAACTACAATGCATGCTTCTCCATATGCTGACGTTTCTACATCTCTTTCAGCATTTCAATCCGGGCAGACTTGTGGTATAAATACACAAGCGTGTGAATCTGAAGGTTTTGGTTACACTAGAAAGTTAATTGATCATTTGGGTGATCCAACTTTTCAGTCTGCCGCTGTGCATGCAAATACTAAAACAAGGACGTATTTAGAGCCTTCACCCTCTTATTCTGCTTCCTATAACGAAAGGAATGGGAGACCTGAATTTTCATTGCATACTTATGGAGAAAGTGATAATAATGGCCAACCTTCGGGTAGCAGATCGTGGTCTGGCATGTTTTCTGCTGACGTGATTGATAATTCGTTTCTCTTGCCTGGCTTGGGTAAAGGAAGTATAAGAAATAACTGCACGGAGCATAACTTTTTCGGATTACCACTCAATTCTCATGGTGAGTTAATCAACTTCAGTTCAAGTGGAAAAGTTGGGATGAACCAGCCAGAGACATCTTGTACATTAAGAGGTTCTTTAAGTGGCTTATCTATGACTAATGTTTCACAAAATAGCCAGGAATATTTGAGCATTGGTAAGAGGCATATTGTTCAGAAGACAGTTCAAGATCCGCTAAATCCATTTCCGCATTATCCAGGCAGTTTAGGTGTTAGAGAATCTCATGGAAAGCAGAGAGCAGATATCTACCAGCATAATTTTGATAATTGCTCCAATCACTATGTCCAGCCGCTTGATTCAGAGTATAACCTTACGAGAAATCCTTTCGTTAAACAGAATCAACTTGACGAGGTGCCAAACCACAAGGAATATGGAATGGTTTCTCCAAAAGGAAGTTCGGATCTTGTTTCACGAAGTTCCAGCCAACCCACAATGAGGTTGATGGGTAAAGATGTTCCAATTGGTAGAAGCAGCAAAGAAAAGCAACAATTTGTGGGTGGAGCTCTTTGGGCCGATGAGGAATCCAAAAGAAGGCATTATTCTGTAGATGCTACTAAAGACAATACTTTATTGGGACGATGCTCTATGCAGGATTGGGTATCTGGTTCTCCATTACAGATAACAACCGAGAATGTTTTACAACCAGTGAAAATTCAGGGGAATCAGGCATTACAAAATATCTTACTGATGAAAGGTCCAAACTCTGAATTTCTTAGCCTGCAAAGTAATCATATATCTCAAAATGGAAGCCTTGGAGTCAGCAGAAACGTTAGTTCTAATTTGCACCCTATTACCCAAACACCTACTGCATGTGAAATATATAATAGGGCATCCGATGACTTGGCTGAGCAATTTATATCTGGAGCTAAACCTGAGGGACTCTGCTTTCAGGCTCAGGCACTAACTTCACCTTGCAATTTCAGTCAGTCTACTTTAAGCAATGGTGAGCTGAATGACTGGACGAAGCACCATCGTGTTACGAATTCAGCGTTTGGATTTCCTTTCTTGCACTCAGTAGTTGAAGAACAAGCCAAAACATCTTGTTTTAAGAGGTCCTATAAAAGTTTACCCCCATGGTTATTAGGCTCAACACATGAAAGGCTACCAGGGACTTCTAGTAATAGTTTCCCACAAAATACATTGAGAAATAATTTTACCATCCCATCTGTGATTCATTCTGCAGATGTTTTGTATCCTCCAAATTCTTTGACTTCTCACTGTCCCAGGAAGACCCCCCTGCTTTGCCCTACATCAGTTGCTCAGCCTCCACATGCTTCAGTTACGGCCGTTACCAAACCACCCCCTGCCATAAATAGTGGTTGTAGGAACATATTTAAGGTCTCTGCCAGGGTGAAGCCAGATGATACGAGTGCCAAAGACTATCAGCCACGCTCAAATTCCAGGAGAAGACCCGCAGCTAATCTTGTTGATCCTGCAAAACCTAGTAAGTTACCTAATTTAGAAGTGAAGAAAAACTTAAGTCACGTAACTGGATTGGCTCAAGAAACTTCAAGTGCAAATTTGCTTCCAAACACAAGAGCAGTTGAACTTGATGCCCCAGTGGGTGCAAGAAGTAAATGTTGTCAGAATGAGGCTCAGAATCTAAATCCGGAAAGTTATCTTGGCTTTGATTCTTCTGATCTGAATGGCGTGGTAATCTCGGGTCCTATCAAACGTAGTCCAGGAGCGAAGCACACCCGAAACCCCTCTGAACATAGATCAGGATAACTCAAGACCGGTCCATTCTGCCATTCCCATTGGTGTGACTACTGACTGGGGTAGGGATGTACAAATTTTAGGTGTAACTCATCATTTTATGATGTTAGTTTTTGCCTTGATAGTGTATGTATCCACCCATGAGCACGACAAATTTGTTCATGTATAATTATTGTCAGGTTGCTAAAACTGGTGGAAAATTGATATAATTCCTTCTAGCCTCTTAACAATCTAGGTCTATATTTTGGAGTTTCAGAATTTATCGCCAAAGATGTTGGTCGCTGATACCTTCGATTATTCTTGGGTTATGCTACTTGAAACCATTTCGCTTTAAACTTTGTTTGGAGTTTAGAAGATAAAAAAAAAGGAAAAGATTTAAGAAGAAAGGGAACAGAATGAAAGAAAAGAGGAAAGAAAGTCAAGTTATCTTTTTTGTGGACGTTAAAAACTTTTTAAAATGATAAAACTCAGAAACTACAAAGGAAAGGAGTTTTGAAGAACATTTAAAAATCTTTAAACTCCCTCTTATTTAAAAAAAATTTCAAACAGGGAAAAGTCTTTTAAAAGTTTTTCATTTTTTTAAAAAAATTAAAAACTACAGTAATTTGTAAATTACCCCGACTAAGTTCTTACATCAGTAATAGGATTAGATCTGAATTCTTATTGACTAAACTACGTTTGTCCACAAATGTCTGTAAATTTAGTTCCTGGTAGATCTTAATAACCTTTAACAGAATTGTTGACGTTACATTAAGTGGCACATGGCATCCAAAATGAAGTATTCTAATTTTATTTTTGTTTGTTTCCCTTCACTTGTCATTCTCTTCACCAACTATCTTCCTCTCTCTTCAGACCCCTTTTTTCCTTCCTTGATTCTCTCTTCCACTTGTACATTCTTTTCAAGGCAACATTGAGAGAGGAATTCAACTCTCAACCACCAGCAAGGATTGGAAACACCGCAAGCTTCAGAACCGCACAAACCTCCATTACCTGAAAGTCATCGTCTCCAACTTCCTCTCACAGCCTTACCAAGCACCACCCAAACTTCCACAACTATTATGCCTCTTCATGAACCAAGCCATAACCCAAGCGACTTAAAATATAATGCTGATAGATGGATTCAATCCAAAATAAAACCAAACAAATTGCAAGATGGTTAAATTAAAAACTAAAAGGATTATTATTATTATTTTATCAAATTCGATTGAATTTTAAATTTAATTTTTAAAATTGATCCATTATGATTCAAACTGAACTTACATGAACATACATAATTTTATTTATAAAATTCCTATACAAGTTGTGTTCTTATAAGTAGATATTTATAAAATGTATACTAAGTAGTTGTTAGTGTTGCTCCGCATAATTGAATAACTGTATGAAAATGATATTTATGTATTTATTAAGTGTATATACTTAGTAAGAGATAAAAAGGGAAATAAAAAAAATATAATAAATGTTATGACCTGAGAGGGAAAGAGAAAAATAAGCTCTTGACCTGTGCATTTAAGTTTTGGTGGAATAAATTGTTGTGATGGAATTGCGGTAAAAGCATTTTGAAGAATTAAAACTAATCTAATATTGTTTTATGAAATAACTAAATCTATCCCCCCAATAAAAGGCCCTTAATTCTCATACCATGGAGAAGCCATATAAATATAACAAAAGCTCAACATTGGTGTCATTTTAATCAAACGGTAATTCTGAGACTCACTCATTCATACACAGCAATGATTACAATATATATAAATCCTGAAAGTATCAATTTTGTCAAATTAATCTTCAGTGCTTCCTTGCTTCTTTGTCAGCCTGCAAATTCAAGAATATACGTAAAATATAAAAAAAAAATGTTAAAAACATAGAAATAAAAAGTTAATGAAGCATTATTTATAGCTAGTTGGAGTTGTTTATCTGTAACATACTGCTTTGATTACTCTCTCAAAGGCATCAGAGCCATATGTATCTATATAACGTTCAACAGCATTCCTTGCATCCAAACTCATCATCTCAAGAACTTTCTTTTGGTCCTCAGGATACTTGGAATTTCCATAGTAGTTTCCTATATTTTTGACATATTCTCTCACGTACTTCACATACATGTAAGCAGCTCCATTGAACATTGGCAATACCAACCAGAGGCAAAACACAAGCTTCAGGTATGGCCAAATTGGAAACCTAAACATGTATAAATTAATTGTTTAGCCACACAAATACTTTTAAGTCGCTATTATATTTGATTCAACTTATTCTAGACAATTTTTCTTTTAAATTTCTGCCAGCTTCATTGTAAAACTTTTGACAAATTTTAAAGTTTCCTCCTAAGTTATATCAAACATGCTTTAAATTTTATTTGTTATAATATGTACGTACCATGCTAGAATCTTGAAACATGAAAGTTCAAAGAGGGTGATGAAGGAGTACAAAACCCAATATGTTAGCCACTGCTGATCATCTAAGGTTGAAGGAGTCTCAATTGCCCTCATTGATGCGTATCTGTTATATTTACTCATAACACAAGGAATTTAGTAACTCATATCATATCATAATTCATGCATCAGAGTATGAGAATGCCTATGATCAGTTTGTGCTGCTTCTCATTTCAGTTAAGAATTAATCAAAGAAATTAGGAAGTGAAAATTGATGATATGGGATTCGCCCATATATACTTACAAAGGATAAAGAAGCATTACTCCAGGCCTGGTATACACAAAACCAAAAAAAATTAAAATGGTATAATGTTAGATATATGTTCTGACGAGAAGAAACAAAAATTAAAAGCCCAAACCCTAAATACAATTTGTAAATTATTAATTCATGAAAAAATATTACGGGGGATTATTGTAATTATCAATTGCAGTAGCAGACTGAAAACAATGTACATGTATGAAACATAATGAAAAAAATAAAACTTAGATTAAGTTTTTTCATGTTTTCATTATTAAGTTTTCAAATTAAACAATGACATTTATTTATTTATTTCTAACATTAAATAAACTCTGTTAAAAAGATCGTAGGTTGAAAAAAAAAACCTACATGTCATTACTTAATGTAAAATCTTAATAATAGAATTATAAGAAATTTTAGCTAAGATTTCTGTTAATAAAAAGAACCGGCATAATGATAGAGAAATTAAATTACCCTATTACTGTGTCCAAATGTCTTGCCATTGTTCCAAGGAGGCCCATGATGAAGAAGATGAGTAATTAAGATCTTTTGTGATGAGTATGTTTAAGATCGTGAATATAAGGTATGATGGAATATGAGTTGGATCTGTACTTAGTTAGATATAGTTGTAAGAAGTTCAGAGGGTATTTGAAATGTATGTATGAGGGTAAACAAAGCAAGCAAAGAATGTTTGAGGGACGACCCAAAAGTCTTCTTTTCCCTAACGAGAAGAAAGAACCATAACGGTTAAGTATATGCAAAAGATTGGGATTTCCCTGTTCTTTTGAACATCTCTATGTATATATTTAAAATGAACTACACTTTAGTATTGAGTGTCTACATATATATAATAAAAGTATTATTAAATGTTATAGTTATTACTTATAAAATATGTATAAAGTATATGGCTTTTCATACTACTAATTTTTTTAAAAATGAATACCAAATAAAAAATAATTTTTAAAAATTTAATATAAAAATTATTATTCTTTTGGATAAAATTTAGTTTATAAACATGTTTTAAAATAAAATATAAAAAATTATCATTTTAAATAAATTATTATGATTTAGTTTAAATTTATATTAAAAATGTTATTATTTTTAATTATTACTATTTATAAAACATTTTAAAGTTCTTAAATGTTATTTCATTTAACATAATATATTTATAAGGTGTTTAGCCTTTCATAATAAAAAATTTATTACAAATATAAAACTAAACAAGAATGAAATTATTATAATTTAATATCTAAAACATTATATTAAAAAAATCATTTTGTTAATTATTATTTTAGAAAAAAAATAAATTTATATCCGTTTCTTAAGTTTATAGGTTTAATTATTTTTTAAATAAATTATTATAAATTAGTTGAAATTTATAGTAAAAAAAGATTTTTATTTATTACTATTTATAAAATATTTAAAAATGTCAACATTTAAATACATATTACTATGACTTTAAATTCTTTAGTTTTCTTAAAATTTTAACAATTTTATATGAATATTATTATTTAACTGCATAATTAATTTTTGCTTTTATTTATAATAAATTTATTTTATTTAATAGAAATAATTAAATAAAAGTAAAACATATTGTACAACATATAGATTTTTTATACCTTAAATAAACTAAATTGCATTATTCTGTACATATTGAATAAAAGAACAAAAGTAAAGAAAATTATTTTATAAATATTTACATATACTATTGAGAAATATAATAAATATTAAATTTATTTAACATCATATTGCGAATTCATCCTTTCCGTAGTTTTTTTTGGTAAACTCCTTTTAGTCATTTGGATTCATTAAAAAAAAAAAAAGAAACAAAATTACACTTAAATTACAGAAACAAAATTGCACTTAAATTTAAGCCATTACAGGAGTCTGCTGAATCTTTTGCCTATCCAACTATTGAATCTACATCTTCATCTTTCCTTTTCACAAATCTCACCAACTTTACTGTCTCAAATGTTCAACTCAAAGCTTCTGTTATGTTAGCATTGCTTCACCAAAATGGAGTTTGACCAACTATCAGTACAGTTAGCATTGCTTTTCTTCAGTATTACAACTTTTTTACTTTTTAATTATAAAATTATTAACTTATTTTTGTTTGAATTTTATTTTTAAACATTTATATAGGAAACCCAAAAAATTATTATTATTATTATTTACAAATATTTGAAAAATAAAAAGTATAATAAAACTAAAGTGATACTTCTGTAATTAAAAATTAAAAATTGTCTAGAACCAAACATCATTAAGTGATTTGAAAGACCTATTTCGGTACACAAATCACAAGAATATGGATTTACTAAACTGTTCATTCTTAATTTTTCTTTTTTTAATTTGTTTTTCAATTTATTTGTACTGGAATTTACAGAAGAAAGAGATAACTTTACAAAATTAAGAAAACTATTATCTAAGAATGCTCAACAAATTTAATTCAGTATTTAATAAGTTTATCATGAGAGTTTATATAAAAAGATTAGCTCTAAAATTTACTAAATAAACCAAGAACCATTTATTTTATTAAGTTTGACTGTAAAATTTATTAAAATAAATTGAAAGAAGTTAGAAATAAACTAAAGAGGATATTAAAAGGTTATGACTTTAATCCAGTTTAAGTTTCTCTAAAATTTCCCTTTTGGTCAATATTAGTTTTTTTCAAATTTTCGGATTGTTTATTAAATGGGCCAACCTCTGATTAGGCCCATTTTCCTCATTGATGGGCACAAGGCTAGGTGAACCTGCATCTGGGTGCTTCTTTCCTACAAATGTGTGTTTGCTATTAGATAATTATTAGAAAAATAAAGGTGGGTCTATTATCATTTTAAAATATTTATTATCATATATTTAATTTTATTAGTTAGTTAAATTAATAATAATATTTAAATAAAAAATTCTTAATAAGATATAATACTAGTAATTGATATTTTAAAATGACAATAAACACTCTCAATGAATAAACTTCTAATACATTGAAGTTAATTTCAGTAAATGTTAATAGATTCAAATTTTGGATTCAGTCAAATCCTTCAAGCAGAAGGATGGCTGTAAATATATCTTTCATTTGGTTATATAGGACAAAATTTTCATGAAATAATTAATTTAATTAAACAGAGGTTCAAAATTGGAAGAGGTTTCATCAGAATTTATAGATCTAATAATTCGAAATTTTTTAATGTATAATTTATATTTAATGTTTAACTTCTAAATTGACAATTTAGTAGTTTAATGGTCTTTAATACAGGGGAAAATATGTATTGAAGAATATCAAATAGTAGGAAGAAGAGAAAAAAATATTAAATATTTTATTTTAAAAAACTTATACAATATTTATAAAAATAAAATAAAATATGAGTACATTAAAATTATACTAATTTATTATTTCATTTTAAAAATTAGACTATTTATTAAAAAAAAAATTTCTTCTCTTTTTTCTTAAAATACAACTCCCAACCTGCTCTATTGATAAAAAGTAAAAGGAATACATTCTCATAATAAAAATATACATGTAAGATTAGAACTTGAAATTCTGGTGACAAGCACACATATTTCAATACAACTTGTGCTATCATAATAGTTTCTAAAATTTAAACAAAAGCAAATGGTTGATGTAAGATTTAGGGCAAATCATTTATGCTTTTTGAGATTTATCAAAGTTTCATCTGATATTCTTTTATTACATATAAACTTTCTATTATTTATGTAACAATATAATATCGAATATTATTCTCACTTATATAAATGATTCCTATTTTATATATATAACTACATGTGTGCAAGAAAGATTAAAGTAATGTACGAATATAACAAATATGAAGTAAATTTTTTTAAAACTTTATAGAGTATGAATTTAATTGTTTCTAAGATTTAAATCTCCACAATGTATCATTTGGATAAAAGAATTTTATGATGAAAAAAAATAAAAAGCTTAGAAGAGCTCGATATCTTGTTGCTAGATTGAATTTATAAAAAAAAATTAGAAAAAAATGGTAATACAATTTGCATCTAAAATTTTGTTGTTATATTAATAAAAAAGCACAACAAAAAGAGAGAGGTAATAATAAGCTATCATATTTTATTACACCGTAAAGATTTATATCATTTAATTATAATATTACTTTATAAAAATTATCGTTAAAAGGTGACAATTTATCTTTATATGTGTAAACTCTGATTGTAAGTTTAAGCCAGTGCTGTAAACTGAAAAGTCAAAGAAAAACTAGTTGAAATAGTTTTGAAGTAACAATATAAAATTTTTACTCCATCTTAATAAGTGTTATCAATGTAGAACCAAACAATTACGATACTTAATCATATCTAGAAAAGGTTAAATTGCATTGAGTTGAAGATTGCCAAGATCATAGACCATGCTACCATAGATCTTCATTTTCTTCTTCCTCCATCTTCGTTTTTACCTACACGAAATTGAAATGTTTTATGTGTAATGGATGCTACGTGTTCTATCACCAATGGTTGTTGATGTGGATGAGCTTTGTTTTGATTCTTATCTTTCCATTTTTAGTTTCAAATCCAACTTTACGCTTTTGAAACCTATGACTCTTAGGCTGAGTTTTTTTACCAAATACAACTTCAAATGGATGAAGGTGAAATTTTGACCACTTGTTTTACAAGTTGAATTTTAGTGTATTATTAATCTAAACGTTTTACTATAAAAATTAATAATTCTCATTGTCACAATTTATAATTAGATGAGAATGTAATTATCATTGTATTGAAATTAAATTCTTATTTTATCTCGTCACTTTTCAATGTTTTTAAAGGCAACTTTTAATATTAAAATTTGTAATTTTTATTAAAAATATTTATATTTTTTTAGAAAATCTTACCATTTTTAATATTTAAACTTAATATTAAAAACTAAAATTAACAAAATCATAAAAGTATATAATTTAAATTAATTTATATAGATATCAGTTTTATTTAATAACTACAAAATAGTTTCATTAAGAACTATGAATGGGCCAGGATTAAGAACTTTTTTTCCCAAAAGAAATATTTTATGTATTCGCATTCTACAGATAAAAGGAAATAATCTGTGTTTTATTTTCTTAAAATATAAGAGTGAAAAAGGCAATTCCTCTGAGTCCACGCAATCAATTTTTTTTTTTCATTCCATGAATTTTTTAGGATAAAAATTATATAATATTCTTACAATAAATTTTTATAATAATATTTTTTATTATTTTTCTCTATTACATCACTCATCTTTTCGCTCTTTTTTCCCAAAATTGTATGAATCTTTTGTATAAATAACATTTCTAAAAAAATGTACAAATATAAAATTATTTATTTCATTTTGTTTTGTCAAATTTAAATTTAACATATTATATGAATATTATATATATATATATACATATATATATTGTTATGGTTCCTGTCCAAATCAAATAAAATATAAGAATGAATTGTCACTTTGCTGCTATTTGTATTTCTGTTGTTTTGCCTAAATAATCTCATCTAATAAAACATGACCTCACTGAATGTTTTCAAATGAACTTTAACAGTACATAATAAGGAAAACAATTACGTATAGCGTAGGAATGAATAAATATTGTTATTTTCTTTTATATGTCGTATTGGTAATGTCATATTTTATATACTCAGAGAAAAATAAAAAAGAAAAATACTAATCAATGTAATTAAAATATTATTTAAGATATTAAAAAAATAACAACTAATATAACATGAGTATCATCCATAAAGGGTTTCAAATTGATTTTGTTAAAGAAAAAAGGTTATTGAATTTAAATAACTAGTGATACTTTAATACCACTATAAATTCTTATAACAGCACGTAATTGTTTTAGAATTGAAATAATTAGACATAAATAATTATTACGAGATGTATTTGTTTACCTTTGTTTGGATAAGATATTTTAAACTTTTTTATAATTTATATATTTAGATAATAAAAAATAATATTAAAATATTATAAATTTTTAATAAAATAATTTTTATATTAAATAAAAAAATTTAAATGACTTATTTTTAGAGAGAGAAAGTTATTGAGTAATTTAGTATATTTTTTTTAAAAAAAATAAATAGTCGATAATTTAGAGATAGTCTTGTAAAATAGATCAAAATACCCTTAAAAAAATTCTTATTAAAGAAATTTGAAAAATATACAATATAATATGAAATGCACACTATTTCAAGACTATTTATTTTATAATTTTTAAATATGATTAAAAAAATATATAAAGGCAATAAAAGCATGTGAGTTTGAAAACATGTATGGAAGTGGTGTGATTTTGAGTGGTTAATTAATAGTCTACCATTTTGGAATGTGTATAGCTTTGATGGTTGGGTTCTTGACATCCATTTTTAGGATCAAAAGTATAAACATAGGTTGTAGTTGTGTCCCTCACCCTCATCTACAGTCGCCAGGCCCACTACTACTAACGCATTCACAAGACTGTGAATGATAATAATTTATAAGGATATGCTTTGTGTATGTTATTAGAAGCTCTATTCTCCAATGAACCAAATAAGACTCATATGACATGTTATTCCAAGTTAGATATTTCTGTCAACTCTCTTACCATGCATGGCTTAACCAATTCTCATTCTTAATTTTTTGACCCTTTTCATTTACATACCATGCATGTATATTGGGGACTAATAATCATGACTTTACAAACTATATATTGTAATGATTCATTTATGTGAATCCCTAACGCCAACTTAAACTCTCTCATGTGATTGGTGAGAAATTGTCAAGGAGAATGTGATTATACTCCCAAATACCAGACACCATGATTAGGGGTTGGTATAAAAGAATAATTGCACTTATCAGAGGGTTATTGTCAAACCCCTTTCCATGTTACAACAATGTGGTCCTCAAAGAAGAAACTTCAAGGAATCATATTTCCTTTTATGATGTATGGTCACCTAGACATGCAATATAGCCTTAATAATAATGGCATTAAACTGCTTCAGAACAGATGGCATGGGCAAAAAATTGCATTTAAAGTTGAGCAAAAAATCGTGCATTGAAGAATCATATGTAGCCATAGTATCATAAGCAAATTGACAAGGATTAGGAAAACTAGATATATGATGAACAGAGACCAGTCACATAGCAAACTTGATCTATAAATGAACCTATTAAATTGATGGCACTACCAAGCATAGGCTGTCTCTGACAATATATCTATAATTTTGTACATTGTACCTATATGAAACTCATTGCGTTTTGGTATTTGCAATTGAGAGATATAATCATCTTATGGTCCACATCTTCGAGTCAATTATGCCATGGAAAATTTGATGAATCATTACAACTAGTACTTACAACCAACCTATGCACAAAATGAAGAAAAAGTGGAGACATTGAGAATGATAATTATTTGCTTTGCATCCTTTCTTTGAACCTTGTTCTTTCTTTCAGATACTCCTCTATGGTTATTTGTGTGGAAGTAGATAAAACCATTTTCCTTCATATCTCAGCATCGTGCTTAGCCTATTGAAACTATATATTTATATAACTGAAACAGAAACTTTTTAAAAGCTAGTTTTAGATTTCATATTATCAGTGATTCAGTAAAATATGAAGATGGTGCCGTTTAGAATGCAAACTCCTTCAACAAGTGCAGTTCAAGTCAATAATTTATTCAATTACACAGATACCTACTCCACTTGAGTGAAACAACTAAATTGCTATATAGGTAAGGTTAAGCCTAATAATGTGCAAAATCGATTTTTTTTTTTTTTTGTATTTTATGAATATCTCTTCAGCATAAAACATAAAGCCTTCCAAAATCAAAATAAAAATATAACAAAGCTTTCCATAAAAAAAAAAAAAGTGTAATGGATGAGAGTGATATTTTCTTTAGTTTAGAAAAGAAGAGGAGAAGAAAAATAAATAAATAAATTTATCATTATGTATGTCAAGTGAGTACTTAAATTTGAGTAAGAAAAGATTATAGCCTCCGCCCTTTTCTTTTCTTTCTTTAAAAATATTAACCAAACTTAATCAACAAAAATTACTTTTCTTTCATTTTTTTCACAAAACACTGTACATGAAGAAGCTAAAGTAGCAGTAAGAATCAAAGTAAAATGTAACTGCTGTTTGTTAATTTCAGTCTCAAGTTTAAGCTAAGGAAATTTTTTTATCACTTATAATAATTTTATTTAGCTCAATCAAAATTGCTTTCGGTAAAAGAAGCTGATAATCTATAAAAAAAAAACTTGAGTTTAAATATTTAAAAAAAATAATATTTATTATATTTTTATATTCTTATGGTAATAAATATTTTCTTATTTAATAAAAAATTACCATTTAATAATGCTAGTAATACACTTCTTCCTGACACACTCTTCGTAACATACTTTCATGTTAACTAAAATCATAAGAGTCACATTTTATTTTTTTTCATTCTTAAATTAATATTTCTCATTTATAGTTTTAGTTCTCAATAAATGTTAAGTAACAACAAAAAAATTGTGTTAAAAAGAGAAGATTAGAGAGTGAGTTGTTAATATTTCTCTAATTTAAAATAAAAAGTAATTATTTTAATGATATAATGGTATTTAACTGGTGCGAATATTCTATATGAGAACTGGCGAATTAATGACTTACGAATCAAACAGCCATGACTACTGTACATGGTGGGTAGGAGAGTGGGATATGAAAGATATTTTTCAATGTGACTCTTAAGAATCAGATTCGTATAACTTACGCTATGAAATTTTCGTCATTTCACTGCTAAATGCAAAACTTGTGGTCTCTTCCAATCGTTTTCTCTCTAATGGAATTTGTATTATTAGGAGAATTCGTGCTCAACTTCGTGTAATTCCCTTTGTGATAACTTGCACTGTTCTATAATTATTTCATCTTTGCAAGTGTCAAGGAAGTGTGTGTGAATTGGGGTTAGACTTCATTGACAATATTATTAATATTATACTTTTGATTTTCTCTTTTTAAAATACAAAATTATATGATATTTTATAACGATTATCAGATTATTAAATAATTTTCATGTATGGTGTGTAATTAAAATTCATTATTTTACCCTCAAATTTAAAAAGCCCCTTTGTGCTCACCGTTGGAAAGTTCGAGAGTTTAATTCCTCACTCTTTCTTTGTATGTTACATGCATTTTCATACTTTCCAAGATACTGAAACTATTACAAAAATTTGCTTTGGTCGAATGGAAATTTACGACATGAAAGGAAACAAACTTTTTTTAATTTCTATCGAATTTTATTACTTATTTTTTTCTCTTTTTAATTTTTTTTTTCTTTCTATCTCCCTTTTTCACCCATTTAACACATAAAAAATAAATATCAACGTATCACTTTTTCTTATTTTCAATCTTTATTATGTCGCATTATAGAAATCAAAGGTTCATGGTGATCCATGCCCTATTTTCTGGCAACAGTACTAACAATTGTTGTTCATCAAATTAAAGACCCTGAGAACACACTCATGATTCTCAAGCCTCAGTCAATCTAATATTAATTGTTGCATGCGTAACTTCACATTAAACTGGCAACAGGAACAAGAAAATAACTTTATTGGCTTTTTGTTTACTATTACATGGCTAGTTACAATGAATATGGCTCAACAGTGTGCTCTTTGTCAAAGAAACCTGCGAACAATTACTAGGTGGCTAGATCAACTTTCCTTTCTTAGACATTCTTAGCATGTACGTGGGGCAGAGACGTTGGTCAGAATTCAAGTTCTCCCAACACAGAATTTTCTCGTAGACTATACTCTTAAAGTCTTTTGTCAATTAATTCTTGGACAATAGATTCAAAGTGAATGCAGGAGCTTTTATGTATACGACCGTTAACTCTGTTTACATTGTTTGTTTTTCTAGAAAATAAGAACTATCGATTCTATCATGACAGATATTGACTTCTAATACAAACAAGTCATATATTATTCATGAAGAAGAGTGTTTTAGAATGTATTCTCTAACATATGTGTAGATTATTTCATAATATTTAGTAAATTTTAATTAGTAAAAAACATGTTTAAAAATGGAAAAATTGTTTATAATTATTAATATTTTTATTATTAGTCAAGATCCGTAGAATACGATCATACAAAAAATGCTTTATTAATATTTTTTTTTTACTTTTGTAATACGTGTCTAAGAGCGTGCAATAAGATTTATGTATTATAAGTTTTTATTTTAAAAAATATATATCATAATCTCAGTTACTAATATTGAATGTTACCGTTTTCAATACAAATATATTAATTTTTAACGTGTTTGTTGGCACACATTTAAAAAATTGAATTGTTTTTTTATTTCAATACTGAAATTTAATAATTTTATTTATTTATTGAAAGTGTAAAAAAATACTATTTTATTTTTTCTACTTTTCTTATAAATTAAGTTAGATCTCAGATATAACAACGAGTATGTTTTAACTTAGAGAGTGTTTAAAATTATTCTTAAATTTTACACTATTTAATGTGTTATATTTAAAAGAGCGGTTAGATGATCGTTCTTAAAAAGTGGATGTCACTTAGACAATGGTAAAAAAGGTAGAAACAAATGTGAAAGATACCAACTTTATTAGTACAAAAAATATGAAAAAAATTTACAAATGTAAAAGATACTAAATTTGTTAACACATAAAAGATGAAAAAGATAAAGAGAACTTACATATATTAAAAAAAATTTGTTAGTAAGACAAAAAAATTCATAAAATATGAGTTAAGCGTGTTTCATTTATAAAATAAAAAAATTTTAGAGAGTAATTTTTTATTAACCGCTCTCAAATATTATTATTGAATAATTTTTATTAAGTATTATTTAAGTTAGAAACAGTTTAAAACTTTTTAAAATATTTATTATATTAAACATATAAAAATATAATAAATATTTATTTTATAAAATCTTGCTATTATTAATTGATTAAATTCAACCCTAAACTCTAAATTAATGAATCATACAGTTGTGTTGGTGTAAACCGAAAAGATAGTGAATAATATGATGTGAAAAGAAAATATATAAAGTGAATATAGAAAATGGATTTTTTATATAAAAAATTAATGTTAAAAGAGTAATTACCATTCTTTATGGTCAAAATTTGTATGCTATAAATTCTCAGTTGCTTATTTTTATGCTTAATGCATGGTCCAATAAAATCATGAAAATTTGTGGGTCTTGTTAAGCAGCGATTTAAAGATATTAGTTAAAGAATTAATGCATTAACAAGTATAGATGTGAATTTATTTTTATATTTTTTAATAAAATACTTTTATTTATAAATTTTTTAACAAGTGTCCTAAAAGCATTTGTTGGGATTTTTCAAAGTTTATTTATGTTGTATTCGTGTTGTTATATGAATTTACTCTTACGTGTATGAGATAAAAAAGAGTTTTGAAATTATAGAGAATAAATTTATTGGCAAATGATTCACATAAATAATTTTGAATATTTCTAAAATTTTATATATAATTTATGTGTTTAGAATTTTTTATTTAATGGTTGATTTGAAAATTAAATTAGTTAATAAAAAATTATTAAACAATGTAAAAGTATGTGTAAAAAGCATATATATATATATATATATATATATATATATATAAAACGTGCAACATGTTAGTCAAACTGATATTTCAAATATTTACATAAAAATCATATACTCATGAACCGTTGCCTAACACTTTATTAATAGTTCATTCAAATGTTTAATTAGATTTGCTAAGATATTAACTATGCCATCAAAATCAATGTGAAGAAAAGGGAAAACGAAGAAAAATTGCAACTGAAAAAAAAATAGACTAACTTTCCCATCACCACAAAGAGTAGCTAAATATAACGAGAAGAATTGAAGATTGTGATCAGACATCACGTGGGAACCTTACTCACTTAAAATTGTAATAAAGAGAGAGAGAGAGAGAGAGAGAGAGAGAGAGAGAGAGAGAGAGAGGTTTCAGGCATTGGGAACTCAGGTTTCAATTTCAACTATACGAAATAAAGAGATGCAAAGCTCAGATGCAGGAAACAAATCTACTATATATAGACATATAACTCTTTGAAATAAAAAGGCCAAAAACTCAAAATCCAACAAGTAATACGGTTCTTTTTCTTTAAGGTGGATACTAACTAGTGTCTTTATATAAAAATTAAGATATTAGTTAAAAGAAATTTTAAAAATTATTAAAAACTATTATCTTTATCATGGTTTTTAATAAAAATATTCTATTTATTAATTTTTTATTAATACTATTAAAGCATTAATTAATTAGTACTCTTAAAGTTAAGAAATTTCGGAATTTTACATTTAAATTTTTATGTTCATGTTCCTCTCATAGAAATTGAATCAAACCCCACATTAACAAATTAAAGTCACTTTCGAAAAGACCCTTTCATTATCTTCCTCTCCTTTTCCCCATACATGAAGAAATGGATGGTTTATGGAGCATGAAGACTGAACCTCAAGTCTCTTTCTCTCTCTCTCTCTCAAACTTTGAATTATTTTAATTTATTTCCAAAAAAACTCTGAATCTGAAATTTTTGTAAAAATAAAATTAAAAAATGTAAAAATTTAAGTACGTATTTTTTTAAAATTTCAAAATATGTGCTCCTTTATCGATAGTATAATTGCATTTGTTTAGAAATAGAATATAAATTACTTATAAATTGCTTAAAAGTAGTGCAATTTAATTCTCCAACACGAGAAGTTAAATTTTAGAGCGGGTTGAGATTGTTGGAAGGTCTATTTTCAGTCCATAAATACCTGTCTGCTAGGCCAACCCACTTCCATATTTTGCATCCTTTGTACCTGAGTTCAAGATTAACTCCTTAGAACTACATATAGTGCTGATTCACAAGGTAGACATAATAGCCTTGTTTGTTTCATCCTCTTACCCAAAATTTTCTTTGTCTATTATTATCTCTTTTCATGGTTAGTGGACTGCTTATAGCACACCAAAGTCTAGATCACAAAAAACCATTAGACACATCCATCCATTTAACACCATTTTTTTTATTTTCTAAATTTCCCTTTCTCTTGAGTTTATTTTAATTGTTATATTTTGCAAACATATATATTTTTAAATTATTGAATAAGGGTATTGAGTCATTTAATTAGTTTTGGCTATTTCTTTTAGTTTCAAACCATGGAGCTTCCCAATAATCAAGCTCAAGAAGGATCTTCTCAGAAGAAAATGGGAAGAGGGAAGATTGAAATCAAACGGATCGAGAACACCACAAACAGGCAAGTCACCTTTTGCAAGCGCCGCAACGGGTTGCTGAAGAAAGCCTATGAATTATCAGTGTTGTGTGATGCTGAAGTTGCTCTTGTTGTCTTCTCAAGCCGTGGTCGTTTGTATGAGTATGCCAACAACAGGTTTCACAAACACAACTCCTCTTAATTTTCCAACCTCCAAAATCTTCAAGATTCTTAATTGGTTCTATCTGGTTTTGTTTATTAATGGCTAATATTTGGTATAATCTTCTTAAAATGTGTCAAACTTGTTATAACCTTATATTGGGTCATGAAAATTTTGGTTTTTAAATATCATAAATTTGATACTTAAAAAAGTTTTAATTTTTTTTTTTGGAGGTTAAGACCAGGTTACAATTACTTTCTTCATTTCAAAGTGATTGCTTTCTCCAAAAATCTTAAATTTGTCCCTTTTGGTTTTGTTTTCTTTCATTAATTTTATTTTCCTCTGAGCTTTGTAGTATTTGTATAATTTATTTATCTCTCACCCTTATTACATTTTTATTCTTGTTCCTCCAACTGTTCGTTTGAAAAGTTGCAGATCTGTAGTAAGGCATAGAAATAGGTGTTAAGAAGATACTAGGAGTAGCACATATATAATAGATGAAGAAAAGGAACAGCTTTAAATATAGTTGCAAAGATTTGCAGGTCAGAGATCTTAGCTTCTTTGTGTATATTCTCCCATGCTCTTAAGCTTTTTCCAATTCTTTTCCTTTCTCTCTCTCTTTCCCTCAACACGTCAACCATAAAACCCACCAAAGCCTGCCACATGAAGCTGTCTTACACTCCTTGATCCTCTTCTCTTCTCTTCATCACGATCACTTTTTCTTGATACTCCTAATTAACTTGTCAGCTCATCAAATTCCAAGTTAGGGTTTCAGATTTTTCACTTGTTACACCCAAATCTGTTCATGTCTAAGTCTTTTAGCGAATCCGAGATATAGACATGTATACCAATTCAATTACCCCATTTTGTAAATGGAAATAATAAAACATGTCTTGATTTATTACCGTACAAGTTCGTAATGAAGAATAACCTATCAAAAAAACAAATATTAGGGCTTCTGGGGTCAACGATTTCATATTCCTTTTAAAGTTGAAACACATTTTTTCTCATTATTCTGTCACAAATTAAGTTGTATGCAGAGGTTCATGAAAGTCTTAAATTTGTTCCCCACATTATTCTGTCATAAATTTTGTCCTTTACATTATGGTCGAAGATACTTGCTGCAGTTAGGGTTTCCCATCTCGTGTGGGATTTATCAATGTCAATAACTCATTGTTTCCACAAGAAATTTCTGGCAGACGGGTTTGATATATTTGCAATTAGTTTCCAAAAATATCTTGAAATGATTTACTAAAACTATATTGAAGCTTATGATGGAGAATTGAGTAAAAGTTATGAACTAAGGTCCTATTTTTTATTTTTTTTTTATAAATAAAAGATAAACAGAAAATATTATTCTATAACAAATGTTATCCTTTAAGAAATTTAAAAAATATTTTAAAATGTCATTAAAGTTTTCTTTAGTTTTTAATGTATCTTAACATGATTCCTAATAAAATCATTATTTTAAATTTTTTTAATTAATATATGTTCTACTTAGCAAGACTCAAAATTCTTTAAACTTTAATATTCTTTTCTTATTTGTTTTTAAGTAAAATAAAATACAGCCGTTTTCCATTAAAGTAAGGGTCATAAAATACGATTCATCAGTCATGTGAAGTATTATTTCTTAGTTTTTCACTAAGAACAAATAGGGCTCAGTGATATTTATTCTTCCCCGCAGGGTATTTCATTCACTATGTATATGTATATATAATTGTCAAGATAATTTTCTTTCCCATTTTGCAGAATTTTTAAAATATTAATATCTGGAAGAGGTTATATATTATAGTGTTTTGGTGTTATTCTTTCTGGATCGTTTGTTTTTTACCCTGAGTTGCTAAAAGTAACACCATGATATCAGATTCTAAGAATGGCTAAAAGCAAAGCACCCCTCTCCTCTCATCTTTTTTCATTGTTTTCATCTTTGAGGAAATAAAGCTTCTACTCTTGACGTCAATTTTCTACCTACTCTCAATTATGTGTTTTGGGAATTTCAATGAAAAAGGAAGGTTACATTTACATTATTACGGCCTTATATATGAATATAGTTTATAGTCCTCTTCGTACTCAATGCATTAACTATTGGTATACTAGTTTGTGTTTGAAGTTTGAATTTTAAGAATTAGTTCAGAGAGAGAGAAAGGGGTTTGCATTCTTTAGAATATTTCAAAGAATGAGACTTCACATATACGGATTCAGCTTCAGCTGGATAGTGTTCTTATAAAAATATAAGAAACAAAGAGAGTACGATCCAATGAAAATTTCTGAGTTGATGACATTTGTTTCTTAGTTTTCCAAAGTTCACTGACACTATATATCTTTTAGTTCTTCGAAAGAGTAATTTGAATAATATTTGCAATTCAAAGGGTTTGTAGCAATCGAGGCGTAAGAATTAGGGATTCTCATGGTTATTAGACCATGGGTAATGGGGCAGTAGTAACACGTTTTCTCAACTTAAGAAAAGGTTTTATTATTATACTTCACCCAATAAGTTTGCAAGATATATATATATATATATATATATATGAATAAGTTAGTTTTATGGCATTGCAAGTCTTTAATTAGTGGAAGAATTGTAGTTGTATAAAGTTTATAACCTCAAAGTTCTTTACCCTTTCATTATTTTTCACTGCATGATTGCATTTATAGCTTAAACCTCAAATTGAACCCAAAATTTAGTCTAAATATTTGATAAAATCAATAATTTTCAGAGAAATTAAGGTTGTGTTTAAATAGAAAATTTTAAAATTTTAAAAAATATGAAATTAACAATGAAAAATGATAATCAAATATAAAAAAATAATGTATGATAGTTATAAAAAAAGTTAATATAATAGAAAAAATTTTAAATTTTCTTTTAAAACTTGTCATTTGAAAATTTTCTATTTATTATTAAATATATATATATTCAGCCACACAACCGTTTTATTTCACACTATATGAATTTTGTTTAAACATCATATTGCACCGTGCAATATACAACCACATTGAATATATACAGTATAGGTAAACCCTATAAACTCTAAATATCTAGAGTTATGTTTGGGAATATTTCCAAAATGATATATCATCATCCATGTATGACAAGCTCAATTTACACGCTAACGATGTAAATGTGATACAAATGCCAGTTTCAAGTTGGTAACTTAGTCATATATATATATATAAGATTTCGTGTCTTCAGATGATAATGATGCATATTTCTTACGGCAAATGGTGTACACATGATTTTACACATATAAATTTCAATCTCAGCTCTTAATTTAAGAATTCAATGTCTAAGAACAATGATTTCTCTTCAGTAATATATATAATGCTGAGTTAAATGTTTCGGTCAAGAAATTAATTGTTGTATATCACTGGTTTATGCAATTAATTGCTTGTATTGATTGTATATATTTGGCAGTGTTAGAGCAACTATTGAAAGGTACAAAAAGGCATGTGCTGCTTCCTCAAATGCAGAATCTGTGTCTGAAGCTAATACACAGGTAAAACTATTCAGATAACTAGTATAAAAGAGTGGAATGGATCACTTGTCATGTGCTGAATCTTACTAATTATATATTAAAAAATTTATAAATAAAAATTAATTAATAGTATTAAAATAAACGTAAATTTATGATTATTCAAATATAAATCTAAACACTAACTTAATTTTTTTGGAAGAGTAATGAAACATTGATAACTAGCTTGACCCTGTAAAAATTTTAGAAACCCATCCCCACTGCGTTTATTTATTTATTTGCTAATTTCGTAATTTTTAAAAATTAGCAATATATAAAATATATTTTATATCTAATTAGAGCAGGTATCCCATGTATTATGGGTGTTTACATAATACATGTAAAATATGAAAATATAAACTTAATAATATTTAAGGAAGAATATTTTACCAGGATTAAAAATATAAAATATAAAAACATAAGTGTTTGAAAACTTTATTTAAGGAATATAACACTTTATAATATATAAAGGTGAACGCTGAAAACTTAAATAAAAAAAACGATTACATATATATTATTATTAATGCAAATATGTAAAGTCAACTTTATATCTTAACTGTATAATATTGTAATTTATTTATAATCTAGTTAAGTTATAATATGCATTTGAGGTTAGTGTTTGTATAATTATATCTCCATAAGTCATGCCATCTACAGTTTAGTATGTCACAAAATTAACTGTTTTTGTATATAAGTCTTTCTATTTGGTTAATTAGTTTTCATTTAGTATTAATTTTTAATTAAAGTTGGACTTTTATCTCAAAAACTTTAAAAAATTACCTAAAATTTCTCCACAATTTACGGTATTTTAATTCTCCGCCATAAGATTCTGAAACACATTTTATGCAAGTATGACTAACACTATATCAATATCAGTTTTACCAGCAAGAATCATCCAAATTGAGAAGACAAATTCGAGATATTCAGAATTTAAACAGGTTAATTTCTTCTTGATGTGTATTTTTTTATCATACTCTTTCCACTGGATAAACCCATCAATTAGTACAACTTTGCTTTGCAGGCACATCCTTGGTGAAGCACTTGGTTCCCTGAGTCTTAAGGAGCTAAAGAACCTCGAGGGTAGGTTGGAGAAAGGTTTAAGCAGAGTTAGATCTAGAAAGGTACATTAATACAAGCTTTTAGTATGACAACTATTTAAGGTATTTGGTATGTAGACAATATAATTCATTTGGGGGAATTTTGAAGAATAAGTATATTCTCACACTTTTTAATTTAACAACATTTTATATCTAAATTAAAAGCATCTATCATTTACTAGTTGATATTTCTAAAATGTAAACTTTTTCATCAATTACTAAAAATATGGTTAAACAAGTCACACAGATGAGAGTAAATTAATTGAGTAAAATACAAGTAGAAAAGAGCTTTAAAATTTATATTAAAACCTAGTTTGAGTGAGTTTGTAAATATATAAAAGAAGAAAAATAATAACAAATGAATAAAACACTTGTTATATGTTAAGATTAACTTACTCTATTTTTCAGAGGAAAATTTCATTTATTTTTTTAAATTTGAAGAAATAAATTATTTTTAACTTATAAAAAAAATTATTCATTTTTTATATTATTTTTTTTCTTACAAGGATTTAGTAATTTAAATTATATGCTTAACCAATTATTTTGAAATGTATATTATTTTTCTTGCTGTTAGTATATGTTTTATTCCTTTGGACTGACGCACTCTAAATTTTGCAGCATGAAACCTTGTTTGCTGATGTTGAGTTTATGCAAAAGCGGGTACTAATAATTAATCTCCTTTCGTATTATTAACTTATGCTTTGTTTGTTTCTGTATATATTGTAGTCGATCACCAGCACCATGCTAAGGTTCCAAATAAAATGAGAACACAGAAGCTGTATTCATTACGTATAATCTTTTATCTACTCTTCTCCCCTATAAAAATAAAGGATTGTAGGTGCTAAAAATTATGAACATCATATTAAGATTCAGTTTTATATCAATGTTATACAAAGGTATCAAATTATAATCTTTTAAGTTGAAGTAACTTTTACATTGTTTAATAACTTTTTATTAAATAATTTAATGTTAATTATATAGATCATATTTGTAAAATTTTAGATCAATTTAAAATTATTTATACCTTATTCTTATGCATCTATTTAACATAATTTATACATTTAAAATATATAAAAATAAATATTTTTTTATTTTGTCACAAATAATCAAAATAATATATAATTATAATACATATTCAATTTCGTTTTGCTATTTACTGCCATTGTAACAGTGAAATTGATACGAGCTATGGAGTTAATAAAATATAAATTATTAAATAAGGTGAGAAAATTAAAAAAAGACAATTATGTGTTAGAATAAAAAATAATATTTCTAACTTTTATACATGGTATTTTTTCTAATTCCAACCCTTAACTTTATTATGATATAATTTTAATATATAGTATTATAAAGAACAGAAATTTATAAGAATCGCACACATATATAGATAAGATTTAAATTAATAAACTTATTTTATAAAATAAAATTAAAAATAAGTACAATGAACAAAAATATATTTTGATCAGATGATAAAGGGCAGCAATAACAATTTTGGGTGCTAATAATTGTTTTTAATCACTGTTTATGAGTTAATTTATCGTGTGTCTTCATTATAAATCTTCTTGATAAACTAATTTCCCTTTTAACTGGAAAGCCTACTTGTAATTTGATTTCACCATATTGATCATGGTTGAAATAACAACATATTAATTCTATGCTCCATTATTAAAAACGGACACTGAAGCAAAAAAATCATCTCAATTTTGAGCCAAAATATTTACACTGGTAAACTCATGCTGACATAATTTTGTTGATAATATGCAGGAAATTGAGCTGCAAAACCATAATAATTATCTGCGAGCTAAGGTTTCTCTCATTCCCTTAACACACACTAATAATCAATCTGAAGTCACATAAATGTGTTGTATTGTATCATTAATCAATTGAGTGGAGTGAATGATGACATTGTTGACGAATGGTGCAGATAGCTGAGCATGAGAGAGCTCAGCAACAGCAACAGAATATGATGTCAGGAACTCTGTGTGAGTCCCTTCCTTCACAACCATATGACCGCAATTTCTTTCCTGTAAATCTAATAGGTCCTGATCATCAATATTCACGTCAAGACCAAACTGCTCTCCAACTAGTGTAAGCAATTCATCTTCCACTATTCACAATTGATTGCTAAGTTACTAATTAAGAGTGTTTAAAAATATTATGAAAAGTTTATATTTATAGAACTAACGCAAAAATTATAACTACTCCTGTTAAAGTAAATGTGAATATATAACAATTGAAATATTGAAATCTCAATCTAAACTAATATATTGCTTAAAGAATTATGAAAACTGTGATATATGGGTATTTGAATGCTTCATGGGGCTGAATGACCAATGCAAAAGTTATGTATTTTCTTTCAACAATAAATGATCAACACTGTCAATAAAGTGCTATAGTTATTTTATAAGCTACCATGCAGTAATTAGTGTCGTTTATTTCACGTAACTTTTTTACACCTACCTTCGCATTTATTGGAAAAAAAAAAGTTTTTTGTTCTATGTCCTCTCTTTTTTGTAAAAATGGTTTTGTCATACTTTCAAGGATGTATATATTCACCTTAGGATAATGAGAAACAAAGAGAAAAAAAAAAAGAAATTAAATATGATGAGTGATGTGATGGGAAGTAAAGAGTGTGTGTAAACATTGTAGGGGAAAAAATTTAAAATCTTCTTCTTCTTCTTTTCTGTCAAGTTTACATTTTATAAAGTGTAAACTTTGAAGGGCGCACTAAGCATGAAGTTTTCTTGCATGGTGAGGAAGATGTTAAACCTTCTCCAAGGTTCAAAAAAGGATAATTAACGAACTAGTTGTGCTAATTAGTTAATCATTTGAAAAAAAAATTATAGAAGAAAAGGAAAGGGGACAGTTTGTTAGATTTTGTGTTGTCTTTTTTTGTCGTATAATATGCTTCTACGTTCAGTATAAGTTTATTGTAGATTTATTAAGAGGTCGTTACTCTACATAGTGATCATGATTTTATTTGCTTGTTGTTTTCTATACATAAGAACATGAGAAATGCATCCATCACACTTTTTCAAATATACTCTTTGTTATTAACTAAAATTTATTAAAAATATAAAAATATGTAGGCCCTATTTTTAATTTATGAGTCATATTCATACTTTTGTAATTTTAGTGAATAATTAAAAATTACCACATAAAAAGCACGTAAAAACATAGTTTTTAACACTCTTCATAGCAACATTCTCCAATTTTGGCATGCTCCTAACTTCCCATTTTTCATCTTTGAATGCAGCTGATATGCTGGAAAAGCCACTGGATGTTGTGTCACAGTCTTTATATGTTTAATCTATTTAAAAACTTACATGTAGTGTCCATATAGTGGAGAGCCCATAAGGGTATACATGCCTGTGCCTTTAGAATTACTTTGCTAAAGGTCATTGGACTGTGAACTAAATGAACCAGCATTTTGGGCCCATATTTCATACAATATTGTTTATGTATCTTTAATAAAACAACTAGTTTATAAATTTTAATGCCTTATACTTGTGTCTATTTTGGCCTCCTACTATAAAATGACAGTTTTAAAGATGAATTACTTGGTATAGTAAATTTGAAAAGAATGGGGTGTCAACACATCATACACAAATTTCATATTTTTCCACCAATTTATTGCCGGTTTTGAAATTCTTATATATATATAAGCTAAAATATCCCTCATCATTATTTTGATTATAATTTTTTCAAACATGCTTTGATATATATATATGAAAAGGTGTTAGGGGAGAGGTTAGATGAGGGAGCCTTTGAAAAAACCAGTAAACATAAGTTTATTTTCATTTTTCTAAAAAGTTTAATTTATTTTACTTTCTTTCTTCATAAATATTTATAAAAAACTTTATCTAACCTAAAATTTTTCTTGACCTTCAATAAGCGCTTCTATCCTTCACTTGTCTTCTTTTTAGTTTTCTTCATTCAATTTTGTTCCTTTTATCCTGAGACTTCAAATTTGCCCAAAGAAAATATGAAAATGATATTCCAAATTGGTCTTCTTCCTCCTAATTTCGGTAGGAGAAATTAGTGTAGAATATTTCATTCTCGTTGCTCAATTTAGTCCATTCAAAACTTCATTGCCAGAGAATTTTCATTCTTTGACAAATATGTGACAATAATATACAGTGTGAAGAATATTAAAACTTTTGAAATCATGGCCTAAAGAAGTGCCAAAGCTGGAGACCTGACTAACAAGTGGATCAAAGACAACTATCTTCTCTTTGAACTTAAATTATACATCTATATGTAAGATCAGATCAGGCAAATATTTAATGACTCTTTTTTGTTTCATTAATAATATGTGTAGTGTTTTGTATAATCATATGTATCATATTATTCAACCTCTCTGGTAGTAGTCACAAACAACAAAGAATGAGTGTGGAAAAAACCAGGTCACACTCTCGAGAAGGAATCAAAGTTCAAACTCCAGAAAAAATGGAAATTGTCGAGAGGGCCCTCTAGTTGGTATAATGTTAGAGAAATAACTCATAACAAAGCCTGTACGGATAACGTGATTAAGACCAAAAACCACCCTTATGACTGTCATCATAATAAATCTCTTTTAATAAATTAGTAAAACATAATTGAATTGTTAATTTAAAAATATATTGCGATTAAAGCCAATAAATTTGAATCCATATCTAATACCTAACGCATTAACATTGATTTAATAGCTGCAACTAGAGACTGCATATGAAGCTTGCGTTTTCTAGTGGGTGATAGTTGTGGTTTCACATGGTGTTAGAGCATTGGGGGCTAATAAAAGGTAAAAATTTAAATACACTACCCTTACATATTTTTATACTATTTTTTAAATTAAAATCAAAATTTTAGTTTGATAAGCAATTATATTGTACGAGTTATTAAAATAATTTTTTATATAAAATAACTCAAAATATTTAAATTACTATACTAAATTTTCTCACCATAACTACTAACACTCTTTGCCTCGGCATGAAATGTAGGAAAAGCGACAAATTTGGAGAAAGCAACATGCATGCATGGAAAGTTATCCCAACGTTACTATAACACTTCAAGAGAAACAAAGGATCACATGTGGGAACCTATACTGTCGGTGCTACTGTGTGAGTGGAGCCAGTATGGAGTTTTTTTTTTCTTACTTCATTAGTTTCATTTAAACTATTTCAATAGAGAATCAAGATAATTGAGTCAGAGAAGTCAAAATTCTGATTCCATAAAAGACAAATCACTAATTGCAAGTTGAAAAGTTTTTAATTCTATATTGAAACTCTTGAGCAAATAACTCCATATGCTCGATTTGAGCATGTTTGAAAATATGGCACTAGTATGGTCCGAACAGATAGGTCTTAATGTTGCTTTTCTATGTAGTTGACTTCTTGCAACAGTGACCGAATTCGGGAAATATTGTTACCAGAGCATGTTCCTTGTCTAGGTTGGAGGCACAGAAAATTGTAGCCATCAATTGTAAGTTTTATTATTATTATTATTATTTTGCCCGCTTTTGAAAGGTTTACATGTCTATTGATATCCATAAATTTGAGAAGATGATAGTGATTTTTTTAATATTTTAAAGATTAAAGAGTATTTATTTTATAAAAGCATAGAATGTCCTCTTCATTTAGGTAAAAATACTACTTTTTAATATATTTTAATAACATGAGGATGGTATTACGAAAAAAAAAATACAAATGATGAACAGATCAATTATTTTTTGGGTGGCATTTGAAGTTTGAAGAATGTAATACTAATCACTTTCTTCTGCTTCATGTTCCACAGCCATTTCATTCATTGCTTTCAACTGCGCAAGGATAGCTGCTATGGAAGGAAATACTATAGCAAACAATAAAAGATTGTTCAAATTTAATTTTAGTCTTTCAACTTGCATCAAATTTTGATTCTAGTCTCTATAATTTTTTTCCCCTTTCATCCCTATATTTTAATAAATTTATAATTTTAGTCCTTACTTATGTAACTTTATGAAAAAATTACGACAGAAAATTTGACTTGACAACATCTAAATTATCCATCCAGAGCATTATTTAACATTAATTGGGGACCAAAACTACACTTTTTTAAAAATATAATTTTATAGGAACTAGAATCAAAATTCAGTAAATTTAGAGAAAATAAAAGTAAATTTAACCTATAAAAGATCTAACAGAAGAATTATACTTTACGGGGCCAATCCTTGAACCAAAATAAGGAAGAACAGCATGAGTTCTGTTTTCGAATTAGTGAGTTGAAAATACATCTGTACAGATGTTAAACATCTGTTTTACTTAGTCTTTTGTATAATTATCTCCATATACACAATAAGAGAATAAAAGAGTGGAAGTGATGTAAAGCCAAAAAAAATGCACAACCTAATTTGTCAGGCTCCTTGAATAAGCACTTCCAAGATCAAAGTGATGAACCCTCAAGCTGCATGTAAAGTGATTATCTGAGAATTTTATGTAAAGAGGCTTAGAGAACCTTCTAACTGAAATTTCAAATCATGCAAAATAATTTCTCCATTCCAGAAAGATAATTTTCATAAGGAAATTTACAGTATTGTCAGGCAGCTAGATCATCGATGATTATCTTTCTTAATTGAAGATACTGCTTCCAGTAGGGTAGGCTTCATCTATTTACTATTTATATGGACATGGCGTAGCATAACTGATATACTGTGCAGAGCGTAAGAGTCAGAGACTGAAGGCAGAACCTTCTTCCCTCTAATCCCATACGGTATCACTGGTTGAATCTCAATAAATATTGGAGGTGAAAGAACTTTGTACCTTCACCCTGTAATTCTACATTTCCTAATAAACTTATTAGAGATATTTACGTATCTACTCCATAACCTTCGAACCTGTGTGGAACCAATTTCAAGCCATGGCTTTGCAGGGCCACTGAAATGAACCACAGCGGCAGCTTCCAATCTCTCTTTGCTAATTTCCTCTGTTTGATAGCGATAACCCAAATCAGTCACAAGCATTGATGAATTTATAGGATGCACTTGACCCTCAAATGCAATCAAGGCAGGTGGAAGCACTCCTGGATTCCACAACGCAGTCTCAGAATTGAGATTCTGTGAAATCAAATAAATATAGATGTAAAAACACTATAGAAATGACTAAATTTACCATGCTTTGATTTTGTTGACATGTGACGTAGTATACAAGTGCAGAATTCTCTCTACTGTATGACTTCTAAATTATAATGCAGTTTTCACTAATGTTAGACGTCTATGCAGAATGTAATGCATTTAGACCAATTATTGTTTAACAGTGTGTAGAAGAGTTAAAACATCACATGAACATTTTAAATCACTCAGGTTCTTCACTGAGGATGAGATACGCTTTATTGGAAAAATGGAAATTTAAACCTTGAGTCGCTAGTTTAATCTTGATGCATATGGAAGATTACCAAAATACATTAAATAGCCGAATGTAGAGGCTTCATTAAGCGCATTACATCAGCGTACACTTACAAGTTTCAACCATTGATGGTAGGTCTTCGTTATGTTTGTTTTCCGCCAAGCATCAAGATCAAATATATTCATGCCATAGAGCCATACACACTCATCACCGTCAAAGTTTGACGATATGAGAGGATGAGAAAAGTTCAAGTAGTTCACGTATCTGCTTCCGGGGCAGCAGTTGTCTCCACACCATGACTTGAATACAGAACCAATGGCTTTGCCATGAAGATCTAGTTCCCACAAAGAAGATATGTCATGTTGTACTACAACATCATCATCCAAGAATACTATCTTTTTGAGATCTGGAAACAGCTGTTGTGGTCCACAAAAATAAGATGATGACACAATCATCGCCAAGAATTTAGACTTTTTATCAGTTATTACTCAATCAGAGGGCTACCAAAAATAACTAATTACCTCAGGCAAATAAATGCGGAGTTGATTCATCAAGGATAGGCTGTTTGGCCTTAAAGCCTCCACGTATCTGTTATGCTCTTGACTATAGTAGAGGTCCTTCTCCTTATTATAAAATTGCTTCCAAATTAAGTGATTAGTTTCCAGCATCTGTTTAACACCAGCATTCACTTCTTCAGACCAGTCATATTGGTGTAATCCCCTAACTTCCACCACTGCTGATTTAATAGAATTGGTGGCAAACCAAGCATGCATTGGAGCATAAGTTTTTTTGTCAGTAACAATATGAAAAACTAAATTCTCTGGGTTGATTGAACTTTCAACTGTTGAGGTTACAACAACAGAGGCAGCGAGGACATTGTCAGTAAGGAGAACCAGGTGGTGAAATGTAGGGTCAACAAGGCGAGATACAAATTCAGGAAGAGGTAGACGAGATCTGGCCATGGCATTTACAGCGTATTCTTCAGCCAACTTTAGACAAAGACAATGTAGACTTTTGGGAACACCATGAGACGCTAGATGCCAATAAACTGACTCTTGCTGTCTTGCAGATTGTACCTTGCGTTCCAACTTTGATAGCTGAAGATATAAAGAAGAAATTGCATATTTTGTGAAAAGATTAAAACTTCACAAACTATGTTCAGTGAATTTAATATATGTAGCAAACAAGAACCTATGCTTCATTGGCAAACAATTGAATGAAGCAAACCACATACAGATAGATTTTGATTATGATGCTATCTTCACCTACATTCCTTATTCCTTATAATACTTATTTTAGAATTAATCAAACCAAAAGAATGCATATACTCTCTTAGGCTAGTCAGGAATTACCTCCAACTAAAGGTCCTTTTTAGAAAACCTCCTGTAATTCAAAACTTGACAACTCAACTCCCTAAACTTTCTACATCGTTCAGTGTAGTGAAAAGTTAACCCGTCCATGGGCAGAAAAGCCCTGGTAAAGAGTTAATATGTACAGTTTGATAGGTTGAAGATGACTTGTTCTGTTTTGAACCACATGGACCTCTGAAATTGACTTAGAGTTGAAGGTAATTTCTTGCATTTTATCCTACATTTTACCTGGACCACTTTTACAGCATTTGAGCAAATGCCATAAATATTTATCAAAATTGGAATATAAATAATCAATACTTTAAACTTCAATTCAACTCGGTACATTTCAGGTTAAGTTAATTTTTTATTACACATTCCTAATCTACATCCATGTTCTCTATAGACATCCAATTAGAACATATGTGCCTCAAACCATCAGTTGTGCAAGTTGTATCAATTTCCTTTCTTTTTGTTTTATGTTGTTTAACGGTGCAAGTGTCTGTGTTTTAGTGCACAATTATGATATGTTTATCTGTTAGTCGCGTTGGCTTCTCCTGATTTTCATTCCTGAAATGTGCACACTGACCTAAGCAATAGGTATATTGGGATAAGAATTTACCATATACGGCGCCTGATTGTTAATAAACATCAGAAGGAAACAAAAAAGGAGTCACTAGGAAAATGAAAACATTGATATCATTATCATAAAACTAGAAAAAGCAAATAGCAAGTTTTTATATACCATGGCTTTGGTCTTTAAAGCAAATGCCTTGAGGTCTTGTTTTGAGGTCATCTCTTTCACAAGTTCATTGAATGACTCGGCTCCTTCGTTAACGTTACCATCGTTTGCCTCTATTAGCGCTTTGGTCAGCTCATCTCTGAGTTCCTTCAAAGACATACATCACCATAGTAAAAAATAGAACATAAATTATCAATTTTTATTCTTAAAAATTTAAACGGGGCCCGGAGTCTAGAAACCGCGTTGACGATTACAGGAGAGTGCAAACCAAAGTTAACTGTTTCCCACATCATTCCAATTTTATATCACGACATTGCTCCTAATATCATGTTTAGGAAAGATTATTTTTTTCGAAAGTTTAATTTTCAAAAATTTTCTTAAGAAGTTGATAAAAATAAATGAACATTTTTGTAAAATAAATCGAACTAAACATGTAATTAATTGAACGATTACATAGATTAGAGACAAACGATCCCAGTAGTGAAGGTGCTTGTACAAAAAGGCAGAAGAGGAAGAAATAATTACCCTCCAAAATGGCATAGCCATGGCCCACAGGTAGCAGGAATGCAACTTGTGGAAGTTCCGACAATGCACCACCATTATAGTGGAAGCATTATTCTTTTTTTTTTTTTTCTTATTTTTGTTTTAAAGGAAAAGAGGTTTTATTATGTACTGTTTCTCAATTTAGACATACTTAAACTAAGTGTTGATACATTATTTAAAAATAATGAATCTTCCAAGAAGCAATCGTCACCGTCTAGCCATTTTTTATAATAATACAATATAAATTATTTTTATGTAAAAAAGAAACTATATATGTCAAAATTACATCCAAACACAATTGTCATTTTTAACTCATTAGATGTTTAAATTATATATAATGTTCGCTTGTATTCTATATGTTAAATTAACCTATAGGTCTTTGAATAATTTAGAAATCTTTTCAAAAATTTCATACTTAAAATTTTAAAAATAAGTTCTTAAATTTTTAAATTAATTTTAATCGAAGTACTGACCATATTTTTATTAAAGTTCTATTAGGATTTCATTAAATACAAAGATTTAGTTAAAAGAATTATTGGTTTAATATAATAATTAAATTTATGAGTTAATTCTTAAGTTGTTTAATTTTTTTAATTAAGTATCTGCATTTAATGAAACCATAATACATATACCTAATTAAAATTATTTAAAAATTCAAAGCCTTAGTTATAAATTATCAAAATATCAGCCTTATTTAAAAGTTTTCATCTTAGAGATCTATAAATTAATCTAACCTATTTTATATTTCATAGTGTAACTTTAATTTTAATTATGTTGTACAGGTAAGTAAATCAACTTTTTTATGGTAAGATAAATAGATGACCCATCCAAGCCATAACAAAGTAGGATAAATATACACTAAATACCTACTTTAGTCCATCAATTGTAAATGTCCATCACATTAGTTTATAATTTTACAGAAATCTTAATTTAGTTCTTATTTTTTCAAAAATTTAATCACTTTAGTTTTATTTTATTTTACTTGAAAGACTAAAGTGATTGTTCTCTCTCTCTCTCTCTCTCTCTCTCTCTATATATATATATATATATATATATATACGTGAGAAAATGTACCCCAAACAAATGATCGATTTAGGATTAGGTTTTTGTCGATATCCATTCTGTAACTTTTCCCTTGTCCTTACTCCTTTTATTACATAAATAACCCATCCTCTAGCATCTGACAAACAACTTTAACCACATGAAGCAAAGAATTCAAAAGCTGAGATATTTCGTTCACAAGATAATGGCAAGTCAAGAAAAGGAAAGAAAATTACTTTTGAAAAAATAAAAAAAGGATAAAACAAAAGTATCTCGTACTGGATGGATATGATCCATTCAAAGGCTGTCTAATTTTGTCAAAATAATGCTTGATGGTTGGAAGGACTTAGCTTCAGTTGGTGACAGATAGACAAACCCCTTTAATTTTTATTTATTTATGGAATATTTCGCGGTACTGTATATTTAAGATCATTCATAAGTCGACATAACAACTTAGTTCATTGTTGCAATTTTAGTTTATTTTGTGAGGGCCGCAATGTTTTATTTTATTCTATTTTAATATGTCTACTAAATACTCCCTTAATCTTGTAGAGATGGCTACAACTACAAGAAACTTCCATTTGTAAGATAGCCTTTACTCTTACGTTTGTGTCAACAAGTACAAAAGATAATTTTAAATACTTCATCTTATTCTTCGGGTAAAACCTTATAATTATAATGAACTCTTTACTGTTATTTATATTCTTCACACTTAACAAAAAAATTTGCAGATTAATTAATAGAAACATAAAATAGAGAATAAAGTAAACTAAAGCGAATGCGACCCAAATAGCATAAATTTTAGGTTTTACTTTTAAATATATTGAAATTGTCTCCGAACACAAATACTGACAAAATTCTAAAAATTGTCCATTTGATAAAATATTACGTCAAACTTACCAAACATACAATATTACTTTCTGTTTAGCCAATATCCAAATAAATTCTTATAATACAGTATTAGCTTTTTGTTAATATGCAGAGATTTTTTAATCCGTGCAATAAATATCGATTACTTTTTTCAAATAGATTGCGGCCACCATATTTGAAAAAGGTACTTGACTTTTTTCTTAGGCAAAAATGGTTTAACGTTTAAAGAAAATATCACACCCGTTTGTTAAAAAGTTGAATAAAGTTAATTTTAAATTGTTAACTATAATTAAAATATGTATTGAAATTAACAGTAACATAATATTTTACATTAAAATATGCATATGATGTAGGAAATTGATTTTTTACGTAAAGCAAACAGAAACTATTTGATGAATTTGAAATTAAGAAACCTACAAGATCATTCACACTAGGTAAAATGATTTTTTTTAAAAAAAGTAGTTTACATTGTAACTGATTGAAAGCTATAGTTGGTGTATCTTTTGATGTCACAATGTTTGTATTAAACAGGAATTTTCATAAAAATATTAAAAGTCTGCATCTTAATAAATTTCTAATTCTAAATATTGAGTTGAGTTAATTAGAGGGGCAAGTGAATCAAGTAACGAATGAGGAAAACATATTAAAACATGGTTAAAATATAAAGAAAATAAGAAGGGTAATTTAGTAAATGAGATACTTACCAGTGACGTGTCAACCCCACTGAAAATCCTCCACCCAGCACACTCTGCAACAATCATTTTCGCCGATACGCTCTAATCAACATCTCAATAAATGAATTTACCCCTTTTACTATTTTTTATTTTTTTAACGCATTTAATCATTATAAACCCAAACGAGCAAATTTTCTGAAAATGCAAATTATTAAATGAAAAGCTTTAAAAACATCAAAAGTTAATTCTTCAGAAAGAAAATCCTTCTCTTCGGACATCGGTAGGCTCCGAAAATGAAAATTCAGACAGAAAAAAAAAAAACTATTCGAAACGGATAATTTCAATTATATTTTTTTCAAATAAACTTAATTTCCAATTTCAATAAATTGAATTATACTACATTTGCAACATGTTTCAACTTTTACAACTTTTATATATTTTCAAATTTAAAACTATATTTATCAAATAAATACAATTACACAAAATGTAAAATTAAAAGAAATTATTTTTAAAAAAACTTCAATTTTCACTCAAATGTAAACATTACCACTCGTATTTAAATATTTTAAAAAATAAATTACTAATTTACAGATATTTAATAAAATTTAATTAAATTAATATTAGAGGAAGAATCAACACACAAATGTTAAGGAAATAATATCTATATCACATTTTAAACGAGTAAATAGTGGCTAGAAAGAGTAATTATTGTGAAATAAGAAAAATTTAAAATAGAAAAAGTTTACAAAACGTCTTTTTCTGCTGGTTTACTGAACCCAAAAGAGTTACTGAAGTAACTGGATTGAGAGTGAAAATGGTAAAATAAAATAATTGAAAAGGTGAAAATAGATTACCCAATGAAGAACAAGCCGCAGCTGATTCGAGCATCAAGATCGCGATCCTTACGAAGAGAAAAGGCAACACGATCCCTACCACCAACACCACCGGAAGCACCGTGCGAGCCGAAATCCGGCGACCGGAGGCGCTTCCGGTTGTCGCCGTCGTCGTCTTTGCCGATCCTTTTCCGGCCCCGGTACCGTTCGATATCGTCACTCTCTTTATTCCCTTCGTTGATATGTAGAACTTCATCTCATCGATTCCATTAATCAATCTAACTCCTCTCCTCTGTGTCTATGTCCTTCTTCTTCGGATCGATTCAGCTTCTTTGATTCTTCATTGCTTCGAGATCTGAAGCTTCATTGCCTCTCTCTGCTTCCTCACTGGTTCAGTGCGAGAGAGAGAAGGAGTAGAAGTATTCGTGTTAGCGTGTTTAGGAGAGAGAGAGAGAGAGCGAGAGTGAGAGAAATTGCATTTGAAGTAGGGAAAAAGAGTTCACGGGTTTCGAATTTTTCTTTTTTATTTATTTTATTTTCTTAGCTTCTACGGCGAAATCAATTTTCCCGAGAAAGAAGAGCGAGAAAAGAAAATTTGATTTTAAATTTTTAATAATAAAAATAGAAAAAAATTGCTGTGAGAGAAAGTACAAAGCCGCGTTTAATGCCGCGGGAAATTATTAGATTGCAATGGACACGTTAGCTATTTATATGAGGGTGAACTATGATATTACTCTTTTGCCACTGGGTTTTCGAGTTATTTACGGTTTTGACATTTACTCGTTATCTCGCCGACACCTATGTGACGTGGCTAGGATCGGATTCAATGTCTTTGTGAGGTCGCCTGTAGAGCATTGTTTTCTTTCTGCAACGGAATTATTACACTTTTCAAGATAAAATCAAACCTTTTAATTATGTATCAAAAAATTAAAATCAAACCTTTTAATTCAATTTTTTGAAAAATATTTTTCCCTGGTGAAAAAAGTATTTTTAATTTCAATGCAAGTAGTGTTAACGAAACGTTTGTAAAAATTTATGATAATTTGTGAAAATGATTTACAATTTTTAAATTTGTTTTAATAAATTTTTTAATTAAAATTAAGTTATAAATTTTATCATAAAAAATTATTAAATAAATTCTTTATTTATTTATTCATTTAAATATATTTCAAATAATTGAAAATAATAATAATAAATTACTTTTCATATTCTTTTTAATCTTTTTTAAAAAGTAGTATATTATAGAATATCAAACTAAATTTCATATTCATAAATTAACACACTAAATTTACTATAAGAGATTAATGATTTTTTATATTAAATAAAACATATGATAATTTATAACTTTTGTAATAATTATTTTTAAAAGTATATTTAAAATAAAATTTATGCAGTTGACTATATAAAAATTATATTATTATTATTTCGCCATGTCAATGTTACACATCCATATCAATAATTTTCACTATTTTGCCCGATTGCAACAGTTGTTTGGTACACAAGAATGGAATAGGGAGTCCAATTGATGTATAAAATATGAGGTCAGAGTTCCAAGTTCAAAACCTCAATTATTTTCTCAAAGTGCGTTACAACCCTCAAATTAATTTCATGTACTATATATTAATTAACGTTAATAAAGACACATATATATAAAAAATTAATTGATAAAACATTATTGTAATAGTTATATACAAATACATTTTATGCTTTAATGTGAACTGAAGAAATTGTCAAAAAAATACTTTTTTTTATTGCATTTTAAAAATAGTGATTTGTACAATTAAAAGTACAAGTTTTAGTTATAATAGTGCCTGTGGATTGTTAAAATGTTGCTTATGTTGGAGCACCAAAAAGGAAGAGTGCAAGCTCTAGCAAACTCTCACTGCCAAGAAAGTTGCCACCTCCTTAATTTTTTTTATTTTAAGGAATTATATAATATCATAAAAATAATTTAAAATATTAATATATTTAATTATATTCATATATTATTTTATATTTTTTAAAAACATAGAATTGAATAATATTAATCAGAACCTCAAAATCAAAGAACCTGCGCCCTCCCCCTTTTGCCACGTGTTTTCTTATTTATTGTCTTTTACATTTTGGTAAATTGGTGTGGTGATGGAAAGTTTTAGCTTTTGTAAAGCACTTTGGTGTTCATATGGTTTTAATTAGGTTGCACTTTGAGTTTGTAATCAACAGACCAGAATGGTGTTGCTGTTTTTTGTTACATGCATGTTGCTTGAATGAACATATTTATAATCAACCATGCCTTTACCTTAACATCTTAATAATTTTTATTTTTTTTTTTGTTCTCAAGCACGAAGAATGTTATAGTTAAAATTATGCAAATTAATAAAAGTAATTAAAAACAATTGAATTTTTTTTATTTTATAACGTCATTTTATCTTCATTTAATATTATTCAATCTAATTTTACTATCAATATTTATCTTTTTAATTTTAATTTGCATTTCTCCCGACTTCATTATTAAGGGGCAAATAAAAAAAACACGTTAAATAGTAAATACATAATAAAAATTATAAAATGTCTTATAAAAATCACTAAAAATTTTAGAACCCTTTACATTTTTTTATATATAAAAAAATTCCTTTCTAGCTTAACGTAAATATCTCTTTTTTCCAATTTCTTGTCTAACTTTTCGCCATTGCTCTATAATTAAAAATAAGCTAGATTAAGATTATTCTCATGTAACGTGGCTATCTTTTTTTATTTTTTTAGATTTTATAATTTATGTGTTAAAATTAAAACTTAATTTAATACTTGTGCGTACATTCTTAGAAATGATAATGTTAAAGAATTTTTTTTTGCATCATTCACTAGTGTTATCAGTAAATATGACATACTTCATCAGTCCTCTTGTATTGTTACTCCATAACAAAATGGGTTAGTTAAATGTAAAAATTATCATCTTATAGAAGTAGTTTATACTCTAATGTTTGAAATGAAAGTTCTTAAACTTTTTTGGGCTAATGTTGTTCTTATTGCTGCATATTTAATTAATCGCATGCTGTCATTTGTGTTACATGGTGAGATTCTCTACTCTATACTTTTCCTATTACAATCTATTTTTTCTTTATCTCCTAAAGTTTTTTACTACACTTGTTTTCTGTTTGATGTTTGTCTTCAAGTAACTAAACTTGATCCAAAGTTCCTAAAATGTGTGTTTTTGGATTATTCTTGGTCACAAATAGGTTACCGTTATTTTTCTCTTGATCTTGGTCATTATTTTATTTCCTTTAATATGTCTTTTCTTGAAAGTCTTCCATTCTTTAAATCCTCGTCTCCTGAGTCCATATATGAGATAGATGAACCTTTCTTCACTTACACTATTGTCCAATCTACACATTCTGTTGTATTGTAACACATGTTAATGCAGGTTTCAAGTTCTTTGAGCGGACATACTCTCGCTGGCCAAAACAACCTTCAGACGATGTGCGTTGTGCCTAATGATATCTAAGATGGTACTTAACCTTTACCATTATTTTCTCTCAAGTGTCAACAGATCCTATGTCTGACCTTGACCTTCCTATTGCTATTTGTTGTTTACAATTCTAAACACTAGCAAGTGCACTAGGAATTGCAGCAAGTAATGAGTAACTTTTAAGATTAGAATATCGTCTCCACAAGAAATTAGGAAATCAATTATTACTTCACAGAACAATAACCATTTAAACCATACGAAATTGAAAGATTTGTAACATTCATAAATCAAGAACAGGAACAATTAAAAGGTAAGAAACTTGCAGTAAAAACAGAGTATGAAAGCTATGATGAAATTGGATAAAAATGAAGAATAGTTAGGAATTTACTTCACAAGAATGTCAATATTGATTCAATTATGCCTCTAAACATTCAAGAACTTAATTAATTGACAATCAATTTCACATAATAATAGCCAAAGGTTAATCCCTTAACTTATTGACCCTAACAAGCAATTAAACCACCCTAATCCCTTAGGTGAAGTTCAATTTCAAGTTGCATTAAGACTTAGAACCTTAGGATTGCAGAATTAGGTCTCCTTATCCCTAAGAAATCCTCCAATTCTGATTGCTAACTCAAATCAGAGAAGCAAATCCAACTTCCATTGGTAAATATTCCTTTTTGATTAACCATATGAATTTTCATTCATAGATTGCAATAACAGCAGAATTAACAATTCAATTAATCCAAGAACTCAGAATTCAGAAGCAAAAGTCAAATCAATACATCAATTAGAGTTTCATAAACTCCTAACTATGGAGAATTAGGCAAACATGGTAACAGAAAAAAAGAAAGAAGGAGAAGAAGAGAAGAATTGCAGAGAAACCATCTCCACGAGCTTCAATCCAATGCCTCTTCTTGGAGCTTCGAAATTCGACCTCAATACTCTCTCTCACTCTCTCTCAACGAGATTCTAATAGAAAAAATAGAAAATGATCAAAAGATTCCAAGTTGAGCTTAAAAATGTATTTATAGAAATCTCGATTTTAGACGTTATTACTCTTGCTGATAAGAGTGGCCACGCAGAAGCTCATGTGGTTGCGCGTGATCACTTTCGAAAGAGTGACCACGCGCAGCTTGCCTTGATTCACTCCTCTCCAGAACATCCACTTTTGCTGGCAAGAGTGGTAACGCAGAGCTGTCTGAAATTTTGCCTTCTCTGGAACACTCACTTTCACCAGTATGAATGATAACGCAGAGCTTGCTGAAATTCTGACTTTTTGGAACACTCACTTTTCCTAGCAAGAATGTTAACACAGAGCTTGTTCTTCTAAATAACTCTCTAGAACACTTACTTTTACTGGCAAGAGTGACCACGCCCAAACTTCACTTCTCCTTTAAGCTCTAGAGTGATCACTTTCACTGACAATAGTGATCACGCTCAGCTTATATTCCATAATTCTTGTGTTTTGAGTCCAAAATTGCTACTCTTCCTCTTCCTTTCCATTGATCTTCTATTTCTATGAACTTTGCTCAGATAATTCCTACAAAAATAAGATTAAATTTTTAATTTCTAAGCAGAAATCTCACAAATGCTAAAATAACTAAGTATTCAAAGAAAACCTTCAACCATTCTATTTTTCTGAATTTTTCTGCTTTTCTAACATATTTTCCTTATCAAATGGGTTAGAATTACACTAAAATATTAGTAAAAATATGAATTCATCACTATTCGTAAAAGTAAAAGATCTTGTACCTATTCTATTTCATCTTATGTGATGTCTACTCATTTATTCTTTATGTTTAAATCCTTCATGGCTGATGTAGACTCTCTTTCTATTCCTAAGATCCTTGTAGATGTCCTCAATCATGATGGTTAGCGATATGCTATACTGGAAGAAATATTGGCTCTTGAGACGAATGATACTTGAGATTTGGTTCCTCTTTCCAAGGGAAAACAAGCTATTAGTTGCAAGGGGATTTACACTGTGAAAGTTAATATGCATGCTTCTGTGGCTCCTCTGGAGGCACGACTTGTTGCAAAAGGGTGTACCTAAACTTATGGCATTGACTATACTGATACGTTTTCTCTAGTTGCTAAACTCTCATCTATTTGCATCTTCATCTTTCTTGTGGCTATGCATCATTGGCCATTATTCCAATTAGATGTCAAGAATGCATTCTTACATAGAGACTTACTAGAGGAAGTGTACATAGAGCAACCAACTGGCTTTGTTGCTCAGGAGGAGTGTGGAAAAGTGTGTTGTTTAAAGAAGTCATTATATGACTTGAAACAATTACCTAAAGCATGGTTTGGGAGATTCAATAACATGATTCTAGAATTTGAATTAGTGAGGAGTGAGAGATCATACAATGTTTTGCAAACAAACTGACCTTGGTTGCAACCTAAGAAAATTTCTTCAAACCAAGTGTCAGACAAAAGACTTATGAATTCTATAATACTTCTTGAGCATTGAAGTCATGTACTCCAAGCAAGAAATTTTCCTTTCACAAAGAAAATATGTCTTAGACTTATTAACTAAGACTGGACTAAAAGGAGCTAAACTATGTGAGACACCTATGGAGTCAGGAGTGAATCTGACAACAGATGGAATTTCTTTTGTGGATCCACAGAAATATAGAAAATTAGTGAGTAAACTGAATTACTTGACTGTCACAAGGTCGGATATTGATTTTTCAAAGATTGTTGTTAGCCAATTTTTTTCATCTTTGATAGATACTTATTAGGAAGCACTAATCCACATTGTGAAGTATTTGAAGAAAGCACAAGAAAAAGGAATTGTGTAAGATCATGGATATGCATAAATAGAGGCATTTTCTGATGCTGATTGGGGAGGACCTATGGACATAAAATCTACTACCAGATATAGTATGTTCTTGGAAGATAATTTAATTTCATAAAAAAGTAAGAAGTAAAACATTGTATTGAGATTGAGTGCGAAATCAGAATATAGGACAATAGCTCAGACTACCTATGAGTTAATGTGATTGAAACATATGTTAAAAGAGATAGGATTTTGCAACACTAAGCCTATGCAATTTTGGTGTAATAACCAAGCAGCAATATACATTGTCTCAAATCTAATTTTTCATGAATAGACAAAACATATTCAGATAGATTGTCACTTTATTCGAGAAAAAGTTGAACATAAGATTATATCTATCTCTCACTAGATGAGCCTAACATCCATAGTTAGTGTGAGAGTGCATCATAGAGAAAATAGTGACACTAGAGTCCTAGCAGAGAGCTAGTGGCACTTACGTGCAGAGGGTATGGAGCCCAAAAAGTGTCGTTGAGTGGATGACAACCCATGTGGAAGAGAGCAAGGGTTGCTCTAATGTAAATAATGGATACTTGTGATGAAAAAAACTTCTGCTGTGGAGAAAGCCAGTATGGAATAAATAGATTCACACTTGAGGGGAAGTGTTGGAGTCAAGTATGAATTAGTCTCATTCCATATAGATAAATTCACACTTGAGGGGGGTGTTGGAGTTAAGTGTGAATTAGTCTCACATGAGATATGAGCAAGTTAGGAGTCTTTAAGAAGATGGACTCATGTACCCATTGCCTTAAGATTTTAGGATTGCATTGTAGTACCCTACTCATTGTGAGGCTCCCTACCTAAGAACTCCATACCCTAAGGCACCCATGGTCAATGTAAGAGTGCACCGTAGAGAAAATAGTGACACTAGATGAGCCTTAGTAGAGCACTGGTGGCACCCACGTACGAAGGGTGGAGCCCAACACCTCACATGGAAGAGAGCAAGGGTAATGGAAGAGTGCACCGTAGAGAAAACGGTAACACTAGATGAGTAGACCATGGATACTTGAGAAATATATAAGATATGGGCAAGTTAGGGGTCTATAAGGAGATGAACTCATGCACCTATTACCTTAAGGTTTTGGAGTTGTATTGTGGTGTCCTACTCATTGTGAGTTGTTCCTCCTCCTTTGTTATTATGAATATCTAAAATTTTATCTCAAGTTTATTTTAGAAATTAAAATAAAAAAATCAAATAATATTAAAAAAAAATTAAAACATATGCATGTGATAAGATAGTGCCTTGTTGCTATATGTTTGTTGCATGCACCCTTTAATTGAGGCTGAATTTGCGAAAGTGTTAACAGCAGAGGTTAGCTGAGTAAAGAAAACTGCACACTATCCTTTCATTTCTCTATGAATTTTTACATGACATAGAAAAGAAAAAAAATTGTTAAAAATGGAGGAACAATGTTGAACAGGAAGAGGCTGATCTGTGAGGAAAAGGAGAGAATTTTCTTACTTTAGAATTTTAGTCTTGATTAAGAAAGTACTTGTGCTTGGCCTTCAAAAGAGGAGGAGATAGTTCTCTTAAAAGAGGAAGGTGGAACAAAAGGAAAAAAAAAAAAGGAATAGAGAAAGAAAGAGGGAATTTAAAAAAGAAACTAAGACAAAAAAAAAGAGGAGAAAGATTTCAAATGGATGTTCCTTCTTCCCTCACCATTTTTTTTAAACTTGTAGTTGCTATATAAAAACTGAAATCTGTTTATAATTCTCATGGCTACTCTCTTCACAAGTTGGAACTCATAACTCAACTTCTCCAAATCTTCGAATAAGATTTACTTAATTTAGTAATACTTTTTTTTAACATTATATCTTCTTCCATTGTTCTCAGCTAGTGTTATTTTTCTTTGTTCAAAACAGAGGATATAAAACTAGAATTTCTAGATGTATATGTGAGTCACAATAAGATATACATGCACATTTTGCTATTTACTTACATTATAACCTATGCGCGACCTGATATGACGTCAGAACCTATTCCTTTCATCTGTGAATGTAATATACTATTCTTTATTCAAATTTTAGAAATTAGGCAAAAGTCCAAAGCCTTTTCAATGAAATCTTTTATTAATCACTTACATTGTGTATTGTATATATTTATATCTTTAGTTTCATATTATGAGTATATATTTTTATTTTAACAATGTAAATAATTAATCCATTTATTTTTACTCTATTTTATTATTATTGTATTTATATTATTATTCTTATTTTTTTATAAAATAAACTTCATTTTATTTGAACTTGATGCAACTTTCTTATTTAAAATTAATAAATCTTTGAATATAGATGTATAATGACTACAAAATAAATAAATATATAAAAACATTTTATATAACTATTTGGCTCCTTTAATTGTATCTCACATCTCTCGTATAATAATAATAATAATAATAATAATAATAATAATAATATTAAAATAGATGAAAATAAAAAATAATAAAATTTATAACTTTAAAATCATAATTTTAAGTTAGTACTTGTTTTATTTGATTGTCACTATTTTTACTTTAGTTATTGATATATATTTTTTTATAATATAGACGTTGTTTGATATAAATTTTTGTATTATCTTTCAATTTTATCTTGTTAGATTTATGTTTTTTTAAATAAATAAAATTTTTATAATAATTTACATTAGTATAAATAATTGAGAACTAAGAACTCTAATTCTTTTTATTAGAGTTGAAGAATGTCTCTACTACATATTCTTTAAGAAAGAGAATCTTGCTTGGAAGAGTTTTTTTGCATATTTTATATGAAAAATATTGTTATTTGTACTGTTAAATTTTTTTTTTGTTGCATTTGTTAATTTTAGGTCTAAAACTTATTTAGTTGTATTGTATTTATTGATTTAATGTGTAAGACTTTGTGCTACTAATTTGCTTAATGATTTATAAATTGATATTCACATTATTGTATTTTTTGTATGTGTAGTGATTTACTTATTTAAATTAAATATGTGATTTGAAAATGATAAATAAAAATATGTAATTTTATTGTAAATATTCAAAATGTTAATTATTTTTTTAATAGTTTATTTAGATATAAACTGTATGACTTTTAAAAGACATACCTATTTAAATAGTTTAATAATTTATTTATAAATAAGTTTAATAGCCTATTGAATGTTTTGATACGAAGTAAGTCGTTAAAAAATTAATTAGATTAAATTAGTCTTTTAAAAAGGTCAAACTAAATTTAATAAAAAACTTATGATAGATAATAATACAAGTTTAGGTTTCAAAATTATTAGACAGGTCATGTCTATTTATGCAAAACCTAACCTATTCCCGTTCCTAAAGTGTCTTATAAAAAGATGATAAGAGAAAATACCTAATACTATTATTTTGCATGTCTCTATTGATGTTTCTTGTTCAATTCCTCTTGCATATTTGTGTATCAATTATCATACATAGATGATGAATATTTAATACAAGATGATTAATTAAAACATGAATGAAGATTTTTTTTGCTTTTTATTTTAAAGTTTATCAATTTTAATCTTTAAAATTGATTTAAGTATTAAAAATTATGTTCATCACATTAAAAATTTAAAAGCATAATAACTATTTATTATGTATATAATTTTATTATTAATACTTTATTTATTTATTATTCTCTTAGCACATGATCATGTGAGACTCTCGTGATAAAATATGAAATTTATTAAATGTTATGATATTATCTTGGCGTCTTTCATTAAATATAAGATGTTATGCATCATAAATATTGTTGAACAACTAATGATACAAAACATGTGCTATGTTGAATGAATGTCTAATTGTCTAGTGGGTGGGATTGAACTAATACGATACACGTTTCCCTTCTTTATCTTTGTTGCAGCAAAATAAGCACACACATGATACTTAATGCAGCAATGTTTTATATAGTACGAATACACGTGTAGAAAAACTATTGGATGAATATTAAATTAAAAGGCATAACAAACACAGTTTATGACAAATGAAAGTTTCGTTATTTAAATATATGTGCAACAACGGTGTTTAATATCATAAATTTGATAAAGTATTATATATTTTCTTTAATTTTTTTTAATATCCTAAAGATGAAAGAGTATTCATGTTTTTTCTTTAACTAAATCACTAATTTTATTATTAAATTCTCTTATGGAGTCCGTAGATTTTACTTTTAATAATATATATTATATTATAAAAATTCTTAAGATAAACTAAAAATAATTTATGATGAATTATTTTTTATTAATTAAATGTCATAATTTGTGCTACTACTTAAATATTATAGTTGGGAGGTTAGTACTAAAATTTTTTTATAAGAAATGTCAGAGAGTGTTTACATAGAAAATGATTGTTTGCTTTATTACACTAACTAGTCAATTAAATTAATTAAAAAATAATTTCCTTTATTTATAATATGATTAATTTATTAAACTTTTAACGTGTTAGTATGTTTGCTCATTATTTTTTCTTAATTACATGGGCATAAGTAAATCATAATATGTGTACCGAGTAAGATAGTATTCAGTCTTTCCTACAGAAAAAGGAAACTGAGTATCTCTTCGATCAGGTCAAGCCGAATACCCTCTGAGCCAATATTAAAGTTAATTAACCCTATTAAAGATAACAATCAAGTCATTAATCCTCTCTAATTAAAGGGACAAAACTAAGCTGACTCAGCAAACTCATTAGCCCATAATATTGCCTATAAAAGGAAGGTAGGAAAATACAAGTAGAGGCGGACTTTTCATTATTAAATAGTATTTATTGTTCAAAATCAAATCCTAACTTTAGCATCAAAGTGCCTTTTGCAGGTACCCTCCTCACATCAACGACAATCAGAACGACGTCACCATTTCAGAGCAGAAATTTAAATACTAGTATTTTTCTAGCAAAAACAATATGTAATTAATATTTTTAATTATTAACAACCAAAATAATAAAATAATAATTTTATCATTGTATACTCAATTAAGTCAATGATATTATACAACTTAAATTTTATTTTAGGATAGTTATAAGAAAATAGGATTAATGAAAATCTATGTTTGTTTTATTTTTAAAATATTTTTACTTTATTTTTTAAAAACAGTTTTAGTTTAGACCACAAAAAGTATTTATAAAAGTTAAGTTTACCCTAACTAGGTAGAATCGTGCTAATCATAACATATGATTTATGGCTATTAATTTTAGACCTATATATAAATTTAGCCGACACATGGGCATGGAAATGGAATTTCCCTTTTCAGAGTAATGTTTCCATTGCCTCCAACACTTTTGCAAACACTTGTCTCTACTCTCTGCTCTGCCCCACCCATGATGCAATAATCTCATAACCTCTGCGTCACGCACTGCTCTATTCATTCAGGGGTTCAGTTCTTGTTTTTACTATATTTTATGAATTCTTACCACTATTAATAATAACATTCAATGATCAATATTACTTTTTTCAGATTAATTAGAAATTTTATTAAGTTCAGAATTTTGAAATGTGAACTATAATTTATTAGAAAAAATCATTATACGTGGTTGTCATAATTCTCTCATAATGAGAATGTTATTTTAAGGGAATGTTGGTGGAGGAAAACAATATCCACTAAAGACATGGTACTCTCACTACTTTAGTATTTAATTTGCATTACAATAAATGGATAAGGATCAAAGTTCTTAGGTTAGCTTGTAGTTCTAGCACTAGAGAATTTGCCACAGTGAAATGACCCCACTTTAATTTCAATAGAAATAGAGAATAGCATTATTATTATTTATGAATAGAGGATAAGGATTATTGTATTTTGCAAAATACAAACTTGTATTTTCTTTTTATGAGTCTGCATCACATCACTTTCTGCATACTTTCACCTTCACTACTTAAATTAATTGAATTCTTCCAAATAACAAGTGTAGCTTTGAGAATATGTTAAACGTTTGTATTTTATGAGCTCTTTTTTTTCTTCGCTTAATTTTCACTTAGATATATACAAATTTTTAATAAATTTTCATATTATAAGTCAATTAAAGAAATTAAAATTTATTTAAACATAATTTTCACTTTCATCACATACAGTGACTAAAATTCGTGGGAAAGAAAAGTGTAAATAAGCTTCACTAAGAGCATTTTTTAATTTTTTTTCGATATTTTTTCTTTTTCGCGAAAAATTCGGCTCGGCCATAAGGATTTCACAAGTACACATCAAATGATAATTAATTTTTTTCTTTTTTGGTTTTATTTAATGAAAGAAAAAGGAATTTCAAATAATATTTATTTTTTAAAAGTAAAGTCTAAATAGTAATTATTAAATAGAAAATAAATATTAACTTCTTATATTCGTAATCTATCAAGGCCTATTTTTTTCAACTTGAAAAAGATAATTCTGTGATACAGCATTTTAATTGTTTTGAAAGTTGATATTTCTTATTTTTAATTAACAAGGTATTAAAACAATTTATAATTTTTTTTCCAAAATAGTATATAATTGTTATAATTTCTCTAGACACGTGTTTTTATAGTTATACTTACATTTGCAAAGATTTACAATTGACGACCCTCTCATATTCAAAGTCTGATTTGAACATTTTTGAAGATTATATATATATATATATATATATATATATATATATATATATATATACGAACTCAAAGGCCACAATAATTTGTATTGATTTTTTCTTCTTGTATGCAGAAAAGAAAACATGCTTTTAATAAATTCTTTTACAAAATGACATGCATGAAGAATAAGTGAAATGTTTTGTAAAAATTAATGATTAATTAAAAGGTTTAATTATATTTTTGTTCTTTTAATTTAGATTGTAATTTAAATTCTTTAATTTTATTAATTAGTTTCCTTTTATTTTTAAATTAAAAAAAAATTGGTTTCTTCTTGGATTTTTTCTAATAAAAATATCTTTTTTTCTAAAATATCTATAGATTAAATCAAATAAATAATTTTAAACTTTAAACATTCTTTTGCTAAAAATTTATCAAGAAAAAATTAAATTTCACTGAGAATATTTTTTGTTTTTACTTTTCAAACCTTAATTTACATGCTTCTTTTAAAATTATTAAAATCTATTAAATTTTCATTAAATTTCTGACTTAAAAATTTTTAAATTAATTCATATCTTAAATCCATCTTAAATGTCAAATATGTAGCTAGAAAATGAGAATTTAAAAATTACATGGAAAAGAGAATCAATGAATGATATTATGTATTTTAATTCAACATGATAACTACTTTTTAAGAACACAAATGGAATCGTTTTTCTTTATCTTGAATAATTTCTAATACCAACTTGCTTAAAAAAAAAAAAAAACTGTCTGTATTTTCAGATACAGTGGAACGCAAGTTGCAGTAAACATTAAAAGATGAATATATTATTAAGGATAGACTTAAAAATTCTGGTAGACTCAAAGATTTTGGTCATGACTTTCTAGAATAGAAATGGTGCAACTTATTACATGTTTTTTTTGTGTATTGGTGCAATCAACTTTCTCTTTCGTGCCAAACGCTGTCAAGAGTTTTTTTCTCCTTTCCATTTGGATTATACTTTCAAATAAACAAAAACGATGAACTGTTTCAATTGCAAAAGCTACCATACGCCAATACACATTTATAGATATACATGAGAAGAAATATTGACATGTTACAATTTAGATTCTTCCATCATTTAATGAATTTCTATATTATGCCATAATAATAAATTTCATCATTAATTTAAAAAATAGATATTTTATTACATTACTTTAATTTAACGTATACTATATTTCTAAATTATTAATATTAAATTTTAAATAAAAAATTTATAAATATCTAAATTATGTAAAATTAATATACATGTATAATTACAAAATTAATATAAAATGATTTAACAATTGAAATAAGTTAATCTTACATTTTATAAAATTTTATTAAACAGTGTAAATATTTAAATTTGACACCTAGACACACATTATATATTCTTTTATGATCATATAATCATTTTCAAATATTTGATGGTTTCATATTTTGATTTTAATTATTTATAACAAATTTAGTGGTTAAAATTTGCAAGGTCATTAATTTTGAAATTAATATCATGATATAGAATTAACAATAGATTAAAATTAAATGTTGCTAAATGATGTCGATATATGATTCTAAGACAGGAAAGTGATAATTGGTGACATATAAGTTTGAATGAGCAAAGCACATATATGATCGTATAAAATGGAATTTTGAGCTTGTTACTAAAAAGCATGGGTTTTAATTTACAAATTGTTGTTTGGTTTATAGGGATAAAGGGAGTTTTGAGTCACTCGTGTGTTAGAATAGCAACATTAATGGGTGATTGTGGGTGCAAGAGTGTGGATTAACCTAAAGGGATATTAGAAGGACATGAGAATGTGAAACGTGGTGCTTGTTAAGCCAATTGCCCAATAATAATGCCCTATATTAGGGGATGCTTATATTATGCCAAATATCTCTCTGTCATGACATGTAATCGATTAAAGATAAACAACTGTTAGTGGGGTACCAAAAATGGTGATCGAAAATCATTTAGATTATATGGTCCAAACTTTGTTTATTCCAAAGTAATTAACTGCAGGGATAAGATTTAGAAGCTTGCTAGCCAAAAAAGGTGGAGATTGGAGAATCATTAATGGTGCAATGTTTGGAATCTCTTGTATCAAAATACTGAAGAACGAATATCTTTCTAGATTGATTTTTTCAAAACCAAATTGATTCTGGGCTATTGAATTTTGGAAGATATTTTTTAATTATAGAAATTCTGCTTTATTTTTGTTTATACATTTTTGCATGAAAAATAATGAAAATAAGAAAAAACATGTTTTTATTATTTATTGTGTAAATATTTAAAAACAAAAAATAGAATAATAAAAATGAAGTGATATTTTTGTAATTAGTAATAAATCTTCAGTATAGTGGTAGATTGTGTATTGTGACAAAGAGAGAATGGTTTGGCTGTGGTTTGAAGGTAACTATATATCAATGAGGGAATTAATGAACCATAGATGGTGGTCGTGTGGTTCTACACAGTTTGTTCTTTTCTACATAAACACACACCTACCACCTATGTTTCTGCATCATAGTTCCCACCTTCAATGTATGCTGCTCAATCACAATCTTCATTTTTTATTAAATACATTTGGAGGAGAGTTACATTATATCAAGATAATAAAAATGAAAATAGTTATAAAATAAAAAATATAATTTATTAAATAGATTTGTCTAACACTGAATTCATTCACTCAAAATATAATATATTTGTACTCTTAGTTATGTGACTTTCTGTCTATGAAATTGTATCAACACAGATATAAGATGTATTACTTGAGAGACTGATAAGTTGTTACCTATCACTTAAACACTTATATAAAAATTTATAAATAATTTATTAATGAAATTTTTACATCAGCAATTTAATTTAAATAAATAATTGTGGAAATTGAATATTATTCCTAAAACCTAAACATCTGATGTGCGGCAACTGAAAGCTAACAATCGGAGGAATGCTAGCAAATGGAACACATTTTTAATATATTTTTATTTTGACTATTTTTTAAAGATTGATGAAATATTTAAATGTAATTTAATATTTTTAAAAATATTTTAATTTTTTTATATTTTTTACTTGGTATACATTTTAATAAATTATAAAACAGTAAATTTAAAAAATATTATTAATAATTCCCTTAAAATATAAGTTCGGCTAACCCTTATGTCATCATATCCAAATCACTGAAAGGGATCGTCTGACTCCGTAATTTTTATGTCTATTATTTTTTAGAAAATTGTAATAGATAATTTATTTTTTAATAATATATATTATTTGTAGGTATTTAAAATTACGTTTAAATGTTAATATTAATAATTTTATTTTTTATAAAAGTCTACTTATTTAACGTTTAGATCCTGTTAATAGTATCATTAAAATATTAGTTAAGCGTTCATAAACAAAAAATTATTAAAATTTATATTACGGTGCATTAAAGATTATGAAGAAAATGTATTTTACATATTTTAACATTTTTTTTATAATTTTTAGTATGGTACTGATTAACATTTTTATTAATATTTAGGGTCTTATTAATTGTTACTTTTAACTTTTAAGGTATAGTTAAGAAAATATTTTATAAATTATATTAAAAATATATCAATAAAAACAAAGAATACACATTTAATATCATTTTTAATCAAAACGAATTTTGTTTTAATTTTTTAATTTGTATACTTCGGACATCGGTTGGTATTAGGTATAATTTTTTAAGTATTTTTTATGTTATTCTTAATCAAAATTAGAAGTCTTTGTAAAATATGAGCATTCCATATTATTTTATATTATACGAAAAGATAAATATAATAATATATTCTTTAACATAATTTTTATTATTAATTTAAATTTTATAATATCTAATACGTGTTTAAAAATAAAAAATATTTTTAATTAAAAATTACAATATCTAATATTTTTCATGTATTGGTTAACATATCTATTAAAAATCATTATATGTTATTTTTAATTTTAAAAATAAAAATTCAAAAGATACAAATTATTTCTATAAATTAACTTTAAAAATAACATTCAACATATTTTAAAAAGATGGTAAAAAAGAAAAAAAATCACTAATTATTCCATCATCATCCACTTAGATTGGTTAAAAGAAGAAAAAAGCAGTAAGTTGAGGGCATAGTGGAATAGAAGGGGCAAGGTGGTGCTGCCGTCATTGCTTCCGATAGCCACCACATTATAATTTGCCATCCAAAGCCTTTCTTGCTGCAATAATGAGTTTGAACTTGCCACATTTTGAACATTATTGTAATTATTTAAAGATAATTTATTTTAACTTTTTTGTTTATTTGACACACGTACCACTCGTAAGATTGATTGATTATGCATGTTTAAACTTTTTACGAGATGCATCTTAGAACACAAATGCTTGTGCTTGTTCTATTAATATATTGATCGATCAATGCTTTTTTAGATTTTATGCATTATAAATGAAGGCATTATGGAACACTTACATTGGCTATGTTTCACTCTTTTAAGGCTACTTGTGATAAAGGCCCTTCAACACGTGCCTAAGTTCCCACATTTTTTGTCCTATATAATATCACAAGAAATGTTAGAAAGAGTTTTTAACATATCTTTTAAAAATATTAATTTAAGAATAAAATTTATATATATATTATTAATCTTCTTTACAATATTATGTAACAATCGGAACACTTTATTTTATGGATGAAAGGTTTATATTAACGTACATATGTAACTGTAAAATAAATCCTAAATTCAAATTGATGAAACAATAATTCTTAAACTTGAGTTGATATTATGAAGACTTGTAATTTTGATTATTTATTTTAAATTATTTAATGAAATATGAATATCAGACGAGTTAAGTTTTGAAGTATTCATATATTGCTTATATAATTTTTGTGGACAAATATATAAATCTAAACCCAATATTATTTAACGAATAATACCTCTCGTTTTCAATTTTTCATGACTATTGTTTACAAACATGAATTAAATATATACCCAATTAGCATCACAGCATGAAAAAGAAAAGAAGAAAACGTTTAATAGAGATCTATGAGAATTTCTACACCTTAAGAAACAAAATGATAAATATAAAATAAATAAATAAAAATTGGCATCATGAAAAATATTTAAATTGATAAATTTGCAGGGCAAGAAAAAGCAGTGAGCAAGTTGGTATTGCTTGTGTCATAAGACATTGAAGTGGGGAAGCTTAATTGCTTGGTTGGATGTGACACGTGAGCACAGGACCCAAATTGCACGTGACTGGTCTTGTTTTTGGACCACAAAAAAAATATAGTATATGGTTAACCACTTAGTGGGCCAGAAGCAGGCCCACTTAGAAGTTGCATTGCTCTTTCAAGCTTTCATGAAAAGAATAACACTCTCAGCCAAATGCATGCTGTTTCATCCCTTCATCACCAACATACTCCAAAGATGTTCTTTACCCTTCCAATATCCCATTTTGTATTGCTTTTTCTGACTAAACTTTCCCTGAATTTTATGGGCCAATATACTTGTAGAAAGAGAAACCCATCAAGATATATCACTAATGACCTTTTTATTAATATTTTTAATAATAAATATGTCATTAAGAATTACAAAAAAATTATTTTTAATTATATATTTATCAATTATATATTATTAGTATATGCTTTACTTTATTGTCAAATATGTAGTGGAACAGTAGAAAAGACAAGAGAGTTGCTTTCAAGAGGGTGAGATAGGCCAAGAAAGAGAGAGATAGGAAAAAATAAAATAAAATAAAATATAGGATCGATCATATGATGGAAACAAAAAAGAGAGAGAGAAAAAATAAGAAAATAAAATTATACTTTTATACAATTATGAAAAAAAGGTCAAACCATGCAGACTATTGATTTTTATTCAATTGGGCAGTTCTTAACCAAATTTGAAACCATTTAATTCTTGGAATTGTTTGAATCGATTGACTAGTCTCTGATTAATTAACTTGACAGTCCAGTTTTTAAATTATGCTTTTTATTTAAATTTTAGTTTGAGGAATCAAAACTTATTTATTTCACTTTTTATTAATAAATAACTGTTCTCAGAATCAGTTTCACAATTGGAACAATTACCATGGCAAAGAAAATTAAATTTCCATTTATAAAGTGAGCAACCATTACTTAGGCTAAAAATTCAGACAAGTAATATAGCAAGTATGACAATGATACTAGTACTAAAGGGAGAAAAATGAAATAAATATAAATAATGAGATATAGTTAAGTGGAATAACTTGGAAGATTTATTTGGTAAACTTTTCAAAATTGCACAGCATTAGAGAGAAAAATTGTTTAAGTCGTATAGAAAAACAGAAAACAATGCAACATGATATAATTATTTTACGATTATTAAATAAAGTATTATTTATCATGGTGGGTGCAAACTGAAGCTTTCCATGACCAACAAAACAAAGAAATTTAAAAAGAAAAATAAAACAGAAAACCTATAGAATGCAAGAAAACTTGTTATACATATGAACATAAGGTGAGGAGGTGAATAAATGATTGATAGCTTGATGGGTAATTTTGCAGCATGCACATGCTTTGAGCTTTGTTTCCATGCTGCTTGTTGGTCTTTGGATTCTTCTTTTCTGGACAGAGGGGTACAAAGCACGTTCTTCTTGAGCTGTTTTTCAAATATTTTTGTTTTGGGTCATAAAAGCTTGTTGGCAAACACAAACTATAGAGGATTTTAATTGGAGTGGCCAATGTATCATTGAGCACTTATAGCACTTTGTGATTGAATATGTACAAAACACAGTTTCATTGGAGTGCAATGATATGTGTATCACTGGGCATTTATAGCTTTTCATGATAGGGTATGTATATTTAATTAAGATATGCGAAATCTTCCCTGGATTTTCATTTCCTATTTGTGTGCATTTGAATTGTTTTATTCTCTTGTTTTTTGGTGATATTTGATTGAAATGTTTGTTTTTTTAATTAATGTGGTGTGCTGGTTTTGGTTAATCTGAAGTTTCTAACACAAAAATATAAATATGGGGCGAATAAAATTGTCCTTTTTAAAATATATGTGGTCTCAATGCTTCGCTGACTAAATTAATATGTCATTCACAATGAAGTTCCTTCAAAGCTAATAGGTTACTTCCTCAATTAACATTTTTTTTGGCACATGTGAGAAAAAAAAATTCCTCAATTGAAACATTTATGTTACAGATAATTAGATTCAAATATTAATTTAAGGCTAAAAAGTAAATTCAACTCATGATGTTTTGTAAATAATTCAAGCTTTCTTGAGCTATCAGTAAAAGATGTTAAATATGCTTCTTCTTTTTTTCAAATATTTATAGATGAAAAAGTTTAATAACACAAATAATTAAAAGATGTTAAATATTAAGAGCATTACAATAATAAAACTATGCATATTCACAACTAAAACACAACTTAGCAATCCCATGAATACTAAACACAGCAAAAAAATAAAAAACAAATATACTTCCCAGCCAAAATATCTAACCACAAGAATATTTTTCTTCTTTTGGATTTGCACAAATTCTACCAGCAAGTCAACAAGAACTAGAAACATTAATTAAAGAATTGGTTAAATCATCAATTCATCATTTATCAACAAAAAGTTGTTGTTATAGTTCACTGAGACAACAACAATGAATCAATAATATGACATGATGACACTTTAAAAGAGTAACTTTTGATGAATTTGAATGAAAAAAAAAAAGTACCACAAATAGTAGGAGGAAGATAAAGGAGAGGTACATAAGAAAAAAGGAGAGCTAGTTAGGTGAAAGAGAAATTAAAAAGAAAAAAGAATTTTTACAAGAAAGAGAGAGAGAAACTCATAGTAAAAAGAAAAATCATTACACACAGAAAAAGGAATGTGCTTTTCTTTTCTTTTCTTTTCTTTTTGGTCCATTTTTGCCTTCATTTTATTAAAACAAAAATAGTGGACCTTCTAGTCATAGGGCCCCCAAAACCTGCTAAGCCATTACCGTGTAGAATATAAATTTTAAATCCACACTATTCGACCAAAAAAAAAACTTCACACTAATTTTTTTTTTATTTACTAAAATTTGTTAAAAATATAAAATTATATTGATCTCACTCTTTTTATATTTAATTAACCTCATTCATCAATTTATTGTTTTTAAATAAATTTCACTGAATAAAAGTGATATTTTAAAAAAACTTTGTTGTAAAGAAATTGCTAGCACTAAAAATAACTACCTTCAGATAAAAAAAATACAATGGAAACTCTATACTCAAAAGAAAATGTCACAGCTTAAGAAATTTCTCCTCACTAATAGGAAAAAAACCCGTAATGAAAAGAAAAATGTTTAATTTAGAGGAAAAATGAAAAACATGGAAAAAATCAATTATTCATTGATTTCTGAAAAAAATAAAAAATAAAGTCCGTTGTTAAAATTAAAAAAATTAATACATGATTTAAAATTAATAGAAAGAATACATTTTAATTCAAATAATTTATTTTTAATTTATTGTTCAATTTCTGAAATGTTGTTTCTTTAATTTATTCTTATCAAATTTTATTACGAATAATTTGAATAAAAATAACGTTATTTGATAATGATTATATATACATGTATAAGGAAGAAATAAATTATATTAGCATAAGTTACATTCATTCTTACATTGTTTAATAACTTGATATTTTAAACACAAAATCAATTGTAAAATTAAAAAATTTAATTGTAGAAATCATAATACAGAATTTTAAATTAATTAAAAATATTTTGATACCTTATTTATATATATAAAAGTTTTAATATCAAGACTTTATATATATATATATATATATATAGGGAAAAGATTTTGTTACACCAATGTAAATTTCAAAATTTTTACATCCAATTTGAACAGTTAATAAAATAATAAATTATAATATGTTAGATATAAGTTAAATGAAAGGTTCAAATTTAGTGTATAAGAACATTTTGCTATATATATATAAACCATAAAAAATAAGAACTAAGTGAGATGATGTATGCATCTTTGGTTCAGATTTAATGTATAAGAATATTTTGCTATATATATATATATATATATATATATATATATATAAACCATAAAAAATAATAACCAAGTGAGATGATGTATGCATCTTTGGTCTAGAATGTAAAACTACTTTTATATATTATATATTAAGAGCATCTTCAACGGAGTGTTTAACCACCTTTTCTAAATAAGTAATTGTTGCTTATCAGAATTATGCATTAAAGACTATTTATCGAGGTGAGCATAATAGGAACAATTGCTTAATTAAGCAACCATTGTTTAACAAAAACTCTGAGATTCAGTAGTTATTTAAAGTTCAAATAAATGTTAAGGTGTAAAACGTGCAATAATTGTGAGATTCATTTAATACAACAGAGATGTTTTAAGTGCTTGTTTTGTATGTTTCTCAAGTGACATTGAAGAATTGATTTGTTTTTTTCTTTGAGAAAATAAGATCTCAACAGACAAAAGAGGGGTTATACATTGGAAGTTGTGTAACTTCTGTTTAGGTGGAAATCAAAGAAGCCCCTAATCTTCACCTTCAATAGAAAAGTTGTTAAGATTTTTGAAAGTACTTTTTGGAGTTATTCTCCATTTTTTATTACCTTACACATTGAGTAGTTAATTTTCTTTAATTTAATTTAATTTATGACTATTTAATATGATAAAATATTTAGTATTAATAATAAAAATTATTTATAAGATTTATCATTTTTTAAATAATAATACAATATACCTTTAATTTTTTATTGAAAAAATTATGTTATTATAATAATATCTATGTAGTGCAAAGACACTCACTGGTAAAGAATTAAAGATACAGGCACTTGATGAATATCTATTCATGTATTTGTTCAGTCAAATGATTCATGTTACCAATTTACCATAGAGCCATGTGACTAACAACTTTTAGACACTCAGTGCACGCAAGTCAGATTTATTTTCCAAACAGGAAAGAGCGATAAAGTGCTCTCTATAAGATACATTAGCTCATTGGACTTGTGATATTGACAAACTAAATATTAAGATTGAAAAATCTAAGAGCAAAAAGCTATCAAAGTATCCCAAACCATAGTACCCAAAAAGGGAAAATAAATACATAGATCATCTGTATACATTTACTCAATAACCTAAGTTTTTCCTTTTTGGTTCAAAGACATGTTTAATCAATGAGTCCTTGATTGGCAACAGCTCAGGAAATTCCTCCTTCAATTTTGATGCATCAATTTCATTAGTGCTTGGAGAATGGAAATGAGCCTGTTGTTCAAGTGTAAAATTAACCCACATAAAACTAGGGTCAACATAATTCTTGTACATTTCAAGAATCTCATTGCATGTCACAATACCAGGATTTGTGAAGTTCCAAATGCCCCTACAATTCCTTTTAGCCATCTCAATTGAAATAGGTAGAAGCTCATCCAAAACAGTGATGCTGTTTGGAATGTTAGCCACTTTATCTGACCTTGTTATCTTAGTGATGAAGTTATGTGGGTTGCTGAGATCAGACGACACCGGCAATTGGATTCTCAAGGTGCACACATTTTCATATTCCTTTAGAAACTCCTCAACCTGAAATAACCATATTGTGATAAAAACAAAGTTAGTGGCCGTGCAAAAAATGTGTAACAAAAACAAATCTCACTAGGTGAGGTGAGTTTCATGGATCATGCTATGCTAACAGATATAACACAATGCAAAATTTTGTTATGAACCCTACCTTGGCTTGTGTCTTAAAATAGAAAGAATCAGTGGAATTTGTTGTGACTTCAAAATTACCACCAAAGGCATAATTCATCATGGGAAGACCATGCTCTCTACAAACATCTGCCAATGTTAACACACTAACAATGGCATGTATGGTTTCTGGTTTATGAGCTTCAAACCATTTCACATTTAGTGCACCACTAACACTTGAGGCATTGAAAACATGAGTTGGTTTAATGGTCCTAATGTCAACCAAGATTTGTGATCTGTCACCCAAACGCCCTGTACCATACTCAAAGGGTATCTCTTGCTTCTCACAAATGTTTCCTAGAAGCCCTCCAATCCACCCTGCACCACCATATATCAAGAATTTCAAAGAAGGCTTGTATGGTGACACATTGTTGTTCCTCATAGTTGGCACCACCACTGTATTCTGATCAAGATTGGAAGAATTTTTTGTCACATCAGTGCCATCATAGTACTTCTCAATTCCTGGCATAGTGAGCATTCTTGGATGAGGAAGCAAAGCACCAGAAACATCGCCCCACCAATCCGGATTCTTAACATACCAATCCATGGTTTTTCTTAGACCCTCTTCCCAAGTAGTGTTTTCAAACCACCCCAAATTCTTCAGCTTCTCATCATCCAAGAAGTACCTTTGATCATTGAAAGGCCTATTCTCCACAAACTTTACATGTGTATCAGGATCCAAATTAAAAAGCCTACATATGTCCCTAGCCACATCAATCACTCTTCTTTCCTTCTTTGTCCCAATGTTATAAACATGTCCAACCTCACCCCTGTGGAGAATGATCTCAAAAGCCTCAGCAACATCTTCACAATAGAGATAACTCCTAACATTAGACCCATCACCGTGAATTGGAAGAGTCCTTCCCTTCATGGCTAAGAGCAAAAACTTTGGTATCAACTTTTCAGGAAACTGATTAGGCCCATAAACATTGTTCCCTCTGGTGGTTATAACAGGCAATCCATATGATCTACCATATGCCATTACAAGCATTTCAGCACCAGCTTTTGTGGCAGAATATGGATTGGTTGGTAATAGCTGAGAAGCCTCATGGTTTCCCACAACTGCATCCTCTTCTGTCTCACCATAAACCTCATCAGTGCTCACATGAATAAACCTCTTCACTTGACCACCAGAGACTTTGCAAGCTTCTAGAAGAACATGTGTGCCATAAATGTTGTTTTTTGTGAACTCAAAGCTGTTACCAAAAGAGTTATCAACATGAGTTTGTGCTGCAAAGTGCATTATGGTATCAATAGACTCAGTGAGAAGAATGTAGTTGACCAAGTCAGCACTTCCAATGTCTCCCTTGATGAACTTGAAATTTGGAGATGAACGTGAAGGAATAAGGTTCTTCAGATTTGAACAGTAATCAAGCTTGTCAAGAACAACAATTTTGTAATCGGGGTAGTTATGAACTATTCTGTTGCATACATGCGATGCAATGAAACCTGCTGCACCTGTGATAAGAATGTTCTTTGGCTTGTAGGTGCTAGCCATATCTGCATAACTTTTGTGTAAAGCAATGCAAAGTGAGTATATATCATAAGTTTTGCACAAACTGTTAAATCATGTCACATAAGAATTTGTCAGAAAACTATGAACTTTTAGAACAACTTTAACACTTCTATTGAACATTTATGTAATGTTGGAGAGGAATTTTGTTTTATTTTATCCCTAGTTTTGGATAACAATGAAAAACAAATAGTTTTTTCTTTTATCTTATATTGTGTTCTAATATGCCACTCAACAAAATAAGTACAAACCACTAATGCAGTATGAAATTTCATTTCAATGAAAACTTATCCTATCAAAGTTTGATGATAGAAAAAGCTCAAGTGCTGCATTGGCGCTTACTGCATATTTGTTTTAATAATCCTTTTAAGAAGAAATTACATACATATTAAAATGACTTTCCTTTTTTCAAGTATAGGTATTATTTTTATAATTGGACCTACTCAAGGGGCGTTTGAATTTTATTTTTTTATGAAACATACACAGACAAAGAAAATGGCTTATAACATTTTTATAAACTTTTGACAATTAATTTTAATAAACTTTACAAGAAAGCTTAGTAAAACATTTTTTTGTAAGATTTCAAGAAACTCCCATGTTAAATCTATTTATCCCAATTGCTATACAATAGTTTTCTTAATTACTAAATAATTATCATAAATGACATATAACTTGAAATGGAAGAAGTATATTCTAGAGAAACTGCCTGAAAGAAGAACTTGCAGGGTGCAGTACATTAAGCTAAGCTCTCACACCTCTCCATCAATAGAAAACTTGCTTCCAACAATAAAAATAGTAAAAACCATGAAGAACTAGATAACTATTATCATCAGCACTGAAGCAGCTAGAGAAATATAATTAAGATTTACAAGTTTCTTCGTTTAATTTCTTAAAAAGCTTTACACTTTTAATTTATTAGAAAGGTTTAATTTAATTTAATTTTTCAATAAATACTTTAGCTAGTATAATAACAACTAGCAGGGGAAGCAGAGGCATAAACACAAACAATTAAAATATTCAAACATAGAAACACAACTGTAGCAATGAACTGAAAAATGAGAAATAACTTACAAGAACTCTTCCTCAGCCACAAGAGAAACAAAATATCAAACTTGAAGCAGAAATTGAAGTTTAGTTTGAAAGTGAGTGTTATGAAATGAAGTTGTTGCATGGTGTATTTATACTTTCATAATAATAATAATTGATAAATATACTTCTCTTAATTCATCACTCTCATCAGTCTCATGGAACACGCGTTATTTTTTTATTAGTGTCATATCTTTCTTTCTTTTCTATTCATTTTTTTTATTGTGTAGACGACAATCCTTGTCAAAAATCAACATACTGTGGCACGAGGATCATGATTTTAAATAAGTTCACATGTGGCAGCTTTCCACTGTACTTAATTTTTAGTAATTATTGTTTATAATTTTTCTTAGGCTTGATTTATATTTTAATTATTTTTTATTATTGATGTCAAGTTTTTTATAAATATGTTTGTAGATGTAAAATTCCTTGTGTATTTTTATATTAACATTATACAATGTAAGTTGTAAACGATTAATGTGTTTAAGTTAAAATTATTTTTAACAATAATATTAATTATAATCGTTTGAAAATAATAATAATTTCTATAAATTATAATGGCCCATATAAATATTATTCCTTCCTTTTTTTATTTTAATTTAAATTAATTATCTTGAAATTTAAAATATTATTAAACAATAAAATTTGTTTACTATAAAAAAAATTGTTCAGCGTACAATGTGATTCTCTTAGTTAATAAATATTTATAAAATAAAAATTAAATGATTTATAAAAAATTATAAATCTATATAAATTATTAATGCATCATAATCTTTTAGTATCTACTAAAAACGAAACTGCATTCACTTAAATTTAAAATTTTATATATTAACGATACATATTATTATTTATACTAACAAAATTAATTATTAATATTATATATTATATTATTAATGTAGATTCATGACGACTATATCAACACAGGCGGGCAAGCATAATAATAGACCTTTGAGTCTTTGACATATGACTTGTGTTGAAGTGAAATGGACTTTAATATAATATTAAAATATTTAGAATACTATTTTATTTTATTAATTCTCTGTATATTATTTAATTAATACTTAAAAAATTAAATATTGATTAATATTTTATGAGTTTAGTAAAATAATAAATAAAATACACGTTGGATAAAAAAAATAAAACAAAAAATTGGTTCAATAAAGTTAAAACATTTTTGAAAAACATTTAAACGTTTTATAAAGATTAAAGAACAGCGTTTCGATATTATGTTATATTTATTTTGTTAAAGTATATGTTAAATTTATAAAGATTATAGTTATTATGTTATCGAATTAGATAATAATTTATTTTAAAATTCATCCATGCCTTCGGTGGCCTATGAAATAAATAATTAACTTAAGCGTGTTGCCCGTGGGCCGTGGCTGTATATCTTTCTCAAGTCCACGTCAGAGACTACAAACATGTCATTTTTTAGTTCCCTTAGATAAATTTTTAGAAAAGTTTTGTAAAAAAAATTAATATAAAAAATAAATAAATTTTTTATAAGTTAAAAATATTTTATTTTTGATATTTTAGAAAAATTAAATAAAAAATCTCTTAAAAATGAATATAAGTTATTTCTAATTATTAATTTATATATTAATTAATTTTTCTCTTATAATATTTTTAAAATTTATCTAAACTGAATTTTTTTTTATAATTTTAATAATTAAATCCAATAGTACTTATATTTTTAAAGACCAAATCGAATGGTGTTTAAAAGTTTAAAAAATAAATTGCTAGATTTATACAATATCGACACTAAAATGATTGATTTCTTAACTTTAAGTAATAAAATAATTAATTTTTAATAATTCTGAAGATTAAATTGATAATATCTATAATATAAAAAATTAAAACAATTGATTTTAAGTAAAATCTTAATTTTTAATAATTTAAAAGACTAATTTTTTTTTATAAATTTATAATTTAAAAGACTAAAATAATGTATTACGTTGTTATTTATGCACCTTTTTTATGTTTTAAAATAAATTATATTTTCTTAAATTATTAAATATTTGTATTAAAATTTATTTGGTGGTTAAATAAAATAAGTTATCATATTATATAATATATAATTTAAATTATTATTGATAATTAAAATAATTTTTTTGTTAAGCATCAACATTTTATTAAAGACAAAATATAAATACAATGGATACTCTAACTCATTATATTTCTAAAAAAAATTAACAATACATATCAAGTGATCGTTAATTTAATTCACATGTATAATTAAACTTGCTAAAGGTTCTGTCATGTGTCACTTCAAAAAATAATATTTACTAAAATAAAATATTTTATTAATATTTAGTATATTATTATTAAAGATAATATTATTCCTCTAAAATCTAATTGTCTCTATTAATGTAAACCATATTATTATAGTTCTCTTCTATTTTTGTTCACATAGAATTCTATACATATTTAATAATGTCTAATGTAAATTTTCAAGTAAGTATATATTAACATCAAATCATTCAAATATTATATACCACAGTCTCATAGAAGTATCGAAATGTAAAAAAAGATGCAATACCTCATTTTTTGTATTACAAAACCTACAAGAGTATTCTCTTTAATATTTTATTAAAAAATACTTATAAAAATATTTTTAATAGTTTTTATAAAATATTACATGAACATTATTTTAAATATTTTTTTATAAAATATATCTATGTAAAAATTTTGATAATATTTTTACATATTTATAAAATATAATTAAATGTATTATAATTTATTTTTAATTTATAATTTATGAAAATAAAAATAGTTGGTTTTGTTATATATACATATATTCTATCAAAAAGTTAAATTAAAAATTAATTTAGAAAATCATATTAATTTTAATAAAAGGATAATTTTATCATTTAAAAATTATGTTTATTTTTATATTATTATTTTTAGTGAGATTTATTATAGCATGAATTAATCTCTGACCAGCTATTATTCATTAATTAATATGTTTCGGTAGACATTTTTACTTTTTCAACAACTTTTATTATTAAAAATCGTTAACTTTAAACGTTATCTTTTTTAAAATATATTTTTTTATATTAATTTTTTAATAGTTTTTATCATCAAGTCAAATTTATTTGGATTTATTAAATATTATTGGTTTACTTTTTTATTTAATCAAGCATGCACAAAAAATTGTTTAATAAAAGAGTGTAAATCCGTTAGTGTAGTCCATATTTATCTATAAGCTAAAAAATGTGTTAATTATTTCTTTTTTTTCATATGAATCAGGATTTAGATAATAACTGATGTATTTTAGAACAAGCTCCATCTTATCTAGGTTATTTGTTAGGATTTAGATAATTGATTATCTACGAGTTATTTTGTAATTATTTTATTTTATTTTTTATATTTTAAGTTCCCTTCAATAGCTATATATAGACAAGATGTGATATGATATGTTGAAAATTTTAAATTTTTTTAAAAAAATTTTATAGGCAAAAAATAAAAATAAAAATGTTACTGATAGTACAAAAGTTATTTCAACCCAAAACATAAAAAAAATAAAATAAAATAAAAGAATAAAAGCAAAAATAAAAATAAAAAAGACTACCACTAAATTAGATTAAAGAAAACAAACCGAACGATTAGAACATCAATCAATCAAATTAAAGAAACACCCCTCAAAAGAATGAGAGATTCACCTCTCAAACGAACATCCCTTAACACTACTAGTTAGATAATTTTTTTAATAAATTAAATAATATAAATATTGTAAATTTGTACTAAGAGATAGCTATATTAGTAAATAAAATTAATATATGCTATTTCTAGATTAAATGTTAATATATGGTGCCCTTAAGTTAACTTAGAGTTTTTTTTGTTGATAAATTTGCAAATATGTAAAATTTAGAAAATGCTAACAAAATCTTCTAGGAAAAAATAAAAATATTTTATTAAAAAAATATAAAAATGCATCCACCTTCATAATTTTCAATAATTCTAATATTTTTTGATAAAAAATTATTATTTAACTAATACCTTTAGAACATTCGCATATCATCATTAAAAATCATTACATATTACTTAAATGAAACTTCAATTCTAATTAAAAAATAGTATCAACAATATTTATGATACTGCATTTAAATTTTGTTCTTTCAAAACACACATTAGAAGATTTATAAATATAAATTTATTCAGTCCTAATTAGTAAAATTAAAATAAATATTAATCCATAATAATTTAAATATGAATTTAATCACACGCTTAATATAATATTCTTTATTTATGGGATATAAATGTCGTGGACCAAGCGACAGTCTTATACCCTTTATTAAATTTTCGGAGTTATTAAATCTTCAACTGGACCTCCCATGGCTAGTCTCTTCCTCCTTTTAGGAGTTTTGAAATTCTAAAATTTAGTAACAATAAATTTGATATTATATATAATGAATCTTATTATATATATATATATATATATATATATATATATATATATACATTCTAATTTTTTGTTTAAATTAAGCAAACATTCCAATAAATATATATATACAATATAATTTCCTTTTGTATAATGGGTATCTCTTTTTCTTTGTCTTCAAACAAGCTTATAGACAAATGCAAAAAAAAAAAAGAAAAAAGAAAATAAAAAGAACTGAATCATGTCATGTGTACTATACTATACTACTAGGAAACAAATACTAGGCTATACTACAAACACATGCAAGATTTGGGACATTGCTGGTCTGCAAGACTCACCAATCATTCCTATCATTTGAATGCAATTTGTGTAGTGAGTCCAATCTACACTTCTAGTCTGTGGCTACATCGCTATTACTCTGTTGGGAAAATTATATCACTTTGACACTGCTTCATACACAGGGATTTATGCTTTGCTTAAATGTTTTGAAAATATAAATAGTGATATATAATATTTTGTTATGTTAAAGAATAAATAAATAAATTTCTTATAAAAATTCTTCTTTAATTATCTCTTTAATTTTAATTTATTTTTGTTCTTTTCCTTCTATTTTTCTTATCAAAGAATCTAATTAGGATTGGGCTCCGTTATTTGAGTTTTTTAAAATAAATAAAAGAAATACCTTTCTAATAAAAAATTATGTTTGCATTAGTTATAAATTAAAAACAATAACTAAAAAAGCTACTTTTTATTTAAATTTAGAATTTAATTAACCTCAAGTCTTAGATTTGAGTTTAAATAAAAAAAAATAGAAAGCCTTTATAGAAAAACACATATTTATTATATTATAATTATAAAAGTATAATAAATTTCTTTTTTCAATAAAATTGTATTATTAAAAATAAATAATAATTCGTTCCCCTGATGTTAACGTTTTCTTTAAATTTAAACAAAAAGAACTCATCTGAATCAATGAAGCTCTAGACTATGTATCGATTGCAAGTTTGCAACAATAAATGAACTTTATTCAAAACCAAAATCATAAAGTTTGCATTAAATTGCATGCGAAGAAACGTGATTTCCATCTCAAGACATATTAATTAGCACATATGTGAGCCTTAAATAACATAAACTAACAAGGATCTTAGAAATAAATGCTCTTAACACAATAAATTGACACACCAAACTAATTAAAACTAATTAATCTTCGATTTCATCATGGTCTAGGCTTCATTCTTCCTTCATTGGCCATCTTGAAGAGCTGGGCTTGTGCTGCTGCAGCCTTGTTAGAGTTTAGAGATGCCACAAAACTGTCCTTCACTTGGTTGGTTGTGTAAGGGAACTTGTTGTTCACCAATGAGTTGAGAAATGAAGCTGTTCCTTCTCTGTAGAGTGATCCTAACCCATCAGTTCTGGTGTTTGAGAGTGCTTGTGGCAAGCTGAGTCCAGGACTGAACCCTGGAACACTTGTGACACCAAATGCACTACCTAATGTTCCCCACCAACCAAGCAATCCCCATATGATTCCTGGATGAGTCCTCCAATAGCTGAAGTTTAGAGCAAAAGCGCATCCATCACATTATGTAACACTTGCAATAATACATTATGTAGGAACTTACAATATGCTACATCAAAATGAAATAAGTGTTTCATACCCTTTAGGACTATATTCTATATTTTAATGAGACATGTAATGGAAAAAAGAAAAAGAAAAGAAAGAAATAATAAGAGATATAAAATAAACACAAAAAAAAGAGTGAAGAAATTAGAATTTGTATAAATATTCATTTCATATTATTTCCTTTGGCGTCTCTTGCTTACACCTTTATCTCACGGATGGAATGCAAAGTGATGTAGAAATGCAAAAAAAAAAAAAAAAATAGAGACTTTTTTTTAAGAGACATTTCATATAAAATATTCATTTGTTATCATATCGTTAAAAATGTCTCAAAATTTTACACTACTACAGTCACGTATTGTGTGTAAGAACAAGAGATAGAAATATTCTCTCTTCTTCCTGGACACGTATATGTAGGAGTAGTGTAGACGATTAAAGGTGACAAAAAATCACTAGTTGATAACAATGTAGTGTGTTATGGAAGTAACTTACTTGCATGTGCCTGTGAAGGGAGATGGAGAAGGAACCAAAGGTGGTGAGGGGATAGAAGGGGTGCCAGGGTCAATAGGGGTGGTTGGTGGGCTCACAGTGACTGGAGTTGGTGGGTTGTTATAGTATCCACCTGAGGGAGGGTTTGATGGTGTTGAGGGTGTTGGAGAAGGTTCATGATGTGGTGGTGATGATCCACAGTTTCCACCCGAAGGTGTTGAAGGGGATGGATAATAACCTCCACCACCATGTGATGGTGGAGAGCTTCCATGTCCATGAGATGGAGGACTCCTATGTGAGCCTACAATATAAGACAATGTATATTATCAAAATCTTCAACTTTCATGCTAAATAAAATTAACGTGTAATATTAAATCATGAAAAAAAAAAAAAAACTTCATCCAAGATGTGAGTAGATAGTAATAGTATTTATGCTTTGTATAAATATTGGACTAATGCTGATATACTTTGGTTAGAGAATTACACAGAGAATCAGAGAAACCCGAGGGAGAATGAGGATCAGATGTATAGTAGTTCTTCTGATCTTCAACAGTGGTGGATATTACAGGAATTACAAGGTTTTGGGAAAGCAATGCAACAAGCATTGCAAACATGGTAAGAGAGACATGGCTTCTTTTCCTCTCCATTGCTTCAAAGAGATGGAATAGAGAAAGAAGGGTTATTAGAGGATTTTGAAGTGCTTTGGAGTAAGGGGTAGAAGGGAATATAAAATGGTTCACAGAACTGAAGTAAATATTAGCAGGTGGGAAGAGTGTAAGGTTAGTTGATGTCTTGCAGGGTGCATTTACTCATATTATTAATTCACTACTTCTTGTAATAATGCCTGAATTTTTTCTGAAAAACTTTGTGCACATGACCAGAATTTCAGTTGAATATCTAACATTTCATCTCTCTTAACCATGCATTTTTTTCTAGTTGATCAAATAAAAGCTTAAGCTGATTTATGTGCAAAAATCTTATATGTGGTACTAATTGAAGGTACACACCATTTTCTATGCTATGCTCTTAAGCTGATTTATGTGCAAAAATCTTATATGTGGTACTAATTGAAGGTACACACCATTTCTTTGCTATGCTTAGACTGAAAAGTTCAGGACTTAGAAAGCTCATTTAGAGTCACACCTTTGTCTCCTTCAATGCAATTAGCTAGTAAAGTTCGCTTGAATATATTAAATATCTAATCACTTGACAGGAAAATCTACCACAGTACCCCTACATTTGTGGAAACTGATAGGGACATACACTATGTAAGAATATCAATATGCAAAAAATGATACTCAAAGAAACAGTTGTGGTTGATTTGAACAGGCTGTAGTCATCAATGCATGGTATATATTTATGCTTTTCTGTATTCATAAATACAAATTCAAACGGTATGTAAACATAAAAATGTTGTGTGTACCATATAGAAAATAAATTAATATGATTTACCAATTTGCAATTTCTAATTTGCTTCTCACTTGGATCCAACAATTAAAAAAAACAAAAAACCCTCAACAATTTAAGTAATCCACAAGGAGAAGGAAAATTTTTTACCACTGTGATTCATAAACATCTAGCAAATTTATAGGTTGCCTATTTAGTAGAGTAGGCTATTGTGGCCAATACAAGTCCCCGAAATTTCTACTACCACTGTTTATATTATGTGGTTCAGGTCAGCTGCCATATAGTATTTTGAGTCTTACATTAATTGGCACTGGGCTGTACAGTATTTGTCTGAAGTGTGGTGAACAGTTTCATTCAATTTGTGTATTCCATTCTTGCAGCAAAAATACACAGCAACGAATAGTATTTCATATCAACAAATAATATATATATATACACACATTATAATTTCATTTTTTTATTTCTTAAGCATTGCTTTACAGACAGTTGTTAATAAAATTGTTAACAATCTCCCTTTTATATTAATTAATACGGTTCTAGTGTAACTTAAAACAAACCTCTTTCGTTGTGTTTATATTTTGTTAAAAATTGTTTGCATAAAGTTAATATTCACATATAATTATTCATATACAATCATATTTCGCCTCAAGGATTAGTGATAAATAAAACAATATATGCATTCAGAAAATTAAATAATATCCTGTATTGCAGACAGCTTGTAAATATATAAGTGAAATAAAAAAAATTAAGTTATAAAAGAATATTTTATTAATATTAAAAATACATGAAATATAAAAATATATACATTAGAACATTTTTATTTTGAAAATTTTGAAAAATGGGTTTGGTAAATAGAAGATTATTTTAGTGATAATTTACATTAACTATGTATCACTAAATGGAGAAGACATGCGGTAATGCAAGATTATATACATATTCATGTTAACATTTTTATTAAATTGAGGACACAAATCTATCATATTAGGTATAGATAAATAAAACTAACTATTATTAAACATATACTTTTAATATTAATAAAAACTAATCACATATTACATTTGTTTTTTATTTCAAAAATATTTATAATATTAAATGAATAAATTGATGACTTATATATTATAAATAATATAAACAAACTCACTTATATAATTACTAAGTTAGTATGTTGTTAACACAAATCTTATAATAAATAAGGTGTAAAAATTAGTAATTAAACATTAAAAATAGGTACTTGATTTTTATAATTAAAACAAAAAAAAGTAATAATTTTATTTATAAAAAAAATACTAAAGGGAGTATATAATAGGATTTTGATGACAAAGGTCATTATTTAAGGAATATTTAAAAATTCTATTAATATGTCTAACTATTTATAAAATAATCAAATAACTTTTATATTTCTAATGAGATACTATTTCCGTAATTATTTATTTGTCAAAAGACAAAAAATGTTATATTTTAAATTAGAATTATTTAATAATATTATTAAATTATTCTTTTATTATAGATTTTCTTTTTAACCTTTAAATTATTCAAATAGTGTAAATATTTTTTATTTTACTTGAAAATTTTATATTAAAAAATTTATTAATAAAATAATAATAATTAATATTACTTTAAATTTTTTAACCTCTCTATTCTGTAAAAGGAAAAGTTAGGTCAAACATAATTTTGAAAAAAATCTTAGAGGTGAAAATAACTTTTTTTAATGAATTACTTTTAGATAAACTAGTTAAAGAAATTTTTGGTATAATTATTTGTCAAAGTTATCATACCTAATAACTTTTTATAAATGTTGAATTTTATATATTTGATTTTTAAATAAAAATTTTATGAAGATTAAGTTTACTAGACAATTAAAAAATAACTGACACTTTGATAAATAATTCTATTAATATAATGTATTTTTGTTAATGTAAAATAATATTGAAATATAAATTTATATTTATAAATAATTACTAAATAAAATAAAATAAACAAAAATAATTTTAGAATAACTTTATGTCAAATGCTAATCAATACTTTTAATAATTTTTTCTCATAATTTTCAACAGTCCAATATATTCTTTTTCTTAAATTCCACTTTAAAATTTTTAACTACTAAGTACCCTAAAAGCGTTAGGAAGACACAAACTTTATTTGCAATTTGTTTGTCAACAACTATATCTCCATCTATACATCTATACGTGTGTTTGGGGAAGTTGTTCATATGAAAATGAAACATTTGGCAAAACAGTGGAAAAGAGGGACCCAAAACACTGAAATTACAAGTGAAAGAGTTATTCCAAAATAATGAGATTGGCAGAGGGTTGGTGAGGTTGCATAACAACGTTGATTTTGGATTGAATATGGAGAAGAAAATTTGGTGTACTCTGTCAAACTTTGCATTGACTTTGGCTTTCATTAGAGAAAGAGAACCGCGTGGCTGTGAGCTGTTGCATTGAGGCCAGACACTACTCTGTGAATCACTCTCCACAACCCTATTTATGACAAAGTAAAATGGTAACAGCACCAGGGAACCCTTGGAACTAAAGCAAATCACTACTTTCATCTTTAATTTTCTATCTCTATCTTATATTCGTCTTTTATTTACTATTTTAATCTTTAATTATTTAAATATATTAAGTTATTCTCCACAAAGCATTAACATTAGTAATAATTAATAGATTGTTTTATGTGACATGTTAAGTTTTAATTTAACACGTTAAATAACACTGTCACATTCTAAGAAGGCCTTGTATAAAGCTAAAGGAGATAATTATTAAAAGTCATTGTTATTCTTTCTATTAGTCTTAAATCTTTGTTGATATATGTTTATTTTTAATATTTAACATTATTTAACATGTCAAGTTGTGAATAATGTCTTTCCTGAACAGTTTTATTAATATTTATTAATAACAAGGATTAATATGATAGAATTTTTAACCACTCAAAAACTAAATGAAGTGTATATTAAGTTAGAGATAGAATCGAAAAGAAATTACAAAATTAAGGGTTAAAGTAATTATTTACTTATTGAAAGAATTAAAGAGATTGTTTATATTAAAGGTGAAAATTGAACAATAATAAGATGATATTTTGATATTAAATATTTAAGTCTGCTACTTTATATATAAGTTTAAGTTTATTAATCTATTTAAAGATGATTTTTTTAATTTAAGACCTTATTATAAAGTAAGTGTGAATACTAAAATTTTGATTAAAAATAATTTATTTTAAAAAAATCTGAATTTTAATATTACAAAAGGAGAATGAAAACAAATGTTTTAAGAAAAAAAATAAAAAATTATTTTAATAAAATAGAAAATTTTTAGAATTAATTTTTAACAGAAAAATAGAATATGGTAAATAACCAAACTCTTAAACCAATGTTACTTTATACATAAAAAGAAAAATTTTCAGATTTTTGCCATTTTATGAAAACTCTAGCAATAAAAGAGGAGAAAAATAATGAAAAAGGGCTTCAAGAATTTTAGGAGGAGATTTTTTAGAAAAATATAAAAAAAAAGAGAGATAGTGAAAAGGAGAAAAAACAAAAGGCAAACGAGAATTTCAAGAACATTAAGTTTTATCATGCATTTTATATATTTTTTTCTTCTTCATTCTTTTTTATATTTTAAATAAACATTTTATATATTAAATCAATTCCAAATGGCAAAAAAAATAAAAATAAAGAGTTTCAAACCACCACTTCAAATATCTAAGTCTCACTATCTCTTTACCCATTCCTCCATCTATGATCATTCACAAATACAAAACTCACCATAGAAGCTCATTCTCTATCATTCTTCCTTTTTCTTCCTTTCTCTCACACTAATCTCTACCACTCAAAAGCATGGCCTTCATTAACTTCACCTCTACCCTTTCATAACTTCTTTTATTTTTCTTGAAGTAAAGCACACCTCGAACCCTAAAGTCTTTCTCTCTCAAATATGAAAATTTTAAATTTTAAACTATTTTACCATTTTTTTATTTTTTATTATTTTTTGTCCTAATTTTATTTATTTATTATTATTTAGCTTAACATACAATTTTTTATTTTAGTTTTATTTATTTATTTATTTATTCATCATTATTATTATTTTTAGTATTATTATTATTTATTATTATAATAATTATTAATTTGTTTAATGAATGAGTTCTTATTATTTATTTTTATTTTATTTTTTTATGTTAGCCTATTTTAAATAAATAAATTTATTTTAATTTATTTTTTTATTTTAATTCTCTTAATTCTATTTACTTTACAATATTATATTTGAGTTTTTTTTTAATTTATCTCATTTTAACATTAACAATAAATTATTCCTTTTTTCTATATTCTATTATTTATATCTTAATTATCATGTTAATTATTTATTTTTTAGAATTGTTATCTTTTATTTTATTAATTGTATATTTGTAAAATATTGATGTGATTTAATTTTATATTTATGAATACTTTCTCTTATATTGTAAATAGTAAATTAATTATTTTTGTATAATTAATTAATAAATAATAATATAATTACATCAATTTATAATACTAACGTATAGTTTCTCTATTATCATGTATTATAAATTAATAAAGTCTATGTCATCTTAACATTAACAATTTATAATCAATTAATAAATAATAATATAATTGCATCAATTTATAATACTAATGTATAGTTTCTCTATTTGTTTATTTTAATTCTTTTGATTTTATTTACTTTACAATATTATATTTGAATTATTTTTTTAATTTATCTCATCTTAACATTAACAATAAATTCTTCTTTTTTTTATATTCCATTGTTTTTATCTTAATTATCATGTTAATTATTTATTTTTTAGGATTGTTATCTTTTATTTCATTTATTGTATATTTATAGAATATTGATGTGATTTAATTTTATATTTATGATTACTTTCTCTTATATTGTAAATAGTAAATTAATTATTTTGTATAATTAATTAATAAATAATAATATAATTGCATCAATTTATAATACTAATGTATAGTTTCTCTATTGTCATGTATTATAAATTAATAAAGTCTATGTGTACTTATATTACTAAGACTTTATGCAATATTAATTTATTATATATTATCTTTAATTAATTAGTTAACTACCTTAATAATAAATTAAGATATATTTCTCTTTTAATTACTGACTTACAAATAAATCAACTAATTTAAATCTAAATTATTTCATTAATAAAACAAATTATAATACTAACGTGTAACGATTCTACTTTTATACGTTATAAATTGTCAAAAACTTATGTGCATCAACAATATCTTAGGTTTTATATGATATAAATCTATCAAATAAAATTTTTAATTTTTTTATTAAATAATTATTTTCTTTAATCAATTTAAATAAATTCATTTATTTTATTAAAATAAAATTAATTTTATATTTTAAAATTTATTAATTCATACTTCTAATTTTGATAAATTAAATAATTAAATATTTTTTACTTATTTATACAAATTTCTACAATATTGATGTATAATTTACATTACTTTCGATTATTCAATAAATTATAAGAGATTTATGTATAGCTTATGTTATCTTAAATTTTCTTTTGACGTAAATTATAATTTAAAAATATAAGTTCAAATATTTCATTTACAAATTAAAATATATTTTAACGATTTGCAATATGGTTGTGTGATCTTCCTTCATCTTCTGTATTATTTTTTGTAGGATATGTGTATAACTACGTTATTTCATATCCTAAATATTATTTTATAAATTAATCTTAAAATAAATTTTCTTTACTAAACTTAATTTTAATTAACTAACTTCATAATTTTTAGATAGAACTACGTGGCTTTGAGTTCTTCATTGCAGGGATACATAGGAGTGAGAACCGTACCGATCAAATCAAAATAATTTTAAAAATAATTTTTTTCTTTTTTTAAGATACCGAGTTAACATCTAAATAAATAATTTTTTTCTCTTCTTCTAAAATAAAAATAATTAATGCTTAGGGGTTAAATAAATATTTTTTAAAATTAAAATAAATTTATACAATTAATTTAAGGTAACTGTTTTTATATTATTTTAAAAATATTTTTTGTTTCAAAGATCATATTATTTTTAAAAAAAATTGATTCAAAGATCATATTATTTTAAATAAACATTCATTGCATTCCTTGCATGTAAATGACTCTCAAAATTATTTTTGATTTCAAATATCATATTATTTTAAATTTTTTTTTAAGGTTTGTTTAAAATAAATTTTAGTAACGACTCTTCTGATTTTTTTAAAAAATATTTTTTATTCTTGAATGATATTTTTTTTAAACATGTATTTGCTGTACTGTTACAACTATCCGGTTACCATAGTAAGATTTTAAATAAGCTTACATATTGAGTTAAATTTTTAATAATGTTATGTTAGATTCATATTAAATAAATAGATCAAATTCGAATATTAACTTCAATATTGTCGGGCCAAATTAAAACTTTGCAAAATTCAACTTAACTCAATTAATTTCTATTTCTAATCTAAATTTTTAATAATTTTATAAATTTTTTAAAGTATTTTTTACTCTAATAAATTTTATGATATGATTTTCTATACAATTTAATTCAATAAATAAATATTTAATCAAACTATTTACCAAACCACACTCTAAAAGGTCTATTGATTACTGTAACAGTTAACTTTTCTTAGATGCATCCACACATTGTGACTCTTTTGTTGACAGTGCTTTCGATAACTGTTTGTTGAATAATTTTTAGGAGCTTGAAAGAATTAGATAAATTGTTGTATAGATCATTTCAGACAATTTATGAGTATATTAGATTAATAAATTATTAGGAAAAATATTCAAATTATCACTTTCATATTTAAGTCATGTGTAATTTTATTTTGAATTTTAAAATAATGTATTTTAAAATTTAAAATTTTTAATGTGCAGAATAATTTTCAATTTATTATTTTTTAAAATTTGACAGACTTTTTTCATATGATTAGTATGTGTCAATTTGTTTTAAAATTTCTCTGTAAAAAATAGAAATTAATGTTCTAAATAATGAATTATGTGAAATTTAATTATTAACCTTAAAAAAAAAACGTGTTTCAAGTTTAATTCTTATGTTTACCAACAGTAACTATTCATGTAGACTTTTTACATGACTTTCTTTACTATTTTTCCTTATCTCCACATCACTCTTTCTCTCTCCATGAGCCTGATTATTTGCTCTCTCTCCTTCTCCCTATGCGATCTTTGTTTTATGCAGGTAAGAGAGTTTACATAGGTTTTTCCCATAACTTCAACTCTCCAAACACTCTGTGTTTTGTCAGTTTCTTAACCAATATGTTTTCTTTTCTTTTTTTCCTTCTCTCACTATTGATACTCATAAGAAGGTGGAGGTGGTTAGCAATGGATTTCAATAAGATACTATTAAGATTAGGACCCGTGAGAGAGATGGAATTTTGATGAAGATTTCGACAAAAAAGATGGTCATCAGCATGAGAATGCAGGCAAGAACCAAAATGAGAAGAGAAGAAAGTGCCATGTACATATGGTTGAACAGATAAGAGAAATGAATGCATATACATTTAAACTTTCACACAAAACTTGTAAAAGAGATAAAGAGAAAGAAAACCATTAAGAAGGAGGTACAAGTGAATATAAACTATTGATATACATAGAAAGATCATAGAATACTCTATTAAATTTGAAGACACCAGTAAAAATCACAGGCGCCCAAAATTAATACGTTTTATCCTAATTAATACTACTCTTATAAATTCTCAATATTTTTTTTACTTTATTTATTCTAAGTATCAAGTAATGAAAAAATGATGAAATATATGAAGGATGTTTATGGGTGACATAAAAAAGTATTAAAGATAATACTTTATGGTTAAATAATTTTAATATGTATATCATTTACAATCATTCAATTAATATAATGATTAATTCTATCAAATATAATTAGTTTCTCCTCACTTTCAGCTTTTAATTAAGAATTTTGTTAACTTTAATTTTTAGTGAGAGAATAAATAATTACTAATAATAAAATTTTATTAAAAAATATTTATTATATTTTTATAACTTTAATATAATAAATATATGTTTTTTTATTCATGGATGCTTCAACTTAATCCTAAAGATCGAAGATAATAAAATTCTTTAATTAATTTTTAACTTCTAACTTTTAATTTTTTATTAATTCTTACTAAACTTTCAACAAATTTATAGGTTTAGTTTGTTAAACACATCAATAAATTTTGTTACCGGTAAGGTAAGTGATTAAGTTATACATTTAGTTGAGACTCGTCTATAATATAGTTTTTATATTTTAAAAAATTGTTTTAATCTTTATATGAATGAATTAAAAGTATATTTTAATCAAAAATAAAAAAAAATTGGTAAACTAGTAAAAAAAAATAAAAAATAAGTTACTAAATAAAAGAATCATAAATTTTAAAAAAATTAAAAATTTATATATTTAAATCAAATATCATTTATAATTCAAGCATATATATATATATATTTATTAATAAAATATTTTAATTTGATAAATATATAAATCAATTAAATAATAATTATTATAGTTAATAAATAATTAATTTGATAAATATCTTTTGGCACATTCCAAGAACCCCTAACTTATGTTATGTGGTTAAATGGCTGCACCAAGAACATTAATTCTCATTAAGTAGTGATTAAAGAACTGAACAATTACATGTTTTGTCTATTTATTGATAGATGTGTGTTGTGGTACTCTAAAATTTTTTTACAAGTATCGCATTCAAAAAATTTATACCACTAAAAAAGAAACACATGGCAAGTTTATATATATATATATATATATATATATATATATATATATATATATATATATATATATATATATATATATATTACATTAAATTTCGTATTTTATTTTCTATAATTTTTTTATATAAAATTTTAGTTTTGAATAAAATATAATTCATATTTAAATAATTTTTATTTATTATAAATTAAAATAATTATAACATAATAAATTAATATAATAATTACAAGTGTTATCATCCTCCTAGTCATCGTGTCTATACCTCTATAAATGTTACTTTTCATTAAACAATACCTTTAGAGAGAGAATGTGTTGTAAGTTGAGTCAGAGTTTGAGTGTCTTGAGTTTTCAAATGGTTATCCTTTTATCTCTTTACCTATGCAAAATTTGGCACCTATACTAGACAACGCTGTCAAGATATCAGCATCTGCTCTTATTGAGAAATTAACATCAGCTCCAATACTGATTTACCAAAGATGAAGGAAACCTGACTTGGTCCTACAGCAAGTCCAACCGTCCTAACCAAAGGAAAGTATAGGTAATTCTAATGATTTACCCATTGCCTTGAGAAAAGAAAAGAAAAAAGTCTTGTGTCAACTACCCTATTTCCCACTTTGTGTATACTAAACACCTTTCTATGCAATATTTGAGTTTTTTTTTTCAGCTATTGACTCTATTCGAATCTTCACATCAGTACATGAAACGTTAAAAGACAAGAAATGAGTTCAAGCCATGAATGAAGAGTTGCATGCTCCAGAGAAAAATGAGACTCGGTAGATTGTTGAAAGGCCAAAAAATAAAAAGGCAATAGGGTGCAGATGAGTTTATACTGTGAAATATAGATTTGATGGCTCCATTAAACAATACAAGGAAAGACTTGTTATTAAAGGATATACTCAAACGTATGTGGTTGATTATTAGGAGACTTTCGCTCTAGTGGGAAAAATGAATACGGTCAAAGTTATTCTTTCTTTGATAGCCCATATTGGATGGAAGTTAAATCAATGTGAATGCCTTTTTACATGAAGAATTGAAAGAAGAAGTATACATGAAGATACCACCTAGATACGATTTCAAATGAGACAATGTGTGCAGATTAAGGAAGACATTGTATAGGCTCAAGCAATCTCCTTGTGTCTGGTTTGGAAGGTTCTCTGAAGCCATGGTTTTCGTGGGGTATATGCAAAGGCAAAGTGATCATACCCTTTTCATAAAACATTTACAGGTGATAAACTGACACTACTTTTGGTCTATGTAGATGATATGGTTATTATAGGTAATGATGATAGTGAAAAATAGGTGTTAAAGAAAAAATTAGCAACTCAATTTAAGTTAAAAGATCTAATAAGACTAAAATACTTCCTAGGGATTAAAGTTGCTTATTCAAAACTAGGCATCTTCATATCTTAAAGAAAATATGTCCTTGATCTCCTAAAAGAAACAAGCAAGTTGAGGTGCAAAATTGTTAGAACTCCCATTAAGCAAAACCACCAAATTGGAAGTGAAGAAGAGAGTCAACAGTTGATAAAGCCCAATATCATATACTTGTTGGAAAACTCATTTATTTATCCCACACTTAACCTAACATTGCCTATATTGTCAGTATAGTCAGTCAATTAATGCATGATCCTCGAGAGAGACACTTACAAGCTGTAAATAGAATTATTCAATATTTGAAAGGTAACCTGAGAAAGGGATCACTATTTAAGAAAGAATGTGAGTTATTACAGGAAGTATACATAGATGTAGACTATGCTAGATCGGTTGTTGATAGAAGATCCACTTCATGATATTATATATTCTTAAGAAGAAATTTAGTGACATAGAAGAGTAAAAAGCAAGATGTAGTAGCAAGGTCAAGTGCAGAGGTTGAATACCAATCTATGGCCCAAAGGATACATGTGACCTATTGTGGATGAGAAACATACTAAATGATCTAAAGATATAATCTAAAGCTTCTATGAGATTGTTTTGTAACAGCAAATCTACTATAAGCATCGTTCATAATTCAATTCAACATGATAGAATAAAATACATAGAGGTGGATCAAAACTTTATTAATGAGAAATTAAATTAAAAAATTGAATTAATTTGTTTAAAATTAAAAATATAATTTTATTTTTTAAAATATATTTATGTATAATTATTTTATTTCTTCGTATACATGATTGTGACATAATTATCCTTTATACTCTCTTGTTCTTTAGAAGAAAGAAGGACAATTTTTATAATTTTTTTACTTTAATGTTACTCCCTCCTGTTCTTTTTATAAAAAATAAAAGACTAAATCATTAAAATTAAGGAAAGAAATTAATTTTATTAAGTTTTTCATAAATATAAATTTTATTTTAAAAATACCTATGATATTAAATGGTGTAGTTAGTAATTTATATATTTAATTATACTAATAAAAGAATAGTATAAAAGAAATTTAACAATTAATACATCTTGAATCTATCATTTGTTTTTTATAATAAGGATCAAGAAAATGATTTATTTTATTTCTTATAAAAAGGATTAGAAAGAGTATTATATAGCTAGCTAACTATTAAATATTTTTAGCCTTTTCAAAAAAAATTATATAAAAATAAAATATGACTTGTAACTATTTAATGCAAAATGTAAAAAATATAATAAATAATTTTAAAAATCAAAGAATGTATATTTAATTTTAATAATACAGTACTATTTTGTAGGTAATAAAATAATCAAAACATAAAATTTAAGCACTAAAATGTTTTATTTTGGAAAATTTTAAAAATTTATTAAAAATAAAGAAATTAAAAACTTCATTTAATTAAACAGTCAACAAAGAATAATTTTTTGATTTAATATAGAATTATAAAATGAAAAAGGGTTTTATATATAAATACATGAAGTTATTTTTTCACTTTTTTTTCTCACACCTCGATTTTTTTATAATTTTCTTTCTAAAATATCCTTAACAAAAAAATTAAATTATTAAATAAAAAATATTTTCTGAAATTTAATAATTTATAAACTTTTCTATTTTATTTCAAGTTTTAGAATTTTCACTTTTTTTTAATTTATATTTTTTTCTCTTTAATGTTCTAAAATTAATTATTGTTTTATTACAAACATCATTATTATATCATAGAAAACTTAATTTACAGTTAAAAAATATATTTTTGTCGACTTTCATCAGACTTGCTAACTATGCCACTTTTTTAAATAAGATTATAAAATTAGAATTCTCCATTTTGAAAATTTTATGAGATTAGGCTTTCACACTTTTAAAATTTAATCTTTAAAATTAATTTGTTTCAAATATAACTTTCTAGAATTAAGATTGTAACCTTCTAAAATTAAATATTTAAAATTTATATTTTCACGTTTGGAGAAATTAATTTTCAAAATTATTAATTATTTCTTAAAATAAGTTTCTGAAATTAAAAACTCTATATTTCTAGAAATAAGAACATATTTGATTTTCCTTTTAAAAATAGTGTTCTGCTTTTAAAAATAAATACTATATTTTATTTTTAAAAACAGAACACTGTTTTTAAAAGGGAAGTTTTTGGAAGAATTCATATTTTTAAAAATAAGTTTCTAGAATTTAGAGATTTTTTATTTATTAGTTTCTAAAATTAGGTTTGCATATTTCCATAAATTAATTTTCATAAATATTAACTATTTCCAGAAATACATTTTGCAGTAAAATTAAAAATACTTATTTTATGATCGTGAAAGATATTTTAAAAAATTATAATTTTTTTATAGAATGTGAAAATTAAAAAGAAAAGAAATGAAAAAGCAGCTCCCTAGATACATACTTCTTCCATTCATAAAATTAAGGGCTCAAATCTTTTATGTAAAAATTTATAATCAACCAAACTTAATTATCTAATCCTAAAAAATTAACTTTCTCTAAAAATGTATCACAAAAGCAAGATTTTGTTACATATCATATCACTCCATGTTTAGCACTTCTATCTTAAGTATTACCCATTTTGAGATTTGACTTGTTGTCCAACGTCAAATTTGAAGAGACAGCAATACAAAGACCTAAAAAAATCATTGGCATCAAAACAAACCATTCTCATATCTCTCTCTTTCCTCTCTTTAAAAAACATACTATGAACAATATTTTGAATTGCAGTTGGCAACTGCAATTGCGACAATAATATTATTGGACTTAAAGGGCAGTCATCACAATCTGTGTTTGACAGCTACATTTGAAATGAAACAACTCTACCGAAATTGTCGCAATCTAGCTTGTTAATTGTCAAACTTTGGTTTAAATACACAGTGTATTAGTGTTCTCATAAGTGCATTCACAAAATTGAAAATGGCTTCATCTCGTAGTTCCCTTTTCCTTGTGCTTTGTATCTTCTTAGCCTTAGGCACATTTGCATTGGGTGGGAATTTCTACGAAGATTTTGACAATTTATTTGGAGATATAAGGGTTGACATAAAAGATGAAGGCAAAAGCATGACCCTCACAATGGACGAATATTCTGGCTCAGGCATTGTATCAAAGAATGAGTTTTTGTTTGGACGTTTTGACATGCAAATCAAGCTTGTTCCAGGGAACTCTGCAGGAACTGTCACAGCCTTTTACGTATGTTTGTCCCAAACTCAACCTTTCACATACCTTATATGAAAAAATTACATTATCAGTATATTTTAATTGAACTTATATGTGTATGTATTATTAATTCGATGTTTGCTACAAGATAGCTATATAATTAAATATAGTCAAATATTTTTTGACTGAAATTAATTATAATTATTTATGTATGGCAAAGATATTGATACGTATTTCATGTGCAGCTAAGCTCTCAAGGATCAAACCATGATGAGATTGATATTGAGTTTCTGGGCAACTTGTCTGGTGATCCTTATCTGCTCTCAACTAATGTATATGCCGATGGTGTTGGAGGTCGTGAGATGCAGTTCTATCTTTGGTTTGATCCAACAGAGGACTTCCACACTTATTCAATTGATTGGAACCCTGAACGCATAATGTAAGTAACAAAATATGTATAGTTATTATATATATGCACCTACATAACCAAGAGGGATAATTACATTAGTTTCTCTTGAATTAGTGTTAATTATACCAACAATTTTTTATTGAAAAATTACATTTACTTTTCTTATATCTTAATTTTTTATTGCTTTTAAAAGTATTTTATATATGTGGTTCCTGTATTAAAAAATAAAGAAGAAAGAAAATCATGCATATATCTTCAATAAAAGCATCCATGTATAATTAACACTAACCTTGAGAGAGAAAAATATAATTAGTCATTCTAAAAGAGTTATCTTATTTTATCATTTAAAAATTAATACCACACGTGATACTGTATATAATTTTATATATTATTTATTTATATATTATTTATTTATTTATCTTTTTAGTATACACAAATTTTAAAAATATTCTTTAAAATTAAAAGAGACATTAAAATATGTCTCGCTTTGAATGTACAATAAACATTTTCCTTTAAAAAAATGTGAATTAGATCTTATATTTATTTCTATATGTTTGTTGTGTTTGCAGAATCTTGGTGGATAACATTCCCATTAGAGTTATGAAAAACCGGCAAGCCCTTGGTGTCCCATTCCCTACAAAACAACCCATGAGGCTTTACACTACTCTTTGGAATGGAGATTCTTGGGCAACAAGATGGGGGGCAGTGAAGCTTGATTTGTCAAATGCTCCATTTGTGGCAGGCTTCAAAAACTTCAATGCTTATGCTTGTGTTGCAAATAGGGGTAGAAGTTGCAAGGGTTTCAATGGTGGCAAAAATAAAGGTCTTGATGAAGAAAGTAGGCAAAAAATGAGAAAGGTTCATTCAAAATGGGTAGTTTATGATTATTGCCGTGATTTAAGACGTTATGCTCATGGTCTTCCATATGAATGCCGCAAGGATAACCTACTGGAATCTGAATAGAGGTTGCAATAACCATGTTGCAGCATAATTTGTTCACTGAGTAAACCATGCAAATGGATGATATCATGAAGGGAGAAAAGAAAACTTGGATTGAATATATGTGACAATATGTAGCCCTTATATTTTATATTATGAAGTGTATGAGGCATGAAAGGTTTTTATTCTAGAAATGAAAATGAATTTGAAGTTCTTGGCCACTCCCTAATTATGTTGTCTTTGTAAGTGCTTATCCCTATAATGTTTTGCATTTTTTAAACCTCTTTTGCACTTTGAAAAAGATAAAAATTGGAGAAACCAAACAAGACATAAATGGTTCAACTCTCTCAAGCAACCATAAAAACAAAACAATTGTATAATGTCAATTTCGACATGAACAAAAAAATGATAATATTCCCCTAAAAGCAAAAGCCAGAAAAGCATTGTAATTTCATGACCAACAAAATTGGAAGCTTAGTTCAGAGTTAAAGCCAAGTTTAATTTTGGATCTCTATAACTGGGGCTGTTATGATAAAATATTATAATATTTTAGAATCATTAGATGTAAATTTGTAAATTTAACGATTGAGATCTTTCCTGCAGAGGTTGTCCTGCTGAAAAGGATTTGAACCCTTAAATATTTAATATATGTCCTCATGCCATGATTAGCTTAGATCAAAAGATAAGCTTTCGTAGTTTTATATTATTTATTTCTTTGATGACTTAAAAGTTTTTCCTTATTTTTGTTTGAAATAAACAAGTGACATAGATATATTAAATGAAATACGTATTTTAGCACGATTAAAATTCACATGTAAAATTCATGATGTAATTTTACTATCGATCAGTCTGTTAAGAATAAATTTTGAATAAAAATGACAGTAAATAGTTTTTAAAAAATAGCAATAGAGACTTCAAAAACATTAGACACATTTCTACAATAAACATGTTTTAAATTTTTATTTTAAATTTCTTGAAAATAAAGAATCCAAATAAGACCTACATAAATGAACTCTCATCTCATGCAACTTAAAGCAAAACAAGTGTGTAATGAAATAAAAAAGTTAATCCATGCTCCTAAAAGCAAAAGCCAAAAAAAGCATTATAAACTCGATGACAACAAAATTGGAAGCATAGTTGACACAGAAATGATGTTAAAATCAAAATCTTCAAGACTTTTCACCTTCCCATTGAAGCAATGTCACCTTTTGTTTCCATAACATAAATACATGACAGCAGCAATGGCTGCAGACCCAGCAGCCACAGAAGGCCACATAAACTCCAAACCCTTAATCACTTCACCAGCATTCACACTATTCACAGCTTCTTCTTCTTCTTCTTCTTTCCTTAACCCAAAAACCCTCGATTCCATAACCTTAACCTTCTCCTCCAATTCCATCTTCTCCATCACCCACTTCTCCAACTCAATCTTCTTCCTCATTACCACACTCTCCAATTCCACAATCATCTGTTTCAACATTTCAATTTCCCTCTCTCTCTCATTAACCTTCTCCTTCATCTCTTCCTCAACCCTAACCCTTTTGCTTCTCTCTTCACTCTCTCTCACTTCCACAACACCAAGTTTTCGCTCCAAGTCCCTCACCTTCATTTCGCTCTCTGTGTTCATCTGCTTCAAACCCTTCACATCTCTCTCTAGAATCTCAATCCTAGTTTCTCTCTCATCCGCGATTTTTTTTAGTTCTGACGCCTCCGACCTCGCTTCCTCCGCCGCGCTCATCTCCGACACCGCGTCATGCTGGAGACGCGCCACCTCTGATTCAAGATCAGCCGCACGCGCCGCGATCACCTTCGCCGCGTCGCCGTCGCTCATTAGTTCCTCAATCTCCTTCCTCAGCTTCTTGATCTCCTCCTTCTTCGACGTGTTCTCGGTCGCTAATTCGTCTCTCTCGCGCTCCAGTGTCTCGATCTTGGACGGGGATGCGACGCCGTTGTTGGTGACCGCCATTGCTGCTAGGAGATGGAGCGAGCGATTGTGATGTTTGGTTGCTGAGAAAAAAATGATATGATTTGGTTTTCTCACCAGAGAAACGGTGAATGATTAATGAGTGGCGTGTAGAGGAACTGTGGAGAGTGAGGGAGTGATGAGTGGAAAAGGTTGCGAGAAATTCGGTGACGAAGTCATGAGAAGGAGCATTTTCCGGGAAAATTTTGGAGGATTTTCCGGGAAAGGGAGAAAGGATAATTCCACTTCGCGCGTCGAACTTTTTTTCTTCCGTACTTTTTTATATTAAAAGATTTGAATTGTTTAACCAATCATTAAAAAAATTCAAAATATCGTTCAATTATGTCCCTTGTCAAAGTAAGAATTAGATTTTTTCAGAAAATTTATTAAAAGTATTTAATATAATGTGTATGAGTACTTTTTAATTTTATCAAAAAGAATATATTTAAAATTATAAGAGAAATATTCATAATTAATTTAAATAAATAAACAATAGTAACATAGATTAAAAAAAAAGAGATAAAACTAGTTTGGTTACAAATAACTATAATTTAAAATGTAATAACAAATTTCATTGTATATAAAATGTGTTCAAAAATAATAAAATTTTATTTTTTTAAAGTATTATTTAGTTCAAACACTGAGACAAAGATACAGAGACACGCATATTATATTTTACTAGTGTCTCACTATAAAGATAGAGACACGGAAGGACATCAGATATACAAATTCGAAAGATACTAGTATACTTTCGGGAAGAAGGGATACTAATAGCTCAGCTCTAAAAACAAGGAGACTATACTTTTGAAAACTAAAATACTTATAATAATCATACAAAATTATATACATTATCCTTAACTTTTATTTTATGTATCTTATTTCTGAAATCCAAACATAATAAAAGACTTAATGCACAATATTATATCTTTGCTTCCAAACATAATACAGAGACATAAATATTAGTATTTTTGTTCTTCATTATCTCCGTGTCCCTATCTTGTAACCAAATGTTACCTAAGAGAAAGATAATATCATAAAAGACAGCACACACAAATTAATCCCAACAAAACACATCGAAGAAGCCCTTGCATTCGAAGAAGTCAGTGTGGGAGAGGTGTTTCAAGAAGGTACGGTGATCGGAGGAGATGGTGTAGGCACGAAGGATCAGTAAAGAGTGAAGCAAGAAAGTGTACTCTGTCATATGAGGGTGGAAGATAAAGAGTGGAGCAAGAAAGTGTGCTGCCGTGTGAGGGTGGAAGGCGGAGAATGCATAGATGTTGACTTTTTTTTGGCAAAATGAGAAGAGCTCGCAAAAATTAAGATATGAAGAAGATAAACTTTTTTTTATAAATATTTAATTTATTTATAAATTGAATTAACTCTATCAACCAAGCATTTAATAAAAAAGAGTTAAGAGTAAGAACTAAATTCTAATTTCTTGATATTTTAATAATTAAATTTTAATAATAAATTTTATAAAAATTTATTACAAAATGTTACATTTACAAAAAAGCACAATTAAATCATTATATATTCATTAAAAAGTCGTTTAAAAAAGTTTGGATGAAATTTCTAACTCTAATATAATGGCTTATGGCCTTTATATAATTTTTTAAAAACTTATTTTAGTAAGCTGAATGTTTAATTTCATCAATAAAATTTCATATAATAAGTTTGTATCAAATAAATACTTTCATCATCTTACTGATAATTACCATAGCTCACCATTAAGAAAATTAATACTTAATTAAATTACTATAAGGCAACTTAATTTGCCCCACTTTCCTCGCTTTGCTTAAAACAATTTCTATCTTCTTCAGTATAATTTAAAATTTAAATAGGACAAATATTAACCAAGGCCCTAAGGATACCATTAAATGCACACTTACCGCAACTTTTAATAACAAAAAAATTTATTTGGATTTCTTAATCAATGTCCTTATAACACTAATTTCCAGGACCCTCTAATAAACAGTTCTTTTGAATGTCATTAAAGCCTGACTTTGTTGAGCTGTAAGATGTGATCCTTGCTTTGTAAACTTTCATTAACCCAATTAAAAGTACAAACATCCAAGAGATTGATTTCAAGGTGGTGTCTTCACTGCAAACACCTAAAAAAGGTTATGGATTTGACTTACAATATAAGACTCAATTTCATAATTGTTAACAGTTTCTTAATAGTTGTAATCAAAGTTCATACCTTTTTTAAGACCAGAGAAAGTTGGCACTTTTCTAGGGAAGCACTGCTTCAATGGCCCTCACCCTCCCCTCATTTTATACAAACCCACATCACTCACCAAATATTACAGCTCCATCCCAACAACAAAGAGCCTTTTTTTCTCTACAGAAATTGCTTCCCCTGGTCAAAATATTCACAAGATAACCATTTCCTAGAACATCCTTGTCATACCATACTGAATAGGACCAACCTTTCTATGAGCAGTTGCTCCACCATATTGACCCTTTGACTGCAGCAAGTTTGTTTCTATGGCTATTTGATCATCTTGTTCTAACTTGTTAACTCCTGCCCTTGTCATAAAAAAGGGATTTGTGTCAATATTAATGGCTATATCTGGTGCTATTTTGGCATTAACTCCACATTGTTGTGCATGTTTTGTTTGCAAAGGCACACCCTTATCGGCTTCTGTCGTTAGCCTTTCTTGATTTCCAGTGCTGGATCTTTGATAATAATATGCTGGGGGAACAGTTTGAGTAGGAAGCACAGAGCCTCTGATAAATGTCCTTGGATCATAAGAATCCTTGATAACATTTCCATACTCATATGGAACAACAGGACCAACAACTTTACCAGGTTTTGCTGGGAAAAAAACGAGTATTAGTTATTGATCATGCACAAAAACTTAAACAGACTACTATGCTAACAGCCATGTACCTAGTGGAATTCTTTGCGATCCATGTATCGATCTTGGCACTGGAATTTCTGTATCTCTAGAGTTCTTATTGTATTCCTCGGCTGTTAGCCGGTTCTTGCTGGAAGCAATGTTTGTTTGCTCCTTTGGGTGTACTGTATTTGAATGTACAATTGTTGACCTGTGAACAAGTGAAAAATATTAGAATATGATAAAATATAACAATGCTCTTTATGCATGAACACAAATCATAAGTAGCAATGAAGCAAATGCAGCAAGTTGGTGTGGTTGATTTTGGTCTACCAACTTGTGATTCCCTTGCACACTATGCTAAGACATTGAGAGGGCAGCTAAATAGTATGGTTGGGAAGTTACTTCAATGAAAAGTGCTTGATAGCTACAGGTTACCATACTATATAAACCCCGACTTCATAAATAAATGTTAGCAGGCTTGAATATGTAGCTTTTACTAATTATACTACAACTATTCATCCACACCACATTTGTTGACATTAGATGTAATTTAATATTAGAAAGAGGAACAGTGACATTTTAATCCACCATGACTTGCATGTAGTATTTGCTAAATTGTAACCAGAATCATATTAATGATTTTTGTTACAGAACATTCAATCCTATGATTACTATTTATAAGCATAATTGAATGAAGAATAACTGTTTATCAATAATAAATGCACAGTTGCAAAGTATTAAATGCCAAACGAAATCCGATGAGAAACTGCATTTATGAATCACAATTACCTTGGAAGAGAAACATGCTTTCTATCAAGTGGCATAACAGGACCATTTTTACCATTTTCCTCTAGATGAGCAAACTGCTTTCGGAATTGATCAACAGCACTGTTAAAATTGCACACAAGAAAAAGTCAAAGATAAAGTTGAAATTCTGAATTGAAAATTATCAAGAGGGCAAAAGGATAACATGGCATAAATAGTTGAAATGCATTTAAAAAAATTAAAAACCTTGGATAAAGAAAATTTGTTCTCTCTGTTCCATTCATATAGTCCTTCAATAGTTGAGGATGATACTCTAGAATCTCACGGAAAATCAGTTCTCGGATTTCTTCCTTTGTGACTCTTCGTCTTTCAAATTCAAATTCCATCTTTGTGATAGGCTGGCAAGATGGTTCCCTCTCAACTTTTGCCAGTCCCTTGAAATAAGGATCAGCCAATGCCTAAAGACCCAAAACATTTAAAAAATCTTAAGCACAAATTTCAAGAAACCATACTATAAATTTCTATACACTGTTATGATTTATTATACCTTGTGCAAAAGGAAAAACATATGCTCAAGTAGTAGTCAACTATTGAACAAAAATACATTTAAACTCACATATGTAAGCAATAGAGTACAATAATATAACAAACCTCTTCAGCAGTAGGTCGATCTTTTGGATCAAAGGCCAGCAACCTTTCCAGTAACCTTAGTGCTAAAGGATCTGCGTTGGGAAACTTTTGACAAAATGGTACAGGCTGCTTTTTCCTCATGCTAGTTAGGTATCTCCTTGCCTTCTCATTACGTACCTGCATGGAACATAAAATATTGTCACAAACTGGTATTGGCAACATTTGATTCAGAATTAAGCTAAGCAACAGGAAAGGTTTTTCCACAATCACAGAAAAAACCTACGCGTGATATAGTATCCAGTGACGGAGTTCCAAGCAAATCTGTCATCAGATCCAACTGATGGACGACATTTTTTCCAGGAAAAAGTGGCTTTCCTGTTAATACTTCAGCAAAGATGCAACCTATACTCCATATATCAATTGCTGGTGTATACTGTATCAAGATATATGAAAAGTTAAACCTACAAAATGTGAATATGAAAACTGGTACCATTATGATGAGTCACTTTGCAGCTAGAATAAAAAGTTGACTACCGCCAATACATGCATAAATACACATTTTATCACAATAACCATTTCCCCAAGAAACTCAACCAGAAATAAAGCCCTGTATTTACAGTGCTGAATGAGTAAGTTCAATCTAAACAACCACGTGACATTATAATGAACTAAAGACACCAAGTGGAATGTGATGAAAAACAAAATGATAAATGTCTCTACCATGTGCTGTTACTAATTATTAATAATCTTGATTCTTAACAAAATTTAAGAGTGCAGATGCAGAAAAACTACGAGTACATACATACATATAGACAGACATTCAAAATAAAACTTCACATGAAGTGGATAATTTATTACCAACCAGTCAACCACTAAGGTACAATGTATCATCACATAATTTCTTAATAAAGACAAAGGTATTGCAGTCAATACTGGAGTTTGTTAGTTCAGTGACATACAATAAATAACAGAAACATATACAACTAATAGATTAATAACAGATTGGTCTTCAGTCTCATATGGTTTAGTTGACTGATAGAAAGAATATAAAAATGAGTGTATATGACCTGATATGAAATTTGAGCAATCGCATGGTAGGTCAAGAGTCAAGACTATGTATATTCACATTTATGAAATCTGAACAATTGTATGTTGTGTTCCCTCTTACAATGTTCAAGGAAATCTGGAATACCTATACCTTTGAGTAAAATGATCCACATAGCTCCGGAGCTCTATACCACCTCGTAGCAACATAATCCTAGAGATGCATGCATTAAACAAGCAAGAAATATCAGTCCCAACCTTTCCAAATGCTAGGAGAAATTTTAAATACTATAAACAATAACAGAAACAAAAAAGAAAGTTGAAATAGATAGTATACCGTCCAAAATATAGTTGTTGGTGTGTCACTGAAGGCAACTCTAGCTAATCCAAAATCACAAATTTTAAGTTTACAGTTTGCATTTGCTAGTATATTCTTTGGCTTCAAATCTCGATGATAGACATTTGCTGCATTGTATAAGCTGAGAATTAGATGAACAATATTGACATCAATGTAAGCACACTTGTATTAAGAAATAGAGAACACAGTAAAAATAGGGCACAAGAACGGTCTCACATTCTGAAAAAAACGCACACAATTTAATTGACGGGCAAACTGGAAAAAATGGAATCAAAAGCAACAAATAGAGAACATAATGTGCACAATCCTGACATCTTCATTGAGAGGAACGCCAAGAAATTATTCTGCTTCACATACGACTTATGAAAGTAAAAGGCACATGTTGTAGGCACAAGCCACACAATGTGCATGTCACTCTGTGTATATGTACAAGTAACAAAAACATATTGATGATTACCAGTGTGAATATACTTCAGTGCACGAAGTAATTGATAAAGAAAAAACTGATAGTGCTCTTTTGTTAAGTCATCATTGGCTTTAATGACTTGATGAAGATCAGATTCCATGAGCTCAAAAACAACATAAATATCTTTGAAGTCCTTCCTAGAAGGAGGAAGCATAATGTGTTTTATTTCAACAATATCAGGATGTCGTAGAAGTCTAAGCAGCTTTATCTCACGAAGAATACGTGCAGCATCGGATATATGCTCGAAGATATCATGAATCTTCTTAATTGCCACTTTTTCACCGGTATGAGTGTCAATGGCTGAACAAACAACGCCATAACTTCCCTTCCCAATGACTTCTTGAATTTTGTACCGGTTGGCATCACCATATTCAGAGAAAAAATCCATCTCTGTTGAACTCTGTAGCATATTCCACATTGCAAAATCAGGCAAGTTTGAATTTGAAAGTGCAAAAACATTCATAAATCAACCCAAGCAACAAAGTAAAAGCAAAACTTTCAATACAGATAGAAATTGAAAAAAATAAAATAAAAATAATAATAATAATAAATATATATATATATATATATTCTTTCTTAAAGAGAAATTAACTTATAATGAACATGTTTCAGAAATCAGAACTTATCAATAAAATTAATAAACATAATACATATTTGAGCGCTTGCTTCACATTATGGAATTATCACTATATCAATGAGTCACAAACTCAAAGAAGAGTCAGATTTTAATATGGGAATAAGATCATTCCACAGACATTGGACTAACACAAGAAAACTAACATATATTAATATTAAACATAGGAAAGCTACAATGCTTCGATCAACTGCCTCACTTCCTAGCACGACAGAATAAAACTGAAAGGGGAAATCATAGTGTTTAGTACCACTAAATAAATCACAATTCATTTGACACTCCAAGATGAAATACATCTGGCTTTAATTCGCCATTTCTTCTCATTCAACTCAGTCTAATACTCTAATATACATTGAAGCAAACTGAGATTTTCTAATCTCTTCTTCTCAGCAGGAATGTGCAGAGTGATTTTGAAAGATCATGCATCAACATTTATACAATGGACCTTTTTTTCACCTACTCCGAATTCTGAAGCCATATGAAACTTATTACACATAGTTATCTATTCCAAAATAAATAAAACTCGTATATTAAATCCTATAAATGATGTCAGATCAGATACAAAAGATGGAACAGGAAAAGGAAGCAGACAGAGAAAGGGTAGAAACAAAACAAAACAATACAAATAGTAGCCAAAATCTGATATGATGGGAGAAAAACTGTGAGCACTTAGAACAGGAATGCCACTTCGTATTGAGACAAATTGCACAAAACACAACTCAACAGGTGTAGAAAGAGAAAAATCAAAAGAATGCCAAAAAACTTATCTAATCAGCTAAAAAGAAGCATGTAATTTCATCAAGACATCAAAAAACATGGTGACAAAGAAGATATTGCGGTGCCAACCATACCGTTATCCTTCATGTAAAACAGACACATGAGAGAGAGAGAGAGTAAATAACAGAACAAGCAAAACTGGAAATGTTAGTCTCCGCTAACATGACCCCATTGAAAATTTTCTCAGTACCCACCATTCACCAACACAAGCACCACTTATCACACTGTCAAATTCATCATCATTGATCATTCTCACACCATTCAAATTAAAAAATAAATAAATAAAAACAAAAAGCAATAATTTTTCCAAATCACAATTACACAATTGCAAAGAGCATGAACAGACATAAACAAAAACCCACCTTTTTCCTATGATCTTGCTGCATTTTCTTCTGACACCCCAAAATTTTCCAAAACCTCCCTATGGGGATTAGATCAAGCAAAAAACAGAACAAAACTCAGGTCTCAAATTTCTCCCTCCAAAAACCAAAACTTGAACCTCAAACTCACCCACATTTGCCCCACCTACCCCTGCTCATTATCACAAACCCACAACAATCCCAACTTCTTCTTCTCACCTTCCCCAAACATAGAACCCAAATGAGATCCCACATGCACCTTCACAAGCACCAAACTCCACAAGCATCCACCACCAACAATCACACAGTGACCCTTCTCCAATCTAACACTCAAAGCACCCTCATTTCCACAACCCCACCAAAGATCCAACCTCAAAAACCCACCTTTCAGCTTCCCTCAACACACAATCCACCACACACCCACCATTTTTGGCAGCTGAATAAGCCAAACCCAAACAAGAACACCAACAGCAGAAGCAGGTATGAAGAGCGTGGAGTGCCCAAGATCTGCGTACACACACCGACAAAGAGAGAGAGAGATAGAGAGAGAGGGAGAGAAATGAGAGAGAAAAATGAAATTTTTTTAGAGCTTTGAGGCTTAAATCTAGTTGGTGCCTTTGTGTATCTTATCCGTAATGTATCTGATACATATACTGTATACACACACGGATATGGTATTTGTATACAAAAATGGCTTGTCTGTTATTTTTAGAAATAAATAAGGGTACTTTTGTAAGCTCAGTGTGTCACAAGGTAGATTATGTTTCTCTCGCTTTTTCTGGAATTGTATTATGTTACTGTCCCCTCTGTGACTTACAAGTGGCATGTTGGACGGTTTTCAGACACGTGGCGATTTTCTAGAGGTTGGAGGTGGTTGTTGGAGGGCCCACGTGGCAGAGCCATAATATTGGAGTAAAATGTTTCAGTGTAGTGGCTATGATCTGCTTATTATTTGATTTTGTCTTTATGTAGTGTGGAAGGATTAGGATTAGAAATTTAGAATGTGGTGCCACTAGACTTTGCATAATGTCTTCAATTTTTAGGTATATACACACAATCAAACATCATGTCCTCCTTAATGTAAGCATTTGTTGACATGAATTTTATCTTTCGATTCGAAGATTCTTAGAGGAATTTTAATCTTGAAATGTTATTTTATTATTATTATTATCTACTTTGACCAAAATAAATAAATAATGCATTGAAACTTAAGATTTTATAAGAAATTATATTTACAAACGATATTACCTTTTATAAAATTAAGGCAACAACTCTTAAAGGAATAAACAATAAAATTGAGAGACCTATAATTTTTACAATTGTTAAGGAACAATCTATAGCTTAGTTATGAATTGATTAAGAATAATATTAAAATTAGATTGATTCGAATTAATCTTTAGAAGTTTGAATTTTAAAAAATAAGTTTTACTTTGTTTTTTTATTTTTAAGGAACATAATTTTATTTTTTATTTATAAATATAAATTTATTGATTAAGATATAGGTGGAATCTTAAATTAATATATACATTTTTTATAGTGGCTAATTTTTTATGTAAAATGCAATTAATAGTTATTCAAATAAAAGTTAAACATATAATAAACATTAAAAAATAACTTTTAAAAGCATAAATTTTATCATAAATCATGATTTAGTATAAATTATACATTTCAAATTAAATTAATCTTAATTTTTAATATATATATATATATATATATACATCCAATGAATATATTTTAGATTAGTATTTATGTCGTGATAGAATGAAAAAAATAATTACTATAAATTTTTTAAAAAAATATTGCATATTGATTTAATTACATAAAATTAATCTTAAAGTTTTTGAACTTGAATTAAAATAAAATAACTCCTACGTACTAACTAAATTATATACACGATGATCTGAAACCCTAACGTTAATAAAATAATAAATTTTAAAATTGGCTTATTTGAATTATTTGAAAAGTTATTATGGAATTAAAAATTTGTATAATAATTTGTATTAGAATCTATAAAAGAAAAAAATGAGATGATAGAGTCTATGTAAATGTTTTTTAGCTAAAAAACTCTTAATTGATTTACTAATATTATGAATAAAGGTGTGAAAAAGGATTCTCAAGAATGTAAAGTGTACTGTATTATTTCACTTTCTAGTCATCTTCCATTCACATACTATATATCATATATATATGGTCGTGGCTAAGTGCCTTTTGAGTCATTTTTTGGCCTTCAAATCAATCAAACTTTGTATTTGATATAAACTACAAGTTGAAGAAAACTTTTTTTACATTTTCTTGTTCATGGGCATGACGGCCATTAAAAGGTGAAAACAAAGGGACAAAAAGTACACAAAATTTCAAAGAAAAATAAAGAAAGAACTGTTCACTGTGTGTGAAACTGTGAATTTTAAGTACAAGTTACAAGTCACCAGACACATTTTGAAAGGTTTCAACAAAGAAAAGAGTTTGCAGACAATTTGCTAATTGAATCTGTAATTTGTCTTTAGATTCCTTCATTTTAATTAGACTAATTGTTTGACGTGAATGACCTAATTATAATTATGCTTTGAATTTACACATGTTAAAGTTTGATATAAATTAGGTATAACTGGTAAGCAAAATAGTTTTGAACGTGTTGCATCTAAATTAGAATATATAAACAATTTCCATGATACAATTTTATTTCCTTAATTTCTTATAAAAAATGTTAAGGAGATTTGTTATATTGTTTTTAAAAGGGATGTGTGTGTGTGTGTGTGTGTGTGCATGGGTGTTAGTGTTATATTATAATTTAGAAAAGAATGTCTCCATCTTTAAAGATTATTTATAATATTTTAAAACCTCACAAAGCTAATGTCACTGAATCTAAAGAATTTTATAGAATAAGCTACAAATTATAATTTCTTTTTCATACTTTGTGATTTTCTTTCATAAATTTACGTATTAGTCAATTCTTTAAATATAAGTTGAGAAAAATAATTATGAAGAAATATTAATGTGAAAATAAAAGCAAAAATTTATTAAGAATAACAATTCCAATTTTAATAGGAAAGATAATTATGTCATTGCACATAATATTGATAATTTTCTATATAAAATAATAATTTGTTGAGCACTTCAAAATGAATGATCAATATTTACATAATAGTCAGCTGGTAATTATTATTAAACAATAAAAAATAAGTAACAGTAGTTGATTTTTAAATTATTGACTAACGAATCACTGTTGTTGACTATTTAAAAAATGTTATTGGATAATCAACTATCCAATAAATGTTATTCACCAATTAAAAAAATAAAAAACAGCTATTGACCATGAATATTAAATTTCTGGCCATTAAAACATCAGCAAAGAAAAAACCATTAGCGTAATAGTTGTCTAGTGATCTTTAATCATTAATTCTTTTTTAATCTAGTTTTTTTTTTAATTTTAAAAAATATTAAATATATCATTTTTATTGTATCATTATTTTTATATAATTTTAAAAAAAAATTGCAAAGTTATCATAAATAAAAAAAATAAAATCTATATTATAAAATTGAATATAATTTTAATACAAATAAAAATAGTATTTATGTATTAATTTATGTATTTTAAAAAATAAGATAATATTAACCAGTTCTATTTAATTATAATAATTAGCAACAAATAAACTATGCTACTGTAATTTATATAAAATTCATTCAATAATATAAAGTCCAAAAAAAGAATACGTTAAGAAATATATTATTTATATCTTTCAACAACAAATATTAGTCATTTAAATATTCAATAACTTTTTAAATAAAAATTCATTAATTATTATTAATAATTTTTATATTATTAATTATTATTAATAATTTTTTTATATTATTAAATCTTTTTATATTATTAATTATTATTAATAATTTGTTTAGCTAGTCAATTACTTGTTTATATAAAGTCAATAAATATTATTGATTATATAAAAGTCAGCGATAACAACTCAGATAATAATCCTTTTCTTTACGTAACATAGTATTTTTTTCTTCTAACAGTACATTTAATAGATTTTTCCTATTTTTATTTTATTTATATTGGTTCTTAATATGCTCAAAATCAAAATTTTCCTTTAAAAATTTAACAATATAATATCTCATATATATTTTATAAAAAAAAACTTAAAATGCTCAAAACAAAATAAAAATTACCACGCTAACTATTAATATAGTAAGATTGTCTCCTAAAAAGAAATACTTATAGTTTATAATATAAAATACTTATTATCAATATAAAAAAAAAGAGAGATAATGATCAATAATGAAGATAAACCATTAATAATATATAATTTGAACTACTTCCTCTATTCTCTTTTGTTCGACATTTAAGTAATTATTTTTATTTTACTCTGATTTTCGTTTTAGAATAATAATGAATAAATAATTTTTTAATTTGACCCTCAAAAATTAATCAATTTATAATAAATTTTAACAAATTATTAGATATAAAGGATGTAATAAAATTACGGTATACTCTCTTAGTTTCTACGGTATAATCTTAAACAGTAAACAAAAAGAAAGGAAGTATTAGGTGAAATAAAACAAATCTATTTTCTAATTAAAATAAAAAACTCCTTATTATTAATTTAACTTATTTTGTCCCTATGAATTAAATCTTACTCCATAATGATACTTTGAGATTCAACGTTATCTGTATTAATCATTCTAATACTTTATAAAGTAAATATTAAATTAAAAAAATGTATATATTTAATATTTTTAAATATAAAATGAATTCAATATTTTTTCTATTATTAAGAGAATGTTGAGTATTATTTTTCATGTAGTTTAATTTTAGAAACAGGACCATTTACATTTATGTATAATAATCAGCCTATTTTATCTTATATTTAATAAAAAAATTATATTATCAAATTTTTAATGATAGTACTTAAAACCCTACTTGTTTTATCATTTTCTTCTATTTCAATGAAAGTTTTAAGAGAAAGAAAACTACTTCATTAAAAAATCAATGCAGGTGGCCTCAAATTTCAGTGAAAACTTATAATACATTTAATAGGAAGATTGTTAGGGCCTTTTATGCAATTTGTTTGATCCTCATCAGTTGAACCAATACTATTGACTTTTTTGGGACTAACTTTAATTAGCAATAAAATTTTTGGCCCCAAATATGAATATTTATTTTATCATTAATAGTTTGTATTTTTCATAATATTCATCCTATTTGAGTATACATAACCCTTGGCTTAAAGACTTGTTTTAATTAGTTTTATCATATGTGATTTGAATTTTGATATTTATGTGATTGGAGTTAAATACAAGCATAAGAAAAATACCCCATGATTATATATATCAAACTAAAGTGCCTCAACTTTTGCATTTGTGGATTAAAGTGAATAGAAAAGTTTTTATAGTTTTCTTCTATGAAAGATACTAAAAATGTCCAATAACTATGATTCATAAAATTTAGAAGGTGGTTATATATATGTCACAAAAAGTATGTGGCTTATAAGCATTGCAAGTGGTTCAATGTAATAATAAAAAAAGCACATCGAAATAATGAATGGTCCATTCAATCGACAAGATGAATGGCTTAAGTAGATTTAATACATAGCACACAGTATTAGTTTCATCCACAGAATCTGCCTTTATTAATTGATGTTAACAATTGGTAATCTCTAACCTACATTCTAGTGATATTGCCTCAACCACAATACCAAACATTTTAACACACCCATATGTGATTGTGTACCAATAATATAAGAAACTGAATAAAATAATAATATTTTTCAAGTAAAATTATGTCAACTGTCTCCATAATTTGTAAGAATAGGAATATTAATAATACATTCGTTAATATTAATTAAAATTTGTTAAAAATTATAAAAATGATGTGAATTTTACTCTTTTAATTTAATTGTTTATTTTTATTTTTTTTATTGGCGTCTTGGACCACTATGTCACCCATTCTCATCACAAACCCAACATCCACCAAGACCTCAATTAAATGTTCCATAGGATATTTTGTGTTTGAAAGAAAAAGACAAGTATGGGTAAATTTGAGAATAAAAAACATGTATGAGAATAGATTTGTTAACATTCGAGTTACTAAATAGATTTTTCTTTTTAATAATTATTTTGTAAGATATTTTTAAAAAGTGAATTTCCTAATAAGAGAAATTTCCATATGCTGTTTGTTAAGCATCATTTGACTTGCCTAAGTAGACTTCTAATGAAAACTAAGTTATTGATACAAACATGCTTAGTTCTATACGTACTAATAGCATATATAACATATGATAATAACAATATGATACATCAGTAGTATATATTTATTTATTATATTAATGAAATTATCTATTAATATAATGTATCATGTTATTAATGTAAAGCTATAGTATTTAAGGTAATAGTTGAATTTTTATTAAACAAAACTTACACCAATAAAAACAAGTTTAATTTAATGACTAAAGATTAACTTTTATATATATATATATATATATATCATATTATAATTTATTATTTTACTAATTGTTGAATGTAAGTTAAATAAAAAGTTTATATTAAATATAAATTTTTTTAGACTTGTACTAGTGTGAAAAGATTATTTATTTATTTATTTATAATGATAAAAGACTAAGTACCTTATTGGAGATATTATACCTATTAAATCCATTGAAGCAACTATCAGCGGTTGTAATTGTATTTCGTCACTAGTTACAATACAAATTCTCCAACTAGGAAGAGGTGATCAACATGAACAACTTGTTCAATGCAACTTCACAAATCTGGTTAACCATTATTAACAAGAAATTTGACACAAATTGAGAAAACAATAAATTCATATATCAAAATTGTTAGATAGATATTTTTTTCAAGCAAAATTTAATATATGCTTGTCAACTCTTATAAGATTAAGCAATTTTTACATTTATATTCTAATATATATGACATTAAATACTATTGTTACACAAATCGAATTTCAATTTGACCTAATAATATTTATTTTAGTTAAAGACATGCATTTATATTTAGATATATGTTAACGAGACTAATAATTTTTTTCGTGTGTGTGTGTGTTTTTTTCATCTTAGATAACACGTTTGCTCACTATATTAAACACGAAGGATTAGCAAGGGATTAATGAGAGACATGTATATTATAAAAAAAAAAATGCTAATTCATTATTAAAAGTGTTTTATCACTAATTTAGCTCTGAGTTTTAATTAGAGACAAATATTTTTTAACTAATTTATCACTAATTCATGGCTAACTTATTGCTAATTTTCTTTGAGTTTTTTTTTTTATCACAGTTAGTCACATGTATATTTTAAAATTAAAATTAATTAATAATAATGTGACATATAAATTATATTATTTTTTATTACAATAATTTTATTTTTTACTCATGTATGTATTGATAATTTTATTTTAAATTTTAAAAATTGAAGTGATTACTTAATTTTCTTTATTACTTTATATATATATATATATATATATTATCTTAAATTTTTTATTTTTTAATTTAGAATATTTTTAAGAATCTTACTTTTTAAATTTATACTTATTAATTGATTGTTGATATTTAATTAAAAAAACTATGTTATACAATAAAAACATTCTTTTAAAATAAATTATATTTTAAAATTATTAAATTTTATTATGTTGATATATAATATTTATAATTATAAGATTAAGTTAAAACATTTTTAAAAAATTATTGTCAATAATAATTATAGATATATAATTATTATAAAAATATAAAAAAATTTTACACCGGTGTAAATCTAAAAATTTTTATACTCTAAATTTTTTATTTAACAAGTTATAATTTATCACTTAATTGGTATTTAGATATAAGTTAAATAAAAAAACTCAAATTGAATTTAAGATTACTAAACTAGTTAATATTAATATAACAAATTTGTAGAGATATTTCTATTGTTATTCTATCAAATTATCCATTGTTTTTTTTAACTAATATGTCGCTAATTTATTGATCTTTCACTCGCTAATCGAACATGATGCAAGTCGTTTATATCATTTATATCTTAATTATTAATGAACTCCAAGCAAATTGATAGGAAAACTATCTTGCATCATGTGGCAAAAAATGTCTTATATCACTCGCAAGTCTGTTGATATTTTGTCATTGTTAATCTGAAGTAAATCCCAAGCAAATTTTTTTAAAATAGTTCAAATAATTTAGGTGAATCCTACTAAATTTTATTTAGTTACAATCACTAAAATTTTTAATTACAACAAAAAAATTATAATTTTAAAAAGAGCAAATAGCTAATTCAAAATAGTAAAGCATGCTATAACCAGGAATTATACAAATAGTTCAAACAATGCAAAATCAACAACCCAAATGAATTACAAGTAGTTCAGAGTGTGTCACAACAACAACAAAAAAAGGCACATGAACTCATGATAAATCAAACTTTGTTATGCTACATCTAACTTAACCCTTCCTACTCTTAATTACCTGCTTGTGTATAAATAGTGACAAAATACTACATTATCTAAATTCTGTCCCTAACTTGCATTTTTGTTGTAGTGCTATTTTAAGTAAAAAAATATTTAATTAATTTTTCTAGAATAAAGCACTTGAAGAACATGTTAAATTTAGGTTGCTTAACACAACAATTATACTCTGATTAAACTTAAACAAATTCTACGAATTATTTTATACCAGATCTCTACTGGATCATAAATTAGAATAAAAACAAAATCTTAGAAATTAATGATTTCCACATCAAAGGAGAGGAATGTCACTTATTACAGATGTACCATTAAAACCATCTTATTCAATACCTGTTAAAAACGAAATTTGAAATTGAAGACTCGCAGAGGTTAATTATGGGATTAAAGTGAAAAGTAAAAGTGTTTTAAATCGTAAAATTAAGTAAATATGCTTAATATTTTTTATTTAATAAAGTAATAATCAATAATATATGTCAATGAATATTCAATAAACCTGCTTTAAGTATAAAATCTAATCATATTAATATAAAAAATTAAATTAAAGTTATAATCTGTTGAAAATATGTTTCAATCGCTCAATAAAGAAATATCACAATATTTTTGTCTTTATTTTTTGTACTATCTTAAAACATTTATTGATATTTTTATTTTATATTAAACACATCTAAAGACTCTTTAAATAATTCTTATATAGATGGGTTGAATTTTATTTATTGCTTTATGCAGCATTGATTAAGACAAGAGAAAAGTTTGCATTCACAAATGTCAAAAGAACAATAAAATGGTACGGTGTCGGTGGAGTTATATATTTGCATTAGCTATGAATAAAAAATAGGATGATACATCACAACTCTTTCTTATTTTAAAATAGGTTACTTAATTGTTGTCGTGGTTCGTTGATGTGATTTACAATATCATTTAAATATAATATAATTACCCAGATAGAAAAATCTTGATAATCTATGTTTAAGTAATTGATAATTTGATGCAAAACTAGATTAGTTCAATTTGAGGATTAGAAAAATATATTTAATCTCTCATTTTCACCCAAAAATCACGCAAAATTTTATTATATTAATTACAACATAAAAATGATAATTAATTTATATATTTTAAATTTTCATTTTAACTAATAAATTTTTCAATTTTTTATACATTGGTCGCAATATGTGTTTAGATAACGAAAGAAAAACTAAAAAATATTAAAAGAAAAATCAAGTTTCAAACAAGATTTGACTATTTTATAACGAAAGAATGAAATTACAAGTAAAAATAAAGGTTAAAAAACTAAAATAAATTATAAATAGTCAAAAGAAAAATTTAAAATAAAATAAAATAATAGATGAAATAATTAATTTTAAACAAAATTAGTTATTATCCATCACTTCTCATTCTTAAAATATAAATTAATATAGACCTTTAAAGAGTCAAATTATGTTTGACTTTTGATTAATACAATAATACATGGTGGAAATGAGAATTTAGAGTTCAAATATTTTTTATTTTAAAATAGAGAGAACTTGCAAAATATGTATTGCGTCTAGTTACATGAAAAGTAGTTCATAACCTCCGAAATTGACATTTTATCCTACTTGAAATGGATTGCTGCGAGGCTGGGTTGAAAAGTTTAGAAAGAAAAAATAGAATAAAAATAAGCTTCAGTTGTTGGAGATTTGTGACGTAAATAATTTACATAAATTGCAGTGATAATAACAACACAAATTGAACACAATATATACTGGTTTGTGGTAGACACATTATTATTTTATACATGATATGATGCATATTATAAAAATGCTTGTAAGTGCATATAAGTTATATATGACCCAGTTGTTTCATGCTTGCTGCACAATGACTGTAACATAAACAAAGCTATGCAGAAGTCAAAATGGATGGAAAGTACTAACTTTCAATCATTACAAATTGGTTTGCAATTTTAGTTTTCTACTTATTCACTCACTCAAATCACTATGGTTTATTGTATTATGAATAAAAAAGTGAATTTAATGACTTAAAACAAATAAAATTGTAAAATACTATAGAGCTCTCTTCATAATAGGACTCAAATTATAGAGTGTTAATAGTATTCTAAAAACTTAACAAAGTAACTTTCGTATAAAAAAATAATAAAAAATGATATAAATTATATTATCTTTCCACAAATTAGGAACTAAAAATTGAAATAGATTGCCATCATAATCTTCTTATTCTTTTGTTAGATATTAAATGTCTTATACAGTAAATTAATAATAAATTAAAAATATATGTAAAGAATCAAAATATTAATGAATATAATTGTAAAGAGTGCTAATCGTTTGATTTTATTTTATTTTATTTTTCCTTTTATCTTTAATCGGTTGTCTTTTTTCATTGCTATCACTTGTTGTCTTCTTCTTTGTTTCGTTGTCAATCAAACAAGTGCCACGTAAAAAAATGGAATGATATATGACAATTATCACCTTAAGTCACGAATTCATGAAATTTAACAAAAACTATTCAATAAAAAAACATTTCTTTAAATTTGTCATTAAAAAACTATATATATATATATATATATATATATATATAAAAATTAATCAGTAACAAGGATATTTTATCTATTCAATCGGACCAATATAAAATTTTGTCATCATTGTTGTATATTTATTAGTTCATTAACTTCAACCAGATATTATAATCATTTAATGGTTCAGAAGTCATTTATTTGGGAGAAAGAACTGATGTAACTTGATGAGAAGTAAATTGTAACAGCCATTAACCTACCATATGATTAAGCATAAAATGACGTTGACTTAGGTTGACTATTAGAATAACAGCCATAAAATGATGTGATTTTTGGGAATTAGATTTCCATGGCTGTTGGCAAAAGAAAGTGATCTAATGAGAATAAAATTGGAAGAGCTATCATCAGAGAAAGAGAGATAACTCTTGTGATCAAGAAATTTCATTATTCAATATTATGATACAACTAACATAAAAACCAAATTGTTTGATTCTTTGATATTGGGTAAGGATGAGAATTGTCCAACGTGAGTTCTTCTAGTTATATGAAGATAAGAAACATTAAAATATTTAAGTTAGTAAAGATTCTTCTAAGAAGTTCTTTGGCTTTGACTTCTCTCCCTTTATACATAGGCATTAGATATTTTTTGTTTTGGTTTTTCCTCGTTAATCAGATGATACTGCATATTTACATAGAGATTTAGGTGATAAGCTCTATATTAATAAAAAAATTATTAGACGCATGAATTAGAGAAGTCCACTTGATGTAGCTTCTTCAGTGTTGCTGGTTTAGGGTTTGATCTAAAGTGAGTCTTCCAGCCATTTGACCACGGTCAATTGTTTGATACGCATCACAAATATATATAACAGAGTACTAATATAATTATGCATGAAAAGTGAGAGTTGATCTATTATTAATTTGAAACTAGCAATGTTTATAAATATTTTAATTTAAATTAATGATAGATAATTTTTTTTATTTTACTTTATACATTTTCTCAAATTTGAAGCAATAAAACGTGTTATCGACAAAATCTCTAAAAGAAAACCTTATAATTGATTATCTTTCATTAAGAGAGAGATAAATGTTACAAATGATAAAGAATGTAAATAAATTGCTAGGTTGTTCACTTATTTTAATTAGAACAAAAGTGATCTTTCAATAACGCATATTTACACCTAATTATGGATTGTTAGTATTATAGTATCAGTATCAATTTTGTTATTAACTTTAACTCTTTTTTAAGATTGAGTTAGGCTTAAAAGTAATAATTTTTTATTAAAAAATATATTATTATAAAAACATCATAAATATTTTTTTAATAAAAGCTTATACTTGTCATTATTTAAATCGAACCAAGAAATTAATAAAACGGTATTAATATAACAAAAAATCATCAAAAGAGCATTTCCACAATTAATAACAAATCGACAGAATTGATGTGACAAAAGTCTTCTAAAAAAAAGGTGCAAACATGCTTAACTTTGCAATTAAAAATCACAAAGATTAGCCGTGCCCACACCTAATTATTTTATATAGTTCTTGTCAAGCATAACTTTAATTTTAATCAATTTGTAGATGATTTAGATCCCATTGTTACAATTGGTATTGGTTAGAAATTTGAAGAGAAATATTTTTCCCTCACATGTATAATTCAGTCTCTAGTCTTAATTACCAAAACGAACATTTGTGAATAATATGTTACTTTTGTGTGATTGTTATCCGTGACATGAATAGCAAAAATGTCAATTTTAAAATAAAAAATTCTTCAATTTAATCATACAAAAACTTTCATTTTAATTTGGATAAATTTGACAATAATATTAAAATAAAACCAATTAAATATGATATTTTTCTGATTTAGATTAATTTTTTACTTTTTTTAAGAGACAATAAATTTCATTAACTAGAGCACTAAAAAAGTTTCAAACTAGTATGTACGTTTTTTTAGTAAATACTTTTTTTCATTAAAACAAAATACTTATTAAAAGAAAAAGTAAAAGATATGATAAAACTTAAAAAATAAATTTGTTAAAAATATCAAGAATCTCGCTAAACAGTGCTTAAGGGCACTGATCAATGAATTAAAAATGATAAATTATATTTAATTGATATTTACATTGAAACTAATACTTTAAGGGTAGAGGTTAGTATCTGTCAAATATTAAACTTCATCAAAAATTATAATTTATTCTAAATTATAAATCATAAATTAAAATAATCTCAATTTATTTATTTTTTTAAATATACAAAAACAATCAACAAGGTCAAATGTTTACCAGATGAACAAATTGGACAAACCAAACTGTGATAGAAGTCTTACCTAGGTACACATCTAACAGGAATAATCGTTAGACTAGTACATATATGGTCACCTATGCATATTATAGCAAATTTGGCTTATCTCATGAAACCCCACAATGTTGACGTTGACCATGTCTATTATGGCTACTCTTTCTACCTTTTGGTTGAGTTTCTCTCTTACCATTCTTCATTATTTCCTTCAAACTTTCAAATCAAAACCCCAAAACCCCACGTGTCAAATTAGAATTAAGAAGTCAACAAGTATAACTAATAATAATAATAATAATAATACATTAATTGGTACAAGGTTTATTTATAGGCGCCAAAATAGACCTCAAAAATTGTCATCAACGGTGGAAGGTTCACAACCATAATATGCCAAAACCTAACGCTTTTTTCTTCCTCATGTGTGTGTGTGCCTACCATACGCTCTGCACGGATCCGTAACCTCTTCACTGTTCTAAGGTCAATTCTGACACCCTTCAAAATTACCCTTTTGCCCCTGCTCGTAAAACTCATGCACCCTACGTAAATCGTATGAATACGGTGGTGTGTACTAATACGCGTACAGTTCAATTGGTGGTACATATGCTTAGCCACCATCACACGGCAGCGGTTGTTCCCGGAGTGAATACGGGTGGCACTGTCCCCACATGGCGCCACGTGATGTTTCCTTCGTTGAGTAATAAAAACACTTTTTAAAAGCAGAAAAAAAAAATTAGTGGCTTCAATTGTTTTTTGGTATCTTTTGCTCAGTTTTTATCTTCTTATTATTATTAAGAATATTTTTTATGAATGTATTGTAGTCACATAACTATTCTTAAACCTGTGCTCATTACGATGCTTTTTAGTATATATTTAAAGACATATAATAAAAAAATGTATAAATTATAATATATTGAAAACATTAAGTACTAAATTTTTTAATAAAAATTAATTCATGAAACTGTTAAAACTATTTTATTTGCATAAATATAAAAAGGAATACACAGTAGATGGGGACCACCTATGGATCGTCGGTTGCACCTACTGACAAATGAGAAGGGTCGTATGTTGTCGTTGCTCTCTCGCTCTTGAGAGGTGGACTTGTGATGTGTCTTATAAGCCACCGTATATATATAATTAAATTTAAGTTAATTTATTTTAAAAATTGAAATACTTTTTATATTTTAAAAATGTTTTTGAATTTACGATTGCTTAAAATTTAATAAAATCATGTGAAAAGAAACTGTAGTGAACAATGCAATGATGGAGGAGTTAGGTGATGAAACTGGAGTGGATAATGTTTATAAATAAGTTTCATGAGTTGGATTTGTGCTATGATTGTCCTTTATTGTGCATCTCATTTATAAGTACCTTTCATGTTTTAATTGAGGCTGGTGAGACATCTTGTAATGTGATAACTTCGATTCTGTAATCGTGTTTAAAAATTAATCACTTTTAAAATTTTAATCTAGGTTCCAAATTAGTCTACATAATTTCATAAAATTTTTTATAAAGTATAATTTTTTATAATAAAATATTTTTTTAATATATACCTTGGCGTATAAGGAGATCTAAAGAATAAATATTGACCGACAGAGTGCAGCAACAAGCACCTTCTCTTGATCCAATAGGTTAGGAGATTCGATTTCATTATCATAATTTTCAATCATCTTTAAGATCCACACGATTTTTTTAAAACTTTTTAAAATAAATATTAAATGGACTAAATTTTGTCATAATTTTATGAAATAAAAATGAGTTATTGCGTTATTTTTCTGCATGTTAGAATCGGGAGAGCTCAAAATATAAAGGGAAATTTTGTCTAATGAAGTAAAAGATGAGTAACAGTAGTGATTTGATACCACATTTTTTAATAAAAAATGATATATTAATTTTTTTACATCGTCTTGGAGATTAATTAATTTCATTCTCTATGGTTTGAAAAATAAAAATAAAAATATACATATATATATATATATATATATATCTAAATGAAAAGGCAAATAAGTATATATTTAAATATAATTTATATTTTTATCATGTTAAGTTTGATATAAGAATTGGATTAATTTAAGGTTTTAAGATTTTTTAGAAAATAAATTTTTATATTTTTCTTTGTTTTATTACAAGGATTTTTCTATCTTCATTATTATCTATAACAAGTTCGGCACCTCCTAAAAGCAATTCACTTACTTTTACTAAGTTAGTGTCTCATTTTTAGCATGGCCCTAACTGATATTTGACATCAAACTTTGACTTAAGGGTTAATTTTACAAGGTTGTGGAGATCATCCAAGTGAAGTAAGATTGATGTTCAGCTTTGTAACATTAAATTAAGTCCATTATTCATTATTCTCTGTGACATATTTTTTATTCTTACGTGACTTTTCATGAGTCTATTTGGGTGCCAGATAAAGAACTACATAACAATGACACTAAGCATCTTTATAGGGTTTGCTAAAATATCATAAGTATTATTACTCCTTGCTTCATAATGGGACAATGTATGAATTTTTAGGATTAAATTTCAGGCTCTCTCACTACACCAACTATGAATTGTGCTTAGTTCACCTTATTTTATGTACTGCCTAAGTCTCTTACTGATGTAAATGTCGCTTATGCTCTTATTGATTCCTTTATTTTAGTTTCTTAAAGCGGTGACTATGGTTGCTTTCGCAAACCAAGTAAAGGTCGTTCCAAGTGTGACTATTATTACAAAAACTTGGCCACACCATTGATAGGTGTTTTGCTCTCCACGATCATCTGATTCAAACCATGAAGGTTGGACAAGTTGTTCCACCATCTCTTTCTAAGATTGCCTTTTTGCCATATGTTTCTTGAGAACTTTCAACTATCCTTTCTGATTTCCTTAACTTGTACGAGGATCGTCAAGCTTCTAGTTTCATTGCTTTTGTTACGCACATGGATAAATCATTTGCTAGTCTCTCTCACTATATCTCACTTGGTACATGGATTCTTGACTTTAGTGCCATTAATCACATCACTAGTAATATATTTGTTTTCTATTCTCTCTATACTTATGTTTATTTACTATCTGTTACTATGGTTAACTGGTCTTGAACATAGTCTCGGTATGACATCCTAAAATTTTTAATGAAAAAAAAATGTATATTTTCATTTTAAATAAATCGAGATAAAATACCATTTATTGTGTATGCTAAATTTTATTATTTCAAATTAATTTAAGTCTTTTTTTAATGGGTTTGTTTATACAAAATTTACAAATATTGCAATATTAATGAAACAAAGATACATTTAAAAACCTCAATAAACTAGAATTTTTTTAGTAATAAATCTGAATATACATTACATATATTAAATATCAATATTTACAAATTGTTTGTCAAAATATATAGGACTTAAAATAATATTTATATCACCAAAATATTTACATTACATAAGCAAATTTAAGTCTCAGAACAGTCCCCCAAAATATATCCCAATATTGAGAATCAGATACTAATTGATTCCATGCCAGCTCTCTATCTCTACCAGATCCTCAAAAGTAAGGTTATCGTCTGAACCAAGGTAACAATTGCCTGAATCGGCTTTGACTTCTGTGCTAGTAACACGCTCAAATGTCCATCTGGACAGACTTCCGAGATAGTCATGGCCGTGATAGGTAAATAGATAAGTGAGGACTGTCGAAGTTCTAACAATACTACTATACATAGAGTCTGATGTATTCTGCTTCTAGGAAAATCAAAAGAGATATTATAAAAGAAATCTATTTCTAACTGTGAGTTTTAGAGAGAAAAGATGAGAAAATAAATTTCATTGATTCAGAAAATGATTACACATTAGAAAGATAACAGAACAATGTATTTATAAGAAGAGTTAGAGGCAGCCTAAAGTAGCCTAACTAACTTTTATACCAATAGTGAAACTCTTTCATCCTTTACCCTTAATATCCCCCCTCAAACTCATGTTGTCCAAAGTGGTAACCATGAGTTTGTTTAAAAAATGATGAAATTGTCGTCTAGCCAGGGGCTTTGTAAGTGTATTTGCAACTTGGTACTCGGCAGGAAGACAAATAACTCTTACTTCATTCTTTTGGACTTTATCTTGTACAAAATGCAAATTAAGCTCAAAATGTTTAGTTTTTGAGTGCAACATAGGTTTGACAGTGATGAGTACTGCACTTAAATTGTCACAATAAATTCTAGGTAGAGACTTTGGACCCATTAATTCACTTAATAATAACTGTATCCATATAATGTCTACTGTAACATCTGTTATACTGCGATATTCAGCTTCTGTTGCACTCCTTGAAACTGATTTTTGTTTCCTTGATGACCAAGAAATGAGATTGAAGCCTAGATACACAATAGCTACTTGTTAATTTTCTATCATCTTTATCATTTTCCCAATCTGAATCACAGAAATCAGTCAGATTTATTTACTTATTCTTTTGAATGAGAAGACCATGATGGATGGTTCCCTATAGATACCAAAGAATTCTTTTTACTGTCTTCCAATGATGTTCTTGTAGGCAGTGCATATATTGGCAGACCTTATTGACTGCAAAAGAAATGTTAGGCCCCGTAATGGTGAGGTATTAAAGTGCTCCAACTATAGATCTGTAGTAGGATGGATCTGGCATTGGAGTTGTCTCATTTTTGTCAACTTCAGATTAGCTACCATAGGGGTAGGTTGTGGCATTGAGTCATTCATGTTGGCCTTATGAAGGGTTTCTCTGAGATATTTTGTTTGAGTCAAAAGGAGATTGCCTTCCTTTGTGTTAGTGACTTCAACACCTAGGAAGTAGTGCAGGGAACCAAGATCCTTTAGAGAAAACTTGTCATGAAGGAATGAAATTATAGACCTTATTTCTTCCTTTAAGGTGCCAGTAATAATGATATCATTTATATAGATGAGTATCATAAGTGTTGTAAATTTGGAAAACCTCATAAACAAAGAGGTATCACTCTTGGTTGAATGAAAACTCATTTGAATAAGTGTGTTGTTAACCTTATAATACCAGGATCGATGTGCCTGTTTCAGACCATACATCGCCTTGTTAAGCTTGCATACTTTATCCTTATGTTGAGTGTTGAATCCTGATGGCTGGGACATATAGACTAATTCTTGAAGGTCTCCATGAAGGAAAACATTATTAATATCTACTTGATGTATAGACCACTGATTAGTGACAGCTAGGGAAAGAACTACTTTGACTGTTGTTTGCTTTACTACTAGACTGAATGTCTTTGAAAAATCTAAACCTGGTTTTTGATTGTAGCCTTTAGCCATTAGTCTGACTTTATGTCTCTGAAAGCTACCATTTGAGTTATGTTTGGACTTAAAAATCCACTTGCAACCAAAATAGGTTTGCATCCTGTGGGCAAATCTACTAGAGACCAAGTTTGGTTAGATACAAGAGCTTGATACTCATCTTTCATAGCCTTTAGCCATTCAGGTCTGGCCAAAGCTCATTTCACTGTGTTTGGCTCAATTGTATGATCATAGGGTGACTTCATGAGTGATGCGACATAGATTTTAGGCTTGAAAATTCCCGCCTTAGACCTAGTGATCATAGGATGAGCATTTTGTGCACCACTTGATGAGACATATGGCTCAGCTATTGGAACAATTGTTGCAGCAGTATAATTAGTTATCATTCATAGATAAAGCATCAATAACATATGAACTAGTAATAAATGCAGGATTAGGATTAGTATGATGATCATTCTGAGTTGGTGATGCCAAAACTGTAAGATGACTTTTATCAAAATTGTTATGAACAGAATTGGATGAGCTAATTGAAGAAATAAAAGGATTAGGTTGTGTTTGACAAGGAAAAACTATTTCAAAGAATCAAACATTTTTAGAGACATACCTTTTTCCATTTGAAGAGAGACAGATGTAGCCCTTGTGATTAGGACTATATCCTAGAAAGAGACATAGTTGAGATTTGAAATCAAATTTATGAGGATTATAAAGTCGTAGCAAGGGATAGCAAGCATAACCAAATATTTTGAAGAACTTGTAATCTGGTGTTGTGTAAAACAAAATTTTATGAGGGCTAACATTGTCAAGGTTTGGTGTAGGTAATATATTAATAAGAGATGTAGCAGTAAGAAAAGCTTCTCCCAGAAGCTTAAAGGAAGTGAGGCTTGAGCTAAAAGAGTAAACCCGTCTCAGTAATGTCTATGTTTACGTTCGGGGCTTCCATTTTATTGGTGAGTATATGGGCAAGATAGTCTATGAATAATGCCATTTTGTGTTAAGTAAGGAGAAAATTTAAGGAACTCTTTTCCATTATCAGATTGAAGGGCTTTGAGCTTAGTTCCAAGTTATTTTTCAGCGAGGGTGTTAAATTGTAAAAATGTAGATATAGCTTGAGACTTGTATTATAAAAGATAGATCTAACTGTATTTAGAAAAGGCATCAAGAAACACAATATAGTATCTACTGCCATTGGTGAAAGCAATAGGAAAAAGCCCCCAAATGTCAGTAAACACATGCTCTAAAGGCTTAGAGTATACAGTTGTAGATTGTACAAAAGGTAATTGATGTACTTTCCCTAAACAACAAGAGTGACAATTAAGATTGGTACTTGTATTACAAGGAATTTGACATTTATCTAAAACAGATTTGACAATTTTGGATGAGGGATGACCAAGTCTTACATGCTACAATTGAAGATTCCAAAAGGAAGAATCCTAAACAGAAAAAGCAAGAGTAAAATCTTTGACAACTTGATGAGCAAAATAGGAAGGAATGGTCTTGAAGCTTGGAAAAACATATAGGCCTTGCTGAAACCTACTTTGCAGAATGATTTGATTGGTATCCTGTGTTTTGACATTGCAAAAGTCAGGGAAAAATTCAAAATATACATGATTGTCTCTAGCAAATTTGGATACACTCAATAGGTTTTAGTGATAGAAGATACATAAAGTAACTGATCTAAGATAAAATGTCTAAAATTGTTTGGCATATACAGTTCAGAATAACCAATATTTTGAATTTTTAAATTTGCTCCATTACCAATTTTGACAATGTCTAAGCCTTGATAGGAAGATTTAGATGAGAGATTAGCTTCATCATTGGTCATATGATGTGAGGCCCCACTATAAGGATACCACAAATGATCTTGAACAGTTGATGGAATAGCAATACTTCCTTGATCAAAATAGACAAATGTACTAGAATGAAATTGTGAGATATTAGTCTGTAGAGGTTGATGAAAGTCCTGGTTAAACCTTTGCCAGCAATCAATAGCCACATGCTTGAATTTTCCACAGATTTAACACTGTTTTAGAACTATTCCAATTGTTCTGATTGGATTGAAACCAATTGTTCCTACCAGAACCTCTTCCTGATGTATTTCTTCCTACTCTATAGTTATTAAAGCCACCTCTATTATTATTCATTCCTCCACTGTCAGGTTGTTTGGGACCAAATAACTGTTGATTTCTATGATTGAAATACGCGTTGTCACTTTGCCTAGTGACAACACGCAAGCTTATTTCCTGAGCATTATTACTTTTGTCAATGAAAGGGAAAATGCACAAAGGGATATCTCATACTTACCTGTGCATGGCCACCTTTTATAGGAAAAGTGAGTGTTCCAGGGAGAGGTATCTCCTTCAGAGTTCTGCATGGTTACTCTTATCAATAAGAGTGAATGTTCGAGAAGGTGTGTTTTCCAGTCAGCCTCTGCATTATCTACAATGACCTTTTTAGTACTAAAACTCTAATACCAACTTTTTTATCATAGTAGTTCAGAAAACACCAAAATTTGGTAATTTTTTTTATATAGAAATATACAAATATAAGTATAAGTTCAATTTTTCTAGAAAGAGAGTTAATATGCATATTTGAATTACATCCAACACCTTGTCACTCCATAGATGAATTATAATCTCAAAATCTCATAGTAGAGTGAAATCTATCATAATGCCATGGTTTGAAAGTGCCTCCATATATTATATTCATCAGTTGATCCAACAAGGAAATTAGTCATAGTTTAAAATAAGATAACATTATCCAAATACAGTAACATAATATAATATGACTAGACTTCCTAAGAGCAGTTCCCTTAATACATAAACAAATAAAACATCAGTCATAAGGAAAGTAATCCTTAATGGGATTCGACTCCTCAAAAGAAGTAAGGGAAGAAGAACAAGAAGCAGGTGCAGCAACAGAGCCTCCACTCTCTAATCAATGAATCGCACGAGCTAGTCCATGTCAGGCTTCTAATTTATTATTGAGTAATCTATAATATTTTATACTTGTTCAATGTTAATTGAAGGATTATTTGGTATTGGAATATATTTAGATGGAATTGAAATTATTTATAAATAAATAAAAAAAAAAGTGAACAGTACCGTGTGAAAAGTGCAAACCGCGTGTGAACAGTACAAACCGTGTATGAACAGTACCAACCGCATATGTACAGTGACTGCTGACGTCATCAGTGACGTCACATACACGTACAGTACGCGTGTACAGTGTTTTCCGGCATGAATAGTGCCCTGAACAGTATTTTCCGTCATGAACAGTAAACCAAGAAATTTTCATTTCTTCACCTTTATCCAAGGTTCTCAAAGTTTCTAAGGCCGTAAACCACCATTTCTCTCATACTAAACCTTCCTAAACTTAGATTTCTCGCCAGATCTGAGATTCTACATCTATTCTGAAGAATTGGAAGTAAGTTTCTTTAAGTTTGAAGCTAGATTTACCGTTCGTTTCTCTTCTCCTTCTCTTTCTTATAGAAATTCATGGTGTTCTTAGGAGAAACTCTGTTCTAAAGCTGAATCTTCGGTGAATTTTGTTATAATCAAGTAATATACGGTAGATCTAGTGTGAATCATCTTTCTGAGGTAAGGGGAGTTTACTTTAACCTATGAACTATGTTTTGAACGGTTTAATATGCTATTTCAAGATATTTTATATGATTTTGTTAGATATATTGAATAAAAGCTATTTTCTAAGCTGTAACTGTTGTTAATTAGTTTAAAATGCTGAGATTTTTGGCTGATCTATTATAAACTTGCCGTAGTTGAGCTGTTAAAATAATTTTGGTGGCGTGCATCATGCTGAGATATATGTTTTGCATCATTATAGAGCCGAGTTACATGTTTAGGTGGGTAGACATGTAACGGTAAGTTCATGCTGAGCTGCTTGTCTTTGTCTTTATGGATCCGAATCGAATGGGTCGCTCCGGGACCGCTCGGTTCATACGGATTACTTAGGCTGTGAAACCAGTTGGAAGCCATTTTCATGTTGTGCATTAGATGGGCTGGAAATGCATGGGATTATTGCTGTGAGAAATATTTTACTCTATATATATATAATTTTATTTTATGTTTGGTAAGCTCACCCTTGCATTTCTTTCTATGTCGTTGTGTGCGTGTGTACTGCGATGATCGTACGGTGGTACGTGAGCAGATGTAGCAGGTGTTGCATCTACTTCACGGTGAGGGCCGGTGAAGAAAAGTTAGAAGCTGGAGTTGAGTAATAATGCATCAAAGTCCTTTTTCTTTATATATGAGACCTCATGTCGAGGGAATCACGTATTATAATTTTTTTTGGTATTTTGAATATTATAAACTAAATGTAATATTATGTTGATCTGTTGGATATTTGTTGTAAGGAACTTCATTTTTTTTTACTTTGAATGAGAAGTGAATTTTTATACTTATATTCTCTGTTTATTTACCTATTTTAAATAAGTATGTGGTGTAGAAACAATGTTCTCGGTCCCTTATAAAAAGGGGTCGTGACATCCACAACCATAGTTAACACCACAGGTATATTATTGTTCTCCTCTTCTTCTTTCAATATTGCCAATTTGAGAATTTACTATCGCAGCATTAGCTTGAATAAAATTGTGCTCAGTCTTTTGGTGTTTGTCAAACCTTTCTTCTTGTACTAATATTAATGCCTCAATATCATCCACTGAGTAAAGATCCAAGCGGAATGTAATAGATGTGATAAAAGAATCAAATTCTTCCGGGAGTCCATCAAGAATGGCCTCAATATAATCCTTTTCAGAAATTGCTGAACCAATGCAGCTAATAAATCTACAGTCTTTTTAATTGAAAGAAGATATTTTGTTATTGTGCAATCTTTCTTTGACATACGTAATTGTAGCTTTAGTTTCTTGATCTTTGCTGGTGTTTGGGATGCAAAATAAGTCTCCAAATGCTTCCATATCTGATGAGTGTAGACTAATCCGACCATTTTGGTCAGGATTGGAGTTGTCATTGATGCCAATAACCATGCCACTAATAGTTGATCTTGTTGATCATACTACAAATATTCATCACTGATCTTGTTTTCTGCTTCGTCTTCTTTGATCTTGAACTTCTTTGGAACTGAGTTTTCAAAAAGATACTACTCAAGTTTGAAACCACAAATTGTAACATGTACTTGTTACTACCATATGAGAAAATTATCATCATCAAGTTTTGTAGATATTGGTGTGTTGAAGGTTTGTGGATTGAACGAAGAAGTCATAGTAAAAGATGATAGTTAACCACTAGAAGCTCTTGATGCCCTGTGAGTTTTAGAGAGAGAATGTGAGAAAATGAATTTCATTGATTTAGAAAATGATTACACATTAGAAAGATAACAGAATAATATATTTATAAGAAGAGTTAGAGGTAACCTAAAGTAGCCTAACTAACTTTTATAACAACAGTGAAACTATTTCATCCTTTACTTTTAACACTAATATAACAAAAGTCTTAGGTTCATTTTCAACAAGAATAGCAAAGTTAAAATAACATAATCTTTTATATTCATTAAATACATAATTAAGCCTATTATGTATTGAGCTATCTAATAGTCTAACTCTTCCCTAAGGATTCATCATCCAGTTTTTCTGAAATTATTAGTAAGGATGAATGTCTATTCTATCATTTACCAAAACATTATATCACATAATCATATTCTATAGTATAAATACAATATATCAATTTTCATACTTATTCATATTGCAAATATATTCATACATACACATTTCAACATGTAGTGGTACATTATCTATTCTATTGTTCCAATACGCATTTCCAGTGCATTGTAATCACAGATATCTATGTCTCCAACATTTCTTGAAGTCTTACTCAACTAGGTAAATAGTCATCGATTAGTCCATGCACACAGATACAACATATAAAATAATCAAACTTTTTAGCAAAGACATAGTCAGGAGTCTAGTCAGGAAACGAATGTGAGGCCAAGTGACGCATTTGCTCTCAGAAAGAGTGTGTGCACATACACGAATGTCGCTCACCACCCTACATTTCTCCCAGATTTCTCATGGTCACCGAACTCTATACTCCTAGTGTATCTCTGTAACTATTCACACTAGATCTAATCCATATTCGACACTTAAAGTCCTTCTCAGAGTTATTCTTTTTTCAATTTGTAAAATCATGCTTAGTAAAATACTTCTAGACTAAATCCATTCCACTCATACCCTTATTATTGTAGTTACAAGTATTAAATCCTTCAGATCAATATCATACTTTATCATATCATTTCATCCAAATATATTCCATAAAATCACATCATAATCACTCAGCAAGCTTAATAATATTTCACATTAAGTGCTCATCGTATAATGCATATAAGCATGCAACAACCATTCAATCCAAATAACTAATCAGTTCACGCAATCAAACAAATATATTTTTATTCATTATTAACACCATAGATATTTTAACCACATATTTTCATGAAATGTCTATGTAACAGTGCTCTAATGAGCATAACATAAATACTAAAATAGAACGATAAAATAAAGCCCCTCCTTGCCTCAAAGACAAGTTTACGGAGAAATATTAAAGAAGATTATAGTTCAAATATGGAAGTTATCCTAAGTACCAAGAGATATCTGTAAGAAATGAAAATATGAAAAACGATCGAAGAAAACGAAATTTAATTCGGAGAAACTTACATAGAATCATCTATGTTCAACATCTCAAGCTTGTATTTGAAGAATAATCAAAGTTTCCGAGGCTTTTCTTTGGAGAAAAGGAAGGGGGAGTTCAGAGAACGTGAGTTTGGAATGAAACAAAATTTTCATGCTGGAAATATCTTAAATTCCATTCAGCCCCGCGCGCTCTCGCTTAAGCGAGGAACAGCTCGTTTGAGCGACAGATATCTTGCCTAAGCAAGATCATTTTTGCCTGAGCGAAGTGACAGTTAGGCTGACTTTATCTTATCTCACTTGAGCGAGAATCATCTCACTTGAGCAAAATAGCCCTGCAACATCATATTTCTGAACGCTCAGTCTTGCTTGAGCGAGGCCCTTTGCACCAAAATCTTTCTAAAAATCCTTTATACTCACTTCTAAATGCATTCTAATACTGCTTAATATTAAACAAAACATAATTTACTGTATAATGAAAAAGAGGGTGTTACACTTAATATTGTTTACCCACTTTCACTACTCTTAGTTAATAATGTCTTAGGTCTTCATTTAATCTTCTATCTATAATTTGTCTACTTGTTCTTTTAATTGTGTGATTTTGTTCACTAAAGACTTTTTCTTTTATGTAGGATTGGAGTTTGGGGCAGATGATTAGTGCCAAACGTGAGTCAATGGACTATATCAACTTCGTCCCTATGCTTATGCTAATTTAGTGATGAATTTTTTTTCCTTCCTTCATGCTCAATTGGAGCATATCCTAGTCTTTAGAAGCTACAATAAATTGTGTTGTATCTCTCTACATTATCTACTTTTCTTGTGAGTCATGTCAATTAGAAAAACATATTGGTAATTTTTTTTCTTATCGTGTTAATGTACAAGTTGTGTCTCTTTTTAGTTTAGTCCATTTAGATTTTTGGGGTCCTAGTCGTATTATATCTACCTTAAAATTTACGTATTTTGTTACATTTATTTATTATTTTTCCTGTTGCACTTGATTATTTTTAATGAGAAATTGTTCCGAATTATTCTCTATTTTGTTACATTTGTTCCTACTCTTAGTTTATGGATTGACAAAATTTTGCCTCATGCTCACAAATGTGTCTTGAAACTTAAAAAGGTTATAAATGCTATTCACCTACTCTTAAACATTATCTTAACTTAGGTGGTGTTACTTTCTTTGAGTTTGTTGTTTTTTTTTTTTTAGGTTTGAGTCCTTTCCACCTATTTTTCAACCACTAGAGACACTACCTCCACCAAATGATTCTCAACATCCTTTACAAGTATATCTTTGCCAACACCAATTACCTTCTACACCACCACTAGCTAGTGAAGGAACTTCGTTTAACTCATTGTTGACTCCAACTCCTTTACCTCCTCTAGCCTTTTTGAAACTAATCTTTCTATTACTTTTTGTAATGTTACATGTTCCACTCATTACCCTTCACTTTATTAAGTTACTTTGTCATATCACCATTTGTCTTCTTTCTATTATATTTGTTTTTTGTCTTTATTTTTTGTTTCTATACCTAAATATCCAGATAAAGTTTTTTCGCATCTTAGTTGGTGTTAAGCAATGATTGATGAGATGAATGTACTTAAAAAAATGGCACTTAAGAACTTGTTCCTTTTTCATTGGCAAAAAATAATTGTTGGATGCATATCAATTTTCATAGTTAAGGTTAGCTTCAATGGTTAGATTGATCGCCTTAAGGCTCATATGGAAGCTAAAGATCAATCTTTGACTTGATTTATGGTGTCACTTTCTCTCCCATAGCAAAAATGACATATGTTTTCTTATGGCTGCCATGTGACACTAACTTCTTTAGTAACTTGACATCAAGAATGTTTTTTTTTTTCATGGTGATCCCAATAAAAAAGTTTAAATGGAGCAACCTCTTGACTTTGTTACTCAGGATAAGTCTTCCAAATTAGTTAGTCATTTTAAAAATTCTCGTATAGCGTAAAACAATCTCCTTACAACATAGTTTGACATATTCAATGTTGTAATCCAAAAGTTTGGGATGACTCAAAGTGAAATAGATGACTCAATTTTCTATCGTCATTTAATCATAAGATACATTTATTTGATTGTTTATGTTGACGATATTGTTATTATTGGTAGAGATCATTTTGACATCATGCAAATGAAACATCTATATCATTATTTTTAGACAAAAAGCTTCAACACTTTTTGGGAATAGATATGTCATAATCCAAGAATGATATTAATATTTCTTAACAAAAGTATGTACTAAGTATCTTATGAGGAAACATGTTTTATGGGTGTTAAACTTATGAATATTTCTATAAATCTCAATTCTAAACTTCTGTCAAGTCATGAGGAGTTTCTTTCTTATCTAAAGAAATATAATAGTCTAGTTATTAAGTTGAACTACCTTACTAGTTATTATTACTTGTCCAAACATCTCTAATGCAATTAGTGTAATAAGTTATTTCTTTTATTTTTCTTATGAAAGATATTGTGATGCTTTGTGTGACATCCCAAACACTCATAAGGATAAAGAATGATTGTTGATGCAATAGGACACAAACAAGAAAAGCTAAAACAATTTTTTTATTATTAATTATCAAACATTCAATCCCATGTCTAAGTGATTTTTGGGCAGAAATGTAACAAAAGTCTTTCTATAACTATTTTTATTTTATCCTTTTTGTACAAACTTGTAAATAAGTTTGAATAAATCAATCACTAATTCTTTTTTAAAGATACCCCTTCTTAGTGTGGAGCTATAAGAGGTTCGGAGTCTCTAACTCTAGTATGGTGGGGTCAAAACTAGTCTAGAAGATGGTTGGGTGAAAACAACATAACTTATAGAAAGAAGAGAGATGGTCGAGAATCTCTCACTTGTTTAATTATTATCCTTTGAATAAAATATAGAATGAATTACAGTGAAAATTAAAAAAAAATATCTATATCCTATAACATACATTGATTATCATCTATTTTATTAAAATAATCGATTACTATGTTTTATAACAGCAAAAAAATCATACCCTCTGCAAGTAATTTAAATATTCCGTGACAAGTATAAAATAACTTTATGTTTTTACATTTTTTTTATATGCACCTTAAGCCTACTTTATAATTTTTAATGATATTAATTATCATATTTATAATTTTTTCTTTTAACATTTCTCTTCTCTCTCTAAATTGTGTGAACAATTTTTAAAAAAAATATAAAATATTATATAAATAATTATTTTACTCTCCAAAATAGAAGTATTATTTATTTTACTATCTAATTTTATAAAAATAATATTTCACTGTTTGATTTTATAAAATATTATAATATTTTATTCCCTTTAATGCTTAAAATTATTAAAATTATGTAATAAAAAAATGGATAAGTCTTATAAAACCCAAAAGTGAAGTAAAATTATTGTAAAATCCAACACTGAAAAGAAGCATGATTTAGGTTTTACTCTTTTAAAAAAATATCTTATAATGGAAAAATCATTGTGTTTCCTCTCAAAAATTTAGTTTGCTGCAACAGAAGTAACTCCGAACGTAACGTAGTATGCTCCGAAACGTTTGGAAACGTTGTCACACGGGTTTGGATCCCGCGTTGCTCAGTTGCTCACCAATTCACAGTACCACTTTCTCTCCATCTTCGAAGCTACACTTGGTCGAAAGGGAAGAACCACACAAGCTTCAGATTCTGCATCCTTGGCCTGAATGGGTCGAATTCATGAAGTGCTTGCTCAATAAAGGACACTTTCAGGGACACCCATTTCAATTTACTGCTAAAGATTCTAATCTTATTAGAACCGCTTCCCTCAATTTTGGTAGAGACCACTTTCATCTTCTAAGGTATAAAGCAAAAGCGAAAACACTTGTTGGTATTTGTGTAATATTGCTAGTTTATTCTGTTCGCGAAAGATTTTGTCATGATTTTTAAGTTGTGCATGCAAGGTGTTTGAGTTTAGAACTCTGACATGCAGTGTAATGGCAATTAGTTTCGATTAACAAATCACGAAATTTCCCCCTTCTGTTCACGCTTTAAATCACCTTAATAATCACAATGATGATTTTTGGGTACATTTTGTTCAGTACCTAAGTAGGGGTAAGGCCTGAACACAATACACTGCAACGGTTTCTCTTATCTTGCGGTGGTTCTTCAACGCCGTGGGCTGAAGGGGAGTGTGTTCTTGTGAAAACACTCCAACGCTCAAGTCAGCAAGGGTTTGGGTATGAAAGCTGCCGTATGTGTAGATAGGAATTTTTAGTACTGAATCCACTCCTCCTCTATCCTTTTTGTGGACTTAAGGATTCGAATGAGTGTCTTGATAATGAACTCATTTTTCTATTGGTGATTTAACGGTATTTTAAGTGGCAATGGTAATTCACACACTAGTTTTTTTTTTTTTTTTAAATTCCTTGTTGTGAGTGAAAACAATATTGACCCACAAGTGTATTTTACAATTGACTTTGCTCTCAGATTCTTGTCTCGAAAAGATATTGGAGTTACTGTGGCATTTGGATGCCCGAGCTTAGATAGGAAAGTGATCAACTCAGGAAAGCGCCTGAGAGCATATGTGGGTATTGATGAGGGAAATGTAAGTGATGACCTGAGTTTCTATAATCATTTACTTTTGTTTATTTTATATTTCGCAACTTTCTCTCAAAATTTTTTTCCTTGCCTTAAATCAGTAACTAGAAGTTGTATGACTGGTGCTTTGATCAGGTATGCAGCTCTTGCAATTTGAGGGGGGACTGTGAAAGGGCATTTGTGAAGGCACGTGAAGATGAAGGTGGAAGAACAGTGGATGTTATGCGCATCATTTTGACTCTTGGGCTTGACCCCGTTATTGGTTCAGTGGAGAACAAATCATGTCTAACTAGAAAGGTAGAAGAATCTGTTAGAAGACTGCTGAAAGAAATAGTAGAGCATAGTGCTGAAGACGAAAATTCTAATTTTCCTGACACCACAAGGGTTGCCATTGGACATGTGCATCTCAATCCGCAAAACAAGGGCAAAATAGATGTTCCAATGAAGCAAGGAGACTGGGTTTGCCCCAAGTAGAGCTTAATTTCCACTTTGTAATTATTTTGTGTTAAATCTTGTACTATTTTCTCCTGCATTTGTTTAGGTTTTCATTTTTATCTTTCTTTGTCTAGATGCAATTTCATCAACTTTGCAAGAAATATCAAGTGCTTGCGCTGTGACTGCTTCTTTGAGGAAAGAATCAAGCAATTGCAACAGGATAACAATCACCTACCTTTGAAGAAGGGAGACTGGATATGCAATAAGTAATGACTGTCAATTTCATGTAACATTTGACACTAATATTTAATTTCTAATTATGATCATATTTGATTTATGCAGATGCAACTTCCTAAATTTTGCAAGAAATACAAGATGTTTACAATGCAAAGAGAGACCTTCCAACCGTCACCTTAATCCGGGGGAGTGGGAATGTGACTCGTAGGTTCTTCATAGATATCTTGTTATTTTGTTTCAGTTGATGTGAAAAATGACCGCAGTCTTTTTGTATGTGCTTGCTATTGAGATGATTGAAACCCTATTTGTGTAGGTGCAACTACATTAATTTCAGAAGAAACATGGTTTGCCTGAAATGTGATCATAGACGACCGATAGTGTCAAAGGCTTCAAACTCTTCTCTTCAACCTCAACAAGAAGATGAAGACCACCATAAGAATAGCAAATTCACTTTTGTGGTACACCAGGATGATAGTAGAGACAAGTCACCAATGGTGTTTGAAAGAATGAACAAGAAGAGAGATTCACCAATGTGGAGATTTGTAGAGGAGAGAAATGAAAATAGCAAATTCTTAAGCAAGTCAAATGACCCTTCTCAGTTTGTAGATTTTCGTATTACTGGAGGTAAGACTGAGTTGTCTGAGGCACAAAAGAGAGAAGCATACAAGAAAGAGTTGCCAAATCGGTGCACAAGGCCTTTATGGCAAGGTGAAACTGATGATGAGTTTTGTTCTTCTGATAACCATAGTACTGATGATGAGTTTTGTTCTGCTGATAATCAAAATACTGACGATGAAGAGATGGAGGAATGGTTTGGAAAAGGTAAGATTGAAAGGTAGGATTCCAGAAAGAATGACTTTGATCCTATGTATTGATATTTGTTCGAGGCAAGAATCTTTTTGTCACATACCCATGTTAAAATGTGTAAAATACTTGTTAGGTTCTTTATATTATAGGTTGATCTGAGTGTAGAATTTCAGGCTGCTTGTTTATTCATGAATTCTTATAGAAGTTTGCTCTGGGCATTTCCATGTTATAAATTTACATTTTCGATATTTTGGCTTTATAGCCATATCAAATGGATATATCAAGCTTCTTTTATGCAGTTGAGGAAAGATAAATTTGATTGTCGAATGAGACAGTATCTGCAAGTAAGGAAACCTTCCAAAAGGCATAAAAAAGTGACTGTTAAGGATGTAGTTTTAACTGTAAAATCAACGGGTTATTATATTTTAACAACTTAGTTTTTTTATATGGATATGTACCTTTTATCATAATTTCAGTCATTATCTTTTAACTAATGTATATAACATCATGATATAAAAAAAGAAATTGATATATAATTGTCTTGTACAGAATTATGATTATGATATAAGGAGCATTAAAGAAATTGTCTTGTATGTCCAAAAAAACACAGGTAGCTTGGTCTTCTTTAGCAGCCATTGTGAGAGCAGAAAAGACAATAGCCATGGAATTTCAGTGGAGTAATAAGGGCGAAAAATTGATTAGAAAGCAAAAACCGAAGGCAAAAGTTTAATCTAAGATTTAGCATGCTTGAAAGCATATTAGAGAACTTGTAAATGTGGATGTCAACGCAAAAGCTTAAAGCAATGGCATTGCAGAAAAAGTAGATTTATAAGCATTTAAAAGGCATTTAAACGAATCCATACATGCTATATATGATTTACACAGATTAACTGTTTGACCGGGCTGTGGTAACGTGGAATTTCTGCATCTGTGAGCATCCATGTTCCTTTACAATTATTATTGCTGGCTATGTAGCTAATGTTAAGTTCTGAAATTTTGTAGATGTGACTATAATATGACTTGTTTAACCCCAAGTGTTTGTACAATAATGATCTTCACCTGTTTCAAAATTCAAATTCAGATATTCAATACAGAGATTTTTCACGCGAGCTAAATTCATTTTACACAAACAAATGAAAAGGCAAACATGGAAAAAGGGAGAGAACAGTTCTAACGCAAATCTAAAGAAGTCAAGCTTTCATATTCATTGCTCCATTACAGAGAATAAACGATAAGCACTAACTAAAACATAGCAATAGATGATCCACATTTTATTACTTAAAATTAAACAAAACAAGAAAAGTAGCCCTTGCTCCAAACTACATATTACTAAATAGCACTGTGGATCCTCCAGATTGCTACAACATTTTTCAACCAAAAAGTGAAGCCACGGTGACAGTTAACTGAAGGACATTAATAACAATGAAGACGAATCTGGGCCAACCCATTTTTACTTAAAACCAATCCCAACTTTCTTTCTCGCTTACAATGCAAAGAATAATGAGATGGAGAGGCTTTTGGCAAAGGATGAAAATGTGAAGGTCTACCTTGGTTTATATAAAATGCACAGATATGTTGGTTACAGTTCACATATCACCCACCTTTTCAGCTTACCAATTTCTCGAGGATATCCAAATTAATTTCATCAATGATTGCTCCACTACTTCAATTCTTCGAATTCCATTTACATTTTTCTATCTTGGAATTCTACAATTTTTTCTTGGAATTTTATTATTTTTTCGTTAGTACTTCTATGCTCTTCAAAGCTTTCGATGCATTAATTTGGTGGACCTAGTTGTGTTCTGCATTCATAAGAGTCTAGCATGTTAAGTGGTGTATGGATGAGTTAGTGAAATTACTAGCAGGTTAGTAAACTTTATAATTTTACCTTCCAATTCTCAAAATGTTTTAAAATTTCATATTGGATGTGCAAAAAATAAGTGTGTCAAATAACCATTTGTGGGCATATTCAAGATTATAGAAGAAACCCCCTTCCCCAAGATCTTCTATCAAAGCTTGAATTATATAGAGTTTTTGCAATTGATCCAAGTTCTGAACTAATTTTCCGTGAAACATTTAACTAAACCTTCAAATTGATCCGAAAAAGATTAACCTGAATCTGGGGAAGCTCTTTGGTGCTTGACCATTTACCCTGTAGGAGACAATCTATTCTTGTGCTCTTTGTTGCATGGCAAGTGTAATCTATTTAAGCCCTTAGTTTGAAAATTTTTTAAATTAACATGATTTGTTATATTATATATAGGTTAAGGCATTTTTTTTATAATAATTTAAGTTTGTACTACTACATTTGATTATCTAAGTCAATTAGACCAAAATAATTTATTAAATGTGAAATTTTTGCATGAACAAGTAACAATAACACATTTAAGATATTAATTAATAAATTAGTTTCTATTTGGTGAAAATGTATTGCATGATATAATAATGACTAGTCTAGATTGTTTCTTTAAAATGGAATTTGGATTACTACTGGTGTTGATTATTTTTCTCCCTTTTTTTATTCGTTTACATATTAAGATAGCGTTGCTTGATTTCCCATGGGATTAAAAGTTTTGAGACACAGAATTTTGCACTCAAATCATAAATATGTAAGTATTCGCATTTCACAAATGTTTGTGAAACACAATTTTCATTATCAACTTAAATATTTATGCTGTATGACGAGAGAAATATAAATAAATTACAACATCTTAGAAATCTCATTGTATGATGATATGTAATTGTTAAGCATGATTTAAATTATATGATTTTTAATCTTTAAAAGTGCATGAAAATATATATATATATATATTATTGAAAGAACTTGGTAGTTTATTGTGTAATTGATGAGTAGATTAAGTAATTTAGTCATACAATGTGTTAACCTGATCCATCTTAATTAATTTTTGTTTAGAAAAGGAAACTAGCTATTTCGATAGAGACAAAGAAATAATCTAATATCTGTTGAACCAGCATATATTACGGAATCATTATGAAATAATCTAATATTTTCATCCATATCCGGTCATACTTACTGAATAAAAATATTAGTTCTTCAAAATAAATCTATATACCTTGTCAGTTTAATTGGAACGCAATATTGTTGTAAAATATTTTAAAAATGTAATTAATTTGTAATCATTCGTAGGAATTTCACTTTATTGAATTACGTATTTTTTTTGATATAGAAAGATACTGCAAGACTATGATCTAAAACGCCTAACTGCATTTCCAAACACATTAGTATACATTAACTTCAAGTTTTTGATATACATAAGAAGATAAATATCATATGAGAATCACATTTTCTCGGATCCTCTGCAGTTTTCTAGACTAAATTTGTTTAAACAAATTTGTAAAAAAATAATTTTTACTTAAGTTAAAAAAATTTGCTCAAGTAAATTTGATAAAAATATAATTTTAGCGTAAGTCAAAATTGTAAAAATATTTAAAATATCATTTTCTTCTTCTCTAAACTATAGAAAATTTGATAAATTTTTATTTTTTTTAATGGTTATTTAGTTACTAAAGATCCTTATATATATTATTTCATCAAATATTTTAAATATATTATTTAGTATGCTATTTGTGTTAAGTATTAACGAGATAAAACTATTTAAAATCAAGTTAAATTATTAAAAATAATAATAAATTTTATAAGAACGTGACTTTAAAAAATTAGTTAAAAAATAGTTAACCAGATGATTTTATATAAAACTTTTCAAATTTCTTATAGTTTAGAGAAGAAAAAGAAAATTTTTTAAAATTTTTGTAATTTTAACTTAGATGGAATTTTTTAACGCAAATGAAAAATACTTTTTTTTTTACTAAATATGCTTAAGTAAATTTTATTTAACTTAAGCAAAAATCACTCCTTTTAAATTCACTTAAGCAATTTTAAATTACAAATTAGAGTTTTTGTTTAAACTGTATTAAGATCACATTTTCTCATCATTTAAAGTGAATCAATAAGCAATTAATCATACAAGCACGTTGCAAACTGCTTATTTGCTTTTATTGTGATCACAAGAGAGCTTTACAAAGGAAACTCGTATATGTAAATTAATTGCAAAGTTGAACTTTTACGTACCACATCATCATCGGTTCTCAAACTTTGATTATCAAGCTCTTCTAAATGGTGCACTGTCATGATATCAAGATTTGCATTAACTCAGTTACGTAACATCCAAATATTATTGGAAAACAATATTCCTCTAAAAGTCATATAATAGAGAAAAAGTAAGAGTTAAAAGTGTCAAGAATCAAACTTGTTTCATCACTGTGTGAATCTCTAAAGTGAAAAAAGGTTTATAGAAGAAAAAGAGTAAAATTATAATGGTTAAGGGTTTGTATAAGTTATTTCATTCCCCATCTTAAGGAGACTAATGAGATTTTTTCTATAGACGTTAAATTAAAATTTGATACAATTTTCAATAACAGTAACAAAACTTTAGTACTCCATTTAGAATGTTATTTATCTCATGAAATAACTTAAAGACAAACTTAATCGTCAATTAACAAATATTTTTTCTAACGTATTGCTTAAAGATATCCTATAAAAATTTATATATAATAATTTTTTTCAAAAATAAAAAGTATTACAAAATTTAATAACATTAATCATATTAATATTGCAATTTATAATAAAAATATACTATAAGTAAATTTTTGCAACTTCATTATACGTCTTATAGTGCACATATTTAATCATAAACTTAATGATTAATTTTCTAATTTGAAGTTCTACTATGTATTCTTCTCATACAAAGTATATCTTTACCTCTAGAGAAGTTAAATCCACCTTATATAGGTTGCAGAAAATATAAGGGATAAAACTACGACAAACAATCAATGAATTTTCAGCAAAATTTCAATAAAATTCAATAGCCCATGGGCAAGAAGAAAATCAGACAACACACTTAATCTCGATACATCTACTAAGACAGCTAAATGCAAATTACTGACTCCAAAACTATAATAAACAAATTATGGGCAGAACATTATTTTCAAATTGTGAAGTGAGAAATTAAAACAAGCCCAATATGATTATCTTAAGTGGACACTTTTATTTGGTGATAAGTTTTTGAGTTGAGCAGCATTGTCGAAAGATTAGAACATGCAGATATATCTCATTGTGCAGTGTAAAACAAAAATAATGTTATGCTGAAGTTACTATATAAATATCACTTTTGTGTGATCTCTTGTTTAAGCCGATGATTAAATGTAAAAAAAATTGAGATGCAAAATAAAATAATAATAGTTATATTAGTAAATTTTGCAATAAAAGTTATTAATTATTTATTAAAGTTTAAGTCCTATCATATCGTTAGATTATATTTACGCAGCTAGATTAAATATTCAAAAGGAACCATTTTGCTCTTATAATATTCTTATTCAACTTGAATAAAATTACTTTTAGTAAATGATAATTTATATAAAAAATTTAAAAGTTAATTTGTATTTAAAGAGGTAATGTAAATAAATATTTTTTGGATTCTAAACATTTAATATGAGAAAGTATTAGTATAAATTTAAAAATTATTATACTGAATTTGAAACTTTCATTTAATTTACATTTTAAACTAATAAATTATAACTCGTTTAATGTAAGTTAAATAAAAAGTTTAGATTAAGTATAAAATTTTTTTAATTTATAATAATATAAGAAAATTCTGCATATATATATATATATATATAAGTAAAAGTAAGTAAAAAATATATTTGATATAACATATGATATTAAAATTTAATAATTCAATTAACGAAACTTTTGTCATAATTGGTTGTCGGTTGATGCATGAACAGTATCAATTGAACTTGAACCTAAAATATATATATAGTAAAAATTGGGTTAGAATATAAATGATGCTCTAGACTTATATTTACTTAATGGGCCTCAGCCTGTTAGTTTCTTTGGGCCTTTTGTTTTTGCTAAGAGAATATGCTGAGCATCAAAAGTGTCACTTTACTAATTAATCCACTCCATGCTGATTAAAGAAGAAGGAAAAAAAACTAACCCATTATAAGGACTATGCATGCATGTAAAGTAACATTTCATTGTTTAACAATACACCAAGTTTTACATTATAGATAAAACTTTAACATTAGTCTTACTAGAATAAATTTATTTTAATTATTTTTTGAATTTTCGTAATCGATAAAAGAGGGTCGAAATTTGCAAGTTGCAATGTGCAATGACTAAGTAACCAATAATATTATTATCCTTTTAAAAAGATAAAATTATAAAATTTTTCTAAGAACGGTGGAAAGAAAATGGCAAAATCATAGATAACTTTGACAACGAAAGGGGAAGGTGCACTTTGGAAGCAACGTGGCGTAATTTAATTGGACATTGCTCCCAACGAAAGTTTCGCATGGAAAAGCAGGTGAATTTACCCCTTTGCCTACGCAACGCCACGTCATTACACCAATGGCACTTGCACTTGAAGGGAAGTTAAATTCAGGTGCAAACAACTTCACATTATCTTCTATTGTTTTGGAAGCCTATTGGTCAGCTAGAGAAATCTAATGGTCAAAACTCAGAAAAGTCACACATTATAAATTATATATTAGGCAATACCCCAAAAATACTAATTAATAATTTAATTTTTATGAAAAAATTATTGAATATATTTTTATCTTAATTTTAATACATTTTTATTTAATTTTAATTTTTAATCACTTTGCTTAGTATATTTGTTTAATTTTTTTTTTCATTTAGTTTCTGCCAACCCAACACAAGTACACTTCCATGAAGAGAGCATGGCCACACTCATTCATTGCTGACCGAATCATGCCTGAGAATAATTTCATTAAAATGTTCAAATTACAAATGAACAAAAAAAATATTTATTACGTGATGCAACTGTATTATATAATTTATAAATAAATTAGTAAAATAATTTATTATAAAATATTTTATAATTTATAATATTTATATTATAATTTTAAAAAAAATTGTAAATTAAAATTTTCAAAATATTATATATTTAAAATAAATTCTTTAAAATATTTTTATAATAAATATCTTTTAAAAATATAATTGTAATAATTTTAAAGATCAATTTTATCAAACTCATTTTATTTTATCTTTGTTTCTAAAACTAGTTTAAATATTTTTTTTTAATTTTTAATAGTTAAATTCAATATATTCATTGTTAGTTATTGAAATTTAAAGTTAAAAATTAAAAAGAAACATTTAAGCCAAAAAATCAAATAGAATAAAATAATTTTTAGTTAAAATAGTACAATAGAAGTTTTATTCAATTTCTTTTTATTTTATTTTGAATTTTTTATTTTTTTTATTACATACAAGCCTGTTTTTTAAATTTAGTAACTTAAATAACTATACTCTCTTAGTATTATTGTATTTTAAATTATAATTTTTATAAATAAAACTAATTAAATTTAAAAATATCATATACTCGTCACAATTTATTTAGTAACAAATAATTTGACTTAATCAAAATAGGAGTAAAGAGATGTAGTTAAACATTAAAAGATATAGAACAATTATTTTTTTTTTAAATTTTACTTAAATTATATAATATTTGCTTAAACTAATTTTATATATTTTGCTTAAACCATATAATATTTGCTTAAATCATATCTTCTTAGTTTAATTCAATTAAGTTCATTGCAAGTTAAGTTTATAGAAAAATAGACTTTATCCATTTTAAATATTATCTTTATAAACTTGTAATAGATCAATTTTTTTCCTAATCTTACAATAAATTAATTTAGCATAAAATAAAATATTGTAACACGATTCTTCAAGTAATTCTTCCAAAAAAGAAAAAGTGATAATAAATAATTTAAAATAACAAGAGACTCATATGGATTAATGGGTTAACTAGTATGATTTGTTGGAGTTTAAACCTTTAAACAGTAATACACTAATTTTAATGTTATAAATGGTGTGAAAGATGTAATTCTGTGTCTGTTATTTTTATTATCCGAATACTTTTACTAATATGTAACTAATACTTTGAGAAATTTTTTTCAACTACGTTAAAAAAAAGTGAATTAGTATCTGTTTTGAGAGGTTATGTGCATATTTAATTTAATTTATTTTAAAGAAATAATTAACTATTTTAATTAGTACGAAAAAAAATTGTAGGAAATTTATTCACTAAAAAAATTGAACTAAACATGTGTTATTTTTTTAAAAATTTTTTTAATGATGAATGTTCTTAAATACTTAAATATTATTTCGATAAACCAAAGGAATATAAAAACAAATTAATTACGATTTATTAAAAAGGTACAAATTAAATATTTATTTAACATAAATCCACTTGAATCAACATGTTATTGACACATTGTACAAACTATATCTGCAATTGTTTCTATAGTTTTAAATTCATTTAAGAGAACATCTTAATCTTTAATATAATTATTTAATTATTATTTTGTAATATTATGAATATTAGCAATTGAATGAATTGTATTTCTCACACAAAATCCTAAACAAACTCAAAAAAAGAAAAAGAAACTATAAATCAAATGGATAAATTAATATCCAAAATTTAACGATATATTATTTATTATTTATTCATGGGTTTAAATTCCAAAATAAAAGCATCGAAATCTGTAATTTCTAAATATACATTTTACATTTTGCATTATCATATTATTATTATTATTATTTTGGATAATATAAACTTTCAAGCTTGAGAACTCGACGAGTGTTGAATATGGAGCATTCGTGTCAACGGACGCGAAATACAATTCAAATGTGGCAGAATGTGAGAAAAGAAAAATAAACAGAAGAAAATAAATCATAATAATAATAATTATTATATTATTATTATTATTCATTGTGTCCATTTTTATCAATAAAGTACTCTATTTTACGACAAATTTTATATTACTTTCTCAACGTCGTATAATAATAATAATAACAACAATAATAATAATTCATTAATTTTCATGTGCATGTCTTTCTTCCCTCCAATCATTCTCTTGTTCAGTGTTTTCTTTTCTTTTCTTTTCTTTGTTTTTCCGGGAAAATTTCTCTCACTCTTGCTCTCTGGTTTCCCGGCGACAGAGGAGGAAGTAGAAGAGTAGAAGGAAGAAATTTCTCTGCTTCTACGGAAACTCTTACCCTTCTCTTCTCAATTTCCGTGATCATCACAACTTCTTCACTCCTCAATAACATTCCTCCATGAACTCCCTCTAGCCCCTCCTCTTGCACAAGGTACTCTTCTTCTTCCTTCCTTTGTTCCACCCTAAATTCATGCATTTCAAGTATTTGGGGTGAGTAAATTTTTTTTCCTTTGAAATTTTGGTTTTTGTGCACTTGATCGGGTTAACTGGCAAGTGGGTCTTTGTTATTAGGTGCATAAGCTTGAACTTTTGATTGGTGATGATAAACTGCTTTTTTTGGGTAATCTGAGAGTAACTCGGTGTTTGTATGTGTGTGTGTGTTGAATTTTCCTTTCTGGGTTTGGGTGAAGTTGATTAATTTTTTCTGGGGAATTTTTTGTTTTACCATTGAGTTGACTATGTAGTCTTTTCTTACCCTGTTGTGAAATGCATCAGCTACTAAGCGTTCTTTATTTGGTTTTCTTTAACCTCTCTAATTTGTCTTTCCTGTTATTTGATATTTGATTCTTGTGCAGTTACGGCTACTATGCTGATAATTCTTGTGAGAAACTTTAGTTTATTGTTTGTGTTTGAACAAAGTTGATTCTGTGGTCTTGTGTCAGTTATGAAATTCTTTAAGGACAAATTTAAGTACAGAATCTTTTGCAGCTCGGTAATTAGAGTTTTACCTCGGTAACTTGCACAATAAAGGTTGGCATTTATGGTGATATAGGTTACCGAGGTAAATTTTTTATTTTAATTTGAGAACAACACTAGTAGTACTTAAGGAATTGCACTTGAGTTTTGTCCATAGTTTAATCTCTCAATAGCATTCCTATAATACATTAGGATTGTGCTTTTGTGAGTAAAGAACGTAGGCAAACTGTTTTGATTTTGATTAAGTTGAAAATAAACTTTTCTTAATCAGATACTTTAGCAGCTTGTTTGAAATAGTTGAGCTTAATGGAACAAATTAGAATTAAAGAGTGAAAATAATAGAAAGGGCAAGGACATGGAAATTAGATCTCTTTTGTTTGAGGCATAAAGGGTAGAAGGGAAAGTTTGAACTGACTACTATGGTTGATTTTTTAGTTTGGTTCCACAATTATCAATCTGTGATAGTGGCTGACCCTAGAAACAATAGTGGCATAGCACATAAAGAGATGGTCTGCTATTTAGAATTTTTTTATACAGATTAAATGATTTATACTATAGATATATAAATGCTCAAAAATAGAAAAAATGACTCAAAAGTCATTACATGTTCATAATTTACAATAAAAAGACATAGGTCTTAAGCAAAATTTATAAGTACATAACAATAGAAGTCAAGGAAACAAATAAAATTCAAAAGACATTCATATTTAAAATACTCTTCAAACATTCAATAAAAGTGAGGGTGGGGGTTGCAAGGAGAATAACAGAGGAGGTTGAGGGTTCAAAGTACAAAATAGAGGTGATTCAGAGTTAAGAAAGAAAATTGGTGGTGTTACCAGAAATATTGCATGAGATGGGTGGGTGTTGGGGGTACAAAATAGAGAGAAGGGTGGGGTATGGGTGGTGCACAGTAGATAGAAGTCTCAGAAACTACCTCCAATTTTGATTTTTTAAATTCTGAAAAAGGGGGAGGGAAATGTTATATGAATGATTTTTTTGTTGATAGTGGTTATAACTTGTAACATGTGCACCAGATGTTATACAAATGATTGCATCTTCCTCCTCTCACTAGACTCACTAGGTGAGACAAAGTCAAGAAAAGGGTAAAACTACAAGGAAATATCTGTTGGTCTTTTGTGAGACTAAATAGTGATGTATTTTACTTGATTGTGACTGTTTCTTCATTTTTGGCACATTGGTTCCCAGTATTTTTATGATGTCTTCAAATTATAGATATTAAGGAATCTGACACTATTTTGTTCCTTTATTGTTTTTTTGTCACATTTCACAGTGTTAGTAGAAAGTGACTGAAAATGGACAAACATTCTGGGGATTCATTGTCTGGTCATGGTGCTGCAGGTGCCTCCTCTTACTTCATATGTAGTACATAAATTCTTGAGTAGAGATTTTTTTAAACTAATTTTTATGTTGTTTCTGTAGGCCCATCAGGGATTTCCTTACTTAATATTCCAAAAAGGGTGGGAAGCAGTGCATGGGGAATACCGCATGCCACTGATATATTCCATGATTCAAGTGATGTTAGCTTGTTTTCTAGTTCACTGCCTGTTCTTCCACATGAAAAGTGTATGATTAAATTTTGATGTTTTTGATAGAACATAATAGAATCAGTCAAAATGATTATTGAGACATATTTTTCTTCTCATTTTGTTGTTGACATGCAGTAGATTTGACTGATTCTGAACATTATGGTCAACCAGTTGATGATAACATGCTAACATTAGATAAAGTTCATAAAGAGGATGATGAGGGACATGATCCTTTTGATGATTTCGAAACCAATGCAATTGGAAACATGCTTCCTGATGATGAAGAGGAGCTTTTAGCTGGAATAATGGATGATTTTGACCTCAGTAAATTGCCCAGCCAATTGGAGGATTTGGATGAAAGTGATATGTTTGTCAATGGAGGGGGATTTGAGATGGATTTTGGCCAAGAGAGCCTTAATATTGTTATGTCAAAGATAAACATTTCAGATGGAGTTGCTTCAAATGGTATTGGTCACTATGCAATCCCAAATGGCGTGGGAGCAGTTGCTGGGGAGCATCCCTATGGAGAGCATCCATCAAGGACATTATTTGTTCGAAACATCAACAGTAATGTTGAGGACTCTGAATTACGAACACTATTTGAGGTATTGTACATTTATCTAATGCTTCCATAGTATTATATTTACTTTTTAACATGTTTAATAATTAATGTGTGTTGTAAGATGCTTTTACTTCTTAGTTGCGTTTATGTCTATGAATTAGATCACTAATTGAGTGCATTTACATTGAGTCAATCCTTTGATAATAGAGCTATGTATATCTTTAAACATAATTTAGTTTGGTAATATTGATTTTTCATGTTTAATTTTGCATTCTTACTCGGTTTACTTGGTCATTTGGGAAATTACATTTGAAAAGTATTAAACACAATTGAGTTTGGTAATATTGATATTCAATGATTTTCTTGATACATTACAAAAGTTTTTAGAGAGAATAGGGTGGTTTTAATATTATGGCAGTGTGCAGATTATACTATTCAGCTGGTGTATCTTGTTGGAGAGGAATACAGGCATTTTTATTGGTTTTTCTAAGCCCTGAGATATGTTTCTGTGTCTGGTATGGTGGATAGCTTGGTGCACTCAAGAGGCTCTTAAATTATATTTTTTCTTTTATTGTATCTGTTGGAGGATATCTTATCCTCAACCTTTTTGTATTTTTTCTCCATTTATTTTATAAATAAATCATTTTTAGTGGGACAAACGGGTGGGGATTTTCAATTAATTGAGAATATTTGGCTTGTTTTATCAGATGCTAGGATTTATTTCAATTACCCGCTTCATGTCTCGTTTGTTTTAAGGTTTGGCATTTTGACCTAAGCATCTAGATAATATTTAGTGACATGGTGCAATCCAAGAGAGTTTTTTGTATTGAATGTCTTACTTGTGTACAACTCGTAGAACTCGTTTTTCTCTGTTTACTTTGCTATTTTTATTTTTTGATTTTTTTCTTTTTTATTTATAGCAATATGGGGATATCAGAACTTTGTATACAGCATGCAAGCATAGGGGCTTTGTGATGATATCTTACTATGACATTCGAGCTGCTCGCACAGCCATGCGTGCTTTACAAAACAAGCCCTTGAGAAGAAGAAAACTTGATATTCATTTTTCAATTCCTAAGGTTTGAATTTTATGGTGTTACTTAATGTTTGAATGATTATCACTGATGTTACCTCTGAGTTATTCATCTTTCTTCTGCTTGTTTCAGGATAATCCCTCGGAAAAAGATATTAACCAAGGAACCCTTGTAGTGTTCAATTTAGATCCATCAGTGTCAAATGACGATCTTCGTCAAATATTTGGGGCTTATGGTGAGGTCAAGGAGGTAATATATGTAAATGTGTTTTCATTGGTCTCCACTTAATTTAATCTAGTGCTTGGAGTAGTTGTAACTTATGCATTAAATTGCAGATCAGGGAAACACCTCATAAGAGACACCATAAGTTTATTGAATTTTATGATGTTAGAGCAGCAGAGGCAGCACTTAAAGCATTAAATCGAAGTGATATTGCTGGGAAACGCATAAAACTTGAACCTAGCCGCCCTGGTGGAGCACGTAGAAAGTAAGTTGGATTTTATCTTGGTTAGTATACTTTAAATGTTTTTCCAATAAAAATAATTTTTCTCCTTTGACCTTCTTGTTTCATTCTTTAGTGCATGGTAGAATAGTAGTGACATACTTGAAAGTTTTTGCAATAGTGGTACATCCTTGAATATCTGTAAGTCGCATTATATATCAAATAAATTAGTTGATTTTGCTTTCATGGAAAACAGATTGGATGGTTAAATGTGGAAAGTGTAAAGAAATAATGTAGTTCTAATCATCCATCAAATTCTTGAATCAACTGTTCATTTACGCTCACATCCTTTAAAAGTTTGCAATTCTAAAGAGATCTTCCAAATATTCTAAATGTGTCAGTGAATTTCAGTTTCAAAACATGGATTTTGTTCAGGTGTCCTATCTCCTTTGGCTTTCACACCTTTCATGTTTTCATACCATCTTCATTTCACGTGCATGATAAACTGCAGTAATGTATTGGGGTTTTACAGTTGGCTTTGTAAGTACTAACTAGTGTTACTTTGGTGATCAATTTGTAAGCTTCTAAACCCGTATAAATATAAAAGTAGGATGTAAAAAGAAATTGACTTAAGAAATTAAGTCACTTTCACCATTCCTTTTGCATCAATTTGTAGTAATGCACTCTGGTGAATGAAGAAGGGCACTGTTATTTCTTCTGATGATCTTTTTTTCCAGCTTGCTCAGGAACTCTGGCTACATGCCTTTTCCTCTTAGTTTTTATTTTTATTTTTATTTTTATCGTGTACAGTGTGCATGTGTAATTATTGATCAATTGTTTTTCTCTGATCATTCTTTTAGACATGGTGCTTAGGCTTTTGTCTTTTTGTCTCTTGTGCCTGTTTTCTTCCCATCATTTTTGGCATTAACTTTCCTTGTTATGGTTTCGGTAATATTACACTATATGTCCTTATGCTACTGACAATGTTATTATCTACATAATTAAACTTATAAAAAACTAGTAATGCATTTTCTCTTGTTAGCTTGATGCAACAACTGAGTCTCGAACTGGAACAAGATGAAGCTCGAACTTTTAGGCATCAAGTAGGTTCACCTGTGGCCAACTCCCCTCCTGGTAAATATCTCTTAATCCAATCTTCTTTCTCATGTGCAGTTCTAGTTTATCATTTTAGAAAGGTATCCTCAGTTACAAGCTAAATTAGTTGGCAACTTTTTCAGGTAGCTGGGCACAATTTGGTAGTCCAGTTGAACATAATCCATTAGGTTCCTTTAGCAAGTCCCCTGGTTTGGGTCATAGCAGCCCTATGAATACCACCCATTCCAACCATTTGCCTGGATTGGCTGCAATTCTTTCCCCACATGCATCAACATCTGCCAAGATTGCACCAATTGGCAAGGACCCTGGAAGGTCTGCAAATCAGATGTTTGCAAACTCTGGATCAACACAAGCAGCTTTTCAGCATTCTGTGTCCTTTCCTGAGCAAAAAGTAAATGCAAGTCCTCGGCCTATATCAACTTTTGGTGAATCAAGTTCAAGTGCATCTAGTATTGGGACACTATCTGGTCCTCAATTTCTTTGGGGAAGCCCAACTCCTTATTCAGACCATTCAAACACATCTGCCTGGTCATCGTCTTCTGTGGGGCTTCCATTTACATCTAGTGGCCAAAGGCAGGGTTTCCCATATACTAGTCATCACAGTACTTTTCTTGGCTCCCAGTCCCATCATCATGTAGGATCTGCTCCATCTGGCCTTCCTCTTGATAGGCATTTTAGCTACTTTCCGGAGTCACCTGAAGCTTCTCTCATGAACCCGGTTGCATTTGGGAACTTGAATAACAGTGACAGGAGTTTTATGGTGAACATGGGTAATCGTGCTTCTTTAGGAGTTGGCATTGGTCTTTCAGGAAATACTACTGAAATTAGTTCACCTAATTTCAGAATGATGTCACTGCCTAGGCATGGTTCCTTGTTCCCAGGAAATACTTCTTACTCTGGACCAGGAGCAATTAATATGGAGGGTTTAGCTGAACGGGGACGCAGTAGGCGACCGGACAATAGTGGGAACCAAATTGATAGTAAGAAGCTGTACCAGCTTGATCTAGACAAAATCATTAGTGGTGAAGATACAAGGACTACTTTGATGATTAAGAATATTCCTAACAAGTAAGAACTACTAAACAAGTATCCTAGTGATATGATCAAGACACTACCAATTTGATTAGGATGGTGACTGATGAATTTCTTAATGTGTCTGTTGGGATTGCTTTTTAGGTACACTTCAAAAATGCTGCTTGCTGCAATTGATGAGAATCACCGGGGTACTTATGACTTTCTCTACTTGCCAATTGACTTTAAGGTATACACATCCTACATATCTTTGAAATTAGGATTGAGGGATTTCTCCTGCCCTGATGACTTACTTCTTTATCCCTGATTTTGCTTGTAGAATAAGTGTAATGTGGGTTATGCTTTCATCAACATGGTGTCTCCTTCACACATCATCCCCTTCTATAAGGTTAAAAAATTTTAACTTTTGCATATCTGGCGTCATATTTCTGTTATGTAAGGATTTCCTTAATTCCTTAAATGTGCATTATTTCATTAGAATAAATGTCTGTATGGAATTATTCTGATATTTTTAAAAAGTACATATGAATAGAAGGTTGAATTTATTGGTAATTTTTAGTAATTTGCAATTATTAAACTTGTCCTGGTCGGATAAGTTTTGTGCACTTCAAGTTTTAAGAAGTCTGTCATGGAAATTTATTTAGGCACTTAATGGGAAGAAATGGGAAAAGTTTAATAGCGAAAAAGTTGCTTCACTGGCATATGCACGGATACAAGGAAAGGCTGCTCTTGTGATGCATTTTCAGAATTCAAGCTTGATGAATGAAGACAAGCGGTGCCGGCCAATTCTCTTTCATTCAGAGGGCCAAGATACTGGTGACCAGGTAATATTTGACTGCAAGTCTAAATTGATTGCAGCTATTACAAGATATTGGCCAGACATATTGGTCCTGATCTTGGACATCTTGCACATTTTAAAAACAATTACTGGATTTGAAATTGGATATGGTTTATACAATTTCACCTTCAACTTTTAGTTAGTGATTGGGATGAAACATTGACAAGTGAGATTCAGAAAAAAAGAAAAGTTGATGAGTCCATTTTATTTGTTGGAAGTTTTAGGTTGTGCATCCTATCACGTTCTTATTGAAATTATCAAAATCTATAGCATTTTCTTATTAATTTTGAAGTGGTAAGTCAGAGGCAACCTACCTGTAGAGGCTTGAGTGTTGCAGACATGAGCTGCACTAGTTATGAGAACTGTATTATAAATATTGCACTGATTATCTATTCACATGAATTGCCAGACTTGAGCTTAGAGTTGTTTTATATGTAGAACTCAACTTATAAATTGGTCAAATAATTTCCAAGACGGCTATGAGGATTGCTTGATTGTGAATTATGATGTCATATGTGAGCTTTTAGTTCACTTTTCAGTTGCAACGTGAAATTGCTATACTGTTAGACTAAAATTCACTGGTTCTCTTGTGCGAAGGCCGCATTAATCAATCAATTTATTCCTTTAACATTTCATTTCAAGGAATTATCTGACTATTTTTCTCTTTGCTTACAATCTAGGAACACTTGCTATCGAGCAATTTGAATATATGCATTCGTCAGCCTGATGGATCGTATTCAGGTGATTTGTTGGAGAGCCCGAAGGGCAATTTGGATGAGAAGCTAGAGAAAGATTAACCATTTATTCGATATATTGTTCCTAGCCACAATAAATGGGGTCTAGGAGTGCTAACTACTGCATAGGAGATCTAAAGGTGTACAAAGTTGATTCATCAAATATGTGAAAAAAAAATGTTGTAAAAAGATGAAGGGAGCAGCCCAGTTATCAGCAGGTGCAGGCTCTCTGGATATGTCAATAGATTATAATAATCATCCAAATATGCTGAGAGCAGTTTGTTGATGTGTAGAGAAACAATTGTTTTATCAGTGGAAAAGAATAACTTGGAGTGTATTGCTGGATGGTATGTTTCTACGACAGCATGCATGCCGCATTGTGCAGGATGACTTTGGGATTTGTTATTTTTGTCTTTCTGTGTCAAGGCTTTTGTGGCCTTCTGCGGATATGACTAATGTGTAAATGGGGAAAAAAAATCCAATTTATGAAAAAAAAAAAAGTTTGTATAGAAGGAAAACGAGGAACTATCCTGTTTATCTATGTTGTTGTCTTGTAGCCAAGAGAAAATTGAAATGTCTGTAAAGATGTGAAGTTGTGAACTGGTTTCTTGCCATTGTATTTATTTCAGATTATTGTTAGTGAAAATCTGAAAGCTTTGAAATATTGGAGGCTTTGTGAAGCATTATTTTATCAACCCTTATAAATTTTCATCTTATATTAATGTGTCATCCTTTCTACGCAGATAAGCATGTAAACATTATCAAATATAAAACTGTTAATGAGCAAATAAAAACAAATGATGTGCGAAGCAAACTTGCATGATTATACCATAAATTACAAAATTGAGATATATATTCCATGCATTTTAAACAAGGACTAAGGCAGTGACTTCAAATTCTGATTCCTTTTAATGAAGAATATTAGGCAAGATAGACTATTTGCATTTGCACAGATTAATTCTTTTTTTTTAATTTTAAACATCTTGTAATAAAGAAAATATGATAGCTCTTTTGTTTTTGTCAGAATATTTAAAGGTTGACTTAAATAGAATTGTAAGAATAGAATTAAATATTATAATTATAAGATAATATTATTTGATTTTGTATTTGTTGCAAGAGAATCTCTTAATTTTAGGAATTTACTCTATAAGCAGTAGTTTAGGGATTTTCTTTATTAATTTTATATTTTATTTAAGAGCAATTCTCTTTTAATCAAATTATTAGTAGTACATTTTCATTCTGCCGTTCACAACATTGCTGCCACCACACGAGTCATCGAAGCTTCCTAGTTCTATTTTAGGGGTTGGTTGACCCTAAACTAGAACTATTTGACTGCTAGTTCATACATCTTACTTTCTAGGCTTTCATTTGTGTTAATGGCTAACAAGAAACCTATCTTTACTCAAGCATTAGGTCTTAATGACCTTCTTGCTTTACAAAATTCTTGCTGACAATCACAATTATCTACAATGGTCACAACTTGTTCACAGAACCTTGAAGGGAAGAAAAAAGTTAACTCACATTAAATGAAAAGCCCAAAAAAGGATGACCCAACTTAATGAAGACTCTCATTATAACATGGTTATGACACTCAATGCTTCCTAAAATTAGTCGGAATAATATTTTCTTCGCCATTGTCAAGTAGGTTAGAGAAATTCTGCAACAAACTTTTCAAATAGGAAAGAACATCTCAACCTGTAATAAGATGGAGAATCAAATATTCAACACTAAGCAGAGGTCTCTGTCCGTGATTAAATATCACGAAATTCTAAATAATTTGTGTATTGAGTTAGATTAGTACCTGTTGGGACTTGTCTTAGATCTACACGCGAAGTAATGATCCAGTTACGGTTATTTTTTTGCATATACCATTTTTTGGTTACAACTATTTTTATTTGCTGTCATCATGTGCTTCTTCTTATCTATACGTATATACGGGTTACGAAGCTTTCATTCTACATACACTGTTTCATATTCTTCATTAAGTAATAAAAATCTGTCTCTGCTCCTCCCGTGGATGTAGCTCAATTCTAAGGGTGAACCACGTAAACTGTTGTGTTATTTTTCTCTCTTTCTCTATCGTTCTGTTCTTGTTTTGTTCTTCTGGAAATTCATAACAAACTTGTATCTAGAGCACTCGTTGCGATCAAGGGAATTTAAGATTCTCGTTTGAATATAGAGATCAAATTCTGTTAGTTCTGTTCCTGGAATCTTCCGTTGTGAAACTGTGATCAAGAACACTAAAGAAATCATGCCAAACACAATGAGGATCAAGAAATTCAATGGAAAGAACAGCTTCAATCTGTGGAGGATCAAGATGCGTGCTTTGTTGAAAGAACAATGTGTTTGGGCTCCGCTAGCCTCAGCATCTGTGAAGAAAGAAGTGGTTTCCGAATCAAAAGAAAAGACTCATGCTTCAAAGATTGAAGATCTTGTTGAACAAGAAGAAAAAGCTAACTCACTAATCTTGCTTTCTTTGCATGATGAAGTTCTCTATGAGGTTGCTGATGAAGAAATCGCAAGTGGCTTGTGGCTCAAGTTGGAGAAGCTATACATGACCAAATCAATCTGCAACAAACTCCTCTTGAAAAGGCGTCTATTTGGTCTCTACATGAAAGAAGGTACATCTCTAAAGGATCACCTTGATGAATTGAATTCTATTTTGATGGAATTAAGAGATATAGATGTTAAGATAGAGGATGAAGATGCTGCCATGATTCTGTTAGCATCTCTACCACCATCATATGAGAGTTTTGTGAATTCTCTTAGTGTTGGTAAGGATTGTATCACAATGGAGGAGGTGAAATCCAGTTTACATTCAAGGAAACTTTGATTTAGAGCATCTGAAAATTCTGAAGAATCAAATGGTTCTGGTCTTATGGCCTCAAATTTTGGCAAGAACAATAAGAAAAAGAAAGACAAAAGTAAGAAGAAGAAAAATGTCAATCCAAAGGACATTTGTAACTATTGTAAGGAGCCAGGTTATTGGAAGAAAGATTGTCCTAAAAAAAAAGGCAAACCCTCTGTTGCTGTTGTTAAGGAAGGATCCACATCAGAAAATGAGCTAGTACTCTCAGTTACTGATCACCACCAACATTCGAAAGATTATTGAATACTAGACTCCGGTTGTTCCTTTCATATGTGTCCTAACAGAACTTGGTTTGACACCTATGAGAAGAAATCAGGTGGAAATGTCTTTATGGGAAATGATGTTCCATGTAAGACAATTGGAATTGGCATAGTAAGGATCAAGATGCATGATGGAATTATTAGAACACTCACTGATTTTAGACATGTTCCAGAATTGAAGAAAAATCTAATCTCAATAGATGTAATGGATGGAAAGGACTTCAAGTGCAACACTGAAAATGGGGTTATGGAAATTCAGAAAGGTTTTACTATGGTGATGAAGGGTATAAAGAAGGGTAATCTCTATATACTTCAAGGGACAACATGTGTTGATATTGGTTCAGTGGCAGTAGCATCAAAAGCTGATAAGGACATACCTGACTTAACTCAATTATGGCACATGAGGCTTGGTCATATAAGTGAAAGAAGAATGATGACACTTCAGAAACAACAGCTTTTGGAAAATCAGAAATTGAATGAACTTAAATTCTGTGAGCATTGTGTATTTGACAAGCAGCACAAGATTAAATTCCCTAAAGCCGTCCACACCACCAAGGGAACCTTAGATTACATTCATGCTGATTGTTGGGGGCCTTCTAGAGTACCTTTACCTAGGTGGTGGAAGGTACTTCCTTTCCATTATTGATGACTACTCAAGAATGACATGGATCTACATCATGAGTCATAAGAATCAAGCTTTCCAATGTTTCAAAGAATGGAAGGTATTAATTGAAAATCAAACTGAAAAAAAGGTTAAAAGACTTAGAACTGATAATGGCCTAGAGTTCTGTTCAACAGAATTCAACAACTTTTGTAAGGATGAAGGAATTGCTAGATAACTTACTGTTAGGAACACTTCTCAGCAAAATGGAGTTGCTGAAAAAATAAACAGAACAATACTAGAGAGAACAAGGTGCCTAATATCAAATGCTGATCTCAACAGAAGCTTCTGGGAGAAGCTATCAATATAGCTTGTTTTCCGATCAACAGAACACCATCTACTGCTATAGGACTTAAGACTCCTATTGAGGCCTGAACTGAGAAACCAGCAAATTACTCTAACCTTAGAATATTTGGTTGCAATGCCTATTACCATATGAATGAAGGAAAGCTAGTACCTAGATCAAGGAAAGGCTTATTCATGGGATATGGTGATGGGGTGAAGGGTTATAGGATCTGGTCATCTTCTGAAAAGAAAGTCATTCTCAGCAGAGATGTGATATTTGATGAATCACATATGTTCCATCCTAAATTGGAGGTTCCAATTACTTCAACACATAGCAGTCATCCTCTCCAGGTGGAGAATGTTTTATCTATATCAAGAAAGACAGAAGAGAAGGATCAGATAGATAAATCTTCTGAATCATCTCAAGAAGAAGGGCAATTTGAAGATTCTAGTGCTAATGAGTCTTATCAAAATGCTGAATCTGATTCTACTCAACTCAATCCTGGAATTAGTCAGAGACCTAAGAGGGTCATCAAGCCTCCTGAGAGATATGGTTTTGAAGATATGGCAGCCTATGCATTAAATGCAGTTGAAGAAATAGATTCAAATGAACTTGCCACCTACAAAGAAGCCATCAGTCATCCTGAAGCTGAAAAGTGGACCTTAGCCATGAGGGAGGAAATGGAATCTCTATATAAGAATCAAACCTGGAAACTTGTTGAACTACCTAAAGGAAGACATGTGGTAGGTTGCAAGTGGATTTACAAGAAGAAACCTGGTCTTTCAGAAAAGGAAGGAATCAGATATAAGGCTAGGTTAGTTGCAAGAGGATTCAGCTAGAAAGAAGGAGTGAATTTCAATGAAATTTTCTCACCAGTAGTGAGACATACATTTATCAGGGTTCTGCTAGCTATTGTGGCAAACCAAGACTTAGAACTTAAACAACTTGATGTCAAAACTGCTTTTCTTCATGGAAGGTTGGAAGAAAACAACCTGAAGGTTTTGAAGTTCAAGGCAAAGAAGGGTATGTATGTCAACTGCAGAGGTCCTTGTATGGATTAAAACAATCTCCAAGGCAGTGGTATAAGAGGTTTGACAGCTTTATTACCAACCAAGGATTCAAAAGAAGTCTCTATGATTGTTGTGTTTATCACAACAAGGTGAAGGATGAATCCATGATTTATCTTCTACTTTATGTAGATGACATGCTTATTGCAGCAAAAAGCATGTGTGACAATCAAAATTTGAAGATTCTCTTGAATGGTAAGTTTGATATGAAAGATCTAGGAGCTGCCAAGAAGATCTTAGGGATGAAAATCTTTAGAGACAGAAATCAGAAAAGGTTATTCTTGTCTCAGAGGGATTACATACAGAAGATACTTGTAAGGTTTGAAATGACTAATTCAAAACCTATCAGTACTCCTCTTTCAACAAAAGAGAAGCTTTTAGCAACAAGAACCATTCAAACTCAGGCTGATCAGGACTATATGTCAAAGGTTCCTTATTCAAGTGCTGTAGACAGTCTCATGTATACCATGGTATGCACCAGACCTGATCTTGGTTATGCTGTTAGTATGGTTAGCAGGTTCTTAAACCAACCACAGAAGGAACATTGGAAGGCTACCAAAAGGATCTTCAGATATTTTAAAGGGACTGCAGACGTAGGCTTGATCTATGGATCTTGCTCAAATTATTCTCTCACAGGCTATTCAGATGCTGAGTACACTGCTAATTTGGATAAGAGAAGGTCCTTAACAAGATATGCTTACACTCTTGGCGGCTGCTTGGTGAGTTGGAAGGCAACACTTCAACCTTCAGTTGCTTTATCAACTACTGAAGCAGAATATATGACACTCACTGAAGTTGCAAAAGAAGGATATGGTTAAGAGGTCTTATAAGTGATATTGGAATCAATCAGGAGCATGCTGACATCTACTTTGATAACCTCAGTGCTATATGCTTGGCCAAGGATCAAGTTCATCATGATGGAACCAAGCATATAGATGTTAGATATCACTTTATCCGATCAGAAAGGAGAATTAAGGTTCACAAGATCAGCACCTTGCACAATCCTGCTGATATGTTCACAAAGCCAGTTCCAAAGAGCAAGTTTGATCACTGCTTGAACTTGCTCAATATTGATTGTTAGAAATAGTCCTATGTGATAGAAGGATGCAAATTCTATTTTACATGTCTGTGTGGATGATAATTCAAGGTGGAGATTTGTTGGGACTTGTCTTAGATTCACACACGAAGTAATGATCCAGTTACGGTTATTTTTCATATATACTATTTTTCGGTTATAGCTATTTTTATTTGATGTCATCATGTGCTTCTTCTTATCCATACGTATATAAAGGTCACGAAGCTTTCATTCTACATACACTGTTTCATATTCTTTATTAAGTAATAAAAATCTGTCTCTGCTCTTCCTGTGGATGTAGCTTAATTCTAAGGGTGAACCACGTAAACTGTTGTGTTGTTTTTCTCTCTTTCTCTATCGTTCTGTTCTTGTTTTGTTCTTCTAAAAATTCATAACAGTACCAAAATCTGACAATGAAATGCAATAAAGATACTACCATTTTAACAAAGTTTACTTAGAAAGCAAGGATCTTTAAATTTCTCTCCTGCTTGAACCCTAGATTCAATCCCATCCAAGTTCAAATTTTGGACAAGGAAAAGCTTTCTCAGGGAAGAGAGTCGTAGGACAGTAATGTTAGAAGAATAATCCATTGAAAGTTCAACCTTGGTCTTTAGAAAGGGGTTTATTGGGAAGCCTTCTATGAAATCTAATCGAGAGGAGTGCTGATGCACCTATTGTAAAAGGTTCAACCACACTAAGGAGACTTGCTTTAAACTTCATAGACACTTCAGAGGGTTCAAGGATATCTAACAAAGACATGCCAATCAAGAAACCTTTGACTCTAAGATTGCTAGTGAAGATCCTCCAGTGTTGCAAACTGAAGAAGTCTTAGCCATTAGCAAGATAAAATTGAAACATCGCAAACACTCATCGAATCCTTCAGTAAGTCATTTGATACTTGTTCTCTAACCATGTTTGTTAAGAATTTTAGCTTCTCAACCTTTAATTCTTTTGGTACTAAAGATCTCTCAATTATTAATTTTGGTGTTACTGATCACATAATACCCCACCCTTTCTTTTTCATCTTATTCCCCTTTATATGATAAAAATCACATCACTATAGCCAATGGGACACATACTCCTGTTACCGAATATGGTAACGTCAAGTTTTAAACTTCTCTTCAATTTGAATAATGTGCTCCATGTCCCCAAACTTTCCAATAACCTTGTGTACTAACTTTTTTTTAACTCCCATTGTTTTTCAAGATTTTTCTAAAGGGAGGACAATTGGAATTGCTAAGAAGCAAGGCGGGTTATACTATCTACAACACAAGGAAGATAAGGGTAGTACTAAATAGAAGGTGGTCTTCTCCAACCATCATCTAAGTTTAAAATCTGAAAATTTTTAAATTTGACTTCAATATAGGTGTCTCGAACATCCTCCTTTCAATATCATAAAGTTTTTGTTTCTTCGCTTATTTAACAAAGTGTTTATTGTGTCAATATACAATGATATTTGTTAGTCTACATCATTGCGCAAATTTTCATCTTAATAATAGTAAAAGTATTGAACCATTTGATCTTATTCATTTGGATATATGGAGTCCTGCTTCTAATATTAATGTCTCTAGTACAAAATGGTTTGTTTCCTTTATTAATGACTGTTTTAGGGTTATATGGATATTTTTCATGAAAGATAAATCAATTGTGTTCCAATTGTTTGAGAATTTTTATAGTATGGTTCACACACAATTTAGGAGAATATGTGAACCAAAGTTTCTCTAACTTTCTCAAAGATAAGAGTGTTATTCATAAGCTCAATTGTGTAGATTCTCCACAATAAAATAGAGTCACAGAAAAGGAAAAATCATAAGCCCTTTGAAGTTGCTAGAACATTGTTATTCCAAATGTCTGTCCCAAAGTCCTATTGAGGAGAAGTTGTCTTGACTGCTACCTACTTGATAAACATGTCATTCTCTCACATTTCAAAATGGTGTTAGTCCTGTCTAACTTATGAATTCATTCTTCTTTCCTATTGTTCCCATTATAACTAATCTTTAGAGTTGAGACTTTGGATGTTATGCTTTTGTTCCTATTCATAGTCCTCATCAAGGAAAATTAGATCTTCGGGTTGTCAAGTGTATCTTTATAGTGTAAAAAAGCTATCAAAGCTATGCGGAAGTGAAGAATGGATTGATTAATATTAACCTCTAGCCGTTGCAAGTTGATTCGCGATCAAAGTTTTCTGTCTTTCTAAATCCTCACTCACTCAATCACGATGGTATGTATTGTTCTAAAGGAAGAGCGGATTCGGGTGACCTAAAACCATGAAAGTGTGAAATATTTATAGGGCTCTACCTATCATAAAGCCCAATTCAAAAATTAACAGAGGCAATCTTCGCATAAAAAAAAAAAACTAAATGTTATTAATGGAGATATGGATCACATTACGTTCCTATTTTTATGTTCCTTAAAAATAGGAACTAAAACTAAATGAGTTGCTAATATATAGGTTATTCTCCTAACAAGAAGGGATACAAATGTTATCATCCACAAAGTTGTCTTTTCTACATCTTTATGGACGTAATCTTTCATCAAAAAATATCCTTTTACACTAGTACTCACCTTTAGGGAGAGAGTTGTTTAGAAGTTGAGTCCTTCATTGAGTCATCATTTTCCCCCTTTTGCAAGACCTAACTATTGAGGACGATATTATCATTGATGAAAGTAAGAACTCTGAATCACAGGAAATTGAAGAAAAATTCTTTGGATGCCAATATCATCAAAGACAAAAACCTAACTTTGTCCAAAAATAGCTCCAATTGCTCGAACCAAATGTAAGTACTTCTATTCTTGATTCTATACATAGATCCTTAGATAATTTTGATGAATTATCAATTGCCTTGAGAAAAAGAAAAAGAACTTGAGCAAAATATCCCATATCCAAGTTTGTGTCTTCTAAACACCTTAATGTGTAGCACCAAAACTTTATTTCAGCCATTGATTCTATTAGAGGTCCTACTTTAATACAAGAACCACCCGAATAAAAGGATTGCGAATTGCATGTGGATATATACTATGAATATCGGTCAAATGGTATATTGTGGCAGTATAAAGTTAAACTAGTCACGAATGGATACACATAAACCTATGAAATTGACTATGAGAAAAGATTTGCCTCAGTAGCCAAGATAAATATAGTAAGGATAATCATTTCCTTAGCTGTACTTTGGTCGAAAAATGCATCAATTCAATACCGAAAATACTTTCTTACATGGAGAGTTGGAAGAGGAAGTGTATATGGAGATTTCACTTGGATATAGTAGCATTTGTAGAGGACATAAGGTCTATAGATTGAAAAAGGCATTGTGTAGGCTCAAGCAATTTTCTCGTGCTTAGTTTGGAAGGTTCACACAGGCTATGGTATCCTTAGGGTACAAGCAAAGCTAAGGTAATATTATTCTTTTTATAAAACATTTTCGAGATGTTAAACTTACTCTCCTTCTTGTCTATGTAGATGATATGATAATTGTAAGCGATGACAAACTTGAAAAACAAAATCTAAAGAAAAGATTAAGTGCTCAATTTGAGATGAAGAACCTTGAGAAGTTAAAGTATTTCCTTGGAATAAAAGTTACCTACTCAACAAGGTATCTTTATCTCGCAAAGGAAGTACATCCTTAACCTTCTTAAGAAATTTGTCAAGTTAGGCCATTAGGGTGCAAGACTATCGAAACTCCTATAGAGCAAAATCACAAGATTAGGAATGATGAGGATAGCCCAAAGGTAGAAAACACACAATATTGGAGGTTAGTGGGAATTTATCTATCTCACACCAGACTAGATATAGCTTATGTTGTTAGTGTGATTACCCCATTTATGTATGATCCTCAAGAAAGACATTTGCAAAAAGTAAATAGAATTCTTCAATACTTGAATTATCCATAGAAGTCTACATAGACACAAATTATGCAAGATCTATTATGGACAAGAGATCTATCATAGGATATTATATGTTTCTAGGAGATACTTTAGTGTTTTGGAGGAATAAAAAACAAAAAGTGATTTCAAGGTCAAGTGTAGAAGCAAAATTTAGAGCTATGGCTCAAGGGGTGTGTGAATTGTTATGGACAAAGTTAATTCTAAATGACCTCAAAGTAAAGTTTGAAGTCTATGAAATTGTTGTGATAATAAATCCACTATTAACATAACTCATAATATGATTCAACATGATCAAATCAAGCACATCGAGATAAATAACACTTCATTAAGGAGAAATTAGATGGTCTTATAGCCATATCATATATCTTCTCTAGACTTAAATTAACACACATTCACTAACTTGAGAATGAGTGTAATGATTACTATGATTAAGACAGATTCTAATTACCACAATTAGGCCATATTATTTATGTATTTTTTGTAATTAGGACAAAATTGATTAGCCATGATTTGTGCATTTTTTTTTTATTTGACATGACCCTCTTGTAATTACTATAATTAGGATAGAGTTAGCCAATAAATATAGTGTAAAAGTCTGCTATATAATTATCAATCAAATACAGAATTATTCAAATTCTTCCTTCTATAGTTTTTCTTTTCAAGTACTATATATGCAATAGTTTACGAATTTCCTGTAGTAGACTTGTTTTATTCTATTTAAGAGCAATTGCTTTTCTAATCAAATTATCATAAACACATTTTCTTATAGTTTTCTAAAAGAGCTATTATCTCCAAAAATAATCAAATTCAACATGTTATCAACTCAGTTTAGGTACAGTCCAGAACAGAAGAAATTAAATCCATAGGTTTCATTGAGCTTTAGCTCATAATGCTTATCAAAAGTGAAAGGATGTCCTAGTAAATGTTAAACAGGGATCAAAAATTGTAGTTGAGAATCTTTTTTATCACAAAGCTGAATGTTTTCCCCTTCAAATTTGCAGAGCATTAGCAATAGACCCAGCTAGACTCAATACTTCGAAAGGAGCTTTATTTGCTATAGCTTTGACAGTAAGTGGGCAAGAATCTGTGATCCAAAAGTGGGCAAATGCATTCTCCAAGGTTTCTGCAGAGTAAATAAAATGGCACCCGCAATAACGTTCAAACATAAAAAAGGCATAAGAATGTACAAGTATGTGACGTTAATTTGGTACTAACCATCTTTTTGAGTGAATCTCTCCCATGATTGGTTAGGGAACACACCATGGGTGACATAAGCACTCACCTTTGCTGCACCATTGGCTGCTAAAACTTTCTAGTGGTAACCAATAGAAAAAGAGAGAAATGTTCAGTTGCATCTAGATGCAGGAACACAAATTGATTAACTGACATATACACGTGCATATAGAGTTCTTCACAAGCATTATTAATTTATATATGCAGACACATGCAAACACAAATTGCATGTTTGGTTTAGCTTATTTCTAAGAAATAATTGCTTATTTTTGCCTGTTTTCAGTGAGTTCTGAAAATAAGTGATTATTTTTCTAAATTTAAGCGTTACCAAACATGCACTAGTGTTGCTTATTTATGTTTTGCAAAGCCAATATCCTTAATCTTCTAACATACAATTTTTTCTTATGATAAAAATAAAAATTTGCTTTTGCTGCACAAATTGAATAATAGACCTGACACTCAATCAGGGTGCCTCCAGATTGGACCAAATCATCAACAATGACTACATGATGACCAGAGACATTCCCTTCCTTGAGCCGAACTATCCTCTTGTCACCCTCACGAACCTTCGTACATATGACCTGCCACTTGTAAAATTCAGACAATCTATACACAAATAAAGTATACATTGTTAATAAATGAGATACTTAAGGGAGACCCACCACAGAAAAATTATCAAACTGCTTGTGGAATCGCTTCCATGCACCATCATCTGGAAATGCAATGACTACCTGAAAAATGATAAAAAATTCAAGCTATAAAAAAACTATGATAATAGAATGCATGGAAATTTTCCATGAATATAAGCATTAAGTATCCAATCTTAACATTGCAAAATTGATCTATAGACAAAGAAAAGAAGTACGACTGAAATAATGCAGAATACTCACATTATTGACATCGGGAAGCTGACTCAGACGTTGCTTTAAGAGAGGAATGCCAGTCTCAAACAAAGGCAAAACCTCATCTCCAAAATAAAACCTCTCCTGCATAATTTCAAGTCATTAATAATAGGGTGGAAAAAAAATATTCTAGTACACCATTACAACATCAAGTATATATGAAAGCAGTGAAGAGAGACAAACAATGATGATGCAATGTTGCAAAAACTACAAAGCTTTCTACAAAGAAGAAGCCATAATCTCCTAAAAGTTTTAAGAGAGAATGTTAAAAAGATAAAACACAAGTTCATGGAAGTTGAACAAAATGAGTAATAGTTGAAACTTGAAAAAGTTGTTCAAACAGGTAAAAGTTAAACATGTCTTATTCATATGCTATAAAAACTGAATATCAAAAGAACAGAACATAAATTTGGAATTAAGCTAAGTAATCCATGGTCATCTGATTTGGACATCAACTAAGCAAAAACATATTCATAATTTTATACATTTTTCACCCATCTAATCCACATATTCTATTGGATGGTAGTATGGTACTCATTTATGCATCCTCTACATCAATGAAGAAAAGTTCTTTAAAAGACAACACAACAGAAATGCAGTGTAAACATGCACCCATCATGCATAACCAAAGAACAAAAAGTATGCAACAAAATTTGTATTGTATATATATATTCATAAGGACCTTTAAATACACATTACAAAAGCAAAGCATATTACTTTCTTGAAATGAATTAAATACACAAACCTGTAAAGCATGAATGTCATATATGACTAAACTAGTTGGGCCACCTCTTGAAATTGGAATATTTGATAACATCCTTGCAAGGGTGAAGGCAGTTGCTACATCTCCTTCTTCTTCCATTCGCTCAAAAGATCCAGTTGGAAAGAAAGGCAATACCAATGTAAAGGAAGCAACAAATAGACGAGGGAGTGCATATATGACAGAAAGTTGTTCAAAGATGTGTGCTGGGGAGCTGAAAGATGCCAAAAAAGCAACATGTTGACCTCGGAGTTCTTCAGCATTATTAATATAGAGATTTGGAAAGCCATCAGCAAAGGACCTGGACAAGCATAAAACTAATCAGTTTTTTTAATATTTGCAAAAAAAAAAAAAAAAAACGAAAAGGAAAACTACATTTATCATGCAGTTAGCTTAATAATATTGTACATGTAAAATGTAGTTTTAGGAATCAAGGTCCCTAGACATCTGAGGATATGAGGGAAACAAAATATGTCATGATGTAACTGAGTTAACTGGTATCATGATAGAACAAAACTGAAGTAATAGTATAACTCAATATCATCACAAAATAAGATTTCTAGGCAAATTAAGTCATGAAAAAACATTGAAACATAAGTATGACCCATTGAAGACCATATAATTTCTTCTGAACAAAATCCTTAATCCAAACTAGTACTCTTAATTGGCAAGCATCATATCATCATCATGAATCTATAATTCTCACTCTGTTTACTATGAATCAGATCCATCCTCTTCAATATCCATTTCTTTGGGCCATGATTCCATGAATCCTTTTGAAATCAATTTTTTTCTTGCTTGCTGCATACTGCATGTTCTTATCTCTCCTATTCAAGATTCTCTAGCAAAATCCTCCAATGTTAAAGTGTCATCATTAAAGACAACATCTTAATATCATTTAAAAAACCCATCTCCCCATTTCATCATTCACTATCTTCAGATATTATCAAGGGATATTAGATATATTGCAAACTCAACTATCATAATTTTAAGTGCTAGATTTGATGAAAGCTTAATCATGCAAATTTTTATGCTCAATTTGCTTGCACTTTTTGGAGTGAAGCAGCAGCATGAAGTTAAGAACAAATGAAACTAGCATGTTTTTCTACTAAGACAATACCAAAGTAAACTAAATTTGGACAGCATAGAGTCCAATTACAAATTTACACACTCAAAAACAGTCCAATTTTCTCTCAATCAGTTGCACCAACATACCAGCTTAGAAAGTAGAAGATAGAAGGTAGAGGCTACAAAAACACTCCAACCCCTTTCCATTTCCTCTCACAATTATTCATAAAGCTTGTTGAGAGGACACCCTGGTCCCTACCAAAAACTAAGAGACACCAAGTTGAAGAATCCTTGCTTTAGGCCAATCAGGCGTTGAGTTTTTCCTCCAACCATACCATGCTTCAGTTCCAGCCAATGTGAACTTCAACGATTGTCGTAATCTTTTCATTGAAACATACAAATAGGACTCGCAATATTTGCTAAGGGTGTACTTACATGCTGTAGAATATTTGGCATACTATTCAACTTTACCATCACAATTAACTAAGCCTAACTGGTAAGTAAAGCTAAAATGTTGTGTGTTTGGAACATTCATTTAACAATTCCCTGCAATCCAAACACGGTTTTCTCCTGAATCCTGGCTTTCAAACAAAATTATTATGAAATGTTAAACCTTGAAGAATAAATGAAATTATGTAGGACAAATGACACCTAGAAGAAAAAATATTCTCACAATGCAGATTAATCATGGAATCAGAAGATTATCAAAGACAATGATTACACATATAACCTTAAAGAGATGACTGCAAAAACCAAAGAATTTCCTCATAATTACTGATAAGCTAGTTAGTGCAAAAGGCTAGAAATCCAGAATCTAAGGTTCAGTTCAAATCTTTCAAGTTCTTCATTTGCATTACCCACAACTAACAATTGAAATCTCCCAAGACCCTTGAAAACCACTGTCCTGGACACTAATCATTCGGTGTCACATATGGACATGATACTTGATACCATCCCCAAACCTCAGAATTTTTTAGACAAGTGATACTAGGAATTTAGTTTAGGAAGCCCTCCAATGGAAATATGCTTAATTTAGCTTAACTTACAGAAAAATAAAAAATAAACTTTTCAACGTTTCTCCTTGCAGAACATTAACGGAAAGCCAATCTAAACAAGGAGTCAAAGTTAACATCATAGACAAAGGCACCCCATCCAATCCATCAAAAAGTCATAACTTTTGAAAAAGAAGCAACAATCAAAACCAAACAAAAACTCAAATGACAAAGGAAACCCAGAACTAAGACACCCAGAGAGACATAAACAAGCAAAGAACAAGTGATATACACAACACAAGGCAAGTCATTGTGGGTAGAGAGAGAGAGAGAGAGACCTCCATCTGATATTCTGGAGAGTGATATGAGGAGATTGAAGAGCAACCTTGTAAGCAAGGTCTTGACAGTCAAGGGAGTAGAAGAGATTGACTTGCTTCTTCGGAGACTTCACCATTGCCAATGTTCTTCTTTCTCTCTGACAAAAAAGCAAGAGCGTAGAGACTAAGCAGAAAGAGAATATAGAGGAGACACACGCAACATAACATAGTTACATAGGCATAGGAAGCTACGAAACCAAAAGGGTATTTGAGTCCCGAAAGACACGGAACAAAACATAGGGTGTGAGGGGGATCTGTCTTTGGTCAACAACATTAGTCAACTACTCTTTGGTCAGATACATGCCTCTACACCGTTGGGGCTGCGCAAGCGTGTAACATGCAACATGCAATCAACAGGTGCAACAAATGCTGCTGATCCTCAGGATTATAATTTGATTTAGAATTTTTGAGTATTTGTAATACATCATATTAGTCATTTTCTCTTTTTATTAACTTTGTTTTGGTTTTATATTTTTCTTCAATCTAGTCTGCTAACGTTTATTTTTGTTTTAAATTAATTTTTTTCATTGTAATATCATTAATTTTTTGCTGAAAATTCTCACTTAAAATTGCGTTTTTGAATTGGGCTGTCTTGACATATCAAATTTTCTTTTTACAGGACAAAAATTTGGGACAAATGTGGAAGGTTAATAATGAGTAAAAACTTTAAAAAGATTCGATCAATTTTTGTTAAAAAATATAAAAATATTATGATTGAAACAAAATAGATCTTAAAAGTACAATACAATATGATATTTTATTATGGTTAACAAAATCGCGAATAAATTTGATAATTATTAATTATAATTCAACCTCTAAAAGAATTTCTTAATTAATTTTAATAATTATTGAAAGAAAAAATAAAAATAACTACCATTCATAAATAGTTTTTTCTTATTCTAATAGGATTGTCTAAATTACAAAATACTGATAATCTAAATAAAAAATTTAAAATTAAAATTTGATAAAAAAATAATTATTTATCTCCATGTCTTAATAATGTAACTAACTCTTTTACTAATAAAAATTAAATTTTCAATAAAATTTAACGTTGATATAATAGAATGATTAACTTAAAAAAATATTAAAAAATTAAAATTTAAAATTTAACGTTGAGATAAAAAAATACAGTTAAAGAATCAAATTATTATTTTTTTTTATAAAAATTAGAGTACATTCTTTATTTACGTTGCATAAGCATTTTAAAATTAAATAAAATAAATAAAAATTAAAAATATTTACATTAACTTTTAAGATTCATCTTAAGCATTTTAAAATTAAATTAAATAAATATTTTTATTATTAATAATCAGTTTTGTATTGTATTAAATAGGAATAACTAAATAGGTATTACTTTTAAAATTGAGGAAAAATTATAGAAATAAATTATTATAATCAAGATACATCAACTTTTGTTGATATAGTTGATACAGTATGACAAAATTTAAAAATAAAAATCAAATTAATATTGATTAAGATGCTAATAATATTTACAAGATTTAAATTTTAAACTAGTTTTATTAGCTTGAATAATAAAAACAATTATTTTAAAATAAATATATATTTCAATAATTAAAAACTAAATTTTTTAAATAATTATATATGTATGTTTATATAATAAAATTATTTTTAATAATATTTTTTTAGAAATTATTTTAACTTAATTCTATAAGCACTAGATATAAGGTAGTAATTTTTTGTATAAATATAAATATAAGTATTTATAAAAAAATAAAAAATTTATATAAGGTAATAAGAAAAAAAACCAAGTAACAACATTTATCTCCAAAGTTTAAAATAGAATTAACAAATAATTAAATAAAATTAAACTAGTTGCAGTAAGAAAAAATGAAGTTCACATGCTATGTCAGTCTTAGTCAATTGTAATTTTGAAAAATAAATGTGACTAATTACAAAAGATAGTATTTCTGCTGAATATCTCACTTCCCAAATAAAATACTTTCGTTTATAACATATATGTTAGTTAAATTAAAATTAACAAATAGAAACTAGCAAAAAAGACAAATAGAATTTAAAAAATTTAAATTAAATACTCAATGCAAAAAAAATATTATTATGTTCCTAAATAAAAATAAGATTAAATTTTAAAAGAATTTATTAAAAAGAGAAGTGTTTATTGTATTTTTATAATTTTAATATAATTATATTTTTTTTCATAAAAAAATTTTATTTGTAGATACTTAAACTCAACCCTAAAAGTTGAAGTTAACGAAACCTTAAAAAGATAAATAACGATGATAAAAAAAATTACTTATTAGATTAATTTAAATATAACTATGAGTATTTATATAAAATTATAAGCACATTAATACACACCCTACTCCATACCGGCATGATATTTAAATTGTAATTTAAAACAAAAACCTAACGTCACACATATCATTATATATAATGAATTATATTTTAATTGTTATTATATAATCATTATATATAATAAATATATCCAAATTATCATATAAGAAAACATTTGTTTTGTTTATCAAATTTTATGAACATTTAGTTGAATAAATGTTTTAGTTAAAACATAAGGGGGATTGAAAATTCATAAAAGTAGACCAAAAACTCACGAGATTTAGTAAGGAAGTAGAATCAAAGATCCAGCTATGTAAATTGAAGCTTAGAAAGGGTCAGTTCTTCCATCATCTGTAAGCCAAAATATCTATTTTCTTTTTTTTTAATTATTAATTTTTTGAATGAGATTTGTGGAGTTACATTGAAATTACCAACGAGTAAGTGCTGTTAAAATAAAAAGATGCTGAGTTATGATTTTGAAATAAAATTTTTGTATCATGACATGAGCTACTGGAAATGGATTAGGTGATACAAATGAGATAATTAGGGGAATGAGTTATCCCAGCATAAAGATTGTGATGCATGGTTTCACCTTCAACATATTTAAAATGTTATATGCTTACAATTAATTAATTTTCTATCTTTACTATTATTTATAAAAAAATAAACATATAGACCAATAAAAAATAGTTAAATATCATAAATTATTAATATTTTATTTATTAAATGAATGAAAGCTTTACTCATATAGATAAAATGAGTATCTAGATAACATAAATTTAATAATAAATAAGAGAGTAAATATTCGTTTTAATTTTTAAAATGTCTATTAAGTTAATCTTTTTAATTAAAAATTTTTAACTTCAGTTTTTAATATTAAGAGTTGTCAATCATTTTGATTTTTATCTTTTTGTTTTAAAAACTTATGCATCTATTTCCTCTTTCACTTCATTGCCAAAATCTAAATGAACTCCCTCTACTACCAACACAACCACTTCTCCTGTCACTACAATGTCACGTTTGCACTTATTCATCATCAATCGTAGCAGCAATCAAAGTGACATGCACTGCTAATGCTCTGTCAAAGCTTTTGTTGCCTACAACACCTATTTCGATTTTCCAATAGCCATGGCTATTGACTTCTGTAGGGTGCAATTCAAGAACGAAATACAAATTGGTCTTTGGGTTTAAGTGCAGCGAAGCTAAGAATTCAAGGAGGGAAAAAGAGAGGGTGGGAAAACTTGTAGAAGTGTATCTCAAAAACGTCATAACATCTAGGAAATTAATCTTCTGCATTTTAGGTAACTGTTTTGCTTTTTCATTCATAGTACTTACGACTTTTATCTTCTCATCTATCATGTTTAGAAAGATTTCGAATGTCATTGTTGCTGTGGTCGAAGATGGATAAATGATCAAGAAAAAAGACAGAATAGAAAAAAAAATTAAAAAAATCTCAAAAGTGAATGTATAAAATATTATTTTATTATTTAATATTAATGTTTCTTGACTATGAGAACTAAAGTGATTAACAATTTAGATTTTTAAACCTCATTTAATAGAAAAAAGTAATTAACAATTTTAATTTAAAAAATTAAAGTTTAAAATTTTAATTTTAAAAAAATAAGGTTAATCACATTGCATGTTAAAGTAAATATTTACTTTAAATAAGGATGTAAAAAAAATTTAATAATTAATGTATTTAAAAATAAGTATTTGATTTTTATATTTTAGATTCACAAAATATTTTAAAGTTGTGATTTTATTAATACGACTCAGTTGTATTATATTACGTGAATTACATATTATAATACATGAAGGAATTATGTCATGTGAGTTATACTTGTTTGAATATTGAAAATTATATAGGTGTATGCTATGACATGTATGAGAATGATAAATATGAGTGAGCAAATGGCATGGATGTGTGTGCACTGTTAATTGAAAGAATCGTGATGTTTTCTTACTCTTTTTCCTTTTTGTGAAGATTTATTGAACAAATGAACTGTGGATTAATATGTGTGAGCATATGACATAAGGAATAAGGATTATCATCAAATTTAAATAACTTACTATTAGAATTCTGTTGATTTGACTGAGGAAATATATTTCTAATATATAAGTGATAACCTTTGGGACTGGGAGTCCTCATATAATTTACTAATTAGGAGAAAAGGTGAGATTATTGAAGGGAGAAGTATCTATATAAATAATAAAATTAATCATTAATCATGCTTAGTTCTAAATTGGTGGAGAACCTTAAATTGTGTCAGGGTATATATAGTAGGTGTAAAAGTTTAAAATTCAAGTTGAACACTCCCTCAAAACTACTAACGTTGACCCAATGTTGTCAACAAAATCCCTCTTAACAACACTCAAATATAATATATTGTCAACAAAGTCTTTAGGGCATTTAGATTAAGTGAATAATTGATGCAGGTGAGTATTTGACCCTCTTGATGAAACAATAGATTAATCTTGGAAATCTTCATAATTTATATCTCATTTGCAGAAATTATCCTAGTAGTTGCATGAATAAAGCTTGTTCAATTACATGCAACTTCTTTAATTAATGTTTTAATTTACTTTAAAATATCATAACTTGAGTGAGATAAATGTAAAAGCAATATTTTTATTTATTAGGAAGCTCAATATGTATTATTTTATATTATTGTAGAATTTTAAGTCTAGAAGGATTTTGGGTCATTCCTAGTTTGGTGAAAGTTTCACTAGTGAGTTGAATATACCATTTGCTATACTTATTCAAATCAAGTATGACTTAGTTCAAGGTAAGTGAGACGATTTCCTATCCTATATGTCATATGGAAGAACAATTTTTGGGCAATTCTTATTTTATTCATGATTTTATTATTTCATATCCTATATCATTTGATTTCACGACCCTCAGTGTGAGAGTTTATTGTGAATTAATGAAAAAAGGTCCATGTTATAATTGATTCCAATATTTTTTATATTAATTTTTTAATTTTATTAATTAAGTTAATATTAATTACTAAACACATAAATTAATTGCTAAGAAATTATTTTAAATTAACTTGTGATCTCTAACTTAAATTTCAATAAATATAATAGTATTAAATATTCAAGAGAACTTTACAACCAGGTGGTCATATCCCTTTAAATGAAACATGGATTTTTGACAAACTTTGGCTGTGTAAAACTTTGTATGATTAAATAATTATAATTTCTTAAAGTATTTTTGAGCTTAAATTATTTTCTACCTTAAACTAAGACATTATCTTTTACATTAATTAAAATTTTGTTAATATAAAAATGTTGTTAAGTAAATTCAAACGTTTGAATTTAACAATTACAATTGAAGTAGTTGAGATATTGTAACGATGCTTTAATATATACATGATTTGAAATAATATAAGAAAATTAACTTTACTTGGAAAAATTTAAACTGGTGAAAATTATATATTTTCTTGTATGCAATTTATAGTCCATACATACAATTTGCTAAATAGTTTTTGATAGTTATTTTATAGTTTTGACTAAAATTGATGATAATTACTACATATGAGGGGCAATCCAATTGAGTGGCACAAGCATGATCACACATTTTTGTTGAAGGATAACCAAGAGGTTAGAAAATTTATGTATACTTTAAAATCATATTCATGCTTATATCCACCACAAATAAAATCATTGAAATATAACCTTAAATGGTAAGACGTGATCATTCATATGAAGTAATTATAGTTTCAATTAGGGTACCCACCCCACAACAACTTCGCTAGAATATTAATGGAGCATACACCTATTTCGTTTTTAAATATGTTAAGTATATATATATATATATATATATATATATATAATTAATTAATTAATTAATTTTCATATGATTACCAAACAAATTAAAGTGATAAAAACAATAAGAATATAGCAACAAAAGTTAGTCCAATTATAAGGATTGAATTTATATTTTATAAGAATACGCATTTAAATTTCACTATCCACATAAAACTTTATTAATGAATAATCTCTAAGTCCTTTTGTAAGTTTTCTTTGAAGCTGACACCATTGACCTATAACTAAATTAATCTTTTGTTCAATAAGAAAGAGTGATATCTCCAAAATAAAAAAAAAAATATTTTAACAATTTTATCTCCATCGATCTCAATACTTACACATATATAACTTTATTTTTTAAAAAGAGTATATATTAGTAAATCATTAGTTTTTGTTTATTAATATTTTTATAAAGGTGTATAATTATCTAATATCTATCTATCTATCGAATTTTTTTTTCTGAATTAAAAATTATATATGTGTGAAAATATTAATTACTAATGGAAACAAATTTTGTGTAGGGTTTAGTTTTTACATTCTTTAACATTATAATTCATATATTTTATGTGATGGAATTAGAGTTTCTTATTCATGTGAAAATTTCTTACAAAACTTACAGTGGAAAGCTTAAATTCTGATAATGATCAGCTAAAAGCAAATTTATGTACTCACTCCTTCCAGAGGAGTCATTAGCAGATCATTCAACAGATGAGTTCAGTTAGTAAAACCAATCAATGTAAGCATGACAATTTTGGATTTGAAATTTGTTGATAGACTTTAATTTTTAAACATTGTAAGTATAACTAATTAAAATATATTTTAGACATCATTTTATATTAACTATTACAAAAATTAATGATTATTTTTAATATAATAATTTATAATAAAATTGCAGTGTAATTAAAAATTATTTGTACTATCTATGTATTTAAATTAATATTTTCAGTTAATTAAGTCTTACTTAAGATAATTATTTATTTCATTCCATGATATAATATTTAAGAACTAACTAAATGAAATGTTAAATTTGTGATATTCTTTTTATCCTCACTTCAATAGATAAAATTAATCTTATAAAGTTATTTTCAGGTGTCAAGATATAGATATCCATCTTAACAACATTTTTTTCCCCTTTATATCAAACTCAAAATAAAAAATAACAAATTTAAATCCTTTTACTCGAATCAATTTGAGACATTCTACCTATTTACATTCTCAATTAATTCCTCAAAACAATTTTTATTGGAGTTATTTAGAACCAAATTTTCTATTTACTTATGCAAGTAAATGATACTAATTGTGGATTTTGCTTCAATCAGCAAGCCTTCAGAGCATTTGATTTAATTTATGTATTTATGTTTTTGTTTCTTTAATTTTGACATTGTTTTTTTGTCTTCCAATATTATTGAACTTAATATTCAGCATCATGGACTTGTTATAAAATTAAACTTGCATAGCTAACTCCTTCTTTGACTTTTTCGTAATTGCATTAATTATTATCAAGAAAGACACTTTTTGTCCTAAAAATCAATTGATCTTATAACTAATCATTATTTATATATTATTTCACATGCAAATGAAAATAAATAAGATCCAAGTGTACTTGCCCGTTGACACATGCTTAAAAAAGGTAGATATATACCATTAATGCCCGTCATTGCATGCATGCATCCTTTTAAAACAAGCAACCAACAACTACTCTTCACATATCTCTCAACTAATTTTGTAATTAATTTTTTAAAATTTCATTTGCAAAGAATATTCTAATTAATAGATAAATGAAGTAATCAATTATCAGAAATGATTCATTCATGCAACTAAATATTCTTATATTTCCAAATATATAGGAAAAAGGATTAATTATATTTATATATCTTCTAAGACTTGATATTTGCAAAAAATAAACCAATGAGAGAAGGCTAGGAACTGATTATGGTTTTTATGAGGAGCAATTCAATTGCTTTATAATTTCCAGAATTTAGCACCCAATATTAGATTGGAATATTATTAATATTAATAATCAATTTTACATGACAAGTTGAAATTTTAATCTGCCAGAACTAAATGGATAAATTTCATTTTCTTCACAAATATGTTTTAGTTAAAATATTATTTAATCAAACTCAAATGTAAATGTGTAAGGATAAAATTAATGTAATATTTTCCATTTTTAATCATAATTGTTTTGGAATATTTCTCGTTTTTCTACACAGAAATTGTTTTTTTTTATTGCTACAATCAATATATTCTTACTATCGGTAATTAATAGTATCTAAAAATATTAAAATGTAGGTAGCCATCAAAACACTATTTAATTTCTAACTGTATTCCTATCATAATCAACGACAGCCATAAAATCTCAGTTAAATCTAATTAAATTTTATTGGTTTTTTATATCACTCTGAGAGGATTTTAGTTAAACTGTAATTAAAATGTAGATATCAAAATATTTTAAATTTTTTTTATAATTTTTAAAATTAATTTTAAATTGCAATATACAGAAGACAAGAAATTTAAACTATACGGGCATAAAAAGGGAAGTTAAAATTATACTCCCTCCTTATCATTCCTATTGATTCAAACATCTTAAGAATAATATTTATATTTACTAACTACAATGATACAATAAATTAATCAAAATATTAATATTAATAGTGTTAGAATTATTGTAGTGATTAATTTGTACGAAAAAATTCTAAAAAATAATATTAGAATTACTACCTCCGTTTTATTTTCTGTTACATTCATTGTTTATTCTCATTTTATAAAATTGATTAAAAATTATTTTTTCTAATTTTTATTTATTAATTAATATATTTAATTAAATATTTTTTCAATAATATAGTAAATGAAGAGTATAATAAAAATAATTAATATTTTTACAAAAATTAAAATACTAATTTTTTTAAAATTTCTATACGAAACCTTAAAATAAACGTTAGAGGAAAAAAAACAAAGGAAGTATTACAATAGTTAGTTTGTAATTTGTCCATTTTTTGTTTTCCTTAATTTAATTTACAGTTAATTATTAAAATAATTCACTCTAGTGTAAAATTAATCTCTTCAAACATAATCATAAAGGAAAAAGCAATGACGATAAAACTATGTTTTCATATTTATAAAAATAATTTATTTATTTTTATGTTTTTAAATTTATTTTAATATTTTTATAAAATTTATTAAAATAAGAATTTTCAAATTATATTATAATTTTATCATAAATCTCTTCAACAACTACAATCATTAAATCTTATCTTACATTAATCGTATAACATTATTAGAGTCGATTAAAAAATCAAATTTTTTAATATATTATTTATGATAAGATTTTTTAATAATTTTTTCTAAAATTCTAATAAGTATTATTCTATTTCTTTTTATTGGACTAAAAATTATTCCATTTTATTCTACTTTCTTATGCTTACAATGACCTTCTTTATATGTATTTATAATAAGTCTCTTATATAGCAAACAAGTATTAAATAAGTACTTAATTAAATTTTTATCCAAAAACAGCCTTATAAATATAACATAACACTAATAAAAAAGATAATATTATATACATTGAGATAACAATTTGTTTACCACAATTATGTTGTAGGTTTTATCCTACACAATTTACATTGATTAACATTTACTAAAAAAAACAAATGTGAAATCTCAAACCTCAAATCTATTAAATGTAAAATTTATCTTGATAATCATCGGAATTACTCCTAACTAAATATTTATATAAGACAAAGATAGAACAATAGGAATTATTAATTTTTAAAAATTCACAACACCCACATATATAAATCCCGGCATGGCAACTGACATGGCATGAATCTAATTGAAGAAATGGTTCAAAAGTAACACCATAAACACATTGCAATTCAATATGACAGATATATAGCAATAAGTAGCATTAAGATTCCTATTACTGATTTAAAATAAACAAAAAAGTCCAAACATTAAAGATTATTTTTATTAAATAATTTTAATTTTATTTATTAACTGGTATTCTTAAAATGTCATTGAAGAATTTTTTTCATAATATAAATATATAATATTTATTTAACATTATTTTTGTTTACATCTTTTTTTTTAAAATGTCAAATCATCTATTAGGAAAAGGAGTTTTTAATAAATATAAAAATGATTAGATTTTTTATCAGAAAAATATAAGTACGGACTGAGGGACATATTTAGGGGGTTAGGAACCCCTGCCAAGGTAGCTTATATATTTATGTATATAATAATAATAATAATAATAATAATAATAATAATAATAATAATAATAATAATAATAATAATAATAATAATAAGAGTTTAATTTTGGCTCAACAGTATTGTAAAAAATATTATACCGTAAATAAGTTAGAATGTATTATAAATATGGTTTTTACATTAATTGTTAGAGAAATAAAAAATTCTTGCTAAAATTTTACACTATCAGTATATATTTAATTAAATTCATAAAGGATGTAATTTCTGAAAATTATTTCTTACATAATGAGCATTTCACATGTCAGTGGCCTAGCAAAAAATCTCTCAGTGGCCTAGCAAAAATCTCTCTCTCTCTCTCTCTCTCTCTCTCTCTCATCTATATATATATATATGAAATTAATGCAAGCAGTGTGTTAACCAAGTACTATATATATAGTGTATCTTTCTTTGCAGTTCTGCCCGGTTCCATTTTAATTACTATAAATATTCTCTGCTATCACAAAATTGTCAGCAATAGTTACTGCCTTAGCACTCTCGGTTTCATTCACTTACCCTTTCTTGTTATATTTCAAATATCATAAGCTAAGGGCACTCAACAGAATATGGTGTTCCCATTGGTGCTCCTAAGGCTTGGAAATTGGATCATGTACCAGCTACTTGTTAAGTCATATTATGGAGTTGCAAGAAAAATTAAGAGCTATGGATTTGGTTGGGTTGATTTTTCATCTAAGCAATTGCAACAACCTTCTCCTTTTCCTAGTATTGTAAAGTGTGATTTGGAGGGTAGACGGTCACAAACTATGGTTTGTGACATTCATAAGGTCCTACTAAGGACACATTCTTTCTTTCCCTATTTCATGCTTGTTGCCTTTGAAGGTGGTAGCATCTTAAGAGCACTTCTCTTACTTTGTTCTTGTCCTATTCTGTGGATTCTAAACTATGAAATGAAGCTTAGGGTCATGATCTTCATCTCCTTCTGTGGACTCAAAGTGAAGAACATGGACAACACTGCAAGGGCAGTTTTACCAAAGTTTTATTTGGAGAACCTCAACCTTGAGGCTTATGAGGTAGTGGCTTCAGCAGGGTTTAGAGTTTTCTTCACCACTATGCCAAGAGTGATGGTAGAAGGATTCCTTAAAGAGTATTTGAATGCTGATGATGTTATAGCTACAGAATTGCACACTGTTGGTTGTCGCTTCACTGGTTTGCTCTCTAGTTCTGGTTTGCTTATGAAGCATAGTGCCCTCAAGGATTATTTTGGAGATACTAAGCCTGACCTTGGAATTGGTAGCACAAGAATCCATGATCAACTTTTTATCTCTTATTGCAAGGTATATCTGAAGCTAGTTACTTTTGTGGCTATATAGTGTTAGTATTAATTAACTATTTTATTAGTTTCCTCGTTTTACTTTGAGCTAGAGAAAGAAATGTTGAAAAATGATTGTTTCACTTTTTTTTCTTTTATATATATATATATATATATATATATGTGTGTGTACTTGAAGCTTGGTATTGTTTGACTATTCATGTGTTAATTTTTATGTCATATGTTACTTTTCTGTAAAGTTATATCAGTGAGAGGAATTAAAATCATCAATTTTTGAAAGTATAAGAATTTTAAAAAAAGAAAATAATTTATAGGTACTAAAATTAAAATTTAGTGTATTTGAGGGATTAAAATATATTTAAGCTTTAAATAAAAAAATTACAATAAAATTTGTTTTCTTTCACAACGGTATATTATTATTTGAAGATCAATAAAAACACACTCCTAAATAGTACTGGTTAAAATTATTATAAAGAGTAAAACCTTATAATTTTTATAGCTTTTCATACATTTAATTAATAATTAAAAGGGTGTTGATAGTATTTTTATTTTTCTTATTATTTTACCTTTTAGAATGTTCTTTTATTTGGTGGAATATGATATATATTTAATCACATTTAGATTGCAATGTATCGGATATCTTTAATACAACTAATCTGTCTAGTCTTAACTAATTCCAACTACATGATAATGATAGGAAGCATATGTGGTGATCAGTGAAGAGGGCAAAGCAATGCCAAGGGACAAATATCCTAAACCTCTAATATTTCATGATGGAAGACTAGCATTTTTGCCTACTCCTTCAGCAACTCTATGTATGTTCCTTTGGCTTCCAATTGGAATTATATTAGCCATATATAGAATTTTCCTGGGTGTTTTCCTATGTGGGAATTTTACACTCATGCTAGCAACATATAGTGGTGTAGATTTGAATTTCAAAGATTGTAACAAAAAAGGGTCAGAATTAAATGAAGGGGTACTCTATGTTTGCACACATAGGACACTATTGGATCCAATTTTTCTTAGCACATGTTTGGGAAAGCCTTTAACTGCTGTCACATATAGCTTAAGCAAAGTGTCTGAGTTGATAGCCCCTATTAGGACCATGAGACTGACAAGGGACAGAAAACAAGATGGAGATACTATGAAAAGGTTGCTTTGTGAAGGAGATTTGGTGGTGTTCCCTGAAGGAACAACTTGCAGAGAGCCATATCTACTAAGGTTTAGTTCTTTGTTTGCAGAATTGGCTGATGAGATTGTACCTGTGGCTATGAATGCTCAAGTGAACATGTTCTATGGGACTACAGCTAGTGGACTAAAATGTTTGGACCCAGTTTTCTTTTTCATGAATCCTAGGCCTAGATATGACATTGAAATCCTTGGAAAGGTTCCTAAGGAACTCACATGTGCTGGTGGAAGGTCTAGTCATGAAGTGGCAAACTATATACAGAGACAATTGGGTGATGCTTTGGGATTTGAGTGCACCAACCTTACAAGGAGGGATAAATATATGATGTTAGCTGGGAATGAAGGGGTTGTTCAAGAAAAGAAGGGGGGAAGATTGTGTTGATTAAGTTTCTCCTTCATTTCAAATTTTATTTTGTTTTCTTCAAAATTATTAAGTGTATAAAGTGAGAAAATCAAGATGTTTATTGTTGATTTGAATTTAGTTTTACACAAAAACTTCAATTCAAATCAATAATGGATGTATATTTATTTTCTCACTCTACGTGCTTGCTCATTTAGAAGATGTAGATTCATTTGAAACACTATTTGTTCAAGTAATTTTTGTTTATATATTTTCTCTTTTTGTCATAAAATATCAAACCATGTCATATACAAAAGAGAGTTGAGAGAGTAAATGAAATTTTCAATATATGTAAAAATAATAGTGAAAAAGAGTGATGTGAAACAATAAAGATACTTTTGGTTGTACTTTGAGTGCATTAAACATTTTTCTTTATCTGAAAAGTTTGGATTAAAAAAGTTCAGAGCTATGGAGCAACAATTAGATCATTCAAAACCCCAAAACAGAATACAACATTGCATTAATTGATAATCACTAAAATCCAAAACAAAACCCAGAATCTGTAACCTTGAATCATTGAAAAAACTGTTGACTGGCCAAAGAGCTTGAACCTTTGACTAGCCCTGTTTTTCAATAGCTACTTTTTTAATGAGCAATACTCCAAAGATTTAGCCTATTATTTCTTAATTTTTGAAAAAAATATTCTGTTAATTTAATTTTGTTATATATCATTAATTTTTATTTAAAAATTGTATTTTAATATAATAATACAGTTTACCAAAATTTCCCTAGTTTATAATGTAATGATTTAAGGAGTGGGGGACAATGCAAAATCAGTTGACTCCTTAGATTAGTTCTCATTTTTATGTATTTTTTAATTTTAAAAAGCTTATTCATTACTTTCAACCTCTACTCTATTTTGTATCCCCACCTCTTAATCAATCCATTTTTTTATTTAATTTTATTTTTTATTATTTAAGTGGCTGACCCACCAACTCATTATAATAACAAGGTAGATTGACATTATTAACCCATTTTCAAGAATTGGGTCAACTCTCTTGGTTGTTTTGGCAAAACAAAGATATCAATATGCTTGATCAGCTCTGAAAAGAATGCAGGACTGAAAAAACAAAACAAATTTTGCAATGAAATTATATTAAAATTGAATTCACATTTAAATATTTTTAATTTAATTAAGTTTTTAAAACTATTTCTAATGTATAGGAGAAATATTATATATTCTTATGAACTTTTTTCTATCCACTTCAATTTAACATATGGAATTATTATATTTGCAAAACATTATTAATCAGGACATTTTCATTTGTTTTAATCTTTTTCCAAAACATTGTAGTTGTGTGCAAAAAGAAACTGGTAAGGCCTATTTGCATGTATACAAAAGTGGCCTTAGTGATATATTTTTAGACAATTAAAGAGATGGAAAAAAAATCAATAAACAAACAACTAATCATACCATTTGAGGCAAACAGGTTCTTAATGTCTCATCCTTCTAACCCAAAGAAACAAAATTTGTGTATATCGACTTTCTAACATATGTAAACAAAATGCATGTCTCTCCATGTTTTTGAATAAATGTTCATTTGAGGCAACACAGCTACGTTGTAATTACATGAATCTTATTTGCCATTTAAGCTAGAACCAGGTTATTAAATTTAAGGCCTGAATAAAGTTACAAAATTTATTTTATTTTATATATAGTTTTAATTTAATTAATTTTTTAACTTAGTTCAATTAAGTTTGTTACTCGTTATATTATTATTACTATTAGGCAAAATTATTTTTTTTGTTTCTTAACTTTAGGATAAAATTCATTTTCGTTATCTAACTTTTTTTTATGCATTTTAATCCTGTAACTTTTTAAAAAGTTTTAAATAATTCTTTTTCTGTTCAACACCCTAACTCCTTTAGAAAATTTTGTATAACTGTTCATCATCTTTTTCCTCAAATCTTCAATCTAGTTTTTAGCAGCTTTTTTTCTTTCTTCTCCCTTTCGTCTTCATCTTCTTATACTCAAATTTTCATCTTCTTACTACTAACAGAAAGCATCCATCCCAAATCCCAAACAATAAATAATCTAACTTTCTAAATACCCATTTTATATCTTCAGTAGATCTTATTAATTTTATTAATTTTTCATATTACATGACCTCACAATCCTTCATTAACAAGAATACTGTAACACCCTAAAATAAAAAATCCGTACAATGTATATTTTATCTTAATTATTTGAAATAAAACATCAGTTCTGAATGTAATGAATTTATTATAGCAAATTAGTAAAATTTTTCTTTAAGTTTTTGTATGTCAATGGAAATTTCAAATTTTGCACTGCTAATATAACAATAATAATAAATACTGTACAGAGTAAATAAATATCACAACTAAAATTTAATATTTTTTTCATGGGAAACTTGAATAGACATTACATATATCAATATAAAAATTACAACTGTATGTCAAAATATATGGGACAAAACAATATTTATATCACCAAAATATTTACATCACATAAACAAATATAAGTCCTTAAGTAGTCTCAAACATAAGTCAACACTGAAGACCAGTCTTAATCATCGACCTAGTGCCAACTCTCTATCTCGGCTAAATCCTCTGAATCCATATCATCATCTGATTCTAGATAATGATTGCCTAAATCAGTCATGATCTCTATGCCCGTAACGCGCTCGAAAGTCCATATAAATAGTCTTTTTAGATGGTCGTGGTCGCGATAAGTGAATAGATAAGTAAGGGCTATTGGAGTCCTAACCGTACCTCTATACATATACATACATACATATATATATATATATATATATATATATATATATATATATATATATATACATAGGGTTTGATGTATTTTACTCCTAGGAAAATTAAACGGGATACTGCAAAAGAAATCAATCTCTAACATAACAAAAGTTCTAGGTTCATCTTCCATAAGAACAACAAATTTAAAATAATACAGTCTTTGATATTCATTAAATACATAATTTAACCTATTATGTACTGATCTATCTATTAATCTAACTCTTTTCTGATGCTCCGTCATCTTGATTTCTTGAAAATATTAGTAAAGATGCACTATGATCAAATATATTGATGCCTCCAGCATTTCTTGATGTCTTACTCAACTAGGTACATAGTCGCCGATTAATCAATGCACACAGATACAACATGTACAATAATTGGCCCCTTAACAAAGGCATAGTCAGGAGTCTAGTCAAGAAACGAGTGTGAGGTCATGTGATGCATTCACTCTCAGAAAGAGTGTGTACATATACGCAAATGTCGCTTACCATCCTACGTTTCTTCCAGATTTTTATCATCTCCAGACTCTATACCTCTAGTGTATTTCTATAATTATTCACACTAGATCCAATCCATACCTGACTCTTAAGTCATTCTTAGAATTATTCTTTTTCTCATTCATAAGATCGTGCTTAGTAAAACATTTTTAGACTAATTCCATTCCAATCCTTCCTACTCATATACTTATTGATATAATTACAAGTGTTAAATCCTTTTAAATCAATATCATTTCAGCATGTTATTTTATTCAAATATATTTCATAAAATTCATAATAACCACTCAGTAAGTTCAATAAAATTTCACATCAAGTACTCACACATATTGCATGTACCAATCATTTAGTCTAAACAGCCAATCAATCCAAACAATCAGATAAACATCTTTTCATTCATTATTCACATAATAAATATCTCCACCACATGTTCTCATAAGATGTTCATGTAACAGTACCTATGAGTACAAAATAAATATTGTAATATAACGATAAAATAAAACCCTCCTTACCTCGAAGACAAGTTCACAGAAAGATATTGAGAAGGATTGAAGGTCAACAACTATGGAAGTTCTCCTGAATACCAAGAAATATCCATAAAAGACAAAAACAGGAAAAATGCCAGAGAAAATCAAGTTTAATTTGAAGAAACTTACTTGGAGTCATTTAGGTTCAACGTCTAAGCTCGACTTTGAAGAAAAATCTGAAATTTTGAGGCTTTTATCAAGATAATAGAAGAGAAAGTTCAGAGAAAATAGAGAGGGACATGAGTTTTTAAATGAAATGAAATTTTCATGCTAAAAATCTCTTAATCCCTCAGCCCTGCATGCTCTCGCTTGAGCGAAGAACATCTTGCTTAAGTCACGACATCTCACTTAAGCGACAGGTATCTCGCTTAAGCGAGAAATACAGACAGTGGTCTTGCCCATTATTTTTTGATATACTTGCTTAAGCGAGCTCTATTTTGCCTAAGCAAGATGGTGTCCAGAGAACACGATCTTTCTCCTGTGAGTCCTCACCTGAGTGAAATCACTCTCACCTGAGTGATGTGACAGTTAGGCTGCATTTATCTTATCTCGCTTGAGCGAGAAATATCTTGCTTGAGCGAGATAGCCCTGCAACTTTATATTCCTACACTCTCAATCTTGTTTGGGCGAAATTTACCTCGCCTAAGTGAGATCTCTTGCATTAGAATCCTTTCAAAAATCCTGTTCTACAAACTTAAAACATAATCTAAAAATAAACACAAACTGTCGAAAATGAAATATTTAAAGTTTAAAATAAAATTTATTGAAATAAGAAAAGTGTAATTCATACATAATTTTTATTTAATTTTAATTTTAAAATATATACGTGATAAATTAAAAAAAACTATACTAACATTTTTTTAAAATAGTGTACTTTAATTTACAATACAATAGTTAGTAAATATAAATTTTAGAGATAAGACTCTTAAAAATAAACTTTAAATTTGATAAAAACATAAAAAATTAAGATTATTTTTGTAAATATAAAAATATGTATTTAAAAAAATATAAAATTTTATATAAGATAAGAAGTTTTAAAAACATGAATAGAAAATGAAATAATTATAACAGAAATTTTTTTAATTCATACATCTATTCTAGATTAACTTTAATTTTAAAATATACACATAATAAATTATAAAAAAAATAGTTACAGTGATAAATACTCTATTTATAAAAATGGATTTATTATAATAATTTGCATTAAATTAAGATGTAATATGCTCAGTTTAATATAACGGTGAAAATATAACTAATCTAATAATTTAGCCCTGAACTGTCTTTTTCCAATGTTTTGACTGATGTTATGCAGAAAACTTTTCATATTATATACAGCACGATAGTTCTTTAATTTCTAAACTTGTAGTCTACTCAAATCCACATTTTCTTTGGACAAATTAAAGTTGAAAGTGAGAGATATAATTATTCATAAATCTGAAGAAAAACTTATAATAATATTTACAAATAACTCATTAATAAAATTATACTAATAGGAATTGTTGTCCCATACAACATCCACCTCACCATTCCAACCAATCTGGTGGTGACTTATAATTGCATATGCATCATCTCAATTCCATGTGATTGTTAATATTATTTACATATGCAAATTCATTTAATTAAAAGTATTATTGGTCAACCCACAAACCACTAAATGTTTTATACTTAACGTTGAATATCAATTTCAATAATAATTACAAACAACAAATGAAATAAATATTTGCCATAAAAACAAAAAAGCCCACTTGAACACAGAGCTCTGAGATCACTCTGAGCCAACCCAAGATGCATTATTATACAAACCACAAAGCTTCATAATTGGCATCCCCAACACCTCATCCACCATGCGATCATGCCACGTGTCCCTCATGGCTTCATTCAACCGTTGGATGAACCCCTCGTTGTATTTTACACAATAATGCAACCAACGTGCCACATGTCTAGGGTCATTATCTTCCCACCACCGACCACCACGACTCTCACACTCCGGCGACCCACCGCCTCCACCGGCGACCATGTCACGGCGGAACCCGGCCAACTCTGCCACGTACTCCGCCATACCATCAACAAGCCCTGGTGGGGCCCTAGACCCCGCATCAAATAGCCACACCTTAGCCATGCCACGTAGGATTGCACCCACTATAGCGACTTTACTATAATTTTTATCTTCAAGTAACATAGGACTAATCTCAATCACATAATTGAAATTTTTTCCACCATCGTTGTGGCGGTTCCCGGCAGCGTAGACGGCGGTGGCGTTGAGATTCCGTCGAGCGAGGCGAAGGATGACACTATCTATATGCTTCTTGGGGTTGTGATTATTTTTATTATTATCAATGGGGTAAAGGAAGTGTTCGACAAAGGAGCTTGTGTTTTGGAGTATGCGAGTGGCTCTGTCGTTGGAGACATAGGAGAGAGCGAAACGGCGCCCGGCGGGGGAATCGTAGGCGTCGTTTACTATGGTTATGTCAAAGGTTTTGGAGGCCTCGTAATTGGCCCAAATTGAAATGATAGCTACTGTGAGAACCAAGAGGATTCGGAGAATGATGTTGTTGTCGGAATTGAAGTGTTTTGGGTTTTTGGGGGTATCATAAGGAGGGTTGTGTGAATAGGAGGTTGTGGTGGTGAAGGGTATGAGGGGTTGAAGACTGTGTTTGTCTTCCTCCTCCATTGATGGTAATGTAGGGAAGAGAGAAGAGAGGTATTTACAAAATGGGATTTTTTTTATATCATGTGATTTAATATTTAATTGGTATTTAGTGGTATAGAAGCACATGGTACAGGTTAGAGTGGGCCATGGGTAAGGACCCTTCGTTTCTCCTATGGTAATATGCAAAAGAAATAGATTAATTTAATTATTTTTTTTTATTTTTAAAAATCACTACATAGTTTAGTATATTTAGTCTAATTTATCTCTTAGTTTTAAAAAAAATATTTTTAATACATTAAATTTTATAACAGATCATGATTTATATATATATATATATATATATATATATATATATATATGGGTAAGACTTACATTGATATAAATCTAAAAATTTTTATATCAAATTTAAATTAATAAATTATAATTTATTATTTCACTAATTATTAGATTTAAGTTAAATAAAATGGTTAAATTGAGTATAAAATTTTTTAAATTTGTAAGAAAATTTTTTATATGCATATATATATATATATATATATATATATATATATATATATATAAAAGGTGAGTTATATTATATTTTGACTAGCGATAAGCTTTCTTTACACAGTGTCCAACTACAGAAGTTTTAAACCATGTATAAATATATACTTAAATAATCTTTTATAAAAATATACTCAAATATAACTTTTATTTATGTGCATCTTAATAGAAATATATAACTTACGTAAATTTTTTAAAAAGTCACTTCATCTTTTTAAATAATTATGTAATTTTGTAAATCTTATAATCTTAATTATCTATATACAATTATACGATTTACATTTATGTCGCTTATTGTCATACAAAAAAGGCTAATTGATATATAAAGAGAGAAATTTGATTAAATAATATTAAGATACATTATAAATTAAAATAAATAAATAAATAAATAAAGTATTAATTATGGATTTGAACATTTTAATCTGAAATTTTAAAAAACTTGGATTACTTCTAAGCTTTATAAAGCATTATTTACTTTAGTTATTTTTATTATAAAATGACGATAAAAAAATAAGGGAAATAATTAAAAGAAAATTTCATTAATAAAATTAAAGGCTAAAAAATAAACTTTGAAACTTTAACTATTAAAATGTTAAACTAATTCAATAATAAGAACTGATCAACTAACATCATAATAATAATAATAATAATAATAATAATAATTTATTATTATTATTTTAACAAATCTTAAAATATTTAATAAATAATTTTGACTTAAGTTCAATGTGAACTAAAACACTCCAACGAATGACCTAACTTACATAGAATGTAAAAAACAGAGGTGCAAATAATGTAAAAATGGATATAGCAAGAGACAGTGACTTCAGCAGGCCATCTTCTTGTCTTAAATTCTCACCCCAACACCCAACAATGCCAGCCCATGGAAAGTGGAAACTCTCCACCTGCACTCTTCATGCTTTATTTGCTATAAAAACATTTAGATTAAAAGGGACACCACCCTTTTTAAGCTACGAAAAGTTCTTCAATTTTAAATATAATTAAATTTATATTTACATCTCATTTTTAAAAAAATTCAAATTTCCTCTCTAATTTCTATATACAAATTCCTATTTTACAAATTTATAAATACAGTGAAAGAGGGTTTCCAATCGACCACCGTTCGCTTCTACTGATTCTAAGTGCCGTGAGTCTGAAAAATTTTGGGTCACCCATCTAAAAACAATAAAGCAATGAATCAATAAAAATAAAATAAAACTTATTTCTAATACAAAATAATTTCTTCTCACCTAGCACAATGTTAAAAGAATAAAAGTATCACCGAAAATGTTAAAAGTAAATATTGTATTATTTATTTATAGAATATAATATAAATTAAAAATAATTCACTAACCATGAAATAAAAGAATGATAAACATGAATAAAAAATCAAATTACATTAACATTATAAAATTATCCAATACAATAAAAAATAATAATACTAAAGAAACATATATAAATAAGTAGAATTCAAACAATAAAATAACATGAAAAATATGGTGATACTAAATATAACATGATTGAAAGAATAAATTTTTTTATTATGCTTAAATCAATTTTAACAAACTCTTATTCTTATTGTTATGCTTATTATTGCTTGAAAAAATTGATAAACGGAATTAAGAGAACTAAATAAAAAATAAATAAATAAATAAAATATTTTTATTTAAGATAAGATAAAATAGATAAAATAAAATATAGGCTAAAAATAACATAAAAAAAATAAGAACTTTCATTTTTTTTAGACAAAAAATAAAATAAAATAAAATTACTTAGCTTGAACAAGAACAAACAAAAACAAAATTGTTGTCGGTGAAGTTAGGGTTACTAGTAAGCCCAAAATATAATTTTGAACAAAAAAGAGTTATTGTTTGGTGCATTTAGGGCCACTGATGGTCCAAAAAAAATTTAGACACACAAAAAACGCTTTTTGTTTGGTAATTTTAGACCCCTAGACAACAACAAAAAATTCGTATGAAAAAAGGAAAAAATGTCTAGAATTTTAAAATTTCAAATTTGAAGAGTTGTGCAATTTTTAGGACATGGAGTGAGTTTTTTCAAGAGGGAGCCATGGAAGGAGTGAAGGTAAGGTTGATGGAGATCATGGTTTGAAGAGAAAAAAAGAGAGAAAAAAAGAAAGAAAAAAAGAATAAAAAAAAGAAAGAAGAAAAGTTGGAAACGGTAGCTCCTTTGCTGGAAAAGTCACTATATTTTGTATTTTGACATGGAGTGACCCTCCTTTTCGTTTCTTTGTATTTTGCGGTAAAGTCACTATATTTAAAATAATAAAAAAAATTTAGAAGTTAAAGAATCTTTCTATTTCTTTCTTTCTCCCATTTTGCATTTATGTTTTTATTTATACTAAGTTTAAGTTCTAAAACTTTGAAATATAGAAAGTGAGTTTTACATTAAAAGAAAGTAAAGGGTACTTACAATGCAACCTGAGTTATGGTAATGGTTGCTTGAATAGTGGAGGCAGTGTGATTTTCCTCTTTCTTTTTTATATATGATTTCTTTTGTTCTCTTTTCTTCATTTTTTTTGTATTTTTCTTTCGTTTTGGAGTTTTTTTTTTTTTCAAATCTCTCTTCTTTCGTTTTGCTCTTTCTCTTATGGAATCCCTTTTTTCAAATCTCTCTTCTTAAAAAAAATTCATTTTTACCACCTATAATTTTTTTTTCTCCTAAAAATTTTGCTGTGAAGGAAGAAAGGAGTTTTCATAGTAAATTTTGGTGGTTGAGGGTGATTAAAGAGGGACAAGCGGCAATTTCAGCAATGGAGGCAATGTCGTGGTAGCAAAAATTTCTAATTTTGTAATTTTTTTTCTTTTTTTTAGCTATTTAAACATTATGAGATTGATTTTATTACATGAAACTTATTATGTATATATTTAAATATGTATGAAAAATTCATAAAAATGTATCAAATCATAATATAGTGTTATTGAATTCTTTTATGTTTTTCTTTGCTTCTTCCTTCCTTCAATCTCTTTCAATTTCTCTCTTTTCTTTCTATGTTACAATGCTCTTTCTATTTTTTTTCCAGACCCTAATCTCCTATGCTCTTAGAATTAGGAAAAAACTAAATTTGATTAAAGTTTTATTTTCATGTTAAAACAATTTACTTAATTTTTAGTTTAATTCTTATAATGTTCTCATTCCCATTTTAGAGTTAAATTTAAATTTTTCCATTTTGTTGAGACAAACTTTATTTTTCTTAAAACACACTTTGTTTCCATTCTTTTTTTTTTTGGCTAAATTAAATTTAGATTTTCAAAAAGTAAACATGATAACATGTAATCTTTGAGGTGCATTGGAAGCTTGAACCTTTATGTATAAAGGCAAGAGTTTATAGTTTTGTTTAATAAAAAATTATAAAATAATAAAAATATGTTGAGAGTTTGTAAATGTATGCATGTTTAAGTTAACTATTTCTTCTTCTTCTTTTGTTTTTTTCCCTTTTCATATGAAGTGGATAAACAAAAATAATTAATTCCTTTATATTTTTTTACCCAACGCATAACTACATATAGTATTTTTAAGATAATAAATTATACTTGTATAATTTTTATTTTGTACAACATAGTATTATAGAATCAAATAGTTGATGTAATAGAAAGATTTAAAAAATAGTATTATAAAACATATTGTATGAATAATATTACTCGTTTTTTAATATCATTTTCTCAACTTCAAACTATATCTAGATTCACAGTTCCAGAAAAAAGAGCCAATACTTGACTTCATCGTTAACAAAATTATAGATTACACCAGAAAAATAAAACTCAACATCAAATTTCACTAGCCGCATTCAAACTTACCATAAAACAGTGACTATTAAGCATAGGTTTATCACAATGAGTCTTTTTTAAAGATCATAAAATGCAAGAGCAGAATTTCATTAGATTACAAGTAAATCACAACATCGTGACGAGCACGTTGCTTTTTAAACTGATCAATATGAGTTTTGTGAGTACTAAATGAATCAACTTGAAATTTTGACACATAATTTTAACCATGGACAATTCTATTGAGACAATCCTAAACAATTCTCCAGGTTGAACGTAGATTTCAAATAAAATTACATTAATTTTAAGAAATAAAAAATAACCTATGTATCATGGGTTGATGGCATATTTTTCTTTTACCCCTAAGTCTCTAAGTTCTAATAAGGTGTAAGAAGACTTTTTCTTCATTACGAAGGTATAAGGGGCATTTTTAAATATAATAGGAGTTATTGTGAGTGCTTTTTTCTATAATATAATTCACTGAACTAGTATTATGTAACTTGATTATGTGCAGATAAGATTTTTGGTTACATTAGCAAAAAGATTGAATTATATGATTTTTCATCTGATAAAAATAATTAAAAGAAGACTAAAAATACTTTAAAAAATTATTAAAAAAATTTGTTTGATTAATTATATTTATTTTTAAGTGTAAATTAGATATATGTTTTGAATATCAACATTTATAATATAATAAAAGTAACTCTTTTAATATTGTTCTTACACAAAATTCAATCTCATGTTATATTTTATTTATTCACTCTGGAAAAGAAAATTAAAAAAAACAGGCGTGTGAGAGAAATTCAAACCACAAAATAAACACTTTTTGAGAGCAGTTAAGCATTACTAGATAACGATGGCGTGCATGTGGTTTGATGGGAACAAGAAGAGAAGGCCTCGTCTAAGTAATTCCCATTCATGGTACTGTCGTTATCGCATCAAGGAATAATCATTGCAGAATCTCTAATTAGCCGACATGGTTTCTTTCGGAAAGTGTTTTGACCCCTTTCTGCAAAATGTTTCCTAAAAGCAAAGTCATTAATTATCCCATTTCGTTGCTAAGCCAAAACATGGTTTGGATTATAACTTTGATTACGTGTTTATTCAAATAACTGAAGAGAAAAAAGCAACTTCATTTGCTATGATCTGAGTTTATAGCTTCATTAAATCACAGCCACCAAAATTGTTCATCTAGTTGAGATTGTTTTACACTGTCTGTGTCTAAACTGCCTGATAGATGAATCATTTAACACACTTTCTTAATATGTTTGTGGAAAAAATTGTTAATAATGTATTATTTTAACACAATTTTTAAAATGTTATATATATATAAAAATTACTTTCACAGTTTAAAAAGAGTATATTACTTCTAGTATTAGATGAAAATAGGTAGTTAATCCAAGCATAGTAGTTCCTACAAGTTCATGTAGTATTGAAAGAAGTCACCTTATTTTTATTTTATATCATATTTAACATTATATTTATATTTATACAAAAAATCAAATTTGAATTCTTTCTCGTTATATTAAAAATTAAACATTTAATTTTATTTTGACAGGTAAGTATAAAAGAAGATGAATGAAGTTGAGTACAGAAAAAAAAAAGGAGTAGAGATTAAAAAGAAAAAAGAAAGTTAAAAGATCTCTAAAAATTTTATCTCTGAATAACAAATTTAAGAATGATAATGAGCAGATAGAAATTTTTTATAGTCAAAGTCTATAAAATATTTACTTTATTTTCTTTTATTTTCTATTCTTTTAAGACACTGAAAAAATTATATCCATTCACATTAATTAAGGCAAATTTGAATACTTCTCGTTACTTGATAATTTTTTATAAAATATAAAATTAACAAATTTAATCTTTTAAAATTTAATATTTTATATTTTAAAAATATATTATTTATTAAAATAAAGTAGTGTAATGAATTGTTTATAAATTTTATTTTTATATAAAATTTTGTAAAACTAGATCTATGATAGAAGCTTTTGAACCAATAGTCAGATTTTAGTAAATCTGACATTTCATTAAAAAATTATTAAGTAATATAAATACTTAAAGCTACAATAGATAATAACTGAAACTTAAATTCAAAATCATAAATTAATTTAAAAAAATTCTTATTAATTAATCTATGTGTTCAATTTTATACATTCGTTAATTTTGAGTATACAAATGAGTGAGTAATAATACAATATATCTAGAAGACTGATTATAAGACTAGTTTATTACACCCGTAATTTTAGGGAAGGAAAAGCTTCAGAATATGTCACTCTGAAATGACACAATTATATGTAACCCTCATTGGAATAGGCAAAGCAAGCTACACAACAGCTTGGTTATTCGCATAAAAGTGGAATGAAAAAGAATACAAAAAAAATATTTTGGGCTCCTTATCTTAACAGTTATATTTTATAGCTAAAATATTGAACATTAATATTCACAAATATGGGTTCCTTTATATAAAAGAGAAACTGATATTGGAAATAGAAACCAAAAAGTAAAGGGGAAACCGCAGATCAAACAAGATATGGATGATTTTATATGGATATGGAGAAGAAAAGGGGGGGACAAAAAAGTGAAGTTTTTTTTTCCTAATGTTTAAATGAAGAGAAAATCAACCCCATGTTTTTCTCTTCATTACATTTTTCTTATCAAGAAAATAATAAAATAATAATAATAATTTTGTCTCTTTACCTTTTTTTCCACTCATTTTTTCCTCTATTCTCATTTCAACCATACAATGCCTAACTGCATCAATCTGCTATTCCATTGCATGGAGAAACACTGCTTTGTTATAAATATTAGAGCATAATGTAGCAAGAAAAGCTGAAAAAGGTTGAAAGTAATATTAACACTGTAGACTTATAAAGGAGAAAAAAAAGAGTATGTACGGTATAAATATCTACTAGTGCCCTTCATATAATTACTACTTTTCTACAAAGGGTTTCTATCATCAACCATATGTATGACATATTGATGGTTTTGTACCGATGTGCTTTCCTAGTACACAACCCTCTAAACAAAATAGAGAGAAAACCAAACCCAAGCAAGAGAGAAGCAAATCATGCTCTCATTCATGTTAGAGAGAGTTCATTTCTAAAATTGCTAGTGGCCATAGAATGAGACAAAATTGTACAAATGTATTTGATGTTGCAGCTGCAGCAGAGGCTGAGGGGTTCTTTGGTACAGGTACATAGCCAAAAACATTTGCACCACTAGTGTTTGTTGTGTTTAAGACCGATGAACTAATACTGCAATTTTAAGCACCAGATGTGAGATTTTTATGTTGCAAAATCTGGGAGGAGAGAAAAATAAATATATGGTTAAAGATTATCACCTAGTGAATGGATATTGACATGCCCCGGTACCTGCAACACAAATTAATAAATTAAAAAAGGCTTCTAATCAACTAAGTTTTCTTTTTTAATAAAAGTATACGTAAATATAAATATTATTAGGGTAATGCTACTTATACAATCTATGATCATAAATTAATATATTAGACCCCTTTTTAATTCAAGGGTCTTTATTTAAAGTATACACATTAATTATTTACATATAATTTTTTTGAAAATCAAATTGTGATAGACAGGAATTCCATAGATATTGGCAAGATATAGGAGGCTTCTATGATAGCCTCTAATAAAGTAGAGAGAGAAAAGCTTGACTTCTGTCACCATTCGCTGGCACTTTTTTAGTTCCTCTAGATATATCCCCAAGACACTTTCAAAGTCTATTCAAAGGTGCAGTAAAAAAGCTTTTTTTTTTTTTTTTTCTCTTGTCTGTGAAAAAATGAAACCCAAGAATCCTCTTCAGGGATACGTTTGATTTCCAATCAAAGCATGTGTTTCGCTAGTGTTTCCAGCAGGGTAGAACTAGTACCAGTTTCCTAGGCTTGCACGTTTTGATTTGTGCTTTTTATTTTTAAATTAAAAATTGTCACTTAATTTAAACCTTTAATGTTAAGGGTCTAGTAGTTGGAAAAGAATGATCACCATATATAAATAATTAGAAATTTGTCATTTTATTTTTCGCTTTTTTTCTTACATTTAACAATTGTTCAAGAAATGGTACATCATTTTTTATGCAAAATTTTAAAAATAAAGAACATGGTATTTTTGTAATTGTTTATAAAACCAGAAATTAAAACAAAAAGTATTTTCTCAAATCAACATTAAGTGTCAAATTAGGATACTCTAAGTAACATGATATGAATATGTTGAAGAAAAAAAGATATAACTTCTTTTAACTAAGGATCTACCATAATTAATTATATGACACTAAATAAATTCAATAAAAATTGTTTCTTTCTTATTAGTCAACAACCTTAGAGGATCAAAATCTATAAGAATCATATTAGTAGAAGTCTTACTTACTTGGGTTAGTGCTAGTGACTACAGCAGCTCCACCAAAATTGCAGCTATTTGGAACAGGATTCTTCTGATAATACTTATTAAAGGCATAAGAAGCATGATCACGGACAGAATTTGGGAAGTAACAGCTTCCACCAGCCTGAATTGCAGAACAATCAGTGCCACCATAACCACAAGCATAGTCCAATGCTACTTGTAAAGTTCTTTGTGAGGCTGTTGGGCTTGCAGTGCACCAAGTAGCACCTGAAGAGTACACTGGAGAATTTGGTGTGGTAGGAGTGTTAATTGGTAGTGTGGAAGCTGGAGAGACTGTATCTGGGTTGGAATTTGGATTCAAGATTGGTGATGTTGAAGTGATGGGAACCAAATTGGGAATTGTAGTGATTGGAGTGGTAATATCCTTTTGAGTAGTAGACTTTGAGGTAGTAAATTGTTTCACATTCACCAGCCTTGGTGCTTCGTTAAGTGTCCTACTTGAACCTGCATTTGAAATAACAATTGGTAAGGTTATTTATTTGTTATTATTTTATTAATACATTTTTACCATGATTTTTTCAAATATACCTTAGTGTGATTTCAAATACATCTCTAGTGTGATTTGCACTATTTATTGATTCCTTAATATCTTAAAATTCTGTTAGTAAGACTTATTTTTTTATGTCTAAAGCATGTAAGGAGAAATGGATTTTAAATCAAATTTTAAGCATTTTCTTCAAGGGGGGTAGAAGTGCTAGCTGGATTCAAATTGTACCTATGGCATTCAACCGGGCATGGAGCCAAAATTGTCCTTCTACTCATTAGAATAGTTGGAAAATTTTGCATAATTGCATTCAAACTAATTATTAGGCCCATAGCCCTTCTTATTGTTTCAAAAGGCAACAGGTTATGGCAGTGTCACTAGAGACAAGTAGGGTATCCTATGCATAGAGAAGCTCATATATGAGTCAAAAAAGTTGGGCCCTTGCATCTTTTCAGGGAACGGTGGAACTAGAGAAAGATTGGATACAACAACTACATGTGAAACAGCAGTTGGGATATATCTCTATGATTGATTGCAAGAATTGAAATTCTGCCAAGAAGACCTAATAAAATAATCAATCGAATTGTAAAAGAGACAGCATTTTGAACTAGGACTATTATTATTATTTAGAAACAAAATTCACACATAGAATAAAGTGCTTAATTGGTAAACTGCAGTGCAACATAAAGAACATAAAAGAATAAAATAAATATTTGAAAGAGATAATTGCACACAAGGAGTTCGCCAGGTGCTATTCAAGTTCAGCAGCAACAAAAGGAAAACGAAAATAGAAGAATTGAGATGCCAAACTTCAGTGTAGGAAATGCATTATGTGATTATAGAACTCAAAAATACATCCAGGTGGTCCAAAGAATCTACGGTTAAAAGAGAACAGAAGCATAATATGCAAAAGATAAAGAATACAAAAGGAAGCAATTAAAAACAGAAGAAAATGAGTGAGCATTGAGAAACATTATCTTAAACCATAAGCAACTGAAGTATATAATATATCCATAGCAGAATGGAACTGAAGGAAGTAAGGAACCAAATGAATAATGGGGAAGAAGCAAACATAGACCAAAAAAGAGAAAGGAAATTAATTACCAGAACATAGGAAATGACTCAACACAAGAAATAGTCTATAGTAATTTGCACTTCTTTCCATATTCATTCTTATTCTTCTGCTTTGATACCCTCTCCTCCCCTTTGTTGCTACTTCTTCAATGTGGTTCCCAAATTATACTAGTCCTTCCCTTGAAGCAACTTGAGAGAAATGAAGATATCATAAACTAGAGATGGTGAGTGATCTTTGGGAAAAAGATGTTTTGTGGGCTAATCATGTGAATAAATATATATTTATAGACTATGCACAGTGTAGGAGACAAAGAAGGAGAGGATTTGAGAGAGGAGACATGGTGTGTTGGAGGGTGCAAGCAAGAGAAGGATCAAAAAGGAGGTAAAAGGTAGGGAAGAGGGTTGAAAACAAAGTAAAGGAGGAATTGTTTGGAATTTAGGTTCAATGTGTGGGATGCTTACTGATGATTGTAATGATGGTGCTTATGTGTGAATTTCCTTTTATCTATTCTGTGCTTCTCTTTTTACTGTTTTATAGGATTTATTATTGATGTTATTCTTTTTACTTTACTTTTCTTTTTTTTTTTCTTTTTCCTTTGTTCTTGCAGGATATAAAACTCAAAAATATAAAACTTACTCCAATGTGTTATAACTTGGAACTCTGCTTTATATTTAACCAATGATATGGTGGATAAATCAAATATATTATTGTTTGTAATTGATTATGAATAAATAAAAAAATTAAACTGCTAATGGCATTTTTGCAATTGGGAGAAGAAAGAGGCATATTGTGTATAACATCTATGACAATAACCTGTGTCCCTTCTTCTATTATTGTTTTGTCCCTACAAACTTACTTTTATAATTTATATACAATGGGAAAAATAAGCTGTGTTTGGTTCTCGTTTTGAGATGTTTTTTGCTTTAGATCAAGGTCTGATATTGCTTCCTTGTTATTTGATTGGGGCTTCCATGAGCAGGAGAGTGTCATTCATTACTTTTGTTATTTGGTTTGCCACCTTTTTAAAAATTTTGACTTCAAGTGATTCTATGTTTGTGGTAACTTGTAACCATAAGGATACAGCCTTATTCATCTGCACAAGGATTTTATGATAAATATTTTTAAAATTTAGTACAATAAATATGATAAAGTTATAGTAATGCGTGATTCATGAAGTCAACCTTAATTATTGAAATAAGAATTATAATTACTGTGCTAAGTCAAATCTCTTACAACCGACTTGATTAGTGTTATAATCTCACTGCATAAATTAGTCTTCTTATATGAACAGTGCAGATGCAATCTTCACGACTTGACATGATTATTTGCATTTTATTTTATTTTTTTTATATGTGTGGGAGTTTGATTTTAGAAAAGAAAAGATGGAAAATAAATTATTTATTTTAATTAATATTAATTTAATGTATCAATTAATTAATTATTTTTATAATTATTATAAATTTTAAAATTTTAAAATAAAATATTTCTCATCTTTTTGTTCTTTCAAAATTTAAAACCTAAATGTACCCTTAATAAATAGGATTTTATTTTCTTTTATGATTAATCTAAAACTCTATCAAATTACAATAAAGATATATAAGAAGAGGATAAAGCTCGTTTACTAAATAATAAATCTTTCAATATGAATTATAGTCCATAAATAACAAAAAATATAATTAAACTTAAAATTAATGAAAAATTATATTTTAAATATAATAAATATATTTTAAAAATTCTATCAAATTAAGTTATTTCATTTTAAAAATAAATTCTATCAAATTAAGATGAGCCAAAATTTAAATTTTTACTAAGTTCACAAGTTATTCTTTTATATACATAAATTTTACAATATTAAATATTATATATATATATATATATATATAATTTTTATGGTGATGGTGTTGCATTTATTTTTTTTAACATATTAAATTTTATTTAAATAAATGATTTTGAGTATTTTATAACATATGATTTAACAAATTTATCTATCGTTATTTTTCTGTCAATTTTATATTTCTAATGTGACTTTAAAAATAGTTATTTAACATGTGGTATTTTTAAAATAATTCTATAAAAAATAAATAAATAAAAAATAGTAATATAAATATTAAAATATGAAAAAAAGTTTATGGTTAACACTCAAATAAAACTATAAAATAATATGCTAAAAATTATTTATTATATTATATAAATGAAAAATATAATTATAATTTTATAATTATCAATAATACAGACAAAAATTAGATGAATATGTAAGTTAATTTGATAATAAATTATATTTTATTTAATATTGTTTCATAATAATAATAATAATAATAATAATAATAATAATAATTTATTCTAAATATTTATTATTATACAAATTTAATTATTCTTTATATATTTTTAAGAAACATTATTTGTCTTTAAGTTTATAATAAAAAATGTTATTTGAAATAAATATTTTTAATGAATTATAATAATTTTTTCAAAAGTAGTTAATTTATGAATCCACTTACTAAATAAGTTTTTTCAGTCTCATAAACTTTTCATATGGAAACTTTTTGGTTCTAAGAACTTACTAATCCTAACCCCACATAAGTTAAAGTAAAGGGTAAATTAGTTAGGATTGTGTTTCTTAGTTAGTGGAATGATCATAAATAAAGTGAAACTTCAATAATTCTAATTCTAGATGAGGAATAAGAGAAGTGAAAGAACAAGAGACTAGTTATCCCTCTTGTTACGACCCATGAAAATAGACTTCAAAGTGCACCATCATGGACAGTCGATTTTATCGTTAACAAATGATAACAATTTATTTAGTTGTTAGTTTGTTACGATATTTTATTAATAGATAGATTATTCTATGATTAGTTATTACTTTGAGTCTATCTTTTAGAAAGATAACATTAGAAGGCTGTTAGCTCTATCTCTATAAATAAGTGTATTACGCAATTGTCAAGGGAGGAGTATTTTATTTGGCTTAAGAGATTGTCTCTTGCGGAGTTTCAGAGCTTGACTCGAATAAAGCTCTAACATTGGTGCTTTCATTGAGTTGTGCCATGGCTGACGGCACACGACTTAGCAAAATCGAAAGTGAGTTGTCTCGTATCGAGACACAAAACTCTAGTTTCCAAGAGCGCATGAAAACACAACTGAATCAACTCATGTCTCTGTTACAGAAGAAGCTGTCTGATGACAAGGATCCTGACGCTGAGTCTACGCACTCGGTGCCGCAGAGCCCATTGCATCCTTCCACCGCACGTATATCTACCAAAGATTTTAAGATTGATCTCCCTAAATTCGATGGGACTGACGTCGATGATTGGATCTTTCGTCTGGAAGAATTTTTTGATGTTGCGAAAACACCTGTTGAACAACGTATCAAAGTCGCAAGCTTCCACATGATTGGACCCGCGTACGCCTGGTACAAATGGATGATTCGTAACGCATACACCCAAGATTGGACGGTATTTGTTGACGCGCTGTCCAAACGTTTTGGCTCGGACATTTACACCAATCCACAAGAAGAACTCAAGGAATTGAAGCAGCAAGGAATGGTGAAAGAATACCAGACAAAATTTGAGACCCTCTCTACTCGAGTGAATGGGTTGACTGAACAGTGGATTATCAGTTTCTTCATCGCGGGCCTCAGCGACTACTTGAAGTGCCAATTACGCTTGGCTAAACCATCAAGTTACCATGAGGTGGTGGCCTTGGCCTTTATTCATGAACAAAACCACATTATCTTACAACAGTCCTTGAAGCAATCACCAACCTTTCCTTCGACGACTAACCGCACCAATACATTTCGCAACACCGCTACGCACACACTCACCGTTTCTGCTGCATCACTACCCTCGTCTCAAACCACTGCTTCTAATAAGCCTCACGAACCTTCCAACATGACAACCTCACAACCTCCCGCCCCTAACCAAACAGCAATCAAACCCCCATACAAAAGATTTACCGCAGCGGAATTGCGTGAACGACGTCGTTTGGGACTTTGCTATTATTGCGATGCGAAATATAGCCCTTCTCATGACTGTCAAGCCAAGTGTCATATGCTGTTAGCACCCGATGACTTCGTAGCAGTATATCACGAATCCGTGGATGATGTGAACTATAACGACTCGAATACATCTGAAACAACAATCCCAGAGATTAGTTTCAATGCCTTATCCGGAGAATACAGCCCGCGCACATTACGACTGAAAGGATCATATCAAGGGCAGTCTATTAACATCTTAGTAGACAGTGGCAGTTTCTACAATTTCATTAAACCAGAAATGGCACGCCGTTTAGGTGTTCACGTAACGGATATTACACCATTCAAAGTTTTTGTAGGAAGCGGAGACTTTATTTGGTGCAATCAATGCAGCTACGACATTCACATTGCTGTGCAAGGCGTTAATTTTCCGGTTGATCTCCATCACTTGGAAATCTCTGGTGCTGATATGGTTTTTGGTCTATCATGGCTACAAGACTTGGGTCGTGTATTGACCGACTATAATCAGTTAACAATGGAATTTGATTATCATGGCATACCTACAATTCTACACGCAGAGAAATTGTTGAGTCCTACCCCAATCGAGAACCGATGTATTAACCACATGCTCCGTCAGATGACATTTCATCGGTGTGTACTATGCAATTATGTGAGGCCAATAAACCTACGACTCCTCTTCCCAGTAGTCCAGATATCTTGACGGAATATGCAGCGGTTTTTCAGAACCAAAGAGTTTACCACCCGACAGAGAAGTTTCACACCATATCATGTTACATTCGAATCAAAACCAAGACAGTTTGGCCCTATAAATACCCTCACTTCCGTAAAGCGAGAGATTGAGCGTTTGGTGACCGAAATGTATCACTCTGGCATCATTCGTGAGAGCACGAGTCCTTTTTCCTCACCAGTACTCTTAGTCAAAAAGAAGGACGGCTCTTGGCGTTTTTGTGTCGACTATCGTGGCCTCAACGCGATAACAGTGCGTGACTCTTTTCCGATGCCGACAATTGAGGAGATTCTTGATGAATTACGAGGTGCTACCATATTCTCTAAACTGGACTTACGATCGGGTTACCACCAAATCCGTATGACGGAAAGTGACATTCACAAGACGGCATTTCGCACACATAATGGCCACTATGAATTTTTGGTTATGCCATTCGGTCTTACCAATGCCCCGGCTACGTTTCAAGCAACCATGAATAGAATATTTCGTCCGTTTCTACGTAATTTTGTGGCTGTCTTCTTTGATGACATTTTGATTTATAGTCAGAATTGGGAAGACCATTTACATCACCTTCGACTGGTTTTGGAGACATTATTCACTCATGCCTTATTTGCCAAGTTTACCAAATGTGATTTTTGTAAAGACTCAGTGCATTACTTGGGACATGTGGTATCCGCGAGAGGGGTGGAGGTCGATAATTCCAAAATCGACACTATTATATCTTGGCCATTACCACAAACTCTTAAGCAATTACGAGGATTTCTTGGTATCACTGGTTACTATCGTCGCTTTGTCAAAAACTATGCCACCATTGCTTCCCCACTCACGGAGATGTTGAAGCGCGATAGTTTTCATTGGACCCCCGACTCGTAAAAGGCATTCAAACTACTTAAGCAAGCCCTGACTTCGACACCGATCCTAGCTCTTCCAAATTTCTCTATTCCCTTTGAGGTGGACACTGACGCTAGCAATGAGGGAATTGGAGCAGTATTAACTCAAGAAGGTCATCCATTAGCTTTCTTTAGTAAGAAACTTTCACCCCGCATGAGTAATGCCTCCACATACGTGCGTGAACTCTATGCTATTACACAAGCAGTTGCTAGATGGCGCCACTACTTGCTAGGACGCAAATTCACCATTCGAACAGACCATAAGAGCTTGAGGGAATTGATGACACAAGTGATACAAACCCCCGAGCAACAATACTATCTTACAAAGCTCTTAGGGTATGAATTTGACATTGTCTATCGTCCTGGGAACACAAATTCTGCTGCTGATTCATTATCTCGGCTTCCAGTGGAGCACTTCCATATTTATACCCAAGTAGAAAGCGTAGTTATTGCAGAGTTGCGGAATGCAAACACGTCGGAACCCGAACTCCGTAAGTATCATGAATTACATGGCCAGAACAAGCTGCCCCCAGATTTTGATATCCAAAATGGTCTCCTTCTATACCGTTCTCGTTTTTACATACCACAAGACTCTCCTTTAGTTACCAAGGTGTTGTATGAATTCCATTCCACACCACAAGGAGGGCATGCTGGTATATTAAAAACATATAAACGGGTAGCTGAGCAATTTTATTGGAAGGGAATGAAACAATCGGTGGAAAAATATGTGACAACATGTATTCAATGCCAACAAACCAAGTACATCACCACAAAAACACAAGGTCTTCTTCAACCTTTACCAATTGCAACTACTCCTTGGACCGAAATTTCAATGGATTTCATTATCGGCCTCCCATCTTCTAAAGGTTTTACAGCAATTTTTGTTGTGGTGGACCGATTTACAAAATCAGCGCACTTTATGCCTCTCAAAACTGGATTCACAGGAAAGATTGTGGCTACGGTATTCTTAGATAATATCGTTCGATTACATGGATTTTCGCTAGGTATAGTTTCCGATAGAGATCCAATATTCTTAAGCGCTTTTTGGCAGCAACTCATGCGTGCCGGTGGGACTAATCTGCACTACTCGACGGCATACCATCCGCAAAGCGATGGCCAGACAGAAGTCGTCAATCGTTGTCTTGAACAATATTTACGGGTTTTTGCTTCGGATCATCCACAACAGAGGCAAGTATACTTACCTTGGGCAGAGCTAAACTATAACACCACATATCATACGCCATCGAATGACTCCTCATGCTGCGTTATATGGTTCTAATCCAAGATTACTACCATCATACATGGCGTGCACGACATCGATAGATGAAGTGGAATCCATACCGATCGATCGTCATAACATTCGTAGTACACTAAAAGCTAATCTCACCAGAGCACAAATGCGAATGAAAAAATATGCTGATTCTAAGCGGTTTGACAAAAATTTTGAGGTGGACCAATGGGTGTGGGTGAAATTCCATGCTTACCGTCAACAATCTGCAGCTCGGAGACTCAACTTTAAGCTTGCTAAGCGATATTTCGGCCCTTTTCGTGTCTTAGAACGTATTGGCAAGGTGGCATATCGGTTGGATCTCCCATCTCACAGTCGCATTCATCCTGTTTTCCATATCTCCTTATTGAAGGGTTATTTAGGACCCACGCCTCCAGATTCACTCGTCTACGATGAAGCTGCCTCAAACCAACTTCCAGAGCCGCAAGCAATTATTTCCGAACGCACTGTTTCAACCGCTGAGGGCGATCAGTACCAAGTTTTAGTTGAATGGGCAGGGAAGCCACGCGAAGAAGCCACTTGGGAATCTTGGGATGTGATGGTCGACGTCTATACCAAGCAAGCCCTTGAGGACAAGGTCGTTTTCCGTGGGAAGGGTAATGTTACGACCCATGAAAATAGACTTCAAAGTGCACCATCATGGACAGTCGATTTTATCGTTAACAAATGATAACAATTTATTTAGTTGTTAGTTTGTTACGATATTTTATTAATAGATAGATTATTCTATGATTAGTTATTACTTTGAGTCTATCTTTTAGAAAGATAACATTAGAAGGCTGTTAGCTCTATCTCTATAAATAAGTGTATTACGCAATTGTCAAGGGAGGAGTATTTTATTTGGCTTAAGAGATTGTCTCTTGCGGAGTTTCAGAGCTTGACTCGAATAAAGCTCTAACACCTCTCAAGTTATCACAACTAAGCTAATAAAACTTCATTATACTATGCTTTCGATGTCAATATAATTTGGAGAAATTTGATCTTCTCGTGAAGGTGGACCATCTCACCATCTGCATATGGTCAGAGATTGAATGGAGTTGAGTTAGTGAAAGTTAACTTCAAAGGTGACAATCCAAAGATCTTTTCCTAATCTGCACTTTGGACCAATGGAATTTGAAAGACACCAATAGGGATAATATGATCATGGGTTCCTCCTAGTTCTTAATAAAGGCACTTCTTGAACTTTGCTTCATATAAATTATATTAATGGCAGTGAAGTTGGGATACAAGTACAATTATTAGAGGCCTATGATGCATACGTATTCTGAGGCCTCTTTGACAGTGTTTTTAACGAGTGATTAAAAATTAATGTCCACAACTAGTATTCATTCTCCATAGAAGCAACGTTCCTTACCTTTGAAAAGTGGACTCTACTTATTTTATTTTTATATATATATTTCGTATAAAAAATGGTTGCAGAGATAAAATTGCTCTTAAATAGTTATTTAAAAAAAATTACTCTTGGTATCTTATTTTTTTTTCTCTCTCTTTATCCACTTCAATTGGGACTCATTTTTTAACTTTTAATTGAAATTACTTCTGCAAACAAATCATTTTACACGTTGCATTACATTTTTATCTTTACAGAAAATAATGTCATTTGTAATTTTAGAAAAAACAGTATTTTTATCTTTAATTTTTGAAATTGTAGAGTAATAACATTTCTTCTTTTTGAAATTGATCTGCCTTCAACCATCACAAATGACCCCTTTTATGGTAGATGTCACTTTCATTTGGCCAAGTGACAACTGATCTCTTCCTCATCCTCAATTTTGCATCATGACTCACTTTGTCATTAATATTTTTTCTGTTATCTCCTTTACTTATAATCATCGTGAACCCCACTTCCTGTTGTTGATGCTGCCATCATTTGCAAAAATATTGCTAACATTTTTCTCTCTCTCATCTCCTAACATTTTTAAAATCTTTATTGTGGTGGCAAAAAAAAGAAAAGGATATGGAAGAAGATGAACTAAAAGAGAAAAAGAAGAATAGATGTTATTTCTTGAAAATTTTAAAAGTCAAATAAAAAAATAAAATTATTTAAAAAAATTAAAACTATGTTATTTTTTTTATATGTCATTTAACGTAACAAATTAATATTTTATTATTGAAAAATTTGTCGATCCCTATCATTTGAAAACAAGGAACACCTTCCTGGCTTTCCCTAAACAATTGCCAATATTAAAAGATTTTGAAATACAACATCAGAGCTCAATAGATTTAGGTTTAATTTTTTTTTTCATTCTGATTAATTCTTTTTTTAGAAAATTCTCAATCCCATCCATTTAAATTAAGTTTCATGTTTTTCTTATCCTTTTTTCTCAATGAAAAATTGAATCACCTTATTTCAATTTCTAATACACCCCTATCTATTAAGGTAATCATATTTGCTAATGGAAAATATTTTAAATATATTTTTGGGGTAAAAAATGAAACTATATCCTCATTCTCATATCATTAACACAAATATTTTTTACTTCACAGTATTTTAAGCCTTGAGAGAGTAAATATTTTTTCTTTGTTTTTTTGGTTTGATGAGAGTGAATTCTTTTCGTTTTAGGTTTTTCACATGAAAGAGCCATGTGAAGAAAGAAAAAGAAAAAAAAATAGGCCTTAAACTTAACCCTAAAACTATTTACAATGATCAACCAGGATTTATTAAAATTTCTGTGTATTTCGCTCTACACATTATGCTGCCATGGGAAAAACTGATAATTCATTCCCTTTATCCCTGTTGGTGAGAAAAATTCGTTTCGCTTTCTATTCCATAAAGAACCTAAATGGTTAGAAACCTAACTGATGTTAGTGAAAGTTCACTCCAATGTAAACAATCAAAAGATCTTCACTAATATTCACTTTAGACCAATTGCATTTGAATGACACCTATGGGGAATAATATAATCATAGGTCCTTCCTAGTTCTTAATAAAGGCACTTCTTGAACTTTGCTTCAAATAAATTATATTAAGGTTAGTGAAGTTGGAGGGAGAAGTACAATTATTGGAGGCCATTTTCCACTCCATGATAACTAATCGTGCACCACTATGACAAACCACAGGATTCCATTAAAAAAATGTGTATCTCTCTATCTTTGAACAGGGAACACCTTTTCTAGCTTTCCCCACCTACCGGGCCAATATATATATATATATGTTGTGGCATTTAGTCATGTACAAACTTGTCAAAGCACAATTTGTGTGAATCTTACTTACTTTTTGGAGTAAGGATTTTCTATCAAACTATCGTGGTAAGAAATAGATTACGTTCTTTTAAGGAGAAATACATCTCAAAATTCAATAGCGTGGACATTTAACTAAAAAAATCAAAGGAGCTTTTATATTTTGACAAATTATGGGTTTGTAAAATATCTAAAACCTATAATCTTGTTGGAGGATTTACTTTTCAAGGAATTTTTAAAGATTTTCTACTCCTTGACTTAAAAATAACTAAAATTAATCAAAAATTAAGATTGACAAGAAAATTATTCTAAATCCATAATACTGAAAATCTTTCAAAAAGTTTTTCAAGATTTTCTAGTTTTTAGACTAAAAATAATTAAAATTAGTCAAAAAAATAGAACTGACAATAAAAATATTTTAAGTCCAAAAGACTGAAGGTCTTTCAAGGAGTTTTTGAGAATTTTCAAGTTCTTAACACTCAGAATTGGTCAAAAAAGAGAAATCAACAAGAAAAATATTCTAAGTTCACAAAACTAAGTGAGGTCCCAGACTTCTTTCAAAATTATTTGAAAAACAGGAATTGATAAGGAAATTATTCTAAGTTCACTAGATTTAAGCTCTCAGATTTCTCTAGGAATTAGTCGAAAAGTAGAAACTGAGAGAGAGATTATTCTAAATCCACAGGACTAAAAAAACTTTCAGATTTCTCTCAGAATTGATCAAAAAGTAAAAATTGTGAAAAAAATTATTCTAAGTCCAAAGAACTAAAAGAGCTCTCAGATTTCTCTCAAAATTGCTCAAATAAAAAATCACACGAAAAATATTCGAAATCCACAAGCGACATGATAGGGCTAAAAGAGTGATATCAAAAGAATTACAAGGCTTAAAGCGGTCATTAGCGATTACCATCAGTTGAAAGTTCAAGACACAAAGAAAGATCGTAGACGATAGTAGTTATAAAAGAAGCCACAACTGTCAGCATGATTACAAATAGTAGTGAATAATAGATAGTAGCTGTTGAAGACAAACACATATAGAAAACAATTACTAAGAAGTACCTATGAAAAGAGGATAACAACAGTGGTCCATTTGCCTATAAATACTACAAAGCTTCATTTTCTAAAAGACGACTTTTTGCACATAGACACTGTACCCAAACTCTCTGCTTGCTGAAAATCTGTATCGTACCAGACATCAGCTACCAAGAGACTCATAGTCATTGTTGTTCACTATGAAAAGTTGTACATTTATATTTCTACATATTTACATTCCTACAATTTGTTTTAGTTCATTTTGTTTATGTTCCTATAATTTAGTTCTTGTTTAGCACGTCTCTATAAAACTACTACATTCAATCTGGTTCTACATAATTGTTATCTACTATTCCCATTTAATATTTTACTTTACAACATCAATTTGAGTATTACATTTAACGACACATTTAAAAGAACACAAGAGGACCTAAAATCTAGTCCCCCAAGTTACTCTTAGATTTATTTATTTACAACTTGAAATTTTTACTGTAAACACTTACGTTGTTTTACATGATGAAAATTGAAAAGTGATATTTAGATTACTTCAATTTGATTGAAAGGAAATAAAAAAAAAAAATAGATCTTGATCCAACACAAAATTATTGTTCACATGTTGCCTTTAAAATTTTTGTCTGCACAAAAGGACATATTAAAATATTTAGAAAAGAATTGCATAACCCAATCAAATAGTCAATTTTAGTCATCACAGTTGAATAACAACATTCAAAATTATTGAGATTTGTAGATTTATTTAAAAAAATAAAATCATTGAAGTAAAATGACATTTAAAAAAAAAAACAAAGAGCCATATGAAATCCAAATTTCATTCCATTAATTTTATCTCTCAAATATATAAGAACAAAGAAAAAGAAAGATAAATATATGAAAGATTTTAAAAATAAGGGACTAAAATATCTATCGGTGACAATATTAGGAACTAAAATATTTGATAAATGATAAATTTAAGGAATAAAATAAAATAAAAATATATATTATATCATATATAATATCATTTTTGTCACATAATCAATCATACATGTTACTAATTATAACATATTAGAATTCTGTTACTGTCTATAACGGTATGTGACAACTTAAATATTTGACGAAGATAAAAAGTAAAGACTATCATGATATTTTTAAAATATTAGGAACTAAAATGTCTAATGATTATTATTTCAATGACCAAAATAAAGATTTAGTCTTTGATTTCATGTTTGTTTACTTTGTACACATTTTTTCAGCGTTAAATATTTGATACACATTTAAAAACTTTTGATGCATATCTAAACACTTATTTATTTTTGTCTCCCCTACATCCATCTCACACACACCCCATAAAGTTGTGTGAGAACATCATTACTCTATGATAGAACATGTGTAACCTCAAATTTGGGTGAGTTAAGCTCAAAAATGAATATAGCATCTTTATAATGTGCAGTTTTGAAAAGAAGATAATAAAAAAGACTCATCATATGAAAATAGTTTATGATTTTCGTAATTTTTTTAAAACTTTTTAATAAAAAAATTTGATATAACTTAATAAAATAAGTTATTTTTAGCTCACCTTTATAAGTTAAATTTATGTCATACATTCATTTAAAAGAGCTTATTAAATAAATATTTAATTCAGCTATGTATCCAAATGCATGCAATATCCTAAACTTTTTAAACAGTTTGTTTACGAATCACAGTTAAGCAAATCTTGTTTAGCAATGTGATCATGCATACTACACTGCTTTTACGCGAAGTCCTAGCAACATAATATATGCTTGTGTGTTATGCGGGTGTGAAGGAATCGACAAGCACTTTTAAGTTAAAATTTTTGACGAACACCTTTCTAGTGCCCAAGAGTAAATCTCAGAGGCATTGGGCCATTATTGGTAAGCAAGTTCAGTGGCACTACATGAAAGTCTTAAAATATCAAGATGAATGCCTCAACCATTTTGTTAATGTGGGTTCCACATTGTAGCAGCCATTTCATGATCGTTCAATGAGAAACAATCAGAAGTAGCTTGCTTGAATGATGCAGCCATGATAACCACCACCACCACATAAGAGGTTGCCCTCGAGAACCTGCTATATAATTGTAAAACGATTGATCCCTTGGGGTGCTCGTGGAAGTACTGATCCTAATAATTAGAGAATCTAAGAAATTCCACCATTAGGGGTCACAGCGCAATGTTACGTTTGTTACACTGTTGTCCCACCAAGGATGAATATGCCACGTTGCTTTCTCTTTGCAAAGTAAAATGAACCTTCGATCACATCTCGGCCTGTGCTTACTTCCACGGCATGAACCCTAAAGGCACTAGCAGTATACCTAGTCGCAATAATTAGGGGTTTTCGAATTGTTTTTAGAGCTGGCTAGCTGACATCTAGTTCGCCCAATGGTTTCCCCATTACTGCAGAAGGAACTGGTGAAAGTGCTTCCGGCACATTGGTTGGGATCAATGTCTATCCTATTCACATTACCCTTTTCTTGTTCTCTCTTTGGATCCATTTTATGTGATTTGGTTCATTGCAAATGTGCAATGACCAGCAACAAATAACCCCTTTCTGCTACATGGAAGCTTATGTAACTGCATTGCTACAAGAAATTCAACAGTATCCCGAAAGAAAGATTCACATTTCGAGAGTTCAGTACACCAACCCCACCACAATTTTTTTGAATTAATCACTATTGCTTAACTCGAGATAACTTAACCTCATGTTAATTGCCTTTCCAAAAGAGATCTCAGGCCATTATCGCTCCCCCTACACGCCTTCCTTATCATCATACAAGGATATTATAATATTGAGGTCTCGATTCCTGCTAAATCTACAAAAAACTGCATATTAGCTTATGCTTGTATCTTGAGAAAACAATTCGGTTGGGTTGAGAAAATAACCCCCCAAAAGGAATGCTACCATGAGAGAAAACGATGGCCCCAGTATTACAATAAAATTAACGCAAAGTCAAAACTATAGAAGTCAGGTTCGATTCTCTTTTAAGTATGTACAATTGAATTAACGCTCAACCATCTGAATGAAAATAACACCTTAATTCACCTAAACCTGCTACAATAATTTCTCATTAAAAAAAGGGGGAGAAAAAACGCGCAGGACTTGTATTGTTAGTGACTGTGCTGCCAAAGTTGATGCAACTGCTTGGATGACAAACCTTGAAAACCACCTGGTTGCTGACGTTCTTCCAACATCCGCTTCTGAGAATGAAGGTCAGCATATCCAGGACTTGCAAACTGTGACAGAGAAGCCTGATTTGGCTGCCCCGTGAAGTTATATTGGGTTCTCTCCGGGAGAAATCTTGATTCAGCCCCATAATCCCAATTTGAAATCCTACCACGCTGGTCAGAAGAATGACAACAAAAAACATTAACCAAAGGTATAAAATTATACAATAACAGGCTTTGCTAGCGTAGTAAGAGTATGTCAAGGCTTTGGTAGTTGTATGTCATTTATTTTTTATTTTCTGAGTAGGTTCGCAGAGGAAGTATATGCAGATCGACAATAGCTAACTTTACGGGCCATTTTCTCACAAGACATACAATGGTCAACAGCATTCATTCATGCAACATCCATTATTGAAGTACACTGCAATTATCACCACATTAACAGCTAAAGATCATTCTGAACTTACCTGCTGAATAGAGCTTATTCTATGTCCAGCATTATACCGAGAAGGTAAAGTCTCATCTAAGTTAATAGAAGGCATCATATAACCAGGTGATGGATTAGACAGCAAGCTTCCAGGACTTAAAAAGGAAGAACCAAGATTTCCATAACCAATTGCATTTCTGGCAGCCGCAGGAGGCAATCTACTTGTGAGGAATTCATTTCTATTTGGTGGAAAGTTGTACTTCACATCTGCTGGAGATTGATTATATGCAGTATTGCCTGAAAATGCTTTCTGTGAATTTGTGGTTGGAATGAATGACTGATTCTGGGACAGGGATAGATATCCTTTTGTGTTAGGCAATTGATGAAAGTGTATTGAGGATTGCACAGTAGGATCCTGGGGAAATGCAGATCCCTTAGGTAGAGCAAAGGTGCCTGGCTCCATGACCTGCATGGTGCAACAGCTGTCAAAAATAACAATGTCTAATTATTAGGTTCAATTTATTAATAACTTAATCCAGTGCACTGATTCGGAGCCTTTAAGCCTCAAGTAAATAACACTAATGCACTTTCCTTCAATGCTAGTCCTGATTCTTTTGGCATTTCATATCTATGTTAAGACAATACAATGAGTTCTACACAGTTATAAGGTTTAAACAACAATCAAAGGGTGGTTATTGAATCAGGTATTTAAACATCATAATGAACTTGTTACCAGGTCTTAAGCACGATATCTAGACAACTTCACATTCAATATAACCCAATTTCTGAAGTCCCTGCTCTGCCTAGAGCAAATGCTTCTCATTAACCCATATGTTGTCAAGCTAAATCAATGCAGATACCACTTTGGTTGTAGAGGACCATGAAAAAGATTGAAAGTACCACTCAACCTGATAAAAATGTGTCCAGGAAACTTTTTTAAGCTAAATCAATGCAGATACCAGTATGTGTTTCCCTCATCCATCTTTTATTGATGCTGGGTATGTGAGCATCAAGACAATAATACACAAATATGATCAATAAGAACTATTTTACTAACATGTATCCAAAATCACAATTGGAAATCACAATATATCACAAGATCCAATACTAAGATAACATTAAATGCTACAATTTCCAATAAAAACTAACTCAGGCACATGTTAGAAAAACCTGTAATAAGAAATATTGAAATCACAACAGCAGCCAAGACTCGAAACATCTCTTTCCAGTTATTCTTCTACCAATAATGTTCTACTGATATAAAAATCATTAGATGACTATTCCACCAAAAGAATAACAGTTGTATGAAGTTATTAGCATATGGCCATTACAGAAAAAAAACATAAAATCAAAGAATTAACAAAAGCAAGGAAAGTACAGATGAATATTCCCAAGATACCTCTGACATAGGGAAGGCAGCATTTCTTATAGATGATACTGCATTATTGTGTCTAGAAGGTTGTGATTGTGACATTAGGAATGCCAACACATCATCACGTATTGAATTTGAGTCAGCATACTGCATAAAGGTAAATAAAAGTATATTTCAAAATTATAAATGTTTAAAAGATAATAAGAATGCTAGGATAAGTAAACATTTATTAAAGAACAGAAACATGATTTGACCATTAACCTATTATGCAAAAGTGTACGCATACTTTCATACAAAACATTATTATCAAATGCATAATCATATCATACAGCATATTATAACAGCAGAATAAACTATTAAATGAACCCCAGTACCAAAAAAAGTTTAGTCATATATTTGGAACCAGAGTATGGAACCAAATCAATTTATTTTGAGATGTGCAAGAAGTGAACATGGAAATATCTCAATGCTGTCTACAAAGGTCTGAAATATAGACAAAGACAGTAATAAAAAAGAAAAAAGAAAAAAGTGAAGGTCTGTTTTGACGCTAGCATACACAGACAGCTTCGGTATTTGAGAGATTAAAAAGTGGAAATTCGAAAGACAAGAAATACCCTAAGAAAACACTTGGCATGCAGAAAGGAAAATCCAATCTATTTGCTGAAATTCTCAGCGAGTTAAATAACCATGGAAAAGAAAACAATACGGTTTAGATTGACCATTGGCCATGTGATAGATATATATCATGTAGGAAGCCCATCAATTTCAATAAGAAAACCAAGTTAAAGATTTCAAGTTTGGAAGACTAGTGTTACCACTTACTAGTTCTGTTGGATAAGTATAATGGTTTCCACTCTGCAAGCCAGGCTGCTTCAGAGGTTGTGAAGGATTCACCCAATGGGAATTTTGCAAACTAGGATCTGATACAGATGCTGTAATGTTGTACTCATTCTCTAGAGTTTCCTCAGGAACAATATTCTTCACAAACCCTTGCTTAGGAGATGAAAGGAAGTCACAGTTTATATCACCTGCTGTTCCTCTAAGAACATCAAATCCAAGCTGTTTATCACCACAGTATACAGAACTAATAGAGAGAAAACAATAATAAAATTTGTTGCAATAGACAAAGCAGAATATATCAGAAGTTGAAAACGGGAAAAAAATGCCTTGTGTCCAGGAATTGAGACGGAGAATCATCTACTGCTACAGACTTTTCTTCCAAGCCACTTTGGGAAAGATGATTAGATGTAAGAATTGCAGAAGATGCAGAACTACTGCCGCCATTGTATGTACCAAAACTCAAATGTGAACAGTCAGCACCCAAGGCTTGTAAATGATTTGGAATGACCACTGTAGGGTCATCTTCAACTTCAAACGTTGGCAATTTCTGTTTAGATTCTCCTATACTTAGCCGCTGGAGAATTGAAGCAGCAGATGACACATCTACAAAGACATCATTAAATTTATGTGAATGATCTTAATAGGATAGTGGCAATCCATTACTCTTGAGAAAAAAAAAATGGCAAAAAATAACATATTGCATGAGACTTATGTTTTTCCATGTATTAAGAATCACAAATGACTCAGCAGCATATCTAAATAGTGGTTTCTACATCCCTTATACAGCTTCTGATTCAAGGTCAAGACACTTTCTACAAAAGTAACAATACTAATGTAAAGATTCTACAGAAGTTAGGAATTATAACCATCAGTGAAAATACAGATTTCAGGCGCTAGATCTAGGTTACAGTCCAAATCACTATTTGACAAAACTAAAAAGACAATACAAAAAAGTTTTAATTTCTAGTACTTAATCTGAAAGTTGCAACAAAGACTTCATTGCCCATAGTATTCTAAATCTAAACCACAGTTACAATAGTTACCTTCATAATGTTCATAAGAACTATGAAGATCAGAGGAAAGAGTATTCCTTAAGTTAGGGTTGGAATGAGATCCTAATCCATCATTGTTACTCAAAATAGTATGTTTGCTAGGCATACAAGCAGATTCAACTTTTTCAGAAATAACATTATCACAAATAACATTCCCCCATGAAGCTTGGGCCGCATCTAATTCGCAGTTCCTGCGTAAACAAACTGCAGTAGAATGCAAGCTAGGATACTCGAACAGCCCATTATTAGCATTTGAAGCAGACATGTTTAGTGTCTGTGAATTTCTAGCAATTGGTTGTTCCATTACAGACCAATCATCATGAAAATTTTGTTTCTCAGAATGATTTTGACAGGAAAGACCTAAGCTTGACTCTGAATTTCCACATGCCAAATCTCCGGAGGAATTGCAGTGTGTATGTGAAACAGCATCTTGTGATGTTCTACCCATTCTTACAATGTCTGCCATTGACAGACGTCCTTTCCTCACTCCTATCATTGAGGGTTGAAGTCTTGGGGAGGCTTGGGTAGAATCTGCCACGGAGTCACCTGTTCCTGATGACTGTCTTCCATTATCAGTACTAAAATAATCACTGCATCAAAAGGTTAAAAAGGAATATAAGGAGAATATTTATAAATTTTATTTAGAAAAAAAAAATCACTTACAACAACACTATAATGCTAGTGATGTCAATATGTCATTATAAGACAAGCAAATAACAATAAATATTTTCACCTTATACACTATCAATTTGGTAGCTAATAAAGATACTAAAAGGGCAATGAGTAACGGGAGAGCTAGAACACTGTGACCCTGATCTATTCTGTCTCCCTCTAACAGTCTTGTGGTTGACCAATCTGAACCACTATGTGTATAGATAACTATACTCTTGTTATGGAACTTGATGAGTCTAAGGTAAACAAAGCATTGAAGATACTGAATAATGGTAAAGCAGAAGGACCACATAATATACCTACAGAGATATGGAAGGACTCATAAGTTGTTTAATAAGATTAAGAGGTGACAAGGTGTAAGATAATGCCAGACAACTAGAAGTACAAAGCTCATGAGTAATACTCTGAAGCTATGGCGTCTATTGAGTGAAGAACAAGATTAGATAATCAATTGATTTGGTTTTATTTTGAATAAATCAACCATGAAAGCAACATACTTGCTAAAATTATTAATGTAGAGATATTAGAGAAATAAAAAGGATTTACACACAGTTTTAATCAAGTAGTCTTGGATGTGCATACTGAACACATCAATTAGTCAGCACCATAATGCATGTGTTTTTGCAGACAATTTAGTCCTCGTTAAAGGCTAAGAGTCAATAAAAGAAATAACTGGGAAGCTTTTGATATATAGACAACCCTTTTAAGTACATATCTTTCATTTATGTAAAAGTAAAAAAGAAGTATATGGAATTTAAGTTTAGCAGGAGGGACAACAATTCTCGCTTAGAGAAAAAAAAAGGAGATCATATGCTAGTATAAATAACATGATTGATGTATGGTATATTGAATACCAAGCATAGTTGTTAATCTCGGATAGCAGCAAAGCTGACCCCCAAAATGCTATAGTGGAATTGCATGCAAGGAGATAACTGCTATTTAAAAATTTATAATATGCATATATATAAGAGTGATAAGTGAACAGAAAAACAGTAGAAAATCAGAGCTTTATCTCCTTCAACAAACAAAACAGAGCTTGAAGCAAGAGTGATCAATGAACGGAAAAACAAATCTTACTTTTCCAGTGAACCAGAAAAGCTTATTTCTATGGTGAAATGGAATGGGTGAGCCGATGAAAAGGGGAGAAACCGCTATGTTGAGGCCCCAACGTTTCGTGCAAAGAGGGGAAGATGAAATCAATATATATGTTTTATAAAGGGTAAATCACCTTTATACCCTTAAAATTAATTAAAACACTGCATTTTAGAAAAATTAGAATAGGGTTTCTTGCTTTCCGGATTTTGCGTGATCACGCACACAAACTTCTCCCTTTTCTGGCTGCAAACCCCCATAATCGCCGTGACATGACAAATACCCCGTGATGTGGCGGCTGACAGCCGCACCATGCTGTGCCGGCACAATAGCACTGCTATAGTGCGCTATTAACACTATGATGCCAAGTGCCAAAAAGTAAACAAGAAATTAACTTAGTGTTGCAGAAATAGAATATCACAATGGATGAATGGACACACAGGACAAGACAAGATTAGGAAAGAATCTATTGGAGAGAAGGTTAAGGAAGAACCTATGACCTATAATGGAAAAAAATGTATAATCTCACTTTAGGTGGATTGGGGAAATATGGAGATCTGAATAAGCCCTAATGATGGGTGTAGATCAGATTGAAGATAGTTTAATAGAGGTTGAGGGAGACCAACAAGAAATATAGACAAAACCATTAAAAAGAAGTTAGATTTAAATAGTTTATCTATGCCTTCATGAACACGATTTATGATAGGATGTTTTGTTTGATACATGTAGCCAACACCACCTCGTGGTAAAACGGCTTTTATTGTTATCATGTATTGGCAGCAAGGTTTTCAAAATTGAGGTTCATCCTTGACACACAAAGAGGGTGTAGGATTGGTAGATCATAACACAGATAGTAAGTGTCAACAAAAACATATGAAGTTATATTTTTAAACACACACACATATGCATAAAAAATAAGATAGATAAGAAAAGTAATTCTAAAATCTCAAAAATCAATTAATTAAACTTAAATTCAAGATTCACAATGTCTAATGCTACAACTCACAAGTCACATTTATTTTTTCACAAAACAGAGCACAGAGCAACAAGAGAGCATGCAGTAAGCCAACGAGAGCAAACTATAAAGCCCAGATACTTCAAAACAGCAAACGTATCAATGTTGGACCCATATCCGATACCTATACGTGTCCGATACATTTAGATACTTATCTCAAAAGCATCTATAGTTTAATTTATTTTTAAAAATTATTTTCTAACCTAATACGACTTAGATACGACTGGTATATTGCTCCTAATCATTCGATACAGTTTAGATAGAATTATATAGTATAAAAGTAGGACTTTCTTTTTGTGATAGTTCTATATTTCTTTTGGATAGAACTACTAATTCTTTTGTAGAATTCTAATTTAAATAGAGGGATAAAGTATGTAATTTTTTTATGTGTTTATAGTAGGAAAAATATTTTGACTTAGTTACTTAGACAAAGAAAAATATGAGCTCATGTATTTCTTTTGTAAGATGTGATCATTGATATCCAAATATAACATATTAATATAAATGAATTATCAATATCTCTTTATAAACATTTTATATATGTATAAAGTATGTTATTTCTTTAAATTCATGTTAACGTATCTAAGCCGTATCGTATCTTGAATTTCAAATTTTTTCCGTATCCCTGTATCCATATCGTATCCATCTCGTACTAAGTATCTAAGCTTCATAGAGAGCAAACTTCGCACCACCAACAATAAAACATGCAGCAACAAGAGAGTGCAGCGTTCCAACAAAACAACCAGATAAGATAAGTAATTGGCAGAAACTACACAACAGAGATGTGCTGGTGCGCTGCAATCCAACCTGGAAAACAATTCACAAGGGCACGCAATATGCAAAAGCTGGAAAAAAAATGGTCGGATCACACAATGCAACGCTTCAACACACAATTTTGGCAACATCGATTGGCATTTTAGTAATGCAATAATAACTCATGTATACACCATAAATATTAGTATTAACTAATTATTTAAGTTATCTAAATACAAATAATGCACACATGAATTCACAAAGAGAAGAAATAGGTGTCACTCACATTCAATGTCAATGGGATATACCTCCCAAAACCTGCATACGTTGAATGTGAAACAAAGATAGCAGCAGGTAAAATCCATAATCTCAAGCATTTTCAAATTAAATAGAATGGCAAGAGTGGATGACAGTTCCCAGAAGGAGAGTTTCTAAATTAAAAAAAAAAAATTGTCCACAGGGAGAGATTCTAAACCATAAAAATGCCAAAAACATCCATCAAGGCTTCAATTGCATCCAATCATGAACCATCACGTTCCTGGATGATTCATAACAGAAGCACAGAACCTCAATCACAAAAGGAGTAATGAACTTATGGGCAAGGCAATCACTAAAATATCCTTTCCAAGATACCAATTTGAACACATTTTAAATTTGTACTAAAACAAAACAAGAACAAGTACAAATATTCGAAAGAGAGGGAAAAATGGATAGCATGATCAAACATAGGCTAAGGGCCTGTTTGTGTTAGAGCTTAAACGAAGTTTTGGGAAATTGAAAATTTTTAGCTTCTCAGAAGACAGGAGCCTTTAAATCTCAGAAAAGGTGTTAAGGGGCTCGCAAGCATTTTCAAAACAGGCTCTAAAACCATCAAAGCCATTGCAAAACATCCAAAAATCGATGTCAAAAAACAGCACGTGGATTGTCTTGTGAAATAAACTGACAGTGACAGCAAGCCACACTATTTACATTAACAATTTGAATTCATATAAGCTATCAGATTGCATTAAAATTTAAAAATGCTCACCTTTTTGTACTTTTCCGCACAACAGGAGTTATGGATGGCGTAACCGAAGGACATAATGACCCACCCTCTCCCTTGTCATTGGCTTTAATATGCTCTGACATTAAGTTACACACATTTGACAAGGTAAGGCAATGCAATAGTAAAAGCCCACGTCAATATATTAGTTGTATGTACCAGAAATTGCATCATGTTCCGCAATCAAAGAAGATACCATTATAAGTCACATGTGTTAATCTACTCCGCACAACACTACGATCACTGCCAGTGCCAGTTTTGCCTCCACGACTCAACCCCACATTATTACCCCTTGCCCTTGAATCAAACACCTCCTTCATCTTAAGTTAAAAAGCAAACAGATTATTCATCCCATAATCGGCTAAACTTTATCTCAATGTTAATAAACAATGTCATACCGGAAATACCTCTTTTCTTCTTTCACGTTTACTCCTCACCTCACGAAACGTATCTGTAATTAAAATATTGAGAACTATCAATTATACTATATACAAAGCATCACAATAATTCATAAATCATAATACTCAGAAATAAAACAAGAATAAATAGACAAATAACTATTAATAACCAAATGCAGGTAAACTACAACAGATAAAATGCACTCAAATATCACTTTTTAAAGCTTTTTTTATTCTATGAAAAAGCTTAAGAAAACATCAAAAGTTCTCAGAACCATGATAAAAAAATAAAAAAAAATAAAACGAAGTCAACACTATCTCATCTTTCACCAATTTCCCCTGCAACCAAACACAAAGAAGCAAAAAACGGAAAAACACAACTTTCCACTGCACCACCAAAGCAACCGAAATATAACAGTAACGAAAAAACAAAAACCTTGAGCCAGAAGCCTCTCCACAGCGCGGTTAGGGTCCATATCACAATCCTTGAGCACAGCGTAGATCTCCTGCTCCGAACAGTTCACGATCTCCTTCAGGCTCTGCACCAACTTTTTCGCCGTTGCCGGTACTCCTTGCTCCGCAGAAGCCTGTTGTCCACCGCCATAACAATCGCCATTCCTATCTCTACCTTCACTCCCCATTGGTCTCTACGCGCGTCTATTGCTTGCGGCTAGAATTTTCTGATTAACCAAACAGAACCCTTTGGTCTTTAAAGAACACAAATTTCGTTTTCAAAATCTCACACTTCGGCTTTATATGTAGCGGTTTTTCTCTAGCTTGTGGACTGGTTGAGTTACTTGAGTAATGGTGATCACCTGTCACTGGGCCAGGCTGTTGTCACAGCCTGTGATGCTGGGAATTCTCACGGCCCATTCTTTTTGCCACGTATGCTTCGCCACCAGTTCGTGGAACCTGTTTGTGATTGGGTTTTACAGGAAGAGCTGTCACAGGCGCTGAAATTAGGATTTTTCTTTCAAGATGGGATTTTTTTTCAATGATTTTAAATTATCCTACTTTTATACTTATAACTTTATTTAACTATTAAATAAAAATATTAAATTTTTTTATATTTTTAATTCTTAAAATAATAAATACATGTAATATAATAAATATACAGACATTATTAAATTAAAATTAAAATTTAAAATTTTATAAATATTATATTATATGAAACAAAATTAATTTTTAAAGATATTTTTCTTCAAAAAAACTCCTAAAAACATTTTCATTTGAAAAATTATACTCAAACTGTATAAACATTAACTATATTAAATAGATTAAAAAAGATAAATTTTTAATTAAAAATTATGAAAAATTAATTAAAAATAATCATTTAATTAGAAAAAATCCTTGTTAACCAGAGAAAAAAATAAATATTAATTATTGAACAAGTAGATTATATTATAAAAAAATATTTTAATTTAATGTATGATTTTAAATTTAAATTCTAATAAATATAGTTGTATTAAATGTTTAAAGAAATTTTTTTTATCATTTATAACAATCATATTCAGCTTAAATTATATATAAATAATATTTACATGCACAATTTATGCACTCATTTAATAATTAAACTTATTAAAATAAAATAAAAATAATTTTTTTTATAATTTATATCAATAAATTTATTAAAAGAAATTAAAAATAACTTATATAAAACAAAACATAAACGACTTTTTACAAATCATTTATAAGTTCTTCCAAATATTCACTCCATATTAAAGTTGATATTATTCTTTTTAAAGATGTTACCAAATTACTTTCACCTTGAAAAATTAGTTATGTGAACAAAATATTTATATTTAAATTAATAAGAAATAAGTATTTATCTTCTAACTTTATACATCCTATTATTTTAAAAAAAGTTTTTATTGAAATATTTTTAAAAAAGTTAAATCTCTTTTACAAATATTTTTAATTTATCTAATAAAAAATATAATGTATTAGAATAACATTTATAAATTTAACTACTATTATAAAATTTATTAGTTTTTAAATATATAATAACTTATAATTATATAATAATATTAAAAACTTTTATATACTATATATGAATTTTAATTGGGATAAAAAAAAGGATTTTGATTAAATTTTTATATTATGAAATTAGTAATTATAACTATTTGGCACGGGATAAATATTTTATTTTATGTTATTATTTAAATTTAAATTAAATAATAATATTTAGTCTTTAAATTAAAATAAGATCTGATTTAAAATATCATAATTTTAACAATCAATTTTTTTTATTAATTTAAAATAAATATTCAAATTCAAAGTCTTTGATAATTAAAATATGCAAAATCAAATAGAATTTGATTTGAATTTAAAGATAATAACATACTTATAAATAAACTTTTATTTGCTAATACTTATAAATAAATTTAAAAGAATATTATATTAAGAGATCAAATAATTTAAATTATATAAAAAAAAAGATACATACATTTAAATTCTAATGTGATATGTAATATTATGAATAATTTATTTGAATAAAAATTTTGATCTAGATATAAATATCAATGTATAATTTATTTTTATATAATTTATAAATCTTAATTTTTAAATATAAATATTTACAGGAATTATTTTAAAGTTAACCTATATGACAGCTTCAAGTGTAAATGTTATAGATGTATATGAATCACTTTATATTTTGTGTGCTCATTATAAATGTTATAGTTATAAGGTTAAGAAATGCACTCAAATTTCAATGTTTTAAAAAAAGTAACTTTTTTCTTTAGTCTACCTAATTTGAGCTTATTTAATTTAGAGACAAGATATTGTTAGTGGTTGAAAATAGTAGTAGTTTTGATTACCGAACTTATATCCATTATGGTTAAATTCTAAAGGTAATCACTATATTAATTATTTGCATGGAGAGTGGTTAACTATTTCAAAATAGAAACCAACTCAAAAAGAAAGAGTGACTAACCGTTTCAAAATGGTAACCAACTAATAAAATGAAGGAATAATCAAAATTTGAAAATAGTATCCAATAAAAATAACAAGCGTTAATAAATTTTGATTATTTTTTAACAATGAGATAGATAATAATAAAGACAGGAGGGAGATTAGGGAACAAAGTAACCCTTAATAAAAAATGATTATGCAATAGTATTGGTTGTTCAATAGCAAACAAAATTAATAATATCAAAGATCACAAAAGGAAAATAACATTTTTAACTTAAAATAAGGTCCAAAAAAAAGGACTTGATGACTTCTTATTTTAAGACACTAGTGGTTTGTATGAATAAACTTGGAAACATATCAAAATAAACTACTATCATTATGCATGTGGCAAGAAACAAATACTATTTTTGTGAGGATGAAGGAAAGAATGCAACACATGCAATGCATAAAAATTTGCTTCCAACCTTTTGCATGCAAAATGACACAAAAGAGGAGAGTGCATGAAACTAACCTTAAAAATAACATGTCAATGGATGCCTAATAGATTATTCATAGAACTTGTTATATTAAAATAGAACAATAGTTTTAGGCATAGATTTAGTTAAGGGCAAGGCACTAGAATAGTGAACATGCTTTCACAAACTCTTGTTTACAAGAGCCTTAATATTTTGTCTTGAAATGTTTGAGGTACTTCTACGAGGAGAGAAAGAAGATATATTAAGAATATTATAATGAAGTTATCATTTTCTTTTATTATTTTGGTTGAAACTTGTTGACAATTTGAAGTAATTTTAAAATTGGAAAAGAATTAAATTTTAAACTTTGTGCAATTATGAAGGCCATGGGACAATTTGATAGCATTTGTATGCTAGGAGCTACATCCAGAGACTTCAACATCTCATTAGTAATGTTAATTCTTTGGTGGTCACATGTATGATAGGCAAAGTCAAAAGGAAGTGGGCTTACAATGATGTATGTGCAAACCTAGTTACATCATCAATGGATGAATTATGGATGAGTTTTTTGTTGGAAATTGTATGCATGTTAATGACAACAAAATATAAAAATTCTCAAGTGCTTATGCAATGATTATCATATCTCAAAGCTTGCTTATATACACATACATTTGGTTTAGAATTACTTGATATTCACAAATGTAATAGTAACAGTTGCATCTTTCTAAGTATCCACATGAATAATCCATCAAAGTTATCCTCGTACGAATGAGTATAGACACACACTTTAGGATTACACATCTAATGATCTCTCATAGAAGGAAAAATTCTAATGAGTGTGGTTAGATCCATGGGCTTATTAATTACAAGTTTGACCAAATTAGGTAATGATTCTAGTCCAACTAGCATTTAACTTCTTTAGCTGGCTTGTTTTCTCCTGTGTAACTCTAAGAATTCTTTTAATATTTGATTTATAATATTTAAATATAAATTATTTATATTTAATATTGTGAATAATGAGTGTCATATAACAATACATCACTATTTTCAAACACTAAAAATGTCATTAAATTAAAATAATCTATTAATGTGATATATATAAATTATATGATTAATCTCTGTCCTCATATTTAATTAAATACAGGGTATAGAATATGTTACCTTGTAAGTTCAATTTTATTTTCTTGATGCTCAAGCAGACATTTTTAAATGAATATCTCATTTTTATTTTATTAAACATGGTCATGTATTTTATAATCTTATTATATCAAAACATCTTATAAATATTACTCTAATTACATATGAAGGAAATTTTTTATCTAGATTACTCATATTTCTTTACATTATTTATTTTATGGCTAACCTTCAATTTTATGATTACCTTGTTACAAGTGACGTTTGATGAGATTAAAACATATAACTTGTCATATAAGAATTATAGTAACTTCAGGTCAAAAGACAATGTAATATTGAAAATTATTTTATGACAATGATTCATGCAATATTTCCATGGCCAATTAACTTAATAAATCATTACTTCTAATGTATATATGTTTAAAGACTTAATATCTCATATCTATAATTTTGTGAGACTTAATCATCAATCCACTTACACATTAATCTTAATGTATTATATTGACTTAATAATAATACTTAATTATATATATATATATATATATATATATTTACTATTAAGAGAGACTCAAAGCTCAAAAGCAACTTAATTATAAATATTTAAAGAATAGTATTAAATAAGGTCTCGATATTTACATGATATCATACAAAGTTATATTTAATATATTATAAGGATATTATCATATTTTTATAAAAAGAATTTAATTCATATACCTAATCATTTATTAAAATAAATTGTGATAAATAATTAAAAAAATATTTATAACATAAAGACTTGTCGTGCATATACTAATATATTTTATGTTATCAACATACATTTTTATATTATGATTATTTATTTCAATATATTGAGACATTTCACATTCATTTCTTTCTAAATATAATGATATTCACATAATAATAAGTACAAATTTGAATGATATCAAATAAGTGATTTGATTACAAAATTTCTTTCTAAATATAATGATATTCACATAATAATAAGTACAAATTTGAATGATATCAAATAAGTGATTTGATTACAAAATCTTATGTAGTGTTATTTGTAAAATATCTTTAGTCAATATATTAATATTAAAACAATATAATACGTTGAGACTATTGTGTTAATGGATTAATGATTTAGTCTTGTGGATCATGAAAATGAAATATTAAGTCTTCACACAAATACACATTAAGAATAATAATGTATTAGATTATCTTATCATGGAAACATTACATGTATCATTGTATGAGTATCATAAATAATTCTCAATGTAACAATTGTGTATATAATTCTTTGACCTTAAGTCATTGTGATATATTCTTAAATACAAAGTTTAATGTTTTAATCATATTAATTTTCATTTGTAACAAAGTGATTGTAAAGTTAGATGTTAGACATAGAATATTTAAGCTTATGAAATAAAAGTAATACGTACAAATCTCTTGATAAAGTTAAGCTTTTAAATATATAAGCTTTGTAAAATAAATATGATATATTGACTTTGAAAAAGCTTACTCAAGTATGAAGGAAATTATTTTTAACTTTTTAAGATAGTGCATTTTATACTTTGCGTTTAATTAAATATATGAATAACATGAGTAATTATAAATATCATCATATAAAAAAGATAGGTTAATTTAATGAAATCTTCAAATTTTAAATAATGGTTAAATATAGTTATATTTAATATCATATCAAATATTAGAAGAACTTTGAGTTACACATGAAAAATAAACTTGTTAGAAGGTTAAATTCTAGTTAATAAGAATTGTTACTTAATTAGGCTGAACTTATAAGGAATAAGCTAGAAGATGAATTGTATTAAAGTTTGTTCTTTTAAAAGGAGCATAAGAAGCAAAACTTTAGTGTGCTCAATCGTATTATCTCTCTCAATGCTTCTAAGACAGTGATGATGGAAGACTTCTAATATGAATGTTCATGTGGATATACATGTGATTAGGATAGTCATATGTACGTACGTTTTGAAATGTAAATCTTAATGAGCATTTGGGTATCGTTGTATTATGTTCTTGTTATCATATATGTGATTCCCAACACTTGCTGTTCTAAAGGAGGTCATGCACACCTTGGCTATTAATTGGTGACTTTAATGAGATAATGCTTCTTTTGAGGGTGAAAGATTGCATTTTCTTTTACGTCGGTGAATAAATTTGCAAACATAATTGACACTTACAATCTTATGAAAGAAACCCTAAATTTGCAAGGTCTAGAAAATAGCAAAATGCTATAAACATGGAGAAAAGATTGGATAGAGTTATTGCGAATTTAGATCAAAGACATGCATTCCCAAAAGTATTTGTTGAAAGTTTTACTCAATTTTATTCAAATCATAGGTACATTTAATCCACAATGGACTTTTAAATACAAATAAATAATCACAACTTTCTCGCATCTTTATCTCTTTCAATATATTATCATTATCATGCTTATATTGTTAAAGTGATCGATTTATGCATTATTACGCAAAGTAGATAAAGTCTATAGCATTAACAAGATGCATTGAAGCTGAGTAATGGACACCAAACATTTCAATCGCACAGGTGCATTGCGTTACAATTGTTGAGAATGACATGATGAATGATTATGAGTTGATTGAGATTGTTTTTGAACAATTAATTGGTATGTGTTAGTGCTATTATTTTCCGTCAATATTTATGAAATTATTATAAATTATTGTTTGAGATGTGTTTGTCGATTCTGAATATATGTCCTCTATTTAAATTGAATTATGGAATTTACGTTCTATTATATATTTTTATGAATTAGACGAAGATGAAGCGAGACGCGACTCAATGAATATCTAATATAAAAGCGTAAGACAGAAATGCATAAGCCTGAATAGCACACAGAAAATTTTTAAACCAACTAAAAATAAGACTTTATTTTTACGATAAAATTTTGATAGATTAAACTGCTTGAATTTTTTTATTTATTTTTATATATATTACATTTTACATTATTTTAACATTTATAGATAAAATTATTCAAGATGAAGTAGAGTATTTTTTGAAATATATTCTTAAACGAGAGTATTTTTAATAATTAATAGTTAATAATTTTTATGTTTTTTGAAGCAATTATAACCATTAATTTTATATTAAATATATATAATAGACTGTGAAAGTCAATAATTTATTTGAAAATTTTAATTTTTAAAATTTGAAAGAATTATAATCATCAATTCAAAAAGTATTACATAAAATATTTTTTCAAGTTAACTGATAACTTAGTACGCATATTAATATTTTTATCATATCAAACGAGAATTTTACATTATACTTTTACTTTGAAATTCAAATTTAATTTAAATTATAATTTTACGTTAAAATTTTATTTAAATTTAAATATAACTCTACAATATAATTTTTATTTGTATTTTAAAAAATATATTAAATTAGAAATACTGGCATAAAAAAAATTAATAGTAGCGGATCAAATATGCATAACTTCTCTATAGGTTCTGACTCGACTTCGTTGGAGTGTTAATTAAAATAATATGAAAAATCGTCGTTCCAATTATTATAAGATGTGATGTAATCATAGTTAGAATGTCCCTTTCCTATTTCCTTGAATATGTGTTGACTTGTATGACTGTGAATCGATCATATTATAGTCTTATAGATAAAAAAATTTTCAATTCGATAAAAAAATTATACTGCAATTCAGTTTAAATTAAATAGAATAATTCAATTTGTATAGTTTTAGTTTTAATTTATTTGAAAGATTAAAAAATATATTTATTTTATTATTTTGATATTATTTTTAATTAAAAAATATTTTTTATGCAAAACATAAAATTTAGTTTAATAGATATGATAAACAAAAATAATCTTTAAATTAATCTTAAATAAATATACTTACAACTATTAAATAATAAAATATATCATTAAAAGTTATAAGAAAAATAAATATTTTGTTGAATTTATTTTATTTTTATTTCAGTTTAATTTTTAATATTTGTTATTTTATTTTGATCTTCTAACTTTATTTATTATTTCAAATTGATCTACTAAATTTAAAATAATAAAAGTGTAGATTGTATTAGAAATTGCCTTGACATTTAAACTCCCATTTGAACTTATAAATTTTACGAGCTTATGATTTTAGATAAAAAAAAAAAAGTATGTCAAATCACATATAAATTTGTTTTTAATAAATTCATGAATTTATATTAAATTTTATTAATTTAACAAAATAAAGAGAAAATTATTTTTTTCATTAAAATAATACTATTTAAAATTAGAAGACTAAAATTACATTATCAATATATAACTTGACTATTTAAGTATAATTTTATTTTTATTATTGAGCTTGATTTTGTTATTAAAGACTTTTAAATATTATCTTTAAATTTATGGACACTCTACATGTGTACATAAACACTTAAGTTTTGTTTAGATTTTACGTTGAGGGAAGCAGAAGGAAAAAGGAAAGGAAAAAAGAAGATTTTAGTAATCAATATTTTTTATTTAGAAATTAATTAAATATTAAAATAAATATTTAGAAGTTAATTAAATATGAAAAGTGTTATAGAGATTTTAAAAATCTCAAAAATTCTTCAAATTTTATTGTTTTTAGTCCCCCTGTTTAGAAGGTTGTAGTAACTGATGTAGTGAGAGTTTATTATTTATATTTGTATTTGTTAGATTAAATATTTAGTATAGTTTAGAGTTAGAATAATAAGAAAATAAAAAATAATTTTTAAAAAAATGTTAATTTTTAGAGTGAGAATTTTTAAAAAATTATTAAAAAAATAAAAATAGAAATTTTTAAAATTAACTTTTAGAGAAATAAAAATATATAATTTTTATATTTTTTGAAAAAATAAAAAAACCAACAAAATATAAGAATAAAAAATATAAAAAATAATATCATCACATGTTAAATCCTCTATTACCTTCCCTCTTGAGATATACTTATTATTATTTTTAGTTTCATCTCAATTATTATGTTATTATGACAAACTTAGAAACTAAAATAAATTTAATTTACTAAATAGATAAATAGAGACATATATCACAGACTCATAATGTATATATGCATGCATATAGGGTTATTGTATATACCTTCTATCTTTACTAGATTATATGGGTATATTATATATGAACCAAAAGAAAATGAAAGTAAAGTTAAAGGATCCTAAACACTCATAATTTACATATATCTCATTTTTATCTTTAACAAGTCATTCTTATCTAGTCTTCTAGCCTATCTCGAGGAAGATCAGTATGAAAGCTCAGGTAAGCTATTGCACAGTACATGAGATAGCATATCTTAACCTTAACAGGGCTATGCATGATTATGAGAGTAATATAGAGGTTGTTAATAGCGGTAATAGTTAGTATCACATAATTTGTATAGATAATAGTTTGATTAGCATTATTACATTCTCCTGAGGAATGGGGATATTCGCAATGGTCATTCTACATCCATATCAAAGTTAATAGACACAAAATAGAGAAATAGTAAATAAATCATTCACAAATTATATCACAAGACAATACTAATTACTTAATAAACATAATCAACTAATATATTTATAAATTAAACAAGCATCATAGAGTGTTTTATCTGTATTATTCTTTTCTCTATTGAGTAATTAATTATAAATTTAATTTCTGGGTTATGTGTTTGCAATCTAGATAGTATCATAGTACAACATTTCATCTAAGAAATTGAGTAACAGTGCACAAATCTATTATGGTTACTTTCAGCGGTTCACACTATCACCAATCTTAGTATGCTTTAGTGCCTATCAGAATAATTTAGTATATCCAATGCTTGTGACATAAATTAAATAGGTTTAGTCTCTTGTTAAAACTTGAGTACTTCGTTATCTCCTATGGTAAAACCAATACTAATTGCCTCTCACCTGTTCCTGCATTTTCAACTACTATCCTTGTGAATTATTTCACAATCATAACACAAATTTTAGCCATTAATTTTTCCATTGGATATGTATTTATCATAGTCATTCATCCCTCAAAACAATATAATTATTCATTTTATGGACATGACTATTTTTAGATTTTTCCAAATTTTATGCACTAAATTGTAAAATTCATAAGTAAATCAATACAAATAAACAAATCATGAAATCACTTGGATTTTCTTTATTTACATGTTTATTTTCATGTAAAAATACAAGCATAAATCATTTACTTACATAAAGCCCTTCAAAACTTAGTTTTTCCCTATTTTTCCCAAAATACCATTCCTAGTACTAGAATAATGAAAAATTTGTAATTACGTCATTATAACTTCAAAAGTCATGAAATAAATGAAGTTTTCTTTATTTAAGTATATAATTTTCAATATAAATACACACATAAATCATTCTTCCACATAAAGTAATACTTAACCTAATTTCTCTTTACTGTTCACATAATGCCATTTTTAGAACCCAACAAATTGAAAATTTCATAAGTAATTCATAATACCTCCAAAAATAATGAAATCAATAATTTTTTGTTCCTATGCGTATCTAATATTATACAAAAATACATTCTTAAGATACATATTTGAAGATTCTAATTTGAAATCTATTTTTTTATAGGTAGGTCATAGGTTACTTTGTTTTACTAACAAATTCTTAGAAAATTCATAACTTATTAATTTTAAATCCAAAAATAATGAAAACAGTTGAGTTGTTCTCCTATGTACACCTATTTTCAAGAGAAAATATTTGATCATATTTGAGGCTATCAAGTCAATCTATTGAGAACAAATTTTATTCTTCAAGTCTTAAGACTTTATTTTCATCTAACAGTGAATTATAAAATCTATATCTTACTCAATTTAAGTCTAAAAATGATGAAACTAGTAAATATATTTCCCTCTGTATGTCTACCTTAAAAAACATAATAAAAAATTAAACACTTACAAAGCTTTACATGTAACATAATTTTCCTCTGCAAGTCATATGATTCCTTTTATCTGTCAATTTAAATCAAGTTTTAGTGAAACTAATGAGAAATTACTCCTAATACAGTTTGATATCTAAATAAAATATTTTTATAAATTTTGCAAAATAGTCCCTATAATTTATAGAAATGGTGATTTAGTCTATAAACTTTAGTTTATTTTCAACAAGGTCCTTTTACCAAAACTTGATAATTTTCATATTGTCCAGTACGTTTTTTCCTTGCCTCTAAGTTATTGTCCAAGTCTTAATATGGTCAAAAACATCTGTTTGATCCTACCACTCATGTAATTAATTATTTTGAATTTTTGTAGTCTATTTACGGTCAATTTATGGTACTTTCTTATTTAAAAGTCTAATCTTTTAAATTTAATTTAATAACATAGTCAAATTCACGTGCTTCTTATACTTCATAGGTTCCAAAAGTGTCCATGAGTCCAAAAATTTATTTCTTTGTTATTTTTTATTTTTAGATCATTTTTCTTTAACTCTTTTACCCAAAATTTAAAAAAAAAAACATTTAGAATATCATTTAAAATCAAAATAAATCCAAAATCTTCAGAATAATAAAATAATGTATGCTGATTTTTTGGAAAATTTTTGTTATTTTTGAATTTTCTAAAATAAAAAATAATATAAAAACAATTCTAACTACATCAAAATCATAAATTCTGTTAAAATTTGTGAAAATTCCTTTTTATGATCTATCAAAATATAATCGTGATTTTTTTAAGTAAGATTGGTTTATTTATGTCATATAAAGGTCAAATAAAGGATTTAGAATTCAGATCATGCATCAAAAAGAATATTTACATAAATAGCATATAGTTTATGACAAAAAATGCTGATTTTTACAAAAAATTTCAAAAGAATGTTCAAACAATTTCAATACATGGATTCACATATAATCATCATAATATTATAATAATAACACATAGAAAACAAAGTCATCTAAAAAACCTTCTCAAAATACCTATTTACAATTTATTAAGATTGTTCGGTAGAATTTTTTATTTTTGCTATTTGAATTTTCTTGTTCCAATTAATTTTATTTTTATGTATCACTAGATCCATGAAATTTTTATTCAATATAAAGGGTTAAGAGTTTCCCTTGACTTAAAAATTAATTAGCAAAAATATTCTCCTAATTTATGAATGATACTTTCCTCATTTATTTGATTTTGTCTTGTCTTTTTGGTAGGATTGTGAGTGTATGTTGATCTCCTCTCTCTTCTCTTTTTCTTAGTCTGGTTTGAGCCTCTTTACTGCCTTCCAAGTCAGCTTTTAGTGTGCCCAAAAAAATCTTCAAATATTGGAGTTTTTTTACTTAATTTTGATGGTGGGGTTGTTGGTGTTTTTAGAGTTTTTCTTACTTTGTTGACTTGGAGAATGACATAGCTGAGTGGTGAGATTTATTTTTGGTATATGTTGAATGTGATCAAGTGTTTAAAAGAGCTTAGTTTGATTGGATTTAGAAATTTTAGCTAAGTCTTTTAAGTTTTTCTCTATTTTACACGTGAAATTGGTCTTATTTTTTGTGGGTGTTTTTCAAAAAAAAATTTCTTAACTTTTATTAGGTAGGGAGTTTACAATCAGTTAGAGGAGTCTACATGAAATATTTTATTTAAAAGTATAATATTAATTTTTTTATCAATTAGAATACATTAAAAATTATTCAAATATTTTTAATTTTACGAATATTAATCAATTTCCATATGAAACATTTAGCACGTTTCAATTTTACTTTAACGTTAGGATTTTTCTTTGAATTCTGATTTTTAATCAAAGTGTTCTTTGAATCTTTGGTAGCTAGGGTGTTCTGGTTGATCCATGCTTGCAGCAATGCCGTTTTTTTTCCCTAGTTGCAACAATGTTTAATATTTTTTTTTTCTATTATGTATCATTTTGTCGTGCAATTCTATGAATTTTGTTGCAATCCAAATATTTTTTATTTGTTTTTGTCCCTTCTCTCTTATCGAATCTTTGTTTCAGACATACAAAGTGGCCTAATATTTGTGATAAGAAATAGTTTCTGGTATAGACATGATTGCTTAGTACCTTTAGTAACTCAGAGAATTGATTCAATTGAATGCATGGTTTGTTAGTCTACGAAGTCATTGAAGTATATAATAACGTTGCATTGATTGCATAGTTATTCAGTGAAGTACCCTTCTGGCCTTCTCTGAGTTCTAAAGTTGAGTGCCATTGTGAGTAACAATTGATTTCAGTAACAATTTTGTTTTCTCACAGCAATATTACAGTATATTGTTTAATTCCTTGAATCACCTCTTAAAATTATTGTGACTGCGTTTGGTGTTAATCGTTCATAATTTTCTTTTTATTAATCCTTTTTTGTTATCGTACTCGTGTCTTTAGTCTGATTTTATTGATTTTTTTTATTGTTATAAAGTTTTAAAATTAATTTTTGAAAACTTATTTCTGAATTATAATTTATAAGCTTCTGAAATTAAGTTTTTACAAGCAAGTTTTTACACTTTTAAAATTTAATTTCTGAAAGCAAAATAGATTTTCGAAACCATAATTCCGTAATTATAATTTACAAAATTAGAAAAAAAAGTAAAGTGGTTGCTCTTTTATGCCACCCAATTTTTGCAATTTGCATAATCCTATTTTTTTGTTATTATGAAATTCAATTTTTAAAAATGTATTTGATATGTTTTTCAAATTAAGTTTTAGAATTCATTTTATAAATTACTTTTAAAATTTAGTTTTCAGTTATAAAACCACTTTAAAAACTAAAATTCAGAAGTGATTTTTATAATATTTGAATATAGGATAAAGTTATTTTTGAAAAATATTTTTTAGAATTAATTTATAAATTATTTTTGAAATACTTTTTTTCAAAAAGTTAAATTGTATAAATTACAAAAAACTGGCATGAAAAAAAGGTGGTAAAAAATATTTCCCTCGTAGCAAAGTTTCATTGGGTTAATTTCATACCTAGCTTGCTATTTGGTGACAAGGTTGTATTTTAGTTTTATTTTCCTGACAAATTTATTTAAATAATACTAATTTAAAAACAAATTCTCAAATTAGCATTTTTTTAAACATATTTCCTGTGGTACTAATTTTTGCTAGATCACAACATGTATCGCATTTTCATGTACGATAGTCTAGTTTTTTTTAATTTTTTAATAGACTATCGGCAACCCTCAACCAATACTCTCTCAAAATTTAACATGTAAATGCAGAGATTTTTGAGTAATTTAAAAAGAAAAAAATTAAAAAAGTTTACTTGTATTGTACACTTGAGGGCGATAACTATCACGTGTCTGATCGTCATTTGTATCACATCAATAACAATGATAGCCTTTTTCAAAATCAACTGTCAGGGAGAAATGAATACATGTTAAAATCGTACACTGTATCGACTCTGCTTGTACAATTAGCTTATCAGTGCATCAGTGGTGATAATGCTTCTGATTGCGACACATGGCGAACCCTTTTTCTTCCCTCCCTGCACTTATCTTCCATTAACGCTGGTCAGAAGAACATTTCTCCATTACTTGTGTCAAATTTGGGGCAACAAGTTGTTGATTTTACAGTTTTTTTTGGAACGAAATTCAAAGGTAAAAATGAAATTTTGTAATAAATATGTTTATTTTATTTGTAAAAGAAAAATAATAGTTTATTATATTTTAAAAATTTGCAAGTGCTGGTACCGGACAATATAGAAGTGGAACTCTATTTCAATCAGGAAAAGAGGTTAATGAAGAATAAAAATTTCATGTATACTTTTTTTGTAATTTCTTTAATGTTTATATATTTTTTGGGTAATTTAACGTAAAATTAGTTGAAAATAGATTTATAAGTTGAATAATTGTTGTTATATTTAATTCTGAAGTTTAGCATTAAATTGAAAAATTTGATAATATGTTTAAGTTTAAGTGCAATTATGAAAAAATTGTAAATTTTGTGTAAAATATTTAGTAAAGTTAGTAAAAATAGATTAATATTATTTTAAAAATATATTAATATTTTTTTAATTGTGAAATAAATTTTTGGTTTAGTGTTTTTATAAAATAGTAAATTGAAATCTTTAATTAAAGCATAATAAAATATTAAGTTGGCTAAGAAGAAAAATAGATAATGAGTTAAATTAAGAAAGTAAAATTGCATAATAAAACCTGATAAATTAAATAAACTTTGTAAAAAATTTCATCACTGTTAAGATTAATTAGAAGGGTAAATTATAGGTGTAGAAAGTATAATTTTATGAAACATGTTTAAAATATAAAATAATTTTGAGTAGAGTAAATCAAAATTTCATTGAAATAAATTTAAAAAATAATAAACAATAATTTATAATTTGTTATCAATAGATTAGAAATAATAGAATTTCAAAAGATTAAAATTATAAATAAAATCATTCTTAATGATAATATAAAGATAAAATTTAAAATAATGTATATTTAAAATAATAAAAATATAAAATCATTAAAAATAATAATTACAATAAATGATTTTTTTGAAAATAGTAAATCTATGTAACTTATCTGAATTATATTTATATAGTTACTTTTTGCATATAATCACAAATATTTACATTTTGTATTTTGCATCATACATATTATCACAAATATTTACCTATTTACGTAACTAAACTTATTTTATTAAAAATTCATATATGCAACACCAAACTTATTATAATGTTAATAATATTGTATTAATATATAAATTTTTTTCTGCAATTTTTTAACACAATAAAATTAATATAATTATATTTAAATATCAACATAAATTAAACGTATAAAAAAATTATTTCCATAACAAATAAAAAATATAAATTTTTTTCTAAACAAAAATAATCAAAATTCAATAAATAAATTATATAATCGCTGAAAAATCTCAACTAACCTGGGCTCTCTAAAATTTGTTCTTCAAGGCTTTAAGAACGTAAAACTTTTTCTTCTTTGAGCAATGTAAGCTAAATGCGAAAAATGCAAAACGTAAAGCTTTTTCTTCTTTCAGCAATAATGTTAGACAAATGTAAAGAGTGTAGTATATATACTAGGCTACATAGATTTTTTTTCAATGCATCACTCATATAACCAGTGAATGTGGACATGTGGCAGGTGTCCACTTGTATCGCACTCTGAAGGGTGATAGTGCTTACACAACTGGACCAGCACATTGGCTATCGCTCAAGACCAACCGATACAGCTATCCCAGTTGACATGTGTCAAGCATTCACATGTATCGTCTCTTAATAAACGATAGAGTTTACACGTTTTGACTAATGACTTATCTATCGTTTAAAAATAAACAATATATCTCTAATTACGACAAGTGTGTAAGTTTAAGCAAGTATCGGTTAGACATTCGATATTATATTAAAAAATTAAATAAATAGGCTATCGTACATGCGGATGCGATACAAATTGCTATCTGGCAAAAATTAGCACAAGACAAGAAATATGTTTAAAAAAATGTTAATTTGAGAATTTGTTTTTAAATTAGCATTATTTAAATAAATTTACCTATTTTTCTTGGTCAAATTGTTTGCACATTATATGATGGAATTTTAACAATTTTTTTTTTTTTACTTTTCACTTCTAAATAAGTTATTTTTGTAATATTTGTTCCTAAAATACTGATATTTGTTACTTTTCACACTCCTTCACAACTTCCCTTTGCCACCCCCAATTCAAAACCCAAATATATATGGTCCAACCTTATACCCAATCCTCTTCATTATTAAAACCCTTGTCAAGCCTAGGAAACCTATGTATAAACACCCTCCTCTCATCCACATGCTTGCACTCATAGTCATGATAACTTCTACCATTGGTCATTCTCACAAATTTTCACCACTCTTAGATCTTAATATCATTTCTCTAATGGCATGGTATCTTTTTTTATGACGATGAACAGTATGTATAAATAATATAATTCCATAATTAACGTTTAAATTTCAATCATGGAAGAAAATGTAGAATTAAAAATTATTCCCAACAACACGGGGGAATTTAATGAGGAATTTTAAGTAGCCTCGTGAAAATAATAACCGACGTTCTTGGTGGCTTGGTCTGCTCTGAAAAGCAGCATGGTTGAAGCATAAACAAAAGCAAAATGTTATGAAATCTATATTTCTAAACTTTGTCTCCTATTAAGGAAATGATTTTATGCAAATTGATGGGACATTAAAAATAGAGTATTTCTATGTAGTATATGAACAAAATTTAGTATGAAATGAAACGAAATGACATGGGTGTATATCAGTTGTTAAACATTAAGTTAAAAAGTTATAAAATTTTTAAAAAATGACGAAAATTACATGAACCATGATATTCATGCAGTCATTAATCGTCAAAAATTTTCGTACAAGACAATAATACTCTTAACATTTTTTAACATTTTTTTTCCTTTTTTTTTTATCGTTCTCCTTTTACTCTATCAACAAAGCCGCAGACCGCGTAGATTTATTTTATATTTAAACAACCAAGCAAACAATCAACTCATCAAGTGGTCAATTCACTGATTCAATTTTAAAAATAATTTGATTGATAATCATAAAATATTTAAATGTAATTATACATATACATTTATGGAGTTACTTAGGTGAGAATACTGATTATTATGAGAATCAGAACATTAAATATAAGCCATTGAATCTTATTTATAAAACATACAAAACCATAATTTTTTATAATATTTACTATAACTGTATTTATTCAAACTTAAACTCAATACTACATGTTAAAGTGAATTATATATTTATGAGCGTTCAATTTATTTAAAATTAATATACATAATTATCAAAATAATAAAACACAAGACACCGTACATAAACATAATAAAGAAAAAAAGCATTACATAAAACAAAAACAATTGCTCATAATGAAGCTTGGTCAATGAGATCACAAATCACGTTAATGAATGTGACAACGTGTTCTGCGACGTGGCTCTATTAAATGTGACAACATGAAAAGGTTAGGTTGTGTAAGTCCTTTTGTGAAGTGTACGAAACAACGTGAAAATGAGGCCTAGAAGTAGATTTTGAAAATAAGCATGATTTTATTGTTAACTTTAGAGTATATACTTTTTAAAGATTTCTTTTCTCTTGACTTTTTTTGAAAAGTTTCACTAAACTTGTAATTTTATTTAAAAATCTACTTTCCTATGACGTTAAATGTGCAGTGGAATGGTATAATAATTCAAAGATTCTGCAATATCATTCATATCCAACCAAATAAAATCATCAAATAAGCCAAGTTTGTCAAGTTATGCATAGAGACAATCATGCAATCACATCCATGCCCGATGCAAACCAACGAATACTGTTTGTATATTTATCATGCAAAATCCATATTGTGGAAACTGATATTTTAGTTTAATTTTTTTAAAATTAAAATAGAAGGGCTCGAAAGTTTTCTTAATTTAATGTTAATTCTCTAAAATTAAAATATTTAAAGAAAATAAAATTTATACTTAGTAGACTATATTAGTCTAATTAAAAAACTTTATTTATTTAAAGATGTGATGATAAATTAAAACTCCTATCTTTTAAAAAATATTAGTTTAATAGCTTATGGAATGTATTGATATTTTATTTTAGAATAAATATAAATATAATTTAATAATTAAATAATAAAATTTCATATTTTATAAATAATTATAGATAATGAAAATATTTTAAATTATATTATTTTAAAAAAATATTTTCAAATGATAGCATTTTACATTTCATTTTTTTTAGAATATTTGACGAGTTAATATTATCTAAAATTAAATAGTAAAATGCTTTAGCTTTAAATATAATAATAAAACATTAAAATAAAATAAAATTAGAATCAATTAATATACAATATTTCAAAATTTTTAATTCTTTTACTTTTATTATTAAGAGAAAAATTAATATTCTTATTATTCAAAAATAATATTGAATATGATGAAAATAAGTTTTTCTAGTTCACATGTAACGAAAAGCTTCTATGTTATATCAATTGATAAAAAAATAAAAACATAAATTTAAAAAACACAATAAATTAAGCCTTTATATCTCATACAATTCAAATCTTTTTAACTTTTTTTGAAATTTTTTCTAAAAAATAATATATTAATTTTAAATAACACTAAATTGTTGAATATTTTTAGAAAAAAGATAAAGTATAAAATACTACCGTTGATTCAATAGATAACAATAGAATTTATTTTTAAAAAATTAAAATTTTATAGAACTAAAATTAATAAAATTTATTTTTAAAAATTAAAATTTAACAGGACTAAAATTAAAACAAAAATTTAACAGATAGTAATTCTAAAAAATTATTTTTTTAAAGAATAATTATTTTCTAAGCTTTATCATGTTTAACTTTAGCATCTCATCTAGGTATGATGTGAAAAACTATATGAACTATGTTAAAAAATACACGATTAAATTAAAAAAATAATTTCAAAAGATGAAATGTTTTTAGAGATTATATACTTATTTAAGTTTATTCTTAATTATTTACTTTTTTTCTCCTTTATTGCATTATGCCAACGAAATGATTTAATAGCAATAATATTAAAGTGTTTATAGATATAAATGTTATAAAATATTGTAAAAAAATATATTAAAGAATTTTTAAGATAAAATATTGTAATAAATTATAGTTTTTATAGCGATGAGTAATTTTAAACACAAGCTCTTTTACAATACGTTAAATGAGAAAACACAATAAGAGATTTTATATAATTTTTACAACGGCTATATATTTAAGCACTTCAATAAAAGTTTCAAATCTTCTTTCACTCCAGAAAAACCTCTGTCTCTTCAGCAAACTCCATCTTATTCAAATCCTACGGATCTTCAACAAACTCTCATCTTTACAATTTAATGGCACTGTAAATTTGCAGGAAGTGCTTTGGATCTATGTTGGTGTGAATGGAAGAGAGAGAGCCTGTGATCGGTGGAAAGGCTTTTTATTTGCAAATGTGGGATTGGGTGAACAGAAAACTCACATCCATTCAAGTTTGCTGTTACGTAGAACTCGTTTATTTCATTATTACTGTTATCGTGAGCTTTGCGTTAAAAGAATCGTTCTTGCCATGCTCCTCATTAGATTTTATTCTAAGTGCGAATGTAAATTGCCCAAAAATAGATTTTCTTTGTGGACTTCTTGAACATGGATTCCTTTTCACAAGGTAGAAAAATGGTTGAAACCCAAGCTGAAAGATGCTCTTTTATATTGTGCATTTTAAGTTACTCTTAAACGTATTCTACTTCAGAAGAAAAATTATATCATTTTACTGCAGAGGAAGAGATAGAATCAACTTGGAAGGAGTTAGTGATCTTTGCTTGGTGGAGGGATGCTGTAGAAATCTTTAGTTGTGAAATATAAAAAATACAACTATTTAATAGAAGTGAAAAGATGGGAATCTTATAGTGAATAATATAAAAAATGTTAAATTTTATTATAAAAATGTTAAAAAAATATACGCAACTGTAATTTTATATTAATTATTATAAAAAATTAATAATTTTCATTAATATGATAACACATGGTTAAATAATATGACAATCAACTACTCCTCTTTTAAGAAAAGTAATTTTACTTACTTAAACTAACTTTGTAAAATATTTTTATAAACTCTTGAACAAGTTATGGAATAATATATTATTTTACTATAACATTTTTTTAATAACATGTACAAATATTGCATTATTATGTAAGATATTTGATAAAATAAACGTGTAAAATATTATCTTAAGTGGTTGATCAAGTAGAGAAACAGAGAGTTTTGCATATGATGGGTCACAGGTTTTTGACGAAATAATCTGTAAGTATCCTTTTAATTTGGAGACTTTTTCTACCTTAAAATGAGACATCATCGATCTCTTTTTCTGGAAGTGTCTTTCGAAGTTTAATTTTCACGCCGGTTCCATGTATGGGTCCAATGTTAGCTCATAGCGGCATGTAACTTTTGTTCTAAGTTTCACACTTGCAAACAAGCAAATCCTAACTAACAAACAAGCATGATTATGTTCAAGATTCTCACACTTCTAAGTTATTTCACATTTTGTAGTCATTCTCTGAAAGTAACCAAAACATATCATAAAAAGTAGAAACAAATGCTTGAAAAGCATGTGAAAAAAACAGTTAATGAAAATTTACTCAATTGTACGTGGTGTTATGATAGCTAATTGAAATAATTTTTTATCAGTTGATCACGTATCTGTGGTGTTTGATAACATCAATGTAATCTGGACGAATTAAAACTTGTGTGATTTCTCAACATTTAAATAAAACTACAATTATGATCCAATAAAAAATATATGTTATTTCTAACTTTGGACAATCAATTCTCTTTAATCTCATAGGATACTATTTAAATGTAACACTGAATAGAAAAAAAAAAGAATAAAGAAATGATTTTCTATCATAAATATTTTCACAAGAATAGAAAATTTTTACCGACAATTTTTGACAATTTGGCAACAAACAATCGTATCAATAGTTCCTTGTAAAAAAAACATATTTCAAAACATGAGGTTCACGAATTTTTAAACTATTCTTGTTCAAACTCATCCTATCTATAACGTTCATAAGCCATCAGCCTAACTATATAATTACACTCCAATCTTGCTTATCGTATAAGACATCATTCATACATTCTCATAGGATTCAACCATGGTGATGTTTACTTCACATATTTCAACTATTTTGCTTCTTTTAGTTCTAAGTACAATAACATTCCCCAAAAGTATGTCTAGTAATCACAACGTGGTTCGCTGCAATGAGAAGGATCAGGAGACGTTGTTAATCTTCAAACAAGGCATTATAGATCGTTTCGACCAGCTTTCAACATGGCCAAATGAAGAAGATTGTTGTGCATGGAAAGGAATCCAATGTGACAACATCACGAACAGAGTTACAAAGGTTGACCTCAAACAATCAGAAGATTCAATAGCGACCTTGGAAGGTGAAATCAACTTATCTTTGCTAGAACTTGAATTTCTAGTTTACTTGGACTTGAGCTCAAATAAATTTGATGTTATAAGTTTGCCACCTTTTCATCATAGCATCACACTTGCATCCAACCTTTATTACCTTGACTTATCTTGGACTGGTGACCTTTACATGGATAATCTTTGGTGGCTTTCTTATTTTCCTTTCTTGAAACACATCAACCTCTCAGGAATTGATCTTCACAAAGAAGTTAATTGGCTTCAATTGGTGGCTATGCTTCCTTCGTTATCAGAGTTACGCTTGAGTGTTTGTAACTTGAATAACATCCACCCATCTCGTTTGTATGTCAATTTTTCTTCACTAGTAACTCTTGATCTTTCTTACAATAATTTCAACTCTAAATTACCATATTGGTTGTTCAATCTTAGCAAAATCTCTCATCTTGAACTTCAGCGGAATAGTTTACATGGTGAAATACCTTTGAGCTTGTTAAGCCTTTGGAATTTAAGATACCTTGATCTATGTCATAACCAACTCAACGGATCAATTCCAAATTGGCTAGGCCAACAAGAACATCTGCGATATCTTGATCTATCTTATAACCAGCTCCAAGGTTCAATTGCAAATTGGATAGGCCACCAAGAGCATTTGAAACACCTTGATCTTTCCCACAACATGTTTTGTGGTTCCATTCCTTCAACTCTCGGAAATCTCTCATCCTTAATTTTGTTGAGTATTGGTTCAAATTTCTTCTCTGGTGCAATATCTGAAACACATTTTTCCAATCTATCTAATTTAAACTATTTGGACTTGAGCAGTTTAACTTTGGCATTCAATTTCCATCATGAATGGATTCCTCCTTTTCAGCTCAGTACACTTTCTTTGGAATATACAAATCAAGGTCCCTACTTTCCATCATGGATATATACTCAAAAGTCACTCCGAAACTTACTCATATCTAGCTCAGGAATTTCATCTGTAGATGGAGATATGTTTAGGAGTTTCATAGCAGGAAATTTTAAGATGCTCGATATATCCAACAATTCATTAAGTGAAAACTTGTTGAATGTAACATTGAACTCCTCCTTTATACGATTCGACCGTAACAATTTCATTGGAGGGCTTCCACATATATCACCAGAGGTCCTATTTTTGGATTTATCTAACAACTCCTTTTCAGGACCAATTCCTCGAAGTTGGGAGAATTTGAATAATCTGTCATATATTAACTTGTGGAGAAATAAGTTGTCAGGTGAAGTTTCAATGGACTTCTCAAAGTTGACAAATTTGCTATTTTTGGATCTAGGAAGAAATGAATTTTCTGGAACTATACCAATGAAGATGCCACAAAACTTGCAAGTGATTATATTGAGATCTAATCAATTTGAGGGCAACATTCCTGCACAGTTATTCAATCTCTCTTCTCTATTTCACTTGGATCTAGCCCATAATAAACTTTCAGGATCCATGAATCAGTGTGTGTATAACATGACTCAAATGATTACTAATAATATTGGCTTTTATTTTCCTGTCTCTATTGACTTGTTTATAAAAGGGCAAGATTATGAGTATCTAGTCATTCCAAACAGGCGAACTATTGATCTTTCAGTCAATAACTTGTGGGGAGAAATTCCCAAGGGACTATTTGGGCTTATTCAAGTTCAAACATTGAACATATCTCATAATCATTTGACTGGAACAATAAATACAGCAATTGGTGACATGAAAAATCTAGAATCTCTTGATCTCTCCAATAATAAGCTCTTTGGACAAATTCCTCAAAGCATGGCTGGTTTGTCTTTTTTAGCCTATTTGAACCTATCATGCAACAATTTTATTGGACAAATTCCAATAGGGACTCAACTTCAAAGTTTTGATGCATCGAGCTATAGTGGAAATCCAGAACTTTGGGGAGCTCCTCTTACAAAATGTATCACAGAAAAGGAAAATCCTGACGATACAAAGCAACATGCTGGAAATGAAGATGGTGAACTTGACATGGAGTCACTTTATCTTGGCATGGGAGTTGGGTTTGCTGTTGGCTTCTTGGGAATTTGTGGTTCTTTGTTCCTCAATAGGAAGTGGAGGCACACATACTACTGGTTTCTTGACCATGTGACTGATCAACTTTACGTTTCTTTCATGGTTACTTTCAACAAGATTTGCAAATCCAGTACCCTTGATGGTTGAGAGCAATGATACCAATTCTTTAGTTTTGGTTTATTAATCCCATTGGAGTCATACTAATATGATTATTTAGTTTGACTTTTCTTTATAAGGGCATGTGCAAGTTGAAGTTAATTAATCGAAAGCTTTTGTTTTGATTATTGATCTTATTAGAATTTGGAATTTTTGGATTGCAATCTCAATTTTGTGCATTTTTAGACAATTTGGGGTGACCCATATACAACTTGAACATCACTAGTGTTAGTACTCATGGCTTAAAGTAAAGAAGATATGGTATTGTTATTAGCGATTAACGTAACTGATATTTTCTTATATATAGGAACTGCAATCTATTTCAATATCTTTTACAATAACAAAAAATGACTATAAACTCCATATTATATTATAAACGAGATTACTCTCACAATGAAATGAAACATACACATGAAATATTAAGTGGCGAGGACAGTTTTTGTACCTTTGATGTGAAGGCTATGGAAATTTAGTGTCCAGTAGTGGCGCAATAATTGAAAAAAATAATTAATGTGCATATGAAAATTTATATATAATAAATTCATATTAAAAATTAAAAAATTTAATATTATTAATATAAATTTAATAATTTTTTATATAAATTTAATATTTTTATATTTTTATTACAAAAACACGTGTTTAAAAAGTAAAAAAATAAATTAAAATCGTACAATATTACATGCATATTGAATCAAATAAAATGGCCCCCAGGAGAGTTTGTCAAGGCATGCATGTAGACAAAACAAAGATATAATCATGCACAGAAATGAAAATAAGTTAAGTGGTTCAATAAGAGCTTATTGCCTAATTTTTTAAAGTTTAATTAAGTCTAACCTATTTAATTAATAAGTTTAATTTATATTTTTTAAAAATTTAATTAATTAAATAAGTTAGATTTGAGTTTTAAAAAAAACTATTAGACTTATTAGAATAGTTTATTTAGAATATAAAATTTTAATCATCACATTAAAATTTATATTTAGTGCTAAAGATAGAGATAGAATTATTAATAAATATCGTTCTTATTTAAAGAGAAATCTATTGAAATATATGCATATCTGAAACAAACATACAAATAATGTTTGTATATCATGCAAATCGATTTGTTGGAAAGCAAAAATTTATTGATTTTACATAACCTACCTTTAATTATTGTAGAAGATAAAGATATAGGATAATTGAAAAAGCCATTTTCCTGGTTTTTTTTTTTTTTTCAAACTCTTCTTTCTTGTTTTCTTTGCAAACCACAGAAAGTAAAAAAAATGAGGGAAACATAAAAATAAAAATAAAAAGAGTGCATATAGAATATTTTATAAGCATTATTATTTAGTTACAAATTTTTAGAAATAAAAATAAAATATAAAGGATGAAATAATATAGAAATACTAAATGTTAAGTTAAGGTAAACCAAGCACCCCTCCTTTAATGAAGGTAACTATACTGAACTAACTTATCTTTTTAACTAGAATCTTCATAAACTCTTGAACAAGTTATAGAATAATATATGTTTTACTGTAACAATTTTTAATAACCTGTAAAAACCTTACGTTATTATATGAGATATTTGATAACAGTAGTTCTATATAGTATAAAAACTGTATAGTAAAAAAATGTTATGAATCAAAGATAGATTTATTTGATTGGTTAGTTAATAATCTTAGAAATAAATAAAAATTAAAAACAAATGGAAATTAAGCAAGGTTATGCAACGATTTCGTATTATTAGTATTCCTATTTGAGAAAATAAATGCACTAAACACCATTTTTCTCAAAATAAACGAAGAGCATTTAATTAAGAAGGGATCGATGAAGCAGAGAAAATTAAAGTTTTATATATTACAAGTTTGCTTTTGACAAAATAATTAGAGCTGTAAATATAGGAGCTATCATTAACATATGTTTAAAAAACACGTTAATTTTTGCTGTTAGTGATAGCTAAACATTAAAACTAGACTGTTTTATATCTCATTCAGTCTCTCTCTTTCTCTAAACAAAACTTATCTTAATTATATATATAGTGAATGTTGAAGCAACAGATATGAAAGTTTAAAATGAGTACCAAAAATTTCAGCAACATAAACATGAGATGGACCATCAGGCAAATTCACATGAAATCGAAAACCTTGAAGAAATATAGCAATTTTGCCAGGGGAAACTTTCAAACTTCCACGTTCAGTGAGTCCTACTAATCCAGCACACCATATTAAAATATATAAATAAAGGGAAAGGAATACTCATAAAAAACTGTGGTACATAAAAAGGAATAGATCATACTCTTAAGTTTTGTTTGAAAATTTAAAAAAAGAAAGAAAGAAAAAGTTGAAAGAGTCCAAGAAATTAAGATAAGAGATGAGAGGAAAAAAGAGTTGTTTGAATGATTAATATTGAAAGAAAAAAATAAAAATAATTTAATATATAAATGACATTATTATTTTTTTATATTTTTTATTTCTATTAGAAGAACAAGAATGAAAAGAAATTGAAAAAGGAAAAAAGGGTAAATTAGTCATTAATTTTTTTAAAAAAATCTTAAAATAAAAAAACTCAAAAAAGTTAAGAAAACTCAAAAAAGTAAAGTTAAAATCAAAGGCAAATAAATAAAAAGAAAATTTAGGAACTACACTTGTAATATGTTACAAATGAGAGATGAGATTAAATGTTACATCATTCTAATTTGCAAGTCAGCATTTTTGTTGAGGCATCACTTCAATCCTTACGTGCATAGTATTTAATTTAAAAATTATCAGCTTATTTGAGTTTCAGTCCTAACCTCTGTTCATCAAAATTGAAAAATTGTTCCTTAAAAAAAAAAAACTCTGTTAAAAGGTGCTTGAATGGAGTTTTTAGGTACCACAATCGAACCAAACAGACTATATATCTTTCATGTATTGTAAATGATCGTTTAATTCATCGAAATTAAACTTTATAATCTCATGCTTTGAAATGTTTATACCCTATCCAATTATATATTCAATTACCATAACAAAACTTAATACTATGGTCTTTTTCATATTAACCTTTTAATCTAAACTACACATGCTTAGAAAAGTTATTAGTAGTTAATGTAATAATTTTTTAAAAACTAATCACAACATTTTAAATTTGCTGAAGTTAAAGTCATCTTAACTCAAATTATGTTATTATATTTGTAAAAAAGGAAAATATGTAAAAAATGATAACTAGTTCAAAAACTTTGTGAAGGTTTTACATTAAAGCCTAACCAAAAAAATTTAAAAGATTCTTAAAAAAGACATGAAGATGTAACACTTAAGTGAGCAAAAGGTTACAATCTCTTACTGCATGAAATAAACAAAATCTAATTCTAATTGTTACACAAACATAAGTTAGACATATTTGTTGCCAACTGAGTGTCACTCCACCTGTCACATTAAATCCCATGTCCAATGAAGTTTCAAGATAGAGAATTCGAAAGCTACACTCACCATATTTTCTTTAATTTTCTTAAAATGAATTATTTACCTTACAAAGTAACTTGTACAAACCCTTCATGTTGATGCTTAGGTAAATATGTATTGGAAAAGATACGTGACCATTTTTCAAACTTATAAAATTAAAATTAACAGAAAAATAAACATTATTTGTATTTATAAATTTAAAACATATTTATGTTCATTATCTTATAAGATCCATAAAAAGTCATAACTACACTGTAGAATGAGAGTTGGGAGAAACATGTAATATACATTTTCTAATAAATATAAGACTCCTTATGATGATTTGTATAAAAGCCTGCTCTTATTGAATGAGAGTTTATTTGAAAAAATACTCTTTTCATAGAAATCCTTAATAAACACCAGAGTATAAAATTTAGAAAATACCTATAAAAAAATTTGTTAATGAAATATTTAGGATACAGAACATTTAATATGATTTGTGGGGAAAGAAAAGTAAAAATTCTACCGAAAAATGAGATTTTGCATGAAGTTTGCAGCCTTTCGTTACTCCACAAGGCAAATGTTTTTCAATAATTCCTTTTTCTTTCTCTTTTTTTTTTTTTTTTCTAATTTCACCATCACAACTTAAACATCCTCAAAGTGCTTATAATTTAGCTGAGCTATTACCAACCCTTAGAAAAAGGAAGAAAAAAAATGAATTTATAATTAAGCAATAATTTCACCATCCATTAGAGCAACCGGCCACTTTCACATCTTGGTCTACCATTGGTGTAGGTAACTTGAAATGGGAAATTGATAATGTCAGAAAAGATAATTTTGTTTATTTTATCCATTTCCCTTTATATCATCTGGGCAAGTTGCAAATTGAACCACAGAGCATATATTCGTCTATATGTCAAACAATTTGGTATGGGATAGGCACAGATAATAGAGATATAGAATCAAGTTGTGGAGAAAATAATACAATCAAATCAGAACTACAAAAGAAAGGGACTTTATCACTTCACATAATACTTTCTGGAGTGTGTACATAATGATTAACTTAAAAGCAAAATGGCAAGGACAATGAAGCCAAATATCAGTTACTCACCAAATACCAGTTTTCATCCTCTCCTCTCTCAAAGCAGACAAAAATGGCTACAAATTAGCACTCATGTAAGGAAGGGATTGGCTCAGCAAACATCTGTACAACATTAAATAATGCACTTGCGCCGACTCCATCCTCCTTGCAAATTTGGTGTACCATATCCTTGAACAAGAAAATGCTTCATTATCCAATTGAGCTATCTCTGACTTGATCCTCTTCTCAGATTTGATTCTATCTTCAGATGCAGCGAAAAAACAATCTCAAGGCAAACTTGAACATATATGGTATTTGATTGGTTACTGAAATCAGGACAAAACCAAATTGTGCATGCAGGTTAAGTCATGTGTGGTTGTCAATCCTACCCTTGAGTTGTTTCTGGAGCATTGCCTTCAGAACCCTTCACTTTTTCAGTATCAGATGGACCAGAAACATCCTTCAGAGATTCAATTTCCATGCTAGCAGTGCGACTCTTTCTATTCCTTCGATCCTGAAAGTGATATCAATCAGATGTCCAGCTTGAAAAAAAGAAACACAAATAGACAAAAAGTAGAGAGGACCATAGATCCATGACATTCAATATTTAGTACATAATAATTAATCATGGAAAGGTCGTGTGTACTTAAAAGGATGAATTAAATGAATAATTTAGTAAACACGTTATTCATTGTTAGTTATTCTAGTCCAACAATCATTCAACACCAACAGAAGCTTAACACAAACCAGAAATAAAAATATGGCTATTCCATGATTGTGATTTGTGATACCACCATTAACCTTGTGTTTAAGCAATTACTAACTGCAGATAAAGAAAAGATGTAGTAGTCACCCTCAACACTCCACAGTAAAGACAGACACCAACAGCTCATCATATTACCCACTAGAACATTATGCACCAAAAAGGTATGGAGAAAGCATATATTCCCAATCAGCATACTTCCTAGTTTGAGTAGAAGCTAAATGTGTAGGCTAAATAAAACTAAGCAACAAAACAGAAAATGTTTTTCCTGAGTTGAAATCCAAGGTTCCAATCATTCTAGTTGATACTATGTCAGTCAACAAGGAGAAAACATAACCAAAAGTTGCAAACTGTGATAAGAGTTTCAAGAGTCCAATGGTAGAAGTTATATATGAGAGGATAAGATAATAAAGGGAACCTCTCGGAATGGATATTCATCAGCTTCAAGCATCCTCACAACCTGACTCATTTTGGGCCTCTTTTCTGCATCAGGGTCAACACACCTGAGTGAAACCAGAAGAGCACGCTTTAAAGCACGTGTTGATGGTTTCACTTCAAGCCTCGAGTCCACAACTTCCTCAGCCCTCCTTGTCCCCACCATCATCTTGAGCCATTCAACAAGATTCACCTGTCATGAGGATATTCACAATCTCATCAGCTATACAAAAAGCAATGATCACTTCTCATAGAAGACAAAGTTAGAAACAGTATGTAAACTGGAAGTACTAATTAAGTATTTCAAACCTCATTAGCAGGACGTGAATAGTCTACAGGATCCCTTCCTGTAACCGCTTCTAGCAGGAGAACACCAAAGCTGTAAATGTCACTCCTCTCGTTTAACAAACCTGTATTAGCATATTCTGGTGCCACATAACTGAAATTGAAAACTGGAGTAAGTTTCAATTTATGCAAAATCCTTTAAATAAATCTAAAAAGTAGATAATGAAACATACTACATACCCAAATGTTCCCATTACCCTAGTAGTAATGTGACTTTCTCCTGAATCCAAAAGTTTGGCCAAGCCAAAGTCGGAAACCTTTGCATTGAATTCATTATCAATCAATATGTTGCTAGACTTTATATCCCGGTGAACCACTTTTGGTTCTATTGCTTCATGTAGGTAAGCAAGCCTGACACCAGCGATAGTAAATAGGGAGTTTAATCAGTGGGGTTAGGTCTATACTCTATAACATATCAATATCAACATAAACTCTCAAATGACATTGATAACACAGTTTGATACACACAAAAAACTACTTGTACAAATATTAGGGAATATGAAAAAATTCATGAAATTATAGTTTGATATGCACTTTCGTAAAGAATTAAGACAATCATGATTCATTCAAACCAATTTTGTACAAGTCAACAAAAATGAATAATATGGTCCACCCATTACAATTTTTTAAGCAGAACTTACGCTTTGGCTGTGCCAAGTATAACTTTCATCCGAGCTTCCCAGGTAAGTGTCTCTTGTTGGCTCATAGCCCCATGTAACCATTGTTCTAAGTTACCATTGTTCACATATTCATACACAAGCAACCTGCAAATCAGATGACAACTGCATTCATAATGAAAGGAAAAAAACTACAGAACAAAGAAAAGAACATCTGTTCAAATTTTGACAAAAAGACTATCACAGAAATAAAGGTTATAATGTCATTGGGCATTGTAGGGTAATGTGCATGTGCAATATTTTGATACATTAAGAATGCAGGTGTACCTGTGAACTCCTTCTATGCAATATCCAAGTAAGCGCACAAGATTTTTGTGTCGAACATGACCAATAGCCTCTACTTCAACCCTGAATTCTTTCTCTGCTTGTCCCCTATGAATTCAATACATTATGCAATTATGGTGTAAGTTCAAAGGTCATTTTTCATGCAAGAAATAGTGGCAATAAAATAAGCACCACAGGATGAAATTAAAGATGGTACAAGTGATACCATCAAGTGTTCTTACAAGTTATTAAGAAGTTTCTTCACTGCCACCTCGGATCCATTGATCAATCTTCCACGGTAAACAACCCCATATCCACCCTCACCAATCACATTCTCTGCAGAGAAGCGATTAGTTGCAAGTTCCAGATCTCTAAGTGTGAACCAGTGGCCCCATCCAAGATGAGAAATTTCTGGCAAACCAATTAGAGGAGAGGCAGTTACCATCCCTCCAAATGCCAATGTAGACTGTTTCTTTACAGTACCAGAGCTTCCTTCTTCCCCTGACATTGAACTAAATCCTCTCTCATGATGATACATTGAGCTGCACTGGCTGATATTATCGGCATCACTGGATTTGCTCATGCGCAAATGAACTAACAACTTATCTGAATTGTTCTCACTTGCCTTGTCATGAACAGGAATAGATACACTTTCGGCTTGATCTTGAGGCGTCTGCACCCCAACCTTGTCAACTTTTATATCCTTTGACACATGTGGTATTTGGGATAAAGAGTACTTGTCCAGAGAACTCCTAGACTTTCTCCAAAACATCACCCATATAGACAATATACAAAGAATCAGAACTATAAAAGCACCAACGCCTATCCCAATCAAAACCCATAATCTCAATCCCAGAAACGAAGTCTTCTTCGATAATTCCACATTCAGAGAACTTTTTTTTGACATAATTGGATTCTACAAGATTGAATTAGCCCTCCAAATTCTTTTGATAGCACGATTAAGACATTCCCACCTGAGTACAAAAGAATATAGTTAGGTACTCCCTTTACACAAGCTTTTGACAGGCAACACATCTGAACATTCTAATTTACAGCCAAGGTTCTTAGTTCTTGCATTGAATCCGCACAAACAAAAAATAATCAAAATCAGCAACTCAACTAATCACTGCAGCTTTACCAAAATCTAAGATATTCTGCAGGTAACATTGAGCCAGATTGCGGAAATTAAGGAAATTCCAAACCAAAAAAACAACAATGCAAACTTCAAATTTTTAACAAATCAAAAACCCATTTCCCTCCATGTCACTTCAATAAAAAAAAGGCACATTAAATTTACAATTCACCGGATAAGCAAGGGCATATTCACTATCACAAGAAATTCTAATTGAAAGCCAAAAAAAAAAAAAAAAAACCAACAACAAAAGGTAAACTTGTAAAGCATCACTTATGATCCAAGCAAACAAAAGGCAAACCCAAATGTGAATTGTCCAAACAGTGGTTCAAAAAGACACAAAGCATTCATTTACCTTTGTGTTGATCCAAATCAACCACCTTGATCTTCTACCTCAAGCACCCAAAGAAGTAACAAAGAGTCTTCCTTCTGAACCCCCAAACACTCAGTGAGCATAGATAGGTCCAGCAATAACAGAACAACAGCACAAGCCCTGCAAAACCCAGATGCTGCAAAAGGATGAAGTTGCAAACTTGCAGATATGTAGTTAACTATAAGGGATTGTGACCTCAAGTGGGTCACAAAGAACACAATATAAGAATAATAAGATAACAAAGAAAAAAGAAAAATTTATGGTAATGCTAGACAAAAATCCTATTTTTAAGAGGAAAAAAAATGCAGAGAGAGAGTGAAAATGGGTTGATTTTGAAGAAGAAAAAGCAATGGTGGGGAAAACGGTTGGTGGGTACTGTGCTTAAGGATGAGAGCGGGACCTTAACTAGCTGGAAAGGAAGCTTGGTTTGTAATGGAGGAAACCAAGTAGAGAGAAAGAGAGAGAGAAACAGTAAAGGCAAAGCAAAAATGTAATAAACAGGTGTGGCATTTATAGCTGGAAGCAAAAAGTGTATTGAATAAGCTAACAAAGTTAAAGAGGAGAGAGAGAAAGAGGAGAGAGAGAGAGAGAGAAGAAGAAGAAGAAGAAGTGGGTTGAGAATGAGAGAGAGAGTCAACCTCAATCCAACATGGGCGAACTCTAAACCAAATCTAGCTGGTTCTTAGGTATACTTACCAAACTGTCCTAAAAGTTCTTTTAAAAAATAGAAATTAATATTGTAAGTCTTAAAATTAAAAACATTTCATCACACTTTTTTGTTCTAGCTGAAATTTTCAGGAGAGAAGTTGCTGTTTCAGTTTAAATATGTGTTGTAAATAATTTAATCCTTTTAAGAGATAAATTTAAAAATTTAGAGTTACAGATTGCATAAATCAAGTGTAAATAATTAATTGCATATTAATTTCAAGTTTGACCGAATAATGCTTATTTATTATTCATTGATAGACTACCTCTGTGTTTAGAATCACGTCTGGAACTCAAGAAACGTTTGTTTACATTATGTGCATTAGCTTTTATATTCACCTGAAAATTTAATGCATAATTAAATATTTATTGCGTAATTTGATAATTTATCATAAAAGTCACTTTCAATTTAAGATATATTTAGACAAAATATAGAATAAAATATGTTTTGTTTTTTATAAATATGATGATATTTTATCTTTCTAAAAAAAATCCTAGTTTTTTAACATTTAAGAATTAAAAATTTTTAAAAAATAATTCTATGTATAAATTGGTGATAAAATCCTATATATATATATATATATATATAATTTTGAAGTAATTATTAACGTCACCAGTTTAAATACATATATATAATTATCAAATAATATGAGATTTATTTTTAAATTTATGAAAATTTAATCAATGAAAAAATTAGAAGGTTAAAACTAAATTTTGTCATATTTGTAAAGATTAAAAATTATATCTAAACCCAAAAAATAAATAAAACCATTTTTTATGGAAAATAATAGAAGACTTAAAACAAGTTTAGATATGCAATATTATCTTACTCAATTCGGCTAACTTGTTTGTCTTGATTCTTAATTTGTCTCCGCAGAATAATGTTTATGCAATTGACACAGGAATTTTGGTTTTGGACACCCCATAATCCTCAAAGGGTCACAGAAAATGTTGACATTTTTGGAATTGTTGCTGGCATTAACATTTTGTTTTGGTTTCTTGCAGATCGCAAATTCCAGTGAGGGAACATTTTCAGATTGTTTCCTACTACTGAATGTGATGGCACTGCAACCTTTGCAGGCTTAAGCATTACCTAGGTTCATCATTCATTTGCACATGGTCTTGTATTAAAAAAACACACACATATGACATATTCGACTCATTAAGGTTGTATAAACCCAGATTGAATAATTGTATCTGTGATCATGAAATGTGAACCAATGGGAACCCAAATTAACAATAATTTAATTTAAAAGACAATGAGAATTTAGGTAATTGATAAGTATAATTATGTTGGTACCCACAGATTTCGTTGTGCTACAACGTGTTTGTTTTCTAGTTTGCAGCTTTGAGGCTTGGTATTTAACAATGCATTAACTGGAATATAATTTTTAACTAATCAAAAGTTTATCACTACTTGAAAAGGTGTTCTAATATTTTATCCGTAGTTAATTGATGAATTAAAATCAAGTTTAAAATATGCTTTTTATTGGAATAATATTTTGATCATTTATGTCATATAAATATTCCAAGCATCCTAAGCCTTAATTGTAATTAAGTAGAGATCATGTATTATGTACTTTGTTAATTAATATTAATTAAAGTATATCCGGCATCAGTTTGGATATCTGCATCTAATTATTTTCCAAAACTGGCATCAAAACCATTTGTTTAATAAAGTGGTAATTGTTTGGTTAACCAGGACATAGAATTCTCACTTTGTTTGCAGTAAAAATAGAAAATAGCTAATAACTTCAAAAGGTAAGAAATAAATTAAAAAAAGGAAAAATTACTTATAACATATTCAACTACTTTAATTTATTTATATTTTATTTTTAATATTTATTGTTTAATAAGATATGATAATTTTATCTTGTTAAGTTATTATATTCCATTGTCACAGTTCAAATAATTATTCCATTGTCACTGTATTTTTTTTAAAAAAACATTAAACATAAATCACTTTACTCCAAACATGTTATTAACTAAAATTAATTTTATAAAAATAGTTAGCGTAGCCCAAAAAATGAATGCAATTAACATATGGACATTTTAAGATCATAAATAAAAGAAGAGAATAAAAAAAAAATACAAAAACAGCAACTGTAAGAATTTTGTGTTGAATTTTTTTGTTACTACCAATACTCTAAATGGAAATAAAGGAAAGAAAACGATTTTGTTAATCGATAACATCTAACTTTTAAATTAACTCCCATATTTCACTAAATATATCTTAATCACAATTAGTTAAAATAATTTTAACTATTCATATACCTTCTAAATAGTATATAGTACAATGGCAGAATGTTTGACTATGGTGGCAGGAATTTAAAATTCCAACGGTTCAGAGGGGTAATTATGTCAATATGGTTTGACTAAACCTAATCTTTTCAGACCTCAGAAATAATTGCAAGTTTGGATTAAACAATTTAACCTTTTTCTGAGTATAATGATGGCTTTGGAGCTACAAAAAGCCACCAATAGAGGAAGAAACAGAGACTTTGATTTGAAGCATAACTTTTGATTAAAGTATGACCTGACAAAACCATTCCAACTTTCCTTCTCTTTCTTCAAATTAATTACAAAATATTTAGATTAATATCTTAATCATCTTTATTGTCACAAGAATCAAAACTTTGTTTATGCCCAAACTTGCCAGAGATCTCTTGTCCACATTTGTGAGATACATGCACAGCTCAAACTTTTGAATCTAGTACATTTTCTTATACCAAATTTAAAATTTAAAATTAATAAATAATTAAAATAATTGAGTGTATAATGATAACTATTAGTTTATATTATATTGATAAACAATAATTTTTTTGTTATATAATCTTTAATAGTGAAATAAGCTATAAAGCAAACATTTTTAAAAAAAAGTATGATAAAAGAATATTTATTGTCACTCTCACATGTTTATTTTCACTTTTATTTAAATAAATTTTGTTTAAATACTTTTATTAATAATATGGTCATGAAAGAAAAAATATTTTTTAAAAAATTAAATAAAAAGACAATATCCTATTTTTTATTTTAATGTTAATTTTTATTATACAAATTAAAGTAAAATTTTAATTAAAAATTTATATTAATATTACTTATACTACTGCACCTAAGTTTTGTCTATAAACAAAATTCAACTGGTAGCAAAGTATATTAAGGAATCAATTAGTAAATTTTAGAGTTATAGATCTTAACTAAGTGAAAATATTTAACCATTTATTAATTTTAAGTTCAATACAATGGTCATTTTTGTGATGCACTAATGAAACATATAATTTGGTGGTTTATCGTAAAAATCAACTAAATATAATTGATCTGAAAAATTTAAGTAACTTCATCTTTTACCAATTAATTTGATATATTTTTTAAAAAATTAAGTAATTTGCTCTAAATTTTAAGAAAATTTTCATGTTTTTTTTTTTTACTTTGATAGAAAGAGTACGAGTCTTTTTGCCGATATCAACATCACAAAGTTTTAAAAAATAAAACTCTAATCAGTATATTAATGTCACAAGGTTAGGTGTAATTGTTTTCCCTTAAATAAAATAAAAATGGTAAGGTTTAATGATTGACATTGAGTTTCTTTTAGTTTTGTAATTTACTCTACAAATTACTATAAACCAACAAAGTGTGCCGCTCACAACCCTTGAAAACAAGCAATTTGCAATAGTGTCATATAAAAATGCAAGACAAAATGAAATCTTTCTTTTGATTGAATTTAAAATTAAAAAATATAGGAAAAACATAAATAAAAAATAATCTAGTTCTTTAAAGCAAAGTAATTACATATGTTGCTCATTCATGTAAGGCAAAATATCTATGACACAACAAAAATGGATAATAATTAAGCACTTGCCACGTATCATAACCTTGATGTGTTACATATCATGAGTGAATGGCACAAGTTAAAGGTGGAGGGTCTCAAAATTCCTTATGTTATACATAATGGTTATGTGCAACACTATTTGAACATGAGGACATTGATATAATGCATCATGTCAATTCCACCCACCCATTGCACCAAGTGTTCCTTCTTTATCTTGTGTCTAGCAATTTATTTCTTTCCATTTACCCATGCATGTGCTTTGTTTTTGTTATGATTATCTAGTGCATGCACTAAGCTAACTTATTAGTTATTGAAGAAATTGGAAATTTTTGGGTTATTTTGTTTTTGGGTATTGATTATTTGCCTATATCCTCTCTTTTTTTTTGTTGCCATGGCTATATCCTTAGATAGAGGGATTGGAGTTACTTAGTTACCATGAAGGGACACATTCTTAATTTATTTTCCCTTATGAACTCTATGCAAGACCATTCTGAGTTACACTCCCTTGGAGGGGAGGAATGTGCATAGCATGTGATACTAGGATTCTCAAAAGAGGAAGACTTAGCCAATGCTTTCTTAACTCTCTTTTCTTTGATTATAATGGAAATTGGTATTGCTTTTGATCTTATTTCTGTCATGTGTAATTAAATCCCTTAACATGAATGAGGGAGGATCTTATTTTCTTCTGTTTTTTTTTTCAATAGGGATTATTCTATCACTAATTTTTATATTTAGATTTGGCCAATTTTTTTAATATAATCTAGTTAGTTGATTGAGTTGCAACCATGTTACAATTAATTAATGAAGCATAAGATGAATCGAATTATGGGTTATATATAGATTGATCAATTCATAATTCATTTCTACTTATTTAATTAACCAATTAGTTAACTTGTCAGCTCTTAAATTGAATTTTTAACTGACTTTTCTGATGATCTAAGTAGGGGAGTACTAATATAAGATATTGTCATAATTAAGTCATCAACAAATTATAGCATTAAAAGAGGTGATTAATATTTGCAAATAAGCTTTAACTCAAAGAAATAAAACTACTTAAAAAGTTTATAAGTATTATATTTTTAATTAATATAAAAATCTTAACATTTTTTTATGTTGTAATCTCTGTTGATATCCATTAACATATTTCCAAATAATTATGGTCATTCCCATTTATATGCTAAGAAAAAACAAACTTTCATTAGCAATTATCCAAAAGCAAGCAAAAGATTATTTCTAATTATACAAACAAAATTTTATACTAAGATGAAAAGGAAACAATACAAATCAAAAGTGGGAAACAGGCACACATATTGAACTTAAAAAATTCAAACCCAATTAAGCTAAGATGTCACAGGTCTGAAAAATTCCAAACATCATATGACATATGAACTTGTAGTGCACTTCACATGCATCATGTGCACATCACGTGAGTGTTAAAGTTTATCCCTATCTTGGCTAGCCATTTAAGGGCTATACACAAACATTTTGCAACTTTTGATTCCTTACCAATAATACAAGCCATAACATATTTTGCAGTTACTTTTACATGGTTGATCACTACTACCATTATTGGCAATTAAAAATGCATTGTACATTAGATGGTGGATTAATGTCTCCTTGCTTCACACAAGGACAGAAATAATGTGATAACACATTAAAAAACTATAATTAAAAAGATAGAAAAAAAAAATGGGTATGAAATTCCATAGTCTATATTCCCTTTTGGGTTTTCTACAAAATCCACATGCAGCCACCTTGAACTTGCAAAAGAAGTATAACTACACACACATCAATGTCACATTACATCATTTTCATTCTCTGTGTCTAATATGGATAACTTGTTAACATGACGCACATGGGTCCCCTTTGCCTCATATTCAATAACATATCTTCATATCTATCAAAGTATATCTATTTCTTTCCCCATTCGTGCGTTCTTTATATATATATAGCAAGTGTGAGATTTCATTAAATTATCAATCATTATGTATATTGTTCTATGAAATAAATTAAGGTTGCAAGTTTTTTATAGTTTAAAAGTTAATTAATGCCACTTTCAATCTTTTATAAAATATAATTTCTTAATTCATTAAGAAAATAAATATAGTTGTATGTTTCAAATTATTCATGTTATCAAATTAGTATCTTATATATTAAATGAATAAATGTGTTCACTTAAATGGAATCTCTTGCTAAGACATATCTTATAATAAATAAAAATATAAAATGATTAATATTAATATATTTAAAATGAAACTTTTTTCTTATGATTTACACATAATAATAATAATAATAATAATAATAATAATAATAATAATTTATTATAATAATACTAGAGGTAGTATGTTGTTTAAATATGTTTTGGTTTTTATATTTTTTATTTTTATTTTCGTCAGTCAAAATCTTTTTGTTGTTTTAGTCCATTTTATTGACATGGCTTCAAAAAAAAATAAAATTAACACATGTAAGTCTTTTTATTAGTCAGATTAGAGTGAGAGACTAAAATATTTTTTTAAAAAAATATAAAAAATAATATATTTAATCTTTAATACATTATTATATTACTTTATTTTAATATATAGTTGCATGACCATATTCATTATATATGTATATATATATATAATTATACATAATAATAAAATTAATTTTATGAATAAAAAAATAAATTTTAATCATATAATTATACACACAGGCACTACTATACGTGGATACTTTTAAATATAAAAAATAATCAATTAAAATAAAAAAAAATATCAACATGATTAAAATATAAGAGGATAGACAACATTTTTGCCAAGACTCTCCAAGGTTTTGAGATAGTTTCTTCCATCTAATTAGGCAAAATTAACAATGAAGAGTCAGAGCCTTATTTTGGTGTCACTGTGTTATTTAGCATATTCCAACACATAATGTTAGGTGAGTTTCATTTGATTTCACTAATGAGATGTGAAACCCTATAATTTAATATATAGTTTTCATATGAATTTTAGCTAATTATGAAAAATGTATTATAAATTAAAATAATGTATGCATCATGTGTTGATAATATTCTTCCTTGCAACTTGGCAATGATGTATGCTTTTAATTGTGCACCTGTTTACTTGGAACCCACCTCTTGAAACACATGCATAAAATTAATGATTTTATTAATTTTAATTTTAATTTTAAGAGTTGAATTTAGGTATTTAAAAGTATTTTTTAATATAATAAATATTGTTTAATAAAAAAAATATTTTTAAATAGTTAAACTCAGCCTTGAAATTAAAGTTAGTAAAATCTTAAAATTAATACATATGCCTCCTCTAGTCAAAAGTATTTTATAAATTAAATTCATCAACTTATGTTCCAAACTACCGTTTTTGTGAAAAACAACAAATTGTTAATATTCCGCTCAAACGTCCGTTTCCTTTGTTGAAAACAAAAGCACATATGGTAACACCTAACGCATTTATATAATTAAGTCTAATTTAAATAAAATTTTCAATAAATATTTATATAAATAAAAAATAAATATATTTTTTACCAATAAAAAATATTTATGCTTTTTTATTTATATTCTTTAAAATTTAAAAATATAAATTAATTTTAACTTTTAAAATCATTATTTTTTATATTAATTTTTTTCTATAAGTATTTTTTTTATAAACTTACCTAAATTATACCTTTATCATGTTTGATATCAAACCTTAAGTTTTAATCTCTATAATATTTTTATTTAATTTTGGTCTATAAAAATACAAAAAAATTAAAATAACATTTTTCTCTATTAAACATAGAGAGTAAAATTAAATAATTTTTATAGAATTAAAATAAGAAATATAATATTTTAAAATTTAATTATTTATTCAGTTTTGCTAACAAATATTGTTAAGACAATGGTTAAAGAATTTAAAATGAAATTTTTTTATTAAAAGTGACATTAAATTGCATTAGTAATAGCAGAAAAATATATATATATTAATTAAAAAGTACTTAAAATGTAATTAATATCTTTATTATCACATATATCTATAATTATATATAAAAATTATGAAATCAATCTAGATATAACTTTATTAGTAGATGATTTTAATTTTTTATAAATCATTTTTTTTAATGTCTCAAAACTTATTTCACGTTTAATCTTAATCATTTTATTATTTTCTTTAAAAGTAATTTCTTTATTATTTAAAAATATTTAATTATTTTAATATATAATAATCATAAAATCAGTCATCATATATCAACAAATTAAATCTACATATAACATTTATTTAATCATGTATATGTCACAGATTTGTCCTAAATTATCAAAATTTGACATCAAACAAACGCATAATTTATAAAACAAATTTATTTACATAATTAACTTCTTCCATAATTACTCTCTAACTATTATTTATAAGAATTACTTATTTATCAATTATTCACATATACAATCAAATACTCAATAAAAATATAAACAATTACTACTCTTATGTGTTTTACATAATTTCTATTTTTTTCTTTTCAAATTATTTTTTCATTACACTTTCATAAAATTTATCATTTATTTAACTACCAGAATACCAGAAATTATAAAATAAACTACTATCCATATATTAATAACTTTTTTGTATATGTACATTAGATCACCCATAGCGGATCGAGAAGACGGGTACTGACAGCATAGAGCGCTGATATAGAAAATAGTGTTAAACTTATCCTATTTTCGGAATTAGTTTTACAAATATATTATTTAAATAAAAAAGCTGTTTTAGGACCAAATTAATATTTTACTTAAATATTTATTCACTTTCAGTACCTCCCATGATTGTTTTCTACATCCTGGGCACTTAGAGAAAAAAAGTTCCTCAAGGTTCAACTTTGTCAACTTGCAAAAGACAATATTGATTAAGAATGCAGTTATTAAACGTTTATTCAATAAACTTATTTTATACGAAAGACTATAATAATTTTTCTTTTATAAAATGTCTTAAAATAAGCTAAAAAAGCTTTAAAAAGTCAAATTATTTTCATAAGCTCCTTATAAAATGTACTAAAAGTTCTGTAACTATTCAACATAATGATAAACAATTCATTATCAATAAAGGCTTGTCCACAGCCAGAAGAAAGCAAATCATGTAACTGATTCTATTCAAGTCTTATCTAATTGCTCGTCTTGGTTCTCTCATTGCACTATCAGCAACCTTCTCACAGAGAAATCATGAGGTGAATAAGAGTCACGTGTCACTATCACCACACACCAGACCCAGCGAATTACGAGTCATAAAACCATAGCAATCAGAAAAAAGAAGAAACTCTCATGAAGATGTAAAGCATTCAATGCAGCAATTAGAACTAGAGTTGAGCCATGCCGAATTACAGTGGCTCTAAACTACTAATCATGTATCCATGACCTTGGCAAAGAAGATCTGAATATTTGGTGGAGCAATATTTTCTCCCTTTTGCTTAGCTTGTTTACACCGTAGCCTCGAAAAACTCCTACTTTAAATGCTTCTCTTCCTTCTTCCACGGCACTTTTCCTCACAGCTGTCAATAAAGATGAACCATAAGGAGTTTCACTATTTTCAACCTTTTCAGTTTCACATGCCACCTTTGCATCTTCGGCTTGTTCTTCAAGTTGATTCTTAGATCCATCTCCATTGGTGCCTGCACAATCATCATGATCACTACTTCCCCACCATTTATTTGAAGTAGTTGATAAGCCTTCTGATGGAAATCCACACTTGAATTCATCCATTGTTGTCATTGCTTTGGTCAACCCTGTGTTGCCCAAATTCTGTGCACGCCCACTTTCAACACTCTTGTTTCCTTGCTGATGTGAATTCTGAAGCACTGTGATACCTTGTGCTTTGGTCCTCTCATCATGTGTTTGTTGCAAAACACTGCAGTCAAAGATCAGATTAACATATACTTGTTATAAAGGATAACAGGAAGGTTAGAGAGTTCATTCCTATACTGCATGTGCCCGGAAGTTTCCACTAAATACATAACCAAGTTCTAATGTATAAAATTTTCAAATTTGTTTCAAAATATTGGAAATGCCTTGGGAAACTTCAAGAGAAATCTTAACAATAATTTGACATCAAAGATCAAAATCAAACAATGCTTCTAAGGGAATTTCATCTAGATAACCTAACCATTTACTCAATACAACCCAAGCTACAACCCAATGAGTAGTTGAATAAATTTAACATTCACACATTGTAAACTTTTTTAAATGACTTAACAATCAAAACAATAATAAAAAAGAGCATAGCATAGGAATAATTAGCAATACATATTCAATTTTAATGAAAACAAGAAATTTGATAGCAATGAGAAAGATGTGTAAGAACAGAGGTTATGATAACCCAGAAAGGAATAAAAAAAGGCAAACAAGAAAACACATCAGATAAGTGAAGCTTTGCATTTGCTCTATTTATCCGAGAAAGAAAGTTCTCCAAAATAACCATAATCTGATCTGAGAACCAGAATGAAGTTTATAAGATAACTTTAGTCCATTCAAAAGGAAACCACAATAATTTATCCTTCAAAATTCAAGAATTATTCTCCAACCATAGAGCAATAAACATTAGACAGCAGAACGAATTCCACATTATCAATAAAAAATTGGCTTCTTTATTTCACACAAAACTTCCAAGACAACATATGACAAAGTGCTCCACATTCTGTGGAAAAATCCAACATTCACCAAAAAGGTCCAGTTTTCAAATAAATAGTATTAGTAAGTGTAAAAAGGAATGGCTGTTGGTTTCAAGAATCAGATAAACACATGACATAAATAATTGGGTGCAGGGGGAGGGGGGTGGGGTGAAGAGAACACTTAGAACAGAATGAATAACTTTTAACAAAAGGGAATTATAGAGGAACAACCACATACACACATTTGAATGGAAAATGTTCATGGCATACATACAAAAGTGTAAGCACACGTATTACATAGTGACAGGCATGTCCTATGAGCTATTATAGAGGGATATCGATATATGACCTGTTTGTTTTAGTAATGCAAGGGAGTTTCAATAGAATTGATAAAATGTTACTTTTAGTGAACGGAGCTTTGGGAATGGTGTAACTCCGTTTGATGAGAAAACAAACAGGTTAATAGTCTATCAAAAGAATAGGAGCTGACTGATAATGAAAAACCTGGTTTCAACAAAACAGTCAAAACCAATAGAATGTATAAACTTTGATAGACTTTAACATTTACCTCTTGTTGGTGCCACTTATCAAAACCATTGTCACAGTTTTGAGATATTAATACAATACTTTGAAGTTCAAACACCACCTGCAGCATAAATATTGACAAACCATAAAATTTAAATGATACCCACAACACACTAAAAAAACTTGTCAAAACTACAGCATGTGATAGTTTTCAAAAGCTTGTCAGTGCACATTAGCAATATATCAAGTGCCTATGTACCAGTACATGACCAACTATCAATTTTATGTACTTCATTAAGCTGTTGAGATAAACAAAACAACAAAAGTAACACCATATTCAGGAGGAGTGCCGAGGAAGAACAATGAACCTATATGGTGTGAGGAACATAATCCATTCAGAAGTTGCAGTGTGTGCTCGCAAATACATTGAAAACCTAGTGTGGATCCAGCTACAACTACTAACATTAAACTAAAAGTGGATCATGAACATTTAATGCGTGAATCCAAACATGCACATAAACAAAATTAGAACAAAACACACAATATCTTTACATAATTAGCTTCGCTACAAAAATTGTTCTCTTCCCCCTTATCCGAACTTTTCTAAGGTAAAAGAACCTTTTTCTTTTCAATTCTCACCACTCCCTACAAAGAAACATCTTCACCAAATAATTTATCTGATAATTTTTTTTCCCTCATCGCATAAAGTTGTCAAATTTCACATTTTGATTCTCAGATTCTCTTCCTAGTTTTTCTATTGCTAATGCAAAACACACTTCTGCTCTAGTTGACACTTCCCCTTTTTTCTTATTAAACGAGCTAAATGCTGCAACACTACATAACAATTATCAACAGGGTAAATTAAAGAATCAAATCAGTGGGCTAAATTTTATGTTAGAAAATTTATAAATTCAAAATAAAAAAACAAACTTATGAAAGGAAAAAAAAAAGTAATTAAAAAATGGGTAAAAAAAACACCACTTTGCAAAGACTAAAAAAAAAGAAAAAAAATTGGGATTTTGTGTTATGAAGTTAAAAAAAAAAAAAACAATTTGAAAGGAAATTGGAGGAAGGAGAGAAGAGGGTTTTGCGGACTACCTGAGATTGAGGGTTTGAAACCAATAGGAAAAACTTATCGCGTGTAAACGTTTGGCAAGTTTCAGTTTCAACTTTCAACAAATATGAGTGAGCTTTTAGGTGCGTGAAACTGAACCCAAACACTGCAAGTACAGTAATGTGTATCCAGTCTAGAGATTGTGATTAATGAAATTACTATAATGCCTACAGAGTTATTACCATTATTATTACAATTTTTCTTGCGCGAATGTTGCACAGTATGAAAAAAATTGATATAATAAATTTTTATTAAAATTAGTAATATTTAACACTATTAATATATTTATTTATATTAATTTTATCTAAAAATTACTCCATATAATTGTTATAATATTGCACGACTTAGAAAAATATTTGGTAAAATTTATAAATTAAACAAAACTTAAAGTATTATATCATAGATATTTTGAATTCTATTTTTTAAATTAGAATATAACATATTAAAGATTGCTTTTATTATATATTTTATTATTAATCATAATTTATTAAAAGTTCATTTAATATAAATAATTTACTTTAATATTATTTAATAAATTAGTATTATGCATAAAGTTATAATATAAGTTTGGTGATAATATTTATTAAAATAAATTTAAAAAATATGTTATTAAATTATATAAAATCATTTATTGATAATTTATAACAATCAAGAATTTGAATATGATTTATTAGTACAATGAACTTTTTTTATATGTTATTTTTAATTCTTTTCAAATATTTCTTTAATTAAAATAAAATTCATTAATGTTATGTTTGGACTTAAGAATTTTAATTTCCTAGTTTATCTGTATTTAGATAGTAAAAAAAGTATTTTTAGAATACTTTAGAATTATAGCTATAGAATTTTTATGCCAAGTATAATTTTTTTTAAATGATGTCTTTTAAAAAATTTAAATTTTTTATACTTAACTTTTTATAATTATTATTCACAATTTTTATAAATAATTTATGTTTTAAACATTTCTTCATTATTAATGATAAATTTTTCAAAATTCTAAAATTCTTTATCAAAACATAACTTAAGAGTGAAGTTCATTTCATTTAATAAGTAAACTATACATCATATATTGAGTTTTCATCAATAATCAATTAACAATACATCAAAATAATGTCTTTAGCATTTTTTTTAAAAAAAAAAAACCTTAAAAGAGTTTATATGAAAATTGGATTATATATATATATATATGTGTGTGTATTATTTTTTAATTTTATTGAATTAAGATTATGATATATTTTCAAATGTGTTTTATTTTTTATTATAAGAATATAAATATCTTTTAGGTTTTTATTATTTTTATAATTTCTATATTTTTATTTATGATTAGAAAAATATTTATATATGAAGTTTTGGTATCATAAATGAGAAAATAAAAACAGTAATGAAATACTAAAAGAGAAATTGAATTGTGTTACCGTTAATCATTTAAAAACAAATTGAGATGAATATAAAAAAAATAAAATAAAATTGAGAGATCATAACTCAGCTTTGAAATATCAAGGTACACACAAAATTCTATATCAAAATTTTAATTATAAAATTAAATCTTAATTTTGACTACTATTTTATTTACTTCAAATTAATTTTTATTTAAATTTCTATGCAAGAGAAAAGATAGGCTTTAAATATTATAAATATATATTCTTTTCATATTTATATATAATTAATATAACTTTTTATACATGTTGAGATAAAACTTAGTTGTCATAGTTTATTAAAATATATAATAGATATAACTTTTAAAATAATTATTATAAAATAACTATTTTTTAATATAGCAATTTATGATTAGATAAAAATATGTTATCCTACTAAAAAAATAATTAACAATAAAATTTATATTTTTATTATTAATTATTATAAATCTAATATTAATTTAACCTACACTTCAAGATTATATTCAATTTTTGGCAAATTCATCAATATTTTTACTAAGACAATTTCATAATATACCAAAATTACTTATTCCTCACAGCTCAAATATTCCTTTATAATCTTTTCAAGTTTTAAACCTCAGTATTCTTTGAAAAAAAGTCTCTGTATAATTTATTCTTCTTTCAAAAGAAATAAAAGAATATACAACAACTACTTAGAATAATATATATCAAACAAGGATAATTATTCTAAGTCTCTCGCCAATGAAATATGATAAATGCATAAAATAGATGAAAGAATATAGTTGGAATGAAATGCATAAAATAAATAAAGAATATAGTTGGAATGAAAATAAAGTTATCAACAAAAGTTTAAGACTTCATTATTTTTCATGGCTCTTTCTAATTAATGTCCTAAAAGCATTGGTTAAGGAAAAATTTTATTTAATTGTTTGGCCAAAAAATTTAACTTTTATTTTTCAACTAGTATATAAAGACACTAGTTAGAATTTCTAAAAAAAATAAAATAAAATAATTGATTTAATTTTTTTTATATGATAAAGATGTTTTTTTTTTTAAAAGCTGGAGAGAGTTGTTTATTCTTGTGTATGACTAAATGTTTAATGCTCAAGCTGTCACAGCTACTTTTGTGAGATTTAGTCTCTCTAATTTTGGCACGAATATGATGATTCAGTCGAAATTCGCTTCATGATTGCACTAAAATTGGAAAGAATTTGAATCTTTCTTTTATGTTGGAGACAAAGTCTAAGAAAGTTAAACCTTGTAAAACCTAGCATTGACCTTTGTCTTTATTTGAGTGAACATAGAAGAATATCATACCATATGCTTAAAACTTTCAAAATAAATTAATTTTTTCCTCAATAATTTAAATACTTTTTTTCTTTAATTTTTTCAGTCTATTTAAATGATTTTTCTACTCATTTAAATGATCTTTTGCCACTAAATTTCAAAGCTCATTTTCATTTTCTCTGCCTATTTTTTTCCCACCTGTTTGCATAGTTTTTTTTTTCTCACTCAACTTTTATGTACTTGTTCACATAAAATTTGGTTTGGTAATATGTTTGTATGCATATAAAATGTAGGTAGTTGAAGATATGTGTGTTTAGTTCATGTTGTTTGTGAAGAATTTTTTATGAATATCACCTATATTTTATATTAAGGATTTTTGGTGAGGTAAAGTGATTGTTAAACCGAGCATAATACAGGAAATTAAGCTAGCTACTTTAAAATCTAAACTGAATGTAAACTAACTTTAAACTTAACATATACATATTTTAAAAATTCCTAATTAAATTAAATTGTAATGAGTAATAATGATTTCTTCCTCTGAATCCCCTATATATGGTAGATAATAAATAAAGATCATCCCTTAACTCATACATATACAGTGTTGATACAACTATGCAATTTCAAAATGTAAAAGAAAGTCCTGCTATAGTTATTGCCCTGATTTTGGATATTCAGTTGTCATTCCTATTCTCAGTCAGCAAAATTTAGTATGAAAAGGAAAAAGGAATCATAAGAACTTCCAAAAAATTCTGGTATGTAAGAGACTAATTTATCCTGGACTGAAAACTTGAAATTCCTGCCAGCGTTTGTAAAGATATGGAATCAGTGAGCAAAGCAAAAGAGTATCACTTTGAAAAGCAAGATACAAAAATAACATCAATGTATAGTAAATGCAAAATTACCTTAGCAACTTAATAATATATGTCAATCAGATTTAAAAGTGTCCTTCTCCTTCTTTCCAGCAAGAATCATTGAAATCTGGAGCCCTCTACTAAATGCTTGATTGAATAGCAACCGGGTTTGGAACTCTGACACAAAAGGGAACCATGACAAAATGGCTGTTGGCAAGAAGATTATTAATCCCATTACATATTCATAAGCTCTAGCTAGTTCTTTCACTGAGTCCCATAGTCTAGCTCCTTTCAAGCATACCTTGCATGCTTGTGCAATCTTGAAAGCAAAAGAAAGAAGGAACATCAGGGTTTTTGGATGAAATAAGTACTTGCATACAAAATTGTCCAGGATGGTGTACAACTACAAAATACTCCATTTGGTCCTTTTTATAAGGCATCTTCAACTAAATTACACAAACCAATAAAAGTGGTTAAAGTTAGTTGATTTCCTTGATTTTTTGAAAAATATTATGACATGATAAATTTTACCCTTATTTAATATCATCAACTTAACCCCACTATCAAAATTTACTCATGTTGACTTTAATTTAGGTTCGCACCAACTTTATTTATTAAGGACAAATGGGAAAAACATTATAAATGCTTCATAGAAACTATACTATAGGATCGTATAAAAAGAAACACAAAAACCTTCATGAATGTGCCTTATAAAAAAAATGGATCAAAAGGCGTATATGGCAAATTTTCTGCAATCTGCCTAAGACATGTGAGACATTAGCAAGTTGTCAAAATGAGCAAAAGGTGTTCTTAACTAGTTCTTCTCTAACATGCAGAAGTTTTAACTTACCAGAATAATGGCCCATCCAGAGGGCATGAAGGCAAGAATGGCCGCAAACAAATCTGATATGGTAAGTCCACATACCACAAATAATACAGTCATGACTGACAAGAAGCCAAGAAAGAGAAGTGCCTTGAGAATACGAAACATGAGCTGAAAGTCAGTGCCAAATCTTCGTCTACCCATGGATACCATCTGAAATGCCCATGTGGAATTCATACAAACAGAAGAAGACAAAGGCATTACTACATAAATATGAAATGATTTTAACTGTACAATGGTCTAATTGCTCCCCTTGTTTGATTGGAAAGAAATGTGTTATGCTAAGATTTGAACTAGAAACAAAATTTCACTTAAAAGTAGTTTTGTATCAACAATTAATTAGTCTTAAATTTGTGCAATAATGGTTTTATTGGAAGTCACTCTTGATCCCCATGTATCATCTACATACCTTCAAGACAATAAGGATTATTATTAAAACACCCCAAGAAAGTCCAAATACCTACAAGGAAAACAGAAGGTAATAAGGGGGTGCCATAAAATTTGAAACCATTTATAGGATAGGAGAATAAAAAAATGAGTTGCTCTACCAGAAATTCTTTGTTATGATGAGTAATATCCATGTGGTAAACAATTCCATATTGGTACATAAAGAAGCGAAACGCAAGAATTATCTCAAGTATTTTTCCCCTGATATTTGAAACTTTCAGGTGTTCATTTTCTTCATCCCACCAAGATTCCCAGCTTTTATCAGATGGAATACCAATACCACCACGGTTTCCCATCCACCGCTTCCAATCTGTCCAATCGTCCACTGTTTTTTGCCAATCAAAACCGGAAGGATTAAACAAGAAAGGAGCAAACAACCAGGAAGTGGCCAAAAACCACATTGAGATTGTGATGAATAAATAAAGATGTGGGGGCCGATATGACTCCCCATAGACTTCATAAACAATCAATAATATGAGTATCTCTAGGCCCTTCACAAAATGACTTCGTGAGTACATTCTGTAGTTATCAGCAAACTTTGCATGGAAGACAACAAATCCACGACCTGTTGGTCTATACTTAGAGCCTCCATGTAAGATGGTTCTCCCGAAATAATGAGCTTTTGTTCCAAGCTGGAAAGTAAAGAACACGGAGGCTAGCTGCAGCTGCATGATGATAAAGTCACCCAAAGCAGTGCGAAATCCCTTCTCCAAGCCAATTTCCATAACCATAGGCAGCACAAGCAGTATGCCCAACTGAACAAGAGACTGAGTTGCCAAGGCCTGTTCAAGGGCTCTGCTCTGATGTATGTTTGGACTTTGAAGGATTTCTCTCTCAACTCCACTCAACACCATATATAAGCGTCCATACAAGAACACATACACAGTCAACACAGTTATCTGAAAAATTCATTACATCCAAATACAAACGTTAGCGTAAACCCATTGTACCCAACAAAAGTACAACCTATAGAAAATAGTTTATGACTCCCATAAACTTTTTTCAGCTTATTTCAGTAAGCTTCTTGGTGTAGCTTATCCAAATAAGTTGAAAATTTTGTTGTTAAATGTATGGTATAAGCCATGGTTTAGAAAAGGTTTATTGAATAAACATTTAAATAAGCTGCATATCTGAATGACTTATGTTCATTTTTATTTTGTTCTTTACTGGAAGAAGTGTATGCAACAAAAGTTATTTCTATATTGGAAAAGCACCATATACTCCAAGTTAATGTGCTATTCATAATAGCATAAACTATCAAGAAAAGAACCTCAATGAAATTTGATTACTTACCATGCTACTGAAGTAGAAACCTACTGTTGTGAAGTAGAATGACAACATTCTGTAGAAATCAAATCGTCGTCCAAGTCGATAAACATCACGGCTAAGAGTTTGTTCTCCATTTCCATTTGCAACCTTAGCCTCAAACTGTGATATCTGATTCATGCCCACATCTCGCCCCTTACCTACTTGTATGTATTCATGATGAGTGATAAATCCTTGTCGTAGAGTTGAATTGAACCCTATGGATGTTAAGCACAGTTAGTAGAAAATTTCCATACACATAAATCCTTGATGTATTGTTGAATTGACTATGGTTGTTGAGTACAAATAGTAGAAAATTTCATCCAACATATAGACATATTCTACTCAATCCTTTAGTACCTGCAAATATATCCTCACTTAAGTTTATAACTTTTGATGCTTTGCTTATTCCTCCTCTTGTTATGTGGAAGATTCTGTCAAATATATCAGGATGACCATAATGAAATCGAACCCTGCAAATTCAGGAATGTGGATTACAAGATGCATGTGATCACAAAGTAGTGATAAGTCTGTTCTCTGTTCAGGTTTCAAGTCTACAGGTATTTTGGGTGGGGAAGTAAGTAGATTTAAAATAAACACAACACTTTCTTGAACATTTACCAATACATACATGTAACTACCAGTCACCATTAATTCAAATGATCAAATGGAAGAAACAAAACAGGAAATACAGTCAAAAAATGATTAAGTGTAAAAATAGGGTGAAAATCCCAAGGGATTTATTAATTTATCATAATACTTGCAGTATCAGTAAACAATGTGGGACTAACCTTAAAGGATTTGCCAAAATTCGTTGGCCAATGGTCACAAAGCTGGTCTCCTGGTTGGACATAAACCAAGCAAGTGATGAAACACTGCAAAATAAGAAACATGTAAGCATATATAAATGGCGCTGTTTAAAGTTTGACGATAGCAATATATATTTTTTTGGTCAAGATATAATTTATTTAAATAAAATTTAATACTGGATATTATCACAAGGCAGACCTTCCAGTAAATATATGCTCCCTTAGACCCAATATGGTTGGTTTCCGCTGCCCACTATGTCCTTTCCGGAATTCTTCCAATACATTTCTCATTTTGAAAGCTTCTTCAAAATAATTATCCTTAACAAAAATAATTAAAATTAAGAGCATTGAGTTGTACTGATGGTACTACTTAATTCATATTAAATTGAAGTCAAAGGAAAACTTACCTGATTCATGTCTATGGTCTGCAAGGCTTCCCCACGAGTAAATATAATGGCATGATTTTGGTTTTCAGGTTTCCCTTCACCAATTTCTGTTGGTGGACCAGGAAGCTTGATGCGATATATTTCCTAGTAATGCAACATTATCACTTGGAACATCAGTAATAAGAAATAAGAAATATATCATGAAGATTGCTGTGCATCACATCCTATGCTCATTGTTCTAATAATTTTTACACTCTAGGATTACTATAATAGTGTTTGTATCAGATCTTTTGTATGTTCCTTTATGTTTCACCTCAAGTATATGCTCCCTATTGGCTTCTCCATTGTTAAATAAGTGATTATTTACCGTTGGAAGCATGAGGTAAATTATTCCTTTGTATATAGTTAGACTTCTTCTTACTGTTACTGCAGGATATCTTGTAAAGCAATCTTTTCTTTACAATAATAGAAGTTGATACTAAAAACAAAATAGCAGTAACTGCAAAAGTCAAGCATTCCATTCTCTGTCAAATTGGATTATCTCTTTCTGTTAACATGGAACCCAGATTCCAAAGCTTGGAAGAAACCTAGGAGTCTCACCAGCTTTGTCCATTGTCAGCAGTGACTAATACCTTCTACCTAATGTGATTCATTTAATAGCAATCTTCGATCAATTCAGGACACTAATCCACCAGTCAAACTGAAAAACCTCACCAGCATGTGTTAGTCACATGCTACACGCATCATTTGTCTTTCCATGAATAAAAAATTATTCAATCAATTAATATCCATTATCTGGAGAAATTTTGGATCCATTACATTTCCATTTTTGCAATGACTAATCACATATTATCAGCTTTCAGAAAAGACTTTCCTAGATGGTGAGTGGCTGGCATTATTTAAAAAAAAAAGCATACAAAACTAAAACTTCATTTATAACCTATTTTAGTAAATATGGCTAAAGCAGAATTTACTATCTTCAAATTATGGTGTTTAACGTATAAAGGGAAAGAATAAAGACAAAATACAACGAAATTGATATTGACTTGATTTGATGTGTTGTGTCGCAATTTGATGATAATATATAAAGTACTAACCCTTATTTATATAATTAGTTTTAATTAAACAAGGTAACAAATCATACAATACTAGGAAACATCATCAAGAAAAAAATAGGAAATCTAATTCTGAGATAATTTCTAAGATATTCTAAATATTTTAAGATATGATATGATATGATATTATGGGATATTTTAACACAAAACATTGAATAATAATTTTTTTCCATACCTCATCATACTTATCTCCTCCCTTGACAAGAACAGAGAAATAAACTTTTTGAGATTTTCCATCCTTTGTCTCTTCTGTTTCATCTATGTAAGCAACTCGAAGGGATGGATTCCTGCATGGAATGTTCCATTTGTCCATTGTCAATCCCATTGTTATTTTACAATATAGAAGGACCTTTATAAGGTTCAGAAAATTGTTGTATTGTCTCACGTTATAATCAGATTGAGAATATTAGTATAGCAGTTTCTTTCTGCAAGATTTTTGGACTTCTTCTGAGTACCGTATAGTTGACAAGAAACAACATAGGTGAACTTCAAATCAGCCAAAGCTTGCGCATGTTCAAGAGGTTTCTTATTTTTGTCATAGAAATCCATTGCTTGACGGCCTTCAGATGTAGCTGCAAGAGACATAATGTATGGTTCATTCCTAAATGAATGGCTTTTGTCATATCTCAGGATTTGAATTTGAAACAAAGTATGTAAAATAGAGAACTAACCATTGTGTCCTTCAGATTCTATTAAGCACTGAAGTGTCAAAGCATGGGCATAGTACATCATTCCTCTCACTAGCAAAAAACAAATTAGATTACATTGGGGTAAGTTAAACCCACTCTAACACTGTTTAATAACCTTTTATTAGATTATTTAATTTTAAAATCAACTGTTAGATTTAAAGTTCCAATCACAAATCATACCTACAAAATTTTAGACCAATTCAAAATTATTTGATACCTTATTCACATACATCTAAGTTAATTTAATATATACTTTTGAAATATATGAAAATAAGAACTCTTTTATTACAATCTTATAGTTGCTCAATTTTAATAAAATTTGACACAGATAATTAAGGTAATATGTAATTATAATTCCAAAGTTGGATCGATAAAAAATATATTCTATATTAAGTTATTAACACTGTAAGAAGTGCAATTTGATTCCTTCCCCATATATATATATATATATATATATATATATATATATATATATATATATGTTGCACATGAATAGTAGTAAGGTAGTGATACCAAGTATGGGTACAAAATACGAAAAATTTTTAAAATTAAAAGGTAAGGCTACTCCCATATAATTTTCAAATAATAGAAACAAAGAATATAAAAAAACCTGTAGATTTTGTGAAAATATCTATATTAAAAGAATTTAACAAACTCATATCTCATAAACAAAGATGAATAGCTTTGATTAAATAGAGAAATAAAAATGGGAAAATAATCCCTAAATTTACCTGAAAAATTATCATTGTTTTGGGGAGAAAAGATGTCTAGCGAGCACTTAATACTTTAACTGGCTATACTTCACCTAGTCTCATTATACTCATGCCTCAAAATTTTATTTTTAAAAAATTAGTTTAATTGCATTTTTATTCCCTTAATTTGGTCTATGAGCAATTTTGGTTCCCCTAAATTTTTTTCAGCTAGTTAAGTCCCTTTACTTTTAAAATTGTGCAAATTTGGTTCCTCAATTTATTTTATTCTACTTAAAACCTTCAAATTATTATTTTCTATCCAATTATTTGAGGGTTCATAAGAAATTTATTATATGAAATGGTTTTAGATGTTTAAAAGTAAAAACATTAGTGAAATTTTAAAAATATTTGAAGAAATTTTTAAGACATTGAAGAAATTTTTAAGACATAAGATTAGGGTCTAGGGAAGGAAAAATTTATTTTATTTTATTTGACTGAAATTTGATGTTTGAATTGATGTGTTTTGAGGAAAAGAAGGTTTAAAACAATTTAATTGATTCAGTTCATTAAGATTTTGAGTAAAAAAAAAGAGAATTTGAGTGTTTTAGGTAGAAGAAAATTGGCAAAGGAACTAAATTTGTAAAATTTTAAAAGTAGAGGGACTTAATTATCTCAAAAAAATTAGGGGATTAAAATTGCACATAACAAAAAATGCAATTAAGCAAAAAATATTTGATAAGTACATGTTCAAAGCATTTGAAAATATAAAGTATCCATGCTTCAATTATATTTGTGTGTGCCTGTGTACGTATGTATGCATATGCATACACAAACGTATCTAGAAATGAAAATACTACTTTTTATGATCAAGACCTGTTCGATAGAGTGTCTGCCCTCTGTAAGATGCCCATTGGCAAATTAACTCCTCCTTATCATCTTCAAGATGATCACTTGCAATGCGTTCATGTAAATTGGTCCATTCATCTACAGTGCATTAATGTTAGAAAGTAAAATGTGTGCACATGTACTAAAGAGGAGCAGAAAAGAGGTAACCATTTAAAAATACTCACCAGGATATATCCTGGTGAGGTAGAATAAAATTGTTATTCCATCTTCATTTTCTAGATGCAGTTCCTCAGTAGAATATAGAACATTTTCTCTGTAATATGGCGTCAGAACACTGAAACAAAACTTGGATAAGTTACATATCACGGTAGTACACAGGAAAATTGTTAGGATATTAACATTTATGTTAACAAATTTTGCATTATTAGAATAAATAGTGAAGAATATTTATGTTGGTCACATTACAAGGACCAATTTCAGATAGTTGGGCAATATAATTTTTGTTGCTATAAATTTCTCCCAGTATAATACATTTTATTCTACCTAAAACCACCTTTGACATGGTATTAGTCTCTATGACCAAGGGGTCAGGCGTTTGATTCTTGTTGTCCTCATTGTTCTAATATAAAGTTGTATTTCAACACAAGGTAGAGTAGCTAATGCATTTGTCCATGCTTCAAGGTTAAAGGGTTCTTGCGTGAGGAGTTGCGTCATGTAAAACCATTGATGAGTGTATCCTTCACATTATTCAATATTCATCCGTTTTGCCCTTTCCTTTCAATTTATTAGTCTATCGCAATGACTAACCTGAAGGACAACATGTCCCGTACTTTGGGAGCCTTTGGCATATTCATAAATAAGGAGTTTGCAAAGAACGTAATACGGCGGCGGGCTTCCAGATTTTGGGGCACATTTATGGCTGATTCCTTGACTGTTAAAAGCAAATGAAGCCTAATAACCTACAGAGAAGAAGCAGAGGATCATAAGCAACAGCACATTCAAAAAGAAATAATGTAATGTGTTCACATAAGTATAATTGTCAAGACTACCTTCTCCCTCACTTCTTTATTGTGTGTAAAAGAAGTGTCAATGTTGACAAACATCTGTCCTCTCTCTACATGATATTGGTGCTGAGGTGTTTGCAGAAATCTGGAGAAAGCAGAACCAAGCTAATATCATAAAGCAATACCTTTTTATAGGGAGTTGATTCAAGAAAAAAAAAAAAGATACGCCAAATTCCCATTCGATGTTTCAAACATACAGATGGCCCTCATCCATAACATCCTGTATGATAATTTCTACAATATCTTGCAGGACATTGACTATCTGGGGCTCTAGTTTGGCATCTTCAGATCGCTGCCAGTGGAAAGGGGAAAAGAAATCAATGCTTATAAGACCTGAATAAGCCTTACAAGAAGAAACTGAAGCATGATGGAAAACACCTACCAGCAGAGTTAAGAATTTCTCCAACTTCTCACTGAGTGAGGGCAAGCCACTCATCTTGAATTTCTTGACAAATTTTTTTTCATTTATGCACTGTTCTACTTCCTCACATATCCTGCTTACAACCCTGTCTCATACATAGAAGAAACCCAAAATTCATGAAGATTCGAATAAGAACAAAATAAAATGGGAAAACAAAGGCTATACAAGTATTTCTTTCTTACATCCTATCTTTGTATTCTTGCAGAAGGTTCAGTATGATCTCCTTGAGAGTCTCATAGCATTCAACAACTGCTGAGTACATATACCCATCACTTTTAATCTTTTTAAACAAATCAGCATCATACTCCTTCTTATAATCCTTTGCCATGTCAACAGCTATAGGAATCTATCACATATTGAAGGATTTAGAAAGGAAGCACAAGACATGTCCATTCAATTATAATAAACTTTTGGCCTTAGGGAACCACTCATATGACGCACCTTACTAGCAAGCAAGAATGGAGGCCACTGAATGACAGAAACATAACTTGAGGTGTAAGGGACAAGAAGCAAATCTCTATCCCTGGAAAATTAACCGCAAATAGACATAATCAGAAGCTTGAAATTCAGGCATATAATGTAAGATATGACAGGGAAGCAGCAATTTGAACCTGTTACTTATGAGATCTTCCTCTCTCATAGATTTTATAAAACCATTCCAAACCTGAGAAAAGTATGCAATATTATTCCGTTCATATGTCTCATCCTGCCACAGAAATTCTGTTTGTAAGACTCCTGATACATATTTAGCTTTTACATAGTTATATAATTTATTATAAACAGATACTGAATTTCAAAAAATGAAATGCAGTACCGATTCCTCTGACTTATCCATTCTGTCTCCTCCAGTCCAAAAGCGCTGACTAAAAGCTACTGGTACAGATTGAAATCTGGAGCGGAGCATTCCAAGTGTTCTTATCTAAACGAAGCAAAATGTTAGGATGCAATCACCAGATAGGTATTGTACCACCAATATGAATTTACTATTATTATCCCGAGCAATTTTTTCGAAAAGTTTCTTATAAAGATAGGTTTTATGATGCTGCTTATTATCAAATAATACAATTTTTTTTTTCTTGTGGGTTTAAAGAAGAAATCACATAAAGGGGAAGTTACAAAGGTTCAATATAAAATATTGCAATAACCGTGCCACTAACCTCTCCCAAATGGCTGAAGGCTCCAACAATCCCACCAAATAGAGTAGCATAAATGGCATACCATATTTGAGTATCCATAAAATAAACCTATTGATTAATAAAACATATAAGAATGGAATTAATTAAAACACATAAATGAGAAAGCAAAAGCAATGTAACGAGATAAGTTCATCACTCAAAAATTCCTCTGAACTCACCAGAATAATTGGAGCCCATATTGCAATGACAATACATATGTTGTGAGTCTCTGTAGCATTATAGAATGTGAGATTGAAGCTAGCTATATTGACAGAATATGTGGTAAAGATAGCAACAAGGACGTAGAAGTTACCATTTTCTGGAAAGAATTCATGCCACTGGTAATTATCTATAGGCATCCTCATGATTAATTTTGTTGGTCCAACGAGGGGCAATATCTATTGAAAGATTAGCTTAGTAGACCAGATAAACAAATTTAATGAAGTACTATTTAAAAAACATTTGGTGACCTTCATACAATAATGACACATGAACAAAGATAATACATGAAACATGATTGCAAGAATTCAATAGTTCATTTATTGGGAATTGATTTCATGATATTTTTACTTTCTGCACAAAATTACAAATGAGAGAAAGAGATAAAAAGGACAGGCATAAAGATGCTGAAACTGTGTATTTCTACTACAACACAGAGGCTATATATATAGGATTATTATAATTATGCAATGAGACAGTTTCCTAAGTAGTGTGATTACATTATTTGGTTCGACAATACCATGACTCTAAACACTATTTACAATATAATGTCATCAAAAATTACGATTAAATCTCCATATTATCATCATTAAGCTTGTATAAAGAAGAAACTGTGGTAATATTTGAGTTGAATTTTATAAAATTAGAATTTGTATGCAGATATGTTACATACAATTTAGAAAAAGTTTATTTATAATAAATTATTGATTTTCTTCACTCAATATACTTGTTGAAATTATGTGATTTAGGTATGGAAAGAGAAAAAGGGAAAATAAAGACACTGAAGACACACAATATTAAATTGATGTCATATATTTTGAAGTGATTCCAAAGACAAAGTCCTATTTATACTGGGAATTAAGTCCTAAACTCCTAGCCCTGCTTATCCTAACCTATTATGCATAATTCTCTTCTTCTAAATATTTTGTAGATATTTTAACACTAAAAAATTTGAATGGATATTTTGACAGAGAAAGCAGGTTTGTCATTCAAGACTTTAATCTATCACTCTCTTGGCATTCAAGGCATGATTTTTATTTTATTAAAAATCATAGTCAAACGTTATAAAAAGTAAGGATGCCCCTCATTACTTTGGTTAGTTTGAATAGATACAAGGAATATGTACTTAGCTAACTTAGCTGGGAGAAGGATATGTATTAAATTACAATTATAATTCATCCCATATTTGTCCATGTGCTCAAGCATATCCAGAAAGTGGGTATTTATTTTGATATTCAATTCAACAGCTTCAACTCAATCATTGACCGCATGTATACACGTACAAAGTGACACTATCACTTACATGGGTTTTAGTATTCTCAAGCTACTGAACTCAAAATAAAATAAAATAAAAAACAGTTTATATAATTAATACCTCCACATAGTAGCTGAATGCAAGCTTGCTAATTAGCAGCATGATCCAAAAGAAGGTGTACCTGACATAACAAAATACATATTAAAGAAATACACCTCCATTAATCTGATTTAATTGAAAAAAAAAAATTCAAATATTGACCTGTTGTCCCTAAAATGTATTGGCCAAAAGTTTCATAAATAATATGATGAAAACTCTAAAAGGCAGTTGATAGAGTAGTGCATGTTGAATTAGCCTATTTTGTGGTAAAAAAACTGTGTTTTTGATGGCTTCTTGAAATAGGTTTTGAATAAAAAATAAAAAGGCTTATTTCCCTTAAAAAAAGGGTTCCAAAAAACACTAAATATTTTACGAAGCTAATGATAAATTATGTTTAATATAACAAAAACAATTGAAATTCTACATAATCATGCTTACAAATATCATCTTTCCGAAGAAAAGATTTCTTGAGGACAAATGAAACCAACTAAAAAGTAAAACTTGGTTGGAGCAAAAGGAAGTTTTCCATCTTGAAACTCTGCCAAAGCCCCTTCCCCACACTCCCACATACTGTAAATATAACTGGATGCAAAAGGGAATTTGATAAGAATTTCCCACTTACTTTAGCAGTGAAAACATGCTCTCGTGCATGCCTCTGCCTACATACAATTTTGGCTGCAGCATTGTCAATGTTAGATAAAGTGTACCAATAGGGATCCAAATATTAACACACCAAACTTCTGCACAGGTATTTGCACAAAAAATAAACAAATAAATGCATGTGTTGCTAACCTGAGCCCACCACATCAAAAGGGTAATGATTCGCATATTGGAGCGCTCCATTGTTCTCCGCAGAGGTGGGAGGAAAAAAAGTATTGCAGCCAATATGTTTGGTAACATATATAACACAACAACATAGGTGTAAAGTGACTGGTTCCCCCAATCCCCAGCCCAACTTGTGACAAATTTTATAAGCCCTGTTGGATTCTGTAGAGAACTAGAATAACAGACTGGCAAAACAACCACCCAAACAGCTGCTACCACGAATTTCAGAAAATACCGAAGCAACTGAGTAAATTTCATACTCCTCAATGCATTCCATGTGAGAATAATATCAAGAGTTACTGCAAATAGAAGATATCGAAAATAGTTATAAAATAACAACTGTAATTGCAATTGGTAGTTTGATACTACAAAATGAATAAGCTACCATCATTTTAGAAAAAATAAATAAACATTTTATATTTGTTTACTAAAGAACTAAACAACCTCCAACAGAAAGGAGTAGTAGATCTTTTTGCAAATCTTTCCATTTTGGAGTTAGGATTTGTATGCATACAAAAATAGATAGATCGATAGAGGTTTACCAATATAGCAGTGGAGACAGAAAGAACTAAGGTTGATAGAGAACGAGCAAAGATGTTACAGTTATGCAGCAAGAAATTTAAGTTGCAGGCTGTTATATATTGATACTCTCTTACGTAGCTACTAGTTGAGGAACTACACAGTCAGCTTAGTTATTCAGTTAATTAGTTTCTTGTAAGAGTATGTAAGAATTAGTTGTAACTGATAGTTGCCAATTGTCAGTGTTAGTTGAATAACAGCACCTACATGAGTGTTTGGTCTGTATCAAAGCAATTCAATGAACCAAATTCATAGTTCAGAAACTTTCTAGTTTCCTTTTATCTCATTTTCTTTTCTGTTCAACATTCTCAATACAGGCCAAGGTAGACATGTTGATTCAACATTTTGAAACAGTTTCATCATCATCATCAATAACAACAGCCAAGACATCTTAACCACATTTGTCCAATCAAATATGAAGACTCTTGCTCATTTAACACTACATTCAAGCATTGATGCAGCAACTTTAGTTCATTTGACATTGTACATACGTGTTACCTACAGGTCACAACTTAGCCCTAACACAATATGACCGGGAGTGATCCATACACAGGTTTCAACAAGTTTTACATAGATTGTTGAAGGGCCTAACACAACTTCCGTTATTTGGACTTTAAATAGACTATGGTGTTAGTATATGCACTAGGAGCCTTTATGTTATGAATATACATTTTGTATCATGATTATTTATTTTAATAAATGAGACATTTTAGATAATTATTTTGTAATAATATAATGAAATGTTTAGAATATTAAATATAATTTTGTATGATATCAAGTAAATGATTTGATTGTGAGATAGTACTTAGTTCTATTCTTAAAATATTCTTAGTCGATTATTAATATTAAGATAATATAATACATTGAGATTAGTGTGTGAGTGAATTGATAATCAAGTTCTCACAAACCTATATATTAGGAGTAATGATGTATTGGACTAACCCAATATGGGAACATTGCATGAGTGTTGTAAATGGTATTTAGTGTGATAATGATATATATGGTCCTTTGATCTAAAGTCACTACGATTTTTACATAACGAGTTCTATATTTTAATCCCATCAAACGTCACTTGTAATGAGGAAATCATAAAATTGGAGACTAGACGTAAAATAAATTATGTGGAGGAATGTGAGTAATCTAGATGTGATTTGTTCCTGCTATATAACTGAAATAATATTTATAAAGCCTTCTAATAGAGTCAATCTATGGAATGAATGACCATGCTTAGTACAATAAATGATATTTAATTGGAAAACTTTGCTTGGGTATCAAAACAATAAATTAGACTTTACAAGGTAACATGTTTCATGTCATGTTCTCAATTAGATATAAGGAAAAATGGACTAATCATATAATATATATAGGTAAAAGTCCGCTTTATCTCTTTATATGTTTGGTCATGTGCAGTTTAGACTTTAACTTTTGAAAGTGTACAATGCAACATATAGTTACCAAATTGTGTGAAGAAACTTTTTGGTTACTAAAACATCTAATTTCTCTGTTCTTTGGACAAAAATACCCTCAAATCCTTAATTTTTCCTCTCTTTGCAACACCATGGGATTCCTGACCAACACCAGCACGAGTGGCAGCACCACCATCGCCACTGTCACGCAATGCTGCTATATCAACGCCAGCAATGCACCAATCTCAAACTTATGCTTCAGTCGAACCACGCTCCCTGCTCAAAGCGCGCCCAACAAAATGCTATTGAGAGAGAATATGTGAAACAATGGAAGGATGCATTGGAGACCAATGCACACTCTATTGCTCCCTTTCTGATTATGTGAATCTTCATCACCAAGTATTCGAGAGTGGGGAACGTCTTGATCACTACTAGGTCTAGACCTCTTGCCGATCACTGAGAACATCTTGCGATGTTGATGAGGTTGTAGATGTTGCTGGAGGGAGAGTAGGCGCAGTGGCAGATGTAGATAGAGAAGAAGCCCATGAGCAAGAGTGTAACAATGAGTATGACGACTATGATGGCCATGGAGGGGCTGAATCGGTTGCAATAGGAATAATTTTGGTTGTTGTTCCTAGGTTGTGCTTCGATAAGGGGGAGGATTAAGAGGAGGAGAATCAGGGGTATTTTTGTCTAAGCAGATAATAAGATGTCTGAGTAACAAAAGGATTTCTTCATACATATTGGTAATTATAAGATGTTGCAGTGCACACTTTAAAAGTCAGGATCTAAATTGTATATGATTAATGATATAGGGGTTAAAGCGGACTTCCCCCTCCATACACACACACACACACACACAAACACACACACACACACACACACACACACACATATATATATATATTACATAAATAAGTTATGTCCATTGGATGATATTCTTGGTATTTATAAATAGTGATATATTATTAAATGTCACTATTTATAATATTAAATATAAATAATTTATACTTAAATATTGTAAACTAAATATTAAAATTATATATAGGGTTGCACAGAAGAACAAGTCTACTAGAGAAGTCAAAGTCTATTTAAACTAAAATAAGACACATAATGAATAAACCTAAGGATTGAACCATGCTATTTAGTGATTTTTTTATATGTAAAAGTGCATTGGATGTGTAACCTTAATTACATGTGGCCGTATTCACTCTATCGTGATTACTAGCATAGCGATGGTGAAAGACTAGTGAACTATTTTTGTGAGTATCTAGAGAGACGTGATAGTAACTGCCACGTTTGCCAAAACAAGGTAACTCAAATCAAAATTGTGAGTGTATATGTTTGCTATGAGATGTGATAATCACATGGGCATTTGAGAATCAATGTTCCACTGCCACTATTATGCATACGATTCCTGACATATGAGACCATAGGCAGAGTTTTTGAAACAATTCAATCATTGAATTTAAATTATTTTAATGTAAAAGCACTTCTTTCAATATTTGATCCACAATTCTTAGTCTAGAGTTGATTTCTTAGACTCCTTTTGGAAGGTGTAGGAAATAATTTGTTAGCACATAGCCTACCTTCAGCTATATCTCCTACCATTCATTCAAGAGCTGTTCTTCTAGAGGTCGAAAAGTATCAGTCAAATTTTTCTGTAGTTATTTGATATTTAATCCTTCTGTCATCTTTTCTCTCCTTTAAATAAATCTACTTAAGATATATTTCGATAAAAGTAGGAACAACAAAAAGCTTAGACATTTAGGAATCAAGTACCTTGAAGAAAATTGAGAAAAGCATATGTAATGAATATAGTAGTAACATCTCTGAAGACATCTCCATCAAAAAACACTCCAACAGGTTCCAAGGAACTCCATGCAATAATAATCATTGCCTGAAACGAAGACTCACATATGAAATAAAACTTGCATGATGAAGTTCAAGACTTAACCATAGGTCTTAGCATTAAGAAAAGTCAACATAAAGAACATACCACAGGTCCAACTACTACAATTACCTGTAAAGCCAATATAAAGAATATCCACATTCGATCAAAACTCCTATAAAGATGCCAAAATGTACGCACTTCAACAAAATTTGTTTTGGGCTTCGTCTTACCAGCTCCAGTGCTGGCTTTGCTATGACCCTGTGATTGGCAATTATACTTCAATAAAGGTCTCCATCAAAGTAATGCAAGTAGGGCTGGTAATCTGAGTATTAACATACAGTACTGCTAATGACCAATGCAACAATTTTCTAAATATCGAAGTCAAGAAGTAGGCTGTATAAATATGTCTGTAGGAACTCTAAGAGCAAGGGAAAAGGAGAACAAGAACAACAAAAATGAAAACACAAAATAAACAGCTTTACATTAAACACCATTTCAGCTTGAGCAATAGAACTTAAGTTCTGCTATATGCATAATTATATAAATGATAGAAGTCTCTAATTCAATAAAGGCCATCCACATCCTATTCAACCAAATACTAGAAGTTAGATCCTGCAACTCCTGGCAACTTTTCTTCTTTTTTTTCTTTCTTTTTTCCATTATAAAAAAGAAACAATTTATTAGAGGAAGAGATAAAAGTACAAAAGGTTGGAGGATTAGAAATCCTGAACTAAGACCATAAAAAAGGGGAAAAACACACAAAAAAAGAAGGAATGTCTTCATAACTAGACAGTATAAAAGTGTTGTTCAGTCCCTCTGCATATGAAATATAAATACTCTTAAAAAGTACATGTGCTGAACACCAAAATGAAACCATGAATTGTCAAAAATGAATTGATCTGCATTTAACTCTTTTGGTCAATTTGGTGATAATTAGTTGTTGTATGAATAATTTAGTTATTTTAAAATATATATATATATACACATCACTTCACTAACGCTGATGCCAATATCTTTCTAATTGGATTTTGTGCACAAGTTACTGTTGGCTTATGTGCTGCTCACACTTTTTAGAAATATTGAAGCATTCAAAATGCCTACTCCTAGCAACTTAGCTTTTAGGAGACATTGTCCTTGAAATATCTAATAAAGTTAAAAATATTATTTACCCAAAACTCTGTCCCAATCAATTAAGAAAACTAGGCTTAACTCACTCCCAAAAGCTAGCTCATAGGAGGATGTTTGCTCTAGTCTTATAAAAAGTATTCTGCCTCTATTTTTAGCCAATGTGGGACATCTTAATACAATCCAAATTTCTGGCGCAGGGCTCATTCATGTGGGTTCTATGAGAGTTGGCACTTCATGCTAGTAGTAACAAGATTATTCTTGCTATTGATTTTTGTTTCAGTAAATCTCTTATGGACAAAACAGTATCAATCAATAAAATAATTCTTTGACAAAGGGAAAAAGAAAAAAAAAGGATATTACTTGGCACATTGTCAAAGGCATAAAATATGGCATTTAACATGTGAGGAGAAATTATTTACACATGAAGAATATAGAGTAAATGATATGGTCACATTAAAAACAAACCAATTATTCATTTATTGCTAACTACATTCAACATTTGATAGAAGAAAAATGACACACACACAGACAAAATGTAAAGAAAAAGATACAGACCCAATGTGCTGTTTGTGTCTCATCTGAATGCCTAAAAAAGTCTGCTTCGAGATTCAACGGCCATTTTAGATCAAAACATCTGTTAGACCTGGAAAAGGACATATTTGAGCTTCTTCTTATCCAAATTGTGTGTGTGTGTGTGTGTGTGTGTGTATATATATACAACCCACTGTTTCAAGTGTTTTCAATATTTGATGAGTAAAAATTCAATGAAACATTTACCAAAAGTATTCATTAAGATCATCATAATTTCTCCATTTGGAATGACTTGCCTTGCCTTTGTTGTTTCTCTTTGCTTCCTTTCTCATCAAATACACAAACAAGTTTGAGGCACACATTTGAAAGCATGCAACAAATAATCCAATTATTGCCGTATCACACTGACCTTCATTAAAACATCATATATCGGTGTTATAACTTCCCTGAGAAAATGTTCATCATCACGTGCTAATACTTGGTGTCTGCCCCCAGTCACATGATGTGCGTGCTCATGCATATCTAAAATCTGCAAGACTTCATTGGACATCTTTGGGGGGAAAAGAGAGAGAGCGAAAGAGTTATTAACACAGTATGTATCCCATGCTTGTTATGTTGCTCTGTTAAAGCTTGAAATTGAAAATGAACATAGCTACTGGGTCAGGATTAGTGCTACTAGACTGTAGAGTTCTTACTATACAAATTTATGACTTGAATTTACTTTCCATCCACATGTTTATTTATATTAAGAAACTTGGGCCTAAGCCTAACTCAGGAGGACTATCCTAGTCCTTATAAAGACTATTTTGACTCTATTCCTAACAATGTGAGACATCTTAACTTAACACACTCCCCTCACGCTTGGACATTTGTGGGCAGCCCAATATTCAAACTAAATAAACTCTGATACAATGTTAAAAAATTTAGGCCTAACTCACTCCCATAAGTTAGCTCATAAGAGAAGGACTACCCTAACCCTCAAAAAGTATTTTAACTCTATTCCTAACTAATGTGGAAAATCTTAACAATTTAAAACCAGAAGTTTGACAATGTAGCATGGCTTTAGAATTGGGGCTACAAAGAGTTGATTCTGGCAAGATAGTAGATGTTCTCAAAATTAAATGGCAAAATGTCTCCATCCCACAAACTTAGTTTAGATAAACATGCAACTTGCTACATTTCATTTGCAAATGTTATAGGATAGTACTTAAAAATTTCAGGAATTGATGATGTGAGGAAATTTTTTTCCTTTCAAAGATATATTCTGCAAATACATTGATGTACAAAATGGAAACTCTAATTTTATGTGGTTTAGAGAAGGCTTTTCTTAATTAGAATTAATTTTGGCAAATAACTAGAATGACTTTATTTGTTTAATCTGAAAATAGAATATACCCTGTTCTATTCATGAAATATCTTCTGTTTAATTTCAAAGTTTCATTTTGTATAAGAAAAATGATTCAAGAGATTAAAGAAATTGATGAATAGAGAATAGTCAAAGGTGGAATAAAAAACACATGTAATGTCATTGATCGAGGTGATAGTCATTCACAAGAAACATTTTGTTTAACATGATGAAACATAAGTTCGTTAAAAGTTTTAGGAGTTATTTGGAAAAGAGAGTTTTGGAGGGGAGGGCAAATTTTATATTTTAAATAAATATATTTAAAATTAATATTCTTTTAAAATTAAAGATATCAATTGATGTATTAATATAAATTTAATGTATTAATCATGTATTTATCATCATCATAAATGATATATAATTTTTTTAATTTAAAATTAAAACATATGTCCTTCTCCTTAAAAACCTTTTCCCAAACATACTCTTAAAGTATTGGTATGAGATGAGAAACTCACAGAACAAGCAAGGCAAAATGAACGCTATGTTATTAAGAATGTTTGACAGATAGTAGTAGAAAACTTACACAATGGAAAATATAGCAAAGACATTCAGGCATAAAGCGAATATTTGAAGCCTCTCCCCATATTAGAAGATAAAGTGCAATGAAAATCAGCTCTATCTGTTGTGTCTCATATTCTTCTGGATACCTATAAAGTATTAAAAAAATTGCATATACCAAGGTGAAATGAATCAAAGAGCTCTTGTTAAATAATTATATGAAACACAATTAAAGGTGCAAATCCTTGGGTTTTATTAACTCACAGTAAAACATTCAATTACCTAATATTAGATTTACAACGCACATAATGACACCAAGACTCATAATTTTTGAAAATTGTAGTCATCAACTTTTCTACAGTTTCTTCATGGAGCTGCAACAAGCTTCTTATCAGTTTGCAATATGATAAGCAACATTGAAATTTAGTATGATCCTGTCCATTAAAAATGAAATAGAAAAAAAAAACAATAAGATTTTGCATGAAACAATATTTTACCTGAGGTGATGGATTCTTGTTCCTTATATTCATGTTGGCAAGTAATAATATAAGGTGCTCCCTTTGATTTGCCACATTTCCTTTCTTCATATCCCAAAAAAGAAATAATCATTAAATCAGATCATTCACAAGAAAAGCACACCAAAAAAATAACGCATAGCTGTATTATTTATGGGAAGCCAACAATAAAAGTTGAAAAGAAGTATAACTTTGATGCAAAAGAGAGATTCAAATCCACTCCTTTGAGACATACAAGATGATTAAAATAAAATAAAATAAAACACTACAATAAAATTCTATAAATTCTTAGCATAACTTTCTGTATGGTATACTGCCAATATGTAGATGCCATTAATATTGTGAAAAATCAAGAATAAAATTTTTTCATTATTTTCACTATACCATGAATTTTGATAAGTTTTACTATTTTAAAAAAGGAATTAAATAATAGAAAGAAGAGAAATATACAAAAGGAGAGCAAGAAATCCTTGTAGAACAACTTCTAAATAAATGAAATCATGACATAAAGAAGGAAGAATAAGCTACATAAGCTCTCCATTCCCTTTATAAATTAACAAAAACTCAAAAAAATAAAAGCAAAGCTCTAAAGAAAGTACAAGCCAAAGATAAACAATGACATTTAATTGTTCATTTGTCATGTTTTTAGTGAGAAAAACCTATTCCATAGAAGGCTCAAGGAAGATATCTCCACTGAAAAACACTCGCATTTTTCTAATTGAGAGAATGTTGATTGGAGAAAAAAATTAGAACGTGTGAAAGGAGAGCTAAGAGGATTCTAATCCTAACACTTATCTTCATTATCTTATTTCAATTGAAAGTTATCATGTTCTTTAATTCATACTTTAATCTTTGTTTTTTTAAAATTAAAAGAAATTAGAAAATTACAAACATTAACTTGTCATAGAAATTTATACTTTGAAATTCATTTAGTTCAATGTATTAATATCAACTTAATCTTTCAGTCAATTCAAATAGTAGGAATATAGGAAAAAAAGGGTATTTGAATCCAATACTCATGGAAATGATATCTTTGTATTCTATAAAACAATTAGTGCACTTGCCATGATTTTAATCTAAAATCAAAGACCAAGCTCAATGAAGATATTTCCACTGAAAATCACTGGCATTTTTCTTCAGCCACAAACACAAAACCTGCAAATGATTATGCTTTAAGCATTGCTTAGATCTATTCTCATTCCAGATAACAAGAAAGATTTTTTGTTCAAGAGCCCTTTCCAAATTTCAACCTAATTTGAAGGTCTGGTTCCAAACCTAATTTCAACCTAATTTCACCATTTTTTTCATTAATCAATATCCTGTTGCTTCCAAACCAGCCTAATGTTAACACATGTTGAAATGAGTGCATGCTTAGTAATGCTTTTTCCAGAGAAATAGACACATTTTTTTTCAGAAGGTATATCAAGATATTGGTAAAAACTAAACATTTATTTTTCAAAAATAAATTGAACGAAAACATATCCACTAAACCTTCAATCCATCCCTTCTAAAACTAACCCTAGTCTATTATAAACTTGATTCCTTTGATCAAAACATAAAAAATTGATCCCAATTCGCCTACGAATTCAACTATAATCATGTGCCAGTCTATCTCACTTCATCTACCACCATCTATAACCTAAAACCCTTTAGAAAGGGAGAAACCCTTTATGAAAGGGAAAACCTTGGAGGAGAATTATCTACTTTTTCTATGTTGTGAATCAAAATTCATTATTCAATAATGAAAGCATTCTATTCCCATATTCTGTTTCTAGATTTGTAAATGAAACTCCCCGTTTTACTTTAAAAGCAAAAAAAAAAAAAAAAAAAAAAAAGAATAAAAGAGTTAGAGCGTCACCCCTTTCATTCTACATTTACTTCCTTCTTCTTTCACAGTGCCCCGCTCCATCAGTTCCCTTTTCTTTTGACACAACCCCTCCCCCCAAGCACGCTTAGTTTTGCATCACTTCGCCTCTTAGTGTGATAGGAGAGAATAAATAGCAATTGTGAGAAAATAAATAGGGATTGAATTGGAGAATAAATAAGAGAAATTGCAAGGTCAAGAGAACGTAGCGGCCGATGCCTTGTCACAAATGGAAGAGGTTGAATATCAGGCTCTCACTGTCCATTCTTCAGAATCTGAATTGGTGGAACAAATCAAACAATCTTGGGTCACCGATACCAGATTGCAAAAGGTGATCATGGAACTGCAAGCCAATACAGGGTCTCATAGACATCACACTTGGCAGAATGATGAATTGCGCAGGAAGAGAAGATTGGTGATTGGCAATGATGTGCAACTCTGGGAAGATATCGTCAACTGGTTGCATTCTTCTGCTATTGGTGGCCATTTGGGCAGAAACGCCACTATACGGTTGAAGTCAGTGGTTTATTGGCGAGGAATGACTAGAGATGTGAAAGCGTTCATCCAACACTGCTCAATCTGCCAACAATGTAAATATGATCCTGCTGCTTCCCCCGGTTTACTTCAGCCTCTGCCTATTCCTGATCATATTTGGCAGCATATAACCATGGACTTCATCAATGGTTTACCTCCTTATGGTAAACATGTTATCTTTGTTGTTGTGGATCGATTAAGCAAAGCTGCACATTTCATGGCACTGTCTCATCTCTACACAGCAAGCGATGTTCCTAGATCATGTCTTCAAACTTCATGGTTTTCCTGCCATTATCACTAGCGATAGAGACCCTATCTTCATTAGCAACTTTTGGCAAGATCTTATAGCTTTTCAGGGTGTTCAAGTGCAGCTTTCTTCAGCTTACCACCCACAAACAGATGGTCAGTCGGAGGTGGTGAACCGTTGCTTAGAGACTTACCTGCAATGCATGATTGTTGATGCCCCACAACAATGGTCTAAGTGGTTGCCATTGGCAGAATGGTGGTACAACACCACCTACCATACTTCTATCCGCGTCACCCCTTATGAAATACTCTACGGACAGCCACCACCAGCCTACTTACCTTATCTTCCTAGTGATTCGAAGAATGAGCTAGTAGACAAAAGTTTAACCAAGCGCGAGCAGATGTTAAAGCTGTTGAAATTTCACCTCCGAAGAGCTCAAGACCGAATGAAGCAGTTTGCGGATAAATATTGTAGTGATCGACAGTTTCAGTTAGGAGATTTTGTTTATGTTAAGCTTCATCCCTATTGTCAAGTTTCTGTTTCTCATCGGGTTAATGCTAAATTGACACCTAAGTTTTATGGCCCCTTCAAGGTGCTGGATCGCATAGGCGCTGTGGCTTACAGACTTCAACTTCCTGCTGAGTCTCGCATTCATAATGTTTTTCATGTTTTTCAACTACGGAAACATATCGGCACTGTGGTTACTACTACAGATCTTCCTGCCAGCACTGATGCAAGCCTTGCTTCCCGTGAACCAGAATCTATCTTGGATAGAATGACTGTCAAGCGAGGCAACTGGGCTGTTACTAAAGTTCTAGTAAAAAAGAAACACCAACTTCTGGAGGATGCCACATGGGAGTTTTACTATTTTGCAGCAATTTCCTGCCTTTCATCCTTGAGGACAAGGATGTTTTTCGGCGGTGGGTAATGATACGAGAGAATAAATAGCGATTGTGAGAGAATAAATAAGGATTGGATTGGAGAATAAATAAGATAAATTAGAGGGGAGTGATTTTTGTTAGTTACTCTGCAGCTATATATAGGGAGAATAATAGTTCTTTAGGAGAGATTTACATAACAATTCACAATTATTTGTACTTTTGTTCTAAATAATAGAATTTCAGAATCCTTTTTTCATCTCAAGATTCCCTATTTCTCTATAGTTCATCAAGTTCTTGTAATTCCTTAAATTATCATATCATAGTGCCATTCCTCCCATTTTTTCTCATTCCTTCAAGTGGGAATTCATTTTCTTGCATTTATTTATCCTTTTGAGATTTTGGAAAAAATCCAGTAATCCAATTATTTTTCTCCTTGACAAGGAGAACTTTGAGGTGAATTTTTGGAGTGAGAGATAGTGCTCTAACGAGAAAGGGGTGCTACCCATTGGAAAATGGAGAGAAAATTTCTATTTGAATTCCCAAGGTATACTCACAACTCTATGATATAAGAAAAATTAGTTATTGGCATGCTTTATTCATTTGAAGGTATATTTTTAAATTTTAACTATGAATCTATTGAAAGAAGTAATTATTTTAAATTTATTTCTTATGATACATATTTTGTTAAATTATATGAATTATATAAAAGAATGAAAGAAGTGATAATGTTAATTTTGATAGTTTTTAATTATGAGATATATGTATCAAGATCTTTATTATTGAAAATAAAATTGATTTGTGTATAAAAATGACTTTATAACGAAAACGTTTTAGGAAAAAATTATGTTAGAACACCATAACAGTTAGTGGAAATAATGGTCTAAGTGCACTTAATTATACTTCCGAAAGAGAGGGTTACCCGTTAGATAGAGTTGCCAATGCATAGAAAGGGATATCAGCGAGATAGAATTGCTCCTGTTGGGATTAATTACGATTTGATATACCCAAGAAGAGGGTTACCCGTTAGATGAGCTACCCCTAAGGGAGAGGCTGCCCTTGGAAGAAGGGGGCTATCAACAAGATGGAGCTATTTTGGACTTTGGTTCTTTCATGAATGACCCTTACAATACTATATATATATATATATATATATATATATTATAATATTTTAGAAAACTATTATGCATATTTTGGTATATAAGTACTCCATTACAATAATTGTGATAGGATGAATATTTCTATTTAATAGTGTAGTTTTGGACTTTTGATTTATAGCCAACTTTTGGAAAGACAATTAGAATGAAAAATATTTTTATTTAATATTGTTTAGTTTTGAACTTTTGATTTAGGACCAGACTTTTGGAAAGGCAATTTGAATGAATTTATTTTTATAATTCACATGATATAAGCAAGTTCTAAGATATTGAGCTACTTGTGCTTATTTGTTTTACTTTCCTGTTCATTGTGGTTATTATGCCTTTAATAAGTCTGTGTGACTCACTTCTTATTTATTTATTATTTCCAGATCATCAAATAGCGGAGAAGCTATTGGAAACATCAGCTCATCCTAGTAGCAGTAGGTTCCCATTGTTTTGTGGTCCTCTTTCTTTTTGTTTGTGTTAAATTTTGGATTTTTTGCAGTTGTTAAGGAGTTAGATTTTTAGTTTGGTTATGTAATAGATGTTTTTGATATTATAAGAATCTAGGATTGGATTGGTTGTGGTCTAGTTATAAATTGTTCTAACAAGTTATCATAATTTAGAATAATAAAATTACAAAGAAAACACTACCAAAATTTTGGCAAATTTGTCATACTACTTGTTTGAAAGAGTTTATTGTTTCATGTATTAATTTTTAAATAGGCTTGTCACGTTAAGTGGTGTTTCTAAGTAGCTTAGTCTGTGCGCCGGTCACAAGCCCAATTCTGGGTCGTGACATAACAACTTCCAATGAAAGTGAAATTAGGCAATAGAAAATAACAACTAAATCTTATCCCATAGGTGAGGTCGGAAAAAATTAAGTAATAAAATAGATAAAATAATATTCATTACCTGAAACCCAAAAATTGAGGCAATCCAATCAAGTATATCATTCACATTTTTAACCCTCTCTGTAGGCATTGCAGAATCATCATTAGAGGCAATTGAACGAATTATGGGCATTGGAAGATTTTCCACCTTACTTAAAGCAGCAATTGCTGCTTTGATCTACAATTTTAAGAAAAAGAAAAGCAGGTTAAAAAGCTAACTTTCAAGGAAATTATATCATTAACAGAAGCAAAACAAACAATGCATATATCCCATACATACAAACCTCAGGAAGTTCCATGATTGCTGGTTTAACACCAACAGCATATAATGGAAGGATGTTATAGTGTTCATATTGTCCCCTCTTTTTCTCAACATCCTCAGCATATATTTTGGTCTGGCAATAAAACAACCTCAGTACATGTCCTTCTATGTTTAGAATTATTCTACAAATTTTAGTCATGGTAGCCTAATCAAGCAAAACAAACCTTCTCATCAATACTTTGTGGAGGTACCATAGTCTTCAGCACTTCATACAGTACAGTGGCAATCTGAACATTCTTAGCCATCTCCTCCCTTCAAGAACAACACAATCAAAAGAACAAGATTTCATAACACAATTCACAAAACTTGCAAGAACAAATTTAAGATAAAGCCTCACGGTCTTAGGGAATTTTCTCCATCCCGAATTTTTCTCTCATAGAATTGTTGGTAGTAGGCCTGCAGCTCCCTAGGATCACTTCTTTTAACCAGTTTGTCTGTAAGATCCCCTTCCTGCAACCAGGAAATTCTAATCATGTTTAATATATAAACTACTAGGATCTCTTTTTTCAGATCGGCATTAAGAAATGACTGGTGTTCTTATTCACAAATGATCACTATATAGCCTTAACATAATCATTGTTTGATGCTAATGGTTTCCTGACAAAAAGAAGACTTTCATTAAAATGAAAAAGAAAAAAATATTATTAGGCTGAGATTAATATTTTAGACACAAATCAAAAGGACATCCATCATTACAAGCTCAGACACCAATGAAAAGTAACAAAACAGCACCTTCAGGGACTATAAGAATTGCAAGAAAATAAAATTAGATGAGTGTACCTTTTCGAGTTTGTGCAATAGGTAAGTCTTGAACTGACGAACACCACGCCCACCTGATGTTGGATCCATTTTATGGGCCTTCTCAAACGCATGGAAGCGACCTAGTTAAACAAACAGAGGAAACTCCTCAGTGTCATATACTTTTCTGCAAATATTACTTAAAATCAACTTTGATGTGCTGAAAAAATGTTTCCCTTCTATTTTTGGTTTTCATTGCCTTTTTAGAAAGACTTTATTTAAACTTGTGTTTGCTGTCAAAGTAACAATTCTGCAATCATAATCTGGCTTCAATATGATACCTTTAAATGAGAGCTTGTTTTGGATATATATTTACTTATTTATTTTACCAAGTCCTTTTTTCCTTTGGGTTATGTTTGGATTATGTTGAACAGACTAAATTTAGGTTCACTGAAGCAGCCCCAGAAAAAAGGATTTTCAGTAAGTAGTTGGCAACTTGGCGGTTCAAATCCTCACGAGAAATGAAGGGTCTCAGGCAACTCAGAGTTTCTTCTCCCAACTTGAGAAAATGGGTTAGTATTAGTAATCTGCCAAAGCAGAGACTATGAGGAAACCATGTGTCGGTTTTCTGTGTAACAAAGAGGAAGCCACCGTTGAGGTGGAAATGATAAAAGGAGACATATAAGTATGTTCTTGACAGGGGACTGCAGCATAAGGACAACTTTGATGGCCCATATGATGCTAACGATAGGCATCCACTATATCTTAACAATTATTGTTTAATTGAAATTCAATATATTCTTTTTTACATTATTTTGATAAATAATAGAAGTGAAAACAACTTGTTTTACTTTCTACTGTATGCTTTTCATTGAATAGTTATTCAGCCATTTTTATCATTCTTCATTTCTTTTTCCCTATAATTTGGGCATATTCTTTTCTGATGTCCTATGAGAGACTTAATCATGTCTCATCAATGATTACTCTATTCTCGAGATCGAGCATGCACCATAAAGTCAGGCTTCACTCCCTTTCATTTTAAAAACATGTGGACTCTCCACCACATTTTCATAACCTTTATGAGATCGTAAGTAGTGATAATCCTCAATTGGTTTAAAGATTTTGAAGAAGGCTCTTATTTGTTTGGATATTCAGTTCAGTGGTAATATCTCAGTTTCAAAAGATTTCCAACCACTAGGAAATTTGGAAGAGCTCTTTCTTTTCTCTATAGATGATCATATTAACTTAATTTAGCCTTTATTATCAAGTATTCATCTTTATTGCTGAACTCTTTTTCAAAGTCCAATAATTGTCAAAGCTCACCGGAAAGTTTTGTATTTCATTTGGATAGTGGTACTCAACAAGATAATCACTAAAGATCAATTGAAATATCAGAGATGAAATTTTAGCTCTGATGCAATCACCCACTTAATTTCATGTTGCCCTACAGCCAAATCCTTATGATTATTTAAAGTGACGTCAGTGTTGCATGTGCCCTCTTAATTTAAATCAGTTGATTTTTTTCATCTATCAACTTTAGGGGCAGTGAAAGAAATAACAAAGGAACCTCTTCTTTTTTAATCATATCCAACTCTTTTTCTAATGTCCTTTTTTTCTTCCCCCTCATAATATTTCTTCTTTTAACCCCTCCCCCCCTTTCTTTTCCTTCCACAAAACAAATTATAATCATGCAATAACATGCGATACAAATTTTATATTTTAAGTGTTGTCTCAATTGTTGTTCATTTTGGCATTTTGCAACGCTTAATTGGGATAAACCCCCCCCCCCCGGCCTTAACTTTTGCACTTCAGAATACTATAAAACAATATATTCTTTCATTCTGAAAAAAATTAAAAAAAAAAGGACAAAATGCACAAATCATCCAAGGAAATCCAGTGTTTACCCTTTAATACCTTTAGTCCTTTACTTCCATACTCAAAACAGAAACAATTCCTGGTGAACATCACCACTTAACAACTAACTAGTCACAATACAACACTTACACTATTTTCCAATGATTAAGCATTAAAAACAATCAAAACCCAATGGAAAAATACTCACAAAGATAGGCAACTCTAGGATTCTCCTCCTCAATTTCAAGTGCTGCTCTGAGAATTGGCACAAGCACAGCAAGTGAAGAAGGCACAATCTCACTGTCCACAACACCTTCCTCATTTCCCAATTCCACATTCCTTGTTGGGGCCCTTTGCATCCTCCTTGATTGTTGCCTAACCATCTCAAAGGGACCCTTTGTGCCACTAGAACTGGCCATGTCCCTTCCACCACCAATACCAATACCAATACCAATACCAATGCAATGTTTAAGGTTCCTTCCTCAATGTTATTCTTCTTCTTCTTTACCACCCAGAAAGCTCCAAAGCTCTTGTGGTTTGAGTGAAGAGTGAGGGAAGCTAAAGTTTCCATCTTTTTGTAATGGGGTAGAAGAAGGAACCAAAAAGATTGATTCTTTGATTGAGAGAGAGGTTTTGGAATTACTCTGATAACAAGGGAAAAGGAGGAAAAAATGTAAAAGAAAAATAAAAAATATATAAAGAAAAAGAAGGGAACAGAGTGTGGTGCAACTGCTACTACCACTTTTTGTTTTGCCGAGTGCTTTTTCTTTTGGCGATAAACAAAGGAACCTTAACATGCAAAAGATGAAGAGGTTCACTTCACACATCAGATTTCATTGTTTTGGATTTTTATTCTTTTTTATTCTTGAGAAAAGTGAGTCTTTGAAACTGTGATTGACGAATTGTTAAATCTTAGATGCCAAGGAAACTAAGTCCTTTGGAGTTTGGAGTTGCCATCAATGATTGTGTTTTCAAAAAGCATGCTAAAAAGAAAAAGGGTTGATGGAAGGTAAGTTAGTGTATAATATATTAGTGTTGTTATGCTGTACTCTCATACTATTCCAGAATAATTTGCATCTTCTTTTGTACCATGTTTCAACAGAATTAAGCAGATTTTCACAAACGTAAGAGCTAGATGTCACGAAAACAATTGTACTATAATTTATGTTTGATTCGATTCATTTATCTTCTCTGACTTAACTGAATTAGGGAACAAATCTAATTCTCGATCTAATTCAAGAAATTTTTATATATAATAATATTCACTTTTTATAAATTTTAATTTATTTCAAGATACTTTTTAATAAAAAAATTAATATTCTTTTCTTTCTCTTATAATTATATTAATAAGAAAAATATTTTACTTTAAAAAATAAATATTAAAAATTAAAATATCCTCGCGTTTTGCCTCTTTTCTATATACACTTCTCTTTCTTTTTCTCCTGTGTGAGCCTTGCATCAGCCTCCTTTAGACAAAAATAAAATTTAAAAACTTCATTTCATTGATAGAAGATTGTTTTAATAATAATAAAAATGAACTAAAATATAATTATTATTGATATTTAATGTCTTATTTCAAAATATAAAAAATGATATAATTATATTATAATGGTGATTTATTAATATTTATTATATTTAATATTAATTGAAAATTTTAATTATTAATTTAATATAATATACAAATTCAAGTAATGTGATACAATATATATATATATATATATATACATGAATTAGATCCATTCATACTGATCTGAAATTTGAATATTTACATATTTTAATAATATTTTATAAAATATAAAATTGACTAAAAAATTTTACAAAATAGATTAATTATATAAAATTTTATTTAAAAATAAAAAGAATAAATACTTTATCGTATTATTTTATTTTAACGTGTAATATGTTTTTAAAATATAAATAAATATTAACTTTTTAATAACATACATATATTCAAATATTATATAAAATTTACAATACATAATTATTAACACAATTAAACGATTAAATTGGTCCATCTTATTATCTTTAAAAAATGATTAAAAATAAAAGTTTCTAAAGTTGAGTTCTAATATGATAAATAGATGGAGGTAGTTTGTGATAATTAACTCTTCAGAAACATTTTGAAGTAGAAAAGGACGCAGCATTTGTTGACATCTGAAATCATTAATGATATTCAAATGGCAACGACTCAATCAAAGAATAAAGCTGATTCGCTGAGAACCCTTTTTATTCGCAGCTCAAAAATCCCTCAATTTTCATGATCATACCATAGAATAAGAATCTCCAATCTAAGCTCAAAATATATGTGAGAACTTATCTTATTTATAAAATGTGACACCTTATTTTATTCTACTTAATAAAGTTCTCAAGATTTCTATTAAGGTTCTAAGTTTTTTCTTTTTGTTATTTCATAAAATTTTTATAAGTTTTATTATATATCGCAGATATCACTCTTTATTGATTAAGTAAATCTCACAAAAAAATTTAATAATAAAAATATATTAAAATTTTAATTTATAATTTTAGCTCTTATACTTTTTTTTGTTTTTTCTAATTTACATTTTAGTATTTATAAAAACATTATAAATTTACTTCCACTGTTTATTTAAGTTATAATGGTATTATTATATTTTTTAATATATACCAAAATACATAATATGTTATATGTAGAAATCAATATGTAAGTTTTTTTAAATATAAGAACCAAAATAAAGTTCAAATATCATTAATAATTAAAATGAGAAAATATGTTAAATATAAGAATTAAATTTAACATTATTTTATCTTCAAAAAATAAAGAATCGCTCTTGTTGTATAAGAATTAAAATGTATAAGTTTTTATATATATGAACTAATAACTTGTTATTAGTATTTCTTTTGTGTTTATTCATTAAATTTGAATAAGTTATACATACATATAGATACATGAGACGTATTTAGTGATTATATTTTTTTAATATGAAAATTTGATTAAAATTTTGGGCTATACAATCATATATAGAGTATCAAAATTAAAAATTTAATTTAAAAAGTTATGTAACTTTTTAACAATACACATGATTATAATATTTTAACACACATAATTTTTTTTTATTTTTATACATTTTAAATGCATCACATTAATCTAAAATTTCGCATCAATCAATCATATAAATTAAATGGTGTAGAACTTACTAATTTTTGTTGAACGCACTTTTAACAGTACACTGGCAGGTTATAAAATTTATTTATTTATTTATTATATAAAAATATTTTTTTAAAATATACCAAAATCTAACTTAGATACTCCTTTTAAAGAAAATAAGTGATATATATATATAAGCGAAATATAATTTTTATCTATCTAACCATTAAATTAGAATTACATGTTATAAAAAAAATATAAATTTTTGTACTGAGTTTATTTTTTACAAACTAATAAAATAAAAATTTTATTTCAATACTAAAATTAATTATGAAAATTCATAAAATAAAAAATATTAACTAGAAATGCATCATGTAATTAACTCAATTAAAAAATTAAAAAAAGTAGTCGAGGTAATGAAGGAGGGAAGAGACATAAGAGCGCAGTTTCCATAGAACCACCTCAAAAAAACCTTAAGAATCATAATAAAGAAGCGTCAATGCCATTGCAACTTAGAAGACAAGTATCGGTAACTGATGAAATCTCAACTAATGCTTCCAAGAGCTCCTACAACTCGCATCCTCCTAATCCTTCAGTGGAGGTGGGAGAGCGAATAACTGTTATAGATTGTGATGATGAGGTAATAGCGTCGAGGATACTAGACATTGGCAAGAAGGTTGGTTTGGTTGTACATGGAAATGATGAGCTGGTTCGAGAGAAATTGATTGAAATAGAGGTACGTGATAGAACGATTACCGAAGAACATAGGCTTCGCTTTGATTCTAAATGAAGATTGGCTTATTTAATTGTCGATGGCTGTGGAGCGAGTTAAAGCAAAAGAATATATGTGAAATTGTTCGCTCTGACGGTTTGGAATTCTTGGTGATTTAGGAGACAAAACTTAAGACATGTAATAATAATTTATATGCGTGTCTGTGGGATTCTGTAGATTTTGATTGGTGTGCCTTGCCCTCCATTGGCAGAAGCGGGGGTATGCTTTCACTTTGGGATACTTTCAAAAGTAAAATACTTTTCTCCTTTTCTGGTACTGGGTTCCTAGGTGCTTGCTTACAAGTGTTGGCTACTGAAAACCTATGTGTTGTGGTGAATGCTATGCATCGTGTAGACTACGTGAGAAGAGAAAGTTATGGGAAGATTTGCTCATGACAAGAAGGGGTTTTGACAAATTTATGTGGTGTATATTGGGTGACTTCAATGCTGTGAGACATGTGAAAGAGAGAAAGGATTGTCAAGCAGACAATTGTATCTCTGAAATAGATGACTTCAATTCTTTCATTCAAGAAATGGAACTTGTGGATCTTCCACTTGTGTGTAAAAAATTTACATGGATAAAAGGGGACGCTTCTATGATGAGCAGGCTGGATAGAGTCCTTATTTCTAGTTCCTGACTTGATTAGTGGGGAGATGGTTTCATTCAGGTTCTGAGCAGAGATGTGTCTGATCATTGTCCTATTATTCTTAAGCACAAAGTAGTTAACTAGGGTCTGAAGCTATTTCGATTTAACAATTGTTGGCTGACTCATAAAGGAGTTGTGGAGGTGGTGGAAGAAGCGTGAAAAAGAGATATTACTCTCCCATGGGCTGCCCAGAGAGCTAGCTAGAGGTTGAGGAATGTTAAAATTACATTAAAAAATGAAATATTGAGGTATTTAAAAATGTTGATAAGGTGATCTTTGATTTAACAACTGAGTTAAACTTGGTTGATAATAAAAATTCTGTGATGGAACTTTCTAATGTGGAGAAAGAGCGTCAACAGATATTGGTAGGTGATATTTGGAAGGTTAGGAAGAATATAGAGAGTCTCATAGCCCAAAAAGCTCGGGTGAGATAGGGGAAGGAGGGTGATTTAAATACAAAGTTCTTTCATTTGTGTTAATGGGAGGTGGTGATGAAATAATATACATGCGCTTCAAATTGGGGAGAGATGTATCGAAGAAGTTGATGAGATTAAAGCAGGTGTGATATCCTATTTTGCAGCTCATTTTAGTAGTAGAGGTTGGCTTCAACCTACTATTGATGTTAATGATTTACCGAGAATCTCTAATCTACAGAATGAGGGGCTTGTTAATGCTTTTTCGGAGGAGGAAGTAGGAAGGATGATTTTGGAGTGTAAGGGGAATACAAGTCGGGGGCCTGATGGTTTCAATTTTGTGTTCCTTAAGAGGTTTTGGGGAGTGATCAAGGAAGAAGTGATGGGTATGTTTACTGAATTTTGTAGAAATGAGAAACTACATAGATCTTTGTTATCTTACTTTGTAGCACTTGTGCCAAAAGTGTCTTGCCCACAACAGATATATGATTTTTGGCCTATCTCATTATTAGGTTGTCTTTATAAGATTGTTTCCAAGCTTTTGACAAATAGGTTGAAAGGAGTTTTGGATTCAATAATTTCAGAAGAGCAATCAGCCTTTATCCCAAGAAGGAACATGTTAGATAGTATACTTGTGGCTAATGAAGCAGTTGATTATGTGCGGAGGTATAACAAGAGGTGTTTTATGTTAGAGCTTGATTATGAGAAGGCTTATGATTCGGTAGAGTGGGGATATCTTATGTTTATGTTTCGTAACTTTGGATTTTCAGAAAAATGGGTCAGTTGGATGGAAGCTTGTGTGTGGGGGTAGCCTATCAGCTTTGATTAATGGGTGTCCTACATTGGAAGTTCATATTGAGCAGGGCCTAAAATAGGGGGATCCTTTTGCTCCTTTTCTTTTTCTTGTGGCAGCGGAATGGTTAAGAGTTCTTATGCGGAAGGCAGTGGCTTGTGGGTTGTTCTCTAGTGTGAAAATTGGGGTAGGGGGACAAGATATTTCTTTGCTACAGTTTGCGGATGACATATTGATTATGTAAGAGGCTTCCGTTCAAAATTTGTGGACTTTGAAAGCAGTATTACGTAGCTTTGAATTAATGTCAGATATGAAAATTAACTTTCATAAATCTTGTGTATTGGGGATTAACATTGGTGATGACTTTGAAAACTTGACTGCAGAGTTCCTACATTGTAAGATTGGTAGTTTTCTATTAAAATATCTTGGGTTATAGTTAGGTGTTAACCCGAGAAAGCCTAGTACATGAAAATGTGTGTTAGAGGCTCTTAAAAAAAGGTTAGCATCATGGAAGCATAGATATTTATCGATTGGAGGCATGGTGACTTTGATTAATGTCATTTTTAATTCTATGTCATTGCACTCGTTATCCTTTTTTAAGGTGTCAAAGTCGGTGATAAAGGAGATTGTCACTATCCAACAAAATTTTTTATGGAAAGATGTTAAGGATGGATCTAAAATTTCCTGGGTAAAATGGAAAACGGTATGTAGACCGCAGAAGAACGGTGGCTTGGGCATTAGGAATGTGCAATAGTTTAACTAGGCGCTTCTTGGTAAATGGATGTGGCGAGGTGTTAATTGTTCTAGTTCATTGTGAGTGTGGGTGTTGAAATCTAGGTATGGTAGATTAGCTTCTTCTATTCAGCGTTCATCAGTTCACAACAGATGTTCTTTGTGGTGGCGTGATTTACTAGAGGTTATTCATCAAAGGAATTCATGGCTGGATGAGAAGTTTGATAGGAGTGTGGGTGCAGGTTTATACACTCTTTTTTGGAGAGATAAGTGGGTAGGCGTAGTGCGATTGTGTGAAGCATTTCTGCGATTATTTGCGATGGCGAATAATGTTGAATCATGGGTATTGGAGAATGATTTTCATGATGGAAATAGGTGAGTTTGGGATCTTAGTTGGCGAAGAGGACTCTTTCAGCATGAGTCTCAAGCTTTAATCTTTTGTTGGAGCTTATGGATGGAGTTTCTATTAAATTACTATAAGAAGATAAATGAGTATGGAGGGCAGATTTTTCAGGTTGTTATTCAATGCAATCTGCATATTCATGGCTATTTGAATTTTTTGGTGGTTCTAATAGTGTAGATCAGTGTACGGCAGATGTCTTGCAAAGGTTATAGAGAGGAAAGGTTCCTCTTAAGTATCTAGTATTTTCTTGATAATTGTTGAATGCACTTCCTTGTAAAGGTTTACTGATTGATTGTGGTGTTCAAATTGATGATATAACTTGCTGCTTCTGTTATGGTTTTGAGGAACTTCCAACTCATTTATTTTTAACGTGCTTAGTTTCATCTCAAATCTGGTACTTGACTACGCATTGGCTTGGATTCTCACTGGTTTTGCCTTCAGATTTATCGACTCACTTGCTTTCTTGGGTTAGTGTTGGCTGTAGTAAAAGAGAAGAGATATTAATTGTTTGGGTAAGTACAGTGTGGTCTTTGTGGTTACATAGAAGTAGAATTATGTTTTCTAATGGTATTTTAGATGAGAGAGAAGTCCTAAATTCTATTATTCTGAGGTCCTGAAAATAACTATCATTTGTTAGTAAGGGAGAAACTATTTTGTTAATTGATTAGTATTTGCACCCACGAAATTGCATCCGTCTTAGCTTTGTATAAGTATATTTTTGTTTTCTATTTCTCTGAGTAAGTAATTTTTTTTCTGTGTATATAGGTTTTGAGTTCTCCTTGAACTCTCTCTAATAATATTTATTTTTCCTATAAAATAAAAAATTATACAATGATCTTTTCAAATTTTGGTTTTAAAATCATAATAATAAACATATTACATGAGTTTGTTCTCCAAATTTATATTCATCTATAAAAAGAACTCCACGCAATTACCTAGTCTTGAATTCTGCGCTCTTTGATAAATTTAAACCTACCCATCAAATCTATAAACAATTGTCATCCCTAGCCACTGAGAAATCCTTCACAAACAAGAAAAGTAACAAGATATCCATGAAGACAAAGTTGCATCCTTTGTTTGTGTACCTGGTTATTCCTTGCTTGGGATCAAATTGTTTATTTAGCCGTCAAAATTTATATATGATTTATGTATTATATGAGTAATATATTAAGTAATATATCAATTTATATATTTTATCTTAAAAAATATTAATTTCAAATATATTTATTTAAAAAAAAAATTGCCCTCCCCTCCAAAACCAAAAATAAGGTTTCATGATTACTCATCAGCTGCACTTGTACTTTAAAAGAGAAATTTCTATTTATATTCTTACATCAAAAAGCATTTTGTCAAAAAATAAGCCATATATTACTTTTGCTAGATTCTATGCTTCACAAAGCAAAAAATTACATCCATTTCCCATTTGTTCTCTACAAAAGCAAATTGATCAATTGTACTACTTAATTTGTTTTAATATTTTTAAATAAAAGATAATAAAGAAGAAAATTGCATCTAGTAGTTTATCACCTCACATTACCCCAGATTTAGATAGTTCTTTCAAAGCTTTAGCAATCTTGTCCTCAGTTATTTCTTTAATGCATGCTACTAGAGGACTCTCATTGGGTACAACATCATCTCGTTGGTAGCTTCCTGGACCTCTTAGCATTTCTTCTGAACCCTTAGGCACCACACCCTTCATGATTATGGTCTTGTGAGTTCCAGACATCAATTCCTCATAATCAGAATCCCCAGTTTCTCCAAGAATGACATACATGTTTGAAACATTCAGTCCCCAACGGACAAAGAGATACCTAACATATGATTAAAGAGTAAACAGTCAACTATTGAATATTAAGCATTTCTTTTGCAATTATAAATCATAGTAAGATGTGTAAGATTTGCACACAAACATTGCACTAGCCAAGTCCCTCATATTCCATGAAGCACACACTCCTACATAGACAACGGACAGTGCTAATGTCTAAAATATAGGACATACATATACGTGTCGAAGAGTTGTCTGTGCTTCATAGCTCATATTAATCTTTAAATTAAAGACGAGGAACAGTAGGCTTGAACCTTAAATTACCTACATCCAACTTGATTTCTACCATATTCATAAAATATCATCTTTAATATCGAGAAGTATGAAGAGTTACACCAATACAAAACACAAAGGTATCCAAATTGATGTCAGATAGAAACAATGTTTAAAGGTTTCATGTAATGTTAAGTAAATATTTTCTTTCCTTTAACAACAATAAACTATTTTAAGACAGATTTAAATGGGTTTGAGAGTATATATATATATATAAAACTGATTTATTAAACAAGACTCTAAATAGAATTTTTTTCCCTTGAAGCTCACTTGGCGATTTCTTATAGCTCCTCCCTCCAAAGGAATTAAAATAGATTTCTAGAAACACTCTTAGCATGTAAGCTAGCTAGCATCAGTGCCTTTAATTTGAGTAAGTGTTAACTAATGAGTTCTATAAAAATCTCCTTTACTATTTATTATGAATTGTTACCTGAGTGCTTGTGCTCTTGATGCAAGGAGTGGAATAACTTGCATGCTAGATGACCGCCTACAGTACATAGGATGACATCGTAGGCCTCGCATCCTAAGCTTCTGTCTCAAGTCATCAACTCTCTTTGCCTGAAAAAGGTAATTACTAGCATCATTTCAATCAATAAAATTAGAGCCTTGACAACTGCCAAAATGCGAAAGAATAAAACTTAGTACCATTGGTACTTTTAGTGTTGTTATCTAATCAGAATTAGAGTTTCACCTTGATAATAAAGGTCAGCATATATATCCAAGTAAAACATTGGAGAATAGAATCAAAAGTACATATGGTACTGCACCTAAGTTAACTTACGTGAAAATAGAAGTGAATGTCACACATACCTTACCGAGATCTTTTATTTTGTATGAGATGCAATGAGCATTGCTAGACTTCAAATCTTCCACAATGGGGCTGGAAGATTTTTTTTGTTCTCCTTCAGTAGTATTCATAAGTTTCCAAATAGTTTTCTTTAGACCTTCACAACCCCAACGATAGTCAATATGAGCTGCATAATCTGGATCAGGTGAACACTTTCCATCTTCTGTGAAAGTACCAGGATAGTAAACTTCACTTCCACTACTACAAATTAAAACATCAAAATCATTTACTTGAATTTTGCCTGATTTAAGGAACTCTACAGTTTCTTGAAATGGCATAGCCGTGGACAAAGCAAATCCTGAAACTCTTGCAGTTTGAGGGTCTATCTGAACAGCTTTAATGATCTTTTGCACTATCTTGGTCATATTCTTTTCAGGAGCTCCATTGTTGCCATATAAATCTAGTGCTATAACAATCAACCAACGTCTTCTCCTCAATAGCGGATACTTTCCAGGTACATTGTCAAGCAACTTATTCCCACCATCATTGTCATTTGGACCACTAGAATCTGGCTTTTTGATCTTGCTTAGGACACGCTTCACTTGGTCTTGCATGTCAGTGCCAACACTTGCTCCAGCTAAGTCACCATCAATTGAGAGCCTAAGGGACATGTCCTGCACATCCTTAAGTGAATCATTGAAAGACTCTTCAACAGTTATATTATCCCCTGGAGTACTAGTTTGCCATTGTGGATGCCTCATCCTACATGCTGCCACCCTAGTCAAATAAGTACGACAGTGTTCAGGCCATGAGAAAAGGTGTATGTTCTTCCAACCATTTTTTCTGCAGTCATGCCACATGTTCTTATCGGATAACAACTTGATCAATGCATTAGTAATTGCTTGCTGATCATGAGGGTCCACAAGCAAACCATTGTTTAGTGCCTGACATATCAAAAGGAGACATAATAAGAGGCTACAAGGTCATTACACATCCAAAGGATCCTGTCATAACATGTAAAAGAAAATTTGGAGTCTACAACCACCAGTGTGACAAGATATTGTTGCATATAAATGTTAATTGTATGTTTTCCAAATCTATCTAAGAAAATAGTTCACACTGAAAGTATAAGGAAGGTTTCATGTAACTAATATTAAATTCATTTACCCGATGAATGTCCACTGGTCCACCATTTTTAGTGGCTACCATGGGAAGCCCATGTGCTGATGCCTACATGAGTTTGAATATGTTAAGAGAAAAAAAGGATTATGTAACATTAAATGAGAACAGTATCACCAAAATAGCTAGTTAGTTAATCCTACCTCAATTAAAGTAAGACCAAAAGGTTCCACTAAAGCAGGATTTATGAAAACACCCTGAGAGAAATTTTAAGTTATTAGCTGTTCATAACTGTTAAAATACAGGAATTTATTTCTATGTAAATAGTAAACCACTAAACGTCATCATACCTTTGTTTTTGCAGCAAATCGGTATATCTCTGGAACATCAGATTGCTTGTGATGTTTAGGGTATGCCACTTGCCCATATAGGTCATACTTATCAATCAATTTCAACACTGTTGTGAGCACACTAGCATTCCCAGAAGACATTTCATCTATGTCATCCCTATTTCCCATTATGAGAACCTGTTTGAAAACATGTTAGTCCTTCTGCAAGTACTTAAAAACAGTTTCCATTGAGAGGAAAACTGAATTATGTTAACTTACAAGATTAGCAAGTTTTCTTAAAGGACGGCTTTCTCCAAAGGCTTTTAAAAGAGTGGTTAAGTTTTTCTTTGGATCTGGCCTTGATAAGGCCAGGATCACAGGCTTGTGGGGATTTTCAAAGAAACGCATTACCTACACAAAATTGTTAGTTGGAAGCCATCAACTGTAATTTATGAGCAATATTTGTAAGCATATCAGTTACTCACTTCTGACCAAATTGAAGGCATTGCTTTTGGCGAAGAACCTTCAGCACTAGTAGTAAGCTGACTACTCTCTCCATCAACATCAGAGCCATCTTCCTGGATCACAACATTGCTAAAGTCCATGCCAGGAGTGATAACCTGAAGAATTTCATTAAAAAAAATAGTCTATTTAGGTGATGCAATTAGCATAGAAAAAGAACAAAAAAAGTAACCAACGTATTCATTTGGTATCGAAGTTAAAACTTTAGAGGTAGTTCCATTTCTAAAGGAAGTTTTGCAGAAGTTTTAACTTTTAAAGTACAAGATTAGTTGGCATTTGGCAGATGATTTTTTGTAGTTGAGTTGAGTGGCGAAAAATATTATAACTTTGATTTGAACAATTCACTCTTCAAAATTTTAAGTGGTATCAGTTAACATATTACCGCCATCCTTGGCATGAATCGGCCATGACAATTGACACCACGTCTAGTTCGAGCACGCAGTACTTTCTCAAGCTTGACATCAAATCCATCATAAAGTCCCCACTGCTCCTCAATTTCTTGTCTTGTACTAGTTATAACAAGTTCTGCAGCATCCAGAGAGAGTTCTTCTGCTTCTATTCTCCTCATCATCTTATATGTTGAATTAATATCCTCCTTCGATTGGCGTCCCTGCTTAAGAAGTTGTTCAAGCTTATTTCTTCCAAGTGAATGACCTGTCAACACCATTGGTACATTTAAAGCCCCTGAAAGAATAGCAGCACAATCTCCAGCATCAGCATAATGTCCATGAATTACGTATGGCCAGACAGGTTGGCCTGCACCAACTTGTTCACCCAATACTTTTGACATATTGAGAATGTGGGCTAATGCTCCATCTACAAATTCTTGAATATAGGGCCAAAGAAGTTCTTTTCGGAGGTATTTATCTCGTGGACCAAAAGGTATTCTTATTATATATGCACCACTGCTCTCCCCAACATTATCATCATCATCATCTGCACCTGTTGTTAGCATTTCTGTAGGTTCTCCATAGCTCCAATCAACATCAGGTGATGAGATTTGGCGTGTAAACAAATCTACTCTGTATACTCCAGGCATTTTTGCAAGTGCACGAGCAAGTTCTACCACATATTTAATCTGGAAATATATTTGTTCAAGCATTATCTCCATTGAAGTGGAAGGACAAAAGATAATATATTGTAAATTTGTGATTGTGCGTGAAAATGTCATGAACCTGTCCACCGGTATCAGAATCTCGACCAAGCTCCATGTTTTCTCCTCGAACCAATCCATGCAAACTATGGGAAGTAAAAGGTTGTAAAAATTGTTACATTAATTACATGTCTCTAGAATTTATTTCTTGAAGCGTTTCACAGCAATAGAGACGAAAAAATGAAGCTACTTTAAAAAATAAATAAATGATTAAAATTTCATATGAAACATGTGGTTTCTACTTTCTAATTTATTGATAGTAAATGCTTGGCAATACAATTCCATTTTCATTTTCATTATATTTATTAATAAGTTTGATCCTTAGACAGCCACCACAATACCAAGAACATTTTCCACTATGAAAAACCAAGAAAAAATTTGAAGAACAAAAACGTGCCATTATGATTGTCTCAGATAGCTGGTTTAGTGATTCCGATTCCTATCATCCAAATTAAAAAGTAAAATGCATCTAAAGCAAAGCTAATAATTTTGCTGATCATTGACAAAGGAATAAATATGAATCTATTTGCTACTATGATTATTAGGTATTCCTTGACATACTGACATAGACTAGGAAATTTGTCTAGACAACTTAATAGCAAAATTATCATTTCAAAATAACTTTGGGAGTGTGGATAGTATACCTTAACAGAACAATATAAAGCTTCTTTTCTTTTTTGTCATCTGACCATACTTCCAAATTCGAAGTTTGACGATGGAATTTTTTCTTTGGGGTATGCACTATCTCTCCAATACTATCACCCTTTTCTCCTTCTGACAAATCTTCAGACATGTCCTCCGTTACATCTCTACGTCCTAGTTCTCTCTCCCATCTTCGGCTTGTCACCCTCTGGACTTCCTCCCATTCCAACTACACAAACCACACAAGAATTGCCCATTGTAGTCTTGCATATATCAACTCACAAGTGAATGGTAGTTACCACAAATTTGTTAGATAAAGGACCATGAAAAGTGAATTCAACACTTAACACAAACAATTTAAACTAATTAGCAAAAAAACTTCCTTCTCTATCTTAAACTGGAAACAAAAATAATAATCATTGTTAACTGTTCTTAAATGTGGCATTGCTAAGATAAATAAATTGGATTGAATCTCCGAACCAAAGGACAAGGTCAAGTTAATGTACAGTGCACATACACATACATATTTATGACTAAAATGTGTACGTTCAATAAAAATTACTTGAATCTCTGATGTAAATAAGAATAACAAGTTATCCTACCTTCAGTCACATCAATGCCTCCTTCAAATAAAGAAAAAAAAATCTTCCAAATCACAGAGATTAAAAAATTCAGTATAAATTTAAAATAAAAAAATCCGCTAAGAATATCAAAATATCAATCAAGAAAAAACACAAGCAATTTTCCTACTTGGACAATATCATGCATTTAACTCACTTAAACCACAATAAAATACGTTGCAACGATAAATCTATAATTTGTAGCGTTGAAATAGAACATGTTGAGTGGATTTGATGCTAATCCAAACACACCCTTAATTTGATATTGCCATTGATTCAATCACGCCATTCAATAAATTTAGAATCTCAAAAACAAAAGACATCGTTCGATTCACAAATGAATTCCTGCATGAAACATCTTCAAAATTACATCAACCTTAGAATTCAATAAACTCACAAATCACATCTAATTTCAATCCAATTCTTTTCCATTCGTTAACAATTCCAAACAAAAAGAAAAGGGTAAAAAACAAATCATATGAACCTGTTTCTTCTTGCGAGCAAGATGCCAAATTCTCCAGCACATGTTCTCCAACCTTGAACTTCTCTCCCTTGTGTTCCTTGTGGCAACCACCTTGATCCATGTGCGATACAAATCAGACTCATCAACACTTGTCACCACCTCTTCAACAAAGTACTTTGTAGGATTGAAATGCCCTCCATCTTTTAGAGTCACAGGTGCAGGCTTATTCTCTTCAATGGTTGATGCCCCAGTTGAGAGTATAGCCTCCAGATACCCATTAATCCATTCATTCCCAGCCATCACTATATTCTCACTGATTTTCTCAAAAAAGTAAAAATCAAAGTAAAGAAAAACAATTTTTTTCCTTTTGTTCGTGCTTTAAATAATGAAGTGTTGTTGCTTGAAATGACAATATTACATTAGTGCTTAATCAAGTGCAACAAGGTTTCCAGAATATTAAGGAAAATGAGAACTAATGTTGTTGTGTTTTTATGTGTAGTGAGTGAGTTTGGTTTGTTGTTTTTATGTTTGATGTTGCATGAGGAAGAACGAGGAAAAGGGTGTGTTGGGATTGATGAAGAAGGGTTGAAAGATAGCGTTTTTGGGTTGTGTTTGGAGAATTACGAGAAAGGATGTGAAGTGTGTGTGTGGAACAGAGAGATGGTGGGAACAGAGGAAGTGGTGGAAGGGAAGGAGATGGCAAAGGGGAGAGAACCACGTGGCAGAAAATGGTGGGCCATGAGATTCACACGTGTAGACTTTTAAGGAAAGATAGAGAGAGAGAGAGTGGTTCTCATGTGTGTTTGTTATAGAAGTGAAATTGGTGTTAATATATTTAATTATTTTATATTAAATATAATTTGTCAATAAATTCAAATTAACGTAATCTCACGTGGTCAACTGATAAGAATTATTTCATGTAATATGTAGTTTTGACATTGAGTATTTATTTACTAAAATTTTATTATTTTAAAAAATATTTATAAACATAATTAAATTATTCGATTTGATTAAAACTTATTCTTAATTAAAATTAACTATTAAATTAAGTTAATTTTCTGGTTAGAAAATATTCTTCTTGCAGTGTAGAATTTGAATATTTGAAGTATATATGTGAAAAATGAAAAGTAACAAGTCATAACCTCGTCAGCATTCACCATGAAGCATATAATGGTGAATAGAATGGCTAAATAATGTCTGTTTCTTTCTATATATGTGTGTGCTTCTTTGTGTGCATTTGATTGGAAAGTTTGTGACAGGTGAAGATCCATGCACAAGTGGTAACTCAACCATCAACTAAACTTTATGTCTTGTCATCTTTGCCTTAAATATTTTGATCCCTTTTGCACAAGGTTGTCTTTTTGAACCAGAAATATTCACCATATATTGCACCTATTATTAGTTCAATTAAGTGATCTCAAATACACACATTTCTTTTAAAGAAAGCAGTGATTATGTGTTTATTTGCATCAATAATTTTAAAAATATTACATTTGATTAAATTATTATTTATTAAATTAAAATATTATTGGTACATTATATTAATTTTTTGTCTCAATTAACTAAATAGGATACATTTATTATGCCTTAAAAATTTGTTTTAAATATATTTTTAGCTTTTTAACTATAATTTTATTTACTTTTGGTCTTTATATTTTTTATAAATTTTATTTTTAAACTTTACTATTATTATTAATGATGTGGCAAACTAAGCAATCACTTTTTGATGATATGGGTTATTTTTAAAACTAAAATCTACACAAGTATACAAATTAGTATAATTTTAAAATAATTTTTGGTACTCTCATGAAAAATGCCTTTTTCTATGTGTGTGTAATTCTATACTTATATATGAACCCACACATCTATCTTTTATCTTTTTTAGTAAAAAACAGAACTGAATAAATTCATTATGAAATAAAATTGAATGATATAAATATATATCACGTTGACTAGAAATATAAACAAAATATTTCTTATAAAAATTTATGTAGTTATCTTTTTATGAACTAATTTTTAAAAGTGAGTTAAATTTAAATTTCTTAATATGATATCAAAATTTATTCAGTTCTTTGAGCAGCCACAAAGCTACGTAGTGTGGGGTGTATTAAAATATGCTACATGAATAAGAATAAGAGGACATAAGATATATAATTATTTATGAGCTGAGGGTATAAACTTTTGAGTGAGTTATAACATATTTTGATCATTTAGTGGTAAAGGTTAGGTGTGGACAATTGAAGGGAATATATACCCACCCCTCTTTTTCTTTCTTTATTGGTGAAAAATGACTAAAATCCAGCTTATACGCAATATTTGATTAGGGTTTGATCACAGTGAAAAGAAAGAGAAAAGAATCTAAAAAGAAAATGAAAGTGAAACGAACATGAGAAAACTAGCCACATGGCTCTTTCATGTGAACTTAGACTAAAAGAAATGCACATAGGGCAGGCTTCATGTGGTGTTACAAAAGATGCCTCTTCCCACTGTCACACTATTTTAATAAGCTTTGGTTTTGGAGGACAAGCTGCGTAGTTAAATATGGGATCAATGTAATAATATTTTTCTTTTATTCTCTGATGGATATATAGAATAAGATCTTCAACTTACCAATCTTGTTTAATAGATTAATCAATAAGTGTAGGTTTAATTTGGTTAATTTAATTTTAAAAAATAATATATATATTTTTTATAATCTAATAGTTTTCTGTGATTTTTGAATAGTAATTTTTAAAATATGATTTTATTTCCAAACACCCTTTTAAATTGAACGATGGATCATTGGAATTTATAGCATTTTGCTTATAACATGGTATTTATAGTATGAATTCCTTTATCTTTTCAAGATACTAAAGTACCCTAGAAGAATGATGTACGTTTGTTTAAGCAATAAATTCTTCTTCTTTTTTCTTTTTAAATACGTTGTCTGTACGTATAAAAAATTGTATTTACTAATATAAAAAATTATCAAATTTAAGATAATTTTTGTTAGTATAATTTTGTCTAATAAAAGAATTGTATGTATCAACTTTAGAGATTCATACGAACAAATTACATATCAAACACTTGATATAGTATATATTAATATTAATAAAAAATTTGTTGGTATAATTTATTATATTACTGATATAAATCTTTAAAGTCTACAATAACAATTTTTTAGTGCATGCTTGTTTATTTTTATTTATTTTAAAAATAATATTTTTTAATAATTTATTAAAAGAATTCAAAAAATATAATTACTTCTTAAAAAATTATTACCAAACGAAACGAACACCCTGTCAAACTATCATTAAAATATGTAACATTTTCCTTATTTGATTTTATATATTTTTTGCACATAATTATAAAATAACATATCAAATGTGAATTAGTTCTTTTTTCATTTTATCCTAAAGTTGTTAACACCTTTGTTCAGATACTAAAGCTACCTTTCCCAATTAAAGCTTTTTGGTGGGTTTAAAATTTAAATCCGTGTAGACATTGGCAAGGTTTGATTAAACTCATTTATTACAATTAAAACACTAATTACATGCAAAGGAGTTGATATAATAGTACACAATTAAATTTAGTTAAAAAAAGTAGTAGAATAATACACATGAATAACATTACAGAATTTTAATATCATTTTTCTTAATGTGTAAGTGAGAATACATAATAAGAAATCAATAAATGATATTTTTTAATTAAAATTTATAGTATTTAAAAAAGTGTGTGAGTATATCATTATCATTGACGAATCTTGAGGAAGACCACTGGACCAGTCCAGAACTAAAGTGCAATTTTACGTGTAATCTTAGGCCAGCAAGAAACAACCAGAGCCAGCAAACACTCTTGTCGTTCAAGCATCCAAAGCCTTCCTTTCTACACATATAAAACGCACTTCTCACTCCTTTTCTCTATGAGCATATCCCACTAAACAAACCATAAACGACACCAAACCAAAGAAAATTAGATGGAGAAGAAGCCTGGTAGGTGGTCGTTAAAGAAGTTGAGCAAGGAGTTGTGGCCAAGGAGGTTCTCGTCGTTTCATTGGAAACGCCTTCATCTACACACGACGACCATCATGGACACCGTCGTTTTTAAGATAGTCTCGGTGGTAGAGGGTGTTGTCCTTGTCTCCACAATTTGTGCATTCTATCTTTGTTGTGGTTGTCACTTCTGAATTCTATCCCTATTAGATATCATCTTCAATTTTTTTATTCATTCATTTTTGCAGAGAGTTTATCAATTATTCTCTGGGTTTATCATCTTATCATATATAAAATTAGCCATGGAATTTTCTTGCTCTTTTATTTATTTATTTATTTATTCATTAAAGGTCATCTATTTTCTTGCTCCACAAGAAAGAAGGATGTCACTTTTCCTACATTTATATTTTAAAATATAATAATATAAAACTTTGGGATATGATAAGTTCATGTTTCTTTAAGAAAGAACGAATGGGATGTAAATTCAAGTGGCGAAAGAATGGCCCAATCCAGAAGACAGAGCTCTAAATAACCTAATATAAACGCCAATGACAAGTCAACAATTTGTATACATGATTATTTATTTAGTAAATATTAACAAAAGTATAATTGTTGCATATAAATATTCCAATTATATAGTTTGAAAGTTACATGAAAAGCACCTATCTCAATATAATCTTCTGAATCGAAAAAAGAAAATAACCTCAATATAATCTTCTCTTTTGGAATTAAATTCAATTTTTTATGTTATATTCCTTGTTTTCTTTGTTCTTCATTTTTTTCATAACTCGATGATGTAGATCTCTAGTCATGCTTGGAATATTGACTTCATAATTGAAAAAGGAGTAAGCAACATAGTTAGTGAGGCTTTAGGAATAGAGATAGTAAATTATGCTATCATGTAGACTGTTGATGCCAATGCTTTATCTAATTATGAAAGCTTAAGGATTTTAAGTTCTCAATTAAGAAATAGGGTGACTTTGCCAAGGAACTAAGACTACTACTAGCTACTAGTAGTGAATTTGATCTGCAATTCACACTTTGAATTATTTTATAAAAGAATTCATGTCCTAACTAGTTTTTTACTTCAGTTGGGGCAATTATAACTTGTTCACTCATTAAAAGATAAATAATTGTGATTTTGAATTATTGTTACTCTATGTTTGTTACATCCATTGCACTTGCCAAGTTTCCATCAATTCTAAAACAATCAACCATTGCATTATTTTAGCCTTTAAAAAACTATTTATATATAGGCCAGAATCAAAACGAAAAACAAGATGTTAATTTAGCATCAAGTTGAAAAAGCAAGAACTGACTGTGTGTAATGTAGAATTATTTATAGCTTTCTATGAAGAATTTTATAGCTTTTTAGATAACTTTTAATCAAAGTTATTCCCAAGTACGAAAGCATAACAAGCTAGACATATATAATTCTTTTAAATACGTTAGTCTATGAAATGGTTTTGTTAGAAAAGATATAGCCTACTTTAGTCATCTTTATATCCTGAAGGAATTATTTTTATAAATATCAATTACAAAATACCATTAGTATAACAAAAACATTATTGCCAAATCATGTATTTTTTTAATAGTTTCATTTTTTATTTTAATCACTTTAATATTTTTTTAAACAAATTAAAATCCAATATTTTGATTTATCTTATAAAAATATTATTTTTTAAAAAATCAAAATTAATCCCTTTGAAAATAATTAAACGAAATAATAATAATAATAATAATAATAATAATAATAATATCCTTTCTGTTGAAATAGAATACATAATAAGTTTAAAGAATATATACATATATATACACACACTTACAATATCTATTTTCTCGTAGTTAATACTCTACATTTGGTAACTTTATCTTTTTTATTAAATCAGAAAAATAATTCAACAAAATTAGAGATATTATTATTGTAACACCAGGATAAATGTATATTAAAAGATTATTTTAAAAAATCGTATTTTAAAAATTAAATAAGACTTAATTATTATTGTATTTAAGGATATAAATCATTTTAGGAAATACAGATAACACAGACAAAGATTGGTCCAAGCTCACTGCATTTATGTGATCTAAATGTTAAAACCTTAAAAGCTAAGAAATCAAATTTCTTTTCTTATTAAAATTTAATAATGAAGTGAAAATGTTTACAATTTAAAAGGAGAGAAAGTTTTCAGTGATTTATTTTCTTTAATTATTAATCAAAGTGCTTACTAATTTCCTTAAATTACTGAACTTTTTAGTAAGATGGATCATGTTATAGGCAATTATAGAGTGTCTCTCAGTTGCACCATCGACAGCCAATGCCAAAATAATAGATTTTAATATGAGCATGATTATGACACAGTGTGCGCCAGCATTCACACGGCCTAATAATACAAATAATGATCTCATTTTCAAAGTGATTTATGTATAACAAGCAATCAATCATTTCCACAATCAATCAAACCCATTAGATGAGAGTGCACTCTATTTTGATCATAAATTAAATTATTGTTTAAATCCCTCGACTATTTTAATTTGAAAATTTTTAATTTTTTTTACATTCTTAAATTTTAAATCATTTTAATCAAGTCCTTAATCATATTTTCATTAGAGTTCTATTAAGTGCGAATACGTAATTAAAACTTTTTAAACAGTCTAGACACTTAATGAATGATTAAATTAGTGACCTAATCTCAATTCGATCTTATATATACTTAACAAAATTTTAGTAAAGGATCTGATTATAAATTATTTAAAAATTTAGAAATTAATTGTTTATAAACTTAAATCATAAAAATTAATTTGAACTTAACGTGTACTATCAATATAATTAATTATTTCAAATATACGATAAATACAACTTGTAAAATAATTATTATTAAAGTCAACAATTTTTATAATTATAATAACCTATAATTGAATAATACTCTCTCTGGTCTTTTTTATAAAAAATAAAATAGAATATTTTTTTGTCTTTATAATAAAAAATAAATGATAAATTCAAGATACATTAATTATTAAAAAAATTTATACTATTTTTTTATTAGTATTATTAAATATACAAATTATTAACTACATCCTTTAATATCATAGATTTTTTAGAATAAAATTTATATTTATAAAAAACATAACAGAATCAATTATTTTTTTAGTTGTGATAATTTAATCTTTTATTTCTTATAAAGAAGACTGAAAACAGTATTATACAAAATTTTTATATTTTCGGTGTCTTTCAATTAAAATCATAAAAGGTTAATTTAATCATGAAAATAGCTATCATGTATAGTAGAAGGTGTACTAGATATCAGATGTATAGATGATCGTACCCAAATACATTAGTACCAACAACATTTTGGATAATGCTTTGAATTCATTTATGTCTAGCTAAAACGCAATAGAGGAATTGATTATATATTTTGAAGCAATAGCCCATTAATCTCTGTAACCTTATTATAAATATAATTATTTTCCTTTTTGTTTGATTCTGTCACTGCACAGATGCTACTGGCCATGGGGGAAGAAGATGATATAATGCAATAATTATAATGTTGCTTGAATATTAAGCTGCGTGCCCTGAATGCCCTTCTACTTCATGTGGCATCTATATCACCTGTTACAACAAGTTATTTTAATTCATGAAAACCATCTTATTGAATTGACCGACATCCACATCTCCATGTAAATACAAAATTCAGCATTTTTCCTTTCATAGGTCATACTTCAAAATAGACAGGGAGTGAGAGAGAGAGTAAAAATTTAAAAATAAAATAAAATACTAACAATATAATTTATTAAAATTTGCAAAAGAATATTGATTTTATATCTTATTAATGCATCTCATTAAATTTCAGTCAAATAAATGATTAAGAATGTATTCAAAAAATATATTAAAAAATGTCTTTCAAACCCTTTTTTAATTAGTATTAGAGGTAGGCTGGTGGGTATGGATTCCTAATAAAACAAACTTTTGTTAAAAAAAGTGAATGAATATCATTTTCAGCATCTAGAGTTTCATACCTTACAGTTTGTTCAGTATCCACTCCCTCACACATATCTTCTGCTACTCCATAATCTATATGAATATATATACATAAGTTCCTTGTATCCTCCGAGAGGTGGGAGCATATTACAAAGTGCCAGTTGTATAGACATAGAAATTATCACTATGGGAAGGAAAGTAAGCCAAGCATCACTGAAAATATCTAAGGATGATAAACAACAATTCAACAGTTTGATTAAGGTTTTGAGGCCTAAAGTCTACATCACTGACAGCTCAAGCTTCAAAAAGTTAGTTCAAGAGCTAACTGGCAATGGAAGCCCAACCACTTTGTCTCCACCTTCTTTGGAACCAAATGTGATTGAGAATTGCCCTCTAATTGAAACTCAGGCTCAAAGGGACCCTGAAACTAGTGTTGATGTTTCAGTTTCCACTGAAGCAACTAGCAACTCTCCTGAGTTATGCTATGATGTATTGATGAATGAAGAGTTTAACCAAGTTTGTAACCAATTATTATGCTTAGATGACTTAGGTTTTCATGATTCAGTGGACTACCAATCTCTAGATCATATGGCTAACCAATCTATAGATCATTGGTTAGCTTATCAGAATCTTGAATCACTACTATTTGATGTTCAACCTGATCCCTTCTACAACAACTGCTATGAACAGATGGAGCAGCCAGATGTCAGCATATATGATTATGAGTTGTCAGGACTGCTATAGAAAGTGTCTCTCCTTCATGAAATATCAGTGATGATGTTGTTTCTTGGTTTACTTTTACAGTTCTTGTCTTGTATGTGTAATAGAATATGCATTCATTACTATGTGTATAAGTATTCTTTTGTGTATATATAATAGAGCCTGTCCTTATGTGTTCTTGATGCATGAGTGATTTTGCTTCCTTTAACTAGGACTTGAGTTTGTTTACATGGATTAATCTTCAATGAGACTTTATCTTTATGCTTGGTAATGGTTGGTGATATTTTATCCAGCATGCATGAAGCATGCTACCATGCTTGGTAACACCTTTAAGCAATGTGCTCCATTTTCTTTCAAAAGAAAAGCAAAGGTCATTATGCTGATGGTTATCAAGCTTTATTAGTACTAATAATGTTCTGGAGATTAGATTTACCAAACATATAGATCAAACATGACTTCACAGAAATGTCATTTGCCATTACAAGAAAATATTAAATATATGATATGTAAATATGTTAATTGTCGAAAAAGTAAAATACGAGTACAACAAAAAATTATTGAGTAAATATACCTTTTTTTTTTTACAAATTATTTATATTTTGTTCATTTATTAATTCCATCATTATTGTATTATTATATGTTATCTTTAATCTCTTGAAAATTTTATTAAAAATATAATGATAATCAAATTTAAATAAAAAATATTATATTCAAGTTCTGACACTAATTTTTTATTATCCAAAAAAATGTATAGTATAAAAATTTAAAATAATGCAGTCACCAATTGTAAGATATGTGCCCAATTTTGAACTATCTGTACTTCATCAACGTACTTCATCCATTGCTGGTATGAAGGGTTCAAACACAATTAAAATGTCTAATTTTAACAACAATTTCTTAATTTCGTGTTCACCTTTTTATTATCTTGAGTAAGAGTGCATAGATTGCTAACTTACTGTAAACTAAACACTTCACTACTTTCCAATAATACGCCATATATAATAATGTATATTAAATTTGGGTCTCATGAAATTTAACAGGAATTGCTTTACACGTTAACTTGTATTTGTGTGATGAGGACAAGCTAAAGGACATTTTGTTGTGATGTCACACCTATAATTTGTGTAGTACTTTATATATATTGCAAATGTTGATTTAAATGGCAGAGTAAACTTAAAGAAGCAGAAGCAGAAAATAATTGAATCAATGATAGCGTGCCTACAAAGCACTTCTACCGCATACACTTTTTCTTTTTCTTAATTATCCCTTACTCCTTGAAGCAAGTAAGTAAACATAGAGAAGATCATGCCATCATAGCAACTAATGCCTTAAGTGCATGTGCTCACTAAGAACTTAAAAATGAATATCTTTTTACTTTGTTAAGTTATAGCATGAAGTGAGTAATTTTATCCAAGGTAAATTAATGAATTTTTGCCTATAAGAAGTTGAATAAAATTTTGATGTAATTTGCAATACAATATTTAACTTTATTATCAGTCCATCTAACATGAGATGGAGTTATTTACCTCTCAGGTAACATAGATAAACCTTTTTTATTTATTTATTGAAATCTGTAATAATACATTACTCTGATGATTTTCAATATATTCCTAATGTGATTTTAATTAAATTAATTATTTGTTGATTAATTAATCAATGTTCTTAGGGTACTCAATAGCGGATCCTATTTTATAAAATTTATACTTTTGCGAGTAGCTTTTCATAAATTGACTGCTATAAGTTTTTAATGCCCATTAAAATCTTCGGATATGTGTAAATGTGTATCCTCAGAAAGTACAATAAAGAGAACATATCAAATAGATTGGTAGTCTTGGAAATTATCCTTACAAGCTAGACATTAGGATACAAGAAAAAAATGAAGAAAAAGTAGTCTGCAAATAATTCTTCTAGTTTACCAGTGACTAATGTTCATAATTTTTCAGATTAATGCTTGATACATTTTGCAACATAAACTGTATAGGGGTATCTTTTTTAATACTGAAAGTTTAGATAAAATCTCAAATTAGTATAGAGAGTTTTTTAAGGTTTAAATACAACTTTAGTCTATATAAGAAACTCTTTTTTTATATTTAATCCTATTAAAAAAAGTTTGTAAACAAGAATCATAAACAAAAAGTATTTTCAAAAGTCATTCTTGTTAACTTTCGTATAATTTCTTATATTTAAATATTTTTTGTTTTGATCTTTATACACAATACCCTTTTCTTATTATAATTCTTATATATAGCACATTTTTATCTTAGTCTTCCTAAAACAAAATTAAACTACATAAATCAAAATAAAAAGAATGTTTTGTACATAGAGACTAAAATGAAAAACAAAATTAAGAGAAGCTAAAATGAAACTCACTGTAAAAACAAGTTGAAAGATGTTATTATGATTTATGACAGAATACTAAAAGTAATTTATAAACTTTAAATATAATTATAGATTAATGTGGCTATGAAAATTGTTATAAGAACTTGTGTTTGCAAGGTTGGTAAAAAGTATCCTGGTGATATATAAGGTATATTTATTTGAAAGATTATTTAAAATATTGTTGGAGGATAAAATTTACATGTAATACCTTAAGTATTTTAAGTATTTTTTTTTATTAAAATAGATATTTATCTATAAGATTAATATCATGTTTAATATTAACTTTTATTTTGTAAGTTACTAAGATAATATTTTTTTTAAAATTTTACTTAGAGACCAACATTTAAAATGACTTGGTTTAAATTTTATTAATAAAACAAGTAACTTAGCATAATTATATTTAGAAGTATGAGTAATTTCAATTATAAATTTGTCTATAAACTAATCTCACTATTGTTTCAAATAAAAAATTCATTTTAGCATTTAAAAATTAGTTCACATTTTTTTTTTGTAATATTTCATAATAAATAAAGGTAAAATACTTTTTGTGCCCAGATCTCAAACATTATCTTATCATAATAATCTTCATAACCACATTAAGCTACAATAATATTGTGTAAAATCATTATATCATTTTTTATAATCTATTATAAATCACCTTAACATTTTCCAACTTGTATTTATGGTGAATTGTTTTCTACCTCTATGTACAAAATTTTCTTTTGCCCTTTTATGAAATGAATTTTCTTTTATTTTTATCCTTGTAATTGAAAAAAAAAATTTATACAGAGACTAAATGAAAATTACATTACGTATAAGCTCTACAATAAAAATAATATATTATGCATAGAGATCAAAATAAAAAAAATATAAATATAACATTTATAATGGTATTGTAAGAGAAGTTAACGTCAAGAATTATTTTAAAAATATTTTTACATTTAAATATTTATTTATAATTTTTTTCATAAGAACTAAATTAAAAAAAATGTATAAGAACTAAAATAATATTTAAATCTTAATTTAATTTTTCAAAGAAGGAGAGATTAGAGAGTATTTTTGTTTAAAAATAAAAAAATTAAACAAATGAATAACGAAGTTTTCTAAATTTTAAAATCATTTTTGTAAAGAACGAAGTTTTCTTAATGAAAGAGAAAATATGTGGGTGTCAACATAGCTTTTTTTTTATTGCAATATAAAATTGGAAACAAAACGACACCTTTATCACTGCAACTATATCACTTACTAATTTTCTTGACATTAGTGTACATCAATAAACTTGGTCAATTTATGTTAATGTTACTAATTTCAAGGACGAAATTAATCAACAATTATCATGTTAATTAGTTACTAGTATTTTTAACTAGAGTATTAGTGTCAATTTTGAGGACTTCAACTAATATAATCAGACATCTCGACAGGCAAATATTGTTGATATACCCTGTTTAATCGTTTATCATGTTTCAAAATCTCCTCTTTCTATGAAATTTTTTTCTCCTCTTAAAGACATTTTTCATACAAATTAAAATAATTTCTTGAAAAAAAATTAAATAAGGTAAAATTACACCGAATAATGAAGGGTAAAAATGAAGGCAAAATCTTTACAAGTGCCCATGTAGACTCTTAACTAATTGTTTCATTTGTATTGAAGCCTCTCATGAATTGCATATTCTTTATTCAGTTTAGAAGACTCAAAATTCCCTAAATTTGATAATAGGAAGCATAACTCAGTTGTCCTTTGCTGGTTCTTTATTCAGACATACATGCATTTCCAAATGGACTGAAGAATCATCACGGCATCCCCATTTTTGGAAGCTAAATAGTAAGCATATGAATTTAAATTTGTGTTTGAGACACAAACAGTGAAATCATAAAAGAATGACTTCATATATTGTAAGGTAACTTCATACAATTTGTTTAAAAGAAAAACATAAGAAAACCAAAAAAGTAACAAGATATGAACACCATCAAAAGTATATAAAGTAAGAATGAAAACAATCCATTTCACAAATAATCAAACAATCCATTGTTACCTTGGTTTTCCCTGCATTACTTGTGAAGGATTACCACTGGTATATAAAGATTTAAGTTGCCTGCTTATGAGTTTGCTATTAGGGATAGCTTGTTGAAGTTGTGCATCACTAGACCACCATTGTTCCAAGCCATGAGCTTCATGAAACTTCTGCTTTTCCTTTGTGACAACAAACAGCTTCGCCGTAACTTGCCCATTTGTTGGACCAATATTCTCCTTGTCAGCATCATCTTTCACTCCTAAGCATTCAGGATCAGTATAAGAGCAACATATATAGTCACTGTTGTTCACATACAAATGAGGAACCCATTTTCCCACCCCAAAACCTGCATTCTTGAAGCTAGATAACCGCGGTATCCAACTCTTCAATCCTACATTCTTGTCTCCATCATTGCTGATTTGAGCTTCTTCACTACTTGAAGGAAGCATGGATTTAAGTCTCTTCCAAGCTATCTCAGCCTTTTCTCCAATATTTCTGAGACTCATGGCTAATGAAACAGAAGGTGGATTGAACAAATGTGTCTCCACATAAATGCCATCTTTGGCTAAGGCCTTTCCCACTTGAAGAGCAAAACCAGCTCCTAATGAATGGCCAGCAATACAAACATTACAGCTTCCATATGTATCAGAAACCGATTTTAGTACCTCCAAAGCCACTTTAAACCTCACAGAGCCCTTCAAGCTTTCCCAGGCAAGAAAACGAAGGTCGTCTTCAATGTCTCTTCGCATTGTAGGGCTCTTGAGTAATGTTCCCCTTAGTGCTAAAACAGCTCTTGGAGCACCACTTGGTCTAATTAATACAAAGTCAGCCATTGCTGCTGATCTATCCCATTCAAATATTGCACCAAAAATGGATCCATCTCTTTCATCGATCAATGTTTGTGTGAGTTTATACTTGAATGGAATCCACCATTTTGGAGCTAAAGCATTTTCTGGTGTTCGGTTCTCCTGTCTATCAAGTTCAAGCAGATAAACCGCCTGTATAAAGCATGCAATGACAGTTCTTTTGTAATTTGCATCCTTCCTGAATACAACAGAATAGATATCAGTACTTACTTTACGTTGAAAGAATGCATTAAGAGCCAGTAAAGCTTTGATGCTTTTCCATTAGATCCAAAATGGCATATCAAGAATATGGCACTCTTGCAGGAGTTAATGAAAACATGATACTCTCAGATTGCATGCATAGACCATGGAGTGAAATGAAGGTGAAAGCATGAAGGAAATTAGAAAATGTTCATGATTTTCAAATGTTTTAATGTTTAGGTTCAACTTGATATGCATATTAGATCAATTATACAATTTGCTTTCTCTCAGGCAAAGCAATGGAATAAGACATTTTAGCTTGCATTTTGTATGATAATTCACTTTAGTGACTTATAAACAAATAGAGATCTGAAAACAATGTTTCACACAAAGTCCACATCAAATGGGTTTTCAACTCCTCACTGATAGTTTCTTAAAAGTTGCAATTGACTAGATCTCGGAATGGATTTATAAATAAACATCTACGACGACAGAAATTATTTTTCAAAACTTAAAAATGGCTGTAACAGACATGACAATGGTATAAAAGTATTACATGTAATGTGAACCAACCCATGGCCAAAAAAAATCAGATATTTGCCATCTAGTTAATTTCAAAAAGGATAAAAAAAAAATGATGTCCGAAGGAGTTCAACTTATTTTTTTTTTCATTGCAAATTACAGAGGTTCCGAATTCTGATTATTCAGAACTTCCTCAGCCACCATTAATCAATAGTCAAAACAGCTATAAGCCATTACGAGTACCTCAAACACAACTCTGAATTGAAAGTAACACAATTCAAGAAGGGGAGGGGAGGAGAAGAAAAGTACGAAGAAAAAAAAAATTTAGACGTGGGAAAATTACATCAATTATAATAGAAGACCCATGTTATGAATTAAAATTAAAGTTTAAAACGAAACTAAAATAAGAGAGCAAATATCTGCTATAGTAGTCCAATCAGTAAAAAAAAGGATTTTAATTAAGAAATCCATATTGCAAAAATTGAAATCTCTCTCTCTCTCTCTCTCTCTCTCTCTCTCTCTCTCTCTCTCTCTCTATTTGGTATCATAGCTTGGATTATCTTTACCGTGCAACACAAGTATAACAAACAGTATCATACCCAATTCATAATTCTAACTCCACCGGTCAAATCTTTGTCAATGACAAATCCTAATAGAAAACAAGCGTACCGATGTTACTGTTAATAATAGTTGAGGAAATGATATAATTAGGGTTCCCAAAATTCTATTCCAAATACTCAATAATTAAAGAAACCAAGAAATTGGGTATCAAAATGGAACAAAGAATAAAAAAATCACAACTCCTAGAATTTTCAAAATTAAACCTCTGAAAGTAAAAAAGTTGGTCCCTGATTGATAGCACACGGCAAAGACACATAAGGCAAATAAATGACTAACATATAAGGAAACTAAACAAGATACTCTTCAATTATCATTGACCATTGTAATTTTGGAAAGCCAGTGGGAAACACATTTTACTGTTCACAATTTATTTCTAATGTACCCACCAAAATAATTTTTTTTAAAAGGAAAAGGATCAATCCAACTTTTTGGAGAATATTATTTAAGATCTCCATTATCCAAGAAACCCATCTCTAATTTATTATGATACGCAAAACCCACTTGATAAATCTTGCTAAGTTTTCCATTTGATGATAATTCTTTCATTCAGAAACAGTTAAATTCAAATACCCTGTAAAGCCATTGATAAAAAAAATTGCCACTTTTTTCCATTTTAAGATACTTCCATCAACCAGTGACCTTAAATTTCAAATTCCACGAAAACCCATTTGTTGAAGTTTGCAACTTCATATCAAATCTCAAAACCCATTACACCAACAACTTCAAAACACAAGAAACCAAGCATGCTACCAACACTTCCAAAACCCAAGTTACAAACTTTTCACTCCAAGGTTCAAGCATTACCAAATGAGGCCAAGAAACAACAGCCCCACAAGCCAAAAGCTAAATTTAACTCAAATTCAATTGAATCAAAGCAAAGGATGAAATGGGTACCCACCAGCTAGAACTAATAAGGTCTCTCCAGTTAAGGTTGGTCAAATTGCGAGGACCAGAGACATGAAAGGCATAAGGGTGTGATGATGGTTCTTCTTGAATCACTTCCTTTGTTCCCTCTTCTTCTTCTTTGATCACTTCGCTTTCGGTTTGCATGCTCATGCTGATGTTGATGATGCACAGAGAGAGAGAGAGAGAGTGGAACTGTGAAGTGAAGAAGTGTCTTTCCTTTGTGAGAACTAGTTGTTTAGGATCTTCCTTGGATTGTTAGGATGTTTTCTTAAAACTAAAATAATAACAAAATTCGGAACAATTCAGATTTTGGATCCCACTATGCAACGGTCATATTTCCATAAACGCGTCCGTTTTGTTTTCAATTTAATTTTACAGTTTTTTTATCAGGCATTCAGTAACACATAAATATTAATAAATATTTTTTATAACAATATTTTAACTAAACTGTACATATTTAAAATAATTTTTAAAAATAATTAAGTATTAGGTTATTAAAAAATAATAAGAGAGGTTAGCATGGATCTTTAAAGTTGAGTTTAATATTGAATTTACATAATTAATAATAGTAAAATTTTATTAAATATTTTTATAACTTTAATATAATAAATGTGATATTTTTTATTATTTTTTATTTTTATATGTTTAAAATTAATTCTAAAAATTGAAATCAACAAAATTTAAAATTAATTAATATATTATTTCAAATTCACTTTTAATTAAAGTCAAACTGTATTATTGTATCGATTGTTAATAAATTAGAAAGATGAGGATAAATATTTGAAAAAAAATAAATATTCCTAAATTTTATAAATAATCTTATATTAAGGATCAATAAAAAAAATTAAATTTTACTATAAAAAGACAAAAAAGATATTTTTTTTATAACATTTAACATTATCAATGTATTTATATTGTGATATTTTTTATTTTTAATAAAATTTATCATATTTAAATTTTTATTACATACCAGTAGATATATATTAAAAAATCAAAATTTGGTGTTATATATATATATATATATATATATATATATATATATATATATATATATATAATTTTTTTGCAAACGCAGTAACGAACGGAAAATGGAAATGGAATTTTGAATCACGCTCCCCCTCCTCTCGGATCCGGCTCCTTTTTGTATGGCCAGACTGGTTTAGACCAATTACATTATATTATGTGATTAAATTTATAATTTACATAAAAAAAAAAATTGATACACGACATGATGTGAGTATAAGTCCAATTCATTTAAATAATTCTACATCATATTAATTAAAAAAGTAATTAACAAGTTAAAATAAAAAAAAAATTGACAAAAGCAGTTTTCATTTTCTCTTTAAATTCACTGTATCCAAATTCAACGTACTGGTGCTCAAGATTGTTTTTGAGTTTTCAGTTGCAAGGATATGACCTCTTCTTTTCAGATTTAAGAGATGCAGTGCCATTCAAGAATGGCACAATGCAAATTTGTCACAATACTTGGGAGGAAGATGATATCTTAGCTCGAAAGTGTTGTTGGGATACACAATTAGTCAATTATCCAATTCAGATTTAGAGGTATGTGTTTGTGAGTAGAACAAAAAAGGATAAAACTTGAAACATTACTTCATTGATATGTAACAACATTAACATTATCCTTTCACAAATTAATTGAATCCCTTACCTTTGAATGATTCCTCTACAAGTAACAACTCATATTATAACTTCTTCATTTATCTTAATGGCTGGAATGTGAGCAACCTTAGACCAGTGCTTCCCTTTCAGAGGTTGATACCTTGCTTCTAGTAATGGGCACTTCTCCATATTCAGTACTGCAAGAGAGGATGGCAGCTGCTTTTCTGGCAAGGAAACAAGGTTTGGACAGTGATCAATGTGGAGCTGGTGGAGAGAAGTGAGATGTTGAAGCCCATTTCCTTCTAAGAACCTTAAAGAACCAAAATGGTATAGGCCTAGAAACACAAGAGAAGTGGGCAGTAACCTCTCCTTCAGCAGTATGTTCACAAGATCTAGATTTCCAAAACCTTGAGCATAAAGATGTGATAGAGAAGTGAGACGTTGGAACTGGAATCCTATCTCATGTTTAGACATACATGATAGCAGTCCAAGATCAATGCAAAGTGACTTTAAAGTGCAAGGCAAAAACAATGATGCTACTAGCTCAGGAAGCCCAGAAAGGCCCAAGTGTTCAAGGGAAGGAAGAGCAATCTGTTGTGGCAGTGCCTTAAGTTTCACACAGTCAGTGATATTTAAGTCAACTAATTTGGGAGCAACTCCTCCACCTTGAGTAGCGATTTCTTCCAACATGGGACAAAAACATATATAAAGTTCTTGAAGGGAAGGGAAACAGTCTAATGGAAAGAAGGTCATGGAATGACAACTATTCCAGATTCCTAGTTTTTCAAGTGAAGTGTATTTGTGCCATGTCTCATGAGATAGAAACTCTAACTTCCCACATTCCCAAATTTCAAGGGATCGCAATGACGTAGGCAAACCATCATTTGGGAAGGAAATCAAAGATGAGATGTTTTTAAGAGTCAACTCTTGAAGACAATTAGCACCAAGTATTATTCCAGGCAAAGTTTGCAAGTTGTCACACTTTTCAACAGTTAGTTCACAAAAAGATAAGTTCTCAAGCAAAGACAACAAGCTCTCCTCCCCTTCTCTAATGTGTATTACTTCTACCGATGAATTCCAGTGTAGATTAGATGACTGTGCCTCTAGTTGGTTGCACTCTAAGATATGTACCTCTATCAATGAAGGTAAATGGCCGGGCAAGTTTCCTTTTAATTTAGGACACTTGCATAAATAAAAACTCTTAAGGCAAGGGAAAGGAAAGCTGATACCTCCACCTTCAAATGGTAGCCATTCTTCCCAATTTGACATATCTTCAAATTCAAGATGCTCCAGTGATGGAAATGGTTGAAATAAAGGGGAGCCTTCATTGTTGCGGCAGTAGAACTCTTGACCAACTTTCTTCACCATTTTCATCCTACGAATGACAAGCTCCTTGAGGCAAGGTAGTTGGCCAAATGATGGGAGTGACAAGCAATAATTGCAATCAATAACAACAAGCTCTACGATGTTTGAAAATGAAGATTCTCCTATCCAATTTGGAAAGCTAGAACCACCATAATATCTTATGTTGAGTTTCTTTAAATTTGTTGATGGTTTCAGATTCTCAAGTACAGCTCTTTCAATTTGTGAATCTTGTGGTTCTTGTGGGTTGCTACTCCATTCCAGTATAAGCTCCTCAATCTGCTCTTTGCTCTTCAAGTTGGCTAGAAATGCATCCATGGGATCAACAACATTTTGCAGCTTTAAAATACAAAGTCTGCCCTGCAAGTACGGAAAGTTCCTTAACTCTAGAATCCTTAATCCATCTTCGTGTCTACCCACAACAAAAGTAGTCAAACTACGGAGATTTTGTAGTCTGGAGATTTGTGCTGGCATCACCTCCAAATTAGTGTCACTAACATCAAGGTGGCGCAAATTGACCAGATTTCCTATTTGTCGCGGCAATTGAACAAGAAATTTACAATGTGACAATAACAAGGTCTGCAAAGTGTAGAGAGTAAAAGTTTCTGCAGGCAGCCTTCTGATGGAAGTGTAGGAAAGGTTGAGATACCGCAAGTGCACCAAATTGCCAATTGAACCAGGAAGCTTAGTGATATTTTTGTATTTAGACAATGATAGTATTCTCAAGCATCTTAGTTTTGGCAACAAATCATGTAACACCTTTGTGGTTAAGTAACAATCGAATTGATGCAGAGATCGTGGCAGAAAAGTCCGCAAAGATTTTATGTCATAGAAGCTTTCAAATTTTTTGAAGACATCATACTTGTCTCTTTGAAATGATAAGTATCGGACCATTTTTTGGATTTCATTGCCTTCCAAGCAGCAGGAACTTTTTCCAGATACAAGTCTAGCTAAATCATATACCAGCTCATGCATGTGAAAATTTTCCTTGACAACTTCATCCTTTTGAATTAAGGATCTGGACAATAATTCATTAAAGCAATCATCACCTGCTAATTCCATTGCTTTCTCTCCAGGGGATTGTTGTAGAAAGCCTTCAGCCATCCATAGCAAAATTAATTCCTTCCTATTCAACAAATGCTGTTTGGGAAAAATTGAGCAATAGGCAAAACATCTTTTCAAATGTGCTGGAAGATGAAGATAACTTATGAGCAACGCTGGTAAAACATCATCATACGCCCATAATTTACTCTCCAAAATTCTATTCCATTCCTTTGCATCAACATTTGATCGCAAAAGGCCTCCCAATGTTTTAGCAGCTAATGGTAGGCCACCACATTTTCTTGCAATTTTCCTTCCAATTTCCTCTAGGATTGGATATTTTCCATAACCTTCATTTCCAAATGCATGTTTGGCAAGTATGCACCAACAATCTTCATCTTTTAGAAGTTTCAACTCACAAATGGGAAAGTTAGGTGTATGAGTGAACTCCGCAACTCTTGGCTGTCGGGTTGTCACAATGATCTTACTTCCCTTTTTCCCACTGCTAAAAGGACTTACTAGATGATGCCAGTCATTATACTTTTCATTCCAAAGGTCATCAAGAACAAGCAAAATTTTTTTATCTTCTATGCTATTCTTTAATTCAACACGAAGAACATCTATATTAGTACTATTGCAGACTTTTGAGGCTAACGATTCAACAAGGTTCTTTGTTATCCTGAAAACGTCAAAGTCCTCAGATACACACGCCCAAGCTTTTAAATCAAATTGTTTCTGCACTTCACTGTCATTATATAGGAGTTGAGCAAGGGTTGTCTTGCCAAGGCCTCCCATACCTAATATTGTAATCACACCTATATTATTAGGCATTGCATCATCATAGTCATCACCATCATTAGATAAAAGCATGTTCAATAGCCTCTCTTTGTCATCCTCTCTAGCAACCACCATAGATTCAACTAATGAATCTGTAATTGTTCCAAAAGAGACTCTCCTAGAAACACTTTGCAAACCAAGAATATCTTTTTGATTCACAAAATATTCCAGCCTTTGAGATATTGCTTCAAGTTTGGAATTCATGCTCCTATAGAATTTATTAAAGGGTGAAGAAAGTAATGATCTCACCTGGGTAGTCAACTTTTTAGATTCTCCCCTCACCTTGCATCTCAAAGAGTCAGTGTTGATTTCATCCAATAAATCCTCAGCATCCAAGACAGCATCTTTCAATTCATCAAGCCATGCTTTCACTGCAAGATCATTGATCTGCTTCTCCTCAGCATCATTGAGCACAGCATTAAGTGCCAACAATTTTGTCTTCAACTCATCCAAAAGAGAAACATCCAGCTTCCTGTTGGCAAACAAATCTCTAAACTCACCAGAAGCTATTTTGTCTATTAAGATCTCTACAGAAGCAGAGATAAGTGCCTCTCCCACCATAGTTAAGACCATTGTATCAGAACTCAAATTCTATCTAAAAACTGAATGTGATACAGAACTGTGGTGGTGAGAAATTGAGATATTATGATGCTTAAGTCTGGTCATCGTTTTAATATCATTTTTCTGATAAGAGTTTCCTCATTTAACTAAAAATTTACACTGAATGTGATATCTATATATATTTATTTTTAGGCAACTGTTTAAACTGCTGATTAAGAAATTAAAAGTAATTTTTTTTGTCAAAAATATCATTAATAAATTTCCTGTGTTTTTCAATAAAATCTAACAATTTTTAATAATTTTTTTTAAAATTTTTTTAATACTCTAAAAACGACCCTTATTTATATTATATATATATATATATATATATAGAGAGAGAGAGAGAGAGAGAGAGAGAGAGACCAAAATCTAATAAAAAAACAAAAAGTATGGTCATTGTTGCATTAGTTGTCAAGTCCTTGAGCATTATCTCTTATTAGAGCATTTTATGAATTATAAAGACAATATATTATGGGACTTTTCTTCCTAACATAGATTGTAAGCAATAATTGCTCTGTCCTTGACACGGGTCATTTTACCACCCACTTGCAATTCAACTTTTTCAAAGTATGCATCTTCTCCGAAATTTCACCTGGGTTACCAAGTCTAATAAAACTTTTTTTTTTTAATTTCTTTCTACTACTTTCTCATTTTCAATAAATATAATATAATCGGCTTTTTTATTCAAATAGTAATTTTTTTTAAAACTAACTCTGAAAGTAAGGTAACAAATTATTTCTTTATTTAGTATTACTTTTTGCTATGTCAATATTGCTTGTGAATAGACAATAAAAAACTTTTATTATTATTTTAATTATGTAATTATCATCTTAAATTTCATATATTTTGATATACAGGTTATAAATTATTGAAATATATATATATATATATATAAATGCAGACTTAATATCTATATTAGTAAAATTATTTCTAGTTTATTATGAGTTTTAAATTTTATTTTATTTATTTAATATTACATTGTATGTTTTAATATATATATATATATATAATAAAATTTTCTTACACTAATATAAGTATAAAAATTTCTACATTTAATCTAAACATTTTATTTAACTTAAATCTAATAGATATATATATATATATATATATATATATATATATATATAAAAGATAGGATCATCTTACACTACTACAAGTTTAAAAAGTCTTATATTCAATTTGAATCTTTTTATTTAACTCACATCTAATGGATTATAATTTATTACTCTAGTAATCGTTAGATGTAAGATAAATAAAAAATTTAAATTAAATATAAAAATTTTTATACTTATATTAATATTAGAAGATACTTCATTTATATATATATATATATATAATTAAAATATATAATTAAAATATTGATAAGTACTATATATATTAACTAAATATATTTATGTTTATGTATGCATAATGAATATTTTATAATAATCTTGATCAAATCTTAGTTAAATAATAATTTTACAAAAGAAAAGTGTCTAAAAATAAAGAAATGTCCTGATAAATTTTATAAAATATGAAAATTATTACTAATAATTAAATAGGAGTAGATACGCCTATGAAATTAATGCAAGCATATTGTATGTGTCTGTATCCAACTCGAATGTGTCTATTTTCTCTTGTATGCATGCTTCAGAGTATGTCATTGGCAACCCCAATAACATTAAAGAAATTGAAGCAAAAGGGTATTGTCTGCATATGCATTAAGCACCATGGGATTTCTCGACAAGTTCTGCAACATAGATTTGGGAGAACCTTTAACCTTGAGAAGATCAAGAACAACATTTTTGCCATCTTGGTATTTAAAATGCATCCTGTTGAAGAGTTTGATACCCAGTGTTGGGGACACTCCACATGAGATGATGAGGTAAGTCATTATAAAGGTGTCACATTTATGGTTTATATGAGAAGCTATGTTGCATGAATATTGAGTGAGTATTGGGTAAGACGTGCATACGATAAAATTTTAAAGTATTTAAAATTTTAATTTTAACTTACTTAAACATTTATTTAATAATTGTTTAAAATGATGAGTTATATCTTAATTTAATTTTGAAACTTATTGAGATAAATTAAAAACTACTTATTTTGATAAGTTTTACTAAGAAATTTATTAAAATAAAATGAAAACAACTTAGGAAGGTTATAAATTATTTTTTATAAGTTGTCCTTAAGTTCTTTCAAACAGACTTTAAGTAAAATATATGTATTGAATATTTTTATGATAATTTTGGACAAATTGTAGTTAAATAATAACTCTCTAAAAATAAAAATCCCTAAAAATAAGATGTCTATGAAATATTAAAAATATCAAACTAATAGTTAAACAACACAATTATCATAAATATTAAAATCAGATAAAAAAAATATTTCCCTATATGTCTAAATAAGTTAAAAGAAACTAATTGGGTTGTTTTTGGGTAATAACATTTTGGGGTCACCTCAAAACACTGCTCATAAGTCAAAATCCGCAAGCAAATGCAGTATGGGGCAAATACGAATGCAACTGTGTCACGTGATGATTTTTGAAGTATCTGTGATGAGAAGTGAATGAGTTGAAGAGAAAAAGTGAAGCATAGTGTTTGAGTTGCAGCAGCGAAGCCAACTGGATTAGGTTATCCTTGTGGTTGCAGTGTGTGAATGATGATGCAGTTCCATTTAGTCTTCTAATGAGAAAAGTAAGCACCATTTTTGTAATGATGCAGGTGCAGCCCCACTTGTGTTTAAAGGACTTATTTTTAACTGCATTAAATTTCAAGAACCTGCATGAAGCAGAGTTCATAAGCAGCAGTGTTTCAGCCTAAAAAGCTAGTCAATGTCACATATTTTGGACTCCTACCTCAAGATTTAGTTGGTGTTTCTGGTTCAAAGCAATTAGTAAGTGACAATTCAAGGAAAAAATTGATGTCAAATTAGAAATGTTTTCATATTCACTACTTATCCATTTCTGTATAGTGCAATCCTTAGACACAAGTAGTTAAATTTTCCAGTGCAATTTGTTCCTTAAAATTCAGAAATAACCACAACCTACTTGGCTACCCATGATCCCTTTTATTACTTTTCATTCCCTACTACATCCTTATGGACCTAAACTAGGTAAAAATCAGTATGCATATATTGGATATTTAATTTTCTGGTCTCCATGAAGGGATATTTTTAAGTTCATGAATTTGCATATATGAACCAAACAAAACATATAAGTCACTAAATATGTAACTTACAAACTTTGAATGGCTGTGCCTTTTCTGACAAAAAAACACTAGAAATTATTTCTTATCTTATAAATGAAATTCAAATTCTCCAGTACGCTATATGCTTTAAACACTTGTATCCTATGTAGAAATCAGGGTCAATTATGGTAAGGTATTGGTTCATCTTCCTCAACAAGTGTCCCCCTTCAATACCTTCTCCCTTTCAGCTTCTTGACAATTTGGAGTCACTATTTCATTGCCTAAAATCACTCCTTGGTTTTGTATGTAGACCCATTTTTCTTGAAAAAGGTAGAAAAACACAATCAAAGATATCTGAATAGTGAAAAGTATATTCCAAATTCTTATGCCTTTTGATGTTTTTTCTTGGTAGGCACCTAAACCAATATATACATTCAGGACACCCAAGAATGACACAGCAGTTCCAAGTATCCAATGCGCAAAGAACCACACACTTCTTCTTTTTGATCCCCTGTGAAGAACAAGAAAATATGCTAATCATCATGTTCTATTAACAAAAAAAATAATACTATCTTTAAAGAAATGAATTGAAAAGAAAGGCATCATAAAGTGTTAAGAAAATGTACTTGACTACTTTCTATCTAAAAGGTATGAACATAGAACATGAAAAATCCAAAATATATAAATATATATGGGGGAGGAGGGGTTAATGATATCCATATTAATTTAATAAAATGATTCAATGGTCTAATGGGGCCAACATGGATAATTTTTTTTTTTTTAACCAATGAAATCATGTGAATACACATTTTATCAATAAAAGGGAATTCAATAGTTTTACCTTTGTGGTCGAAAAATGCCAACAAGGACTTGTAGCCAGATAATACCATATAGTGCCACCCCTAATCTTTGATGACTATTGTTGAAGAGGTTGTTGAAATTTTTTATGGACATGATTGCTCCTGCTGTGGCAAGAAGTACAGCAATCATCTGTTGAACAGAAATTCAAAAGTATTAATCACAATAAAAGGAAAAGGTAATCACTGAAAAAAATATTTTGAGTTGATTATTTTTGTTAATAATTGAATTATATGATACTTTTTGCTTCAAATTAACTTGAGCTAAGACTTGATTACTACCAGGCCAACAGTATAATTTTGTTGTTCTCTTCACATGCTGTACATAAAAAATTAGTTGGAGAAAGCTTGGAACCTCTAATAAACTAGAATATTATATAATAAGTTGCCTTTCTTGTCTTCAAAGTATCCATTATAGTCTTTGTCAACAAACAAGGAGGCAATCACCATTTCATGATCTTATTAGTATCTAATAAGCTTTAGGGTAAATAAAATAACTAGAAATCTGGAATCTTACTACTTTTATTTTCCTTTCACCATTATTAGATGTTAATCAGTGGGACAGCTGAACCTATTAAACAAATTTAAACTCAGTGACAGATCCAAAGGGGGCCAGGGCATCCCCTTTCCAAAACTTTAACAAAGGTATACATAAATTTGTCATTTTAAACTCCTTAAATAATAACCAAAATTATCTTGTTATATTCCCAGTATAAAACACTTTATTATATACCCACTATCATTTTACTCACAAAATTATAGAATGAATTTAATCATTCACTAATTGACAAAATGGTGCAATATAAGATTTGGATTATATATGAATTTGTAGTTTTAAAAGTACAGATAAGTTTTGAACTCATTTTAAATCCTTCAAGTCATGTAGCATACAGAACTTAATGTACAGTTAAAGATCTATAATAAAAGAAACACACTTTCAGTTAACTGCTCAATATTTCAATATCACAATCTCAACTTTTAATTTTTTCAAATCTTCGTACTTCTATTGATTTAGTGTTAATTGCCATGACCATTTTAAAACTTTTTCAAATAAATTTTGAAATATGTGGATGAATTACTAAGATAAATTATTTAACAAAAAATATTCTTCTATTTTTTTCATATAATTGTCAATTCTACTAGAATTTCGCATTCATTTGAGAAAGGAGTAAAAAATAGATAGAACTATTTCAAAACTTTATTTATAATTCTGGCCCTGATAAATCTTATTTTCTAGACCCTTCCCTCCTTAAAACAATAAATGATTGTTCTTTTCCCTATAGATCATTGGTTGTAAACTAGAAAAAAAAACTGATAATATACACAATTCTTACATCTGATTAAGATTTTTAATGTAAATATGGACTTCAGATATACTTGCCTGCAAAATTGCATGAACATAGAATACAATTCTAAGCCTTTTAGGATTCTCCTCTCTGTTTGACAGTCTAATTGCAAGTATACCAACTGGCATCAAGAACCCCATTGAAGCCCACAGGAGAAAGCCATGTAATGTAATCTCAAACTGAAGTCTTGGATTCATCTTCACATATAAAACAATCACAAAACAGGTTAGCTTTACTGACAATACTCATATGTATGAAAGAAAGGACTTGACAGTGACATTTGACTAAGGTATGTTTAGATTAATGTCAAATCTTCTCAAGCGTGAATCCATTCCAAGGTTGCAAGTTATAACTTTCACATTGAAGTGTGGTCTCTCGTTATTTTAATGATTCTAAACACAATGAAAAAATTAGAAATTAAAGCAAGGGGCATAATGAACAGTAAAGCCTCCAACTTGATTGAGTAAAAATTCAAAAGAGTATGAAACAGAAATGGGATACCTCAACGTGATTATCATCTTTGTTTCGTGAATGAGTGCTTGTAAGTTCCTTGTGCTCTTGGGAAGAACTCACAAGTGAAAACAAGATGAAAACAAGAGTTGCTTGAAAGAGTAAAGCAATGAGCTTTTGCTGAACTCTCATTCTTCCTTCTTTTGTTGAAAATATGAAAAGGGCTCAAACTCAATCTTCAATGCTAGTGAAGACTAAAAGCAGAAAAACCATAACATTCTAAGAACTGAATATGCTTCCTCATAGACTAAAGGTGCTTATCTTTTTTTCCTTTTTTCTTTCTTTTTGTGAGTGAGTGAGGATTCTGAGGAATGAGCACTCTTATCTAAATAGTACAACTAAACAGTTGTCACCAATCCAAGGAAAAATGAGACCAATATGAGGTCAGAGAAAACTCATCAGAAAACTTAGGAATTAGGATAGAGGAAAAGTTTAACCTTCCTAAGCAGATATTTCATTTCAGCTTAAAGTGCCATTTTCTTTAAGATTGTTGCATGGAAAATTGATTGTTAGTACTTAGTCCAGAAGATCCTATAAATAAATGCAAGTGGAGATTTAGCATAAAATGTGGTTTCAAACTTGTGGGGTTCACTTTGACAGGCTTTTGAGTTTATGGAGGAGAATGTGGACTTGCAAAGCAAAAGCATGTGTCAGATTTCAACGTGAGAGGTTAAAATTTACATAACTACATACAGAAATATGAAGTGGGTCGTGGTAGATTTGCAGGGTTAACATTATCTTATGCTTCCCACTATTGAATACACATTATAACATGCTTGAAAAGACTTGTCCAACAACCAAATACTGAGCCAATATACAGAATTTGATTATTAAAAGCGGGTCAATAAAATCAGATTCTGAAAGGATTTTCAACTTTTTGTGAATTAAAACACCTCTGCTTTTATTCACACATAACGTTCTAAGTCAAATCAAATCATATTATTATTACTTTCACGTTGCTTTGTAGTAGATGTCTTTCTGCATAATCTTAAAAGAAAGTAATAACCCGGGTTTTTAGTGTTATTACTTCATTTTGTTAATTAGTGTTCTTAAGTATTCAATACAGAATTTATTAAAACTAATGTTAAGAGTGTACTAATAATTATAAAAAAAAATACATTGTCACACTTTATTAAACTTTAAAAATAATCAATATTTTTAAGATATTAGTATTTATCTATTATTTATGATACTGTATATTCATAATTCATATTATATTAAAATTTTGAGCCAAATCTTCTAAACAACGTGAGCTAATTATATACATTATCTGGTTTTTATTTTTTTGGTAACTTTCTAATTATATTATAATCAGAACTGAAAAACTATAACATCATCAGTATTCTTTTTTACTATATTAAACTTATGCGTGGATCTTCATGGCACCGGCAGGTGACATCAAAGATGTCATAGGATATGGAAATTATGTAGCAGACACCCATAACTCACCTATCTATCATTGTGATTTCTGAGTTTAAAAAAGGATATAGGCTAGCAACTTAGTCTTAAGTATACTTTTTAAATTATTTTATTAGTTAAAATTTTCTTAAAATTATAAAAGTTATTAAATTAAAAGTGATATCACATGATTTTTAATAAATTTTAGTTAATAATAAAAAATATATTTAAAAACCATGTTAAACAATATATTATTAATATTTTTTTCAAATATATTTCCCAACTTGCATAAATAATAAATTATTTTATTGCCCACGCCAGTCTGTGATTCAGAGGGCTAGTGTGTGTTGTTCACTAATCATGTAGAGATTCTATGTGCTAAAAGACAAATCATTTGTCTACCACGTGAGTTTATTTTTTTAATATTATGTGCACTACCTCTAACTATCTTATACATGTTTCTTTAAACATAAATTGTTGTTGTTATTACTCTAATTTAGTAGTACAATTACAGAAAACTGTAGCGATTTTCATAGAAAAAGAAAAGGATAATCATTCTCTCGTAGCGAATACAGAAGGTACTAACATACTTTTGTTCTTAATTTTGATATATTAAAATCATTTTTCATCTAGTTCTATACAAATTTAAATTTACTTTTTATCTGTACAATTAATTTTAATGCCTTCCCAGCATCCCATCTATTAAAACTTTGTGAAAATGACATGAAAGTACTGTGAAGAATATAGATCAAATATATATGGATAAAATATTAATATTCTAGCCACTGTACACTTGTTTGAACGTTATAACTCAAATAAACAAAGGTAATAACAAGAGTGATTATTAAATTGAATATAATATATATAAAGATTAAATTTACTACACCACAGCTACTTTACACTCCAACTTTGATATAGTTGCATCCATTAGAATTTAGAATCAAGACTATATGTTAAACCAGAACAATCCTATTTATTCATATGTTCAATAATTTTTAACTGTGATTTTTAAATGAACAAAATTGTTTCTTTCTCAAGCATAAAAGAGAAAAAAATTAGAGCATGTTTGTTTCATTTCTTTCTCTTTCGGCTTTTGTTTTTCTTGTTCTTTTCGGTTGAACATAATTTATAGAGATTATTTCATGATAAATGATGACAAATGCTTTTAAGATATTAGTTAAAGAATTAAAAATATTATTAATATATTTTTTACTGTAATTTAAAATACTTATAATATTTTTTATTAATTATTAATGATTTTGTCAATTTTAATCTTTAGACTTATGTTTAAGCATGCAAAAATAATAAGTTTTAATTAAAAAGAGTTTTTATTATATTTTGCATCTTTGATACCATAAATATTTTTTAATAAATATGTATTTTTTTATACATTTAAGCTCAGTTTTGAAGATAAAAATTAATTTTTAATTATTATTATTAATATATATCTGATTATCACAATTCAGAACATTTGACATGCACTGTCTTCTTCTTTACTTTCCTGTGTGCGCTGAGAATAGAATAAGAAAAGGAAGAGTAGGGACAAGGCATAACGATATAAGGTAAATAGGTAGAGTGGACCAATAGAGAATGACCAATGCATGATTTGATGCTACTTTCTTTAAGAGTGAATCCAAGAGTGCCTTGAGAAAGCAATGTGATCCTTTATGAAATCCCTCACCATATTATAAATTGAAAGATATACATGAGGACATTCATTTGCTAATTGTACTTATAGAGTGATTGAGAAGTTTACAGATCTGTTTTGCATGTGATTCACCATTAATTGCTTATTATTATAGTTCATTACTATTTTGAACACAACCCTTTTCAATTATTGGATATCCTCACTGTAGCAAATGTTTATTTGCCTTATTAGCTAGGTTATGGTAATGTTTTAATATTTAATAATAAATGGAATGAAATGGATGAGAATAAAGTAACTAAAGTTTCATAAAATGGAACAAACTTTATTATTTAAATATTTTAATGAAGAATTTAGAAAAAAAAATAGTTTTATCTTGTATTTTTAGTTTATTATTGATATGAGAACCTTGTTAGTAGATGATTAGTAAGTACTGTTGTAAGGGCTTTTTTAGCCTTAAGGGCATGTCTTGATCTACTAAGTTTTCGAGCTCAACTCACTTCAATATTTTGTGACAAAAAAATTAAATAGAATTAAAAATATCTCCAATCGATCTTATTGTAAATGATTTAGATAGTAAAAATTTAGAAAATATTAATGCTAGCTTTTGGTGTTAATTTTAAACATTTTTAAATCAATTTTCCCAATAAAAGTAATATTATTTTTGGATACTTAAAATCACTCTTAGATGCTTATATTAAAATTGTAAAATGTAAAACTATCTCACTTCATATCTTTTCTATTGATCTAAAAATCGTCACATCTCGGTTGAAGTTATCCAAATAAGTTTTGGTTTTCATTAGAAAGGGAGATAACAAGCTTTTCTTAATTAGAAAATGAATTAAACAAGCTAATAAAGAACTAATTCTGATTAAGATAATGATTGTTGTACAATGTGATTTGAAGTGAGTTGAGGAATGACTAGTGTTCATGTATTATTGTTGCCCTTCAAATTATGGACATCTCTGATTGCAAAGTTAAGCTAATTAATTTGTAGTGTTCTTTAATAGTTTGCCTTTATATATATATAAGCAAAGAATTATTTCACAACCACGGTTGGATCACCATAAAACCTAATGGGTCCATGACATCAAGGTTCAACACATGAGCCATCATATTTATTTTCTATGAGCATATGAGGTTGTTGAGATGTCACAAAACAACATTGCCCACAAACAATCATTCCCTTGAAATAAATGTATGTCATCAAAATTTTCTTATAGAGATTAGTGAGATGGCAGTGTCAACAGTCAAAAATAATGATATCTTATATATATATTGGTTTTACAATGTTTGGTAATTTAATTATAAATCCAAAAGAGGGTCAAGTACCCAAAATTATTAGCTTTTTCAATAAATTGCCTTCCTTATGTCAGGGGTATCTTTAGAAAAGTTTAAATTGATTGGAACCTTGCAACAACTTTCTTTCAAAAACTTGATTAGGGTTGCTTTATATCTTATCATTTTCTAGTCTTTACATGTCCAGGGTTGAAAATTAGCTCATCGGAATCGAGAAAGGGTTTTTTTTTTTTTTTAATGAAACTTCCCTGCATTTGAAGTCACAGCACTAATAATTTGTAGCAAGAAAATTGTTACTGAGAAACTTCTCACTTTGCCAAAAATATTGTTTTTTTTAAGTATTATTATTATTAAAGTTGACATAACGAATTATCTGACTCGTATCAAGTTAGTCCAATTCAAACTTCAAATTAGTATTCTCATCTCTTAATTTTTGGTTTTGTTTCGGTCTATTACTTTAACTTTTTTTTTCTCTTACCTTGTAAAAGAATTTTAAATAAATTATTTTTTATAAAAAAATGTTAATTATGTTATAAATTCAATGTTCATCTTCTTCTTTTTTTTTTAGTAAAATATAATGTATTTTAACAAATTTTTTGGTTATCTTTTTTCATTTTTACTTCTTTCTCCTCTTACCTCTCATCAATGCATCCAAGACTTGTTTTCCTCAGCCCCTCTCCTCCCTAAAAATTCGGGGGGGAAAATTCTTCAAAACTTACTAAGAAAAATTTTAAAGTTCAAAGAGGTTGAAGAATAATATGTGGAAGCATGAACAAGAATAAGAAGAGTTTGAAAATAAAAGTATGGATGATAGATAAGAAAAAGAGAAAAAAGAAAAAGAAAATAAAAATGAAATAACTACAAAATTTGTCAAAATGCATTGTGTTTTCATCAGCAAGATAGAATAAGATGGATAGAAATTTTCTAAAGAGTTTATGAGTTTAACAAAAAGAAAAAGACTTATTTAAAACAGTTTTGTAAGTTAAGGAACTAAAATAAAAAAATAAAGAATTAAACTAAAACAAATTAAGAATTGAGGACCAATTTAATAATTTATGTAAAATTATATTATTAATTAATTCGCTTACATTTCAAAATGTAGGTAAATAATTAGTTTAATTTTAACAAAAATATTACCAAAAGGTTAATCATCCTAGTTTTAAAATAAAAATGTTGAAATAAATTTACTTTGAGTATATTTTACATAAATTCAAACACACCACATATCAACTAACCTTAAAATGTTTATTAATAATTTTCCTTATTACTGATACAAGAGATTGTTAAAAACTAAGCAATGTTAAAGAGGAATAGGTTAAAATAAGGGAGAGAAAGAAATGAAGAGAAGAAAGAATGAGAGGAGTAAAAGTTTCATAAAAATCTTAAGTTTTCTCTGCTCAACAAATGAATAAAGTATCAATTAACACTTTTTTTTTTTTTCAAATTCTCCTCCCAACCAAATAGATAAGAGATTATCACTCACTGAATAGGTAAGAGCTAAGTGTATATGGTCAGGTGCTAAAGTAAGAATCTCTCAAAATAGTACTTTTTTGTTATACATAAATCTTGAGATTGAACTGAGGACGATATATATGTTTAAGAAATATGAAACATTAAATTTATTATTAGTTTATTAGAGTAATAATTAACTTAAAAATTGTGTAATCTTATAACCTAAATACTAACTTGAATCAGTCTTGATCTTAATATATACATCGGATCAAGATTAAGGACAACGAGACTTCTTTTTGTTTAAAGTATAGGATTAGATATTACTCAAAATGCTAAAATTTAGGTTAAGTTGAGAAATAGAATCGAATTTTGAACATTCTTAACAACAACTTATATATGGACAAGTGTTTTTTCTTCTTTAAATAATAATAATAGAATGAAGGTCCAATTATTTATTTATCTTATAACAAAAAAAAAAGTACTTACTTACCTTATCTAAAAATAATAATAAATAAGGCTATCTTAAATAATTGAAACTAGAAATTTAAAATAGAAGATAAAACCAAAAACAGTGTCATACAGGCTTCATAAAAGAAAATTTCAATCTCTATCAAATATTCTGCTCAAGCATTGCACAAATCTTGGTTGTTGGTTGGTCTGTAATTTGTCTATTATATACAAATTATTGAGATAAGGATGAACCCTTGAAAGTTTTTGCATGTGGCACAATGATTATCGTTGTTGTTGCATTTGGAATGATTTAGGAATTCAAATACAAGTTAAAACCAAAGATTCATATTGGTAATGAACTTATTAGTTGGTAGAGTAAACTGGGAAAAGTGCGTGGAGTTGTTGATTGTAAAATAGTGAGTTAGAAATTTCCATAAAGAGTCTGAAATTTTTGGAATTTGATAAAAATGTTTTTATTATTATTCATAAAGAGTTTGTTGGCAATGCTTTATCTATGTAAATAATTTATTATTTTGTGCATTTTATGAGAAGCTTTATTATAAGTATTTTTTATACAACAGGTAATTTTAATCGACTCAAAAACATTCAGCATTATGAAAAAACAAAATGAAACTTGAGATTCGTAGGTTTGAATCAAAAAACCATTTTTTTTTCTGTTTTAATGTTTATATTGAAAAAATAATTGTAACAACTCAGTGAATGTTAACATTAGTAATGGTCTTGGTGAATCTTGTAAAATGAAATTAAAGAATTACTTATTTATTGAAATAGAAAGCTTAAATATGTTTTAGTTTATTTAAATTTAACTTTAGTTTATAAAATTTACTTTTTTAAAAAAACTTCTTGTTATTAGAAATGTTTATAACTAAATTAATCAAATTTAATGTTAACTATACAAATGAAATTAAAAATGAATTAACTATGAATTAAAAAATTGAAAATTACAAAAAAATTCATTTTTTAAAGCAGATCTTATTAAATTAGATCAAATTGTGATTCTAATTTTAAAAACTACATATTTCAAGATAATCTAAACAATTTATTAATTTTAGATTAATCTAAATTTGTTCTTATGTTTTATTTTTTATATAAATTTTGCTTTGTATAAAAGATAAGTTTTAATTTAAAATAATATAAAAAAATATATAATAAAAATATGTATTACTTTCTAATTAAATTAAAAATAAAGAAACTAAATTAGGTAATTCACTCCAAAATTTGAAATGTTTAAGATATTTGAAATTATGCACCTGAGCTTGTACTCTAATTTTTTAAAAGGGATATGCAATATTTTATATTTCAGTCTTTCTTACTAAGTCATTTTGTCTTTCTTTTTAATTTTATTTTTCAAGTCATTTGTTCTTTATAATTTTCAGTTTCTTCTTCTTCTTTGTCACATTATTTAAGCTGTGTAAATTATAATACTATGCTGCATTTTATTATTGGTCTGATCCAAGTAATATATTATAAGAAGAATGTTTTACCCATGGAATGAATTTGTTTACCTATTTGTTTATATTTTCTTTACTTTACAATGACGGGTAGAATTTTGAGAAGCTATAGATATTGGTAAGGATATTATTGTCACTCTAATATATTTATTTATAACTTTTAATTTTTTTTATTTTATTTTACCTTTCAAATTTACTCTATATTTAAATTTTCTTCTAAAAGAAATGCATCCTGATGATATAATTTGATTGATGAAAAAATTTTGTGACATGTCTAATAAATGAATAGTTCTTTTAATCACTATATTATTGAACTGAAAAATATTTTTGTTTATGAAATATAAATATAATTATAAAAAAATAAAACACAACTAGAAAAAAAAGGAAAAGAAAAAATAATTCATTTTCTGCCTTTCTAATTCAAATAATAATAATATAATTATAATTTTCTAAACGTTGATTTTATTTTTATTTTAATTAATTTTTCAAAATTTTATATCATATTAAAAATAGAGTAAAAAATTTAAAAGCGAAATGTGTGAATAAGTTAGCATATTATTGTGCCAACAACCTTTCCAACATATGAAGGAAGTAAAGTTAAATGATGTTAACTTTTATTTATATATATATATATATATGTCTATTATTTTTATGTGATAGTTATTATTGTTATTTTTAAATGTTATCGAAGCTTATTGTTATTTCTATTCTTCACTCTCTCTCTCTCTCATGGTTCCCAAATTTCGAGTTTGAAAAAACATGTATATTAAGAAGTTGTTAAATTAAAAAATATATATTTCTAATTATAAAACTATCATTTTGTTTTTATTTCTTTTTTTATTTTTAAGTTTTATAAAATAGTAAAAATAGAAAATATATATTTTCAGTGCTTTAATATAAATTTTATAAATTAGAGTATAAAGAATGAAAATTTTGTGACTAAAAATAAAGAGAAAAATGTTTTTAAAACCGAAACAATATATCCCTTGTTCCTTAATGATTGATCTGAACTGTGTGTGACTTTGTTTTTTATGTATATTCGAAAGAGAAAGGTACGTATCAGACAAAAGGTGTTTGTAACGTGTCAACCTTCAGTTGCTCTGTGTATTCATTTCCCAACTTTAATCACTCCTTACCTTTTTCTATGTCAATTTTGATTTTACAAAGCAGAAGCAATCCATACCTTATTATTTCACTAACCACCGTTTTTATGTGATATATAGATATTTTATGTTATATTAATTAAAAGAAAGTGATCTATTTATTTGAAGAATAAATTTTAATTTATCTATTTCTGTTTAATATTTTTATATACATTTAATTTTATTAATTTAATTATTAGTTTATATTTTTTTTAAAATTCATAATTTTAATTTAACTTATAATATACTTTTTAAAATATAAGTAAAACAATATGACATTCTTATAAATATGTAAATTATGATGGTTAAGTTAACTCTCTTTTATTATTTTTCTTTTTAAATATACTAATAGGCTAGACAACGATAAAGTGAGATAGCAATTTCTGCATGCAAAAAGCAATGTACTCGGTCACATAACAAGTAAATTAAAAAAAATACACAAAAATAATTAATAGTTTTTACTTTTTAAAATTTTCATATTTATTATAATTTTTACAGGCTTCTTTTTTTATAAAAAAAAATAACTATCAATATTTTGTAATTATTAAAAATAAAAACTTATCTTTAAATACCTTAGTGTTAAATTTTTTAATATTATTATTTATTATAAGATTTGTGTTAATAAAATATTTGTTTATTATTTATATAAGTAAATATATTATTTATTTATTATATAAGTTATTAATCTAACTTTTAATATTATCAACATTTCAAGAATACAATATAAATCATAACATATAATTACTTTTTATTAATTTTTATGAATTCATTATTTAATTTTTATTAAAATAATTAGAAGAAGTAGTTATTATTTATTTGATATTTTTACTTGGTACTACTACTATACGTCTGTTTTGTATTATGATATTATATTATATCACCCCAAAAAAGACTAGCCAAAATAAATTAAGTGTCACATCAATCATCCAAAACAAAAGCTACACACCCAATAGATTTTTTTAAGAGAAATGATATATTGTCTTGCTATTTTGGTTTATAAATTGTCTACTTAAATAAAATTAATAATACTTGTTGAAGAGAGAAAAATTAAAAAATTCAAATTAAATAATATTTCTTAGGAAAATACATGTCATGTTTATATAAATAGAAGAATTTATAAGTTAAAATAGTAAAATGATACAGCATTTTTCATTTGCTAAAAATATGTGCCTCCAATCTCAGGAATCTCACTGTGTTTTGACCTTTATTTATCATTGTTATTCTTTTTGTTAGAACCAAAGCACCACGCAGCAGCCCAAAATTCTTTCAAACTCAATCTACAGCCCTTCCATCTTAGTTAAACTTCGTTTAGCCTATTGCCCACGTTACTCATTTTATAAGTGTAATTGAAATAAAAATATACATAATAATTTATCCTATTTTTATTTTTATGATTCTGTATCCAACTTAATACAATAAATTTATCATATGTTTCTTCCATCTATGTTTTTAGTTTAAATTTTATTTTATCCAGAGTTTGAGTTTAAAATAAATATGCTTCTAAAAATTAGTTGAATAGATTAAAGCAGGATATTAGATAAAATATTTATGATAAATTCATTCCACACTTGGTCTTATAATATAATTTATGAATGATAATTGAGATTTTTAAATTTATTCATTAAGAGAATTTATTATTAAGTCCATTTTGTTCATATTTCAAGAAAGAAAAGGATCAAGAAGTGAAAACTTTAAAGAATAGTAAGAATTGAAGCAAAAATCAAAACTATGGATATACACAAGCAAGTACATGGCCGTGTATCTAAGTGTGTATCTCACAGGTTGCATCAATCAAGCACATAATCAGAGTCAAAGATATACACGGGTAAGTAAACGTCTGTGTATACGAGCATGTATCTTACTGGTTGTGTCAATTAAAGTATTTCATCAAAACCACAGATGTACACAGTCAAGGTACATGACCATGTACATGAGTGTGTACTTTTTAGAAGAGCTTTCAAGGACAATTTTTAGAGACCAAAGATGTATATGGTCAAAGTACATAGTCGTGTACATGAGACATGTACTTTTAACTTCCGTCAGAAATAAACTTCTGTGACAAGATGAGCCTTGGAACCACTCATATAAAAGAAAACTTGGCACAAAAACGTAGGGGACGCAGTTTTTGGGAAAGAAAGAGTTAGTGATGCTGGGATCTTATTTTGTAATTATTGTTTCAACATGTTTAGGTTTTAATTTTTCTTTGAGTGTTTAGACACAATGAATCTTATTTGACCAAACCTTCTAAAATTTTTCTTAATGTTATTTCATGTTCTCTTCTCTTGAGTTTAATTGAGTAGTATTAATTGTCTCCTATCTTATTTTCTTATTTGATTTTGAGTAAAAATCCTGCATGAATTTACTATTGCTCAATTAAAAAGACTTGAATGTATTTCTAGAGATAGAAATACATGAGTTTTCTGTGTTAGGAATAACCTTAATTATGAAATTCATAATGAACTTAATGCAACTTAGAGAAACTAATTAAGAAATAGATTCTGATTAATCAATCGAAGGTTAGGAATCATTATCCTTAAGAAAGGTGATGGTTTATTTCAAGAATTCCTGCAACAACAAGGGACTAGAACTAAGTAGTTGAAGGAGAATTCTAGTTATTTGGACATTTAGGAGGATTTACAATCTAGATACTCACTTATTTCTCTTAAATACACTTAATTATACTTTTCTAGATTTTATTTTCAAAAAAAATTGTTCCTTCTAATTTATTATTTTCTTAGTTCAACAATTTTTTTAACATAATTTCTCGCTCATATTCATTAACAATTGGGTAATCAAGGAAACAATTCTTAGTAACAGTCCATGTGGATACGACACTTGGTACTCTATTTTTTACAATATTACTCTGACAATGGGTACACTTGTCTAGCAATCAATTTTTACACACATAAATTTAAACTCTAATTCATCTCTTTGTAATATGATAATTTGATAAATGCAAATTCTCTTAGTAATACTTGAATTTAGCGGCTTCTCTTTTTTTTTAAATATAGTCTCAACCTTTTTCTCTTAAAATTTATCTATTAAATTAAAATAAGTTAAACTAATATATTAGTTCCTTAATTGTTATTTTTGTTTTAAATTGATTTTTTTTTACTTTAATCTTTAACTTTTGAAAGTATTTTAAATAAGTATTTTTTTAAAAATATTAACTACATTAAAAAATACTATTTATATTTTACCTCCACATAATTTCTTCCTTTCTTTGTCCTTCTTTTATCATTTTTCCTTTTTTTTCTTCATTTTTTTGTTTCTTTTTATTTTTTTTCTTTCTTTTATCTTTCATCCACATATTTACTACTCATTTTGTCTAATGTAAACTCCGACAAATGCATAACACATCTCACACATTTTTTTGGTTGAATATTAGGATTGTAAAAGATTATGGAAAGTGAGATGGCGATGTCGGCATCAATGTGGTAGACAAAGGTGATAATAAGGTTGTAGAACATGAGTTGAGTATAAATGACTATGAAAATTGTGGTAAAGGTGATAGCAACAAACACAAATAAAGTATTAATAAACATATATGTGAAAAGGGAAGAAGAAAGAGAGAGAAGAGGATTTGGTGCATGTAAGTGAATAGAGGAAAGAGGAGGAAACTAATTTTAGGAAGAGGATTTAAAGCATTTAGGAATCACCTTGCAAATAAATTAATGTGAAAGATAGCATCGGAATAGAGAAACTTATTATTACTGTGTTAGAGGAAATAAATGTGTTTCTTATAGATAGGTGGATTAATATTAGAAACAAAATAATGCAATTTGAAGGGTTGGTACTTCCAAAAATTCTTAAGAGATTGTAAAAGAACGAAAAATTATAAATAACTAGCTAAGAAGGTATAAGTAATTTTTACATTAATCATGTAATTTGAATATTTCTTTCATGATAGTCTTGTAACATTTCATTGTATTTCATCATATTTTTTTAACCTTTTTTTTTTATGTTTCATTTTATTCCTTTATCTTTTAATGTTGCTTCATTTTCATTTAGCCTATTACCTATGTTGTCATGGAATCCTAAAGATATGAGAAAGGATGTACAAAAATGAACATAAATGAATTTTTTTATTAAGTTTAGAAATTATGAAATAACATGCTAAAATAGAAGTATCTACAAAATTCTTCCATCATTTTAACCTACAATAACCTAATCATCTTAGCCACTAATCAAATTAACTATTCAAGCACCTCCTTAATAATTATCTAAATCATTAACCTATGCACTACTTCAGCAAATAACTCAACCATTGGTCTAGGCATCATCTCAACAACCATATGCACCATAACTCTACCAACAATTTAAGACAACAACTGAACCATTTTAGAAAACAAAAAGAATAAAATTTCTAGTAAAGAGTGCACTAAATAAATTTTTTTAAAGTATCTCAAAAACACTTTCTTATTGTTGTTGTTGTTTTTTTTTTACTACTATATTGAACACTATTAGATAAGTGTATTTATGTCTTATTTAAAACCTTTGGAAGTTATGTAATATGGTATTTATTTGAAACGTTTAATATTTTGATAATGGTATATAATTTATGCTAGTGTATATATTAGGAGCTATATATTTTGAATGTATATATATATATATATATATATATATATATATATATTTGTATCATGTTTACCATTTAATAAAAGTGATATTTCAACTTAATATTTCTTTTAGAATAATATATTAATATCATTAAAATAATAAATGTAACTTTGTAGAACATTAAATAGATGACTATTGTGAAATTCCATAAAGTACTATTCTTAAATACGTTCATAGTCGAGTATTAATATTGGAATAAGATAATATGTTAAGGTTATTTTATCAATAACTAATGATCAAATTTCACGAATCATAGATATGGGATATCAAGTCTTCACACAAGTGTACATTAAGGGTAATGATGCAATGAATTGACCCACCATTAGAACATTGCATGAATTATTACATAAGTGTCATAAATGGTTTTCAATGTGATCATGGTACGTAGTCCTTTGACCTAAAGTCACCATGATTCCTACATGAGAAATGTTGTACTTTAATGTTGTCAAATATTGCCTTTAACAAAGTGATCATAAAAAGGCAATAATTAGTTACAAATAAAATCATGTAGGAGAATGTCAGTGATATAAAAGAAATATGTCCCTCTTATATGACAAAAGTAATATTTTTGAAAGTTTGTTTAAGTGTAAAGGAACATAAATTGAAGTATGCAAGAATGACATGTCCATGCCTCATGTACAATTTAAATACATGGACAAAGGAACTAATCATATAATCATTATCACATAATATGTTATGTCAATTTAAGAGCATTCTTGGTATTTGGGTTATATTGATGTATTGCTAGACACTACTTAGTATTAATGGTATTTAATATTATAACCAAATATAAGAAATACCTATAAGGTCACATACACATAACAAATTTACTAAAAATAATAATTATTTAGTTGAACTAAAATACTACCTTATTTAGTTAGATTAATGAATAAGCTTCAACAGTAATATATAAAATAGAATTGAGATTAGCCATTTTTAGAAGTTATAAATAGAGCATGAAATATTCATATCTAAGACACCTTTTAAGAAAACCTTAATTGTCATCTTACTCTTACTCTCTCTTTTTCTCTCCCACGAGCTACTAGCATAGAGCCAAAAAAAAAAAAAATCTAATAAAAGTGTTCGTGTGAACATTCATAGAATACAACTATTATTGCCACATTTATATCTATGTAAAATGTAATTATTATTCATATTTTGTGTATTCTTTTTTGTGCTTTAAAAATTGTGTGTCATACAAAAAAACAATTTAGAATCATTAGATGTTTTGCTGCATTATCTATTTGATTTCCAATAATTTGAAACTTATGTTAATTTAACTTGATATTAAAGTGGAGTTAAGTGACAACACTTTGGTATATATACTTATGTGGTTCTAAGATGAACCATTCTTATTAATACTAAAAGCCCTATTAAAAAAAAAAGCCCATAACATTAAATGTTATGCCAAAAATAAAATACCATTCAAATGTTATGTATACTATAAAAAAAATATATATGAAAAAATATACTAAAATAGTACTATTTTACTTCAACAACCCAAAATATTTCAAAAAAGTGCTTACTTTATAACTTTAGAACAATACAATAAATAACTTGAACTCTACATTAACTAAATAATTGTCTCTATACGCTTTTATTTTTATTTAAAAATATTTAAAAGTCATTGTCTTTTTATTAAAAAAGAAATATGAAAATAATACAATTCTAAATTAAATAATTTTTAATTTTACTTTTAAATTATTAAGTTAAATATTCATTTAATTATAAAATTAGATATTATATAGTAAAAATTAGATAATTTTTTCATACAAAAATGATTCAAATCTAAAATTTTACTTAAGTATTAAGTAATAATGAGCCACTTATTACTTGAATGAACTTTTGTTGGTAGTATTTATTTACTTTAAAAGAACTAAATTGTAACTATTTTATTATATAAAATTAAAAAAATAGAGTTAAAAAATTAATCTACAAATTATGTCTTTTATAATATATATAATTTACTACTTTATAGTAGTAATTTTTTTTATACCTATGAATTTTATTAAATTAAAATAATTTTTTTAAAAAATATATTACATGACATTTTAAATTTAATAATTAATTTTTTATTATTAATAAATATTTTAGTATATAAAATAAAATAAAATAATTAAAATTGTATATTAAAATTATATTATGAAAAACCTAAAAATCTAATAAATTTGCATACTCTAGTAACCTATCAACAAATCAATTTTCTTTTTCCATTTTTAAAAATAGAAATCATGCTGAATATATTTACAAAGTTACTCTCCTAAAATCAAGCACCAGTGCCTTTTTAAGCTTTCCAAAGCTATATAACTTTTGATCCAAATTAAATCACTAAGCTAACTAAAATTATAGTGAAAAACAAGATTAAATATCATCTAAACATGAATCCACATGATTTGTTTAGTTAAAAGGGACACTGAAATCCCTTCAAATATATTTTTATTCTAATAAGTGAAAGTTTATTTATTTACCGACCCAAAATATTTTTTTAAATTTAGTTTTATTTTTATACTTACTCAAATCAAATCGCAATTTTTTTTAACCGATCAAATTTTTTAATTTTATTTAACCTTCAAACTGATTATTCAAATCTAAAATGCCAAACACCTCTAAAAACGACACAGGTTAATTAATTAATTTCCCCTAAAAAACAAGAGAGTAAAAAACACTTGATCTGTGTCACTGGGTTCCTCGACGCAAAGCCATTTTTCCTTCGTCATTTCCATTCTCACAAAACGCATCGCAGAGAGAGAGAGAGATGTTTGATTGATCCAAATCGAACCCTCCCAAATCCCCCAAAATGGCCAACGTCTCTGTCGCAGCGGAGTGGCAGCTCCTCTACAATCGTTATTACCGTAAGCCCGAACTCTACCCTATGAAATGGAAACACGTCGACCTCGCCCGCAACAAGGTCGCTGCAGCCCCCTTCGCCGGCCCCGTCGCCGTCATCCGCGACGACTCCAAGATCGTCCAACTTCACGCCGAGTCCGCCCTCCGCAAACTCCGCCTATTCTCCTCCTCCGGCCACCTCCTCGCCGACACAGTCTGGCGCCACTCCGGCGGACGCCTAGTCGGCATGTCGTGGACCGACGACCAAACTCTAATCTGCGTCGTCCAAGACGGCACCGTTTACCGCTACGATATCCATGCCAACCTCATCGAACCTAACCTCTCTCTCGGCAAGGAATGCTTCGAAAACAACGTCGCCGATTGCGCCTTTTGGGGAAACGGCTTGGTCTGCATCACCGAGGCCAACCAGCTCTTCTGCATCGCCGATTTCAAGAACCCTAATGTGGTGAAACTCGCCGATCCGGGGATTGACGAGATGCCGCATTGTATGGCGGTGATTGAGCCACAGTACACTGTGTCCGGGAATGTCGAGGTTTTGCTCGGCGTTGATGATGCAGTTGTGCTCGCCGTGGAGGAAGATGGCGTGCAGAGGATCGGAGAGGAAGTGTTGCGTGGACCATTGCAGAAGATGGTGGTGTCGCGAGATGGTAAGTGGCTCGCGTCGTTTACGCACGATGGAAGGCTTTTGGTCACCACTTCGGACTTGACCAGTGTTATCATCGAGAGGGAGTGCGAGGTTCGTAATTTCTGTTGTGTTGTGATTATGAAATGCGTTGTGTGTTTGAACGAAGAGGGATAGCTGGTTTGTGGAATTTGAGGGTATGCAAAAATCATGATAGTTGATGCTTAAGAATTTTTCATTTTGGATGTGTAGCATAAATTTGAATTTGGGTCGTGTCGTCACTAAATTGTTATTTTGTAAATGGTGCTGCAACCCAAGCTTAAACTCCATCATCATGTCTTATTGAAAAAAAATGGGCAGTATTTCATAATGTTTGTGGTCTCTACATTGTTATGGGTTTGTGTTTGTGCATGCACAGTATTGGCATATACTTTTTGTGTTTATATATATTTAAATGTGAAAGATATGTGAAAGTCATGATAGATGAATGCTTAAGATTTTTTTTTGTTAGTATGAATGTAGAATGCCTGAATTAATTATTATTTTGTAACTGATATTGGAATGCAAACTTATTTTAGATCTTCTAATTTGTTACCAGCACCATGTCCATAATGTTTATGTTATGATATTTGCACTCTGTTCATTATATCTGTGTGTTTAAACCATTTTTATTCTTTAAATCTCACTTTAGGTTTGGGTCAGCTGCTTACATTACATTCTTAACTCAATAATTGCTTCTGTGCATGCAGTCAGCTCTTCCTCCAGAGCAGCTTGCTTGGTGTGGAATGGATGCTGTGCTGCTTTACTGGGATGATATGCTTTTAATGATGGGTCCTGATGGTGATCCAGTTCACTACCTTTACGATGAACCAATAATTCTTGTACCTGAATGTGATGGAGTGAGGATATTGTCCAACACTAATATGGAATTTCTACAGCGAGTTCCTGATTCCACTGTTTCAATCTTCACAATTGGAAGTACATCACCTGCTGCTTTACTATACGATGCCTTGGATCATTTTGATAGGCGAAGTGCCAAGGTAGGGACTCTTTTCCTGCAATTGCTATACTGTTGTATGACTGACTGTATCATTTTCACTCTAGATTTCTAAATTTTTTATTTTATGTGGAGTTTATATTTCTGGAACTTTGAGGTGTCAACGAATGCATGTTATTGATTAAATTCAGATATCTTACTCACTGACTGCCAGCTAATAAACTCTGAATTTGTCTCACATTCACACATAAATTTTTTAGTTTACAGACTTAAGCTATGTGCTAAAGAAAGGGTGCAGATTATGTGTGTGAGCTTAAAGAGCAAAGACCTTGAAAATCAATTTACTTGTCTGCAGGGCTTGATGGAGATTTCCCATAGCCTAAAACCTCTCTTTTGAGCATTAGTTTTATTTTTTTGTCTTAATAAAAATTATTTTAAGAATTAGAAAAGGGACTTGGTTAGTAACTCTGGCAATGAATCTTACTGTGGTCAGGCTTGTGCTGCTTGTCTGTGGTAGTTAGAAGCTACTATATCATGCAAGGGCCTTGAGTCATTAATTGATATGCCACTTCTTACTAAGAATCTATGTTAATTATTTGGATGTAGCCTTTTATCTAAATATAAATATAGATTCACTAGCTTATGCTCTGTTGAGCATTGTGATGCTATTTTATCCATATATTCATACAATGCAAGAGAATGTAGTTCTAATGTGTATTCCAATATTTATATATTGTAAGTCCGCAACATTGCAAACTGATTTTGATTTTATTTGATTCTATTTGTAAACAACTCAATTGAATCCTCAAGTATGTCTTGCTGATAGTTAATATGGTGGGTTTTTAACTTTTTACAGCTCCCAACATTAATTCTATTTATCAAAGTATATTTTAAAGCCATTAGTGTTGCACATGTTAAGCATTGCTTTCTATTGATGACATAATATACCTTTATTTGACTACATTTTGAAGGAAAAGAAGAATGGCTATTATTTTCAGTAATGGAAGATATAGGTAAATTTGGCTGACTGAATCTGAGTTAATTTATTTTTTCTAATTTAGTGCTACTGAAAGGAAGACGACAAATCAAATAAGCATTTTATGGATAATTTATGACATGTTTTTGTTATCAAAATCAAGGCAAAAAGACTATTGCTTTATTTGGATTTTAGTTGATGATTCAGTCTCCGTTTGTATTTGAATTATGGCATCATCAAACAGTTCATGCTTGTAGATGAGTTTCTGATTTTCTTATCATTCACCAGGCAGATGAAAATTTGAGATTGATAAGATCGTCCCTTCCAGAGGCTGTTGAAGCTTGTGTTGATGCTGCAGGTCATGAATTTGATGTTTCACGCCAGCAAACTCTCCTAAGGGCAGCCAGTTATGGGCAAGCCTTTTGTAGGTGAGCTTGATTTGGATTTTCTATTGGGTGTCCTCGTGATGTCTTATAAAAATGTTGTCTTAAGTACACTGTTTGATAGTGCATGTCTTAAGAGGAACAAGCATATTTTCTGATATTTTTGCTCTCGGTAATGATTTCCAGTTGACTTTGGCAGCAATTTTCAACGTGATCGCATTCAAGAGATGTGTAAAATTCTGCGGGTTTTGAATGCAGTACGCAGCCCTGAGATTGGGATTCCTCTTAGTATTCAGCAATACAAGGTTTTTAAGGCTTACTTGTTTATCTCAGTGCTCAAATTGCATGTTTTGATGTTGTACTGAATTAGCTTATTGCCATCAGTTGCTTACACCATCTGTTCTGATTGGTCGCCTGATTAATGCTCACCGACATCTGCTTGCACTGAGGATATCAGAATATCTTGGAATGAATCAAGTAAGTGTATGTATATTGTATGGTTTGTATATTATATAGCTGTTTGGCACCGGCTGATTAAATGCTAGATTGAACTTCCCTATTATGTGATCAGAAATTAGTGCATCACTTGTTAAGTCTTGTATCCTGTTGCCATTATTTTTTGGGATAAAAGAAGAAATTCATTAAGACAAAAAGATGACTTCAGAGTTTGGAGGATAAGAAATTCTCCTTAAAACAATAGCAAATACAAACATGAAAGAAAGAAGAAAACATCAATAAAGCTAAGCTACCCTATCCTTCAACATGTTAGGGAAATTCCTTTATATAAATTAAAAGTCATGTGCTTTACACAAAAGCAGAAGCCAACTGCCTAATCTTATTCCAAACTAATTACGCATCCAAAGAAATCTCTTTAAAGATGTGAGAATTACACGCCAGCCAAATGCACCAAAGTATAGCATATATGTTCAATGTTTCATGGACCTTTATGGATCATGCTGAGGCATCCTGGTGGCTTCCATCCAATTTGTCAGGAGAGGATCACTGACATAATTGGTAAAATGGGTCTTTGCCTTCTTAATGTCCTCAGGAATGTGTGCATGGGTCAAGTCACAAAAGCCAGAAAAATGAAATTAAGGTATTGGAATGTCTTTGAGCAATGTTTGTCAACTCAGGTCACAATCAGGGAATATGAGACTAGATCTGGACTGAAGAGGTCAAGGCTAGTCAAAGAGAAGCGTATGATGAAAATGAGTGTCAATGTGCACTCTAGACAGCTTGGTGTATATTTATATTATCTAATAGTTAATATGATAGGCACTAATTTTAGCTGTGAAAATTAGAATAAATAAACTACTAGGGGCAAGCTGCAAATACATGGAATGTATAAAGTAGAAACATTAAAATTAGGAAAGAAAAACAGAGAATATCAAAAAGGCAAAATGCTATTGCTGCCCTATGGCTACATCAGTACTGCCATCCTGAATCACTTAGTGATCTAACAACTCCTTGCACCACCCTCCATTTCCTTCACATTTTCTTCGATGCTGCCAAGTATCCAGTCTATTGGTGCCACTTTTCTGTTGCATAACAATCTCCTCCACTACACTTACAGCTCATTCTCCATTCTATTTCTACCTTTGTGGTCCCTCTCCTTAGTCCTTTATAAGTTATGCATGAATTGGATGGAAGCTGAGGTCCATTTCGTATGGCCCCATCAGAATAGTCCTGAATTTTCATTAATTATGAACCTGGACCTTACTAATCACATGTTCAATGAAACTGAACACAACTAAACTAAATTAATTACATATCCAATGGGTCTACTTATGTTCAACAAGTCATGTACTAGTCTTGTTATTGCAGCCTAGACAAAAGACTTGACATTATAGAGGGAATTTTAGACTTTCAAATGCTTGTCTAGGAGGCTTTTAAATATTGGTGTGAAAATTGAGATAGTGTAGTCTTTGGTTCCCATTTTTTGCAAAGGAGGACTCAAGATCTGATAATGTTTTTACTTTATACAATTGTGTGCGGTAAGGGTGTGGTCTTGGAGTACAATAGGTACATATTGATAGTTTAAATGAACTTGTCTGAAAACATGATAAGACTGGGTCAGAACTATGGAAAGAAAAAATTCTATTGACAGAAAAGATGTACAAATGATTCCCAGGACTTTCTGAGAGGGGCCTGGGTTCTTCCACAACAATCTGAATTTCCTCTCAAATCACAAGATAAAATTCTCCCTCTCAACCCTGTTTCTTGTTTATAGGCAACATATCTTATTTCTCTAATTTTCCCACCCCTCAACTAACTAACTAATTATTTTACTAACTAGTAACTATGGGGGTTACATATCGAAACAGTATGTGGATCTAATAACTACAGCAGTTTAGTTGATTGATTGTTTTACCCTCTCCATCTCATTAGTATCATTAAATCATTAGCAATCTTCTTTTAGTATACGGGTGGGTTTGATGTTTTTTGTGACTGCTTTGTGTAGGAGGTGGTGATAATGCACTGGGCATGTTCAAAGATAACTGCTTCGTTGGCAATTTCCGACACCACTCTTCTGGAGATTCTGCTAGATAAGGTCCTCCTCCCCCACTGCACACAGTCACAGACTGTTTGATCATCTATTTTCTGCATTAACTAATGAAATTTACAATTTTTTTACTCAGTTAAAACTGTGCAAAGGCATATCTTATGCAGCAGTTGCTGCTCATGCAGACAAAAATGGTCGACGAAAGTTAGCCGCCATGCTTGTTGAACATGAACCTCGTTCATCTAAACAGGTACTATTCTTATTTTCTTGTGTTTATGGATGCACATTGAATTAGTGGCTTATTATTCTTTGCTTCCCCCTCCTGTGCCTCCCTTAGACCATTTTGTTGGCTTGTGTCTGTTGTCTCTTGTGTTTTATCCAAGGATATTGATTGTTTGGTGGGATATTTGATTATTGTATTCATTAATTCATTTGTTCAGGTACCTCTCCTGTTAAGCATTGGAGAAGAAGATACAGCCCTGATGAAGGCAACTGAATGTGGTGATACAGACCTTGTTTACCTTGTAGTTTTTCATATTTGGCAAAAGGTATTGGCTGTGGAAAACTTCAATATTTTGATATTTTTTAGTTTTGTGATTTATATGGAGTAATATATGAGTTTATCTCTCATGCACACTTTTATGGATAATGCAGAGGCAGCCATTGGAGTTTTTTGGAACGATACAGGCCAGACCATTGGCACATGACTTATTTATAACTTATGCACGGTATGTGACCTTGAACCATATTCCTGAAGGCAAGACTGTGGATCCATGTTTCTTAGAGTAGGTATAGTTGTTTCTTTTAAGATGATCAAAACTATAAACACGTGATTCAAGGTAGCTAAAAGTGGTTTTACTTTAAATCGTAAAGGGTTGTGAAAATTGAAAATGGTAAATCGAATCATAAGATTTTACAAAATTCTTTATATGCTTATAAATTCATATTTTGCATATAAAATAGCATAAATTAGAAAAAAAACCTTTAAATTAGTAAAAGCACTTAAATACAATAGCACTCACAAATCATAATCCATATTCCATAAGAATGTTGATGGGGACCCAAAAGGCAATGTTGGGCCAGAGGAAATGTTAGTCCAAGAAGCAGTTACACGGCCCAAAGAATGGCTTGTCTATGTGAGAAGAAAGAAGAAATCAGAAAATGACAAATGAAATGTTGTGCTGGCAGAGTTAGTTAGGGAGAAAGAATAATTTCCATTATTTAGGCACGATGAGACGGGTAGATTATTATGTTGATTCGGTTCTTTCACTATTGCAGGATAGAGCAGCGATTGCTCTCTCTTAGGAGCCTAGCTCTGGGGTATTAGGAGATATTGCTCTCCTAGTGCATTTTATTCCGTTCGTTTCCGTTACTTATTATAAACAATATTCTTCCTATATTTGCAGCCCTTTTTTGTTCCTGTTCCCTATATTTGTATTCGCGTTTGTGTGGTTTGCAACAGTGGTCCGACCTGCTGGATCCTTGGGCGGTGGATGCCACCTAAGAAGAAAAAACAGACAAGGTCAATATTGGAATCAGCTGAGTCGGAGACTGGGGATTCAGTGATGGATTCTAGACTTGAGACTGTAGAAAGAGAACTTTCAGGAATGAGAATATCAATGGAGGCGATGCGTCTCCAGGCTCACGAATAGCAGAAAGCTATAGAGGCGATGAGAAAAGAGAATGTTGAGACCCAATTGAAGATCTTGGAAATGCTGTCAAAGAACTCAGAACGAAATAGCAGAGGTTTGGAGGATGAAGGAGAACGCTTAGAGAACCAGAAGAGTCCAGGTGGTGACTCACTTGAGGAGTCGCAAGGACGCAGTGGATCAGGTCTTAAGAAGTTACAAGGAGAAGCATTGGATGAATTTCGTCAGTCGGTTAAAAAGGTTGAACTACCCATGTTTAATGGAGATGACCCTGCGGGTTGGATTTCTAGGGCAGAGGTCTACTTCCAAGTTCAGGAGACTAGCGATCAAGTGCGTATCAATTTGGCACAACTATGTATGGAAGGGGGGACCATACATTTTTTCAACTCTTTGATGAATGAAGAAGAGGACATGACATGGAAACAATTTAAAAGAGTTTTATTGGATAGATATGGAGGTTTGGCAGAGGGGAATGCATACGATCAATTGACAGCACTTCATCAGGTTGGAGATGTCGAACAGTACATTAGAGACTTCGAATTTTTGACTGCACAGGTACCTAAAATTCTAGAGCAACAGTATTTTGCTTATTTCCTTCACGGCTTGAAGGAGGAGATTAGAAGCAGGGTGAGAAGCCTGCACGCGTTGGGGACGCTTTCCAGAGCCCGCCTAATGAACGTGACGAGAGCAGTAGAGATGGAGTTGCAGGTGAAGGGCAAAACTGTAAATTCGTATAGAAAAGGAGACTCGCGTGCCGGGTCACAGTGGTATACGAGATCCAACGTGAATGTCAATGCCAAGAACCCAATAAGGGGGGACTGAGGTGTAAAAAGCTACGGGTTTGGAAGCAGTACTAATGGGCCTGGCTCTAATCACAAAAAAGAATTTTTAGACAGATCCACAAATGGGCCAAAGGATAGAGGGGTTAAACATTTATCCTACAATGAATTGCTGGAACGTAAGCAAAAAGGTTTATGCTTCAAGTGTGGAGGTGTGTATTCTCCCCAGCACATATGTCCAGAGAAGCATTTGCGAATTATGTTAGCTGATGACGTGGAGATAGGAGAAAAGGACAACACATCTGAGGAACACTACATGTCCGAAGAAGAAGAAGAACACGATGGGGAGTGCAGTGCACTCAGTCTGTTATTGTTATCGCAGTCAAAAGGGGAACAACCCCAAACACTCAAATTGGAAGGTAGGATCCATGGAATCCCAGTATGTGTGCTCGTTGATAGTGGAGCAACGCACAATTTCATCTCTCGAAGGCTTGTTGAGGCGCTGGAATGGAGAAAAGTTTCCACAACGAACATGCGGATTCTAATGGGAGATGGACGAAGAACCGAAACAAATGGCATCTGTAAAGGGCTTGAGATGGAATTGGGGAGCATGCATTGCGTGGTGGATGCCTTGCTATTTGACCTTGAAGACATGGATATGATTTTAGGGATGTCTTGGTTAGCATCGTTGGGGGAGATGATAGTAGATTGGAAACTCCAAACAATGAAGATTAATGTAGGAGGTACCTTAGTGCTGTTATGAGAAGCGCAAGATGTGCGTTCGGCCCAAATGGCGTTAAAGGGTGTCGTGGTTGAAGATTTTGACTGGGGCGTTGGCGAAAGGATGGCGGTGAAAGATACTAACACCAAGGGAAAAGAATCAGAGTTGAGGCACTTGAACTCACAACAGAAGGAAGAGTTAGAAATAATTTTGAACAAATTTAAGGTTATTTTTCAAGAACCCAAAGGGATTCCCCCTAAGAGGGCCCAATTCCACCGCATAACTCTTCTACCTGACCATGGTCCAGTAAATGTGCGTCCATATTGGTATGCATACCACCAGAAGGATGAAATAGAGAAGCAGGTCAGGGAATTATTAGAAAACGGAGTTATTCGTCCCAGCCAAAGTGCGTTTTCCAGCCCAGTTATATTGGTTCGTAAGAAGGATCAGTCGTGGCGCATGTGCGTAGAGTACCGAGCATTGAATAAAGTGACAATTCCGGACAAATTTTCTATACCGGTGATAGAAGAGTTGTTGGATGAACTTCACGGGGCTAAATTCTTTTCGAAATTGGACCTTAAATTCGGATACCACCAGGTGCAAATGCAAGAGGAGAACATCCCAAAAACGGCCTTTAGGTCGCACGAGGGACATTACGAATATCTCGTGATGCCTTTTGGACTAATGAATGCACCATCCACATTTCAGGCCCTGATAAACTACATATTTCATGGAAGGCTCAGAAGATATGTGCTGGTTTTCTTTGACGATATCTTAATTTACAGTCCGAGTTGGCAATCTCATTTGGAGCAATTAAAGGACGTATTGGAGGTTATGAGGACTCATCAGCTTTTTGCTAACAAAAAAAAATGTTTGTTTGCTCAGAAAAGTGTTGAGTACCTAGGACACATCATTTCAAACCAGGGAGTAGCGGTAGATCCTGAAAAGGTACAAGGAGTGTTAAATTGGCCCAAACCTCGGAATGTTAAAGGAGTAAGGGGTTTTCTCAGTCTTACGGGATACTATAGAAAGTTTATTAGAGATTATGGGAAGGTGGCTAAACCATTAACAGAACTTACCAAAAAGGATTTGTTCAAATGGAATGAAGCAGCTCAAGGTGCTTTTGAGGAGCTAAAAAGGCGGGTAACAACAGCCCCGTTGTTGGCATTGCCAAATTTTGATGAAGAGTTCACAGTGGAGTGTGATGCTTCTGGATTAGGAGTGGGGGCCATTCTTATGCAAAAGAAACATCCAATCGCGTTTTTTAGTAAGGCGTTGGGGGTGAAGAATCTAAGCAAGTCAGCATATGAAAAAGAGTTAATGGCCATCGCTTTGGCAGTTAATCATTGGCGGCCATATCTGCTGGGTAGGAAATTCGTGGTGACAATGGATCATAAGAGCCTAAAACAACCACTTCAACAAAAGGTGATCATGGGAAATCAGCAAAATTGGATGGTGAAACTCCTTGGCTATAATTTTGACATTGTGTACAAACCGGGAATTGAAAATAGAGGGGTAGATGCCTTATCAAGGAAGGAAGAGACCGGAGAAATACGACTGTTAACATACTACCCATTGTGGTTAGATATCCAAGAAGTTATTGCAGAGGTGCATGAAGATGATAGGCTAAAGAAGATTATTGAGCATTTGAAAGTAGGGAGAGAGGATCATACGGGGTTCAGCTACAAACAAGGCATCTTGTTTTATAAAGATAGGCTAGTTATTTCAGAGAAGTCTCCTTGGGTCTCAAAGCTATTGGAAGAATATCATTCAACACCTCAAGGAGGGCATTTGGGGTATTATAGAACGTATCGGAGGATGGCAGCCAACCTGTATTGGAGAGGAATGAAAAACACTATACAACAGCATGTGAGATCATGTGATACATGCCAACGACAAAAATATCTAGCCACATCACCAGGGGGTTTGTTGCAGCCATTGACCATACCGGAAGGAATTTGGGAGGATGATTCAATGGATTTTATAACGGGGCTGCCTCGATCTAAGGGTTATGAAGCTGTTTTTGTAGTGGTGGATAGATTATCTAAATACAGTCATTTCATCCCTTTGAAACACCCATATACTGCCAAGGTGCTAGCTGAGGTGTTTGTCCGTGAAATAGTGCGGTTACATGGAGTACCCAAGTCAATTGTGAGTGACAGAGACCCCATCTTTATGAGTCAATTCTGGAAGGAGTTCTTTAGACTACACGGAACTACTTTAAGCATGCGCACGGCCTACCATTCGCAAACGGATGGTCAAACCGAGGTGATTAATAGGTGTTTGGAGACTTACTTGCGTTGTTTTATAACAGATCAGCCTAAAGAGTGGGTTCATTGGCTTCCGTGGGCTGAATATTGGTATAATACCACATTTCATGCCTCCACTCAAGTCACTCCTTTCGAAATGGTATATGGCAGGAAACCCCCTTCTTTAATTCGGGGAACTCAATGAGAAATAAGGGTTGAGGCAGTACAGAGGAACTATGGGAACGTGATGAAGCTTTGAAACAGCTGAGAGAACAATTGCTGAAGGCACAAGAGCGCATGAAAGTTCAAGCAGATCTCAAACGACAGGAACGAAGTTTTGACATAGGGGAATGGGTGTTCTTGAAGCTAAAACCTCACAGGCAGAAGTCAGTTCATACAAGAATCAATCCCAAGCTCTCAGCAAGGTACTACGGTCCATTTGAAGTAATTGGTAAGGTGGGGGCAGTAGCTTATCGTCTAAAGTTACCAGAAACAAGCAGGATACACCCGGTTTTTCACGTATACTTACTTAAAAGGGCAGTAGGGAACTACCGAGTGCAACCTGAACTACCTGCAGGTCTAGGGGAAGCAGGAGAGGACATTTGGACTCCTGAGACTGTGTTGGCTTCAAGGGTGATTGATAAACATGGTGAAAAGGTGAGACAGTGGTTGATTCAGTGGACAGACAAACCAGTAGAAGAGGCTATGTGGGAGAATGCAACTGACATCCGGAGTCAATTTCCACAGCTGCATCTTGAGGACAAGATTCTTTTTGATGGAGGGGAAAATGATGGGGACCCAAAAGGCAATGTTGGGCCAGAGGAAATGTTAGTCCAAGAAGCAGTTACACGGCCCAAAGAATGGCTTGTCTATGTGAGAAGAAAGAAGAAATCAGAAAATGACAAATGAAATGTTGTGCTGGCAGAGTTAGTTAGGGAGAAAGAATAATTTCCATTATTTAGGCACGATGAGACAGGGGTAGATTATTATGTTGATTCGGTTCTTTCACTATTGCAGGATAGAGCAGCGATTGCTCTCTATTAGGAGCCTAGCTCTGGGGTATTAGGAGATATTGCTCTCCTAGTGCATTTTATTCCGTTCGTTTCCGTTACTTATTATAAACAATATTCTTCCTATATTTGCAGCCCTTTTTTGTTCCTGTTCCCTATATTTGTATTCGCGTTTGTGTGGTTTGCAACAAATGTCATGCATTGGCATGAATACAAAATAGACCAGAACAGAAAAGATTCAAGAACAGCAGCACTAGACTCAAATTCAGAGCAGTCACACACTGCTGGGTTTAGCTGCAGACCAGGCTGCACACACTGGGAGGACTTGAATTGACAACAATGTTAGGGTTCAAAGCTGCTAGAGGAAAATTGGGTTCAATAAAAAGGAGTTATGAAAGAGGCAACAACTGCATTTGGATTCAATAAATGAGACTTTTCGAGGAATTTTCAGAGTCAAGGTGAAATCGTAAAATCCCATGATTTGAGGGATTTTATGATTTAAATCAAAATTTTACGATTTTACTCAGCCATGATTTTACACAATTTAAATTCGAATCGGGATTTTAACAACCTTGACATGATTTGAAGTATTCAGCGGTTTGTTGAGAACATATGTCCTCCCAACATTTTAATAACTACTACTGTGGGGAAGTTGGAAGGCATGTATTTGTAAAAAGAAAATTGAGAGATGATTTGAAGTGTTCAGTGTGTTTGTTGAGAACATACGTCTTCCTGACATAATAACTACTACTGTGGGAAGGTTGGAAGGCATGTATTTGTAAAAAAAGATGGAGAGATGGGTAGATGGTTAAAATATAGCATGAATAACTTCTATGAATCTTTGTATTTGTGTTTTTTAGCCTAGGCATAGTTGTTTCTTTTAAGATGGTCAGAACTAAAACATAGTTTGAACTTTGAAGTATTCAATGTGTGATGAGGCAGTTACAATTGCAGTCAAATAAGATGTATTGTGCTATAGATGTACTAAAAAATTCTTAAGAGGAACTGAGTCTGTACAGTGCATATTTGGTAGGGAAGGGGGGAACCCTTGTGAAGGAGCATTCTGTTTGTTCTGATACTAATATTAATCCACAACAGATACATATTTCTCTATTCTTGTTCTCCAATTTTCTGTCCTTTTGACCTTTTGTTGATAATATTCCTAGTTAGGTATTTAATCTCCCTGCAACCCTAACAATGTCTTGTTGAGAATGTTCGTCATCAGCACATTAATAATTAAATCTCAAGTGGTAAACTTGCGAGGCAAGCATTTAAAAAAAGTTAGAAGACGACAAAGATGGGTGCATGTAATGGTTAAATATAACATGAACAGCATTTATGAATATTTATGTTCATGTTTTTTAGGTTGCTCATAGTTGTTTCTGTTAAAATGACCAAAGTAGAAACACAAATTTGAAGTATACAATGTGTTGAGGATGCATGTCATGATGACTATCTCAATTTCAGGTGCTATAAACATGAATTTTTGAAGGACTTCTTCTTATCAACTGGGCAACTTCAAGTATGTTTTCATTCTTTCCAATAATTTTTATTGTATGTGTAATTTCTAATTTGAAATCTGTTTATGATGAAACATCTTGAGAGGATCCAAAATGAGTTACAGGGTCAAAAGGAAGAATGGGCTCAGCAGTTGTGTCATGGCCCAAGGTGTGGAGGGTTTACACAAGGAAGAATAAAGAAAGGTGTTGAGCTGAAGTTGATAGAGTAAAAAGAGAGAAGTTAGTTATTGAGTGGGGTGTATGTGCCCTTGTAGTTGTTTGGAGTAGTAAGAGGAGACGATATCTGGCAGAATCATTCTGTTATATATGAATGGAGAGCAATAGCTCTCTGTAGGAGCTTGGCTCTGGGCAGTAGTCCTTGCTAGTGAATTTGCATAATATTTCAATAATACACACTGTTTTTTCTTCATTTTTCTGTTTCATTTTCATTCTTGGAATTGATTTGTATGAACTGGTTTGACTTGCCAAATTCGATGAGGGATGGAGGCCAGTGCATTAAGAGAGTTTGAATGGCCCCGAAGAAGACTGAGCACAAGGTAGCAGCTTTGGAAAATGAAGTAGCTAATCTTTGATCATCCATTGCTGCATTATAGAGCAAAGTTGATGTGAACCAGGAGCAGTTGATTACAATGCTCAGCAAGAGCTTGTAGGTGAGTTGTTTTGAAAAGGAGGAGGGAATAGGAAGTAATGTGAAAAAGGGAGAACCAGAAAAGGAGGACAAACGGGACAAGAAATTGTCATTTTCCTCTTGATGGAAGAGGCTGCAAGGGGAATCATTAGATGAATTCCGTCAGTCAGTTAAGATTTAAGAAAGTAGAGTTGCCCATGTTTGATGAATGATCCAAGTGGGTGGATTTCCCGGGCATAGATTTGTTTCCAAGTGATGGAGATGAACCCTGAGTTTCAGGTGAATTTGGCTCACCTCTGTACGGAGGTATCCACTATCCATATCTTCAATGCTTTGCTTATGGATAATGCGAAGTTGACTTGGGAGCAACTCAAACAAGAATTGCTCGAGAGATATGGAGAAATCAAAGTTGGGGATGTTTTTGAGCAGCTCTCGGTGCTCTGACAAGTAAGAGGAGTTGATGAATACATTCAAGAGTTTTGAGTGTTTGATTGCTCAAGTATTGAAATAACCTTATGAACAATATTTGGGAATTTTGTTCATGGCTTGAAGGAGGAAATTCGAGGAAGGGTGGCCTTATACCTCAATCACGGTTGATGAGTTTAATGAGGGCAGTGGAGTGCAAGTTAGTGAAAGGGAGTCATAAACTGGTGGAAGCAAGAAATATGGGCTATAGGATGGGTTAAAGAAACTACTCAAGAAAAAATAGAAGTAGCAAAAATGAGAATGTTAAAACAGGTGTGCATTCACATATGAAAAGACAAAATAAGAAGTGATTGTATGCAAGGAGAAATTAAGATAGCACCTATTGGAAAGTAGATGAATGAAAATTGGTTAAGGTGGTTTGAACATATGCGAAGGTCACTTGAGGCATTAGAAAGAAGAGTTGATCGAATAATTTTTAGCTTGGTGAATAATTTTTAGCTTTGTGAAAAAGATTAGAGGGAGACCAAAAAGAACATATTCATGATAAATGATATCTGTGAGAATTTAGTTTTTGGATGAGTCTAGTAGGATTGTGTAATCCATGTAGTTGTTGACTTCAACTAGTGAAATAAGACTTTTTTGTTGTCATTGTCTAATATAGTAATATGCTTTTTGCTTCAAGCATGGCTTTAGAGTACTAGGGATTTCTGCCTTGCAATTTTTGCATAATCTACTATTTACATCACTGACTGAAAGTTTACATCAATCCATGTAGGATGTGGCATTTCTTCTGTGGAAAGAATCGTGGGAACTTGGGAAAAATCCCATGGCAAGCAAGGGATCTCCACTTCATGGTCCTCGAATAAAACTTATTGAGAAGGTACAGAATCTTTTTGCTGAAACCAAGGAGCATACCTTTGAATCAAAGGCAGCTGAGGAGCATGCAAAACTATTAAGGTGTGATGATTAATTTTTTTTCACATCACCAGATCATAAAATATATCTTTCAGTATTTCATATGTTAGACCTCCATATGTTTATGAGGAAACTATCATTCATATGTTTCTGGAGATATGTTCAGACTTTGGTATAAATTGTTAAGTAAATCCTTGTTGAACAAATATTTATGCTTTGCAATCAAAGGGGAAAGTTATGATACTGTTGCTACTGCAGAATTCAGCATGATCTTGAAGTGACTACAAAGCAAGCTATTTTTGTGGATTCAAGTATAAGTGATACAATCCGTACTTGTATTGTCTTGGGAAATCATCGGGCAGCAATGAAAGTGAAAACAGAATTTAAGGTTGGTAAATTTTAACTTGTATGTATCTTAATTGGGTTCTTAAAAGGTAAAGAATACTTCAGTCTGTGCCTTTTTTCATGAATAATTTGTTGAGAAGAAAATCCAAAGATATTAAAAATTAGGAGGACTTTTTATCTCTATACCTATTGTCCTATCTAAATTAGTTCTTGACGCACACAATTTTTGTTATTCTATTACTTCAGGTGTCTGAGAAGAGATGGTATTGGCTTAAAGTTTTTGCTTTGGCTACAATCAAGGATTGGGTTGCCCTAGAAAAATTTTCAAAGGAAAAGAAACCTCCAATTGGTAAGTTTTTTAAACTGATAGTGTTATTTTATAATTTCTAGGGAATTGGTAAGTTCAAATTGCAATGGATGGGTCAGGTATAGATATTGATCATCACTTTTAGGAGGATATTTCTTATCCTCCTCCTTATAATCTTTTCTTTCGTCAATATATTACTCTCCTTTCATTAAAATAAAAATAAATTGATCATCACTGAAATCGAGTTTCTTTTTTGTTAGGAATTAGTATGTCTCATGCTGCTCTGGCTAAGAATATGGTCAAAGTAGGCTTTGTAAGAATTGAGCAACGCTCCTCCCTGAGCTAGGCCCAATCCATTTCTAATATGATATCACAGTTTATCCAATCTTGATGTTGGCCATTCATAGATGTCAAATCTTGCAAACTTCATGCTCTAGATGTCTAATCCTAGGCATGAAGGGGTAGGGTTCCCATGATTGATAAAAATGTGGCTAAAGTAGGCTTTAAAAGACTTAGGCACTTGTCCCCTTTTGAGACAGCTTTTGGTAGTTAAGGCGAATTTGTTTCTAATATTCTTGAGAACAGTTCTCCCTTCGTTGTTTTTGTATGGTGATCCTGTTTTTTTTCTGATGTCTAATTGGAAAATTTTATTCTAATAATTTAGTCATATACAGTAAATTTTAGATGGTTATAGAAGCGCAAAGCAAGAAATTCTTTAATCAAGAATTCCAGCTTCAGCCAGAAGCCTCTCCAGTAGAGGATTGTCTCTGTTCAGCCAATTTGGATGTTTCTTTGATAAATTCCAACAGATATTGAAGGTTTTCTTTCCTGATGAGCAGATTTGTTTGGATGGTGAACATGCAATGTTATCCAACTTAATATAATTACTACTAATAATGACTGCATTAAATTGGTCGAGCATATTTTCCTCATTTCTGGCACGCTATGTGACTATGTATATTGGATTTGGAGGATGCTGTTTTTGTCTAGGTTTGACTCGAGTTCTGTGTATCTATAGGTTATAGGCCATTTGTGGAGGCTTGCATTGAAGCAGATGAAAAGGGAGAAGCTATTAAATATATCCCAAAACTTGCAGACCCTCGAGAAAGAGCTGAGGTATTGTAAGCTTGTCTCGATAGATGTGATAATTTACACTCCTGCCTCTCTGATCATAATTATCTTAATCCTCATCACCCTACCACTACTACTATTCTTGGTACTATGATGCAGGAACGAATTAATGGTTGAATTTATTTTTTCTGGGAAGGGGGTATTTTTATATAATTTTTTATTAGAAAACAAGAAGTACAAGTAGGCAGAGAGTAAGATATCCTCCAAGATTGAAAATTCATGTTACAACGAGGTGATTGATGAGATTAAAACATGCCGTAAAGGGTATGTGTTAGAAATAAATACTCCATTGACCAGCCTTGAATAAAATTCTAAACAGAAGGCATAAACAAATTTCTGTCCCATTGGAGTATTGTGATCCACTTAATTTCCCAGAAGGATTGCATAAAGTGTACACTACACTAAACACTACCACAAATTATGGTTCAAATTAGAGTTTTTGGCATGGACGCAAGACTATCTGAAATTAGTACTTTGCCAACCATAGAACAGAAATACTTTTTTTTTAATATTATATTTTTGCCCTTGTGTATTGGGCTTATCCACAGCTTTACATAACTCCTCTCTATCTTGGACAGTCATATGCTCGAATTGGTATGGCCAAGGAAGCTGCCGATGCTGCTTCACAGGCAAAAGACGGTGAATTACTTGGTCGGTTGAAATTAACTTTTGCACAAAATGCAGCAGCTTCAACTATATTTGATACTCTTCGAGATCGGTTGTCTTTCCAAGGTGCTTAGTAGTTTTCTTTCATTGGATTCCTGCTCCCTTATGCCGTTCCCTACTTATTATGGTCCTTCTGTTGGAATATTTATTGTGTATATTTTGTTAAAAATGTATCTTATCTGCTAATGTCAAGAGGTAAATGTGCTTTTAAATGTTGTCTTTATCTTTTTCCTATAGTTGCAAGAGGGCATTCACTTTTCGTGTCTTTCCTACATTTTTGTTTGATTTATCGTCAATGTACCTGTATAATACAATTTGTGAATGAGTAGTGACCACAGCTGAGTTTTTTAATTGTATTAACCATTTCTTGATTCCTATTTCATTGTGTGTGTGAGACACTGATACAGAATATACAAGTGTCAATTTATCAAACGACATGATCATCGTGTAAATATTTAGTAGTATGTGAAAAGCATTTTTCTTATCTGAAATATATGTAATCTTTAAACAACTCTGCATGTTTGAATGGGAGGATGAATTAGCAAATCTTAACCCATTGTGTATCTCAAGTAAGACGGTTTTTTGGCGATGTCGAATCCAATTTGGAATGGACGAGGTAAGCGCCTGAATAATTCTCACTGATATGTAAATGCATGCCCATCTTTTAAATAGAGTTTTGTTAATAGTCTCATAACGATACAGATTAAAGAGTAAATAATTTTTTTTTTGTTAAAATTTATATTGGAGATGCATTGAAAATCATTTTGTAATAATGGTTTTTTAATATATATATATATATATATATTTTACTTTTAAATATAATGGGAGGATCATATAAACAAATATGATGGGCTTTATTAGTAGGATAAAAGATTTGTCTTTACTTAATAAGATTATAGCATGTTATTTAAGGAACTGGGAGCATGGCCAAATTATTGTAGAGGAAATGAGAGGTACTGGGTGTTACGCAATGCAGTATGAATGGAATTTCACATAAGCTTTGTTGTAAGATAAACAAATTACGACGTTGTGCTAATTGAAGTTAACTATGGTTATGGAACTATACTTATTCAATCCTTCAAATATTACAACTCTGAAGGTAACTATGGTTATGTATATCGATGAACAAGTTAACTGGTACCAAAAGAAAAATATGACAATGCTCGTTGACTGAGTCTTACAGAGAAGAGTGTTCAAGCCTAAGGACTAAAATGGCACACATTAATGGTTCCTCAAACGTTTCAAAGATACCATGCTTAAGCACAAATTACTTGGAATAAAATATAGTTGACAGAAATTGCACTTTTTGGATTGAGATTGTTGTGTATTTTAGCAATTCAAGGATTTGGACAGTTGAATTTGAATGATGGTATTGTCATTCTCACGTTGAATATAATGAACCATTTGATATTTAATATTGTTAATGGATTGAATTGTATTTAATTATATAATTTTTAATAAAAAAATTACTATATATATCTTTTATCTTATACAATATTATACAGGTTAAAAAAAATCCTTCTAGAAAATATTCTTAACTAGGTTTGTGTAAGGAATTTGACGTTATAATTTAATTAATTTAACTTATCATTAGTGAAACATTTCCACAAAGTTAGTTTTAATCATTAATAACTTGTTGATTGAGTTAGCCTGTTACAGATTTACTTGTTCCAACCATGAAAAATTTGCAGTACGGAAAATTTTTCCTTCCAATATGATATTTTATCCTGGCCTCAATTGTTTCAAATCGGTAACTATCAAGTCCTCCTATTTTAAGAATTTGGATCTCATGTTATTAAAGGAGATAAGGTGTGTTTAGAAACACAATTTAGTTAAGTTTTTATTTAATTTATTTAAGGTCTTATTTAATACAGCAAGCTTTTATTATATGTGAATTTATTTTAATATGTTATACTGAATAATTTATTAAAATAAGTTAAAAATATCTATGAGAGTTGAAAGTCATTTTCATTAGCTTTCAATAAGATAGTAAAGGAACATGGTCATGTTAAAGTAAAAAAGATAATTTTTTTATTAAATAAGGACTCATCATGATTAGTTATAGAATTCATTAATTAAATTTAATTAAAATTACATATTCATCTAAATCCCTGTTTTAAGGCAATACCTTAATTACTATCTAAAAAACGGAAGAAAAAAAAAACATGATTTGGCATTAGTGACACAAACCATCAAATTTACCTTTCCCCTCTGCCGCCGGCACCCGCCATAAAAATGAAAAAGCATGGATGTGAATCCCTATCAGCTATGCCGAAACAACCATCTTCAAAAGCATCATGGTAGGATACAGCAAATAGATAAATAACTGATAATAAAATTTTTGGAATGATATACAAGATAAATAATGCATACAATAGATTTAAATACTTAAGCACAAAATGGTCATATTTAAAGACAAATGTATTATTATTAATTGAAAGTCATATTCTAAACACATAATCAGTATCAATGACGTAATCAATTAATACCTACATATGTGAGGGAACATATGATCACCACAAAGAATACATAATGAAATAGACAATAAAGGAGAACAATAAAATTGATAGGAAAGAAAAAAAAAAACTATAACTAGTCAATGATCATTAAAATTGGTGAACTACGAAATTTAATGGCAATAATTAGCCACTGACCATTAAAAATTAGATATGCTGGTTAATGCAGTTTTCGCACTCTGAATATGCATGGAGTATATTTATTTGGTAAAGTTAATTTGTTGCAATCCAAATTAGACTTAATTTTACTTTTTCAATTTGATATCTTTTGTGATTGATTGCACACAAAGTTGGTGGCGGTCATACCTTTTTGTATCATCCAGATTATTTTTTTCTGTTATAGTTAGTTTCTTTGGACTAAAATTTGAGTCATTTCCAACATTTTTTACTTCGTCAAAATTTATCTTTGTCATCCAACAATTAAGCATGTGTTTGAAAACATGTGGAAAAACTTGTGATTGTGGATCCATGACAATTCAAACATGAATCCTAACATGCACTAAGTGATCTAGCCATACATTCCATATTGATGGATCTTTTGATTAATATGTGCATTTGATTAATATGTGCATGTGATTCTATTGTCAGGTTTCCTTTGATTTCATGGCAGACATTGTGATCTCCATTGTGACTAAATTGCTGGGTAATTGGTGGATCCAGCACTGTGCGATGGACAGAATTTTATGTGTTAAAAATGTTATCAATGATCTTGAGAATGAAAAGGAGGAACTACTATCTGAAAGAGATAGCTTGCAGGATCGTGTGGAACAAGCCAAAAGAAGAAGTGAAGGAATTGAGAAACCAGTGGAAAAGTGGCTGACTGATGTGAACATATTATTAGAAGAGGTGGCAGATTTGGAACAAAGGATGAAAGCAAACAATAGTTGCTTTCAAGGAACAAGCATTTATGCAAGCAAATGGCAAAAAGATAAATGCAATGGAGAAATTCAAAGGACCAAGTAATATTCAACCATTTCCTCATCATGCTCCACTTCCAGGTATTCACTATGAGTCATCTAAAAAATTTATTTATTTTAAATCAACAAGAGTGGCTTACAATCAAGTTATAGATGCACTCCAAGATTATTTCAGTTATATGATAGGGGTGTATGGAATGGGTGGATCTGGAAAAAACAACTCTTGTGACACAAGTGGCTAATGTGGTTGAGGAGTTAAATTTGTTTTGTAAGGTCATATCAATTAGAGTGTCTCAAATCCCTAACACTAGAAACATTCAAGGAAAACTAGCAGATATGTTAGACTTGAAATTGAAGAAAGAATATGAAAAATCAATTTTCTTTTATAGAGAATCAACGAAATTCACCTTGCTCTAATACCTACTGTTAGAATTTTCTTATTCCATTATGTAATTTCCATTAAATACATCTATTATGAAATTATTTTTTTTCATTTAATCTTGAATTATGTTGTTTTCACATCACAGTACATGGTGCTTACTCAATCAAGGGTTTAGAGAGCACTAACCTGAATCTATTATTCTTTGATATTACCTCTCTGTTTGATGTCGTTGATCCCTTTGTATTTTTTTCAACTCTTCCTTCCTCTTTTAACTCCTCTCCTCTCGGATAGTTGAGAGAAAGTTCTTTTTTACGTTTATTGTGAGCATACTTAGAGACCTTGAAAGTGATAGAGAACACAGAACACCAGAGCAGTTTATTTATCTGAAGGGAGATGAGAGAGTTTCCTTATAATTGTATTTATAATTATACCCTCAATGACTCTATATTTTATATTTAATCACCATCACATTAAATCATTAATTAGAGTCATCTATAAGTTATATAGGCCACTAGCATAAGATTATTAAAAATAATCTAACACCTCAACTTGATAAGATTGTCTTCAGTAACAAAGAATACATGTAAGTTATACAGTAAAGAAATACAACCTTATTTTATTTATATGTTCACACAAAGATACAAATACTAAGAAATTCAATTATTGTATTAGAATTATTTGTTGATTTTTTTAATTTACTTCTTATTTTTTTGGTAAACTTTCTAATAAAGTAGATATTTTTAAAAATAATATATAATTTTTATTATTTTTGATAAATTAATTTTTTTATGAATAAGCTTAGAAGTAGTAATTTTTTTAATAATTTTTTATGTATATCTAAAAATACACAATAAAAAATTAATAAATAAATTTTATTATGAATTATAAAATGTATTGTTATCAATATGTTAAATTTTGTGATTTTTAATGAAAAATTATTATATATATATTTTTATTATATGTCATTAGACAGGTATTAGATAAAATACTTTCTTTTTTACAATTTTTTAGTGTATATATATATATATATATATATATATATATATATATATATATATATATATATATATATATATATATGGTGAAGACTAGAATGAGTTTACAGATTAAGTAATTCATAAAGAAGTTAGTAAAATGACCTGCAATAGCATGTTTTAAAAATTTGAATATCTAAAAATTAATTCTTAATAAATTTTGCAGATAAAAGATCTCAATTTTTTAGATATTTAAAATATATCCTTTCTTAATCTAATTTTTTTGTAAGGTTGTTATTTAAAGAAAAATATTTTGTTTAAGTGAAACTATATATTATATTCTCTCAAACTCACTTCTATCTTTATTTTTTAAGCAAGTTCAAGAATTTATTTTATATTTTTGATGTAAAGTTCAACGATAAATTAAATGACTATGGTTGAAACTTATTTGATAAAGGTTGAAAAGAGATATACAAGACAAGAGATCTAATGTAATTAGGTAATCCTCTCTTAGAATATTATCGTAGAAGCTTTGTTCAATTTCTCCTTCTCGAGTTTCAATTCCTCCTTATTTCCCCCTACTTAACAATATGCAAATCCCTTTGTGAAATCTAACTTAAACCCTAAACTTACATAACCATTCTCTCTTTGAATTGTTATACTTTCAACTGTGATATTTGTAAGTGGAGATAATTAAATTTAAAAACATCATATACTCATCCCAATTGTCTTACAAATTAACGTTTTAGTTTGCTCAGAATAGGTGTAAAGACTAAAGAGATTTTGTTGAACTAGTGACCTAAAATTGTTAGCTCAGCACTTAATAGAGAGGAGATTGATGACAATGACTAAATCATAACATATTAAAATTTTACAAACTAAATCTTTAAAAAAAAAAAAAACTTATAAAAACTTATCACAAAATACACTATATTTATAGGGACAACTCATATTTAAGCCTTAAAATAATTAAGTCATTGACTATCCTCCCAAAGATAAAGCTAGTTTAGTTTTGGTTTGCAAGCTGCTTCAAGAGGATTGAATGAAACAACCAATTTTATTAATACATCTATTCAATTATTAAATAAAAATATAATATGACTCATTATAGTGAGAAATGAAAGACATATTTGTTATATGCAATGTTATTTCACTTAAATCATAATTATTTCGCATAAGCAAAAATTTGTTATAATGTAAGGTTTTTTTTAGTCTTATATTTGCTTAAGTGAATAGTATAATATCTTTAATGGCTTAAGCAAATGAATTATCGCTTAAGCGAAATAATTTCCATGAGCCATTTTTGTCCTATAATTTTCACTTAAGCTAGAAAAAACTATACAAATTGTATCCCTCTTTCTAAGATTCAAGTAGTTTATTGCTTTTCTCCTTCTCCCTTATCCTTCCACCACCTACTCATCAAATTCTAGTAATTTGTTCTAACCTAAGTGTGGACTCGTTCCTAACGCCATAACCATTTTATTCCATTCTTTCTCCTCATACAAGCAATTTACCCCTATGTCTGTTTGTATAAATGGCTCTAACATTGCATTCTAAGTGTCAAACTCAATTCAAGTTAATGCAGAATTGAACATGTTCTAACCCAAGTGTGGACTCGTTCCTAATGCCATAACTATTTTATTCCATTCTTTTTCCTTGTATAAACAATCTACCTTGTGTTTGTATGTATAAATGGCCCTAACATTGTGTTCTAAGCGCTAATCTCGATTTAAGTCAATGCAAAATTAAACACAAAGAGTATCTCGTTCCCTTTAGGTTAGGCACGACTGATTTCGAATAAAAGAAAACACTAGACTTAGAACGATCCACCTTAGTAGTCAAAGGTTCAAATCCATAATTAGCTTGTATACATGTAAAAGACTTCTAGCCCTTATTCTGACAATAGTTTTTCCAGGGGAATAATCAAGAAGAGTGGATATATTGAACAATTTAAAAGATCTAACAATGAATTGAGACTATAAGAGTAGATGTGAAAGTTTTAATTCTAAAAATATTAACTTTATACATAAAGTTTGTAGATAATCTTAAAGATCTAAAATTACATTCTAATATTTTATTGATTAAAAGGTTATTTTTAATTATATATTGAAACTACATTAGGACATGTGAATGCATACTTTTTTAAAAGCACCACTTAGATACAAGATACACGTAGATGGAGTTTGGAAAAGATGATAGGATTTTGAAGATAGAAAATAACAAGTTTTGAAGATATAAATTAAGAGATTTTGAAGGTCTAAAAAGAAATATTATTAATTTTTATGAAAAATTAAATAATAAATATATAAAAATCAGTATTATAAGGTTACGGTAAAAAATTTGAATCGTTTATGAATTTTAAAATACATTTAACGGTTTAAAAAAGATCACTCACCTATGAGTTACTTAGTTTGCTAACTCATTTTAACCTTCACCTATATATATAACATTAATTAAAATCACAAAATTAATACATATTTTTTTTATTGTGTAACCTTCACCACACTTTAAAGAAACTATTTTTTTAATACATGGAAATTAGGTAACTAACAGAAAGTAATTCAGCAAGCTTATCTATGCTGTTTCATATCGAGGAACTATTCAATTGAATGATTGAATTTAGCCTTTTATTTTTTTATGTATCTTTTGCATCTCAACAATTTATATTTAGAGTGAAAATGGATAAATAGAATAATTAAGGTTTTATTCAATAAAAACTTATAATATGACAACGCTCAATAAGTTTGACAGGGAAACTTGTTAAGAGAAGATAAAAATGATTTATTTTAATAAAATTATTATTTATTAAGAGGAGAGCATCCTACTTTATTATCATAATATTTTTACAGATGTAACATCCGAAATTACTTTTTTTCCTCTGCAAAATAGCAACAAACTTAGATGGCACTTTATGAACTTTTTCATTTATAGAAACTATTCAGGAACAGAAAACGGTAGTTGAACAAATGCATATCACAAAAGAAGAGAAATTCATGACATATTTTTAGAGGAAGTCCAAGCAACATCTATTCAGAGAGGTTGGTATTTCTCAATTTGGAATAGCATAAGGTGAATGCTCGTATTTACCATCCCACCTGTTTGGAATTAGAGAACGAAATTTGGTTAAACAGATAAATTTAGTTTAAGAAAACATACTTATTGAATCAAAACTCAAACACCAACCAACCTGCATCCCTCACTTTGTGGAATCTGCAGCTCCAAATTCTTATCAAATGGCTGAAAGATCAAGTCCAACTTTCCATCCTCTACTTTTTCAAGCGATGAAGGTTCCCACTGAACAAGGTTGTAATTTAGTAATATAAAAAAGAAACAAGAATAATACATTTTTGGTCAAAATAAAAGACAATACTTATGGACATGGTTTTGTTAATAGTCATTAGACTAAATGAGTGTGTGCGGTTAAAATACACATTTGATTATATAATGACACTCGTTTATAATAACTTATATTTTAGTCCTTCCAAGAGTATTTTGTTACGTTTTGATCCCTCTTACCATAACACCATTAGATAAATACTAAGAATGAACAGCAATTTTACTAATGTTATTATAATGACGGAGACCAAAATGTAACAAATATTCGTAGGACTAAAATACAAGTCTTTTAGATACAGGGACTCATTTGTAAGAAACCCACATGCACGCAAAATAATTGTCATTCCTTAATTGGCTTTGATGTATGTCTAAATGTTCTAACCAAATGTAACAGCAATGTTCCATTCAGGTTTTGATTACTAATCACAATAGAAAAAGAAAGGAATACAGAAATTAATGAATTAGTTTAACTCCCACTTTCATATCCAATAACTGAAAATAGGCAATTCCAGTACATATGGAAGGAACACGCATGCATGTTTCATAAGAGGAGAGAAAACAGAAAAAGAATACCTTTGGAGCATTATCCTTGTCAATGGTGAGAGCTCTAATTCCCTTCTCAAAAAAAAAAAAAAAAAAACAGCAGAAATTAGCTTCAGATCTTAGTAAGGAACAAGAAGTAAAAAAACTTTTTAACAACATTGAACTACAATTACCTCATACATATCCTCAGATATTGTAGTTCTCAGTATATTCATTGTTAATCTGAATTCCTTTTCCAGACATTCAGATAGTGTTTGATCCCTTCCTTCACGAATCTGTACATATCCAAGACAGTTTATAGAAGCGTGAAATTTGAGAAATAGTCTGTGAATCATACTTTTACAAGGTAAGCTTTTTCTTTCTCCCTCACTCCCCTCCTTCCCTTTCAATCGGTTTTGTGTCCAAAGACTCATAGTATGTTTGAGATCACGTTTGAATATGCTTTAAAAACTCATTAACATAGAAAGATACAACTAGTAGCGTTAGAGTAGGGCCCAGTTTGTTTTGGTGAGCTTGTGAAAATAGAGAAGTATAAGTTATAACTTCTCTCTTTAAATTTTAGAGAAGTTAATTAAGAATAACTTCTGAAAATAGAGAAGTATAAGTTAATTTTAATTTATGGAAGGAGCTTTATTCATTATATGTATTATTTTTCTTCTCTTATAAGGATTTATCCACAAGCTCACCCAAACTGGGCCTAAATATGAATCCATGACCGATCAAACATGAATCCAAACATGTGATTAACTAGATTATGCAGTTACCATTTCTGTTCTTTCTCCATATTTATAGCATGTTTGGTTCAACATAATTCTAGGGAAATAATAACTTTTTTTTCCACCAGCACTCTTGGGAAGCTGAAATAAAATAAGCGATTATTTCTTAAATACAAGTTAAACCAAACATTACCTTAGTTTTTTATAAATTTTGAAAAATGATAGTTTCAAGAACCTAGAAAGGGAAATTGTTGCCATTGTTACATTTAAACATGATTGCATCATATGCATGCAAGAATAAGAGTATTTTCTTGGCCATTATAAAGAAGATTAGGATATTTTCACTTTATAAATTTTATCAAGTTAGAAGATGATCATCATCTCTAAAATTTAGGAAAAAATACATTGTGCCAGATGAGATTTCATATGTCCTTGTTTGCATTGACCTTGAGTTTATTCAGCCAATCATGATTTGAAGAACTCAGCACCTAGAATCCAGTCTAAGATCTTATAAAATTCCTATTACGGAATCCTTACCGATCTTAATGCTATTTTCAATGCAGTTGGTGATGCTCTTTTCATTCCTTTTAAAGCTGCACCTATCCATCCATTTCCCTCCTTGTTTGCTTCAGCTTCCTTCATATCAGAGCACAGTCATATATCCTCAGAAAGGACTTGAGCATGCAATAAGATAATAATATTCCAATGGAAATGGTAAGAAACTTACAAATGATTTTATAATTTCTTCTACAGAATCTTTTGAGCAGCACTCGTCAATTATTGACCGCCTAAAAATTCCAAAGGTTAATGTCTTTAGCATAGTGCAATTTGCTAGTAACAGTGAGACTACATAGATCATGGATGAAAAAGTGGTTACTTGTTTAAGATGCTCTCTTCATCAAGTTTAACTTCTGAGGAAAATTCTTCTATTACTGATCTTACAGCACTCTCGTCACCAGAATTTAAGCTAATCAAGCGCTTCTCAAGCTCGACAATTTTCTGGTACACAAAATGTAAGCATCGTTAATCAAACTAAAACTTTAAATCCAAATTATATCTAGCAAACACCCAGTACTTAATGCATATAACAATGCTCATCTTTGCACAAATAACTGGGCCTTGTTCTGCTGAAAGAAAGGGGGTCCCTGAAAAGAACTTTTGAAAAACATCCTGGGGCATTTTGTTACCCATTTTTTCTTAAAATTTCAGAAAAAATTAATAATCTGAGATATATTATTTCAGTGAACCAATGTCCTCTTATCAGAAAACAGAAGAGGTCAATTACATGGATCGTATGATACTATTGAGCTTAGTCAAAAACCAAATTCTCACTTATCCCTTTTTAAGTTATGGGCTTAGAGCTCTTATCTCATCAAATCCAATGCTATGAAAGATAGATTTTGTAATAAAAAAGTAATACATGAAAGAAACCTCCCATGGTAATCCTAGTTCTTTTATTCAGATTATAACTTCCAAGAGCCCTTATCTTCTATCCACTTATTTTGAAATGCAACTATCCTTGTGTGCTTCTTTTATTTCTCTTAACTTCAGCCCCTCATATATACTATATTGTATAGGTTACTAAGCAGCATTTGGCTCACAACACCACCATGATATAGATGGAATTGAACTAGCCAAGAAGAAAAAAATAATTCTTAAGGCAGCTAGGATGTAATGCATGTGGTATAATTGGAGGACAGCATGAAACATTTTCTGCATCCTAATGTTACCTGCTGCTATATGGCTTATGTATCCAGTTTCAATACTAGATTTATTGGTTAATAAGACTTTCAAGGCAGAAAAACTAACCTATATTCTTATGAGGCAAGCCAGAATTACCAAGACTTTCAGACATAATAAATAATGGAGTAGCTACTAGCTTCACTGATGCAATCAAAATTATGTTTTCTGTGGAGCTGTCCACAGATTATACTTATGAACTTAGATTTATACATCATATTGTCATTGATATTGTTTATTTCAACCATGTTTTGATACCTTATGAAGAAAAAAGAAATTGATGTCTCCTAGGTTTATTGAACACCAAAACCTGTGTGGCTCTATCATTAAGATTACAAAGTAATTTGAAACAGCATTTGACACAATTTATGATTTTATTTTATTTTATTTTTGTTATTTAACTGGCAGGATCCTCTCGCTCAGCCAACAACCAATTTTGATAGAATGTTTTTTCAGCTTAAACTTAGAGAACTAATCGCTTATTTTTCAGAAGCCTTCTTAGGAAGCTGAAAGAAATAAGCGATTATTTCTTCATAATAAGTTAAACCAAACACGCACCGAATCTATAATTACACTAAATATGTGAGCAGTAATATTGTAAGCAATTTCCTTCTAGAGGGAGAACATATACTGAACATAATTAAACCTCAGAAGAGACAAAATGAGTTGCAAGTCCAGCTGCAACTAATTCCTTCCCATTCAACCTTCCTCCAGTAAGTGCCAAGTATTCACCTGTATATTACATGCATGAATTCAGCTTTAAAGTTTTTCTCTGTAATCTGATAAAATTATTTTCTTCATTTTAAATCAATTTTATGCTAATTCAGTACAATTTTATAAAGTAATTTATACTGTCATGGAAGAAGAAACGGCCAGGGAGATAAGAGGTGTATAGGGTGAAAGTTTAAAAACAGTAAAAGAAAACAAGATAAAAGGAATCTTCTTTGCAATTACCCAAATGCCCTGGTAACCGAGAATGGTAGTATGAGAAGCCACAATCAGTATGAAATCCAAAACTTGCTTCAGGAGTGGCAAAAACCTGTCAAAGCATTTGTTTGAAGACACCACAAAAAATTAAGGATTAAACTACATTAATAATTTTACCACAAAACTAACTAAAAACAAACATGCACTAACAAGATAAAATACTTACAGTTTTATCTGTTACAACTGAGAACTTCAATGGAACCATCAAAGCTGCACCTCCACCCATTGAAATTCCATGAACAAGAGCAACCTGTTACAATATTATAGCATCATTCTGGAAAACATGAGACTTCATAAACTTTCACAAGAACACATTTGCCTTTAATGTTTAAGGACAAAGTGGAAATAAGTTCCTAAACCAAACCTGGGTTTTCTTATATGTGCTAATGTGATAGCAAAGCCAGTAAAATCTGTAGACCACTTCAAGGCAAGAATCCTCTGTCAAGAAGAAATGCATTGTTCTTTAATAAACAGTAGATAATATAAAGATATCATCTTACTTATTTCTCTCTTATTATCATTTACTAGAGCTTATTCCGAAAAAAAAAAAGAAAAAAGACAAAGAAGCGGATGCATAAACACATTATCTATCTATCTCTACATGTTAAATCTGAGTCCTTATTCTTAAAGAAGAATATTTTTAGGAGCTATCTTAAACTAGTGCATGAAAAACTCACTAGTTATTGGTAAAATTAGACGCATATAAATTATGTGGGTCTCACACGAATTTCATCTAATAATAGAGTAAATTGCTAACATTTTCTAAGAAAAAATGAATGAAATCTCTATGTGAACTTGCTTGCACATATTCCTCCATATCCTATAGAGAAAATAATGTATTTACTTATTTTCCTGCCATCGTAGAAGACTCTCAAATCCCCTCCAGCACAGAATGCGCGACCAGCTCCCTGCGAAATCGAAAGCACAGCAATTGAGTGAAGTGTACACAAGTAAAATATAAAAAATAAAAAAGGGAAATGCAAAAACAAGGTAGATTGCATCAAATTGGTAGGTTATAATAATAATACAATCTATCAGTAAAAAAAATTAACCATTTATAATAAGGTTATTTAAACAATTTCAGTGGGTAGAACTGTAGTAAGAGTGTGCAGGTTCAGTTTCTGTGGCAAGTTTTCTTATGGAACCCCCAAAAATTACGCATAAAAAATTAAAAATTGAGAGAATAAATAAGTAAACAACAAACAACCTTTATGATAATTAGCTCTGCTTTCTCATCTTTCTCCCACTTTTCCAAATATGCTGCTAGCAGAGAAACCTGAAACAATTTAAACAATTATAAACCAAAAACAAAAAAGTAGTAGCAATAGACAGAACCCAGAAGAGGGAAAATTTTCAGACTTGATCTGATTTACCAGTTCTGGTGAGATGGCATTCAATTGCCTTGGCCTGTTCAAAGTTACCACTCTCACATTTTCTATCTCTTCTCCAACAACAACCTTAACATCAAAATCAACAACATCCTCTCATTATGTTCTGCATTATCTTGTTTGAATAATAAATGGAAAAACCCATTATGGGGGTAGGTAGCATTTTCAATTTACAAATACAATTTATTTTCCTTGAAAAAGGATCAGTATATCTAAAGAGAGATGAGAAATTGCTCTATCAAAAAAATAAAATAAAAATCATTAGAAGCATGATTCAGGACTTGCCTGTTCATCTAGAACTGCAGAACTTGGTGCCATTGATGTAAATGCTGCACAATCTAACAATAAATAACATATAATATGATCAAGTTAATCAGATTTAAAACCTAAAGATATTAAATTATTAATAAAATAAAATAAAGAAAGAACGAGTGTGAAACTAAAATTAATATATTGAAATTAACCTGTATGAGTATGAAGGAAGTGAGATGGATCAAATGTCGATGGAGGATGAACTACTTATAGCTTTTCTTAGGTCTACAGAAAATGTTAAGGAAGTGAACTCAACACATAGTCAACGGATACCAACGGATACCAACGGATACCAACAGATACCAACCACCAAAGGTCATTAGTAATATAATTTTGGTGACAAGTGGGGATTAAGAAAATTCAATTAAATTTATTCTACATTTAAACAAAAAAATTATATAAGTACCTTACGTTTATATTTCCTATGATTTAAGACAATATATACAGTATGAAAATTATTAAATATTATGATAAAATATGTTGTTATTGCAAGGTTAAAATACAATTATGAATTAATTACATATTTAAGTAAGATATTAATAACTATAAGTGTTTTAGAAAATAATAGTGTTATTTTATTTTTTAAATAAGAAATATTTGAAGACAATATTAAAATTGTAAGTGGACTATCTGAAATAGAGAGAGTGTTAAACGAAGAATAAAAAATATTCAATATTTTTTCAAAGCTCGTGTATATACTATTCCTTGAGTAGATCAATGATTTACGATGTGACAAATTTATTATTCAGTGTTGGAAATGCGACACTACCAGTGACATTTATTATATTCTTAAACACACATTTTTATATATTTTTTTAAAAAAATTATAATTATCTCATAAAAATAATAATATGATATGATCATGCTAATGAAAGAAAGATATAATTTTTTAATTAAATAAAAAATATCTTAATTAATTTATAAATTTCATTAATAAAAATACTATTTATAATAAATATATAAAAAATAATATGATTAAGTAAAATAGGAACCACCATTCCAGCGATTACCATTGCCACCTTAACAAAAGCTTCCTCGTGGCTTATACCGACCATCTACCCACAAAGTGTAAAATTGACTCTTTTAATGAAGAGAAAGGTACGAAATGCTGGTGCTTAACGCTGGTTAGTCAAAACTAACACGTGGTTAGTTAATCTATTTTTAAAAAGAAAAAATAATGTAAATATATTCTATTACTAAATGTGAATTTCGCAAAAAAAAAAATGTGTGGGCCTTATTTTTTTTACTGTGTGGGCTAACTCAAAGTAATGAAGTTGTGGTTCTTGCCTACTCAATCCAAACTAAGAAAAAAAAATATTAATTCAACCCCAATTTTATGCAGTGAGTAGGGTTGGACAAGTTCATTTATCTACCTAAAGTTGTGTTGAAAAGAGGATGGAAGATTTAGATAAGCCCACCAATCTTTATAATTTGATTTGTTCAGTAAGGGTTTTTCTTTTTGAAAAGGTAGGGGCAAATTTTGATTTTAAATAAATATATTTTTATTTTTAAAGAAATAAAAAATATAAATTAATATATTAACATAAATTTACTATATTAATCATGTATTTATTATTATAAATTATATATAATTTTCTTAATTTAAAATTTATAAATATATCTTTTTTTTTCCTTCTAAAATATCTCTCCAAAACTCAAGTTTTGTTTATATATTAGTTTAAGTTATTTGGTTTGGTATGTTTTAGGATTAGGATTAGACCAACCTTTAAATCACCTATCTTGCCTAATAAAATATGAATGCTTATTTTGCTTATCTTCTTATACTAGGGTTTTGGGATGAGGGGTTGAAGTTATTTCAAAAAAAAAATAAAAAATTTGTTCATTTCTTTTTATTATTAATTTTCTTGATTTTTTTATTCAATATTTATTTGTGCTAGTTTCTCATTTGAACTTGTCTGTGAACCTAAATCTATATATATATATATATATATATATATATATATATATATATATATATAAAGTGCTTTCTACTTAAAAATTGTTTGAATTTCAAAAAAATTAATTACAAAAATTCCATTTTATTTTATTTCTTGTTTTAAAAATTTTGTATAAGAAATAGTGAAAAAATTATTATTTTCATTATTTAATATAAAAATATTTAAAAATTATAAAAAAAAATAAAAAAAAACAATATAATAATGTATAGTTAAAAAGAAAAAAAAAATTGCTCAAATTAAACGACCCCTTGAATTTTCCTCTTCACAAAATTGAGTTAGACTGATAAACTACTTTGAAACTTAACTTTAAGATTTGTGTTTGAATTAAATTAAAGTCTTCACACCATTGTCCAATCTATTGAATGAAGGTTTTGCAGTGACATCATCTCCTAAATTAGACAAACTAAAAAAACTCGTGCTGCAGAAAACGTTGAAAACATAGAGACGTTTGCCAACATTGAAAACAATTAAATATTTAAATAATTAAATTAGTATTTTAGTCTAAAAAAATTAAAGGCTAAGTTATATATTATATTATATTATATATATATATAATTATTTTTTACGTATGATAGCCACAGGATAAGAAATGAAATTTATTAAATTGACATTTATCTTTATTATATATTACTTTTAGTTCTATTTATACCTATAATTATCAATATTTTTCTTCTAAATTATAAGAAATATTATTTTTAAATGTTTAAATTCTTTTAAAATATTAAAATAAAAAAAAACTAGAATGGATCCATTATAAAAGATAATTAATTATTAATCAGTACATATTAAACAAACGTCCATCTATGCATTAATGGGATGATTTTTCCTTATAGCCAATTTGTAAAATAATAGTGAAAATGCTGAACAGCTGTGTAACCTCGAAAGATGAAAACCACCTTTTAACAATAGGAACTAAATACTATATTTGAAAAAAAAAATTAAATTCTTCTACTTTATATGTATGTAATTTTTAAAATTATTAAAAGAAAAAATTATCAAATACTTTGTATACTTTTAAGATAATAAATATATAAATTTTTATCTAATATTTACTTTATAAAATAATAAAAATTATCAAAACATATAGCAAAGCTCTATTTCAAAAGTATAGTCCATTCAGAATTTTTAAGAGGCCCAATTAAATAGGACATGGTTTTGTTGAGTATCCATTCAGGAAACTGCAATCCAACCTAGGGCAACACTTTTTACAATCTTTTTACCTCAATATTGAACCCTACCAATATTTCTTTTATTAATATTTTTTATAAAATCTACGTACCTTTAGTTGAGAGAGAGTTTATAACACATGAAATAATCTTTGAAAATTTTATATTAATAAATAATAAAGTTAGTAGTTTAATTAAAGTATATATAATAAGTGATATAATGTGATTCAATAAAAAGAGTTAATTGGCATTGACATTGTTGAAGTATCTATAATTTAAGTTTAAGTTGATATATAAACTATTAGTTTTGTTAACCTTTGTCTTAATGTGTATGGAAATCTAAAATAATATAAAATAACATTTGAACTCTTCACTTAACTAAAGTTTTCATAATTTATTACCATGATACAATCACAATAATATATGATTAGCTTTACTTTGAATAATAAACACTTGATACCATAATAAAAGGTTTTCTAATAAAGATAGACACTCACAAGACTTGTCTTGTAAATTAAAACATAACTTGTATACCTAAACTCCCAACAAGTAAAAGTATAGTCATAAATTAGAAAAACATTAAAGTACACCTAACCTAACAAACTTATTGCTACACAACTTTCATCTAGCAATTCACTTAATGTAAATTATGTAATAATGAAAACTTAAACTAAAAGGTAAACTAATGCATATATAAAAGAATGAAGTCTTAAGTCTCTACTATATGCCTTACCTATATTTTACAAGAGGAGAATTTTAATAGAAAAGGAAAATAATGACATATTTAATATATTAAATTTATGTTAATATATTAGTTTTAAATATATAATAATGAATTCCTTATTTTATATTAGGATTTTTGTATAAATTTATAAATTATAATTTGGTAAAAACTTATATTTCTAAGTTTTGTTGAGACCATGATTTAGTGCTTAAACAGTACAAGGTTAAAAAAATATTTTTTGTATTTAGTATAAAAATATAATTTAATAAACATTTATTATTAAAATTAATTCAATAGAAATATTTCATTTAATTTTAAAACAAATGAATTTGTAAAATATTTTATTTAAAAAGTCGAAACATAGTGTGAATATTAATTTGATGCATTGGCGTGCACTTGGTGGAACTTCCCAATACACGTGTCTCCCACGATAAATACATATCTTACATTAAATTTATTTCACCTAACTCATATAATTGATGTAACCCAAAATGAAAAAATGGATATGATTGATGACTCACTCAACTCCTTGTTAAACGTGTCTCAAGACTTGAAAAAGATAATTTTAAGTTTGTTTATTATAATTTTTAATTATTAAAGAAAAATTTTATTTATTGACAATTTTTGAAACTTTATCATTATTTTTATTTTTAAATTGAAGTCCATGATGAATTTTAAATTTTATATTGCTGTAATTTTTTAAAAATATCATATTTCAGTGTATATAATTTTTAAATACTATATATAAAAAAAATAATTAAAATATACGAGGTAGCTATTAAAAAATTAATTCAAATTATATAATCTTTAAGAAAATTCAATTTGCTTACATAGGGCTTTGTGACCAAACAACGCATATTTGTGCATAGTCAAAGAAGATTGTTCTCCTTATAAAATACGACCAATTGAATATACAACAAATGTGTATGTGACAAGTAAAAGAATCAAATTTCCCAGTTCCCACGTCATTATCCCATCTCAGTTTTCAAATAGAAATTACTATTGTATAAGTAATTGCAATATCTAAAAGATGAAAATAATATGATTTTTTTATTAAAAACTACACAAAGAATATACTAGAATTAATAATAAAAATATATTAATAACACTTTTTATAAATATTTTTTAATTTCTTAAATAATTAAGAAAATGTTGGGTAGTGTTTATCTAAATAATTTTATACACAATATAGAAGAAAGAACGTCAGTCTTTACCATGAGGGAAAAGAATTGATAGAATAGAGAAAATTAAAAGAGGAAAAAGTTAGATGTAGTCTGTCTAAGAAGAACATTCATACAGTTGTTATTAGTCATTTAAAGGATTTCTTTTATATTTAAATGAGATATTTTAAAAAAATGAGCAAAGTTAAAGATTTTGGCACAAAAAAGTGACTGAATAAAAGACTAGATTGAACAAAAAAAAAAACTAAAAAGCATAAATTAGAATTAAAGAAGACAACTTATAATTTAACATTTAATAATTTTCTTAGAAGTTATACTAAAAAACATAAATTAGAATTGAAAAAAAAACTATTTCTATTTGATTTTTTAATTAGTGCCTTTAAAATACTCGTTAGTGTTTTTCTTTAGTAAATTTTAAAGGGGATTACCCAATTAAATGAAAAAGTCCCATACAAACTGTTTCCAATTCAAACTTAATACATATAGAGCAAATTTCTATGTAGTACAAGTATCAACAATCATTTATGAATCTCTCAAGAAAGAGAGAGGGGAAGAAAAGGGCAAGAGAAAAATTATATTAGTAAAATGTTAAAAAGGGATGAATTATTTTTTAGATTGCTATCAAATTACCAAATAAAATAAATAAGGGAAGATGGCAAAATGTATGATATAGAGACACCTAGCAAGTAACGATAAAGCTGACCAAGTCTTGGTTTGCATGCTTATGTTCTTTGATTTTCTTATAAAATTGTGCTGCCTACCTAACAGATGAGTCATTGAATAATATATTGGTGTCTGATATGGTAAACAACCATATTCCATTTGACCAGTTATTAAGGAAAAAGGAGGAATTAAAAGTTGAAATATATAAATTAAAGAGAATGGTCCACAAGAAATTAAAATAATAGCAAATGTAGCAACAATCACAACCTGTCAGTTACTACTTAGAGAATACAGACACAATATAGAAATCGTTGTCAATGCCATGAGGCTAAGTTTATTGTATATATGAAGGAATAACTTTTCCTTTTGAAAATGTATAAACAAAGAGAAGACCGAACATGATTGTCAGAGACAATATCATATAAAATTGAAAGCCAAATTAACTCCAAATTAAAGAGTTAAATGTGTACAAAACAGTGAAAATGTTGTAGTTGTAATGACCCTATTGCTGTAATTACCTGAAGCCTAATTCTATTTCACCTTAAGAATAAACCTTGATTTTTCTTTTCTTTCTTCTGTATATATATCACTTTCTAATTCTATCAACGGGAAAACCAGAAAAAAATAAAAGAAAAAAATAAATTCAACCCAAGAATTGCCATGTTCATGGCTATGCCCCTATACACCTTTCTACTTTAACGGGATGTTAAATATCATCACATTTCATTGGTGCATACCCAAGTCTAGATTTCTTCATATCATACAAGATGTGAAAATTTTGCTGCTGGTAGTTTCCAATTATTGAAAGTGCAGACCTAGGAGTCCCCAAAATAGCCAAACATACAATATCTTCCGGTTCTATTTGAATAAAGTAATTTTCCACAGGGAAATCCCACACTGCTCCATCTTCAAACAAGATCCCAAATTCAGGTAGCTCCATTTTTTCAACTCCTGACACATTATAGCATGGCTTTAGAGGAGGAAAGGTTTCAACAAGTGGATACCCTTTGATTTTCTTCATGAATGCTTCCTTTATAATATCATAAGCAGGTTCAGCAAAATAAGTTAGAGTGGTGCCAGAATCAACGATTGTGCCACCAGCACCTTCGGATGACAAATGCCAAGTTTCCTTTGGTATCTTTAGTACCTCACCACCAACCATTATAGATTTGATTTGGACATAGTAAAATGTGTCAACGGGGTTCTCTCTTCCACCAACAAAAGAAGTGAAGTTCAAATTGGGTTGGCTCAGCAGCTCCTTGTCCTCACCAAATATCAACTTGCTACTAACACTTGAATTGCTATTTCTATCCACAAGACAGTAGGAAAATGAATGACCATAAAGAGATTGAAGTTGAGAAGCAAATGACAATGGCCCTCTCCCTAAGCCTAACAATCCAGCAGCCCCATGAAAAAGGCCTCTATTCCAATGACCACAACCAAACATAACATTCTCAACAAGCTTGAGCTCAGGCTTCCCTTTAGGTGTGGTGAGATTCACAGTGAAAGTTTCAAGTGCAAAATCACCAGTTGTGTTGGAACTATCACCATACCAATAGAAATATGGACAACTCTGATTCTCAAGCTTGCAAGGATGAGGAGGGTCAGGGGATGACACCAATTTACACCTTGGATCATGACAAGTTATATTCTTAAAAGAACTAGAATCTGTAGGATCATAGTATGGTCCATTTTGCTCAAAACAAGCATAGCAAGGAACACATTGAATCCAGTTAAGGTCACTCCCTGTGTCAAGTATTAGAGAAAAATGTTTAGGAGGTGTTCCAACAAACACATCCATGAAGTACTCACCAGAGCCAAGACTCACCCCTGACTCCAAGGTTGCCACAAGTTGACCAGAATAGTCACCTGAGAAATATTCTGGTGGAGCTGCAGGAACAGCCACTGGCTCATAGGACTTCTTTGATTGCTCTTGTGCTTTCTGAAGCCTTGAAATTGTGTTTTGGTTCTTCTTTTCTATGACCCTTCTGTGAAGGGTCTGAATTCTTGTCAAGTCTCTAACTGTAGAATCAGCCACAGATTTCTTGGGCTCAGCATCATTGCTCACTGAGTGGTGCTTCAAATGGAGTTTCACATATTGGTTTGGATGTTTTGCTGCTAGAAAAGCTTCCCTCTCTTCACCACCATCATCATCATCATCATCATCAGTATCTTCACCTGATGCTATGGTTCCTGAATGCTCAAATTCCTCAGACTTCGAGAAGCTACACCCAGTTGAAGAAGAAACAGCATTGAAGCTTGCATGATCATGTATCTTGATTGCAGCAAGAGAAGATCCACTTTCATTTAGACCATTGTGATTGTGAAGCCTAAAAATGGCTTCAACTGTGCAAGAATAGAAGTGTAACACCAGGAGAACCCAAATGAGAGAAATCTTCATAACCATAGTTATGATTTTACCAACATCAAGTAGCACCTTGCAGAATTTCAAGGTGGTGACAAATCCCAGAAAGAACAAAACTTCACAACAATCTGTGAGCTTACAAAAGAGAAAAATAGAAGGGCCAACTAGAAACAGCCAGAAAACAAAGATTCAGAAGCAGAATCTCCACAAAGAATCAAAACTTTAAGGAAAATGAAATGAAGATAGATAGAAGGTTATAACTTTCAAGGCCAAAAAATGAGAGGGAGAAGTGAATTATGAAAGAAGAAGAAATGGGCAACTCTAAATTCTAAGCTTCTTCTGGTGTGACTCTAGCAAGAACAAATTAGAAAAACCCCAAAACGCGGTTTCATTGCCATAGTTATTAAACTCACATCAATTTCAAGGCTCACACAATGAAAATCAATCAATTTTTAATTGGAATATATAATAAATGCTGTTTCTCTTGCAGGGTATTTTCGTGTCACTTTCCTGGTTTATTGGCATTTGTATTGTATTGCTTGTATGGTAAGTATCGATGAGATGAGACCCATGTCACATATTCAAGACTTCATACGAAAATGTTACATTTGACACCAAATTTTCACAAATGCTAGTAATTTTTTTTATTCGTAAAATTTATTTAATACTAAATAAAACTCAGTATATAAAGATTGTATTGAAAAGTTTATATGAAAAGTATTAGATAACATTTTAATATTTATTTTTTAAAAAATTATTAGTTTTATTTTCTCTCACTAACATAACCCTGAAATAAATAATATATAGTATGACAATATTTGAATTATTTACATAATCATTTAACAGAAATTAAAAATAAAAAAAATAGATGGTATAAGAAAATGAAATTGATGACAAATATTATGGAACTCTTGGTCATTAACCTAAATGTTAGCAATGTGGGCTACAAGTACAAAAGTCAAAGTGAAAAATGGATTTTTCTAAGGCATTTCTTTCCCACTAGTGAAAGTTTGGAACTCTGTGGTCGTTGGTCAGAGTTTGTGAACCTGTCTCTGTCACACTGCTGAATGGAAAACAGAGAGAAAATCAAATGCTTTCTGAGAATAGCCCACGTTTACACGCTCAATAGGGTACAATATTTTCTCTTTACACACCAAGCAAATAAAAACTTCTTATCTCGTTTAATACGTACATGGTTCTAAAATATATTTTTAATTTTTAATACTTATTAGTTTTATCGTTGATAAATTTTAAAATTTTTTAAAATAATTTTGTCACATTTGTTGATTATTGATAGAGTAACATGTATTTTAATGTGTCACTTTATAAAAACTAACAAAAATAATTAAGTTTTTATTGCTTTTGAAATGAAATTGATTTCAAAAGATTTGAGTTGAATAACTAATTTCAAAATAAATACAGTTTCCAACTTAATTTACATTAAATAATTTTAAAAGTAAATTTAGATGATTTTTTTCATTTGAATAGTAAAGTAAGATTAATTTTAAAATATAATAAATACTTTTTACATTGACATTTGAAATCAAATATTGTTCATTCGCAAATGTTAACAATTTTTCATTCTTTTAAATTATCATATTTATTACAGCACGAAACTTTTCACCTTAGGTATTTTTTTAATGTGTCGATATGATCTATTTGGTTAATATTATAAAATTTATGTTAGCGCATATTCAATTTGTTGAAAATATAGGAATTTTTATAGTGAAATTAAACTCTTATAAATATATGTAAAAGCAAAAAATATATTTTTTAAAAATATTTAAATGAAAATTAAATTATTGAGACTAAATAATATATATATATATATTATAATTCTAAATGTTTAAATACTAATGTATTAAAAATTAATTCTATAAAAAATAATTTGTAAATTTCAATATATTTAATATTGATAAAAGATATTTAAGTATTAATTAAAATATTTAATAAATTGAATTTTTATTAGATTATATAATAAATTAGACTATTACAATATAAAATTATTTAAAATATTAATTTGAATCAGTATAAAAATTTATAAAGTAATTCACACAATTTAAAAAATAATAATCTTGGTTGCGTAAATTTTTAAAATAAAGACATAAGCTTATAACAAGGACAGATCCACGTTATGAGTGAGCGTAATTGCGTTCACTGATATTTTGATTTTCCTTTATAGTATATATATAAATATTAATATTCAAGAGTCTTATTATGTATTATAGCTATTGAAATTCCTACATTTTAATATATATTTTATTTATTTATCATTAAATATAAAAAATTAAATAAAAAGAAATATCTTGATAAATTGCTACACTTTCTCTAAAACAAAGAGAGTTATATTTTGTATTGTATAATTTCAACTCAACCGTGTTTCAGAAAGTTTGAATATTCTAATTATAGATTTCTCACTTAATCTTTGATTATGTATGAACACCTTTCCTCCATGTTTTTTTTAAAAACATATTTAAGGTATTGATTGTAGTTTATTATTAGAGTTGACAATTAGACTTATCTTACCCAACCTTCATTAAATAATATGTTAATGTGAATTAAGATTAATAAAATTTATAACAATTCAAACTTTTAAAATAATAGTCTAAATCTATTCATCAAATTTCAAACAAAAATTATTATTTAATAATAAGCTGTGGTAATAATAATAAAATAAAATAAAATTTATGTGGGATTGGCTATTCTCAAGTTACGTACGCAGGCGGGTGATGGACCACGTGACGAAAGCGTTTATAATTAAATTTCTTTGCGATATATTATATAGTATAGAGCACGTAACTATATTTTTGTTTAAATTTTAAATATTAATTTATATCCCCTGTTAGTATCTATGTATAACTCAACCATCAATTAATATTTATTTGTCTTTTTGTTTGATTTCTCCTCTCATCCTCTATAAAACATACATTTAGTTTAGCCTTGGAAGGCAACCATTACGTAGTTACCACACCAAACATTTGATTAACCTGAATTGAACTCAATATACAACAAAATCTTTTTATGAAATTTTAAATCTAATTGTGTTCTCATGACACGAAGAATTTGTTGCTTAAGTGAACCGTGATTTTTTATTAAATATATCAACTCGTTTGAATAAAGAATTTTTTTGGTTAAGTGAACCATGAATCGCTTAAGTAAAAATTAGATATAGTATACTATTTTTAAAAAGTATTTCTTTACTTAAGCAAGTCTTAAATAATTTAAGAAAAAAAAGTTTAAAAAAAATATGTATGCTTAAGCAAATTTTGATTTGCTTTTAATGCAGAATTTTGAAAAAAAAATAGAGAAAAATTATATCACCTAACATCAGTAAAATTTTAAAAGCAAATACATTGCTACACAATTAATAGATAACATAAGTAAATACAACAAATTTTAAAAGAGAATAACATATTATATTATATGTTACATAGAAAATTGATAATAATGTTGTTTACAGAGATATTCTTGAAATAAAATAAATTATGAGACTAAATTAAATATAAACTAAAATTAGAAATAAAATAAAATAAAAATAAAAATCATAATTTTTGTCTAACAACATCATGTAGAGGATGATTCTCCTTCATGTGATTGCTTCTTTTCACTCACACCATGGTCCTTTTTATTACCTAATCCTCTTTAGTCTATTCTTTGACCCTTGGATCAATATGACCACCATCATCATCAACCTGTTGTTGTCCATGCCCTTCTTCATGTCCAACCTCCTCTTGATATTGGTTGGGGTCATTTAGGATTGGAGAGGTGTCTTTAGGCCATGGGACATGTGCTACAAATTGTTCAAGTGTGGGTCAGGAGAATGTTGAAGTGTCTCCTTAGTGTTGGTGTATGGTAAAGCAATAAAATGAATCATTGAGCTATGTGTATACTCAATGGTTCATCATTAGTGGGTAATGAATGTGTATAATGTGATTATTGATTTCCATCTGTTGTTATATTTGAGTAGAATGTTGCGTGAGGCGACACTCCATTAGTGTCATGCTAGGGTTAAATGGTAGTGTTGTTGGTTATGTTGTAGGTGGTGCTGATGAAGAAGGTTGAAAACTTCATGTCCCTACCCCAGTTGGTTGATGTAATAATTATTGATGAAATGAGCATTGACGAACCTTTTCAACTTGAAATTACAAACAAATTTTACAAATGAAAAAAAATCTATTTGTACTATAGATGACTTTACTAATGAAAAATAATTTTTTTTAATTTTTAAAAATATCTATATGTAATACAAATGATTTTTTTTCATTTGTAAAATTCGTCTGTAAATGGCTAGCCATTTGGCGCATAACTTTAGAGATAGAAATTACAAACATAAATTTTTGTCTGTAATTTAAAAATGAAGCAGAAAATTTTTAGCAAGAATTATAGACAAAAAAATTTATCTATAATTTGAAAAATTATTATAACTTTTCATATAGCTCGTAATAGATGATTTTTTTTGTATGTAACTGCATTTAATGGATTTATAGATGGATTTATCCATCTATAACTGAATGTACGAAATGTCTATTTCATTAAACTAGTTACAAACAAAAAAAAATTATCTATAATGTGCAAAACAAATCAAAATCGCATCTCCTTTTCCTTCTTCCTCACTTTTCATATTTTCTTGTCTCTCACTCATCTTCCTCTCTCTCTCTAGCATCTTCAATTCTTTGGCCATTATAAATGATTAAAGCATCTATTTAGAAAATAATTTCTATCATTGTGTACTTAGTACGATACTTTAACTTTTAATCAATTTAGTTTTTAAATTTTTGATGCAAAATAGAAACTTATGGTTTTTAAGATAGAATTGTAGAACTGGAGACTATATGACTAGGGAGATAGGCGTAAGAGTCTTTTCCCGAACTTGATTATTATTTGTTGTGAGATTGTTATTACTTGCAAAGATTGTAGAATATGCATGTTATGAAGTTATAAGAAGATGCGCTCTAGAATTGTTTAAAACTGTGATGAGTATATTTATGATTTATTTATTAATGTATTTTTATGTAATATATACGTTATGTGTGAAGGAAATGTATACTTTTGTATTAGGTGTTAACATAAGTAAGGAAATGTTTATAAATTAAGGTAGATTCTATTGAAATTTACATAAGAATTTTGAGTAATATAAAATAAAATACATTAATACAGTATTATGTACTTGTATTAGGTTTAATGAATTCTTGATTGAGATTTTCCTTGGAGTATTTATCATTATTGATTATGTTTTTTTAATAATGATATTTTTTTAATGTTTTGTTTAGATATAATAAGTAAAAGTAAAAAAGGTGTTGCTCAATGTCTTGATTATGGCAACACTTTTTCACCCACCGCTTTCACTTCCACCTCTATACAATTATAGTACAAACCTCCTAAACTATGGGGTAAGAGCAGTTTATCATGGTGCTCAATCTTGGGTATATGCTTCTTTGCACATATTGGCATTAGAAAGCAATATTTTAATAAGCAAAAAGAATATGGTGCTATCATGTTATGTCAATATGTTTGTTGTAAATAGAGGTTTTGAAAAGGAGATAAAATAACTTATTGTTATACAAGAATTAAAAGTGTCTTCAAGAAAGAACAAAAAATTTATTCACGAGTTTGTAGAAGAGCATAATCACCAGTTACAAGTTGAGGAGACAATGCGCATGTTTGTTTTGCATCATAAGATAACCCCTATCTAAGTATATTGATTGATATGACTGAGAGTTCTGGATTGCAACAAAAGTCATCATATCAACTTACTAGTATACTTGCAGGTCATAGAGCTAATGTGGGTTACCCTAGGTTGAATGCAAAAGATTACATCAATGCAAAAAGGCAAAGAAATATCATATATAGAGAAGTTGGTTGTCTAATATAATATTTTTAGTGACAATTATTAGACAACTCATCATTCTTTCATATATATCAAATGAATGCATATGAGTAAATAACAAAAGTATTTTGGGCTAACACAAAGATGTCTTTAGATTACACATATTTTGGTGAAATTGTTTCCTTAGACATTACATATTGCCCTAGTAGTTCGCGCGAATATGCTTCTTGTATTGTTGTCAGGTTTTAACCATTATAAGAGTGCAGTAATCTCTAGTGCAACTTTGATATATGATAAGACGACTAAATCTTTTAAATGGTTGTTTGATATATTATTACAAGCACACAATAAGTAAAAACCATAGCAATATTTATTGACCAAAACTAGACAATGGCTAAAGCCCTTGTAGAAGTTATGTCTCAAACACATTATGTTTTGTGCACATAACACTTGATACAAAATGAAATAAAATACCTTAGTAATTTTATAAAAGGTGAAAGTCATTTTTAAGAAATTTCAAAAGATGCATGTATAATTTTGATACAATGAGTGAGTTTGAGCAAGCTTAGATCAACATTATTGAGGAATACAATGTTGTTGGCACCAATTGAAAATGGACATCATGTTACATGAAAAAAGTGTTCACACTTGAGATGTGGAGTATTCAATTAAGTGAAAGTTAAAATATAATAATTTTATAAACTATAATTTATTTTTGTCTTTTCCCTAATATCATTTTGCATAAAAATATTTAATTCATTTTTTATAAAATTAAAGAGAAAAATAATGATTTCATTAAATTATAAATGAAAGTAAATTATAATTATAATTAATTAGAATAAGAGTTTATTCAAAATTTATGAAATTTATTATAAAATAAATGAAAATAATTAAATAAACAGTATACTTATATCATTTTGTGACATTTACAAAAAAATTATTTAATTATAAATAATATATTAAAAATGTATTTAAAAAAACATGTAATATTCCTTTTATGACTTTATTAATTTTATGCTATTCACTTTTCATCATCATTTTATAAGATTATTGAATATTTATCATTTTTTATATTTTATCCTTAAATAATTAATGCAAAGATGAAAATTAATAAACAAATAAAATAATTAGTATAATAGATAAAAAGTATGATAAAAAAATTAATTAATAATATTTTATATAATTTAAAATATTAATTTTTAAAACTTTCATGAAAACTTCAAAGAGAGAGAGAGAGAGAGAGGAGAAAATACAACATTTTAAACCCTCATCTACTAGCCACTAATTATGACTTGATGCATGTTCCAAAAGTAAGATGAGAAGGTCAGGGTCTTATTCAAACGGGAAATGTCATACACACACATAATATTTATTACATATTTCACGTTTTTCTCTGATAAAATTAATAAATAAGTCATCTAAAAATTTGAAAAAAATAATTAAAAGTTAATATATATATATATATTAATTAATTAAACTAATAAAAAACTTCTTAACTAATAAAATAAAATTTTAATTAATTAAAATGGCTTAACAGACATACTCTTAAATCAACATTTCTTCTTCTTCTTCTTCATATTTTGGGGTGAAAAATTAGAAATGACTGAATCCCCAAGTAAGGGACCTGCAAATTGTTTCCTCTTTATTCTTACACAATCATAATTAGGAAATTCAAAACTCAACCAAAAAATTTAGTGGTGAGTCTTCGTTTTCAGTTTTCAAACTTCTATCTAAATATGTAACTTTATTAATCAAAGATTATGAACACTTTTATTGAAGTGCGTGAGATTGAAATTTCTTTATGCAAAGTTAGATGAACAGTGTTTCGGTGACAAGTTTGCAGGTCTTTCACATTTAAAGGTTGAAAAACGTTTCAGTTTATATTTAAAAAAATATTATATAAGTTTGAGTAATTCTTTGAACCGTTCATAAATGATATATAAAAATTAAAACGAGTAAAATGTAAGTGACATGAAAATCTCAATAGCTTTTTTACTTATTATTTAATATTTGTGTGGTTTTCCATGAATTCCCTTTGCTTCTTTTACTTCTTCTGACCCATTTAAAATAATTTAAGACTGTTTACAGAGAAAATAACTAAATAAAACATATATTTTAAAACTACAAATATTTTACACGAGACAATTTGCTATGTTTTTTACCCATTGATAAAAAAATTGGTAAAAAAATATGTAACTTCTTAAAATAATATTCATATTTAATGTTTTTTATTTTTAAGTCCTTAAAAAATGCAACAAAAAACCCATTAGTAATTGTCTCTCTTAAACCATTATCATTTAAGGTCTTTAATAATCATTAAAAATATTTAAACATAAGTTGTATTTTATTTTATTATATTTTTCATTTGATTAGATTATTATTGCTCGGGAACTCAGTAGTTTGTATTAATATTTTGAATTCTGTAAATTAAATTTTGTCACTTATGTTTTTTCAATACTTTTTAATGTCACATACACACAAAAATTATATATAATATATTTTTATTAAGAATTGCAGAATTCAATATATTAAATATTATTCATTAAATTTTTATTATATATTTTTGGATACATATTAAAATAATAATTATTATTATTTTGTTTTGATATTGTGGCGTTCAGAGCAGGTTATGTACCTCGTCTAATCCGTTAATTTAATTTGGTCAAAAATAGCTTACTTGAATCGGAGTTATCTCAAAGCATTATTAAATTCACCTGTGAAGTTTTGTATAAAAATAATCCATTTGACTACTATTTTTTTCTTAAAAAAATGTTAGATATTACAAAGTAATGCAAATTGACCAAAGTTGATATTCTACATGAGTATAAATTTTAAGGAAAGATTTCTAAATAATTAATTCATTAACAAATTTGAAAACTATGTATAACTTTGACATTGATTAAATAGTAGTATGTGCAGTGTGTAACAATTTTATTTTAAAATAAATATATGTATAATTTAATAATTTAAATTAAATTTTAAAATAATATTTTTATTGTACAGTATCAATTTTTTAATTAAATGTCAATGATTATTATATATTAATAAAAATAAATTTAAATTTAAAAAATAGAAAAAATAAGATTATATACATAATAAAATAAAACATAAATATAAATTTGTTTGCATCTTTAAAATGGCTTCTAAAATCTACAAAATAATAAAACTAAAAACAGATAGGAATCACATAAGAAAAATAAACTCCAGCAGACAAAGTTTATATAATGGTGTAAATTATACTTACTTTTATATTATTTAATAACTTTTTATTGAATAATTTAATTATAAAAATAATTATTAGATTAAAAGTTTCAACTATATAAATTATACATGCAAGAGTTTAAATGAATTTGAAATTTTTTAGTATTTTAATCACATACATTAAAATTAATGTAATATATATTTTTAAAATATATAAAAATAAAGACTTTGTGATTGTATTGTTCTACTTCTTTGATATTAATAAAAGTTGATATAAATAATTAAAATAATGTATAGTTATAGTTTAACAGTTAGATTGAAAAAAAAAATTATATAAAATTATAGATGGTGTAAATGTAAAAATCACTTTAAGACCCTTTTTAAAAACTAAACTTTTAAAATTTTTCTGTGCACAAGACTGTTTTACCATTAATGGAAATTATTGGCATCACCTTTGTAATTTGAGTGTACAATTCATTTACCAATCACCAGAACTCCTGGTTGGACATAATATGAATGATATGAGGATGAGGCTCATAGGCTTTCTTTCTAGATATTTCAAAGTTTAAAGGAGAGGGTATTTTTTTTATTTTTAAATTTAAATATTATATATTATTTATGATATGAATGAATAATTAATATTTTTTTTTCAATATTTTTTAAACTTTCCTTTCCAGACATTTTTATAAATATATATTGAAGGAAGCTTGGGATTGAAGAGAGCATGAGGCTTATCCCAAACAAGAACTAAAATTAGAGGGGTTCAAAGAACCTAAAAGGATTATTTTGAAGTTTGTTTGCTTTATTTATTTAAAAATTAATATCATATATGATTTTATATATATAAACTTTATTTATTTATTTACAGATTAAAAAAATATACTTTAAAATCAAAAGGAGCAAATGTTATCCCAATTAGTTGTCATCAAAACATGTTCATACAAAATATTTGTTTCAAGAAAAAATATCGGTTCTAATAAATAAATAAATATAATAATCTATTTAACTATGTTATATTTTTATATATTTCATAAAATAAAAGCAACTAAAGTTTCACTAGAGATTGAAATTTTGCTTGGAAATTGATTTCTAGAATAAAAAGAAGAAATAAAGAGAATATGTAATGCTTATCTTGTTTGAAAGTGTTTTAAAAAAAAGAATTAATAAATCCTTTCAATTTAAATCATTTTTTTATTACTCTTTTCAAATTCTTAAACAAAATTTTAAAAAGGAAAAATAGACTTAAATTCTCCTAACTTCGATTTCTTCGTAATTGGATGAGACTTAAAACACCATAAATATCACCTTTGTCATTTGTCAAACCACGTTATATTTGCTTGGACTTACATTGCCACGTGTTATACATGTAGAATATATTTTTTATAATTTTTCTTTATTTTTTAATTTTTTTTCACTCTACAGTAATAGGTCTAATCTGCCAAGTCACTGTTACTGTAATTTTCACAATTCAACATTTCAACTCACTCAACACGGAATTTATTATAAACAGTGTTACTTAAAACAGACTATACTCAAATAAGTTAGGTTAAAATAATGTTAGAAAAGTAATAAATATATATATTTTTTAAATTATTTTTAAAATATTTTAAAGATTTTTTTAATTCTTTATGCAATAAACTAACTTGTGAGCTAGCTAACTCAATGAGTTAAGGTAAAGTTAAATTTTTCTTCATTATTATTACTATTAATATTATTATTATATAAAAAATTATTAAATACTTAAACTATTTAATTTTTTTAATAAATTATTTTTTTATAGGTAAAACAGATATTATTAGAAAGAATTTAAGGAGAACACAAAACTCATATACACAGAAAAAAAAAATTACTTACTCAAAGAAATAAAAAGTAAATATATACTTATACAAAGCTAAGACGGATGCAATTTTTTGGATTCAAATACTAATCAGCTAACATAATAGCTTCTCCTTTACTAACAAGTGATAGTCATTTTCAGGACTTCAGAATAATAGAATCTAAGACCTCCCGCTCATCTAAAACACTATTGAAAAACACAATTTTATTTCTATGTAACCACAAAGACCACAATGTACTTATCCAAACAGTTAATAAGCATATCCCTTCTCTTTTACTACAGCTAACACCAACTCAAAAAAGCAAGTGAGTTGATAAATCTGAAGGCAAAGCCAGTGAGAATCCAAGCACGCAGTAAAGTACTAGATTTGAGATAAAACTGAACACGTTAAAAATAAATGAGTTAGAAGTTTCACCAAATCATAATAGAAGTAACAAGTTATATTATCAATTTGAACTCCATGATCAATTAGCAAACCTTTATAAGGAAGTGCATTCAACAACAATTATTAAGAAAATATCAAACACTTAAGAAGGACGTTCTCTCTTCATACCCTTTGCATAAATTATTAACACTTAAATAAATTAACTTTATAAAATTTCATAATAAAATAAAATAAATAAATATTCTATTACATTAGTTTATTTTAACCTACAATATATTTTTAAAATATAAATAAATATTTAAATTAAATAAAATTTGATATACAATATCATAAAAAAAATACGATGACAGGGTAGATTTCTCCTCCTCACCATGTTGAAGATAAATTTTCTGCTTTAGAAAAATCGTATATAGACTAATTTTAAACTATTCAAATCCATAGTTCCACACACTCACATTATTACTTGACCCAATAATTATAACCACCAAACACAATATCATCTTTACATCCAACATAATATCATATTAATTTGTTTTATTTTATGTTTAATGTATATCTTTCTACAAGTTAGGGCCATATGACACTATTTTATTCTCAATGTTGATTTAATTAATTCCATTCCTTCCAACCCTTTTCCAATTAATTTTTCTGCCAACGAGAGACTTTAGATTAAGTTATAACCCACATACACGGCACAAGACCAAATGACTTGAATTTGTGGCTACTTCTCAACCTCTTTCCTCTTTTAAAATTAAAATGAAAAATATTAATGCAAATTTTTAAAATTAATCTTAATCATCTAAAAATTAAAATTTTTATTCAATAAGTAAATTTTTATCAGATAAAAAAATATAAAATACACATTTTTAATAAAAGAATTATCATTTTTACATATTGAAAATCGACCAAAAAGAATAATATCCTAATTCACTTGACTGTTAGGTCAAGGGTCAAGTGATCACTACTCAAGCAAGAAACCAAAGTTGACTAGGTTAAGGACTCCTCAATATTCAATAAGTCAACATGAGTGCTGTGGGGAAGTGAAAACATTCAAGAGTTATAACGCCTTGAAAAATATACGTTGGTAATAAATGAAGTAAATTAAAAATAATTAAATCTATATGTTGACTATGGACTAGTATTTTTTATGGATAAATATAAGAAATCATTTAATGAAAGTTTCTCACTACATTTTTTTAAGTAAAAATAAAAATGAAAAAAAAAACCATTGATTTGGGGAATTTTTGCCACAACTAAAAAACTATTTTCTATTATATGAGTTTTGGAAACGATTATTAGTAAAAAGATATATAGATGTTGTAGTGTTTTTAAAATTATTTTATCGTTCACTATTCTTTTGAGAGTCAAGATGTCAAAATGGCGTATATTATGAGGTTTTGACTATAGAAATTTACATAATTTTTAATACTTAAATTTTATTATTTTTTCTAAGATAAGATTATTTATTCCATAAGCTAACTTAGACAAACTCTCTGATTGTCGGTCAATGAACGAAGTATGTTATAATATGAATTACGTAATTGTACCATTCAACTCACTACTCTTTATATTACTCTCTTTTTTTAATTGTACTACCTTTTTATTGTGACTTTCGTAATTTAATTTTTAAAAATAATGTTGAGCCTTGGAAAATAAATTTCAGAAATAATTTTATATTTTCTGAAAATTAAATTCAGAAATTTATAATAAAAAATATGTAATTTCTATAGACTTTTTTAATTTTTAAGATATTAGAATAATAATAACGGTTGATTCAAAAAGTTTTATGACTGTAAAAAGCAATTCCCTTTCATCGAGCATTCCAATTTTCTTGTGGGCTTGACTTCCCAGTTACTCATTAAACCGTTTCTTGGATGAGTTTCGACCAAAGAAAGGAAAAAAACCTGACAAAAAAACTTCTTAACAGTAAATTAATTTTGAAAAAGTGGCTTTTTTTCTTTGTTTTACTCATTCCAATTTTGAAATGATAATCATATTCTTTTTTTATTGTAGATTAATGGTACTTTTGGAACAAATTTTATTTTTTTTTGGTTTTTTTTAATTATTTAGGGAGAAGAACTTCATCAAAATAAGAAAAATATAATAACTCCTCTAAGTCTAATTTGGCTAAACTATTAAGACACTGATTGACCACTAAATCTAATGAATTTAATATATCTTAACAAATTCTTAATTTTTTTAAGAACCCTAAACAAATGATGAAAATGAGATTGGACATTTTAAATTAAACAAACATCCTCCTTACAATTGCTCTCAATGTAAATAACATGATAGCCTCTCTTTATTGCCAGTTGAACTCCATAAAAAAATGCTCTAAACTTTGGCTTCAAGGGGAGGATAATGGCTAATTTTATTATTAAAACTAGCTAACCATTATTAAATTAGATTAAGCATCCACAAACAGCTTCACCATGAAATGTGGAAACAACACTATCCATGTTTAATTTCACATGACTAGGAGGAGGAGACATCCACTTGACTCTAGTTTGGTCATACACCAATTTAGGAAGGTAGCTTGGATAACCACTCCTAGCAAAAAAACATATATTGAAAATCACATAAATTTTTGTGAATAATACAATTAGGTCGGACAAATGAGTTTTGAAAAACAAAAATATTTTTATTTTTTCATAAATGTCACACAATGAACCTAAAAATTTTCTGCTAATAAAAAAACTTACTGTAGTTATGATTAGATAAATTAAAAATTAATTAATCTAAAGTTCCTTTACTAAAAAAGAACACTCATTGTTAAGGGAAGATAAAGGACTCGCAAACTCTTTTGATATAAAAATAGTGTCTAAGAACATGCATAATAGTTTTAGGGGCATTTCCTCGTATAGAACAAATAAAATAGTTAGTTATGCTTCTTTTACGCCTCTTCTCACTAGTAAGAAATTTCTCATAATCTACTTTCCAACAAAACCAAAAAGGTTATTTTAGAAGAGCTATCCCAAAGCCAAATCAACCTAAAGACCTCGAGGTTACAATTGGGATCATGGTTAGACCTATATATACAACAACTGAAAAGCTGACTTAACAGAAAACAAAAATCATTACTTGTCCTATTCCAGAATACTAAGTTTGGGCCTCTAGGTCTAGCAAGAGAAGTAATAAGATATATATAGCTTGACAAATCTGAGCAAAAAAAAAAATGGTTATTTTGACCCAATTCCAAGTATCATTAGAGGAAAAGAAAGCCATAGTAAAATCTAAATCAGTTTTAACCACTAAAAGTTCCAATTATCAATCTTGAATTTGACAAACATTCCATCCCCAATAGTCCAACTTAACTCATGATTAAATAAAGGCCAAATAGAAACTAAATCTTTCCAAAGATTGAAAAACACATAACTCTTCCTAAGATTAGAGATTTTATCAAGAGCAAATTTATATTTGCTATTAGAAACCTGGACCCACATATCCCTTGAAGAAGTAATTATCCTCCACCACAACTTCATTACGTAAGCTTTATTAAAAACCTTAAGGTCTCTAAAACCAAGACTACCTTCTAACTTAGATTTAATAAATTTTTTGCTATCCTATTAAATGCAACTTTTTACCTCCTAAAAATTCCCAAATAAAATATTTATAAATATTATTAATTTCATTATAAATAGAAGTTTAGATACTAATGGTTTGCATCATATAGGAGGGAATACTCATAAGAAAGGATTGAGGTAAAGTAACTCTCTCAGCTAAAGATAGGGAGTTCATTTTCTAGAAAGACAACTTTTTCATGATCTTATCAATAAAAAAGAAAAACTAACTTCTAGTAGGTCCATGATAATTAATGGGGATTCCAAAGTACTGCCAAGCTAGATGGATTAATACCTAAGGTTTCACTAATAGCTTGAGTAATGATAGAATTAATATTTTAGAAAATAATAAAGAGGACTTACTAAAGTTAAGTTTTAGAACAGAAGTAGCAGAAAATGTATTTTAAGTATTTTTAATAATAGAAGTTTGTTGTAATTAAATTGGCTTCCATAACGAGGATAATATAATCAATAAGAAATAAGTGATAGATTTTAGGGTCATGATTACTAAAGGGAAAAAAGAATCCAATAATTACTCAAGACTTTTTCTTTGATTAAGTATGCTAATCTTTTAGTACAAAGGACGAAAAGATAAAGGAACAAAGGATCCCCTTGACAAATGCCTTTACCAGGCCTAAAAGACTCAAAAACATTATTTTCCAATCCAAAAACATAAATGGAGAGAAAATACATTGATGAATAAGTGATACCAAGTTAGCTTTAATAAGAATGTCAGTAATGAATTTTTATCTTAGTCTATCATAGACTTTTTCTAAGTCTAATTTAATAATCATGATCCCATTTTTACCTTTTAATTTATGCATAAAATGAACTAACTCTTTGAAGATCAAGGAATTATCAACTCCCTGTTTGCTAGGAATGAACTAGTTTGATTAGGTGAAGTTAGATGGTTCAAAGATACTCTAATTTTATTGACAATCAATTTACTAAAAAATTTATAGCTAACAATACATAAGGATATAGGTTTGAAATTATTTATATATTCAAGGATATTAGATTTGGAAATTAGAGTGATCCCAGTTTCATTGACAACAACAATATATTTTACTTCATTAATAATAAAAAGTGTCATAAAATCTCACTAATTTTAACGAGAATGGCATGAAGACCATCAGAACTAGGAGACTTAAAATTATCAATACTGAATAAAGATGTTTTTACTTTATTAATAGATATATTAGAAGAAAGATAGTTACTATCAAAATTTCCAAGAAGGGAAAAGGAAACCTGACAGAGCAAGTCAATATCATTTGAATTCAGGTCATGATAAATAACTTTAAAGTAATTAAGGGCCATGGATTTAATTTTAGCAAAGTCATATTCCTAATCATCCTGATCATCCCTTAAAGCTTCAATTATATTTCTAAGCCTATGCTGGACAATATCTCTCTGGAAAAATCTAGTATCTCTATCACCTAAATAGGTCTTGTTAATCTTATAATGGTGGAATCAAGAAACTTCTTCATAATTAAGAATTTGTTAATACACTTGCTACAAGGTATTCATAAAGGTAGTGAGAAAAGGATTCTGACTAGGGATGAAAACAGGCCAGGCCGCCTGACAGGGGCCTGTGGCCTGGCCTGACCTTTTTAATAAACAAATCAGGCTTATATTTTTTTAAGGCTTGTTTAAGTAAATAAGTCAGGCCTGAGCTGTTTATAAAGTCTGTTAAGCCTGACAGGCTGACCTGTATAAAAATAAAAATATAAATATAAATATATATATATATATTATATAATTTAACAATAAAGCTGTCAAAATATATTAAAAAAATTAAATTATTAATAATATATTTTTTATATTCTTAATTCTGTTATTATTAAATTAATATATTATGTTATAATTTTATTTATTTATAATTATAATAAACAGAAATTATATTTTATTAAAAATTAAAAATGTTTATACATGATTACACTTTTTAAATAATAAATTTATTTAATATTAAATTATTATATTTATTATATTTAAACAATTTAAAAAATAGTTAAGTCTTTGAACAGAATAAGAAGTAATCAAAACTAAACGAAATAAAATTTAGAAATAAAATAATAAAATAATATTAACATATTTTTATACTCTTAATTTTATTATTATTAATTTAATTATTTAATTATTATATTAATATATTATGTTATAATTCTTTTTATTTATAATAAATAAAAATTACTTAAATTTAAATTATATTTTATTTAAAAATAAAAATTTATAAAAAATAATAATAAAATAAAATAAAAACTTATTATAATATATATATATATAATCAGACCATGTAGTAAATAATATAAATAATATAATTATAAATAAATTATATAATAATATATATTTTTGTAACTTGCATGTGTTTTAATTAAATTATTAGTTAATTTATCAATTTATATATAATATATAAGTATGTATTTTAATTTATGTATCAGTAATAAACTAATAATTTCTATATTATATTAATGTTATAGTGTAATTAATTTTACGTTTATTTATTAATTTTAAATAATAAATTAATAAAACAAATAAAATTAAATATTTTATAATTATTTATTTTAATTTAATAGTTATTATTGTTGTCATTATATATATATATATATATATATATATAGTACATTAAGTTTAAATTTTTATATTAAGTTTTATCACATGTTTTTTAATTAAAATAAAATTTTTGAAATATAAGTTATTTTAATTTAAATATAAATTTTAATAATTCTTCCTATATTCATATGTTATTTTTTTACATCTATGAATTTTATAATATAAATATTTTTTATCTACAATTTTTATAATAACAATATTTATTTACTTTTTAAAATATAATATTTTTTTAACTGATTCAATAAATTTTATAAGTATTATTTTTTGTTATCAATTTTATGTAGTTACTGTGATTTTATTTATTGAATATAAAATGTCTTTATACAAAAAAAAATATAATTATCATAAAAAATAATTAAAATATTTAATAATTTGATAAAATTAAATTGAGAAAATAAAAATATAAACATTTTATAATATGAAAATATTTATAATTAATGCTCAAATAATATTTTAAAAATTATATATAAAATTGTATAAAAATTATTACAATTATTTAATAATTATCAATAACATAAATAAAAATTTGAATATATGTAAACTAATTTGATAATAAAATAATTATATTTTTATTAATATTATTCAATAACAAAAATCATTATAAAATTTTAATTTTATACAAATTTTATTTTATTTTTTTTTATCTTTTTTTAAGTATTTTTATTAGTATAAAATTTATAATAAAAAGTTTTATTGATTATATTCACTACATCACAACAAATCACAAACATAGCACAATTACATGTATCTGAGTCAAAGCTGCTATCGCACTTACTTTTTATTCTTATTTTATTATTATCTATAGTTACTTTGAATATAAATATAAGGTAAATTATTATATTTGTTTGAACAAGTTGAAGAGCAGCAAAATCTTCGAATAAGATTAGAACGCAATCAAAATTAAAGAAACTAATATTTAAAAATAAAATAATAATATTATATTAATTTATTTTTTATATTCTTAATTTTATTATTATTAATATTTAATTATTATATTAATATATTATGTTATAATTTTTTATTTATAATAAATAAAAATTATATTATATTCAAAACTAAAAATATTTAAACATGATTACAAGTATTTAAAAAATAAATTTATTTAATTATAAATTATTATATTTGTTATATTTAAACAAACTGAAGAAGAATAAAACATGATCAAAACTAAACGAATTAAAATTTAAAAATAAAATATTAATATTCTTTTAATAAATTTTTTATATTTTTAATTTTATTATTATTAATATTTAATTATTATATTAATATATTATGTTATAATTTTTTATATTTATAATAAATAAAAATTGCTTAAATATAAATTATATTTTATTTGAAAGAAAAAATTTATAAAAAATGAGAAAAAAAAAAGAAAAAATTATATTTTATATGTTTAGTATAATTTTATTTGTTGAATATAAGATGTCTTTAAACAAACAAAATATGTTTCTAAAATAAAATTAAAATATTTCCTATTTATATAATTTTTAAAAAATAAATCAAGAGAAATATAAATATAGATTTTATTAATATAAAATATTTATAATTAATACTTAAATAATATTTTAAAAATTATTTATAAAATTATATTAATATTATTATAATTATTTATTAATTATTAATAACATAGATAGAAATAAAAAAAATATATAAACTAATTTGATAATAAAATATTTATATTTTTATTAATTTTTTTTTTTGGTAACAGATTTTGTTAACAGGCTTCAGGTCAGGGTAGGTCACTTAAACAGGTTAGGACAAGCCTAAAATAAAGCCTTTAACAGGTAACAGGCCAGACTGAGACCTAATAATTATGTAACAGGCCAGACCTATTTAGAGTAAAGCTTGGTCTGACTTAGCCTATTTTTATCCTTAATTCTGACCATTGGCCAGCTTGCTGTAAATACCTTTAATCCTCTTAAATAAGTGTTTTTCTCTATTAAAAACATTACCAAAAGTATCTTTATTACAATCTGAAATATTATTCTTAAATCTATTTATGTTATCAGTCCAATATCTAGAGTAAATCTAGAAATTCTTAATTTGATTATAGAAGTTAGTATAAGTGAGTCAAGAAGCAAGAAATTTAAAGTCTTATTATTGTTAGAAAGACTATCTTTACTTCTAATCCTAAGCCAAATGTCAGCATAGTCAAATTTTATGACAAAGATATGAATAATAGAACCATGCTAGAAGGATAAGCGCTAAATCTCATTAGCAATAGCTCTATCAATTATTTCTTTTAAATTACATTTATGCCAAATACAAAGGTTATCTTTAAAACCTACATCATGCATACTTATTCAAATATTTAGCAAATTTTTTAATATGGAGGAGGTTGACAAGTCTTTCACCAACTTTTTCAAATTTATACGTAATGAAATTGAAGTCCACAGATAAAACCTCTTGAGAACTATCATAAAAATTGATAAAATTACTTTTTTTATTTATGTTTATTAAATTAAATTTTAATTTTTTTTTATTTTATATGATTTATTTTTAATTTAGAGAAAATATATAAATAATTTAATATATTTTTTAATTTTAAAAATATATAAAAATAGAAAAGATAGAGAAGTAATAAAATAAATTAAGAATATTTAAAAATATAATTGCTATATATCTTTTTCTTTTTCTTCTAACTTAATTATATTTTTAGAATAATAATTACACTAATCTAAAAATAAAATAGATAACACGATAAAATAATATTATCATTATAGTTTAATAAATACTTTATTAAAAACAAATATAATAAACATTTGATTAATTCTATCCTAACTACCTTTATTTTAGCCACCAAATAAGCCTCAATACATTATGTTTGTATATGTAATACTACTGTGACGGAGTTGACATTTATTTTCTAATGCAATTAGTGGTCCATAAAAATTAGGTGGCCTGGTCAAAAGAATGTTGCATTGACTCGATGAACATAGAAGTATAGTAACCTGCATGAATATGATCACAAAGTAGAATTAAAAATTATAATAATAAAATATGAAAAACGCAATTAAAATTTTTGAAAAACCACATAGAATAGATCCCAATTTATGAAAATAAGATTTTAAAAAAAAAATTATTTTATAGAAAAATATTTTATAAAAATGAGTTTAAATTCAGAAGCTAGATTATACGTAAAGAGAGGTGGAAGAAAAATCTCACTATAATCCTAATAAATCAATTTAAAAATTAGTTATATTATAATCATAAAAAATTGTGAACTTTATTTTAACTCTATGAAAATTTTTCTTAGAGTTAAAATAAAGTTCACAATTTTATTGATGTTACACAGGATATAAGATAATATTGTTAGACATATACCTTATGAGATAAATACGAGGATGGAAAAACCACTCATTAGTACATTAGTCATTTACATAAATTAAACAAAACAAAATTAACATGCTTGTTTTAAAAATTTATGTAAATTTTTAAAACCACTCATTATTAATCATAAAAAATTATACATTATATCAAGATAGTCTAATTAAAAAAAAAATTGACGGGTCACATGTTCATATTTTAAATCATTGCATAAACTAATAGATTTCCTAATTCCTTTTCTATTTGAAAAAGGAATTGAGGAAATAACGCAAAAAAGAAAAAAATTAATAAAATTCAAATTAAGAGCAGCCATCCAAAAATTAAGAAGCTAAATGAAGTAAAATAAATAAAGTAAGGTGGATGCAAGTCACTCACAAGTAAATGTGTAAAATACCTTTAAATTGAAAGAAAAATTTTATCTTAATATAACATGATTAGTACCTTACATGGTAGTTTTTTGGATCTTAAATTAAAAAACTGAAAAAAAGTGAAAATAATAAAATAAAAGTATTAATGTAAATGAATGACCATACAATAAAAGAATAAAATAAAAAATAATTATATACATAAAAAATATTGAAGTTATATCTATAATAAAGAAAAGATTATTGAAAACCTTCGAAGATAGTTTAGTCATGTGTAGAGAAAATTAATGATGATACCATGAGAGTAAATAACATAACTTTAAAAATAAAAAAAAAGACATAAAAGAACCTTAGAAAAAACTATTAAAAGAGATGTATTAATTAAAATAGTAGTACTGAGGATTTAGATTTTAACTGAACTCATGAATGACACTATAATTCATGTAACTAACTTGACATGAGATAATGGTGTTATGTTATTTTTTTAAGCTTGTTTTTCAAAAGTTTTTATATTTAAAAATATTTATTAATTTATTATAAAAAAACTTAATATTTATAACACTTAGTGTTTACGGTAAATTTTGATAGTAACCAAATAAATTCAAAAATAATTTAAGATTAAATTTTAAATCTTATTAACAGGTTCTTTTATAGTGTGTTCTTAATTATACAAACCAATTAACTTGCAAGAAGTGTGTAAAATAAAAATAGAAAGAGTAGAAGAATAATTGCGGAATAATCTTAACGTAAATTGATAAAAGATTATAAAGAAATAATAGAACTGAAATGGAATTGAAATAACACTAGAAACTATTGATCTCTTTTTGTTAGATCTAATTAGTATGGGTAGAATTTTAAAATGAAAAACTATTTATAGATATAATTTAAATTAATTACCTAAATATATTGTTATCCAACACACATAGCACATTTTTATAACTGTTATTGCCTTAACACTTGAGATACTTTAAAGAATAACTTGATCCAATTATTTTGATGAAGTGATTTCAACTAATTCTTGACTTCACATGCTACAAATGACAATGCCTTCTAAAACTTCTTGAAACATTCTCTTTTGATTAACTTTTGTCATTTCTGCACCTTTTAATTTTATTTATCAATCTTTCATAAATCTGCAAAAATTTATAAAAAAAGTTTTTTTTTATTACGACTAGAAAACCATGTTTTTTATTACCAAATTTATCTAAAAACTTGTCAAGTGACCTCTTTTTCAACTAAAACTCAATGTTTTTTTTTACCCTAATCTTACTTAAAAATTTATCAAAAACTCTTTCATCTGACAAATACTATTATCACATAGTAGAAGAGCCTAATGATCAAGTATTGAAACTTTTACCTCATATTTTTTTAGTAAAATAACTCAACTATACTTCAATTTTATATGAAAATCCTTTGACTAGACAAACACTATTATAACATGAGATATTTTTATTTTTCCTAAACAGATGACTTTGATGCATTTGAATTTTAATTATAAAATTAAATAATAAGAATACGTATTTTTTAAAGTAAGACTAGTGTGATACGAAAAGTGAACTAACGAGGTAATCATTAATTAAGAGAGAATAGAATACCTATTTTTATGGAATTTTTTTATTTACCATACTACTCATTAACTATTTTTTTCCAGATTTTATTTGAAAACAATGTTATCAATTAGTAATACTAGTGTGAGTAGTCTCTCTGTATATAGAATTTGAATATCTGAGAAGTATAATATTATTGTTTAAATAAATTTAGAAATATGATGGCAATGTAGCATATGAATTGAGTTGCAAGTATGATTTCTTATTTCACTATATTCATGTTCCTGGATATGAGAACACCCCTTAGTCTTCGGACTCCGGAATGGGTTGTAAAAGCAGTCTTCGGTCTTCTTGTCTTGGAAGTATTCGGTCTGTCCGAGGTGTGATCAATTGAGGGTGAGGAGGGTACCTGCAAAGGTACTCCGATGGTAAAGTAAGTGTTCGGTATTACGTAAGCGAGATTACTATATTTAGTAAGAATGACATCATCATCCATAATGTACTGTGTACTTCCCTTTTTATAGCCACTGTTTTGGGCTGATGGGCCTGGATAACTTAGGCCTTGTTGACTATCCTCTTGATTAAGTATAATCCTCGTTATTACTTCAGATTAGTGCATATTAATTATTTAATGCACGTGGTAAATGGTGACTATTCGGTACCGAGATCTGAGAATCTTAAGGAATATCTGGTTTGGAGGGTACTCGGTACCGAATACCTAAGGGGTACTCGGTACCGGGTACCCTAATAGGTACACTAGCCCTCGAAGCCTCAAAAATTGTAGAAATTTTGAAGAGGCTTATTATCCAGATTTCGGTTTCGGTGCAATGAGCGGGAAATATGATTTTGGCGGGAAATTGGGGATGCTTTTAGGGTTTTGCATTTACTGTTTACCAAGATCTGACAAGTTACTCTTTTGATAACCGTTGATCTATTGATGATCTTAACGGCTGAAGTTGGGCGCGACTCTTCATTTACCCGAAGCCCTTTACTCTATAAAAGGGGAGTGTGGTCTCTGCTTGCCTCTACCTTTTGCTCTGTACCGAAGTATAATTTTCTTGTGCGCCAAGCTCTCTGTCTTTAAAACCGAGATCTTCTTTTCAAAGTAAACTTCTCTCAAGGTATAAATATTTTTATCCGAGATGGTGAACTCAATAGAATGGGAAGATTCACTATCAGATAGGGCCGATGACCGGGGTAGGGCTGAGTCTGTTAGAGTTGTAGTGGACGAGGCCGAGGAGCCCATTAGGGCTGTAGGTGAATCTAATGAACCTGCCGAATCCTCTGCCTCCGCCGAAGGGATGGTACCCATCGTCAGTCCAATTAGGGAGAGGCCGACATGTCCACCATGTACAATTCCAGATTATGAATGGGTGGACGGAGAGGTGGTATCATACTTCTCCAATTACCAAAGGAATGCCGACCTGAAGCGGTTCTTAAGACTGAATAGGGTTTGCTTATTTGAAAACGAGGACCCTTTTCCCATGGAAGTCGAATGCTGCCGAGGGGATGGCACGCCGAATCCTGACCTAGTATGCCTAGGCGCCGAGTTCGGCTTGGAAAGGAGATTTTATGTTTATGATTGTATTTTCAAGGAGTTAGGAGTAGTTTTTCCTCTAGATGATTTTCAAATGGGGGTTTTACGTGTTTTAAACGTAGCCCCCACTCAACTTCATCAGAATGGGTGGGCAGCAATGCAAGCCTTTAGGATTCTTTGTAAATTCCATTATATAGAGCCAACCACAAACCTTTTTCTTCATTTTTTTAGTACACGTCCTTCGGACAAAGCTCGGTGGATTTCCTTGTTCCGCCAGCCCGATTTTCCTATTTTTAAACCTTACACTTCCTCCTTCAAAGGTTTTAAGACCGGGTTTTTTAAGGTCTTTATTCACCCCGAGGGGGGAAAAATTATTTTTACGACCGAGAAGGGACTCCTCTGTTCCCTTTTCATTGGACTCAGGTACCTCGTCGATATGACGTGGTGCCCGAGGATATGCTGACAGAGGAGCCGTCGGCTCTTCAATATATAAAGACCCTTCCTCGGGAAATTCCTGCCCGAGGACTGATTTTGCTGCTCAAGTCCCCAAATCCTCGGATGGACTTGAATGGTAGGTAATTTTCCTAAGTACATTTTTCTAAGATATCTTGAATTGATTTGACTTTTCTTTTTTGATGCAGCTCTTATGGCACACCTCGGCTCCGGAATGGGATACCGTCAGGCTTTAAAGCAAAGAATGCCGGAGGGAATGACGGTTGATCAACATCGTCATCCCGAGGTGGATCGCTTGGCCGAGAGGGCCACTGCTCGATCTCCTCCCCAAGATCACAGTCAAGCTAAAGGGGACCTTCGAAAAAGAAAAAATAAGGGCAAGGCAAAGGAAGCTGAATCGAGGCCAAAGAAAAAGCAGGCACGTGCCCAACCTGCTGCCGGAGCGGGAGAGACTTCTCGGGGGGTAACCATTCCTCCCGAGGTTATGTCCGAGAGGTTCTTCGCCGAAGGGGTGAATCCCTCCCGCCTACTCCCACCTCGTCTTCTTTCAGAATCAGGGAAGAAGATAGTAAATGAACAAGATAAGGGGGCGAGGTGGGATTGGTTCTGCGAGTTCTTCTCCCGAGCCGGGATCATGGCTCGATCTTTGGCGCTTGAGCCTATGCTTGAGCTCGAGAAGGTGAAAGAAGAATTGGCCAAGTGCCAAGAGGTACAGCTGAACCTCTCCGAGACCAACAAAGCACTGGAAACCGAAGTGGATCAGCTTAAAGAACATCTTCGTATCCGAGATACACGTGTTGAGGATATGGAGAACAAGCTGAAAACTGCTGAGGCCGACAGGAAGTCTAAGGGTCTGGAGTTAGCTGATGCCTTGGCGCGGGAGAGGAGGACTAAGGAGCGGTGTGAGGCCGAAATGAAGGCCTTGGAAATTAAAAGTAACGACCTGATCTATGCCGAGCATGAAGCAGGTTTCTACCATGCTGTCCGGCAGGCTAGACAGTTCGGGGAAATTCCTTCAAGCTTCCAGTTTGATACAGCAAGGGATTTTTTCCAAGGAAAATTCCTTCGCTATGATGAGGTAGCCGATGACCTTGAGCCGGATCTCCTTGCTCCTCGCCAAGTGGAATCGGGTGAAGCCGAGGACACTGGTGCTCCTGAACCTTCTCTTCCCGCCGACGCCCCCGAAGAGTCCCTTAATATTGTTGATTAATAAATGTATTTTGCTTTTCTTTTGTTGTATTTCAATATCAATAAATGAAGAAGTATTCATGGAACTCTGTGTTTGACCTTTAATTTTCTGTAGTCGCTCGAAATACCTTATAAATTTGAATAACTTGGATAAATTAAATTCAACCTTGGCTGAGATGTAACTCGGGAGGGAATTGCTTTAAATAAATTGAATTCAACCTTAACCGAGATGTGACTCGGGAGGGAATAATTTGGATAAATTAAGTTCAACCTTGGCCGAGATGTAACTCGGGAGGGAATCGCTTAAATAAATTAAATTCAACCTTAACCGAGATGTGACTCGGGAGGGAATAATTTGGATAAATTAAATTCAACCTTGGCCGAGATGTAACTCGAGAGGGAATCGCTTAAATAAATTGAATTCAACCTTGGCCGAGATGTGACTCGGGAGGGAATCGCTTAAATAAATTAAATTCAACCTTAACCGAGATGTGATTCGGGAGGGAATAATTTGGATAAATTAAATTCAACCTTGGCCGAGATGTGACTCGGGAGGGAATCGTTTAAATAAATTGAATTCAACCTTGACCGAGATGTGACTCGGGAGGGAATAAATTTAACAGACTGAATAAATAGTTGCCTTGAACAGACGAATTTCATTAAAATAGTGCCTCATTAAAAACCTTCTTGGGAAAACCCCTTTTCACGTTTTTATAAGGGGAGAAAACCCAAGCGAGGAAAAGAGTGCACTTGAATTTACATTTACATTCATATAATCAACTGTAGTAACGTTTGAGATGAGAAATGTTCCATGTTCTCGGAATTGGATCTCCTTCCAATGTTTCCAAGCGGTATGATCCATTTTTCAAGTTTTCCCTTATTCTGAAGGGTCCGTCCCAGTTGGCCGAGAATTTACCATGTCTCTTATCTCGTCTGGCTTCTCCAGTTGCTCGCCAAACAAGGTCGCCTTGAATGAAATGCCTAGGCCGAATGCCCGAGTTAAATTTCTTTGTCATTATTCGTCTGCTTGCTTCGTTCATTATGGCTGCATGATCCCGGGTTTCTTCGATGGTATCAAGGCTGATTGACAAAGCTTCCGAATTATCATCATCATTAAATTGCTGCCTTCTAAGGGATAGCTCGCCGATTTCGACAGGTACCATGGCCTCGGCACCATATGTTAGCCGAAATGGTGTTTCCTTAGTTGAGGATTGAGGGGTACACCGATATCCCCAAAGGATCTCAGGGAGTTTTTCAGCCCATTCACCTTTTGCTGAGCCTAGACGTTGTCTTAGTTCCCTGAGAATAACCTTGTTAGCGGCTTCGGCTTGGCCGTTAGCTTGGGGATGTTCGACTGACGCTAGTCGATGCTTGATATGTAACCCTTCTAGGAACTCGTTAAAGCGTCGATCCGTAAATTGGAGGCCATTATCAGTGACTATGGCATAGGGGATGCCGAAACGGGTGATGATATTTTTCCATGTGAACTTCTGAACATTATTGGCCGTTATAGTTGCAAGGGGCTCGGCTTCGATCCATTTAGTGAAGTAATCAATGGCAACGACTAAGAACTTACATTGCCCTTTTGCTATGGGGAAGGGTCCGAGCAGATCCATCCCCCAAATGGCAAAGGGCCAAGGTGTGACAACCGAATGGAGGTTTTCAGCTGGTTGATGAATCAAGGGACCATGTTGTTGGCAGGGTATGCATTTCTTCACAAATTGATCTGCATCTTGGAGGAGTGTCGGCCAATAATATCCGGCCCTAATAATCTTCAGAGCTGTTGTTCGTCCGCCGGAATGTGTACTACATATTCCTTCATGTATTTCTTTTAATACATATTCGGCCTGATCCTTGCCGAGACATTTGAGTAAAGGGGTGGAGATTCCCCTTTTATATAGCTCTTGGCCAATCATGGTATACTTCGCAGATTGAGTTCTTATCTTTTTTGCCTTATCCGGGTCTGTAGGAAGCTCATTATCACTGAGATATTGGATGATATCTTTTCTCCAATCGGCCGGATTATCTATGAAAAAACATTCTTTCTTCAATATACTTGGCTCGGCTATTTCCTGCTGGATGATACTCTGAAGTTGTCCAGGCCGACGAGTGCTTGCTAGCTTAGCTAGTCGATCGGCCTCTTCATTAGAGGATCTCGGTGTGTGCCGGACTGCTATTTCATCAAAGGTTGCACGCAATTTCTGGTATTCCTGGAAGTAACATAGCAGTGTATTATCCTTGATTTGATAATTCCCTGAAATTTGGGAAGTTATCACCTGAGAGTCACTGAGGCAGGTTATTCTCTTAATCCCTATTTCTTGAGCCAAACGAAGTCCGGCCAGCAGTGCTTCATATTCAGCTTGATTGTTGGAGGTCTTGAAGCCGAAACGTAGCGATTGTTCCAAGGTGACCCCATTTGGTCCTTTTAGGACAATTCCGGCTCCACTTCCATGTTGGTTTGATGATCCATCTACGTATAAAGTCCATTGATCAGTACTCGTCTTTTGGTCCGGATGTAACTCATTAATGAATTCGACCAAATTTTGATTTTTGATAGCGCCCCTTGCTTCAAAACGTATGTCAAATTGGGATAGTTCAACCGCCCATGCCATCATTCTTCCCCGCCACTGTGTTTTCTCAGCATTTTACCGATTGGGCAATCGGTTCTGACGACAATTCGGTATCCTTGAAAGTAATGTCGAAGACGCCGAGATGTATGTACCAAGGCTAAGACTGCCTTCTCAATTACTTGATACCTAGTCTCTGCACCGAGTAGTGTACGACTGGTAAAATATAGGAGGATGGGGTCAGGAGTTTCTTGCATTAATACCGAGCTGATGGCCATTGGTGATACTGCGAGATAAACAATGATATCTTCTTGACTAATTGGTTTAGATAGGACTGGCGGTGTTGCTAGTATAGACTTGAAATGTTGGAAAGCCTTCTCGCATTCGTCGGTCCATTGGAATTTCTGTGCCCTTTTTAGTAATGTAGTAAATGGACGAGCTATTTCGGCTAATTTAGGTAGAAACCGAGATAGGGCTGCCATTCATCCTACTAATCTTTGGACTTCTTTGGTAGAGCTCGGGCTTTTCATACTTATTACGGCCTGACACTTGTCCGGATTGGCCTGGATTCCTCTTTCTGATAACATAAAGCCAAGGAACTTTCCCCCTGATACACCGAAAACACATTTTTCTGGATTAAACCTGAGGTTATACTTGCGTGCTTCGGCAAATACCTCGGCAAGGTGTGCTTGGTGTTCTTGTATGGTGGCGGATTTTATCACCATGTCATCAACATAAACTTCCATACATCTGCCAATCTGTTTACTGAATATTTTATCTATTAAGCGTTGGTATGTAGCTCCAGCGTTTTTCAAACCGAACGGCATCACCTTATAGCGTAATTCGCCGATTCCGTAATGAAGGCTGTTTTTCTTCGTCTGGCCGATACATCCGAATTTGATTATATCCGGAGTACGCGTCCAGAAAGCTCAAGAATTTATTTCCTGCTGCTCCGTCAACCAATTTGTCAATGTTTGGTAAAGGATAGGCATCTTTTGGGCAAGCTTTATTTAAATCCGTGAAGTCCGTGCACATTCGCCATTTTCCATTTGCTTTCTTTACCATGACTACATTTGCTAGCCAGGTAGAGTACGTCACTTCTCGGATAAAATTTGCTTTCAATAATTTGCCGGTCTCCTCTTTAATTGCCTTGGCTCTTTCTCCCGACTTTTCTCTTCTTTTGTGCTATCGGGCGAGAATTTTTGTATACGAGATAGGTGATGGCACATAAAACTTGGATTAATGCCTGGCATGTCGGCAGCGGTCCATGCAAAGAGTTCTTTATTTTTTCACAAAACTTCTTGAATGATATCTTGTTCAGGATCGCTAAACCGATGCCGAGGTATGTGTCCCTGTCCTTGAAGGACGCCTAGCTGTATTGATTTCTTTCCTTCATTCGGTTCTACTCGGGGGCCTTCATCGATCCTAGGATCAAGCTCTATATCTTTCATATCATTGTTGAGTTCAGGGGATACTATATTCACATCCCCCCGAGGTGTCGGTCTGACCCGAAGACTTGCAAAGTAACATTCTCGGGCGGTTTTTGATCGGCATGAATAGTTACAATCCGACCTTGGTCTGATGGAAACTTCATAGCCAAATGTGGAGTCGAAACTATGGCCTTTAATTTGTTGAGAGAAGGGCGTCCGAGGAGTATGTTGTAGGAAGTGTTGGCTTCCACCACCAGGTAAGTTATTTTGATGCATTTCCCTTCTCGTTCGGACCCGAACAAAGTGTATAAGTCAATGCATCCTCGTGTTTCGACTCTCTCCCCGCAAACCCAACCAGAGGTTCATGGTATTCTCTCGAGTTCTTCCTCTGGTATGTCCATTTGTTGGAAAGTTTTCCAATACAAAATGTCGGCGGAACTACCTTGGTCTATCAATGTTTTCTTGATCGTACAATTATTAATATCTACACTTATGACCATTGGATCATCTTGTACGGGATCTACCCCTTGAAAATCCTGGTCGGTAAATGTGATTGGGGGATGCGGACCCGACTACCTAAAGAGATGTGATTTGCGATCTCACATTTCTTAGGTGTCGTCTTCTAGCCGAGTTGGTGGCGCCTCCACCTGCAAAGCCACCGGCTATTGTATTAATAATTCAGCGAGGTTGGTTCTCTGGTTCGTATGGCCGCCTTTGAGGTTCTCTAGACCTACTTCTTTGTCTTTCATGTCTGGGACCTCGATGATTATCTCCTCTGGAAGGGGGATGGGCCACGAAATTATGAAGATGACCAGCTTTAATTAAATCCTCAATCCGATCTGTGAGTGCTGCACATTCTTCAGTATTATGACCCCTGTTTCGGTGATATTTACATACTTTCGTCTTGTCAGCTCTGGGAGGGGTATTTGCTCTTCTTGGCATGGTCATTATTTCTGTGCTAAGTGCTTGGTCTAGCACTTTTGCCCTGTTAGTATTTAAGGGAGTGTAACTTGTATACCGAGGTCCTCTGTTGACCCTGTCAATCACAAGTCCTTTTTCTTTTTCTTTATTTTTTAGGTTATTTCTTTCACTTTCTCTTCGGCTGGAGCCTTGATCAGTTCTCATCTGGCTTCGGTATTCAGCTAGTTCTTCCATCTGCATGTATTTGGTTGCCCGGACCCTGAGTTCATCTAAGTCCGACGGAGGCTTTTTGCATATGCTATTAACGAAGGGTCCTGGCCTAAGGGCTGTGGAGAGGTGATGCATAGCCACAGCTGGCTCAAGATTTCGAATGGAGAGGGCAACTTTGCCAAATCTGTCCATGAATGCCCTAAGAGTTTCTCCTCTTTCTTGACGAATATTCACCAATGCTATAGAGGTCAACTGATGTGGCCGACTTGTAGCAAATTGAAGCTTAAAGCGTGTGACAAGAGTTGTGAATGAGTCAACCGAAGAGGGGGGAAGTCGAGTGAACCAACTTAGTGCTGGTCCCCTGAGAGATGTCGGAAATAGTCTGCACATGAGTGCATCCTCGTCAGTGTAGAGACCAACTTGCGTCAAAAAAATGTCTACATGTTCTTCGGGATCAGTCGTGCCATCGTACTTTTCTAACACTAGGCCTTTCCAGGCCTCGGGCAGTCTTGCCTCCATGATAGAGTTGACGAAGGGATTTCGGCCAGACCTGTCTGAGTCAGATACTGGTGGTGGGGCTTTTGTTTTTGTAGCTTGCAGAGCAGAGGAATCCCCTTGTTCTTGAGAAATCGGAGCTGTATGAGTTGGTATGTACGATCTGATCTCACTTCTCAGATTAGCATTTTCTCTCTTCAATGCTGATAACTCCAGTGCATCTCTCTCTCTTTGTTTCTGCAGCTCAGTTATTTCGGCTTTCATTTGCCTCATGACAGAAGAGAGGTCTTCCTGGCTCATCCTTTCTGTTACCACTTCGGGTTGTTGGTTGGGGGTAGTATCACCGTCATACATTTCTCTCGTCCTGATAGGTCCTTCTTGTTGACTTCTTGTAAGCACCATAATATCTTTACTGTTGGTTGAATCGAGCCCCACGGTGGGCGCCAAAATGTTTCTGGATATGAGAACACCCCTTAGTCTTCGGACTCCGGAATGGGTTGTAAAAGCAGTCTTCGGTCTTCTTGTCTTGGAAGTATTCGGTCTGTCCGAGGTGTGATCAATTGAGGGTGAGGAGGGTACCTGCAAAGGCACTCCGATGGTAAAGTAAGTGTTCGGTATTACGTAAGCGAGATTACTATATTTAGTAAGAATGACATCATCATCCATAATGTACTGTGTACTTCCCTTTTTATAGCCACTGTTTTGGGCTGATGGGCCTGGATAACTTAGGCCTTGTTGACTATCCTCTTGATTAAGTATAATCCTCGTTATTACTTCAGATTAGTGCATATTAATTATTTAATGCACGTGGTAAATGGTGACTATTCGGTACCGAGATCTGAGAATCTTAAGGAATATCTGGTTTGGAGGGTACTCAGTACCGAATACCTAAGGGGTACTCGGTACCGGGTACCCTAATAGGTACAATTCATATATCGTGATTTATATTTTTAATGGTTGAAGGAAATATTTCTTTAAAACGCTATAGCTAAGAAATAATAGGTGTTAGCTTTAGTGTTGAATGACATATTTTCATGTCGACAGCTCAAGTTTATATATACAGAAAATTCAATATTTATTATTACGTTTTGAAGGGGGAAAAGGGAAACCTAAGATTGACAGTGTTTGAATCCTCTCCAGCATGATTTTTTACCAGCCAATATGCAGCAATGTTTCATTCATTAAATTTACCTTCACATAGTGTAAGTTAAATTCTGCACCATAAAGGCCTAAATGTGTATAACTTTGAAGGCACTACCTTATACGTTTAGAACTTAGGTGCACTTAATGCTGAACCAAACATAACAACTGTAATTTGAAAAGTCAGATCCAAATCCTAGAATGACATGAAAATCAAAGAAGCCTTTAAGTTCACCTCATTTAAAAGTTAAAACAGAAGATATTTTATTAAGTGTAAGTTATGCTTCAAATAAATTTGATTGAAATTATTATGATATTACCGATTGGACAGAGTGGTTATTGCTAATGTGGTGATAGATCATGCAATAGCCGTTCAAAAATTAAAAAATATTTTAATCCTAGTTAATAGCAATTTGACTGAAGAATTAAGCTTGGAGATTGCAATATTGAAATTTCATATCAGCAATTTGCATATAATAGATAGAGATGTAAATATCTTTTAATTAAAATACTTTTATTTTTAAAAAAAATTAAAAGCACTGATTTTAAAATTTACGCACACAAATTATATATAAATATAGATTAATTTTACAATCAAAGGTCACATCGTAGCACTTGAAAATATCCGTCATTGCTTGAACATTTTTGCAGAACGTCTCGTATTCCAGCTTTCATGGACAGAAAACCCTAACTTATGATTCAACTAATATAAGCTACTAAAGCCAAATCCAAATCCAGCAATTAGCCAAATCCATTAACTATGCACTTTTTATTATGATTATGAGCAAAATAAAATGATATTAATAAAAAGTATAAGAGATACTCAAACTCTTAAAACAATACATATTTGTTAACTACTTGAAGATATACATCAAGACTTGCAGTGGAGAGAGTGCTTTTCCTAGGATATATTCTGAAGCATGACTTTGAATCTATGGACATCATGTCTGATTCTAAGCAGCCCTTGCTGGTACCCATATTCATCAGCAGATTGTTGCAGCAACTCAACAATGGTGAGATGCTGAATGGCTTTGATAGTTACCCAAATCTTCTCCACATCTTCTTTTCCTGTGCCCACAAGCACGGGAACATACCCTCTGCGATAGCAAGTGACTTCTTCCATCTTCTTAGTGTTATTTGCTCTCTTATATGGTTTTGATGTGAATATAGTAAGCATTTTATAGATATTATGTTTGTGTTCCTCTATTTATAGCTGTTGCCATGGTCGGTTGATGTTTTCAAAGTGTAACAAATGGTAAAAAATGGTGATGTAAGTGGCATGATCAATTAGATTTATTGACTTTATGAATGTTGAAGTTGCATGCATGAATATAACTGCGCAGACATACGTGTATGAATTGGAAGAAAAAAAACTCATAAATTATAATTAAAGTGAGATTATCATTCAAATAAGTGTACATTCACTTTAATTTAGTTAAAAAAAACCAAATCAAAACAGTGGATATGTATTTTTTTAAAATCCTTTTAAGAATGTCACACTTCAACAATGCTTTGTACACGAAATAAACCAAATGGGCATTTTCTTGGTTGCCATCACCATCACTTGAAATTAAAGATGACCCATGCTTAAGTTGCTAATCAAAGATAACATTTAGAGGACAAAAAAGAAAACAAAATAGAGAGAAAACCATAAGGAATTAACTTCTAAATTTTTCACTAATTAATTCGAATTAATCTAAATTATACCATGAGACAAAGAAATTCATTTTAAATTAATTACTAAGGTTTTATATTGATATAGTAATATAATTTTAATACAATATATTGATTTTATTAATTCATGTAGCATGAATTTATTTTTTTTATTTCTTTGGGTAACTTATTCAAATCCAATTTTTTCAACCAGATAATACCTGAACAGGTGAAATCCTTAACTGTGTGAGTTACCTTTTTTTTTTTGTGACGAAATGCATTAGGTCACCAACTGTACTAAGATGACGTAATCATCTCAACCTCGATACAGGAGGAACAATTGGATCACGGGTTGCATTGTTTAATTTTAGATTTAATTATCAATCTTATAATTTTTAAGATTCATTAAAATAGTCTCTAAATTAATTAAAATGTCATTTTAGTCTTCTAACAAATATAATTGTCAATTATTTTAATTTTTATAGTTTTACAAATTCAATAATTAAAATAATTTATAATCTAAACAAAATTTTATTTTAGTATTTAATATATGCAATTATTAATTATTTTAATTTTTAATATATATAATTGTCAATTATTTTATAATCATCACTTGAAAATCAACTATTTTAACAAACGAGAAGTGAGACTTTATATATTTAGAGTTAATTAATAATCTCACGTGATATTTAATAATAACATGATAAAGTAATATATTTTAAAGTTTTTTTTAAATTTATTAATTTGATTTTTAAACAATTATTAGAATTAAAATTCTAGGAGGCTAAATTAAATGAGTAAATATTTTTTATGTTATAACTAAATGATATGTATTATATCTGTATGAGAATTAATATGTTAAGTTATCTTATTTGTTAGAACAACATGTATGAATGATTGACAATTGTATTTATTGAATACTAAAATGATTAATGATGGTATGCATTGAAGACTAAAATAATATTTTGTTTAGATTATAAATTATTTATATTATTTTTTAGATTATAAATTATTTTGATAAATTCTTGAAATCATATAAATTAAAATGATTAATGATTGCATATAGTGAAAGTGCTGAATTAACGTTTCATCAATCAATTTAATACTTAATAAAAAAAAAGTTAACAATAAAGATTAAATCTTAATATTTTAACATTTTTTAGCCTCTATCTGGGACTGTTTCTATACTGACCTTGACTGAAATTTAGGTGATAGCATGACAATTCAATTTTGGGAGGATAATTGGGTTTATGATAATCAGTCCCTCTCCTACTCAACCCATTTTTGAGAATGATTTAAAGGACCTTGTCTTCCTCTTTTCTAGACAAGGTAGTTGGAACTAGACAATGTCTATTTGTGACCTCATTGTTGACATTAAACCTTCCCTCCCCCCTCTAGATGGTGACCAAGACCTATTGAAAATTAATTAATTATAGAAATTTTTTATTAAATTTCTAATATTGACCAAACTAGTCTAGATCATGGGAAGATTTTTACTCTAATTTGGGAATGGGAGGGCCTCCCTAGGATTTCCACCTTTTATGAAAAATTGTCCATGGTAAGCTTTTTACTAATGAGGAAAGGTATAATCAAAAAATGGTTGTTACTCTTGTGTGTACTAGGTGCATGGAGACCCTTGAAACTATTATCCATATTCTCAGAGATTGTTAGACAGTCAACAACATTTGCAATCATATTATTTCCTATAATAGTTGGGTGACTTTTTTTCAGTTTAGGTCTATCCAATTGATTAGAGTTTAATCTTTCCAAAAGGAACTTTTCTTTTTATCCCCTTTGGAGCATTGTTTTAGACATTGTGTCTTGGAATTTATGGATAAATATAAATAAAGTTATTTTCCACAATCAACCTCTAGATAATAAGAGATTGCTAAATAAAATCTTGATATTGATTATTTGCTCTATTTTTACAAGAATAAAAAAAAGGGATTGTTGTTAATTTGGAAAATCATAGCTTGGTAAAGTGAAGTCCTCTTTTGAATAGGTATCTAAAGCTCAACATTGATGGGTGTGTGTCCTTATTCCTGGATTCGGCTAGTTGCAGTAGCTTATTTCGTTATATAAATGAAAAATTAATTGCTGAATTCTACAATTCTTTAGACCCTTATCATCCAATTGTTGCTAAGCATTAGGGTTTATATTGGAGTATCCATCTTGTCATCATTATCAAGAAGATTCATTTTATTTATATTGAATGTGATTTCAAAATAGCTATCTCTTTAATTACAAATGTTCAACATTGTAATAATCCATTTGATTCTGTTATTAGCAAAATCAAACTGCTTATTAGGAATATTAAGTATGTTAGGTTTAATTCTGTTCCTAGAAAAGCCAACTAAGATACAGGTTGATGTGTGTTTAATAAGGCCCTTCCTCTCTTAAGTCTTTGGATGTGCAGGTACTTTTTGGCCTAGGCTAGTGGCCTAGTTTTGTGTTTGTTTAGGGTTTATAATATTGACAACCCATGAACATAGAAAAGCCATACATCAACATTATTAATTGTTGGATAAATTTAATGAAAAAACTTAAAACTATCATGATTATTCTCAAGTCCTCGGAAGAAATAGAGTAAACAAATCCCTGTAAATAAATCAACCTCGTTTACTAAAAAATAAGATAAAAATGAATTTTTAATTTATTTTATTTTATCAATTATCACTGTAAATAAATCAATATCGTTTACTAAAACACTAACAACATTTTGGTTTTTCTGTCAAACACTGACGACACTTATATTTAATTTTCAGTCCAAACAACTTAGTGGGCCCAAACCCAACCCTTTAGCCTTCAGGCCATCCGAAGACAAGACAATGATTGTTGACAAGAAAAAAAATAATGGGAATTTTTTTTGAATATTTTTCACACCCGTTATAGTTTAGTTTTTAAATATCCTTCATGATGATAAAAAAAAAAGTTTCTTGATTTATTTTTTTTACTGTAGAATTTAAAGTTTAAAAATATGTTTAAAATTGACTTCTAAAAATGAAATTATCGAAGTTCGTATAGACAAAAATTTTCAAAAACTTAATTTTGGAAGTATACATAAAAATGAATTATTTTGAATGAGCATAATTCGAATTCCAGAAATTTATTTATGAAAATAGTTAATAATTTTGAAAAGTAAGATTTGAAAGTACGAAGAAGTGTAAAATTTTAATTCGAAAAATTTATTTTGAAAAATCTGAAGTCTTAATTTAAATTTTTTTTTGAAAATATTTAATAATTCTAGAAATTTATTTCCAAAAATATAAAAACTTTTTTTTGAAATTGTAGAAACCTAATTTTTAAAACTTATTTTAACAATAATTAATAATTCCATAAATTAATTTATGGAAGTGTGAAAACATAAATTTGAAAATTAATTAAATTTAGAAAAATTATTTTCACTAATGAAGAATTCTTATTTTAAAAAATTTATTTTTCAAAAAATTTAATAATTTCAAAAATTAAATTATAAAAATGTGAAAGTTTAATTTCAAAAATTAATTTCTAAGGTGCAAAATTTTAATTTCAAAATTTTATTCTAAAAAAATATTTGGGTTGACAAATTGATAAAAATATTATTTGTAACGATAAATTAACTCTTTTTTAATAATCCATTCAGTACAGTTGACATATCTAAATAGTAACTATACTTAGAATACACTTAAAGAAAAGGGTAATGAAAGAACAATGAAGCTTAGAACAAGAAAAGAATAATAATGAAATTTAATAGAAATGAAGAGTGAAAATATTTATTCTAAAATCTAAAGTAAATATGAAGAAATTTAGAAGTCGTTTAGTTTTAGAAAATAAATTTTTATTTAATAATTTAAATTTTTGTTAACAATATTTTAGAAAAATAATTATAAAAAATCATTGTGGTGTAAAAAAAAAATGTGGAAAAAGCAACCCAAAACAATTGGGAAAAAAATCATAAGTGATCTGAGAAACATTTATTGTTATGAACCATGATAAAAGAAAATTTGTCTTTATTTTTTTTCTTTTCTTATTGTCTTTACCTTTATTTTCTTCTCATCATTGAAGTTCTGCTGTGTCACCGTCAGATCCATTGACATTTTGGACCATCCAACGGCTGTATTTTTATTTCTTGAAAAATTTTGTATTTTACTTTCTACTGATTTCAGAGAAGAAAAAAATTAATACAAGAAGCCTTTTCTTTCTGGTGATTCTTTTACTTATTAAGAGAACATGAAATTTTAGGATTTAATCATAATTGTATTTTGTTATACTTGAGATTTCAAATTATTAAATTTTGTGTCATTAAACGAGCTAATTTGATTTTTTCTATTTACTCATTTGAATTTTTTAATATGCATTTAAAAATAAATATATAGTATCTTAAAATTATAAAAACAAATTTAATATATAATAATTTAAAATATTTAATGCTTTTCGTAAACACTTGTTACGAAAACCCTTACCTATTATATGCTCTTGCCTGTTTGTTCTCTTTTAAAAGAATGCTACTAACAATTTTTAATTATTAATTAAAATTTGTTAAAAAATATAGAAATATAAGAAATGACACTAATTTAAAAATAAAAAAGTAAAACATTTTTGTTTTTCTTTTAATTTTCATAAAAATAAAATTTTTATCAAGTATTTATTTTTTCCTTCACCTATTAAATAACTATATAAAGGGAATAGATGTACAGAGTTAGAGCAAGCAATCCATTGTCGTCCAGCGGTTAGGATATCTGGCTTTCACCCAGGAGACCCGGGTTTGATTCCCGGCAATGGAAATTTTTAATATACTTTTTTTCTTCAGAATTTATGCATCAATGACACGTGGATGATAAGTATAATGACATTAAAATAACGAATTAAGTAAATTTTATATGAATAAAAAAAACAAAATATTAATGCTATGTTTCAAACACTTTATGTGATAAGCGTGCTAATGTTATTTTTCATTATTTAATTAAAGTATGGTATCTCTCGAAATTATCACAGTTGTATTTATTAATATTTAAACTTGAAACTATAAATTAAATTAAAATAATTCTTATTAATTAATCTGTGTTAAAACAAAATATTTTGAATTTATTTATTGAAGTACATGGTTTCATAAATGGGTATTGGATGCTACCCCATTACCCTGATATGGGTGGTGATAATTGATCATTGGGGCACTTGATTTATCCTCTTATTAACGCATCAAAATTAGGTAGTTGCTAGCATTATATTTATGGCTTAAATTGTGAAATTAAGTCCTAACGAACCAAGCAACACTTAATTATTTAATTAAAAAAATGTTAATATTTTTTATATTGAAATATAAGAAAATTTATCATCGTTTATTTAATTGAAAGAATATAAAATATTCTTTCAAATTTATAGACAGAAACATCAACGTGTTTTTTTAATTTGACAAAAAAAAATCCCTAAAAATTCTCTCAAATAGAAATAAAAAATAAAATAACTGGAAAAAAATACATATGAATTATTATGATATTCTTCTTCTATAGTGATCATTTGAAAAGCAAGTATTTCAAATGTATTTTTACAAAATAAAAAAGCTTATGGGTCTTTTATTTTTTTTTAATATCTTCCATTTCTTAATTGATTCCATAAAGCAACTATTAAAAGGCCACCACTACTCTATCATGCTGCTTTGGACTATGTTATAAGATTTTTCTCCATCTATGTACATATAAAATGAAGACAATATGACACTTAAACTAGAAATAAAAGGGTAGAAAAGAAGGCTTTAATTTTGACATAAAAGCCTCTTAAAAATATCTTAAATTTATTTTAGAGAAAAATAAAATAAATCATATGGGTATTGATCATAATATCCTCAAGTTTTACTTTAAAAAGATATTTTATTTAGATCGTAAAATAAAAGTTTAAGTCGATCGTAAATTTGTTAAAACTTAAATTAATAAAATACTTGAAATATAATTAAAAATACTAAAAATAATTTAAATTTAAATATCCAATATATTTATTTATTTATTTATTATTAGTTCACGCTTACAGCATACTGGCGTGAGGGGTGTGGTGTCCACAGTCACATGGACGCAACATTCCAGGAATTTGGTTCTTAACTCTTCCCATTTCTGCGACAAGTTCCTCCCACTGCGTTAAATCCGTTTTGTTGCATCTTCTCAGCACAAACCTCTTTAATTTCACTCTTTCAAGAATCAACTATATAATGTTATAGAATTTGGTTAAAAATCAATTTTTTTTATATATTATTAGATATAAACTATTAATGAACTTAAAGTGCATTGCATTTTTATTAATGATTAGTGGGTATAAACTTTTATGTCATTTAAAAGTACATAAAAATCATACATTTTGGTGTATAGCACAGAGCAATGAAATGAGAAGCACCCTTATACGTGACTTTGCATATGTAGACATTCTCAGCTTAGTTTTGCAAAGAAAAGATAAACTTGGATAGAAATAACAAAGAAATTTGGGTTTAATTTGTGGAAAAAGAGTGGTATTTTTGGTGATCTAATTTAGAAAGTTTTGTTCTTGTAATATAATTGGACTTGAATTGAATGCTTGCAGGTCTAATAAATAGAATTGAGAAATAGAAAAGATATTAGCTGTAAAATAAAGCAACCTTTGATTGAAAACTGGACCATACTGTTTTCTATGTATGATTGCATTGACCTGCCTCTAACCTTATTGGGTCCCATAAGAATTAAATTCACTGCATAAACATTGGTTGATCTGTCACAATCCTTCATAATCCTACTTTTTCAATTTTATATGTCAGTGTTACAAGTTAAATCAGTCCACAGCATACACCTTTTTTTGGTACCTCATTACAGAGCATACACTCTGTTATCTTGTTAAAAATGGAAATACTTGTTAAAGAATTAATAAGTAATATTTTTATTATAAATTATAATAAAGCATGAAATTAAGTACTATTATGATGCTGTGTTAAAAATAAGAATAAGGAAAAATAAATTTAAAAAATAGAAAATAATATATATATATATATATATATATATATTTGTATGAATCATTATTTATATGAGGCATCACATCTCTGTTTAAAACTTTAAATAATATTAAAAATAGTATAAGATATTATAAAATATTTTAAATACAAGGAAGATATCATTTAATATTTTTATATATTTTAAGAGGAAAACGATAATTTTTTAAAATTTATCTCTTTTAATTTAAATTTCAAAAATTTTCATTTTTCTTGTTTTGAAAGGGTAAAGTACTCTTTCTAATTTTTGAATGAAAAATTATCAACTTTTTTAATTATAAGAAATAAAAGCTTATTTTAAATCTATGAATTGATAATTTTTTATCTTTATTTATTGTAAAATTTATGTTAATAAAACATTTCATTCATTTTTATATAAATTAATATATTTTTATTTAATATATAAGTCACTCATTTAATTATTTAACATTATAAATATTTTTAAAATATAATATATATTTATGACAGAAAAAATGTTTCTAATAATTTTATTTGATTAATTTTTATTTCTTATACAATGATTGATAATTATAAATATCTTTAATGACAAATTGTTACTAAATTTTGTTATATTTTTTTTTTATCATTCTCTTACTATGTTTATACCTTTGATTTTTATTTTTTTTTAATAAGATGGTATCGATCACATCAATAAACGCTTCCTTTTGTTTGTTATTTAGGGTAAATTTTTAAAAATTAAATAATGTCTTAATTTGCATAAAATTATTATTTAATTTTTAATTTTATTTTTTAATTAATTAAATTATAAATTTATCAATAATTTGTAAAGTATAAAAATAATAATAATAATAATAATAATAATAATAATAATAATAAAAAGAATTCAAACGTGTAAACAATGATACATATTAAGGAATAAGAAATATTAATGATTAATATTACTTTTGATAAAAATTTATCATACATTATGTTATTATTATATTCTCTTGTGCACAGATTAAAAAATTTACAAGATAAAAGTAATAAATCCTACCTTGATTTTTTAAAATAATAAATAAATGTAAAGATTTTTTAATAGGTGACTTATAAAAAGGAATAGAGGAAGTTAAAGTTTGTAGAAGTAGTTAATGTACTAGCTTTTGAAAAATTTATAACATTTCAAGTTTTTTCTCTTAAATAAAGTCAAACTCTATTATTATATTGATTGTTAATTGGTTTACTAAAGCGGGACCAATAAGTAAAAAAGAATGCTCCTAAAATTTTGTATATATATATATATATATATATATAATGAGAGTTAAATAAAAAGTGCATGCAATTTTTAATTTGAAAATATAAAAATATTTATTGTTTTCTTTATTTAATAATTAATATAATTTGAAGCATAAAAAGTAAAATTGTTTAAATTTATAATTTTAATCTATAAGACTGAGTTAAAATAACTAATGATAATAGATTTTTTAAAAATAAAATATTTTATTACATTAAAAACATTAAAGTGTGATAAATATTTTAATTTTAATTTATGCAATATTATACATGATAATAAATTATATATGAATTTTTTTTACTAAAAATTACATAATTCAATAGAATTCAATACATTATATTATATTTTTTTATGAAAAATATCATATATAAATTTTTATCCTGTAAAATATTATACAAATTTAAAAAAAAAACTCATAAAAATACCCATCATCTAAAATATTATACAAATTAAAAATATTCAACTGCCACCTAATTTTGTCTTGATGTTGTTATTTCATTTTCTAGTAACTTGAGTTATACTTAAGGGAAATTGATGGCACCTTCTCCCATAAATAGCATTAGTATCTATCACAAGCTCTCAGTTCTGTGGTGTCTGCACTCTGCACCCAATACCTTTTTGGCAGCACCAATTTGGTGAGACCAATTTGTGGAATGGGAAAAGGGTACACAGTGTGCCTCTTCATCATTGAAATCTTGCTACATTTTTCCATATCAAGCAGTGGTAAAGTTCCTGCAATTATAGTCTTTGGAGACTCTTCTGTAGACTCAGGTAACAACAATTTCATTCCAACCATTGCAAGGAGCAACTTTGAGCCATATGGTCGTGACTTTTTCAATGGAAATCCCACTGGAAGGTTCTCCAATGGTCGCATTCCCCCTGATTTCATCTCTGAAGCCTTTGGCCTTAAGCCAACAGTTCCTGCTTACTTAGATCCAGCTTTTAACATTTCTGATTTTGCCACTGGTGTTTGCTTTGCTTCTGCTGGAACTGGATTTGACAATGCTACTTCTAATGTTGCTGTAAGTGTTACACCCTGCTGCATATTTTAATTATTTCTAATTTTTGTGTTAATAGATTTGCTAATGTGTTTAAAACAAACACTTGTTGCTGTTTGAGTAGTTCTTCTTGCCATGCATTTTTATTAATGATAATTCTTGCATGGAGTAATTTAGGATCTGGTTTGAAAAACATAAAATATGTTTCTTGGTTTTTTGGATGATTATAAATGTGCTAATTTGGTTTTACTTTAATTTTTCAATTTTAAAGAATACATTAAGGATGACATTTGTTATTTTTACTATTTTTAATTAAATATTTGAAAATAAAAATGATATTTTCGTAATGATTTTTAAAATAAAAGAAATTGTTTTCTTAGATCAGACAAAACTTACCTTTTTCATTACCGTTTTAAGTTAAATTAGGATGACAGTGGCAGATTTTTTCAGTGACAAGAGAGTACGGTTGTCCAAAACTCAGTAGTCTTTTATATTTATGTGTATATATTATAAATAAATACTTAGATTGGTCTTTAATAAATTTATGTAAAACACATTAGTATATAATGATATAAAAAAATTCACAATTATTCTTAAAATTCACAAGTACAGTCCTTTTTAGTGATTTCTAATGTGATACATTTGTCCTTGAAAAAATTATTATGATTTATATTTATAATTTTAAGAGGCTAAAACTTTTTCTTTTTTTTATTTTAATAAATGATTGTTTAAAAAATTCACAATTATTCTTAAAATTCACAAGCACACTATGTTTACTTTAAGAAATGGTCCTTGAATTTTTTATTTTTGTATTTTAAGAGATTGAAAAAAACGATGAGAGAAAGAAGTTTGAATTAACAAGAATATAAACATGAAAATTTTAGAATTTTGTTTTAAATGTCAAATTTTCTTTCACCTCCTCTTTATTTTTTAACTTAATAAACAATAAATCATCGATTGTATTTTTTTCTCTCATTGAAAGGCAAACCATTACTGTTATTTTAACATTGACTCCTCTTATATATAAAATAAAATAATTTGCAAAATTTTTACTTCTCTAAAATTTGTGTTCAAGATCCACCAATATATTTTGGAGAAAAAATAGAAAATATGGCAACTATACCATTTCTTTAATTTACCTTAGATTTTTCTAACTTGTAATGAAATCATTAGCCTCAGTCTAATTAATTGCTTAGATGAAACTAAAATCTTATTATTACTAATTACTCAAATTCATTCCTAAGAACTTATGCTAATACTTTTTTAATTTTATTTCTACTACTAAATTAAACCCATCAGTTTATATTTTACAGGATGTAATTCCTCTATGGAAAGAAGTTGAGTACTACAAGGATTATCAAAAGAAATTAAGGGCACATCTTGGTAATGAGAAGGCTAATGAAATAATAAGAGAGGCTTTGTATTTGGTTAGCATAGGAACCAATGACTTTCTAGAGAACTATTATGCACTGTCTGAAAGAAGGTGCCAGTTCACTAAAGTTGAAGAGTATGAGGATTTTCTGATTGGGTTAGCGGAAAACTTCTTCAAGGAGATTTATGAGCTTGGAGCAAGGAAAATTTCTCTGACAGGGTTGCCTCCTATGGGGTGTTTGCCACTGGAAAGGGCCATAAACATTTTGGAGTACCATGATTGTGTTGAAGGGTACAATGATGTGGCTTTGGAATTCAATGGAAAGTTGGGGTGGTTAGTGAAAAAGTTGAACAAGGACCTTCCTGGATTTCAAATTGTTGATGCAAATGCATATACTCTAATCCTGCAAATTGTTGCACAACCTTCTCGTTTTGGTGAGTTTATATGGTAACCATTAATTGCTTTTATATATATATATATGGCGAATGATCTTTTTATACTAGAGTAAATCTAAAAACTCTTACATCATATTTAAAATTTTCATTTAACTTACATCTAACGAGTTATAATTGATTACTTCACTGGTCGTTAAATGTAGTTAAATGAAAAGTTTAGATTGAGTGTAAGAAATTTTAGACTTACACCAATGTAAGAAGATCTTGTTTCTCTCTCTATATATATATAGAAAAATTTTTTTTACACTGGTGTAAGATTAAAAACTTATACACTCTATATAAGTTTTTCATTTAACTTACATCTAATAGTTAGATAAAAAATTCAGATTAAGTGTAAAAGTTTTGGACTAGTGCACGTACACTAGTGTGAGAATATATATATATATATATATATATAAAACTTTGTTTTATCTTCTTATTTTTAAAACAATTTTCAAATAGTTAATGCAAATGCATATAGTCTTATATTTTTTATTGTTGCACAACGTTCTCGTTTTGGTGAGTTTTATAGTTACTGTTAATTGGTTATATATAAATATATATATATATATATATATATATATAAAAGGAAGAATACTCTACTTAATTTAAATTTTTTATTTAACTTATATCTAATAATTAATAAAATAATAAATTATACATAAATTAAATAAAAGACTCAAATTAAATGTAAAATTTTTTATTCTTGTGATATATATATATATATATATATATAACTTTGTTTTATCTTTTTCTAATTTTTAAAACAATCTTCTTATCATTTTATAAAAAAATATTCAATAATATATATTAAATATTTTAAAATAAAACTTTCAATATTTTATTTGTTTAATAATAAATATTATAGGTAAAAGACATGTAATTTCTTTATTATTTTAAAAAGTAGACATCAAATACAAAAATCCATGCATTTATTATTAAAAAAATATAAAAATATTTAATAATTTTTTCATTTATTGGTTAAGATAATTTATTGACATAAAACATAAATTAATTTTTATACGTCATCTTCATATTTTGACTTAAAATATCTCTTTTAGACTGTCCTTATTTTATTTATTGTTCTTTAACTTTAATAAGCTCATTATTTGATAGGTGAAGAAAGAAGGTGATATAGTAGTTAGTTTGAAGTAATTATTTATAATGTTATTTTTATTCTATTTATAAAAAAATAACTATAAATTTTTTTACTCCAAATATAAGAAATAAAGAATGTTTTCAAATACATTAATTGTTAAAGTTTTTTAACATCTTTATTTATTTAAAGATTTATTTTGACGAGATATTTTCTCTTTATATGTAAAACTAAATACATTTATTTATTTAATATATGGTAAATCAGTTTACCATTTAATACTATGAGTGTTTCTAAATTTAAATATAAATTTATGATATATGGCTACTTGTTATTGGTATTAATAAATTAAGTATTATTTTTTATTACAATTTATCTATCATATGCTAACTTGCGGTTAAATTTTATTAATAATGCACTTCAAACCAATTAAAAAGGTAAAAACTAAATAACTCGTGTAAGTTTGCCTATGATGAATAAATCGTTCTTATAATTAGAATAGTATCTCTTTAAATAGATAACAAATTACACAAATTAAATAATTTAATCACTTTATTAGAATTATTCGGTAAAATTTCTTACATACCTTTTAAAACTTTGTTATATCTTCTTACTTATTCTTCTAATATTTCTATTATTGTTTTATGAAGTGGGTGTTAAATAAAATTATAATTTATTTATTATTATAAAAATATAAAACATGTTTACTCTTTTTTATAAGAACATTTAGAGAGTTTTGTTAGTCTTCAATACGAGATACTTTATAAAGTTGTAGAAACATTTATTATGAGATACTTTTCATAATAATAATTATTATTATCTTTGATATTATTTATAAGAAATAGATATTAATATCTTTTTAATTGTTAAATTTTTTATCATAAAATTTGTCTGAACCAAATACTCACTTATTTTTTAATAAAAAGTTACTACTTTTAACTGCTTAAATTTTAAGCATCAATGTTAACTTTAGCTACATGCCTCACTTTCTTCTTTTTCTTTTTACTACTATTAAAACCATTATGTAATGGTTAAATTAAACAGTAATTTTGAATTAGCAGGTTTTGAGGAAGCAGGAAGAGGATGCTGTGGAACAGGGAGATTTGAAATGGGATTTTTGTGTGACCCAAAGAGCCCATTTACTTGCAAAGATGCAAATAAATATGTGTTTTGGGATGCCTTTCACCCCTCAGAAAAAACAAGTCAGATAGTCTCAAATTATTTAATAGAAAAACATTTAGCAAAGTTCCGTTGATTTAAGTACAACCAACATATTCATGTAATACATTTTTATATTTATGTAATATTTTTATATAATAAACTCTCATGTTTATCATTAAATTGTAAAAAAAAACTGTGTCTGCCTCTCCTACTTAGTGTGTTAAATCTTAATTAACCTTTCTTTTGCTAAATTTGATACAGAAAAAATAATAGCATATAAAAGTTAGATGGATATATTACAAGATAGGCTAAACTCTGATCAAATAATATTATGTCATCTTATTTAATTTTTTAAATGAAAAATTTTTAAATTATATTTAATAAAAAGATTACACTTTTTATCAAAATTAATATACTTTCTAAAATATTTTTTAATTTAACTTCTTGACTTTTAAAATATATATACATATTACTTTTGGTGTAAAATTAATATTAAAAATTTGATATTTAATTATCATAATTTTTAATTAAAATTTATTTTTGTGGTAAATTATTACTGAAACAAAAAAATTATTTATAAATAATTAGAAATATATTTTAAAAGATGATTAAAGTACTTCTAAAAATATTTTTTTTTATCAAAGAAGAAGGCTCCTATAATATTTTTATAACAAATATTAAAATTATAATCTAAATAAACCCTTTTTATAAAAATCTTAAAAAGGGTATAAGTAAGAAAGAAAAGAAAAAAGTTATTTATTCTATCTTAATTATTCTTAAACCCATCATTCGTATCTAGAAATAGAATAAAATATGATAGGTTTTAAATTTATTATATTAAGAATATAATAGTTTATTTGATGAAAATATGATAGGAAATGATAAGATATGATAACTAAATAAAGATTGAATATGATAAAAGAAACTTAAACTCTTGTTCTATCTTATATTTGATAGACATTAAAAAAAGTAAAACAATTAACATTATTTTATCATGTTTATGTTTGAGATGAAAAAATTAATAAAATAATATATAAATTTTATTTAAATAATAAATTGATACTATTTTAAAAATAATTTATAATTTAATTTCTTGAAGTTTTAATAATATATATTAAAAATTAAAAATCATTTTTGTGTATAAATAATATTAATATTTTGATATTAAATTAAATAGTTTTCTCAATTTTGTACAATTATTTTTATAATAAATTGTAATTAAAACAAAAAGTTTATAAAACTAAAATTATATTTTATAAAGGAAGTAATTGTTTTTATAAAAAATATAATTTAAAAAAATTTATTCTATGAAAATTTTTAAACATATTGAAAATAATATACATATAATTTTTTTTTATAAATTTTTATAACTATTTTTTAAAAATTTATTTTAAAAAATATTGAAAAATGTATGAAGTATGAGTAAGAGAGAAAAAAAATAAAAGTTATCATATTTTTATTATTTCTAATTTATTATCCTTATCAAGATAATAATTTAAATTAATCGGATAAGATATGTTATTTCAAAAGAATAGTCTATTATAATATATTTTTTAATATGTATTAAAAATAAAATAACAAAATAAGTGATTATATCTCATCCTTTTATCCTACAAGAGTATTGATTGTCTTAATCTATTTATTACTGAATATCAATGAACCTAAAACTTCATTCTCTTATCTAATTTCACACTAACAACAATGTTGAACACGATAACTATGCTTCAAGGTTTAAAAATGATTTGGAATCTAAATATCAAATATCTCTTGTATTATTTTTATGTAACATAGCTCATAAATCTTATGATGAAAAACATTCTATTTTTCAACAAGTATGCTAATCTTAGTTGAGAACTTAGGATATAAATGAATAACTAAAAAAAGATTGTCAATCATAATCAGACTTATCTTGTGCGAAAGCAATGTATATGTAGATTTGTTAGTTAATTTGGGAGCTTCTGTATATTGTGATTTCAAATATTAAATCTCACCTTTCACAAATTTGAGACTACTTCTTAAAGTTGATTTAGGAGAGTTTAAATTTGAGATTATAATTTTATTTTATTTTTGTTTTTCTCTACAAATAAATAAATAAAAATAAAATAAGTAATTATTTCTTATTTTCTTATCCTTATTTGAAATTACATTACATGTACTTAGATAGTAAGAAAAAGTATTTTTAAAATATTGCAAAATTTTAATTAAACAAATTTTTATGTTAAATAGAAAAAATATTAATAACTTATCTTTGGAGAGAATTTAAATTCATATTTGATTTTCACTTTAACTATTATTCAATATTAATTATATATATTTTAGAATGAGTAAAGCTAGCACACACTCTCTGACATCCACTCTTTAACACACATCTTATTATTAATTAAAATCATGTGAATCTTATTTTTTTAAATTTCTAAATTAATGATTTTTGTAGTTTTTAATAAATTTTAGTCATAGTAGAGTATGTGTTTCTAGCATTATTTTTTTAGAATTTTGAAATTCTATCCAAGAACAACTTAAAAGTATAATTATTTTTTAAAAGTTAAAAATGTACTAGTTCTAAATGTGTAAACTTAACTTGAAAATCTATAATTAATAAAACTAAAAAGCAAAAAATAAAATAAAATCTTAAGAAATATATTTTATATCCTGATTGAGATGGTATTGGTCTGTGTTTCATTGTACTACCAAAGTATGATGGATGGCGCTGCTTTTGCATCCGTTTGCCCTTTTTATAACCATAATTAGTTGGCCAGTTAACCAAAAAAAAAAAAAAAAATCTCCATTTGTTTCCTTATGGGAAAAATTATCAGTTTTGTTATTTGAATTACTAAAGATCTCTGTAAATGATATTGTATGCCATTATTTCTATTTTTCATTTACTTTTTTTTAATCTTTTAATATATATGCATTTCAAAAATACACTCCAAATATAAAAGAGTTATCTCACTTAAATGTTATATTAAACATTTTCTTACTGCATATGGTTATCTTCTTTCTTATTTAGAAATTTCCCTCTAGAAGCTTTTGGAAGAGGTGTTGCTTTTTAATGCAATACTACATGCCATGGTAGTTTAACTTTAGTCTGACTGATGTTAGATTCATTGGAATTTGGAAGATTAATTGATTAGTATAGTTTATTTGATTATTAGGTCTTATTTGTTATAGTGACATGATTCTAGACATAAAAGATACTGTACTGTCCTTAATATAGAACACATATAATTTTAAAAATGTTAATAGACAGGTGTGAAATTAGATAAGAAATGAATGCACAACAACTTTTCCAAGTCTTCTGTTCCTATTCAAGTGCTGATAGTGTTTATGGGTGATCCTTTTTTCTGAAGTTTGTGTTTAGCACTTGGAAGTGTAACTCTACTTCACTCAACTAAAGTGTAACACTTTTACTCTACGTATGTGTGGTTTGAAGCGTTTTCCTGAGGAAAAGTAACCTCTGGAACTGTGCAAATAAATGCTGTTGAGGGCAGAGGAAAAAATTGGGAATATACTTATCTTTTGGCATACATATCTTGCATAAATACCCTTTTGTTCAATCACACTAGAATCATATCCTATGTTCATCATCTGCCACCTTTTCCTTCTGCTATGTTCTCCATTCTTTGCATTAACAGAATTCTGAATTGTTTCATTGATTACGTTCCTTTATACCTTCCTTGTTGCTTTTAAGTATTAACCCAACTTCCTTCAATCTAGATCCTATCTATTTTATTTTTCTTTCATATTCATTGGGATTCTCCTTTTTATTTCCAATTCAATTTGCTACTAGCTTGCCTTTTTATGCAAGATATGAGTTGGGTTGTGAAAGGTATACAGAATTGTTGAGAGAACTTTCTAAAAATTGAGAGGTTTGAGGCAGATAATTGGAAACGAAATTATCTCTTACGAGATAAGAAGAAGAAATAATAAATAAAGACAATGACAAGGAAGAAAAGGTGGTAGTAGTTCTTTAGAATAACTCTAAATCTTTTTAATATTCTCTTTAAAATTATTTTAATTATTAAATGAAGAATATATAAACATGACTTGTTTCTAAGATATGAAAGAAAAATTAAAGTGAAGTAAACCTTTTTTTTTTATTTCGTTGCTGTTTACTTTTGAGAAAAAAAATTTCTAAATGACTTGGTCAAAAGAAAGTTGCAAGTCATCTATTAGGTTGGTCTAGGGTGTGTGTAATTTTGAATAACTTGAGAAGCTTTGAAATATTAGAAGTTCAAACCAACAGAAAGAAAAGTAGCTATTGTTGAAAGAAATGATAGCATTAGCAAAAAGTAGTTGTAAGAAATATCAATAGTTATTGTATCTTGAGCAGAAACAGCCTTTTAACCAAAGTTTTAGAAACTTCTACTAAGATATAAAAAGAAAAGGAAAAAAGAAGTTGTGACACAATTATTATTAAAGTTTTGCTGTATGTTTTTTTTTATCTCTTGGAGCAACCTTGTTATTTCCAGTTTGAAGGGTTAAGGTGGCTAACGATGTACAAAATGGTGGTGTTATCAACAATGCTTGCAAAATAGGTCCTACTATAAGCACTTCACCAAAGAGAACTACCTCCACGAGAAGAGAGAAAAGCATTCAAAGTTTTTTATCCTCAAGAATCTCAATTAATCAAAACATGGGTATGACTTATTTTTTGCCCTAAGGATGAATTCAGTACCGAACCCTTCACCTATTCACTGTAATCCATGGTCAATGGTGGCATGGTGCTTCAGATTCTAATATTTAGAAGCTAAATTTGATTAACGGGAATTTTAGTCTTTTAAAATATTCAACACCGTTATTTTAAATTTTAAGTTGGTTATTTTAGATTATCAACATCACATCATAAATAATAAAGGGAGTAACATACAAGAGATTTATATTATAAATTAGACTATAAAATTTATTAAAATAAGTTGAGAAGAATTTATTTTGATAAATATATAAAAGAAAAACTTAATAAATTAATTTTAAAAAATATAAATATCATAAACTACTTTCATAAACTTTCTTTAAACTTTTTAAATGCGATACAAGATGTATACAAATACAAATGCCTTCTTGAGGTGATTGCGATGCCTAATCATTTCCTAGCTAGTGCAAGCAACAAATGACACATACAACCTAGGCACAGTAGTTAGTAGGAATCATGCACACAGTTTGACTGGATTATATATATATATAGTTGTTAGATCGTTCATTTGTCCCTACAATTCAATTAGGTTACGTACTTATGGTAGGTTTGATTTGAATTAAGTTTAGACAACTATTAGAGGATGACCATGCAATTAACTCATGAAGAAGTAAGGTGAAGCATGGAAAGCTAGGAACTTTGAAATGGTGTTGTTGGTAGAGCCTTTGTGTTATGTTTAGTTTTGGCCTTGCAATTTTAAAATATTTATTACCACACCCTATTTAGGATTATTTAATTATTATTAATTTAATTAACTAATAAAAGAGTATTTTATATAAAATTTATTTAAAAAATAGTGATAATAAACATTTTAAGATGACAAATGTGCATTGAAATTTCTACAAAGTGTTGGGTCCCAACTTCCAATTTGGTGACTTTGTAGATGCACCTATTTATGGTGTAATTTTATTTAGATGAGTAATTTCATTAATCCATGACCTTGGTATGATTTAGATGATATTTTTTTTATAAATAAAACAAAAAAATTTGAAAATTCAAACACATCCTTTGATAAAAACTCTCAAAATATATGTTTTTAATATATAAGATACACAAGATAAAACAGCTTGTAAAATATGTTCATAAGTCGCATTATCCTACTATAATCAATACACGAGCACAAGGTATGCTTATAAAGAAAACGTGTTCAAATGAGTGATTTATGTATTAGCACAACTATGTTTAACTTAAGCACAATTGTGTTAATAAGTAAACAGAATATAAAATTAAGGTTTGTTTATAATTTATGTTAATATGAGCTTGCTTAGTTTAATATAAAATGTGTTAAAATTTGTAGTCTTAAACTTTGATTGAGTATAATTTTTTATATAAAACATAAATTTATAAAAATTATATATCTATTTCATATAACTTTTTAAGATTTATTTAATTAAATACTTAAATAGAGTTCAAGTAATTTTTTATAAAAAAAAAATCAACATTTTATTCATTTTTCTAATTTTTATTGTATTTTTCAATGATTTTTACATTTTTTTTCTTCATCATTTTTGTAGAAAACAAGTGTATTTTAGTTTAATTCTTTTTTTGTTACTTGATTGTGTAATAATAAGTTATTAAAAGTAATCACTCAATATTAATTAAGATTTAATTATATATTTTTTATTATTAAAAAATTAGCCAATATTAAAAGTCATTATAAATATCCTTTCTGTATTAGTGTGAGAGTTTTAAAAAAATTTGATTAAATAAATCTCAAAAAATTAATCAATATTAAAAGTCATTATTAAAGAATTGCACACTTTTTATTAACTTAAGTATAACTGTGCTAGAAAAAGAGGACATATTTTATTTTATTTTATTAAAATGATATTTTTTAAGTTTTTAATTTTTTTTATTTTAATTATACAAAAATCCTGATTTCGGTTGTCAGACATTTCTTTTGGTAGGAAATTTATGAGTTTCAGTAATTTGTATGCTCTCTTTAATGAATTCGAGTTTAATTGATCTAAATTCATGAGAATGTTCGTCCTTCATGAACTTGGTAAAATGATATCATGTTAAACTTTCAATGATATTTTATTTTTTTTATTTTAAACTCTTAGTATTTGAAAATCTCATTAATTTCATTGAAAAATGTATTTTTTTAAAATTACAAAACTTGAATCTAACAAAATTTTACTAAAACAAAACCAAATTTAACAATTACACTTTTTTAATTCCTTTTTATTTGATTAATGGTTGAAATACCATTGTTACATTTTTTTTTAATAAAATCACATATTTTATAGTTAAATATTTTTTATATATTACGATAAAAGTATTTTAAACTAATATAATTTTATAAATTTTTATATATAAAATTAATCAATACAACATATTTAAAGTTGTATGGGATATCCATCTTTAAATATGTGTATCGAGATAATTAATTTCTCACCTATAAGATGAAGTAAAAATTCTTAAAAAAAATAACAAAAAATGTGATGTATTAGTGTGGATCCATGCCTAATCTTCAAAGACAACAGTCAACTAAACTATATAAATTAATAAATCAAGGCAACGTTTTATTGAACCAATACTCAATGGGAAAGGGATATAAATGACAAGATACTAGTCAAGTTTAGGTTTTACAATAAAACATAGTAAAACCAGCAAAGTTCTGCATATACGTATACATTCAAGAAAAAAAAGTCAGAATGATGACAACTGTAACCTGTATATGTTCATACAATATATATATATATATATATATATGTAACATCTATATACCGAAGCTACTCACTCCAACCTAAGAAAAGTAGGGTGGTACATATGTTTCTGTACAATCAAAGACTGTGGATGGATCAATAGCAAACTGAACCACAGATCTTAGCTCATCCCAATTCTCATTGGCAAATGCATAATCTTCAACATTCTGATTCCACAAACTGGGGTAAGGCATATTTGATGGAGCCTGATGATGAGGTACTGAACCAAACTGACCTAAAAACAAGTGTTTATTATTGTCATCAACCTGTCCAATAACCGGTTTCCTTTCAATTTGTTGCATCATTAATGGGTCTCTACAAATCAAATATGGTTTGCAATTGTCGGAATCTAAGGTGCATGGGTTTGGTTTGGTGACTGGTGTAGAAATTTTCAAATTTGGAGTGTACTTTTTGTAGGATGGGGTGCGTTTGAATATCCTGCATAGTGTCCACACCTCCTGCAAACAAATAAAGGACATACAGACAGTAAACATTAATGGTTGCTCGTGAAGAAGGACCAATATTAAGTTGAATTGATTGTATCGTTTTTATTTTTCATGTAACTTTGTGCTATAACAATTTCGTATTTTTATTTTATTTGTTTTAGCTGAATTCAATAAACTAGTTAGTATAATTCACACTTTAATTTATTTAGCTAAATTTTTATAACTAATTATATGTCATAAGTTTTTTTATATATGATAAAGGTAAGATGACAAACCCAAAAAAAATATTTCAATCATAATTTCTAAAACAATTTACTACAATTTTGAATCAAAGTTTTATCTTTTTTGTTTTTAATTGAGACCCATTAACAATAATTATATAAAAATTTCAAGAACATGTTAAAGCCACGTAAAAGTTCAAATCCATTCCCAGAGAGTGGGCATGCTTAATAATAATAATAATAATAAAGGGTGATTGCATGTGTTGTGTATCACGACAATCCGTTCAACCAAAATGTCAGTATTCAACGGGGTTGACTTGGCCATATTCATAAAGTTCATAACATGGGACCGAAGAAGAAATAAATGCAATTCTTTAATTTCACATTGAGAACCACAAGAGACCCTTGAAGTATACTGGAAGCAATATACCAGAATTTTCCTTTATCTGTTTTATTTAGAGAACTTCTAAATCATCTGCATTTGACTATTCTAAACTGATGGGTAAACTTTTCTGAACTTAAATAATATATGTATAATATTTTAATTTTCATTAATGGTTTAACAACATTATTTTCTGTTTGAAATATATGATTTCTATAAACACACCTTTTAGTTTAGAGTCAAATTCATTGGATGCTACTTATCATGTGATTTTCATTGGGACACTTTTATTTCTGACGGCAGCTCCAACTTTTGCTTTTTTCTCTGGGATGAAATTACTTTGGTATCCATGTCCTTTATTTTCCCCTAATTATGTTTTTTGTTGGAAGTTGCTAATCATACTTTACAGACATCAAGTATTTAATGAAAAACTTTAAAAAAAATTAATTTACGTTATTCAAAATTTTAGTATTCAAAAAAGAACTGGGTAATATATGCAAAATCCACTTCACAAGTTTTAATTTAGTGCTGTATAGATCATAATAGATAAAATATTATACTTTCCTATTGTTTGAAAGATTTTGGAAAAAGTAGAAATTATATTTCCTTAATGCTTGCTATCACCTATTTCTTCTATTTTGAGTCTATTTGTTCTTTCAATTGAAAATAATAATAATAATAATAATAATAATAATAAGATAAAACATTACCATTGGAAATGGTACAGTAATTAAGAATTTTTTTTCATTTAAGAGTTATCTTTCAATTAAATGTATAAGAATAAGACTGATAAAGAAACGCATAATTTGATTCCTTCTCAATATAGCCTCTTAACCAGTAACCTAGCTATGTGTAGGGATAGAAATTATGATTCAAAAATGATATTTTTGTTCTTACATATTTAGTTCAAAAGATGAAAAAGAAGGAGAAAGAAAGTATGATAATTTATAATTATTCATTTATAATAAATAAATAGAGTTGTCAAATTGAAGATAACTTGATTCAACTACTCCAAAAACTTATTTTTCTTCTAAATTTCCAATGTATGAAGGAAAACAAAAATAGGAGGGAGAGATTATTTACCCTCCTCTCCCTTTCTAACATTTAAATTAAACAATATGCTATTTTTAAAATAATCTTCACCTTCCACTTTTTTTTTCAACAAAAAATTTTATTAAAAAATTTATTTTATAGTAATTCTTTTACATAACTAAGAAAATGACCTACATTAATAGACTTAACTATTTAAATTGTTCAAATATGTAATTGTAAGATATCATAATAAAAATTCAAAAATAAGAAATGTTATCATTATAGTATTTATATTTAATTAAGTGTAATAGTTTATTAGGCCTAAAGGACTATTTAGATCATTATCCTAAAGCGTTAGGTAGTGTTTAGCTTGGTTTTTTCTTTAAAAAGCAGAAATTATATCAAACATAACTTTAAAAAAGGATTTAAAAACAAAAAAAACTTTTTTAATAAACAAACCAAAAGATAAAGCTTCGATAATGACAATGTAGAAAATCAAACACTATTGACTAATATAATATAATTAATAGAATTGTTTAACGATAATTTTTTGAAATTCTAACTTAATTCACACGCTATAAAGATTTTCAGACAAAATTTTCATACATGTGGAGGTCAATTGTTTACATGTGTCCAATAGTTCTTAAGAAAGAACGAAGTCAGAACTTCTGATAAATAAAATAAAAAAAGCTATTAATACCCCCTGTTGTTAGTTTTTGTCGGTAAAGAAGTGGTTTCAGTGCGTTTGTTTATAATTTTCCCTCATAATATGGGCTATGGTAATAGTACCCTTCTAGAATCTTATTACTTTAACATATAATGGTAAACTTATAGTAAGTTGAATATGAACAGAATTTTGACCAAGAATCTCAGCAATTGTCATCATTTACTCCTACATATGCTTCTAGATAGCGTGTGTTTTTAACTTTTGAACATAATAGGAAAAGTGTAATGAAATAAGGGAATGTATCTAGTAATATATCATCAATGAAAAGGAGTTAATTTTAATTGTATAAACATACATAAATTATTTCATTTAAATATAATTTAACCACACAGTTTTACTAGAAAAGTAAAAACATAACATTTCTGAAATATGTTAGAAGAAGCACTGTATATGTTATGTAAACAATGATGAAATGAGATAATATGTTTGACTTACAGCTTCTTGAAGGTCATTGGTAGCATTAGGAAGTGGATTATTGTTGTTGGAATTTGCATTGGGTGGAAGGCGAAACTCATGCATCATCCAGTCAGTTTTGGTGCCTTTCCCAGCACTTCCACGGTAGTAAACCAAAGACTTCTTGAGGCCAATGCATTCATGTGGTTCTTTCACACAATATATGGACTTGTCAATTCCTGTGGCTTTCCAGAACCCAGACCTTGTTACCCTGTTTGGCCTTACACTGTTCCTGTACTTTCTCCCCCTTATGCAAAAAAAATACCACTCTTTGTCCCCAAAGGAATTCACTTCTTCATGCGTTACCATAAAATAACAAATTCAAAAACAGTTACTTAATTATAATTATATATGTTTCATAAAAATTCAAATTATAGGGTCTTATAGCTATAGCTAAATCTAGAAACCTGAGGCATACATATGACATATCAAGTCTTAATTTATCTTCTAGCTTTTCTAATTTGTTAGCATATTGCATGACACAGGATTGAAACTTGGAAGTTCTTTACATAAGATCTCTCCAAGCAATTCAAATAGAAACTGAATCTGAACTAGCAGTATTCTCTCTCTCTCTCTCTTTCTTTTTTAATGATATATGATAATTAACTTCTGGTATAAGATCAGCACATACATGGAAAAGCTTATTCCTTAATAGATAATCAACTTTGTTTTTCAAAAGAGCCTTTTCTTGAAAGTGGCAAAAAGAAAAGCAAAACTGAACTACTAAACATTATGTTAGATTCCTTTCTCTTGTCATAGCATGTTCTTTTGTTTTGTTTTGTTTTTTTTTTTTCAGCTTAGTCATGCTAACTGCTGTATTGTTATCATCAAATAACACAAGTCCTTGATTATTGGTATCAATCATATATCATAAGAAATTTAACCGCAGAAGCATAGCAACATACTATAGTTCCACTAGAAATACAAAATAAGTACTTACAAGTGGAACTTAAGTGGAAGCAGATCTTACTTGGAAGATCCCATGGATCATATTTGTAGATATCAACCTGTTTGATGAGTTCAATTCGAAGAGGTTTCTTTTCCACCTTTCTTTGAAGATAAAACCCAACAAGCTCTTCATCTGTGGGGTGGAATCTAAACCCAGGAAGCACAACTTCTTCATCCTTGTTATCCTCAGAGCCATGTTGATGATGTACCTTTACCTTAGCCACATCCATTTATTTTTTACTTCTATTATGCAACACTTGTTTTCCAACCACGCCAAAGTTTTATAAACTAAAAGGAAGGTTCGAATAATTTGTAAGAAAATCTCTCTTTTCCATATATTTATATACATTTTATGATATTTTTTTCGTCTCATTGTGTGTTGAAAATTGGCAACTAGAGTCAAGTCAAACATTTCGATTGTGAAATATATATGTATGTATATGCAAAGGGAAATTAAGAAGGTCCCAAAGCTGAAAAGTGTATGAACCACACTAGGACATGTCGATTTTTCTAGGGTGGGGGTGTTTGGTGATGCATGGGGTGGTCCTCACTATATAATTATTATTAATGGTTAATTAACCATTGATGGTGAAAAGGGAATGACATGAGAATTTTTGAACCCTAGTGAGGTTTCATTGCTACTATATGGGAAAGTCAAGAAGAGGGGGGGCACCATTTTGACTATTAGACATATGAATGGAATAAATGCAAACGATGGACACTGTCAATTATGGGAAAAAGTCAAAGAATATTTCAAAGGCATCAATACTGTTGCAGAAAATTTCCAGGGCTTTCTCACAAAAGCTAAAATAAAATACACCTTCTGTCTCCCTAAAAACTAGGTTTTTTTTACTCAATTTTTAATTTTAAAGTCAAATTGTTTTTTTAATTTTATCCTTAAAATAAAATTTATTTTTTCTCTTTTCTATTTATATATTACATAATAAATTATAATAAAAAAATTATAATACTTTTAATAAAAATAAAATAATTAAATATATTTCTAAATTTTTGTATCATAATTTTAAACAATTATTTTTAAAGAAATATTTTAATAAATGGATTCATGCCTTAATATTGTCGACTAAATTGATCCTCGTAAAGAGTGTCATAATGCGTAGTATAATCATTGTTACTTGCCATGGCAATCATTATTCAATTAGTTGGAGTAATTCCATAGAAATTAGAAAGTTTGAAATTTTTATTGGCTCTTTTAGCAGTTTTTGAGAATCCATTTATTTATGCTTTAAAAATTTCAACTGCTTTAATTTTATTTTTCTTGTTTCATAATTCACTGACTATTAGTCTATACTTTTGAACGCTCCATTATTGCATAGCATCTTCCTAAAAGAATGTATTTGAGAGTTGGATTTTAAAAGAGAAAGAATGAGAGCGTAAATATTTTATTTTAAATTCATAAAATTATATAATATTTATGAAAACAAATAATAAATTAATTTTTAAGTTTATATTATTTTTTGTAAAATTATCAAACAAAAAATATTAATCACTGCATTTCTTTTATAAAAATCAACTTTTTAATATATCTTAAATGTTTTTCGTTTATCATAATAGTACTAAAATTATAATTAAAATTAAAGCATTATTAGTATAAGTTTTTATATATCAGTTAGTCTTTTTTTATGATAAAGATAATTCTACTTGAGACATAATTAAATATTAAGTGTAAACATCTCTTTTAATGAAAATAGGAACCGTAGTTCATCATTACGTGAACAACTTACCCCATTAGCTGGACCCTATCTCCATTGGTCATTTAATTGTGTTGACACATCATATAATTTGTTTGATTATATTACACACTACATGTCAAATTGATTTATTTAATGATATGACATTATATTATTATTATTATTATGTATAAGTTAAAAAAATTACATTTATAATATACATCAAAGTCAATTTCTTAGAAAATTTGTCAAATATTTTTTGTTGTTGATTCCCAAGATAAATGCTCGGAAAATGTTCAACAACCAATAACTATTTAGGAGACCAATAGAAAAATAAGATGGAAAATAAAGTAATATGTATCTAACAACTCTTTTCAATTTCCAAAGGACAATAATATGCTTTTCGGTTTTCATATTTTTGTTGAAACAATTGGTTCTAATTTGAATTATTTTTCTTTTATAAATGGCACCAATAATGGCAAACTAGATATTTTCCTTTCAACCTTCTCATTCCAAGTATAATTTACTTTTCTTTCTATAAATATAAGATACATTTACTTACATAATGTATTAGTATGATATAACATATATTGTCAATTTTAGCGATTTAAATAACAAAATTAATAGAATTACCACAGTGGCACTCAAAAAAATTGACATTTACGAACACTTTAATGTTGGATTAGCTTCCATTAGTGTAGATTATACTAACAAAAATAGAATTGCTTGTATAAATAATTTGAGTTTGTAATAATAATATGATATATCATAATAACAAATAATTTTATTACTATAGAGCATTAAATCATTAATATACACAATTAATACCTAAACATTAGTATAGTACATTATTAGACAAAATCTATACAAACAAAGACTTGATAATTTTTTGTGTTAGTAATTAAATGGAATATTTTTGGAATGTGGGAACTGAGTTTTATGGGGGTAGGTTTTATCTGCATATAAGAGTTTAAATTTATTAACAGTAGAGACAAGACAATGCTATCAAGCTGTTGAGAAAGAAGCGTACACTAGCAAAGTTAATTAGGTATAATTAAGTCATCAAGGAAAAACATGTGATTAGAGTGGGCAGCAGTTTTGTAATTACTATTGTGATTAATAAGTCAAATTTTGATTATAGGTATCATTATATGAAAGGAAAAAAATTATAAAATGAAAAAAAATTAGTTGAAGCATAAATATTTAAAGATTCCACAATATGTTTTCTTTTGTGTGTGTTATGGATGGGATTCAAGTCTATGTCTTTTATATTTTATTGAAAAATATATAAAACATGTATACGAATTTGTCAAATTTTCAAAATGTAATTAATATGAATATTTAAAGAAAATAATTAATGCTATTTGACATTTTTTTTGTTGGGAAAAAAGGTTTTGCTGATTAATCTGCAAATGATAGACCAAAGAGAAAAAGAATTTGCAAAGGATAGAAAAAAAAAGTTATTGTCCATGCACCAATATTAAATTTAACTACGTGGGTTCATATTTTTTATTATATCTTCAATATTTTAAAATTTTAAGGATTATCATATTTTTTTGTTTTTAAATATTTGTTAAATTGTATCCCTTTTATTCTTTCTATCAGATTATTGATTAAATTTATTATTATTTTTATTCTTTCTATCAACAAATCTAATAAATTGTCTTTTATTCTTAAAAATCTTACAAATGAATAATACAAAATATTAAATATATTTTATGTTTTTAAAGATCATGCTATAATTTTTATATTAAAATATCATTTATAAATTAATAATTATAAAAATTTGTATTAGTTTGCACATCAAAAAATTTGTATTAGTTTTATAATTGATAATATTCTTAAATTTTACCTTAAAACTTAAATAAAATTTTTTTAGAAATATATTTTCCTCTTACTTTCCTTAAATTATTATAATAAAAATTTATTAAATTTAAACATATATAATTTAATATATTTTGTATGTTTAATTTTATTTTATCTTAGAACACACGCGAATAATATATTAGTTATATAAATTTTACCTATTCATTATTCGCTTTTTAGGCATAAGACTACTTACTTGGCATTATTTATTTATAAATGGGTTGAATTGTAAGTATCGTCTGTATTCCAAAAACTTATTACAAACAGTAAATTTTATTATTTTTTAATTTTTTACTTTGTTTCATTGTAATGTTATGCGTATGATTACTTTTATAATCTTTTATTTTGTTGTGTTACATTTTAGAAGAATTAAATTTTAATATAATAAAATTAAAAAATAATTACAATAAACTTGCATTTTTAATATTTGCACTACCTAGAATCTACCATATTATATATATAATGAATTAATGATGTGTTAGGTTGAAAAAATAAACATATACAAGGTTACGTTACGTGTGTAACTTTAATAAGTTTAATTTTAATTTAATATATTTAAAAATATGTGAGAATGAGATATGATAGATACTAAAATGCATTTGCAGAAAATTACCTAAACCCATAGTCATTTAGCAGCTATTGAATTTTCTTTTTTTTTTAGTATCCATTTATAAATTCGGATCTAATTACCACCCTGTCTACAAAGAATGGTTCAATTATTTGAATGTTTAAAAGTTTACATTGTATGATACAATTTTTTAACCTAGCAATAGTACATAAGATGAAAAAATATAAAATAAAATTTATTAAAATTATAAAATTTAATGCAATTTAATATATTAATATTATTAAATACTATAATATTTAATAAAAAAATACTATTTTTTAATTTCTTATCAAATGTAATGTTATATAAATTTTTTAAAAAATTATTATATATATATATATTACGTTTTAATTTTTTATATACATGAATGTCTAAAAAAAATCTCTAAAATGATAATAGACACCAATAGCTATCTCATGTTTAATGTAAAAATATTTGTATTGTCTATAAACTTTATAAAAGAGAAACTAAAAAAAAATAAATTATATTCCTCTTTACAGTACTACTATGTTACCACTCTTCATGAACCTTCAAAATTAATAAACATAACAACGAATCAAGAGTACAAATAGAATCTAATAATAAATAGAAAGAATAGAAAACTAAATAAATGGATTTTATTTTCTATTTCTAGAAGAAACAAACATATGTACGATATTACACTTTTTTTTTATTCTTAGTATTCCTCTATTATTATCTTATTACTTTGCTTTTGTATGTTCTAATTTTTTATTTTTATTTCAAAATTTGTATTTTTTTTGTTTGAAATTTAAAAATGAAAAATAAAAAAAAAATTTGGATCTACCTCATTTTTCATTTTGAGTCAAAGAAAGTATGAAATTGAAATAACTCACCCAGAACTCTCTTTAAAGGATTATGCAGTACGATTGAATCAAATAAGTCTTTATGGAATAAATATTCAGCCGCTTGTGAACGTTCAGGTACTGCCTTATTCAATGTTTGTTCAATTACTCTTTTACCTACAAATGCAATGTAAGCATTAGGTTTCGCAATAATGATATCCTCCAACATACCAAAACTTACTGTCACTCCACCAATAGTAGGAGATGTAAGAATCGATACATAAAATAACTTTTTATTTGTTTGATAATTATATAAAACAGAAGAGATTTTAGCTATTTGCATCAAACTCAAATTTCGTTCTTGCATACGTGCTCCTCCGAACGCACATACTAAAATAAGAGGTAAAAGTTGATTGGTAACATATTCAACTAAATAGGTAATTTTCTCACCTACTACGGATCCTAATAGCTATCTCATGTTTAATGTAAAAATATTAAAAATATTTGTATTGTCTATAAGCTTTACAAAAGAGAAACTAAAAAAACAAGAAGTTATATTCTTCTTTACAGGACCACTATGTTACCACTCTTTATGAATCTTCAAAATTAATAAACATAACAACTAAATTTTAACAATATTTACAATTTTATATGTTAAAAATTGTAAAGCTAAAATTTGATTCATAAAAATATTAAATGATATATTTTGACTAATTCTTAAAATAATAAAAGTAAAATTTGACTAATTCTTGAAAGCAATTATATATTTTGATCCATAAACATATTAAATGATAATTTATTCTAAAATTTTCACCAAAAATTAAATTAACTATATTTTTTATTTACTTTATAAAAATCTTTACATTACAAATGCACCAAAATTAATCTCTATGAAAAATGTTATATCCTCCTACTATTTCAGCCTATAAATTTTCTTACTCACAAAGTGCTGGATATAACAAGTAAGAAGATATGTCACTTTTATTTTTAAATTTTTTCTCTTTAAAAGATATGTCACTTTAAATAAGAAGATATAACATTTCTGTAAATACCATTTTCTTAGATAAAAAAATATATATAAATAGAAAAGTGTGGATATAACAGTTAGATGTAATCCAGGGAAGAATCAAAGAAACTTGTAATTGAATTTTCAAATTTTGATATGAATCTTTCTTCTAAAGTCATGAGTTGATGTTTGTGTCCTAGAAAGTACACAATTGTACGTACAAATCACCCAAACACAGAAAAAAGAAGCGCGTGAAAGTGACAATGAAGATTAAAAAGTCGTAGATGGGTGGAACAAGTGGTCGTGTGGGGACTTTGAAGATTATGCCATCATCACTTTCTTCCCTCAGTAGTTACTGTTCCTGTCAATTCTCATTACAACAACGATCAAGAAACAAAGAGTGAGACAAAGAAATTTCATACCCATCAACTCACAGAATGGTTCTGATTTCTCCTCGAAACATCCACGAAATTCAGTTTCTCACTCCACAATTATTTTCAGATTTTCCATGGAATTAAAATATGTGCTTAAGCTAATTTTAACCATTATTTTATTGAAAATATAAGTAAGTTTTCAATTATGCATGAATTCAGATTACACAACTGTTACTATGCATCATTTTTATATAAATTGCACCAACTTTTTCATAGTTCTTTTTCTTTTATAATTTGGGCTCCTAGAATGTGTGTAGTAAATTAATAATGGGACAATGGGTCACGGATGACAAATAACATATCAAACTTGTGTGTTGTTACACGTAGAAGCATTATTTTCAATCCACCATTTTCCATTGCTGTCCATGACATGTGAATGTGAAGAACGTTGAGTGGTATTTAAGGTTGCGGGTTTTGGACGTTCATGCATGCTCTTTGCTAATTAGAATTTTATGTATACATGCGTGTCCCTCTTGTCTTGTTTGTCACAACTCATTAACAAACGCGCATGTATTATTATCCCTGTGATTCTTTCCTATCAATGTCTCTTTCAAACAATAGCAACTTCCTTTATCTTTTCTCTTTTTCAAAGTTTAAGATACACTTATCTTATTTGAATTAAGACAAAATAAGTTTAAGTGGCTCTTTTTTTGTTTAAATGTAAACATTCAATCAAAATATAAAAATTCAAAGAGTTCTTTAGATCCTAATATTTCATTTTGGATAAAGAATAAGATAAACTCCATTTAACATCGTTGTAATTTTATGCTTTTTCTTATTTAATTTTGTATTTTTATTTTTGTGAATGAACCCTTTATGAGAGTAAAGTGATAAAAAAAAATATATATAAGTTAAGTGACATGATAAAACAGGTATAGTGAAATTTAGTGACACAAATAAAGTGTAGAGGATAAATTGAGAAAGTGGTAAACTACATTTTAGTTCCTATATTTTCAATTTTTGGTACTTTTGGGTCATCAGAAATAATAAATTGAGAGTTTTAAGTAGAATATAATTATAAAAAATCATTTTATTTTAAAATAAAAATTATTAATTAAAAATACTAGTACAATTATGTCAAATTAATTTCATAAGTGATACTATATATATACATATGGGTGAAAATTAAGTTATTTTAAGAATAAATTTATTATATTCAGCTTTAATAACTATTTATAAATATTAATTTTAAATCTAATTATTGAATAAATTTATATATTTACGTTGATTATTAAGTTATATTAAATTGTAACTTATACAATTTTTATATACTTAATCTATTTTTAAAAATTTAATTTAATAGTTAAATTTAAAAATTCAAGTTATAAAAAAAAGAATTATTAAGCCAGATAACTCTCACCACAGTTTTTCTTATTCTTAGAATAACTTGATCTTGAGATATTTAAAAAGTGCATTAAAAATAGCAACAAAAATTGTTTTCAGGAATTATTTAAAAAGAATTTTCAGTCGAGACACGAGTGTGAGTGTTTATCAATTATAGGATTAGATATATACCTTGTGCCAATAAAATGGTTCCTGTTTAACAGTTGTGTCAATCATCATTGGCAACTTGCCTTTCCTTGTGTTGAGAGAGAAACAAAAACAATGGTTGCATGTATTGTGTATGGCCATAGATAACTGGATAGAAGCACTCTTTCCTGTGTTAGAAAAAAGCTTGTAATGTTAGTTATTATCAAATTGACTATTTAATCTCACTGCATGATTCACAGCACCATCACCATCAACCCAAGACCCATTGCATGCCGTGAAATTTCTATGTTGCTGCTTTAGACATTGCGTGTTTAAATAGCACTTTGTATGGAAATAAAGCTACAAACAAGTTTTCAATATCTTATTCTCATATCTACCACTTTTTTCTTTAATACATTTTCCTCAGTAACAATTCTAATGTATTGTAAAAAAGTTGCAAATGTTTTGTTGTAAATCTAGACAACAATATTATTAATGTTTCATGAGTGTAATACCTTTGCAGTTGTGACTTGTATAACAAATTTTGGGTGCTTTATTTATATAAGATTTTATATGATCATTTATTAAAAACATATATAAAGAAGAAAAGGTTGCAACTCCAATCAAAGCCTATTTAATATTTTTATCATGAATAATTCAAGTAAGTTAAACTATTTCTTTATCATTTCACCTAATTATTGAAAGCTTTGTTGTTATGACAGAGTCAATGGAGCTTATCTCTCATTAATAATGGTGGAAATATAAGATTTGTTTCACATTTTTAATAATTTTTTTTATTTTTTAGGTAAAGATAGAGATTTGGTTCTTTATTTGTTGTTTATTTTAAATCCTCCTTCTAACTTTTTTTAATTTAATTTAATTATCTAATACTTAAGTTAATTATTTCATTATAATATTGTTAAAACTGTCAAAATTTTAATTTTATTTCAATAATTATTGAAATTAATTCAAGATTATATTACGACTAAACATAAATAATTTGAGTCATTTTATTGGTGAGACGAGAGACTAAAGTGTGAAGATTAGTCATATTTTGTTTTTAATCAAATTTTGACTTTATTTTTTTCATTTTTTAGTTTCAATAATTATTGAAAATGATTAAGGAGTTCTTCTGTGTATTGAGTTGTCATTAATATATCAAATTATTGATTAAAATGAGAAATTAAACCAAGTTGTTAATCTAGATCTTTTTTCTCCATCACTGAATTTTTATATTTTGATAATACTTGATAATTTTTTTAGAATTTTTACTCATAATTAACATAATCCGTTGTCCTAAAATTTTGTGACATATACAAAGAGAATTAGACAGGTCAATGATAATCCTTCAATTAAAATGAAATTCTAGCATGATTTTCAATAAGATTCAACAGTATATATATAAAGAAAGATCAAATAACTAATTTTAGTGTATAATTTTTAATTTTCTAAAAAAATTAGGATCTAAACAAAATCAATTTATTTATTATTTTGAAAAGCTATTTTGAATATATTTAAAATAAAATAAATTTGTAACTACTTTTAAAATAAAGTATTTTTTTATAATTATAAATAAATAAAATGTAACTTTAATATTTTAATAAATCTATAAAATATAAAACATTTATAATAATTTATTAGAAAAATCATATGTTTTACAAAATATGTCCTAACTGATGTATTTTGTGAATTTATTTTTTATACGTAATGACACAATGCTATTTTTTACTAAAATAGATTATTTATTTTTATCTATTCTAAAAGTTTAACTCATTCATTAAGTAGGAATACATAAATTTATTAGTTTTTCACATTCAATTACATGTGATAGTTTTTTTTTCAATATCAAAATTCATTTATTTAATTAAGCCATATTTAATACATAACAAAATTATTAATAATAAAATATTTATATTTTAAATTAAAAATAGATACATTTAACATTTTATTTTTAAAATATTTTAATTTAATATATTCCTATAGTATACGAAATATTTACTAATATAGTGTCTGAAATGTATATTATAGATTATAAATTTTAAGAAGCTCTAATAAAAATAATATTCACATTAATTATTTAGTGTATTTTTCATAAAAAAATCGTTCTATCTACTTCTCCATATAAAATGTGAATCCTTGTTATTAAATAAGAGTATTTTTCAAAAATATATTAGATAAGAGATGAAGTCCAAACCCATACAAGGGATCATTTTATTCTGAAGGTAATAGAAAACACCATAGAGAGTGCCTCAAACAAAGCAATTACATAGGGTATTTGTATAGTTGAAGGACCTTCTTCCAAGATGGCCTATTGCTAATATGATCCCACCAATCACTCACATGCTTCCTTTCTCTAACCATTTTCTCTTTTCCCAATTGGTTCATCAAATAATGGGTAAATGGGAGATGGCTAAGATCAGCAAGGCTGAAGAAATCCCCTGCCAAATACTTTGTTTTGGATAGCTTCTCTTCATAAATGTCTAACACCTTTTTCTTCACTCTCTTTAATCACTTTTGGGTCTGATGGAAGGCCCAATAGTGGTGAAACCAAAATATTCATAACCAAGTTGAAGATGGGTGGGTTAAGGTTATGGGCTTCCACTTCCAACCACTGCTCCACAAGACCCTTTTCTTCAATTTGAACTTCTCAGCATAGTACCTAATTATTGCCCTTGATTCTGCACAATTAAGGAGATAAATCAAAATTAACTGTGATTAACTAAACAAAATGTAGAAACTAGTGAAGAGGCTAACCATAAAGAGTGTAGTCACCATCTTGAATAACAGGAAGCAATCCAAAGGGCTGCAAATTATAAGCAAAAGGCATAATTATATTCAACAAAATATTAAAACAAAATTGTCTTAAACTCTCAACATTAAGAAGTCACATTAGAAGTAATAATCTGAATTTGATTAGATAGAACCCTTCAAGGGAGAAAACTCATCCCAACATCTATTTTCTCCATTTGCATTTTATTTTTCAAAATAATATTTCTCATGAAAGAATTTTGTGAAAAGGCACATGAAAATGTGCATTTTTGAAAAACAAAAGTGAACCTGCAACTTGAGGTACTCAGATTGCTTATGAACTGTTTCAAACTGAATTTCTTTCTCAATCAGACACACTATAACCCGTTTTGGGCAAGCATGGTCTGGGCCATAGACCTTCACTTCCATGGTAATTTGCAGAAAGCAAGAATGATGATGCTTGATTGATGGAATTTGGGTTTAACCTTGTTGCTTCTTATAGTGCCTAGCAATACAATCCTCAAAGAGGTTCAATGCATCAAAATCAAGTCAATTAATTGAACACTCTTCAAAGAGATGATAAGAAGCTATCTATATCTGTATCTAAACGTATGTACAATTCATTGTATAATAATATTAATGCTATATTTATTAAGTATAAAATATTACCAAATTTATTAAATGTAATAAATGCTTATTAAATGTTTGACTATTAATATTAATAAAATATTGGAAAAGAAAGACATTATTAAATATTAAATACGTTACATATAAAAGATATATCCTGTAAAAAGAGTAAATTTGAACTGTACAATTGTACACAAATAATTAAAATTGAAATTTTTTTAAAAAGTATATAACCACTTAAGAAATTTATGTGATTTTAAAAAAAAATCACATAACTTGTACCGACAGAGAAAATATTCATTAATATTAAGTGTTAAATTTAGTCACTTAATAACTTTTTGGTAAGATGTTAGATTAATCAATTTAATTGTTGGTCAAAATATTCTTATACAACAGATTAATTTTATAAAATTTCATATAAAATAAAATGAATAGATATTTCATAATATTACTTTATTTTAACAAGTAATTTTTTTTGAAATATAAATAAATATTAAAATTTGAATAACAAACTTATAAATATCTAAATTATATAAAATTTGATAAATATAATTATGAAAATTATATAAATTATTAATGATTGAATTTATTAATTTTACATTTAGAAAATATTATTAAATTATGTAAGTGTCTAACTTTAATATTTAAATATTAATCGATCTTGCTGAGTCTCTTGCTATATTTTCAAAATAATATTGTTTTAATTTTATTAAAATATTTTTTTTAGAAAAATAAAATAAGTGAGTGTATATTATCAACACATGCAGAGGCATACTTGGTTGTAATGAAAATTAGAACATTGAAAACTAATAATTTTTTTTTGCTATATAAAAGATTATATTCATTAAATATAATATATTTATTAAATTTATTAAATGTAATAAATGCTTATTAAATGTATAACTATTGGATATCAGGCAGGAATATAAGTAGTGATAGGTTCTGCAGTAGGCATACTAAAAATGTTGGCAGACTATACATGTATGATTGGATTGGTTTGTGGTACAAGTGCAATGTGAGGGAGGGGTGAAGGTGCATTAGGCAAGGAACTTGATTGGAGTATAGGAAATAGTTTATTATAAGGAAAAATATATTCATTAATTACTGCACTTTTGATAATATGTATTTTACTTAAGGTTGATAAGCACTTATAGCCTTTATGATTAGGTGAATAGCCAATAAAGACTTTGAGATGTGAGTAGGTGAGCTGTTTGTGATAAAGGAGTTTAAAAAGGGATTAGTTTTGATTGTTTGGTGATGGCAGTCTATTGATAAGGTAGGTAGCTGAGATAAAAGCTTCATCCCAAAATTTTAGGGGAATAGAAGAAGTGGCTAAAAGGGAGAGACCAATTTCCTTGATGTGCCTATGTTTTCTTTTAGCACATCCATTTTTTTGGTGAGTGTAGAAGCAACTAAGTCTGTGATGGATGCCATGGGTTGTAAGGTATTTAGTGAATGAAGAGGATAAATATTCCCCTCCATTATCTGTTTGTAGTGCTTTGATCCTCAGACTAGTTTGATTTTCTATGTATGTCTTATATTGGACAAAAGTTGTGAATACTTGTGACTTATTTTTTAGTAGGTAAATGCATGTATATTTCGTACAAACATTAATGAATGACACAGTATCAAAATCTAGAGAAAGATGGAACTGGGGCAAGTCCCCACACATCAGACACAATAAATTCTAGTGGTTTATTATAATTATAATTTGTGATGGGAAAGGATTGTTGATGAGACTTTGTAATACATCATGCATCACAGTGAAGACTAAAATCAAAATAAGTACTTTTATTAGAATCAACTTGTACATTACAGAGATTCATGACATGCTGCAGTGTTTTGTGTGCTGGGTGGCCTAATCTTTTATCCCACAGCACTCTGGTGTGAGTATTGATAGGGGAATTACAATGAGAAAGAAAAGTAGTGAAGTTTCCTTTTGGAACATGGACATCATTAAATCTGTATAGACCATTCTTAAAGGTGCCTTGAAGTAGCACTTCCTTGTTCACCTGTGACTTCACAAAACAATCATGAGGCCAGAATTCAAAATATGCACAATTATCCTTTGCAAACTTAGATACTGATAGAAGGTTTTTAGAGACTTCAGGAACATGTAATATTGATTTAGACAAAAGGTTTTGTGAGTGTTAGATGCAAGCAATGCAGATTTGCCAATATTTTTAATAGCAATACCTGATCTATTTCCAATATGCACTTGCTCAGGGCCGTCAAATTCTGAGGTTATGAGCATATTTCTGTGATCAAATGTCAAGTGATGGCTTGCCCCTGAATCAGGATACCAAGTTGAGTCTTGAGGAGAGGAGTTGGTAGCAAGATATGCTCTTGGATTATGGAATGCAGCTGAGGGTGGAACAGAGGAAGGAGTTCTTCGGTTGGGGTTTTGAAACCCTTGATCAAATCGATTAAAACATTCCCAAACAACATGCCCAACTTTGCCACATAGTTGGCATTGTGATTTGTTTGCTTTGTGCCAAAAGAATCTTCTTCCTCTATGTGAATGTCCTCCTCCTCTGCCTCTTCTATTGTAGCCACCTCTGCCAAAACTCTGACCTCCATTCTTATTCTCATGTTGAGGCACCTGGGCTATATTAGCTTGAACAATATTTGCATCTTTCTTGAACCTTTCAAGTAAGTCTTCTTAAGCCATTAAAAGGACTTTAAGTTCCTCTACAGAATAGGTATCGAATCGCGAGAGCACAAGAGTTATCATTGAACTGAGTCCATCAAGAATTACCTCAATGTGTTCTTCAACTGATAGGGGAGCACCTACCAATGCAAGGGAATCAGCAATCTTCTTGATTTTCAACAAGTAATCGATGGCACTATCATTCTGCTTCTTGATTGCTTTCAGTTGCAACTTCAGTTGCTTCACTCTCGCTTTGGTTTTGGAGGCAAAGTAGGTTTCAACCTTGCTCCATACCTGGTATGCGAATTCACAACCCACCATTCTATTGGTGAAAGCGCTCTCCATGGAAGCTAGGAGCCATGCTGCTAAATGGTTATCTTGAAGCTCTTAAACAGTGTAGGCCTGAGTTTCAGTGCCTACATCTTCATCTTCTTGAGTGTCAAATCAACAAGGAATCTTGTCTTTGTTCAGGTGGTCTTTCAGCTTGTGTGCTTTAATGGTGAGCATCGTTTGATGTCTCCATGTGACGTAGTTATGTTCACTTAGTCGTGTGGCTAGTGGATTTGAGAAAGTCTTTGGCGAAGTAGCCATTGAAGCTGTTAGTGCAGAACGTGTGGTGAGCTCAAAGTCCAAGGATTGAGAGCTCTGATACCATATTGCATATTAGGCCCAGGGGTTTGAAGAAAGGAAAGAGAGTTTTAAAAAGAATGTATTATGTATTTTTTTTATTGAAAAATATGAAAAAAATTAAAAATAGTGTACAAATTTTGACTTTATATATAAGAGAGATTAGTTTATCTTTAACTGAGTAAACTAATCCTAACAGATTAATTGTTTGTTAACAAAATAATTACAATTGAAAACTAATTCTAATATAATCTAATTATACAGTCTACCTATCAATAACTTTATATATTAATCAAATATAAAAAAAATAAAATTATTTCAGATTTAAATACTTTAAAACACATACTAAAAAGTACATATTTATTTTAATAAAAATAAATTTATAAAAATATATTAAAATGAAAAATTATATATGTATAAATATATAATTTTATCAATAATTTATATCTTTAATGGTGGTTGTATTAAATAAATTTTTATTAACCATTACTGCTCATAATCACAACAATATTTTAAAGTGATAAAATTGAAATATTTATTATTATAATTTAAAGATTATATAATTTTTTATATGTTAATAATTTAATGTAACATTCATTGTTCACTATCCTTTAATTTTAGGGATTTAATTATAGTAAAATAAAATTTATTTAATACAAATAAAAAAATAAAAAATTTAAATCTCACATATCAAATAAAAATGAAAAATGCATGTATTAAATTTTAAACATTTCATTTAGTATTTTATTTAGATATTATATATCTTTTTTTATTAATTCATATAAATCAATAATATGTCACTTTTTAATTATATTTTTATTAATTATTGAATAAAATTTTGAGATAAGAGTCTTAATTTAAAAAATTGAGAAACTAAAAAATTAAATACAAACAATTAAAATCAAAGAGTCAAAATTGAACGTAGATTAATCTTTAATGGCCCACAAATGCAATTAAAGTATGATTCTTTTAAGAAAATAATATTGAAATAATTTATTTAAAAAGGAAAATAAAATTAAAAATAATTCAATCTATTGTAAAATAAATTTTGGTGAATTGTTTGGGCAATAGTTATCAAAATCATCTTGAATTGTCCAATTTGATCATCGTGACATAGAACTATTCAGGGAATCGGTTTGAGCAGCTAAAAAAGACTAATGAAATAGAGAATTAATCAAAAGTAAGTAAGAAGCAATGAACAAAATCACTTTGAACTGGTTAATTTTTTAAAAATTCATGCGTTAATTTATTATTTAACATATTATATGACATTAATAATATTATTAACCTCAATTTTAAGGCTAAATTTAATCTTTAAAATGTAATAATTTTTATTAAAAATATTTATCACATTAAAAATATAATAAATTATTGCTGTAACAAATACTTATCACTTTTAAATGTTAAACTTAAATTTTAAAACTAAAAATAAAAATTATAATATTAACATTAAATAATTTATCATTATTAATTCATCTACGGTTTAATTAAATCTTTGAAAATTCTCCGATTAATTTTAAATAAAAACTAACATAAAAATTGAAAAATAAAATGTGCAAAGTGATACAGAAGGTTATTACAAAATATAACAAAACTTACACCAACATGATTTTTATTTACTAAATGTACCGTTTAATAATTTCTTATCAAATAATTATAAAATTTTATATGAATTAAAATTTTATTCTTTATTCATATACAATAATATATATATATATATATAATTTTATAGAAGTAATTAAAACAATTTATAATTTAACAATTTAATCAATAAAAGTATGTCCTATATCAAATTATTGATGATATAAAAACGACACAAGCTTATGTTGTTGACAAATAATATGGATCCAGGTTCCCTGCATTTTTAGTGTAAACTATACTTAACATTTAATTTACCAAAATTTCTCGTTTAAGCGAAATTACGAGGAAACAACCCAGAATTGAAAATTGTATTGATTAGACAATGACAATTGTGCCTGTGCTATTTTACTTTTTCTCTACAGTGATATACCATAAATACCATAAAGAAGCACAACTTGATACGCATAACCAAGATATAAACCCTAATTTGGTTAACGGAATTTAGGAACAAAGCATGGTTGTGAAAGTGTATGGTCCAACCTATGCTTCCCCCAAAAGGGTTGTGGTGTGTCTGATTGAGAAGGAAGTTGAGTTTGAAGCAGTGCATATTGATCTCTTCAAGGGAGAGCATAGGAAACCTGAGTTTCTCAAGCTCCAGGTTCAATTTTAATTTTTCTTGTTAATTTATTTTGACTTTATGTTTTGCTCTATTACAGTGTTTACTTCACTGGGTTTCAGGGTTTTTTTTTTAAGAAATATATTTATTTTTGTCGTGTTTGATTATAATTGTGTTTGATAAATCTGCAGCCATTTGGAGCCCTTCCTGTTATTCAAGATGGTGATTATACTCTCTATGGTTAGCCACTTGGCCCCTTTATGATTTTCTGCTTTTTTTCCTTTGTATCTTGTGCCATGTAGTTAATGATTGTTGGGTTTGATCTTTCTCCTTGATGTTCTTCACCTTTTGGAGCCCTTATATTGATGTGGGTAGTTCAAACTTTTGATAAAAAAAAGTGTTAATTGATTTGTGGGGTTAGGATGTTCATCCCTAATTATGAGTAGAGAGGATTATTACTCAGTTACTCCATTTAGTTGGTTTGTCAAAAGTTGATTTAGATAGACATCATTTAGTTTGATGCATCATGCAAGTAATTGTAGCAAACTTCGACGGAATGGTTTTTGTCGCATGAAATTTCATATTCAAATTCAATCTGAAAAGGCGAATGCCCACTTCCATACACTGATGTTGAATCAATTTTTCAGAATCTCGTGCAATAATCAGATACTATGCAGAAAAGTATAAAGACCAAGGGACTGATTTGTTGGGGAAGACAATAGAAGAAAGGGGTCTTGTGGAACAATGGCTTGAAGTGGAAGCTCAGAACTTTCACCCACCAATTTACGACTTAGTCATTAATGTTTTGTTTGCCCCATTAATGGGTGCTCCATCAGACCAGAAAGTGATCGAAGATAGTGTTAAAAAGATTGAGAAGGTGCTGGATATTTATGAGGAGAGGCTGTCAAAGAGCAAGTACTTGGCTGGTGATTTCTTCAGCCTTGCTGATCTGAGCCATCTTCCATTTGGTCATTATTTGGTGAACCAAACTGGGAGAGGGAATTTGGTGAGAGAGAGGAAGCATGTGAGTGCTTGGTGGGATGATATTAGCAACAGACCATCTTGGAAGAAGGTTCTTGAGCAATTCAAATACCCTGTCTAGCTGCTTAATTGGAAGAAGGGCTTTGTCCTTCAATGTTTTCTGTTATCTGCTTCAGAATAAATCGAGCCTATGTGCAAGATGTGGACCTCTCGAGTTTGTCTTTGGATTTGGATCTTTAACTCTTTCTTGAATAATAACTTTGTGTAAGGATTACTGTGATTAGTTGTTTCCCTGAAGCATACGAGGCTATGTTATGTTAAAGTAACTTATTTAGGAGCTTGAAATATATTGACTCTTAAGTATCTAATAGAGTTTTTTTGTTAAATACAAAATAAAAGGAACCTGTGTAACTTTTGGAAACTAACTTTTTAAGAATCATTTAAAGTAATATTTAACTTTTAAAAGTTAATTATTAAATTTTTTATTATATTTCTATCTTTTATTTTTATTTTTTTAAAAAAACCAGCTTATTTGTTGTACAATTTAAATCTGATGTACATTTGTTAATCTTTTTATTATTTTTTTCTCTTTGCATTCATAACAATCTTTTTTTCTAATTTTTTTTATTCACTCTTTTTTTAGTCTTTTCTATCTAAATATATTTTATATTAAAAACATATATAACTTAAAATATTTTATATTCAAATATATATGAAGAGGAATTTTATTTTTTAATATAATTATTTAATTAATTGATAACAAATAAAAAAATAAATAATAATTAATTTTAATATTATATCAACATAATATTATATATCTTTTTAAGTCATTCAACAGAAATCAACTAGTTCCATACTATTTATATAATTATAAATTTATAGTTACAAATTCACAATTTTCAACTAACTTCAAGTGCCACTTTTGTTGAGAAATGAAGATAAATACCAGCTTATACTTCTACTTCTTGTGAGTTTGGATTTTGCATGAGATTTTTTTTAATGTGGCGGAAATTATAAGAGGTGAAAATTAAGCTAATGCCAATACATGGTCCAGTAGTAGAAATTTCAAGTAACATTTTGTTTTCAATTTTTATTTTTACATTTAATCATAAAAACCTCACCTTTATTTTTATTTTATTCTTGTTTTTAAATATTTATACAAGAAACAACGAAAACATCAAATCATTGAAAATAAGAAGCAGAATTATATGCTGACCTGCATTCTTGTTTTGACTCAACTACTCGTGCCCATACAAAATGTGCATTGTGCTTTTCTTGAAGGTAAGGAACAAAGATATGTATTGTTCTTTATTACATCTTCAACTAGGATAACTTTTGGTCTTTTTGGTATTTATCTGTCTTTTATATAAAGAGAATAAAAAATGAGTTTAAGACGCATAATTGCAGTATCAAATTTTAGTGATATAAATAGAGAAATTGTGTGAGAAACACGGCCAATATGTGCAATGGCCATACGTTTCAATGTGCCACAAGGCACATATAATACTGAAAATCCATAATACGGCATCCTTCTCAGCATTTAAAAGGAGGAACTAGCCAGCTTTGAAGGAATATATGAATGCAGAACGTGTTTTCACATAACCTGTTCAACAAAACACAATTTGAGATTCGTAAGATTTTAAAGTTGAATTTTTTTAATATAATAGATTTAATTTCGAACCATTAAATTTAATTGAAGTGTGCTCAATCAGACACCCTTACTAACATTTCCCAACTTTTCTTTCACACTCTTAAATCACCTTAGGATTCCAAATGATACTTGATGTTGCAGCAAACAAAATTGAGTGCCTAATTTCCAGACTCTGGTGGATCAAAGTTTACTCCAACTTCTAGCCAATGTTCCACAAGACCACTCTTCTATCGGTTTCCCTTGCAACTCACCCCTTTGAGGCTCGTATTTTTTCTGCATAACGCCTCATTATCTTCTTTGGTTCGACAGAATAAGTTGAAAGCATAAAGCTAATAGAACCAGTTGGTAATAGTTGATTATCATCGACCAATATCATTAAATGACTCAAAGTTGGTAAGAAAAACCTTAGCCCATTCTTAACACACCTGAACAAAAGTTTGGGCTTCTTTTCCTGCCGTTACCCTACACATCCAACACAAACACAGCACAAGGAAGACCACATTACAAAAATGTGCTCCCACACTATATTTCCCTCCACAATAGACCATTTTACTTCCAGTCAAAATCTACAAATTTTAATTTTCACTTTGACAGAACACAACCAATTAGTGGATCTACAAACATTAAACAAAATCCACCACACTGGAATCACATGTTGTCCACTGTCTGTTGCAATCTTACCATAATTGTTGTCACTAATCCTATACTACCCCTCCTAGCTGTATACATATCAATACCAATTTCACAATCACAGCTGTGCATCCATTCACACTAGAAAAGCCAAATAGATAACAAAAAATACAAGCAACCATCAATCACCACTCATTATCCCATAGTTAACTAAATATTAGTCTTGTGGTCCAAGGAATAGCGAAAATTTTGCTCTGTTTGGTTAGAGGGGAGAGAAATAGAAAGGAAGGAAAACATCATAACGATGTATCTTTTACTATTTGGTTGAAGTAAAAATGAAAAGATAAGAGAAATGAGAAGTTGACTGCTAGAAACAAAAATTAAAACTTTCCTTCGTTCCATTTTCCCTTCAATTTAAATTTTTAATTTTTTTTTCCCTTTCCTTCCACATAACCAATGTGAGTGTGAAAGAAAGGAGAAATATAGTCATATTTAGTGAGGGAATAGTTAAATTCCCCTATGAAATATATACAACATTAACCATATTAATCCCTAAATGATGAAAATTACATACAAGGTCCCTAAATATGCATTCAACAACAAATGAGTCTCTAAATATGTATGTGATAAGTCAAATTAGACTTTGATATGCATGATATGAGGACAAATTTTGACCAAAAAATGCAAATTTAGACACCTTAAGCATAATTTTAATCATTCATTAACTAATATAATCGACACGATATTTTTCATACATTAAAATTTGACTATATACCAAAAAATATAAGGAACGCAAAAGCAGGAAACATCAAAATTTTATCTAAGAATAGAAGAACAAGTCCCCACCATTAAAATTTTCAAGATTAAAATATAAAAAAACATGTCATAATTTTTAGAAATCACATTAAATTAAATAATTATGTGACTTTAAAAATCTTTTAATCATACTGTCCAAATTTATCATTTTTCTTCTCATGTAATGAAAAACATCTTCCCTAAAAACATCCTCAATAAACAAACTTTCAAAGCCATATTTAAAAAAATTAAAATAAAAATCTAACAAAATCACTTATTTTGCAAGGGGAAAAAAAAGCAAAATAAATCATAAGAAATTTCCAAACGAACCAAATCGAGAGCTTCGAGGGATTCAACAAAAAAACACAAGCAAAGTCACCAAAGCTTAAAAATTTTATGAATAAAAACTGAAACGTCGTAGAACCTTCAGATGATCATCACAAGGCCAAGGGTATATGCGATTTGATGGCATTCAGAGAGAGAGTGAGAGAGAACGCGAGCAGCGAGAGGTGAAAAACATGATTCAGATTGAAAACTACGAATGAACATCAAGGAATGAAAACCCCTTTGTTTATTTCAGGTTGCGTTTTACTCTCCACATCCTTGTTCCTTCCTTCGCCACTTCCAGCACTCTCTTCTCTCCCTCTCGCCGCCACTTTTTTCGCTACCCTTGTTCGTTCCCCTTCCTTTACCCACGTTTATGGATTCCCATCTTATTATATATATATTATTAATCATTTTTATAAAATAAATTTACTTATTATTTATCCTTTATTTGGATTAAAAAATAAAGGAGAAAACAAAAAATAAATAAAGATCTTATTTTAATTAAAAACATAAAAAATCCTTTAAAATAATTTTTTATTTTTTATTAATTTAAATTTTAAATTTTGTTCATATCTTTTTTAAGAATAAAATTAGAGGATTAATGATTGGTTGAGAATTAATTTTTTTTCTAAAAATAATTATTCTTTAATTCAGGAAAAAAGGAATATAATAAGTTAAATTAAACGTTCGTAAACTTTTTATATAAAAACTATTTGAGAAGTCAAGTCTATTTAAATGTTTAACATTTACTATGAATCTAACATAATCAAACTATCATAAATAAAATATAAGCATTCAACATCCACAAGTTCTCATCCAAAATTTAAGTTTTAATTTCCATTGATAATATAAGTTTATAATTTATTTAAGAAATGAAAGCCTATTTTTAGTGAACTAATTTTGCTAAATGAAAAAAAAAAAGGTATAACTTTAAAAAACTTGCAACTTTTAAAAGTTAACATATGAAAAACTAATTTACATAACTTTTAACTTGTTAAAATTTCTTTTAATAATTTTGTTATCTTTATTTTTAATTTTTAAATAATCTACACTAATAAAATAATTTTTAACACATTCTTTTCAATTATTTGACACATTTTAACCAACTATATAACTAATAAAAAATTTAATAATATACTCTAAGATAATTGTAGTAATTGACTAAAATTTATAAAAAATTATAATAATCATGTTCTCATTTTTTTTCTCACTCTTAATTTAATAATTTACTCTCTTATTTTAATAATTTTCAATAAATTTTATTTAATAATTAAAAATATATTAAAAAGTATGGTGCTAACAGCTCTAATTCAATCATCTAGTTATATAAAATTTTAAACTATATAAATCTTCAGCTAGTTTATCAACTAATATATATAAACTTTCAGGCTATTTTAGCAAACTGAGCCTTAGTTTACGTAAATCTCAACCACTACTAAACTCCAAATACCCATTATTTAACGCAACAATTCTCATTACTTATATACAACGCAAGCGTGTGGCACACGGCTTGCTAGCTCTACATTACCACAAAATTTTTGAATAATCAACTGCTGGTTCCAGCCAATCAGTATGTTGAACGAGGTGGATTCAGACTTGGTTTCCACAAATGCCAAAATATCTTATACCAGACAAAGAGCATAGATTAACAATAGATATCAGAATGAGACCACAGACTGTGGATGATTTGAAGATTGCAGCTGAGATAGTGCAGTATCACTTTCTTCATTCTCATCAAAAGGAATTGGTTGTCCACATGCATCCTTCCTGTAAATCGAATTACAAATTGGAAGGACATTACAATTAAATGTTTTAAAAGAAGGCTTGAGTTAAATATAATTCTAATGCTATACTTTTATGTGATTTTTTATTTCAGTCTTTCAAAAATATTTTTTATTTTTTATTTTTTTTAATTCATCACTTTTAGCACTTAATGATGACATGACCTGTCAAAAATATGATACATGGCAACCCCTTAGTTGATCATGTTATTATTAAAGACCAAAAATGCTGAATTTTGAAAAATTTGGGGCAAAAACTGAAAAAAAAAATTGGAGGGACTAAAATCAAAACTTTACAAAAATGTTGGAACCAAAATAATATTTAAACTTAAAAAAAGAAAATAAATGGGTTGACAACCGTAAAAACGATAAATTGCTCATGGGTATTCCTAGACCAATAATTCTTATTTTTATCCAGTACGTTTATTCTAAACTCAGTATCACAAAGACACACAAAAAGGACATATCATTCAGAGTAAAATATTTGAGAAAACTTTTTCTTTATCCCTTTTTATTTAACAAGTGAAGATATAAGTTCAAGCAAAAGCAATGCCTACTAAATAGGCTTACCTTTGAGTGATGAAGGTTTCCTCAGATAATGCCTTCTCCAACCTCTCTTCAAATGGCGTTGCATGCCAGTTCACTTTCTGATCCTGAAAACGATGAACAAGAATGACATGTAAATGCAATATATAGATTCAAAACACTTTCAAGTTGCAAATAATTATTACAAGTCATACTTCTTTATACTTATTGGTTGAATTTGGTATGCCATTGCCATCCCACCACTTAGGAGGAGGAACTTGAGAATCCTCATCCTCATTCCAATGTGCTGCAACCATCCCAATGATAGGCCTCTCAGCAGGAGTTTTGCGGATCTGATTATAAGCAATCTCCAATCTCTTGTTTCTTTCCTCCAGAATGACAGCAGCGGGCTTTAACCAAGAAGATAAGCTTTCTTCCACCTTAGATTCACTATCATAAGACATTTTCTTTAACGCTTTTTCAGGTGTAGAAGTTGTAACTTGAGACCGCTCCACTGATTCACTCAGCTTCCTTGAATCTTGTTCAGAGATATGATCCTCTTCCTCCAGTATCTTGTTCTGAGAGACAGCATCACCAGGGCTATAAATTGGATACACAAATTGAGACTTAACTCGAGGCTTACCATTTAGTAAGTCTTCTCTTGTTGCAGGGTAAACAGTTCCAGGAGTCTGCATCTCATCAGATAGCTTCATTGGGGTAGGATAAGGTGATGGTTTATATGCATTCTCATTATTTGGTGACTCTGTTTTCTTCATATTCCATCCACCATAATCAGACGAGTCACAGGATGATAAATCAGTGTCACATTCAAAACGTACAGACTTGTTCCTCCTCTTAGTGTATGTGGTTGATGGCCAAGGTGAAACAGAAGCTGTATTCTTGTCATTCCTATCCAAAGCATGAAGATTCCCAGTCCTAATCCCTTCCGTAGAATCAAGAGAACCACATTGAGTGCTATTTGCATTGGAGATACAGCTGCAAATGAAAAGAAATTAACTTATGAAGACAAGGTACTACATAATTTTCAGAAATGGACCATGTATGACCGAAATACATGTGTGCATTCAGTCAAAATCTCATACAACATTCCTGTATAAAGAAAATAAAAATCTAAAAGGGAGAAAATGGGAATCACTTTCATCATTCTTTAATAGTAATGAGCAGCAACTGTTAACTAGGTGGCCTTCCCATTGTTCTAACCAAATATCACCTTTTATGAAATTGACTAAAATGTTACTTGCAGACATTCATTATTATTCAATATCAGCATGAAAAAGATTCAACACAATGACATGAATAACCTGCTTGGAGTGTGCTCTAAAGAATCAGTTCTTTTCCCCCATTCTTCGCAATGTTTTATGGGAGTCGGGGGATTGAAAGGTTGACAATTGAGCTGAACTTTCTCGGCAGGGGTCTTTGACATGGTACTCAAAGGTTTGAGAACCTTTGCCTGCAGAACAAGTTTATCTAACCTTACAAAACAATTCAATTTACAAAGCATATATAAATGTGCACTCATATGAAGTAAGAATCAACAACTTGACAAAATGATAAAATAATGACTAGTGTTGTTGAAAAATCCTGTACAATGAAAACAAAGTTAACTTGTGATAAACAAAAATTATTTTTTACAAATTCAAACACTTTACAGAAAAACTCTATAAGACACTTTTTCTTGCCCCAGCAAGGCATAAGTTATCTCAGATTGATATTACAAAGATTCATGTGCCAGAAGCTGCATATACTAGAAAAATTATACACGGTTCATAAATGCATATCAGGAATAGATCATGGAACTCGCATAATGATAATAGGATCCATCATCATCCTCACCAGAAAATTGTTACCTTCAGCACAAATGTAATCAAGGGCATGCTCCAGAGAATGTGTCAGCAGACTTAAACCCAACAATATCCACCAATAATTTGTCATAGAATAAATTCATTTGTTTTACCAAAATAAGAACTGAGCCCAGTGGCATCGTGTGATCCACATAGCTCACCTCACATACTAAAGGCTCTGCTGTTGTTATAAAAAAAAATCCTCCAATGCAGAAAAATCACAAACAAAACAATAACAACATTGAAAAAACAGCAAGGTTCAGGGTGTGTGACCAAAATGTAGTTCCTTTCATCCAGTGTTATAAACACTTGATTTGATCCAAATATCAGTTGATACAAATTGTCAATTAGAATTGATCAAAGGTTCAAAACTTCAAAAGTGCTACTTTATTTATAAAAGTACTGAGAATGTAATCATTATTTCGTCATCTTGTGGCCACTATTTCTACACATGCTGCTGTTAAGTAAGGTCAGTATATCTACAAGTCATCTTCAGTTAGAATCTGGAGGTAGAAATACACAATGCCAGAGTGTCGTGGTGAGTGGCACACTAACTGTGGTCACCAAATGAACTAAGTCATAGCACTTCATGCCATTCCACAAGTTAGAGCTACTACTGCCTACCGTAAACATAACTGGCACCAAATTTTAAAACCTCATTTTACTTCAAACCAGAAACTATAGATTCCATCTAGTTCAATGCAGTGGCATTGAGAATCTCATCATCAACATTACAGCCTCTTTAAAAAATTTAAAAAAAATGTAAAATGACAAGAAGTTAGATTCCTCGTGCTTAAGTTCCTCTCTATCTCTTAACAATTGGACAGAATTGAAAAAAACCAACTGAGTCCAAATTCTGGCCATTCTCAATTATTTTTGAGAAAGTGTGCTTATAATTCCATGGTATATTATGAATACGTAGCAAATTACTCTTGGTTGCTCCACTCATTTTGCTTCCATTTCAACTCATCTATAATATTGCCTACTGTTCCATAAAAACCAAACCTACCTAGCGTCCTGAACTCTTAAAGCATGCATTTGTTATAAAGTTACAAAATCAATTCTCCCACTTACAAACCATGTTTGAAAGTGAAAAACAAACGCTCCAAAGCAAATATGTGATTCAGACAAATTTAGGAACAAACACATTTATCAACTCAAAATCAATTTAGCAAACTCTAAACTAAACAAGTAGTTAGCAGAGTTCTAAATTGAAAAATAAAAAATAAAAAATCAAACATCTTCCTTTTCCCTCACGACGTGTAATAACAGGAACAAAATGCCACAACACCCAGCAAACAAAAAACAGAAAAATCCAAACTCCAAACAGCAAAACATGAAAGAATAATCACAATCACACATCCAAAAAACAATTACGGCTACATCAACACTTAACAACAAAAAAACACACCTCATCTTTAAAACCCTTGTCATCTTTCTGAGATCCCACTTCAAAATTCTTCCCATCCTCACGCACAGCTTCTTCTCTCTCTTCTCAAAAATTTAAACCACAGAAATATTAAACACCGAAAATCGAGAAAACCACAACAGTAACATGAAATTAAAAAAATAAGAACAAAACTAAATTAAATGAAATGAAATTTACCTTCAGATAGAAACAAAGTTGATAAACGATTTCGAGAGACCTCAACATCCTGGTTTATACAGAGCAAAATCAAAACCCTCACATCACAAAAACTATAATCACATAAAACTCTTACAAAATCAGCTCAATTCAATGACCATCTGAACTTTACTTCTCCATTCCAAAAATAAAAAAATAAAAAAATAAAGATTAAGTTACGATTTATTGTTAGTTACTTTGGGATTGTTGGGACAAGAAGAAGGTACTGTAGCGGTGGTGGAGTCGCGAGCTCTGAAGCAAGCGAAGAAGCAACCCATGGTGGTTCGGGAGAAGGATCGGAACACGAACCACAATGTCGAACCTAGGCACTATAACCAGAGCGTATCATTGAAGAGGACCCAAGCCAGGTAAGGTAACGTTACGTTTTTTGTATTATTATTTTATTTTAATTATACTTTTCTTTTATTTTTTGGGGTTTGGATTTGAACGAAGAATGAGAGAGAGAGAGAGAGTGTGAAGTGAGGAGTGAGGAGTGAGGTGCGAGTGCGGAATCGATTTTGAAATTTGAACTAACGAAGGGAGCGAGCGAGGGAGGGAATGCACGCACGCTACTGTGCCCTGCTTTGGTTCCTTTTCCCACTCGCTACGCGTTTGGTGGACTAGAAACTCGCTTCTGTTTGGGACACGTGGCGATCCTGCCGCTTGGGACGGTGGGTTTGAGGCGGCGCGTGTGCGTGCGTGGGGGTGTAAGGTGTGAAACGAGAGTGAGTGAGTATGAATGTTTTTCGTTCTTCTTGTGTCTTAAATAAGAATGTTTTTTGAATGGATGTCTATAATAATGGAAATTGAATTTTTTAGTTCATTTCTTCTCTCATCGTGCTCTACAATACTTCTTTAGCTGATTTATAAGAGTTTGAAAAAATTAGTTAACTCAGTATTAAAAAATAAATAATTTTAATAAAAATTTGTATTAAATTAATAATTTTTATTTTTATTTAGTTAATTAATGAAAATGAGAAACTTGTAAGAAAGATCAAAAGAAACTTCTCACAAATTTTTTATAAAAAGATTAGAACTAGTACTTCTTTTATTATTTTCCATTTTGTTAATTATTTTTTATTTATTTTAATTATTATTTTATTAAATTAATAAATTATTCCATTTTATTTTCTCCTTCGTTTTTTTTTTTTTGCTAATTTTCTCTTTCGTAATTAATTAACGCGTAGTTAATATGAAAGATAAAGGATATGTTAAAAAGTAATTGATATTTAAAAAAGAAATACTAAAAAGCAGTAATTGTATATCTTAGTTCTATACTGTAATTTTAAATGATAAAAAAATAGAGTGAGTAGAAACAAAAAGTATATTTTAAAGGATAAATTATCGTTATAGTTATTAATTAAAATTAAATTGTTGGTTATTACTTTTAGATGGTGCCTATTTTAATATTTTTGGAAAGATGATATAAGAGTTAAAAGAAATTTCTATTAAAAAAGAAAAATATATATATTAAGGATAAATTATTTTTAAAAATATTATTTTAAAATAATAGTTAATTTTTTATCTTCATAAACAAAATAATTTTTTTACATATGAATTGATTATAAATTTACAAAATATTCTCATTTATTTTTAATTTTATTTGGGCAACAGGTAGTATTTGTATCGTTACTATAATTATTATTATATTTTATCGAATTTAAAAGTTTTATTATAATAATAGTTTATTATCGTAATCATTAATGTTATTATCTTTAATTTTATTTATAATAAATAAATATATAATTTATTAAAATAAGTAAAAATAATAATTATAAATAAATGATAAATATTTTATTAATTCAAAATTTATCATAAAATAATAGTATAAAAAATTATTAATTAACACATCTAATTTTTTATTTTTTATATTCAAAATAAAAAATATAGTTTTATTATAATTATCATCACCATAATTATAGCCACTTTTTTTATTATAATCACAACCACTGGAAGGTAGAATTGTTATTATTATCGGTATTACTTTGATAACCTATTTATTTAATATTTATTTTTAATTTTAATTAAATTTGTTTAGAAAAAATATATATTTATAATAATATTTTATTCAAAACATACTTGAGTATAAAATTTTATTCCAAAAAAATCATAACATTTGTAAGAAAAATTAAGTGATAATCTAATGTATTTCACAGAATTTTGTTGGAACTTTATTTTTAAGAATTTTATTACCAAAATCAATTTAGTTAAATAAAATATTTATTTCACCCAACGTTACCTCAATTTATAATTATAAATATATTTGATTTTTTAGACTTTGATGGAATGCATAATGAAATAAGAAAAAATTAAATAAAATTGTAATAGACTAAAAAAATCACTGGTTTAGATGAATACAAAGATAAATATTTTTTATTTTGATAATATAAATATAATTTAATAAAAATTAAATATTCTAATATAAATTTTTTTAATATTTTTTTAATTGTTAAGCTTTTATACTATTTTAAAAGACAAAACTCACGGTCCCTCCCACTCAAAATCATGGCAAAAAGGTTGAGAAGATGAAAAAAATATAAGACCCACTTTTCTCTTTTCTTTTTTTAATAAAAAATATTACAATTTTTTACAAAATTATTCCTCCGATTTTTATTTTTTATTTTACAAAATCACCCCATTTAAACAAATTATGAGTGGTATAAGAGCTTAAATTTTTCTTTTTAAGAAGAGTTTACGAATTGTAATTTGAAGAAAATGGTAAAGTAATATCATCTTTATTTTTCGACAAATATTTATTTTTTATTATTAACCAATCACATAAATTAAGTAGTCTTCATTCTTTATTATATAACAAGTCTCTTCAATTCGTGAATGTGCAAACTACATATATTTTTTATTTTTCTTGGGTTCATTTTATATATACTACCATTATTCCCCTACCAATTATTAGTTTTTCGATTAAAAAAACTAAGACCTTGGTAACTCACGTGGTTAAGAACTCTTAACTCCCATTTAACATTAACATATACACGTCAAGTATACATCAAACTCTGTACTTTCGTGCTTGGTTTCTAAACCATGTTTGCATTCATACCATATTTGCTATTTATTTAAAATCAAAGTTACTTCAAATTGAAAAATTAAATTCCTAAACCATACAAATATTCAAAAAATCATGTGTGCAATAAATGTAGGTTCTATGATGTCGGTTGGTGAAAGGACTGCAATTAATACAAGGTTCTATGATGATGTAGCAATAAACTTTGTCAAAATTGATGATGGAAGGTAACTGCTGTTTAAAGTTGTATTTCTATGATATTCAAGTTGGCAAACTTGCTTTGTTCATAAGATAGTTCTAAGCTCAACTCCTTTGAGAAATTCATTGTTATACATGTTTTGTATCATCAATCTCAATTGAGTGTGGTATACACAAGAAATGACGTTTCTCAATGCCTTTTTTTGGTCATGTTGTTACAAGCTAGAGGCTGTGCTTTATTACTAGTGTCTTGGTATTGGTTTGATCAATTAATCTTTTAAAAGTGCTAATAATTGAATATTATTTCTTTTCTTTTTTTGTATCTTTGCTTAAAAGTATCAGTTGCAAAGCTTCGTGTTTGGTATCTATAACAAGATAATAATAAGAAGTGTATGATATATAAGAATTTTAAGGAGTGGGTTAGTGGAGCCAATATAGAAGATCTTATAAAAATAGTTTATAGTTTTTTATGTTTATTTATTTCAATAAATTTTGTAATATAATTTAATAAAATAAAATCTTTTCAAATTCTTTTGATATGGTTTAATTTATAAGATAAGCTCTCAAGTAAAAAAAACACATTCCATAACCGTTTAATTATATTTTATTTTTAGTTATATTCCTAATAAAGGATTATGAGATTTAGGTGCTTGTTAATTTAATATGGATAAGTTAATGTGTATGTCACTTTAGTTTGGACTTATAAACTAGGCTTTGAGTATAATTAACCTGCAGTTAGGTTATTTTTACATTTTTGCTTAAGCTAGAAATTTTTTTAAAGCAAATGATATATTTTTTTTGTCAACATAGTTGAATAAGGTTTGAACATAATTAGTCAACTTTTGCAAACACATTGGGTCAGAGAAAAAAAAAACACTTTTCTAATAGGTTAAGGCTTAGGTTGTAAATTATAATCCAAACACAGTGGGTCAGGCAGTGGAACTGGATCACATGTAGAGTATGATGAACATTTTTGTGGTCAGTACTTTATAAAGAGATATTGATTCATCTCATGTTGCATTGTTTAGTTGTGGGGTTGGAAGTTCATGCTAAGAAAATTCAAATTTTGGGATGCTGAATAAAGGAAACTGATTAAACTATGTAGGGAAAGAGTTTGATGAAAGTAGGGCCACCCCAGAAGGGGAAGAATCAATGAAATTTTGAGACCCTTGAAAATTCACAAATCCCCTCAAATGTTGAGATTTTCATGGGGTGGGAAGCTACATTTAATCATCAATTGTTGATTATAAACCAATTTGATTAAAAAAGATCTAAGTCTTTTTATATAACTCAAAAAGATAATTTTAATTCTAGAAACAAAAGCATATCATCAATCAACCCCTGCACATAAAACTTGTAATAATTTTGTTCTCATATCCCTTTATGAGATAACCGTAAATATATATATATATATATATATATATATATATATATAATAAGTGTGAAAAAAATGAAAATTTCAAAATTTAAACACCTATTTTTAAATAAAGTGAATTTAAGATTTATTGTTTCTTTAGTCAATCATGTATTCATCTGGCATTAAGTACTTTATTTTTTTAATATTTTTTATTCCTTTTAAGGTTTATGTTAAAATTTATTTTCATACAATAAAATATATTTTAAACAGGCTAATTAATGAGTATTTTTTTTATTAGGATATTATTTTTATGTATATAGAAATGGTTTGGTGTATTTGCATCACAAGATATGTTAGTTAAATGGTGGGTGGTTTTTATTTGAAAGGTGGAAGAAGATGATTTGGCGAAGGGCTTCTTGGGCTTTGCGATGTCTAAAAACGACATATTTATGACTTAGGATGTTTTTAAGGTTTTGTCCGATAAAGAAAATGTAGACGAGCTTAGAATTATATATGTAATTTATAAAATAATATTAAAATTAAATATTATTTATTTATTATCAATTAAATAAACAAATAATTATAAAATAAATAAATTTCTTTTCATATACATCTGCATATAAAATATTTCAAAGTATATAAATATATTTATATAGAAGAGATCATAAATCACATAAATAATAAAAAAAATAAAAAAGAAGAAATCATCATAAAAATAAAGAGAATAAAAAAATTAAAATTAATGTATATACATAAAATTTTAATTATATGATAGATAAATTATCTTTTTTAATTTTTTTTTAATTTAAAGAGATAGATATTTTAACTTATGAAGAAGTTTTATTTGTTTTTTATATTATCATTTTTTTTACAAGGACTACAAATTTATTCAAATATAACTTAAATCAATAAATTATAAACTACCTGTATCAAACATAATCTAAATATATAATTTTATTTAACTGTTTATTTAATAATTTATTTTTGAATGATAATTAATATTTTATTAATGTAAATTAAAAATTTATATATAAAAATTTATTAATATAAAATTTAAAAAATTAGAAAAATCATATGCTATTTGTGTAAATTATCAATAGTTTTTTTCAAATAAGCTCTTAATAATAATTAGAAAAAAACATGCTACAACAACTACAGCTATATCCAAATGACTTTTTCATGGATTTGACTAACTTCAACTTTTAGAGTAAAGTTTAAATTTTTAAAACTTATAAGTTCTTGATAAAAAAAAACTATATTTATTATATTAAAAATATAAAAGTGTAATAAATATTTTTTTAATAAAATTTTATCATTATTAATCGTTTAAATTTAATTTTAAGAATTAAAGATAACATTCTCCAAGTTCTATCAAGACTAAAGTCCTGCTTTGTGGGGGGTTGTGTGGAGAGAATGTGGAAGGAAAGGAAAGTAAGACTGAAACGGTGGGTAATTCTACTAAGTGCTATCCTTGAATCAACCACTGATGTTTTCCTTTAATGGGTGCGTTTTGACAATGCTGCAAATAGCTTTTTCCATCAAATCTTGTGAGAAGCAAGCTCAACCAAAAGGCCAAGATCATTCGACACTTCTGAGTTGCCCATGGTAGAAGGAGATTGATGGTTGGTTTGGTTTGATGGTTATGGTGGTAAGGTAGACAAGGGTGGGGTTGTTAGGATAATATGATGTTTTCTTATTTATGAGCTCATGAGTTAGGGGCTTTGGAAGAACATTAAAGGTGTTTTAGTTATTAAAATTTATTAAAGTGATCACTTGTAATCTTTTCATAGTTTATTTTAACAAATTTTATGATATAACTCTTTGAAATAATATTATTTCAATGCTCTTTTTCATTTTCAACAATCATCAAATAAGGTTTAATATCAAGTCCTTGTTATTATACGCATTAAGTTGTTTATCTAAATATATCTTTAATAGAGTTCATGATATATGCAAGGATTTACTGTTGTATTTTAGTATCTCCTTGGTTTATTATTTAAAATATAAGCAAATAGCTAGTATTAGATTATATACTTATAAATATTTAAATTATATAAAAAAATTATATACATAATTTTGTGATAATATTACAATAATTAATAACTGGATTGATAAAAATTACTTTTTATAATAATTATTGGAGATATAATTTTTTTTTACATTATAATATCATTGGATGTGTTTCTAAATTTAATTTATTATTTTTTAAGAAAAAGTGTATCTTCATAAAATTTAAAAATAAATTTAATAATAGTTATATAAGATTAAAGTGAGAATAAATGATAAAATATATAATATAAACATGGATTTTTTAAAAGTTTTAAATAAGGATAGATTTGAAAAGTATTGTAAAAGCTATATATGGAGATTGTGTATAAATATATTAGAGTGTCACTAACCTCAACTTCTATCGTAGGGAACTCAAGGAATACACTCTCGGCTTAAACATTGTCTTTTGCTACTTGCCAAGTAGAAATTTCCTTAATGTATTTTATTTAATATTTTTAATTACTTACAAAATAAAAAAGTTTAATAATTTTGATATCCTTTTACATTTTTTTAAACTATTGTCCAAACTAAAACAACATTGTTGATTATTATTTATTGAATGCACTTTAATTATGGAACAGCCCATGCAAGTGTGATGATAACATTTGAATAAGTCAAATAGATCAATCACGTCAAGAAGATGAAAATTAAGTAAAGTAGTTTAGAGTAGAGGAATCAACAACCGATTAGTTGACCATAAACCTTGTGAGAAAAAGACATAACTTTTTATTTGTACTTAAGAAGGTGAAGATAGCTAAGAAAAAGGTTACAGAATAAGGAGGTCCCTGCTTGCTAGGGATACAGGTATGGCTGAATGAAGTAAGCTTCCAAGTTTCTCATTTGATTAATTAAGAGGAACTGTTAATTTGATTTGGAGTTAGTGAAATCTATTATACTTGCAACATAATGATACATGAAAGATTATTAAATAATTTTTAAGTTATATCATTGTACTTACATTTAAACTACCTAAAGTTACAACTTTCTTACATTATTTAGTATTATTTTTATTCTTATTTATCTGTTTAGAAAAAAGAAAAAATATTTTTATAAGTCTATTTATGAAAAAATTTTAACATAATATTAATGATTATTCTTTTACTAATATCATTTTGTTCATATAAAATATTTATAATATTTAAGTAGTTCAACAATTAAAAGGAAATCTATTAATAAAAGATAAATTAATAAATTTAGTATTAATGTGTATGTGAATCTCCTAGCGGGAATTGTGACAACTTAACTTATAATTTTGAGTTTAAATTTTAATGAATGCAATTATATTAAATACTTGTAAGAAGAATTTTGAATGAATGATATTTGTGATTTATATAAAAAATTTAATAAATTTAGTAATTAATTTTAATAAAATGTTAGGTTTTTTAATTAGTATAATTTTTTCCCTTTTTTAATAAAAAATAAAAATATAAAATGAGTTTAATAGTTAAAATCAATAACTGGATTATTTATTTATTTATTTATTCATGACTGTAAATGAATGAGACTATGGCACATTTTCATATTACATTTATGCAGTAAATTAGATCACATGCTTTTGCTATCACACTTTGTTAAAAAATGCAAATGAATATTATCAATGATGATCCTAAATCTCCTGTATCTTCAAAAGTAATTATATTAATTTTTTAAACTTATATAATATGTTTGATGATGAATATTTTTATTAAAATTATAAAATTTAATGCAAATTAATAATAAGATACGGTTAAATATTACATTTTTAATAAAAATTTATTATATATAATTTTTTATCTCAATTAATCTTGTACAGATTAAAAAAATTGTAACTAGATTAAGGTAATTAATTCCTGAACTCTTAAAGTGATTAAGATAATCATTAAGCAATATGTAGAGAGTTTCCGACATATGCAAAACCTTAAGATCTTTTATAACAATTGAGTCAACAAGCTTTAATTTCTTTCAGGCTTAAACTGGATATTCCTAAACCAATAAATGTGCTACTAATCCTTAGTTTGATTGTAAAGTAACGTTAATTAGTTTTAATTTTTTTTTATATTTTATTTTATACTGCTCTTGATATGAAAAATTGACCTATTACATAGACAGGGAATCTTTGTACAATAATTGAACAAGGTATCTTGTTAAGCATAAAAGCATTTGAAATACTATTATTGTATTTTTAATAATTCACACACAAACACATATATATATATATATATATTTGTTATTTTTTTACTTTCTCTTTTTTTTTCATCTTTTTTTTCTCTACCCACGTCACACATAAAAAAAAATGAGGTATCAAACAATAATTTTCCTTAGAAATGTCTAGGAGGATTTGTTCGCACTCTCGTACATCTACTATGATATATTTTTTAATTAAAATAAAGAAATTGAACTAGATGAACCAACATTGACTAGAAATTCACCTGTACCATCAAACTATGCTTATAAAAATCCACAATACCTTTAATTAGAACTGCACCAACAATCAAAACAACTTTGAAAAGCCCTTGATCACATCTTATCCAAAAATGGGTGCTAAAAATGGTGACTTCACCGTGAGTGTGATCAATGAAGAAGTGGTGGCAGCAGTGCTACCAATGCAAGAACATTGGCTCCCACTCTCTAACCTTGACCTACTTCTACCTGCTGTGGATGTAGGAGTCTTCTTTTGCTACAAGAACCCCACCATGCCAATGTTCACCACCCTAGGGGAAAATTGCACTAACAAAGTGACCTTTGGGTCCATGGTGGGGACCCTTAAGAAGGCCTTGGCTCAGGCTTTAGTCTCCTATTATGCCTTTGCAGGTGAAGTGGTTCATAACTCTGTGGGTGAACCTGAGTTGCTATGCAATAATCGTGGGGTTGATTTTGTTGAAGCTGTGGCAGATGTTGAGCTTCAGTGCCTCAACTTTTACAACCCGGATGATGCTATTGAAGGGAAATTCGTTCCAAAGAAGAAGCATGGTGTGCTTGCTGTTCAGGTACTATAAAATGTAAAACAACTATGAAAATACTAATTACTAATTATTAACATTGCATAATGCCATTGAAAATATGAACATGTATGCATGAGTTCGATGCTCATGAAAAGTAAGCAAAAAGATTTATCTCTCAACATAAAGTACATTTTATGCTTAAAAAGGGTGTATATCTATGTCAATATCTACACCAGTTTTATTTTGAATTATAAATAATTAACACCATGTTTGGCTCTAAATATAACAAATTTTTATATGTTTTAAAAATTTAACACAGAATTTACTCAAATATTTTATCTAAAAACAAGTGAGTGTATGTTAATAAATCTCGTCATGCAAATCACATTTTGGAAAGTATATAATGAATTAATGATTGAAATGAATAATGTTAATAACATACTATTTAATATTTTTTTAACACATATGTTATTATTAATAAAAATTTATTAAAAATACAAAAATTATTTTGGTCTAACTCTTTCTCATTTCTAAATTAATATTTATTTATTTATTATATATTTTTATTTTTAATAAATTTTGATCAATAATAAAAAATATACTTACAAAATATATTAAAAAGTGTGTTAATAACATCTTTCTTTCCTAAATATAACATCATAGTTGATCACGTTGGAAAAATGGTGTTGGGCAGTGCAGAAGATTGTGGTTAAAGGAAGAGGATAGAGAGGAGGCAAATAATAACATTTTCAATTGTTTAATCAAATGAGTGTAGTTAATAACTATACACAGGTAAATAGATAAACAAAGAGAGAATTACCTTTCTTATGCATTGTACTTAAACATATAATGTTACCAAGTCTCAGAGTTTTCGTTTGGGGTAAGTCTTCTCGCAAAATCTTCAGATTTATAAGGTATTTCGTTGTTTTAAGTTTTCCATGAAATAAACTTCTATTATGAAATGTTTTATATAATGTATAATACATATCATAGACTAATCTAGTATACTTATTAATTACAACAATACATAAAATTAAATATAATCTAAATTTATAACATATAATTATTATTTTTTAATTTTAATAAATTATTTTTTATATTTCTTAGACATATTTAACTGAGGAACCGAAACAGCAGGTCTTACCACATTAGATGGCTCATAATTATTAGTGTTTGATGAATCCTATGAAACTACGATAATGTTTAAATGAAGTAGTTGACGGGCACTTGTTCCATTGATTCCTGCAGCTAACAGACACTACAAATATTTAATATTTGTCTAAGAGCAAAGTCACATCCATCTACAACTAACAACTGTAAACCTATCTTCTTCTTCCCAAAAGCAAAAGTCTAAGATTAAGTAATTTTTTTTTTGTTTCTATACTGATTACTATCATTATAATTGAAAAAAATATAATAATCATTTCATACTTTATTATAAATGGCAATTCGAGAAAGAAAATAAATAAATTAATTAATATGATGATAAAGAAACAGATAAAAATTTACTAAAGAGTTTTGTTAACTCAAGCTCATGAGTTTAGTACACATTTATTTTTTTAAAAAAAAGAAAAACTTCATTTAATATATTAAAATTATGAAAATATAATGAATTAATATTTATTTTTGATAAAATTTTAAAAAATATTGTTGTAACCAAATAGTTTCTCTTAGTACCATAAAAGTGATATTTTATTTTTCTATCATCATTATCGTGATCGTTCGTCATTATTGTTATGATTATTTTGATAATTACAACAATAGATGAACCACTAATATGCAGGCAACTTCACTAAAGTGTGGGGGAATAGTAGTGGCATGCACATTTGATCATCGCATAGCTGATGCCTACTCAGCAAACATGTTCCTCGTATCATGGGCTGAGATGGCCCAGCCCACCAAGCCCAACGCCATCGCCACCGCCACCACCAGTTCCCACTATCCATGTTTCCGCCGCTCCCTCCTCAGCCCTCGCCGCCCAATAGGTTCCATCCACCCTTCCCTCCACCACATGTACATCCCCATCTCCACACTCCCTCCTCCTCCGGCCACCGCATCCACCACCACTCTCCTCAGCCGCATTTACTACGTCACCGCGGAGCAGCTCCACCGCATTCAGTCCCTGGCCGCCGGCACCAGCAACAACACCAAGCCCACAAAACTTGAGTCTTTCTCCGCATTCTTGTGGAAGATGGTTGCACGTGCAGCTTCAAGGGACAAAAATAGCAAAAGGGTGGTGGCCAAAATGGGCATAGTGGTTGATGGAAGGAAAAGACTAATGGGCAATGATGACAAAGAGAAAGAAACAACGATGGAGTGTTATTTTGGAAACGTGCTTTCCATACCCTTTGGAGGGAAACCGGTGGAGGAATTAGTAGAGAAGCCATTAGGGTTTGTGGCCGATGCTGTTCATGAGTTTTTAACTGCAGCGGCCACAAAAGAGCACTTCTTAGGGCTCATTGATTGGGTGGAAGCTCATAGGCCGGTCCCTGGATTGGCAAGAATTTATTGTAATAACGCCGACGAGGGACCGGCCTTTGTTGTGTCCTCCGGGCAGAGATTTCCGGAGAACAAGGTGAATTTTGGATGGGGGAAGGTTGTGTTTGGATCCTACCATTTTCCTTGGGGTGGTGAATCTGGTTATGTTATGCCAATGCCTAGCCCTTTAGGGAATGGTGATTGGGTTGTGTACATGCACCTTTGGAAGCAGCAGTTGGAGATCATAGAGTGTGAGGCTGCTCATGTCTTTAGGCCCTTAACTTGGGATTACCTTAATCAGTAATAATCATTGGCACGGTGTTGATGGTAATTAAGTTGGTGTACTTGGGATTGTGTTCGTTTGAACGTTGGTTTATTTTTTGCTATATATTTTATGTTAGGTGGGTTGGTTAAGTTTGTAAAGCATGAAACACTGTTGGTTTGGAAGGGTTTTGTGTTTAGGTGTGTGAATATATGATGGTAAACCACGGATTTGATCATTGATATGGTTTTGTTCCCTTAATTGGAATGGATGTGGGGCATCATCATTCGCTTAATTACTTGTTGAAAAATGTACAAAGTTAATCGACACAGTCCTGTTGACCTGAAAGTTGAAACTAGTCCTCTAAATAACGAGTTTTTTACTCTTCCATGAAATCAACTTTTCCCAAAAAGCAAAAGAAAGCATTATTTTTTCAGTTCATCGAATACTTCAATTCTTTGCAAAAAGTTGGCCAAAATTCCATCTTATAATTGAATATGTTTAATTCAAGTGAAAGTCTTATTAGCAAATTTTGGATTGAGTTGGGTTAGGTGGTGGGGGTGGGTGATTAAATTTTATTATGAAGGGCCCATTTAAAAGAATTTGTAAACAAACACATTCTAAATATACATGGACTATACTTTTATTCTATTTTTGTAAGTTGGATCGGTTATTAAAACAATTATTTTAAATATAAAACTGTTTCATTAATTTTGTGATGCATTTTAATGATGTTTGTATGAGAAAAAACAAATGAAAATAAAATAATTATAGGTCCATATTTCATATGATATATATATTTGTAAATATTTAAATAATATTTTTTTTGCACTCAACACCATTTAGAGCTAGAGGGGATTATATTGTTTTGAGGTTGCTTCGGTGCTACTGTGCCACCAAAGGAATTGGTTGACTTCTCTGAGCAATGAGTATTTGGAGCCCTTTATTTTTTGGTAGAATGAAGAGTTGACATCAGACAAAAAAAAAAGACTTCCTAACTTGTGAAAGCCCATTTAGAAACATGCCTAGTTAAACTCTAACGCAAATTATAAAAAAAAAGAAAAACAATTTTTCATTCTCTTTTTAGCATTAATCTCAATCGTCCATTAAAAACACATGTTGATTCTTCACTCGCCAAATTAGAGCATGCACATAAAAACGTTTAAGTTCAATAAGCAAAATCAGTGAATGCATCTGAATGTCATGATTGAGAATTATTCCTTTGGAATTTGCGTGGGATTGTAAGAACTTCATGGTTCTAAAAAGTAATAATATGGCATAAATTTAAAAATAAATTTATGAAAAATAGTTAAGCATTGTAATTTTATTAATATAAAGTCTTAAAAGTGTGAGTGAGATGTTACTTTTATGAAAAAATTTTACACGCATAAATTCAATTTAGATTGAATTGAATCGATTTTCAAAATAGAATATGAAATTCTATCCAATTTAATAAAAAATTTCAGCTTTTATAATTTTCAATTTGTTAAATTTTTTGTTAATTTAACTTTTGGTTCAGTTTTTGTGGTTTGCATTGAATTGAATTGGTTGATAACACATCTAAATGATAGAAATTAATCCATAAATAACTTTTCTTATAAAGACCAAAATGTATTTTTTTACTGTAAAGACTAAAACAAAAAATGATGTTAAAGAAATTTGTTAAGTGCTAGAAATTCATATTATATCATTAATTTGACACAGTTTTTGGTTAAAATGTAAATAATTTTGGGTATATTTAACTCCCAATTGAATGAATTAATTTAATTGAAGAAGTCACAAAAGTAGTAGTGTTTTCCTTTAAAATATCTCTCTTTTGTGCAGAATTTGGTGAAGTCTGAAATTCAAGGCTACAGCTCCAAAGCCACAGCTATAGCCATGAAATTGTGCAACAAAAAGAGGATTCCAAAGAACTACAGCCAAAGCCATGAATCTGTAGCTACAGTCGTGAGAGAATTAATGCAAGCCAAAGCTACAGCTACAACAGTGAATCCATAGCTATAGCTGTGGAATTAAAATCTGTTCGAATTCTCTTTGTTTTGAAGACCCATAAAAAAAACGGCTGGAAAGAGAAAGAGAAAAAGAGCAGAATAGATCAGAAAGAAAGGACCTTTGGGAGGAAGAAGGAAAGGGAGGAAGAATGGAGCAACGGAAGACATAGGGAGGATCGCTTTAGAACGAGAATCACGTCTGCACTCTTTCTCATTGTAATTTCTGTCTGCATCTTGATATGACCCTCATTATGAGTGACTAATTTCTTTAGGATTGGATTCAATATAACTCCTAACTCAATTACTTCGTGAGTTTATATGATTTTCAGTTTATTTACTTAAGTATGATTATATTCTTAATGCTTAATTCGGCTTGATTACCCGGTTTATGATATTTGGCTTTTGAATTCTGTTAGAAAATGCTTTTGAAAACCTGAACTGAATCACACACCTAATAATCACTTGTACATGGAATAGACTTGGAGTTGTTAGCCACATATGTTCAAGTTGTGTTCTTAATGCAATGTATTAATCTTAAAACATAGAGAAATCATGTTGTAAGATTAATTACCTTAGGACTTAATTTTGAGGGATCTGGTTAAGTTATGTAATGAACATGGAAGTAATAGAATTTAAATCATATTTATTCAATGAAGATAAAAGAGTTAAAAAGTATATTTGAATCCGACCTCTTCTTGCATAAATTTTTTTACTAAATTTTAATTTGTTGCTTTTATATATTTTAGAACAAATCAATATTTTATCATATTTTTTATAGTTTTATATATAACAAGAAAGAAAATTACTATTATCAATAAATCTATGAGGACGATATCAAATTACTATATTGAAACTTGATTTGTTTGTCAAGTGTTATAAAAAAGGCCATCAAAACTAAATTTATAATTAAATCTAATCTTTTCTATACACATATATATTCCAAAAATACATTTTAAAACATTAAAAAAAAATCCTAAAGATATCTTCTAATTATATATTTAGTTAGCTTTACGGTTAGGCATGAAATGAATATGTTGTGGAAAAAGATGAGTTTAGAAACTCTTGCTTTTGTGGTGTGTGATATAGCGTAACTTTGAGGTATATGCAACATTTTAAATAAAAATAAAAGAGTCAAATAACTTTCATTATATTTTATTTTTTATACATTTTTTATCTATGTATAAAATTTAAATAACATAAAAATACATTAATTATATTCTCAATAGTTATCTGTCAAAATGTAGGGTGAGAGACTTTCTTTGAAAAATTTTGTTAACCTTAATATTAACTTTCTTTCAAAAATATAATTTGTTGTACTTGTATATTCTCAATATAATAAATATATTCCATCTCAAAAAAAAGTACATCACTTTTAGTTGTCTCGCCACTAAAATTATAAAATTAAAGCTAACACTTTTTTATAATTAAAAAATTATAAAAGCTAAATATAATTGTACAGGTAATTAACGTTACCAAAATTAAAATTCCATATAACTTAATATATAACAGAAAAAAGTACAATCAATCTCAATTTTTAACTTTGCATGCTAAAAAAGTAAATAGTATACATAATCTGCAACATGTTTAGGTTCAAGTTTGAATGAAGAACAAATAAGAATTAATTTTTATTGAAGCATGGAATTTTATACAAAAGTGACAATATAGAAAATTTAAAAAAGAAATGTTCTTGAACAATGCTCATATTGGTGGTCATGGAGAATAGAACAAATAAACACAAGTTGATTTTAACCCCATAAAAAAATTACATTGAAAAGACAAGTGACATTTGTTTGATTGCAACAACAACCTTTGGCTCAAAATGGCTAGTGTGGCCACTCCTTGATCCCAAGTTGTCTCAAACATATTCACCACAAACTTGGGAAGAAAAGGGAACCCCTTTTAATTAGGATTCTAAAAGTTCACGAAAGCATGCACTTGGACAAGAGAAAGAATAAGACCTATTCAAGTTATGGTCACCTTCATGACACGACACTTAGAAAATCTTACACTTTGAAATTCCGTGCCTTAAATGCTTGGAAATAGAAGCACCATAACGTAGACGAAAAGCATGACCGGGAATTCCAATGTACCCGAAGAGAGGAATCAAATGTTGATAAATCATTTTATTTGAAAAATAAAAATATTTTGTTGATAAAATTTTGTCCTATATCACCTCATGTCTCATTTAATCAATGATAGTCATTATATTTTACCATCAAATAGTTATCACATTATTTTTTACAGTTCATTTTATATATATAGCTGTGGAATAAAATAAAGAAATATAAGGAACCCATTAATTCAATAGTTAAAATTGCCAACTTGTTCTATAAAATGTTCTTACTAAAAAATTTTGACAAGTTAGCATAGTTGTATGTTTAAATTTTGACAAGATAAAGATTGTTCTTGGTATTAGGTGTTTAGATATGGTAGTTAATGGTGATTCTTAGTTGTGAAATGACCATAAATAAAGGTATTTTTTTTAGAAATACTCTAATGTTCAAGTTAATGGAAATTTAACAAAGGTGGATGTATAATAGTGGAATTAATGTGTACTTGTATTCGTGGAATTTTCTCTTTAAATGAATATTAGTTTGTTTGTAGGTTGGCATATTTGGCCTTATCACCGTTTGGTATGGAATATTAAGTTTATTGAATTAAATTCTTATGGCACAAACTCACACATATAACACATTCTTGTTAAATAATTACTTAATTAAACTATTTATCTAAAACAGATCCTAATCATTGATTAATGCAAAAAAGAGTTAAAAATTTACTTACCTCATTCCAGAAAAGTTAAAGGATATAATCCTAAATAAAAATTTGAGTGTCCAACAATAATTACTTATTTGGTACATTTCAGAATTCAGATACATCACTTTAGGTAAGTGGAGGTTGCAATTACACAAATCAAAGTTTACAACTCCACGTTGACTACAATTGAATTGATGCTTAACAATAACAAGTCACTCTCAAACACATTAACCCACATGCTATTGTACAAAAGAAAACAAAACATTGGACCACAAATTCACAACCGTTAAAAAGGGTGACACATAGGTATAAATGAGAAAAATATTAAGTGGTCTGAAACTGCCACGTGTCTATGGTCTCGATGAAAACCATGATGCAATACATGACAAAGTTCATAATTTAAATTAATTTTGTTTTTTAGAAAATATTTTGACATATGTCATACAGTAATTGGCTGAGATCATAGACGTGTGATAATCATAAGCATTTAATAATTTCTCAACGTAAAGACAAACAAGTTGAAGTTCAGGATTACTATACCACTGTCCATACATGCACCTGCGTTGGCTAAGGATACAAAACAGCATATTCCTCAAGAGATTGCCTTTGCATTTAGCTTCCAATCACATTTTTCTCTATATCCTCACAGAGAGTAATGGGCAGGTCCTAAAACTTGTAATAGCCTCACAAAGCCAACCAACACAAGTAGATTCTCTCAAAGTTACACCTACTCAAGTTTTTCTCACTGTTTGAGCCATTCAAAGCAGCACCAGAGGAACCAAATTGCCTAGTGCCTGAGATGTCTGGTGTTCTTCTTTGGGTGAGTTGTGGACCCAAAGAGAACCCCATTTCCTTGGTTGGTGTTTCAGGAAGAAGTGGAAGAAGTCATAGGAGGTTTGGATTGTGCAACGAGATCAGCTTTGCAAGTTTTTCACATGCTGTTGCTGACCCTTCAAGGTCCTCAGAAGAGAGGGTCTATGAAGTTGTGTTGAAGCAAGCAGCCAAGGTCAAGGAGCAGAAGAAGGATAGAAAGAGTGGTCTGAATTTGGACAAGCCAATGGAAGGTGATTTGTCCAATGGAGATCTGTTGAATGCTGCATATGATAGGTGTGGTGAAGTCTGTGCTGAATATGCCAAGACATTTTATCTAGGTACTCTCTCTCTATTGTTTGGCATTTTTTGGTTTTTCTTATTCAATTTTTCTTGTTCCAATGAATTTTTTACATATTTTATAGTTCATCATTATATCACGTCACATATTTAGTAACTTGAGTCATTGACCAAATCTTTTGGTTGATTCTAGAGGAATATTCTTTTAAAAGATAATAGAGGGATCTCATCATTAACTTTGCACCATGCCTAAATAATGATTTCACTTTATTGCAAAATGTTAATATGATGATAGAAATGGTTTTTTTTTTTTATTCCTAAGGCAGTGAGAGTCAAAAGTCCATTCCATGCCTTCAAATTTTGGTGCTTACCCTTTGTTGGTCTATTTATTATTTCTTAGTATATGTTGTCAATTTGATTGGTTCCTCGTGAAATGCAAATTTCAGGCACACAACTGATGACCCAAGAACGCAGAAAAGCCATATGGGCCATTTATGGTATGTGTGAAAATTGATTACCTTAATTGACATGCTACAGCAACTTATCCACTGAGGCTTGTGGTCCAATTTTTGAAATTGACTACACTTTGGGCATTTCAGTGTGGTGCAGAAGAACAGATGAGTTAGTGGATGGTCCTAATGCTTCTCACATCACACCAAAGGCCTTAGATAGGTGGGAGCAAAGATTATCCGATGTTTTTGAAGGTCGGCCTTATGATATGTATGATGCTGCCCTTTCAGATACAGTCTCAAAGTACCCAGTTGATATACAGGTAGATCACATGCCCAAAAACTTGAATTTGAAATTGAACCAGCTATCTTCCCTTGTTTGATAGACAAGTGGAAAAGAAAAGAAAAAATCTTTATACATCAAAATTCAAAATAGTCAACCAGGAAAATGATGGTGCTCAAAGCCACAAAACATTTGAGGATAATGTGATTTTACTTGCTTGGTTTAGCTTAGTTCGAGAAAAATGATCATTTTTTATTATAAATTTCTGAGAGAGCTTAAAACAAAAAAACAATAATTTCTCCTGAAAATATGTGTACTTCAGAAAAAAAAAAATTAATGGAATTCAGTTGCTAGTTGATGCCTGAAATGTAGTGAGTAATGAGTAAGGAATTTGTGTTCCACAAGTTTTGTGGTAATTGTGTAAATTATAGTATCTATTGCTCAATTATGTATAAATTACTTATCAGTTAGCTATAATAGGAGGTACATATTTTTATTTGCTAAACTAAAACTGATCCAATTTACATTGAATTGTCTTTTTGAATAGCCTTTCAAGGACATGATTGAAGGGATGAGGCTGGATCTGAGAAAGTCAAGATACAATAACTTCGATGAACTTTACCTTTACTGCTACTATGTTGCTGGGACAGTGGGCCTTATGAGTGTTCCAGTGATGGGGATAGCACCAGAATCAAAGGCTTCAACAGAGAGTGTCTACAATGCTGCTCTGGCACTTGGCATTGCAAATCAACTTACTAACATTCTCAGAGATGTTGGAGAAGAGTAAGGAATTTTGCATACAACAATGTCTTGCATTTGAATCTAAAAACAAAAGAGAAGTTAGAATTATATCCTGCAATTTAAGGATTAGATTCATTCTAAAAATTTAAAAACCTCAATTCTAAGAAATTACACCAACAATCAACAAAAAGGGAAGTTACGTTTAGTATCTACAATATTCAATTGACTTAGGAAATCTTCAAATTAAAAAGAAGTAAGTAAGGGGTGATTTGTTTAATCAAGAAGGGTATGTGGTGTTATATTGTTAAATAAATTTAGGAGGGTTTGAGTTGGGTAAAAAAAGAAGGGGTATTAGGTGTATTAAACCTTTTGGGGTGTAAGTATAATTTACTCTAGATTATTTGTTGGAAACAAAGTTTTACCTTATTGCTTAGCCATTTTAACCCCTTAGCATTCAACAACATTATGTTATATAATCATTTCTCGTTCTTGATCTCATTGTAGTGCTAGAAGAGGAAGAGTATATCTTCCACAAGATGAATTGGCACAAGCTGGCCTATCAGATGATGACATTTTTCGTGGGAAAGTTACTGACAAGTGGCGCAGTTTCATGAAAGGCCAAATACAAAGGGCAAGGATGTTTTTTGATGAGGCAGAGAAGGGAGTTTCAGAGCTCAACTCTGCCAGCAGATGGCCAGTGTGGGCATCTTTGTTACTGTATAGACAAATATTAGATGCTATTGAAGCTAATGATTACAATAACTTCACTAAAAGAGCTTATGTAGGAAAAGTCAAGAAGCTCTTATCATTACCTACAGCTTATGGAAGAGCATTTATAGGCCCCGAGAAGTTAACCCAAATGGTTACAAGATGAATGTAATGTTATTCTGGTGAAAATCAAATGGCTTAAGCTTGTAAATTTTGTTCACTAGAAATCAGAAAGCTATCACGTGTACAATTTTTTCAAGTTTTATTTGTATACATCTCAAATAAACAGTCTTAAAGAGAAATCCATTCATTATTCAGTTTGCAAGTAAATATTTTGTTTTCCTCCTCTCTCCATCAGACACACAAGCAAGTATTCTTTTTAGCGTCATATGCAAAACAGCTCTTGACGTGGTAAAAAAAAATCCCAGACAGAGAATATGTTTTTAAAAAAACATTATTTTAAGAATTTGTTTTTTTGGTCAAATTTCTACTGACTTGGGCGTGAAGTGTTTCTTGCATGAACACTATCCTTTGGAGATCACCTTAACTTGTACCCTGTACTAGGAATTGACCCCTCCCCGGACCCATTGGTGCACATCATAGTTATTTTGGATATAGTTTTTTTTTTTCTCCTCCTCATTGACTACCTAGATTAGATGATAATAATCAATTTTGTTGTGTGTCATTGGAGTGACTAGTCATGAAGTAAAAGACTCATCTCTGTTAGTTCTTATCTCTGTTAGTTCTCAAATTTTATAGTCATAATTTTGAAGTAAAGTTTCTATCCTGTTACTACGTGGTGTTAAAATCCAAAGAAAATTGACTAGTGAATGGGAGAATTCGACCTTGGGGAATGGAATTCTAGAATTGCAAAAACAAATAAAGAAATCAGTAAAAACAGGAATACTCCTTAAAAGCCCGAATCACGACCATTATCAAAGGATTATTCAGTCCTATTATATAAAAAATGTAGGCTAATGCAATAAAGGAAGACGAAGTTTAGAACAGAGATCCTTTGTTACTTATATGTCCATTTATACAAGGTGTTTCTTTACAAACTAAACCATACCATCATGCTCTTTATCTCCTGCAACTTAGTCTATTGATAGCATGATACCATCACAATGGCCTAGACTAGCACTTAATCTATGGAAAAATAAAAAGATGTCGAAAGCATTTGCAACTATGACAGCGGGAGATGCATGAAAGGCCTCAGCTGCAAATGTTTCAAACTCTGGTCCATGTTGACTTGGACCATCACAGCAAGCATTGTTTTGCTTTACTTATTATCTGGCCAAATATCCACCAATCCACAACATTGCTATGCCCTTCACCCATGATTATATTTGGTTTAAAGTTTGACATCATTATGTAACCATCTTCTCTCCCAAACACATTCTGGAGGTTCAAAGTCTTTGGAGATGATTCCAAATATGAGCGAGTAATCCAAAGCAAGAAGAACTTCTGCCACCTAAAACCTAGAAATAAGAAATAAATATTAGAAATATGACAATATTGCGTTATTATTATTAACATAATAGACTATTTTAGCACCAAAATCATACAGAAGACAGTATTTTTAACATTAAAATTTAAACTCGATCTAAGAAATTTCTTTTGGATTAGAACCAATTGTTCAAGCAAATTAACATGAAATAACTTGTAACTTACCTAGTGAAATCATTCAAATAATAATTGTAATTTGAGAAGTTAACTAAGAAATGGATTATTCAAATAGTATATGAAGTTAACTAAGCCATAATTTCTTAAATAAACAAAACTGAGAGAATTCCTAGTGTGAATAATGTAGAAATCTAGAAAGTGAATATGAAACTCATGGGGTTATGAGTAAATATTATGGAGCCTTTCAAGATATAACAGTAAAATGTGCGTTTTAGTTATTTCCTAAAATTAAAGCAAAAAATTGAACTTGATGCGTAATGGGTCACTGGAAATGCAATGCATTTATAGTTATTATTGAGGTTAATTATTGGTATGATAAAGAGTACAATTCGTAGCTGCAATAGATTTATTTATAAGTAAAATCTGTACCATATTCAAAGTGTTTTATTTAGTTGTCATCTTCTTGACAAGGTAACATTGTATATACTATTGAGTCTTGAGAATAATTTTGTTTACGGATACTGAGATTACCATGCAAGTTTGTACATTTAATCCTTAATATCAGATATAAGATACACTACTCTGCACTTTGTTTTCACTGCACTGATTCAGGAAAGAACTTAGCATGTTCAAATGAATACATGATCACAACAATGCAACATAGCATACCACTAACCATAAAAATGTAATCCGATGAATCACGAGCAGGCTATTAATGATATTTTTAATTAAAAAGAACAGAGTGCTAATACCAAGGAGGGTGAGAGGTGGAAGCTACACATCCTCTCGGGTTCATGACAACCGGGAAAAAGGCCCTCCTGAGGGCTGCAAGACCCTTCTTCATCATCTGCATTTATGCAAGCTCTATGATAGCTCAAGAACTCGTTCTCATCCTTCAAATTCTGCACATGAATCAGAGATTTTTATTATAAAACTGTTAACTGATTTGAAATCCAGGGCACTGATGGCCACCAACACTAGTGGGTCTTAAATCATATAAAAAATTTTGAAGGCTTTACCATTGGATGATTCCTGCCTGCCGATGCAGCAGCTCATATTATGACTTTATCATTTATCATGATGACAGGAATGTGAGCAATCTTAGAGAAGTGTTTCCCTTTCTGATTTCAATACCTTTTTTCTAGTGAAGGGCACCTCTTTATCCACAGTAATTCAAGAGACGATGGCAGTTGATCTTCTGCCAATGAACCAAGCCTTCCACGATACCGGATTTCGAGCTCACAGAGAGAAGTGAGATGTTGAAGCCCATTTAGATCATCAAAAGGCGTCTGACAATAGAAGATTACAAGCTTTCTAAGAGAAGTGGGCAGTGATCGCTCCTTCAGCAAGGTGTTGAGGACATTTTCTTCCCCAAAACCTTTAAGAGAAAGATGCGACAGAGAAGTGAGGCATTGGAATTGGAAACATAACTCTGTTTAGACATAAGTGATAGTATTCCAAAATCAGCATCAAGTCATTCTAGACTGGAAGGCAACCACCTTGGGGACAATAATGCAAGCTGTGGAAGCATAGAAAGGTTCAAGTACCTTAGACAGGGAGATCCATCTCTTGTGGAAGTGACCTAAGCTTCTCACAATCATTGATATTACCAAATTCTAATTAGAAGCAGCCTCTCCACCTTTGTTAGTAATTTCTTCCAAGTTGGGACAACAAATGATAAGAAGCCACTGAAGAGCTGGGAAGCAGTCTGACGGAAAGGACATGAAAGAATTGCAGCTCTTATTGATATTTTTAAAAGTCAAACCTTGAAGACAATTGGCATTGAGTATCATTCTTGGCAAACACCGCAAGCTGTTACACTTTTCAATTGATAGTACACCATAAGACAAGTTGTCAACCAAAGATAACAAACCCTCTCCCCCTTCTCTAACACTCATTTCTTCAATTGGGGTTTTTCAGTGCAGATAGCATCAGTTGGCCTCTAGTTGGTTGCACTCTGTGATGTGCACCTCTTTCAATGAAGGTAAATGGTTGGGCAAATTTCCTCTCAACATGGGGTGCTTGGATAAACGCAAATGCTTTAGACAAGGAAAAGGAAAGTTGCTACTTTCACCTTCAAATGGTAGGAACTCCACCCAGTTTGACATCTCTCCAAACTCAAGACTTTCCAGCAACGGAAATGGATGAAAGGAAAGGGAATTTGCATTCTTGCATTAGAACTCGTGACCAACTTGCTTCACCATTCTCATCCTCTTAATGACAAGCTACTCAAGAAAAGGTAATTGTCTAAATGGCGGAAGCAACATACAATAGTTGCAATCACTAATACAAATGACAACATTAGAATATGAAGATACCGCAGGAGCACCAAATTGCCAATTGATTTAGGTAGCTCACTAATATTTTTGTAACCAAACAATGACAGTATTCTCAAACAATGTTGTTTCGCCAACCAACCATACAACACTGATTTGGTCAAGTAACATTGATAATACAGAGATTGTGGTATAAAGGTGCGCAAACACTTTATCTCATCCACACCCTGAAATACAGTTTCTAGGATTTTACTGTCTTTCAAAGTAGCAAGAACTTCTCCCAGATACAAGTCTAGCTAAATCATAAATGAGGTCACGCATTCGAAACTTTTCCTCTTCTTCAGCTTTGTCTTTTTCAAGTAAGGATCTAAGTAGTAATTCATTAAAGTATTCCGAACCTATGGATTCCATTGCTTGACCCCTTTGGATTGTTGTAGAAAGCTTCAGGCATCCATGACAAAATCAACTCCTTCCTATTCAACAAATGCTGTTTTGGGAAAAATGAACAATAAGCAAAACATCTTTTCAATTGGCTGGAAGATGACGATAACTTATGCGTAAAGCTGGAAAAACATCATCATGTGCCCATAAGCTTCTGTCCAGAATTCTTATCCACTCCTCTACATCAACTTTTGATCACAGAAGACCTCCCAAAGCTTTTGCAGCTAATGGTATGCCATTGCATTTTATTGCAATATTTCTACCAATTTCTTCAAGGCTTGAATATCTGTCATAACCTTCATTTCTGAATACATGATTTGCAAGTATTTGCCAACAGTTTTCATCTATTAGATGCTTCAGCTTGTGAATGCGAAGTGTATGTGTGATGTTAGCAACTCTTGGTTGTCTGGTCTTCACAACGATCTTACTTCGCTTTTCCCGCTGCTAAAAGGTGTTATTCGGTGATGCCAATCATTATAATTGTTGTTCCAGAGGTCATCAAGTACTAGCAAAAACTTCTTATCTTTTAAGTTGTTCTATAGTTCAACACGAAAAACATCTAGTTTAGTAATATTACAATTTTAAGTGTGATAGACTCCGATTTTCTTGGTTACCCTGAAAACATCAAAATCATCAGCACGCGCAAGCTTTCAAATCAAAATGTTTGTTCACTTCACTATCATTATAAAGGCATTGAGCAAGGATTGTTTTGCCGAGACCCCATCATCACTTCTACATTATTATTGCTCTCATCATCATCGTCATAAAATATAAGCATGTTTCGTAACTCGTCTTTGTCATCCTCTCTAGCGACCACAAGTTCAACGAACAAATATGTATCTTGGGTATAAGAGACTCTCCTAGAAACACACTGCAAACCAATAATATCTTTCTGTTACACGAAATGTTCTAGCCTTCCCGTTATTGCTTCAAGGTTGGAATTCATGCTCCTGCAGAATTGACTAAAAGGAGAAGAATGTAATGATTTCACCTGAGTAGAAAAGCTTTTAGATTGTCCCTCCACCTTGCCTCCCAAAGATTCACTGTTGATTTCATCCAACAAATCTTCTGCATCCAAGACAGCATCTTTCAACTCATCAAGCCATGCCTTCACATCATTATAAGCGTCATTGAGTACAGCATTAACAGCGAGCAGCTTTATCCTCAGCTCATCCAATTATTTTTAAATTGATGTAGTGACTGAGTCTATACTGAAGTTTTTTGCATATATAAAAATTCAAAATCAAAACTTTATTTAATCAATACTGAAAGGAAAGCAGTTTGCCACTATGTTATCTTTTACTAATACGTGGGAGTTGTTTTGAATGAAAATAGAAGATAGGATAAATATTTTATTTTTAAATTAAAAAATTTATATAATATTTATAAAAGTAAATAAAAGATTAACAGATTTATCAATTTCATAAACATCATGTATTTTTTTGAATTTATATATTACTCCTGTTTCTATTTATTTGTCGAAAGAGAGAAGAAGAAACTTATTCCTCGCTCTCTCTGTTTAAAAATTCAACACATTAATAATTGTTATGCTTTCCTACTTATATTTTTTGTCCGTATAGAATATTTATACTATTTGAGTAGTCTAAGAGTGCAATGAATTTTTTGTGTAATTTTTTTCTTTCTATGAACAGATAAATAGTAATTGGGGTAGTATTTCCTGACAATTAACCAGAGAATAGGATTTTGAACTAAATTTTCACCTTTACTAAATGATAAGTTATATTAATGTATCCAAGCATTTATTAAGGGATAGCAGAAGATTTTGAATCCGTAGTTTTACAATTAGTTTAATTTTTTGATCCTGCTCAAGGATGTTTTCAATGTGTCTGCTTTTGGTGCTAGATTGGCTAAGAAGAAAGGGTTTAAAGGATCCTTTATAGAAGCAAGATCTAATAATGCTAAGGAATATCAGAGATCTGTGTTGTTAATATTCAGCCTGGCTTTAGAGTAGTTGTCAAATACATCAAGTTCAAGTCTTCTATAGGCTGAAACATCAGAGTAAGGATCAAAATCACATTGATAAAGTCATGTGATCTTTACCATAGGAGTTGGTGCAACCTTGGCTGCTAGGAGATTAGCATCAGATTGTATGTCTAATGCATACTTTCCTTGACAGATGTTGATTCCTCCACATAAATTAAGAGGGCAACAGATTATACTATAACATGATATATTTGTTAACAATGATTAAATTATTAGTTAACAAAATGTCTTAAAAGTTTTTGACATAAGAATAGATCATTGATAAGTTGAAAATAGATTACCAGTTTGTTTACTAATTGATACTGTTGTTAATCAATAATTTACACAGTTAAAAAGTTTATTATATGGGTACAATCTTGTGTAGGAATGAATGAATTTTAAATTGATAAGACTCTGCAACAAATAATAAACTTGAAAGAAGAGGAAAAAGTTATATTATATACAATAAATCTTTGCATAAGTTTCACTTCTAATTTTAATATTAAGTGTTTTTTATGTCTCTTCTTGCTTTTGATTTATAAAATTACATCTCAATTTACCATGAAATTCTTTTAACACATCATGAAATTAACATTCTTATACTGTTAAGTATAAGCTGGGTCATAAGTAGATCATTTTGACCTTTTATTGGACTAATGCAACTCATTCATCTCAACTTTATCTCAGTCAATTCAATAGTAAGTCAAATTAAATTAAATTGTCCAGTAGTGAATACTCATTGGATATGATGTATATCACACTTTTACATTATGAACCAATATGTTTAAGTTGGGTTCAAGTCCATTGACATGTACTTAACTCATTCCGTTTAAAGATTAACTTAGCACTAAAGGATCTTTGCAACTTCTATTTTTCATTTTTCTTTCTGTTGGACCATCCTAATGATGGGCTTAGCAATTACTAAATTAGTTATGTAAATTTTTTTTAAAAAGCAATATTATTTTTTATTTTTTGTAATTTTGTATCCTCTTAACCTCTCCCTAGTATCATTCGAGATCACTTCTTTAAGTAAAAGAAAATGTGAACATATATGAATATATTTTATCACATTTAATAATTAACCATGAGCTTATGCAAGTTCATTATAGTCTTTTAGAGTGATTAAAGTAAAAAAAAAATTAAAAATATGAAACCTGTAATGTCAAATATACACAATCAAATATGTTACAATAGAAAAAAAGAGAGAGAGAAAATACAAAAATGCAAAACTTAAAAGTGATTAAATGACTGTGACTTTCATTTACAGACAAATTTAAAAGATTTCTATTACTATTATTTGTTAATACAAAATATATTTTCAAAGTGTATTTTTAACCTTTTAAACATAATAGCTTATAACTCTTTCTAATAATAATGACTGAAATTTAAGAAATAATAAAAAAATCAAGTGAATTCATATTAGTGGGATGCATTTTAGCTTTTCTCCTTCAAATTTCAAATTCAACATATGTTGATTCAAGTAAAAATTATAAGCCACACACACAAATTTAAAGTATATCAGTTAAATATTCAAAAAATAGTATCTTTTACCGAAAACAAAGGTTTTGAAAGATTATATTATATAATTTACATACTTAAACCAAAATAATATCTCCATCACTATTTTTTTTAAATAATTTATTAACATAAAAATTCTGAATAACTTTATATGCATTCATTGAGTGTAAATTGATGGTTTATTAATGGCTTAAATATATTTTTAAACTTAATATTTTTGTAAAATTTTAAATTTTTTTAAAAAATTGTATTTGTCTCTCTATTTTTTTTTTCAAAATTTATGTTTTATGATTTGGTCTTTCTTTGTTATTGTGACTTCTTAAAGAAAAATTTGATTTGTAACAACCTCCTATTTAATTACATCAACATTTGTCAGGTACCAAGAATAAAAGATATTAAATTTAAAAAAATTAAAATCAAAACATATAGATAATTAAATAATACTAACATGTTATTTGATTTGTGGAGAGCAGAAAGATTTTACGATCTTTTCATGTTTAAAGCAACATTTTGGAAGGAACTAATAAATTATTTATTTTTGCACCGCAGAGTGTCATTAAATTAAATTATTTTTAAAAATAGATAATTAAAATTATATTACATAACTATTAATAATAAATATTCTATTATATTAAATAAAAAAATAAATACATGGTATATAACAAAAGTTATTTGGTACGATAAAAAATTAATCCTAAAAAACACTCCTAAAATATTCAACTGTAACTTCCCAAATGTGAGAATTTAGAGAAAAAAATTAAATTAATGAAATAAATTATCTTCAATTTAAGATATTATATATATATATACATAATTATTTTAAATATATAATAATTTTTTTTATTTCTCTTGGTTGTCTAGTAAAATTAGATATTTGCGTAGGACTAAAACTAAATTTTAAAAATAAAATTCACTCTGAAATCTTGAAATGAGAGAAATTTTTGGGTGATTTACAAAAAAAAATAAAAAATACATAAATGTCGTGTTACTATTAGTTAAGACTATAGTTATCCGAAATCATGAAAAATTTTAAATAAAAGAATATTAAAATTATTTTTTTCTTATCATATTTTTTTTTCAAAAAAACTATTTTTATATTATATTATTATTTGATAACTTAATTAAAAAATCATCTCTCAAAAAATTTAGCTCTTAAAGTAAGAAAATGGGTAAAAAAAAAAAATTATCTCATAATTTTAAGTCGATTATATTTATATTCAATACCCACTTAAAACAAAACCTTTCCACAAAACCTTCCCACCAACTAACTAAAACTTCTTGCCTCTCTTCCCCCAACCAAAGCATGAAGTTGGGTGGCAGTTGGCAAGGCACAAAATTTCGATTCCATCTCTACCGAATCTGACGAAGTTGTTCAAAGGTTCATAATCTGCAGCACTTAACTACGTGCATTCAAATTTCTAAGTGAGTAAATAATGCCTAATTTTCTCATTACAAGATTAATTGCAAATGCATCATCATTCACACACTTCAACAACAAGGGTACCCTAATCCAATTTGCTTCTCTGCTGCAACAAAAACACTACTGTGCTTCACTTTTTCTCTTCAACTCATTCACTTCTCATACAAACAACCCCAAAGGTGACACCTTTACAGTGTCTTACCTCATCAACTCATGTGGGGTGTCTCCAACATTGGCTATCAAACACTCCCAAAAGATGAATTTTGAAAACCCAGATGGCCCAAATGCTGTCCTTCATCTTCTCAACAACTATGGCTTCTCCAAAACCCATGTTGCAAAATTTGTGGCTAAATATCCAAGGATACTTACTGCAAAAGTAGAGAATAACCTTTTGCCTAAACTCAAGTTCTTTAGTTCCATTGGGGTTTCCAACATTGACATGCCTGAGATGTTAATTGCTAACCCCTTTATCTTTGGAAGGAGCTTGAAAAAGTGTCTCATCCCACGTTACGAGATCCTAAAGAGTGTAGTTTGTGATGATAAGGAGGTTGTTAGAACTTTGAAAAAATCAGCATATGCTTTTACATATTGTAACGTAAGGAATATTTTGGTTCCAAACATTGAGATTTTGAGGCAATGTGGTGTGCCTCAAGCTTCAATCTCTCTATTGATGGCACATTATCCGCATGTAGTGTATTTTAAGCATTCCAAATTTGTTGAAGCTGTCAAGAAAGTTGAGCAAATTGGGTTTGATGCTTTGAAAACAACTTTTGTATTGGCCCTTCAAGTGCTTTTAACAATGAGTAAAGAGGTTTGGGAATCAAGAATTGAGGTTTATGAGAAGTGGGGTTGGAGCCATGATATGGCAATTCAAGCATTTAGGACATTTCCCAATTTTATGAAGTTGTCTGAGGAGATGGTTACAAAGAAAATGAGTTTCCTGGTGAAGGATATGGGTTTGCCATCAGAAGTTATTGCTAAACGGCCTCAGCTTCTAGCCTACAACTTGGAGAAGAGGATTATCCCTAGATTCTCAGTAATTAAAATCTTGCAATCAAAAGGTCTGTTTGAGAATAATTTGTCCATAGGTTCCCTAATGTCCTTATCAGAGGAAAATTTTTTGAAGAAATTTGTCATCAATTTTCAGCAAGATTTTCCTCACCTACCAGATGTCTACCAAGATAATTTGATTAATTGTCAGAAAGTTCTTTGAAGGTTTTTACTGGCTATTGTCCGATGCTAAACTGAACTTTGAGTTTTATCTGATTACACTTTTGTGTGTCAACATTTTCAGTTTCATTTCACTTCAGTAGAGGGACTTCTGGTGTAGCGTATTGATTTTATAGTCAAATATAGCAATCCACTTCTGGTGATTTTCAATTTATGTATCTTGATTTATTTATGTCGATGGCATGTGACACATTAAAAGAAAACTCCTATGTTTGGTAGGTTAGAGATGATGATTCCAATGAATTTTGTGTTGACGCTACATTTTTGTTTTCGACATGTTTATATATTATGGGAAGCACTTGTTTCTTTCCTGTTATTTATTTTTTTGTCACATAACCACACTACAGTTTTTTCATATGTTTTAAGCAAAAATGACATATACTGTGGTCAGTGGCTTGTCTATACTTAAAACTACCATAAACTATGTGGAATGCAGTGTGATGCTGATATGAGCTACTAGACAGAGGAGAGCAGAGATTAACTGATGTTTCTAAAGGCTTCCCTTATGATATGTTTGATGCTGCACACTCACATACAGTCTCAATGTACCCAGTTGATATGCAGGTGGATGATCATGCCCAAAACTGGAGTCTGAAACTGAAACTTCTATATTTCATTCTTTAGATTTTGATAGGTTTAAAAATGTATATAGTAGGAGAAAAAGGGAGAACTCATAAGTTGTAACTAACTAATTCAGTAGTTAGGACACTAGCCCTTTTAGCAATATAAATAAGAGCTCGGGGTAGTTAGTGAAGAGAGTTTTTTTAGGATATAACTAGGCTGGTTTGGAGAGGGTGGTCTCTCGAATTACCTCAGGGCATAGCAATTGTGTAATTATTCCTATTCTTAATTAGGACCATGTTGGTGTAGCATTGGGAATTACAGTTTTGCAATAAAGAGGCATTCTTTCATATTTGAATAAGGTCACTATACCCAAAAAATTTCCAATCCCAGTCATAGGAGAGTTATTAGATGAATTGGCAGGAGCAACACTATTTTCCAGGCTGGACTTAAAATCTGGTTATCATCAGATTTTAATAAAAAATAAGAGGTAGAGAAGACAGCCTTTTGAACACATGAAGGTCACTACAAATTTCTGGTGATGCCATTTGGATTGACAAATGTAGCCTCCACTTTTCAAGCTCTCATGACTGAGTTACTTCAGCCTTCCCTTCCGAAGTTTGTGGTGGTCTTTTTTATGATATATTAGTGTACTGCCCCTCAGTTGAGCTGCACTTAGCTCACTTGAAAGAGGTGTTGCAAGTGTTACAAGTACACCATACACAAATTAAAGGTGAACAAAAAGAAATGCACCTTTGGGCGGCAAAGTCTGAAATATCTAGGTCATATTATTTCAGCTAATGGTGTCTCAGCTGATCCAAAAAGTAGAAGCAATGTGACTTTGGCCTGTCCCTAAAGATCTCAAAAGTTTACAGGGATTTTTGGGTTTAACTGGCTAATACATATGATTTGTGCGTGGTTATGGGAAAATTGCACAACCTTTGACTCAGTTATTGAAGGAGGATGGTTTCAAATGGAGCACAGAAGCACAAATGGCTTTTGAGGAGTTGAAAACAGCAATAACCCAGCTACCTATTCTTGCAGTCCCTGACTTTGTGAAACCTTTTGTTGTGGAGACTGATGCTTCATGTAAAGGTTTAGGGGCTGTTCTATTACAAGAAGGCAAACCTTAAGCCTTTTGGAGTCAAGCACTTTCTGTATAGAGGGGGCAGAATAAGTCAGTTTATGAAAGAGAGTTGATGGCTGTGGTACAAGCTGTACAGAAGTGGAGGCATTACTTAATGGGCAGTCACTTTATCATCGTTACTGATAAAAAAAAAAAAAAAGGTCTCAAATTCCTCACGGAACAAAGGCTATTGACATAGGAACAGTTTAAATGGGTCTCTAAGTTGATTGGGTATGAGTTGAGATTCGATATAGACGACAAGAAAATTCAACTGCTGATGCACTTTCTACTAAATCCATATTTTCAGCCATGACAGTGTTACAGTTTGATGAATGGGAGGACAGGGATGATGAAGTATGGAAGGACACTTACTTACAAACCATAATATAGGAGTTACTTTGAGAGGGGGAAAATTATACTACAAGGGAAAACTGGTTCTGCCTAAACAGTTTTCGAGGATCCCAACCATCATTCATGAACTCCATAGTTCACCTACTGGAGGACAGTCAGGCTATTTCAGAACCTTCAAAAGGGTGGCTGGAGTGTTATATTGGGAGGGTATGCGAAGGGATATCAAAGAGTTTATTATGCAATGCAATATTTGTCAACGAAATAAGCATGAGACCTATCTCTTGTAGGATTATTGCAGCCATTGCCTATTCCAATGTAGGTCTGGTCTGACATTTCTATGAATTTTATCTTATTGTTGCCTAAGGCTATGTTTGAGAGTTAGATTTAGGAGAGGAGGGGAGGGAAGGAGTTTAATCTTGTTTAGGAGTTGCTTAATTAGAAGAGGAAGGTTTCGGGAGTTTTTTTAAATCTTCCAAAAGCTTATTTTTTGAGTTCCCTCATTTTAGGAAGTTTGATCACTCCCACTCTTTCTACTATTTACAAATAAGATTTTAATTTTTTTTAAAAAATGTTAATTTTTCATGTGACAATTTTTTAAAAAAAAATTTAAAAATAAAAATATTTTTAAAATTATTTATATAATTAAACTCTCTTGTCACTCTTTCTTCTCAATATTAAACATCCAAACAAGAAAGGAGTTTAACCTCATTCTCTCTCCCTTTCTTTCTCCTCCTTTTTCTTTCAAACTTTTCTCCTTCTTTCCCCTCCAAACTTTCAAACAAACCAAAGCACTCAAGGTAGGGATACCATTATGATGGTAGTGGATAAACTTATTAAATGTGGCCATTTTATGGCACTTAGTCATTTGTTCACCGCAGTGGACATAGCTCATATCTTTGTAAAAGAAATTGTAAAACTCCATGGCTTTTCCTCCACCATCGTTTCCGATAGAGATCAAATATTCTTAAATGCTTTGATGGAGTTATTCAAACAAGCTAACACCAAATTGAAATTCAGCAGTTCTTACCATCTACAAACTGATGGTTAAATAAAGGTAGTGAACCACTCTTTAGAAACATATCTACACTTCTTGCCACTTGGATCAACTCACCGATATTCTCAGAGATGCCAGAGTAGAGTAAGGATCTTTGAATAAAAGCAATGCCTTGTATTTGAATCTAAAAACAATAGTGATGTGACAATTACGCGTTGTAATTATAGTAAACTTCAAACATTAAAACTTAATCCCAAGAATTGAATAGAAATAACTACATTAACAAATGGGATGCTCACCAAGTGGGGTTGGGAAAGGGTAAATGTACACTGCCGGCCCTAACCTTGCTCTAACAAAGAGGTTTTTCAAGTATTGGGATGCAGCAACCTTACTGTTATGTCAAGGCTCACCCTAGAAAAATAACTACACCGGATTCAACTTGTCTTAGGATTGTGTTTAATTTCAATTTTGAATATAGTTTGAGATAGAACTAAGAAGAAATCCTTCCGTTATAATGACTTTCCTTTTCATTAATCCCAAAAAAATGATGTATTTTTCCTTTCCCATACCCCAGTGAGATATCTATATTAGCCATGTGAATCTATGGTTTACACTAATTTTTTCAAATTTAAATAAAATGATTTGTTAAGAGTTGTATGTAACTACGTATCCTTGATCATTTTAGTGCTAGAACAGGAAGAGTATATATTCAACAAGTTGAATTGTCATAAGCTGGCCTATCAGATTTTGACATTTTCAGTGGGAGGGTTACGGACAAATAGTGCAATTTCATTAAGGGCCAAAACAAAGAGCCAGAATTTTCTTTTGATGAGGCAGAGAGGGGAGTTTCAGAGGTATATGGCCAGTGTGCATCTTTGTTGTTGTAAGGCAGATATTCGATCATATTGAAGATAATGAGCATAATAACTTCACCGAAAGAGCTAATGTAGGATAAGTTAAGAAGCTCTTGACACAACTTGTCACTACGTGGAAGAGCACTTCTAGTCCTCAAAAGTTGAGGAATGCAATTCCCCATGAACATCAAACAGTCTGAGCTTTCAAGTTCTGTCCACTAGATATCAGAGTGCTTTGAAGAGAAATCCATTCATTGTTCAGTATGCAAGCAAATATATTGGTCTCCCCCTATGGATGGAACGCTTAAGCAACATCCAGCAATAAACTGTTAGTTGTTTCACTTGAAAAAGAAGTTCTGTATTGATGAACATTCCAAACCAAGCTTATCATATTTGGTTATTACTGATTATACTGTAACATGACGTACTTGTTAGAAATTGCTAAATTATTAACATGATAAGTTGAAAATAGATTTCCAGTTTGATCACTAGTTGATATTGGTTGTTAATAAATAATTTAAGCATTGTTAACAGGTTTATGAAACAGAAGAATCTTAAGCATGGGAATGATTAAACTTTTAGATGGGAGATGCAGCACTTGTTGGAACAAGTGTGTATGTTTAAGACTTAAAGTTATCATATACTTCATTTTAGTTATAATAATAAAGTATTATTTTCTTTCTTTATCTTATATACACTATTTTGTCATAATAATAATTTATAATTTATTTGATAAAAGTCTTTGATTAAAATTATTCTTAATCATAAAATTATTATAAATAACACATTAATAATTTGGATAGATAATGTATATATGATAGTATTCATTAGATTAATATTAATAGATTTCATTCATTAATTTACTTATATAGATTATGCATATATGGATGTAGTCATTAAACTGAATAAGAATTTTTTATTGTTAATATTGTCAATAGAAAATTCTAAATATATATATATATATATAACTTGAAATTATCACAATAATCAATTGTTATATTTTAATTATGTACACCTATTATTTTAGAATACTAGTTGAATAGATACGAGATATAATTAAATCCTCATAGGATTAATGATAATTTAAGAAAGAATTCATCAACTCTACGTAATGAGTTTGACTCTATTAAAATTAAGACATTAGTCAGTAATCGAATGAAAGAAGAGATGAGTTTTCTTAAGTTATTCATGATAAATTAAATTGTTAGAGTACATAAATTATATCATACTCTAAAATTAATTTAAAGCTGTAAGTATGAAAAAATGTTATCTTATTTTTTATTAGTTTTTAAAAGTAAAATACATCACTCCATGTTATCAAGATATACGATGAGGAGTGTTGCTAGAATGCTAGATGTCAATTTTGATTAGTAAATTAATGATTATTAATTTATTATTTGCTTAATATTGAACCTATAGCGTCATATGTTAATATTATAATCTTTGTAAAAGAAGAATTTGTTATTTAATAATTAAAATTTTATAATTTATTTTATCAAATAAATAATATTTTTTTAAGTGAAATATTATTATATTATTTATTAATAAGACAAGAACAAGAACATTAATAATAATAAAAGAGCAGCATGGCATAATTTGTTGTTTGATGACAGATTAAAATTCAAGTGTTAATAGTATATATGTTGATTCAAGTAATTGTAAGATTCACTTTAAATTAAATAAAACTAAAAAAAAGCGATACTCTTTTTTATTTTATTATTAGATACTATTTATATGATTTTAAAATTAAAAATTATTAAAAATGTATATAATAGTAAAAAAAATTATTTTTTTACTTATCTAAATGAGTAAAAAAAATTATTTCATTTCATTTTCCTATATTTCAACGAACATAAACGACTTTTTAATAATATTAGTATATAGTTTTTACTCAAATTTCTGAGTCAATAATTATTCTTAATTTTTTCATTATAAAATAAATTGCATCACTTACTCTCTTGTATAATGTCTTACTTTGTCTACTCATGTGGAGTGTCCCTTAGGCTATTAAACAAATTGTCAGTGAGAGTACTAAATAAAGTGTCAAGTTGTAAATGAGAGTAACAAAGAAAAGTTAATAGTATGGAAGAAGTAGTTAGCAAATTAAATAAATAATTATTTAGTTGATGATATACCCTAAAAAGAAAGATAGGAAAGATGTAGCATATATTATCACACTTTAAAGTTTGGAGTCAAAAAATTTTACTTTTAAGTAGTGTTTAGTATTCAAAATTTTTTAACTTTTTTAAGAATGTTACTTAAAAATCTCTTTATATGTTTGATATAAGATAAAAAAAATATTTCAAAAAATGTGAGATTCTCAAAAAATTTGAATTGTAAAAAATTAAAATTTTTATTTTTCTATTTCAATATATGAGTATTCTTAACTTTGCTGAGGAACTGAAATTTATGGACAAAAATGTCTTCTTCATCTTACTTTATTTTTTAAAATATTGTTGTACTTTTTTTTTTTACTTTACTAGTCTCTCTCACGCCCTCTCCTCCATAACATTCCTGCTCTTACTCTCTTTTTCATCTTACTTCACTTTACTAATTCTAAATTATTGTTTTATTTTCTTTTTTCTCTACTTTACTAGTTTCTCTCACGCCCTCACCTCCATAGCTGTTCTATTTTTACTCTTTGATAAATAGTACTCTTATTTTTGTATTATTTTGTTTCTTTATTTTTTTTTGTTAAGTTTATCTTTTATCATTATTTGCATAGAATTTTATATGACTTATATTTAAGTTAAGAGTATTTTTGTAAAAATAATAATATTTTTAGATAAATTTTTTTAATACTAAACATGAAAATAAAATATATTTTTTAAAAGTTACTCAATAAACAAATATGAAACACATTTCTTCGTAATGTTACTTAAAATTCTATACCAAACATTTTTTTAAGATTCATTTCAACATTATAGATATAAAAACTCTCCAATCCCCTTCTACGTCATCTTCATGGCAATTAACAATTTTCACTATTGCTATTCCTTGTTACTATTGGACATTCTAAGTCTTATGTTATTTAATAGAGAATATTAGAAATGCAACGAAGTTCTCAAATGAAAACTCACAATTTGGAGTTTACATGATGAAATTAAAAAAGGAAGATGCGGGGAAAATAATGTTGATGAACAACGACATTATAGCAAGACGTAAATATCCATATAAACTTTACATAGACAACATTAGTCACATAATAAAAAAACATTTTACAAATGAAAGTGATTAGAGGGATAAAAGCAAAACATTAACCAGGAAGATTAAGAACTAATCTTTTTAAGTATACAGACTATAAACCAAAATAAAAGGAAAGTATAAGGTCTACAAATCTATTTAAATTATCTGTCCAAAAAGAAATAAAAAAGATTTTATTTTTATTAATTTTATCACATAAAAGCTTATAGTAATATTAATTTATTCTCTTTTTTCATTCATACTTGGCGTTGACCCAAAGATTTAATTTTTATTTATTTTATCACATAAAAGTTTATAATAACATTAATTTATTAGTTATTTTGTTTTTTTTATGCATACTTGGCTGTTTTGACCTCGTTTGATTTCTCTTCTCTTTACGCGTTGTTTCATTCCCAAGTCCAAACTCAGGAGGGTTCATCTGAAAAACCTGCACATAGGTGTCCTTCATCGACGGATTCTCCGAAACCCATTTGCGTGTCTTTGTCATGATGTCACATTGTTACCTTCACTGTTCGTAGCCAAATTCAACGGTAATCTTCATTGCGTTTTCCCCGTTATCACATCCTCAAGTGTGTGCAAGTGAAAGTGTTTTCACCTTTCAGCTATCAACAACGTCCATTCAAATCTGTGAGTGAGTAAATGGTTCCTAATTTTCACATTGCAAGATTAACTGCATCATTCTTACACTGCAACAAAGGTACCCAAATTCGATTGGATTCTTTTCTGCAATACAAACACAATGCTTTCCTTTTATTCTTCAACTCATTCACTTCAACCACCTCTTCTGGCTCTGAATCTGATGGAAACCTTCATAAAGGTGACACCTTTACAGTGTCTTACCTCGTCAACTCATGTGGGGTGTCCCCAACATTGGCTATGAAACTCTCCCATAGGGTGAATATCAAAAACCCAGATGGCCCAAATGCTGTTCTTGATCTTTTCAACAACTATGGCTTCTCCAAAACCCATTTTGCAAAATTTGTGGCTAAATTTCCAAGGGTGCTCAATGCAAATGCTGAGAACATCCTTTTGCCTAAATTCAAGTTCTTCCGTTCTATTGGTGTTTCAAACGCCGATATGCCTAGGATCCTAATTGATAACCACATTATCTTGGCTAGAAGCTTGGAAAAATGCCTCATCCCACGCTATGAGGTACTTAGGAGTATAGTTCGTGATAATCAAGAAGTTGTTAGAGCTTTGAAAAGTGCCCCATTTGGTTTTACATTTGCTAATATGGTTAATGACTTGGTTCCAAACATCGAGGTTTTGAGGCAATTTGGTGTGCCTCAAGCTTCCATTTCTCTCTTGATGATGCATTGTGGAACTGCACCGTATGCAAAGCATCCCAAATTTGTGGAAGCTTTCAACACTGCTAAGGAAATTGGGTTTAATCCTTTGAAAGCAACTTTTGTTGTGGCTATTGAATTGCTTATTAAGAGCAAAGAAGCGCGGGAATCAAAGTTTAAGGTTTATGAGAGGTGGGGCTGGAACCGTGAAATTGCTCTTCGGGCATTTAGAAAGGTTCCTTGTTTTATGAAGTTGTCAGAGGAGATGTTTGCCAAAAAAATGAATTTCCTTGTGAAGGATATGGGTTGGTCATCAGAAGATATTGCTGATTATCCTCAAGTTCTAGCTTACAACTTTGAGAAGAGGATTGTACCTAGATTCTCAGTAATTAAAATCTTGAAATCCAGAGGTCTGCTTGAGAATAGTTTCCACTTTAGTTCTTTTATTTGCTTAAATGAGGAAAAAATTTTGCAGAAATTTGTTGTCAATTTTCAGAAAGATTTGCCTCTCTTACCAGGTGTCTATAGAGATGTGATCAATCATTTGAATGTAATGTAGTTTTGAATGTTTTTGCAGGCTATTGTCTTAACTTCCAACTTTTTTATTTCAAAGATAAATTGAACCTTGAGTTTTGCTTGCTTTCACGTTGTGTATACTTTTTGAGATTTGAGACTTGGGTAGTGGGACTTTTGCCAGATTTATAGCATGTTGTTTTTATAATCAAGTATATAAATCAACTTACTGGTGATTTTTTATTACGATAGCTTGGTTTTTATATTTCTGTTGATACCACATAACACATTAAAGGTAGAGTGCCTTTGTTTTCTTTGGCCATCTGCTGGATTTTATCTTGATCACTGCCTTGTTTTAAAAATGTTTATCTATTGTGGCCTATGTGCAAAATATTTGTACCGTCCCTGTGATTTGTTCTGTTATCACATAACCACACTACTATTTTTTTCCATCCATCTTGAACATAAATGACATGTGATAGGCTTGTCTTTACCATAAACTATATAGAATGCCTTGGGTGGATGGCCACCGTTTGTTAGAGCAGACAGAGAGGATTAATAACCCAAGTTTATTTCAATGAAATCAAATTGCATTTAGTTGTATTGCTATTGCTGTTCTTTAATTAATGAATTCTGTTAAGATGTCTCACAAGCTTATGATATAGCCACCTTCAACCTAAAATTGTTGCTATATCTTGTTAGTGCTACTGTTTTGAGGAATCTTGGATGCATTTAATTTTGAACTTTTGTTAACTACTAGTAATTTTTATGATTTCTTGATTATTTTGTGAGAGTAACTAGAAAACAGGGAAATTCCACTTTCAAAAATAATGATGATAATATTTGATGCTTCAATGAATCTATCTAAGAACACACATTGAACCTTAGAGACTTAGTAGCATGGAGAGCTTCAGTGATGCAAATTGCATAATCCTTTCTATTTTGTATGACATGATCATGATGGATGACTTTTTTGGTACAAATGGTCTTCAACTGTTTTTCAAGGCTTCTCATATGCTCCAATGGAGAGTGTTCTTGCAAGAAACATTCCTATGCTCAAATTAGAGAAATTTTGCTTAGGTTGTAGGGTTGAATTGGAGTAAAAAGTATATTTGTCTTAGGAAAATTCCTCTTTTATGTATAGGTGTTAATAGCTTTATTGTTTAGCACATTTATCATGAGCAATTGGGCATGGGTGTGCATTCTTGTCATTGTACGTCAATGCATGACATGTTAAATAAGGTTGCCATTTGTTAGAAGTATTGGAACATGGTTGTATGATTGTACTATGCAATAGTTAGGTTATCTTGGTTCTGATATAAATAAGGGTGGTTTGGACTATGATTCATCCTGGATGACTGCAGTCATTTTGTAGTGAATTTTGACTAGTGATGGTGAACTTAGAGGTTTGACCTTAGATCAATTGCCTCCCAGCTTGAGTTGTTCATGAAGTTAACGAATTGAGATGAAATAGGTTTTTGTGATGTCTAAATTTACTTTTGTTTAAGGTTGATTTGGTTTCTTTTGCGTTGCTTCTGGATCTGAAAAATCTAACTTGTTGCAATGACCACTTTTACATGTTTTTTTATTGGAACAGTTGTTAGTTTTCTATTGGAGGGTTTTTTATGTGCATAAAAAACTAACACAACTACTCCAATAGAGAAGGTACACATAGAAGTGGTCGCTTTAGCAAATTAGACTTTTTAAATCTAGAAGTAGTGCAAAAGAAATCCAACTGACTCTGGAGAAAGGTAAGTTTAGGCAAGAACCTATTTCATCTCGACTTGCCCACTTCATAACCGACTTGTGTTGGTGATCTTAACTAGTCAAAATCCACTGCAGATAGAATACCCCTGAACACATTCATGACTACGGTTATCTTGTGTCATCTAGAACAAATCTCAATCTGATGCACCTTCACTCATGTGAGAACTAAGGTACATTATGATCATTGTACAATAGCAAGAATGCACACCTTCGCCCAATAGCTTATAGTAGGTATGCTAAATGACAAAACTATTAACATTTATACATAAATGAATCTTCTTAAGACAAATACACTTTTTACCTTACAACCTGAGCAAAATTCCTTTAACTTGAGCATCAGAGTGTTTCTTGTAGGAACACTCTCCATTGGAACATAGAAGCTCTGAACCAGCGTTGAAGACCATTTGTACTGGAAGAGCCATCCATCTCATACAGAACACTATCCATTTTTAATTTGTGTACATATGAGAACCATTTTTGAAGGATTGTTTGGCCTTAGTCTTTCAAAAAATAAATAAAAGAGAAAGGAAAAGAATGTGAGGGATTGATTGCTGATCAAATTTGATGAGAGGAACATTCCATGTTAACTCAAATATGCCAATTAGATCATATTCTTACTCTGGTTCTTTTTTGTATAATTCTGTCAGTTTTTTAGGGAACTGTGAGCACAAGTTTGTTACTCCTGTGGATGATTTTCATAATATTTATAAGGGCAAGTAGTTTACTCTGGTAGAGTTACATTTTGGAGGCTTAAATTCCTTCATGGGAACTTATTTTTAAGCATAGTCAAATCAGGATCATTGATAGGTTTTATTTTAAGGCTTCCTTTCAAGAGTAAATCTTTTATCTTTGGGAACTTTTGGCTCTCTTTCTCACTTCAGGATGACTAATAGGTTTTATTTTGAGGCTTCCTTTTCCAAGAGTAAATCTTTTATTTTTGGAAACTTTTGGCTCCCTTTCTCACTTCTGAATTGTGTTAATTTGAAAAGTTATCTAAATTGATATCATTTTGTTAAATAACTTGCTGGTAGAGTAAACAGATTCAAGAGGATGACATTGTATCATTAGTTTGAAAGATTTAAAAGGAGATTTATGTGTTACCATTGTGTTCTACTTAGGTTGAGTATGTGCTCCAACATGTCATTCATTATTAATCCTTTTTTTTCTGTAAATGTTGTACCTTCATTCAAACTGTTTGAACTATTCTTGCAATATATATTCTGCCTGAAAATTTGATTTCAATAATTTGGTGTAAACAATCAGTCGTACGCTCTGTGCCACTCTCATAATAATATCCACTGTTTCTGAATATTGAAAATTTTAAATCGATAGCTTAGTTCTAATAATGAATTATAATGATATGATAGCTATAGCTTCCTTACTTTTTTGTAGTAATTTTTGCTTGCCCTTACACTCACTGTCAATGCAGCCTAAGGCCTAATCTTTTTCCATGCTTGAATTAAAGTTTTCTCTCAGGATATTTACTACGATTTTGTTAATATGATTCACTTTGTAGTAAAATAGGCAAGAACTTCCAAAACATCAAATTTAATGGATCATTGGATTGTCTATATGTTTACATTTTTGTCCTTCCAATATTCTACATAAAGATTGTAACTTTGTTTTAATATTTCGACTTACATTAGTATGGATTGCTAAAACATTGATATGGATGTGTGCAAAAGAAAAAGACAAGAACAGAACTCATGACCAGATTCACAAGCCTTGTGTATAGACTTATATGTAAATGATCTAAGTGTGACTATTTAAATCATACTTTTGAAGTGTAACAATTAATAACATGCTTGTATTCATTTTTTTTTAATTTAGAAAAACAAAAAATAAGTATATTTTTTTTGTTTTTTTTTTTAAAATAGAAACATATGCTCTAGATATTTAGGTTATCAAACTGAAATAAAGATGAATAAAATAAGAATTTAAATAAAAAGAAATAAAGTTGAACTAATGTATTATTTAGATGATTAAAAATTGAAAAAAAGGGAATAAACCGGATGAATACCATATTTTCTATTATATATATATATATATATATATATATATATATATATATAATCTTAATATACATTTTTATTATTATCTTTAAGCTATAAAATATTATTCAATTGTTGCAAATTACTTGAAACCAACCTTCGCGTTAATCACTTTCTTCAAAAAAACAAATATCAATGACGAAAATGTAAATTAAAATTTGAAGGGAGATTTTATTGCTTGATGCAGTTTCATCTTAGTTAAACCTATGTTAATTGATTATATAATATGGTATCCAGAAACCAGTGATCTTAAACTAAACATAAATAAATTAACATTTAATAATAATTATTATGAGTAACAATAGTAATAGGAATAAAAAGAGTAATAATTCTTTCTGAGTTGAATAGAAATGTGAGTGGTAAAGTAATTTCTTCTAATTAACTACCAAAGCTATGTTTTAAAGTCAGTATATGTGTTAAACTGAAATAAGGCTTGTGATCAGTATTCTATTCATATATTGTTTAGAAGCAAAATAAAATTATATTAAAAAATATTTATTATTTATTGATAAAATTTTTTAAAATAGTTAATAATTAGGAAACACTTGTACAAAAATGAAAATATAATTTATAAATAATTGTCATTAATAACTTTAATAAATATTTAATCTTTTAAAAAGTTATTACATTTAAAATTAGCCTCTAAAATATTGTTTATTAAAATTAAATTGTTAATAAATTAAAGTCCCACAACCTTCTTTTATTAAGCTTTAACTTCATTATTGCTACTCTAATTAAGGCGAAGAAAACTAATTTTATTTCACAATCTCTTTGCCCAGTCTGAAAGTTGAATTATCATTGCGCAGTGTCAGAAAGCTGAAAGCTTGGTGAGGCAAAATGGTGAATACATTTCTCATTCCAACAGCTACTGCATCTTTTCCATTCTTCAACAACACACACAAAAACACAACACTCTCTTTTTCTTCAACCCATTCATTTATTACACTCGTCAATTATATCACGCAATGCTATTGTAAGAGTTGAAATTGGAGCATATGTTTTTTTGCATGAAGCAAAATTTTGGAGGATAATCAAATTCTTAACCATCTTGTTTTCTTAATTCTCATCTTAATTTTGAGTTTCTATAATTTAGCATCAATCCTTATAGCACTTTAAGTAGTTTATGAAGTAATTTGAATTACTTTTGTTATTACAATATGCATCATAGTCTTGCATTGTTTTCTCAAAGATTTCTTATGTATATTGTTGTACTTAGACTTCAATATTTGAGGACAATACTCTTCTCACTCTTTAATATTAGGATCAACATAATACCCTTGTCATTTTGTCTAGAGTTACACAGTAGTATCAACCTGTCTTTATAGCACCTTACATTCAGACAACAATCTTTGTTCTTACAAGGAAGGCCAATTTATGAGCATGCCTCTACAAGCTCCGTTATCAAGGGCAACTCCAAAATTTGTCATCTTTTATATTACACTAATTAAAATTATTATAATGCCAATAACGTTATCATAATAATCAACTTAATAGTATACCCCAAAACGAAGCTTCAACATATTAGCCATATATGAATATAAATATTTTGTATATTAAACTAGTAACAAGTAATTGAATAACTCCTATTTCAATTGAACCAAGCTCATCGAGTAGAAGAGCAAGAAAAGCCTATCCACAAAACAAATAGGACCTAGTTGAGGATAAGAAGATGAATAATGTGATTTTATTTTTTGATCAAAAGTAAATATGTAAAAGTAGGTTGAGTCATGAATCAATATAGCTCATGTTGAATTTTTAATGAGTTAGGTTACAAAACAAGTTAACTTATAAGCTATCTATATATTTTTTTTTAATGTGTCTTACTTAACCCACTAATTTAAACATGTTAACATACATGGTAAGTTGGGTCAACCTACTAGTTCTTAATGTAGATTGATATACAAAAATGTGATGATTTAAATATTAGTTAGTAACATAGTAAATATTAATTAAAAAGTGATAATGGATTTTTTTATGATATGTTTTTTATTTTTATATTCTTTTATTTAATGAATCAGATGCATAAAGTAACCTTTTAAGTTGGTAGGTTGAGTTAAGATTTTTTTTGCCATGATTTTTTAAATTGAATTGACCTTCTCTTAAATCTCTTTCTTGTTTAACGAATTGAAGACCAATTCACATGAGTTGAATTGACTTATTTTTACAACTTTAATCGTAATGATGACAACTTTATTGTAACGTGAATAGATAAAAATTAGAATTAATTATTACAAGAATATATATTATATGTTCTATTTTAAGAGATGTGAAAGTGAAAAAAGTTTCAAAGAAATGAAAAATGTGAAAATAATAATAATGTTGTATTAGTTAGTTTGTTTATGCTATGGGACAGAAATTGAATGAACTTTTTGTAATTAATATTATTACTTAATAGGTTTATTTTGTTAGAATGAACTAGAGTTATACATTCTATTAAAATAAAATAAAAGATTAAATTTTGAACAAAATGATTTAAAGAATCAAAACTAAAATGCCTTATATTTATAAAGATTAAAATATCATTTAGGTCAATTTATTATTATACTCTTATTTGATATCAACTTTATAAATTTTTTCTCTTAATCTCTTAACGATGGAAGTAAAAAGAATTTAAAAAATCAACTTTCATTTGTCCTTTCCTTACCGACTTTCAAGTATTCAATTTTATTTTACTACTTGAACTATTTGTTTATGAGAATTAGTGTTGTTTAGCAAAATAGACAAAATATATAGTTACTACTGTTTTTTTTATGCTAGTCAAATAGTGTCTTTTTAAATTCTAGTTTTTAGTTATTAGTTAAAAAGTAATTTTTATTATTTTTAAATAATTTATTTTTTATCTATTTAATTTCTAAAACCTTTAATACTTTTACCTCTATCTAATTTAAAATAATATAAATAATTTAAAAAATTCATTAAATCTTATTTTTAAAATATAAAACAATTAAAATAAAAATGTTAATATTTGTGTATCATCTTTTAATAAATAAATTTATAAATGAGAATATAATGAAAAAATGTTATCTTAATATTTAATTACTACTTTATTTTAAAATAATTTAATTAAATCAAACTACAAATATCAATATTTTTTAATGACAATTCCAAAAATCTTAATTTTTTTATTCTTATTAATAAAAATATCTCTCATTATATTTTAATTTCATCTAAAATGTGTAATTTTATCATTATTGGTTATAATATATATATATATATATATATAATATTTCTTTTGAGATGTGATTAAGTTATTTGTAAAAATTATAATATTTAATATCTCTTTATAAATATTATATTTTATTAATTCAATAGGTGAATAATGTGGTATTAAAACATTGATCATACGTATTAAATTTTAGATGAATCAAACGTTTATAGGCATGTAATTTATATTTATTTATATTTTAAAAATATATAATAGATGATAAAATAAAATTATTTAATGACTTCTAATTTAATTTTTAATTTTTTATACATGATTCATTCAAAAAATACTTTTAATTAATACTATATATATATAATATTAAGTTATGTAACTTGAACAAGAATAGTTTAAAAAATGTGTGTTTTTTAATGTATTTTTCTATTAATTCAATTTTTTATATTTTACTTACATTTTTCTTTTGTCTAAGGCTATAAATATCTTTTAAGAAAAATTTCATTTGGTAAATAAATTTCACAATATACTCTTTTATGATGAATTTGTTTTACCCAGGATTTTTTTTTTTAATATTTTATCAGTTTAAAATACCATAAGGGGATAAATCCTAGAAACTCAAACAAAGCAAATGGCGTCTACGATGTTTTCGACAACGACGGATTCTCCGAAAACCAGGTGTCTGTCATGCTCTAAGGGTGATCGTAGGTGCCTTTAACAAAAGTCTTCATTGGCAATTTTGAAGGTACATTCATCAATTCCGTTTCTACCTGTAGAGTATGTGAGCGAGCAAATGGTTCCTAATTTTCTGATTACAAGATTAACTGCAACTGCATCATCATTCACACACTACAACAATAAGGGAACCCAAATCCTATTGGGTTCTCTTCTGTTACACAGACGCAATGCTTCACTTTATCTCTTCAGATCATTCACTTCTGATACAAACAACAGTAAAGGGGTCACCTTTACGGTGTCTTACCTCGTAAACTCATGTGGGGTGTCCCCGGAATTGGCTAAGAAACTCTCCAAAAATGTGCATTTGAAAAACCCAGATGGCCCAAATGCTGTTCTTGATCTTCTCAAGACCTATGGGTTCTCCAAAACCCATGTTGCAAATCTTGTGGCTAAACATCCGAAGGTGCTTGCTGCAAAGGCAGATAATACCCTTTTGCCTAAACTCAAGTTCTTTCATTCTGTTGGGGTTTCTAACACTGACATGCCTAAGATCATAATCCGTAACTACCTTATTTTGTGGAGAAGTTTGGAAAAGTGCCTCATCCCACGTTATGAGTTACTTAGAAGTTTAGTTCGCAGTGACGAGGAAGTTGTTAGAGTTTTGATAAGAGACCCATTTGGTTTTACATATTGTGACCCAAGGAATGATTTAGTTCGAAACATTGAGGTTTTGAGGCAATGTGGTGTGCCACAAGCTCACATTTCTCTCCTTGTGGTCCATTGTCCCTCCGCGTTAAATGCAAAGCATTTCAAATTTGTGGAAGCTATCAATATAGTTAAGGAAATTGGGTTTGATCCTTCGAAATCAACTTTTGTCCAGGGTCTCCGAGTGTTTATAAATATGAGTAAAGCGAAATGGGAGTCGAAGTTTAAGGTTTATGAGAGGTGGGGCTGGGACCGTGAAATGGTCCTTTGTGCATTTAGAAAGTTTCCCAATTTTTTGACTTTATCAGAGAAGTTGATTACCGAAAAAATGAATTTTCTAGTGAATGATATGGGTTTGGCATCAGAAAACATTGCTGAATATCCTCCAATTCTGGCCTACAACTTGAAGAAGAGGATTATCCCTAGATTCTCAGTATTTAAAATCTTGATATCTAAAGGTCTGCTGGAGAACAACTTGCACTTCAGTTCCTTCATATGCTTAAGTGAGGAAAAGTTTTTGAAGAAATTTGTCAACAACTTTCAGAAAGATTTGCCTCATTTACAGGGTGACTACACAGATTTGATCAATTGTGAGAATGTGATATAGTCTTTTAAGGCATTTGCAGTCTATTGTTCTTCTAACTTTTCTATTTCAAAACTAAAATTTTTCACTTTCTGTTCCAACATTTTGACTTCCTGTTTTGTTTTTCCTGGGTAGAGGTACCTTTGGTCGGTTTATTGGATATTGGTTGTATAATCAAGTATTGATTAATTTTATCTTGATTGCTGTCTTTTTGTTTTAAATATGTTTATCTCGTATGGGAAGGGAAACTTGTTCCATCCCTGCGATTTATTATAGATAGTATTACATAACCACACTGTAGTTTTTTCCATCCATTTAAACAAAAATAACGTGATAGACTCTTCTATGCTTGAAACCATATTTGAACTGGAGTGTACAGAGGGGATAAAAAACCTATAATTGCTCTACAATTACCTATGTTTAATAAATGAATTCTATTAAAATGACTTGCAAGCTTAGGATATTGCCCCTTCTACATAAAATATTCAATATATTATGTTAATGTAAACTGTTTGGTGGAGTGGCTGTTACATTTTTAAATTTTAACTTTTGCCAACTACTTGTAATCGTTATGATATGTAGTTATTATATGAGAATAACTTGGAACGACAGGGAAGTTAAGGCGTGAAATGTGTTGGCGAAGATCCTAACATAAATTCACCAGGAAGCAACTAATTATTGCTTCTCCATTTATATGCTTGGAAGTTGGAACTTCATGCTAACCAGTAAACAAGCACACTTTCACACATGATGATGATATTAAATGTAAATTTAATGCTTCGTTGTTTCTTTATTGAAAATATTGAAGACCAATGTGCTGAGGAATTTAGCAGCATTGGCAAAATATTAGGAAGTTTCCTAATGTTATGATATTCTCAGAAAAGATGGTTATGAGAAAAATGAGTTTCCTAGTGAAGGATATGGGTTTGTCATCAGAAGATACTGTTGAATATCCTCAAATTGTTGCCTACAGCTTGGAGAAGATGATTATCCCTAGATTCTTAAGTCTTTAACATCTTGAAATCAAATGGTTTGCTTTACAATAGTTTTCACTTTGGTTCCTTTACATGCATAACTGAGGAAAACTTCTTGGAGAAATTAGTCATCAACTTTCAGAAAGATTTTCCTCACTTACCGGTTGCCTGCAGAAGTTTGATCAATCGTAAGAATGTTATGTAATCTTCGAAGGATTTGCAATCAGCTGGTCTTGCTTCTATCTTTTCTATTTTGATACTAAATCGAACTTTGAAGTTTAAGGACAATGTGCTGAGGAATTTAGGTCCTGTTTGAAATAACTTACAAATAACTTAATGAATGAAAATTGCTCTAAACTTTCATAAGCTCTTTATGGTTTATTTCAGTTGACTTATTGGTACAGCTGTTTAAAAAATGTTGTTTTTTACTCATTTCAATGAGTTTTATGATTAAATTTTTGACATAAGTCATAATTTGAAAAGAACTTTTTGAATAAGAGCTTAATTAAGTTGTTTTTTCAAATATACCCTTAGTAGCATCGGTTAACCATCATTTGCTTTCCCATTACAAAGTATCAACTACTGTCTATTAATTCTGAGTACTCACTCTTGAGAGTGAAACTTTCCTGAATAATGCTTGCACCATCACGCCAATAATTGCATCTCCAGCTGCAATTTGACCGAACATATATGTGAGGCTATATTATGTGCTTCTCACCTGTTGATCGAGATACTAGAGATGAATGGTGAAGTGAATGATAGTTGCTGAAAAGATAGAGTGGTTTTTTAGTAGGCATGCACAAAATCGAATAAACCTGTTAAACTATTAAAGAGTTGAAAATTATGAAATTAAAAATAAAAAAATTGCATATTTTATTGCTATTCGATTATTAATTTCTATATTAAAATTAAACCAAACCGAAAGATATCTATACTGTACTTATTTTAATTTTTTTTTGTTATATCTCTATCTATAAACTAATATATTTTCTTTAGTCTTATCATTATTTTGTATAAATGTAATATTCTTATTTATTTTAAACTTTTGTACTCTTTTTTTAATTGAGTATTCTTATTAACAAATTTATCATTCTTTTACAAGTTCACTTGTTTGATTAATATTTTTCTTTTCTATTTTTTGTTTTCTCAGCAAAATCAACCCACTTATATTTTTGACATTATTGAGTCATTATTTTGATCTAAAAAAGTCAAAATTAAATTTTTGTAAAAATAAATATTTTTTAAAGAATAAGTCATAAAAAGTATTCAAACTTATTTAATTTGATTTTTATATTACTTTCAAATTGAATCAAAATCACATTATTTATGTTATGAGTTTTACATAAAATTTGAAAGATAAACGCGCGTAATTTTGAAATTCTCACGTGAAGTATCAAAACTACAATAAAACTTTTAATTTTCTAAGGAGGTATATTTTGAAGTCAGAAAAACGTACTGTAGGCAGTTAAGGCAACTTTAGCTTGGAGAATTAAAAAGGTTATTCCAATAAATAAATATAATGATAAACTATCAAACCATTATAAACAAATATTATTGCTGTTAATACCAAACCCATCGGTTGAATCAGCTAAACTGAGAACAAGCTTGATTTATAATATCAATTAAACTAGCTATCATTAAAATAGGTTAAAAACCAAAAACTTGATGATCATTTAGTCGAGTCTTGTCATGAAGGGCAAGTTTCTTTCTTTCTTTTTTTTAAATTACACTAAAATAGTCTAATACTAAACTAATAATTGAATTGGTAAACCATAGTTATAGGCTTAGCTACTTTGCTATATAGTTAAGCAGTTTGTCTTCACTTACTACACCTGTCCATGTAAGACTTTAATAAAAAAAATTTGACTAAAGTATTAATTTGGTCCCTTAAATTGCATGTTTGTATCAATTTTGTCCCGTAAAATTATAAAACTTTCAATTTAGTTCTCAAAATTTATAATTTTGTTTCAATTTAGTTGCTCTCGTTAGTGGCATTGAGGTGGCTAATTGTATATTTTGTTTCAATTTAGTCCATAAACTCTATTATTCGTCTTCTTTTCTCCACCTCTCCCTCCTTCTTTTCATCGAAACCCTAATCTCATTCTAATCCCAATAAAAAAAATGAACCCCCACTCTCAAGTTGTGCCAAATCTCAAGTTCAAGCCTCTTAGAAAGACAAAGTGAAAAATTGAATTATAATATTGTATAGGGCTTGGGGTTTATTCTGTACAGGGCTTTATTTTGTTCAATGTATAGTCCTTGTGATATCATTTTTTTGTTACTTCAAATGTATTGTTGTTTTTGATAATATTGCTATTTTCCTACACAATGACAAATGAAATCAGGACTATTTATAAATATTGTTATTATATAATACAACCATGATTAAGCTTTGTTGCTATTTATGTTTAAGCCTTTGTTGCTATTTTCATAATGGTTTACAACAAAATTAGTTTGTATGGACAACTAAATGAGCTTAAAACTGTAAAACAAAATGAGAAAAAAATTGTAGGAAAAAAAATTACCAAAGTTCCTTAATTTCATAAACATTGTTGATTACATTGGTTTAACATAACATGTAATATTTCCAGCTGATTTCTTAAACTTAAATATATTTAGCTCAATATTGTGAAACCAATAATGATCACAATAAACATTACAATAATAATTTTGTATAGATTTCTAATTTCAACCTCTAAACACTTAATTTTCTATGCCAAATTAATCTTTCACTCCTTAATGTCACTTGTGTTACCATCATTTATAGCTCCTAACACAACTTTAGACATATCTACCACCCCATCATCATCCCATAAAAAATAGTTACAATGGTTTCCTTCCTATAATTGAAAACAAAAACAAAAAATAAGTATTGACTCAAAGTTATCAAGATTCTTATAAAACTAAAACACAATATATAAACACCAACAACCACAAAAACAATCAAAACAAAGTACTTACCTCGTACTTAGCACACTTATAGAATGATTTACTAATATTCTCAAGTTTTAGATTTTTAAAGTACTGGCTTGAAGTCATAAAAGCAAAATTTTCTTGCTCCACCTCCACCTAATCCCCTAAAAGGAGATCTGATATGGCTTCCTTGTGAACGAAATTTGAAATTTAGAGGACTAAATTAAGACTTTTACAATTTTACGAACGAAATTGATACAACCGTGTAATTTAAAGTACCAAATTATACTTTAGTCTAAAAAAATTCTAGTGTATTACCTCAATTTATCATGTCATTTAGTGTATGAATTATGCATTTTATTTATAATGAGTTATGTTTATTTATTGCAGAATGGTTTTTCCCCTACATTTTAAATAAAAATTGGTTTAATTTATTCACAAAATGCATGTAACTCTCCTGTTTAGCCCTTGTCTCACCTTGAGTGCATGGCTAAGAGTCTTCTTTGGCCTCTATATATTGTTAAAGATGGTTCAAAATCTTAAGCATGACTTATTATAATTATAAATAATGTGTAAATGTTATTAATATATGTTTTGTTAATTATAATTTAATACATAAAATTTAAAAATATATTTCAAGAGAACGTATAATGTCAAAATGCATATCAAATTTACCTGATATATTTTTAACCCATTCATGTCGTGAAACTAAGAAACCATGACTTTATACTTAAGTAAAGAAACACCAATTGGTTCCGAAATGCATACCGGAGAGGTTTATTCAAATACTTACCGTGGTTAGACAACGAAGAACATCTAGTGCTTCATTCTTGCATGAAAAACTACAAAAAAAATACGCAAAAAAAAAAAAGTTTTTGGAGGTGCTAAAGTGACTCCAAGTACATTACAAAGTCGACTATATCATCAAAAAGGTATAATTTCTACCCAAATATTAATTACAATAGAGGATTTAGTCTACAATAAACTAGAAATGACATTCTAAGTTGAATATAAGTATGGTAAAATTCAAACTTGTATAATTTACTCTTAACAAGGATAGGTGAAACTTCAAAAGTTATTCTTCAATAATTATCAATAGATTTTATAATCAATTTTGAGTAAAACAATTAACAATTAAGTTTTTACTTAGAGTTTTAAATTTAAAGATAAAAACTCATTAAATTATATTTGTTAACTCATTTTATGATATGATTATTTTTTGTATATATGTTATTAATGAATTAGACCATATAAGAAGGGAATTGATATATTTTTAAATTTGCAGTATTATAAATGTAACACCTTCATTTTTATTCTCTTGTTTTTTTGAAAAAATAAGAATTTTGATAAGGACTTCTCGCTTAAGAGAGACAAATATTTTGAGTTAAAGCATTCTTGCTTAAGCGAGATAAGCCTTGATCAAGCGAAATAAGTCTTACTCGAGCGGGATATGATAAAGTTGTTCTAATTGTCCTCTCGCCCAAGCGGGAAGCAGCTTGCCCAACCAAGATGAAGTTCACCCAAGTAAGGGGTCGTAGTAAAAATAGGGAGCTATCTAGACTTACAAATGAGAATATCAAAAAATTAGGTAAAAATTCACTGCCTACAACTTTTGCTCAGGCGAGATAGGCTTTGTTCAAACAAGGGAGGATCTCGCTTAAGCAACAAAAAGTTCACTCAGGCGAGAATGATCTCGCTCTAGCGAGATTTGAAGGATATTTAAGGGAGTTGTGTTAAGGAAACTTCATTTGTTCATCAAACCACTTCTTCCTCTCTATTCTCTCCGTTCTCTCCCTCTCCCTTCCCAGAGAAAACCTCCTATAACTCAAAATCTCTCTTGAATATGAGCTCCAATGTTTATTCCACTCTAATTTAAGTAAATTTTCAGAATTTAGCTCATGAATCTCGTTTTTATTTTTTTGTTTCATATCTTTATAATAGTACTTTACCTTGCAATGTTAGGAAGATATCTAGTCTTTGGGTATTATTTTCTGATAAAACGTCGAGCTTCTCTCTAGAACTCATGAAGAACATAACTTCAAGGATCTATTTTCAGGTAATGAGAGATAACCTTAAACCCTAAGTTCTATTTGTATATTCAGTTTAAGAAATTTGATATACCTATTTTGAAAGGTAGATCTGAAACATTTTTTTTGAAAATATAATATAAAAAAATTGGGTTTATAGATATGTAAAACCTATATGTATCTTTATTATTACTTGAGTAAAATTTCATAGTAAGAGTTGTAAAAAAAACTCATTTTTGGTAAGTTCCATATTTTATTTAATGATGATTATGCATGAATAGTTTCAGATTGTGAATTAGTGCTGAAAATAATAAGTTTGTTAGGAAAAGATAAAACCTCAGGATAGACGATTTTTATTCAGATTGAGAGAGTGTGATCTCCAACAAATTATTTATGAAATACATGACTGATTTAAGTCCAGAGGTGTCTAACCTTTAGCGCATTGTATTAGTTTTGTGATGATGTATTTTTCTATTTTATAATTGTTTGTTTGATTGAGAAGTTGATTGTTGGGTGAAATTGATATAAATGATTTGAATGATAAAAGATATTTTATTACATATGTGTGAATTAGATGAAGAATGAATGCATGTACTTTGGATGAGTCAATGAAATGAATAAGGTAAAAGAGATAAAGAAAATTCTGTTATCAATGGAAAATTGATGAAATACTGATGAAAGGTGTAATATATGAAAAATATTGAGAAAGTGCAAGAAAAAGAGAAAATGAAGTAATTGATATATTTTTCACAAGACATTGATTGATGCGATTGTAGTATATATGTTGTAAACATCAATAGGTAAGATTATAACACATATGTTGTAATGCATTAATTAATGTGATTGCAACATATAAATTAGGACAATATGACTGTGATGTGCCACAATTGAGTTATCGTATATATAGTTCAGAGATACACTAGAGATATAAAATCCGAAGGCAATTTAAGAAATCTAAAGAAATGAGAGTAATGAATGCTAACAGTTTATATGTACTCAAATGATAGCGAAAGCATTTAGAAGGCCTCACGCTCATTTCCTAATTGATCTCCTAAATATACCTTTTACTATGAATCCCTAACAAAACACATATTATATCCATATCTGGTGGCAAAAGATGACTATTCATGCTAGCTAAGTTCATTATAACTAGGAGGAGTATGTTGGCAGTGATTTGGAGGTCTATGAGTACCTAGAGTTATTTGATGAATATTTCAGAACTAAAATAATTAAAGTAGTATGAGTTAAGAAATTGAATGATTGTATTGATAAAGTGAGAAATTGATTATGTTGAATAAAGGAGAAATGGATGTTATTTGATTCAGTGATGAATGATGTATGTGAATATTTCCTATTTAATTTAGAATGATTTTATAAATAAATTTTAATTTGATGCATAATGTACTAGAAAATATTTTCTATGTTATTGAGATTATATAATCAAAATGAGAATTTAATGGGCAAAGGAAGCTCACACTTACAAATATTTTAGGTAAAAGAAGAACCAAAGAAGATGGATCTGTCATACTCACATGAGACTCTAAGGAAAGGAACTGTTCTCTTAAGATTAGTTATTTTAAGAAATGTAATCATATTTAGTTTTCATTTAGAACTCATGATATTTCCATAAATCCTATTGTAATGATAATTCAAGTTTTATGTGAAATATTCAATAATTAATTGTTTAAAATTTTATTTTATGTTTAGTTTTAATCAAAAATTTATTTTACTGAAAGATAATTTGTTTGTATCATAAATTTGAAATATGTCCATATACATATGATGTAAAATTTTTTAACTTTCATTCATCTTTAAAGTTGAGTTATAAAATGTATTTTTATTTTGTCATGAACAAGATTTTTAGAAAATGAAGTTTCTTTTAAATTTTGCTGATATTTATTAGTCTATACTTCTACATCTATTTAACATTCCAAACTATCCAAATCTTTTACAAATCCTATTAAATGTTATTTAAAATAACATATATTAAGGTAAATTATAAGAATTGTATTAAGGATGTTATAATAAAATTTATTTAAATTAAATTAAATAAATAATTGATTGAAACTGAATTGTAAAAAAGTAATATTTAATTTTAATATTGCAATCAAATTAAATTGAACTATACTATAAATTATTTTTAGATAAGTGTTTTCGTCTTCCAACTTTAACGTTAAGTTCAATTTTGTCATTCAAGTTTATTTTGATTTATTTTGATATTCTAACTTTTGAAAAAATTTCAAATAAGTCCTTCTATTAAAATGTTAATTCCATTAATATTTTTTGTTTTTTCTATCACATGTCGTGCAATGTTCATTGTCTTTTTCCTTAATTGTCTATTCATTTTTGTCTCATTCACTTGTTTCTTTTCCTGTTCCTCCTCCATTTCATTCTCATTTTCATCAAGTTGATGTGCTAGAGTGATTTTTCTATGCTCCCTTAAAGGTGGGTTAGTTTTGAATTTTATTTTGTTTCGCTTTCTTTTTCTCAACAAGAAACTAAATGAGACATTTGATAGTTAATACTAGCAACTAATGAAATCATTTTAATAACAATTCAAAATATGAAGGAAAGAAAACTTATAAATACACTTGTCAAGTTTTTATCCAACATCTGTTCACAAATATCCATGATTTACTTATTCTTAAATCAAGTGCTACAAGTTAGAAAAAATGTATAAGAGAATTAACATTGATGAGGAAAATTCAGAAAAAAGAAAAAGTGTTTAACTTTGTTTACCTAAATGAATAAAATTTGTAACCACTAGCACTAAATTATAATGTTATTGCAAATTTAGAATGCATTTAAGCAATAAAAATTAATCATACTTTCAATTTAAGTATTGTAACATGTGATATTAAAGTTTTGGAAAGGTTCATATAAGGAGGAAACACAATGAATAAATTAAATCAACTATCCATAAACATATATCCAATAATCTCGGTAAAATGAGCAATATACAATTGAAAAAAAATATAAAATTGAAAACATCTAAATGAATCATAATTCATGTCAATACTCATACTTACAAATAATTCCTCTTAAGCACTCAATTTTTTTGGGATCATAATGGTACCTTTGGTAATGACACCAAATCCATTTGTCTTTGTATGAGGGATTTTTAAAAAAAAGAAGAAAAGAGATTGAAGAAGAAAATAAAAGAAACACACACATATATATCACATTTTTAATGAAAAAAACTTATTTGAAATTTTTGTAAAAATTAAGATTAAAATAAATGAAAAAAAGTTGAAGGATAAGATTATTTAAGTTAGAAGACAAAAATACTTATTTTATTTTATTTTTATATTTAAATAAATTTTTAATATTATAATATAATTAAATCAAATTGCAAACTTGACTCATATTTTATATAATAATTTTTAAAAATATTATTTTTTGAATAATTCTTTATTTTTAATAATAAACTATTTTTATTATCTTATATTATAAAATATATTATTTTTTTGTTATTATTTAACAATAGATAATATTCTTTATTTTTTATTAGTTTTATTTTTCATATTTTACTTATATTTTTATTTTTTAATGTTATAAATTTCTCATTACAAAATAATTTTATTTAATTAAAAAATTTAGAATATAATAAAACTCATTTTTAATGATTTTTAATATGTTATTTGTATTTAATTTAAACCTTTTTAATTCCAAAAATTCAAATAAAGAAAATGATATTTATGTTTTTCTTTTACAATTTTAATATTTTTAATATAGTTTTGCTGTTCTAAAATTTTTAATTTTTTTTATTTTGGCCTTGTATTTTTATAATTTAGACTTTTAAATTTTTTATGAATGTAATTCTCTATTAATAATTTATTAATTTTATGTGTTGTTTATTTTATATTGTATTATAACCCTATGAAAATGACATAAATAATAATATTATTTATTTTATATTTTTCATTTAAAATTTTATTAAAAATCTAATTTAAACATTTAAAAAAATAAAAAAATTAAATGTGAACAATTAAAATTAAAATTACAATTAAAACTTAAAAATATGAAAGATGTGATATTATTAACAATATATGAATATATCTTTTATATATATATATTATATTTAACTCAAATCATATAAATTAACTTAAAACTTATGTAAATATTATAATTAGATGGACAAAATAAAAATAGATTTTTTCATATATTAAATTTAAGAAATTTATAAGAAAAATAATTAAATAAAATGACAATTTTCTTTGGGTATAACACCTTGTTTAACCCGAATTTAAAAATATCCTTCCAATTACTTTTATGTTGGATTCTTACGACTAACTGCAGAAGAGGGTTTAAAGTGAAAACTTCAAACAAAGCAAAGGGCGTCTATGATGTTATCTTCCACAACTATGGGCTCTCCGAAAACCAGGTGCCTGTCATGCTCTAAAGGTGATGATTCGTGGCTTTAGCAAAACTCATAATTGGAAACGCCATTCTTTTGGAAGGTACCTTCATCAATTGCGATAAATGGTTCCTATTGTTATGATTACAAGATCAACTGCAACTGATGATTCGTGGCTTTAGCAAAACTCATAATTGGAAACGCCATTCTTTTGGAAGGTACCTTCATCAATTGCGATAAATGGTTCCTATTGTTATGATTACAAGATTAACTGCAACTGCATCATCATTCACACACTACAACAATAAGGGTACCCTAATTCCATTGGGCTCTCTTCTGCAACACAAACACAACGCTTTCCTTTCATTCCTCAACTCGTTCGCTTCATCCACCTCTTCTGATTCTGAATCAGATAAAAACTACCATAAAGGTGACACCTTTACAGTGTCTTACCTCGTTAACTCATGTGGGGTGTCCCCGGAATTGGCTAAGAAACTCTCCAAAAATGTGCATTTGAAAAACCCAGATGGCCCAAATGCTGTTCTTGATCTTCTCAAGACCTATGGGTTCTCCGAAACCCATGTTGCAAATCTTGTGGCTAAACATCCGAAGGTGCTTACTGCAAAGGCAGATAATACCTTTTTGCCTAAACTAAAGTTCTTTCGTTCCATTGGGGTTTCCAACACTGACATGCCTAAGATCATAATCCGTAACTACATTATTTTGTGGAGAAGTTTGGAAAAGCGCCTCATCCCACGTTATGAGTTACTTAGAAGTGTAGTTCGCAGTGACGAGGAAGTTGTTAGAGTTTTGAGAAGTGGCCAATTTTTTGCTTTTGGATATTCTGACATGAGGAATGATTTGGTTCGAAACATTGAGGTTTTGAGGCAATGTGGTGTGCCACAACCTTCCATTTCTCTCCTTGTGATCCATTATCCCTTCGCCCCGAATGCGAAGCATTCTGAATTTGTGGAAGCTATCAAGATAGTTGAGGAAATTGGGTTTGATCCTTTGAAAACAGCTTTTGTCCAAGCTGTCCAAGTGCTTTTAGGTCTGAGTAAAGCAAAATGGGAGTCGAAATTTGAGGTTTATGAGAGGTGGGGCTGGGACCGCAAAATGGCCCTTCGAGCATTTAGAAAGTTTCCCAATTTTATGAAATTGTCAGAGACGGTGATTGCAAAAAAAATGAATTTTCTGGTGAATGATATGAGTTTGGCATCAGAAGACATTGCTGATTATCCTCCAATTCTGGCCTACAGCTTGAACAAGAGGATTATCCCTAGATTCTCAGTAGTTAAAATCTTGACATCGAAAGGTCTGCTTAAGAAGAATTTGCACTTTAGTTCCTTCTTATGGTTAAGTGAGGAAAAGTTTTTGAAGAAATTTGTCAACAACTTTCAGAAAGATTTGCCTCAGTTACGAGATGTCTACCTGAGCCCTTTTAAGGAGTATTCTACCTTTCTTCTTAGCTGATGTGAGACATTGTAACATTCCTCTCATGCATAGAACTAGACATTTGGCACGTGAAGTTTACAGGACTGAATATTTGTGGATGATTCCATGTTAAACAGACTCTGATATCATATTAAGAAATTTAAGTCTCACTCACTCTAAAAAACGTAGCTAAGTAAGAGGACTGCCCAAGTTTTTGTAAGGAGTACTATAACTCTATCCTAGTCGACGTAGAACTTCTTAACATGTTTCAACATTTTGACCATTTTTATTTTCTTGGGTAGAGGCTAGGTACCTTTGATTGGATTTATAGGATATTGGTTGTATAATTAAGTACCGATGATTTTCAATTTCAATATCACGGTTTATTTATTTTCTATTGATATACGCCGAACACATAAAAATGTATCTGTTTTGTAGGCCACTGATAAAATTTTATCTTGATTGATATCTTTTTGTTTTAAATATGTTTATCTCTTATGGGAAACATCTGTTCCATCACTGCGATTTACTTTGGTATTACATAACCACACTCTACCTTTTTCCATCCATTTAAACAAAAATGACATGTGGATAGATTTTTCTATGTTTAAAACTACTGTAGACCTAGAGAGTAAAGAGGGGATCAAAAAACAAAGTTTATTTAATTTGAAATTGAGTCAAGTTGCATTTAATTATTCTACTGTTACATATGTTTAATAAATAGAGTTCTGTTAAAATGACTAGCAACTTTAGGATATGACCCCTTCTACTTAAAATTGTCAATATATCTTGTTAATGTACTCTGTTTCGTGAAGTTGCGGTTACATTTATATTTTAACTTTTGCCAACTACTTTTAATTGTTATGATATGTTGATAATTTTGTGAGAATAACTGGAAAGACAGGGAGGGTGTGATCGAAATTTGTTGGGAAAGAGCCTAACATACATTCACGCTGGAAGCAACTAGTTATTGCTACTCCCATTATATGCTTGGAAGTTGGAACTTCATGCTAACCGGAAAACAAGCACACACTTTGGAACAGGGTTTAGAGGAATCAATACTTATAATATTTCTTCTCATTTTGTTCGAGTGAAAAACAAATGATGAGTATGAATATCATATGGAAGCCAAGAATTGAGTTAGACTTTGAAAGTCTTAAGGAAGTATGACAATTTTGGTGTGAATATAAAAGGATATCAAGATTTAGAGTGATGTTATATTTAAAAAAGTGAAAGGTAAATGGTGTTATTATATCTAATAAATATATTTATTATGAAGGAGGACATCAAAAAAGATAAAAAAAAAAAATGCAATAGTGTCAAAGCATAGACGAGAAAATAGAACTAAATGTCTTGTAAGAATAATATTATTTTTGAAAACAACTTATTTATTGTATCTGAGTTTATTGAAGAGCATAATCACTCATTACAACTTTTAAAGACAACACTTATGTTTGTTTCACATTGTAACTCGTAAGATAACCAAAGTTCAAACTCATGAGATTGATTTGGCTAAATCCTCAGAATTACAATAAAAGTCATCATTTCAATTCATGAACATAATTGTAGGACACAAAGCTAATATTGAGTATACTCAATTAGATGCCAAAAATTATTTAAAGGCAAAGAGATAACAAGAAATAGTATATGAAGAATTTGATTGTCTAATGCAATACTTTCAATTGCAGTTATTAGACAACCTATCATTTTTTCATGCATACCAATGAAAAAATCAAATATTTTTTTGGCAAATGTAAAGATGGTGATTGATTACAATTTTTTGGTGAAGTCGTATCGCTGAACACTACATATTGTACTAATTGGGCTAATAGGTCTTTAGAATTGTTTTCAAGCTTTAACCATTATAGATGTATTTTTTCTTCGGGACAACCTTGTTGTATAATAAAATGGCAGAATTATTTTAATAGTTGTTTGAGACATTTTTGGAAGCGCACACACAAAAAAAAATCTCAAGTAATTTTTACTGACCAAGTTCAAGTAATTGCTAAGACAATTGTCCAAGTAATACTCAAGACATATCATGCTTTATGCGCAAAACACTTAATGTAAAATGAAATAAAACATATTAGTAACTTGATGAAAGGAGGAAATCATTTTTTAAGATATTTGAATAGATGTATGTATAAGTTTGATACCTTAATTGACTTTAAGAAGGTTTGAACAAGATTGATTACAAAATACAATGTTAAAGAATTTACTTTAATTATTTTACTTTATTTCATAGAGGAAAAATGAACATTATGTTACCTCAATGATGTGTTTATCTTTGGAATGTGAAGTACTCAATTTAGTGAAAACTTAAATTATGATTTTAAAACTTGTATGAAACTTAGTATTGACATAAAATAATTATTTAAATACTTTAAACAAATTGTTGAAGACAAATCTTATAACGAACTAAAGTGTGAGTATGACTCACACAATATGCTAACCATATTGTGATATGAGTTGTCTCCCAATATTAATATAAATGGTTAAAGTTTACACACATACAATGTTTTAACTTATTTCAATGAGACTTTACTCAGTATTTAACTTGTTGCATATCACAAATGATTGAAACTCTTTCTTTGATTGAATATGTTATTACTAAAGTCAACCAACAAAGATGATAGACATTTTACAATTAATCATTTTTAAATTACTATATGTTACACTTGTTAAAAAACTTGAAACATTTGACATATTTTATTCTCATACATTGAAAGTGTTTAAAGTAAATACTATAAAAGTGTCCTTAAGAAATATATATTTAAAAGATAAACATTACAAAACCTTATAAAATTATTGACAATGTAAAAGGACTAAAGGTAAAAGAAGATCCTATATTTAGTATCATAAATTTATATCATTACTAAAATGATTAAGTTAGCCTCTTAAGTATCTACTTAAAAAGAATAGTTAGTCAATAATATTATTAATTTTTAATGAAAAATTTTTTGCTCATTATATTTTATTATTATTTAAAATGTATAATTTTAACATTATAATTTATATATATATATATATTAAATGATAAAATAAAATTATTCAATAAGCTGTCATTTAAATTTCTATTTATATGATTTTTATTATTCATAAGCAATTTAAGAAATAATTTTAATTTAATGATTTAATTGATAAAATTATATATATATATATATATAATATTAAGTGATGTAACTAGAAGAAAAATAATTTTAAAAATATGTTCTCCCATGTAAATTTTCTATTAATTTAAATATTTATATTTTAGTTATATTTTTCTTTCTCCAAGGCTTAAAAATACTTTTGTAGGAAAAATTTTATTATGTAGAAAATTATTTACAATATACTCAGTCTTTAACGATGAATTTGTTTTACCCAGGATTTTTTTAAATATTTTATCTATTTTAAATACCATTTTGTGAGTTGCCTTACCTTTCGATTCATGCCCTCAACCGAAGGAAAGAGGATAAATCCTAAAATCGCAGACAAAGCAAATGGCGTCTGTGACGTTCTCGACAACGACGGATTCTCTTGAAAACCAGGTGTCTGTCATGTTCTGAAGGTGATCGTAGGTGCTATTAGCAGAACTCTTCATTGGCAACATCGTGCTTTGGAAAGTACCTTCATCAACTGCGTTTCAACCTGTAGGGTATGTGAGGGTATGTGAGCGAGTAAATGGTTCCTAAATTTCTGATTACAAGATTAACTGCAACTGCATCATCATCCACACACTACTCCAATAAGGGAATCCAAATCCTATTGGGTTCTCTTCTGCTACACAAACACAATGCTTCATTTTATCTCTCCAGATCATTCACTTTTGATACAAACAACCATAAAGGTGACACTTTTACGGTGTCTTACCTCATAAACTCATGTGGAGTGTCCCCAGAATTGGCTAAGAAACTCTCTAAGAATGTGCATTTGAAAAACCCAGATGGCCCAAATGCTGTTCTTGATCTTCTCAAGACCTATGGGTTCTCCAAAACCCATGTTGCAACTCTTGTGGCTAAATTTCCAAAAGTGCTTACTGCAAAGGCAGCTAATACTCTTTTGCCTAAACTTAAGTTCTTTCATTCCCTTGGGGTTTCCAACACTCACATGCCTAATATCATAATCCGTAACTACTTCGTTTTGTTGAGAAGCTTGGAGAAGTGCCTCATTCAACGTTATGAGCTACTTAGAAGTGTAGTTCGCAATGACGAGGAAGTTGTTAGAGTTTTGATAAGAGACCCATTTCTTTTTACATATAGTGACCTAAGGAATCATTTGGTTCGAAACATTGAGGTTTTGAGGCAATGTGGTGTGCCACAATCTTCCATTTCTCTCTTTGTGGTCCATTTTCCCTCCACGTCAAATGCAAAGCATCTCAGATTTGTGGAAGCTGTAAAGATAGTTGAGGAAATTGGGATTGATCCTTCGAAAACAGCTTTTGTCCAGGGTGTCCAAGTGCTTTTAACTACGAGTAAAGCGAAATGGGAGTCGAAATTTGAGGTTTATAAGAGGTGGGGCTGGGATCGTGAAATGGCCCTTTGTGCATTTAGAAAGTTTCCCACTTTTATGGCTTTGTCAGAGAAGTTGGTTACCGAAAAAATGAATTTTCTAGTGAATGATATGGGTTTGGCATCAGAAAATATTGCTGAATATCCTACAATTCTGGCCTACAACTTGAAGAAGAGGATTATCCCTAGATTCTCAGTATTTAAAATCTTGATATCTGAAGGTCTGCTTGAGAATAACTTGCACTTTGGTTACTTCATAGGCATAAGTGAGGAAAAGTTTTTGAAGAAATTTGTCAACAATTTTCAGAAAGATTTGCCTCATTTAAAAGATGACTACACAGATTTGATCAATTGTGAGAATGTGATATAGTCTTTTAAGGCTTTTGCAGACTATTGTTCTTACTTCCAACTTTTCTATTTCAATACTAAAATTTTAAAATTTCTGTTCCAACATTTTGACTTTCTGTTTCATTTTTCTTGGGTAGAGGTACATTTGATCGGATTTATAGGATATTGGTTGTATAATCAAGTATTGATGAATTTTATCTTATTTGCTGTCTTTTGTTTTAAATATGTTTATCTCCCCTGCAATTTATTCTAGTATTACATAACCACACTGTACTTTTTGTCCGTCCATTTAAACAAAAATGACCTGTGATAGACTTTTCTACCATTAAAACTATCTTTGAGCTAGAGTGTACAGAGGGGATAAAAAACCAAGTTTATTTAATTTGAAATTGAGTGAAATTGCACTTAATTGTTCTACTATTACATATGTTTAATAAATGAGTTCTGTTAAAATGACTTGCAACTTTAGGATATGGATCCTTCTACTTAAAATTGTCAATATATCTTGTTAATGTATACTGTTTTGTGGAGTTGCGGTTACATTTATATTTTAACTATTGCAAACTACTTGTAATCGTTATGATATGTTGATAGAGCCCAATTCCAGATTGGTCCTATTGAACCATTGGCCCATGAGACAAAGTCATTCCCTAAGAAATTATTAGTATATTCACGGAAGAAAAGAAAAGGAGCTGACGTGGCATGAGAGAAGGGGGTGCAGGCAGTTAGAGGAGAGAGAGTGAGATATTTTCTGTTATTTAGGGAATGATGAGGTGTTGTGGAGGGTGTGCTGTTTTCTGATATTTTGGGTAGAGGAAACTTAGTGATTTCTCTATTAGGAGCATTGCTCTGGGCAGTAAGGAGTCATCCTTCTTGCTGTATTTCTTCTTTTGTCATTAATACAGGATCAAAGTCTATTTTCTTCTTCAATTCTCTGTTTCACTTTTATATTTGTTGCTTGAGAATGTATTATATGTAGATTATTTTGTGAGAATAACTGGAAAGACAGGGAAGTTTAGGGTGTGATTGGAAATGTGTTGGGGGAAGAGCCTAACATACATTCACTAGGAAGTAACTAGTTATTGATACTCCGTTTGTATGCTTGGAAGTTGGAACTTCATGCTAACCGGAAAACAAGCACACACTTTCACAAATATTGTTGATATTCAACCTAAATTTAATGCTTTGTTGTTTCTTTAATGAAGATATTGAAGACCAATTTGCTGAGGAATATAGCAGCATTGGCTAAATATTAGAAAGTTTCCTGATGTTATGATATCTTGTTAGTAAAGATGGTTATGAGAAAAATGAGTTTCCTAGTGAAGGATATGGGTTTCTCATCAGAATATATTGTTGAAAATCCTCAAATTGTAGCCTACAGCTTGGAGAACAGGATTATCACTATATTCTGTCATAAAAATCTTGAAATCAATTCGCTTGCTTGAGAACAGTTTTTACTTTGGTTATATTCATAACTGAGGAAAACTTTTTGGAGAAATTTGTCATCACCTTTCAGAAAATTTTGCCCACTTACCAGATGTCTACAGATATTTGATCAATCGTAAGAATGTCATGTAACCTTTAAAGGATTTGCCAGCTGTTGTCCTTCCATCCTTTCTCCTTTGATACTAAATCGAACTTTGAATTTTAAATACATTCTGCTTAGGGATTTAGGGCCTATTTGAAATAACTTGTGAACAACTTATGAAAATTGCTTGACTTTCATGAGTTCTTTTGGGTTTATTTTACTAAACTTGCTGCTACACAGCTGTTTAAAATAAATTATTTTTAAATTATCTTAATCAATTTTATGATTAAATTTATGACACAAGTCAAAATTTGAAAAGAACTTTTTGAATAAGTTAGCAAAGATTGGGAGTTTTGTGATGTCTATCTTCTTGGTCCTTTGCTAATGTTAATGTTTCCTAGCTTGTATCTATCATTTGCATTCCCATTACAAAGTATCAACTACTGTATATTAATTATGAGCACTCACTCTTGAGAGTGAAATTTTCCTGAATACTCCTTGCACCTACACGCCAATGGTTGCATTTCCAGCTGCATCGTGACTGAACACATTTGAGGCTACGTGTGCTTCTCACCTGTTAATTGAGATACTGGAGATGAGTGGTGAAGTGAATGGTAATTGCTGAAAAAATAAGGTGTCTTCACCTACTACTCCTCTCCATGTAAGACTTTCAAAGCCCTTACTGACAATAAAAAAAATTCTAGTGGCTTACCTCAATTTACCATGTCAGTTAGTATATGTATTATGCATTTTATTTATAATAAGCTATTTTTGCCTATTGCAGAATGGTTCTTACCCTAAATTTTACATAAAAATTAGTTTATACTTATTCACAAAATGCATGTTACTCTCTTGTTTAGTCCTTGTCTCACTTTGAGTGCATGGCTGAGAGTCTTCTTTGGCCTCTCTATATTGTACATGGTTTAAAGGATGATTGAATCTTAAATACAGCCAATTACAATTATAAATAATGTATAATTTTTATTGTTATATATTTCGTTAATTATTATTTGATACATAAAATTTAAAAATATATTTCAAGAGAAGAACGTATAATATCAAACTGCATATCAAATTTACTGTCTATATTTTTAACCCATTCATGTCGTGTAACTAAGAAACCATGACTCAATAGTTAAGTAAAGAAAGACTAATTGGTTCCTGAAATGCATATAGTAGAGGTTTATTCAAATGCTTACCGTGATTAGAGTAAGGAAGAACAGCGAGCACTGCTATTAAAAGTTAATCTTGCATGAAAAACTACAAACATAGGCATAAAAATTCTTTGGAAAACTTCAAAACATAGGTAGAAAAAGTCTCTGGAAGTCGACTCCAAAGAAAATTGATTGAACAACTCGAATATTGGAATCCCTTTAGGCAACGATTGAAAACCAAAACCATATTGGATCTTACTCCTCTCATTTTAGACTTCTTAGTGGCAAGCCTGAGATAGGGGACAACTAATTTGGAATATGACTTTCAAGTCTACTTTGGTCTCAGCTGATATGACTTAATCGTTTTAAAACATTTTATAAGTGATATCTTTATCGACACATCATGGCTCACCGTATAAACAAGAGATGTATTTTCATACATTGACGGTTACAGTACTAAGCGTTCTAAACAATAAATCCATCAACGCTATATAAAGAGGAAATTTCCTATGCTAAGTATGCATTCTACTATATTCTACACTAAACTTGATCAAATTTTTTCTAACTTGGATGTCATAGTGTTTTTCTGCTAAAAATCATTGGAGCCAACACACGACCAAGAATCACCACTCACCGTTAACCAATACCTGAGATATCCTATACTAGAAGAGTTTCCATCCCAATTTGGTACACATTACACAGTTGACAATATTGTTAGAACCTATAATTTTTACCAAAGTACTAATCACAAAAAGGATTTACTTCTATAGTAAATTAGAAATGGCATCCTAAGTTGAATATTCATTTAGTAAAATCCAAACTTGCATAATTCACTCTTATTCAAAAATTATTCTTGAGCAATCATCAATGGATTTTATAATAAACTTTGAGTAAAATAATTAACAATTAAGTTTTTACCTAGATTCTTAGGTTTAATTTCATCTTTTATAGAATATTGTTATAGTGGTCCATTTACAATTTTTAAAGATAAAAATTCATTAAGTTATACATGTTAACTCATTTTATGATATAGTTATTTACATATGTTATTAATGTACTAGACCATATAAGAAGGGAATTAATATCTTTTTAAATTTGCGGGTACCGTAAAATTTATTAAAATAAAATAAAAAATAATAATTGATTAATCATTAAAAAATCAATATTCAATTTTAATATTACAGTCAAATTAAATCAAACTATACTACAAGTTATTTTTACACAAAATTAGTATTTTCTCCTTAAACTTAAATACCAAATTCAATATCATCCATTAGCTTCATTTTAATTCATTTTAATCTTCTAACTTTTTTTAAAAAAATTCAAATATATTCTTTCGTTAAAAATGTTAACTTCATTAATATTTGTCTTCTTCCTTAGGTCTCTTCATACTATTCATTGTGGTGGTCTAAGTACATTGTTTATCGTTTTCCTCATATTTTCGATCTGTCTCTTCTACCTCTTCTTCTATTTCATTTTCATCTTCATCACGTTGAGGTGCAGAAATGATCTTTTTATGCTCCCTTAAAAGTGAGTTAGCTCTAAATTTTCTCTTATTCTTGCTTCCTTTTTCTTAACAAAAAACTGAAGGAGACATTTGATAGTTAACACTGGCAACCAATGGAATTATTTTAGCAGTAATTTTAGAATAAGAAGGAAAGAAGAGGAAAAGATAAAATCTATGAATTTTGCTTTTCTCACCAAAGGGTTAAGAGAGTTTAACCAAAAATCTCAAACAAAACTCTCACCGTTGTCCTAATAGGCAATTGCTGCTACTCCAATATGACGGCGACCTTCCTCCGGCTGCCTTGGAACCCCCTCTCACTGTCAATTCTATGGCCGAATTTCACCATCTTTCCCATTACGCTTTCCAATTTTATTTCCTTATCATTTTGTATGAAATATTAAAAGGGTGACAATTGCTTTTTTTTAAAGGAAATGATCCATGCTGTGGTATGTTATAAAGTTAGAGACTTGAGATTACCTCAATATGACAAACAACCTTAATTTACAAAAGCCTCATCAAAGGTTGCTCACTGCTCATCCTCTTTGTCTTTTTGTGCCAAATAAGTTGCTACTATTTCATTCTCCTTGGCTTTATGCATTTTCATTAATTCTGAATTAACTCATGCAGATAAAACTTTGCAATATATAAGTGAGATTTGGAGCAAAATTTTCATACAAGTCATTTTTTATTAAAAGAAAGGAAAATTTCATAAAAAAATCGTCTAATGAATTTAAGATTCAATCAAACAATATATTCAATTATTTATTGTGAATTTTACTTTGTTTAAACAAGAAACTAAAATACTTTCTCAACACTTTGTATTCCATCAATTTTATTATTTCATTTGAATTTGGTGTCCTTCAGAAAATCCAACAAACTAAAAATCTTATCATAATTCTGAAATTGCTTTTCTACAAGGTTTGCAAGTGATCCTAAAAAATCCCGCTAAATAAAAAGTACAAAATTTTAAAGATTGACATTTCTTTTAAAAATTTGAAATCATATTAATAATATTGAAATAAAATTTCTGTCATCTATAGTAAGAACATATGTTTTACTAACCGTACATATGTTATTATGTATATTTGTGTATCACCATTATATTATAATTGTGACTTGAACATATTTTCTATCCTTATATTTTTGCAAGATTTTGATTTTAGTTTTTAATTTTTTTGGTTATAACATGTAATTTTTCTAAATTCAGTATTTTTGTTCCTTTTTATTAACATGGTACAACAAAAGGTTAATGCATGATAATCTGTCATGACATTACAAGGAATCAAAAGGATTCAATTAAAAAAAATAAGGGCTAAAACTAGTAAAAAGCACTGAGAGAGTAGAATCAAAATTTCATAAAAAAACAAGACTAAACATACATTTAAGTCTATAATTTTTTAATTTCAAAGTGCATAATTAAATTTTACGTACCTGCATTGTCATGCATATACGATATGGTCTTGTTCAAATCTCCAAGCCAATATTTCTTAACAAATGTTATATAAACTGATCTTAACAGTGGTGTGTTGACTTGACCTCCTGAGAAAATCTTCATACTTGGAATGTTGCTTACACTCACTTTTTGTAATTTTGGCCAATCAATAGTTCTATTCTGCTGGCAGAAACTAGTTAACTTTGGAAGGTCTTTGAGTACGAGGCACTCTACTTCAGGGAAAATGATGGATACATTTTCTTCTTTATCATCTGATAATATCTTTTCTATTTCTTCACAGTTACACAATTTGAGTAATTTCAACTTACCAAGGTTTTTAGTAACAGAACATGAGAATAAACTCTTGAAGCTACCACAATAGACAATGTTGAGTGACACCAAATTTGGAAAAAATGGAACTTGAGGCTCCTTGTTCCAGAGATATGTTAAACTCTTTAGGTTGCTCAATGTTAATTTCCTTAATTGAGGAAGCATTTCTTGGATATTCTCATCTTTTTTGTCATCATCAAGGTAAAATACCTCAGTTAGTAACTCACATTTTTCCACAGTCAAATTTATTAGATTGTTGTATCTTGTGATCATATTGGCAGAAATGCCTCTCAACAAATTGTTGTCGCTCAAAGTTTGATTTTCCAGTCCTAAAGTTTAGCATTTTTCAAAAAAGTTAGGAACATATTAATATAATGTCATAAGAAAATTGCTGTCGTCTAATAATTTAAATTAAGAATGTCAAGAGGCATATTTCAAAAAGCAGATGTTATTATGTATAAACATGTATCGCTAACTTTTATATTATTCTAAGTTTTGCATATAATATTAAAATTTACATACCTGAATTTTGATGGATATATGATATGGTCTTGTTCAAATTCCCTAGCCAATATTTCTTAACAAATGTTATATAAATTGATCTTAACAATGGTGTGTTAACATGACCTCCTGAAAAAGTCTTCATACTTAGAACATTGCTCATCCTCAGCGTTTGTAATTTAGGCCATTCAAAAGTCCCACTTTGCTGACAAAAACTGACTAACTTTGGAAGATTTTTTAGTATAAGGCATTCTACTTCAGGAAAAATGATAGATACACTTTCATTTTTATCAATTGATATTACCTCTTCTATTTTTTCACAATCACACAATTTGAATAATTTGAGTTTTCCAAGATTTTTGGCAGAAGAAGGTGAGAATAAACTTTTGAGGCTACCACAGTGGACAATGTGAAGTGACATCAAATTTGAAAAAAAAGGAACTTGAGGTTCCTTGTTCCAGAGATATGTCAAACTCTTTAGGTTGCTTAATGCTAATGTACTTAGTTGAGGAAACATCTCTTGGATATTGTGATTTTGCTTGTCATTTTCAATGTTAAATACCTCTGTCATTAACTCACATTTGTCCAGAGTCATAGATTTTAGATTGTCATATCTTTTGATCATGTTGGATGTGATGACATTCAACAATTTGTTGTTCCTCAAAGTCAGATTTTCCAGTTCACAAAATGATTGTGGGGGACAATTGTAGTGCCAGAGTTTTTCAATATCCTAGTTTATACAAAGTACTTTCAACTTTTCCAATGACAGCTGCAAGGTACAAATGGTAATTATCAATGTCTAGGAGTGGAGATGAAAACAAAACTACATAGGAAATATGAAATGAACTGTAATAGACATATAATTGATTGTGTTGTATAGTACAATTATATCATTTATTTCCTTTCCATCATAAACATGATGGCTTTGACTTTGATACAAAAGTGAGATTGACCATAAGATTATATCAAAAGTGCAGAAGATTTATTGTTTATATATATATATATATATATAATGAAAATGAATGTTATATCTTCAATTTTGATAAACTTACAGAATTTGGGAAGAAATAGTTTGAAGTAGCAGGTTCTGTATCATCCTTCTGCTCATTGGACTCATCAACAAAAGTGATGAGAGCAGGACAATTTGTTATTATCAATGTTTCCAAGGATGGAAATTGAGATGTAGAAGGAAATGCAGTTGTGAGCTTTGTTAGATTTTCAAGAGAAACATAATTCAATCGAGGTAAGGAGGTCTTATTGTCTCCCACATTCAAGCGAAACATAATTTTCTTCAAGGACTCACAATCTGAAACTTGCATAGTTGTTAGCATTAGAGAGCCCCGTAGTGATTTAAGAGACTTGCATTGCTTTACTACAAGGATTTGGAGATTTTGGTAGCACCTGACAATTTCTTTGTTGATGATGTGAGTCAAATTGGGTAGGTCAAATAAAGTCAATTCAGTTAGCTGCTGCAAAAGCCTTGTAGAATGTGATATTTTCTTTTTAATGTGGAATATCATTTTCAATGTGTTACAATGACTTACAGTGAGTTTCGTCAAATTTGGAAACTCTTTGTAACCTCATAGAGGAAATGGCATAAACCAATGTGTGGCAAGTATCCAACTGGAGTTCAACTAACTCAGAGAAAAAACAATCGTCAATTGTTGGCAAATCATATGCATTTGCAAGTCCATGGGTGAATATTTCCAACTTAGGACAGTTTTTTATCACCAATGTTTTTAACATTGCGAACTCTGGATCACTACTTTTGGGGTGGAACATTATTAATTCTGGGAGGTACATGAGCTCCACCTTGCTCAATGCTTGATTACCAGACTCTATACGTTCAAAAACTTGTTCCAACTTTCCACATTCTTGAATCTTCAATTCATTCAGTTGGGAGAGCCTGTTAGCCTTAGGAAAGACTAGCATGAGAGAAGGGCAACTCTTGATGTGTACCTTTCTCAAATTGTGGGTCCAAAAGTAAGGGACACGTTTATCCCATATGCCCATCATGTCAGGTAATTCCATTAATACCAATTCCTTCAAGGATAATGATCCATAATTTTCTTCGTCAGAGAAAAATAGAAATGGTTCTGTTCTGCAGTGTTCAATGGTGATATGTTCAAGCACTTGTGACTTTTCTCCCAAATAGCTAACAAATTTACACAAACGCTTCCCTTTGCTGCAATTTTTTGCTTTAAACATTGTAAGGAAAGTCAGAAAGAAAGGTTCATGTTCACGTAAGTCCTCTGCTTCGCTTAATTGCTTATCCCCATCAATAGTTAAGTCATGTGTAACATCCTGTCAGATTTTACCAAAATGGATCTTTAATTTTGCCCGTAACTTAAAGATTCATGAATGTATCAATGTCGAAATTGTGAGGTATTATAACTGTTCTATCAATTGCATAGGCAAAGAGATTTCTTAAAGTATAGGTAGAATCAAATTCTAAGTTTGAAAAGTGTCTCATATTCGTTCCTAAAGTTTAAGTACCATTGATAATTTTAAGAGAAGATATTTGCAAGTCACTATTTCTCACACATCTATATGGAGGGAAATAAAGTGAAATTTTGGTCTGTGACTTTTTCTTTTATTATTAACTAATTTAGTTTTGGTTGTGATTTTTATTAGAATCTCCTATTAGTTAGTTTTTTTTTTATCCCGTTATTTTTATTAAAGATGATAATATATTTTTTATTAGTTTCATGAGTTCAATTTTTACAATTTTATCTTATTTTTTTTCATAAATATCTCTTTATTTAAAAAATAAATTAAACATTTTGAATTATAATTCCATTTAATACATGTTAATTATTTAAAACAACTTCGATCTGTCAACGAAAATGTAATATAGAATAAATGTTACATAATAAAAAAAATAAACATAAACATTTTTCACTAAATCTACTTCATCCATTTAATTTTATGCTTAATACTATATATATATATATATATATATATATATATATATATATCGGTCGCAATATTATATATTCTATTTTAAATATGTAGCAACCAATCATGATTGAAAATAAAAATATAAAATTAAAACATCAATAAATGATTAATAAAATATGACTATTTTATTTTTAATAGTAATATTAGATCATCTATTGGATAAATTAGATTAAAAAATATTTGATACATATTTAGAAGAGATATCATGTTGTTTTTACATTTTTAAAGTTTGGATGAAAATTAAAAATAGAAAAAATATATATAAACAAATATGATAAAATAGAAATATGCAATGTAGATTAAAAAAAACAAATGAAACTCATTGAATTTTTGAGAGAGAGATCTAACCAATAAGTAAAAAAGTTGATTAATTTGGTCATCATTGTGAATTTGGTCTTGATTGTCTATGATCATTGACTTCAACTGTGACCTTTCTATCCTTCCCAAACCAAAATCGAATATCGTAGGGCACTGATTCACAACTACATTCTCCAAAGATGACAATTCAACATAGCCTTCATTGATAAACCCCAAAAGTGATGGCAAGTCTTCAAGATGCATTTTGGTCATTTCAGGAAATCCAATTACAGCATCTAAAAGTCGTCAAATTTCTCCCAATTATTCAGCATAAAAGAATAAGTAAATAAATAAAATAAGATAAGTAAAAATAGTATTTTTGAATGAACATATAAAAGGAAGAAAATGAAACACATGCACCCGCCATCAGAAAAACCTCTCCATTTTCTTTCTAAACTTGAAGGGAAAAAAATCATCTTTTCTCCTTCCATTCCATTTTATATTCAAAGAACTAAATTTTGAAAAACAAATTAATATTTAAATAGTAATAATAATAATAATAATAATAATAATAAAGAAAAAGTATTATGTATAATCAAACTTCAGATTTCTTTTATTTGATTTCACATGCACACATGCACTTAAAAAATTGCACAATACGTTGCATATGATGCTTATTCATATTACATTAGTTTTATAGACTTTTGGGTTTAAGAAAGTGCTTTTTATTTTTATTATAAAACTATCATTTTATTTTTATTTGTTTTTATTTTTAAATATTTGTAGTGACAGAAATAATTTTTTTTTTTATTCTCACAGCTTCTTAAATCGATATATTTTTATATACAAAAAATAAAATAAAAATAAGATAACATTTTTGTAACTAAAAAGTAAAATTTTAAAAATAATTTTTCAAACCAAATTGCTTCTCATGTTTTTAAAAATATCATTCCAATATAATAATTTACCTTCCTCATCAATCTCTCGGCATTTGAATATCCACCTCAATTCTGGTAGCCGAATTAGAGTTAAACAAATCAAATGCATATTGCTTGATTTTCCAATTTCACTATAATGCAAACCAAAAATCTCTCTCACTGAACTGCAATTTTTTATGACTAAAATCTTCAAATATTGAAGATTTGTGAATAACAAAGGAGTAAAAACAGCCATCAGATTCTCACAATCTTCGATGTATACGCTCTTTAACTTCCAAAATGAATTTTGAACTTCGTATTCGAAAACATATCTCAATTCACTAACATTGGAAATCACCATCCTCTCCAAATTAGGACAAGAAATCTGCATTTATGAACATAATTAGCAAATGAAATTATTTGACATTGATAGAATTATTTGTCACTAAATTGATACAAAATGTCAACATCTATTTGTTTTGGCTTATTTTATTTTATTTTATTTGGTTTTTGTTAATTTTATGTACAAGGATTATAGCTTTGGAATTGTAATGAAAGGCAAAACACTAGAAGCAAAATTTATAATTTATAATAATTTAATGCGTTAACATGAGACTTGAAATATATACATACCTTGTCATCAAAAAGTGTGGGTCCATCGTCATCAAGAATTACGGCTTTATCATCATAATGCCTATAGAAACATAATAATTCAGGTAGCCCTTGTAAATTTAGAGAATGTAATTGAGGAAACACGATATGTATAGGTTTTCTCTCTTCTCCAACCACAATTGCCTCAATGAGTTTACACTCTGAAACTTCTAAATCAACAAGATGAGGAAGACTTTCTATCATTGTCTTTGAGAAGAGACATGTCATTTCATGGCATTTGTGTACTTTGATGACTCTTATTTTGAAGAATGATTTTTCAGTTAGAGGACCGTCGCATATATGCTTTAAATTGCTTACATTTTTTAGAGACAAAGACTCTAAGTTGGGGAAAGCATCAATGTGATGATCATCACTAGAGCTCATGGCTATGCATTTGATTTCAGCATTGTTTTGTACAAAGAGAGATTGTAGATGAGGAAACCTATTACTATCCAAATCACTGAGAACATTTTGGACACCATTCAGTTCATCTAAGTATAAGACATCAACATTTTTCATCATCCTTTTAATCCCATCCTCCAATTGCAACCTTCTGTTGAGTTTGATTTTCAATGTTTTTAACCCATGATCACCATTATGGGTCTCACCCCATCTATCCCCAATGATAATCCTGTACGATTTAAGCTTTTCAAAGTACAGGTCCATTGGCCATGCTTGAGGCTCAGGAACATACAATTCTTCTATATGTGTTAAGTGATGCAAGTTTGTTAGCTCTTCCAAGCTTGCGTTTTTGTTTTCACGGTTGGATCTTTCGACCTCCCAATTGCAAAAGGAGTTTCTCAAATATAATTCTTCCAAACTAGTTAAGTTTGACAGAACATTGGATGGAATCACTTGGAGATATGTGTCTCTTAAATCCAAGACTAGCAACTTCTGAAGTTGTCCAATTTCTTTGGGCAATTGTTGGATTCTACTTCCAAAGAGGACAAGAATTTGAAGGCTTGTGAGCTCACCAACTACAGTTATGTCTCCCAATTTGCAATTGTACATGGATAATGCTTGAAGATTCTTTAACATACTAAAACTAGAAGGCAATTTTAAACAATCAAAGCCAGTAAGTTCTAATACTTTTAGATGTTTAGTCTCATCAAAAAATGAATTTGGAACCTGCATTGAGGGATCATCAGAGCTTAGTATAATCTCTTGCATTTCTGGACATTGCAATCTTTCAGGAACCTGTGCACCACTCACAACAGTCATGTTGCAGAAGCGTAAACTTCTCAACCATTCTTCAGGTAGCCTCCATTCTGTAGAAATCACTGAAGCTTTTAGATCACTTTGAGCTATTGAATAAGCAGTGTGCCATATCAAATCATTTATTTTGACATTTTCATTTTCATCTTGAACCAGAAGACCATAGGCTTTAAGATCACTAATTAATAAATCACACCTACTTCTTGCAGCTTCTAATGTATCAAGATTTTTTAATAAACCTTCCCACATGTCTATATATATACTATACTTGTTCACGGCTCTCCTTCCCCTAAAGGTAAGAATCAAGAGCAAGAATTTGTGTTCTTCACTCTCTAAACTATTGTAACATAGTCTTATTGGTGCAACATGTTCCTTTAGCTGCATCAAGGCATCTTGCAAAGCATGTAGGTCTTTCTTTTCTAATACCTTGGCTATAGCAAAAACTGCAGGAGCTAAACCTTCACAAATTTTCACTATTTCAGTTATTTTGGAACTTGCCTCAGAATCTTGAGCAATGCCTCCAACCATCTTTTGAAACAAGCTCTGAGCCTCTTCTTCTATTAACACTTCTAGTTGAAACATCTTAGCCATAGGAGCACCCATCAAATTTTGGATGAAATTCAAATTTTTTGATGTTAGCAATAATTTACACCCCTTATGTTCATCACCCAAAGGAACTCCAATTTCGTCCAAATCAAATTCTTGAGGATTCAATTCTCCCCACACATCATTAATGATGATGAGAATCTTTTTCTCTTTCTTTATTCTTAGACGCAATCTATTTCTTCTTTCCACATGCAATTCCCCATTAAACTGCAGACCCAATATAGCTTCAATATCTTCTTGAACTTGTTTAATGCTTGGCTTCTCAGCTACATCTATGATAACCACCTTGAACAAGTTTGGTTCCTCTTTTGCTTGTTCTTCAACCTGTTTGGCTAATAAGGTTGTGCCTCCACCACCCAACCACCATACTCCAACTGTTTGAATAAGAGGGTCCTTCAGGGCCTCCATGATATCATTTATAGTATCTGCTCTTGATTTTGGGGCCTTATAATCTTTTGGTGGTTTTACTAATAGATAAAGATTACCTTCTTCTTGTAATTGTAACATTTCTTGCATCATCTTTCTTGCTTGTTTATTAACCTTGTACCACCATAGGAAATTTGTGGAAGAACATTTTCCTTCATAGTAGTTCACAAATACATTCACTTGTCTGAAAAACTCATCAGTTCTATTTAACCACTTACTTTTATCCTGGAATTCCTCAGAATCCCAAGTAAGATTTTCTTGCACCCTTTGTCTTTTTTGTTGCAGATTATTAACTTCGTTCCTGAGATTCTTCAAGATGCTTTTGTAGGAAATCGAGTTACCCAATTTACGTGCAAGAGTTACTACTTTCATGTTTCAAATAATGTGCAAATCGATCTTCCTTTCCCTTGGTCAAAGTGCACTTACTATAAAATAAAAATAAAAAATTACCATTTACAATTAGCTTCTACTAATATAGATCTTTACTAACAAAATTAAAATTTATATTATAAATATTTTGATTTTGCACTGACAAATAATTTTATTAATACTACTTTATGAGTTAAGATTAGTTAACATTTAATAATTTAATTTAATTATATTTTCATTAAAATGTACAATAACTTCAATTTTATATTAAAATATAAAAAATTAATTTAACTATGTGTTTTTATTAATTTGTATCTTTATTTTATTTAAAAATTTATAGTTACTTTTACAAATTTTTTAAATTATCATACCTATTGTTATATTATTATAATTTTATTCTTATGAGTTGTGATTTAAAATATCAAATTATTATTTTTTTAATTTTATAATATTAATTAATTAATTCATTTTATTATTTTTTATTATTTACTACTTTATGTATTTATTAATATTTTTTATATTTAACATAACTGCATTATTCTAATTATAGTTTTTCCTTTTACTTTTTCTAATATTAATTAATTATTTTTTAATAATTGTTTTGTATTATTTACAGATTTTTATATTTATTTGAATTTTCTTATATTGAATTATTATATTCACAAGAATCGTTGATCTGTGTAATTATTAACATAAAAATCGTATCCATGATGTTACTTTTTTATCTAATTCGGTGTAAAAAAATTTATATTAACATAACACCAAAATAAACTCAAATAAATATAATATGAATGATATATTATTATAAGAATAACTATTTTTTATCTTAAAAAATCAACTGAATACTCAAATTATAGTATAAAATAAAAACTATAAATTATATAATAAGAAAATTATATAAATAATTTTTTAACATTTATCATTCTATAAATATTATTTTATAAATATTTATATAATTGTGTAAATAGTGTATAATATAGGTATGTGTCAAGAAAAAAATCAGGTATGAAAAGATCCATAATTAAAAAAGAATATATATTACTAATTTCTGTATTATACCTATTCATAAAATAAGTTGCTAGGAACTAAAATAATTATAATAATTTATAAGAAAACCATATTATAGCAAATTCTTATAACATTAAAATTTAATGCATAAAAATCATTAATTATGTCAAATAAATTAAATAGTGAAAATAAATATATTTATTTTCTTAAAACGTAACGATTCATATTTTTTTTAAAATAAATAATTGCTGCATAAAATTGGACTTGTCTCCAACAGAATCTTCCTTGTATGTTAAACATTAATGTGATTAGTTTAAAATAATCAACAATCTTATTAATATTTTTATTTATAGTTTAAAATTACAATAATTAATTTTCGTATAATATAACTATAAATAAAAACTTTAATTTAAATTTATTAATAATATAAAAAAATTTACACTATCATCTAAGCATAGATTATCTTATTAATAAGATTGTTGATTTCTATAATAATTAACATAAAAATCATGTCAATAATATTTTTAATCATTTAACAATATAAAAGTATTCACATTAATATCACTCTAAAATTATACTCAAATAAAAATATAAAATCCCTGATATATTACAATAACAATAACTATCGTTGATCTCGAAAAAAAAAGAAGCAAAATACTTAAAGTATAAAATGAAAAGTCAATTGAAGTTTTTAAAAAAAAGTTACAATAAGAAAATTATATTTTAATAAAATATTTTATAATTTTGTCTATACACAATATTATTATTATTATTATTATTATTGAGATTTTAACCGATAGCAATTTATAAATATTTATATAATTATGTAAATAACATATAACATAGGTATATATAAAGAAACAATCAGATATAGAAGGATTATAATTTAAGTGTTGCACATACCAATAAATTTGTAATTTTTCAAATACTTTACAAACTTGTCATAAGATTTAAATTCAACACTTTTAATAGACCATGGCAAGAATAAAGATATAGCATATAGGATTTAGTCCTCTATATAAAATAAGAAAGTGAGAATCTATTCATCTTTGATTTAAAATTACTATTTTTTACTCTACATATCTCCCTGTATAAGAGAAATATTACTAACTTTTTGTATTACAACAATTCACATAACAAATTACTAGAAACTAAAAGCATTACAATAATTTGTAAAAAAATAATAATTATAATTCAAAATGAATAAAAATCATTAATTTATGTAAAAAAAAAAAAGGTAAAGAGTAAAATGAATATACTTATTTTTTAAAAAGTAAATGATCCCTACCTTTTTATATAAATAATTGCAACAATTAAAATACTCACCTGTTGTAATTTTCTTGAACTCGTCTTTAGTGAAATCTTCCCTGAACCCACGCGAACGATTGCATTGTAAAATCAATTAAATAATAAGCTAAATATTACTGATATTAGTTTCAACATATAAAGAATAAAAACACATGACTTGAAAAGCTTGGACTGATTCCACTGACAAATTTATTTAATTTAGGTTTTAATTTAATTTTTTAATATTTATTTTAATATATTATTTGCTATTATATTTAAAATAATTTAAATTTATTTATTTGGCAAACTCTAATAAAAGTAAAGTATAATATAATGCTTATTAGTCTTTTAAGAGATAAAATAATAATAATAATAATAAAAGTTTTATTTTATAACTTAAAAATTTGTACACTCTTCCTTCAAAAACTTAAAGTTGATTATCATAAAAGATAAGGTTAAAAAAAAAATTAGAATAACACATATACATTTTTTTCACCTTTGAAATATAAAAGAGTGTGATGAAGAGAAGGAAAGATTACATGATTCAAAAATAGACAATTGATAATAACCATGAAGGAATTGTAATTAAAAGAAAGAAGATAAAATTACTATTAGTAAATTGTTAACAGCCAAAAAAAAGTAATAATATTAACAAACTCTTCTTGAGATATATAAGGATTTTTTAAAAGCACATGCACTAGTTCAATTTTTGTGTTATTTTTTGTATTTATAAATAAAACAATTAGAAAGTTGTTAACATCAAGTATGCATTATTATGAGATAATATCTTACAAATCAAAATCCTAGGATCCATCCAACAAAAGAAATGAGCTTTTGTGTTTCTAATGTGTAACTACAACTCTTTTCGCTTGAGGACAACTATGCACACAACGAAGGAAAATATCATAGAATGAACCTTTTGAGCAAGCAAGTGATGACGCATGTTACACTAGAAACACTTGTAATTTATTGGTATGGTGTTGTGCAATGCCACATAAATGTACAAATTTTCCCAATGACATAAGCACATTTAATGCAAAACTAAGTAATCATATCTTATGATGACTTGTTATGTCTTTGCAGTCACATAAGCATATATTGATGCTGCTATATTGTAAGTGTATAATCTCATGATTCTGAGAAAAAATTGTACCTAGTTTTTAGTTAGTAAATGCTTTTGATGATCAATCTATCACTCTTTTGAAAACGTCTTTAAAAGGAAACTGAACTCTAGAACTTCTATTTACGAATTTGCAGTGAATTGTTCTTTCTTTTTCGAACCTTAACAACTTTAGAAATATTTATCGATTTCTTTAAGAAGGGTTAGATTCTTCAAGTTTACATTGATACTTTCCTAAACATAAAATTGTACTTATTCTTTACTTGAAACCTATGTTAGATAAGGAATGTGAAATACTTTTCTTTTCTTACTTCTTTATGAACTTTACTTTTTTTATTTATTCTTTGCTTCATTGCAATTATTTTCTCTAATTGTGTGTTTTCAACCATAAATAACGTTAAACTTACTCAATATTAAAATGATTTTGTTAAACACATCCTGAAGGAATCAATTTACTTGCACCCTTTAATGTCTCATATTTATCTATAACTATAACTAGGCATGTTCGTGTGACAGTTTCTTCTACTTGAGATGCCATTCACGAGTTAACTTAATTATTACTCAACCAATGGCAAAGGCAATGAGCACTTGTTTCCATCAGAACGATGCATAAATTAGATTAGTAAAATATTAATCCAAATTTATTTTAATATAATTATATAGATTTTTAAATTAATCTATTTTATTTTTTTAAAATTGATTTAAAATTAATTTTTAAGTTTAAATTTTGTTTAAAATTATTTTTTGGTTAAAATCAGTCTTAAATTTGGTGATTTAGTGTTTAAGATAAAATTAATTTGTAGTACTTGGATATCAAAATGGGCCAAAGCCCTAAGCCCTCCCTTATTAATCTCTATATAGTCCTTTTTTTTTAAAGCCCTATAATTAATAAGTTTACATTAATCTTAAACTCCAAAATAAAGAAAATAATGGGCTAGTACAAAGTTAGGAATGGATTAGCCCACTTATTTTACAAAGTAAAGAATAATTATTATATTATTTTTTAATATTATTTATTAAATTATTTATTTAAATGAATTAAAAATTATATTTAAAATAGAAAAAATAATTTTAAAAAATAAAAAATATTTATTTAATATATTAAAATTTTATCATAAAAATAATATCAAATATAATTATATTATAAAATTAAATTAAATTTAACTTTTGTATTTGTTTAATTTTATTAATTAAATTTAATATAGTACGTTAATAAATTATTATTTTAATTAAGAATAATTATTAAATATTTTTAACTAAACAATAATTAAATAATAAATAATATTTTATAAAATACTAATTAATAATTATTTTAATAAATTTAATTAGTTCTAGTAGGTTTATATATACTTTAATGATTTTTAATAATTATAGATTTATTATAGTTTAGGTTTATATATGGTATAATTATTTTTAATATAAATATAAATATGTAAAATATTAAATAATTAATTTAATAATTATAGAATCTTAAATGATTAATTTTAATAAATTTTATATAGATATGTAGGCATAGATAGATTTTTATAATTAAAAAAATATAATTGTTAATATACACTTGAAATTCAATAATTAATAAATATTTATATAAATCAACATATAAATAAAAAATTAAATTATTAACTAATATATTAATTTATATGTAATATATAAATATGTGTTTTAATTTATTGTATACATATTATTTTTATAAAAATTATATTGATATTATAGTGTAGTTAATTTTATGTATATTTATGAGTTTAAAATGATAAATTAATGTATAAAATAAAATTAAATATTATATATATATATATATATATTGTATTTAGTTTAAAATTTTATATTAGATTTTATCACAAATTTTTTTTTAAGATAAAAATTTAGAAATACAAGTTATTTTAATTTAAATATAATTTTTATTAAATAAGATGAGTCAAAATTTAAATTTATAAATATTCATTAATTCTTACTATGTTTACATGTTAATTTTCTGTATCCATAATTTTTATAATATAAAATATTCTATGTTTATAATTTTTACAATAAAAATATTTATTTTTTTAACATATTAACTTTCATTCACTAGATTAAACAAAATTTGTCAGTTTTATTTTTTTTTATTAATTTTATGTGTTTATTATAATTTTATTTACTAAATATAAGATATTTTTATATAAATAAAATATTATCCTCAGAAAAAATATATATAATATTTTTAATAATTTTATGATAGTAAATCAAGAAAAATAATAATATAAAAAAATTTATAATTAATATTCAAATAATATTTTAAAATTTATTTATAAAATTATATAAAAAAATTATTATAATTATTTAATAATTATCACTAATATAGATAAAATTTATATAAAATTTATTAAAATTATATAATAGTCATTATTTTTTTAATTTTATTTAATAACAACAATCATTATAAATATTTAATATTATATAAATTTTATTTTTCTCTTTTTTAAGTAATTTTATTGAACTACAAATTTATTATAAAAATATTATATGAAATAAATATTTTTATTAAGTATTCTAGTAATCATTACAATTTATATGTCAAATTTCTTTAAATTTAATTTTTTAAGAATATATAAATTTTTTTATCCTCTTGCGAATTTTTTGACCTTATGCACTTACAAATTGATAGACTTTGAGCCGTAGAGCTTTTTTAAATATTTTAAAAATATTTATATATTTTAAAAATAAATATTTTTAAAAATTTAATATTAATTATAAAATATAAGGTTAATAATAAAAATATAAGATGTAAAACGTGGTCATGAAAATCTTTTGTTATTGATATGACATAATTTTCTTTATAAATGCATAAATTTCAAATAGTCTGCCCTACACTAGGTCTGATAAATCATGATAAGAGGCCGTACTTCCATGCACAATGGATAAAAAAAAATAATTTTAGAAAGTAAATTTAAAACACTAAAAAAGATATTATTGACTAAAAATTTAATTTAATATACATTCATATTTTTAAAACTAATTTAAAATTAGTCATGAATTGAAATCGCTGACCGAAATTTTTGCTACTCTGCTACTGCATGATGTTTGGCTGTGGGTGTGCAGTTTGTTTTTTTGGTGGTAGCAATTGCAATGCTGCAAAGTGAGAAATCTTTTGAGTGAAGATCTTCCCATTACTCTTTTCCTTATGTTCGCACACTTTTTTATTATTAATTAAATACACCCTATTAATCCACTTAAAAGGGATAACAAATGCCTTCTCAGATTTTCATGCACTAAATCAAACACCTAAAATGTATTATCTATCTTATAGGGAAGTAAGAGTTTGAGATTGATTCATCATATTCCTTAGCTATAAGATGATTGGATGGAGGAAAGTTGAATGCATAATTTATAAGATTTAAAAATATTTTAGACTAGATGCCTTGCAGATAGTCTTCAATGACTAAACTTTCTTTCTTTAATAAATATATGAGATAGATTTATAGTATAATTTCATCATTTTAAACATGTTGGATACTATTTTGGTGAAGATATCAGCCGAAGAATTGGGATAAGTAGGGTTCTTGAAAGGAAACACTCAACAATGAAGTAAAATTTTTATAACACAAAGTTCCATTAGTTGTGTTTTTACTGCTTGGAGGTAACTTAACTTGAACCAAAGCAAAAGAAACAAAGCAGGAGATGCACATAGTTTTCTCCAATCATACTTATTATTAGCCAACTTTACAAGAATAGAGAATGAAATGTTGTAAGAGTTGATTAATTTGTGTCTTTAGTGATGGACGGAGATCAACATCACAGCAACTCCAATTATGCCTAAAATGTAAAAAGAAAAGAAAGGAAGAATATACAATGGCCCCTCTAGCTATGAATAGTTCTTTGAGAAAATATAAGAAATTTAAAGAAAACGAACAATTCATGTCATGCATGGTCTCCTATTTAAAATCTTAATCAACCATAGGAAAAGAAAGATATCTATAGAGAAAGAGAAAGAAAAACAATGGTTAACGTGCCCAATCCCAGAATTTGCTAAGAATGTATACTCCAAGAGGAATATTAGAGGCGTTGTCCTTCCTTGTCAGTCTCACCTTACAAATAATTCTCATCTTTATGGCACCTATGAGAAAAAGCACCAAAAAACCATGTTGGTTATGTTGCTATGGTCTTCATAGCTTCTTGCAGATTATCCAGCCACCTTTTGTATTGAACTCATCTTAAATAAATATATTTTCTTTTACTTAACACATTTTTTAATTTTCAACGATCAAATCTATAATGAGAACATTTTCAACATTCGTAATATTCTTTAATGCAATCATCAAATCTAATATTCGTAATATTCTTTAATATTCATAATAATGACATAACATATAAAATTTTTATACTTTTCATTTAAAATTTTATTAAAAAATAAATATAATTACCTTTTTATTCTTGAACAGTAACATGAGACAATATCTTCTCACACTAGTATAAGTTTAAAAACTCTTACATTCAATCTAAGTTTTTCATTTAATTTATATCTAACGGTCAATAAAGTAATAAATCATAACTTGTTAAATAAAAATTAAATAAAAGACTTAGATCGAGTGTAAGAATCTTTAGACTCTATGAGAAAATTCTTCCTATATATATACTAATTTTAATTATTTATATGTAATCCTTCAAAAAAAAATTAAATACTAAAAAAAAGTTATCTATTTCAAAATTAAACTTTTCTTATATTTTATTTTATATTTTTTTCTAATAAATGGGACTTAAAAAGTCTAAGAAAAACAACCAGTTTTAGATTACACCTCTAGAATACTAAGAGCCTAGAGCATCCAAAGTTAACAAATGAACTAAATTAGGAAGGGCCTTCTTAAAATAGTAGAAAGGCATCCCACAATCTAACCTAAATTTGGTAAACCAATATGTCCATTAGTTAGCTTCTCTGAAAACATGACTAAACATGATAAACCAAATACATTTTAACAAATTCTTAATCCTTTCTAATTATAGAAAACAAAAGGTGGTTATAGTTGGAAAAGTTTATAGTTAGGGACACAGCCTCCTTTAAATATTATTCAATCCAAATTAATTAAATTTGTTCCAAAATAAAAAGCTTAGGACCTTAGTAAATTTTCCAAAGTTCAGCAGCTAAGGGAGTACAGGGGTACAAGTCACTATTAAAACCAGACATCAACTTGCCTTGATTATCTGGAATGCAGCCTTTATAGCTAACATATCCAAAGATTTGAGAAGTAGCTGCATCCACATTTAGCTTGAGATGCGAATTAAGGAGGGGCTACCATTTTATAAGACTTGGAGAATTCAAAATAGCAAGACCAACTTCCTAATTCACCTTGTCATATGAACAGAAAAAATCAAATTCATACAAATTTTATGTAAAAAAGAATTAGTAGTAAGAAGAGAGTTTTGAAGAATAGTATAATTTCTATTTTTTCATAAGTTCCAAATAACCATTTCAAATAAAATATCCTAGTGAGAATACATTTTAAAATTTTGAGCAGATAAGTTATAAACTAGCCAATTGTTCAGACCTTTACTTAAAAATAAGGACCATTTATTAGGCAGGACTAAATGATTCCAAATTGATTTAGCAAACCAGCTATCTCGAAGGACATGAATAACAGATTCAACATCTTCCTAGCACCCAGGACAATTAGGATAGACAGCCATACCCCGACTACACCTCTCAACATTTGTTAACAGCCTACCATGGACAACTTTTCACATAAAAATTGCAATTTTAAGTGGACTTCCTAGTTTCACACCAGATTAAAAATATTATCATGATTCTGGTTATCCCCACCTTCCCCAGAGGAGGCAATCATCTGATAAGCAAACTTGATGAAAAAATTTGATTACTAGAGTTTGACCAAAAAAAGATATCCTAATCCCAACCCACAACAAAAGGATAAAAGTGAGAGATGGATTCACATAGAGTGGTAGAAAGTATTGACCTAATTCTAGGCCAATCCTAACTATTCTGAGCAAAAAAAACATAGCAACAGGTGCATTTAAAAACATCCTCAAGAACATGTTATTGAGCATAACTAGAAAGATTTTGAAAGGGAGGAAGCCAATCATCTTCTCAAAATCTAATAGTCAATCCATTCCCAAGAACCTAGCCTACCCTTTTATAGAAGGGGATCCAAACAGACAACATATTTCTCCATAAGTGGGAATGAGTTTGATTAGTCCTAGGGTAAAGGTCTCTACCAAGGCCAAATTTGTATTTCCTACATAAGACCTGAGCCCACAGGTCATTAGAGGAAGTTAAGAGTCTCCACCAGATTTTCATAAGTTAAGTTTGATTCACAAGACTAATACTCCTAAAATATAAGCTCCCTTTATCCTTAGGTTTACATATTTTGTTTCAACTAATTAAGTGACATTTTTTATTGCCTAGAGATCCCCAAATGAACCTTTTACAGAGGTTATCAATATCTTTACAAATAGACTTAGGAATAAGAGTGGACTGCATAAAATAGTTGGGTATGTTCATAATACAGAACTGGGCTATGAGAATCCTCCTTGCCATAGATAGATACTTCACTTTTCACAATGAAAGCTTATTCCTAACTTTATCCACTAGAAAGGAGTAATTTTCTAGATGAACTAAGATGACTAATGGAAACACCCAAGTATTTCTCAAACTGAGAAGTATGATTAATTCCTAAACAAAGGCTAATTTTTTGGAATAGAGCAATTTCACAGTTCTTTGAAAAGCAAACAAAAGATTTGTCCCTATTAATAGACAAACCAAAAGAAGCACAAAATTCATTAAGGACCTAACTAATAATATCAGTATTGAACCTCTCAGCTTTAGCAACTAAAATCATGTTATCAAAAAAGAAAAGGTGAGAAAGTTTAGGTCCCTGATTGCTGAAGGAAAAAGGGGTTCAGTTTCTATTAGAAACTTTATCCTGAATTAAGTAAGTCAATCTTTCTAAACAAGGACAAAAATATAAGGACATATAGGATCTTCCTGCCTAATGTCTCTACAACTACAAGGCTTAAATTCTTCAGATCTACTATTGTTTTAGTTAATAATCATAGTGGAAGAAGAAACACATTGATAAATGAGCTCAGATAAACTAGAATTAGGTCCAATTTTTTAAATAGTTTCTTTTATAAAATTCTACTTAAGTTTATCATAAGTCTTCTCTAAATCCAACTTAATAAGCATATAACCATTCTTGTTATTCATTTTGCTAAAAGAATGAACTATTTCTTGCAGGATTAGAATGTTATCAATCCCTTGTCTAGCTTTAACAAAACTAGTTTGGTTAGCTGAAACTAAAAAGGCATAGATCCTCTTATTCTATTGGCCAATAACTTAGTTATAATTTTATAGCTAACATTACACAAAGAAATAGGTCTAAAATATTTCAGATGCTCAAGATTTTCAATTTTGGGAATAAAGGTGATGGAAGTATCATTTACAAAAGCAATGTTGGATGAATTTTTAAAGATATCAGACACAAAATTAAAAATGAAATATCCTAAAAATTTCAATTGATTTTTAAAGAAAAAAGCATCAATCACATCTAGGCCAGAGGCTTTGAAATTTCCTATACTAAATAAAGAGACTTTAACTTCTTCTAAAGTTAGGTTATAATTAAGAATTCCTAACTCAGCATCCCTAAGTGGGGGGAAAGTGGAGGTAGTAAACTAAGAAGAGCCCATGGAGTAGCTATCAGAATAGAGGGTTTTAAAGTAATTAACAACCTGAGATTTTAGTTTAATGGGGTCATATTCCTAATGATTCATATCATCCTTAAAGGCCTCAATTAGATTATTTTGTTTGAATTAACACACACTTATGAAAAAAATAGTATTCTTATCCCCTAACTTAAGGCAACTGGATTTATAATGGTGAAACTAATACATTTCTTCATGATTTAGAATTTCTTGGTATTCCCTCCATAAAGTATGCATGAGATTACTGAGGAATTGATTATCACCCAGAGATAATTTACAAGAGATTCCTCTAATTCTATTTAATAACCTCTTTTTTCTTTTAAAAATGTTGCCAAAGCCATTAATATTCCAATCAGTAATGTTGTTCTGAAAGACTTAGTAATTGGCCAAGATTTTTTGACTTAGTTAGGGAAATTACTATAGGAAATCTAGGGCACAATGAATTTAAAAGACCTAATATTGTATTCAGATTTATTCTTATCCCTAACTTTTAACGTATCAAAGGTCATGATGATCAGACTTGAGGAGGGGAAGATGAATGAGGGAGTTGTTCTAAAACAACAACCTCTAAAAATCATTCACCATGACTCTATCAATACTTTTCTTAAGGTGACCTTTTTGCCCCGTGAATGGGTTTCCTTTGAAACCTAAATCTTACAAGCTACAAACATCTAAGCAGTCAATAAACTGTTGGATAAGGCTCATATTAACTAGTCTATGTCACGACCCTTTTTTATAAAGGACCGAGAACATTATTTCTACACCACATACTTATTTAAAAATAGGTAAATAATAGAGAATATAAGTATAAAAAAAAATTCACTTCTCATTCAAAGTAAAAATGAAGTTCCTTACAACAAATATCCAACAGATCAACATAATATTACATTTAGTTTATAATATTCAAAATACCAAAAAATTATAATACGTGACTCCCTCGACATGAGGTCTCATATATAAAGAAAAAGGACTCTGATGCATTATTACTCAACTCCAGCTTCTAACTTTTCTTCACCGGCCCCTCACTGTGAAGTAGATGCAACACCTGCTACATCTGCTCACGTACCACCGTACGATCATCGCAGTACACACGCACACAACGACATAGAAAGAAATGCAAGGGTGAGCTTACCAAACATAAAATAAAATTATATATATATAGAGCAAAATATTTTTCACAGCAATAACCCCATGCATTTCCAGCCCATCTAATGCACAGCATGAAAACGGTTTCCAACTGGTTTCACAGCCTAAGTAATCTAGAAGGAACTGAGCCGGTCCAGGAGCGACCCATTCCGGTATCTGGATCTAGACAAAGACAAAGACAAGAAACTCAAGATGAACTTACCGTTACATGTCTACCCACCTAAACATGTAACTCGGCTCTATAATGATGCACAACATATATCTCGGCATGATGCACGCCACCAAAATTATTTTAACGGCTCAACTACGGCAAGTTTATAATAGATCGGCCAAAATCTCAGCATTTTAAACTAATTTAACAACGATTCTGACTTAGAAAATAGCTTTTATTCAATAGATCTAACAAAATCATATCAAAATATCTTGAAATAACATATTAAACCGTTCAAAACATAGTTCATAGGTTAAAGTAAACTCCCCTTACCTCAGAAAGATGATTCACACTAGATCTACCGAATATTACTTGATTATAACAAAAATTCACCGAAGATTCAGCTTTAGAACGGAGTTTCTCCTAAGAACACCATGAATTTCTATAAGAAAGAGAAGGAGAAGAGAAACGAACGGTAAATCTAGTTTCAAACTTAAAGAAACTTACTTCCAATACTTCAGAATAGATGTAGAATCTCGTATCCGGCGAGAAATCTAAGTTTAGGAAGGTTTAGTATGAGAGAAATGGTGGTTTTCGGCCTTAGAACCTTTGAAAACCTTGGATAGAGGTGAAGAAATGAAAATTTCGTGTGAAGCCCCCTTTTTATAGAAAATTTTCGAAATTTACTGTTCACCGCCGGAAAACACTGTTCACCGCCTTACTGTTCATGCCGGAAAATACTGTTCAGGGCACTATTCATGCCGGAAAACACTGTACACGCACTGTACATACGCGGTTATCACTGTTCATACGCGGTTTGTACTGTACACTGTGACGTCACCGATGACGTCAGCTGTCACTGTACATACGCGGTTTGTACTGTTCATACACGGTTTGTACGCGGTTTGCACTGTTCATTGCACTGTTCATACGCGGTTGCACTGTTCATTGCACTGTTCATACGCGGTTGCACTGTTCATTGCACTGTTCATACGCGGTTGCACTGTTCATTGCACTGTTCATTACACTGTTCATACGGTACTGTTCAAATAATTTTTTTTTTTTTTTTTTTTATAATAATTTCAAACTCCATCTAAATATATTCCAATATCAAATAATCCTTCAATTAACATTGAACAAGTATAAAATATTATAGATTACTCAATAATAAATTAGAAGCCTGACAATTCTCCCCCCGAAAATAAATTTTCGTCCTCGAAAATTTCATTTCCCAAAGAAAAGATGAGGGTACAACTCTCTCATTCTTTCTTCTAACTCCCATGTGGCATCACCAGTTATTTGGTCCCAAACAACCTTTACTAACCGAATAGACTTACCTCTAAGTTTCTTAACTCTAGTTTCCTCGATACGAGCAGCTGGGACCTCCACAGACAAGTCATCTCGTAACTCCACAACATCAGGCTCAATTACATGAGACAAATCTGGAACATACTTCTTTAACTGCGACACATGGAAAACATTATGTATTCCAGACAACTGAGGTGGTAACGCTAATTCATAGGCTACTGGTCCTCGACGATGTAATATCTGATACGGTCCTATGAACTTAGGTGTTAACTTCTTTTTTTTTGCTCTTAAGGCTCGCCCCACACCTGTAGTGCGTGATACTCTTAAGAATACATGATCACCAATCTCAAATTCTAGGGATCTTCTACGTCGGTCAGCATAAGATTTACGTCGACTTTGGGTAGCTCTTAGCTTTTCTCTAATAAGTTCAACTTTCTCCTTAGTCTCTTGCAGCATTTCAGGTCCAACCATCAAATGTACTCCATCTTGGAACCAACAGATAGGGGTTCTACACCTTCTACCATACAGAGCTTCAAATGGTGCCATATCTATACTCGAATGATAGCTATTATTATAAGTGAATTCTACCAAAGGAAGCATATCCTCCCAATTACTCCTCTGTTCTATAATGCAAGTCCGCAATAAGTCTTCTAAGGTTTGAATAGTACGCTCGGATTGACCATCTGTTTGCGGATGGTATGCGAACTCAACCTCAACTGTGTGCCCATAGATTCTTGGAAACTACGCCAAAAGCGGGAAGTGAATCGAGGATCCCTATCGGAGATAATACTAGAAGGTACTCCATGCAACTTTGACAATCTCTCTAATGTACAATTCTACTAATTTCTCCAAGCTAAAGGTCATGTTAATTGGCAAGAAATGTGCACTCTTGGTTAGCCTATCAACTATGACCCACACCGCATCATGATTCCTAAGCTGTTCTAGGTAGATGGGACACAAAGTCCATAGTCACATGGTCCCACTTCCACTCTGGAATTTCCATCGTTTGTAACTCTCCTGGAGGGCTTTGGTGCTCCGCTTTTGCCTTTTGACAAGTCAAGCGAGGCTTTAACAAACTCAGCTATCTCTCGCTTCATGCCTGGCCACCAAAACATCTGCTTTAAATCTTGATACATCTTGGTAACACCAGGATGAATGTTGAGACTACCCTTATGTCCTTCTTCTAGAATTGCTTTCTTTAATTCGGTATCTCTAGGGACACAAACTCGACCTTGACATCCGAGAATACCATCAACACCTTTAGAAACCCTTTGTCTTATCTGTCCCTAAGAGAAATACAATCCGACATAACATTGGATCCCACAATTGTTTATCTTTAATTTCTGTAAGAAATTATTAGTCACCACAATTCGGCTACAACTAATCTTTTCGGGTGATAAGTCCACATGTATGTTCAGGTCTCGGAATTGTTCTACCAAAAGGGTTTCACTGACTCTTAGGGAGAATGCCCGAACCACATTCCTACTTAATGCATCGGCCACCACGTTAGCTTTTCCTGGATGGTATTGGAGCTGAAAATCATAATCCTTAAGGAATTCCACCCAACGTCTCTGCCTCATATTTAACTCTCGCTGATCAAATAAATACTTGAGACTCTTATGATCACTATATACATCGAACCGAGCTCCATAAAGATAGTGTCGCCACACCTTCGTAGCAAAGACTACAGCAGCCTAACTCAAGGTCATGAATCGGGTAATTTCGCTCATGAGTTCGCAATTGACGAGATGCATAAGCTACCACTCTCTTATCTTGCATCAACACACATCCCAATCCCTGATGAGAAGCATCACAGTACACCTCAAACGGTCGACTAGTATCAGGGAGAATCAACACCGGCGAAAAAGTTAGTCTCTGTTTTAACTCATTAAAGCTTTGCTCACATTCCTCGATCCACACAAAGGGTTGATCACGGCGAGTTAACCGTGTTAATGGTGCAGCTATCTTCGCGAATCTCTCTATAAATCTCCGGTAGTAACCTGCTAGGCCCACAAAACTACGAATCTCTGAAATTTGTCTTCGGCCTTTCCCACCGCAACACCGCTTCAACTTTGGAAGGATCAACTGCAATTCCTTTAGCTGAAATAACATGACCAAGGAACTTCACTTCCTCTAGCCAAAACTCACACTTAGACAGTTTAGCATACAACTGTTTTTCCCTTAAAACATTAAGTACAGTCCTCAAATGCTCTTCATGTTCCTCTCGACGAACTAGAATAAATTAAAATATCATCAATAAAGACTACCACAAATCGATCCAGGAAAGGTCTAAAGATCCGATTCATGTAGTCCATAAACACAGTGGAGCATTTGTAACTCCAAAAGGCATCACTATATACTCATAATGACCATATCTAGTGCGAAAAGCAGTCTTAGGAATATCTTCATCCTTCACTCGGATCTGATGGTACCCAGACTTCAAATCAATTTTAGAGAATACCTTAGCACCTCTCAGCTGGTCCATCAAATCATCGATTCGCGGCCATGGGTACTTGTTCTTAATTGTCAACTTATTCAACTTGCGATAATCCACACATAATCTAGAACTTCCGTCTTTCTTTTTCACCAAGAGAAGCCAGGGCTCCCAAGGCGATACACTTGGTCTAATCATCTGTTTACGCATTAGATCCTCGATCTGCTCCTTAAGCTCAATTAACTCTTTTGGCGCCATTCTATACGGTACTACAGACACTGGCTCAGCTCCAGGAACCAAATCTATAGCAAACTCTACCTCTCTACGTGGAGGTATTCCAGGAATATCCTCTGGGAAAATCTCAGGGAATTCTCGTACTACTGGTATTGACTGAAGGCTTTGCTCCACTTCTGCATTCATAACTCCCAATAAAACAAAACAAGATACTCCCTCAGCTAAGGATGTTTCTACTTGGCTAGTAGAAATCAATTCTACACAATCTTGCTGCTCAGGAAAGATTAAACACCTCCGGCCACAATCAATTAGCACACGATTGGCAGTTAGCCAATCCATACCCAGGATTACATCTAACCCCGACATCGGGATACAAATAAGATTTACTTTGTATCTTCGTCCCTCAATTGCTATGGGACACCTAACACAAACCGTCGAAGTCTTAATTGAACTTAAAGTAGGTGTCGATACTACTAAGTCACATCCTAGATCGCCCACCGGTAATCCTAAGTTTCTCACACAATTGTCCGCAATAAAAGAGTGTGTGGCTCCAGAATCAAATAATACAGAAAGAAAAGTACCTGCCACTACCGCTGTTCCTTGAACAAGATCTGTTGCCTGGGCTGCCTCTGATGCAGAAGTAGTGAATACACGTCCCTCTGCTCTCGATCTGGTTGTTGTTGGAGCCCTAGTTGCTTTAGGCCTAATAGCGTGCAAGGCGCTAGCAGAAGACGAAACTGCCCTACTAGGCGTAGGACAGTCCCTTGCAAGGTGCCCTGGCTGCTGGCACGAGAAGCAAACTCTTACATCAGTCTGTGGGCACTGGCTCAGATAGTGTGGTCCACCACACCTAAAACATCTGACAATCTGCGGCACTGAGACTCTAGGAGAAGAAGAAATTGCTCCCCTAGGCTGAAATGTAGAAGTAGCAGTCCCTACTGGCACCGGGGCTGATGCTGCCGATCCTCTTGACTGATATGATCGAGGCTCGTTGGCGTAGCGACCGATTGTAGGGACCCTTCTTAGTGCCCTTACCTCCATTACCATAACTGCTAGCGACTCTACTAGATGGAGCCTTCCCAACTCCACCAACATCCTCTCGCATTAAGACTCTCTATAATGGTGGCTTGATCCACCAAGTCAAGAAACTCCGTGATCTGAGTGGGATCAAACTCCTCTGTATGTCAGTTCTCAGCCCGTCGGAAAACCTCTGACATCTCCACTCCTCTGAAGTCGGGTGAGAATAAAATCAGTAGAGCCGCTCAAACTGTATTGCATACTCATAGACTGATGAGTTTCCTTGCACCAAGTTTAGAAACTCTCGTTCTTTGGCAGCACGAACATGAGAAGGGAAAAACTTTCCCAGGAAACTACTTCTAAATACAGCCCAAGTAATGACTTCACCTCGGGCCTCTAGCATAGTACGAGCTCCGTGCCACCACATCTCTGCATCCCCTATCAGCATATACGTAGCATATATCACCTTTCTCTCCTCGGCGCAACCCATGGTTAGGAAGATCTTCTCAATCTCCCCGATCCGCAGTTCAAGAAGATCCGGTCCATCCACTCCCGTGAATTGAGGAGGATCATTCTTTCGAACTACGACAACCCATGGTATTCGGGAAGAGGTGCGGCAGATGGCCGCTGCTGCTGTGCTGCAGCGGCTTGATTTGCGACTTGCTGTCGTTGAATCATATCTAGACTCTGCCTAACAGTGGCTGCCATGGCCTCCATGGCATGAGCCATTTGGTTCACATCAGCAGGAGGAGGATTTGCAGCAGATCTTCTTGGTCTAGCCATCCTAATATATAAACTAGCTTAAATTACTAACGTTTAACATATTCAAAGAATATCACCACATAGCTATATTCACAGATTCAGCTTACAGTGATATATTCATATTTAGTATATCATAAAAATTTAATCAATTTAGTACTCAAAGATAACAACATATCAACATTCACATAGCATAGCAAACACATTCATTTCAGCAATCATTTACAAATTTAGCTTAACAGTCTCTTATTCACACAGTACAACTCACCTATAGCTCACCCAAGTATCATATACCAAGTTTCCTACATCAATCATGTCTGAGAATCGAGGTGATCAAGCTCGTTCCCTCACAACTTGATGAATAGAAATCATGATATATGATTCACAGCTAAAACTCACATGTTTAATATGCACAACTGACGCCTAACAACCTCACCCCGTAGGTTTACCTAGACCATGCTCTGATACCACTAAAAATGTCACGACCCTTTTTTATAAAGGACCGAGAACATTATTTCTACACCACATACTTATTTAAAAATAGGTAAATAATAGAGAATATAAGTATAAAAAAATTCACTTCTCATTCAAAGTAAAAATGAAGTTCCTTACAACAAATATCCAACAGATCAACATAATATTACATTTAGTTTATAATATTCAAAATACCAAAAAATTATAATACGTGACTCCCTCGACATGAGGTCTCATATATAAAGAAAAAGGACTCTGATGCATTATTACTCAACTCCGACTTCTAACTTTTCTTCATCGGCCCTCACTGTGAAGTAGATGCAACACTGCTACATCCGCTCACGTACCACCGTACGATCATCGCAGACACACGCACACAACGACATAGAAAGAAATGCAAGGGTGAGCTTACCGAACATAAAATAAAATTATATATATATAGAGCAAAATATTTTTCACAAATGCAATAACCCCATGCATTTCCAGCCCATCTAATGCACAAAGATGAAAACGGTTTCCAACTGGTTTCACACCTAATTAATCCGTAAGGAACCGAGCGGTCCGGAGCGACCCATTCCGTATCCTGGATCCGTGACAAAGACAAAGACAAAGAAATTTCAAAGATGAACTTACCGTTACATGTCTACCCACCTAAACATGTAACTCGGCTCTATAATGATGCACAACATATATCTCGGCATGATGCACGCCACCAAAATTATTTTAACATTTCAACTACGGCAAGTTTATAATAGATCACCAAAATCTCGCATTTTAAACTAATTTAACAACAATTCTGACTTAGAAAATAGCTTTTATTCAATAGATCTAACAAAATCATATCAAAATATCTTGAAATAACATATTAAACCGTTCAAAACATAGTTCATAGGTTAAAGTAAACTCCCTTACCTCGTAAAGATGATTCACACTAGATCTACCGAATATTACTTGATTATAACAAAAATTCACCGAAGATTCAGCTTTAGAACGGAGTTTCTCCTAAGAACACCATGAATTTCTATAAGAAAGAGAAGGAGAAGAGAAACGAACGGTAAATCTAGTTTCAAACTTAAAGAAACTTACTTCCAATACTTCAGAATAGATGTAGAATCTCAGATCTGGCGAGAAATCTAAGTTTAGGAAGGTTTAGTATGAGAGAAATGGTGGTTTTCGGCCTTAGAACCTTTGAAAACCTTGGATAGAGGTGAAGAAATGAAAATTTCGTGTGAAGCCCCCTTTTTATAGAAAATTTTCGAAATTTACTGTTCACCGCCGGAAAACACTGTTCACCGCCTTACTGTTCATGCCGGAAAATACTGTTCAGGGCACTATTCATGCCGGAAAACACTGTACACGCACTGTACATACGCGGTTATCACTGTTCATACGCGGTTTGTACTGTACACTGTGACGTCACCGATGACGTCAGCTGTCACTGTACATACGCGGTTTGTACTGTTCATACACGGTTTGTACGCGGTTTGCACTGTTCATTGCACTGTTCATACGCGGTTGCACTGTTCATTGTACTGTACATACGCGGTTGCACTGTTCATTGCACTGTTCATACGCGGTTGCACTGTTCATTGCACTGTTCATTACACTGTTCATACGGTACTGTTCAAATAATTTTTTTTTTTTTTTTTTTTTTTTATAATAATTTCAAACTCCATCTAAATATATTCCAATATCAAATAATCCTTCAATTAACATTGAACAAGTATAAAATATTATAGATTACTCAATAATAAATTAGAAGCCTGACAGTCTACCCCTAGATTTTTCATTTTCAAAGAGAATTAAATTGAAATCCTCAACTACACATCAGAGCTTGTTTATAGTTGAGCTGAAATTAGTCAGCAGATTCCAACATTTAGCTCTCAACCCCTATTAGGGGCTAGCATATATGGAGGACAAAATTCAATTCTAATGATCCATATTAATATTAAGATGAACTATATGTTTATTAGTTCCTATGATACTAACTTTCGCTTTACTAGAGTTCCAGCAACATCATATTTCTCAAAGAATTCAATAACATCAACTTTAACTGAACTGTCTAAATATTTTTTTTCTTAATAACCCTATCAACCTTATTAGAGCTTATTCTAGATTCAAAAAGGGTAATAAAGGCTAGATTATGAATTCTAATGAGGTCATTCAATAGCCTGTGAAAGGTCTTTTGTCAGATCTTTTGGCAAGTGCACTCATCTTGGGGGTACTAGAGACTTTGGGGTCAGAGTCTGAATCATAGGTTCCTTAGAGAGGATATCATTGATATTAAGGGACTCATGTTTCCTAGTATTAGCAACTTCTAAAGTTTGACTTAAATCTTTCTTAGAATTATCAAGAACATCAAACCTAGAGTATGATTAAAACTCTCTTCTCTTACCCTAGTTCATAGAAGAACTAAATGATTGGGAGAAAGTTGATTTCTTCCTAAAAGGTTTCTTAGCAAACATCAAAGGGTCAAATTGATCCTTTTCTTGAATAGGGGCACTGACTTTATTAGTCATTATCAAATCTTTATCAACTTTATAGCTATGGGCTAAATTTTCTTTATTTTCCCCAAAAGTATTAAGTTAGTTAACCTCCTTCTCTAAATTAGTTTTATTAAAGCTAGGATTTTCACTACACTACTTTTACCTATGCCTATACTTACCACAGTGAAAACAAATAAGATGTAACCCTTCATATTCTACCTTGAACTTCTGTCTTAAGACTATAAAAGCAAGGACTAGTTTTTTTCTTAAGTTTAATTCTATACATATCCTAGTAAATTTTTCCTTGGCTACTAAGGAGGTGTGGGGGAGGGGTTAACTTTCAGCATTGACCCTAGACAGTTACCCACTTGCCATAAGAATTTATTGTTATAGAGTTCAAGAGGAAGGTTAGGTATTCTAACCCAAACTGTTATATTCTTAAGGTTGTAATCTCTAGGTCAGAACAGAGGTCTCCATCTCTAAACTAGAAGATAATGATCTAGTATTAACCAGGGTCCCTCAAAAAATGCATATTTGTAATCTTCCATACTATCAAACTTAACAAGAAAAAATTCATTATTAACGTCGGAAATTTTAAGGAGCCATTTTTTTCTTAAATATTTCCTAATTTTTTATTTAAAAAACTAAAACTAATTGATTTAGCTAGAAATTTGATTATAAAAGTAAATTTTTAGGGAGAACACCACTCTTCATAATCCTTTTAAGAGAATCTTTAAATTAAGACAAAGATTTTGAAATTATTAGTATTTTCATTATTATCTTCAATCTCAAAAGCAATATTCAGATCATCCAACACATATTTTATAATTTTTGATAATTTAAAACTAAATCTAATTTTTTTTTACTCTAACACCTTATTTTTATATGAAAAAGACGTAGAAAACAGAGATTTAGAAGACACCTTATCTGCATCTATATTTATAGTCTCTTCCCTTTGCATGAAAAGGCTTTGCACCTCTATTGACGTCCCTTTTTTTTTTTTACTTTTTTTATCCTTCCATCCATGAGATCCAACTCTTCTGTGGGTCACTTCTCAGCTTCGTGCCTTTTCATTCTACTGAATGCACTAGAGAATGGGATTAAGACTAGCAGTCCCTTCTCCAAGATGCTTTAGAGGTCCGTTAACACCCAAAGCCTTGCAGTCACCTTAGAGCAACTAGGGCGAGAAATTGAGCATTTAAAATATTAAATAAACTAAATGCAAATAATTAAAATTTAAAAAATTTAAATTATACATAAAGTTTAATAAGTAACATTATAATTAAGTCTAAAAAATACATAATATATAATCTTATTAACAATATATCTCTTATATTTAAATCAAATAATATGAATTAATTAAAAAATTAGGTAAACATTATAATAAGATGAATTAAATAAAAATAAATTTTGGTAGATTAAATTTTAAAAATTTATAAGAAAAGTATAAATAAAATAAATCACAAATTTTTGGGGTATAACACCTTATTCAACCCAAATTTAAAGATGTCCTTCCAATTACTTTCCTACATGATTCTTCCGACTAACTGCTGAAGAGAGTTTAAACTGAAGAATACAAGTAGAGCAAATGGCGTCTATGATGTTCTCCTCCACAACTACGGACTCTCCGAAAACCAGGTGTCTGTCATGCTCTAAAGGTGAACGTAGTTACTTTTAGCAATACTCTTCATCGGCAACGCTTTTGAAAGGTACCTTCGTCAATTGCGTTTCTACCTGTAGAGTATGTGAGCGAATAAATGGTTCCTAATTTTCTGATTATACGATTTACTGCAACTGCATATGCATCATCATTCACACACTACAACAATAAGGGAACCCAAATCTTATTGGGTTCTCTTCTGCTACACAAACACAATGCTTCAGTTCATCTTTTCAGATCATTCACTTCTGATACAAACAACCATAAAGGTGACACCTTTACTGTGTCTTACCTCGTAAACTCATGTGGGGTATCCCCAGAATTGGCCAAGAAACTCTCCATAAAGGTGCATTTGAAAAACCCAGATGGCCCAAATGCTGTTCTTGATCTTCTCAAGGCCTATGGGTTCTCCAAAACCCATGTTGCAAATCTTGTGGCTAAATATCCAAAGGTGCTTACTGCAAAGGCCGATAATACCCTTTTGCCTAAACTCAAGTTCTTTCATTCTGTTGGAGTTTCCAACACTGACATGCCTAAGATTATAATCCGTAACTACCTTATTTTGCGGAGAAGTTTGGAAAAGTGCCTCATCCCACGTTACGAGTTACTTAGAAGTGTGGTTCGCAATGATGAGGAAGTTGTTAGAGTTTTGAGAAGCGACCCATTTGGTTTTACATATTGTGACACAAGGAATCATTTGGTTCGTAACATTGAGGTTTTGAGGCAATGTGTTGTGCCACAAGCTTCCATTTCTCTCCTTGTGGTCCATTTTCCCTCCGTGTCCAATGCAAAGCATTCCAAATTTGTGGAAGCTATCAAAATAGTTGAGGAAATTGGGTTCGATCCTTTGAAAACTACTTTTGTCCAGGGTCTCCAAGTGGTTTTACATCTGAGTAAAGTGAGATGGGAGACGAAATTTGAGGTTTATGAGAGGTGGGGCTGGGACCGCGAAATGGCCCTTCGAGCATTTATAAAGTTTCCCAATTTTATGCTTTTGTCAGAGAAGATAGTTACGGAAAAAATGAATTTTCTAGTGAATGATATGGGTTTGACATCAGAAAATATTGCTAAATATCCTCCAATTCTGGCCTACAGTTTGAAGAAGAGGATTATCCCTAGATTCATGGTGTTTGAAATCTTGAAATCTAAAGGTCTGTTTGAGAATAACTTGCACTTCAGTTCTTTAATATGCTTATCTTAGGAAACGTTTTTGAAGAAATTTGTCCACAACTTTCAGAAAGATTTGCCTCATTTACAAGATGTCTACACAGATTTGATCAATTGTGAGAATGTGATATAGTCTTTTAAGGCTTTTGCAGTCTATTGTTCTTACTTCCAACTTTTCTGTTTCAATACCAAAATTTTTCACTTTCTGTTTTATTTTTCTTGGGTAGAGGTACATTTGATCGAATTTATAGGGTATTGGTTGTATAATCAAGTATTGATGAATTTTATCTTGATTGCTGTCTTTTTGTTCTAAATATGTTTATCACTTATGGGAAACTTGTTCCATCCCTGCGATTTTTTGCATCCATTTAAACAAAAATAACCTGTGATAGACTTTTCTATGCTTAAAACTATCTTTGAGCTGGAGTGTACTGAGGGGATAAAAGACCATGTCATTTAATTTGAAATTGAGTCAAATTGCACTTAATTGTTCTACTATTACCTATGTTTAATAAATGAGTTATGTTAAAATGGCTTGCAACTTTAGGATATGGACCCTTAAACTTGTCAATATATCTTGTTAATGTATACTGTTTTGTGGAGTTGCGGTTACATAATTACATTTATATTTTACTTTTGCCAATTACTTGTAATCTTTATGATATGTAGATTATTTTGTGAGAATAACTGGAAAGGCAGGCAAGTTTAGGGTTTGATTGGAAATATGTTGGGAAATAACCTAACATACATTTACCAGGAAGCAACTAATCATTTCTTCTCCGTTTATATGCTTGGAAGTTCGAACTTCATGCTCACCGGAAAACAAGCACACACTTTCACAAATATTGTTGATAGCCAGTGTAAATTTACTGCTTTGTTGTTTCTTTAATGAAGATATTGAAGACCAATGTGCTGAGGAATTTAGCAGGATTGGCAAAATATTAGAAAGTTTCCTAATGTTATGATATTGTCAGAAAAGATGGTTATGAAAAGATAGTTTTCACGTTGGTTCCTTTATATGCATAACTGAGGAAAACTTCTTGGAGAAATTTCACATCGACTTTCTCAAAGATTTGCCTCACTTACCAGGTTCCTGCAGAAATTTGATCAATCGCAAGAATGTTATGTAATCTTTGAAGCATTTGCAATCAGCTGGCCTTGCTTCTATCTTTTCTATTTTGATACTAAATAGAACTTCGAATTTTAAGGACAATGTGCTGAGGAATTTAGGTCCTGTTTGAAAGAACTTACAAACAACTTACGAAAATTGCTCTAAACTTTCGTAAGCTCTTTTGGGTTTATTTCAGTTAACTTATTGGTACAGCTGTTTAAAAAATATGTTGTTTTTTTACTCATTTCAATGAATTTTATGATTAAATTTTTGACATGTCATAATTTGAAAAGAACTTTTTGAATGACGAGCATAATTAAGTTGTTTTCAAATATACCCTTAGTAGCATTGGTTACCCATCATTTGCATTTCCCATTACAAAGTATCAACTTCTGTCTATTAATTACGAGTACTCACTCTTGAGAGTGAAACTTTCCTGAACACTCCAATGGTTGCATCTCCAGCTGCATCTTGACTGAACATATTTGAGGCTATATTATGTGCTTCTCACCTGTTGATATTGCTATTCGATTTTTAATTTCTATTTTTAAAATTAAACCAAACCGAAAGATATATATACTGTACTTATGTTAATTTTTTTTTTGTTATATCTCTATCTAAAATCTAATATCTTTTCTTTAATCTTAACATTATTTTGTATAAATGTAATATTCTTATTTACTTTAAACTTTTATACTCTTTTCTTAATTGAGCATTCTTTATTAACAAATTTATCATTCTTTTCCAAGTTCACTTGTTTGATTAATATTTTAGTTTTCTCAGCAAATTCAATCCACTAATATCTTTTACCTTATTGTAGAAATATTTTAGTCACTATTTTTATCTAAAAACGTTAAAATAAAACTTATGTAGAAAGAAATATTTTTTTAAAAAAATAATTAAGTATTTAAAAATATTCAAACCAACTTGTTTAATTTGTTTTTTATATTACTTTCAAATTGAATCAAATCAAATCACATTATTTAAGTTATTACGTTTTACATAAAAATTGAACAAAGTTGAATGATAAACACGCTTAATTTTGAAATTCTCAAGTCAAGCATTAAAACTACAATAAGACATTTAATTTTCTAAGGAGGTATATTTTGAAGTCAGAAAGGCCATCAAGGCAACTATAGCTTGGAGAATTAAGTAGTTATCTCAATCAACAAATATAATGATAAACCATCAAACCATTATAAGCAAAAATTGTTGTTGTTGATATCAAACCCATCGGTTGAATCAGCTAAACTGAGAACCAGCTTAATAAATGATTTAGAATATCATTTAAAATAGCTATCATTAAAATAGGTTAAAAACCAAAAACTTGATGATCATTTAGTTGAGTCTTTTCATAAAGGGCAATGTTTTTTTTAATTACACTAAAATAGTCTACTACTAAAATAATAACTAAATTGGTAACTTGGAATCATCATAATTGTTATAGGCTTAGCTAGCTTGCTAGATAGTTAAGCAGTTTGTCTTCACTTACTAGTTACTACACCTATCCATGTAAGACTTTCAAAACTTTTCCTTGACAATAAAAAAAAATTATAGTGCTTTACCTCAATTTACCAAGTCATTCAGTATATGTATTATACATTTTATTTATAATAAGCTATGTTTTCCTATTGAAAAATGGTGCTTACCCTAAATTTTACATAAAAATTAGTTTATATCTTGTTTAGTTCTTGTCTCACCTTGATTGCATGGCTAAGAATTTTCTTTGGCCTCTATATTGTACATGGTTCAAACTTAAACACAGCCAATTACAATTATAAATAATGTGTAATTTTTATTGTTATATATTTCGTTAATTATTATTTGATTCATGCATATCAAATTTATTGTCTATATTTTTATCTCATTCATGTCGTGTAACAAAAAAAACCATTGACTCAATACTTAAGTAAAAAAATATTAATTAGTTCTAGAAATGCATATTATAGAGGTTTATTCAAATGCTTACCATGGTTAGAATAACATAGAACAACCAGTACTGCTGTTAAAAGTTAATCTTGTATGAAAAACTACTAAACATAGGTAGAAAAAGTCTTTGCTCTTTGGAGGTGCTCAAGTGACTCACAAACAAAAATATTGAGCAACTTGAACATTTCGATTCCTTTAACCATATTACACCTTACTTCTCACTTCAGCCATCTCACTTTGTAGCAAGCTCGAGTTAGGAGACAACTGATTTTAACTAAGACAGTTAAGTCTATTTTGGTCTCAACTCACATGATTTAACCGCACATGTTCATCCACATTCTAAGACATTTGATAAGTGATATTTTTATCATATATATATTATAATTCACTCGTATAAACACTATATGTATTTTCATACAATGATGGTTACAGTACTAAGTATGCTAAAAAGAGGAAATTCCCTTGGTCAAGTTTGCAGTCTACTATATTCTACACTAATCTTGATCAAATATCTTCTAATTTGGGTGTCGTAGTGTTTCTTGCAAAAACACCATTATTGAAGCCAACATCCTAGAGCCACCATCAACCACCCCCCGAGATACCCTATATTAGAGGAGCTTCCATTCTAGTCATTCAATACACATTATAGAGTTAACAATATCATCAAAAGATATAATTTCTACCAAAACTAATCACAACAGAGGATTTCCTTCTATAGTAAACTAGAAATGGCATCCTAAGTTGAATATATTTATAGTAAAATCCAAACATTCATGATTCACTCTTATCAATTATTGGTTATGCTTCAAAAGTTGTTCTTCAATAATCTTCAATGAAATTTATAATAAATTAAGTAAAATAGTTATTTGTATACTATCATATTATTTGTCTATTTATTTTTCTATTTTATTCAAGTTCATTACTACATATATCAATCAATCATTGCAGGAGGTTGGTTACTCTATATTCAATCCACAATATACATACATATATGTTAAAAATAAAGATCATACACATCTTCAATGCATTACATCACAACATTTTCATGAGCAAAAATATACTATATTCTTAGTAATAAGATAGAGTTCTCCGTACCTTAAAATGGAAGTTTAGTAAAGAGGTTTTTGAAGATCTTACTCAAAAGGCTGTGTTTTTCTGAAATATCACAAGAGATTTTATTTAGAGGAGTAAAAACAAGAAAATAACTAAAGAAATGAAAAATCAAGCTTCAAGAACTTACCAAAGTGCAAAAAAAGTGAACTCTCAATCTTAGATTAGAGAAAAGTTGGGACTTTTCAAGGATTTTCTTAGAAAAAGAGGAGAGAGGTCAGAAAAAATGGAGAAGGGTCATAACTTGAATTATAATCCAAGTTTCTCAACTTGAAAACCTTTAAATACCACTCAAATAGAGACATTCTTGCTACAGCAAACTATTTCTCACTATAGCAAGCCCTTCTTTCGCTACAACAAAAAAATCAGACATATTTTCTCCCTTGTTGTTTGTCATTCTAGTTATAGTGAAAGCTCCTCGATGGAGTGAAAGAATCCTCGCTGCATTAAGAGGGTTTCAAAGAGTCTGATTATGGATGGCTCCTCGCGATACCATAAGAGATTCTGCAATTCACATACCTAAAACTCTTTTAATTTCAAGCAATATGCATCAATAATTATCATACAAAATAAAATTAATAAATAATAAGAATAGGTGTGTTACACTTTTTATGCTTCATCCTCTAATATTTTTCATGAATAATGATTGAGATTTTGAGATAGCCATTGTGAGATTTCGTTATTAATTGAATTGTTATTCATGTTTCAAGGAGAATGAACAAGAAATTAGAGCCTTTAGAAAAATAATGGATAAAAAGGGAAAAAAAAGTCAACTTCCTTTAAAGATTTACAAAATCAGCAAGATACTTAGCCAGATACACGACCATGCATCTGCATGTGTACTTTTCAAGCTGTTATGAGCGCAAAGGCAAAGATCTACCCAGGCATGTACATGCTAATATATCTACTCATGTACTTTTTGGATCACATAAAATAAGCAAAGTCTTTGAAGCAAAGATATACACAGTCAAATACATGACCGTGTTTCTAAGCATGTAGTTCAATTAGAAGTTTAAAAGGCTAAATTATTAAGAAATTAGAGATATACACAGATAAGTACATGACCGTGTATCTGAGAGTGTAAAATGATGCGCATCAGATTTAAGCATTTGTGAGAAAGTGAACAATTAGACTATGTAATATAAAAGGAGGATGATGCAAAAACCTAAGGTAGATGATTGGGAAAGAAGAAGACGTGATGGCTACAAGTTGGGATGACAATAAGCCTTTCCTCTTGTTCTCTAATCTTGAATTGTAATTTGTCTATGTTTAATTTCTAATTTCCTTTTTGAGTATTTAGATGTAATGAATCCTTTGTAATCCTTTCTTGGAATTCTCCTTCAGACTATTTCAAGTTTTGTTTTCTTGAGTTCAATTGAGCAGTTTGGCTTGTTGATTGATAATTCAGTTTATCTCCTATCTTATTTTCATATTTCTAGTTTTGAGTAGAAATCTCGCACGAATTGATCATTGCTTATTTGAAAAGACTCGAATGCAGCTCTAGAGATAGAATGACATAAGTTTTCTATATTAAGAATAACCATAATTGTGAAATTCACAAATCAAATTTAATGTAACCTAAGAGATGTTAATTAGGAAAGAGATTTCAGTTAATCAACTGAGAGTTGAGACCTATTATCCTTGAGAAAGATATTAACTTATATTAGGAATTCTCGCAGCTCTAAGAGATTAAAAATAGGTAGTTGAGGAAGTAATCTAGTTATATGAATTTACTTAATCCATTTTCTAGATTTTAATTCTTGAAATCAATTTTCTTTCTAATTGTTATTTTTTATCTTAATGAAATTTATCTTCATAATTCTTTTGTTTGTGTTCCTTAACAATTGAATAATTAAGGATTGAAGATTTTAATATACTACTATGACAATAGATGCACTTGCCTATTTATTGATTTGAGTCATCACTTCACATTGTAAGATAACTAGAGTTCAAGCTAATAAGATTGAAATCAATGGCTCTCTGTCTCATTTTCACTTAAGACTAATTAAATTTGCTTGGAAGCACTAAATTGAATACCATTTCACTTATGCAAAGAAGAGGTCGCTTAAGTGAGTCAATCTTATGGCTTCTTCTATCTCGCTTAAGCGAGCTTCGCACATTGTCAAGCACATATTTCCTTACTTAAGCTAAAATTTCTTTACTTAAGTGAATTTAATTCAATTTTGCTTAAGCGAGGCAAATACTACCTAGTTGAGGGCAAGAAGATGAATAATGTGCAAAAAAAAAACAAAAAGGAGAATTGTTCAAAAGTAATCATGTATAAATAGGTGGTGAATTTTTAATGAGTTGAATTGTAAAACAAGTTAACTTAAGCTATCTAGATTTTTTTTTCAAATGTCTCTCTTAATCGACTAATTTAAACATGTTAACACATATAGTAATTAAGTAAACTTATAAGCTTTTAATTTAGATTAATATAAAAAAAATGTGACAATTTGAATATTAGTTAGTAATATAGTAAATATTAGCTAACAAGTGATAATGAATAATTTTTTATGATATATTTTTATTAATTGAATTAAATGTGTGAACTAACCTTTTGAATTCGCAGGTTGAGTAAGGATTTTTTTTTCATGATTTTCTAAATTGAGTTAATTCATTCTTAAATTTATATCTAATTTGACTAATTCTGTAACACCTTCAATTTTGCTACATTTATTTTTGAAAAAATAAGAATTTTGGTGTAAAGTTTCTTGTTATAGCAAGATATGTCTTGCTTCAGTAAGACAGATCATTTAAAAATAGACTCTCTAGAATACTCTCGTGTAATTAGAAAGATTCTTGTTGTAACTCAAATGAGAGATAATAGAAAAAAATAATTATATGATTTTTTTGCTATATTGAGAAAGTCATAAGTTTAAGAAGTATTTAAGGGTTATATAATCTAAAACTTTCATTACAATTCAAGTTTTCATTTCTCTCTAATCTCTCATCTCTTTTATCTTTGAAAAACTTTCCTTAAATTCTGATCTTTCTTTGAATCTAGACTATAAAGTTATTACAAATTTAGGACTCATATAACTTGAATTAATTTGTTTTAACAACTTTAATTGTATGTGAAAATTTTATTGTCAAGTGAATAGATAAAAAAATAAAGAATTGATTATGACAAGAATAGATATTGAATATTCTATTCTATGAGACGTGGAAAGTAATAAATAAATAAATAAAAAATAAAAACATGAATAAGGAAAGCCAGAAAAATAAAGGTATTACATTAGTTAGTTTATTTATGCCGAAGACAAAAATAAAGTAATCTTTTTTATTATCAATATTATTAATTAATAAATTTATTTTGTTAGAATGAATTAGAATTACATATTTTAATTACAAAATTTGAATAAAATATATTAAAAAATCAAAATTAAAATAATTTATATTTATGAGAATTAAAATATTATTTAGGTCAACTAAATAAAATATTTTTATTTACTATTATTAAATCTATATATTTTTTTCTCTTAATCTCCTGACAATAAAAGTAAAATAAATGAAAAAAATAAAAATCACATTTTATTTATCCTACCTTTTTTATTTATTTATTTATCCTACCTTACCTATTAAACTATAAACGTGTTTGAGAAGATATTCGATTTTATTTTACTACCTGAAATATTTATGTATAAAAATAATTATTTAACAAAATTGATAAAATATTTAGTTATTAATGTTTTTTTAATGCTAATCTACTAGAATATTTTAAAATTCTAGTTTTTAATTTTTAGTTAAAAGTATTTTTATTTTTAAATAATTTATCTTTTATCTATTTAATTTCTAAAACCTTTAATACTTTTACCTTTATGTAAATTAAAATAATATAAATATTAAACAAATTCATCAAATCTTATTTTTAAAATAATAAAATCATTAAAATAAAAATGTTAATATTTATGTATTCTATTTTAATAAATAAATTTATAAATGAGAATATAATAAAAATTATGATATTAATATTCAATTAATACTTTATTTTTAAATAATTGAATTAAATTAAACTACAAACATTATTATTTTTTATAACAATTCTAAAAACTTTAATTTCTAACTCTGAATAATAAAAATATCCCTCGTTATATTTTAATATCATCTAAAATGTAAAATTTTATCATTATAATTTACAAATATTATATATATAATTAATTTATTGTAAAAATTATTGTATTTTATATTTTTTATAATTATTAAATTTTATTAATTCAATTGATAAATAAGATAATGTTAATATATTGAATGTAATTTAAATTTTAGATCAAATATCGAAAATATTTATTTTATATTTTATATTTATTTATATTTTAAAAAATATATATTAAATGCTGAAATAAAATTATTCAATGAGTTAATTTTTTATTTATATAATTTTTGTTACACATATTCTATTTAAGAAAAATAAGAATAATTTAAAAAATATGTTCTCCGATGTAATTTTTTTATTAATTTAAATTTTCGTATATTGCTTACATTTTTCTTTCTATGAGGCTAAAAATATCTTTTATGGCAAATAATTATTCACAGTATCTCACTCTTTCATGATGAATTTGTTTAAAATACCGTACCGTGAGTTGCTGCCCTTTCGATTCAGGCCTTCAACCAAAGGGAAAAGAGGACAAATCCTAAAATCTCAGACAAAGCAAATGGCGTCTATGATGTTCGCGACAACGATGGATTCTCCGAGAACCAGGTGTCTGTCATCCTCTAAAAGTGATCGTAGGTGCTTTTAGCAAAACTCTTCATTTTCATTGGCAACATCGTGCTTTCGGAAGGTACCTTCATCAATTGCGTTTCTATGTGTGAGCGAGTAAATGGTTCCTAAATTTCTGATTACAAGATTAACTGCAACTGCATCATCATTCACACACTACAACAATAAGGGTACCCTAATTCCATTGGGCTCTCTTCTGCAACACAAACACAATGCTTTCCTTTCATTCCTCAACTCGTTCGCTTCATCCACCTCTTCTGATTCTGAATCAGATAAAAACTACCATAAAGGTGACACCTTTACAGTGTCTTACCTCGTTAAATCATGTGGGCTGTCCTCGGAATTGGCTAAGAAACTCTCCAAAAAGGTGCATTTGAAAAACTCAGATGGCCCAAATGCTGTTCTTGATCTTCTCAAGACCTATGGGTTCTCCGAAACCCATGTTGCAACTCTTGTGGCTAAACATCCGAAGGTGCTTACTGCAGAGGCAGATAATACCTATTTGCCTAAACTGAAGTTCTTTCGTTCCGTTGGGGTTTCCAACACTGACATGCCTAAGATCATAATCCGTAATTACCATATTTTGTGCATAAGTTTGGAAAAGTGCCTCATCCCACGTTTTGAGTTATTTAGAAGTGTTGTTCGCAATGATGCTGAAGCTGTTAGACTTTTGAGAAGCGACTCATATGCTTTTACATATTGTGACATAAGGAGTCATTTGCTTCGAAACGTTGAGGTTTTGAGGCAATGTGGTGTGCCACAAGCTTCCATTTCTCTCCTTGTGATCCATTTTCCCTCAGCTTCGAATGCGAAGCATTCCAAATTTGTGAAAGCTGTCAAGATAGCTAAGAAAATTGGGTTTGATCCTTTGAAAACAACTTTTGTCCAGGGTATCCAAGTGCTTTTAGCTATGACGAAAGCGAAATGGGAGTTGAAATTTGAGCTTTATAAGAGGTGGGGCTGGGACCGCGAAATGGCCCTTCGAGCATTTATAAAGTTTCCCAATTTTATGCTTTTGTCAGAGAAGATAGTTACGGAAAAAATGAATTTTCTAGTGAATGATATGGGTTTGGCATCAGAAGATATTGCTGAATATCCTCCAATTCTGGCCTACAGTTTGAAGAAGAGGATTATCCCTAGATTCATGGTGTTTGAAATCTTGAAATCTAAAGGTCTGTTTGAGAATAACTTGCACTTCAGTTCTTTAATATGCTTATCTGAGGAAACGTTTTTGAAGAAATTTGTCCACAACTTTCAGAAAGATTTGCCTCATTTACAAGATGTCTACACAGATTTGATCAATTGTGAGAATGTGAGATAGTCTTTTAAGGCATTTGCAGTATATTGTTCTTACTTCCAACTTTTCTATTTCAATGCTAAAAATTTTCGCCTTCTCTTCCAACATTTTGACTTTCTGTTTTTTTCTCTTGGGTAGAGGCACCTTTGGTAGGTTTATTGGATATTGGTTGTATAATCAAGTATTGATGAATTTTATCTTGATTGCTGTCTTTTTGTTTTAACTATGTTTATCTCGTATGGGAAACTTGTTCCACAGTGTAGTTTTTTCCATCCATTTAAACAAAAACAACGTGATAGACTCTTCTATGCTTGAAACCATATTTGAACTAGAGTGTACAGAGAGGGGATAAAAAACCTATAATTGGTCTACAATTACATATGTTTAATAAATGAGTTCTATTAAAATGACTTGCAAGCTTAGGATATGGCCCCTTCTAGTTACAATATTCAATTTATCATGTTAATGTAAACTGTTTTGTGGAGTTGATGTTACATTTTTAAATTTTAACTTTTGCCAACTACTTGTAATCGTTATGATACGTAGATTATTTTGTGAGAATAACGGGAAAGACAGGGAAGTTTAGGGTGTGATTGGAAATGAGTTGGGGAAGAGCCTAACATACATTCACCAGGAAGCAACTAGTTATTGCTACGCACATTATATGCTTGGAAGTCGGAACTTCATGCTAACTGGAAAACAAGCACACACTTTCACAAATATTGTTGATAGTCAATGTAAATTTAATGTGTTGCTGTCTCTTTAATGAAGATATTGAAGACCAATGTGCAGAGGAATTTAGTGGTAGCAGACCAATATTAAAGAAAGTGTATACGAGGCAATATAAGAATAAGGTAGGAGATCAGAACCTAACTAATGTAGTTAGGACTGGTCATTAATAGAATAAGGGATATAAAAAGAAGGGAAGTGAAAAGCAGGGGACGGGTTGGTTTTGGAATTGGGTTGGGAGAGTATTGGGGTCTCTAGGAGTACCCTGTGCACATTTCACTGTTTCTACCTTGTGGTCACGTTGACCAGAGGGAGTTCTTGTGAATAATACTGATTTTTTTCTTTCTCTTACTATACTGGACCAGTTTTATCATTTAGCAGCATTGGCAAAAATTAGAAAGTTTCCAAATGTTATGATATTGTCAGAAAAGATGGTTATGAGAAAAATGAGTTTCCTGGTGAAGGATATGGGTTTGTCATCAGAAGATATTGTTCAATATCCTCAAATGTAGCCTACAGCTTGGAGAAGAGGATTATCCCTAGATTCTGGGTCTTTAAAATCTTGAAATCAAATGGTTTGCTTTAGAATAGTTTTTCACTTTGGTTCCTTTATATGCATAACTGAGGAAAACTTCTTGGAGAAATTTGTCATCAACTTTCAGAAAGAGTTGCCTCCCTTACCAGATGCCTGCAGAAATTTGATCAATCGTAAGAATGTTATGTAATCTTTGAAGGATTTGCAATCAGCTGGCCTTGCTTCTATCTTTTCTATTTTGATACTAAATCGATCTTTGAATATTAAGGACAAAGTTCTTCTGGGTTTATTTTACTGAACTTGTTGGTACAGCTATTTAAAATAAATTGTTTTTAAATCATCTCAATCAATTTTATGATTAAATTTTTTACATGAGCATAATTTGAAAAGAACTTCTTGAATAAGCGCTTAATTAAGTTCTGCATTCAAATATACCCTTAGTAGCATTGGTTAGTATTAGCAAAGATTGGGAGTTTTGTTATCTCTATCTTGTTGGTCCTTTGCTAGTGTAAATGTTTCCTGACTTGTACCCATCATTTGCATTCCCATTTTAAAGTATCAACTACTATACATTAATTACGAGTACTCACTGTTGACAGTGGAACTTTCCTGACTAATATTTTTGTTTTCTCAGCAAAATCAACCCACTTTAATTTTTAGTCACTATTTTGATTAAAATTAAGATTTGTGAAAATAAATATTTAAAAAAAATAATTCATAAAAAAGAAATGAAAAATTATTCAAACCAACCTGCAAAAAATGAGTTTTATTTGATTTAGTCTTAATATCTTTGAAATTGAATAAAATCAGATCACATTATTTATGTTACGAAGTTTTACATAATTTACATAAACATAAAAATTGAACTAAATTGTTTAGAAAATTTCTCACATGAAGCATCAAAACTACAATAAGGCCTTTAATGTTCCAAGGAGGTATATTTTGAAGGTGGAAAAACATACCATAGGTCATCAAGGCAATTATAGCTTTGAGAATTAAGAAATTAGCAGCCAGTCAATAAATATAATGATAAACCATTATAAACAATATGATTCTTGTTGAAATCAAACCGATATGTTGAATAAGATAAACTGAGAACAAGCTTGATAACAACTAGCTATAATTCAAATATAGTCAAGTAGCTTGTCTTCACTTACTACACCACTCCATGTAAGAGTAAGACTCCTAAAATTTATATTGACAATAAATAAAATTCTAGTGCCTTACCTAAATTTACCATGTTAGTCAGTGTATGTATTATACATTTTATTTATATTAAACTATATTTGCCTTATGAGTACTCACTCTTGACAGTGAAACTTTCCTGAATACTCCTTGCACCTTCACGCCAAGGGTTGGATTTCCAGTTGCATGGTGACTGAACACATTTGAGGCCATATGTGGTAGAAGTTTAATAAAGTGAATGGTAATTGCTGAAATGATAGGGTCCATGTGACTTCCTGTGCACCCACTAATAAAAAATATAAGAAGTTTCTTACTTTCTTTAAACTCTTACACTCTTCTTTATTTCTTCTTCCTTAAAAATCTATCATTCTTTCTTAAATTCACTTGTGTGATTAATAATTTTCTTTTCTAATTTTTGATTTCTCAGCAAATCCAATCCACTATAAATTTTGACATTATTGAGTCACTATTTTGATCTAAACTAAAACTTTAATTAAAATTTATGTGAACATAAATATTATTTTAAGAATAAGTCAATAAATAAATTCAAACCAACCTCAAAAAATCAGTTTGATTTGATTTGGTTTGGTATTAATATTACATTCAAATCGAATCAATTTCAGACGATATTTTACATAAAAATTGAACTAAATTGATTGATAAACGCATGTAATTTAGAAAGTCACACGTGAATTATATACTTTTATATTTTTTATTTAAATTTTATTTTAAAAAAAGGCTTATTTACACTTGATTTTTATATATTAACTTATATGTGAGTTTTGTCTCATACTCGGATTTAATTCTTTTAGTTTTTTAAATATTCAAATTAAGTCATCTATTACAAAATTAAGATTTTATTGTATTTTTAATTAAAATTTGTTTAACTTTTTTATTTGTATAAATTAATAAAATGTCGTGCTTTCTTAATTTTTTTATTAATTATTGAATAAAATTTTGAAATATAAGACTTAATTCAAGTATTTAAAAAATTAGAAAGACTAAATATAAATAATTAAAATTAAGAAGTATAATTAAGCCTAAAAAAATACGAAAGATATGATGTTATTAATAGTTTTTCTCATTCGTATTACGTTTAAATCAAATCATATTAAAAAATTATGTAAATATTATATTAAAATAGACTAAATAAAAATAAAAATAAATTTTGATAGATTAAATTTAAACAATTTATATAGAAAGAATAGATAAAAAAAAAATCACAAATTTTTGGAGTATAACAGCTTGTCTAAAAAAATTAAAAAATATCCTTCCAATTACTTTTCTAATCGATTCTTCCGACTTACTGCAGAAGAGGGTTTAAACTGAAAAATTCAAACATTGCTAACGGCGTCTATGATGTTCTCCGCCACAACTACGCGACTCTCCGAAAACCGGGTGCCTGTCATGTTCTAAAGGTGTTGATACGTGGCTTTAGCAAAACTCAAAATTATAAACGCCATTCTTTTGGAAGGTACCTTCTCAATGGTTCCTAATTTTCTGATTACAAGATTAACTGCAACTGCATCATCATTCACACACTACAACTATAAGGGAACCCTAATCCTATTGGGTTCTCTTCTGTTACACAGACGCAATGCTTCACTTTATCTCTTCAGATCATTCACTTCTGATACAAACAACAGTAAAGGGGTCACCTTTACGGTGTCTTACCTCGTAAACTCATGTGGGGTGTCCCCAGAATTGGCTAAGAAACTCTCCAAAAATGTGCATTTGAAAAACCCAGATGGCCCAAATGCTGTTCTTGATCTTCTCAAGACCTATGGGTTCTCCAAAACCCATGTTGCAAATCTTGTGGCTAAATATCCCATGGTGTTTGCTATAAAGGTAGAGAGTACCCTTTTGCCTAAACTCAAGTTTCTCCGTTCTATCGGGGTTTCCGACACTGATATGCCTAAGATCCTAATTGCTAACTATGATATCTTGCGCAGAAGTTTGGAAAAGTGTCTCATCCCACGTTATGAGGTGCTTAGAAGCATAGTTCGCGATGATGATGAAGTAGTTAAAGTTTTGAGAAATGCCCCATTTTCGTTTACATATTGTGACTTAAGGAAGCATTTGGTTCGAAACATTGAGGTTTTGAGGCAATGTGGCGTGCCACAAGCTTCCATTTCTCTCTTTGTGATCCATTTTTCCTGCGCATCATTTGCGAATCATTCCAGATTTGTGGAAACTATCAAGATAGTTGAGGAAATTGGGTTTGATCCTTTGAAAACAACTTTTGTCCATGCTGTCAAAGTGCTTTTAAATCTGAGTAAAGCCAATTGGGAGTCTAGATTTAAGGTTTATGAGAGGTGGGGCTGGGACCGCGAAATGGTCTTTCAAGCATTTAGAAAGTTTCCCAGTTTTCTCAATTTGTCAGAGGAAATGGTTACAAAAAAAATGAATTTTCTAGTAAATGATATGGGTTTGGCATCAGAAGATATTGCTGAATATCCTGCAATTCTGGCCTACAGCTTGGAGAGGAGGATTATCCCTAGATTCACGGTAGTTAAAATCTTGATATCGAAAGGTCTGCTTGTGAATAATTGGCACTTCAATTCCCTCTTATGGTTAAATGAAGAAAAGTTTTTGAAGAAATTTGTCAACAACTTTCAGAAAGATTTGCCCCATTTACAAGATGTCTACACAGATTTGATCAATTGTCAGAATGTGATGTAGTCTTTTATGGCTTTTGTAGTCTATTGTCCTTACTTCCGACTTTGTTATTTCAATACTAAATTTTTCTCTTTCTGTTCCAACATTTTGACTTAAGAGTTTTATTTTCTTGGGTAGAGGTACCTCTGATCGGATTTATAGGATATTGGTTGTAAAATTAATTACTGATGATTTTCAATTTCAATATCTTGGTTTTTTTTTTTTTTAATTTTCTATGATAAACACAGCCAGTATGATGAATTTTATCTTGATTGCTTTTTTTCAAAAAATATGTTTATCTATTATGGGAAACATTTGTTCCATCCCTGTGATTTATTCTGGTATTACATAACAACACTAATTTTTTCTGTCCATTTTAAACAAAATGACGTGTGATAGTCTTATCTATGCTTACAACTAGCATAGACCCAGAGTGTACAAAGGGGATAAAAAATCAAAGTTTATTTAAGTTTAAGTTGAATCAAATTGAATTAGTTGTTCTACTATTACCAATGTTTAATAAATGAATCAAATTGCATTTAGTTGTTCTACTAATACCAATTTTTAATAAATGAGTTCTGTTAAAATGACTTGCAACTTTGCAAGCTTAGGATATGGCCTTCTACTTAAAATTGTCAATATATCTTGTTAATGTAAACTGTTTTGTGGAGTTGCGGTTACATTTTTATATTTTAACTTTTGCCAACCACTTGTAATCTTTATGATATGAGATGTGTTGTGAGAATAACTGGAAAGAGGGAAGTTTAGGGTGAAATGAGTTGGCGAAGTGCCTAACATAAATTCACCAGGAAGCAACTAGTTATTGCTTCTCCATTTATATACTTGGAAGTTGGAACTTCATGCTAACCGGTAAACAAGCACACTTTCACAGACAATTATGATAGTCAATGTAAATTTAATGCTTCATTGTTTCTTTATTGATGATATCGAAGACCAATGTGCTGAGGAATTTAGCAGCATTGGCTAATATTAGCAATGATTGGCAGTTTTGTCATCTCTATCTCGTTGAATCAAGCACTTACGCATAAAGTTATAGCCATTGATCAGCTGAAACTTTATTTCCTTATATTTTATCACAGCTTTATCCCTCTTAAGGGGCTGAACCCTTTACAGGCATTATGGAGTGAGATTTTAAACCTGTTGAATCCTAAGAGTGATGTGAACCAATTAAAGCAAACACCTCCCTGTGTTTGTCGAAAGAAAGTTAAACTAGATGCTATTGTTGGTTCTTTTCTGATGACTTTTGATCTTGTGCTGACGTTAATGTTTCCTAATGTCCTTCTCTTTCATTTGGAACTTCCAGTGCCAGTAATCCTATAATCCTTTCTACTTGTAATTTTAGTAAATACGGGGGCTATTTCTCAAATATGCTGTTTATCTCATCTTCTCACTTTGGTGCTTTTGAGATAGTTCTGTCAGTTTATTAGGTAATTTTGAGCATAATTTTGTCACTTTTTATGAGTGATTTCGTAAGGTTAATAAGGGTAGTACTTTAGTTACTCTGGTAGAATTGCATCTTGGAGGCTCAAATTCATCCATGTAAAATTATTATTAAGCATAGTCAAACCAAAATTACTAGTTTGAGGTTCTGTTGAATTGTGTTAATTTGATAAATTATCTACATTGATATTATTTTATCAAGTACCATGCTGGAAAAGACTGGTAGCCATCATATATTCTTTCATAGTGTCTTGCATACCCTAATTTCCCTTGGATACCCCCTCTTTATTTTTGGTGTTGGAGTTGAAATCCGTTATATGTACTGCAAGTTCTGACGGGTAATGGTAGCTGGTTTATCAGTTTATGATTTTCGGTATGTTCTCTTAGCATACTCTTTTATTTCATTTTGTACCCATCACTACTAGTTACTTTTTTAAAACAAAGCTGAACCAATTCAGCCAACATCCCTTCATTGTGATTTGTTTTGGTGGCTTGTAACTCCTTTTTTTTTCCCCATTATCATTGTGTTTAAGGTTGATAGGGAAACTTTGGGATTGTCACAGATATAAGGAATCTGATTGAGAGGCTTTAGAAAAGATCACAAAGATGATTAAGAAGAGATCAAAGACAAGGCCTTGGAGAATAATAATGGCTTTAAGTGATTAATGTGAATGGTTTATAATTTGTTGCCGTGAATTGGTGGTGGTTCAAGAAATTCATGATGACATGAAAGCCATAATATCTTTTTCCTGCAGTTGATAAACTATTGTAGTTCTTTTGACGAAAGCAACAACATACACACATGAATTTGAAGTAAGAAAAATTATGAAACTTTTTTCTATATAGAAGAATAAAGATGCTCTTATATTGCAACTAGGAAACCGTGGAACTCTACTAATATTCAATGCCAGCATGTCATGAATACTACTTTACTAATGTAAGTCTCAAATGATTAGTACTTTCAACAAAAAGGTTCAAATTAACTGCAATAACATCAGATTTGGCTCAATTATAATATATAAATTTAAGGTTAATAGCATTTTAAATTCTTTCTCTTAATTTAAATTATTCACATTTAATCCTTTTATTTTATTAATTATTTAAATTAAGTTTTTCACATCAAAATATCAACTTGTTTATTTTTTTAATACATTTTTAAAAACAAATTACCACAATAAGTTAAAAAAAATTCCTTTTTTGGAGCTTTCTTTTTGGCTATGTCAGCCCTAGTTTTGCATTTTTTTTAGATAAAACTAATTCTTTTATTTTTAATTTATGTATTTTGTTTCATAAGAAGAAGAAATTTGTCTGTAGCAAGGATGAAATTCTGAAATGCTGATACGTGGTGCAATTCTTTTAATTTCATTTATGATAGGGATGAAACTTTGTGATGTTAACACATGGTGTGATCCTAGTACATTGATGAAACTACATGGATTGTGACATGTGTCATTGTTCTCTGGGTAAAATACTGTAGTTACACTCTATTATCCAAAAATAAATTCCTCGATAACTTGTGAGATAGATGCAATAATAAATTTTACCGACAGAGTTAGAAAAATTGTTTCAGGTTAGTTATGTTGTTTTTAAATTTAATTTTAAATGTAATTACACTTGTTATTTTATTTAAATGTAAATAAGTTTAATTAGTGTAATGAATAGATGTAGGTAAAATTGATGAAATATTAGTTAAATAAGTGTGTGTATGTTGAAATAAAGTATATTTTTTGTTAGTAGTTTTTACAAAAGATTTTGGAATTATATTAGTAGAAGTTTAATATTAATTTTAAAATGATGTTATATTTGTTAGTTTAATTTGTTTTAAACGTGTAATACGAATATTGAATATATGTCATGTTGAATTAAAATTTAATTTTTTAATTAGCATACATTAAATTTTTAAAATAAATATAAAAGATTTTGAATATATAAATGTAAATAGAAGTGAATACAGTATGTTTCTATGTGGTAAACATAATATGTTATTTATTATTTATATAGACTAGTAAATTTATAATTTTTATTAACATTGTCTTTTTCATCAATGCAAGATGAGTGATATTGTTATCATTGTTATATTGGAATGAAAAAAAATTCATAGAAAACGAAAGTATGACATTTAAAAGTAAAAAAAAATGATAAAAATAAGAAGAAAGATAAATTTTTAAATTTTGAAAAAAAGATTTATAAATTTTTTTTATTGATAATCAATTATATCTAGATTAATTTTACGTTTTTTGGTTTATTTAAGTGCTAAATAATACATTTTATTAGATATACGCAACAATAAGGACATTATTTGTATGATTAGTATATATTAACATTAAAGTATTATAATTATTATTGAATTATATGCAAATATTATATTTGAAAAGAGTTCAAGAATTAGTTTAGATATGTTGGACTTAAATTTATCTACCTAATTTTATGAAAATGATAAATATAAAAGTTACAAGAACTATAAATACATTTAACATAATGATTTATGATTTATTTTTAGTGACCGTACATATTTAATAATTAATTGTATTTTGAAGGATCTATGAAGACATTAATACAAATTATGATGATGTTGATGAATGACATTTTTTATTAGACAGCTTGTGAAATATTAGACAACTTGTGTGATGCATACTTAGATAATAATTTTGATTTAAATTTAAATTTATCAAAATAAAATTTTAGAGATATTTTTAATAATACCTATATTAATTATATTTTAAATTTTTAGTGAAAATGAATATTGATAAAGTTTATATACAGATGAAGGTGAAATCCATTTTTGAAATATAAATTTACATTACAATTATATTAATTAGAAACACCTAAACAAAGAAATATAAACAAAAGATTTTAGTAAAAATATTTTATGCGTTATTGGAGATCTAATATACTTAAGAAATGAAGTTAAAAATATCTAAGTGTTTTGTTCTTGACACATAATTTTTTTTTTATCTCTATTAGGAATGTAATTTTTAAATTGGGTCACATGTTGATAAAGGCAGTTTAATTTTTAAATTTTATTGTTTCTTTTCTTTATGAATGAAACTACTTAAATGTGTTATGATTTGAGAATTTTATCTCTTATTTTGATGAAATACATAAAATAAAACCCTAAAATTTTTTTCTTTTAATTTATTGTAATAATTTGTTTTTTAAAATGTATTAAAAAAATCCCAAAATATCACCTCCAATAATTAACAAAATTATAATAAAATGTAACATTATTTATTAAAGACAATTAGTAAGAAAAATATATATTCAAATATTTAACATGTGTAAAATATAATAAATTTTATTTTTATTTAATTATTATTATTATTATATTTTTCTTTTCTTTGCAATTCTATGCAAATAAATGATATATCTACATTTCTATTAAGGTTTTAATACAATTTGTCAGCCTTATAAAAGTTATTTTTTTAAAAAGATTTGTTAAGATTTAATTCATAACAAATTAAATAAATGAAAAAAATTAGCTTCTATCATTAATTATTATTTATTAAGTATTGAGTTGCCTAACTAAATTTTAACTCGGGTCACATGTGAGAGATACATAGTCAATCAAATTGATTTCATTTGGACATGTCTGATGCAATGCAGTTTATATTTTAAATATTGTTAAAATTAAACAAATACGATTAACCTAGCTAAATCCAAGGACCAAAATCGCATGCAATGATGCAAATCAAAACTTTCGAGGGAAAAGAACGAAATAAATAAACAAAGCCTAAACCTAAAAATAATGATTTTTCTGAAACCAAAACAAACGTCTTCACAACGGTTGTGTTAATTCAGATCACTTTTGAAGCAGTGAACTGTGAAGAATGAGTGGAAGGAAGCATAATCCTTCAAACTGAAATCTGAGTGAGTCAACATTCATCAAAATACTACTACTATTCCATTACAATGAATCATTTTCTTACTGCTAGATTAGCTTCGAGGAACCTCAATATTGTTGTTTTATGTCACAATGCTTTTCTTTTCTTCACTTCACGTACTCTATCTATATCAAACACCATTCACCATAAAGGTGGAAACTTTGATGTTTATAGCCTCATAAACTTGTGTGGGTTGTGCCCTGAAATGGTCCTTAAACTCTCAAAAAGGTTGCAATTGAAAAACCCAGATGGGTCAAATGCTACAGTTGATCTTCTCAGAAACTATGGATTCTCTGAGACCCAGCTGTGTCGTCTTGTAAAGAGACAACCTTCTGTGCTTTTGTCAAAAAAACTCAAGTTCTTGCATTCTATTGGGTTTTCAACCACGGATCTACCCAAAATCCTCATTGGAAACACTTCAATTTTGGGATTAAGCTTGACCAAAACCATTATCCCTCGTTACAAGATCATTAGGAGTCTAGTTTCGAATGATAAGGAAGCAGTTTCCACTCTGAAGCATGGGTTGTGGTTCTTTAACAGAAGAAATGGAATGGATGATTCAGTTTCAAACATAGAGGTCTTGAGACAACTTGGGGTGCCTCAAAGTTCCATTTCCCCCTTAGTGACAAATTTTCCTACTGTGGCATTTATGAGCATTTGAGATTTGTTACGGCTCTGAATAAAGTGAAGGAAATGAGGTTTGATCCTTTGAAGTAAAATTTTGTTTTGGCTGTTCAAGTGCTTACAAAGATGAATGAAGCAATGTTGAAATCAAAATTAGAGATTTTTGGAAGTGGAGCTGGTCCAGAGATATGTGTCTTACAGCTTTCAAAAGTCATCCTCATTATATAATAGCGTCTGAAAAGAAGATAACAAAAGTACTGAGCTTCTTGGTGAAGGATATGGGTTTGCCCCCAGAAGACATTTGCCCCGCAATTTTTAATAACAACTTGGAGAAGACAGTTATTCCTAGATTTGCTGTTGTTAAAATTTTGAAGTCTAGGGGTTTGCTAAAGAGTGATTTAAAATTAAGTAGCTTTGTTCGGATCAGTGAGAAAGTGTTGTTGGAGAGATATGTGACACGATTTCAGAAAATTGCGCCACTACTATTGGAGGCATACAAAGGTCAGTTGTCAATTGATCATATGAATATACTTTAAACTTGAAAGTTCTCAATTGGCTGGACCTAATTGCCGAAATTGACTATTCAATTTTTATGATCTTCGTTTATTGCTTGATGGTTTGTGTTACTGATTTTTGGCGATACTAAATTATTAACGTGCTAGTTATGAGAACTGGCTACTTTCAATTCTACTCTTGTGATTGTTTTGTTTGATTTGAATAGGCAGAGCACATTAAGATTCCCATAGTTTTGTCATCCAAGGGTAAGATTGATGAATTGTTTTGTTCACTTTAACTATTATGGTAAATTTGTTTACAAACAGGCAAATGCTAACGGACACTGGTTAAGGAATAAAAAACTGAAGGCTTTTGTTAAGTAAATGTAATTAATAAACCTTCCTCCATGATTTCCAATGCAGTCAAATGTATTTTTCAAGAAAATCTTTCCACTTTCGATGTCTTAACCAATGCCTTAACGAAATCACATTGTCAATGTTAACCTGATATGCTATTTTCTTTTGAACTTCCCGATTCTTTATTAGTTGTTATATTGTAATCTGGCTAATGATTCAGTTAACTTGTAGGATATTATTCTTTTTCCCTTTCCCTATTCATTTAAATAAACATCTCCATTTTAGTCTTTCTTTAAAGAGGGTGTGTGAGCACTATATACTACCAAAATTGAGAGTATACTAACCTTTGTTCTCCCATATGTTATGCTTTGGAGTACTATTACACATGATGAAGTTACTATTGATATGGAATTATAGTGTATTCTAACTAGACATGAACCGATTACTAGGTGATAACTGAACTGATCATATCTCTTGACCTAATTCAATTGTAATCATCACATATATCGGAGTACAATATCCTTTGGAATTTGGTTCACTTTTATTTTTGCTATTCTAGATTTGAACAGTTATATGAAGAAATTTTTTTAAGGCTTTGTTTGGGAGGGAGGGGAAGGCTCACGTGATGCTTATCCTTGTTTGAGAGTTTTTAGATGAGAGAGGGAAAGTTTATAAACCCTCCTAATCTTATGTTTTTTAAGTTGCTCTACATTGGTGGGTGTTGTATTAACCCTCCTTCCTCCTCCCTTCCCTCTTCTCCATTACCTTTCAAACACTTTTCTTTCTTTACTTTTCGAACTCTCAAACAAAGCTGTAGGCACTACACAAATCTAAGATCGATTAGTCACAAAAAAAAAAAAAAAAAATCTAAGATCAATTGATTAGGAGAGTTACATGTTAACCTAAAAGGGGAAAAATTATTAGCTCAAGCTCAAGCTTTGGATCTGTTTCACTCTAGCACAATGAAGGGTAATATAACTCAAAAAATGTAGTTTGGTCAGCTGCACGTGCCCAAAATAATAATACGAAATTTTTAACGTGTGTGTGAGGGTACAAAATAAGAACATATGTATAGTAAACCTTTATTAGAAATCACAAGATATTAGATATCACAGAAATAAGTGCAGTGATAACATAAATATTTTTTAAAATAAAATCTTACTATTTAGTAATATTTTATTGTCCTTGGACACACATTAAAAAATCATATGATAATATTGTGGAGGAAGCTTCAATTTGTACATGGGAACTTTATTTCTCTCTTCTATATATAGTATTGATGCACTCAATTTGTTAAAAGGCCATATTTTTCTTTAGCTTCTGGTTTGCAAAACTCTGATATTTTTATCCCTCTCATGATGTGTTTTTCCTTTTCCCTTTGTGTTTGTAAAAGAACATGTACACTTCTGAAAGCCCTCAACTCTTAATAGACTTATGGATGTTGAAATTATTTTCTTTACACAGGCGTTAAGAAGTTTTTGGTTTAGTTATTTACATACATATCTGTGGCACAAAAAAGATACTGAAAATGCTGATAATCAGTTTGTCCATTTCCTCATTACTTGTGTGGCAGTGTCTTTACAGCAGCTGTTCACAGTTGTGTGTTTGCTCTTTTTAATGGAGATATGTTATAATGTAGGAACACAATTTTTCCTGGTCTCCATAGATATTTTTTTCCCAGGGGAAGGAGTTAGTGGGAAGAAAATCAAGCAATTGGATGGAATACATATCATAAAGATTTCAATTTATTCTATCATATTTTAAACAATTATAATCAATATCATTTCATTCCATTTTCCTTTATTCTGACTTTCATTTGGATGTACTCAAAAATATTTTTATACTATCAATGTAAATATTTAAATATATTATATACATGACTTCCAAAATAATTATTATAAAAGTTAATGATTGTGCTAACATAACAATTTATGATTGGATAACATTATAAAAAATATATTTTGATCAAATTCTTATTTTATTCCTTCTCAATGATCTAAATTGAACTTTTGGGTGACATAAATTTTTGCTGCTACTCAAAATGACTAGGGTTAGGGATGTCTCAAGGCTCAAAGTGAAAGAGTACTTCCATATTGCCATTAAAGAGATTCTCACATTGATGATGTAATTTGAACGTGCATCCTTGTGAGATGTGAATTCACTTCATAACAATAATATAATTTTTTTATACATAAAATTTAAACTCAAAACCTTGTTTAAAAGAATAAGACGTGTTATTTTAATTAACTAATATCTAAATACACAAAATTAAAACATTTCAACAATGAAATCAATTTTTAATTTCAAACTTTTTAAAAACAATGATTCATTTATCAATTCAATTTCAACAGCTAGTGAACAACTCAAGTGTTTAGTGCAACCAATTCATTATTTCCTTTCCAACTTGACAAGGACAAGTTACCAGCATTTTGTTTTTTATTTAAAAGAAGATAAAGAGAATAAAAAGATTGATATAGCAACATTAGCTTCCATTAGACTCTTGTTCATGCACTTTATAAACATGTTTTCTCATGCCATGGGCTTAAAACATTTTTAGGATAGGTTATTTTATGCCTAGATGTAGCTAACTTTCTAGCTTTAGTTATTTTATTTTAATAATAACTTGTTTTATATTCAACTAATATCCATTACCACCTAAATCTTACCCAACAATTGAGTTGCCAACAACTTCTAAACTAACAGAACCCTCCAACATATATACCCTGCCTTGTAAATGGAATATATGTTAGAATATATGAAAAGTATTAAATAGAATATATAAAAAAATATATTTGATGATATTTGGTTATATTTAATAGTATATTATAATGAGAGGTATATGAGATGATACAACATAAAGCACTATCTCCCATTAAATAAAAAAACATGAATAAGGAAATTATGACAATTAATGCTATAAAGACAATGAAGATATTTTGAAATATTCTAAGATAAATCAATATATAATTTAATTTTTCAAAAATATATAATATTAAGATTTTTCACTTTGACATATATAATTTCATATCAGAACACCGTATTTGAGTATTTCTGCCTCTTAGTTTTAACTTTTTATATGATTATTAAATTATTTTAAAAATTTAACATCAACCCTTAAAAGTAAACTTAAACATATAATAAAAGTAATTATTTATTAAAAAATATTTATTATAATTTTTGTATCTCTAATGTAATAAACAATTTTTAATAAAAAATTACTACATTTAGATATTTAACTTAACTCTAAAGATTGATGTTAATAAAACCATTTTTTTAATAAAATTATTTAATTATGCAATTTTTTAAATATTAAAAGAATTTGATTATGTAATATATGAATCACACCTGTTTTATTTCTTTTTTAAAAAATGCAAGATTTTCTCCCTTTCATTCACCCTCCTACCCGTTTGCAGAGACTTTATCATGAAAATGGTGAAACGTCCCTTTTTTCTCATCACTGCTCAACAAGTTTGCTCTATTAATATTACAATGTTTAATTGAAAAGAAAAAAAGAGTTTTTCTTAAATAGATAATTTTATCCTTAAACAAATTTACTTTTTACATTCTGTGTAGTTTTGGAAAAGGTGAAAAATCAGTTATCTTCCCATGTTTTTTTGTAAGTATTGGGGGAAGAAAAGATAAAATTATTCAAACACTTATTAGTATAATTTTTTTAAAAATTATTATTTTTTAAATTTTGCTATCCTTTAACCTATCACTTTGTGTACAGGTGAAGGTTATTTTTCTCTAAAATATAGGAAAAATCAATAATTAGGCATTGGCAAAAATGATAAAATGCTCTATTATCCTATTATACTTGAGAAAAAAAAAAGAGAAAAGAAAAAGAAAAATAACGGTTAGCGGTTACATAACGATATTCTGTTGAGCTTCTCAATCCAATAATCTGATCCTTTCTGGGTTTTCAGAATTCCCCCAGAAACCCGTTTCTCAAAACGACGCAGTATAAGATCGGGATCCTTCAATTGCTTCGATTCCTCTACTGCATAGCATCGTTCGACAGGGTACGATGCTTTGGTCCTTATCCCAAAGCAGAAATTTCACATCTCAAGTTTCAATAGGAAAATGTTAATCTTCTTTTTATTTTTATTTTTAATTATTGATTTGAACCTTACATAGATAGTGTTTTTAATGGATTTATTATGATAAATGTGTTGATGATTTGGGAAATTAGTTCTGTTGATAGGAAGATTGACAATGTTGTTGTTTTATTATTATTATTATTGAACAACTCTGAATTTGTTCATTATTTTCCACAATCTTAATAATTGCAATTCAAAACTTTTACATTTCCATTATAAAATGATGTTTTCCCCAACAGATTTATTTATTTATTTAATATTTATCCTTTTTTTCCTTCGTTATGGTTCTTTTATTTTGAGTGGGCGAGCTTTTTTTTTTTTTTTTTTTTTTTTTTTTGAATTATCAGCTTTGCATACTTTACTAGTTACTGATATTCAGAGGACCAACTGGATTGTTTTCTGGGCATAGTAATTTTGTGTAGGCTTGCTGTTTATTATTTATTATTATCTGTAGTAATTTCAACTGGCTTGAAGATTGAAGCATATCAGAATTCCTTTTCCTCCTAGCTTCTCAAGAGGAATACCGAATAATTTATTCTCTTGTGAAACTAATCATTTTCGTTTGCTTCTTTTGGTTGGAGGATCTGTGACATTGCTGTTTGTTTTTGTAATTTGTTTTCACCTTTTCAAGCAGCCACATTTAGAAGTCAGAAAATGAGAATATGGTTCTTGGAGCTTTTGGTTAAAATTTGTTGTGTACTATGAATGAACGCAGAGGCAGGATCAAGAAGAAAACTGTTACACATACATACATGTATGTATGTGAGAGTGTGTGTATCATGTATGTATCTATGTATATGAAAAAATTCTGCTTTATGGTGTCATTGATTGTAACTGAATGCTTACACTTTCCATGGGAAGTTCTAACCTGTTTAGGGTGGTTGCTTTCATGGATTCTCTTTGATGTGCTTTCTGGAGGTTTTTTCTGAGAATCATTGTTAAGTAGGCACTGAGATTGTAAAGCTCTTTGAAACAAATATAATACTAGTCTCTTTGATACATTAAAGACATGCAGTTGTTACTTGAATTTTCCATTTGTCTTTCTCCCTGTATACATATAACTTTTATAATGGTTATTGTTATCCTTAACTCAAATCATTTTAATGATAAACCATGCTGTAATGTATCTTTTGGGGTTTTAGTTTTTTAAAATTTTGTCTTCAAATTGTACTTGTTCACATATTAGGTGACTGGAAGTGGAAAGCAGGAAACACATACAATTTTTAAGAGACCCTCAACGAAGGGGTAGTGTTGCGATGCTGGCTTCTAATGATATTATGGCATTCAAATCTTACCAGAACCGAGCTAATTTCTTCGTGAAGGAATATTTACTAGCAGACTCTCTCATTCCGTATACTTCTGTTATTAGTGGCATGTTTGCTTGCAAGATGGTATTTACATTGTAGTTTGTTCTCATTCTATTTTCTTAAAGTCTGTCATGTAAGATGTATTAAAGTTACTGTGATTATCTTTAGTTATAGCCTATCCTGTTTTTCAGGTCAACGATCTTATTCAGCTTATTGGCACTAATTACTTTAAGAGTTATTCTAGCTTCTCAAAAGTCCAACGTATTGAGTGGAATAACCGGTGACTAGATCTTTCTATTTAGTACAAATTCTCTGTTTTTGCTCATGATATAAGATGTTTATAGATTTTTATTCTCTGTGCAGTGCTATATCAACTTTGCATGCCATTTTCATAACAGTTATGTCGCTGTACTTTGTGTTTTGCTCAAATCTATATTCCAACCAGTCTACTGAATATATTACTCTTGAAAGCTCTCCATTGTCAACGTTCACACTGGGGGTAAGAACAATCTGTATTTTTTCATTTTGTTTGTCTTTTCTTATCCTTTGAGTTCCTGCAATTACTACTATGGTATCTGAGATAAACCTATGGAACCTATATTCTCATTAAATAGAGTTGAGTAGTTTCTTGTTCTGCTGTTTTTTCAATCTAATAGTAATTTCTTGTTCAAATGCAAGCTCTAGAGCTTGGGATAGTAAAGGTTCCTTTTAGAAATTATGTCTTTGAATATGCATTGGTTTATTTCAAGTGATTTTTGTATTACAAATATTGGAGTCCATTGTGGCAAGAAATTTTGTTTCTGGTCCTAGGTTTTGAGACTACTAAATTAGTAAAGCTAAAACTGTACCGGCTAACAGCTTCATTTTTCTTCAAAAAGAGAATAAAAGAAAGAAAAGAAACTTGACTTGTGGAGTTTATATCAAATATAGCTTGATTGTGATGGTAAAAGAGAAAACTACATTATATATAAGGAAGGATCTCTTAAAATTAATGATGGATTGTCTATTTTGTGATTTACCTCTGCAAGTATGACTTTTGATAAACAATAATGTTTTGTAGTTCTGTAACTATGAAGGAAATTTCAGTAATCAACTTCACTTAACAATTTGAATGAGGACAGAGTTTATTTTCTGTATCAGTGTATGGCAAGTAACTTACATATAGTTAGCATAACCTCGAATAACCTACTTTTTGCTCATGGAAATTTAATCAGTCGTGTCTAACATTTTGATGAGTAAATTGATGGAGTGGAGTTTCAAAAACTGTAATAGACTCGTTGAGAGAAGAATGAAAAGATTGACATTATGAAATGATAAAGATATGATCTTTTAGAGCTGATGTGGGAATAAACATGCATCCTTAAAGCAAGGACCAAGCACACTTTATTTAGAAGCTTTTCCAGTGATGTCCCCTAGTTTAAAGTACAATTATTTCCTAAGTTTATAAAGTGGTGGCAGGAATGGTGTGTTTAATTGCTAAAGTTTGTATTTATTTGGGTTGGGACTTGCAATGATAGATAAACCTCCTCAAACAACAATTATCAACAGCAGGCTATCGTGGAATAGTGAAGCGGCCACAAATTGCTACAAAATTTGAATAGCAGAACATTTTTAAAAGCAGCATTAGACATTTTTTTCCCCTAAAAAAGCATTATTTTGGGGAATTTTTTTACTTTCATAGTTATTTACTCGTATGTTTCACTTAATAGCTATGAATTTTATTTTTAATTATGAATGTGTCATAGATTGAGTTTTTTTTTTTTTATAATAATTTTGAGCATTTATATATATAGTATAAATTATATAATTTGTATATAAAATTTCCAAATAACGTTATCCCACTACACCATAACTTTTTTGGCATTGGCTGCTATGCACCAATATTTGAGATTAATAACTATGCCTCAAACTCTTGATGGGGTTTCAGACTCAACAGGCTTATGAAATTAGGCAAGAATCTTTATTCGTACAAACATAGCATGAAGTATGGAGCCCTCATGCTGCCTTTTCTATTTGGCATTCAATAAACATGGTCATTGATTCAAGTAGCCCTGTAATCCGTTAATATCTTTTCCTTTGCTGATTGAATAATAAAAAGAAATGAACATGGTCAAACAATGTCTATTATGAAACCATTTAAATTGATTGCTATGTGTTTTTTAGATGTTATGTGGGTTTTGCATCTCCTATATCACATTGCATTGCTTTCTAATGTTGGATGGTTGGGATCTAATGGAGCTTAATGATTCATTGAGCTTGTCTGTGTATAAGAAGCCTTTTAGACTTCTTCCTGTTAGCAGACAATGCCATCTTTTCCTCAGTCTGTTTTTGCAATTGATGAGCTAGCTACAATTTTTACTTAATCTCTCCTCATTTTCTTGGTAGAAAATATTCCTCTGGCATGTCCTTTTTCTGTAATTCTCCCTGTTTTATACTTGTAATGATTCAAATATGGGAATCAAATTTGTTGTCCTGATACATTTGATTGTGACAGATTGTATTACTTTGTATTACTTTCTTTTATCTGGTGAAGTCTTTATTTCTTATGTATGATATTTATTGTGACAGATTTCTGTTGGTTACTTCATTGCTGATCTTGGGATGATATTGTGGTTTTTTCCTTCTCTTGGTGGATATGAGTATGTAAGGATAAAATCTTTTTAACTTGGATAGTTTAAGCGAACCTATCTTATGAAGTTTACTTCTCTTAATCAATTTTAAGATATTTCACTTGATAGGAACCCAGCTGGAGATGATTATGGTCGGGATTTAACCTGACTTCATATTAACATTGGTTCAGGTGATTCATCATCTGTTTTCTTTAGTAGCAGTAGCATATTCAATGTTGAGTGGGGAAGGACAGCTTTACACGTTCATGGTCCTGATCTCCGAGACAACCACTCCAGGGATCAATTTGAGATGGTAATCTTTCTCTTTTATTGAATTCTATTTGTTGTGTAATCTTTTTCTTTGTTAATGTTTTGGTGTTTGTGAAGGTATCTTGATGCAGCTGGAATGAAAAGGTCCAAAGCTTATCTCATCAACGGGGTTGTAATATTCATCGCTTGGCTGGTGGGTCAACAGTTTGAAATACATTTATATTTTCTCATAATTTTTTTTTTTGCCAAATCCTTAGTGTGAGATAGCTTATCATGTTGAATACATAGAATTCTGATTCTTGTTTTGTTGTACTTGCTTGCCAAAATGGTCCCTGTGCAGGTTGCCCGAATACTTCTGTTCATTTACATGTTTTACCATGTCTACTTGCACTTTGATCAGGTAATAACTATTAGCACCCTGAATTTGAAATTTGTCAAGTGTGTGGTGCTCTATAGGTAGCTGATCTTGACATTCAATTTTTGGCCTTTTAAAATTAAAACACGTCTTCATATTGTCTTGTCTTGGATGTTAACTGGCCTAGATCATGAATCTATTTGTTGCGACAAGATTAGACCATCTTTTAAACATCTATTTTTCATTATCAATTAATAATGTAATTTATGCTTGGCATTTGGGGAACAGTAGGATTGTGGTGGCAAGGATCAATATTTAGTATAGTTGTATTATGTCTATAGACACATGTGCATACATACCACTATGCCTACAAAATAACTATTGAGGCCAAATTGGTGAAGTTGGATTTAGATTCATTGGCTCCTTATTGGATAACTTATATGTCCCTCGAGACAGGTGCAAACGTGGTCATATACTGTAATATTGTTGGGTGGGAGTTTAGCAACAATTGGCTCATTTTTCTTTTTAATCTTATTTCTGCTAAAACAATGTGTTGTTGGTCTTGAGAAGCAAATATCATTGTTCAACTATTCAACAGGTTGAGCAGATGCACACAGTTGGACAGATATTAGTAATTGTTGTGCCATTGGTGCTATCGGTTATGAACTTATTTTGGTTTGCAAAGATTATCAAAGGCTTGAGGAAGACATTGGCAAAGAGGCAGTAAATAGTCTGCTTAGTGAAACTTTTTGAAGAAAATGTATAGGTTACCCTTGTCCTTGTCAATATCCATCTCGCCTTGCTTCCCATAAAGATCTGAACTTAACTGTATATGTATATACAAAGAGAGGATATTACTTCCTCCACATTAAAAGGCTTTTATTTGCACTTAATTTCTTATTATTAATTTTATTATTATGTAATGGCTCCAGATTATTTTTATTAAATCTCAATTAACTAGGTGAAATACTCTCGACCATAATCAAAATTTATAAGCATGAAGTATAGCGTAAAAAATGTGAATATCAAAACTTAATATTTGGCATAATAAATTAAAATTTTAACGTGTTTCGATGTCATTTGGGTCGCTTTGCTTGGGTGGTTTTCTTCTCGTATGGTGCTGCTTTTGATGTAATTCATGGTCAAAAAAATAAGAGAAAGGTAGAAGACTATTATAGAAGAGTCTATGACTAAAATTATCATAACCATATCAAATTCGTAGGTTAGGCATCTTTACCAAAACTTTTCACAAAATTTCTCGCATGCTGTTGTTATCAGGTATTTCGTCCATCACTACATAAAATATTACTTCCATTCTTATTTTATAAAATAAATTTTAATTCATCCAAATTAATAATTTTTCTCTTTCTCTTTCTCTTTATATGTAATAAATTTATATTATTTTAAAAATATTTATAATATTCAATAATAAATTAATATTTTATATATTAAATATATGAATATAAGTAATAAATAGATATCTTATTAGTATAAATTTCATAATAAATAAAAAATAGTAATTTATGTATTTAAATTTTTTTATTTTTTATAAATAAGATAAAAATATTTATAATTACATTTTATAAATCGGCCCAAATATAGTATTTATTAAATTTTAAACTATTACACACCCAAATTAATAACCGATAATTTTTCTTAATTTAATCTTTGGGGAGAAAATAAAAGTCATCAATTTTTTTTTATTATTTTGAGAAATAAACTAGTTTTTCTGTTAAAAGATTCATGTTTAACTAAACAAAAATACTTTCATAAACTATTAATTAGTTAAGATGTATCTTAAAACATAATTTTTTAATTTTTTTAACCAAATTGATGTCAAGAAGAATTTATTAGAGTCAATTTACATAATTTTATATTCTAGAGCTAATTTTTAAAGATTGATTTGACTAAAAAATGAAGTTTTTTTAAAAAATATTTTAGTAGATAAAAATAAATGATGTCATTTTTGTAATTTAAATAGCTTTATTAAGTTAAATAGGAGCATTTTAACCGAAGAACTAATTAAGATGTCTCGTGAAAAAGAATTTCATAAACTGTTTTGTAACTTTTTTTAAGCACTAAATTAAGTTTATTAAAATTTTTAAGAGATTATTTTAAGCATTTACTGTACCAAAATAAAAGATTTTAAGATGCATTCTCGTGTGTTATTTTTTTTTTCATTTACAAAACTTTTGATAGTTTTTGAATTCTAATAAATATTTTAAAAAGAGTATTTATGGAATATTTGATTGATCATATTAAAATATTTTCATCATATATATATATATATATTTGTCTAAATTATTTCACAATTAAACAAATTATTTAAATACTTATTTTCAAACTTGAATTTTTAAACTAAAAAAACACATTTCAATTCAAATTCAATTTTAATTTATAAGTTTTGATTCTTTCAAATAATAAAATGAAATATAATTTTTTTCACACCAAATTAAAGTCTATGATTTACTACATGCACCACCTAGTTATTTTCTTTTCTAACTTCTTATTTTCTCATTTTAAGTCATCTATCGAAGTTTTATCTTTATTATTCATTTATTTCTTACTTTGTCTGAGTGCTTCTTCAATTTTTAAACGAATTATGCATTTCTTTTGTATGCAGATATTTCCTAGAAATAATTCTAAATCCTCCTAATTAGTAATTACTAAATGAAAAAAAAAGTATTTAATGTATTTAATGTTTTAAAAACAACCATAAATGAACATTGTCATTTAATACTACTTAGCAGGACGATTATTAGGAGGATAAAGCAGATCTCATTTCTTAGTAATAATATTTTTGGTTGTCTTGAATTTTCTAACATTTAAGATGTGCAATGAAGTTTTAAATTTTACACGCAAAAAGTTGTTCACCTTAATCCAACAACTTAATTTTGCAGTCATAAATCAAAGGTCAAACTGGTTATCCTTCTAAGCTTCTTCCATCATATATATATTCTTCTATTTCTTTTCTTGTGATGGTTTCCTAACTAATCACTTTTAATTTATGCTTCACTGAGAATTATTCTCAAGAACATAAATACACCCTGTCATAGATTTAAGGGTAGCATGGTAATTCTTCATCATATTCTTCTTCTTCTAGCTTTTATGCTCCATCAGAAATGCATGAACTTGAAGTTTCACACCAAATTAGTAAATTAGGTATGAAACTTTGTCTGTTTCTACGTAATTACATATGATTCCAAAAACAAGAAATCAAATTAGGTAATTAATTAGGTACAGATATAGTTCAATAGTAAGCACTGTTTTCTTTTCATTTATATATTGCACATGTTTTGATTAGTATAATCAAAACATGTTATTTTATTTTATTTCATGAACAAAGTTAAACAGATGGTAATAAAGGTTTATATATTGGAGGGTGGCGAGATTTTAAGGTAAAAAATAAAATAAAATTTAAGTAACATAATAAGCAGTTAAATAAAGGTAATCCTGAAAGTTCTTCTGGATAAATGTAAAAAGAAAAATATGTAATTTTAAGGTTTTTTTTAACAAATTATTATTTTGATCATATTAGAAGGATACTAATTAAAATTACTTTTTTTTATAGAATTTAGATTTTTCAAAAATTAATATATTATATAAAATTTATTATTATTATTATTATTATTATTATTATGAATCAACTACTTTATTTTTTCGACGGTTAGGTGCGCATATCTAAAGTAACATGTTAAATTAATGTTATTATAATTAACAAAGATGGAAAAGCCAAATTTGGTCTGCTAGTATGATCACAGTCGGCATATGACCTATGGCTATACCTATATGTTTTCACTTTTGTAAGGGCCACAGAAAAAAAAAGTGTGCATGTGTTCAAAAAGATTAAATTTATTTTAGGAATTAAAAATTCTTAAAGATCTTATGAATATAAATAATTTTTATTTTATTTTTAAAAGCCCTTTGTAAAAGAAAATTTCATAGTTTTTGTAACTATGATAAAATGTTTGAACTGTGATAAACTTGAAGTGAAAATGTCAAATTGAGTTTATGATAAGTGATCTTAGATATGAAAATAAAAACTCAATACTTGCTTAATGTTATAATGAGCACAAAACAAAACAATAGAAGTCTATCTAAACCATTTTTATTTGAGATAATACAACTTACCAAAATGCCTAAACCTTGGATAAGTATTGCATGTGAGTTCATAGAAATTAATTACACATATTCAAATTGTCAAGTCTAAATTTATATAATTGGTGGCATGGGATTGAATAGAACTAGAATCAACAACATTATTATCTGCTGTATTTGGTGAAGAAAAACGCATTCTCTCTTGATCACTATGCATCGCTGGAATTAGGGGAGAGCTATAAGAATACGAGATTTCTAAGAATTTCATTGTTTTGCTATTTTCTTCATTTGAGATATCACTAAGAATGCATGCACTTGACTCGGGCTCCTGCAAAATATTAGAGGAAATCTTATTTTCAATATCATAATGGGAAAACCAATTAACTGTGCAGTATACACTTTACGTGATTATTTTTTAGGATTTATCTGTATATTTTCTAATTAGAAGTTATATTAATTAAAGTGGGAAGATTAGTCAGATGAAGATTAGAAACACACTCTTTAAGTTTTTTTATTAAAAATTATAAAAATATATAAAAAAAACTTATTAACTTAGATGTGTGAATTATTAAATTAAAAATGAGACTAATAAATTTTATGATTTTTAATAAAGAAAGAAAGAGTGTTGGAGTTTGAAGCAAGTGTAAGGAAAAAATAGTTTTTGGGGTGTGGATGCTCAGTAAAAGAAAGAGGAAAAGGAAGAAGATGAAAGAAAAGGAAAAAAGTAATTTCAAAAGTTACTAGAATGTCATGTGTTTTTGTTAAAGTTTATAAGAAAAATAAAAATAAAAATATTTTTTAACAAATTTAATATATTTTAATAAAAAATATTTAAAATAATTTTATAAATTAAATCAAAATAAAAAAGTCTGAGAATCAAATTGAAATAAAATTAAGAGTTAAAAGACAAATATACTAATTTAACTATATATTATTATGAGAGAGAAATGTTAGTTTCAAACACACTCTTTATTAATTAAATATTTTTAAAAATTATAAAAATTGTGAGTCTCATTTATAATTTTAAGGAATTTCAGTCATATTTTTATAATTTTAAATAAATTTTAATTAATAAATAAAATTGTGTTTGAAATAATGTATTAAAAATATACTTTAAACACTTTTCTTATATGAGAAATAAATTTTGAAATATATATTTATAAGTAAAGGTTAAAAAGTTAAAAGCATATGAGAAATAATGTAATTAAACTTTTATCATTGCATATGAGTAGCACAGAACTAAAAAGAACTTATATAATAAAAGCATTGTGGACAAACGTTCCCTAGTCATCATTCAACTGTATACAAATTTTAACAATACACTGTTTAATTCACTTTTTGTTATTAGATAAAATTTATTAAAAATTAAAAATATAATAATTTATAGATAAAAAAAAGTGAGACTTACTTAAATTTGATAGTTTTTAACAAATTTTAATTAATAATAAAAGTATGTTAAATAGTATATTTTTAGCCTTTTTTTTTTCTCGACTAAAGTAACATTACTGATTTCCTAAACAATTGTTTGATCTGATGCGTTATAGATGAAGAAGCTTGAATTGATAAAAGTGATATGAAATACTAAAAAAAATGGTACCTGATTTAGATCATAATCGTTTTCACTGGTTTGAGAAACTCCTCTGTTGTCTAGTGGGAGAATTTCCTTATCCACAATGCCCTTATCATATTTTGATATTCTTGATTTAGCTCCTACTGATCTGAATCAAAATGGTGTAAAAGATGTTAATGATTAATATGTAGTCATAAAAATAAACTAATAACACCATTCTTTTGTTTATTACTTAAATTTAAGATATTATTAATTATTATTTTAATCATATCTTTATTATTACTTAATTCTTAAATATTTTATGTATTTATTATAAGTATTTATATATATATATATATATATATTTAATTTTGGTGATATCTTTCAAAATGAGCAAATAAAGATAAATAAAGGGAGTAACGGTAAAATAAAGTTTAATTAATTAGGTTAGAATATCATGTTCAATTTTTTTTTTCAGATTCCTTAATGTTTATTCTGTATAAATTTCATAATGGAATTGCCATTAGAATTTCGAATGAAAATTAGCTATTACATCATATAAATTGAATGGATATTTTTCAATTGAATTATAATTTTAAATATAAAAAATTTAAAAATATAATTATAAGCGAAAATAATGTTCACAGTTATTTCAAGCAAATAAGAAACAAATGAGTATTTAACTTAGATTTTGGGATAAAATATAAAATTCTAAAACAATTAGAAAATAATTAATTTATAAATAGATCTACTATTTATATTTTGTAATGAATATCTAATTAATTAAAAGTAAATAGTATCATATTAAAAATTGTATGAAACTACATATTTTTGAAAATTCATCTACTTTATAAACACTGCTTAATTTATTTTATATTCGTTTCTAAATGTTTAGAGATAATAAGGGCCTACCTTTGGTGTGAGGAGCAATTGGAGGAGATTGGAGGATCATTAACATGTGCATTTCCTTCCATCACCTGATGCATTGATGCCAGAATCGTATGTCCCTTCATGTTTCTGTACATCTAAAACCCAAAATTTCTCTTAGATTGAAGAATATCTATGCATCACCTAAATTTGTTTACTGAAAAATTATACAGAAGGGAATGAAAATTAAGTAGTGTACACAGTTATATATACATATACACTTCTCTAGCCAATTACATAATAGCTAGGCTTTGAAATTTACAACCTCTTCATTATTATCTACTTTAACTGGACAGTTATGATGACCACAATGTGCAGACTATAAACGCAAAGGTAGAGAATTCTGGGTGATGCAGCCGCAATTATAATAAGAGTTTAATTCTGATGTTTAAAAGTGTTTTACACCCACATTCAATTAATTATCCATTGCAATATCACATTATTCTCCCCCACTTTTCTTCTCATCATTTCTTCAAACTCAAGTTCATTTCATAACATTGCAACATAGGATCATGCGTACGTATAATTAAAAAATTAACACTGTTCCCTAAAGAAATATTAACACTTGGATTGGACTTTATTTTCTGTTGTTTATTGGTGTATGAGTTTACTTGTGTATTCTTTGAATTGACCAATATTTGTTAAATGAGCTTAAGTATCTCTGGTTTCATTTAAGGTCGTTTTTTTAATACCATCCTTTTGAAAATTAAATTTTGAAAGCAGTTTTTAAAATTTAATTTTTGAAAATGATTAGTGCAATTTAAATTTTTAATTTAAAAAAATGCAAAGAAAATCTTCAATTAATAATAATATAGGTTATACGAAAATACATACAATAGGATTTTGGGTTGAAACTTGTTAATTAGATCATGAACTAATTCATACTAGAAAAGCAGCATTCAAATATAAAATACAGAAATAATAATTTATGTGCTGTGATCAACAACAACCATGTTGTATAGACGGTTGTTCTTGATATATTACACCTAATAATATACATGAAATTGTCTCGAGTATGGATTAATTTCATTAAGATTTCTTGGATATAGGAACAATTATTGCACTCACCTAGGCTGTTTACTGATCAATCATATATAACAATAAAGTAGTAATATTAGCAATAGCATGTACTAGTAACTTGACCTACCTACCTAAACTTCGAGTATGAATTTGTTTCACTAATTATTAAAGCATTTATTTGTGTAATCATTTTAATGTTACTGCTATTAAATTTCTTTTTTCAGCATATTATATTTAACCTTTGCTAAACTCTAGTACCTTGAAAACTGCATATAAGTGTATTGTAGATTCGATTATCAAGACTAAAGAAGAAACGGAATTCCCTTTCTTTAAAGCTTACACGGCTGTGCACTTTTGGCATCTCAAAAAGCAAGCTATGGTATGCAATGAACAAACTTGTTTTCATAGGTTCTGCTAAGTGAGAAGGGGTGGGAAAGAAGTTCCATGTCTTTAAAACTTACTTTTTGTGAGGCATATGCACATGTACCTAACCAAGATAGTACATGGTTTATATTATTATTTTTATAAGTTACGCATGCACAAAATACATTTTAAAATATACCTAATAAAGTGATACTTTGTTTATTCTTTTGATGAGTAAGACACATAACCTGAACTTGTTAATTATATAAATAAAATTGATATATTGTTGATCATTTATGAATTTCTTCACATAAAATGGAAAACCGAAACATGCTATTTGTTTGTACCAATTAAAGTAACAGCATAAAGAAGTGAGAATAATAGTGGGATATGGGTCTTGATGAACTTTTGTCCTCGACTGAAAAGTAAAGGAATATATCATCAATGAATGTAACACATATCTGGCTATTGTGACAAATCTTGCTTTCCACAAACTACAGTATTTTCATTTTGTTTCGTTTCAGCAATAATTGTTGGTACGGAAAAAAAAACCTAGACCGTATTTTTTTCCTTATGCTTTGATTGAGTTTAAAGAAAGAAATATAAGATTTTAGGAATATTTCCTAGGTCCAAAATTTCATTAGGAAAAATATTATAATCTTCAAAACTTGTCTTTTATAATCCAACCCCCCCAAACCACAAAAGGAAAAGGTTTAAATTTACTTGTGAAAGAAAATAAAGTCTATGATATATGGTTAAATTAGCCAGTACTGCATAAGTATTTATATATAAGGATTGGACCACATGGGTGAACTATATATACCTGAAGATGGCTTTTAATGTGAGAGATCCTCAATCCTTTCACATGCATCATCTGCAAAATGCGCTTTGGAGTTGCCTCTGCAAAACCCAGTTTGCTAAATTGTTAGTAGTAGTAGTAGTTGAAGCATATCAAATAATTCCCCTTCCCCTTTTGTTTGATATTACACTCAAAAGAGAGGAAGAAAAGAGAATCAGTAACATAACTTGATTTATCATCTGTGTTGCTTTGCTTTAGCACAAATCCTCAGCTGTATTTCATACTAATGCAAAAACCCCAATTAAGTTGTTTAAGTCATAATCTTTTTCTTTTAATTTTTTATTTTCTTTTGTTATTGGCCTGTTTGAGGGTATGCACAAGGAGAATTGAATTAGAGGAAAACAACAGAAATCAATTAAAGAAAAAGGAATTCTAAATAAAACTTACACACATATTTTCAAGAAACTAGCTTAATTAGCAAGAATCAAGGAAAAAATAAAAATAAAACATAAGAATCGACATGGGCCTGAAGAGATCAAAGTGCTAACCCTAGATCATGTACAGGAACAAAAACTTACTGTTTTTGCCGCCTAGACCTTCCACAGCTTCAACAAAGTATTCATGGAGCTCAGGTGTCCACCTTAAGCGTGGATTTTCTGATTTGTGATATTGCCTTGCATCGGTTCTCTTAGAATTCTTCATTTTCTTCACTATGAGATGCGAACCAACAGCTAAAGAAGCTTAATGGAAGACCACATGTATAAATAAGACTTGTTTTGCCTATAATATGAATGCAGCATCAAACATAGAATGTTTTGTATGTATGTGTCCAAGGTCAATGCCTTTTTCAAAAATTGATATTATTGTTAAAACATATACTTTTGATATATTTTTATATATAACTTGTCTTCTTTTGTTTTGAAAAAAGAATTATTCTTTTCCTTTTTCTGTTGGATGTATTGAACATTCCATTTGATCCAGTAGATTGTAGTGTACAAATAAATAAAAATGTGTGATTTGAGCAGCACTAGATTTCCGTCCTTTCCTAATAAAGTGATCATTAATTGCTTTGAAAATAACAATATTCAAACAGCTTCTTCAACATTCATCTACAATTTTCAAGTTGAAATATAAGAAATTTTTTAAATCAGTGTGTGCATCAATAATAAAAAATAAGATATTAAAACTTATGTTAAAAATATATTAAAAATTTATATTTATTTATTTTATATCCCCCCCCCCCTAAACTTATGACATCACACACTCCAAAAAAGAGTATGAGAGATCATTATTAAAGAAAAAAGAGTATCAAATTATATATAAAAAAGTAGATGAAGCAATAAAAGTCAAGAAGCGAGAAATAAGGAAAAAATGTAAGGTATTTGACAACAACTGTCTAGAGAATTTTAGTATTTATAAACCGTACAGTATCATGGATACTTTCAATATTGTTGTTTAATTGAATTTAGAAATTAATAGTTTTTATGGTTAAAAATAAGAATTGAATTTTCAAGATATCCAACATAAAAATTATCGTTTAGTATCAAGTTATTTTAAAGAAAATATTTTCCTATGTGAGTTAACTCCGTCCTCAATGCAGATAACATGACATAATTTACCTAGATTACTTGTATATATTATACAAACATTACTATTGATTAACATTTCGACATTTGAATTTTCTCATTTAACATATATATTGCAAAAGTTAACATATATATCCTTTTATTATATATTACTGGTAAAAGAATTGTAATTAATATTATTTTAAATTTTTGTAAAATTAGATAAATAGGAAAAAATTTTCTTTTTATAAACATATAAGGAAGAATAGAGTTGGTAGAATTAAAATTAACAAGGATAAATATTGATAGTAAAGTTAAGTATAATAATACTAAATGAGAGTAAAATTGTTATAATAATTTTAAAACTTAAAAATACCTTATAAAAAAGATGCTAGATAAAGTACGTAATCCTAACCTTTTATGACACATTATTATGAATAAAATACTCTTAATAATTACTTTTTAATTTCTTCTGTTTTTCTTTTCCAAATTTACACAGCACCCAACCATTGTAAGTCTTATGGTCAATAGTTAATGTGTGTAGTGAAAAGAAACTAGTAAGAAAGGAATCACTACATGTACATCAAAACCTGATTGCTAATGAGTGGTTTAGTCAAGCTTAATCAGTCAATTAATTCGTTTTCAAATTTCAATTACTATAGCTTAAGCGTATTAATATATAATTATGTGGATTTTTCAGGTTTACAAGATACCCTAATTGCCGAAAATACGTGTGCAACATCACTTCCATATTACTTTTAGATATAATATATATCCCACGTGCTAAATCTAAAAACTCACGAGGGAAAAACCTAGAACATATCACATGCAGCTTTTAATACGTTTATATAATTGTATTCATGCATGAGCCATCGATATAAGAGCCACAGATAATTAGAAAATTGATTATAAAATCAGTTTGAATATAATATAATAACATTTCTTCATTAAAAATTTTTAAAAATCATATTATAAAAGTATATGTTTCTATAAAACTGATCCAGCCGAAGAGCATATTTGAAAAATAAATCTTTTAACATAATTATTATTTATTTAAATTCCCACACTTAATTTTTAAATTAAATTTTACATATAATTTATTTATTTTTTACTAAAATAGCCAGTGTCATCAGACTACTCTATAAATTAAAATTTTTTTACAGATGCGATCATTTAAGAGAAAAATACTGTCATCATAAAATATATTTTATGATTAATGTAAATGTCTATATAAAAAAAAATTGGTGATTAATCACTCACTTAAAGAGCGTAAATATGTATAAATATGACAATTGTTTTTAAAAGTTTGGTTTAGTCAAGATTGTGAATAAATAGAAGAAAGCAAATTGCCTTCGCTTTCTACGATTCCAATCAATTTCACGTCAATAATAGACGGTGCCTACTTTTGGACCCATACATGCGTCTTTGTGCTGCCGTGTTCAACACTAAACTACTCACAAAATTCAAGCACCAACGAAAAAGGAACCTTAAGCTTAGAATTTCTTGAATGGTTCATCATCTATGGGCCACATTCCCATGCATCTTCGTCCATGGAAAATCATGGACCACCATTACCCTCAGATAACCTTGATGGCAAGACTTTAGACTTGCCCTTTATTAATCCCTACTAGGTTCCACTTCCATGCACGTAAACCTTATTGCTATAGCCAACCCTATATGAACATAGCAAGCAAATTAAATTAACAAGGTTTTGATTCTTCATTCACATGCACTACTTTGTTTTCTTTTTTATTGGGTTACGAATGTTTATTGTATTCTTTTCCAAATTGGAATGAGGTAAACAAAACAAGCAAGAACTAATGAAACAAATGAACAAAGGACGTTGTCCATTTCATTTGAAAGCGACACAGGATAATCTTCAAAATTATGCTAATTAATGACATTGTTGATTATGTGTGCATGCCACTGTTAGGTGTTATCTACTATAACTTTCCTTGTTATGTCAGTCAAATGGAATTTTAATTCTTACTTTGAAAAGTATTTGTTTATTTCTTTCATTTCCACATGCTCCATATATATATATATATTGGTTCCCACCATGACCTTAGCAAGTACCCACTTTTCAACTTACTCATCAAACTACTCTAATTAATAATTATCATCGAAAGAAATTTCATGATCTATAATTTTTGTCTGTTTACTAGTTTTAGACAAGGTTAAGGATAAACAAGAAATAAGCTGTGAAACTTAAAAAATGTAAATCGAGTAAATTAAATGAAAGCCACAATAGACTAAATAATAAACCATGGAGAAAATTAGAATAGAAAGACTCGTAAATCAATATTGAAACTATAATAATCTATGCAGAGATCATCTACTTAGAAAATACAAAAATGTGTTTGAAATATGCGGTAATTGTGGCCGCAATTGTTGCAGTAGCGTTTCGAGTGTTGCGTACAATACACACATCAAGTTTGCTTTCTACACATTCGTTGTTTTCTTTTTTGTTGTTCAAAAATAGAAAACCACTTACGGAACTATTAGGTTTATAACCTGTGGTTTCAAATCGCTTGTCTTTTTCTGTGTCCTTTTCTCTGTTCCTTCTATATATATATAAACACTTCATCGAAAATAATTAATAAACTAAATAGAAAATATTATTTTTCAAGTACATGCGTCATTTTTACTTATTAAAAAGACAAGAAACAGGGATAGGTGATCTCTCTCCATCAATTGCAAGTTGCAACTCTAAATTTGAAAATCATATTTTTTAAAAATATAATGAATGCTTATTTCTTGAACTTTCTGGTTCTTATGAATGGGATTTTTTTTATTATTTCCCTTCTTAGATCGAGCAATTTTTTTTTTACGATTTTACTATCAAATTACCCAATCAAATAATAAAATAATTTAGTGAAAACATTAAATATTATAATTTTATTTATTAAATTTTTGTAACGTGTTGTTAAATATATACTAAAAAAATTGTTATTTAACACATAAACTTCACTTTCTTAAAATGTTTATTAGTTGGGCGCACTATCCCTAATTCTGTGTGTCTATGTATGTCGACAAAGAAGCGTATTCACCTGTCTTTGTTGTATTGCTTGGTTGAATGCTTAGCAGAATTCATTTTTTTTTCTGCCCCTAATTATCCTCTAATTAAACATTAAAAAATTGTAAAAAAAAAAGATTATGATATAGTAACATATTATTATCAACCAACTATGCAATTAATTAAGCAATAAGCAATGTATTTTTAAAGTTATCATTATTAATTTCAGAATAAGATTAGAGATGAAAAATGAGACACAAAAGTTGAATGCAGCTAAAGTAAACGAGGGAGCTAACTAGCCTTCAAAGGTTGAATGATTGGTGCATATCATTGCTATTATATAGCCGCAATTTCGATGGCACAAGGTCAAAGTGGCTGTGACGCAGTAAAGTATGCAATTTCCTAACACTTTCTCTTGCCTTATAGCATCTCTTTTTCCTGGTTCTGCTTCCCTATTATTGCCATTAAGAATGTTCTTCTTTCTTCACTAACACATCAAGATCCAATCAAACAACCCACCTCAATTCTTCAATTACCTCATCATTTTGCATCAGATATACGTCTTCCACTCTTAAATTTTTGCAAACTCGATCTATAATTGTTGTAAAAATCTTTTACATTATTGATTTTTCTGACTTGTGTTAAAAGACATACAATAAAAATTTAATAAATAGTAATTTTATTAAACATTATAGTATTGAATATTATTAATATAGTAAATTTCATGATATTTTATAATTTTTAATGTTGATATATCATATATAAATTTTTATTTTGTGTCTTGAATATACATTAGAAAAAAGTATTACATTATTATCTATCAAATATGATATTTGTAACAAAAAAATGATTATATTAGTTTAGTCTTTTTAAAAAAAATTTAAACTCACTCTTAAGATTAATATTAGAAAATAATAAATAGACTATTAAGAAATAGTATATTTATTATATTTTTTTAATGCTAAATATATGTAGACTATAGAAAGATAGATGAGGTAATATCTATTATATAACAGATTGACCATTTGCTAGAGATTATTTTATGTAAACAACATTTCTTTAATCATGTAAGTTTGTTATGAACTATTATTTTAATAAGTAACCCTTAAGAATGACATTATTAGATCTATTTACAAAATAAATTTAGAAAAAAATATAAATATAATGGATTAAATAAAGTTGAGTTTAATTAATTTTAAACTTTGCAGTACAAATAGAACTAATCCGATCAATAATGAATTAGATCAAATTTACTAATCCAATGTCGAACAAGTGAAAAAATAAAACTTTTCATTTAAAATTATATATTATTATTATTATTATTATTATTACTGGGTCGGGTCGAGTGAGATTGAATGACGAATAAATTAAGTCAATATCCATGAGTTTAACATTTTTAAATTGATTTTTAACATTTAAATCAAAATTAGTTGGGTTGATAGTTGTGGTCTAAATAAATATTAATTGGATCGATTAAAAATATTTGGCCTATGAATATTTCAAAATATTATAACTAATTATAATGTATGATTAGAAAAATTTGCTGAACTATTAATTGATAATGCAGTGATACATTCTTTAAAGTTTAGACTTTAGGTTGTGGTTATGATAGTCAAACACATTTAATAGCATGACAATAGATGATTGAATTATGGTGGAATGAAATTTCTAATGTGTGAAAATTGAATTTATATATACTAATTATAAAATGGCATTCAAACTTTAAATAATAAATAGTTGCTAAATTTAAAATTTAATGCTAAGAATATTTTCCTAAAGGTAAGATTAAGTAGATAAGATAATCACAAGACAATAGCACTGCGTTTTTCTCCTCATATTGCGTGTGCGCCTGAGCATAGGAAAGTAGTAGGTGAGTTGTGGGTTGAGTTCTGACACAATTTGCTTATCTTCAATTAATAATTTTGACATTATGAATTCATAGATTTCTCTGACTTTGGAGTATCGTTTTCAATACAGCTACGTTACCTTAATTCCATGGCCTATGTGTGTTTATTATGTTTGTGTATATTAAAGTACAGTGAACATGAGGGAAAAATACTTTAAAAAGCCCTTGCCCTTTTTCTTTATATTTTCTTTTTTTTTCCATGATTAATTAACTTAAAATTAATAAATCTTGAGTATATTTTTTTAGATGTTTTTATGCTATTTTTTAAATAAAATAAAATTTTATCTAAAAAATATAAGTACTTTTAATGTTAACATTAAATTCTCATGTTTTTTAAGATAGAACTCTAATTTTAATAAAAATAAAATTAAAAATATTTTAAAAATTATGAAGTTTTAAATTTTTAAAATCTTGCTATAATTTGCTAAACTAGGCATACAATTTTTTTGGAAGGATGTGCAGGGAGCTTTAGTTAAACTATGTAAAATGAAGATTAAAAAAAAAAAACCATAAATGCATATTGTTTGGAGCTTAAAATGGGTTAGATTAAACCAAATTTTGGTGTTTAAAAGAGCATGTTTAGTTTTATTTAATTTGTTTTTAACTTTTTTTAATAAATTTTAAAAAAATATTAAAATATTTTTATTCTTATTTCGATTAGCTTATTATTAAATTTATAAATTAATTTTCATAAAAAATATCTTGAATAAATATTTATTATATTATATATCTAAACATGCCTTTTATATTTAAACACTTCACACTAGTTTACTAAATTTATATAAGATAAGATATAAGGCTTAGAATTATTTGCAAGTCCAATCTAACCTTCTCTGAAAGTTTTGTCTTGGCCTAGGATTTAGTTTATTAAAATTTTATTTTATAATAAAATCTTTAAACAAGTTAATAAATAATTTAAAAATGACATTTTTTAAAAGTGTGGCTAGTAGTTCTGATTTCCCTTCCTCTTACATTTACACATCAATTTTTTCTTCTGTGTCTGTAATGAGAGAATAAGTAAGAAAGTGAAGACCCGTCAATTTCAAACATTCAAGTTTATATAATTAATCAAGATTATTTTTAAAATATATTTTGATAATTTATTTATGATTAGTGATAGATTATTCGTTCTTTTCACTATCAAACTTTTAATTTGATACCCTGTTAAGTAATTACTTTTTTCTTATCAACAAAACATGTCAATATTTTACTAAACAATATTTAATTCATTGCTGAAGGTAAGGTTAGGCAGAACCTATGGTGAGCCTATCTTCTACTTATAGAAAAGAATAGCAATTCCAGCTAAAATACAAGGATTTGAAAGCACTGTAAGGAATATTTTAACCATTGTTTTTGCTTTTATCCAAAAATGCAACTTAATTAATAAAAGATGAGTACCAACCATATTCAACAAAGTACATAAATAAAGCTAATAAAATATCATTCATATGTGTTCATAACTATCACCTATCTATCCCCTTCATATATCAAGAAATAGAACAACCAAGATTCATCCTAAGCATAGCCTACTAGAATTACAAAGGAATAACATGAGTCATGACATAGCTAGTATACATGTCATTGTTACAATTTAAGTTTGAGAAACATTAAAGATACTTTTTTTTAACACATTTTTAGTTATTGATTAAGATTTACAAAAAATATATGAAAAATTTGAATTAAAAATAGAAATAATTAAATTAAATAATTTATATGAGTTTTGTGATTTTTGATAAATTTTACTCAATAAATATAAGTATATTAAAAAATTTGTTAAAAAATTGTTATTAACATCTTTTTTAAGTTTTACAGGTTTCTGTAGATTTTCTGACGTGACCAGTATATTATTTTTATTTATCGTAACGTCCAAATAATAATAAACCATTACTGCACTCAAAGTCAAGAATGTCGGAAGTGAACCTTACTTTTATTTGCCAATAACATTTTAAAACCAAGTCAAGAATAACACTTTTGCCATATTCTAACCATTATACATGGACGAGGGGTTAGATGAGATTACAGAAAATTAATACATTTAAAAGATTTATGAACAAATTCATTAAAAACAAAAAAATACAACCCATTTACTTAGAAAGTTTTAATGTTACAAACCTAAACAATGCATGACATATTATTTATAATTATAATTTTATTCTCTCAAATGCATCCATTTGATTTAGGAAAAAAAAACTAAATTCTAAAACTATCATTTATTAAAATTTATCAAAGGTGTAATTTTAATTAATAGTTATGTATGGTGTGAATGAATCTTGTCTTTTATATACTTAAAGTTTGTGACTCTTCTTACTTTATTATAATTAGATATAAATCTGTGGGATATACGGATGTTATAAAATTATAAAATTTGTATGATTTAATATATAAAAATTCTTTTAACAATATTTTGTTAACGCATAAAATAATAAGTAAAACATACAAAAATTGTAGTTGATCTCATTGCTTGACACTTTCGTATGCTTTTAGAGAATAATAATATGCTTTTATATCTAATGAAGAACTTTACAATTTTTTTAATCTAATTTCTAATGTTATGTTTGAGTGTTATTTGACATATTATAAGTATGGATTAAATGAAATCATGTTGAATATATTGTATTTAAAGAAAAGATACAATATTAACAAAGAAAACTGTGTATTAACAAAAAGAAAGAAAAGAAGGAAAAGATACAAACTAACACCAGATAGTATGAACATGTTAATAAATAGTTATAAACTTACATCAAATATATCAATTTTAAAATACTTAATAGGATAGTGATTATTAACATTTTCTTTTTCAACTTATTAGTGCCTAAGTCTCACAAATTTATAGAAATAGAATAAGTATTTTATTTTAAATATATATAATAAAAAATTATTTTTAACAAAACTTAATCTATAACCATATAAAATGTAAAATAATTTTTTTATACATATAAACATAAATATTCATTGAAAATTCAGAAGTTTATATAAAAAAAATAAAGAAATGATTTTAAAATTTAGAATGAAATTAATAAAAAATAAATAAAATTAAAAGTAAAACAAGAAATAGTGTAACAACAAATAGTGTAGTTTATACATATTTTTAGTCAATTTTAATATTAGAAATACCCTTGCTCATTTTCAAAGCCTAACAGAGCAGATAATGGTTTAGAGTTCATGTCTATGAAAATTTGTTTTTAAATTCATGAAATTAATCCTCCAACATCTTTCATTCTCTAAATAAGAGAATCTCTTTGTGATAAGCAACCTCTAACAATGCTAAAATATGAAAATTACAAATAAATTTATAGATAGATTTTTAAACACTTAATGAATTTTATTACTAGAGACAAACATATTGGAGTTATCTATAATTTCTTTATTAGTAAATAAATACAAACAAGTTTTTGAATTCATCCTTAAATTATAAATGAGTTTTTTTTGTCTATAATTTGTCTGCAACATTTATATTTATTATTATTTTATTTACTTATATAATTATTTTTCACTATTTATAATTATTACAATTTGTAAACATAATAAAATTATAAATTAAAATTAAAAAATTATTTAAAAAAATATTAAATTAAAATGTCATTACAATTAAAGAAAGACTACATAACACATTTTGCATGTTTCTATTAGTGTAATATGATAAAAAGACTACATATTGTTTACATAAGTCAATACATTTAATTTGAAGTTCTGTATCAAGCTACATAGAGTTCTCTTTCTCAATACCTTTCGTACTCTGTCTTTCATCAACCCGTTGTGCTTTTCTAGATAACATCACAAGCCACCGAGAACCTTAGTTATATGATCAAGCTATCTTTGATTCACATTGGCAAGAAGCAATGTAAATAAAATTAGAAGTATTCCAACAAAATAATACATGAAGTTTGGTTTTTCTCTTTGCTAGTGTAAGTTATCGATGAATTTACAAAATAAAATATAAATATGATAGCTGGTAGACGATGCTAAGTTGTTATCAAAATAACTAAATTTTTTAAAAAATTTTGCAATATAGAGCTTGATCTAGGTCAATTTTTAGAGATATATTCAGTCAAATTCAATTTTAGATTTTTCAGTAAAGCAAATAAAGTTTGAGAATTTGAAAACTTTGAATAAATTGAATTAAAGTTACAAATGAAATTAACTTGAATAAAAATAGATTAAGAAATATCAACACATCAAATCTCAAATATATAATTCTAATTATCATAGTTTTTAAAAGTTTTAATTCAAATTTGAACAATAACTCAATTTAATTATTAATTCAATCGAATAACTTAATTAAACTAGATCATGAATTAAATCAAATTATCATTTAACCTATTAAAAATTAATTATTAAATCAGAATATCAATTGAGTATTAATTTAAATTCTAACTACAGAAAAGTTAATTATAATCATAATATATAAATATAATATAAAAAAAGAATAAATTTAGAGCAATTTAGCTCAAAACTCAAATAAGATTTACACCATCTAGATTCTTCGAATTGAATAAGATGTTTAGCCTTCTATTGAAGCACTTAACTCAAGCGAGAATGAGAAAAAAGTGAAAAATTTTGAGAGAAGATAAAAATAAAGATTCTTATTAATGATCAAATCTCTAAAAATTCAAAGTGTGTAATAACACATTGATACTTGTATCTTCTAAACAGGAAAATTATTTAAATTATAATAAGAGTGTTACATATTCTATGCTCTTGTATATATGTAACAATTATAACCATTGATTTAGAAATGGAGTTAGTAGTATATTTAGAAAAGATGTAAATATTCTTTAATATACCCCTTCAAGTTTAGAGTACCGTAGCAAGCATCATTTTAAAAATGTAGAAAAATTATAGTATGCTTATTGTAAACATTGTTAGGTTGATGTTCTTCCATTTTTATAAATGTTGGATCCGTGCTTTGTTCAATGAATCCTAAGAACGTATTACTAATTAATAAAGTTTGAATGAAAAATCGCATGCTAAAACTCAATGTGTCAATATTCCACATATAATTGAACGAACAAATACATAGTTTCAAATAGATTCTAGTTTATATTGTATTGCATATATTTTATTTTCCAACGTTGTTATTGTGGCTGAAGCTTTCTTGCGATCCATACTGGTAAGAGCATTATGGAATCCTGTACACATAATAAAAAAATGTTAAGAATAATTATAAAAGTATAAGTAAATGTGCATGCATTTGTGAAGAGAAAATAGAAGAATGATAGATAGAGATTAATTTACGTGTTGCAATCGACTGATGGGTCAATAGGAAAAGGAAGAGTAATTTTGCAAAGTTGAGGGAGTTGTTTTGCTTTCTGAGGATTGACAACAATTTGGGAAGCAGCGTTCTTAATGCATTTGCACAAATCCCTTCGAAATTGAGTGGTGTCGCCCAGTTGAATAATACCGGTTAGTCCTGCACAACATGAAGCTGATATTTCTGCAGAACCAACCAAATATGGTTGGCAAGGAGTAAACAACGGTAGAGCCTCCTTGCATACGCTGTCATCAGTTTGGCTTCTGGAAAATGTTGATAGCATCAAACATAAAGCCATCATAGGCACAACAAGATTCATCATCTTCATCATTTTGTTCGAATGTGTATGTATTTTTCTTTAGAGTTTCAAGTTGTGATGACCCCTAAGAAGCATGATTGAATTTATAGCTAACTTGTCATTTGTTGTATGGTAAAGGGTAAATGCATAATAATTTCTTTCCTTTTATTTGTTGGGCTGAAATTAAATTCTATTTTCCTTACATGCTCAAAGTTATCCATTTCTACAACATTTCTTATTTATTTGAAAGAAAATTTGCTTTCATGACTGCATTAATATTAATTTATTAATAATATTTATTCTTACAATAATTGTTTAATTCAAATCAGTTAAATGCATTTACCTTTAATTTGCAGTTTTGATATATTTGAGAAATACAATATTTAAGGTGTTTTGAATGATGTAATTCAAATCAATTAAATATATTTATTTTTAATTTACAGTTTTGATATATTTAAAATGTGCAACGTTTAAAATAGTTTTAAATTTTAATATTAATATTTATTTTAAATTTTACTGTTGGAAACTAATAGCTAAGGTGTCATTTGTTGTATGGTAAAGGGTAAATGCATAATAATTTTCTTTCCTTTTATTTGTTGGGCTGAAATTAAATTTTATTTTCCTTACATGCTCAAAGCTATCCATTTCTACAACATTTCTTATTTATTTAGAGGAAAATTTGGCTTTCACAGATGTATTAATATTAATTTATTAATAATATTTATTATTTATTCTTACAATAATGGTTCAATTTAAATTAATTAAATGTATTTATTTTTAATTTATAATTTTGATATATTCGAGAGGTGCAATATTTAAGGCATTTTGAATGATGTAATTAAATCAATTAAATACATTTATCTCTAATTTCTAGTTTTGATATATTCAAAATGTGCAACATTTAAAATATTTTTGAATTTTAATATTGATATTTATTTTAAATTTTACTATTGGAAACTAATAGCTGATAAATTAAGAAATTTTTTAAAATTTAAATTAATTTTATTATAAAATTAAAAAATTATTTTTTAATTTAAATTAAGTTTATTATAATAATAAAATATTTCTTTCTAAATTAATATTAATATGAAAAAAAAATTATAAAGTTAATATTATATTACTTTCTTTCAAATAATTAATATTTTTATTTGTAATAAGATTAATATATACTAATTAATTTTAAACTTTAAAATAATTTAAACATTATCATAAAAATTTTATAAAGTTATTTTTTTATATTATAATTAATAATTATAATATTATATTATGACATAATAACTTATCCGTGTCTTTCATTACATTTTCCAAATTTTAAAGTAAGAAAGAAATTGTATTTTATTTTAAATATACAGAAAAAAGTATTGGTTGTTTGTTTGAAATAAAATTCCTTCAAAATGACACATCCTATTTCAATATTTTTTAAAAGACGACTTGAAGAAGTAGATTGGAAGATAATAGTTCGAATAATTCATTTGTGGTTTTTTTATGAGTTTAGAAATAAAAGTCAAGTCAATAGTATAAATATGATTTTGGTCGATAAAAAAGTGAAGTTGTTAGATTTCTTTTGTCGAAGTGCATAATTTTTTTTATTATTTAATTCCTTCATCTTCTCTCATTATTTTAAAATTCAAGAATTCATTGTATTATTAAGAATGATATTATATCAGGTTATAAAAAATTACTCAATGAAGACAGTGTGTATATTATGAAAAATTATATATTAATTAATCTTAAAAGGAAGATACAAACTACTAAATACAAATGAAAGTTAAATTTGATAGCAACTACAGAGTTTCGTAGGTCAAATGTGATATATATATTTAAAATTTTGTTCACTTTCATTTATTCAGATTTTATAATACACAAATGTTTTTTCTATATTTATCTACTTTCACTTATTTTAAATCATATCACATTAATACTTGTATCTTCTAAATAAAGAAATTATTTAAATTATAATAAGGGTGTTACATATTTTATGCTATTGTATTCATAGAACAATCATAACCTTTGATTAAGTAGTAAAGTTAGTGACGAATTTGAAAAAGACATAAATATCCTTTAATATACTCCTTTAAGTTTAGAGTACCTTAGCAAACATTATTTTAAAAATGCAGAAAAATTACAGTATGCTTATTGTAAACATTGTTAGGTTGATGTTCTTCCATTTTTATAAATGTTAGATCCGTGCTTTGTTCAATGAATCCTAAGAACGTATTACTAATTAATAAAGTTTGAATGAAAAATTGCATACAAAAACTCAATGTGTCTATATTCCACATATAATTGAATGAACAAATACATAGTTTCAAATAGATTCTAGCTTATATTGTATTACATATGTTTTATTTTCCCAACGTTGTCATTGTTGCTCAGGCTTTCTCGCGATCCGTACTCGTAAAAGTATTATGGAATTCTGTAGACATAATAAGAAAATGTTAAAGAATAAGTATAAAATTAAAAGTAAATGTGCATGCATTTGTGAAGAGAAAATAGAAGAATGATAGAGAGAGATTTACGTGTTGCAATCAATGGATGGGTCAATAGGAAATGGAAGAGTAATGTTGCAAAGTTGAGGGAGTTGTTTTGCTTTCTCAGGATTGACGCCAATTTGGGAAGCAGCGTTCTTAATGCATTTGCACACATCCCTTCGAACTTGAGTGGTGTTGGCCCTTTGAAAAATGGTGTTTACTCCTTCACAACAAGTAGATGATACTTCTGCAGAACCCACCAAATATGGTTGACAAGGAGTCAACAGCGGTAGAGCCTCGTTGCATGTGATGTCATCAATTTGGCTTCTGGAAATTGTTGATAGCAACAAACATAAAGTCATCATAGGCACCAAAAGATTCATCATTTTCACCATTTTCCTTCCAATGTGTTTCAATCTTCTTTGGAGTTTGAAGTTGTGACGACCCCTAAGAAGCAAGATTGAATTTATAGCTAAGTTGTCATTTTGTTGTATGGTAAAGGGTAAATGCAAAATAATTTTCTTTTATTTTATTTGTTGGGCTGAAATTAAATTTTATTTTCCTTACATGCTCAAACTTATCCATTTGTGCAACATTTCTTATTTATTAGTTCAAACATTATTTTTGTAAAGTCATTTGTTTTGAAAGTTGGTCAAATTGACTGCTGCGAGAGTTCCAATGATTTAAGAATTTGACCATAAAAGAATTGGTTCATATGTATAAATGGGCTCATGAAGGTAATTAAACTAATTGTGGAAACAGATAAATTTATAAGATTAAGCGAATAAAAAAATAATTAAGATTAAGTCAAATAAAATAACACATTTTAAAACTACTAAACTTCTAATTGGAAAATTAGAATGATTAATAAAATGTGGATACCTGCTAGTTTATTTTGTTTTTCACTAGTAATGTTGTTTCAACCTTAGAATTGAAGATTAAGATAAAAAACTATATTTTAAAACTATAAAACTTCGATTTTCATCAATGTGTTAAACTTTAGAAACGAAGTTTTACAACATTTTAGTTATTTTTTTTATTACAACAAAATTTTTAAAAAAATGTTACGGTAAAAAATTAAATGTTGTTTTATTTTTAGTCAAGAGTTTTTTAGTGTATTAACTTTTTCAATTTTTTTACAAAAGGAAAGGCATTAAGCAAGTAGAATAAAGAAAATTCCTTTCAAATAATTTTATTTTGATTGTACCTATTACAAATTTACAATAGGCTGACAAAACAGGCTACAAACATAATTTGGGTTGGCCTGTTGTCGCTGAAAGTAGGCTTGGGTCAGATCGAAAAAACTTAATTGGATCAAGTTCATTTTTTTTATTTAATTTAGACTCAAAAATTGTAGTCTATCCTACATTTTAGGGTCCATTTGTGTCAACTCAACTAGGAAGACCTACTTTATAAGTTTCAACGTAAATAAAAAAGGATAATTTTTGTCAAGTTTTTAGTAGACCTATTATGCCTACACAACTCGTCAAGTTCACTGCATCCGATGCATTGTCTGCTTTGAAACCGATGGACCTCATATATTTTTCTTAGGAAACAGCTAAATGGGTTAGAAAAGGTTTGTGTTAGGACTGTGCAGATATGACCAAATTGTCCTGACCCGTATGAAACTAAAGAATCCACCAAAACAAAACGGATTTCAACAGGTTTCAGATAAATAAACTAATTTTTTTGGGTTAAATTGGTTAAGAATAGTAAGTGGTGAATTTAAAATTGTGGAATCGTCAGAACCTGCCACCAATTGAATGTGTGTGTTAAATTTAGGCCCAAATCCAGTTTCAATCACTAGGTTTTAGTTGAGAGATGTATAACAAATTTGAATTTTTCTCTTTTTTCTTTAGTTCGTGTTTTCTGTTCCTCTCGTTGTTATCTTTTTACTCTACTAAGATTTGGAAAATTCTTCCGTTCTCTGTCTCTCCTTCTTGCAACCACTGTTTTTTTTTTTTTTCCGCCTTACTACTCTTATTCGCTCTCTCAACCTTCACTTTCCTCTTTATAAGGTAAACATTTTTTTAACTTTTTATTCTTTTGAGGTTAGGGTTAAGGTTTTTATTTTTTAGTTTTTATTAATATTATTTCATGTTTTTGTTGTTTCGTTTAATTAATTACTAAGTTTGTTGTGTTATTGTGAGTGAGGAGTTTAGTGTAATATCCTCGTTTTTATATTTATTATTATAGCATTAAATGTTAGTTATATTTGTGAAGTTATTTGAATTTTAGAAAGTTTAAATGATGTAGATTGCAGGAGCGAGATCTCTCACTGTGACGAGAAAGAGCGTTCAGAAATCAAACATTTTGATGCTCTCTCGCTGTAGCGAGGATGCTCTCGTTGTAGTTAGAATGATAGACAATAAAGTGTAATTTTGTCTAGTTTTTTCGCTACAGCGAGAGAAGGGCTCGCTGTTACGAGAATTTATCGCTGTAGCGAGAAATGGCTCGCTGTAGCGAGAATGTCGCGAGTTGTAACACCTTATTTTCAATATTCAATAAATAATAATTTTACAAATTCGGGATAATAAAAGTTTCATTTCAAATAAAGTTCTCAACCCATGGTTTCATCAAATATTTCAAAATAAGAAAAAGGGGTTACAATCTTCATCAAATCACTACTATAGGACCCATTTAAATACATTATTTCCAAATTTATATCCTAGTCCTATAGCAGTTCTATCTATCCCTTTCACCGAGTCCGGTGTTGATCATCTTGGTTATCTGAAAAATGAATACAAGGAAGAGTACTCTACACTACCAAAACACACTCCCAATGTATCGCTGAACCATTCACAACACATTACAACGACGCTAACACGCCCATTCACACATGCAGTAATCATGCTTACACACATATATACACATATCCACAAAATATATCTAAAAAATACACACACACACACACACACATATATACATTTAGATTTATATAATTAATAATAATTAAATTACAAAATTCGGGGCGTTACAAGTCTAGGGGTATTTAAGGGTTTTCAAGTTAGAAAACTTGAATTACAATCCAAGTTTTGAGCTCTCCCTTGTTCTCTCAACTCTTAACCCTCTCTTCTCAGAAAATCTCTCCAAAACCTCAACTTTCTTTCAAATCCAAGCTTAGGAACTTCATCAATCAACTCCAAGTAAGTTCTTGGAGCTTTGTTTTCTCTTTTGGGTGTTTTCTAAGTTTTTCCTTTCTCAAAATGCTCTTTTGTGATATCTAGGAAGATCTTGGTCCTTTCACCTAAAACCCTTTCACAAAATCTCTTTCAAAACTTTGTCTTAAGGTAAGGAGGGCTTTATTTTGTTATTTTAAGCATAATAATTATTTTGTAACCATGAGAGTACTTTATGTATGTGTTTTAATATAATTCTTATGATTGATTGACATTGAATTATTATGAAAAATATGTTTGGCTGATTTTGTGTGTTAATGATATGTTCGAGTAGTCCGTTTGTTTGAAATTTAGTTCAGAAGCGCTTTACTAAACACGATATCTTACTTGAATAACGAGTTTAGTACGAAAGGGAGTATGAGATAAGTGTAAGAAGCTGAATGGTTCTAGTATGAATAGTTACAGAGATACACTGGGGTATAGAGTCTGGAGACGATAGAAAATCTGGTAAAAATGTAGGGTGGTGAACAACATTCGCGCATGTGTACACATTCTTTCTGAGAGCGGATGCGCCATATGGCCTGACTATACCTTTGCTAATGAGTCCGTTATTGTATACGTTATATCCGTATGCATGGGTTAACCGGCGACTATTTACCTAATTATGTAAGACCTCAAGAACTACTAAAGGCATCATATAATTGTGATCACAGTGCACTGAATGTGCATATCCAAAAGAGAGCAACATAATAATTATGAATATGTGTATGTCTAATATATTACTTTGAGATTTATGTTATTATGATTCCTTGTATTCCATGACCATGATTGTGCTGTTATGTTAGTCTTTAAAGTAATATTATATTTTAAATGATAAGATAGATGCTCATATTTACTGATAATTTCAGGAAACCAAGATGACGAATCCGTAGGGAAGAGTTAGGCTGGTAGATAGTTTTGTAGACTTTAAATTAAATTACATATTTAATGAATACCAGCGTGTAAATTATTTTAAATTTGATGTATTGGTAGAGAATGACCTTAGCGTTTATGTCATGATAGAGATGAATTTTGCTTGTAGTATTCCATTCGACTTCCTTAGGAGTAGGATGCACCAAACTTTATGTGTATATATGTATAGGGGTATAGTTAGAACCCTAGCAGCCCTTACTTACTTATACACCTACCATGACCACGACTCTCCAGGAAGACCTACCTGTTGGACCTTTGAGGGCGTCACGGGGACAGAGGTCAGAGCTGACTCTAGTGATGGGTATCTGGGATCTACTGACGACTTAGACTCCGAGGAGCTAGCCGATATAGAGAGTTAGAATGCTGGAGATGAGTATAACTGAGGCTGCTCTAGGATCTTTTTTGTAGTGTTTGGTGTTGTAATTATTTTTTGATCTTTAAATACTCAAAAATACAGTTTGTAAATTAATATATTGTATTCTAAAGTTTATGTATAGCCTTTTCTTTACTTTTGATTATGGTAATTTCAGAAGTTTTATGCTATTGCACTATTCTATTAATTTAAATGAAAATATTTGATTAAATTATAGTAATTACTTTCAGAAAAATTTTATGGTATCTGAATTTCATATTGAAAATGAATTGAAATGAAAAAGTATTTATATGTACTGAATTTAAAATAAGGACGTTACAATAATAGTATCAGAGCATGCCTCTCTCCCAGTACAGTGTGGTTCAAGGACGAACCATGCGGAAGTTGGTGGGCATGTGACACCCAGGCACTAGGCGAGGGCAGGGAGTGATCGCTAGTGCAATAAATGTAATAAATGTTTAAATATAATAAATGTAATAATTTATTATATTGTTAATAGCACATTGATACTTGTATCATCTAAACAAGGAAATTATTTAAAATATAATAAGAGTGTTACATATTCTATGCTCTTGTATATATATAACAATTATAACCATTGATTTAGTAGTGAAGTTAGGACTGTGCAGATATGACCAAATTGTCCTGACCCGTATGAAACTAAAGAATCCACCAAAACAAAACGGATTTCAACAGGTTTCAGATAAATAAAATGAATTTTTTGGATTAAATTGGTTAAGAATAGTAAGTGGTGAATCTAAAATTGTGGAAACCACCAATCGAAGGTGTTAAATTTACGCCTAAGTCCAGTTAAATCCAGTTTCAATCACGATGTTTTAGTTGAGAGAAGTATAGCAAATATGAACTTTTTTCTTTTTTCTTTAGTTCGTGTTTTTTGTTCCTCTCTTTGTTATCTTTTTACTCTATTAGAGTTTAAGAAATTCTTCCCTTTTCTGTCTCTCCTTGTTGCAACCTCTGTTTATCTTTTTCGCCTTACTACTCTCACTCGCTCTCTCAACCTTCACTTTCCTCTTTACAAGGTAAACATTGTTTTAACTTTTTATTCTTTTAAGGTTAGAATTAAGGTTTTTATTTTTTATTAATATTATTTCATGTTTTTGTTGTTTCGTTTAATGAACTACTAAGTTTGTTGTGTTATTGTGAGTGAGAAGTTTACTTTTTTTTTTTGTGTGTGTCTATGCTATTTTACTATAGTTTTGTTTCTTATTTTATTGTCATTTTATTTTTTCTTAATTAGAATGAATATGATTATGCCCTGTTGTCGTTTTTTTTTAATTTTTTTGATATTAAACGAGATCAAGGGATCCAACAAAAAGAAATTAAACTACAGATTTAGAATGTCACACGTCATTTTTTATTTTTTTGTCGTTTTGTTTCTTCTTAATTAGTATGCATATGATTATGCCTTGTTGTATATTTTTATTACAATATGAATATGAGTTTGTTATATTTTACCTTTTAAATAATTTTTTATTTCTAATGAAAAATTATACTTTTCTTGTTATACACAATTACTTTCGGTAAAGGTTTTATGTGACTGTTTATTTTTTATTCAATTATTTTATTTTATAATTTACTTTTATTAAGATTATTTTTTAAATAAACTTTTATTTTGTCAAAATACTTTTTGAATTGTTCATGATTATTTTATAATTTTGGGAGGGTCCTCCTAAAATCAATGTTTTTCTGTGGAAAATAGCTAATAGAAAACTTATAACTAATCTTGAACGTTTTTATCGAAATATGTCTAATTCCCAGATTTGTACTAGATGCAATGAGGTCCCTGAATCTATTGTTCATGTCCTTAGGGACTGGTGGAGTGCTAGCCAAATTTGGAGCCATTTTATTCCTCATGATAAATGATCTTCATTTTTCAGCCTTGGTCTTTCTAATTGGATTATTTTTAATATATCTAAGCATAATTTTTCTTTGTATCCTTTTTGGAGTAAATTGTTTGGCATAATTATTTGGAATCTTTGGAGAAATAGAAATTGTGTTATTTTTAATAACTCCCCTTTGAATTCTGATGCTTTATTACATAAAATTATTTCTGAATTTGGCTATATTCAGGCTATAGCAGGGACAACCGGAAATCTATGAATGACTGTAAGGAGCCACAAAGTTTAGTTCGTTGGCAGCCTCCTCTAAATAAGCAATTTAAGTTAAATTCTAATGGCTCAGTTGTCCGTAGTATCGAAATGGCGAGTTGTGAGGGATTTATTCGTGATCACAATGACACATTTGTAGCTGGTTTCTACCATCCCCTTCCTCCTTGTACTCCTACTTGTGCTGAGCTATGGGGAATTCTTAAAGGACTTGAACTTATCATATCTAAAAATATTAATATTATTTGGGTTGAATGTGACTCCAAAGAAACTATTTCTTTGATTGTTAATCTTTAAAGTTGTCAACATCCTTTGTATTCTATAATTAGTGAGATTAGATTGTTACTTAGAAAAATAAAATTTATTAGGTTTAATCATATTTTACGAAAAGCTAACCAATATGCTAATTGATTGGCCAAATGTGGGCATGAGGAGGTGGAGTTGTTTTGTAGGTTTAATTCAGCTCCCACATCTTTAAATGCTTTGTTAAAACAGGATTCTCTAGGATCTTTTTGGTCTAGATCCTTATTGTAGGTGTTGTTTTATTTTTTGAGTTTTTGAGTCTCATTTTTAAGAAAAAAAAAAGAAGTACTTTTTTATTAAAACACACACACACACACACACACACACATACACACACACACACACACACACACACACATATATATATATATATATATATATATATATATCCTTATAGTGTTTGATAGAGACAGAATCTGAATCTGTTAGAATAAACTCATAGAATTGCCTTGTCTTGATACCAGATAACCCGAAATGGATCAAGGAAAGAACAAGAATAAGATAAAACAGACTGAAAGGAAAGTAGGCAGTAGCAGGACTACTAGATAAAAATGCAGAAATGTAAAATGCAGAATGTAAATAAAGTTAATGCATAGAAACTAGAACGGCAGTAGAACCAGCACAGATCTAGTGGAGGGAGAAGAGAAGAAAGCTGAACGACGGTAGTCTGAACAGAACCGACTGAGGAAGAAGAGAGAAAATAATTTGAAACAGCAAACTTTTATTAAAAGATCTCAAAGAGGGAAGGCTTATAAAGGATTATATCTCTCAGACTCTCTCTCTCTAATATCTCTCTAAGATTGCTCAATGAAAGGGTGCCTCACAACATGGTCGAGGACTCCTTTTAAAGAAAAATTTTAGTACTATTTCTACAGTTCCGGTTGCTGACTGGAACTATTTTCTACAGTACAGGTCTTCAAAGTTCCTGAATGTCAATTTTGAAGCAGTCATCTTCATTTTGATACTCGTCTTTAATATCGACATTTTGTTTTGTAGAGGATTCTCCTTCTTCTTGGCTCTATAAGAGAGAAGAACATCTTGCAAATTTTTCTTCATTTTTTCTTTTGAATCATAGCTAGATAAAAAGACTACAATTTTGGACTTCTGGTTAAGAAATTGGAATGTTGCTGGATCTGCTAAATTTAATAATTTTGGATTTTTGCCAAAATATTCAACAACACCTGCTGGACCAGCATGGTCAGCATTGAATTGATTTCACCATTTCACGAAGGAGTACCTGTGGAGCAATGGGAGAGTTTCTTCATTTTCTGTTTTGCCATATCGATACTGCCATGAGAATACCCATGCCAAGGTAAAGTCAGAGAAGTACTTAAGGTCTGCCGGAATTCTTGATTCTTTCAGATACCTGCCTTTATAAATTCTGTATCCTTCTTTGACAGGTGTAGGAAGGATTTCTTCAATCGGCACAAAATAGTCCCACCATTGGAGAAACCAGTTTGGGAAGTCATAGCTCTGGTTTTTCTTGAAATAAATTAACCAAGAATGTCAGTTAAGTTTGTTCTAAAACCAGAAAGTTCTTGTCCATGCATCTATGTAATCCCAATAGTTATATCCTACTGGATCAAAAGGTTGGAAGGATTTTTTATAAGAATTTAAATTTCTTCCAAAAGCTTTTGGAGTCAAGAATTTCAGGATCTGAATTGTGGAATGAGTTATGATTAGAGGATCTTTTTGGTCCTTATAGTGTTTGATAGAGACAGAATCTGAATCTATTAGAATAAACTCATAGAATTGCCTTGTCTTGTTTGCCGCGTAGGGTCTGAAATGAAACCCTAGTGGGAAGACTTTAGTGATGGCTCTGTAAGGATTCTTATCCCAGAATTCAGGTTCCATTTGTATTACTGAGAAAAATTTTCCTTTGGCCACATAATGGTCAGGGTTGGTGGATTTTTGTTTGCCCTTTTGAAGGTTAATGGTTCCTTCTGTTTTTTCTGGATTATTTATTATTTTTTGGGTTTGATTGAAGGACTGGAGTATAGTGTTTAGGCTTACTAAATCTATTTCTATATCTTCTTCAGAGGCAATGTCAGCCCATGATTTCTTTAGTAGGCTACTCAAGCTTCCTTGTTGGACAGCTAAGAGTGTACTGATTGGGAAAGCATAATCTGTCTTAGTTTGTTTAGTAGGTTTGTCAGAAGAATCAGTCTTTTTGGAAGATTCTATTGAAATTCCAGATTGCTGTGTTGATAACTCAACAATTTGGATTGCTTTTTGAGTCGATGACTCAATGGGGGTAGATGACCCTGAAGAAGATTTTGAATCTACCGAAGTAGATTGTGGTTTTGATTTGTTAAGAGTCAGGGTGAGCCTAACTCTTCCTCCTCTAGAAGTTCCTCCCCTAGAAGGGGCAGTTGCCTTTCTAGGCATTTCACTTGTCCTGTAAATATTCACGGGTAAGATAATCAGGTAGAGAATTGGAGATGCCTTTGAGATATTCAATATCAAAATAAAAAACACTCAAAATTGCTTGCCATCTTGCAAAGATCTGTTTTGAGGCAAGATTTTTTAACATCTTTTTGTAAAATTTCTTTAGTAGATTTACAGTCTACTCGAATAAGAAATTTTTTATTTAGTAAATTAGATTGAAATTTTGAAATGCATAAAACAATTGCTAAAACTTCTTTTTTAATAGTTGAATAATTCTGTTGTGCAGAATTCCAATGTTTTGAAGTGTATGCAATGATATGCTCATGCGACTCAATTCTTTGTTTGAGGATGCCACCATAACCAATGTCAGAGGCATCAGTTTTAACAATTTTGAAGGCTTGAGGGATGGGGAGATAGAGACAATTAATTTTTCTGACTCTATTCTTAATTTCTTTCACGATGTTGGTATGAACATTAGTCCAAGAAAGATGATTCTTTTTAAGCCTGTCATGCAAAGGCTTAATGATATTATTGAGGTGTGGAATAAAATCACTTACATAATTCAGACATCCCAAAAATCTTTGTAACTGGATTTTGTCTAAAATTCTATCAGGAAATTTATCAGCAAATTCAATGGACCTGCTGATAGGAATAATAGTTCCTTGGTGAATATTGTGGCCAAGGAATCATATATTTGTTTGAAAAAGATTGATTTTGGACTTGGAAATAGCAAGTCCGTTATGTTTAATCACATTGATAAAAACATTTGTGTTTGAATGTTGATCAATGGAATGAGAAAACATAAGAACATCATCAATGAAGACAATGACAAATTTTGAATATGGATTGAAAATATCATTCATGATTTTCTGAAATTCAGAAGGGGCATTTTTTAAACCGAACGGCATAACATTCTATTCGTAATGTCCAAAAGGAACAGTAAAGACAGTCTTGTACCTATCACTTTCACAAATTTGGATTTGCCAAAATCCAGATTTCATATCAAATTTGGAAAAGATCTTAGCATAATTTAATTTGCTAAGGAGGTCTTTCTTATTTGGAATGGGATGCCTAATCCATTGGAGTGCTTGGTTAAGAGGTTTGTAATTAATCACGAGCCTAGGAGTACCTCTTTCTATTTCTGCAGGTTTATTAACATAAAAGGCAGAACAAGACTAAGAACTCTTACTCTTGCTGATAAGATTTTTGTCTAAGAGATCTTTGATCTCTTTCTGGCAATATTGAAGGAGTTCATTGTTCATTTGGATCGGTCTAGCTTTAGTAGGAATCTGACTATCTTTGAATCCTGACTCATAAGGAAGACTGACAATGTGTTTCTTTTTATTCCAAAAAGCGTTAGGTAAGTCAGAACAGATAGAGGATTGAATGCTTTCTAAGAGAGATTAGATCCTTTTCTGAAGTGAAGGACTTTGTAAATGTTTTTCAATGTTGGCAAAAGAAACTTCTTCTTTCAAAAAATTAATTTGATTGATTTTATTTTGAATAGAATTGATATTCTTAGTAAATGGTTTACTAGAAAATTTGAAAGTGATTTGTTTTCCCAAATGATAAGTCGAAATTCCATCTTTTGAAATTTGAAGTGGGAAAAAGGCTTTTATAAAAGGTGTTCCTAAAATAACTTTGTTTTTTAGATTTTTTACAAGGAGAAAGTTTGTTTCAATCTTAAGTCCTTGATTTTCAATCACAACTTTAGAAAGCTTATAATTAATTTTAAGCTTCGAACCACTAGCAGTGCTGATTTTTTCAGAAGTTTTTTCAAAATATTTTGTAGGAATTAATCCTTCTAAAATACAATTTGAATCCGCACCTATATCAAAGAGGGCTAAAGTATCAAAAACAAAATCGTTAATAATGATTCTGATATTGATGTAAAATTTTTGAATTTTGACCTTATTAATCAAACACATAAAGGTTTTTTCTAGATTACCAGAATCAACCTTTACAGAATCATTATCTCCAAGAAGTTCTTCTTTCTCAATATCAGATTTGTCTTCTAATTAGAAAAGAATGACTTGATGAATTTGTTGTTGATCTTTAATCTTTTTAATTTCTTTCTTGAGATTGTTAATCTCAATCTGGAGATCCTGGATAGTGGTTGCTTTAATATTAGAATTCTTTTCTAATCTCTTAAAAATATTTGTAATATCAAATTTATTTGTAGTAAAGTATTTTTTAGGTTTTGGTTTAATTTCTAAAACTTCTTTGAATTTATTTAGAAATTCTTTTCTTTCTTGAGGATCAGAAATGGAGCTTATTGCTTCAAAAAGAAGATACATATATATATATATATATATATATATATATAGACTACAAATATAAAAAAGACACACTATAATAGTAAAAAGTATAAATTTACAAAAAGAAAAAGTATCTTGATAATATAAATATACGATAATTTTATAGACCAGTGTGCTTTGTAGTGCAAATTGAGAGCAACACATACCTCTTTAAACTATGCATATTACTTTATATTTTTCCTCATTATTCAAAATATAATAAATTTTTATTTTCTAAATAAGTATGCCAAAAGCAATTTAAATTATTAATTTTCCTAGAATCAAGGCAGCTCCTTGTGCACAACTCTATTATGCACCTTATAAACCAGAAATGTTCAAAAGAAAGCTTTCACATAATAAAGTGTATTAAAACAAAAATATTAATGAAAACCTTTTTTATTTTTTTCGCAAAAATTATCAAATTAAAGCTTTGAAAGATAAAGAGTTTTTTTTTTTTTAATTTAGTCCCTTAAAAAAATATTAAAATTAGTTTCTAAATATAATATGTAAATATAAAGAATCATCAAGAATGTACACAAAAATACAATATTATTTCTTTTATTCATTTTATGGTGCAATATTCTTGATTGATATAGTTTGAGACACAGTACCATGTTGCATTTAACATACAACTTTATCATTTTTTGATAATTAATAAACAAATTCTAACAAAAGAATTAAAATTACGTATTTAGGAACAAATTTTAATTTTTTTATTTTATATTAAACCAAAGTAAAAAAACACTTCCTATATTTGAGGAACTAATTTAAAATTTTAATTTGTTTTTGTTTTAAGAGAAAATAGAATTCATTAAAGTCTTTTACATAAGTATAACAATATTCATGTTTTCTTCATAAATAAATGGACGTGAGAAATGCACTAACTTTAAGTATAATCAATTTACGCCCATCACTTATTGAAATCAAGAAAAAATTACAACTAAATAAACCAATGCATTTTTCAAGTCTCTGCTAAGGTTATTAAGAATAGAATTTTTTAAAACCAGCGTAAATGTCATATAACTAACCATAAGAAAAAAAAAAGATAACAAAGATAAAAGTCTCCAACAATATTACTTCACCAATGATTTAATGGAAGAATCATATCGTATTAGTTAAAATAATTTTTAAAAAGTTATATGATATTTAGAACTTATTCCATTAAATAGAGTTCTTTCTAAATGAAAAATCAATAAAATTTTATCACCCTAGCTACATGGTCAAACTTAAAGAAATCATTCCTTGCTATATTTTGTTTCAACTCAATTTAGTTTATCTCTTCATCTTTTGTAGCATCTGGAACATAAGATCTAACATTTTTCACCAGATGATTAGCAATGCCTTGTTCAGTTGCAATTAGATGATTGGAAAAATATGCTTCCTATGTGCTTAACACGATTCAAAGATTATATCATATATTATTTTGTGCTCTCTTATGATCGTATAACAATTTCTTGGATACTTTGGTACTTAATCTCATTGAAATCGAATTTTAAACAGACAAAATTGTACTGGTTTTTATTTGTATCACATTTGATGGGATTAACCATTTTGTGCATTGCCAAATTCATATACATACTATATGTATAGGCTATCAAAATGCTTGCAAATAATTTAATGCCCGTGATTTTTTTACAGTAAAATAGTATGATTGTGAACTGTTATACTAAAGTATAATAAAACTAACAGAAAAAAAATGCATAAATTTAAAATTAATTAATATTTAACCTTAAATTAATTTCAATGCACAATATAATTGAATAGTTAGATTCATTAAAGTTTAAATTTAAAATATTGTAAAAATTATAGTATGCTGATTGTAAACGTTCTTAGGTCCATGTGTTTCCATTTTTCAAGTGTTGGATTCATGCTTTGTTGAATGAATCCTATAAATGTATTACAAATTAATAAAGTTTGAATGAAAATTGCATACTAAAACTCAATGGAAGATATATTCCACTCATTATTTAGTAAAGAAATACATAGGTTCTTATAGATTCTAATTTATTTTATATTACATGATTGAAGTATTCGACGTTGTTATTGTTGTTCAAGCTTTCTCGTGATCCGTAAACGTAAAAATATCATGGAATCCTGCAAAAAAAGGTTAAGAATAATGATAAATTATAGACAAATGTGCATGCATTTGTAAAGGTAAAAAGAAAGAACGATAGATAGAGATTTACGTGCTGCAATCAACTGATGGATCAATAGGAAATGGAAGATTAATATGACAAAGTTGAGGGAGTTGTTTTGCGTTGTCAGGATTGATACCAATATCGGAAACAGCGTTCTTAATGCAATTGCACAAATCCCTTCGAACTAGAGTGGTGTCGGCCATTTGAATAATACCGGCTACTCCTGCACAACACGAAGCTGATATTTCTGCAGAACCAACCAAATATGGTTGACAAGGATTAAATAAGGGTAGAGCCTCGCTGCATATGATGTCAACAATTTGGGTTGTAGAAAATGTTGAGGGCAACAAACATAAAGTCATCGTAGGCACAAAAAGATTCATAATCTTCATCATTTTGTTCGAACGTGTATGGTGACCCCTACGAAGCATGATTGAATTTATAGCTAAAAATTGTCATTTTGTTGTATGATAAAGGGTAAGTGCATTGTAATTTTCCTTTTAACTTTAACTTCTGCGTTTCAATTTTGACAATGTTAGTATTAAAGTTGGTTCATATGTGAATGGAATAATGAAGATTTAAACTAATTTTGAAAATAGATAAATTTATAAGAGTACGAGAAGAGTAATTAATTCAAGATTAGGAAAAGATAATATATATTTTAAAACTACAAAACTTCTCATTAGAAAATGAGAAAAGTTGATAAAATGTAGATAGGGTTTCTATTTTAATTTTCTTTAATGATATCTACAACATTATAATATTCGATAAATAAAAATAACACTTTATTTTTGCCTTACATACAACACTTTACTAAGAATGTGCATGAAAACAAAATATTTTTTCTTTACGTCACTTTATTATAGTAAAGTAATTTGCTTGGGACGTTTGTTAAACAATTAATCGGTTGTTCTTTTAAACTTTAACTTGTGACTTTCAATTTTGACAATGTTACCATTAAAGTTGGTTCATATGTGAATGGAGTAATGAAGATAATTAAACTAATTTTGAAAGTAGATAAATTTATAAGAGTACGAGAAGAGTAATTAAGTCAAGATTAGGAAAAGATAATATATATTTTAAAACTACAAAACTCTCATCAGAAAATGAGAAAAGTTGATAAAATGTAGATAGACTTTCTATTTTAATTTTCTTTAATGATATTTTACAGCATTATAATATAAGATAACTAAAAATAACACTATATTTTTGCCTTTCATATAACACTTTACTAAGAATGTGCATGAAAACAAAATATTTTCTCTTTACGTCACTTTATTGTGTAATAGTTTTAATTAATATAGTTTGAAAAGCATTAGTATATCATATTGCATTTAACATTCAACTTTATTATCTCCATGAGAATTACTAAATAAATTTTAGTAAAATGAATGACAAATCATGTATGCCTTTTACTCCGCTTGCTTTCGCTGAAGAAAAAAATCTATTAAAAAATCGCAATACCCTCTCAAATCTCTTGTCCATGAACAGAAGAAAAAATATTTGTGGTGCTTACCTTACTCTTGGCCTGCTACCAAAACTAAAATATAGAAAGTTAATACTAATTTTAGTACTTTTATATGTATAAAGTCAAATTAAAAACCTTTTTATCTTTCATGAATTAATTTAAATTTTTTTTTTTTAAATTTTGAGAGAAAAAGAAAAGTCATTAAAGTTTGCTACATGATTGAAGTTTGCTTTCCTTTATAACTCTATCAAATTCACCCTGAAACAAATATACTTATTAGGTAATCATATGTATTTCTTTATTATTATCATTATCCAAGTTTTGGACTCAACTCATTGAAAGTAAAAATGATATTGATAGTGATCCATATATACCCTTAAAAATATCATGGAATCCTGTACACAATAAGAAAAAAGGTTATCCATTTATTTTGTTGGATGATAAGGGGTTTATAATAATTTTCTTTCCTTTTATTTGTTAGGCTGAAATTAAATTTTATTTTCCTTACATGCTCAAACTTATCCATTGCTTGTGGAGTTTGTTAAACAATTGGTCGGTTGTTCTTTTTAACTTGTGAGTTTCAATCTTGATAATGTTACCATGAAAGTATTGGTTCATATGTGAATGGACTCATGTAGATAACTAAACTAATTATGAAAATAGATAAATTTCTCAGAGTACGTTAATAGTAATTAATTCAAGATTAGGAAAAAACAATATATATTTCAAAACTACAAAACTTCTAATTAGAAAATTTGAAAAGTTGATAAAATGGAGATAGAGTGTTCATTTTAATTTCTTTAATGATATTTTACAACATTATGGTTATTTTTTTTATTACTTCCAAATCTAAACAGATTCTATGGCCAAAAATTATTCTTTTTATTTTTAGTCAGTATTTTTAATATACTTTATTTTTCAAAAAACTTTTACAAAAGCAAAGCAATTAGGTAAGAATAATAAATAATTTTTTCTTCAAATAATTTTATTTTGGGTGTATCTTTTCGAAAAAAGGGAAAAACAAGCTACCTAGATCATTTGGGTTGGCTTGTTGCATGCAATAGCTTTGGGTCATGTACAAAAAGTTAATATTTAATTTGGTCTCTAAAAAATATGCCGAAAACAATTAAAAATTTAATACATAAAGAAAAATTGGATTTGATCATATTAGGTTAAATAAAAATATTTAATTTAGGCTAAAATTTTTAAATTTATGCCCTATATTTTATCGAGTAGGTTCATGTCAACCTTGTTTGTAAGTTTTTTACTTTAGTAAACAAGATTTTGTTTTTATTTCGCCAATTTTTAATAAACCTGTTATGCTTATACATTTAGTGCGAGAATCGTTGGGTTAATTAGGTTTAGGGTTTTGACAATGATGGACCTCATAATTTTTTCTTAAAAGCATCTAACTAAGTAGGTTAGAAAAGATGTGTGTTTATAAATTACCATTAGTTTCAACTCTTATTTGATTTAAGACTTTGTGGAATAAAATAATAATTTATAGAAAATATGTTGCTCACTTTTATGCACATTTGTACGTTAATTAGAAGCTTATAATTTTTCACTTAACATGTTTTATGGACTATTCAAGATTGACATTGTACATAAAATATTTTTCTAATATGATATAAGAGTCCATTTAGTTTCAATGTTGAACTATCCACATATTCACACATGTCTAATCTTGTTAGGCCACCTACAACCTATCTAGTTTAAGAGCGTGGTTGATACGTGTACTTTCTGTAGTAGAGATTGAAGAGTGGTTATTTCCTAATCACTGTCCAAACTTTAATTTTAAATTAAGTCTTAACCTCTTCTTCCCTGTTCTTGTGGAAACTCTCTTCTCAGTTGTTCTATGTTGTCTTCTTGTGCTCCTTCTTGTCATGCGTCACTTTTTACAATATTCTCTTAGTGGCTCTTCTTGCCATTAACATCAATAATAATGTCATCCTGTTTCAGTGCATCTTGTTCTGTCATGTCATGTCAGTAGCATTTACATTTGTTTGATTTTTTTTTTTAAGTATATATTTTTTTCTATTTTAGGAATTTTTGAACTTTAGGTTAGCAGATTGATTTTCACATAATGTGATTATCCTAAAATCTGCATTTGAGTGGAATTTAGGTAATAAATTAGATAATAATTTTTTTGGGTGTTTTTATTGTTCTTCTACTATATGTGTCTGCCCTCGTTAATATGAAATTGTTTTGATGTTAGGTACTCACATTTTATTTGTTTTGTTGTTCTTCTAACTCTTAGATCTTTACTAACTAAATAACAATGTCAAAACAATACTCACATTTTATTTGCCAAGTATTCCATAATCCTTGTAATCACTAAACTAACTTACGAAATCATAGTAAAAATAAATTTAAGAGAAAAATACATTACAAAAGAAATTTTATATTTTAACAGCTTTAAAATGATTTTTTAATGTAACATTTGTCAAAGAAATATAGATTATTATGCTAATATATATAGATATTATAGGTCTATACTAACTAAATAATACATTCATTGGTTTAACTTAGGTGATAATCTTTAGGAGGTGTGTTTTTAGGAGTGTAGAACAACTTAGAGTTCCTAATATGGGGAGTAAATGATGATTAGTTTGAGGGAAGTTTGAAGAAATAAGTTGGTACTGATTTTTTTTTATCTTGTTTAAGAATGATTTATGATTTAGAGGACTTAATTGAAAATGAATATGTATTTTTTATATTCTTTTCTATTAGTATGAATAAATATGGTTTGATTTTTTAAGTTAGGATAGGATAGAATGATAACTAAATTCGTATCATAACAAGTCTTAGGCAATTTGTTGGTCTTTTATAAGTTTGTTGTATGTTTTATTGTTTGATGAAAAACATGACAATACACATTGATATGCCTTATGAAATTGTTATAATGCAAATTTATTACTTTTAGAGATAACTTTAGATAACATGGAAGTAAGTTCTCCTTCTAAGTCTCAAGAGAAGAACACTTGAGAAACAACAAAAATGAAGACTATTTGCAAATCAAGGAAATTAAGACAAATAATAGTAGTAATATACACATTACTTAATGGTTTTATGTTTATACTATGAACACACTTCCCATTACTTTATTTGTTAGGTTTGTTACCAGGAGTACAATGTTGATTAGTTATTCTGAAGAGACAGTTAAGGTAAAAATATTAAATTTTAGTAAATTTATATTATGATTTAACTCTCTGATATATGCTTTTTATCCAATGCAGCAAAGTTGAGGTGCAAGAGATGTTCAAAGAAATTCTTTCTGCATTAGTAGGATGAGATCTTTTTGCATTTCGTACATGCACGAGGAAACATATCAAAGAAAAAGATGAAAGTCATGTCTCCCATCCCCACAAAAGTATCAGTGCTTCATTAGTGTAACTAATAATTGGATAAAGTTTGTTAAGCAAAGCTCTACGGAATATTTTAAGGTAATTTGTTTTAGTTTTTTTAATTTATCAATGTTGTCACTTGCTAACAATTTGGTTTGTTTTTTTGAAATACAATATAGAAATAAAGTGAGGCTAATACTAAAAAGGGAAAAAGAATGTCTGATGAATATAGACAATTAGCAAAGGGATATGTTCATTTGAAGCAAGAACTAGTATGTATTGTTCTAGTTTAATTATGTTGAGTTTTTATTTAGTGTGATCAAGTGTTTAACAATAAATGCAGATTGCTGAATCTGAGTCAAATTTCTCCTCTATACCCTAAATGTGCTATGAAAGTGTTATTGATGACAAAAGAGTTAAAAATATGGTCCATCAATTTGTAAGTTTTGATTATTGTATATATGCAACAATTGTCCTTCAAAGTCTCACATTAGGTTAATTAGTAGATTTATGTTTTATTTATGTTATTTTTGGAAGATCTTATCACAGGGCACTCTAGAGGCTAAGTTGGAATCAATAGGAAGACTTGGCATCCTATATCAAGCACTTGGGTTCCTAAGCATCCTAGTTATGTGAGAGCTGTAGGATTTAGAGTGACCCAAAAATTTGCACTTGGGTCATCACTTTCAACTCCTCATCTATCATCTACCACGTGGTAGAATATGAAGCATTAGGTAACATATTTGACAAATATTGTGGCACAATTCACAAGGAGTTAAGGACTACTTCCGTTCATGTAAAGTCAGATGATGTTCATACCTACCGCCACTGCACCACCATTTATGCCTTCATCAATGCTGCCACCACTCACCACCCCTCCTCGAATGCCTCAAATGGGGAAATTTGTTCCCTAAACACTACTGGATGTACCATGTAATAGTCATAGAGGCTACTGCACACCAATAGAATATGTAGAGATTCTAGATGTACTCAGAAATATTATTTAAATTCACTTTATAATTAACTATTTTCTACATTGGACTTTGATCATTTTGTTTTGTAAGGTAATCATGATTGTATGTTGTATTTGAACAACCCATACTGACTTAATACAAAAGGAAGAAAGTATCATACATTGGTTTGGGACACATTACATAGTAGGACTCTTCCTCCAAATCATGCTAAGGTCTAAATTGAGGTAGTGCAGCAATATGAAGAAAAATCTACATTGCCCGTCCCAAATGAAGAAGCAAATATTTTATGCATATGAGAAGCAATTAGTACTTATGTTACTCAATCATTGTCTCTAGTTACTTTACAACCAAAGGTATGTGTGTAAATTTCTTTAAAAATTTATACAAGATGCATGTCATAGATGTTTAATCTAAAAACTTTGATTTCAAGTTGTAACTTCATCAAGTAAAGGGATAGGAAAAGAAACAAGCCAAACTAAAAAAAAATCCATTGTTGGTCAAACAATAAGGTTCTTATTTCTTCATCAAACCTTACAAAGTTTACATAGGTCCAAAGTGCTATATGCTTTAACATGATGAAGCTTTGGGTGAGAAGCAATCAAGTCGTTGATACTGCTTCCATTGATACAACTATTGAGCACTAGGGGAAGGAGTCTTATGACATAGTGGAAAAAGAAAACATATTGTAGATGATACATTGACATTGGTTGAGTGCCTCTAGCATTTGCCTTTACATAAGTTAATTGTTCTTGTAAAATTTGTAGTTAATAAAGTTATTTTATGTTTATGTGCTTGTGTTGATGCATTTTCATTATTGATTTATACTACAAGGTATCTGTGTGAAGCTACTTGCATAGCGCTAATAAGGCACATAGATTTTCATTTATATCTTCACATGGGCTAGACAAGAAGCTTAATCCCACTCTACATCAACATATAATTAAAATGTTGAAGAGTTGTATAGGTAGAGATCACTTAGTTTTCATACCATATAATGTTGTGTGAGTTTTTTTTATTGCCATGGATATTTGACTCCTATTTTCACTATCATTTTTTATTCTTGTAATTAACTTAAAGGTATTCACTAATATTAGGAGACATTGAGTACTAGTGGCTATCAACACCTTTAATGAGACATTGTACTATATGAATCCACTTGCAGATAGCTTAAGAACCGACCACATATGCTAAACATTTTTAAAAAGTAAGCATCGAATTTAATATTCTATTATACAAGAATGTGTTTGAATAATAACATACTTCTTTCGTTTATTTTGTTGGTGCCCTTGTCACATATCATGAAAAAAAGACAAGTTTAGGTCTCTAAGATGAAAATGTATCAAACACAATGGGTCACTGTACAAGTATATTTTTTTTAAAAAAATATTAACTTAATAATTATTACAATATCAATAATTTTGAGTTCATGCATATTTTTATGTTTTTTTTCCACAAAGTGTCTTAAGAAAATGAATAACAATGACTATAAATATTATCTATGTCTCTTCATTAGAGATATTTTGCACCATAGACAAATTACAATCTTTCTTAAAATAAATAAATAGATGTGACAAATACACTTACTTTAAGTATAATTTACACCCATCACTTGTTAAAGTCAAGACAAATTGAATTCCAAATAAATAAGCCTATGGATTTTCCAAGTAGCCGATACACATGGTTATTCTTACTAATTTGTCAGATTTTTTTTTTACACAAGTCTTTTGAAAGATTTATTAATTATAGAATTTTGTAGAACCAAAAAAATATCATAGAACTAACAATAAGAAAAAATAGATAACAAAGATAACGTGACCAACACTACTACTTCATCCATAATTTAAATAAAGTCCTGACCTTTATGCATGGCCAACCATATCATATTTGTTAAAATAATTTAAAGCAAAAGAAAATTAAATAATATTTAGAACTTATTCCACTAAATATAGAATTCTTAGTAAATGAAAGTCTATAAAATTTTATCACCCTAGCTACACAGTGAAACTTCAAAGAAATCAATACACTTTCTCTGTTCGTCTTTTGCAGCATCTGGAACATAAGATCTAAACAATTTTCACCAAATGCATTAGCAATGCTTTGTTCAGTTGCAATAAGATGATTGGAAAAATATGCTTTATTGTTATAATTTATAAGATATGGTTTGTCTTATTTGTGAAATTCCTTTTAGGGGTTAATATCTTATATGACATAAAGAGGTTTTGAGCTATAAAATGCCAATTGAGTACTTATAATTTCTTTAGTTTTGGATGGAAAGTATGTAATTACTTATGAAATAATTTTTTTGTATCGTTTTAATCTTTTGTATATTGTACTATATATGCTTATTCTACTTCACTAGTTTACATGTACAAGAATATACTTATCGAGTTTGGATTTTTTACAAGAAAGATATATGAGTAAATATTCAGTTTAGTCTCTAAATTTAAACAATTATAATTTTTGTCTTTAATTTTACAAGAATCTTACCTTAATCTCCAACTTTACAACATAATATTTATTTTGGCTTTTTATTTATAAAATAAAAATAAAAAAATAAATAAAACGAGTATTTTATTTAATATTCAAATTAAAGTGAGATTTTAGTAAAGTTATAGCAAAAGTGATAATGCTTAGATTAAAATAGACATGATACATTGTGAATTTAAGATTCACAATGAATACATTACCACAGAGTTGAGATCTTATTGTTATAGCATTGTTGCATTATAATATTAGTGACATTTAGATATTAATGTTGATATTTTGGTATCATGTATTATTTTGTACTCAACTGGACCTTATAGCAAAAATTTCTTGGAGATTTTAATATTTAGTCTCATTGAAATTGAATTTTAAATTAAACAAAGGTGTACTACTTTTATTTGTATCACATTTGATGGGAGTAGCCATTTTGTGCATTGCCAAATTCATATACATAGTATATGTATAGGTAATCAAAATACTGGCAAATAATGCAATGCCCATATTTTTTTTACTGTATAATAGTATGATTGTGAACCGTTATACTGTAGTATAACAAAACTACAGTCAAAGTAGGACGTATAAAGTTTGAAAGAAAATTGCATAGGAAAAGTCAATGGAAGAAATATTCCACTCATTATTTAGCAAAGAAATACATAGTTGCTAATTTATTGTGTATTACATATATTTATTTGTTGGACGTTGTTATTGCTGCTCAAGCTATGTCGTGATCCATACCCGTATAAAAATATCATGGAACCCTGTGCACAATAAGAAAAAGGTTAAGAATAGTTATAAAATTATGGATAAATGTGAATGCATGTGTGAAGGTAAAAGGGAAGAATGATGGATAGAGATTTACGAGTTGCAATTGATTGATGGGTCAACAGGAACTGGAAGATCAATTTTACAAAGTTTAGGGAGTTGTTTTGCTTTGTCAGGCTTGACGCCATATTTGGAAGCAGCGTTCTTAAGGCAACTGCACAATTCCCTTCGATTTTGAGTGGTGCTGGCCCTTTTATAAACAGTGTTTGCTCCTTCACAACACTGAGCTGATATTTCTGCAGAACCAACCAAATATTCTTTACAAGGTTTGAATAACGGTATAGCCTCATCGCATGTGATCTCATCAGTTTGGCTTGTAGAAAATGTTGATAGCATCAACCATAAAGTCATTACAGCCACAAAAACATTCATCATTTTCACCATTTTGCTTGCAATGTGTTTCTATCTTCTTTGGAATTTCAAGTTGTGATGACCCCTAAGAAGCTTGATTGAATTTATAGCTGTCATTCTAATTTGTTGTGTGATAAAGGGTAGGTGCATAATAATTTTCTTTCCTTTATTTGTTTGGCTGTAATTAATTTTTATTTTCCTTACGTGCTCAAACTTATCCATTTATGCAACATTTCTTATTTTTTTGTTCAAACGTTATTTTAGTAAAGTCATATGCTTGAGTTTGTTAAACAATTGGTCGGTTGTTCTTTTTAACTTGTGGGTTTCAATTTTGATAATGTTAGCATTGAAGTATTTGTTCATATATAATTAATTTTAAAAAAATATTTAATTTAGACTAAAATTTTTAAATTTGTGCCCTATATTTTATCTTGTAGATTCATGTGAACTTTGTTTGTAAGTTTTTTACATAAAGCTTTATTTGAGAGTTCAGAGGGAGAGGAAAGAGAAGGGTTTGAAGGGAGAAGGAGGAAAAGGAGGAGGAAGGAGGTTAAATTTAGATGTTTAATATTGAGAAAGAAGAGTGATTGAGAGATTTAATTATATAAATAATTTTAAAATTAAAATTTTTATTTTTTTTTAATTTTTAAAAAAATTTATCACTTGAAAAACTAATATTTTTTAAAAAAATTAAAATTTTATTTATGAAATAGTATGAAAGAGTGAAAAAGAGAAAATCTTAAAATAGGGAAACTCAAAAAATAAGCTTTTGAAAGGTTTAGATAAACCTCCCAAACCATTCTTCTTCTAATTAAATAACTCCTCGACATGATTAAATCCCTTCCCTTCCGTCCTCTCTCTTTCTAAATCTAACTCTTAAATATAGACTTAGTAAACAAGATTTTTTTATTTCGCCATTTTTTTAATAGACCTGTTATGCCTATACATTTAGTGCGAGAATCGTTGGGTTCATTACATTTGACGTATTGTGTGATTTAACACTAGTGGACCTCATAATTTTTTTAAAAACATCTTATTAAGTAGGTTACAAAAGATGTGTCTATAAACTACCATTAGTCTCAACTCTTATTTGATCTAGGACTTTGAGCAATGAAAGAATAAATTATAGAAATTATGTTGCTCTCCTTTATGCACATTTCTACGTTAGTTAAAAGCTTATAATTTCTCACTTAAACATGTTTTATAGGCTATTCAAGATTCACACGGTGAATAAAATATTTTTCTAAGATATCAAAACTTACTTAATTTAAATATTGAACCTATTCAAATATATCCAATCTTGTTGAGACCCTGTAATCTATCTAGTTTGGATGTTGGCTGCCAATTCACGTACCAAATATTTAGTTTTAAAGTAAATAAAATGTGTTAAGATATCTCATGTTAGTTAGAAATAAGTTAAAATACTTCTCGTAAAGTCTTAGATAATTCTTCTCTTATAAGATAACTTTTTAGAATAAGTTAAACCTAGATTTTTGAACATGTACATATCACATTGCTTTGTTCAAGTTAATTATTTTGAGTTTAGAGCTTCGCCTTTCCTGCTCTTGCTTTTATGATTAATCTAAATTATTTTGATCATACACTCACCTCATCCCACACATTTTCCATCTATATTAGATGTTTTTGAATGAAGTTTTAAGACTCAATTATTTGTGTTTAACCTCACTAATCAATGCATTGTTTAAATAGATATGTTAATTAAACCATTACAAATTATATTGAATATGACACCATAAATTATTAAAAATTATATTGGTTTATATGTGAATGGGCTCATGTAGATAATTACACTAATTATGAAAATAGATAAATTTTTCAGAGTACGTGAATAGTAATTAACTCAATATTAGGAAAAAAATATATTTTAAAACTACAGAAATTTTAATTAGAAAATGAGAAAAGTTGATAAAATGTAGATAGAGTGTTCATTTTAATTTTCTTTAATGATGTTGTTCAACTTTAGAAGTCAAGTTTGACAAAATTATAGTTATTTTTTTATTACTTCCAAATTGAAAGATACGTTATGGGCAAACTTTTTTCAGTCAATTTTTTAATATATTATTTTTTAAAAATTATTTTACAAAATGAAAAGCATTAGAAAAGGATAATAAAGATATTTTTCTTCAAATAATTTTATTTTGATTGTATCTATTAGCAAAGCTAGAGAAAACAATTTACCTAGATCATTTTGGTTGGCTTGTTATATGTAATAGGTTTGGGTTATGTGTAATATGTCAGGCTTCTAATTTATTATTGAGTAATCTATAATATTTTATACTTGTTCAATGTTAATTGAAGGATTATTTGGTATTGGAATATATTTAGATGGAGTTGAAATTATTTAAAAAAAAAAAAAGTGAACAGTACCGTGTGAACAGTTCAAACCGTGTATGAACAGTACAAACCGCGTATGTACAGTGACTGCTGACGTCATCGGTGACGTCACATACGCGTACAGTGCGTGTACAGTACGTGTGTACAGTGTTTTCGCGTGAATAGTGCCCTGAACAGTATTTTCCGGCATGAACAGTAAGGCGGTGAACAGTATTCCCGGTGATGAACAGTAAATTTCAAAAATTTTCTATAAAAAGGGGGCTTCACACGAAATTTCATTTCTTCACCTCTATCCAAGGTTCTCAAAGGTTCTAAGGCCGTAAACCACCATTTCTCTCATACTAAACCTTCCTAAACTTAGATTTCTCGCCAGATCTGAGATTCTACATCTATTCTGAAGGATTGGAAGTAAGTTTCTTTAAGTTTGAAGCTAGATTTACCGTTCGTTTCTCTTCTCCTTCTCTTTCTTATAGAAATTCATGGTGTTCTTAGGAGAAACCCCGTTCTAAAGCTGAATCTTCGGTGAATTTTGTTATAATCAAGTAATATTCGGTAGATCTAGTGTGAATCATTTTTCTGAGGTAAGGGGAGTTTACTTTAACCTATGAACTATGTTTTGAACGGTTTAATATGCTATTTCAAGATATTTTGATATGATTTTGTTAGATCTATTGAATAAAAGCTATTTTCTAAGCTGTAACTGTTGTTAATTAGTTTAAAATGCTGAGATTTTGGCTGATCTATTATAAACTTGCCGTAGTTGAGCTGTTAAAATAATTTTTGGTGGCGTGCATCATGCTGAGATATATGTTTTGCATCATTATAGAGCCGAGTTACATGTTTAGGTGGGTAGACATGTAACGGTAAGTTCATGCTGAGCTGCTGTGCTGTGCTGTCTGGATCCAGATACCGGAATGGGTCACTCCCGGACCGGCTCGGTTCCTTCTGGATTACTTAGGCTGTGAAACCAGTTGGAAGCCGTTTTCATGCTGTGCATTAGATGGGCTGGAAATGCATGGGGTTATTGCTGTGAGAAATATTTTGCTCTATATATATATAATTTTATTTTATGTTTGGTAAGCTCACCCTTGCATTTCTTTCTATGTCGTTGTGTGCGTGTGTACTGCGATGATCGTACGGTGGTACGTGAGCAGATGTAGCAGGTGTTACATCTACTTCACAGCCGAGGGCCAGTGAAGAAAAGTTAGAAGCTGGAGTTGAGTAATAATGCATCAAAGTCCTTTTTCTTTATATATGAGACCTCATGTCGAGGGAGTCACGTATTATAATTTTTTGGTATTTTGAATATTATAAACTAAATGTAATATTTTGTTGATCTGTTGGATATTTGTTGTAAGGAACTTCATTTTTACTTTGAATGAGAAGTGAATTTTTTTATACTTATATTCTCTGCTATTTACCTATTTTAAATAAGTATGTGATGTAGAAACAATGTTCTCGGTCCCTTATAAAAAGGGGTCGTGACATTTTAGTGGTATCAGAGCATGGTCTAGGTAAACCTACGGGGTGAGGTTGTTAGGCGTCAGTTGTGCATATTAGACATATAAGTTTTAGCTGTGAATCATATATCATAATTTCTATTCATCAAGTTGTGAGGGAACGAGCTTGATCACCTCGATTCTCAGACATGATTGATGTAGGAAACTTGGTATATGATACTTGGGTGAGCTATAGGTGAGTCGTACTGTGTGAATAAGAGACTGTTAAGCTAAGCTGTAAATGATTGCTGAAATGAGTGTGTTTGCTATGCTATGTGAATGTTGATATGTTGTTATACTGAGTACTAAATTGATTAAAATTTTATGATATACTAAATATGAATATATCACTGTAAGCTGAATCTGTGAATATAGCTATGTGGTGGTATTGCTGAATGTGTTAAACGTTAGTAATTTAAGCTAGTCTATATATTAGAATGGCTAGACCAAGAAGATCTGCTGCAAATCCTCCTCCTGCTGATGTGAACCAAATGGCTCATGCCATGGAGGCCATGGCAGCCATCATTAGCGAGAGTCTAGATATGATTCAGAAGAAGAAGTGCAAATCAAGCCGCCTAACTGCAGACAGCAGCAGCGCCTCGTTTCAGCTGCACCTCTTCCCGAATACCATGGGTTGTCGAGTTCGTAAAGAATGATCCTCCTCAATTCACGGGAGTGGATGGACCGGATCTTTCGAACTCGGATCGTGGAGATTGAGAAGATCTTCCTAACCATGGGTTGCGCCGAGGAGAGAAAGGTGATATATGCTACGTATATGCTGATAGGGGATGCAGAGATGTGATGGCACGGAGCTCATACTATGCTAGAGGCCAGAGGTGAAGTCATTACTTGGGCTGTATTTAGAAGTAGTTTTCTGGGAAAGTTTTTCCCTTCTCATGTTCGTGCTGCCAAAGAACGAGAGTTTCTAAACTTGGTGCAAGGAAACTCATCAGTCTATGAGTATGCAATACAGTTTGAGCGGCTCTACAAATTTTATTCTCACCCGACTTCAGAGGAGTGGAGATATCAGAGGTTTTTAGACGGGCTGAGAACTGACATAAAGAGGATTTTGATCCCACTCAGGATCACGGAGTTTGCTGACTTGGTGGATCAAGCCACCATTATAGAGAGTCTTAATGCGGAGGATGTTGGTGGAGTTGGGAAGGCTCTATCTAGTAGAGCTGCTAGCAGTTATGGTAATGGAGGTAAGGGCGCTAAGAAGGTACTTTTCTTTCTGTATTATTTGATTCTGGAGCCACACACTCTTTTATTGCGGACAATTGTGTGAGAAACTTAGGGTTACTGGTGGGCGATCTAGGATGTGACTTAGTAGTATCGACACCTACTTTAAGTTCAATTAAGACTTCGACGGTTTGTGTTAGGTGTCCCATAGCAATTGAGGGACGAAGATACAAAGTAAATCTTATTTTTATCCCGATGTCAGGGTTAGATGTAATCCTGGGTATGGATTGGCTAACTGCCAATCGTGTGCTAATTGATTGTGGCCGGAGGTGTTTAATCTTTCCTGAGCAGCAAGATCGTGTAGAATTTATTTCTACTCGCCAAGTAGAAACATCTTTAGGTGAAGGAGTATCTTGTTTTGTTGTGTTGGGAGTTATGAATGCAGAAGTGGAGCAAAGCCTTCAGTCAATACCAGTAGTACGAGAATTCCCTGAGATTTTTCCAGAGGAAATTCCTGGAATACCTCCACGTAGAGAGGTAGAGTTTGCTATAGATTTGATTCCTGGAGCTGAGCCAGTGTCTGTAGTACCGTATAGAATGGCGCCAAAAGAGTTAATTGAGCTTAAAGAGCAAATCGAGGATCTAATGCGTAAACAGATGATTAGACCAAGTGTATCGCCTTGGGGAGCCCCAGTTCTCTTGGTGAAAAAGAAGGACGGAAGTTCTAGATTATGTGTGGATTATCGTAAGTTGAATAAGTTGACAATTAAGAACAAGTACCCATTGCCGCGAATCGATGATTTGATGGACCAGCTGAGAGGTGCTAAGGTATTCTCTAAGATTGATTTGAAGTCTGGGTACCATCAGATCCGAGTGAAGGATGAAGATATTCCTAAGACTGCTTTTCGCACTAGATATGGTCATTATGAGTATATAGTGATGCCTTTTGGAGTTACAAATGCTCCAAATTTGTGTTTATGGACTACATGAATCGGATCTTTAGACCTTTCCTGGATCGATTTGTGGTAGTCTTTATTGATGATATTTTAATTTATTCTAGTTTGTCAGAGGAACATGAAGAGCATTTGAGAACTGTACTTAATGTTTTAAGGGAAAAACAGTTGTATGCTAAACTGTCTAAGTGTGAGTTTTGGCTAGAGGAAGTGAGGTTCCTTGGTCATGTTATTTCAGCTAAAGGAATTGCAGTTGATCCTTCCAAAGTTGAAGCGGTGTTGCAGTGGGAAAGACCGAAGACAGCCTCAGAGATTCGTAGTTTTGTGGGCCTAGCAGGTTACTACCGGAGATTTATAGAGGGATTCGCGAAGATAGCTGCACCATTAACACGGTTAACTCGCCGTGATCAACCCTTTGTGTGGACTGAGGAATGTGAGCAAAGCTTTAATGAGTTAAAACAGAGACTAACTTCTTCGCCGGTGTTGATTCTCCCTGATACTAGTCGACCGTTTGAGGTGTACTGTGATGCTTCTCATCAGGGATTGGGGTGTGTGTTGATGCAAGATAAGAGAGTGGTAGCTTATGCATCTCGTCAATTGCGAACTCATGAGCGAAATTACCCGATTCATGACCTTGAGTTAGCTGCTGTAGTCTTTGCTCTGAAGGTGTGGCGACACTATCTTTATGGAGCTCAGTTTGATGTATATAGTGATCATAAGAGTCTGAAGTATTTATTTGATCAGCGAGTGTTAAATATGAGGCAGAGACGTTGGGTGGAATTCCTTAAGGATTATGATTTTCAGCTCCAATACCATCCAGGAAAAGCTAACGTGGTGGCCGATGCATTAAGTAGGAATGTGGTTCAGGCATTCTCCCTAAGAGTCAGTGAAACCCTTTTGGTAGAACAATTCCGAGACCTGAACATACATGTGGACTTATCACCCGAAAAGATTAGTTGTAGCCGAATTATGGTGACTAATAATTTCTTACAGAAATTAAAGATAAACAATTGTGGGATCCAATGTTATGTCGGATTGTATTTCTCTTAGGGACAGATAAGACAAAGGGTTTCAGTAAAGGTGTTGATGGTATTCTCAGATGTCAAGGTCGAGTTTGTGTCCCTAGAGATACTGAATTAAAGAGAGCAATTCTAGAAGAAGGACATAAGGGTAGTCTCAACATTCATCCTGGTGTTACCAAGATGTATCAAGATTTAAAGCAGATGTTTTGGTGGCCGGGCATGAAGCGAGAGATAGCTGAGTTTGTTAAAGCACTTGACTTGTCAAAAGGCAAAAGCGGAGCACCAAAGCCCTCCAGGAGAGTTACAAAAGATGGAAATTACAGAGTGGAAGTGGGACCATGTGACTATGGACTTTGTGTCCCATCTACCTAGAACAGTTAGGAATCATGATGCAGTGTGGGTCATAGTTGATAGGCTAACCAAGAGTGCACATTTCTTGCCAATTAACATGACCTTTAGCTTGGAGAAATTAGCAGAATTGTACATTAGAGAGATTGTCGGGTTGCATGGAGTACCTTCTAGTATTATCTCGATAGGGATCCTCGGTTCACTTCCCGGTTTGGCGAGTTTCCAAGAATCTATGGGCACACAGTTGAGGTTGAGTTCGCATACCATCCGCAAACGGATGGTCAATCCGAGCGTACTATTCAGACCTTAGAAGACTTATTGCGGACTTGCATTGTAGAGCAGAGGAGTAATTGGGAGGATATGCTTCCTTTGGTAGAATTCACTTATAATAATAGCTATCATTCGAGTATAGATATGGCACCATTTGAAGCTCTATATGGTAGAAGGTGTAGAACCCCTATCTGTTGGTTCCAAGATGGAGTACATTTGATGGTTGGACCTGAAATGCTGCAAGAAACTAAGGAGAAAGTTGAACTTATTAGAGAAAAGCTAAGAGCTACCCAAAGTCGACATAAATCTTATGCTGACCGACGCAGAAGATCCCTAGAATTTGAGGTTGGTGATCATGTATTCTTAAGAGTATCACGCACTACAGGTGTGGGGCGAGCCTTAAGAGCCAAGAAGTTAACACCTAAGTTCATAGGACCGTATCAGATATTACATCGTCGAGGACCAGTAGCCTATGAATTAGCGTTACCACCTCAGTTGTCTGGAATACATAATGTTTTCCATGTGTCGCAGCTAAAGAAGTATGTTCCAGATTTGTCTCATGTAATTGAGCCTGATGTTGTGGAGTTACGAGATGACTTATCTGTGGAGGTCCCAGCTGCTCGTATCGAGGAAACTAGAGTTAAGAAACTTAAAGGTAAGTCTATTCGGTTAGTAAAGGTTGTTTGGGACCAAATAACTGGTGATGCCACATGGGAGTTAGAAGAAAGAATGAGAGAGTTGTATCCTCATCTTTTCTCTGGGGAATGAAATTTTCGAGGACGAAAATTTACTTTCGGGGGGAGAATTGTCAGACTTCTAATTTATTATTGAGTAATCTATAATATTTTATACTTGTTCAATGTTAATTGAAGGATTATTTGGTATTGGAATATATTTAGATGGAGTTGAAATTATTTAAAAAAAAAAAAAGTGAACAGTACCGTGTGAACAGTGCAAACCGTGTATGAACAGTACAAACCGCGTATGTAGAGTGACTGCTGACGTCATCGGTGACGTCACATACGCATACAGTGCGTGTACAGTACGCGTGTACAGTGTTTTCCGCATGAATAGTGCCCTGAACAGTATTTTCTGGCATGAACAGTAAGGCGGTGAACAGTGTTTCCCGGCGATGAACAGTAAATTCCGGGATGAACAGTAAATTTCAAAAATTTTCTATGAAAAGGGGGCTTCACACGAAATTTCATTTCTTCACCTCTATCCAAGGTTCTCAAAGGTTCTAAGGCCGTAAACCACCATTTCTCTCATACTAAACCTTCATAAACTTAGATTTCTCGCCAGATCTGAGATTCTACATCTATTCTGAAGGATTGGAAGTAAGTTTCTTTAAGTTTGAAGCTAGATTTACCGTTCGTTTCTCTTCTCCTTCTCTTTCTTATAGAAATTCATGGTGTTCTTAGGAGAAACCCCGTTCTAAAGCTGAATCTTCGGTGAATTTTGTTATAATCAAGTAATATTCGGTAGATCTAGTGTGAATCATCTTTCTGAGGTAAGGGGAGTTTACTTTAACTTATGAACTATGTTTTGAACGGTTTAATATGCTATTTCAAGATATTTTGATATGATTTTGTTAGATCTATTGAATAAAAGCTATTTTCTAAGCTGTAACTGTTGTTAATTAGTTTAAAATGCTGAGATTTTGGCTGATCTATTATAAACTTGCCGTAGTTGAGCTGTTAAAATAATTTTTGGTGGCGTGCATCATGCTGAGATATATGTTTTGCATCATTATAGAGCTGAGTTACATGTTTAGGTGGGTAGACATGTAACGGTAAGTTCATGCTTTGAGCCGTCTTTGTCTTTGTCTGGATCCGTATACCGGAATGGGTCGCTCCGGACCGCTCGGTTCCTTCGGATTACTTAGGTGTGAAACCAGTTGGAAGCCATTTTCATGTCGTGCATTAGATGGGCTGGAAATGCATGGGGTTATTGCCGTGAGAAATATTTTGCTCTATATATATATAATTTTATTTTATGTTTGGTAAGCTCACCCTTGCATTTCTTTCTATGTCGTTGTGTGCGTGTGTATCGCGATGATCGTACGGTGGTACGTGAGCGGATGTAGCAGTGTTACATCTACTTCACAGCCGAGGGCCAGTGAAGAAAAGTTAGAAGCTGGAGTTGAGTAATAATGCATCAAAGTCCTTTTTCTTTATATATGAGACCTCATGTCGAGGGAGTCACGTATTATAATTTTTTGGTATTTTGAATATTATAAAGTAAATGTAATATTTTGTTGATCTGTTGGATATTTGTTGTAAGGAACTTCATTTTTACTTTGAATGAGAAGTGAATTTTTTTATACTTATATTCTCTGCTATTTACCTACTTTAAATAAGTATGTGGTGTAGAAACAATGTTTTCGGTCCCTTATAAAAAAGGGTCGTGACATAATACCCTCAATTTTGTTGTTCTTTTATGGAAAAATAAGAATTTTGGTTTGCTCAAACGAGATAGAGGTTTTTCTTTTTTTAAAAGGGTATTCTAGAGCATTCTTACTTAAGCGAGATAAAATAAGGTTGAGGAGTGACAGGCAAACAGGGAAGTCTCTAGACCCATTCTCGCTCAGGCAAAATTACCTCTCGTTTAGGCGAAAATGTTCTCGCTCAAGTAAAAGTAGCAGAAAAATGAGTAGTTCTGCTATCTGGTTGTATTGCTCAAGCGAGAAAGGTCTCTTGTAAAACTTGCTCAAGCGAGAATGCGCAGGTTTGGAGGAATATTTAAGGAACTTTAACCCTATTATGTTATCAAAGTGGAAAGGAAAATATTGATAAATTATAAGGAATATGTAATGCTAAAATGATGATAAGATATGTGTCATGTGAAAATGCTAAAGTGCTAATAAAATGAATTGTAATGAAAAATGTTGAGAAATTGGATACACTACAACGGAAACGAGCTTTTGAAGCGCTAACATAGACATGGGTTATGAGTCGCTTTATAATAGTATATTTAGAGAGTGGTTAGCATTGAACCTGTAACACTCTGAATTTTGTAATATTAATTATGGATAATTATATAAATCTAAATGTATATTCATATGTGTATTTTTAGATATATGTTGTGAATATATATACATATATATATATATATATGTGTGTGTGTGTGTGTGTGTGTGTGTGTGTAGATGGGTGCATGCATGACTGGTTGGGCTGAAATAGCCTAAGTGTCTAAGTGCAAGACGTGATACTGAGCTTTTCTCGCTATAGCGAGAGGGTCCTGGGAGGAAAGATCAGAACTATCACCTTCTCGTTGTAGCGAGAGACGCCTCGCTATAGCGAGAGAACGACAGTTTGGGGTGCATTTCTGGGTGCAGCAAAAATCAGAGTGCATTTTTTCTCTGGTTTTTTCGCTGTAGCGAGAGGGCGTATCGCTACAGCGAGAATATCTCGCTGTAGCAAGAGTGTCGCGACCAGAAAAGAATTTAAAGGGGGTTAGGGTTCGAGAAGAGTTATTTCTCCCTCTCCCTTCGAAATTCCTTTGATCCTCTCGTTTCCAAAGCCCTATTCCACCGATTAATTGCCTCCAAAGTCGTTTGGGAGCTTAATTGAAGGTTGAATCCGTGTGGGAAATGCTTGGACGTAAGTTTTAATGGTTAGAGTTATGTTTCTCATCCCCTTTTCTCTGTTTTTGTGGTTTCTTTAGGTTCTCATGGAGTTTTTCCATGTGTTTAGGATGAAATCCGTGAGGGGGAGCACTTCTTAGTGGATTTAGCATGTGGGTCTTCAATCCAAGGTAAGGGGATCTATCCTACTCTTTTGTGCATGAATTGTTGTTGTTTTACTAAATATTGTGCTGTGGCTGAGTTAGTGGGTAGGAAATTGCTGAGAAATGTAATGTGGGTCAAGTACCGTGATGTATGAACAATTATGTGTGTTGATCCGAAATTGATGGATGTGGATTGTATGTAACTATTGTGTGATAGAATGAGTATGGGCACTTGTGCCGTATATTTGAATGAATATTGTGAAAATGTGGGTTCAAGAGCATTGTAATATAAACGATAATTGTGGGCTGTGTGCCGTGTGTAAGCATGATTATTACATGCGTGAATGGAATATGTGTGAATGGGTGTGTTAGCGCCATTGTAATGTGCCGTGAATGGTTCAGCGATACACTGGGGATGTGGGAGATGTGGACTGTAGAAATACCTTAGGGAAGAAGAAGTAGTGGTGACATCGACTGCGGAACGGGTGCACCACGGGCTACACACTCTCTTCCTGACTATACCTTTGACCACTATCTTTGTTGAGCGACCCGTGACTGCCCAAGTGGTATCCGTGAGGTGGGAGTAACCGGCGACCATTCATGGTATAAATCTGTGATCACAGTACTATAGTGAGTATGGCTGGTATGCGTATGCTTAGATTTGTGTTTTGTACTTATGGATGTGAATTGCTGCTGTAATTGTGCTTGTTGAATGTATTGGGAAGGTTCTGGAGGTGAGACTCTAAGTTGATTGTGTGTTTTGGGTAGCGTAGAGTACTCACCCTTACATTCATTTTTCAGATAATCAAGACGATCACCATTGACTCAATGAAGGGATGGATGGACTGCTATAGGACTTCATTTTTATTTTAAAATTTGTTATAACTAAACTAGTCTTGTAGCAGTCATTTGATATTAATTTGTAACCCTTCCCTTATTTTGAAGTATTTTATGAAAATTTGTTATTTGAATTTGTGAAATTCTTATAAATTGAAATTAAATTTAAGGTGTTACAGAACCGCTCTCTAAGGTATAGAGCAGTTAATAGAGAATCGCTCTCTAATGTATACGTTTGAGAGTGGTTCATTAGGAACCGCTCTCTAATCTATACTTCTGAGAACGGTTCTTTGTTAACCGCTCTCTAAAGTAACATACTTCTGAGAGCGGTTGATAAAGAACCTATCTCTAATCTATACTTCTGAGAGCGGTTAATAAAGAACCGCTCTTTAAAGTCATTTTTTCTATCGTATATATGAAGCGCGCTCTCAAATTTCTTCGTCTTGCTAACAAAATTGCTCACTTTTAAATCTGTAAGTTCTCTTCGTCTTCTTTATTTTTTATGCGCTAACAAAGTTATTCTTTGTCTCTTTCACTATAAGTTCTCTTACTAACAAAATTTATATTTTATTTATAAATATTATTTAGAATATAAAAGTAATTTTTATTTTGTAATTATTGAGCAATTTTGAATTTTCTGGTTAATTTTAAGTAAATTAGTTATATGCTCAAGCATAAATTGCGTGTAAAAATTTTGGACACTAACTAAAGAATCAATAGTGTTAAAAATTATTTTATAATTATGTTTAGTATATTTCATGATTAATTTTAAATTTTGGGATTTCTATCTAATTGTTTCAATTAATTACAAAAAAATAGTGCAAACCCTATTATTATATTATTATTTTATTACTTTTCTTCCTATTTAAGGTAAGATCAACACACCAAACCACCACTTTTCTCTCTTGACTAACGTGGAGTGCTCTTTTTCTTTTTCAAAGGCTTTGAAATTTCTTTGACTCTAATCTTTTGATTTTTCAAGTAAGTTCATTAAATTTTTTTAATATTCCACCTATTTTTATCATTTTGAACACTTTGAATTGATTAAACTTTTTTTCCCTCTTTTTGGGTGCTGGAACAGTGGCATGAGGGTGAAATTTTGTCTAAAATTTTTGTTTCTAAATTATGTTTTATTCAGCTTAATTCCTCTATGTTTTATAATAAATAATTTTGGTGCTTTTTGTTTTGTTAAAAAAATGCATTTAGGGGATCAAAACCCTTGGTTTAGAGATGTTGTCCTAAGAGTGTTATGAGAATAAAACAATTATTTTTAATCACCTTAGGCTTATAATATTCCATTTACATTATAGAAAACAATTGTAAGACCAATAAGCCTTTTTTATGAAAATTAAAAAATGATAGTTTCAACTCACTAGTAAAGGGTTGGATGATTAATGCCTCTTAACATTGATCATGATTATGTGTGATTATTTGGTTAGGATCGTGATTTGAGAAGTGGTGGAAAGAAGACGTTAGTAAGAAAAATCGGTATACACTTCAAGGTAAGGGGGACATATCTATTTTCAAAGATATAGTAGAAAAATATTGGGAGATGGGATATTTTATTCCTTACTATGTATGTATAAATTATTTGAAGAAATTTATAATTATTTTCATACTTAGTGTATAATTGTTTGATATTCCTTTTTGAGATTGATTTTATGTGTGATGATGCTTCTATGATAATTGTTTGTTGAATTCAATATAAATAATTGATTGCTTAAAATACATGAGGAATGAACTATCATTCATGTGGAGTGAGCATATAGAAGGTATGTTGAAAGTTGAAAATAATTGGAGAATTGTGAAATAAAGATGTTTTAAAAAAAGGATAAATTTGAGATAAAATTTGATGGGTTTTAAAAAGTATTTTAGAAATTGATAAATTAAATTGTGGTTAATTTTCTTCTTAAGAAAATGATTTTTTTAACAAAATCTTCTTTAATTTTCAAGTGGTTTGATCAAAATTTATTTAATAGTTTTTGATATATTTAAAGTATACCTATATACATATTTAAATAATTTAAAGGATTTTAATTCATTTTAAAGTATTATTTTAAATGAGTATTTTGAAATGTAGTGATAATTGGAAAAAGTTATTTGTGAGCGATTGAAATAGCTAGAAAGTTGTGAAATGTGATGATGGTGACTCTCTGCTTAAAATTAGAAGTATATTGGAATTTTCTAACTGTTTTGCAGAGAGAAGAAAATTTGAAAATATCTAAATTATAGAGGAAACTCTGCCAAATTATCGATGGAATTTTTGAAACATATGTTGTTGTTGATTGAAAGGAAATGTTTAATACCTAATTAAAAGACTGAAATTAGGTTCATGCATCATAAGCATGTAATGATGGTAGTGTTGGATGAGGAGTATACAAAACCTAAGGGAGACTCTAGGTTAGTCTTGGGGGTAGTCTAGTATGATTGAGATGGGCAAAGGCCAGGGCTCGCAAACCTGTGCTGTCGGTTCTCACTGCAAAATTGGACAATCCTGACAGAACCCGATGAATTCTCAGAATCAGTTGAGTTATACTTTTGAAACTATTTGATGAGATGGTTATGACTAAGAATAGTTGGTGGCAGTAAACTCCTGATCCTTCCCCGAAAGAAAGAAAAAAAAATGGTTTGGGCCCACATGCATGTGTCAGTATAGTAATTAACTAGGTGATACACAGAATCATACATGGCATGTACATTGTGTGTTGAGTTATTTGCTATTTGCTATAATGATTGTAAATATCTTGACGTGTTTTCTACTGTACTTTGTCTGAAATAGGTTTGTCTCACCCTTTTAGTTGCTATGTGTGTTGTATGTGAATATGTTTAGTAGGTGAGGACACAGATGGCCCGACCACCATACCAGTTCAGCATCTCAGTCAGATATGATCCTGAAGGAAGATGGGGCACGATTGGGAGCAACAATAGTTCACCCATACTGACACTATTATGTTTTTGTTAGATAGAAATGGGTCAGGTCGACGGGCATACCCCATCCCCATCAGGGGTACGCATGAGACTTACTTTTTCATTTCCTTCTAGAGTACAGTTTATAAAGCTCCATGTCCCACCTCCTGTCCCTGTATTATACATATATGTAGGTATAATTACTAGTAGCTAAGAGAAAAGTGGGTTGAAATCCTTAATTGTTAACTTTTGGAGGAAATGGTATTTTTGATTATCATGGTTCTAGGAGAAAAGCCTATAAGGTCATTTTTTGGTTGTTATCTCTGATATTGTGATCCCACTTTATTTTGTATATAATTCAGTTATGTGTATATGTTTATATGACTGGATGACTGTATATTTTGACAAATGATATGTATATATGTAATTGAATAATTAGTGCAGATGATGTATTTAGTTTCTATGTATGTGAACAGACATAAACTCATACATGTAGCTTTCTTACTGCTTAGATTATTTTAATATTATATTTATATTGATGGCGTAATAAGTAGTAAGGTTGTCACATTTAGTGGTATCAGAGCAGTTTGTTCCTATAGGCCTGGGGAAAGGCTTGTTATGCTTGTCTGTGTGCTCTTGTGTTACTATTTTCGAAAGAAGGTGGTGATATGAGATTTAGGGCGTGGATTAATTCCTAGTTTGTTCAGTTTTACTTCACGTATAAGCTATTAATTGATTATATGTGTGTACAGAAATCTATGGTTGGATGAGGAAGAGGTAACGCTAACTTGAACCAATTATTAGAATGAATGGTTGAAGTTCTAGAAAGGCAGGTTGAACTAGTTGGGTATCATGGATTGGAGGCTTTTTGTAATAATAACCCCTTGCAATTCAAAGGAGGTTTTGATCTAGATGGTGCTCAACTGTGGATTAAGGAGTTTGAAAAGATTTTTTGTCGTTATGAAATGCCTTAAGGCAAGCAAGGTTACTTTTGCAACATGTATGTTGGTTAGTGAGGCAAAACACTAGTGGAGATATGCTCGGCAGCAAATAGAAGCTGAAGGCAGGGAGATTAATTGGGAATCATTTAAATGTCGTTTCCTGGAGAAATACTTTCCAAAAGATTTAAGAAGGAGAAAAAAGGTTGAATTTCTGAACTTGAAGCAGGGAAGTATGACTGTAGGAGAGTATGCTACAAAGTTTGATGAGCTGTTGAAGTTCTACCCTTACTTTAACAATAATGGAGATTATTGTTCTAGATGCACTAAGTTTGAGAGCGAGTTACGTCCAAACATTAAGCTTGCAATTGGCTATCAAAAAATTATTCATTTTCCTACCCTGGTGAATAGATGTTGGATTTATGAGGATGATGCGAAAGCAAAATAGGCGCAGTGGAAGAGTTCTAGTCCACAGTAAAACAATCCTAATAGAAGAGGAGATGCTCAAGGAAGAGGGAAACCCTATCAAGTATCACAGAGATATCAAGGATCTTCATTAGGGGGTGGAAGGTTTCAAAACTTTGCTGGAAGTTCAAATAGAGTTGGTGATAGTGGTACTCGGTAATTTATTTGTGGAGGACCGCATTTTGCTCGAGAGTGTTCGCAGAAGAACTATGTTTGCTTTAGATGTGGAAAGTCAGGTCATTTCATTCGTGATTGCCCTGAGATGAAACAAGAGAATAACAACCAGAACAATCAAGCTGATGGCAGCAAAAATAAGAACAACCATCAAGTTGGAAGGCCAAGGACTCAAAGGAGAGTTTTTACGATGAGTGGGGAGGAGGTATCTCAGTCTAACACCATGATATAGGATAAGTGTTTCATAAATGGGAACATCTTGAATGTATTGTATGATTCAGGAGCTTCTCACTCTTTTATTTCTGAAGTTTGTGTGAGACAGTTGAATTTACCTGTTACTATTTTGCCATATGATTTGATTGTTTCTACTCCTGGTAGTAATTCTATTATTACTGCTAGGATTTGTTTGAATTGTCCCATAATAGTATAAAACAAAGACTTCTTTGTAAACTTGTTTTGTTTACCTCTTACTGACTTAGAAGTCATTCTAAGACTAGATTGGTTGTTTGCCAATCGTGTTCTATTAGATTGCCATAACAAAATCATTATCTTTGCTAATCCTGTTAAATCATCTCCTGAGAATTTGATATTTCTATTTGCCAACCAAGTCAATGCTTCTTTGAAAAGAGGAGCTCAGATGTGTAGCGTGTTACTTTCATTGAAAAGGTTGAAGGAATTTACGATAGAGAACTTACCGATTGTTTGTGATTTTCCCAAAGTTTTTTTGAAGGATACTCCTAGGTTACCTCCAGAAAGGGAAGTAGAGTTTACTATAGATTTAATCCCTGGAACTGGACCAATCTCTATAGCACCTTATCGGATGTCACCTTTGGAACTAGCTGAATTGAAAAAGCAACTGGAAGAGTTATTGGAAAAACAATTTGTGCGTCCAAGTGTATCACCTTGGGGTGCTCCAGTGTTATTAGTTAAGAAGAAAGATGGAACGATGAGGTTATGTGTGAACTATCGTCAATTGAATAAAGTAACTATTAAGAATAAGTATCCACTACCAAGAATAGATGATTTGATGAATGGAGCAAGAGTTTTCTCTAAAATTGATTTGAAGTCTGGTTACCATCAGATCAGAGTGAAAAAAGAGGATATTCCAAAAACTGCTTTTAGAACACGCTATGGGCATTATGAATACCTAATGATGTCATTTGGTATAACTAACGCACCTACAGTGTTTATGGATTACATGAATCAGATTTTTCATCCGTATTTGGATAAGTTTATAGTTGTTTTTATTGATGATATTCTAATATATTCCAAGAATCATGAGGAACATGCAGACCATCTTCGTGTGGTATTGAAAATCCTAAGAAAGAAACAGTTATATGCCAAGTTTTCCAAGTGTGAATTCTGGTTAATAGAAGTGAGCTATTTGGTGCATGTAATCAGTAAAGATGGAATTTTTGTAGATCCTTCTAAGGTTGAAACTATTTTACAGTGGGTTAGACCAAAAACAATTACTGAGATCTGAAGTTTCTTAGGATTGGCAAGTTATTATTGGAGATTTATTGAAGGATTTTCAAAGTTGGCATTGCCTTTGACTACATTGACTCGCAAAGGACAACCGTTTGTGTGGACTAGTCAATGCAAAGATAATTTCCAAGAATTGAAGAATAGATTGACTTATGCTCCTGTATTAATACTTCCAAACCCTTATGAGAATTTTAAAGTTTATTGTGATGCGTCAAGGCAAGGATTAGGATGTGTGTTGATGCAGAATAGGAATGTAGTAGCTTATGCTTCAAGGCAATTGAGACCACAGGAGGTGAATTATCCTACACATGATCTAGAGCTTGCTGTTATAGTTTTTGCATTGAAGATTTGGAGACATTATTTGTGTGGTGCTAAATTTGAGGTTTTTAGTAACCATAAGAGTCTCTAGTATCTGTTTGATCAGAAGGAATTGAATATGAGGCAACGTCGATGGATTGAATTCTTAAAAGATTATAACTTTGAACTTCAATACCATCCTGGAAAAGCGAATGTTATAGCGGACGCATTAAGCAGAAAATCTTTACAAGTGTCAACTATGATGATTCGAGAATTGGAATTGGTGGAGCAGATTAGAGATCTAAATATGGCCATGGAACTTACTTCAAAGAGTCTTAAATTTGGAATATTGAAGGTCACTAGTGAATTTTTAGAACAGATTCGCATAGCTCAGCAAGAAGAAAGCATTAATGATTCAAGGTAAAGAAAAAGATTTTCAGGAAGGTACCGATAGAATTTTGAGATTCTGAAGAAGAATCTATATTCCACAAAATGAAGAACTTCATAAGATGATTTTGGAAGAAACCCATAAAAGTAAATTAAGTATTCACCGAGGGTACTACTAAGATGTACCAAGATTTGAAGGAATTATTTTGGTGGCCCAGAATGAAGAAAGCCATAGTAGAATATGTGCAATCTTGCTTGGTGTGTCAAAAGGTGAACGTTGAACATCAGAGACCCTCTGGGATATTGCAACCTTTAGATATTCCTGAATGGAAATAGGACAATATTGCAATGGATTTTGTGAGTGGATTACCGAGGACATCTGCAAGTCATAATGTGATATGGGTAATTATTGACAGATTGACCAAGTTAGCCCATTTTCTACCCACTAATGTTGGTTATTCATTAAAAAGTTGGCCCAGTTATATAATGTCTCCAAAATAGTAAGACTACATGGTGTACCATCAAGCATAGTATCAGATAGAGACCCTAAATTTACTTCAAGGTTTTGGAAAAAGTTACAAAAGGCATTAGGAACAAAGCTCAGACTTAGTTCAGCATATCATCCTCAGACTTATGGAAAATCAGAAAGAACCATTCAATCGCTTAAAGACCTTCTCAGAGCTTGTGTAATGGAGTATAAAGGCAATTGGCATCAATTCTTACATTTGATTGAATTTACTTACAACAACCGTTTTCACTCAAGTATCGGGATGGGGCCATTTGAAGCGTTATACGGTCGAAAGTGCAGAACACCTCTATGTTGGTATAAAATAGGGGAGAATTTTACTTTGGGACCTGAGGTGGTTCAGCTGACTAAGGAGAAAGTTAAAATGATCCAAGAGAAAATGAGAACGGCATAAAGTAGACAGAAAAGTTATTATGACAGAAGAAGGAAGCCATTAGAATTTCAAGAAGGCGACCATGTGTTTCTAGAAGTTACACCTACCATGGGAGTTGGAAGAGCTATGAAATCTCAAAAGCTCACACCTAAATTTATTGGTCCCTATCAGATTCTGAAAAAGATTGGCCTTGTAGCTTACCAAGTTGCCTTACCCCCGTTTCTTTCTAATCTCCATAACGTTTTTCATGTCTCACAACTGAGAAAATATATCCTTGATTCATCCATGTCCTTGAACCTGATACGATACCACTGAAGGACAATCTTACTTATGAAATATCGCTTGTACGTATTGTGGATCAATGAGTAAAACATCTATGAAAAAAAGACATTTTGCTTATAAAAGTGGTATGAAGTGAAACTGATGATAAAAATGCTACGTGGGAGCTAAAGAGCAAAATGAGGGATTCTCACCCCTACCTTTTTTCTTAAGGTACCTAAATTTCGGGGACGAAATTTCTTTGAGGAGGGATGAGATGTAATATCCTCGTTTTTGCTAAACAATTAAGTTATTAATATAATTCTAAGTTAAAGTATAGTTCTTGATTTTTTGGAGAAAATTGAGATAGAATTAACATGAGATGATTTAGATGTGAGGTATATTTTTAAGAAATTTTTGGTAATTTTAATTTTGAAATTTCTAAGTTTCAAAAAGTATCCATTTGTATTAGTTACAATTATTGTATAAAGCTAAAAATAATATTTTATTTTAAAAAAAATAATAATTATAAAAAATTTATATTTTATTTATAAATATTATTTGAAATATAAAAATAATTTTTATTTTGTTATTATTGAGCAGTTTTAGATTTTCTGGTTCATTTTAAGTAAATTAGTTATATGCTCAAATAGAAATTGCGTATAAAAATTTTAGACACCAACTAAAGAATCAATAGTATTAAAAATTATTTTATAATTATATTTAATATATTTTATGATTAATTTTAAATTTTGGGATTTCTATCTAATTGTTTCAATTAATTACAAAAAAATTAGTCCAAATCCTATTATTATATTATTATTTTATTACTTTTCTTCCTATTTAAGATAAGATCAACATACCAAACCACCACTTTTCTCTCTTGGCTGCCGTAGAGTGCTCTTCTTCTTCTTTTAATATTTCACATATTTTTATCATTTTGAACACTTTGAACTGATTAAATTTTTTTCCCTCTTTTTGGATGCTGGAATAGTGGCATGAGGGTGAAATTTTGTCCAAAATTTTTATTTCTAAATTATGTTTTAGTTAGCTTAATTCTTTTATATTTTATAATAAATAATCTTAGTGCTTTTTGTTTTGTTACAAAAATGCATTTTGTAACATCCTTCTTTTAATATATAAATAATTTGCATTTATAACTTATATTGTTAAAACATGATTAGGGAAAAATTGATAAAGACTTGTATATTTGGAATAAATGGTACAATATGAAAATACGAGTTAATAAACTTAACGAATTTACAATATTTCTCCTTAGAAGATTTTCACTGTCAATAAATAAAATACATAAGTGATTTTATTACATTAAATCAAATTTATCTGAGCAATTTTTTTCCCACAATCCCTGCCGAGTATGACCTTAGAATAGATCAACCATCTCTGTTTCTTCTCTTTCATTATCTGAAAATAATCAGTAAGGGTGAGTACTTCCCGCCCCACTAAGTTTCTTTTAATATAAATTAATTACCAGTAATTAGAGTTATAACCTAATATCCTATTTTAGTTTAATAGGGTACAGTCCATATTTACGTTTATCAAATTCAAATACATACAATCATACAATCATCAATTAGAGCACATACCACAATTCACTCATCTTACATACATTTCTATGTTGACCTGTATGTTATTATACATGTGTCATATCATTTCAATTCATATGTCACAATACATATGTCCCAGTAACACCTGTCAATGTACTACAAAACACGTATCATAACAACATAAATCGATCTGCTACGATACATACATAATAATCATATATATTCTATATCATATCCCATTTATAACACTTTTTATCATAATTGCCCCTGGGATCCCTTGAAGACTTCCTAGCATAGATAGTTACTGGTTAGCCGCAACATCACGGATACACATGTGCCGCCCCGACCCCTTTTAGCAAAAGTATAGTCAGGAGCTTCGTTGGGAGATGAGGGTGTGGCCTGTGAATGTTTATTTTTAATAATTTATTGTGCACATTTTTCATTGTTAACATTCACCATCCTCATTTCCTCAAGATTTTCGAAATCTTCTCCTTAACTCTATACCCCCAGTGTATCGATGTACTATCTATACTCATTCTCTTTCTTATTCTCAACATTTCTTATTTCACATTCTTTATATCAATCAGCATGTTATGATTCATGAGTCACACTTTATATAAATTCATGGATTACAATATATATGATAACACATCTTTTCAATGTGCTATAATTTATATCATAATCACTTCGTTTCAAGTTGCGTGGACTCATGTATTATAATCTCGCCTCATATTCTTTCTCAATCATATTCTCATTTCTCATTCATACATCACATGCTTTCACTTTCATTCAACACTTCATTCATTTTTAATTATATTGCGTACATTTCAGTCATCACTTTATACCTACACTTATTGCATCATACCAGTTCAACATATAAAATGGTCATACAAAGTCATATCACGCAACCAATACAATACATCAAACTTATCACAAAGACTACCACATAATGTCACACCATACATGCAATACAATGCGCCGAAGGTCGGACACCTTCGGATTTAACCCAACTCGTATCATCTCAAGGTAGTCTCCTAACCTAGAGTTCATTATTGTATATCTTCTATTACTTAATCCATATACATTCTCTAAGAATCCAATTTCATTTTTCTTAAAGAACTCAAAGTCTTTCTTTTACCTAAAATATCCTTTCACCATAAAATCGTAGGTTTATACTAAAATAGGTTATTCACATCCTCCTAGGGTCGTTAAATACGCATATACAAACTTAAAGCTTGAAAACACTCCCCTTACCTAGTAACGGTTCTTCCCAACTAGTTCTCTGAGTGACCTACGGAGAGATTCCACAATATTTACGGAGAGATCTTTCAAAAGATAAGGTTTCCTAAGTATTTCGAGGTAGAGATCTTAACATGAGAAGAGAACTGAGGAAAAAGGATAAAATAGAGATCTGAGCTCCAAGAAACTTACTTAGATTCGAGAAGAACGGATGTTTGAGCTCAAATCTGAAAGAGATCCAGAGTTATTGGATGTTTTCTCTGAGAAAGGAGAGGGAGAGAATGAAGAGAATGGAGAGGAATATGTGATTTGGTTAAAAATGAAGATTTTAGGGAGAGAGTTCTTTAAATATCTCTCAAACTCGCGACTTTCTCGCTACAGCGAGAAGTTCTCACTACAGCGAAAAAACCAAAAGTTTTTTTCCTTTGCTGTTTGTCATTCTAGCTACAGCGAAAGCTCCTTGCTATAGCGAGAGGACTCCAGAATATTTCATTTTCACCGCCTCATTCTCACTATAACGAGATTTGTCTCGCTACAGCGAGATATCCTATAGTTCACATCAATTAAACACTTCTAATTTCAAATAACATGCAGAAATAACTAACATTAATTGTAATAATAATAAATTACAAAAATGAGGGTGTTACACATTTGGGGGGTTCAAAACCCTTGGTCTAGAGGTGCTGTCCCAAGAGTGTTATGAGGGGAAAATAATTATTTTTAATCACCTTTAGGTTTATAATATTTCATTTACATTATAGAAAACAATTGTAAGACCAATAAGCCATTTTTACGAAAATTAAAAAATGATAGTTTTAACTCACTTGTAGAGGGTTGAATGATTCATGTCTCTTAACATTGATCATGATTATGTGTGATTATTTCGTTAGGATCGTGATTTGAGAAGTGGTAAAAAGAAGACATTGGTGAAAAAAATTGGTATACACTTCAAGGTAAGGAGGGACATATCTATTTTAAAAAATATAGTAGAAAAACGTTGGGAGATGGGGTATTTTATTCCTTGTTATGTATGTATAAATTATTTGAAGGAATTTATAATTATTTCTATACTTAGTGTACAATTATTTGATATCCCTTTTTGAGATTGATTTTATGTGTGATGATACTTCTATGATAATTGTTTGTTGAATTCAGTATAAATAATTGATTGCCTAAAATACTTGAGGAATGAACTATCATTCATGTGGAGTAAGCATATAGAAGGTATGTTGAAAAGAATTGGAGAATTGTGAAATAAAGATGTTTTAAAAACAAAGATAAAATTTGAGATAAAATTTGATGGGTTTTGAAAAGTGTTTTAGAAATTGATAAATATAATTGTGGTTAATTTTCTTCTTAAGAAAATAATTTTTTTTAAAAAAATCTTCTTTAATTTCATGTGGTTTGATAAAAATTTATTTAATAGTTTTTGATATATTTAAATTATACCTATATACATATTTAAATAATTTAACGAATTTTAATTTATTTTAAAGTATTATTTTAAATGAATATTTTGAAATGTAGTGATAATTGGAAAAAGGTATTTGTGAGCCATTGAAATAGTTAGAAAGTTGTGAAATGTGGTGGTGGTGAGTCTCTGCTTAAAATTAGAAGTGTATTAGAATTTTCTGGTTGTTTTGCAGAGAGAAGAAAATTTAGAAATATCTAAATTATAGAGGAAACTCTGCCAGATTGTCAGTGGAATTTTTGAAACATATGTTGTTGTTGATTGAAAGGAAATGTTTAATATCTAATTAAAAGACTGAAATTAGGTTCATGATCATAAGCATGTGATGATGGTAGTGTTGGATGAGAAATATATGAAATCTAAGGGAGACTCCAGGTTAGTCTTGGGGATTGTCGGGTGTGATTGAGACGGGCGAAGGTCAGGGCTCGTAATCTTGTGTTATCGGTTCTCACTGCAAAATTGGACTATCCTGACAGAACCCGATGGATTCTCAGAATCAGTTGAGTTATACTTTTGAAACTATTTGATGAGATAGTTATGACTAAGAATAGTTGGTGGCAGTAAACTCTTGATCCTTCCCTGAAAGAAAGAAAAAAAATGATTTGGGCCCACATGCATGTGTCAGTATAGTAATTAACTAGGTGATGCACATAATCATACATGGCATGTATATTGTGTGTTGAGTTGTTTGCTATTTGCTATAATGATTGTAAATATCTTGACGTGTTTTCTACTATACTTTGGTTAAAATGAGTTTGTCTCACCCTTTTAGTTGCTATGTGTGTTGTATGTGATTATGTTTAGTAGGTGATGACACAGATGGCCCGACCACTGTACCAGTTTAGCGTCACAGTCAGATATGATCTTGAAGGAAGATGAGCACACGATTGAAAGCAATAATAATTCACCCATACTGGCGCTATTACCTTTTTGTTAGATAGAAATGGGCCAGGCCTACGAGCATATCTCATTCCCATCAAGATACTCATTGAGACTTACTTTTCCATTTCTTCTTAAAGTACAGTTTATAAGACCATTTTTATTTGGTTGGCTGATATAAAATTTTATTTTCCATTCATTGTCAAAGTGAACCATTTCTACAACATGTCTTATTTATTAGTTCAAACATTATTTTAGTAAAGTAATTTGTTTGAGAAGTTGGTCAAATAATTGACCGGTTGTTCTTTTTAACTTGTCAGTTTCAGTTTTGATAATGTAACCAATAAATGTATTGTTTCATATGTGAATGGACTCGCGAAGATAATTAAACTAATTATGAAAATAGATAAATTTATAAGATTATGTGAATTGTAATTAATTAAAGATTAAGAAATAAATTAGCAAAAGAAGATTAAGAAATAAAATAAAATATATTTTAAAACTACAAAACTTCTAATTAGAAAATTAGAAAGGTCGATAAAATGTAGATAGATAGTGTTTATTTTATTTTAAACTTATAGCTCGATTTATCAAACAAATTCTTAGTATCATTGAAATTGAATTTTAAATTAAACAAAGTTCTACTGTTTTTATTTGTATCATACCTGTTGGGATTAACCATTTTGTGCATTGCAAAATTCATATACATAGTATATGTGTAGGTAATCAAAATGCTGGCAAATAATGCAATGCCCATGATTTTATTTACAGTAAAATAGTATGTATAGTATAATAAAACTACAGTCAAAGTACGACGTATAAATTTAAAATTAATTAGTATTTAGCATAAACTTAGTTCCAATGCACGATGTAATTGAATTAGTAGATTAATTAAAGTTTAAATTTAAAATATAGTAAAAATTATAGTATGCTTATTGTAAACGTTCTTAGGTCGATGTTTTTCAATTTTTACGAGTGTAGGATTCATGCTTTGTTGAATGAATCCTAAACTGTGTTACCAATTGATAAAGTTTGAAAGAAAATTCCACTCATTATTTAGTAGAGAAATACATAGTTTATAATTTATTGTGTATTACAAATATTTATTTGTTGGACGTTGTTATTGCTGCTCGAGCTTTCTGGTGATCCATACGCGTAAAAGTATCATGGAATCCTGTTCACAATAAGAAAAAGGTTAAGAATAATTATAAGATAAAAGATAAATGTGAATGCATGTGTTAAGGTAAAAGGAAAGAATGGTGGATAGAGATTTACGTGTTGCAATCGACTGATGGGTCAATAGGAATTGGAAGATGAATTTTACAAAGTTGAGGGATTTGTTTTGCTTTGTCAAGATCGACATGCATTTGGTAAGCAGCTTTCTTAAGGCAATTGCACAAATCCCTTCGATTTTGAGTGGTGCTGGCCCTTTGAATAATAATGTTTATTCCTTCACAACACGCACCTGATAGTTGTCCAGAACCAACCAAAAATGATTGACAAGGTAACAATAACGGTAGAGCCTCTAGGCATGTGATCTCATCAATTTGGCTTGTAGAAAATGTTGATAGCATCAAACATAAAGTCATCACAGGCACCAAACGATTCATCATTTTCACCATTTTGCTTCCAATGTGTTTCTATCTTCTTTAGAGTTTGAAGTTGTGATGACCCCTAAGAAGCATGATTGAATTTATAGCTAAGTTGTCATTTTAATTTGTTGTGTGATAAAGGGTAAGTGCATAATAATTTTTTTCTTTTTATTTGTTAGGCTGAAATTAATTTTTATTTTTCTTACATGCTCAAAGTTAACCATTTCTACACATTACTTGTATATTAGTTCGAACATTATTTTAGTAAAGTAATTTGCTTGGGGAGTTTGTTAAACAATTGGTCGGTTGTTCTTTTTACCTTGTGAGTTTCAATTTTGATAAGTCATGTAGATAGTTAAACTAATTATGAAAAGAGATAAATTTCTCAGAGTACGTGCAAAGTAATAATTAACTCAAGATTAGGAAAAATAATATATATTTTAAAACTACAAAACTTCTATCTAGAAAATGAGAAAAATTGATAAAATGTAGATAGAGTGTTCATTTTAATTTTCTTTAATGATGTTGTTCAACTTTAGAAGTCAAGTTTTACAACGTTATAGTTATTTTTTCATATTACTTCCAAATTTAAACAGATGTTATGGCCAAATTTTTCTGTTTTACTCAATTTTTTAATACATTATTTTTTCAAATTATTTTACCAAATTATTTGAAAAATTAATATTAAAAAATTATTATATATTTCTTATATTCCGCTGCTCTGTTTTTTTATTTCTTTCATTCTCCCTTGATGTTTTTCTTCTTTAATTTCTCCTTTATATTCCTTATTCTTGTTTCCACAATAATTTGAGACTCAACCAATAATTCCACAATAATTTGCTCTTATTTCTTATAAGAGCAACCATTTCAAGACTCAACCAATGCGTTTTTTGAGGAAGTCCATGTGTGTCATAGCATGTAGAAAAAAGGTGGAACAATTTGCACAACATTTACTAAATAGAGTGTATAAATCACATCATAAATAGTCATGATTAAAGTATATAAGTCATGTAATTGTTTAAATTTTATAATCATGATTGAATATTTATGTATTATTACATCAGATGTAAAATTTAGATCATAATCAAAGAATAAGTTACGTATTTCTTTTAAGAAATTTAGTAGATATAATTTAGAATATGTTGTTTTTTTCAATTAAGATATCTTTTCAAATTCTTGATTCTTGTCACAATTATCTATTATTAAGATTAGGATTAGTTTCTCCCTCCAAATTTTTCCATTCCAGATGTCATTAATACTTAAACTCTTGTAAGGATTCAATAACATAAAGTTAGGTGCAACTAAGATTATCCCTTGCAAATAGATAATACATCAAATCCCTAGATCTTGGATTTCTTGAGTTTGATTCTTGCATATAGGATTTCTTAACCGATGATATTAATTATATCAACATGAGCACTTGTTGAAATATCCTCCAACATATATATAAACACATCATACCGTAGTTTCGAAAACATAGTTTGCAATCCTAAGTTTCCGCAGCCTTAAACTCAATACCATATCCAACCATATGGCTCCATCAAAATTAATGAAAACGAGAAAACCCACTTTCAAGAATGCGTCCTCTCCGACAACCACCATAAAATCACTTCCAAAAGACATGTTGGTAGAGGTGGTTGCAAGGGTAGCTTCTCATTCTTTCACTGACCTTCACAGCATGAAAATGTGTTGTTGGGATTTTCTTGATGCTTCCGAAGATAGTTACGTTTGGCAACAAGTTTCTCTGGACAAGTTCCCACTAATCCAATGGTTTCCTAATGACAAAGCATTGTCCTTTTTAAAACGTTGCAAGCAAAGCGGAAACATAGAATGTGTGTGCAGAGATGGATTTATAGAATTCTTCTGTCATCCAAACGAAAATATGGGTGATCTTGAAATCTTGAAGGTGGCTGCTGAAAAGGGTCACATGGAAGCAAAATATATGTATGGTATGATATTATTATGCTCTGAAGATGATGAGTTAAGAAGAGAAGGACTTGAACATATGCGTTTTTTGAGGAAGTCCATGTGTGTCATAGCATGTAGAAAAAAGGTGGAACAATTTGCACAACATTTATGGATAAATAGAGCATTAGTGCGAAATCAATCCCCTCTTTGTCGTCATAAGAGTATATGCAATGGATGGAGATTGAAGAAAGGTCGATGGATATTACTGGATGAAGATGATGATGATGATGATTTTCACTCGTGCGAATATTGTCGATGGGATCATGAGTTAAACTTTTTTTGCAATTTATTCAGTGTTGCTTAGTATAGTTTCAGTGAATAATTGTATTTTAAAGCAAGTTTATGTAATTTTTCTTCTTTGCATTTTGCTTATGTAGACACATTAGAGTGGCACATGTACCTGCTTTCTCTTTCTTTCGAATGTTAAAATTTGGCAAATTAATTTTTTTTTTCAATTTGTTTTATGTGTTTTGATGTTTTGATAAACGCTTTCAATTTCTTCAATATTTTTACAAACATGCATCTTGATTGCTTTAGAAAAATTTAAACTCTTAATATTTATTTGGAAACTTATAAAGGATTAATAAAACAAACTGTGGATAACTTTTTTATTTTCATTTTCATTAATATATATAATGATATTCAATCTTTGTGAAGTCATACATTGTAGTTAATTGTTTATTGTTACAACCAAATAGTATAAAAGGAGGTTGTGGCTAAATATTAAATGTTGAGTTTAATATCTAGTCAAATTTTCTTTTAAATTTTATAAATGGAAATTGGTATTTCAATATTTATATATATGCTATTATCAAATGTAATAATGGTTCTCTTAAAGTAAAATTATTTATTAGTAGCAAATAAACAATTCGCTTTAAAAAAATTTAGGATAATTAAATTTTTCATAAAATTAACAAACATATTCTTTTTAGTCCACTTAACAGGTTATTATAAAGTTGAATAAACATATTAATAATAGATCAATAAAGACCGACACAGGTTAAAATGTGTTCTTTATTTCAATTAATCTCATTTAATTAGAATTCACAAACTCTTCTCAATTTATACTTCCCAAGCAAATCACTTTACTAAAACAATGTATAGGCATAATAAGTCTACTAAACAATGGAGAAATTAAAAAAATCTTGTTTACTAATGTGTAAAACTTAAATAAGGTCTCCTTAATTAGGTTGACATGAACCTACGGCATAAACTTTAAATTTTTATCCCAAATTAAATAATTTTTTAACCTAATATGATCAAATCTATTTTACTTAAGTTTGCAAAAACATGTAAAAAAATTAAATTTTAATTATTTTCAGTTGAAAAAAAATTGTGTCCTACTTTCACTTGAAAAAAAAAATCCAACTCTTATAATTTACAGTTGAAAAAAATAAAAAAAATAAAAAAAAATTTTTAAGTCCTCACATCTCACTTGTTATAAACGTTTGACTTATTGACTTCTGTAAACTCAAAACTTTATTTAATTCTAAAATTTTACTATTCATATTGTTATCTAAATATTTTAATTACTTATAGAATCTATTTTACTGTCTCGGTGATTATATCATCAATTGACGGAAGTTTATTAGAGTTAAAATTAATCAAAATCTATCTAAAGTCATCAATGTCACAAGAACTGTTGAATTGTCTTATAATTTTATCAATCGATAAAGAATTTTAAAAAAAATATTAATGTTAATATTATCATTAATGATTTTGCATCTCAGAATGCTTGTAAAACTCATTTTTTAATAATTTTTTATATTTTGGTAGTTAATTATAACATAAAAGTTGTTTGAATAAAAAATATTTTTTTAATAATTTTATTAAAAAAATATATTATTTTAATAAAATTATTAATATATGCTTTTATTTTGTTTATTACTATTTATAATTTTTTTAACTCAAAAAGGTTAAAAACGTTCCTGATTCACGTACTCGGATATTTATCTCTTTTCGTAATTAGTTTAATTATCCACATGACTACATTCACGTATGAACCAATACTTTCATGCTAACATTATCAAAATTGAAACTCACACCATATAATGTTCGGTGAGTTTTTTTATTGCCATGGATATTTGACTCCTATTTTTACTATATTTTTTATTCTTGTAATTAACTTAAAGGTATTCCCTAATGTTAAGAGACATTGAGTACTAATGGCTATCAATATCTGTAATGAGACATTGTAATATCTGAATCCACTCGTAGATAGCTTAAGAATCGACCACATATGCTTAAACATTTTTAACAAGTAAACATCTAATTTAATATTCTATTATACACGAATGTGTTTAAATAGTAACATATTTCTTTCGTTTATTTTGTTGGTGTCCTTGTCACATATAAAGATGAAAGGCGAGTTTAGGTCTCTAAATGAAAATGTATCAAACACAATGGGTCACTGTATAAGTATATTTTTTAAAAAATATTAACTTAATAATTATTACAATATCAATAATTTTGAGTTCATGCATATTTTTATATTTTTTTCTTTCATAAAGTGTCCTAAAAAAATGAATAACAATGACTATAAATATTATCCATGTCTCTTCATTAGAAATATTTTGCACCATAAACAAACTACAATCTCAATTAATGCAAAGAGCTTATATCCAAAATTACTTAATAATTTAAATTTATTTTACTTAAATTTTATTTTAATTTTATTTAATTTGACTTTGTGCATTTGGTTATGTCTTTAATATTTTCAAAAATTTCATAATTATTATAGTTTAATGTAATTGTATTAATATTTATCTTTTCTATATTATTTTGTTATTATTTAATTTTAAAATATTTAATTATTTCCAATTTAATTGTTTAAAATAATGTTAATTGTAATATATATATATATATATATATCATTGATTTGATTTGCAATTCTAGAATATCAATTGTATTTAGAATACTAAAGTGTTCCAACTATTTCTAAATTATTGATTGTGATTTATCAAATGTAAACAAATTTATAATAACTTGAAAACATACAAATTTAAATTTTTTTTATTTTCAGAAAAAAAAAACATTAAAGTTTGCTACATAAATATAAAAGTATCAATCTTTCTTATAATAAATTTATAAGAAATAAATATATGTGACAAATACACTTACTTTAAGTATAATTTACACCCATCAGTTGTTAAAATCAAGACAAATTTAATTCAAAATAAATAAGCCTATGGATTTTCCAAGTAGCCGATACACATGGTTATTCTTACTAATTTGTCAGATTTAGGGGAAGCAATTTTTTTACACAAGTCTTTAGAAAGATTTATTAATTATAGAATTTTGTAGAACCAAAAAAAATATCATAGAACTAACAATAAGAAAAATATGCTTTGTTTTTTTTTTACATATTTTTAATATATAAAATATTTTCACATATTAATAAATCATTTCATTTCACTGAGTATCACTATTGTGATGCAAAACAATCATTGTCACAACATCAACGATTTAAAGATTCCAGAACCACTATCGATCAAAATTGACGTTTGCTTTCCTTTATAAATTTATAAAATTCACCCTGAAACAAATATACTTATTAAGTAATCATATATATTTCTTTATTATTATCATCATCCAAGTTTTGGATTCAACTCATTGCAAGTAAAAATGATATTGATTGTTATTTTACAATACACCTTAAGCCTTCAACAATGACATTAATTGATTCTCGAATGAAATTTGAGGTAAATATCAACCTTATAAAACATCCATTAAAAATAAGCCATTTTCTTGGGGGGAAAATTTCTTTCAAGTCACTTATAAACACTATTTTTCTTTTCGAGTTGCGGCAATCCATTTAGATAACATACAACTGTTTGTGAAAAATATAGGGAACTAATTGACAATTAATAATCAATGAAAGATAACAGAATATTAGAGTCCTAAATTTTGGACCACAAAATGCAGTTGTTAATTTTGGACAATTGTCAATTTTCTGAAGATTTTATATGCTTGCACTATATTTGTCGCTAATCCAATTTTATATTAACTATATTTTTTCGTTGTTTATGTTGTTATAGTTTTGAGTAAGTTAGCTTCAAAAAAAGATATGATCCCATTTATTGAAAATATTATAAATTTTGATCTTACTCGTGTTGGATTTATTAATATTATTGTTATAATTTATAAGATATGGTTTGTCTTATTTGTGAAATTCCTTTTAGGGGTTAATATCTTATATGACATAAAGAGGTTTTGAGCTATAAAATGCCAATTGAGTACTTATAATTTCTTTAGTTTTGGATGGAAAGTATGTAATTACTTATGAAATTATTCTTTTGTATCGTTTTAATCTTTTGTATATTGTACTATATATGTTTATTTGGAACTACTTCACTAGTTTACATGTAAAAGTAATATATTTATCGAGTTTGGATTTTTTACAAGAAAGATATATGAGTAAATATTCAGTTTAGTCTTTAAATTTAAACATTTAAAATTTTTGTCTTTAATTTTACAAGAATCTTACCTTAATCTCCAACTTTACAACATAATATTTATTTTGGCTTTTTATTTATAAAATAAAAGTAAAAAATAAATAAAATGAGTATTTTATTTAATATTCAAATTAAAGTGAGATTTTAGAAGTTATAGAAAAAAGTGATAATGCTTAGATTAAAATAGACAAGATAAATTGTGAATTTAAGATTCACAATGAATACATTACTACAGAGTTGAGATGTTATTGTTATAGCATTGTTGCATTATAATATTAGTGACATTTAGATATTAATGTTGATATTTTGGTATCATATATTATTTTGTACTCAACTGGATCTTATAGCAAAAATTTCTTGGAGATTTTAATACTTAGTCTCATTGAAATTGAATTTTAAATTAAACAAAGTTGTACTATTTTTATTTGTATCACATTTGATGGGATTAACCATTTTGTGCATTGCAAAATTCATATACATAGTATATGTATAGGTAATCAAAATACTGGCAAATAATGCAATGCCCATATTTTTTTTACTGTATAATAGTATGATTGTGAACCGTTATACTGTAGTATAACAAAACTACAGTCAAAGTAGGATGTATAAAGTTTGAAAGAAAATTGCATAGGAAAAGTCAATGGAAGAAATATTCCACTCATTATTTAGCAAAGAAATATATAGTTGCTAATTTATTGTGTATTACATATATTTATTTGTTGGACGTTGTTATTGCTGCTCAAGCTATGTCGTGATCCATACCCGTAAAAATATCATGGAACCCTGTACACAATAAGAAAAAGGTTAAGAATAGTTATAAAATTATGGATAAATGTGAATGCATGTGTGAAGGTAAAAGGGAAGAATGATGGATAGAGATTTACGTGTTGCAATCGATTGATGGTACAACAGGAACTGGAAGATCAATTTTACAAAGTTGAGGGAGTTGTTTTGCTCTGTCAGGCTTGACGCCAATTTTGGAAGCAGCGATCTTAAGGCAATTGCACACATCCCTTCGATTTTGAGTGGTGCTTGCCCTTACAAAAACAGTGTTTGCTCCTTCACAACACTGACCTGATATTGCTGCAGAACCAAGCAAATATGGTTTACATGGTTCCAATAACGATATAGCCTCATCGCATGTGATCTCATCAATTTGGCTTGTAGAAAATGTTGATAGCAGCAAACATAAAGTCATTACAGCCACAAAAACATTCATCATTTTCACCATTTTGCTTGCAATGTGTTTCTATCTTCTTTGGAATTTCAAGTTGTGATGACCCCTAAGAAGCTTGATTGAATTTATAGCTGTCATTCTAATTTGTTGTGTGATAAAGGGTAGGTGCATAATAATTTTCTTTCCTTTATTTGTTTGGCTGTAATTAATTTTTATTTTCCTTACATGCTCAAACTTATCCATTTATGCAACATTTCTTATTTTTTTGTTCAAACGTTATTTTACTAAAGTCATTTGCTTGGGGAGTTTGTTAAACAATTGGTCGGTTGTTCTTTTTAACTTGTGGCTTTCAATTTTGATAATGTTAGCATTGAAGCATTTGTTCATATATGAATGCACTCATGAAGATAATTAAACTAATTATGAAAATTTCTAATTAGAAAATGAGAAAAGTTGATAGAATGTAGATACAGTGTTTTTTTTTTTAATGATATTTTAACAACATTATGGTTATTTTTTTTATTACTTCCAAATTTAAACAGATTTTATGGCCAAAATTTTTTTTTTATTTTTATTCAATTTTTTTAATATATTATCTTTTTCAATTTTTTTACAAAAGCATAGGGATTAGGTAAGAATAATAAATAGATTTTCTTCAAATAATTTTGTTTTGGTTGTATCTTTTCGTAAAAATGGACAAAACAGGCTACCTAGATAATCTGGGTTGGCTTGTTGCATGCAATAGGTTTAGATCATGTGCAAAAAATTATATTTAATTTGGTCTTTTGAAAATGCTAAAAACAATTGAAATTTAACTTTTTCTATGAAGTAATATTGGAATTGATCGTATTTGGTTAAAAAATATTTAATTTGGACTAAAATTTTTAAATTTGTGCCCTATATTTTATCTTGTAGGTTTATGTGAACCTTAATTATAATTTTTTTTCTTAAAACTTTGTTTGAGAGTTTGGAGAGAGAGGAAGGAGAAGGTTTTGAAGGAAGAAGGAGTGGGAAGGAGATTAAATTCTTTTATTATTTGGATGTTTAATATTGAAAAGGAAGGGTGTTAGGGAGGTTTAATTATATAAATTATTTTAAAATTAATATTTTTTGAAAACTTTTAAAAAAAATTTATCACTTGAAAATTTAGTTTTTTTTTTTTTGAAAAAAGTTAAAATCTTATTTGTAAAATAATATGAAAGAGTGAAAAAGAGAAAACTCAAAAAACAAGTTTTTAGAGGATTTAAAGATCCTCCAAAACCTTCTCCTCTTAATTAAGCAACTTCAAATAAGATTAAACTCCTTCTAATCGATTCTCTCTCTTTCTTCTCTTTCTAAATCTAATTCTCAAACATAGACTTAGTAAATAAGATTTTTTTATTTTGCCATTTTTTTAATAGACCTGTTATGCCTATTCATTTATTGCGAGAATCGTTGGGTTCATTACATTTGACGTATTGTGTGATTTAACACTAGTGGACCTCATAATTTTTTTAAAAACATCTTATTAAGTAGGTTAGAAAAGATGTGTGTTTATAAACTACCATTAGTCTCAACTCTTATTTGATATAGGACTTTGAGCAATAAAACAATAATTTATAGAAATTATGTTGCTCTCCTTTATGCACATTTCTACGTTAATTAAAAGCTTATAATTTCTCACTTAAACATGTTTATAGGCTATTCAAGATTCACACGGTGCATAAAATATTTTTCTAACATGATATCAAAAACTTATTTAATTTAAATATTGAACTTATTCAAATACATCCAATCTTGTTGAGACCCTGTAATCTATCTAGTTTGAATGTTGGCTGCTAATTCACGCACCAAATATTTAGTTCTGGGAGTAAATAAAATGTATTAAGATATCTTATGTTAATTAGAAAGAAGTCAAAAAAATACTTCTTGTAAAGTCTTAGATAATTCTTCTCTTATAAGATAACTTTTTGGAATAAGTTAAACCTAGATTTTTGAACAAGTGCATATCACATTGCTTTGTTCAAGTTAATTATTTTGAGTTTAGAATTTAACCTTTCTTGCCCTTGGTTTTTATGATTAATCTAAATTATTTTGATCATACACTCACCTCATCCCACACATTTTCCATCTATATTAGATGTTTTTGAATGAAGTTTTAAGACTCAATTATTTGTGTTTAACCTCACTAACCAATGCATTGTTTAAATAGATTTGTTAATTAAACCATTAAAAAATATATTGAATATGACACCATATATAATTAAAAATTATATCGGTTTATATGTGAATGGGCTCATATAGATAATTACACTAATTATGAAAATAGATAAATTTTCCAGAGTACTGAATAGTAATTACCTCCAGATTAGGAAAAAATAATATATATTTTAAAACTACAGAAATTTTAATTAGAAAATGAGAAAAGTTGATAAAATGTAGATAGAGTGTTCATTTTAATTTTCTTTAATGATGTTGTTCAACTTTAGAAGTCAAGTTTGACAAAATTATAGTTTTTTTTTTATTACTTCCAAATTAAACAGATGTTATGGGCAAATTTTTTTTAAGTCAAATTTTTAATATATTTTTTTAAAATTATTTCACAAAATGAAAAGCATTAGAAAAGGATAATAAAGATATTTTTCTTCAAACAATTTTATTTTGATTGTATCTATTAGAAAAGCCAGAGAAAACAAGCTACCTAGATCATTTGGGTTGGCTTGTTGTATGTAATAGGTTTGGGTTATGTGTAATATTCTCAATTTTGTTGTCCTTTTATTGGAAAATAAGAATTTTGTTACAAGATTTCTCACTCAAGCGAGATAGATTTTGCTCAAACAAGATAGATTTTTTTTTAAAAAAAGAAGGCTTTCTAGAGCATTCTCACTTAAGCGAGATAGAATAAGGTTGACTCAACTATATTCTCGCTCAGGCGGGGAGTCATAAGCAAACAGGGAAGTCTCTAGACCCATTCTCGCTCAGCCGAGATTGTCTCTCGCTTAGGCAGAAATGTTCTCGATCAAGTAAAAATAGCAGAAAAATGAGTAGTCTCGCTATCTGGTTATCTTGCCCAAGCGAGGAAGGTCTCGTGTAGAGCTTGCTCAAGCGAGAATGCGCAGGTTTGGAGGGATATTTAAGGAACCTTAACCCTATTATGTTATCAAAGTGGAAAGGGAAATGTTGATAAATTATGAGAAATATGTAATGCTGAAATGATAATAAGATATGTGTCATGTGAAAATGCTAAAGTGCTAATAAAATGAATTGTAATGAAAAATATTGAAAAATTGGATGTTATACGAAACACTGAGACATTGTATAGATAGTTACAGAGATACACTGAGAGTATAGAGTCTGAAGAAGATTTTGGAAAATCTTAGAAAATGAGGGAGTAAATGCTAATTGTAAGAAAGTGCACAATGATTTGTTGAAAGTAAAAGTATTCACAGGCCACACATTTATTTTCTAACGAGACTCCTGACTATACCTTTACTGAAAGGAACTAGGGGAATAAATGTTAAATCTGTGTTGTTGCCGCTAGCTAGCAACTATCTATACATATATAAGACTTCAAGGGATCTCAGAGACAATGGATGTGAATTTGTGATGTGTGTTTGTAATAAGTGAATCATAGCATATTAATTAGTGTAATTAAAATATAGATATTGAAATATATAGACTGGTATAATCATAATGCATTAATTAATATGGTTGTAATGCACTTATGACATACTGCTAGGCATGAAAATAAATGAAGTGGTGTGAACCTAGTATATATTTGAAGTAATAATGATGTGATGGATAATCTATTAATATGCTATAACATTTGTTAATATAATGTATGATATGATATTATGTTAGTGCATATTGTATAATCTAAAGTATAAATAATATGATTGTTGTTGCTATAATTTTATTAATTTAGTATTGAAACTAGTATTATTTACTGTATTGGCACAAATTTATGTCTCCTTTGTTAATTTGGTTGATTCTTAAATCAACGAATTATTGAGAGCGTGAATGTTCACCCTTACAACCACTTTTTGAGGAATTGAAATGAATGATGATTCGCTCTATGATCATATTCTTATGTAAGGAAAATTCTGCTTTATAGGCTTTAAATTGTATTACGGTTTTAAAAGTTTTAATTAAGTCTTAGTTAAAAATTAATTTTTTGTATGTAAATAATGTGATGATAAATTTATACATTTAAAAGGTTTGATAAAGATTATTCTTAATAATTATTTGAATTATAAATATAATACTTGGCAATTAATTCTATCAATCTTAACTGTTTTTATGTTGAATTTTAAATTCTAAAAAATGTATTTATAATGTTTTTGCAATGTATCATCAAAGAATTCATTTACAAGAAAGTTTTAATGTCACCACATTTTCATACTACTTGTTTTAAGAAAAATTAAATTTATTCCTTTTAAATTGTCATAATTTATTATATAAATTGAATACAAAATTAGGAGTGTTACATTATGTACAAAACTTATATTTAATTTGGCCTCTAAAAAATATACTCAAAACAATTAAAATTTAATTTTTTACATGTTTTTGCAAATTTAAGTAATATTAAACCTGAATGAAGGCTATAGTGAGTTAGTGTAAGTATATAACTTATGAATAAGTATGTAAAATGACCTGATGTAACATGTTATATGTAACATCCTTTTAAAATTTAAATAATTTTCTACTTTAAATATATAATTTTAAATAAAACGTAATTGAAATCATAAAGGATTTAAATAGTTTTAAAAAAATTTACAAATATATGAATTTAGACCAATAAAAATTAGTAAATTTAAAAATTTTGTATATGTATGAATCTTATTCATAATAGGAATAAAATGTGCTTTCATAATTTAAAATTTATAATTGAAGTGAAAGATGATATATATATATATATATATATATATATATATATATCAAATTCATAATACAAACGAAACTATCTTTAAGTAAATTAAATTTCTAACTAAAGCAGAATATAAGTTAAAATTTAAAGTAATTAACTATTAAATATTACATATACAGCTTAAATCATTATTTACAATAGAGTTTATCTATGAAAATATGAATTCTAAATAGAAACTTAATATTACTATATTCCTCAAAACAAGTTAAATTCTAACAGAGCAGTTTTTTTCGTTATAATTCATTGTGAGTATAATCCTAGGATGGTTCTATCTTTTTTTATCTCATCATTACTTATTGAAAATATTTATAAGGGTGAGCATTCTTTGCCTCAATAAATTCTCATTTTATAATATAATAAAAAATAATACAAAAAATATTTTCTAATACATCATACATTAAAATAAAAATAACTTTTTTTACAATTATAATCACACAAAGATTACTCATAGATATTATTTCACATTTAATTAAATACAATCATTCAATCTTTGAACTCATGTAATTTTATACAATTCAATTATGAGAGATTTATCAAATAACGATACTCTAGATGCTCACGACCCTTGATTCGTTGTTAATACCCTCAAAATTAACCATTTCTACAACACGACTTGTATATTAGTTTGCACATTATTTTAGTAAAGTAATTTGCTTGAGAAATTGGTAAAATAATTGAAACTAATTATTTCTAATAAGAACCAATACTTTAATGCTAACATTATCAAAATATATTGAAACTAATTATTAAATTAATTATGAAAATTGATAAATTAATAAGAGCATATGGATTGGAATTCATCCTATCAACAATATTTAGGGAAAAATAAAAAGAGAAAGAGAAGAAGATATGGAAGTGACTACCATGGAAGTTATAGAGCTGGAGTTTTTGTTCATTCGCTATGTTTTAATGGGATATACTTTTATTTTTAATATTTTGTTTATTTTATATTTTTAAATATTATGAACCATATGTTATAAGCATTTTAAGTATAATAGGGACATGAGATGATCAAGTAAAATTTTGTAATGATATTTTTTGAATGATAAAAAATAAAGAGGTATGTACTTTATTTTTTTTTACTTTTGTATCTGCTTCTCTGTTTTTTTATTTCTTTCATTCTCTCTTGATGTTTTTATTCTTTAACTTCTCCTTTATATTCCTTATCCTTGTTTCCACAATAAGGGTAAGTGCATAATAATTTTTTTTCTTTTTATTTGTTAGGCTGAAATTAATTTTTATTTTTCTTACATGCTCAAAGTTAACCATTTCTACACATTACTTGTATATTAGTTCGAACATTATTTTAGTAAAGTAATTTGCTTGGGGAGTTTGTTAAACAATTGGTCGGTTGTTCTTTTTACCTTGTGAGTTTCAATTTTGATAAGTCATGTAGATAGTTAAACTAATTATGAAAAGAGATAAATTTCTCAGAGTACGTGCAAAGTAATAATTAACTCAAGATTAGGAAAAATAATATATATTTTAAAACTACAAAACTTCTATCTAGAAAATGAGAAAAATTGATAAAATGTAGATAGAGTGTTCATTTTAATTTTCTTTAATGATGTTGTTCAACTTTAGAAGTCAAGTTTTACAACGTTATAGTTATTTTTTCATATTACTTCCAAATTTAAACAGATGTTATGGCCAAATTTTTCTGTTTTACTCAATTTTTTAATACATTATTTTTTCAAATTATTTTACCAAATAATTTGAAAAATTAATATATTAAAAAATTATTATATATTTCTTATATTCCGCTGCTCTGTTTTTTTATTTCTTTCATTCTCCCTTGATGTTTTTCTTCTTTAATTTCTCCTTTATATTCCTTATTCTTGTTTCCACAATAATTTGAGACTCAACCAATAATTCCACAATAATTTGCTCTTATTTCTTATAAGAGCAACCATTTCAAGACTCAACCAATGCGTTTTTTGAGGAAGTCCATGTGTGTCATAGCATGTAGAAAAAAGGTGGAACAATTTGCACAACATTTACTAAATAGAGTGTATAAATCACATCATAAATAGTCATGATTAAAGTATATAAGTCATGTAATTGTTTAAATTTTATAATCATGATTGAATATTTATGTATTATTACATCAGATGTAAAATTTAGATCATAATCAAAGAATAAGTTACGTATTTCTTTTAAGAAATTTAGTAGATATAATTTAGAATATGTTGTTTTTTTCAATTAAGATATCTTTTCAAATTCTTGATTCTTGTCACAATTATCTATTATTAAGATTAGGATTAGTTTCTCCCTCCAAATTTTTCCATTCCAGATGTCATTAATACTTAAACTCTTGTAAGGATTCAATAACATAAAGTTAGGTGCAACTAAGATTATCCCTTGCAAATAGATAATACATCAAATCCCTAGATCTTGGATTTCTTGAGTTTGATTCTTGCATATAGGATTTCTTAACCGATGATATTAATTATATCAACATGAGCACTTGTTGAAATATCCTCCAACATATATATAAACACATCATACCGTAGTTTCGAAAACATAGTTTGCAATCCTAAGTTTCCGCAGCCTTAAACTCAATACCATATCCAACCATATGGCTCCATCAAAATTAATGAAAACGAGAAAACCCACTTTCAAGAATGCGTCCTCTCCGACAACCACCATAAAATCACTTCCAAAAGACATGTTGGTAGAGGTGGTTGCAAGGGTAGCTTCTCATTCTTTCACTGACCTTCACAGCATGAAAATGTGTTGTTGGGATTTTCTTGATGCTTCCGAAGATAGTTACGTTTGGCAACAAGTTTCTCTGGACAAGTTCCCACTAATCCAATGGTTTCCTAATGACAAAGCATTGTCCTTTTTAAAACGTTGCAAGCAAAGCGGAAACATAGAATGTGTGTGCAGAGATGGATTTATAGAATTCTTCTGTCATCCAAACGAAAATATGGGTGATCTTGAAATCTTGAAGGTGGCTGCTGAAAAGGGTCACATGGAAGCAAAATATATGTATGGTATGATATTATTATGCTCTGAAGATGATGAGTTAAGAAGAGAAGGACTTGAACATATGCGTTTTTTGAGGAAGTCCATGTGTGTCATAGCATGTAGAAAAAAGGTGGAACAATTTGCACAACATTTATGGATAAATAGAGCATTAGTGCGAAATCAATCCCCTCTTTGTCGTCACAAGAGTATATGCAATGGATGGAGATTGAAGAAAGGTCGATGGATATTACTGGATGAAGATGATGATGATGATGATTTTCACTCGTGCGAATATTGTCGATGGGATCATGAGTTAAACTTTTTTTACAATTTATTCAGTGTTGCTTAGTATAGTTTCAGTGAATAATTGTATTTTAAAGCAAGTTTATGTAATTTTTCTTCTTTGCATTTTGCTTATGTAGACACATTAGAGTGGCACATGTACCTGCTTTCTCTTTCTTTCGAATGTTAAAATTTGGCAAATTAATTTTTTTTTCAATTTCTTTTACGTGTTTTGAAGTTTTGATAAACGTTTTCAATTTCGTCAGTACTTGTATATTAAATTCTAATAAGAGATGGCTCTAATTGTTTATCTCATGTTACAATAATAATAAGTTTTTATTTTGACATCTATACATATACGTGTATAATATAATAGTGATACATCAATGCAATTCAAATATAAAAATATTATTAAATCGATATATGTTATTTATATGATAATATATTACATAATAATTTTTTAATTTATATGTTTAATTGAATACAAGAAATGAATAAATATATTTTTTAATATTATAAGTAGAAAATAAATATATTATATTTATTTTTTATTAAATGTGATCATATATTTCATTTAATGAATTAATTATAAAATATATAAATATTACTTTTATATATAAAAGAAAAATTTTATTTAAATTATTAATATTTTTTATTTTTAACTTTTAACTTCCAATTTTATTGAACTCAGTCGCATTCTTTTATATAATTTTTTTTATGGTTAACTTTCACATTCATTTACAAGAGGAAGATCATGAGAGTTGTTGAATCATCGTCATTGTAAATTTGTTGAGATAGACAAAGTTTAAGCCATTTAATAATAATATGTTTTTATTAAAATATGGATAATTTATTATAACTTTTTTATTTTTAATATAACTAATATTTTTAATAAAAATACTATATTTAAAAGGTTAAAGATATTAAATAATAAATTTTTAATATTATTAGTACATTAGATTTGATAATATTTATAATTTTTCATAAAAATTTATTGTAAATAAGTTCAGATTTTCTTATTTTGATAAATGGATTCGGTAGGAGAAAGAAGAGAATAAATGAGCTTAAACTTAAGTGATTTATTAACACAAATACTAGATATAAAAAGTATAAAAAAATTTGTATTTTAAAGCTTTAAAATTATAAAATAATTCGAAAATTTTTACTTCACCAGAAAGTTTTTGTTTCTACGTATCTTTTAGATACAATAGAGAAATTAAATTCATGAAGTTTTTTTTTTAAAAAATTGAGTTTGAATAAGTTTTAAATATTTTTTTTATTCTTAGAAAAATCAATAAAGATTTTATTTTTAAAATATTAATTTTATTTGAAAAGTGATTTTTTTTATTTTTTATTTTATTTTGAAAAGAACATCTTTCAAACAATATCTAGTTTGAATGATTAAAAGAAATATTTTAAAATTTTAAAAAAAATTAAATTTAGAGAAAATTAAAAAAATTACTTCTCTTCTTATTTTAGAAATAAATTTATTTTTATACAAAATTTAAATTAGCATATAATTACTTAATAAATTCTTATAATTTAAGTAATATTAAAAGTGAATTTACCACTTTCTCGATATCACTTGACTATTGTATGAATTTAAAATATAATAAATAAGAAATAATAACATATAAAAATAAAAAAATATTTTAATAATTTGTGCATGAATTATTATATTTTTAAATTTAAGTAAAAATTATAAATATAATTTTTATAGAACTTAACAAGTGACCACTCAATAAATTTTTGTGATGCAAATAATTTTAAAGGTAAATTAATCATTCAATTAAAACACTTGGTAGTTGCATAGATTCAAAATTATTTTAAAATATTTTTTATGACTTAATTAAATGTTTAGTCATTACAAAAGTCATATAATTTGAACTTAATTTTTATAAAATATTTTCTTAAGATATAGTTTTACTTTTTAAAAATTATTCCTTAATTCCTCTAAATAACGTGCTCTATTAAGATATTGCTAAATATTAATTTTTTATTAGACTACATAAACTAAATAAACTAAAAATAGTTACGAAAAAGCACTACTAAAAAACCTGCAAATATAAATAGATTTACAGATAAATTTTTTTTTTATAGACAAATTTTAGTATTACAAACGAATTTATAGACGGTTACGTCCGTCTGTAATATGCGTGTCAGTAAATAATTACAAATGGATTTTAAAATTCATCTGTAATTTATAAACAAAAAAAATTATCTGTAATTCATTTATGAAATTTCAAAAAAATTGTTTCATTTTTTTATAAACATAATTATTCCTCGCTGCTCCTAATTATCAAAATTTATAAACATAATAAAAAGTACAAAATTATATATTTAAATTAGAAATTATTTATAAAATGTAAAATTAAAATGTTATTACAAATGAAGAAGTAAACATCTAAGAAAATAATATCAAAAATAAAATAACATTGTATATTAGTAATAATTGATGTGATAATTTTTTGAAAAGTATCGTCATTAGTAGAGGAGGAGTCAGAGGAAGAATGATGCATAGAGCTGAAGATTGGTGGTGTTAGAGCTGGTGGAGGAGCAGGAAGAGGTGTAGAGGTGCTTGCTCTCATGACCTCAAAGTATGCATGCATCTGCTGCATCTGCTGCATATGCTGCTACTGCATCTGTTGCTACACCTCCCTCTGCATTCTCGATACCACCTTCTTCTCCATTTCTTTGTTCACTTCTTCTTCCATGAACTTTCCTTGATCTTCCACATCTCATTTTGCTTCTGCAGTTATTCATTGAGGGCATGGACCTGAGTGCAGATCATGTCCTCCACTTCCTCAGGTATAAGAGAAGGGGCATCTCTAGTGACAAATGCAGGGGACATGGAGTTTGTAAAGTGGCTCCCCATGCTATAAATGCAGCCTTTATAAAGGCCACCCACCATCTCTAACCATATAGTATCCTCATCAACTAACTCTGGATCCTGAGAAGATGCCTCCTCAAGCCTTTGAACATAGTCATCCTATAATTTAATGCAGATAATTATATATTAGTCTCAAAAACTATTTGATAAATCATTAATAATAACATATAGTGTCAATAAGAATGACTCACATACCAAGTTCGCTTTAGTGCCAACTAAAGTCATAGAACTATTAGTATGTAATGATCCTCCTTTTAAAGATGTCCTGTTTGTCTTGTTTTTTACGGAAAAATTTTTAAACTCATCCGTACGCCAATACTCCTGCAAGACATGAAGGAGGTTGGGTGCTATCAAATCAACATATGATGGATCCTGACAGGCCTCAGTGTACATCTGTCTTAGTCGCTTTGCAGTGTAACTCTTCTAATGAAATTGTATTTATGTAGAGCAACTTCTCTATTCTTCTCTAGGATGAAAAGATGATTATTTATTTTAAATTTAACTTACCAAGTAGACCTATCCTATCTTAAAGTTGGAAGCGATCTCGATGATGCTTAGGTCTGTGATAATTGCTGCCCACTTATAGTTGGGACAGTAGTGGATCCCTCACCTATGCCCTGTGTAGAAGGAGGTTGTGTGGTATGTGTAGTCGGCAGTGAAGAGGAAAGAGTAATATATCCAAGGTTAGGCATCATGATAAACTGCTCTTGTCCTTTATCCTGCGAGGGTTGCATAGTAACTGGTGTGAAGGTGGAAGTGGAAGTAGTGGGTGAAGGAGTGTTGTCACGATTAGGATGCTGAGCAATAGACTTTTTTTACCATTACCTGCCATATCTGAATAAAATATAATACATGTTTAGAGACCAAATACACAAATACACAATATTGTATTAACGTTTTATTTTACATTACACAAATTTCTAATATAAATTTTGGCAGAATCTCCCCTAATATATGAATATTTCCTTATATTTGTTTACACTTAATACAACAAATTTTTAATGTAAATTTTGATAGAATCTCTTTAATATATGAATATTTTCTTATATTTGTTTATACTTAATACAACAAATTTCTAATATAAATTTCAATAGAATCTCCCCTAATATATGAATATTTCCTAACATTTGTTTACACGTACTTAATATAAAAATTCAAATTTCCTTTACACATAATATATATATTATGTAACAATCTATCAATCAATGCATAAAAAACATATACATTACAATCCTAAACCATTCTAGAGCATATCTCCTTATAACTTCACAACATGCATATTCTATAAACTCCACAAACACAAACAATCTTACAGCACACAATAATCAAGTTCAAAAAATGACCTATACGCCCTTTTCTTCAGTCATACAATCTCTAATCCTACAATTCTATATTAGAAATTTTAAGTCTCTAAAATACATCAAAAGATAAATAAAAAAACTAAACTGATTAAAAGTTACAGTTTCATACTAGGAACACAATGATGCAAATTATCTTTCAAATGGATGTTCCAATCACTCATAAAGGACAAAAAACTGAAGCTCTTAGAGAGAGAGGCGAGAAAGAGATAAAATTATGCAAAATGAGAAAGAAGAAGAAGGAGGCGCGAATTTATGTGTTTCATACATTATAGACGAAAAAAATCTGTCTGTAAATTGTTTAATGAAAATGTGCGTTTTAAAAGTTCAATTACAGTAAAAATTGTCAAATACATAGATGAAAAGTTGGTAAAAAATGACAATATTTACAGACAGATTTTTCCGTCTGTAACTTCCACTCCAAATTTATCTCTTATTTTTAAATTACAGACCAAAAAATTCATCTATAATTCCTATCTATAATATTTCGTGCCAAATGACGAGCCAACTACAAACAACTATTACAAACGGATTTTTAAAAAAATTAAAAAAACTAAAAATTTATCTGTATTACAGACAGATAAAAATCTATATGTAATAGCTGTCTATAAATAGCTTTTTTCTAATAGTAAAGTAAAAGTTATATTATAACAAATATTTAATATGCACTAAAATTGTTAAAAAGTCTAATGAACTCTGCTCTATCTTTAACTCATGTGAATTAGGATTAAAAAGTTTTATAAGTTAAAAAGACTATTTGTTATATTTTTTCTTTAATAGATAAAATTTTATTATTGTTAAATGATGTTAAATAATAAATATGTAAAATAATTAAAAGTTTGGTAAAGGATAAAGATGTAATAAATATTTTTATATATTTTTAAAGCGATAAAAAAGAAGAATTGAAAAAGTAACCGATAAAATAAACGAAATAAGTAACGATGAGTTGAATAAGAGTTGGTCAATAAATTTTGTACATAAAGGTAACTGCAGAAATTCGCTAAAAACGTTGAGTCAATGCTATCTTTTAATGCATGAGTTTTTGTTGTGTATTTAAGGATAGATAATAAAAAAATTCTATTAAAAATCATAAAATTTAATGCATTAAATATTAAATTTTGAATAAAAAGTCGCTTGAATAAATGATGAAGAAAAAAAGTATAAATAAGACCTTCCTGTGAAAGCACAGAACAGAGAGAAGAAAGTTGCATAGAAAAATGGAGGAGAAGAAAGTGATGAGTTTTGTGATGCTAATTGCTCTGATTTTGGGTGTGATGGTAACATCATGTGAGAGTAAATATGTGAAGTGCGCAAAGGCTTCACCATTACTTGTCGACTGTGTGCCTTATTTTGGGAGCTCACGCACATGGCCACCGCCAAAAATATGCTGTGAAGGAGCAGCACAGGCGATTAGAGATTCCAATGTCAACACTGAAAGCAGAAGAATCTTTTGTGAATGTTTGAAGTCATATACAGCTTTTTATCACTTTGATCCTGTGAGAGTGAAGGGGCTTCCTGAAAAATGCAACATTACCCCTTCTTTTCCTGTTGACCCATTAATGGATTGTAATTCGTAAGCCTCTCTCTCATCCCTACGTTTGATTTTTGTGATCGATGTCATTTCTTTTTCTAATTTCTTATTTGGTCTTGTGCAGGATTCCATGATGCTTCAAGCAGGGAAATCACATACATATATATACATATTCGAATAAATTCTGATCCAAAAATATATGTATTCAAATTTTATGTTATATAATCTGTAGAAGAGACCTGAATTTTTAGTTTTTGAGTACCTTGTCTCTCTTTCTTACTCTTGAGCTGTCAAAAAGTTTAATCGATTCAGCCCTAACTCTAACTCACCGAGTTAGGGCCAAAAATTCTAAGTCAAGAAAGTTTTATAAATCAAAAATTTTATGGACTAAAAAGTTCACTGAATCAGGATAAAAGTCAGGGTTTTAAGGATAAAAAAATTTCAGCAATTACAAATTTCTAATTTAAATTTAAATTTATAATTAATTATTAATTATTAGTATAATAACAATTAAATAGAACATTAAATGACTTATTTAAAATATTTATAAAATTTGAAAGATAAAAATAATTAAATTAAATTAGAGGATGAAATTTAAATTTTTCTTAAAAGTAGGCAACACAAATTTTGCTTAATTAATATGCTATTTATTAAATATTATTTATCAAATAAGTATTAATTATTAAAAATTATAAAAAAATATGATTAAAAAAGTCTTACATTTAAAAGTTTTTATATTAGTAAAAATTATTATTTTTTATTAAAAGTGACATTGGAATACGTTAAAATATTAAAGAAGAAAGTATATAAATAATATTCTTTCAACAAAAAATTTTATTTTTTATTCTTTAATTGATATTTTAAAGGTGAATATATATATATATATATTGAATACTATTTACTGTAATTTGAATTTTTCTAACACAATTTTTAATAAATACTTTTAATTTTAAATTTTTTTAATTTATTAATATTTATTGAAGAGTTTATGATAAAAAATTAATAAATAATTTTTTTATTAAAAGTATAATATATAATATTATCACATATTTATATTATAAATCATTATTCTCAGAATTATTTCCTTCTTGTATGTAAGAATGAAATTCCATTGTCGTTTTTAGTTAAGGATGACTACCTCCAGTAGAATGACAAAATTCACAGCGAAGCGTAAACTCTTAATGAAGAGGATATTAAAAACCCATCAGATGCGTTAACTCCTAAAATAATTACTGGAAACAAATGTCACATCCTCAAGAACACTACTTTAACAAAACCTTATTCAAACCACGTCAAATACTGTAATGTTTCTTCTTCTTCTTTTTCCTAATAAAGGGCCTTAACGGTTAAGACCCCAAAAAATACAAAAAAAATGTTTGCGGCAAATATTTATACTATGAAATGCCTTCATAAGCAAGCGGCCCAAATACGGCCATTTATTGGGGTCATGGTGAGCGCTTCAATTTAATACTATTTCAAATTATATCAATTCCAATTCAATAACTTTACTACTACATATCATCGACCAAATAAAGCCAATAAGCCATGGTCATTTGGGTCTTTATGTACCCTTATCATTACCTACATCCAAATTGCAACAAATTCGTGAAATGCTAGACTGCCCACATCTCATTATAATGCAATGCACACAATATACAAAATTCTTATCATACCTATCACAAAACATAAAAACAACTAATTCTGAATTAATCCATGACACTTCAATTAAATATGCAAAATATTTAAATTTTCAGCATAAAACAATCTGCAGAGACCAACACACGAGTGTATAAAATCTAAAACACAGAATTCGAATATTCAACTTTCTTTCAATAGACACATACTAAAATCGCTTTGTGTGTTAAGTGCTAGAAATTCATATTCTATCATTAATTTGGCACATTTTTTGGTTGAAATGTAAATAATTCTGGGTATATTTAACTCCCAATTGGATGAATTAATCTAATTGAAGAAGTCACAAGAGTAGTAGTATTTTCTTTTAAAATATTTCTTTTTTGAGCAGAATTTGGTGAAGTCTGATATTCAGGGCTACAGCCCCAAAGCCACAACTATAGCCATGAAAGTGTGCAACAAAAAGAGGATTCCAGAGAGTTACAGCCAAAGTTGTGAATCTGCAGCCACAGCAATGAGAGAATTAATGCAAGCCAAAGCTACAACTACAGCTGTGAATTCATAGCTATAGCCATGGAGTTAAAATCTGTTTGAATTCTCTTTGTTTTGAAGACTCATAAAAGAAAAACGTCAGGGAAGTGAAAAGGGGAGAAAGGCGTAATAGATTAGAGAAAAAGTGACTTTTGGGGGAGGAAGAAGAAAGTAAGAACAGAGCAACGGAAGACGTAGGGAGGATCGCTTCAGAACGAGAATCACATCTTCACTTTTTCTCATTGTAATTTCAGTTTGCATCTTGATATGACCCTCACTATGAGTTGCTAATTTCTTTTGGATTGGATTCAATATAACTCCTAACTCAATTACTTCGTGAGTTTATATGATTTTCAGTTTATTTACTTGAGTGTGATTCTATTCTTAATGCTTAATTCAGCTTGATCACCCACTTTATGATCTTTGGCTTTTGAATTTTGTTGGGAAATGCTTTTGAAAACTCGAATTGAATCATACACCTAATAATCACTTGTACTAGGAATAGACTTGGGGTTGTTAGCCACATATGTTTAAGTTGTGTTCTTAATGCAAGGTATTAATCTTAAAACATAGAGGAATCATGTTGTAGGGTTAATTACCTTAGGACTTAATTTTGAGAGATCTGGTTAAGTTATGTAATGAACGTGAAAGTAATAGAATTGGAATCATATTTATTCAATGAAGATAAAAGAGTTAGAAAGTATATTTGAATCTGATCTCTTCTCGCATAAGGTTTTATACTAAATTTCAATTTGTTGCTTTTATATATTTTAGAACAAATCAATATTTCATCACATTCTTTATATTTTTATATGCAACAAGAAAGGAAATTACTATTATCAACAAATCCCTGAAGACGATATCAAATTACTACATCAAAGCTTGATCTGCTTGCCAAGTGTTACCAAAAAGGCCATCAAGTTTCTGGCGCAATTGTCGGGAATTTGGCACAGATATTTAGTAACGTTCATTTCTTGTTAATTTTTGTTACTAGTTAATTGTGTGAATATTTATAGTATATATAATTATTTTGTTACTTGAATTTACCCTTTTGTTAAGATTTCTTATACACGAGGAAAAACTCCAGCCGAAGAATTATAATTTGATCCTGAGATTGAGAGAATGACAAGGAGAAATAATAGTAGAACAAGAAGGCTCAGACAGTTAGAGACACTCCGAGAACAACAAGAGTTAATTTTTTCATCTTCTTCAACTTCTTCTAAGCAACCGTCCCGTGAGTTAGAAATAACTGAAGAAGAAACAAATTATGATAGTGGGGCTGAAACAAGTAGACCTCCAAGAAGGACATTGGGAAATTATGCTCTACAACAAGGCCCAAGGCATTTTTCTAGTATTGTAGCTCCTACTGCTTCCCGAGCCATGGAATTGAAACCAGTTTTCCTCAGCTTAGTTAGCTCACAACAGTTTGCTGGACTTGACCATGAGGATCCATATTCTCATTTGTCTAATTTTTATGAGCTTTGTAGTACAATGGGTATTCCAGAAGGTGATGAAGAAGCTGTTTATTTAAGATTGTTCCCTTTTTCTTTGACAGGCAAAGCTAAAATATGGCTACAATCTCATCCTAATCAAAGTTTGACCAGCTGTAGCGATGTGGAGAACAAATTTGTTAACAAATTTTACCCTTCATCCAAGTATATCAAAGCCAAGGCTGAGATTACTACTTTTAGGCAAAGCATAGATAAGCCATTTTGTGAAGCCTAGGAGAGATTTAAATCATTGCTCAGAAAATGTCCTAACCATGGGTTTGAAGATATAGCACAAATGAACTTCTTTTGCAATGAAATCAAACCTGAAGTGAAGATGTTGTTAGATGCAGCAGCTGGTGGTACTATGATGTCTGCAGATCCTGATGAAGCCACGCAGATTATTGAGTCATTAACATCCTTTGATCAACAAGCATAACATGGAAGACATCAATCTCAAAGAAGAGGAATCATTGAGTTGAACACTCATGATGCTATTCTTGCTCAGAATAAGTTGTTAACCCAACAGATTGAAGCCTTGACAAAACAAATGGCTAAGCTGCCATAACAACTCCATGCCATACAGTCTCCTCAAACCAATCCTCCACTCAAGTGTGATTTCTGTGGAGGAGATCATCCAAATAGGTTCTGTTCATAAACTACCAATGAAGAGGAAGTCAATTATATGGGTAATCAACCAAGAGAAGGATATTTTAATTCCCAGAATTTGAATGCTAATAATTTCATGTAGGGAAATCAAGGCTAGAGAAATAATGCTAATACCAACCAAGGCTTTGGATGGAGAAATGAAGCAGAGACTTCCAATAGATCTCCACAACAACAGCAACAAGCTTCTTATCCTTCTATTCATGAGAGGACCAACAAGTTAGAGGATATCCTGAATCAATTCATGCAAGTATCTATTACTAACCAGAAGAATACAAAGGCTTCCATAAAAAAAAATCTAGAAGTTCAGGTGGGTCAGCTAGCGAAACAATTAGCTGACAAGTTTGAAGGTCCATTCTCAGAAAACACAAAGACCAACCCCAAGGAGCAATGCCAAGCCATCACAACAAGGAGTGGTAAGGGGGGTAGGTAGTGATGTTAGAGTGAGTGAGAAAAAGAGTGAGGAGAAAGAGGAACATGAGCAAGGTGGTGAGGTTGAGAAAGAGATTGAGAGGAAAGATGGAGAAAGTAGTAAAGGTGGAGATGTAAATAATAAGAGTGAGAGTGAAAAAGAAAATGAAAAAGATGAAGTAAAAGAAAAGAGTGGTGTAGAAAAAGAAAAGAGTAAGAAGAAGGGTAAGGAGGTAATTTTGACAGTTCCTATTAAAGACCTACCTTACCCTCATGCACCATCAAAGAAAGAGAAAAAAAGACAGTTTGCGAGATTTCTGGATATTATGAAGAAGCTCCAGATCAGCATTCCTTTCATTGAAGCTATGGAACAAATGTCCACATATGCTAGATTTATGAAGGATTTGTTGATTAAGAAGAGAAGGATTCTTGAAGAGGAAACTGTGGAGCTTGAAGCAGGGTGCAGTGCTATTATACAGAAGTCTCTACCCCAGAGATCCGGGTAGTTTCACACTTCCAGTGACTATTGAAAATTTATTAGTAGGAAAGGCACTTCTAGATCTTGGTGCTAGTATCAATTTGATACCCTTATCTATGCTAAAGAAAATTGGAGATGTAGAGGTACGTCCTACAAGGATGACCTTGCAGCTAGCAGACATAGTAAAGGTGGACAAATTCATGTTTCTAGTGGATTTTGTAGTAATGGATATTGAAGAGGATGCAGAGGTTCCTTTGATTCTAGGTAGACCATTCATGAAGATTGCCCTAGTTATCATGGACATGGATGACGGAAAGCTAAAGGTGCGAGTTCAAGATGATGAGGTTATTTTTAATATGTTTGAAGCAATGAAGTTTCCAAAAGGTACCAAAGAATGTTTTAGAGTTGATGTATTAAAAGATGTGTACTTGGAAGCTCAAGGCAATCTTAGAACCTCATCACCACTTGAAAAAGTTTTGTTTGATGCTGATGATGAGTTTGATGAGACTTTAGACAAGGAAGTGCAAGAGTGTATTGACAGTTTGAATAAGGTGAAAGTTCTTCTACTAATGCTCATTTGCAAGAAGATGTGAGGGAAGAAGAGAAAGTGCAACCTGTAAAGTTAGAACTGAAGCAACTACTATCTCACTTGAAATATGTTTTTTCGGATAGTGATAGTGGGAAGCCAATTATTATTAGCAATCATTTATCAAAGGAGCAAGAGAATCAATTGATTGATGTGATTAAGGCCAATAAAGGTGCTATTGGGTGGACTTTAGCAGATTTGAAGGGAATTAGTCCTTCATACTGTATGCATAAGATACACATGGAGCAAGATTATAAGCCAGTCGCCCAACCTCAAAGACGCCTGAATTCGACCATAAAGGAGGTAGTGAAAAAAGATGTGGTTGAATTGTTAGAAGCAAGTATGATCTACCCCATCTTAGATAGTGCTTAGGTCAGTCCAGTCTAAGTTGTTCCTAAAAAATGAGGTATGACAGTTGTAAGAAATGAGAAAAATGAGCTGATTCCAACTAGGACGGTGACAGGATGGCGTATATGTATAGACTACAGGAAGCTCAATTAGGCCACTAGGAAATATCACTTTCCCTACCATTCATGGACCAGATGCTTGAGAGATTGGCTAGTCAGTCATACTATTGTTTCTTAAATGGTTACTCTGGATACAGTCAAATAGCAATAAATCCTCAAGACCAGGTTTCACATGTCCTTTTGGTGTATTTGCTTATAAGAGAATGTCATTTGGCTTGTGTAATGCACCAGCCACATTTCAGAGATGTATGCTAGCTATTTTTTCTGATTTACTTGAGAGATGCATTAAGGTGTTCATGGACGATTTCTCAGTTTTTGGATCCTCTTTTGATGTTTGCTTGAAAAACTTAAACACCATATTGAAGCGGTGTATGGAGACCAATTTGGTACTCAACTGGGAGAAGTGTCACTTTATGATGACTGAAAAAATTGTACTAGGACATAAAATCTCAGCAAAAGGAATAGAAGTTGATCCAGCCAAAGTGGAGGTCATTGCTAAGCTTCCACCACCAGCCAACGTCAAAGGAATAAAAAGCTTCTTAGGACATGTAGGTTTTTATAGAAGATTTATCAAAGATTTCTCCAAGATAGCTAAGCCTCTTAGTAACTTTCTTCTCAAAAGTATTAAATTTGATTTTAATGATGATTGTTTAAAAGCTTTTGAATTGCTAAAGAAAAATAATGTTTCAGCTCCCATAATCACAGCACCAGACTGGAAATATGATTTTGAACTTATGTGTGATGCTAGTGATTATGCAATAAGAGCTGCATTGGGTCAAAGGAAGAATAAAATTTTTCATATCATATACTATGTAAGTAAAGTGTTAAATGAAACTCAAGTAAATTATGTAACAACTGAGAAAGAGTTACTTGCCATAGTGTATGCACTTGAAAAATTTTGTTCTTATCTCATTGGTTCGAAAATCATTGTGTATACTGACCATGTAGCTATAAAGTACTTGTTCACAAAAACTGACTCCAAGCCTAGGTTGATCCGATGGATTCTATTGTTACAAGAATTTGATTTGGAGATCAAAGACAAAAAGGGTTGTGAGAACCATGTTGCTGATCACTTATCAAGACTTGTAAATGAACAAGTGACCAGTCAGGAGGGTGAGGTCTTGGAGGAGTTTCCAGATGAAATGTTATTTGCGGTGAGTGAAAGACCCTGGTTTGCTAATATGGAAAATTACAAGGCAGCAGGAGTCATTCCTGAAGAATACAATTGGCACTAGAAAAAGAAATTCTTCAAAGACTCTAACTTCTATGTTTGGGATGACCCTTACTTATTCAAGATAGGAGCTGATGGTTTATTGAAAAGGTGTGTATCAAGAAGTGAATGCAAAGATTCTCTATATGGTGGCCACTACAATGGTGAGCGCACAGCTGCCAAGGCTTTACAAGCAGGATTCTATTGGCCATCTCTCTTCAAGGATACTCATGAACATTGCAAAAGTTGTGACAAATGCCAAAGAATAGGTGGAATGTCAAAAAAAACATGAGTTACCTTTACATACTATCCTTGAGGTTGAATTATTTGACTGTTGGGGGATCGATTTTGTTGGTCCACTTCCATCTTCATATTCCAATGAATACATATTGGTAGCTGTGGAATATGTATCAAAATGGGTAGAAGCTAGTGCTATTCAGAAGGCCGATGCCAAGACTGTCATTAAGTTCTTGAAGAAAAATGTATTTTGTAAGTTTGGTACTCCAAGAGTGTTCATTAGTGATGGTGGATCACATTTTTATAATACTCAACTGAGAAAAGTACTTGAGCATTATGGAGTGAGGCATAGAGTGGCTACACCATACCATCCTCAGACCAATGGCCAAGCTGAGGTCTCCAATTGAGAATTAAAGAAGATCCTGGAGAAAACTGTAGCTAGTTCAAGAAAAGACTGGGCCATGAAGCTGGATGACACCCTATGGGCATATAGAACAACATTCAAGACCCCAATTAGGTTGACTCCATTTCAGCTGGTTTATGGTAAGGCGTGTCATTTGCCCATGGAGTTGGAGCACAAGGCATTTTAGGCCTTGAAGACATTGAATTTTTACATGAAGACAACTAGTGAAAAAAGAAAAATTTAGTTGCATGAATTAGAGGAATTGAGATTCCAGGCCTATGAGAATAATAAGTTATACAAGAGTAAAGTAAAGGCCTATCATGACAAGAACATAGTAAGAAGGAACTTCCAACCCGGTCAATCAGTTTTGTTATTCAATTCTAGATTGAAGCTATTTCCGGGCAAACTCAAATCAAAGTGGTCAGGCCCATTTTTGGTTAAATCTGTTAAGCCATATGGAGCAATTGAACTTGAAGAACCTACCACGGGAAGAACATGGACAGTTAATGGTCAAAGACTCAAGCCTTATTTGGGTGGTGAAGTTGAAAAGCTCATTACCATCACACATCTCAAGCAGATTTGATCATGCAGCAATATCAAGCTAAAGACATTAAATTAGCATGTTTAGGGTTAATTATGTGTGAATTAGAGTTTGTTTTATCCATATTGTGTGATTAAGTATGTATGTGTTGAATGTCAAAGTCATTTTAGTTGTGCATTTGCTTGTTGATATGCATTTATATAGATTATGCATTGTTGTTAGATGATTAGTTAATGTGATTTGCTTTATGTTAGTTTGTTTAATTGAGTGAATTAAAGCTGGTAGAAAGATAAGGTAAGAGGACAAAGATTCAAGATTCTACATTTTCTGAGTCTCATAGTTGTAGCCCTCACTCATGGCTGCAGTCGTTTTATTAGAAAAATAGCTTAAAAGCAGTTGCTGATATGAGTGTTATAGTGTTCATTTCAGGGCTATAGCTGTAACTCTTTGCCCAATCAATTTGTATCCAGTGTTGTAGCGCTCATTCCAGGGCTATAGCGCCAACTCTCTATTTTTGACACAAAAGTAATATTATCCAGCACTGTAGCGGTCAAAGCCATGGCTATAGCGATGAGGCGCGAGAATCACTTTAAGTGAATTCAAAACATAATTTCATTCATTTTTCTTTCACGCCCTTACGCTCTCTAAACCTATCACTAACCCTCCACCTTTCTTCCATTTCTCCTCAATTTCTTGCACATTTTTTCTTCAATTTTGGGCATCAAAGGTAAGTCTTTTTTCTCTTTTCCCTCCCTTTCGTCCATTTTTTTTTCCTTCCTTGTTCACCATGGAAGGAACCCAAGCTTTTTTAAATTCTATGGTCTGAGGATAGTCCTAATTTTTCTGGAAGGGGTGGAACACAACAACATGGAGTGCAAGAGTGTGGAGCCCACACTGTGAAGCCTGGAGATCAGATGGAAGAGGAAGGTATAGAGCATGAAGATGAGGAAAAAGATGATCAGGAAGAGGACGGCTCTGAGTCATCAAACTTCTAAGAAAAAGTTTTACCATTTACATTCCTTGCAATTTTAAATTTTTGCATTTACATTTCTTGCAATTTTAAAATTTTTGTTTTTCAATAATGTTATTACTTCTAATTATAAAAAAATTAAAAAAAATTAAAAAAAATTAAAAAAATATAAAAAATAATAATGCTTTAATGCTCATCTTGTGGTTGCATTCTATTGATTGTGCATGATCATGGAATTTCATAAGCATTTTATTAACTTGACATGAAAGATCAGTGATTGAATCATTTAGCTAAGCTAATGAGCGAGAGTACCTAACCTGATACATATTATAACATTATTGAGAGCCATCATCATAGTATATGTGTGTGCATTGGTTGAGTCTTGAAATGGTTGCTCTTATAAGAAATTTTGGAAAGAATCAAGGCATTTTATTATGTTTATTGAAAATTTTTGAACCTAGAGCCAAACAGCTATCCTGAAATGAGAAAAATCCTTTTGAAACCTGTTTAAGCCTGTTGCTTTATTCAACCCTTAATCATAAGCAAAAATATTAATTTTTCACCTTTACCAAACCTTAGAGAGCTTGATGACAATGAATTTGGGTTAAGTTGGGAGGAGTGAAGTTTGTTAAGGTTGAAGGAAAGAGAAAAGAATTAGCATGTTGTAAATTGTAAAGTGAGAATTACCTCCCTAGTGTTATCATGGTACAACTATGACAAAAGTAGCTTCATGAAAATAAAAATAAAAAATAAAAAAAGAGAGAAGCTAAAATAGTGGTACATAAATTTTAAACTAGAGAGGGGGTTCTAAAAAATGAGTTAAAAAGAAAAATTTTATTAAGATGGTTCAAGTAAACATTGAAGGAAGAAATTGGGCTGAGAGATGTGATTGGAGTTGAAAATTAAAGAGAATGAAACATTGTTGATTGATGTTATTCATGTTCATTTTGCTCTCTAGAATTGGAACTTTGTTTAACTAGAAAAACCATGTCTTTCGTTGTTAGTCAGGCTCCATTATAACCCTCAAAAGTCCTTGTGATCCTTAATGTTCTTTCCAAGAGTGATAGTAAAGAGATGATATCAATGTTTATGTTCATAGAAATGATGAGTGGAAAAGGGAGAAACACTCACCCTTGAGAGTTATACACTGTGAGAATCGTATTTGGTCACTGATTTGTAGTGTTTCTGTTTGACTTGTCATGTGAATTCTGTGGTTAAGTATGATTGATTTTTGGGAGCACTTCAAGTGAGTTAAAGATGGTACTATGAAAGTGAATTGATTGATGAACTTTTTTTTTGTTGATAAAAAAAAGTAATTTGCAAGTTAGCTTGTGGTTGTCCTTGTTTTGTTTAGGGACAAACAAAAGAGTAAGTTGGGGGGAATTGTTAAGTGCTAGAAATTCATATTCTATCATTAATTTGGCACATTTTTTGGTTGAAATGTAAATAATTCTGGGTATATTTAACTCCCAATTGGATGAATTAATCTAATTGAAGAAGTCACAAGAGTAGTAGTATTTTCTTTTAAAATATCTCTCTTTTGTGCAAAATTTGGTGAAGTCTAAAATTCAGGGTTACAGCCCCAAAGTCACAACTACAGCCATGAAAGTGTGCAACAAAAAGAGGATTCCACAGAATTACAGCCAAAGTTGTGAATCTGCAGCTACAGTCGTGAGAGAATTAATGCAAGCCAAAGCTACAGCTACAACGGTGAATTCATAGCCATAGCCGTGGAGTTAAAATCTGTTTGAATTCTCTTTATTTTGAAGACTCATAAAAGAAAAACGTCTGGGAAGTGAAAATGGGAGAAAGGCATAATAGATCAAAGAAAAAGTGACTTTTGGGGGGAGGAAGAAGAAAGGAAGAACGGAGCAATGGAAGACGTAGAGAGGATTGCTTCAGAACGAGAATCACATCTTCACTTTTTCTCATTGTAATTTCAATCTGCATCTTGATATGGCCCTCACTATGAGTAGCTAATTTCTTTTGGATTGGATTCAATATAACTCCTAACTCAATTACTTCGCGAGTTTATATGATTTTCAATTTATTTACTTGAGTGTGATTCTATTCTTAATGCTTAATTCGGCTTGATCACCCGGTTTATGATTTTTGGCTTTTGAATTCTGTTGGAAAACGCTTTTGAAAACCCGAATTGAATCACATACCTAATAATCACTTGTACTAGGAATAGACTTGAGGTTGTTAGTCACATATGTTCAAGTTGTGTTCTTAATGCAAGGTATTAATTTTAAAACATAGAGGAATCATGTTGTAGGATTAATTGCCTTAGGACTTAATTTTGTGGGATCTGGTTAAGTTATGTAATGAACGTGGAAGTAATAGAATTGGAATCATATTTATTCAATGAAGATAAAAGAGTTAGAAAGTATATTTGAATCCAATCTCTTCTCGCATAAGGTTTTTTACTAAATTTCAATTTGTTGCTTTTATATATTTTAGAACAAATCAATATTTCATTACATTCTTTATATTTTTATATACAACAAGAAAGGAAGTTACTATTATCAACAAATCCCTAAGGACGATATCAAATTACTATATTGAACCTTGGTCCACTTGCCAAGTGTTACGAAAAAGGCCATCAATGTAGCATATTATTTTACACTGTTTCAATTTTATTTACCAAAACAATTCATTCAGCAGGAGAATCACAAGTCAATGTCTTCCTTTACCAAACAACATAATAACTATAACAAAAAATACACTGTTCAAACCAAACACCTCATTCTATAAATATACAATGACAATAAGTTATTGTTGAAACATAATAGTGTCATTAATCACAATTAATTAAAAATATCATTTGTTTACAACATATCAAAAAATATTTCAAATCATTAATCCAACAAAGTACAAATTTTTGCACTGTGCACAATGCAATGCTTAACCCTTAAACCAAAATTAATTTTTTCTTATTAAAACTTAACAGTTTCACCAAACATATGCAATATTGCTCTAACACCACATTTTTAAATGGAAGACAAAATTAACTTGTGGAGTTACTCTCTTTCAATAAGTTTGTCGTTCTTCTTCTTCACACACAAACAGTAAAGTATCGCCTCAAAAGCTCAAATTTGATCAGTGTTAGTGTAAATACTTTCAAGAACAGTTTTCATGTCGAATTGATGTAAAAAGTTTTATTTGGACTTTCTACATCGCTTCTCCCCTCTAATCCATGTAGAATGTGTACACTTTCTACATTAGTTTGTCATGAAAAACTATGTATAAGGCATTGATTTACAAATTTAAATATTGCATTTGTAACATTCAAAATCTTTTAAATTGGTTCTCACCTCCAACCTATGTGGAACTTTCAAATTGGTTCTCACCTCCAACCTATGTGGAACTTTCACTTTCAGTTCTAGTTTGTTAGAAAAAATGATATAGAAGGAATTATTTAACAATTTTAAATATTTTATATTTTTAAAATAAGTTAATATTTTATTTAGATTTGCTTTTATTTTCCATATTGTATTTTTTTTTTTTTTAGATATTATGAACCATTTTGTTATAAGCCTTTCAAGTATAACACAAGAAAATGAAATCAACTAGTAAAATTTTGTAATAATTTTTTAACAATCAACAATAATCTTATAAATTTATCTATTTTCATAATTAGTTTATTTATCTTCGCGAGTCCATTCACATATGAAACAGTACATTTATTGGTTACATTATCAAAACTGAAACTGACAAGTTAAAAAGAACAACCGGTCAATTATTTGACCGAGTTCTCAAACAAATTACTTTCCTAAAATAATGTTTGAACTAATAAATAAGACATGTTGTAGAAATGGTTAACTTTGACAATGAATGGAAAATAAAATTTTATATCAGCCAACCAAATAAAAATGGTCTTATAAACTGTACTTTAAGAGGAAATGGAAAAGTAAGTCTCAATGAGTATCCTGATGGGAATGAGATATGCTCGTAGGCCTGGCCCATTTCTATCTAACAAAAAGGTAATAGTGCCAGTATAGGTGAATTGTTGTTGCTTTCAATCGTGTGCTCATCTTCCTTCAGGATCATATCTGACTGTGACGCTAAACTGGTACAGTGGTCGGGCCATCGGTGTCATCACCTACTAAACATAATCACATACAACACACATAGCAACTAAAAGGATGAGACAAACTCATTTCAACCAAAGTACAGTAGAAAACACGTCAAGATATTTACAATCATTATAGCAAATAGCAAACAACTCAACACACAATGTACATGCCATGTATGATTATGTGCATCACCTAGTTAATTACTATACTGACATATGCTTATGGGCCCAAATCATTTTTTTTCTTTCTTTCAGGGAAGGATCAAGAGTTTATTGCCACCAACTATTCTTAGTCATAACCATCTCATCAAATAGTTTCAAAAGTATAACTCAACTGATTCTGAGAATCCATCGGGTTCTGTCAGGATAGTCCAATTTTGCAGTGAGAACCGACAACACAGGATTACGAGCCCTGACCTTCGCCCGCCTCAATCACACCCGACAATCCCCAAGACTAACCTGGTGTCTCCTTTAGATTTCATATACTTCTCATCCAACACTACCATCATCACATGCTTATGATGCATGAACCTAATTTCAGTCTTTTAATTAGGTATTAAACATTTCCTTTCAATCAACAACAACATATGTTTCAAAAATTCCACTGACAATCTGGCAGAGTTTCCTCTATAATTTAGATATTTCTAAATTTTCTTCTCTCTGCAAAACAACCACAAAATTCTAATACATTTCTAATTTTAAGCAGAGACTCACCACCACCACATTTCATAACTTTCTAGCTATTTCAATGGCTCACAAAATACCTTTTTCCAATTATCACTACATTTCAAAATATTCATTTAAAATAATACTTTAAAATAAATTAAAATTCTTTAAATTATTTAAATATGTATATAGGTATACTTTAAGTATATCAAAAACTATTAAATAAATTTTTATCAAACCACATGAAATTAAAGAAGATTTTTTTTAAAAAAAAATCATTTTCTTAAGAAGAAAATTAACCACAATTCTATTTATCAATTTCTAAAACACTTTTCAAAACCCATCAAATTTTATCTCAAATTTTGTTTTTTTTTAAAAACATCTTTATTTCACAATTCTCCAATTCTTTTCAACATACCTTCTATATGCTTACTCCACATGAATGATAGTTCATTCCTCAAGTATTTTAGGCAATCAATTATTTATACTGAATTCAACAAACAATTATCATAGAAGTATCATCACACATAAAATCAATCTCAAAAAGGGATATCAAACAATTGTACACTAAGTATAGAAATAATTATAAATTCCTTTAAATAATTTATACATATATAACAAGGAATAAAATACCCCATCTCCCAACGTTTTTCTACTATATCTTTACAAATAGATATGTCCCTCCTTACCTTGAAGTGTATACCAATTTTTTCACCAACGTCTTCTTTTTACCACTTCTCAAATCACGATCCTAACAAAATAATCACACATAATCATGATCAATGTTAAGAGACATGAATCATTCAACCCTCTACAAGTGAGTTAAAACTATCATTTTCTAATTTTCGCAAAAATGGCTTATTGGTCTTACAATTGTTTTCTATAATGTAAATGAAATATTATAAACCTAAAGGTGATTAAAAACAATTAATTTCCCCTCATAACACTCTTGGGACAGCACCTCTAGACTAAGGGTTTTGAACCCCCCCCCAAATGTGTAACACCCTCATTTTTGTAATTTATTATTATTACAATTAATGTTAGTTATTTCTGCATGTTATTTGAAATTAGAAGTGTTTAATTGATGTGAACTATAGGATATCTCGCTGTAGCGAGACAAATCTCGTTGTAGTGAGAATGAGGCGGTGAAAATGAAATATTCTGGAGTCCTCTCGCTATAGCAAGGAGCTCTCGCTGTAGCTAGAATGACAAACAGCAAAGGAAATAAACTTTCGATTTTTCCGCTGTAGTGAGAACTTCTCGCTGTAGCGAGAAAGTCGCGAGTTTGAGAGATATTTAAAGAACTCTCGCCCTAAAATCTTCATTTTCAACCAAATCACATATTCCTCTCCATTCTCTTCATTCTCTCCCTCTCCTTTCTCAGAGAAAACATCCAATAACTCTGGATCTCTTTCAGATTTGAGCTCAAACATCCGTTCTTCTCAGATCTAAGTAAGTTTCTCGGAGCTCAGATCTCTATTTTATCCTTTTTCCTCAGTTCTCTTCTCATGTTAAGATCTCTACCTCGAAATACTTAAGAAACTTTATCTTTTGAAAGATCTCTCTGTAGATACTATGGAATCTCTCCGTAGGTCACTCAGAGAACAAGTTGGGAGGAACCGTTACTAGGTAAGGGGAGTGTTTTCAAGCTTTAAGTTTGTATATGCGTATTTAACGACCCTAGGAGGATGTGAATAACCTATTTTAGTAAAAACCTATGATTTTATGGTGAAAGGATATTTTGGGTAAAAGAAAGACTTTGAGTTCTCTAAAAAAATGAAATTGGATTCTTAGAGAATGTATATGGATTAAGTAATCGAAGAAATACAATAATGAACTCTAGGTTAGGAGACTACCTTGAGATGATACGAGTTGGGTTAAGTCCGAAGGTGTCCGACCTTCGGCGCATTGTATTGCATGTATGGTGTGACATTGTGTGGTAGTCTTTGTGATAAGTTTGATGTATTGTATTGGTTGCGTGATATGACTTTGTATGACCATTTTATATGTTGAACTGGTATGATGCAATAAGTGTAGGTATAAAGTGATGACTGAAATGTACGCAATATAAGTAAAATTATAGAAATGAATGAAGTGTTCAATGAAAGTGAAAGCATGTGATGTATGAATGAGAAATGAGAATATGATTGAGAAAGAATATGAGCCGAGATTATAATATATGAGTCCACGCAACTTGAAACGAAGTGATTATGATATAAATTATAGCACATTGAAAAGATGTGTTATCATATATATTGTAATCCATGAATTTATATAAAGTGTGACTCATGAATCATAACATGCTGATTGATATAAAGAATGTGAAATAAGAAATGTTGAGAATAAGAAAGAGAATGAGTATAGATAGTACATTGATACACTGGGGGTATAGAGTTAAGGAGAAGATTTCAAAAATCTTGAGGAAATGAGGATGGTGAATGTTAACAATGAAAATTGTGCACAATAAATTATTAAAAATAAACATTCACCGGCCACACCCTCATCTCCCAACGAAGCTCCTGACTATACTTTTGCTAAAAGGGGTCGGGGCGGCACATGTGTATCCGTGATGTTGCGGCCAACCAGTAGCTATCTATGCTAGGAAGTCTTCAAGGGATCCCAGGGACAATTATGATAAAAAGTGTTATAAATGGGATATGATATAGAATATATATGATTATTATGTATGTATCGTAGCAGATCGATTTATGTTGTTATTGTCACGACCCCTTTTTTATAAGGGACCGAGAACATTGTTTCTACACCACATACTTATTTAAAAATAGGTAAATAATAGAGAATACTGTTCATGGCACTATTCATGCTGGAAAACACTGTACACGCGTACTGTACACGCACTGTACGCGTATGTGACGTCACCGATGACGTCAGCAGTCACTGTACATACGCAGTTGGCACTGTTCATACACGGTTTGTACGCAGTTTGCACTGTTCATACGCGGTTTGCACTGTTCATACGCGGTGTGCACTGTTCATACGGTACTGTTCATACACGGTACTGTTCATACAGTACTGTTCACTTTTTTTTTTTTTATAAATAATTTCAACTCCATCTAAATATATTCCAATACCAAATAATCCTTCAATTAACATTGAACAAGTATAAAATATTATAGATTACTCAATAATAAATTAGAAGCCTGACAATTCTCCCCCCGAAAATAAATTTTCGTCCTCGAAAATATCATTCCCCAGAGAAAAGATGAGAATACAACTCTCTCATTCTTTCTTCTAACTCCCATGTGGCATCACCAGTTATTTGGTCCCAAACAACCTTTACTAACCGAATAGACTTACCTCTAAGTTTCTTAACTCTAGTTTCCTCGATACGAGCAGCTGGGACCTCCACAGACAAGTCATCTCGTAACTCCACAACATCAGGCTCAATTACATGAGACAAATCTGGAACATACTTCTTTAGCTTCGACACATGGAAAACATTATGTATTCCAGACAACTGAGGTGGTAACGCTAATTCATAGGCTACTGGTCCTCGACGATGTAATATCTGATACGGTCCTATGAACTTAGGTGTTAACTTCTTGGCTCTTAAGGCTCGCCCCACACCTGTAGTGCGTGATACTCTTAAGAATACATGATCACCAACCTCAAATTCTAGGAATCTTCTGCGTCGGTCAGCATAAGATTTCTGTCGACTTTGGGTAGCTCTTAGCTTTTCTCTAATAAGTTCAACTTTCTCCTTAGTTTCTTGCAGCATTTCAGGTCCAACCATCAAATGTACTCCATCTTGGAACCAACAGATAGGGGTTCTACACCTTCTACCATACAGAGCTTCAAATGGTGCCATATCTATCGAATGATAGCTATTATTATAAGTGAATTCTACCAAAGGAAGCATATCCTCCCAATTACTCCTCTGCTCTACAATGCAAGTCCGCAATAAGTCTTCTAAGGTCTGAATAGTACGCTCAGATTGACCATCTGTTTGCGGATGGTATGCGAACTCAACCTCAACCGTGTGCCCATAGATTCTTGGAAACTCGCCAAAGCGGGAAGTGAATCGAGGATCCCTATCGGAGATAATACTAGAAGGTACTCCATGCAACGACAATCTCTCTAATGTACAATTCTGCTAATTTCTCCAAGCTAAAGGTCATGTTAATTGGCAAGAAATGTGCACTTTTGGTTAGCCTATCAACTATGACCCACACTGCATCATGATTCCTAACTGTTCTAGGTAGATGGGACACAAAGTCTATAGTCACATGGTCCCATTTCCACTCTGGAATTTCCATCGTTTGTAACTCTCCTGGAGGGCTTTGGTGCTCCGCTTTTGCCTTTTGACAAGTCAAGCAGGCTTTAACAAACTCAGCTATCTCTCGCTTCATGCCTGGCCACCAAAACATCTGCTTTAAATCTTGATACATCTTGGTAGCATCAGGATGAATGTTGAGACTACCCTTATGTCCTTCTTCTAGAATTGCTCTCTTTAATTCAGTATCTCTAGGGACACAAACTCGACCTTGACATCTGAGAATACCATCAACACCTTTACTGAAACCCTTTGTCTTATCTGTCCCTAAGAGAAATATAATCCGACATAACATTGGATCCCACAATTGTTTATCTTTAATTTCCTGTAAGAAATTATTAGTCACCACAATTCGGCTACAACTAATCTTTTCGGGTGATAAGTCCACATGTATGTTCAGGTCTCGGAATTGTTCTACCAAAAGGGTTTCACTGACTCTTAGGGAGAATGCCTGAACCACATTCCTACTTAATGCATCAGCCACCACGTTAGCTTTTCCTGGATGGTATTAGAGCTGAAAATCATAATCCTTAAGGAATTTCACCCAACGTCTCTGCCTCATATTTAACTCTCGCTGATCAAATAAATACTTCAGACTCTTATGATCACTATATACATCAAACTGAGCTCCATAAAGATAGTGTCGCCACACCTTCAGAGCAAAGACTACAGCAGCTAACTCAAGGTCATGATTCGGGTAATTTCGCTCATGCGTTCGCAATTGACGAGATGCATAAGCTACCACTCTCTTATCTTGCATCAACACACATTCCAATCCCTGATGAGAAGCATCACAGTACACCTCAAACGGTCGACTAGTATCAGGGAGAATCAACACCGGCGAAGAAGTTAGTCTCTGTTTTAACTCATTAAAGCTTTGCTCACATTCCTCAGTCCACACAAAGGGTTGATCACGGCGAGTTAACCGTGTTAATGGTGCAGCTATCTTCGCGAATCCCTCTATAAATCTCTGGTAGTAACCTGCTAGACCCACAAAACTACGAATCTCTGAGGCTGTCTTCGGCCTTTTCCACTGCAACACCGCTTCAACTTTGGAAGGATCAACTGCAATTCCTTTAGCTGAAATAACATGACCAAGGAACTTCACTTCCTCAAGCCAAAACTCACACTTAGACAGTTTAGCATACAACTGTTTTTCCCTTAAAACATTAAGTACAGTTCTCAAATGCTCTTCATGTTCCTCTGACGAACTAGAATAAATTAAAATATCATCAATAAAGACTACCACAAATCGATCCAGGAAAGGTCTAAAGATCCGATTCATGTAGTCCATAAACACAGCTGGAGCATTTGTAACTCCAAAAGGCATCACTATATATTCATAATGACCATATCTAGTGCGAAAAGCAGTCTTAGGAATATCTTCATCCTTCACTCGGATCTGATGGTACCCAGACTTCAAATCAATCTTAGAGAATACCTTAGCACCTCTCAGCTGGTTCATCAAATCATCGATTCGCGGCAATGGGTACTTGTTCTTAATTGTCAACTTATTCAACTTACGATAATCCACACATAATCTAGAACTTCCGTCCTTCTTTTTCACCAAGAGAACTGGGGCTCCCCAAGGTGATACACTTGGTCTAATCATCTGTTTACGCACTAGATCCTCGATCTGCTCCTTAAGCTCAATTAACTCTTTTGGCGCCATTCTATACGGTACTACGGACAACGGCTCAGCTCCGGGAATCAAATCTATAGCAAACTCTACCTCTCTACGTGGAGGTATTCCAGAATATCCTCTCGGGAAAATCTCGGGGAATTCTCGTACTATCGGTATTGATCGAAGGCTTTGCTCCACTTCTGCATTCATAACTCCCAACAAAACAAAACAAGATACTCCCTCAGCTAAGGATGTTTCTACTTGGCGAGTAGAAATCAATTCTACACAATCTTGCTGCTCAGGAAAGATTAAACACCTCCGGCCACAATCAATTAGCACACGATTGGCAGTTAGCCAATCCATACCCAGGATTACATCTAACCCTGACATCGGGATACAAATAAGATTTACTTTGTATCTTCATCCCTCAATTGCTATGGGACACCTAACACAAACCGTCGAAGTCTTAATTGAACTTAAAGTAGGTGTCGATACTACTAAGTCTCATCCTAGATCGCCCACCGCTAATCCTAAGTTTCTCACACAATTGTCCGCAATAAAAGAGTGTGTGGCTCCAGAATCAAACAACACAGAGAGAAGTACTTGCCACAGCCTCCATGGCGTGAGCCATTTGGTTCACGTCAACAGGAGGAGGAGGGTTTGCAACAGATTTTCTCGGTCTAACCATCCTAATATATAGACTAGCTTATATTACTAATGTTTAACACATTCAGCAATACCACCACATAGCTATATTCACATATTCAGCTTACAGTAATATATTCATATTTAGTATGTCATAACAATTTAAGCACTGAGCACAACGTCATATCAGCATATCAAACAACATAGCAAACACATTTATCTCAGCAATCATGTACAATCTTAGCTTAACAACCTATTATTCACGTAGCATGAATCACCTATAGCTCACCCAGTATCATATACCAAAATTTTCTATATCTGTCGTGTCTGAGAACTGAGGTGATCAAGCTTGTTCCCTCACAACTTGATGAATAGAAATTATGATATATGATTCACAGCTAAAACTTATATGTCTAATATGCACAACTGATGCCTAACAACCTCACCCCGTAGGTTTACCTAGACCATGCTCTGATACCACTAAAATGTCACGACCCCTTTTTTATAAGGGACCGAGAACATTGTTTCTACACCACATACTTATTTAAAAATAGGTAAATAATAGAGAATATAAGTATAAAAAAATTCACTTCTCATTCAAAGTAAAAAAATGAAGTTCCTTACAACAAATATCCAACAGATCAACATAATATTACATTTAGTTTATAATATTCAAAATACCAAAAAATTATAATACGTGACTCCCTCGACATGAGGTCTCATATATAAAGAAAAAGGACTTTGATGCATTATTACTCAACTCCAGCTTCTAACTTTTCTTCACTGGCCCCTCAGCCTGTGAAGTAGATGCAACACCTGCTACATCTGCTCACGTACCACCATACGATCATCGCAGTACACACGCACACAACGACATAGAAAGAAATGCAAGGGTGAGCTTACCAAACATAAAATAAAATTATATATATATAGAGCAAAATATTTTTTTCACAGCAATAACCCCATGCATTTCCAGCCCATCTAATGCACAGCATGAAAATGGCTTCCAACTGGTTTCACAGCCTAATTAATCCAGAAGGAACCGAGCCGGTCCGGGAGCGACCCATTCCGGTATCTGGATCCAGACAAAGACAAAGACAAGAAATTTCGGCATGAACTTACCGTTACATGTCTACCCACCTAAACATGTAACTCGGCTCTATAATGATGCAAAACATATATCTCAGCATGATGCACGCCACCAAAAATTATTTTAACAGCTCAACTACGGCAAGTTTATAATAGATCAGCCAAAATCTCAGCATTTTAAACTAATTAACAACGATTCTGACTTAGAAAATAGCTTTTATTCAATAGATCTAACAAAATCATATCAAAATATCTTGAAATAGCATATTAAACCGTTCAAAACATAGTTCATAGGTTAAAGTAAACTCCCCTTACCTCAGAAAGATGATTCACACTAGATCTACCGAATATTACTTGATTATAACAAAATTCACCGAAGATTCAGCTTTAGAACGGAGTTTCTCCTAAGAACACTATGAATTTCTATAAGAAAGAGAAGGAGAAGAGAAACGAACGGTAAATCTAGCTTCAAACTTAAAGAAACTTACTTCCAATCCTTCAGAATAGATGTAGAATCTCAGATCTGGCGAGAAATCTAAGTTTAGGAAGGTTTAGTATGAGAGAAATGGTGGTTTACGGCCTTAGAACCTTTGAGAACCTTGGATAGAGGTGAAGAAATGAAATTTCATGTGAAACCCCCTTTTTATAGAAATTTTCGAAAATTACTGTTCATCGCGCGGAACACTGTTCACCGCCTTACTGTTCATGCTGGAAAATACTGTTCAGGGCACTATTCATGCCGGAAAACACTGTACACGCGTACTGTACACGCACTGTACGCGTATGTGACGTCACCGATGACGTCAGCAGTCACTGTACATACGCGGTTGGCACTGTTCATACACGGTTTGTACGCAGTTTGCACTGTTCATACGGTACTGTTCACACACGGTACTGTTCATGCGGTACTGTTCACTTTTTTTTTTTATATAAATAATTTCAACTCCATCTAAATATATTCCAATACCAAATAATCTTTCAATTAACATTGAACAAGTATAAAATATTATAGATTACTCAATAATAAATTAGAAGCCTGACAGTTATGATACGTGTTTTGTAGTACATTGACAGGTGTTACTGGGATATATGTATTGTGACATATGAATTGAAATGATATGACACATGTATAATAACATACAGGTCAACATAGAAATGTATGTAAGATGAGTGAATTGTGGTACGTGCTCTAATTGATGATTGTATGATTGTATGTATTTGGATTTGATAAACGTAAATATGGACTGTACCCTGTTAAACTAAAATAGGATATTAGGTTATAACTCTAATTACTGGTAATTAATTTATATTAAAAGAAACTTAGTGGGGCGGGAAGTACTCACCCTTACTGATTATTTTCAGATAATGAAAGAGAAGAAACAGAGATGGTTGATCTGTTCTAGGGTCATACTCGGTAGGGATTGTGGGAAAAAAATTGCTCAGATAAATTTGATTTAATGTAATAAAATCACTTATGTATTTTATTTATTGACAGTGAAAATCTTCTAAGGAGAAATATTGTAAATTCGTTAAGTTTATTAACTCGTATTTTCATATTGTACCATTTATTCCAAATATATAAGTCTTTATCAATTTTTCCCTAATCATGTTTTAACAATATAAGTTATAAATGCAAATTATTTATATATTAAAAGAAGGATGTTACAAAATGCATTTTTGTAACAAAACAAAAAGCACTAAGATTATTTATTATAAAATATAAAAGAATTAAGCTAACTAAAACATAATTTAGAAATAAAAATTTTGGACAAAATTTCACCCTCATGCCACTATTCTAGCATCCAAAAAGAAGGAAAAAAATTTAATCAGTTCAAAGTGTTCAAAATGATAAAAATATGTGAAATATTAAAAGAAGAAGAAGAGCATTCTACGGCAGCCAAGAGAGAAAAGTAGTGGTTTAGTGTGTTGATCTTATCTTAAATAGGAAGAAAAGTAATAAAATAATAATATAATAATAGGATTTGGACTAATTTTTTTGTAATTAATTGAAACAATTAGATAGAAATCCTAAAATTTAAAATTAATCATGAAATATATTAAATATAATTATAAAATAATTTTTAATACTATTGATTCTTTAGTTGGTGTCTAAAATTTTTACACGCAATTTCTATTTGAGCATATAACTAATTTACTTAAAATGAACCAGAAAATCTAAAACTGCTCAATAATAACAAAATAAAAATTATTTTTATATTTCAAATAATATTTATAAATAAAATATAAATTTTTTATAATTATTATTATTATTATTTTTTAAATAAAATATTAGTTTTAGCTTTATACAATAATTGTAACTAATACAAATGGACACTTTTTGAAACTTAGAAATTTTAAAATTAAAATTACCAAAAATTTCTTAAAAATATACCTAACATCTAAAGCATCTCATGTTAATTCTATCTCAATTTTTTCCAAAAAATCAAGAACTATACTTAAACTTAGAACTATATTAATAACTTAATTGTTTAGTAAAAACGAGGATATTACATCTCCTCCCTCCTCAAAGAAATTTCGTCCCCGAAATTTACGTACCTTAAGAAAAAAGGTAGGGGTGAGAATCCCTCATTTTGCTCTTTAGCTCCTACGTAGCATCTTCATCATCAGTTTCACTTCATACCACTTTTATAAGCAAAATGTCTTTTTTTCGTAGATGTTTTACTCGTTGATCCACAATACGTACAGGCGATATTTCATAAGTAAGATTGTCCTTCAGTGGTATCGTATCAGGTTCAAGGACATGGATGAATCAAGGATATATTTTCTCAGTTGTGAGACATGAAAAACGTTATCGAGATTAGAAAGAAATGGGGGTAAGGCAACTTGGTAAGCTACAAGGCCAATCTTTTTCAGAATCTGATAGGGACCAATAAATTTAGGTGTGAGCTTTTGAGATTTCATAGCTCTTCCAACTCCCATGGTAGGTGTAACTTCTAGAAACACATGGTCGCCTTCTTGAAATTCTAATGGCTTCCTTCTTCTGTCATAATAACTTTTCTGTCTACTTTATGCCGTTCTCATTTTCTCTTGGATCATTTTAACTTTCTCCTTAGTTAGCTGAACCACCTCAGGTCCCAAAGTAAAATTCTCCCCTATTTTATACCAACATAGAGGTGTTCTGCACTTTCGACCATATAACGCTTCAAATGGCCCCATCCCAATACTTGAGTGAAAACGGTTGTTGTAAGTAAATTCAATCAAATGTAAGAATTGATGCCAATTGCCTTTATACTCCATTACACAAGCTCTGAGAAGGTCTTTAAGCGATTGAATAGTTCTTTCTGATTTTCCATCAGTCTGAGGATGATATGCTGAACTAAGTTTGAGCTTTGTTCCTAATGCCTTTTGTAACTTTTTCCAAAACCTTGAAGTAAATTTAGGGTCTCTATCTGATACTATGCTTGATGGTACACCATGTAGTCTTACTATTTTGGAGACATTATATAACTGGGCCAACTTTTTAATGAATAACCAACATTAGTGGGTAGAAAATGGGCTAACTTGGTCAATCTGTCAATAATTACCCATATCGCATTATGACTTGCAGATGTCCTCGGTAATCCACTCACAAAATCCATTGCAATATTGTCTTATTTCCATTCAGGAATATCTAAAGGTTGCAATATCCCAAAGGGTCTCTGATGTTCAACGTTCACCTTTTGACACACCAAGCAAGATTGCACATATTCTGCTATGGCTTTCTTCATTCCGAGCCACCAAAATAATTCCTTCAAATCTTGGTACATCTTAGTAGTACCCTCGGTGAATACTTAATTTACTTTTATGGGTTTCTTCCAAAATCATCTTATGAAGTTCTTCATTTTGTGGAATATAGATTCTTCTTCAGAATCTCAAAATTCTATCGGTAACTTCCTGAAAATCTTTTTCTTTACCTTGAATCATTAATGCTTTCTTCTCTTGTATGATTGCATCTTCTTGCTGAGCTATGCGAATCTGTTCTAAAAATTCACTAGTGACCTTCAATATTCCAAATTTAAGACTCTTTGAAGTAAGTTCAATGGCCATATTTAGATCTCTAATATGCTCTACCAATTCTGTCAGGCTTCTAATTTATTATTGAGTAATCTATAATATTTTATACTTGTTCAATGTTAATTGAAGGATTATTTGGTATTGGAATATATTTAGATGGAGTTGAAATTATTTATAAAAAAAAAAAGTGAACAGTACTGTATGAACAGTACCGTGTATGAACAGTACCGTATGAACAGTGCAAACCGCGTGTGAACAGTGCAAACCGCGTATGAACAGTGCAAACCGCGTACAAACCGTGTATGAACAGTGCCAACCGCGTATGTATAGTGACTGCTGACGTCATCGGTGACGTCACATACGCGTACAGTGCGTGTACAGTCGCGTGTACAATGTTTTCCCGCGTGAATAGTGCCCTGAACAGTATTTTCCGGCATGAACAGTAAGGCGGTGAACAGTGTTCCGGCGATGAACAGTAAATTTTGAAAATTTCTATAAAAAGGGGGTTTCACACGAAATTTCATTTCTTCACTTCTATCCAAGGTTCTCAAAGGTTCTAAGGCCGTAAACCACCATTTCTCTCATACTAAACCTTCCTAAACTTAGATTTCTCGCCAGATCTGAGATTCTACATCTATTCTGAAGGATTGGAAGTAAGTTTCTTTAAGTTTGAAGCTAGATTTACCGTTCGTTTCTCTTCTCCTTCTCTTTCTTATAGAAATTCATGGTGTTCTTAGGAGAAACTCCGTTCTAAAGCTGAATCTTCGGTGAATTTTGTTATAATCAAGTAATATTCGGTAGATCTAGTGTGAATCATCTTTCTGAGGTAAGGGAGTTTACTTTAACCTATGAACTATGTTTTGAACGGTTTAATATGCTATTTCAAGATATTTTGATATGATTTTGTTAGATCTATTGAATAAAAGCTATTTTCTAAGTCATAATCGTTGTTAATTAGTTTAAAATGCGAGATTTTGGCTGATCTATTATAAACTTGCCGTAGTTGAGCTGTTAAAATAATTTTTGGTGGCGTGCATCATGCCGAGATATATGTTTTGCATCATTATAGAGCCGAGTTACATGTTTAGGTGGGTAGACATGTAATCGGTAAGTTCATGCTGAGTCATTGTCTTTGTCTTTGTCTGGATCCAGATACCGGAATGGGTCGCTCCTGACCGCTCGGTTCCTTCTGGATTAATTAGGCTGTGAAACCAGTTGGAAGCCGTTTTCATGCTGTGCATTAGATGGGCTGGAAATGCATGGGGTTATTGCTGTGAAAAAAAATATTTTGCTCTATATATATATAATTTTATTTTATGTTTGGTAAGCTCACCCTTGCATTTCTTTCTATGTCGTTGTGTGCGTGTGTACTGCGATGATCGTACGGTGGTACGTGAGCAGATGTAGCAGGTGTTGCATCTACTTCACAGGCTGAGGGGCCAGTGAAGAAAAGTTAGAAGCTGGAGTTGAGTAATAATGCATCAAAGTCCTTTTTCTTTATTTATGAGACCTCATGTCGAGGGAGTCACGTATTATAATTTTTTGGTATTTTGAATATTATAAACTAAATGTAATATTATGTTGATCTGTTGGATATTTGTTGTAAAGAACTTCATTTTTTTACTTTGAATGAGAAGTGAATTTTTTTATACTTATATTCTCTATTATTTACCTATTTTTAAATAAGTATGTGGTGTAGAAACAATGTTCTCGGTCCCTTATAAAAAAGGGGTCGTGACATTTTAGTGGTATCAGAGCATGGTCTAGGTAAACCTACGGGGTGAGGTTGTTAGGCGTCAGTTGTGCATATTAGACATATAAGTTTTAGCTGTGAATCATATATCATAATTTCTATTCATCAAGTTGTGAGGGAACGAGCTTGATCACCTCAGTTCTCAGACACGACAGATGTAGAAAATTTTGGTATATGATACTGGGTGAGCTATAGGCGATTCATGCTACGTGAATAATAGGTTGTTAAGCTAAGATTGTACATGATTGCTGAGATAAATGTGTTTGCTATGTTGTTTGAAATGCTGATATGACGTTGTGCTCAGTGCTAAATTGATTAAATTGTTATGACATACTAAATATGAATATATTACTGTAAGCTGAATATGTGAATATAGCTATGTGGTGGTATTGCTGAATGTGTTAAACATTAGTAATATAAGCTAGTCTATATATTAGGATGGTTAGACCGAGAAAATCTGTTGCAAACCCTCCTCCTCCTGTTGACGTGAACCAAATGGCTCACGCCATGGAGGCTGTGGCAAGTACTTCTCTCTGTGTTGTTTGATTCTGGAGCCACACACTCTTTTATTGCGGACAATTGTGTGAGAAACTTAGGATTACCGGTGGGCGATCTAGGATGAGACTTAGTAGTATCGACACCTACTTTAAGTTCAATTAAGACTTCGACGGTTTGTGTTAGGTGTCCCATAGCAATTGAGGGACGAAGATACAAAGTAAATCTTATTTGTATCCCGATGTCAGGGTTAGATGTAATCCTGGGTATGGATTGACTAACTGCCAATTGTGTGCTAATTGATTGTGGCCGGAGGTGTTTAATCTTTCCTGAGCAGCAAGATCATGTAGAATTGATTTCTACTCGCCAAGTAGAAACATATTTAGGTGAGGGAGTATCTTGTTTTGTTGTGTTGGGAGTTATGAATGCAGAAGTGGAGCAAAGCCTTCAGTCAATACCAGTAGTACGAGAATTCCCTGAGATTTTCCCAGAGGATATTCCTGGAATACCTCCACGTAGAGAGGTAGAGTTTGCTATAGATTTGATTCCTGGAGCTGAGCCGATTAACGTAGTACCGTATAGAATGGCGCCAAAAGAGTTAATTGAGCTTAAGGAGCAGATCGAGGATCTAATGCGTAAACAGATGATTAGACCAAGTGTATCGCCTTGGGGAGCCCCAGTTCTCTTGGTGAAAAAGAAGGACGGAAGTTCTAGATTATGTGTGGATTATCGTAGGTTGAATAAGTTGACAATTAAGAACAAGTACCCATTGCCGCGAATCGATGATTTGATGGACCAGCTGAGAGGTGCTAAGGTATTCTCTAAGATTGATTTGAAGTCGGTACCATCAGATCCGAGTGAAGGATGAAGATATTCCTAAGACTGCTTTTCGCACTAGATATGGTCATTATGAGTATATAGTGATGCCTTTTGGAGTTACAAATGCTCCAGCTATGTTTATGGACTACATGAATCGGATCTTTAGACCTTTCCTGGATCGATTTGTGGTAGTCTTTATTGATGATATTTTAATTTATTCTAGTTCGTCAGAGGAACATGAAGAGCATTTGAGGACTGTACTTAATGTTTTAAGGGAAAAACAGTTGTATGCTAAACTGTCTAAGTGTGAGTTTTGGCTAGAGGAAGTGAAGTTCCTTGGTCATGTTATTTCAGCTAAAGGAATTGCAGTTGATCCTTCCAAAGTTGAAGCGGTGTTGCAGTGGGAAAGGCTGAAGACAGCCTCAGAGATTCATAGTTTTGTGGGCCTAGCAGGTTACTACCGGAGATTTATAGAGGGATTCGCGAAGATAGCTGCACCATTAACACGGTTAACTCGCCGTGATCAACCCTTTTGTGTGGACTGAGGAATGTGAGCAAAGCTTTAATGAGTTAAAACAGAGACTAACTTCTTCGCCGGTGTTGATTCTCCCTGATACTAGTCGACCGTTTGAGGTGTACTGTGATGCTTCTCATCAGGGATTGGGATGTGTGTTGATGCAAGATAAGAGAGTGGTAGCTTATGCATCTCGTCAATTGCGAACTCATGAGCGAAATTACCCGATTCATGACCTTGAGTTAGCTGCTGTAGTCTTTGCTCTGAAGGTGTGGCGACACTATCTTTACGGAGCTCAGTTTGATGTATATAGTGATCATAAGAGTCTGAAGTATTTATTTGATCAGCGAGAGTTAAATATGAGGCAGAGACGTTGGGTGGAATTCCTTAAGGATTATGATTTTCAGCTCCAATACCATCCAGGAAAAGCTAACGTGGTGGCCGATGCATTAAGTAGGAATGTGGTTCAGGCATTCTCCCTAAGAGTCAGTGAAACCCTTTTGGTAGAACAATTCCGAGACCTGAACATACATGTGGACTTATCACCCGAAAAGATTAGTTGTAGCCGAATTGTGGTGACTAATAATTTCTTACAGGAAATTAAAGATAAACAATTGTGGGATCCAATGTTATGTCGGATTGTATTTCTCTTAGGGACAGATAAGACAAAGGGTTTCAGTAAAGGTGTTGATGGTATTCTCAGATGTCAAGGTCGAGTTGTGTCCCTAGAGATACTGAATTAAAGAGAGCAATTCTAGAAGAAGGACATAAGGGTAGTCTCAACATTCATCCTGGTGTTACCAAGATGTATCAAGATTTAAAGCAGATGTTTTGGTGGCCAGGCATGAAGCGAGAGATAGCTGAGTTTGTTAAAGCCTGCTTGACTTGTCAAAAGGCAAAAGTGGAGCACCAAAGCCCTCCAGGAGAGTTACAAACGATGGAAATTCCAAAGTGGAAGTGGGACCATGTGACTATAGACTTTGTGTCCCATCTACCTAGAACAGTTAGGAATCATGATGCAGTGTGGGTCATAGTTGATAGGCTAACCAAAAGTGCACATTTCTTAAAAATTAACATGACCTTTAGCTTGGAGAAATTAGCAGAATTGTACATTAGAGAGATTGTCAGGTTGCATGGAGTACCTTCTAGTATTATCTCTGATAGGGATCCTCGATTCACTTCCCAGTTTTGGCAGAGTTTCCAAGAATCTATGGGCACACAGTTGAGGTTGAGTTCTGCATACCATCCGCAAACAGATGGTCAATCTGAGCGTACTATTCAGACCTTAGAAGACTTATTGCGGACTTGCATTGTAGAGCAGAGGAGTAATTGGGAGGATATGCTTCCTTTGGTAGATTCACTTATAATAATAGCTATCATTCGAGTATAGATATGGCACCATTTGAAGCTCTGTATGGTAGAAGGTGTAGAACCCCTATCTGTTGGTTCCAAGATGGAGTACATTTGATGGTTGGACCTGAAATGCTGCAAGAAACTAAGGAGAAAGTTGAACTTATTAGAGAAAAGCTAAGAGCTACCCAAAGTCGACAGAAATCTTATGCTGACCGACGCAGAAGATCTCTAGAATTTGAGGTTGGTGATCATGTATTCTTAAGAGTATCACGCACAACAGGTGTGGGGCGAGCCTTAAGAGCCAAGAAGTTAACACCTAAGTTCATAGGACCGTATCAGATATTACATCGTCGAGGACCAGTAGCCTATGAATTAGCGTTACCACCTCAGTTGTCTGGAATACATAATGTTTTCCATGTGTCGCAGCTAAAGAAGTATGTTCCGCATTTGTCTCATGTAATTGAGCCTGATGTTGTGGAGTTACGAGATGACTTGTCCGTGGAGGTCCCATTTGCTCGTATCGAGGAAACTAGAGTTAAGAAACTTAGAGGTAAGTCTATTCGGTTAGTAAAGGTTGTTTGGGACCAAATAACTGGTGATGCCACATGGGAGTTAGAAGAAAGAATGAGAGAGTTGTATTCTCATCTTTTCTCTCGGGGAATGAAATTTTCGAGGACGAAAATTTATTTTCTGGGAGAATTGTCGCTTCTAATTTATTATTGAGTAATCTATAATATTTTATACTTGTTCAATGTTAATTGAAGGATTATTTGGTATTGGAATATATTTAGATGGAGTTGAAATTATTTATAAAAAAAAAAGTGAACAGTACTGTATGAACAGTACCGTGTATGAACAGTACCGTATGAACAGTGCACACCGCGTATGAACAGTGCAAACCGCGTGTGAACAGTGCAAACCGCGTATGAACAGTGCAAACCGCGTACAAACCGTGTATGAACAGTGCCAACCGCGTATGTACAGTGACTGCTGACGTCATCGGTGACGTCACATACGCGTACAGTGCGTGTACAGTACACGTGTACAGTGTTTTCTGACGTGAATAGTGCCCTGAACAGTATTTTCCGGCATGAACAGTAAGGCGGTGAACAGTGTTCCGGCGATGAACAGAAAATTTCGAAAATTTCTATAAAAAGGGGGTTTCACACGAAATTTCATTTCTTCACTTCTATCCAAGGTTCTCAAAGGTTCTAAGGCCGTAAACCACCATTTCTCTCATACTAAACCTTCCTAAACTTAGATTTCTCGCCAGATCTGAGATTCTACATCTATTCTGAAGGATTGGAAGTAAATTTCTTTAAGTTTGAAGCTAGATTTACCGTTCGTTTCTCTTCTCCTTCTCTTTCTTATAGAAATTCATGGTGTTCTTAGGAGAAACTCCGTTCTAAAGCTGAATCTTCGGTGAATTTTGTTATAATCAAGTAATATTCGGTAGATCTAGTGTGAATCATCTTTCTGAGGTAAGGGGAGTTTACTTTAACCTATGAACTATGTTTTGAACGGTTTAATATGCTATTTCAAGATATTTTGATATGATTTTGTTAGATCTATTGAATAAAAGCTATTTTCTAAGTCAGAATCGTTGTTAATTAGTTTAAAATGCTGAGATTTTGGCTGATCTATTATAAACTTGCCGTAGTTGAGCTGTTAAAATAATTTTTGGTGGCGTGCATCATGCTGAGATATATGTTTTGCATCATTATAGAGCCGAGTTACATGTTTAGGTGGGTAGACATGTAACGGTAAGTTCATCTTTGAGCTATTGTCTTTGTCTTTGTCTGATCCGAGATCTAATGGGTCGCTCCGGACCGGCTCGGTTCCTTCGGATTAATTAGGTGTGAAACCGGTTGGAAGCCGTTTTCATCTTGTGCATTAGATGGGCTGGAAATGCATGGGGTTATTGCTGTGAAAAAAAATATTTTGCTCTATATATATATAATTTTATTTTATGTTTGGTAAGCTCACCCTTGTATTTCTTTCTATGTCGTTGTGTGCGTGTGTACTGCGATGATCGTACGGTGGTACGTGAGCAGATGTAGCAGGTGTTGCATCTACTTCACAGGCTGAGGGGCCAGTGAAGAAAAGTTAGAAGCTGGAGTTGAGTAATAATGCATCAAAGTCCTTTTTCTTTATATATGAGACCTCATGTCGAGGGAGTCACGTATTATAATTTTTTGGTATTTTGAATATTATAAACTAAATGTAATATTATGTTGATCTGTTGGATATTTGTTGTAAGGAACTTCATTTTTTTACTTTGAATGAGAAGTGAATTTTTTTATACTTATATTCTCTATTATTTACCTATTTTTAAATAAGTATGTGGTGTAGAAACAATGTTCTCGGTCCCTTATAAAAAAGGGGTCGTGACAAATTCCAATTCCCAAATCATCATAGTTGACACTTGTAAAGATTTTCTGCTTAATGCGTCCGCTATAACATTTGCTTTTCCAGGATGGTATTGAAGTTCAAAGTCATAATCTTTTAAGAATTCAATCCATCGACGTTGCCTCATATTCAATGCCTTCTGATCAAACAGATACTTGAGACTCTTATGGTTACTAAAAACCTCAAATTTAGCACCATACAAATAATGTCTCCAAATCTTCAATGCAAAAACTACAACAGCAAGCTCTAGATCATGTGTAGGATAATTCACCTCCTGTGGTCTCAATTGCCTTGAAGCATAAGCTACTACATTCCTATTCTGCATCAACACACATCCTAATCCTTGCCTTGACGCATCACAATAAACTTTAAAATTCTCATAAGGGTTTGGAAGTATTAATACAGGAGCATAAGTCAATCTATTCTTCAATTCTTGGAAATTATCTTTGCATTGACTAGTCCACACAAACGGTTGTCCTTTGCGAGTCAATGTAGTCAAAGGCAATGCTAACTTTGAAAATCCTTCAATAAATCTCCAATAATAACTTGCCAATCCTAAGAAACTTCATATCTCAGTAATTGTTTTTGGTCTAACCCACTGTAAAACAGTTTCAACCTTAGAAGGATCTACAGAAATTCCATCTTTACTGATTACATGCACCAAATAACTCACTTCTATTAACCAGAATTCACACTTGGAAAGCTTGGCATATAACTATTTCTTTCTTAGGATTTCCAATACCACACGAAGATGGTCTGCATGTTCCTCATGATTCTTGGAATATATTAGAATATCATCAATAAAAACAACTATAAACTTATCCAAATACGGATGAAAAATCCGATTCATGTAATCCATAAACACTGTAGGTGCGTTAGTTATACCAAATGACATCACTAGGTATTCATAATGCCCATAGCGTGTTCTAAAAGCAGTTTTTGGAATATCCTCTTTTTTCACTCTGATCTGATGGTAACCAGACTTCAAATCAATTTTAGAGAAAACTGTTGCTCCTCGTAATTGATTCATCAAATCATCTATTCTTGGTAGTGGATAATTATTCTTAATAGTTACTTTATTCAATTGACGATAGTTCACACATAACCTCATCGTTCCATCTTTCTTCTTAACTAATAACACTGGAGCACCCAAGGTGATACACTTGGACGCACAAATTGTTTTTCCAATAACTCTTCCAGTTGCTTTTTCAATTCAGCTAGTTCCAAAGGTGACATCCGATAAGGTGCTATAGAGATTGGTCCAATTCCAGGGATTAATCTATAGTAAACTCTACTTCCCTTTCTGGAGGTAACCTAGGAATATCCTTCGAAAAAACTTTGGGAAAATCATAAACAATCGGTAAGTTCTCTATCATAAATTCCTTCTCCCCTTTCAATGAAAGTAACACGCTACACATCTGAGCTCCTCTTTTCAAAGAAGCATTGACTTGGTTGGCAAATAGAAATATCAAATTCTCAGGAGATGATTTAATAGGATTAGCAAAGACAATGATTTTGTTATGGCAGTCTAATAGAACACGATTGGCAAACAACCAATCTAGTCTTAGAATGACTTCTAAGTCAGTAAGAGGTAAACAAAACAAGTTTACAAAGAAGTCTTTGTTTTGTACTATTATGGGACAATTCAAACAAACCCTAGCAGTAATAATAGAATTATTACCAGGAGTAGAAACAATCAAATCATATGGCAAAACAGTAATAGGTAAATTCAACTGTCTCACACAAACTTCAGAAATAAAAGAGTGAGAAGCTCCTGAATCATACAATACATTCAAGATGTTCCCATTTATGAAACATTTATCCTATATCATGGTGTTAGACTGAGATACCTCCTCCCCACTCATCGTAAAAACTCTCCCTTGAGTCCTTGGCCTTCCAACTTGATGGTTGTTCTTATTTTTGCTGTCATCAGCTTGATTGTTCTGGTTGTTATTCTCTTGTTTCATCTCAAGGCAATCACGAATGAAATGACCTGGCCTTCCACATCTAAAGAAAACATACTTCTTCTGCGAACACTTTCGAGCAAAATGCGGTCCTCCACAAATAAATTACCGAGTACCACTATCACCAACTCTATTTGAACTTCCAGCAAAGTTTTGAAACCTTCCACCCCCTGATGAAGATCCTTGATATCTCTGTGATACTTGATAGGGTTTCCCTCTTCCTTGAGCATCTCCTCTTCTATTAGGATTATTTTACTGTGGACTAGAACTCTTCCACTGCGCCTATTTTGCTTTCGCATCATCCTCATAAATCTAACATCTATTCACCAGAGTAGGAAAATGAATAATTTCTTGATAGCCAATTGCAAGCTTAATGTTTGGACTTCTCGCTCTCAAACTTATTGCATCTAGAACAATAATCTCCATTATTGTTAAAGTAAGGGCAGAACTTCAACAGCTCATCAAACTTTGTAGCATACTCTCCTACAGTCATACTTCCCTGCTTCAAGTTCAGAAATTCAACCTCTTCTCTCCTTCTTAAATCTTTTGGAAAATATTTCTCCAAGAAAAGACATTTAAATGATTCCCAATTAATCTCCCTACCTTCAGCTTCTATTTGCTGCCGAGCATATCTCCACTAGTGTTTTGCCTCACTAACCAACATATATGTTGCAAAAGTAACCTTGCTTGCCTCAAGGCATTTCATAACGACAAAAATCTTTTCAAGCTCCTTAATCCACAGTTGAGCACCATCTGGATCAAAACCTCCTTTGAATTGCAAGGGGTTATTATTACAAAAAGCCTCCAATCCATGATACCCAACTATTTCAACCTGCCTTTCTAGAACTTCAACCATTCATTCTAATAATTGGTTCAAGTTAACGTTACCTCTTCCTCCCTCATCCAACCATAGATTTCTGTACACACATATAATCAATTAATAGCTTATACGTGAAGTAAAACTGAACAAACTAGGAATTAATCCACGCTCTAAATCTCATATCACCACTTTCTTTCGAAAATAGTAACACAAGAGCACACAGACAAGCATAACAAGCCTTTCCCCAAGCCTATAGGAACAAACTGCTCTGATACCACTAAATGTGACACCCTTACTACTTATTACGCCATCAATATAAATATAATATTAAAATAATCTAAGCAGTAAGAAAGCTACATGTATGAGTTTATGTCTGTTCACATACATAGAAACTAAATACATCATCTGCACTAATTATTCAATTACATATATACATATCATTTGTCAAAATATACAGTCATCCAGTCATATAAACATATACACATAACTGAATTATATACAAAATAAAGTGGGGTCACAATATCAGAGATAACAACCAAAAAATGACCTTATAGGCTTTTCCCCTAGAACCATGATAATCAAAAATACCATTTCCTCCAAAAGTTAACAATTAAGGATTTCAACCCACTTTTCTCTTAGTCACTAGTAATTATACCTACATATATGTATAATACAGGGACAGGAGGTGGGACATGGGGCTTTATAAACTGTAGTCTAGAAGGAAATGAAAAAGTAAGTCTCATGCGTACCCTGATGGGGATGAGGTATGCCCCGTCGACCTGACCCATTTCTATCTAACAAAAACATAATAGTGCCAGTATGGGTGAACTATTGTTGCTCCCAATCGTGCCCCATCTTCCTTCAGGATCATATCTGACTGAGATGCTGAACTGGTACGGTGGTCGGGCCATCTGTGTCCTCACCTACTAAACATATTCACATATAACACACATAGCAACTAAAAAGGTGAGACAAACCTATTTCAGACAAAGTACAGTAGAAAACACGTCAAGATATTTACAATCATTATAGCAAATAGCAAATAACTCAACACACAATGTACATGCCATGTATGATTCTGTGTATCACCTAGTTAATTACTATACTGACACATGCATGTGGGCCCAAACCATTTTTTTTTCTTTCTTTCGGGGAAGGATCAGGAGTTTACTGTCACCAACTATTCTTAGTCATAACCATCTCATCAAATAGTTTCAAAGGTATAACTCAATTGATTCTGAGAATTCATCGGGTTCTGTTAGGATTGTCCAATTTTGCAGTGAGAACCGACAGCACAGGTTTGCGAGCCCTGGCCTTTGCCCATCTCAATCATACTAGACTATCCCCAAGACTAACCTGGAGTCTCGCTTAGATTTCGTATACTCCTCATCCAACAATACCATCATTACATGCTTATGATGCATGAACCTAATTTCAGTCTTTTAATTAGGTATTAAACATTTCCTTTCAATCAACAACAACATATGTTTAAAAAATTCCATCGATAATTTGGCAGAGTTTCCTCTATAATTTAGATATTTTCAAATTTTCTTCTCTTTACAAAACAGTTAGAAAATTCCAATATACTTCTAATTTTAAGCAGAGAGTCACCATCATCACATTTCACAACTTTCTAGCTATTTCAATCGCTCACATATAACTTTTTCCAATTATCACTACATTTCAAAATACTCATTTAAAATAATACTTTAAAATGAATTAAAATACTTTAAATTATTTAAATATGTATATAGGTATACTTTAAATATATAAAAAACTATTAAATAAATTTTGATCAAACCACTTGAAAATTAAAGAAGATTTTGTTAAAAAAATATTTTCTTAAGAAGAAAATTAACCACAATTCCATTTATCAATTTCTAAAATACTTTTTAAAACCCATCAAATTTTATCTCAAATTTATCCTTTTTTGTAAACATCTTTATTTCACAATTCTCCAATTCTTTTCAACTTTCAACATACCTTCTATATGCTCACTCCACATGAATGATAGTTCATTCCTCAAGTATTTTAGGCAATCAATTATTTATATTGAATTCAATAAACAATTATCATAGAAGCATCATCACACATAAAATCAATCTCAAAAAGGAATATCAAACAATTATACACTAAGTATGGAAATAATTATAAATTTCTTCAAATAATTTATACATACATAGTAAGGAATAAAATATCTCATCTCCCAATATTTTTCTACTATATCTTTGAAAATAGATATGTCCTCCTTACCTTGAAGTGTATACCGATTTTTCTTACCAACGTCTTCTTTCCACCACTTCTCAAATCACGATCCTAACCAAATAATCACACATAATCATGATCAATGTTAAGAGGCATTAATCATCCAACCCTTTACTAGTGAGTTGAAACTATCATTTTTTAATTTTCATAAAAATGGCTTATTGGTCTCACAATTGTTTTCTATAATGTAAATGGAATATTATAAGCCTAAGGTGATTAAAAATAATTGTTTTATTCTCATAACACTCTTAGGACAACATCTCTAAACCAAGGGTTTTGATCCCCTAAATGCATTTTTTTAACAAAACAAAAAGCACCAAAATTATTTATTATAAAACATAGAGGAATTAAGCTGACTAAAACATAATTTAGAAATAAAAATTTTAGACATAATTTCACCCTCATGCCACTGTTCCAGCACCCAAAAAGAGGAAAAAAAAAGTTTAAGCAGTTCAAAGTGTTCAAAATGATAAAAATAGGTGGAATATTAAAAAAATTTAATGAACTTACTTGAAAAATCAAAAGATTAGAGTCAAAGAAATTTCGAAGCCTTTGAAAAAGAAAAAGAGCACTCCACGTCAGCCAAGAGAGAAAAGTGGTGGTTTGGTGTGTTGATCTTACCTTAAATAGGAAGAAAAGTAATAAAATAATAATATAATAATAGGGTTTGCACTATTCTTTTGTAATTAATTGAAACAATTAGATAGAAATCCCAAAATTTAAAATTAATCATGAAATATACTAAACATAATTATAAAATAATTTTTAACACGATTCATTCTTTAGTTAGTGTCCAAAATTTTTACAGGCAATTTATGCTTGAGCATATAACTAATTTACTTAAAATTAACCAGAAAATTCAAAACTGCTCAATAATTACAAAATAAAAATTATTTTTATATTCTAAATAATATTTATAAATAAAATATAAATTTTATTTGTAAGAGAACTTACAGTGAAGGAGACAAAGAATAACTTTGTTAGCGCATAAAAAATAAAGAAGACGAAGAGAACTTACAGATGTAAAAGTGAGCAATTTTGTTAGAAAGACAAAGAAATTTGAGAGCGCGCTTCATATATACGATAGAAAAAAAGACTTTAAAGAGCGGTTCTCTATTAACTGCTCTCAGAAGTATATATTAGAGATAGGTTCTTTATCAAATGACTGCTACAAGACTAGTTTAGTTATAACAAATTTTAAAATAAAAATGAAGTCCTATAGTAGTTCATCCATCCCTTCATTGAGTCAGTGGTGATCGTCTTGATTATCTGAAAAATGAATGTAAGGGTGAGTACTCTACGCTACCCAAAACACACAATCAACATAGAGTCTCACCTCCAGAACCTTCCCAATACATTCAACAAGCACAATCACAGCAGCAATTCACATCCATAAGTACAAAACACAAATCCATGCATACGCATACCAGCCACACTCACTATAGTACTGTGATCACAGATTTACACCATGAATGGTCGTCAGTTATCCTCACCTCACGGATACCACTTGGGCAGTCACGAGTCGCTCAACAAAGATAGTGGTCAAAGGTCTAGTCAGGAAGAGAGTGTGTAGCCCGTGGTGCACCCGTTCCGCAGTCGATGTCACCACCACTTCCTCTTCCCCAAGGTATTTCTACCGTCCACATCTCCCACATCCCCAGTGTATCGCTGAACCATTCACAGCACATTACAACGGCGCTAACACGCCCATTCACACATATTCCATTCACGCATGCAATAATCATGCTTACACACGGCACACAACCCACAATTATCGTTTATATTACACGGCTCTTGAACCCACATTTTCACAATATTCATTCAAATATACGGCACAAGTGCCCATACTCATTCTATCACACAACAGTTACATACAATCCACATCCATCAATTTCGGATCAACACACATAATTGTTCATACATCACGGCACTTGACCCACATTACATTTCTCAGCAATTTCCTACCCACTAACTCAGCCACAGCACAATATTTAGCAAAACAACAACAATTCATGCATAAAAGAGTACGATAGAGTTTCCCCTTACCTTGGATTGAAGACCCACATGCTAAATCCACCAAGAAGTGCTCTCCCTCACGGATTTCATCCTAAATACATAGAGAAACTCCATGAGAACCCAAAGAAACCACAAAAACAGAGAAAAGGGGATGATAAACATAACTCTAACCATTAAAACTTACCTCCAAGCGTTCCCCACACGGATTCAACCTTCAATTAAGCTCCCAAACGACTTTGGAGACAATTAATCGGTGGAATAGGGCTTTGGAAATGAGAGGATCAAAGAAATTTCGAAGGGAGAGGGAGAAATAACTCTTCTCGAACCCTAACCCCCTTTAAATTCTTTTCTGGTCGCGACACTCTTGTTACAGCGAGATATTCTCACTACAGCGATACGCCTTCTAGCTACAGCAAAAAAATCAGAGAAAAAATACACTCTGATTTTTGCTGCACCCAGAAATGCACCCCAAACTGTCGTTCTCTCGCTACAGCGAGAAGGTGATAGTTCTGATCCTTCCTCCCAGGACCCTCTCGCTATAGCGAGAAAAGCCTAGTATCACGCCCTGCACTTAGGCACTTAGCCTATTTCAGCCCAACCAGTCATGCATGCACCCATCTACACACACACACACACACACACACACACACACATATATATATATATATATATATTATATATATATATATTCACAACATATATCTAAAAATACACACATGAATATACATTTAGATTTATATAATTATCCATAATTAATATTACAAAATTTAGAGCGTTACAGGTTCAACGCTAACCACTCTCTAAATATACTATTATAAAGCGACTCATAACCCATGTCTATGTTAGCGCTTCAAAAGCTCGTTTCCGTTGTAGTGTATCCAATTTCTCAACATTTTTCATTACAATTCATTTTATTAGCACTTTAGCATTTTCACATGACACATATCTTGTTATCATTTTAGCATTACATATTCCTTATAATTTATCAATATTTTCCTTTCCACTTTGATAACATAATAGGGTTAAAGTTCCTTAAATATTCCTCCAAACCTGCGCATTCTCACTTGAGCAAGTTTTACAAGAGACCTTTCTCGCTTGAGCAATACAACCAGATAGCAGAACTATTCATTTTTCTGCTACTTTTACTTGAGCGAGAACATTTTCGCCTAAACGAGAGGTAATTTTGCCTGAGCGAGAATGGGTCTAGAGACTTCCCTGTTTGCCTGTCACTCCTCACCTGGATGAGAGTACAGTTGGGTCAACCTTATTTTATCTCGCTTAAGTAAGAATGCTCTAGAATACCTTTAAAAAAAAACCTCTATCTCGAGTGAACCAAAATTCTTATTTTTTCATAAAAGATCAACAAAATTAAGGGTATTACACATAACCCAAACCTATTACATATAACAAGCCAACCAAAATGATCTAGGTAAATTGTTTTCTCTAGCTTTGCTAATAGATACAATCAAAATAAAATTATTTGAAGAAAAATATCTTTATTATCCTTTTCTAATGCTTTTCATTTTGTAAAATAAATTTTAAAGAATAATATATTAAAAAATTGACTGAAAAAAGTTTGCCCATAACGTATCTTTCAATTTGGAAGTAATAAAAAAATAACTATAATTTTGTCAAACTTGACTTCTAAAGTTGAACAACATCATTAAAGAAAATTAAAATGAACACTATCTACATTTTATCAACTTTTCTCATTTTCTAATTAAAATTTCTGTAGTTTTAAAATATATATTTTTCCTAATATTGAGTTAATTACTATTCACGTACTCTGAAAAATTTATCTATTTTCATAATTAGTGTAATTATCTACATGAGCCCATTCACATATAAACCAATATAATTTTTAATAATTTATGGTGTCATATTCAATATAATTTGTAATGGTTTGATTAACATATCTATTTAAACAATGCATTGATTAGTGAGGTTAAACACAAATAATTGAGTCTTAAAACTTCATTCAAAAACATCTAATATAGATGGAAAATGTGTGGGATGAGGTGAGTGTATGATCAAAATAATTTAGATTAATCATAAGAAGCAAGAGCAGGAAAGGCGAAGTTCTAAACTCAAAATAATTAACTTGAACAAAGCAATGTGATATGTACATGTTCAAAAATCTAGGTTTAACTTATTCTAAAAAGTTATCTTATAAGATAAGAATTATCTAAGACTTTACGAGAAGTATTTTAACTTTTTTCTAACTAACATGAGATATCTTAACACACTTTATTTACTTTAAAACTAAATATTTGGTACGTGAATTGGCAGCCAACATCCAAACTAGATAGATTACAGGGTCTCAACAAGATTGGATATATTTGAATAGGTTCAATATTTAAATTAAGTAAGTTTTGATATCTTAGAAAAATATTTTATTCACCGTGTGAATCTTGAATAGCCTATAAAACATGTTTAAGTGAGAAATTATAAGCTTTTAACTAACGTACAAATGTGCATAAAGGAGAGCAACATAATTTCTATAATTTATTCTTTCATTGCTCAAAGTCCTAGATCAAATAAGAGTTGAGACTAATGGTAGTTTATAGACACATCTTTTGTAACCTACTTAATAAGATGTTTTAAAAAAAATTATGAGGTCCACTAGTGTTAAATCACACAATACGTCAAATGTACTGAACCCAACGATTCTCGCACTAAATGTATAGGCATAACAGGTCTATTAAAAAAATGGCGAAATAAAAAAATCTTGTTTACTAAGTCTATATTTAAGAGTTAGATTTAGAAAGAGAGAGGACGGAAGGGAAGGAATTTAATCATGTCGGAGGAGTTATTTAATTAGAAGGAGAATGTTTTGGGAGGTTTATCTAAACCTTTCAAAAGTTTATTTTTTGAGTTTTTATGTTTTAAGATTTTCTCTTTTTCACTCTTTCATACTATTTTATAAATAAGATTTTAATTTTTTTTAAAAATATTAGTTTTTCAAGTGATAATTTTTTTTAAAAATAAAAAAAAATAAAAATTTTAATTTTAAAATTATTTATATAATTAAATTTCTCAATCACCATTCTTTTTCAATATTAAACATCCAAATTTAACCTCCTTCCTCCTCCTTTTCCTCCTTCTCCCTTCAAACCCTTCTCTTTTCTCTCCCTCTAAACTCTCAAATAAATCTTTACGTAAAAAACTTACAAACAAAGTTCACATGAATCTACAAGATAAAATATAGGGCACAAATTTAAAAATTTTAGTCCAAATTAAATATTTTTTTTAAATTAATTATATATGAACAAATACTTCAATGCTAACATTATCAAAATTGAAACCCACAAGTTAAAAAGAACAACCGACCAATTGTTTAACAAACTCAAGCATATGACTTTACTAAAATAACGTTTGAACAAAAAAATAAGAAATGTTGCATAAATGGATAAGTTTGAGCACGTAAGGAAAATAAAAATTAATTACAGCCAAACAAATAAAGGAAAGAAAATTATTATGCACCTACCCTTTATCACACAACAAATTAGAATGACAGCTATAAATTCAATCAAGCTTCTTAGGGGTCATCACAACTTGAAATTCCAAAGAAGATAGAAACACATTGCAAGCAAAATGGTGAAAATAATGAATGTTTTTGTGGCTGTAATGACTTTATGGTTGATGCTATCAACATTTTCTACAAGCCAAACTGATGAGATCACATGCGATGAGGCTATACCGTTATTCAAACCTTGTAAAGAATATTTGGTTGGTTCTGCAGAAATATCAGCTCAGTGTTGTGAAGGAGCAAACACTGTTTATAAAAGGGCCAGCACCACTCAAAATCGAAGGGAATTGTGCAGTTGCCTTAAGAACGCTGCTTCCAAATATGGCGTCAAGCCTGACAAAGCAAAACAACTCCCTAAACTTTGTAAAATTGATCTTCCAGTTCCTGTTGACCCACCAATCAATTGCAACTCGTAAATCTCTATCCATCATTCTTCCCTTTTACCTTCACACATGCATTCACATTTATCCATAATTTTATAACTATTCTTAACCTTTTTCTTATTGTGTACAGGGTTCCATGATATTTTTACGGGTATGGATCACGACATAGCTTGAGCAGCAATAACAACGTCCAACAAATAAATATATGTAATACACAATAAATTAGCAACTATGTATTTCTTTGCTAAATAATGAGTGGAATATTTCTTCCATTGAGTTTTCCTATGCAATTTTCTTTCAAACTTTATACGTCCTACTTTGACTGTAGTTTTGTTATACTACAGTATAACGGTTCACAATCATACCATTATACAGTAAAAAAAAATATGAGCATTGCATTATTTGCCAGTATTTTGATTACCTATACATATACTATGTATATGAATTTGGTCGATTCTTAAGCTATCTACGAGTGGATTCAGATATTACAATGTCTCATTACAGATATTGATAGCCATTAGTACTCAATGTCTCCTAACATTAGGGAATACCTTTAAGTTAATTACAAGAATAAAAAATATAGTAAAAATAGGAGTCAAATATCCATGGCAATAAAAAAACACCGAACATTATATGGTGTGAGTTTCAATTTTGATAATGTTAGCATGAAAGTATTGGTTCATACGTGAATGTAGTCATGTGGATAATTAAACTAATTACGAAAAGAGATAAATATCTGAGTATGTGAATCAGGACCGTTCTTAACCTTTTTGAGATCCTAGGCAAAATCAGAAATTAGGGCCCCTTAAAAAAATTATAAAATATAATAAATAAAATAAAAGTATATATTAATAATTTTATTAAAATAATACATTTTTTAAGTGGCTATAATTTTACTAATAAAATTATAAAAAAAAATATTTTTCATTTAAACAACTTTTATGTTATAATTAACTACAAAAATACAAAAAATCATAAAAAAAATAAGTTCTACAAGCATTCTGAGATGCAAAATCATTAATGATAATATTAATATTAATATTTTTTAAAATTCTTTATTGATTGATAAAATTGTAAGACCATTCAACAGTTCTTATGACATTGATGACTTTAGATAGATTTTGATTCACTTTAACTCTAATAAACTTCTTTCAGTTGATGATATAATCACCGAGACAGTAAAATAAATTCTATAAGTAATTAAAACATTTAGATAACAATCTGCAGATTTGACAAACTCAATAATTGTTTAATTTTTTAGAAAAAAAAAATTAAAATTTTTCATGATATTTAATGTTAAGAATAGTAAAATTTTAGAATTAAATAAATTTTTGAGTTTACATAAGCCAATGAGTCAAACGTTTATAGCAAGTGCGATGTGAGTAATTAAAAGTTTTTTTATTTTTTATATTTTTTTCAACTGTAAATTATAAGAGCTGAAATTTTTTTTCAAGTAAAAGTAGGAGACAATTTCTTTTCAATTGAAAATAATTAAAATTTAATTTTTTACATGTTTTTGCAAACTTAAGTAAAATAGATTTGATCATATTAGGTTAAAAAATTTATTTAATTTGGGATAAAAATTTAAAGTTTATGTCGTAGGTTCATGTCAACCTAATTAAGGAGACCTTATTTAAGTTTTATACATTAGTAAACAAGATTTTTTTTATTTCTCCATTTTTTAGTAGACCTATTATGCCTATACATTGTCTTAGTAAAGTGATTTGCTTGGGAAGTATAAATTGAGAAGAGTTTGTGAATTCTAATTAAATGAAGATTAATTGAAACAAAGTAACACATTTTAACCTGTGTCGGTCTTTATTGATCTATTATTAATATGGTTATTCAACTTTATGATAACCTGTTAAGTGGACTAAAAAGAATATGTTTGTTAATTTTATAAAAAATTTAATTATCCTCAATTTTTTTAAAGCGAATTGTTTATTTGCCACTAATAAATAATTTTACTTTAAGAGAACCATTATTACATTTGATAATAGAATATATATAAATATTGAAATACCAATTTCCATTTATAAAATTTAAGAAAATTTGACTAGATATTAAACTCAACATTTAATATTTAGCCACAACCTCCTTTTATACTATTTGGTTGTAACAATAAACAATTAACTACAATGTATGACTTCACAAAGATTGAATATCATTATATATATTAATGAAAATGAAAATAAAAAAGTTATCCACAGTTTGTTTTATTAATCCTTTATAAGTTTCCAAATAAATATTAAGAGTTTAAATTTTTCTAAAGCAATCAAGATGCATGTTTGTAAAAATATTGAAGAAATTGAAAGCGTTTATCAAAACATCAAAACACATAAAACAAATTGAAAAAAAAATTAATTTGCCAAATTTTAACATTCGAAAGAAAGAGAAAGCAGGTACATGTGCCACTCTAATGTGTCTACATAAGCAAAATGCAAAGAAGAAAAATTACATAAACTTGCTTTAAAATACAATTATTCACTGAAACTATACTAAGCAACACTGAATAAATTGTAAAAAAGTTTAACTCATGATCCCATCGACAATATTCGCACGAGTGAAAATCATCATCATCATCATCTTCATCCAGTAATATCCATCGACCTTTCTTCAATCTCCATCCATTGCATATACTCTTATGACGACAAAGAGGGGATTGATTTCGCACTAATGCTCTATTTATCCATAAATGTTGTGCAAATTGTTCCACCTTTTTCTACATGCTATGACACACATGGACTTCCTCAAAAAACGCATATGTTCAAGTCCTTCTCTTCTTAACTCATCATCTTCAGAGCATAATAATATCATACCATACATATATTTTGCTTCCATGTGACCCTTTTCAGCAGCCACCTTCAAGATTTCAAGATCACCCATATTTTCGTTTGGATGACAGAAGAATTCTATAAATCCATCTCTGCACACACATTCTATGTTTCCGCTTTGCTTGCAACGTTTTAAAAAGGACAATGCTTTGTCATTAGGAAACCATTGGATTAGTGGGAACTTGTCCAGAGAAACTTGTTGCCAAACGTAACTATCTTCGGAAGCATCAAGAAAATCCCAACAACACATTTTCATGCTGTGAAGGTCAGTGAAAGAATGAGAAGCTACCCTTGCAACCACCTCTACCAACATGTCTTTTGGAAGTGATTTTATGGTGGTTGTCGGAGAGGACGCATTCTTGAAAGTGGGTTTTCTCGTTTTCATTAATTTTGATGGAGCCATATGGTTGGATATGGTATTGAGTTTAAGGCTGCGGAAACTTAGGATTGCAAACTATGTTTTCGAAACTACGGTATGATGTGTTTATATATATGTTGGAGGATATTTCAACAAGTGCTCATGTTGATATAATTAATATCATCGGTTAAGAAATCCTATATGCAAGAATCAAACTCAAGAAATCCAAGATCTAGGGATTTGATGTATTATCTATTTGCAAGGGATAATCTTAGTTGCACCTAACTTTATGTTATTGAATCCTTACAAGAGTTTAAGTATTAATGACATCTGGAATGGAAAAATTTGGAGGGAGAAACTAATCCTAATCTTAATAATAGATAATTGTGACAAGAATCAAGAATTTGAAAAGATATCTTAATTGAAAAAAAACAACATATTCTAAATTATATCTACTAAATTTCTTAAAAGAAATACGTAACTTATTCTTTGATTATGATCTAAATTTTACATCTGATGTAATAATACATAAATATTCAATCATGATTATAAAATTTAAACAATTACATGACTTATATACTTTAATCATGACTATTTATGATGTGATTTATACACTCTATTTAGTAAATGTTGTGCAAATTGTTCCACCTTTTTTCTACATGCTATGACACACATGGACTTCCTCAAAAAACGCATTGGTTGAGTCTTGAAATGGTTGCTCTTATAAGAAATAAGAGCAAATTATTGTGGAATTATTGGTTGAGTCTCAAATTATTGTGGAAACAAGAATAAGGAATATAAAGGAGAAATTAAAGAAGAAAAACATCAAGGGAGAATGAAAGAAATAAAAAAACAGAGCAGCGGAATATAAGAAATATATAATAATTTTTTAATATATTAATTTTTCAAATAATTTGGTAAAATAATTTGAAAAAATAATGTATTAAAAAATTGAGTAAAACAGAAAAATTTGGCCATAACATCTGTTTAAATTTGGAAGTAATATGAAAAAATAACTATAACGTTGTAAAACTTGACTTCTAAAGTTGAACAACATCATTAAAGAAAATTAAAATGAACACTCTATCTACATTTTATCAATTTTTCTCATTTTCTAGATAGAAGTTTTGTAGTTTTAAAATATATATTATTTTTCCTAATCTTGAGTTAATTATTACTTTGCACGTACTCTGAGAAATTTATCTCTTTTCATAATTAGTTTAACTATCTACATGACTTATCAAAATTGAAACTCACAAGGTAAAAAGAACAACCGACCAATTGTTTAACAAACTCCCCAAGCAAATTACTTTACTAAAATAATGTTCGAACTAATATACAAGTAATGTGTAGAAATGGTTAACTTTGAGCATGTAAGAAAAATAAAAATTAATTTCAGCCTAACAAATAAAAAGAAAAAAAAATTATTATGCACTTACCCTTTATCACACAACAAATTAAAATGACAACTTAGCTATAAATTCAATCATGCTTCTTAGGGGTCATCACAACTTCAAACTCTAAAGAAGATAGAAACACATTGGAAGCAAAATGGTGAAAATGATGAATCGTTTGGTGCCTGTGATGACTTTATGTTTGATGCTATCAACATTTTCTACAAGCCAAATTGATGAGATCACATGCCTAGAGGCTCTACCGTTATTGTTACCTTGTCAATCATTTTTGGTTGGTTCTGGACAACTATCAGGTGCGTGTTGTGAAGGAATAAACATTATTATTCAAAGGGCCAGCACCACTCAAAATCGAAGGGATTTGTGCAATTGCCTTAAGAAAGCTGCTTACCAAATGCATGTCGATCTTGACAAAGCAAAACAAATCCCTCAACTTTGTAAAATTCATCTTCCAATTCCTATTGACCCATCAGTCGATTGCAACACGTAAATCTCTATCCACCATTCTTTCCTTTTACCTTAACACATGCATTCACATTTATCTTTTATCTTATAATTATTCTTAACCTTTTTCTTATTGTGAACAGGATTCCATGATACTTTTACGCGTATGGATCACCAGAAAGCTCGAGCAGCAATAACAACGTCCAACAAATAAATATTTGTAATACACAATAAATTATAAACTATGTATTTCTCTACTAAATAATGAGTGGAATTTTCTTTCAAACTTTATCAATTGGTAACACAGTTTAGGATTCATTCAACAAAGCATGAATCCTACACTCGTAAAAATTGAAAAACATCGACCTAAGAACGTTTACAATAAGCATACTATAATTTTTACTATATTTTAAATTTAAACTTTAATTAATCTACTAATTCAATTACATCGTGCATTGGAACTAAGTTTATGCTAAATACTAATTAATTTTAAATTTATACGTCGTACTTTGACTGTAGTTTTATTATACTATACATACTATTTTACTGTAAATAAAATCATGGGCATTGCATTATTTGCCAGCATTTTGATTACCTACACATATACTATGTATATGAATTTTGCAATGCACAAAATGGTTAATCCCAACAGGTATGATACAAATAAAAACAGTAGAACTTTGTTTAATTTAAAATTCAATTTCAATGATACTAAGAATTTGTTTGATAAATCGAGCTATAAGTTTAAAATAAAATAAACACTATCTATCTACATTTTATCGACCTTTCTAATTTTCTAATTAGAAGTTTTGTAGTTTTAAAATATATTTTATTTTATTTCTTAATCTTCTTTTGCTAATTTATTTCTTAATCTTTAATTAATTACAATTCACATAATCTTATAAATTTATCTATTTTCATAATTAGTTTAATTATCTTCGCGAGTCCATTCACATATGAAACAATACATTTATTGGTTACATTATCAAAACTGAAACTGACAAGTTAAAAAGAACAACCGGTCAATTATTTGACCAACTTCTCAAACAAATTACTTTACTAAAATAATGTTTGAACTAATAAATAAGACATGTTGTAGAAATGGTTCACTTTGACAATGAATGGAAAATAAAATTTTATATCAGCCAACCAAATAAAAATGGTCTTATAAACTGTACTTTAAGAAGAAATGGAAAAGTAAGTCTCAATGAGTATCTTGATGGGAATGAGATATGCTCGTAGGCCTGGCCCATTTCTATCTAACAAAAAGGTAATAGCGCCAGTATGGGTGAATTATTATTGCTTTCAATCGTGTGCTCATCTTCCTTCAAGATCATATCTGACTGTGACGCTAAACTGGTACAGTGGTCGGGCCATCTGTGTCATCACCTACTAAACATAATCACATACAACACACATAGCAACTAAAAGGGTGAGACAAACTCATTTTAACCAAAGTATAGTAGAAAACACGTCAAGATATTTACAATCATTATAGCAAATAGCAAACAACTCAACACACAATATACATGCCATGTATGATTATGTGCATCACCTAGTTAATTACTATACTGACATATGCATGTGGGTCCAAATCATTTTTTTTTCTTTCAGGGAAGGATCAAGAGTTTACTGCCACCAACTATTCTTAGTCATAACCATCTCATCAAATAGTTTCAAAAGTATAACTCAACTGATTCTGAGAATCCATCGGGTTCTGTCAGGATAGTCCGATTTTGCAATGAGAACCGACAACACAGGATTACGAGCCCTGACCTTCGCCCGTCTCAATCACACCCGACAATCCCCAAGACTAACCTGGAGTCTCCCTTAGATTTCATATACTTCTCATCCAACACTACCATCATCACATGCTTATAATGCATGAACCTAATTTCAGTCTTTTAATTAGGTATTAAACATTTCCTTTCAATCAACAACAACATATGTTTCAAAAATTCTACTGACAATCTGGCAGAGTTTCCTCTATAATTTAGATATTTCTAAATTTTCTTCTCTCTGCAAAACAACCAGAAAATTCTAATACACTTCTAATTTTAAGCAGAGACTCACCACCACCACATTTCACAACTTTCTACCTATTTCAATGGCTCACAAATACCTTTTTCCAATTATCACTACATTTCAAAATATTCATTTAAAATAATACTTTAAAATAAATTAAAATTCGTTAAATTATTTAAATATGTATATAGGTATAATTTAAATATATCAAAAACTATTAAATAAATTTTTATCAAACCACATGAAATTAAAGAAGATTTTTTTTAAAAAAATTATTTTCTTAAGAAGAAAATTAACCACAATTCTATTTATCAATTTCTAAAACACTTTTCAAAACCCATCAAATTTTATCTCAAATTTTATCTTTTTTTTTAAAACATCTTTATTTCACAATTCTCCAATTCTTTTCAACATACCTTCTATATGCTTACTCCACATGAATGATAGTTCATTCCTCAAGTATTTTAGGCAATCAATTATTTATACTGAATTCAACAAACAATTATCATAGAAGTATCATCACACATAAAATCAATCTCAAAAAGGGATATCAAATAATTGTACACTAAGTATAGAAATAATTATAAATTCCTTCAAATAATTTATACATACATAACAAGGAATAAAATACCCCATCTCCCAACGTTTTTCTACTATATTTTTGAAAATAGATATGTCCCTCCTTACCTTGAAGTGTATACCAATTTTTTTCACCAATGTCTTCTTTTTACCACTTCTCAAATCACGATCCTAACGAAATAATCACACATAATCATGATAAATGTTAAGAGACATGAATCATTCAACCCTCTACAAGTGAGTTAAAACTATCATTTTTTAATTTTCGCAAAAATGGCTTATTGGTCTTACAATTATTTTCTATAATGTAAATGAAATATTATAAACCTAAAGGTGATTAAAAACAATTATTTTCCCCTCATAACACTCTTGGGACAGCACCTCTAGACCAAGGGTTTTGAACCCCCCCAAATGTGTAACACCCTCATTTTTGTAATTTATTATTATTACAATTAATGTTAGTTATTTCTGCATGTTATTTGAAATTAGAAGTGTTTAATTGATGTGAACTATAGGATATCTCGCTGTAGCGAGACAAATCTCGTTATAGTGAGAATGAGGCGGTGAAAATGAAATATTCTGGAGTCCTCTCGCTATAGCAAGGAGCTTTCGCTGTAGCTAGAATGACAAACAGCAAAGGAAAAAAACTTTTAGTTTTTTTGCTGTAGTAAGAACTTCTCGCTGTAGCGAGAAAGTTGCAAGTTTGAGAGATATTTAAAGAACTCTCGCCCTAAAATCTTCATTTTTAACCAAATCACATATTCCTCTCCATTCTCTTCATTCTCTCCCTCTCCTTTCTCAGAGAAAACATCCAATAACTCTGGATCTCTTTCAGATTTGAGCTCAAACATCCGTTCTTCTCGGATCTAAGTAAGTTTCTTGGAGCTCAGATCTCTATTTTATCCTTTTTCCTCAGTTCTTTTCTCATGTTAAGATCTCTACCTCGAAATACTTAGGAAACCTTATCTTTTGAAAGATCTCTCTGTAGATATTGTGGAATCTCTCCGTAGGTCACTCAGAGAACTAGTTGGGAAGAACCGTTACTAGGTAAGGGGAGTGTTTTCAAGCTTTAAGTTTGTATATGCGTATTTAACGACCCTAGGAGGATGTGAATAACCTATTTTAGTATAAACCTACGATTTTATGGTGAAAGGATATTTTGGGTAAAAGAAAGACTTTGAGTTCTTTAAGAAAAATGAAATTGGATTCTTAGAGAATGTATATGGATTAAGTAATAGAAGATATACAATAATGAACTCTAGGTTAGGAGACTACCTTGAGATGATACGAGTTGGGTTAAATCCGAAGGTGTCCGACCTTCGGCGCATTGTATTGCATGTATGGTGTGACATTATGTGGTAGTCTTTGTGATAAGTTTGATGTATTGTATTGGTTGCGTGATATGACTTTGTATGACCATTTTATATGTTGAACTGGTATGATGCAATAAGTGTAGGTATAAAGTGATGACTGAAATGCACGCAATATAATTAAAAATGAATGAAGTGTTGAATAAAAGTGAAAGCATGTGATGTATGAATGAGAAATGAGAATATGATTGAGAAAGAATATGAGGCGAGATTATAATACATGAGTCCACGCAACTTGAAACGAAGTGATTATGATATAAATTATAGCACATTGAAAAGATGTGTTATCATATATATTGTAATCCATGAATTTATATAAAGTGTGACTCATGAATCATAACATGCTGATTGATATAAAGAATGTGAAATAAGAAATGTTGAGAATAAGAAAGAGAATAAGTATAGATAGTACATCAATACACTGGGGGTATAGAGTTAAAGAGAAGATTTCGAAAATCTTGAGGAAATGAGGATGGTGAATGTTAACAATGAAAAATGTCCACAATAAATTATTAAAAGTAAACATTCACAGGCCACACCCTCATCTCCCAACGAAGCTCCTGACTATACTTTTGCTAAAAGGGGTCGGGGCGGCACATGTGTATCCGTGATGTTGCGACCAACCAGTAGCTATCTATGCTAGGAAGTCTTCAAGGGATCCCATGGGCAATTATGATAAAAAGTGTTATAAATGGGATATGATATAGAATATATATGATTATTATGTATGTATCATAGCAGATCGATTTATGTTGTTATGATACGTGTTTTGTAGTACATTGACAGGTGTTACTGGGACATATGTATTGTGACATATGAATTGAAATGATATGACACATGTATAATAACATACAGGTCAACATAGAAATGTATGTAAGATGAGTGAATTGTGGTATGTGCTCTAATTGATGATTGTATGATTGTATGTATTTGAATTTGATAGACGTAAATATGGACTGTACCCTATTAAACTAAAATAGGATACCTCCTCCTCACTCATCATAAAAACTCTCCCTTGAGTCCTTGGCCTTTCAACTTGATGGTTGTTCTTATTTTTGCTGCCATCAGCTTGATTGTTCTGGTTGTTATTCTCTTGTTTCATCTCAGGGCAATCACGAATGAAATGACCTGACTTTCCACATCTAAAGCAAACATAGTTCTTCTGCGAACACTCTCGAGTAAAATGCGGTCCTCCACAAATAAATTACCGAGTACCACTATCACCAACTCTATTTGAACTTCCAGCAAAGTTTTGAAACCTTCCACCCCCTGATGAAGATCCTTGATATCTCTGTGATACTTGATAGGGTTTCCCTCTTCCTTGAGCATCTCCTCTTCTATTAGGATTGTTTTACTGTGGACTAGAACTCTTCCACTGTGCCTATTTTGCTTTCGTATCATCCTCATAAATCCAACATCTATTCAGCAGAGTAGGAAAATGAATAATTTCTTGATAGCCAATTGCAAGCTTAATGTTTGGACGTAACTCGCTCTCAAACTTAGTGCATCTAGAACAATAATCTCCATTATTGTTAAAGTAAGGGCAGAACTTCAACAGCTCATCAAACTTTGTAGAATACTCTCCTACAGTCATACTTCCCTGCTTCAAGTTCAGAAATTCAACCTCTTTTCTCCTTCTTAAATCTTTTGGAAAGTATTTCTCCAGGAAACGACATTTAAATGATTCCCAATTAATCTCCCTGCCTTCAGCTTCTATTTGCTGCTGAGCATATCTCCACCAGTGTTTTGCCTCACTAACCAACATATATGTTGCAAAAGTAACCTTGCTTGCCTCAAGGCATTTCATAACGACAAAAATCTTTTCAAGCTCCTTAATCCACAGTTGAGCACCATCTGGATCAAAACCTCCTTTGAATTGCAAGGGGTTATTATTACAAAAAGCTTCCAATCCATGATACCCAACTAGTTCAACCTGCCTTTCTAGAACTTCAACCATTCATTCTAATAATTGGTTCAAGTTAGCGTTACCTCTTCCTCATCCAACCATAGATTTCTGTACACACATATAATCAATTAATAGCTTATACGTGAAGTAAAACTGAACAAACTAGGAATTAATCCACGCCCTAAATCTCATATCACCACTTTCTTTCGAAAATAGTAACACAACAGCACACAGACAAGCATAACAAGCCTTTCCCCAGGCCTATAGGAACAAACTGCTCTGATACCACTAAATGTGACACCCTTACTACTTATTACGCCATCAATATAAATATAATATTAAAATAATCTAAGCAGTAAGAAAGCTACATGTATGAGTTTATGTCTGTTCACATACATAGAAACTAAATATATCATCTGCACTAATTATCCAATTACATATATACATATCATTTGTCAAAATATACAGTCATCCAGTCATATAAACAAATACACATAACTGAATTATATACAAAATAAAGTGGGGTCACAATATCAGAGATAACAACCAAAAAATGACCTTATAGGCTTTTCCCCTAGAACCATGATAATCAAAAATACCATTTCCTCCAAAAGTTAACAATTAAGGATTTCAACCCACTTTTCTCTTAGTCACTAGTAATTATACCTACATATATGTATAATACAGGGACAGGAGGTGGGACATGGGGCTTTATAAACTGTACTCTAGGAGGAAATGAAAAAGTAAGTCTCATGCGTACCCTGATGGGGATGGGGTATGCCCGTCGACCTGACCCATTTCTATCTAACAAAAACATAATAGTGCCAGTATGGGTGAACTATTATTGCTCCCAATCGTGCCCCATCTTCCTTCAAGATCATATATGACTGAGATGCTGAACTGTTACGGTGGTCGGGCCATCTGTGTCCTCACCTACTAAACATATTCACATACAACACACATAGCAACTAAAAGGGTGAGACAAACCTATTTCAGACAAAGTACAGTAGAAAACACGTCAAGATATTTACAATCATTATAGCAAATAGCAAATAACTCAACACACAATGTACATGCCATGTATGATTCTGTGTATCACCTAGTTAATTACTATACTGACACATGCATGTGGGCCCAAACCATTTTTTTTTCTTTCTTTCGGGGAAGGATCAAGAGTTTACTGCCACCAACTATTCTTAGTCATAACCATCTCATTAAATAGTTTCAAAGGTATAACTCAACTGATTCTGAGAATTCATCGGGTTCTGTCAGGATTGTCCAATTTTGCAGTGAGAACCGACAGCACAGGTTTGCGAGCCCTGGCCTTTGCCCATCTCAATCATACTAGACTATCCCCAAGACTAACCTGGAGTCTCCCTTAGATTTCGTATACTCCTCATCCAACACTACCATCATTACATGCTTATGATGCATGAACCTAATTTCAGTCTTTTAATTAGGTATTAAACATTTCCTTTCAATCAACAACAACATATGTTTCAAAAATTCCATCGATAATTTGGCAGAGTTTCCTCTATAATTTAGATATTTTCAAATTTTCTTCTCTTTGCAAAACAGTTAGAAAATTTCAATATACTTCTAATTTTAAGCAGTGAGTCACCATCATCACATTTCACAACTTTCTAGCTATTTCAATCGCTCACAAATAACTTTTTCCAATTATCACTACATTTCAAAATACTCATTTAAAATAATACTTTAAAATGAATTAAAATCCTTTAAATTATTTAAATATGTATATAGGTATACTTTAAATATATCAAAAACTATTAAATAAATTTTGATCAAACCACTTGAAAATTAAAGAAGATTTTGTTAAAAAAAATCATTTTCTTAAGAAGAAAATTAACCACAATTTCATTTATCAATTTCTAAAATACTTTTTAAAACCCATCAAATTTTATCTCAAATTTATCCTTTTTTTTAAACATCTTTATTTCACAATTCTCTAATTCTTTTCAACTGTCAACATACCTTCTATATGCTCACTCCACATGAATGATAGTTCATTCCTCAAGTATTTTAGGCAATCAATTATTTATATTGAATTCAACAAACAATTATCATAGAAGCATCATCACACATAAAATCAATCTCAAAAAGGAATATCAAACAATTATACACTAAGTATGGAAATAATTATAAATTTCTTCAAATAATTTATACATACATAGTAAGGAATAAAATATCCCATCTCCCAATATTTTTCTACTATATCTTTGAAAATAGATATGTCCCCCTTACCTTGAAGTGTATACCGATTTTTCTTACCAACGTCTTCTTTCCACCACTTCTCAAATCACGATCCTAACCAAATAATCACACATAATCATGATCAATGTTAAGAGGCATTAATCATCCAACCCTTTACTAGTGAGTTGAAACTATCATTTTTTAATTTTCATAAAAATGGCTTATTGGTCTTACAATTGTTTTCTATAATGTAAATGGAATATTATAAGCCTAAGGTGATTAAAAATAATTGTTTTATTCTCATAACACTCTTAGGACAACATCTCTAAACCAAGGGTTTTGATCCCCTAAATGCATTTTTTTAACAAAACAAAAAGCACCAAAATTATTTATTATAAAACATAGAGGAATTAAGCTGACTAAAACATAATTTAGAAATAAAAATTTTAGACAAAATTTCACCCTCATGCCACTGTTCCAGCACCCAAAAAGAGAGAAAAAAAAAAAGTTTAATCAGTTCAAAGTGTTCAAAATGATAAAAATAGGTGGAATATTAAAAAAAATTTAATGAACTTACTTGAAAAATCAAAAGATTAGAGTCAAAGAAATTTCAAAGCCTTTGAAAAAGAAAAAGAGCACTCCACGTCAGCCAAGAGAGAAAAGTGGTGGTTTGGTGTGTTGATCTTACCTTAAATAGGAAGAAAAGTAATAAAATAATAATATAATAATAGGGTTTGCACTATTTTTTTGTAATTAATTGAAACAATTAGATAGAAATCCCAAATTTTAAAATTAATCATGAAATATACTAAACATAATTATAAAATAATTTTTAACACTATTGATTCTTTAGTTAGTGTCCAAAATTTTTACACGCAATTTATGCTTGAGCATATAACTAATTTACTTAAAATTAACCAGAAAATTCAAAACTGCTCAATAATTACAAAATAAAAATTATTTTTATATTCTAAATAATATTTATAAATAAAATATAAATTTTGTTAGTAAGAGAACTTACAGTGAAAGAGACAAAGAATAACTTTGTTAGCGCATAAAAAATAAAGAAGACGAAGAGAACTTACAGATATAAAAGTGAGCAATTTTGTTAGCAAGACGAAGAAATTTGAGAGCGCGCTTCATATATACGATAGAAAAAAAGACTTTAAAGAGCGGTTCTCTATTAACCGCTCTCAGAAGTATATATTAGAGATAGGTTCTTTATTAACCGCTCTCAGAAGTATGTTACTTTAGAGAGCGGTTAACAAAGAACCGTTCTCAGAAGTATAGATTAGAGAGCAGTTCCTAGTGAACCATTCTCAAACGTATACATTAGAGAGCGATTCTCTATTAACTACTCTCAGAAGTGTATATTAGAGAGCGGTTCAATATTAACAGCTCTTAGAAGTATACCTTAGAGAGCGGTTCTGTAACACCTTAAATTTAATTTCAATTTATAAGAATTTCACAAATTCAAATAACCAATTTTCATAAAATACTTCAAAATAAGGGAAGGGTTACAAATTAATATCAAATGACTGCTACAAGACTAGTTTAGTTATAACAAATTTTAAAATAAAAATGAAGTCATATAGTAGTCCATCCATCCCTTCATTGAATCAGTGGTGATCGTCTTGATTATCTGAAAAATGAATGTAAGGGTGAGTACTCTACGCTACCCAAAACACACAATCAACATAGAGTCTAACCTCCAGAACCTTCCCAATACATTCAACAAGCACAATCACAGCAGCAATTCACATCCATAAGTACAAAACACAAATCCATGCATACGCATACCAGCCACACTCACTATAGTACTATGATCACAGATTTACACCATGAATGGTCGCCAGTTATCCCCACCTCACAGATACCACTTGGGCAGTCACGGGTCGCTCAACAAAGATAGTGGTCAAAGGTCTAGTCAGGAAGAGAGTGTGTAGCCCGTGGTGCACCTGTTCCGCAGTCGATGTCACTACCACTTCCTCTTCCCTAAGGTATTTCTACTGTCCACATCTCCCACATCTCCAGTGTATCGCTGAACCATTCACAGCACATTACAACGGCGTTAACACACCCATTCACACATATTCCATTCACGCATGCAATAATCATGCTTACACACGGCACATGTCAGGCTTCTAATTTATTATTGAGTAATCTATAATATTTTATACTTGTTCAATGTTAATTGAAGGATTATTTGGTATTGGAATATATTTAGATGGAGTTTGAAATTATTTTTTTTTTTTTAAAAAAAAGGTGAACAGTACCGTGTGAACAGTGCCAAATGAACAGTAAACCGCCGATGAACAGTGCAAACCGCGTACAAACCGTGTATGAACAGTACAAACCGCGTATGTACAGTGACTGCTGACGTCATCGGTGACGTCACATACGCGTACAGTGCGTGTACAGTAAATTTCGAAAATTTTCTATAAAAAGGGGGCTTCAAACGAAATTTTCATTTCTTCACCTCTATCCAAGGTTCTCAAAGGTTCTAAGGCCGTAAACCACCATTTCTCTCATACTAAACCTTCCTAAACTTAGATTTCTCGCCAGATCTGAGATTCTACATCTATTCTGAAGGATTGGAAGTAAGTTTCTTTAAGTTTGAAGCTAGATTTACCGTTCGTTTCTCTTCTCCTTCTCTTTCTTATAGAAATTCATGGTGTTCTTAGGAGAAACTCCGTTCTAAAGCTGAATCTTCGGTGAATTTTGCTATAATCAAGTAATATTCGGTAGATCTAGTGTGAATCATCTTTCTGAGGTAAGGGGAGTTTACTTAACCTATGAACTATGTTTTGAACGGTTTAATATGTTATTTCAAGATATTTTGATATGATTTTGTTAGATCTATTGAATAAAAGCTATTTTCTAAGCTGTAACTGTTGTTAATTAGTTTAAAATGCTGAGATTTTGGCTGATCTATTATAAACTTGCCGTAGTTGAGCTGTTAAAATTAATTTTGGTAGCGTGCATCATGCTGAGATATATGTTTTGCATCATTATAGAGCCGAGTTACATGTTTAGGTGGGTAGACATGTAACGGTAAGTTCATCTTGAGTCTTGTCTTTGTCTTTGTCTGGATCCAGAATCTAGGAATGGGTCGCTCCCGGACCGGCTCGGTTCCTTCTGGATTACTTAGGCTGTGAAACCAGTTGGAAGCCGTTTTCATGCTGTGCATTAGATGGGCTGGAAATGCATGGGGTTATTGCTGTGATAAATATTTTGCTCTATATATATATATAATTTTATTTTATGGTTGGTAAGCTCACCCTTGCATTTCTTTCTATGTCGTTGTGTGCGTGTGTACTGCGATGATCGTACGGTGGTACGTGAGCAGATGTAGCAGGTGTTGCATCTACTTCACAGGCTGAGGGGCCAGTGAAGAAAAGTTAGAAGCTGGAGTTGAGTAATAATGCATCAAAGTCCTTTTTCTTTATATATGAGACCTCATGTCGAGGGAGTCACGTATTATAATTTTTTTTTTTGGTATTTTGAATATTAGAAACTAAATGTAATATTATGTTGATCTGTTGGATATTTGTTGTAAGGAACTTCATTTTTACTTTGAATGAGAAGTGAATTTTTATACTTATATTCTCTGTTATTTACCTATTTTAAATAAATATGTGGTGTAGAAACAATGTTCTCGGTCCCTTATAAAAAGGGGTCGTGACATTTTAGTGGTATCAGAGCATGGTCTAGGTAAACCTACGGGGTGAGGTTGTTAGGCGTCAGTTGTGCATATTAGACATATAAGTTTTAGCTGTGAATCATATATCATAATTTCTATTCATCAAGTTGTGAGGGAACGAGCTTGATCACCTCAGTTCTCAGACACGACAGATGTAGAAAATTTTGGTATATGATACTGGGTGAGCTATAGGTGAGTCGTACTGTGTGAATAAGAGACTGTTAAGCTAAGCTGTAAATGATTGCTGAAATGAGTGTGTTTGCTATGCTATGTGAATGTTGATATGTTGTTATACTGAGTACTAAATTGATTAAATTTTTATGATATACTAAATATGAATATATCACTGTAAGCTGAATCTGTGAATATAGCTATGTGGTGGTATTGCTGAATGTGTTAAACATTAGTAATCTAAGCTAGTCTATATATTAGGATGGCTAGACCGAGAAAATCTGTTGCAAACCCTCCTCCTCCTGTTGACGTGAACCAAATGGCTCACGCCATGGAGGCTGTGGCAAGTACTTCTCTCTGTGTTGTTTGATTCTGGAGCCACACACTCTTTTATTGCGGACAATTGTGTGGGAAACTTAGGATTACCGGTGGGCGATCTAGGATGTGACTTAGTAGTATCGACACCTACTTTAAGTTCAATTAAGACTTCGACGGTTTGTGCTAGGTGTCCCATAGCAATTGAGGGACGAAGATACAAAGTAAATCTTATTTGTATCCCGATGTCAGGGTTAGATGTAATCCTAGGTATGGATTGGCTAACTGCCAATCGTGTGCTAATTGATTGTGGCCGGAGGTGTTTAATCTTTCCTGAGCAGCAAGATTGTGTAGAATTGATTTCTACTCGCCAAGTAGAAACATCCTTAGGTGAGGGAGTATCTTGTTTTGTTTTGTTGGGAGTTATGAATGCAGAAGTGGAGCAAAGCCTTCAGTCAATACCAGTAGTACGAGAATTCCCTGAGATTTTCCCAGAGGATATTCCTGGAATACCTCCACGTAGAGAGGTAGAGTTTGCTATAGATTTGATTCCTGGAGCTGAGCCAGTGTCTGTAGTACCGTATAGAATGGCGCCAAAAGAGTTAATTGAGCTTAAGGAGCAGATCGAGGATCTAATGCGTAAACAGATGATTAGACCAAGTGTATCGCCTTGGGGAGCCCCAGTTCTCTTGGTGAAAAAGAAGGACGGAAGTTCTAGATTATGTGTGGATTATCGTAAGTTGAATAAGTTGACAATTAAAAATAAGTACCCATTGCCGCGAATCGATGATTTGATGGACCAGCTGAGAGGTGCTAAGGTATTCTCTAAGATTGATTTGAAGTCTGGGTACCATCAGATCCGAGTGAAGGATGAAGATATTCCTAAGACTACTTTTCGCACTAGATATGGTCATTATGAGTATATAGTGATGCCTTTTGGAGTTACAAATGCTCCAGCTGTGTTTATGGACTACATGAATCGGATCTTTAGACCTTTCCTGGATCGATTTGTGGTAGTCTTTATTGATGATATTTTAATTTATTCTAGTTCGTCAGAAGAACATGAAGAGCATTTGAGAACTGTACTTAATGTTTTAAGGGAAAAACAGTTGTATGCTAAACTGTCTAAGTATGAGTTTTGGCTAGAGGAAGTGAAGTTCCTTGGTCATGTTATTTCAGCTAAAGGAATTGCAGTTGATCCTTCCAAAGTTGAAGCAGTGTTGCAGTGGGAAAGGCCGAAGACAGCCTCAGAGATTCGTAGTTTTGTGGGCCTAGCAGGTTACTACCGGAGATTTATAGAGGGATTCGCGAAGATAGCTGCACCATTAACACGGTTAACTCGCCGTGATCAACCCTTTGTGTGGACTGAGGAATGTGAGCAAAGCTTTAATGAGTTAAAACAGAGACTAACTTCTTCGCCGGTATTGATTCTCCCTGATACTAGTCGACCGTTTGAGGTGTACTGTGATGCTTCTCATCAGGGATTGGGGTGTGTGTTGATGCAAGATAAGAGAGTGGTAGCTTATGCATCTCGTCAATTGCGAACTCATGAGCGAAATTACCCGATTCATGACCTTGAGTTAGCTGCTGTAGTCTTTGCTCTGAAGGTGTGGCGACACTATCTTTATGGAGCTCAGTTTGATGTATATAGTGATCATAAGAGTCTGAAGTATTTATTTGATCAGCGAGAGTTAAATATGAGGCAGAGACGTTGGGTGGAATTCCTTAAGGATTATGATTTTCAGCTCCAATACCATTCAGGAAAAGCTAACGTGGTGGCCGATGCATTAAGTAGGAATGTGGTTCAGGCATTCTCCCTAAGAGTTAGTGAAACCCTTTTGGTAGAACAATTTCGAGACCTGAACATACATGTGGACTTATCACCCGAAAAGATTAGTTGTAGCCGAATTGTGGTGACTAATAATTTCTTACAGGAAATTAAAGATAAACAATTGTGGGATCCAATGTTATGTCGGATTGTATTTCTCTTAGGGACAGATAAGACAAAGGGTTTCAGTAAAGGTGTTGATGGTATTCTCAGATGTCAAGGTCGAGTTTGTGTCCCTAGAGATACTGAATTAAAGAGAGCAATTCTAGAAGAAGGACATAAGGGTAGTCTCAACATTCATCCTGGTGTTACCAAGATGTATCAAGATTTAAAGCAGATGTTTTGGTGGCCAGGCATGAAGCGAGAGATAGCTGAGTTTGTTAAAAGCTGCTTGACTTGTCAAAAGGCAAAAGCGGAGCACCAAAGCCCTCCAGGAGAGTTACAAACGATGGAAATTCCAGAGTGGAAGTGGGACTATGTGACTATGGACTTTGTGTCCCATCTACCTAGAACAGTTAGGAATCATGATGCAGTGTGGGTCATAGTTGATAGGCTAACCAAGAGTGCACATTTCTTGCCAATTAACATGACCTTTAGCTTGGAGAAATTAGCAGAATTGTACATTAGAGAGATTGTCAGGTTGCATGGAGTACCTTCTAGTATTATCTCTGATAGGGATCCTCGATTCACTTCCCAGTTTTGGCAGAGTTTCCAAGAATCTATGGGCACACAGTTGAGGTTGAGTTCTGCATACCATCCGCAAAAAGATGGTCAATCTGAGCGTACTATTCAGACCTTAGAAGACTTATTGCGGACTTGCATTGTAGAGCAGAGGAGTAATTGGGAGGATATGCTTCCTTTGGTAGAATTCACTTATAATAATAGCTATCATTCGAGTATAGATATGGCACCATTTGAAGCTCTGTATGGTAGAAGGTGTAGAACCCCTATCTGTTAGTTCCAAGATGGAGTACATTTGATGGTTGGACCTGAAATGCTGCAAGAAACTAAGGAGAAAGTTGAACTTATTAGAGAAAATCTAAGAGCTACCCAAAGTCGACAGAAATCTTATGCTGACCGACGCAGAAGATCCCTAGAATTTGAGGTTGATGATCATGTATTCTTAAGAGTATCACGCACTACAGGTGTAAGGCGAGCCTTAAGAGCCAAGAAGTTAACACCTAAGTTCATAGGACCGTATCAGATATTACATCGTCGAGGACCAGTAGCCTATGAATTAGCGTTACCACCTCAGTTGTCTGGAATACATAATGTTTTCCATGTGTCGCAGCTAAAGAAGTATGTTCCAGATTTGTCTCATGTAATTGAGCCTGATGTTGTGGAGTTACGAGATGACTTGTCTGTGGAGGTCCCAGCTGCTCGTATCGAGGAAACTAGAGTTAAGAAACTTAGAGGTAAGTCTATTCGGTTAGTAAAGGTTGTTTGGGACCAAATAACTGGTGATGCCACATGGGAGTTAGAAGAAAGAATGAGAGAGTTGTATCCTCATCTTTTCTCTGGAGAATGAAATTTTCGAGGACGAAAATTTATTTTCGGGGGGAGAATTGTCAGGCTTCTAATTTATTATTGAGTAATCTATAATATTTTATACTTGTTCAATGTTAATTGAAGGATTATTTGGTATTGGAATATATTTAGATGGAGTTTGAAATTATTTTTAAAAAAAAAAAAAAAAGGTGAACAAAACACAGCAGCAATTCACATCCATAAGTACAAAACACAAATCCATGCATACGCATACCAGCCACACTCACTATAGTACTATGATCACAGATTTACACCATGAATGGTCGCCAGTTATCCCCACCTCACAGATACCACTTGGGCAGTCACGGGTCGCTCAACAAAGATAGTGGTCAAAGGTCTAGTCAGGAAGAGAGTGTGTAGCCCGTGGTGCACCTGTTCCGCAGTCGATGTCACTACCACTTCCTCTTCCCCAAGGTATTTCTACTGTCCACATCTCCCACATCCCCAGTGTATCGCTGAACCATTCACAGCACATTACAACGACGCTAACACACCCATTCACACATATTCCATTCACGCATGCAATAATCATGCTTACACACGGCACATGTCAGGCTTCTAATTTATTATTGAGTAATCTATAATATTTTATACTTGTTCAATGTTAATTGAAGGATTATTTGGTACTGGAATATATTTAGATGGAGTTTGAAATTATTTTTTTTTTTTAAAAAAAAAAAGGTGAACAGTACCGTGTGAACAGTGCCAAATGAACAGTAAACCGCCGATGAACAGTGCAAACCGCGTACAAACCGTGTATGAACAGTACAAACCGCTTATGTACAGTGACTGCTGACGTCATCGGTGACGTCACATACGCGTACAGTGCGTGTACAGTACGCGTGTACAGTGTTTCCGGCGATGAACAGTAAATTCCGCGTGAACAGTGAATTTCGAAAATTTTCTATAAAAAGGGGGCTTCACACGAAATTTTCATTTCTTCACCTCTATCCAAGGTTCTCAAAGGTTCTAAGGCCGTAAACCACCATTTCTCTCATACTAAACCTTCCTAAACTTAGATTTCTCGCCAGATCTGAGATTCTACATATATTCTGAAGGATTGGAAGTAAGTTTCTTTAAGTTTGAAGCTAGATTTACCGTTCGTTTCTCTTCTCCTTCTCTTTCTTATAGAAATTCATGGTGTTCTTAGGAGAAACTCCGTTCTAAAGCTGAATCTTCGGTGAATTTTGCTATAATCAAGTAATATTCGGTAGATCTAGTGTGAATCATCTTTCTGAGGTAAGGGGAGTTTACTTAACCTATGAACTATGTTTTGAACGGTTTAATATGTTATTTCAAGATATTTTGATATGATTTTGTTAGATCTATTGAATAAAAGCTATTTTCTAAGTCAGAATCGTTGTTAATTAGTTTAAAATCTTTGAGATTTTGGCTGATCTATTATAAACTTGCCGTAGTTGAGTCGTTAAAATTAATTTTGGTAGCGTGCATCATGCCGAGATATATGTTTTGCATCATTATAGAGCCGAGTTACATGTTTAGGTGGGTAGACATGTAACGGTAAGTTCATCTTGAGTCTTTGTCTTTGTCTTTGTCTGGATCCGGATACCTGAATGGGTCGCTCCGGACCGGCTCGGTTCCTCTGGATTACTTAGGCCGTGAAACCGGTTGGAAGCCGTTTTCATGCTGTGCATTAGATGGGCTGGAAATGCATGGGGTTATTCTTTGTGATAAATATTTTGCTCTATATATATATATAATTTTATTTTATGGTTGGTAAGCTCACCCTTGCATTTCTTTCTATGTCGTTGTGTGCGTGTGTCTTTGCGATGATCGTACGGTGGTACGTGAGCGGATGTAGCAGTGTTGCATCTACTTCACAGGCTGAGGGGCCAGTGAAGAAAAGTTAGAAGCTGGAGTTGAGTAATAATGCATCAAAGTCCTTTTTCTTTATATATGAGACCTCATGTCGAGGGAGTCACGTATTATAATTTTTTTTTCGGTATTTTGAATATTAGAAACTAAATGTAATATTATGTTGATCTGTTGGATATTTGTTGTAAGGAACTTCATTTTTACTTTGAATGAGAAGTGAATTTTTATACTTATATTCTCTGTTATTTACCTATTTTAAATAAATATGTGGTGTAGAAACAATGTTCTCGGTCCCTTATAAAAAGGGGTCGTGACATTTTAGTGGTATCAGAGCATGGTCTAGGTAAACCTACGGGGTGAGGTTGTTAGGCGTCAGTTGTGCATATTAGACATATAAGTTTTAGCTGTGAATCATATATCATAATTTCTATTCATCAAGTTGTGAGGGAACGAGCTTGATCACCTCAGTTCTCAGACACGACAGATGTAGAAAATTTTGGTATATGATACTGGGTGAGCTATAGGTGAGTCGTACTGTGTGAATAAGAGACTGTTAAGCTAAGCTGTAAATGATTGCTGAAATGAGTGTGTTTGCTATGCTATGTGAATGTTGATATGTTGTTATACTGAGTACTAAATTGATTAAATTTTTATGATATACTAAATATGAATATATCACTGTAAGCTGAATCTGTGAATATAGCTATGTGGTGGTATTGCTGAATGTGTTAAACATTAGTAATCTAAGCTAGTCTATATATTAGGATGGCTAGACCGAGAAAATCTGTTGCAAACCCTCCTCCTCCTGTTGACGTGAACCAAATGGCTCACGCCATGGAGGCTGTGGCAAGTACTTCTCTCTGTGTTGTTTGATTCTGGAGCCACACACTCTTTTATTGCGGACAATTGTGTGGGAAACTTAGGATTACCGGTGGGCGATCTAGGATGTGACTTAGTAGTATCGACACCTACTTTAAGTTCAATTAAGACTTCGACGGTTTGTGCTAGGTGTCCCATAGCAATTGAGGGACGAAGATACAAAGTAAATCTTATTTGTATCCCGATGTCGTGTTAGATGTAATCCTAGGTATGGATTGGCTAACGCCAATCGTGTGCTAATTGATTGTGGCGGAGGTGTTTAATCTTTCTGAGCAGCAAGATTGTGTAGAATTGATTTCTACTCGCCAAGTAGAAACATCCTTAGGTGAGGGAGTATCTTGTTTTGTTTTGTTGGGAGTTATGAATGCGAAGTGGAGCAAAGCCTTCATCAATACCGATAGTACGAGAATTCCCCGAGATTTTCCCGGAGGATATTCCTGGAATACCTCCACGTAGAGAGGTAGAGTTTGCTATAGATTTGATTCCTGGAGCCTGAGCCGGTGTACGTAGTACCGTATAGAATGGCGCCAAAAGAGTTAATTGAGCTTAAGGAGCAGATCGAGGATCTAATGCGTAAACAGATGATTAGACCAAGTGTATCGCCTTGGGGAGCCCTGATTCTCTTGGTGAAAAAGAAGGACGGAAGTTCTAGATTATGTGTGGATTATCGTAAGTTGAATAAGTTGACAATTAAAAATAAGTACCCATTGCCGCGAATCGATGATTTGATGGACCAGCTGAGAGGTGCTAAGGTATTCTCTAAGATTGATTTGAAGTCTGGGTACCATCGCATCCGAGTGAAGGATGAAGATATTCCTAAGACTACTTTTCGCACTAGATATGGTCATTATGAGTATATAGTGATGCCTTTTGGAGTTACAAATGCTCCAGCTGTGTTTATGGACTACATGAATCGGATCTTTAGACCTTTCCTGGATCGATTTGTGGTAGTCTTTATTGATGATATTTTAATTTATTCTAGTTCGTCAGAAGAACATGAAGAGCATTTGAGAACTGTACTTAATGTTTTAAGGGAAAAACAGTTGTATGCTAAACTGTCTAAGTATGAGTTTTGGCTAGAGGAAGTGAAGTTCCTTGGTCATGTTATTTCAGCTAAAGGAATTGCAGTTGATCCTTCCAAAGTTGAAGCGGTGTTGCAGTGGGAAAGGCCGAAGACAGCCTCAGAGATTCGTAGTTTTGTGGGCCTAGCAGGTTACTACCGGAGATTTATAGAGGGATTCGCGAAGATAGCTGCACCATTAACACGGTTAACTCGCCGTGATCAACCCTTTGTGTGGACTGAGGAATGTGAGCAAAGCTTTAATGAGTTAAAACAGAGACTAACTTCTTCGCCGGTATTGATTCTCCCTGATACTAGTCGACCGTTTGAGGTGTACTGTGATGCTTCTCATCAGGGATTGGGGTGTGTGTTGATGCAAGATAAGAGAGTGGTAGCTTATGCATCTCGTCAATTGCGAACTCATGAGCGAAATTACCCGATTCATGACCTTGAGTTAGCTGCTGTAGTCTTTGCTCTGAAGGTGTGGCGACACTATCTTTATGGAGCTCAGTTTGATGTATATAGTGATCATAAGAGTCTGAAGTATTTATTTGATCAGCGAGAGTTAAATATGAGGCAGAGACGTTGGGTGGAATTCCTTAAGGATTATGATTTTCAGCTCCAATACCATTCAGGAAAAGCTAACGTGGTGGCCGATGCATTAAGTAGGAATGTGGTTCAGGCATTCTCCCTAAGAGTTAGTGAAACCCTTTTGGTAGAACAATTTCGAGACCTGAACATACATGTGGACTTATCACCCGAAAAGATTAGTTGTAGCCGAATTGTGGTGACTAATAATTTCTTACAGGAAATTAAAGATAAACAATTGTGGGATCCAATGTTATGTCGGATTGTATTTCTCTTAGGGACAGATAAGACAAAGGGTTTCAGTAAAGGTGTTGATGGTATTCTCAGATGTCAAGGTCGAGTTTGTGTCCCTAGAGATACTGAATTAAAGAGAGCAATTCTAGAAGAAGGACATAAAGGTAGTCTCAACATTCATCCTGGTGTTACCAAGATGTATCAAGATTTAAAGCAGATGTTTTGGTGGCCAGGCATGAAGCGAGAGATAGCTGAGTTTGTTAAAGGCTGCTTGACTTGTCAAAAGGCAAAAGCGGAGCACCAAAGCCCTCCAGGAGAGTTACAAACGATGGAAATTCCAGAGTGGAAGTGGGACTATGTGACTATGGACTTTGTGTCCCATCTACCTAGAACAGTTAGGAATCATGATGCAGTGTGGGTCATAGTTGATAGGCTAACCAAGAGTGCACATTTCTTGCCAATTAACATGACCTTTAGCTTGGAGAAATTAGCAGAATTGTACATTAGAGAGATTGTCAGGTTGCATGGAGTACCTTCTAGTATTATCTCTGATAGGGATCCTCGATTCACTTCCCAGTTTTGGCAGAGTTTCCAAGAATCTATGGGCACACAGTTGAGGTTGAGTTACGCATACCATCCGCAAAAAGATGGTCAATCTGAGCGTACTATTCAGACCTTAGAAGACTTATTGCGGACTTGCATTGTAGAGCAGAGGAGTAATTGGGAGGATATGCTTCCTTTGGTAGAATTCACTTATAATAATAGCTATCATTCGAGTATAGATATGGCACCATTTGAAGCTCTGTATGGTAGAAGGTGTAGAACCCCTATCTGTTAGTTCCAAGATGGAGTACATTTGATGGTTGGACCTGAAATGCTGCAAGAAACTAAGGAGAAAGTTGAACTTATTAGAGAAAATCTAAGAGCTACCCAAAGTCGACAGAAATCTTATGCTGACCGACGCAGAAGATCCCTAGAATTTGAGGTTGGTGATCATGTATTCTTAAGAGTATCACGCACTACAGGTGTAAGGCGAGCCTTAAGAGCCAAGAAGTTAACACCTAAGTTCATAGGACCGTATCAGATATTACATCGTCGAGGACCAGTAGCCTATGAATTAGCGTTACCACCTCAGTTGTCTGGAATACATAATGTTTTCCATGTGTCGCAGCTAAAGAAGTATGTTCCAGATTTGTCTCATGTAATTGAGCCTGATTGTTGTGGAGTTACGAGATGACTTGTCTGTGGAGGTCCCAGCTGCTCGTATCGAGGAAACTAGAGTTAAGAAACTTAGAGGTAAGTCTATTCGGTTAGTAAAGGTTGTTTGGGACCAAATAACTGGTGATGCCACATGGGAGTTAGAAGAAAGAATGAGAGAGTTGTATCCTCATCTTTTCTCTGGAGAATGAAATTTTCGAGGACGAAAATTTATTTTCGGGGGGAGAATTGTCAGGCTTCTAATTTATTATTGAGTAATCTATAATATTTTATACTTGTTCAATGTTAATTGAAGGATTATTTGGTATTGGAATATATTTAGATGGAGTTTGAAATTATTTTTTAAAAAAAAAAAAAAAAGGTGAACAAAACACAGCAGCAATTCACATCCATAAGTACAAAACACAAATCCATGCATACGCATACCAGCCACACTCACTATAGTACTATGATCACATATTTACACCATGAATGGTCGCCAGTTATCCCCACCTCACAGATACCACTTGGGCAGTCACGGGTCGCTCAACAAAGATAGTGGTCAAAGGTCTAGTCAGGAAGAGAGTGTGTAGCCCGTGGTGCACCTGTTCATGATCGATGTCACTACCACTTCCTCTTCCCCAAGGTATTTCTACTGTCCACATCTCCCACATCCCCAGTGTATCGCTGAACCATTCACAGCACATTACAACGACGCTAACACACCCATTCACACATATTCCATTCACGCATGCAATAATCATGCTTACACACGGCACATGTCAGGCTTCTAATTTATTATTGAGTAATCTATAATATTTTATACTTGTTCAATGTTAATTGAAGGATTATTTGGTACTGGAATATATTTAGATGGAGTTTGAAATTATTTTTTTTTTAAAAAAAAAAAGGTGAACAGTACCGTGTGAACAGTGCCAAATGAACAGTAAACCGCCGATGAACAGTGCAAACCGCGTACAAACCGTGTATGAACAGTACAAACCGCTTATGTACAGTGACTGCTGACGTCATCGGTGACGTCACATACGCGTACAGTGCGTGTACAGTACGCGTGTACAGTATTTTCCGGCGTGAATAGTGCCTTCCGGCGTACAGTGCGTGTACAGTGCGTGTACAGTGTTTCCGGCAATGAACAGTAAATTCCGCGTGAACAGTGAATTTCGAAAATTTTCTATAAAAAGGGGGCTTCACACAAAATTTTCATTTCTTCACCTCTATCCAAGGTTCTCAAAGGTTCTAAGGCCGTAAACCACCATTTCTCTCATACTAAACCTTCCTAAACTTAGATTTCTCGCCAGATCTGAGATTCTACATCTATTCTGAAGGATTGGAAGTAAGTTTCTTTAAGTTTGAAGCTAGATTTACCGTTCGTTTCTCTTCTCCTTCTCTTTCTTATAGAAATTCATGGTGTTCTTAGGAGAAACTCCGTTCTAAAGCTGAATCTTCGGTGAATTTTGCTATAATCAAGTAATATTCGGTAGATCTAGTGTGAATCATCTTTCTGAGGTAAGGGGAGTTTACTTAACCTATGAACTATGTTTTGAACGGTTTAATATGTTATTTCAAGATATTTTGATATGATTTTGTTAGATCTATTGAATAAAAGCTATTTTCTAAGCTGTAACTGTTGTTAATTAGTTTAAAATGCTGAGATTTTGGCTGATCTATTATAAACTTGCCGTAGTTGAGCTGTTAAAATTAATTTTGGTAGCGTGCATCATGCTGAGATATATGTTTTGCATCATTATAGAGCCGAGTTACATGTTTAGGTGGGTAGACATGTAACGGTAAGTTCATGCTTTGAGCTCTTTGTCTTTGTCTTTGTCTGGATCCAGATCTGAATGGGTCGCTCCGGACCGGCTCGGTTCCTTCTGGATTACTTAGGCTGTGAAACCAGTTGGAAGCCGTTTTCATGCTGTGCATTAGATGGGCTGGAAATGCATGGGGTTATTGCTGTGATAAATATTTTGCTCTATATATATATATAATTTTATTTTATGGTTGGTAAGCTCACCCTTGCATTTCTTTCTATGTCGTTGTGTGCGTGTGTACTGCGATGATCGTACGGTGGTACGTGAGCAGATGTAGCAGGTGTTGCATCTACTTCACAGGCTGAGGGGCCAGTGAAGAAAAGTTAGAAGCTGGAGTTGAGTAATAATGCATCAAAGTCCTTTTTCTTTATATATGAGACCTCATGTCGAGGGAGTCACGTATTATAATTTTTTTTTTCGGTATTTTGAATATTAGAAACTAAATGTAATATTATGTTGATCTGTTGGATATTTGTTGTAAGGAACTTCATTTTTACTTTGAATGAGAAGTGAATTTTTATACTTATATTCTCTGTTATTTACCTATTTTAAATAAATATGTGGTGTAGAAACAATGTTCTCGGTCCCTTATAAAAAGGGGTCGTGACAGCACACAGCCCACAATTATCGTTTATATTACACAGCTCTTGAACCCATATTTTCACAATATCATTCAAATATACGGTACAAGTGCCCATACTCATTCTATCACACAACAGTTACATACAATCCACATCCATCAATTTCGGATCAACACACATAATTGTTCATACATCACGGCACTTGACCCACATTACATTTCTCAGCAATTTCCTACCCACTAACTCAGCCACAGCACAATATTTAGCAAAACAACAACAATTCATGCATAAAAGAGTAGGATAGAGTTTCCCCTTACCTTGGATTGAAGACCCACATGCTAAATCCACCAAGAAGTGCTCTCCCTCATGGATTTCATCCTAAACACATAGAGAAACTCCATGAGAACCCAAAGAAACCACAAAAACAGAGAAAAGGGGATGAGAAACATAACTCTAACCATTAAAACTTACCTCCAAGCGTTCCCCACACGGATTCAACCTTCAATTAAGCTCCCAAATGACTTTGGAGGCAATTAATCGGTGGAATAGGGCTTTGGAAATGAGAGGATCAAAGGAATTTCGAAGGGAGAGGGAGAAATAACTCTTCTCGAACCCTAACCCCCTTTAAATTCTTTTCTGGTCGCGACACTCTTGCTACAGCGAGATATTCTCGCTGCAGCGATACGCCCTCTAGCTACAGCGAAAAAACCAGAGAAAAAATGCACTCTGATTTTTGCTTCACCCAGAAATGCACCCCAAACTGTCGTTCTCTCGCTACAGTGAGAAGGTGATAGTTCTGATCCTTCCTCCCAGGACCCTCTCGCTATAGCGAGAAAAGCCCAGTATCACGCCCTGCACTTAGGCAGTTAGCCTATTTCAGCCCAACCAGTCATGCATGCACCCATCTACACACACACACACACACACACACACACACACACATATATATATATATATTCACAACATATATCTAAAAATACACACATGAATATACATTTAGATTTATATAATTATCCATAATTAATATTACAAAATTCAGAGCGTTACAGGTTCAACGCTAACCACTCTCTAAATATACTATTATAAAGCGACTCATAACCCATGTCTATGTTAGCGCTTCAAAAGCTCGTTTCCGTTGTAGTGTATCCAATTTCTCAACATTTTTCATTACAATTCATTTTATTAGCACTTTAGCATTTTCACATGACACATATCTTGTTATCATTTTAGCATTACATATTCCTTATAATTTATCAATATTTTCCTTTCCACTTTGATAACATAGTAGGGTTAAAGTTCCTTAAATATTCCTCCAAACCTGCGCATTCTCACCTTTCTCGCTTGAGCAATACAACCAGATAGCAGAACTACTCATTTTTCTGCTACTTTTACTTGGGCGAGAACATTTTCGCCTAAACGAGAGGTAATTTTGCCTGAGCGAGAATGGGTCTAGAGACTTCCCTGTTTGCCTGTCACTCCTCACCTGGATGAGAGTACAGTTGGGTCAACCTTATTTTATCTCGCTTAAGTAAGAATGCTCTAGAATACCTTTTTTTTTAAAAAAAAAAAAACCTCTATCTCGTTTGAGTGAACCAAAATTCTTATTTTTCCATAAAAGAACAACAAAATTGAGGGTATTACACATAACCCAAACCTATTACATATAACAAGCCAACCAAAATGATCTAGGTAAATTGTTTTCTCTAGCTTTGCTAATAGATACAATCAAAATAAAATTATTTGAAGAAAAATATCTTTATTATCCTTTTCTAATGCTTTTCATTTTGTAAAATAAATTTTAAAGAATAATATATTAAAAAATTGACTGAAAAAAGTTTGCCCATAACGTATCTTTCAATTTGGAAGTAATAAAAAAATAACTATAATTTTGTCAAACTTGACTTCTAAAGTTGAACAACATCATTAAAGAAAATTAAAATGAACACTCTATCTACATTTTATCAACTTTTCTCATTTTCTAATTAAAATTTCTGTAGTTTTAAAATATATATTTTTCCTAATATTGAGTTAATTACTGTTCACGTACTCTGAAAAATTTATCTATTTTCATAATTAGTGTAATTATCTACATGAGAGCCCATTCACATATAAACCAATATAATTTTTAATAATTTATGGTGTCATATTCAATATAATTTGTAATGGTTTGATTAACATATCTATTTAAACAATGCATTGATTAGTGAGGTTAAACACAAATAATTGAGTCTTAAAACTTCATTCAAAAACATCTAATATAGATGGAAAATGTGTGGGATGAGGTGAGTGTATGATCAAAATAATTTAGATTAATCATAAGAAGCAAGAGCAGGAAAGGCGAAGTTCTAAACTCAAAATAATTAACTTGAACAAAGCAATGTGATATGTACATGTTCAAAAATCTAGGTTTAACTTATTCTAAAAAGTTATCTTATAAGAGAAGAATTATCTAAGACTTTACGAGAAGAATTATCTAAAACTAAATATTTGGTGCGTGAATTGGCAGCCAACATCCAAACTAGATAGATTACAGGGTCTCAACAAGATTGGATATATTTGAATAGGTTCAATATTTAAATTAAGTAAGTTTTGATATCTTAGAAAAATATTTTATTCACCGTGTGAATCTTGAATAGCCTATAAAACATGTTTAAGTGAGAAATTATAAGCTTTTAACTAACGTACAAATGTGCATAAAGGAGAGCAACATAATTTCTATAATTTATTCTTTCATTGCTCAAAGTCCTAGATCAAATAAGAGTTGAGACTAATGGTAGTTTATAGACACATCTTTTGTAACCTACTTAATAAGATGTTTTAAAAAAAATTATGAGGTCCACTAGTGTTAAATCACACAATACGTCAAATGTAATGAACCCAACGATTCTCGCACTAAATGTATAGGCATAATACGTGACTCCCTCGATATGAGGTCTCATATATAAAGAAAAAGGACTTTGATGCATTATTACTCAACTCCAGCTTCTAACTTTTCTTCACTGGCCCCTCAGCCTGTGAAGTAGATGCAACACCTGCTACATCTGCTCACGTACCACCGTACGATCATCGCAGTACACACGCACACAACGACATAGAAAGAAATGCAAGGGTGAGCTTACCAAACATAAAATAAAATTATATATATATAGAGCAAAATATTTCTCACAGCAATAACCCCATGCATTTCCAGCCCATCTAATGCACAGCATGAAAACGACTTCCAACTGGTTTCACAGCCTAAGTAATCCAGAAGGAACCGAGCCGGTCCGGGAGTGACCCATTCCGGTATCTGGATCCAGACAAGACAAAGACAAAGACTCGGCATGAACTTACCGTTACATGTCTACCCACCTAAACATGTAACTCGGCTCTATAATGATGCAAAACATATATCTCAGCATGATGCACGCCACCAAAATTATTTTAACAGCTCAACTACGGCAAGTTTATAATAGATCAGCCAAAATCTCAGCATTTTAAACTAATTAACAATAGTTACAGCTTAGAAAATAGCTTTTATTCAATAGATCTAACAAAATCATATCAAAATATCTTGAAATAACATATTAAACCATTCAAAACATAGTTCATAGGTTAAAGTAAACTCCCTTTACCTCAGAAAGATGATTCACACTAGATCTACCGAATATTACTTGATTATAACAAAATTCACCGAAGATTCAGCTTTAGAACGGAGTTTCTCCTAAGAACACCATGAATTTCTATAAGAAAGAGAAGGAGAAGAGAAACGAACGGTAAATCTAGCTTCAAACTTAAATAAACTTACTTCCAATCCTTCAGAATAGATGTAGAATCTCAGATCTGGCGAGAAATCTAAGTTTAGGAAGGTTTAGTATGAGAGAAATGGTGGTTTACGGCCTTAGAACCTTTGAGAACCTTGGATAGAGGTGAAGAAATGAAAATTTCGTGTGAAACCCCCTTTTTATAGAAAATTTTCGAAATTTACTGTTCACGACGGAATTTACTATTCATCGCCGGAAACACTGTTCACCGCCTTACTGTTCACGCCGGGAAAATACTGTTCAGGGCACTATTCACGCCGGAAAATACTATACACGCGTACTGTACACGCACTATATGCGTATGTGACGTCACCGATGACGTCAGCAGTCACTGTACATACGCGGTTTGTACTGTTCATACACGGTTTGTACGCGGTTTGCACTGTACATACGCGGTTTACACTGTTCACACGGTACTGTTCATTTTTTTTTTTTTTAAATAATTTTAACTCCATCTAAATATATTCCAATACCTAATAATCCTTCAATTAACATTGAACAAGTATAAAATATTATAGATTACTCAATAATAAATTAGAAGCCTGACAATTCTCCCCCCGAAAATAAATTTTCGTCCTCGAAAATTTCATTCCCCAGAGAAAAGATGAGGGTACAACTCTCTCATTCTTTGTTCTAACTCCCATGTGGCATCACCAGTTATTTGGTCCCAAACAACCTTTACTAACCGAATAGACTTACCTCTAAGTTTCTTAACTCTAGTTTCCTCGATACGAGCAGCTGGGACCTCCACAGACAAGTCATCTCGTAACTCCACAACATCAGGCTCAATTACATGAGACAAATCTGGAACATACTTCTTTAGCTGCGACACATGGAAAACATTATGTATTCCAGACAACTGAGGTGGTAACGCTAATTCATAGGCTACTGGTCCTCGACGATGTAATATCTGATACGGTCCTATGAACTTAGGTGTTAACTTCTTGGCTCTTAAGGCTCGCCCCACACCTGTAGTGCGTGATACTCTTAAGAATACATGATCACCAACCTCAAATTCTAGGGATCTTCTGCGTCGGTCAGCATAAGATTTCTGTCGACTTTGGGTAGCTCTTAGCTTTTCTCTAATAAGTTCAACTTTCTCCTTAGTTTCTTGCAGCATTTCAGGTCCAACCATCAAACATACTCCATCTTGGAACCAACAGATAGGGGTTCTACACCTTCTACCGTACAGAGCTTCAAATGGTGCCATATCTATACTCGAATGATAGCTATTATTATAAGTGAATTCTACCAAAGGAAGCATATCCTCCCAATTACTCCTCTGCTCTACAATGCAAGTCCGCAATAAGTCTTCTAAGGTCTGAATAGTACGCTCAGATTGACCATCTGTTTGCGGATGGTATGCAGAACTCAACCTCAACTGTGTGCCCATAGATTCTTGGAAATTCTGCCAAAACTGGGAAGTGAATTGAGGATCCCTATCAGAGATAATACTAGAAGGTACTCCATGCAACCTGACAATCTCTCTAATGTACAATTCTGCTAATTTCTCCAAGCTAAAGGTCATGTTAATTGGCAAGAAATGTGCACTCTTGATTAGCCTATCAACTATGACCCACACTGCATCATGATTCCTAACTGTTCTAGGTAGATGGGACACAAAGTCCATAGTCACATGGTCCCACTTCCACTCTGAAATTTCCATCGTTTGTAACTCTCCTGGAGGGCTTTGGTGTTCCATTTTTGCCTTTTGACAAGTCAAGCAGGCTTTAACAAACTCAGCTATCTCTCACTTCATGCCTGGCCACCAAAACATCTGCTTTAAATCTTGATACATCTTGGTAACACCAGGATGAATGTTGAGACTACCCTTATGTCCTTCTTCTAGAATTGCTCTCTTTAATTCAGTATCTCTAGGGACACAAACTCGACCTTAACATCTGAGAATACCATCAACACCTTTACTGAAACCCTTTGTCTTATCTGTCCCTAAGAGAAATATAATCCGACATAACATTGGATCCCACAATTGTTTATCTTTAATTTCCTGTAAGAAATTATTAGTCACCACAATTCGGCTACAACTAATCTTTTCGGGTGATAAGTCCACATGTATGTTCAGGTCTCGGAATTGTTCTACTAAAAGGGTTTCACTGACTCTTAGGGAGAATGCCTGAACCACATTCCTACTTAATGCATCGGCCACCACGTTAGCTTTTCCTGGATGGTATTGGAGCTGAAAATCATAATCCTTAAGGAATTCCACCCAACGTCTCTGCCTCATATTTAACTCTCGCTGATCAAATAAATACTTCAGACTCTTATGATCACTATATACATCAAACTGAGCTCCATAAAGATAGTGTCGCCACACCTTCAGAGTAAAGACTACAGCAGCTAACTCAAGGTCATGAATCGGGTAATTTCGCTCATGAGTTCGCAATTGACGAGATGCATAAGCTACCACTCTCTTATCTTGCATCAACACACATCCCAATCCCCGATGAGAAGCATCACAAGACACCTCAAACGGTCGACTAGTATCGGGGAGAATCAACACCGGCGAAGAAGTTAGTCTCTGTTTTAACTCATTAAAGCTTTGCTCACATTCCTCAGTCCACACAAAGGGTTGATCACGGCGAGTTAACCGTGTTAATGGTGCAGCTATCTTCGCGAATCCCTCTATAAATCTCCGGTAGTAACCTGTTAGGCCCACAAAACTACGAATCTCTGAGGCTGTCTTCGGCCTTTCCCACTGCAACACCGCTTCAACTTTGGAAGGATCAACTGCAATTCCTTTAGCTGAAATAACATGACCAAGGAACTTCACTTCCTCTAGCCAAAACTCACACTTAGACAGTTTAGCATACAACTGTTTTTCCCTTAAAACATTAAGTACAATCCTCAAATGCTCTTCATGTTCCTCTGACGAACTAGAATAAATTAAAATATCATCAATAAAGACTACCACAAATCGATCCAGGAAAGGTCTAAAGATCCATTTCATGTAGTCCATAAACACAGCTGGAGCATTTGTAACTCCAAAAGGCATCACTATATACTCATAATGACCATATCTAGTGCGAAAAGCAGTCTTAGGAATATCTTCATCCTTCACTCGGATCTGATGGTACCCAGACTTCAGATCAATCTTAGAGAATACCTTAGCACCTCTCAGCTGGTCCATCAAATCATCGATTCGCGGCAATGGGTACTTGTTCTTAATTGTCAACTTATTCAACTTACGATAATCCACACATAATCTAGAACTTCTGTCCTTCTTTTTCACCAAGAGAACTGGGGCTTCCCAAGGCGATACACTTGGTCTAATCATCTGTTTACGCATTAGATCCTCGATCTGCTCCTTAAGCTCAATTAACTCTTTTGGCGCCATTCTATACGGTACTACAGACACTGGCTCAGCTCCAGGAATCAAATCTATAGCAAACTCTACCTCTCTACGTGGAGGTATTCTAGGAATATCCTCTGGGAAAATCTCAGGGAATTCTCGTATTACTGGTATTGACTGAAGGCTTTGCTCCACTTCTGCATTCATAACTCCCAACAAAACAAAACAAGATACTCCCTCACCTAAGGATGTTTCTACTTGGCGAGTAGAAATCAATTCTACACAATCTTGCTGCTCAGGAAAGATTAAACACCTCCGCCACAATCAATTAGCACACGATTGGCGGTTAGCCAATCCATACCCAGGATTACATCTAACCCCGACATCGGGATACAAATAAGATTTACTTTGTATCTTCGTCCCTCAATTGCTATGGGACACCTAACACAAACCGTCGAAGTCTTAATTGAACTTAAAGTAGGTGTCGATACTACTAAGTCTCATCCTAGATCGCCCACCGGTAATCCTAAGTTTCTCACACAATTGTCCGCAATAAAAGAGTGTGTGGCTCCGTAATCAAACAACACGAGAGAGAAGTACTTGCCACGGCCTCCATGGCGTGAGCCATTTGGTTCACGTCAACGGGAGGAGGAGGGTTTGCAACAGATTTTCTCGGTCTAGCCATCCTAATATATAGACTAGCTTAGATTACTAATGTTTAACACATTCAAGAATACCACCACATAGCTATATTCACATATTCAGCTTACAGTAATATATTCATATTTAGTATGTCATAACAATTTAATCAATTTAGCACTGAGCACAACGTCATATCAGGATTTCAAACAACATAGCAAACACATTTATCTCAGCAATCATGTACAATCTTAGCTTAACAACCTATTATTCACGTAGCATGAATCGCCTATAGCTCACCCAGTATCATATACCAAAATTTTCTACATCTGTCGTGTCTGAGAACTGAGGTGATCAAGCTCGTTCCCTCACAACTTGATGAATAGAAATCATGATATATGATTCACAGCTAAAACTCACATGTCTAATATGCACAACTGACGCCTAACAACCTCACCCTGTAGGTTTACCTAGACCATGCTATGATACCACTAAAATGTCACGACCCCTTTTTATAAGGGACCGAGAACATTGTTTCTACACCACATACTTATTTCAAATAGGTAAATAAACAGAGAATATAAGTATAAAAATTCACTTCTCATTCAAAGTAAAAAAAATGAAGTTCCTTACAACAAATATCCAACAGATCAACATAATATTACATTTAGTTTATAATATTCAAAATACAAAAAAAAAATTATAATACGTGATTCCCTCGACATGAGGTCTCATATATAAAGAAAAAGGACTTTGATGCATTATTACTCAACTCCAGCTTCTAACTTTTCTTCACTGGCCCCTCACCCGTGAAGTAGATGCAACACTGCTACATCTCGCTCACGTACCACCGTACGATCATCGCGATGACACACGCACACAACGACATAGAAAGAAATGCAAGGGTGAGCTTACCAAACATAAAATAAAATTATATATATATAGAGCAAAATATTTCTCACAGCAATAACCCCATGCATTTCCAGCCCATCTAATGCACAGCATGAAAACGACTTCCAACTGGTTTCACAGCCTAAGTAATCCAGAAGGAACCGAGCCGGTCCGGGAGCGACCTATTCCGGTATCTGGATCCAGACAGCACAGCACAGCAGCTCAGCATGAACTTACCGTTACAAGTCTACCCACCTAAACATGTAACTCGGCTCTATAATGATGCAAAACATATATCTCAGCATGATGCATGCCACCAAAATTATTTTAACAGTTCAACTACGGCAAGTTTATAATAGATCAGCCAAAATCTCAGCATTTTAAACTAATTAACAACAGTTACAGCTTAGAAAATAGCTTTTATTCAATAGATCTAACAAAATCATATCAAAATATCTTGAAATAACATATTAAACCGTTCAAAACATAGTTCATAGGTTAAAGTAAACTCCCCTTACCTCAGAAAGATGATTCACACTAGATCTACCGAATATTACTTGATTATAACAAAATTCACCGAAGATTCAGCTTTAGAACGGAGTTTCTCCTAAGAACACCATGAATTTCTATAAGAAAGAGAAGGAGAAGAGAAACGAACGGTAAATCTAGCTTCAAACTTAAATAAACTTACTTCCAATCCTTCAGAATAGATGTAGAATCTCAGATCTGGCGAGAAATCTAAGTTTAGGAAGGTTTAGTATGAGAGAAATGGTGGTTTACGGCCTTAGAACCTTTGAGAACCTTGGATAGAGGTGAAGAAATGAAAATTTCGTGTGAAACCCCCTTTTTATAGAAAATTTTCGAAATTTACTGTTCACGACGGAATTTACTATTCATCGCCGGAAACACTGTTCACCGCCTTACTGTTCACGCCGGGAAAATACTGTTCAGGGCACTATTCACGCCGAAAAACACTGTACACGCGTACTGTACATGCACTATACGCGTATGTGACGTCACCGATGACGTCAGCAGTCACTGTACATACGCGGTTTGTACTGTTCATACACAGTTTGTACGCGGTTTGCACTGTACATACGCGGTTTGCACTGTTCACACGGTACTGTTCATTTTTTTTTTTTTTAAATAATTTTAACTCCATCTAAATATATTCCAATACCAAATAATCCTTCAATTAACATTGAACAAGTATAAAATATTATAGATTACTCAATAATAAATTAGAAGCCTGACAACAGGTCTATTAAAAAAATGGCGAAATAAAAAAATCTTGTTTACTAAGTCTATATTTAAGAGTTAGATTTAGAAAGAGAGATGTCAGAGGAGTTATTTAATTAGAAGGAGAATGTTTTGGGAGGTTTATCTAAACCTTTCAAAAGCTTATTTTTTGAGTTTTTATGTTTTAAGATTTTCTCTTTTTCACTCTTTCATACTATTTTATAAATAAGATTTTAATTTTTTTTAAAAATATTAGTTTTTCAAGTGATAATTTTTTAAAAAATAAAAAAAATAAAAATTTTAATTTTAAAATTATTTATATAATTAAATTTCTCAATCACCCTTCATTTTCAATATTAAACATCTAAATTTAACCCCCTTCCTCCTCCTTTTCCTCCTTCTCCCTTCAAACTCTTCTCTTTCCTCTCTCTCTCAACTCTCAAATAAAGCTTTATGTAAAAAACTTACAAACAAAGTTCACATGAATCTACAAGATAAAATATAGGGCACAAATTTAAAAATTTTAGTCTAAATTAAATATTTTTTTTAAATTAATTATATATGAACAAATACTTCAATGCTAACATCATCAAAATTGAAACCCACAAGTTAAAAAGAACAACCGACCAATTGTTTAACAAACTCAAGCATATGACTTTACTAAAATAACGTTTGAACAAAAAAATAAGAAATGTTGCATAAATGGATAAGTTTGAGCACGTAAGGAAAATAAAAATTAATTACAGCCAAACAAATAAAGGAAAGAAAATTATTATGCACCTACCCTTTATCACACAACAAATTAGAATGACAGCTATAAATTCAATCAAGCTTCTTAGGGGTCATCACAACTTGAAATTCCAAAGAAGATAGAAACACATTGCAAGCAAAATGGTGAAAATGATGAATGTTTTTGTGGCTGTAATGACTTTATGGTTGATGCTATCAACATTTTCTACAAGCCAAACTGATGAGATCACATGCGATGAGGCTATACCGTTATTCAAACCTTGTAAAGAATATTTGGTTGGTTCTGCAGAAATATCAGCTCAGTGTTGTGAAGGAGCAAACACTGTTTATAAAAGGGCCAGCACCACTCAAAATCGAAGGGAATTGTGCAGTTGCCTTAAGAACGCTGCTTCCAAATATGGCGTCAAGCCTGACAAAGCAAAACAACTCCCTAAACTTTGTAAAATTGATCTTCCAGTTCCTGTTGACCCATCAATCAATTGCAACTCGTAAATCTCTATCCATCATTCTTCCCTTTTACCTTCACACATGCATTCACATTTATCCATAATTTTATAACTATTCTTAACCTTTTTCTTATTGTGTACAGGGTTCCATGATATTTTTACGGGTATGGATCACGACATAGCTTGAGCAGCAATAACAACGTCCAACAAATAAATATATGTAATACACAATAAATTAGCAACTATGTATTTCTTTGCTAAATAATGAGTGGAATATTTCTTCCATTGACTTTTCCTATGCAATTTTCTTTCAAACTTTATACGTCCTACTTTGACTGTAGTTTTGTTATACTACAGTATAACGGTTCACAATCATACCATTATACAGTAAAAAAAAATATGAGCATTGCATTATTTGCCAGTATTTTGATTACCTATACATATACTATGTATATGAATTTGGCAATGCACAAAATGGCTACTCCCATCAAATGTGATACAAATAAAAGTAGTACACCTTTGTTTAATTTAAAATTCAATTTCAATGAGACTAACTATTAAAATCTCCAAGAAATTTTTGCTATAAGGTCCAGTTGAGTACAAAATAATACATGATACCAAAATATCAACATTACTATCTAAATGTCACTAATATTATAATGCAACAATGCTATAACAATAAGATCTCAACTCTGTGGTAATGTATTCATTGTGAATCTTAAATTCACAATGTATCATGTCTATTTTAATCTAAGCATTATCACTTTTGCTATAACTTTACTAAAATCTCACTTTAATTTGACTATTAAATAAAATACTCGTTTTATTTATTTTTTTATTTTTATTTTATAAATAAAAAGCCAAAATAAATATTATGTTGTAAAGTTGGAGATTAAGGTAAGATTCTTGTAAAATTAAAGACAAAAATTATAATTGTTTAAATTTAAAGACTAAACTGAGTATTTACTCATATATCTTTCTTGTAAAAAATCCAAACTCGATAAGTATATTCTTGTACATGTAAACTAGTGAAGTAGAATAAACATATATTGTACAATATACAAAAGATTAAAACGATACAAAAAAATTATTTCATAAGTTTTTTTAATGGATGTTTTATAAGGTTGATATTTACCTCAAATTTCATTCGAGAATCAATTAATGTCATTGTTGAAGGCTTAAAGTGTATTGTAAAATAACAATCAGTATCATTTTTACTTGCAATGAGTTGAATCCAAAACTTGGATGATGATAATAATAAAGAAATACATATGATTACCTAATAAGTATATTTGTTTCAGGGTGAATTTTATAAATTTATAAAGAAAAACAAACGTCAATTTTGATCGATAGTGGTTCTGGAATCTTTAAATCGTTGATGTTGTGACACTATTGTTTTGCATCACAATAGTGATACTCAGTGAAATGAAATGATTTATTAATATGTGAAAATATTTTATATATTAAAAATATGTAAAAAAAAACAAAGCATATTTGAATCGTGTGGAAAGCATATTTTTCCAATCATCTTATTGCAACTGAGCAAAGCATTGTCTTATGTTCCAGATGCTGCAAAAGACGAAGAGAGAAAGTGTATTGATTTCTTTGAAGTTTCACTATGTAGCTAGGGTGATAAAATTTTATAGATTTTCATTTACTAAGAATTCTATATTTAGTGGAATAAGATTCTAAATATTATTTAATTTTCTTTTGCTTTAAATTATTTTAACAATTATGATATGGTTGGCCATGCATAAAGGTCAGGACTTTATTTAAATTATGGATGAAGTAATATTGTACTTAAAGTAAGTGTATTTGTCACATCTATTTATTTATTATAAGAAAGATTGATACTTTTATATTTATGTAGCAAACTTCAATGATTTTTTTCTCAAAATAAAAAAATTTAAATGTGCGTGTTTTCAAGTTATTATAATTTTTTTTTACATTTGATAAATCACAATCAATAATTTAGAAATAGTTGGAACACTTTAGTGTTCTAAATAACATTGATATTCTAGAATTGCAAATCAAATCAATGTTATATATATTACAATTAACATTATTTTAATCAATTAAATTGCGAATAATTAAATATTTTAAAATTAAATAATAACAAAATAATAGAGAAAAGATAAAAATTAATACAATTACGTTAAACCATAATAATTATGAAATTTTGAAAAATATTGAAGACATAACCAAATGCGCAAAGTCAAGTTAAATAAAATTGAGGTAAAATTTAAGTAAAACAAATTTAAATTATTAAGTAGATATGAGCTCTTTACATTAATTGAGATTGTAATTTGTCTATGGTGCAAAATATCTCTAATGAAGAGACATAGATAATATTTATAGTCATTGTTATTCATTTTCTTAGGACACTTTGTGAAAGGAAAAACCAAAAAAATATGCATGAACTCAAAATTATTGATATTGTAATAGTTATTAAGTTAATATTTTTTTGAAAAATATACTTGTACAGTGACCCATTGTGTTTGATACATTTTCATCCTAGAGACCTAAACGCGCCTTTCTTCAATGATAGTGAAAATAGGAGTCAAATATCCATGGCAATAAAAAAAACTCACCCAACATTATATGGTGTGAAAACTAAGTGATCTCCACCTATATGACTCTTCAACATTTTAATTATATGTTGATGTAGAGTGCGATTAAGCTTCTTGTATAGCCCATGTGAAGGTTAAAATGAAAATCTATTTGCCTTATTAGCGCCATGCAAGTAGGCTTCACACATATAACTTGTAGTATAAATCAATAATGAAAATGCATCAACACAAGCACATGATCATAAAATAACTTTATTAATTACAAATTTTATAAGAACAATTACCTTATGTAAAGGCCAATGCTAGAGGCACTCAACTAATATCAATGTATCATCTCCAATATGTTTTCTTTTTCCACTACATCATAAGACTCCTTCCTCTAGTGCTCAATAGTTGTATTAATGGAAGCAGTATCAATGACTTGATTACTTCTCACTCAAAGCTTCAACATGTCAAAGCATATAGCACCTTGGACCGATGTAAACTTTGTAAGGTTTGATGAAGAAATAAGAACCTTATTGCTTGACCAACAATGGATATTTTAGTCTTGCTTGTTTCTTTTCCTATCCCTTTACTTGATGAAGTTACAACTTGAAATCAAAGTTTTTAGATTAAACATCTATGATTTATGCACCTTGTATAAATTTTTAAAGAAATTTACACACACACCTTTGGTTTTAAAGTAACTAGGGACAATGATCAAGTAACATAAGTACTAATTACTTCTCATGTGCATAAAATATTTGCTTCTTCATTTGGGACGGGCAATGCAGATTTTTCTTCATATTGCTGCACTACCTCAATTTAGACCTTAGCATGATTTGAAGGAAGAGTTCTACTATGTAATGTGTCCCAAACCAATGTATGATACTTTCTTCTTTTTGCATTAAGTCGATATGGATTGTTCAAATACAACATATAATCATAATCACCGTATAAAACAAAATGATAAAAGTCCAATGTAATAAATAGTTAATTATAAAGTACATTTAAATAATATTTTTGAGTACCTCTAAAATCTCTACATATCCTACTGGTGTGCAGTGGCCTCTATGACTATTACACGGTACATTCAGTAGTGTTTAGGGAACAAATTTCCCTATTTGAGGCATTTGAGGAGGGGTGGTAAGTGGTGGCAGCATTGATGAAGGCATAAATGGTGGTGCAGTGGCAGTAAGTATGAACATCATCTGACCTTATATAAACGGAAGCAGTCCCTAACTCTTTGTCGATTGGGCCACAACATTTGTTAAATATGTTACATAATGCTTCATATTCTACCACGTGGTAGATGATGGATGAGGAGTTGAAGGTAATGACCTAAGTGCAAATTTTTGGGTTACTCTAAATCCTACAACTCACATAACTAGGATGCTTAGGAATCCCAAGTGCTTGATATAGGATGTCAAGTCTTCCTGTTGATTCTGACTTAGCCTCCAGGGTGCTCAGTGATAAAATCTTCTAAAAATAACATAAATGAAACATAAATCTACTAATTAACCTAATGTGAGACTTTGAAGAACAATTGTTGCATATATGCAATAATCAAAACTTACAAATTGATGGACCATATTTTTAACTCCTTTGTCATCAATAACTCTTTCATAGCACATTCAGGGTATAGAGGAGACATTTGACCCAGATTCCGCAATCTGTATTTAGTGTTAAACACTTGATCACACTAAATAAAAACTCAACATAATTAGACTAAAACAATACATACTAGTTCTTGCTCCAACTGAATATATTCCTTTATTAATTGCCTATATTCATAGGACATTCTTTTTCCCTTTTTAGTATTAGCCTCACTTTATTTTTGTATTGTATTTCAAAAAAACAAACCAAATTGTTAGCAAGTGACCACATTGATAAATTAAAAAAAATTAAAATAAATTACCTTAAAATCTTCTGTAAAATTTTGCTTAACAAACTTCATCTAATTATCAATTACAGTAATGAAGCACTTATACTTCTGTAGAGGATGGAAGAGACGATTTTCATCTTTTTCTTTGATATGTTTTCTTATGCGTGTACGAAATGCACAAAGATCTCATTCTACTAATGCAGAAAGAATTTCTTTGAGCATCTCTTGCATCTCAATTGCTGCGTTGGATAAAAAGTATAGATTAGATAGTTAAATCATAATATAAATTTACTAAAATTTAATATTTTTACCTTAAGTTGCTCATCAGAATAACTAATCAACATTAATTGTACTTCTGGTAACGAACCTAACAAATAAAGTAGTGAGAAGTGTGTTTATAGTATAAACATAAAAAACATTAAGCAATGAGTATATTACTAGTATTTTTTTGTCCTAATTTTTTTGATTTGCTAATAGTCTTTATTTTGTTGTTTCTCAAGTGTTCTTCTTCAACTCTTGAGACTTAGAAGGAGAACTTTTTTCTCTAAATTCATCTCTAAAAATAATAAACTTGCATTATAACAATTTCATAAGGCATAACAATGTGTATTGTCATGTCTTTTATCAAATAATAAAACATACAATAAACTTATAAAAAACCAACAAATTGCCTAAGACTTATTATGATACGAATTCAGTTATCATTCTATCCTATCCTAACTTAAAAAATCAAACCAGATTTATTTATACTAATAGAAAAGAATATAAAAAAAATACATATTCATTTTCAATTAAGTCCTCTAAATCATAAATCATTCTTAAACAAGAAAAAAAAAATCAGTACCAACTTATTTTTTTCAAACCTCCCTCAAACCAATCATCATTTACTCCCCATATTTGGAACTCTTAGTTGTTCTACACTCCTAAAAACACACCTCCTGGAGATTATCACCTAAGTTAAACCAATGAATGTATTATTTAGTTACCATAGACCTACAATATCTATATATATTAGCATAATAATTTATAATTTTTTAAGATCCATTGTAATTTTTATTTGACAAATGTTACATTAAAAAATCATTTTAAAGCTGTTAAAATATAACATTTCTTTTGTAATGTATTTTTTCTTAAATTTATTTTTACTATGATTTTGTAAGTTAGTTTAGTGATTACAAGGATTATGGAATACTTGGCAAATAAAATGTGAGTATTGTTTTGACATTGTTATTTAGTTAGTAAAGATCTAAGAGTTAGAAGAACAACAAAACAAATAAAATGTGAGTACCTAACATCAAATTTATTTATAACACACAAAACAATTTCACATTAATGAGCACAGACATATATAATAGAAGAACAAAAAAAAAAACAAAAACAAATTACCTAATTTATTACTTAAATTCCAGTCAAATGCAGATTTTAGGATAATCACATTATGTGAATATCAATCTACTAACCTAAGGTTCAAAAATTCCTAAAATAGGAAAAAATATACTTAAATAAAAAAATCAAGCAAATGTAAATATTACTAACCTGACAGAACAAGATGCATTGAAACAGGGTGGCATTATTATTGATGTTAATGGCAAAAAGAGCCACTAAGAGAATATTGTAAAAGGTGACGCATGACAAGAAGGAGCACAAGAAGACAACATAGAACAACTGAGAAGAGAGTTTCCACAAGAAAAGGAAAGAAGACAGTGGTTAGGAAATAACCGCTCTTCAATCTCTACTACAGAGAGTGGTTCCACGTCTCTTAATATATTACCTAATGCCTATGCTTTTGTAAAAAAATTGAAAAAGATAATATATTAAAAAAATTGACTAAAAATAAAAAAAATAATTTTTGGCCATAAAATCTGTTTAAATTTGGAAGTAATAAAAAAATAACCATAATGTTGTAAAATATCATTAAAGAAAAATAAAATAAACACTATATCTACATTCTATCAACTTTTCTCATTTTCTAATTAGAAATTTTCATAATTAGTTTAATTATCTTCATGAGTGCATTCATATATGAACAAATACTTCAATGCTAACATTATCAAAATTGAAACCCACAAGTTAAAAAGAACAACCGACCAATTGTTTAACAAAATCCCCAAGCAAATGACTTTAGTAAAATAACGTTTGAACAAAAAAATAAGAAATGTTGCATAAATGGATAAGTTTGAGCATGCAAGGAAAATAAAAATTAATTACAGCCAAACAAATAAAGGAAAGAAAATTATTATGCACCTACCCTTTATCACACAACAAATTAGAATGACAGCTATAAATTCAATCAAGCTTCTTAGGGGTCATCACAACTTGAAATTCCAAAGAAGATAGAAACACATTGCAAGCAAAATGGTGAAAATGATGAATGTTTTTGTGGCTGTAATGACTTTATGGTTGATGCTATCAACATTTTCTACAAGCCAAACTGATGAGATCACATGCGATGAGGCTATACCGTTATTCAAACCTTGTAAAGAATATTTGGTTGGTTCTGCAGAAATATCAGCTCAGTGTTGTGAAGGAGCAAACACTGTTTATAAAAGGGCCAGCACCACTCAAAATCGAAGGGAATTGTGCAGTTGCCTTAAGAACGCTGCTTCCAAATATGGCGTCAAGCCTGACAAAGCAAAACAACTCCCTAAACTTTGTAAAATTGATCTTCCAGTTCCTGTTGACCCATCAATCAATTGCAACTCGTAAATCTCTATCCATCATTCTTCCCTTTTACCTTCACACATGCATTCACATTTATCCATAATTTTATAACTATTCTTAACCTTTTTCTTATTGTGTACAGGGTTCCATGATATTTTTACGGGTATGGATCACGACATAGCTTGAGCAGCAATAACAACGTCCAACAAATAAATATATGTAATACACAATAAATTAGCAACTATGTATTTCTTTGCTAAATAATGAGTGGAATATTTCTTCCATTGACTTTTCCTATGCAATTTTCTTTCAAACTTTATACGTCCTACTTTGACTGTAGTTTTGTTATACTACAGTATAACGGTTCACAATCATACTATTATACAGTAAAAAAAATATGGGCATTGCATTATTTGCCAGTATTTTGATTACCTATACATATACTATGTATATGAATTTGGTCGATTCTTAAGCTATCTACGAGTGGATTCAGATATTACAATGTCTCATTACAGATATTGATAGCCATTAGTACTCAATGTCTCCTAACATTAGGGAATACCTTTAAGTTAATTACAAGAATAAAAAATATAGTAAAAATAGGAGTCAAATATCCATGGCAATAAAAAAAACACCGAACATTATATGGTGTGAGTTTCAATTTTGATAATGTTAGCATGAAAGTATTGGTTCATACGTGAATGTAGTCATGTGGATAATTAAACTAATTACAAAAAGAGATAAATATCTGAGTACGTGAATCAGGACCGTTCTTAACCTTTTTGAGATCCTTGGCAAAATCAGAAATTAGGGCCCCTTAAAAAAATTATAAAATATAATAAATAAAATAAAAGCATATATTAATAATTTTATTAAAATAATACATTTTTTAAGTGGCTATAATTTTACTAATAAAATTATAAAAAAAATATTTTTCATTTAAACAACTTTTATGTTATAATTAACTACAAAAATACAAAAAATCATAAAAAAATAAGTTCTACAAGCATTCTGAGATGCAAAATCATTAATGATAATATTAATATTAATATTTTTTAAAAATTCTTTATTGATTGATAAAATTGTAAGACCATTCAACAGTTCTTATGACATTGATAACTTTAGATAGATTTTGATTCACTTTAACTCTAATAAACTTCTTTCAGTTGATGATATAATCACCGAGACAGTAAAATAAATTCTATAAGTAATTAAAACATTTAGATAACAATCTGCAGATTTGACAAACTCAATAATTGTTTAATTTTTTAGAAAAAAAACTAAAATTTTTCATGATATTTAATGTTAAGAATAGTAAAATTTTAGAATTAAATAAATTTTTGAGTTTACATGAGCCAATGAGTCAAACGTTTATAGCAAGTGCGATGTGAGTAATTAAAAGTTTTTTTTATTTTTTATATTTTTCTCAACTGCAAATTATAAGAGCTGAAATTTTTTTTCAAGTAAAAGTAGGAGACAATTTTTTTTCAACTGAAAATAATTAAAATTTAATTTTTTACATGTTTTTGCAAACTTAAGTAAAATAGATTTGATCATATTAGGTTAAAAAAATTATTTAATTTGGGATAAAAATTTAAAGTTTATGCCGTAGGTTCATGTCAACCTAATTAAGGAGTCCTTATTTAAGTTTTATACATTAGTAAACAAGATTTTTTTTATTTCTTCATTTTTAGTAGACCTATTATGCCTATACATTGTCTTAGTAGAGTGATTTGCTTGGGAAGTATAAATTGAGAAGAGTTTGTGAATTCTAATTAAATGAAGATTAATTGAAACAAAGTAACACATTTTAACCTGTGTCGGTCTTTATTGATCTATTATTAATATGGTTATTCAACTTTATGATAACCTGTTAAGTGGACTAAAAAGAATATGTTTGTTAATTTTATAAAAAATTTAATTATCCTCAATTTTTTTAAAGCGAATTGTTTATTTGCCACTAATAAATAATTTTACTTTAAGAGAACCATTATTACATTTGATAATAGCATATATATAAATATTGAAATACCAATTTCCATTTATAAAATTTAAGAAAATTTGACTAGATATTAAACTCAACATTTAATATTTAGCCACAACCTCCTTTTATACTATTTGGTTGTAACAATAAACAATTAACTACAATGTATGACTTCACAAAGATTGAATATCATTATATATATTAATGAAAATGAAAATAAAAAAGTTATCCACAGTTTGTTTTATTAATCCTTTATAAGTTTCCAAATAAATATTAAGAGTTTAAATTTTTCTAAAGCAATCAAGATGCATGTTTGTAAAAATATTGAAGAAATTGAAAGCGTTTATCAAAACATCAAAACACATAAAACAAATTGAAAAAAAAATTAATTTGCCAAATTTTAACATTCGAAAGAAAGAGAAAGCAGGTACATGTGCCACTCTAATGTGTCTACATAAGCAAAATGCAAAGAAGAAAAATTACATAAACTTGCTTTAAAATACAATTATTCACTGAAACTATACTAAGCAACACTGAATAAATTGCAAAAAAAGTTTAACTCATGATCCCATCGACAATATTCGCACGAGTGAAAATCATCATCATCATCATCTTCATCCAGTAATATCCATCGACCTTTCTTCAATCTCCATCCATTGCATATACTCTTATGACGACAAAGAGGGGATTGATTTCGCACTAATGCTCTATTTATCCATAAATGTTGTGCAAATTGTTCCACCTTTTTTCTACATGCTATGACACACATGGACTTCCTCAAAAAACGCATATGTTCAAGTCCTTCTCTTCTTAACTCATCATCTTCAGAGCATAATAATATCATACCATACATATATTTTGCTTCCATGTGACCCTTTTCAGCAGCCACCTTCAAGATTTCAAGATCACCCATATTTTCGTTTGGATGACAGAAGAATTCTATAAATCCATCTCTGCACACACATTCTATGTTTCCGCTTTGCTTGCAACGTTTTAAAAAGGACAATGCTTTGTCATTAGGAAACCATTGGATTAGTGGGAACTTGTCCAGAGAAACTTGTTGCCAAACGTAACTATCTTCGGAAGCATCAAGAAAATCCCAACAACACATTTTCATGCTGTGAAGGTCAGTGAAAGAATGAGAAGCTACCCTTGCAACCACCTCTACCAACATGTCTTTTGGAAGTGATTTTATGGTGGTTGTCGGAGAGGACGCATTCTTGAAAGTGGGTTTTCTCGTTTTCATTAATTTTGATGGAGCCATATGGTTGGATATGGTATTGAGTTTAAGGCTGCGGAAACTTAGGATTGCAAACTATGTTTTCGAAACTACGGTATGATGTGTTTATATATATGTTGGAGGATATTTCAACAAGTGCTCATGTTGATATAATTAATATCATCGGTTAAGAAATCCTATATGCAAGAATCAAACTCAAGAAATCCAAGATCTAGGGATTTGATGTATTATCTATTTGCAAGGGATAATCTTAGTTGCACCTAACTTTATGTTATTGAATCCTTACAAGAGTTTAAGTATTAATGACATCTGGAATGGAAAAATTTGGAGGGAGAAACTAATCCTAATCTTAATAATAGATAATTGTGACAAGAATCAAGAATTTGAAAAGATATCTTAATTGAAAAAAAACAACATATTCTAAATTATATCTACTAACTTTCTTAAAAGAAATACGTAACTTATTCTTTGATTATGATCTAAATTTTACATCTGATGTAATAATACATAAATATTCAATCATGATTATAAAATTTAAACAATTACATGACTTATATACTTTAATCATGACTATTTATGATGTGATTTATACACTCTATTTAGTAAATGTTGTGCAAATTGTTCCACCTTTTTTCTACATGCTATGACACACATGGACTTCCTCAAAAAACGCATTGGTTGAGTCTTGAAATGGTTGCTCTTATAAGAAATAAGAGCAAATTATTGTGGAATTATTGGTTGAGTCTCAAATTATTGTGGAAACAAGAATAAGGAATATAAAGGAGAAATTAAAGAAGAAAAACATCAAGGGAGAATGAAAGAAATAAAAAAACAGAGCAGCGGAATATAAGAAATATATAATAATTTTTTAATATATTAATTTTTCAAATAATTTGGTAAAATAATTTGAAAAAATAATGTATTAAAAAATTGAGTAAAACAGAAAAATTTGGCCATAACATCTGTTTAAATTTGGAAGTAATATGAAAAAATAACTATAACGTTGTAAAACTTGACTTCTAAAGTTGAACAACATCATTAAAGAAAATTAAAATGAACACTCTATCTACATTTTATCAATTTTTCTCATTTTCTAGATAGAAGTTTTGTAGTTTTAAAATATATATTATTTTTCCTAATCTTGAGTTAATTATTACTTTGCACGTACTCTGAGAAATTTATCTCTTTTCATAATTAGTTTAACTATCTACATGACTTATCAAAATTGAAACTCACAAGGTAAAAAGAACAACCGACCAATTGTTTAACAAACTCCCCAAGCAAATTACTTTACTAAAATAATGTTCGAACTAATATACAAGTAATGTGTAGAAATGGTTAACTTTGAGCATGTAAGAAAAATAAAAATTAATTTCAGCCTAACAAATAAAAAGAAAAAAATTATTATGCACTTACCCTTTATCACACAACAAATTAAAATGACAACTTAGCTATAAATTCAATCATGCTTCTTAGGGGTCATCACAACTTCAAACTCTAAAGAAGATAGAAACACATTGGAAGCAAAATGGTGAAAATGATGAATCGTTTGGTGCCTGTGATGACTTTATGTTTGATGCTATCAACATTTTCTACAAGCCAAATTGATGAGATCACATGCCTAGAGGCTCTACCGTTATTGTTACCTTGTCAATCATTTTTGGTTGGTTCTGGACAACTATCAGGTGCGTGTTGTGAAGGAATAAACATTATTATTCAAAGGGCCAGCACCACTCAAAATCGAAGGGATTTGTGCAATTGCCTTAAGAAAGCTGCTTACCAAATGCATGTCGATCTTGACAAAGCAAAACAAATCCCTCAACTTTGTAAAATTCATCTTCCAATTCCTATTGACCCATCAGTCGATTGCAACACGTAAATCTCTATCCACCATTCTTTCCTTTTACCTTAACACATGCATTCACATTTATCTTTTATCTTATAATTATTCTTAACCTTTTTCTTATTGTGAACAGGATTCCATGATACTTTTACGCGTATGGATCACCAGAAAGCTCGAGCAGCAATAACAACGTCCAACAAATAAATATTTGTAATACACAATAAATTATAAACTATGTATTTCTCTACTAAATAATGAGTGGAATTTTCTTTCAAACTTTATCAATTGGTAACACAGTTTAGGATTCATTCAACAAAGCATGAATCCTACACTCGTAAAAATTGAAAAACATCGACCTAAGAACGTTTACAATAAGCATACTATAATTTTTACTATATTTTAAATTTAAACTTTAATTAATCTACTAATTCAATTACATCGTGCATTGGAACTAAGTTTATGCTAAATACTAATTAATTTTAAATTTATACGTCGTACTTTGACTGTAGTTTTATTATACTATACATACTATTTTACTGTAAATAAAATCATGGGCATTGCATTATTTGCCAGCATTTTGATTACCTACACATATACTATGTATATGAATTTTGCAATGCACAAAATGGTTAATCCCAACAGGTATGATACAAATAAAAACAGTAGAACTTTGTTTAATTTAAAATTCAATTTCAATGATACTAAGAATTTGTTTGATAAATCGAGCTATAAGTTTAAAATAAAATAAACACTATCTATCTACATTTTATCGACCTTTCTAATTTTCTAATTAGTAGTTTTGTAGTTTTAAAATATATTTTATTTTATTTCTTAATCTTTAATTAATTACAATTCACATAATCTTATAAATTTATCTATTTTCATAATTAGTTTAATTATCTTCGCGAGTCCATTCACATATGAAACAATACATTTATTGGTTACATTATCAAAACTGAAACTGACAAGTTAAAAAGAACAACCGGTCAATTATTTGACCAACTTCTCAAACAAATTACTTTACTAATAATGTTTGAACTAATAAATAAGACATGTTGTAGAAATGGTTCACTTTGACAATGAATGGAAAATAAAATTTTATATCAGCCAACCAAATAAAAATTTTCCAATTGTCTTACTGCAACTGAACAAAGCATTGCCAATGTTTTTTTGGTAAAAATTGTTTAGATTTTCTAACATGGGACTCAAGTCTCGTACCTTACAATTGATAAAAACAAGGTGGAAGAATAAAAACTTTAAGAAAACCACTCTACAAACTCGTGACACTACAAACGACCAAGAGATAAACTATATTGAGTTGAAACAAAAAATATAGAAAGAAATGAGATAATGACATTGAAGTATAAAAATTTGTAATACATCTTTGATTGCTCATAGCTTTGGCTGGATTGCAAGAAAATTCACATAAATTCATATATAATAAGAAACTAAACTAACACACACTAAATAACTGATAGAAAAAACTCTATCTCATGATCCCATCTACAATATTCACACAACTCAATATCATCATCTTCATCGTTTAGTAATAGCCATTGACCTTTCTTCACACTCCACCCCTTGCATGTGCTCTTGTCATGGCATAGAGGGGTCGGTTTGCATGCCAGCATCCCATTATTTTTCCACCTAAATTTTGCTATTTGTACCACATTTTTTCTGCATCTTATAATGCATTTGCTCTTTCTCAAAAAACGCATATGTGCAAGTCCTTGTTTTCTCAACTCATTATCTTCAGAACACAATAAAATCATACCGTACATATATTTTGCATCCGTGTGACCCTTTTCTGCAGCCATCTTCAAACTCTCAAGACCACGAATATTTCCCTTTGGATAACTAAAGTATTCTTGCAATCCTTCTCTATACAGGCTCTCTGTGTTTCCACTTTCCCTACAGCGTTTCAAGAAGGACAATGCTTTGTCGTTGGGAATCCACTGGATTAACGGTAACTTGTCCAAAGAAACATGTCGCCAAACATGATTATCATCCGCAGCATCAAGAAAATCTGCGCAACACATTTTCATGTTGTGAAGGTCAGTGATAGAATGAGACGCTACCCTTGCAACCACTTCTACCAACATATCTTTTGGAAGTGATTTTATGGTGGCTGTAGGAGAGGACCTATTATTGAATGTGCGTCTTCTCTTATCATTTGTCTTTTTCATCAATCTTGAAGCCGTCATAGTTGAATGATATTGAGTTTAAAGGCTGGAAAAACTCAAGTGGGTAACTGTGTGATTTTGAAACTATGATTATGTTTATATATAGATAGGAGGCTGTGTATTCCATGAAAATTGAAAAGTCACGTTTTCAAATAGTATCTATTTGATGAATAGCCATGTCTGAACGTTTTCAAATAGTATCTATTCGATGAATAGATACGTCTGAACTATTATTTTTATTATAATTAATACTTTTATAAATAGATAAAAACTTCAATTAATTTCTATTCAGGTAAGAATATATGTTTTTGATTCACATATTTTAAACTAATTAACTTATATGAAATTTCTGGATAAAGTAATTGTTTCTATCCTTATCTTATTTTCTCCGTGTAAATGCGAGCTCTTACATTAAATTAGCCCCCTAATTACTATCCGTCGATGAAAGAATCGGATATCAATGTACTGTGTGTATTTTCTTTTTATTTTTATTTTTCGGGGGGTTTTTTCTTTCCTCCCTACATAATTAAGATGGTTAATGAAGTTTTTTTTTCTTTTTCTTTTGGAGGATTTAAAATTTCTAAGTACCGAAAAGTCATGCACGTTAATTACAGTATTTTTTTCTAGACACCAATAATAAATGAGCGTGGCACTAAATTTTTGCAGAAATGTCATTGTAAAACTAGTAAATATATCCGTGCAACGCACGGGTTTATTTTGTTTTTATTAAAAAATATATAATTTAAATATAATATACTGATACTAAATTTTAGAAATTTTATGTGTAATATTAATAAAATAATAGTTTTTATTGTTTATTTTATTTAATAAATAAAAATTTTATAAGTTCAATAGATAATGTATTTTTATTGTAAGTATTAATGATAAATTTAATTTATATTAATATAATAAAATAAATAATTTGATTTGAAATTTTTATATTTATAAATTTTTAAATTTGAAAAATAAAAATAAAATACTACTTTAAAAAGTTAATAATAATATACACACATACAATTTTGTTAAAAGTTATATAGTAAGTAAGGAAGTGTGAAATATGATAAATATATAATTAATAAAAATATAAAAAAAGGTTTAAGCAAGTGGTTAAGTATCAAAAGATACAACAGCAAATGCTATTCTTTTCTCATCCTTTAATTTAGAAAGGGTAGTCTTGTAAAGAAAAGCTAAATATTGCTTCTATTTCATATATCATAAAATATGAAGTTGCTCTAGTTGATGTTTGAATTAAAGTTTGGTACATGTATAAGGTAGGAATAACATTTCATGTAAATTTCTATATGACACTACCATCTTTTGAATGATCTTCTTAGCATTTTTATGAGTTATTTCAATCGTTTCATTTATTTTTGGGCGATAAGGAAGAATTATGATGTTAAATCTTGAAGTTATCACACAATTTTTTCATTATTTTATTATTCATATTAGTGTCATTGTCTATTATCAACTTATTTGGAAGGCCACAATAACAAATCAAATTTTTTTTTAACAAACTCACCATCACATTTTGAGTCACATTAGTATACGAGGCAACCTCAATCCATTTTATGAAATAGTCAATAGCAATAAGAATAAAGCAGTGACAATTAGAAGTTTTAGGTTCAATGGATCTAATAATATCCATTCCCCATATTGAAAATAGCCAAGTGATGACACAACGTTCAAAGTTGTTAAGAAAATATTAATATTATTGGCATATGTAACACTTACAACATGTTTTCACGTAACGAAAGCAGTTGGCCTCTATTGTTAGCCAATATATCCAACCCTTAGAAATTTCTTTGTTATGGCATGTTTATTGGCATGAGTCTCAAATGAACCTTCATGAATATTTTTAATGATCTTTTGTTCTTCTTAAAATTTGTGCTTTTAAAGCATCTACATCTAAGAAGCACCATATCATAATTTCTTTTATAGAGCACATTTCCATTTAAAAGGAAACTCATGACTAATCTCAACATTCTTTTGTCACAATCAAATGCACTTAATAAGTATTCTTGATTTTTAGGTAACTTTTAATCTCATGGTACCAAAGTTTACCATTAAGTTCTTCTGTCATTTGACAATAAGCAAATTGAACAACATATCCTCTTTCTGATCCACTACGAACATTAATTATAGAGTGAATAAAACATCAGTCAGTTAATTTTTCTCACAAGAAATGTGCTGAAAGGTGCTTTCGTTAAAATAGTCTATCAATTCCTTGATGTAGCTGGTTTTGGTAAAAGATTAATTTTGTATCTCAGATATCTTATTCCCCTTTCAACTAATGAATAACTAAGGTTAAGTTAACATATACCTCAAAAATTTTGGTTCTAGGAAACCATTGAATTGAGTTTATTAAGAAACTGTCATAGTTGTTAAGCATTTTCAAGCTTTTGTTTTAAAATCAAAATTAACATGGGATCATCATCAAATAAAACATATCAAGGTACATTTCTTACTTATTCAAAATATAAAAGTACATCTTAATTTGACTCAAAATACTTTTTTTTTTCCCTACTCTTACACAACTACCATATCCTAAGTCACTCTCTCTAGGTACTTGCACACACTAACTTTTTTTTTTTCTATTGTTCATGAGAATAGAATGCACATTCAATAAATAATGGTCTTTTGAGGCTAAATAAACACCTAAAGAAATAAATATAAAACTCTCTTTCATTAAAAAAGTAAAAAATAAAATATTTTCTTACTAAGATAATTCAATATGAACGATTATATTAATAAAAAATAAAATAAATTGTTAGGCACAAAATTAAATATTAAAAAAATTTTAAAACTTATCTTGCTCTTAATCGATTTCATTTTAATAAACTAACTATATTATTTTTATCTTACTTTTTTTTCCCTTCTTTTTTGTTCTCTCACGTTCTCACTCATGTCACTTATGCTATATTTTATAGAAGTAACTTGTAATTTATTTAAAAAATTTTAATTTATTAATTTGGTTAATAAACTTGCAAAATTATTTAATAATTAAAAAAATGAAATGAACTTATAACTTTTGAAATCTAACTTTTTACAAATCATTATAAAAGTGTTTAATTTTCAAAAAATAGTTACTAATATTTTTATTTTTTATTTTTTTAAAAATAATTTACCTTTTATACAATTAAAACCTGATATACATACATTAATTTTATTATATATTTTTTAAATAATTTAATATAAATATCTTAGTTTAACATCTAATTTACTAAATATTTTAAATTTTATAAACTACTTATACTTTTTTTTATAATTTCTCATTTAAAAATTACAAGTTGAGATCTTTTAAATAGACAGAGCATTCCTTGTATTTTTATTTATTTTTTACTTTTACTTAAGTAATAATTTTTCACTTAAATAAAAGTGGAAAAATACATTAATACCAATCCCTTATTTCTCCCTTATCACTGATCACGAGAAAATATGACACACACACCCCCTTCACTTGCACATTTTAGGGGCAAAATTGTCTTTGAGGAAGAGGATTTTAACTTTTTCTCTCACAAACATGAATACGGGAAGTCACTCATCACTTACTCACTTTCTCAAATTATCATTTTTGTTCTTCCATTTCTTGTCAATATCTTGAAGTTTGTTGTATATAACATGTTCATTCACTCCCATTAGTCCAAGAAACAAAATTAATGTCTCAACATATTAAAATAAATTACTAAAAAACGTGAGCAAAGAGGAAATGCATCTTCAATTAATAGGACATTAAATAAAATATACATATATTTTATATTTTAAAAAATAATAATAAAATAGTGAATGTACATGTACCAATGTATCAATGTAAATGGATTATTCTTTTATTTATTAATGTAAAGTCAATATCTATATTTTTCATTTTTCATTTTATTTGAATAAAATTAAATATTTTTATGCTTTCATTTAAAATTTAAATGAATACCTTTAATCATAAATTTCTTATGTTATTTCTAAAATAAATTTTGTTAATTAATTTGTTTTAATTTTAATTTACACAATAAATTATAATAATTATGTATAAATTATTCTATCATTTACATGTTATAAAATTATAAGAGTTTGTTCACATCTTATTGTTAGAATATTTATTTACTTACAATATTTAGTATTATATGCATGTGATTTATTCTATATTTTATTTTAAAAATTCAATATTTTTTAAGAAATATCAAATAATTAAATAAATTAATTTATTATTTACATGTTATAAAATCAGATACATAAATTTTTTAAATATTTTAATTATAAAATAAAATAAAATACTTTTATTTAAAGTTAAATTTTAAAAAATAATTTTAATTATAAATTTTCTTATGCTTTTATTTCTAATTAATTTAATTTAATTTTTATTTATACATAGATCTATAATATTAATGTATAGATTAATTTACTATTCGTACTTTGTGAGTGCATGAACTTTTCATAAATGTTTATAGCATATAAATAAATAAGTTTCAGTTTATAGTAAAATTTCAAACAAATAAGTTCAAGTATAAATTCTTTTATATATTTTTTAATTAATTTATTTTAGTTTTCAATTGTACGCTATAAAATAGTAAGATACTAGTTTATTTACACGGTTTAGTACTTCATATAATGTAAATTATCTTTCACTTAAAAAAATTAGATATTTTTTTAACTTTTCTTATTTTAAAAATCAAAATATAAAACAATTCGTTTTATATTATTTAAAATATAAAAATTAATCATTAAATTATGTCTAAATTAATTAAAATTTGTTTTACAAAATTTAATTGTGAGATTAACAGTAATACTTATCAAATTCAACACCTAAATTGCCCGTGAGGAAAGGAGAGTCAATATTAATATTTATTTAAAAACAATTCATTTTAATGGTGTAGTGAATTTTGCACTCTTTTTACTTTTTATTTTATTTATAACAAAGAGAGATGAGAGGTGTGAAAGAGAGAGTACTCTGCATGAAAACTGAAAATTCATGGCTCTTCACATTGTATTGCATAAGTTTTGAATACATTTATTATTGGATCAGAGTTTATTCTAACTTGTGTGTGATTTCACTTCTTGAACTTCATGGAATCCTGCAAAAGACCAAATAAGAAATTAGAAGAAGAAAAATCACATCGATTTCAAAAATTAAACGCATGAGAGAGAGTGAGAGAGGCTTACGAATTACAATCCTCTGTTGGGTCAATAGGAAAATAAGAGGGAATGTTGCATGTTTGAGGAAGGTGAGTCACTTTGTCATCATCAATGGGAAAAGAATTTGAATACCATTTCAAGCATTCACAAAGATTTCTTCTACTTTGGGTGTTGGCATTGGCATTTCGAAGCACCACTCCTGCTCCCACACAGCAACTATCAGGTGGTGGTGTTTTGCTTTTGCTCTCAAAATAAGACAAACATTGGTCAATTAATGGCTCAGCCCCTCTGCACTTCTCATATTCACTTTTGCATAATGTTATCATCACACCCAAAACCAAAGCAATTACCATCACACAACTCATATCTCTCTTCTCCATTTTTTCTTCAATTTCTATCCCACTTTGTTCTCAACCATATTCAGAGGATGGCCTCATTTATAGTGACTCTTGTCAGTTTTTCTTTTTTATTGAATAGACTTTATAAAACCTGTTTTAAAATCTGCAATAAAAGATGATAATCAATGCATTCAATTTTATCAATTTTCATAAAAATCTATTATAGACGCTGCAATTGACGTTATGCACAAAATTTACTGCCCAAATTTTTTTTTCAATTAATAGTTACTTATTTGGTGGTTTTTTTATCTGTTACCATTTTAATGTTTTTATCTGTCACTTTACAAATTCAAGAAAATATCTGTTACATTTTTCTACACTGCCTTACTCTTTACAAAAATTTTAATCATTTTACATACTTATTATAAGATGAATAATTAATTATTATAAAGTCTAAAAATTAGCGAAACTAAATCACAAATATTTTCATTACTTACTCACCAATATAAAATAAATTTTATTTTAATATTTATATTTAATGAATAAAATTAATAAATAAAAATGAAGTTAATTAAATAAGAAAGAAGAGTAAAATTAAAATTAGATACTATTTTTTTATATAAATTAGGATATTAATGGTTTTTTTTATTGAAACAATCTTAAATGATACATAAAAAGGAAGATATATAGTAATAAATATGGTCAATGTTGACTTTTGAATGTTTATTGACATCTTTCTATAAAATATTTTTTTTTATTTTACTAGCAACAATAAATGATAATATTATAAATGTGTTCTCGATCGAACGGTTATATATTTATGTAATCTATCTAGAATATATATATATATATATATATATATAATATAACTGTACAGACTTAATATTACGTGCATTTATAATTATTAAAATTAAATTAATCAGAACTATATGTAATATTAGTAGCGTGGAAAAAAAAAGAAAAAAAATTACATAAAACAAATTGTAAATGGTTAAGATGGATGTTGACGGTGTCATATATAATGTTAAAAACTAAAATAATAAATTAGCTATGAATTACATTTAATAAAAAATTATTATATATGAAAGTAAAAATTTAATAAAAAGTTGAATAACTTATAAAGAATTTATATATAGTTTACATTATTTTTAAATTTTATATAATAAATTTTTATAATTAAAATATTCATTCAAATATTTTAAGTTAAATACTTTATTTTCATCATTAATCTCCTTTATCTTGTAATTATTTCTCCCACATGTAAATTAAACACCTTATTTACAATATTGTTTATTGTAAAGTATATATAGTCATACTATTTTGTATTTTAAATGTTATCACCTCAAGCAAATTTAAAAATGAAACATTTTTTAATTAATAAAACAATTTATTAATATTATTATAATTTTATATAAAATTTATTTTTTAAAATTTTTGTGATGCAAAATTATCTATAAAATAAAAAATAAATTAATTTTGACCTTAATCTCTCAAGTGAGGAACATGCCAATAAAATGTTTCAATAAACGACAGTTTTTAAAATTTTGAATTTTTTCAGTTTTATCCAAAATTAAGGTATTTAGAAGGAATAAATCAAATAATTAAGTATTAGTTAATAATATTCAAATCAAATGTCAAATTATAACAAAATTTAATACGATAAAAAGAGTATAAAGTAATAAAAAAAAAGAAAGAAGATAAATGTAAGAACTAAATAAAATATTAAAAATTATTCAAATTTTCTTGTTATTCAATTATTTTTCTTTTTAAAAATAAAATAAAAAATAAATCATTATTATTTATTAATTAAAAGTTAATACTCATTGATTATTATTTATAGTATAAAAAAATATTTTTTTTAGACCTAAAGTCCTTGCTTTAGGTGCTTGAGTTTTATGCTAGCCTTACTTTTAGATAAAAATACACAATTTTGAATTTTTTTTATTGCATCAAAGGTATGTAACCACGAGAATTAAATCTGTCGATTTAAAATAATTTTTTTATTCTATAATATCAATTAATATTTTTAATAAATAAATTTTAATAAATTTGTATAATTAATTTAAAATAATCATATTTAAATAGATATTGTAAGATATTAATACTTTTTTTACGTATAAATGATTCTAAAATTAATTTTTTTAAAATATCATATTATTTTAAAAGTTTTTTAAAATTTTTTTAATAAATTTTAATAACAACTATTCTGATTTTAAAAACCATTTATTGTTAAACAATATTTTGTAAAACAAGTTCGTAGTCCCATTGTGACTCACGTTGCAATAGGAACCAAGAGCATCAAGGGATAAAAGAGAACAAAAACAATAATGACAAAGGGACAAAATTGAAATTAAAAATTAGAGCATCAACAGGATTGAAGAGTTGAATCAAAGAAGCAAAACCAAAAACATAATAAAACCTGTCCAGAATTGTCACGATTATCTCCACTTCAAACCTTGATCATGAACTCGCACCATAACTCTAGTTTGCTATTGCAGATTTCCAACTTTTTAAAAAGCTTTCAAACAAGGAGTAAAGTATACTTATCAATTGTAATAAAAAGAAGTGTTCAAGACTCTTTTAGTATTGTTCCCACAAAGAATATATTGCAAGGAGATGCTACTATTGTTCTTTAGATGTTAAGTAAATTTAAAAGTTGAGAATGTTTGGATTAAAATAAAGTTTTGAAATTAAAAGACAAACAAAAAATAAAGTAATCATAAAAGTTGTTTTGATATGAATAAAAGTATGGGACTTTGATTTTTTCTTGTAATTACTTATATGTTACTAAATTCAATTTTATCAATTTGTGTTAAAACAATTATTAATCATCTGATAAACTATTACCCAATGATCATATAATAATAACAGTTTTTTTTATCTGTATATAATCATAATAATTATAGAAAACAACAAGATAAATAAAAATATTAAATTTATAAAATTCAATTACGTACTTAACCCCTTAACTTTTAAATATAAATTATCTCTTAACACAAATTAATAATCCATTTTAATTGTATAAGAAATTTTGTACTCTTTTTACTATTTTTTAAAATAAAGAGAGATGAGGGATGGGAAAAAGGGAGTCTGCTTGAAAACTAAAAAATTAATAGCTCTTCTTCAGATCATATATATATATATATATAGCATAAGTTTTGAATACATTAATTTCTGGATCCAAATTTATTCACACGTTTACGTGATTTCCCTTCTTGAGGCATCATGGAATCCTACACGAACAAAGAAAAAGTTAGAAAGCAAATCAAATCAATAAACGTGTGAGAGAGTGAGAAAGGCTTACGAATTGCAATCCTCTCTTCATTCAACAGGAAAATAAGAGGGAATGTTGCATTTTTGAGGAAGCTCAATCACTCTCTCAGGATTAAAACGTAAAAATAACATATACGATTTCAAACATTCACAAAAAAATCTTCTACTTTGAGTGGTGGCATTGGCTTTTCGAAGCACCATTGCTGCTCCTTCACGGCACCTTCTATCTGGTGCCAATATGCCTAAACTCCCAAAATAAGGCATGCATGGGATAAGAAATGGTTCAGCGTCACTGCACCCCTCATTTCCACTTTCACTTAATGTTACCATCACACCAAAAATCAAAGTAATAGTTAGCATCACAAAGCCCATCACTTTCTTCTCCTCCATTTTTTCTTCAATTTCTATGCAACTTTCTTCTCGTATTGTGAAGTGTTCTTGTCAACCATTCACGGGAAGGCCTCATTTATAGTAAGCCTTTTCAATTTTTGTTTTTGATCATTTATCAAACAGATATTTTAAAGTGTGTTTGAAAATATGCAATAAAAGATGATTTTATTAAAAATTTAGTAATGACTCTTAACTTCTTTAGCGAGGTTGTGCAAGACTTGATGTACAAAATTTATTGCCCAACTCTTGTTCATTTACTAGTTACTTATCTTGTTCCCTTTTACCTGTTACCGTTTCAGCTGTTTTATCTATCACATTACAAATTTAAGAAAATATTTCTTACAGTACTTTTCTTTTATATTCTTACTCTTCACACTTTTACAAAATTTTTAATTATTTTACTTATTTATCTCAAGACAGATAATTAGTTATTATTAAGTATAATTAATCACAATCTTTCAGAGCCATCTTCGTCAACTTCACGACACTTGGTCCCCTCAGTTCTCTGGTCTCTGTGATCACTGGGACCTTTTAATCCAAATCCAACTACGACTCCAACACCATCGTCGGAGTATTCGCCGCTAACACTTGGTTTAAGCGCCGGAGCTTTTACTGTTTGAACCTCGGTCCCATTCTTCGTTGTTGGAGTAAGGTTCTCACCCTAAAACTGCAACGGCAAACTCATCGGTGCTAAATTTTTTGGATCCTCCCAATTCCATATCAACAAAATCGTCAAATTTCCGTTAAAAAGAAAAAGGATGAAGAAAAGGAAGAAGAATAATCATTGAGAATAAGAATAAGGATTTTAAAAGTTAGAAATCGCAAAAGTTAAGGAAAATAATAAATTATTTTTTTATATTTAAAAGTTATTTTGTATCTAATATTAAAGTGGATATGCCATTTAATATAATAAATCGTTTTATTATTTAATTATGACTTATAAAAAAAAAAAGTTTTATTAATTTCGTATAGTAATTCTTTTACTCTATATAAACTTCTCTACAAATTTATTTAAACATGGCCTAATTTATTTAATATTTTTAATTTTAGAAACCAATATTTAAAATTTTAATTTTAAAGAGTTGATTTCAGTGCATTACATATCTCAATGAATAAAGTAAAAATTCACGTATTTTTATACTGTAATTGTTGCGAGAAGGGTAATTTTTTTTATATTTTGAGTCAAATAAAAAAGTAATATTTGTAAAATAAAAATAAAAATTAAGTGCATTATTCAAACATTTCATTTTTATTTTTTTTAACAAAGCGACATTGAAATGTTTTTGTCTAAATAAATATGCAACAAACTTGAGATTAGATAAACAAATAAAGTTTTGTTGGATAAAATTTAGATGCATTCTTTAAAGTATTTTTGGTATGATAAATAAAAAAATTAGATGCAAATGTTATAAATATTTTTTTAATATTATTCTCCAATTAAAATTAAAGTTCTACTTCAATAATTCACACATTAAATTCTAACATTAAATATAAGTTTATATTATTGAAATAAAACTCTAATTTTAGTTAGAGACTCATCATAAAAAAAATATCTTTATAATTATGCATCGGTTAGATGAGAGTAAGAATATTAACATTTTGTTGCATGTGACTTTAATCAACTAACTCGAAAATGAATGTGGATTAAGTAATTGGATATATACATGAAAAATTATTTTTTATTATCTACAAAATTTAACAATTAAAAAATATATTTAAAATAATATATTAATATTTAAGTAAAAAATCTTGATTTATGTTTAATTAATAAATTATTGAAATAAAACTTTTTAAAATAGTTGAAAAAAAATTAAGATACATTTGTCAATTTGAGTTAATCAATTTTTTATTTTTTAAATTTGATTTTTCGATTTAAAATCAGCTTAATTTTATGTTAAAAATCTCTAGAGTTAGTTGCTCTTTTTAATGGTAAAAAAAGAAACATGTTAAAAATCTTAAATTCAAATGTTAATTATTGAAAAGACAAAAAAAAAATTAATATTGACAAAAAATGATTCTGCTTACTGCGCAGAACTTTGGATAACCGAACGAGCTCCACAAATTTGCATCCTTAAATATAATTAAAAGTGTTTTTCAATTGTAAAGAAAATGTTAATGAGAAAATACAAATTTTGTATCACTTTTCCAAACACGTAATTGCGAACACCACTCTCCGAAATCAATAAACAGTTACGGTGATCTTTCTCTTTCTCTCTGTCGGAGAAGCTTTCAGAAACCACCGATACCGTCACCGTCATGGAAGGAGGTGGAGGAACGCTCTCTGAGATTCACCAAACCGCGAAGAAGCTCTTGCTTCGCTCTCGCGACGGCCTCGAACGCCTCGAGCGACTCGAATATTCTGCCACCGCCTCCGCTGCAGTTGCCGGCGCTGACACGGAGTTGTCGTTCGCCGTGAAGAAGGACATCACTCAGATCCAATCGCTCTGCGTTGAGATGGACCGTCTCTGGCGATCCATCGCTGCCAAACCTCAACGCGATCTCTGGAAAAGGTGAACCGATCGAAAATCGCGGCGATTTGAATCCCGATCTAATCAAATCGGTTGTTTTTTCTATTGAAATTGCTTCGACAAATTTGTGTGTGTTGATTTGCCATGTGGTTTATGGAGCTCCTGAATTGCGCTTTTTTGAATGGTGGAAGAATGTTGATAATTTGAGGTTTTTAAATGAATCGATAATTGTTTCTGAATTATGTTATGATGTTGTTTATTCGTAATTTTTGGACGATGAAGCAGTGATGGTTGTTAGGGATTATGGACTCTTGATGATTCGTAATGTAGTAGCGAAGTTGACAGCGTTCAGTGTGGTTTTTTTAAAGGAAATTTGATGCCTCATGCGGTGTGTTTGGAAACATGTTGGAAAACCCATATACGTGGTCTAACGCAGTAGCTTTTTTTTTTTTATAACGTTGAAATAACATATTGCATATGTTGTTAATTGATGTATGCATATTTTCAGAGCTGTATTGGGTGTCTTAATATCAAGTAGCTATTTCATTCTTTTCCAATTGTATTCTTTGAGCAATAAGAATATCTCTATAACTTTCTGCTGGGCATTTTTTCATTAGGGGTTATTACGTTTTCTTGTGCAGAAAAGTGGAGCAAATAGCTGAAGAAGCTGAATCACTGAAAGAAAGTTTGGATAAATATAACTTACGGAATCAGAAACGGATGAGAGAAGCTAAAGAGAGAGCAGAACTACTGGGACGAGCTGTAAGTTGCTGCTACCATGCTCTGGTTTAATGGCTCATTTTATTTTTGTTGTTTTGCTAAATACAACTTCATTTCAAATTGCTAGAATGGGGATTCTGCTCATGTTTTGAGAATTTTTGATGATGATGCACAAGCAATGCACTCAGTTCGCAATTCTTCCCGGGAGCTAGAAAATGCCAATGCACTTGGGGAGGCCATCCTTTCCTCAATACATGGCCAAAGGGAACGGTTGAAGGTATTTATCTTCTACCTTCATTTGTCTACCCATAACATAATTAATAGCACGATGTATATGATGATAATATCTTTTCGGCTGTGGATGATGGATTAGATACTTAGATTTATGTCTCCGCAGCAAATTTAGATGGGAATTGCTTAAATTGCTGCAATCTAGCAGCAATTTTAGCAATTTCCCATCTCCTTTTGTGCTGTTTCCTCTACTTTCTTTCTCTATTTCTCAGTCTTTTTATGTTGTTTTCTGTTTCAGATGTTGACCTTATACATTTAACTCTTTCTTGTCTCTTTTTTCCTTTAAATTTGAAGAATTCTTAATACTTGTGTTTAGACTGTGGTAGTTTTCAAAAATCCTAATCAATTTTGTTGTACTTGAACAATTCATTTTGGGCAATACCATTATGAAACTATGCATAGTTATCAAATCTTGGATAGTGGCATATAGCAACTAAAGTGAAAAACACTATAGCGGGATAGTGCATAGCGGAATGGTTGTTATTTATTTTTTTTATAAATGAAATATTTTATACTATATATACAAATGTTCAAAACTCATAACATATTCGTAATTAAAAATAAAAAAGTCATAGGTCTTAAGTAAAACTTAGAAGTGAATAACTATAAAAGTGAAAACAAAAGCAACACTAAATTGCTGGTTGCAGTGTGAGTGGTAGATAGAAGTGTGGGTTCCAATTAAGAAATTTTAAATTCTAAAAAGGGGTAGAGAAATATCCATGTTTCCTGATAAAAAGCCACCCTAAACAACCCTTTTTTTATTGGCGAAAATGAGTTCTTTTGAAAAATTTCTAGTGCCACTCGGCTGCTATTTGGAAAAACTCCGGACTCCACTCTTCAAATTTTGCAGTGGACTGTGGCTGGTCGGCTCCTCTGTTCCTCTATAGTCCTGTTACAGCTTGCTTTTGATGATTATGAACTAAGTTTGTAGAAATTAAATCAATTCTTCTCCACTTATATGTTTCACACTTAGAGCATTTAGCATCAAGCTTATTTGGTTTTAATGCTTCAATTGTAATTTAGATTCTCTTGTTGAAAAGGTGTAATTTTTATTTTCTTTCTGGTTTGGTTTTCTATTTTAAGCTAATGTAGCATCCAGATTTCTTTTTTTATAAAAGTCATCCGATGGTTTTAACTCCAAAGAATAAGAATGTAAACTAGTAGTGCAAACATTATTAGGAATTAAAACATTCTCTTAATCCCGTTATATTGATGTTGATAAGATATATATATCTTTGCATTTGACTTGTGTCTTGGTGCAGAGTGCACATCGAAAAGCATTGGACATCCTGAATACAGTTGGGATATCAAATTCTGTTTTGAGGCTAATCGAGAGACGAAACCGTGTCGACCAATGGATCAAATATGCAGGAATGCTATTGACTGTCATTTTCTTGTTCACCTTTGTTTTGTGGAGACATTGACTATTATCAGATGTTGAAAACCTGAAATTTCAAAGCACATGTAAGTGAAATACAAAGTATATTTGGCTGAAATTGGAAACATTTTTAGAGAAGAGCTTGTGCATCCTTAGATATTTGATAACATACACAAGGCTGCTTATAAATCGTTTGTTATTGCCCACGCGTCAGCAATTGAGCTGAAAACATATATTTTAGGTTACTTTTGGTTCTTAGTATTTGTTTTTATTTTCCAGCTTGTTTTATTGTTTTCCATATTAAAGTTCATATCCCAAGAGATGTTGATAAAACGAGTTTTGATATTTTAGAAGTGTGGAGGATGACTGTTAAATTAGGAGAATCACTGGATTGTACCGATGGGAAACTGAGTCAGGTCTCAATTACACCCCTACGCTCCAAAACAGAAACTTAATTCGTTTTTTCTTCCTTATGAAAATAGCATATTGTCTGTAAACTTAATCATTTAAGTTGTTTCATTTTCATATTGAACCATATCAAGAATTGTGACAATCGAACTTCATAATATTTTTATTTTGTGAAGAACATTATATCTTTTTTCAGCCTATCAACCAATAAATAAAGTGCATACACTGTGTTACTAAAAGTCATTTACCATGAGAACCGTAATAATTAATTAATTAATTAATTAATCAAAGAAGCAAATGATGAAAAATAAATGATGTAAAATAAATTTTAACTAAATAAAAGTGAAAAATAAATTTTCTTAAATAGGACAAGGATATTTTTAGATAATGAATACCGTGAATTTTACACAACGTTAGAAGAGGACAAGACGACCTAAGATCCTAAACAAGGAGGCCATACAAATTTTGATAGGCTCTACAAACAGTAAATTCGGATTGTCACCGGTTTAGATGGGAACTGGATTTCCAGTTTATTTTTTGCTTAAGCAACCCATTTTCGCTTAAAATTATAACAAAATGGCTTGAGCCAATTTTCATAAAACAAAAAGCTTAAGCGAAAAAAAAAAATGCTTCAACAAAAATAATAAGCTTAAGTGAAAAATGGACTGAGAATTTTAATTTTTTTTCAATCTTCTCTTCTCTTCTCTTTCTTGCTAAACCTCCTAACATTTTTTTTCTTAATCTCTATATTCAACCTTCTTATTTCTCTTATACATAACTCTTCTCTTTTCCTTCTAACTTTATTTTCCTTCTTATACGTAATTCCTTTTCTCCTCTTCTCATTCTCACCTCACTCAATGCCTATTTCTCCTTCTTTTCTCTATACTCAACTCTTTACTTTCCTCTTCTTCCACTCCTAAATTTTTTTTTGCAAAATTAACTTAAACTAATTTTTCTGACTTAACTAAATTGTGCATATTCACTTAAATAAATTTTGCATATTTGAATATATAAAGACTAGGAGTAGAGAAAAGAGAAGACTAAGAATAGATGTAGATAAAGAGAGTGGGTGATATAGTAATGGCGGTGAAAGAAGATGAAAGTGAAGAGTTGAGTATAAAAAAAAGAGAAAAATAGGTATTGAATGAGGTGAGAATGAGAAAAAGAAAAAAATTGTATATGAAATTGAAAGAAAAGATTGTTAAGAAAGAAAGAGAAGAGTTAAGTATAATAGAAAAAAGAAAGTTGAATATAAAGATTGAAGAAAAAATGTTAAATTTAGAAAGAAAAAAAAGAAAAGACTGTATAAAAATTAAAGCTCTGTCCATTTTTCGCTTAAGCCTATTATTTTTGTTTAAGCCTTTTGTTTTTTCACTTAAACTACTTGTTTTATGAAAATTGACTCAAACTATTTTATCATAATTTTAAGCAAAAAATGAACTGAAAGTCTAGTTCCTGCCTAAACTAAAGACAATTTGAATCCCACAAGGTCCTGTTGTGAATTTACAGATATGGTAGGCCCCACAAATTAAAAGATCTTGATTTCTGTCTCCAGACTCTCCATGAATTTATCAATTTGAAAAAGCCACAAGACTCATTTCCGTGCTGGCTTAATCCCATGGGTTATCATCAGTGTGAATCTCATTTCCATGTTTGCCCAACAAACTAAAGGGTGGGAGAATTAATCATCCAGCAGAAAAACGTTGTTAGATTTCCTAGCAAAAATTTCTGGTAAATACAAAAATATTATACAAGGGACAAGTGAGTGTGAGAGGAATTAATCTCAACCAAAATAATTTTCCATTAAAACTAATCTTAACTATCCATAAATACTCAATATTAGCTTTTTCACACTTTCAAATCAGCACGAGAACCGGCACGTACAGCACGGAGTTTAAAAACTCCAGAAATATCATTTTTTACGAATTTGACACAATCAGAAGGAGGGGCACGAAGCACATGAAGACCCAGCTCAGTAGATTGTGCATAGTGAGCCAACCAGTCAGCCACTTTGTTTCCTTCACGATAACAATGGGAAAGTCGAACCGTGCAATCTTCCTTCATCATCTCATCTAATATGGACTGGACGACAGGGGCCAAAACATCAATATTCAACCCCGATCTATTCAAAACAAACTCCAATGCAATAGCACAATCAGTCTCAACCCACAGCTGCGAAATGCCCCTCTCCCTAGCAAGCTTGAGGGCAGCCAGTATACCCCACAGCTCACTCAATGTAATACCGTAATTACCAATAGCTTTAGCCTCATCCGATGATCTGACAACACAATGAAAAAAGAAATGAATGTCACTCCTAATAAACATGATTTTCTATAAAGGAAGTTGCACTAGAGACCCTAACAGAATCCTCAAATTAACTTCATTTAGGCAAAATTTACCCGCATATGACTCCATGATTTTGTACAAAACCAAAGCACCAAGAACCTGTGTCATCGCGAAAAACTCCTCCAGAGGCAGCAAGATATTCTCGTTCCTTATAAGACCCGTCTGTATTAGCTTTCATCCATCCCACTTCAGGAAAGGTCCACCCAACTGCAACCATTCGATAGCACCCCCCTGTTTATTGAGCATAAGAATACAACTAGGATTACTCCTTCAACCCCGGTTAGTAACACTAAGAAATTGAGGACATATGCAGCTGACGCTGCCACAATTGCAGCAGTGTAGACTTCAAAAACTGCAACGTTGTGTTTGCAATTGTGGGTGTAAACAGCAACCTAAAACAATGACTGCAACTAATAGTGGGGGGCAAAGGACAATTTACAACTTCTCTCCATACCTTTAGAAGAACTCCACCTTACTCGATTTGGGTTTTCTAGGCACTTGGAAGCAGATCTGCTATCTTTAGGAGAAGACACGTCAATCATGGTTGCAACATCATTTATATGTTCTGGCTGGATTGAGCAAGCTGAACCTATTGCAGTGCTCTGATTTGGTGGATCGCAAGGATTTTCTGCACCCTTGGATGTGGATATGCTAGGTCTAGAAGAAGGCATGTCATCATGATTTATAAGCTTTGTAGGGGATCCTTCTGGATTTTTATCTGTTTGCTTCATTGAGATAGAGCGAGCCAAATCTATTGGAGCATTCTGACAAGTTTGCTTATTTGGATTTTCAATGGCCTGGGATGCTGACTCATTAACTTTAGAAGGATTGGTCTTGTGTGCATCTTGATTTGTAAGCTCTATTTGGAATCCTTCTGGATCAGTTGCATTTATAGTGGTAGTCAGTGTGTTAACACAAGCTGAGGTCTGTGGTATGCCTGAAAGCCCATCACAAGACAGAACACAAGCTAAGGCATCCATAGCAACCCGTAGATCAGTAGGAAGAAAATGCTTTGAATGAGTCACCTGAAAATGTAAACGAATATATCAAGCAGATGGAAAGAAAAGGAATGAAGTGGCTACAAGCTCATTAAATCAGTGCAATCTGTTGGTGAAAAAAAAAATATTGGATTACTTTAGATAAAATTGCTGCTGATAATCGCTCTCTCAAGTAGAAAATCTGAGATGCATCAAGTATTGTTGACTCAAAATCAAGCCACCGATCTACGGTTACTCTAACAATATTATCAGGAGAAGAGATAACCTCATCTCCCTCTTTATAATCCATTGCTGGAGTAACAGCAATCTCTTTGGAAAGCAGGAAAAATGGAAGTAGTCCAACAACAGTACAGTTCCTAATGCACATGCCCCAGTCACTGCAAGTAATCTCATCATGTACCACTAAAGAGCAATCATACCCTTTCTTAAATGAAAACTTAGAATTTAAGGAGAGACTATTCAAGCGAACATTATCTCCACGTTTAGTTTTAACAATATACTTCTTTGCCCTTTCATTTGGTAAAAGCAATTTCCCAACATTTGGATACATCCATGCCACCAGAACTGCTTGAAGAATACCAGGGTCATGGGCATTTGAGCAATAATATGAAATATCATTGTGAATAAGCCCATTCCGAGATAGTTCTGCTGCTAATTTCCTACGCATGCCAAGTAAAATGAACATAGTTTTTGGAGAGACAAAGTACTGATAACAAAATCGCGAGTCTAGACCCATTCTCTTTGAATTTTGCCAGCATTCAAATGCTGCTATTACAGCAAACTGGTCACCACAACCCCCATATAAAGAAGCAAACTCGGATCTGGCAGCTGCAGCTATCTCCTTTTCATCAGGTAAAAGTGGATGCTTAAATGGGTCTTTATACTCAGACACACATGCAAGAGTTAATGCTGGATCAAGGCAATTCATCAATATGGAAAAAAGAAGCATCCTGCTTGTTGATAGAGGAACAGCAAGAGAGCCAAGCTTCTTTCCTAGCTGGGTGAGCTGTTCACCAACTGACAATGCCCCAATCTCTTTAAGAACTCCAACAGCATTTTGTATAGACTCAACACCCGGAGGATCTAATGTTCGACTCAGAAACTCTTCTATTTTGCAGCTTGGATCAAGCAACTTTACCTGTCAATAAAAAAGGAGAACCGTGAGTCATGACTCAATTTATTGACACCCAAGAATTTTTTATTGGATAGATTAAGAAGCTGAAGTAGGGAAATACACCAACCCAAGATAAAACATCCTCATCAAAAGGCAATAATACACAAAAAATAAAGAGGGCTACAAAGCAAGAAAGTATACCTCCCCAATCTTACTTATGTATCAAGAGACAATAAAAACCTTAGCTTGAGAACCAAGCTTAGAAAAGCTTACTATCTATAACCCATAGGTGATGCTAGGGAAGAAATTGTCCTTAAAATGTTTGACAGACAGATAATGAACAAGAAGAAAGGAAAGGGAACAAGGGATAGGAGAATTATCTCCGACAGTTTGGGAATTCAGTAATAGATAACAAAGAAAAGATACTCAAGGAGCAATACTACCGTCAGTTCTCAAATACCAAATTTTTGCTACCCTAAAATTCAGGTAGAATGGATGAAATAAACTTATAGGTTAAAAACATGTGTGTGTGTGTGCGCCCCTCTCTCTCTCTCTCTCTCTCACACACACACACACATAAAATGTTAGGGCTGTTCTATCCTACCATAGACAATTCTCTCTATCCATAGACAAAGTCATAGGACCTTTTCCAATTAGCTTCTCTCAACCTAACGTCAAAGTTGCTCCAAAATGATATGTAAGTTCAATGGCCTTGATTCTGTTACCGGGTTATAGTCAGTTACACTTTCAATAGAATAGGGAGAGTAGGTAATAAATAGATGAGGAGAGAAGATTAGTGGCATTCAGTTTTAGCTCACAAATTGATTTGGGGGAGAGATCTCAGGCTCAACACCTGTAGTGTTTATTGATAAAGAAAGAGTAGAATTGTCCCCCCCCCCCCCTCTGGGATTTGGGAGCCTAAGATCTCAACCCAAATCAATCTTTTGAGCTATCTTCTCTCTTCATCTATATATAGCCTACTCCACTCATTCTACTAAAACTACAACTAACTAACTAACTATAATTCCTTCAACTAACAAAACCCGCCCCCCTGTGATTTCTCTGATGTAGCAAAAAAAACATTTTTTTCCTCATTTTCATTTTATATTTTATCATCACTATTTTGTGGGATAGTTTAAAAATTTTCATCAATTTATCATGGGAGTATATGAATCACCAATTTCTCAGCTACTAATTTCGGAAGATGAATACCTGCAGACACAGCTCCTCAATAGGCATTCTCTTAATTTCAGGGACCTGAAAATCTGGCAAGGAAGCAGCTTGAACCTTTGAATATAGATGATAACAAACTCCAGGTTGACAGTGACCAGCAAGTGCCTCCCGTTGGCTAGCACTTGCTTTTGAAATCCAAGATGATTGAAGTGTTAACACATTACTATAAGGCTCATAACTTTTTTCTTTCACAAGCCCAGTGTCTATAACATATACTATATCATCAATACTGACAGCAGTTTCAGCAATATTGGTAGAAAGCACAATTTTGCGGTAAGCAGAGGTTGCACACATATAAACCTTCCTTTGCTTAATGGATCGAGCCATTGAATGCAGAGATATGACCCTAAACTTCGATGTGTTACCAAAAAATGGGGATGCAAGCAATCTTTCACGAGTTCTAGTGATTTCATCCCTACCTGGAAGCAAAACAAGGATACCTCCATCTTGTGAATCAACACATATTTTTATTATCAGCTGCTCTATCAGAACAACATCAATAACTTTAGGGTTGACTGTTGCAAAATTTTTATCCAGTAAATTGTTCCTTTTGTTGTTGGAAAAATCATTATCCATGTGTTTCTTCAGCAATTCAGCAGCTTCTTGATGGTTTCCCTTCTCAGCAATCTCCAGTGCAGTCAATCCATCTTTGCCCCTTAAATGACACTTTGCCCCTAAAGATAAGAGCATGCACATATCACCCACTTTACCTTTTCCAGCAAACACCATTAATGGACTGAGGCCAGTTAATGAATGCTGATAATTTAAGACCTTTGGACTAGCTTTTGAAGAAACAAACTCTAACAGGGAGCACCACTCATCATTATACAAAGCCAAATTAATGGCTTCATCTAGAGAAAGCTTTTCTTCCTCACTAAGTTCATGGTTATCATCAAGATGATTATCTGCTCCAGATTTTACAATCGAAAGTACATCCTCCAAGTAGTAAGTTTTAACCTGACAACAGAACAAGTGAATATTGCAGTCAAATGTCATAATGTGGTAGTTAATTCACAATAAGAATACAGTATGAGTACCGGATATGTGAACCCCGGAACATAGATAATTGGGCAGACACCAAAATATTGAGAAAATCTTGCAGCATCAACGTTAGCACTCATCAGTATCTGTAATATCACAGCAACAGAAGGAGGGAGGATAAAGATTACAAAGACTGATAAAACTTGAAAACTGATATGATATGAAGTTACGAATTAAATAATCAGCTGACTTGATGTGAAAGAAACAGGAAAAAAAAAGTATATAGAACATTGAACAAACCAGACGTAGGTGGGGATTTGAAGGGAGCATCTCTCTGCACATAAATTCAAAAAATCAGACATATTAGTCCAAAGTGGATAAAGATTTTTTGATAAAATACCAAGAAATATAAGGGTAGAACAAAGCATTTACATCTGTGAACAATAGAAAAATTAATCCATTGCTAACTAGAAATCTCTACATACTATAATCTACAACCCAACTTTACAACCAATAATGCTACAGGAGTTATATTTTGATATATAATGGAAATACACTACAAAGTGAAAAGCTAATAAGTTCCTTTAGATGGAATACCTGAGGATTGCCAACATGACGTCTGAGTATCTGTCCCTTTCATGAATTTCATCCTGAACAACAAATGAAGGTCATCTTATGTTGCAATTTATAGATAAGGAAAGAAAGTACAGCATATGCACCAGTTATGCCAGATTCATGAAGACAACTGAACTCACTTCACACAAGTTCTTCAAGAGAATAATATCAACACTTTTTATAAAGCATAATATGAACATTTACAATTTGCACCTATATTCCTTGAATTATGACTATCATCATACCTGTATAGTGGGGAATGGGGCATCTGAAGATTATAATGTCTAGGACTAAACCGGACTTTGTTTTTGATCCACATAATAGTGAGAAGTTAGAAAATTCAGATCCTGTTCTTTTAGAGGCCTAATTATTTTAATAGTTCTTTTCAGTTTATCTTCGTTTTTACAAGTGTTACTACACTAATAACCTAGATAACTTTGGATCTGGCACCCCAAATTGATAAGTAATAATATGGAAAATAACAAGTTGAACTTGAATAATCAAATAGGATAGTAACATTTGTGTCATGGCAATGCACAGAGAAGCAGCATGTGGAAAGAAACAATGTAGCCAGATTTGCATGAGACAAAAAGAGGGGAAAAAAATTAAATGAAGAGAGGCCAAGCTGAGAGAGGAGAATCGGAATGTGTATGTTGTTCATGATATCAAAAACTGTACATTATTTATATGCAAGAGAATAACAAACTGAAAGCTAACTAACAGACTAACATAATTCCTAAACTGTTATGATAACAACCAGAACTGAAACACAAACTCTTGATATCTAATAATACAACTTAACACTCCCCTTCAAGTTTGAGCATATACATCATATGCACCCACCTTGTTACATATGCAAGTTATTTTAGGACTTCATAAAGATTTTGTATTGACAATGTAGAATAAAAGTTGATCCTTGAAAAAAAAAAACAGACGATGTTTTAAGATTGTGGAGGTAATCTTTTCTCTAATGAAATGATAGTCCTCTAACAAAACATCAGATTGGAAGAGAGGTACAAGGCAGATCCATTATCACAGACTAGCTCCATAGGGCCAAACTAACAACACTGCAACTCCTGAAGTAAATGCTACAACCACAAAAGCTAACAGGTAATGTGATCCACAGCTCGATATTTGGTCTCCATACTTGTCCTAGCAACAACATTCTGCATTTTACTTTTCCATGAAATAAGATTATCACCTATAAAAACAGTATCCTGATGTGGAACATGTATCACTCACATCTCCTGCCCAATCAGCATTTGACTATCCAATGATATCAATGTTGCATCTATCAATATAAACAAGTCCCTTTCCAGGTGATACCTTCATGTACCTAAAGAATCTGAATAACTGCATGCCAATGACTATCACACGAAAAGGAGCTAACTTACAACACTAAACAAGCATATTATCCGCACAAACTACCACCAGATACATTTATTTTCACAATGTGTCTAAAGAAAACAGAGTGATTTGTTTCACAATAAATCATTCCAAATTGTTGAAGGACTTTGCCAAATTGTCCAAACCAGGCTCTCAAATACTGTTTCAGCCAATACAAGGATTTCTGCTATTTGCAAACCCCCGCTCACTTGACCAATATACGTGGAATAGGATATAAGCAAGTTAAGGGTCTATAAGGAGATAGACCCATATACCCATTACTTTAAAGTTTTGGGGTTGCATTGTGGTGTCTTACTCATTATGAGGCTCTCTACCAAAAACTCTCCTACCCCAACAGTAGTATTAGAGCTAAGTCAATCTAGGTGACCAGCTAAAACGAGTAAATGAACCGCGGCATAGAGAGCTGACAGTGTGACATAGATTCACACTTGAGGAGGAGTGTTGAAGTCAAGTGTGAATTAGTCCCACATGGAATGGGATATGAGCAAGTTAAGGACTATAAGGAGATGAACTCATGTACCCATTGCCTTAAAATTTTGAGGTTGCATTGTGGTGTCCTACTCTTTATAAGGCCACCTACCTGAAAACTCCCCTACCCAACACCCAATAAATCCTAGGGGTTGCTCAACATAAATTTCCTCATCCAAATCACCATATAGAAAGACATTTTTAATGCCTATCTAAAACAAAGGTCAATGCCTCATGGCAGCCATAGCTAGAAAAAGACAAACTAATGCTGTCTTTGCAAATGAAGAGAAAGTATCATTGTAATCCACACAATACATTTGTGTATATCCTTTTGCTACAAAACAAGCTTTAATTGATCCACCTTCCCAAAAGGGCCATTTTTGACATTTAAAACCAACCTACAACCAACAAAATTTTCCAGAAAATAGGTGATAAGAACCTTGGGAGAACCACACCACAAAAGCTAGCTATTGTAGTTGGAGAGCCCAAGGCTGGATGGCATGACACTTCTTGAACCGACTTAGGAATGGAGGTAGAAAAAAGTGCAAAAGCTGATGCATAGTTGGAAGGAGACAACAATGATAAAAAAGTATAAATAGGATGAGCATTAAGACAGGATCGTTTACATTTTGAAAAGCAATGAGTTAAGAGAGATATGGACAGGTGATGGAACTAGAGCAGAAGTTGAATCATTTGGTCCAACAGCAAGAATAATGGAAGGAACAACAGATCAAAGTCATTGTTTATATGTTATGCCAAAACGACACAGGGGGGATTAGGCACACTAGAAGATTATCTTGCACCTCTTGATCAATGGTAACTAAATTGAAAAAAGGGACAGGAGATACCACCTAAAATGAGAGTCTACCATTTTTTCTACAACAGGAGCTAATCCAGTTTATCTCCAATGCATTCAGATTCCATCTTTGTCTAGCATGTCCATCATCCGACAATATTCTCATCTCTTCTGCATTGTTTATTCTCTTATTGGCTTTTGAGTCCAACACTCAATTCTCTACCACGTCGCTAGTCTTATTGTGCAGCGAAACCTTCCATTATGCTTGAGTAGTATTTGTACCTTTTTGTATCCTATGGTTTACATCACCTTCTATTTCTCCATTGTTTTTGTATGTTGGAATTGGACTCAAGATACTTAAACCATGTGATTAGTGGTAAGGCATGGTCTCCAATCTTCACCTCCAAGCAGGGATCAATGCACCTCCTACTAAACTTGCATTCCATATACAATCAACTAATTTAAATATCCTGGTTTAACTCCTAGTGAAAATGTAAAGTTGAGACTTGAGATTGAATGATCAATGTAAAACCCCATTAATAACTTACAATCATTAAAAGTTCATACTTCCTCAAACAAAGATTTATTTGACATTGTTGATTATACAGCTCAACAGATGAAAACTTGTTTCATCCCATAATAACTTCAGTGTTTTAAAATGGCTACAGGACAGAGGATATCAGGCTCATCCCAATTCAACAGCATGGAGTGACATCAACACCACTTGAAAAAATCACATAGTCAGAATCTAATAATGCTAAGCACTATGGCACTCCAGAAAAGGAACAACACCCACCCACCCTCAAGTCACAACATCAATTTGTTTGCATGATCTGCAAATAAAATAATTAATGTCACAAAATAAGATAAGGGCAGAAAATAATAAACTGTGTCCTCTGATATGTCTCTAGCATTCAATTTAACTTGTTCCAGCATACTTAACAGAGGCAAAGCAAAATGCATTTGCCACCAGGCTATTGTACTTTATTATTTACCAGCAATATTGTAGTTTCAGGCATTCAGATCAGAGAATTAAACGGCAGATATTTTAATAAGGGCAATAATAATAAAGGGCTGCTATCTGTCTGTTCTCAAATATTGACAATGATAGGGTCAGTTATAGTCAAGTTCCTCTCAAAGAGAGAAAAAAACGATAACATTTATTCGAAGTTTCAAACTAACTAGCCATAAAATGAGACATCTCTACTGATTTATTCAAGCATGATTTTCTAAAAATAATGTCCAGGACACTAGCAGGTCTACCTAGCCAGATTTGATGTTTCAATTTATAAATACATCGGAGGAATTATTCATACTTAATAAGAAATTGTTTGTGGCCATCCTAATAACTAAAAGATAACAAACACAGAATAGAAGCAAGAACATCTAAGCATCTACTGAAGATTAAGCACAATGTTGGGGCTCTAATTAATGATAAAATGGTAAATTTTAATGAAGTACCATAATTATGTGACTAATGCTAGAAATGTCATCCTTTGTAGACTGTCTCTTAAAGATATGAGAACCTTTAGAAACCAAAAACTTCAATAGAACTCCAGTAGTACACAGCACAATTGATGATTGCCTTCCACCTCTGCTTTCCAACTGCATCTGGATTGTTGTTTAACATATGTCAGCCAGTATAATTTATCCCAAAATAGAAACAGTATACGACATGAAGTGTAAACCATGGGATTTGCATGCAAAGCTATACTAGGAAAGAAGGTAACTGGTGTAAACCATTGTGTAGTGAATTATCCAAAAAATGGGATATGCATGCAAAGCTATACTTGTCATTTGCTGATGTTTCAAAGGTATTTGATTTAGTCCCTATATTGAACAGTATTTTTCATTTTAGTCCCTATATGAGACAAATTTACACTGTTATGGTGCTTACATGAAAACTCTTTAGTTTGGCCTCCACAGACCACACTTACCATTCCTTTTTTCAATTTAGTCCCTACAAAAAATATTCTAACACCATTATAATGTTTACAAACAGCAGATACTAATTTTTAAGATACTTTTATGCAAGAACTAAAATTTAGAATTTTTTTATGTCGAGACTAAACCATAAACCAGCGTCTAGTGTAATGATTCTTATGAAGAAATTTAACAAAGCCTTATATACTTAAATCTCAATCTATTGAATTGATTAGTTTGAGTGATACAATTAGATGTTATATAGTCTGACTGATCCTAGCAGTACAACTAACACATTCTTTTAAGAAAGTTTGTTACAACTGAACTTCTAGAGCCTAGTAAGTTAAGTGAGCTATGTCGACATAAACTAACAGCATCCCCTCAAACTCAAGTATGTTGAGTAATTGAAAATTAGCCAACAACTTGAAGTTTGCATCTAAGAGAGTAGAATCTTATACACCATAGCTTTAGTCAGAATATCTGCTATCAGATCAAATAACAGCATCCCCTCAAACTCAAGTATGTTGAGACTTCTGCTGATAACCTGTTCACATTCTCTATTCGCCTTGATGAGAAAAACAATCTTCTCTAGAAACAAGTAGAGGCTGTCATCAAGGCCATGGTAGTCAAAATCGAGATTCTACATAAGATTAAAGGAGTCAAACATTGTAACTTGTAAAATCGTAACACGGTTTGTAAGATCCTACAAATTGATTGTATCCATATAAAATAGTATAAATATGAATGAGGGAAGCAAAACAGAGACAGATGAGGGAAGGGAGCCACCCTCAAAACAGGGACAGAGACATGCCCACTAAAAACAGAGGCAGAGATGGACATCAGAGAAGGGAGCATGAATAGAGAAGGGGAGAAGAAAGATAGGTTAGGTGAGGTATGGTCATTTTAAGGGCAAAAAAGGAAAGTCAGTTTATTTTTTAGAAGAGAAAAAGTCTCTGTTTTACCTTAAAAAACCCCAAAAACTGCTTTGTTCTGGGGATAGAAAGGGAAAGTCAAAATTTTAACTCTGACAGCACAATTGTGCAGTGCAGGGACAGCACCCACCCCCAGAGCAACAGAAGATGAAGAATAAAAACAGAGAAGAGAACAACAACAAAACAGAAAACCCAAAACTGACGAGAGGTCACACAACTAAATACAGGTATGGCAGTGGAACAGAGATCACACAGCAGAGAAGAGGTCGTGAAGCAGAACGAAAATGCTGGAGCAGTCAAGGTCACCAGAGCAGAGTCACCAGTGCAAAACAAGGTTGTCGTGTGAAGTCAAACAAAATCAAAGAGCAGAGGAAACCAAAAGGAAAGCAAGTTCTGAATTGATTTTAGGGATTCAATAGGTTTTTAGCAAACTGGGTCACAAAATGAGTCATGGGTCACTAGATAAAATTGAGATGGTGGGATCGACCCTGCTTACCAGTTTTACGATTCCGCATGACAATCCCACCTAATCTCACTGTTTTTCAATCCTGCAACCGAGCACGATTTTATGAGTTAGCAAGCAATTTTGACTACCATGATCAAGACACATCGCTTACATTGGAAAAATCAAAGAATATCTTCAATGGGAGCAACAGGACCAACTCCTATTTTCATGGCTTTTCTCCTCTATCTAAATCAATTCTTACACATGTTGGCTGTACACACTCATGGCGAAGGTATGGTAGCACCATTACTGTAGTACTGGAATGAAGATTCTTATATGGAATGTAGGCCAGATCAAATCTGTTATAGCTTGAGTGCATCATGACCAGAGTATGGTTCAATACAACTATCAATTCCTTTTGAGACAAAATCATGAGCAAGCTCATTCCAGAGTATGGTTCAATTTGACGAGTGGTTGAGGCAAAAATAGCATTGTAGTCCTTGAGAATATCATCTAAGATTGCATCAATATGACCAAGTGGTAGAATTATTTTGTGCCCCCATGACAATGTTGAAATCTGAACCAGATAAAGAGAGAATGGACAAGAGCAGAGCAAAGAGATTAAATCTCAGTCTATTAAATTGATAGGTCTGAATGTTACAATTAGATGTTATATAGTCTGACTAATGCTAGCTGAACAATTGACACATTCTGTTAGTAAACAAACAGTAGTTACAACAAAAACTTCCAGAGCCTAGACAGTTAAGTGAGCTATGCTGACACACACTAACAATGACAAAGTCAAAGGTTCAAATACACATCTCATCATAGGTCATCCAATTCCAAAATAAAAGGGATAGAAAAACCTATACTAACAAAGATACATAAAAAAAAAAAAAGAGGCTTTATTAAGTTTTTGGTTCCTCAAAAATTCACAATTTTTTAATTTGCTCCTTCATTTTTTCAATTTTTTGTAAATGAGTCCACCATAAAATGCTTTTTGTTACAAAATGGTCCATTTCATTTGTTTTTCTCATTTGGTCTCTCTAAATATCATTGGTCTTTCCATTTAGTTCATCATTTTAGAAGAGGGTAAGTCATGATATATAGAAGGATATAATGAAGGACTTGCTTAGAAAAAAATTAAAATAAAGAACCAAATAAAATAATCAAAAATATTTTAGGGGCCAAAACTTTAGTTAAGCCAACAAAATTACCTTGTATCCAACACTCTGTCCAATATTCTCTCCTCTCTCAGTGGAGATTCTCTCACTAACTAGACAGACAAACAGGGAAAAAAAACATGTTTCAATATAGAATAAAAAGAGAAAATTGAGAAGTCAGAAAATTAAGGATGGAAAAGTTGTACACCTGAAGTTACATAGATCCGTCGTGGCTGAGCACAAACTATTTTGCAGACCTCACCGTTACCCCACATATGATCCACAATATATTGTGGGACCTGAACATATTTAATGATGTGTTAAACAAGGCATTGGCAAAAAGAAAGAAAAATATTTCACAAGGTCACAAAAAATTAAGAACATATTACATCAAGCAAAAAAAAAGATTCTTAAACAATAATCCTTCACCCAAGATAAGTTGTATTTTCTCCAAAGTGATATTTCATAATACAAAGTAAAAACCACATAATAAAGACAAAGCAAATAATTAGTAACCTGAGTGGTCTTCCCACAACCGGTCTCACCACATATGATAACCACCTGCTTTGAAACATGTTGAAAAGAATAGTAAGACTAAAAAACATGTAAACACTAAATCTTCAAATCCAAATAAAGTGTTATATTTCTATGGGTAAACGAAAATAATAACCTAAAAATGTTTGAAATACTTAACATTTAAGTGAAATATCAAATAAGCGTTACTATGTTGCGTTGCAATATGCAACCAAGTTACAAAGAAGATGCATATCCAGAGCAAATGTTTAGCATAAAAACATTAAATTAACCTGGTGAGATTCAACAGTTGATGTAATGACACCTTTGAAGGATGCAATTGGAAGCTTAGATTTCTTCTCACTGATCTGCATGAATGGAAAGAAAATTTTATCATTTAATACCATGTTACATATACAGAAGATGAGTAATAATATGATAGAATCGAACAAAATTCATATCTAAGGTCTATGCAGTGTAAAACAAGTGAAAAAAATTGAACCAGTTTCAAGTCAGGGAGGTTCTTCATTTTGGCAGAAAGGTTCTCCAATTTCTTAGTAATTTCATGTTTGCTCATACAAGGCCTGCTGAAAATATCATCGTCCTTTGATTCTGTGCTGTAAGTAGTATCACCATATTTTCCAATCATCTCTCCCCGATGTTCATAACAAGGTGATGAACCACATAACACTTTCTTTGATTCTTCAGAAAATGTGAAACAAGGAAGATTCTCCGACTCGGTAGTGGCATGAATCTCCTCTTTTATTTTGTGAACAGATACTTTGTGTTTAATCCAACTCCTAGACATGTACAAGTTCAATATCAAGAAAGCAATATGTAAAAGTCAATAAAAACACAGTAACTACTCCACTCAAGACATGTACAATACTTATTACACAATTAAAAAGGAAATTTTGTATTCAATTTTATATGAGTTATACTTGGCAGTTAGCAATTACCCTGAATTTTCAACTCTAAGCCCCATTTTCTGGGATAATTGATTCACTGCAACACATTCTTCAGGAGACAAGTTAGCTTCAAAATTGTACACTGCAGACAAAAATAATATTCTGAGACTGTTGCAAATACACAACCCGCATAAGCCATGCAAACTGATATCAGCTATATAATCATCTTTGAAGATTTTCAATGTCTACGAGCCTTTATAAACAAACCAGAAAGTTCAAAATTTCAAATTTAGCAAGAAGCCAAAATCCAACTCAATTCAAATAAAGCACCCAATTTACCAGGAAGGTTTAGAAAAAAAAAACCACTGAATCATACTAACTGTTCTTTTCAGAAAAAAAAAGCCCATATCATATTTCCATATGAAGTTATAAACAATTAAAAAATGCAAAATAAACTCCATGTGTATGCTAAGTTAGCCAAACCTTCATCTTTTGATGCTAAAAAATTTTCTAATGCCTGGAAAATCTGAGTCCTTTTCGATTTTTTAGGCTGAGGTGGCTCTAGCTTCTTTTGTTTCTGCATTTTCACCAACATGTCAACATGAATCAAAGAAAGTGGGACATATAGAGTGAAACAAGTCTATACAAGAATACACAAATTGTGGCATATTTGAATCTTCAGAAAAATGTGGCATGAGGAAGACCCTCCAACACCTTAGTGGTGTCAACCTCCTTTGTGGTTTTGTGAACAGATGCTTTCTTTCTAATCCCACGCCTGCACAAAATGCAGGTTTAATATCAGGAAAACAACATTGAAAGCTCCAATCCAGGCATGAGACTAATTCTTAAAGATTTAAAATAGAAATTAATCCGTGCTTCACTAAGAACTCACCCAGAAAATCTCCAATTAAGCCCCATTTTTTGGGATAATTTCACCACTAGGGCACGTTCTTTAGTGGACAATTCATCTTCAAAATTGTACACTGCAGTTGACCTCCAAATCATGAGTGGACACATTTAAAAGCCACATAAGCTAAAAGTTATACAATACAAATTTATGCAAGCAACATAAAAAGATTTTGTGACCATGAGCCCCCACAAACTAGCCAAAAGAATTCAAAGTTTCTTGACTAGTCAAAATGGTTAAATACCCAATCTATATAAATACTAAACTAACAGGAAATATTTGCAAAAGGACCAACAAACCAGAATAACAGTTTTTCTTAGTAAAAACAAATGAAGCCCATGTCATATTTCAGCATAAAATAAACAACAAAAAATTACAAACAAAATCATGGGCAATGTAAATGTGTGAAACCTTTATCTTCTGATGCTAAAAAATTTTCCAATATCTGGGAAAACAGAGCCCTTTTGGATTCAATATCAATGTTATCCTGATGCTGAGGTGGCTCTGGCTCCTCTTCCTTTTGAGAGTTCTTCAACATGTCACCCTGAATCAAAATAGAGTAGAAGTATATTCTCTGGCACAAGGAATCAAATAAATGCGAGAAAACTTAAAAGACTAGAAGCCAAAAGAGCCGCATCCCAATACCTGATCTGATACTTCAGAACATGTGACATGAGGAAGAATCTCAGACAAAGTAGTGTTGTCAACCACTTTTTTTGTTTTGCGGATAGATACTTGCTGTTTAATCCCATGCCTACACAAAATGCAGATTAGATATTAAAAAAAATGTGAAACTGAAGAAAAACACATTGCTTTAGCAACAGTTCCATCCCAGACATGTGAATATGAAGTCTTGGAGATTTAAAAAGGAATTTTATTTACTCAACTTAGCACTCACCAAGAAAGTGTATATTTAAAACCCATTTTTTCACATAATTGAGACACTAATTGACATTCTTGATGCGACAATTTAGTTTCAAAATTGTACACTGCAAAAAAAAAAAAAAAATCCAGATCATGAATGATGAATAATGATAATATATACAATGCACATATGCAACACAAAATAATATAAGCTATATAACATCCTTCTATGGTTTCCAGTGTCCATGAGTCCTTATGGACTAGCCGACTAGGCAAAAAATTTGAAATTTAACAACACCAACTAGCCCAAATGGATACCCAATTTAGACACCCAAGGTTGTGTTTGTGCCAAAGATTCTCAAGCTATTACCAGTAAACTGAACATGAGAATATGACATTCTCATTGTTCATTCACAAGAAAGTGGCATTCCCACATTCTGTTTAGTTTTAATCTCATAGTAATTAGTAAGGGATGGCAATGCACTTTCTCCAAGGAAATATTGGATGTTATCTTGTAACCCAATTACTATTTCCTTTCACACTCCTACTTTTTCCACTTATCATCTAAATTGTGTAAAATATTCACAGAAATACTAAATTCTAATTTCTAACAAAACACATTTTGAATTTACCAAGAAATAGAATTCTAGCTCATAGTATTCCTAGGATTGTCAGTCCAGGGAATGTAATCATATACCTTGAAACAAAAACCCCTAAAAGAACATATTTATGAAAAAGACAAATGAACTATAAAAAATGTATTTCTCCAAAAGCAAATGCAGCCCATATAACATTTTCCACATGAAACAGAGAAACGATTCATGGGTACTCCAGATAAACCTCACCTTCATTATTTGAAGCTAAAAAATTTTCTAATGCTTGGGAGATCCTGTTGAACTCAACATTAATTGCTTTCCTATGGCTACATGACTCTGGCTCCTCTCTCCTCTTCCTTTTCCTTGACGTGACAACCTGAACCTAAACAAAATGGATAAAGATCCCCAGGGATCATGAAGCAAGTGTATACAAGAATAGTAAAAAAAAGACTCAAATCTGAAAGAGCCACATCCCAATACCTGATCTGGGGCCCCGTTCTCCACTTTGTAAACACATATTTTCAGTTCATCCCCTGTTCTACACAAAACACATACTCATCATCAAGAAACCAAAATGTGAAACTGAAGAAAACACGTTAAATCAACAACCACTCTTTTCCAGACCACAGACTACATATAATTTATAAATACTGAAAGGGAAACCTTTTTACATGCTGCAATTAGTACTTACCCACAAAATCTTACACCTAACCCCATAAGGTGGCATAATCGATCCACTGCTGATCGTTCTTCACCAGACAAGTTACCATCAAATTTGTACACTGCAAATCATAAACACGTAACATATAACATATACATATACATATTACTACCAAGCAATATAATCACCCTTAATAATATTCAAGCTAAAGCACAAACACACACACAGAATCCATTAGGGTACACAACTTCATTAAGTGATTACTCAATAAGCTCTTTCTACATAAGCGATACACTACCATAAATTTGACCAGAAAACTATTTAGAATAAGCTGAAAAGAGCTTATTTTAATAAGCTATATCAAGAAACTTGTTGAAGTAAGCTAAAAGGAGCAATAAGCTCTTTCAAACGTCCCCAAAATAGATACAATGCAACCAATATCACCACCCTTAAGAAGAAGTGTACAAACAAACACGAAAAAAGAAAAAAGAAGCAATCGTGTTAATTAATTATCAATAAAATATTGAATCAGCGGAATAACAATAACACGTCGTTATTGTTGTTTGAACAAATAAATCGAATGGCAATTATAATTCGAAGTTAACTAAGGGAGTTAAGTAGAATCAAAGCGAGTGAGTACATTACATTAGAAAACAAAATAGAAAAATAAAAAACCTTGATCCTTGGAGGCAACAAAATCGTTCAATATCTTCGAAGTCTTTTCCATGAGAGCCTCCGAGGGTTCATTGTCGAAGGAATTAGGAAGCTGCTGAGAAGGCCCAGCCTCGTCGATGTTCGCCATAACAGCAAAATCTAAATCCAAAGAAAGAAGAAGAAGAAGAAGAACGAAGCACAGAACACAACAAGTAATAGAAAAGAATCCGCGACTCCCGACTAGCTTCGACGGCGTGCGGCTTCCGCGAGGTTTTGTATACTATGAATCCAAGTCCAATTCAATATATCGTAAAAAAACCAGACTTCAATGTAGTGTTGGGGCTTCTTTTTCATATTATTATTATTATACTTTTAAATTTTGTATTTCAAAATTATCTTTACGAAAAATAATTTTTAAAAACATCAAATTGAAAATATATTGGCAAGTTGGTTTTAAAATATTAACTTTTTAATGTATATGAGAAGTTAATTTTGGTAATTTCAATTTATCAACATATTTTATTTTTTTGAATTTATTAAAAAGTTAATTTTACAAAAATAACTTGTTTTACCTTCAACTTTTTCATTTGTTATTAAATTTTAAAATTAAAAAAAATAATATATTATATCACAATTTTGAAAGAGTCAAAAAAATCAATTTTATCAATTTTTTAATAACCGTTCTGTTTTTTAAATAATCTATCAAGTGTTTGTTATATGATAATATACTGTGATAAACTCCATTGTATTAGTGACTGCAGTGATTTAATTCACTAGTGTCATAATATAAATATATATATATATAACATGTATTTTTCTAATATATTATCTTTAATTATGTGTTTTTTTTTTTTTTATTATTTGGTTACCCTCATCACCTTCCAAAATTATTTTCTTTTTTCTTTTTAATATTTTTACATGTCTATGCATTTTCAGTCCAAACTTACCTTAACAATCTACTCAACTCATCCCTTGCCCAACCCACCACATTCCTAACTTGACTAAAATTTCTGCTAAATTGGCTAATAAATTGGAAGGCACTAGTTTGCATCAATTTTAAGCTTTTGTGCACAAAAATAACCAAATTTGATTGTTGCTCAAACATAAAGAAGATACTTTTCTAAAAAAGCACAAACTTCAATTAGTAAAGCTTTTAAAAACAAGTTTATGGAGTATATTGGACCAATCCATATGCCCCATAAACTTGACCATATTGGGTATAAAATAGTCTTGTTACTTTTTTTTATTTATCAGCAAATAGCCTTCCAACCTAACATATCAAATTTACGTTATGTGTTTCATGTGTTACCAACTTTTCAAGTACAACAAATGTGTGGCTTGATTATCTAACGGAGATTTAAGTTATTGTGCATGGAGTTACTTCTTTAGCATATACTTATATTTTATATTCAATATCAATTTCACCTTTTGTTGTTTTTTTTTTTTTGAACTTTTAAGATTAAAAACTTTTTAAAGTCTATTAAATTCTTTAGAATCAATCATATATTTAGGAAAATTAACAATTGTGATGATAAATTAGCTAAAATTGAGAATTAGAGGACTTTGTATCTTTTTTTTTTTTTGGGCCTTTGTATAGAAAAAAAAATGAAAAGTAATTTTATAAAACTAAATTGAAAAAATAAATAAAAATTTGGCATTTTGGAAAGCTAACCTTAACAATTTTATTAGACAGAAATAACCTCTTAAAAATTTCAGAACCGAAAACCCTAACAGAGACTGCGTCGTTCTTTCGCCGCCGCCGGTACATTTTCGCCGTGACCACTTCACTGCTTAAGGCTGCAACTTAAGTTGAAGCCGTTGGCTTGAAACGTTATGATCACAACCTTTTCAATTGTTACACTTTAAAATGCAGTAACGAAATTTTTGCAGCAGAAACCAAATTAACCGTTTCACAATCTTGCTTTCATATCCAATTATCTGAACCCAATTTGAAAGCTTGAAAATTTCCAACTGAAAACCCCAAATTTTGAAAATGGGGGTGAACCCTTTTTTAGTTACAGTGACATGAATATGACATTGATTAAAGGGTTCTAACTTTCAGCACGTTTTATGCTTTAATGGCACTGCGTGTGTTCTACCCCATTTTTTGTTCCAAGTTCCACCGATTGATTCTGTCACCTTTTGCATTTGTTGATTGCATTTGTGATTTAGCTATTTGTTTTGTTCCAATGCTTTAGATTGATTACTGCGGTTTCTGTAGCGTCTCTCTAGTTATTGCTGAATGGACACGAGAAAACTACTACCTCTTTTGAGAGCCTGTGTGAATTCCAAGTCACTGAAGCAAGGCAAGCTTGTTCATCAGAAAGTTGTAACTTTTGGCTTGCAAAATGATATTTTCTTGTGCAAGAACCTGATCAGCCTATATATTTCTTGCCACTTGTATGATCATGCAAAGTGTGTTTTCGATACCATGGAATACCCATGTGAGATATCCTTGTGGAATGGCCTGATGGCTGGTTATACTAAGAATTACATGTATGTGGAAGCCCTAGAGCTTTTTGAGAAATTGTTACATTATCCTTACCTGAATCCTGATAGTTATACTTACCCTAGTATTCTTAAGGCTTGTGGGGGACTGGGTAGATTTGTCTTGGGAAAAATGATTCATACATGTTTGATAAAAACAGGTTTAATGATGGACATTGTAGTTGGAAGCTCACTTGTGGGTATGTATGCTAAGTGCAATGCATTTGAGTATGCTATACAGATGTTCAATGAAATGCCTGAAAAGGATGTGGCATGCTGGAATACAGTGATTTCTTGTTATTACCAAAGCGGAAAGTTCAAAGAGGCCCTACAATATTTTGGTGTAATGAGAAGATCTGGATTTGAACCTGATTCGGTTACAATCACGACTGCTATTTCCTCTTGTGCTAGACTTTTGGATTTGGACAGGGGAACGGAAATTCATAAGGAATTAATCAATAGAGGGTTTCTGCTGGATAGTTTCGTTAGCTCTTCTCTTGTTGACATGTACGGAAAATGTGGTCACTTAGAAATGGCCATAGAGGTTTTTGAGCAAATACCTAAAAGGACAGTTGTTGCTTGGAATTCCATGATCTCAGGATATGGTTTGAAAGGTGACAGCATTTCATGCATTCAACTTTTTAAGAGGATGCACAATGAGGGAGTCAAGCCAACTTTTATTACTTTAAGCAGTTTAATAATGGTTTGTTCACGGTCAGCCCGAGTACTAGAGGGGAAGTTTGTACATGGATATATAATACGGAACAGAATACAGCCTGATGTTTATATTAATTGCTCACTCATGGATCTATACTTCAAATGTGGAAAGGTAGCATTAGCTGAAAACATCTTTAAATTAATACCGAAGCCCAAGGTAGTTTCTTGGAATGTTATGATATCTGGGTATGTGGCTGAAGGGAAATGTTTTGAAGCCCTTAGCCTCTTTAGTGAAATGAGAAAATCATATGTTGAACCGGATGCTGTTACTTTTACCAGTGTTTTAGCAGCTTGTTCACAACTAGCAGCACTGGAAAAAGGCAAAGAGATTCACAATCTGATTATTGAGCGAAATTTGGATAGTACTGAGGTGGTTATGGGAGCTCTCCTTGATATGTATGCTAAGTGTGGTGCTGTATACGAAGCATTTGATGTTTTCAAATGTTTGCCAGAAAGAGATCTTGTGTCCTGGACCTCCATGATTACTGCTTACGGGTCTCATGGTCTTGCCCACAAAGCTTTGGAGCTTTTTGCTGAAATGCTGCAGTCCAATGTGAAACCTGACAGAGTTACTTTTCTTGCCATATTATCTGCTTGTGGTCATTCTGGGTTGGTTGATGATGGATGCTATTTCTTCAACCAAATGATCAATGTTTATGGCATTATACCTAGAGTTGAACATTATTCATGCTTGATTGACCTTCTTGGACGTGCTGGAAGATTGCATGAAGCGTATGAGATTCTGCAAAGAAACCCTGAAATCAGGGACGATGTTGGATTGCTAAGCACATTATTTTCTGCATGTCGTTTGCACAGAAACATCGATTTGGGGGTTGAAATTGCAAGAATGCTTATTGACAAGGATCCTGATGATCCATCAACCTATATTCTCTTATCAAATATGTATGCTTCTGCACATAAATGGGATGAGGTACGGATGGTGAGATCAAAGATGAAAGAGCTTGGATTAAGGAAGAATCCAGGGTGTAGTTGGATTGAGATTAACCGGAAGATCCAACCTTTCTTTGTCGAAGACAATTCACACTGGGATCTAGAATTGGTTAATAAATACCTTTCACATCTCACTAGTCACATCGAAGATGAGTCTAAACCATTTATGTATCATTTTGATGTTGAAACTTGAAGCATTGGGATTTTAGTTTTCAAATTAGCAATAGAGGATAAGCTTGGGAGATGGACATGAAGAGGATCCTAAGACAATGATCCTTCGAGCAAGTAACTGATCTTTAAATTTTTCTGACCAAAATCCAAAATGGACCAGGGAAGAACCCCAAAGGAACTTTGGCTTTCCTTTTCTTGATTGCAGATTTCATCTAGGATTACCAACTCAATGGATTAAGGAAGCTACCATTCATTGCATATGTAAGAAAATGTGCATTATTCATGTGTTCATTCATCAGAATTTTGTTTGTTTAAAGCGTGCGCTCACACACGTCCTAGAAAAAACAGAGACTCAAATGCCATTTAACTACAGAAAAAAGGTTGAATGTCAAACAACTAAAGTTTGCACAATACATTATATTCTTGAATATAGGAAATTAAATTTGTGGCATATGTAATGATTCTTAATTTCATACTGCTTATTTTTTCTTTACTAATCAATAATCAATAATAGTAATAAATCTATGTCAAGTGCTTATGAATTCAATTCCTGCTCAATACCTTATTCATTTTTTCCCCTATTCTATTAAATGCTTCTGAGAGAAGCTGTTTTAAGTTTAACTTCTGTCATCGTTTTCCTCTTTATCATCCAAATTCAAATTTACTGAAGACAGTTCATTTTTGTTCAAAATAGTCCTTCCTGCATATGACCACAACATAGATCTTACAGACAAGATCTCGTTCTTCATTTACAATTTTGAAGGAGTGAGAGTGGAAATAGATCGTCGTTCTTCATTTACAATTTTGAAGGAGTGAGAGTGGAAATATGCAAGAATTTGGTGGTTTGTTGGCAACTGCAATGGTGGACCAAAGGAACAGCTGGAGCTGGGACCTAGCTAGCTTTGAACCCTAGAGGTTGCTGTTGCCAGAGCAAGATGATCAGAAACATATTGCACTGTTGGTGAGGAGAAACTCTACCTCACTGTGGAATCAAGGGACAAGGTTAAGGCAATGCATTTCATTTCCACACTTATGTTCTTCATGTGAATCAAGTAACTGAAACTGGATTTTTTATTTTGAGCTCTACTGATGAGAGTTCCATTTCTTATCGCTTACATGTTGGTTTTACATGCGTGTTGAATTTGAAGGTGTCTTTTAGAGAATTTCAGTGACTGTCAATAATGAGGGATTTCTTTGTGAGTTAAGGAGAAACTCTACCTCACTGTGGAATCAAGGGACAAGGTTAAGGCAATGCATTTCATTTCCACACTTATGTTCTTCATGTGAATCAAGTAACTGAAACTGGATTTTTTATTTTGAGCTCTACTGATGAGAGTTCCATTTCTTATCGCTTACATGTTGGTTTTACATGCGTGTTGAATTTGAAGGTGTCTTTTAGAGAATTTCAGTGACTGTCAATAATGAGGGATTTCTTTGTGAGTTAGTTTTGAATTTGAATGAAGTCTGCTTGCTGCAATTGATGAAATTATTTGCCTTAAATGAGGTTAAAAGTAGATCTTGGTAATATATAATATATTTTTTATACTATATTTTTCAGAATTTCTACTTCTTTCAGGCAATACATTGATATATTGTTTCTTTTCTAGCCCCTTTGTTGTTTGTATATGGTTCATTTCTGCATATGTGATAGAACCTACTTTTAAGTCCTGATATTTCAGTGTATTTCCTGTAGTGTTCCAAGATTGATGCCTATTAAATGAAACAACACACTAAATTTTTTTGATTGCTGCTACCACTGCCCATGGTTAATTAACTGTTTTATCTTTTGGTTTAGAAATTATCGGAAAGTTAGTTGATGGCCCCATCAACTTTTATTACTTGCAAGAAAATGCTTGAGAGAACCCTTGTTTCTTGGATTTCGATTCTCAACTTGAGAGTCTTAGGTTACATGATGGAATTTTTTTTTTTTTTGTATTTTATTTTTTGGGATTATCAGGTTTGAAACGTATCATTCTACATTTTTAGTTGTAATCAATGTATGAAGTTAGGTGATCAATGTATCACTCTGTTAGGCGACATTGATGTAATCATTCGGATAAAACTGAATAGAAAGTTGCTTGAGCTCTGATTTGTGATTTTGTTTTGCACTCTTTGTTGTATAGTCTTTGATAAGATACAAACATGCTGAATATGATGAGTACACGTATTGGGTTTTTTCATTCTAGTTTCTGAAAAGAAGATGTTTCATCCTAAACGCTGAATGAAAAACATGCATCGACAAGCCGAATGTTGAGTTCAAGTATATGAAGCATAGCAAAATGTCATTCCAATTCTAAAATATATAAGTTGAGCACATTCCAGTTCTAGAGCGAAATTTTCATAGCTAACTATGATGTACTAACTAGCAAATAGCATATTACATCTCCAAAAAACAATGATTTCATGTAAAATAAAGCTGGTACTAAATCCTTCATTGTGTTTCCCATGGAATCTTTCTTATATAACATTGATTTGTCTAGCATTCTCTTGTCATTAGTTTTGAACTACTACCTCTAATAGTTTGGTCAGGATTAGTATTTGGATTAGAATACAGTAACATCACGAAAGTCTCTTCCAAATCAAACATAGAACTTATCATACCAAAAATGCCCATCATGCAACTTATGATTCTATACACAAGCAGTTATCATTGAGTTCCAAGAAAGAAGTGCCTTCTAAGGCATTTTATTCAATAATACCTCCAAAATGTTTTTGGAAGAGGCATAAAAAATTATGAGGTTGTTACCAATGTAGACATCAGAGCCCAAACTACACTTAACAATCAATATATGTATGCACTTGCTTCCATTTACCAAGTGCAAGCACCCTAACACCAACGCTTGGGGTCAAGTTGTAGGTCATCAGGTGATGTCTTGTGAATGCTCCAAATAAGCGAGGGATAAAGAAGATAATGAGGATAAATATGACAAAATGGAGGATGAAGTGGAGCTAAAAAGAGACTTTCAGGATTAAGGATTTAGAAAGTGTTAAGATTTTTGAAGTTGAGATTTGAAAAAATCACGAGTAATGATAAATATAGTTTATCATGTCAATTGAAACTTATGTCAAATAATATAAGTAAAGTATAGAGAGGATAATGAAACTTAAACTTGTGAAAACTTGTTTGACTTGACTCAAATTTGACAAAAAAAATTAACTTTGACTAAGTTCGAATTTGGAGGTGTTGATACTCGTAGTACATCTTTCTATTTATAAGTTAGATAAACTTGTTCTATTGTTAACACTAGTCAAAGTAAGGCGACAATGAGATAAGAGAGACAAAGAGAATGAAAAATAAAATTTTTAAAAACTTTTTTTTTAAATTAGAAATGAAATTTTAATTTAAAAAATGTAAAATTTTTGGAATTTTTTTTAAGCCAATAAAATTTTATTTAAATTTAACCGCTATTTTTTTATCATTACAATCAAATTCTTCTATTAGTATCTCTTATTCTAACATATAGATTTATATTTTTTAAAATTTTTAAATTGAATTGTTTAACCCATTTTTAGTTTTTTTTTATTTGTTGGAAACCAACCAATCAAAACATATATTGATTTATTAGAATAAGATAAATTACTATATTTAATAATTAACATGTTATAATTCACTTATTTTTTTGGAATGAAATATATGTAAATCATGTATATATTTTTCAAATTTATTTTTTTTTTTACTTAGATTATGACACCATTCTCTCTCCCTAAAACTTTATGTTTATGTGTGTGTATCACTTGAAATAAAATGTTACACCATTCTTTCTCTTTGTGTTATCATTTGGTATATTCCTGAATTTCATTCTATTCATGCATTTAAAAAACATATATTTGATGTTGAGTGTAACACTCTCAATTTTTATAAATTAATAATACATATTAAATATTTTAATTTTGGTCTTATATGTATACTTAACTATGTCTTATTTTAAATTAAATAATATTTATTTCATGCGCACAAATAAATAAGTATTTAGTTGAGTCTATTGATTGTCTATTTAATATAAAATATTTAATATTTTAACCTAACAAAATTTAAATCAAGTAATAGTTCTTTTATGTAATAAAATAAAATAAATGTGTATATATAGCAAGTTAAAAATGTTTACAAAACAAGTTTTTATGTCCCAAAAGATTTTTGCCTTACATAAAAACACTAAGATATTATTTTATTTTAGATGATTTTGATACATTTAAATTTTTTTAAATATGAACACACCTCCACACATGTGAACTAGCCCATGAGAGAAGTCATAAAATTTTAATTTCTCAAACTCAATCAAAGAAAATTTTAATTTAAGCATAGCTTAAATAAATTAATTAGACTTTACTTGTATTTATTTATCTATTTTATCTTATTAGTAAATACTAATTTTTAAAATTTTGTGGGAGATACGTATGAGTTTTTGGGTATTTTAGACTGATTTTGTGTCCAAAAATCTGAATTTAAGATTAGTTCACTAAACCCACTTTAAGCTAATTAGATTTTTGTAAGAAATTCATTAATTTAAGAATTTAGAAGAGGGCAAATGGATGGTTTACAAAGGATGCACTCATCTCCACCCTTGGATTAATTTGAAATGGAGAAATCTCACTATTCCTTACCCCTCTCAAACAAATGAGGGAGACATCTCACTAACTCTCCCTCACTTCATTTTGATTTTTTCTAACTCCTCATGTAGTCATGTTACGTAACATCATCCTACACATAAAACTCAAAACCCCCAAGCGCTTAAACAACTCCATTGAAAATCTAGAACAATCATTCATAAACAACATACACAATCAACCACATTTAATTAAAGAACCAAGCATCTCCACCAACAAGAGGTGAAGATAAATGCAACCTTGGTAAATTATTTATCCATTGTTTGCTAAGTTAAAAATAGAAATAGTGCTATCATTCTATCTTATCTTCTTTTAAATATTTGTTGATGGATAGTTTTATCTTGCCGAAAGTTAGAAATTATAAAATTATAACTTTTTTTCTATTACATTCTCACTCATACTTTATACTTTTTTTAATATTTTATATATAATAATTATTTCAAAAAATATATTTATATTTTTATATAAAAATTATATGAGTATTTTATATAAAAATATTTTTTTCAAAATATAAATTTTTTAAGATAAGTATATTTAAAAAACAAGATTTGTAAAATATATTTTAATCATTTAATAAAATATATTTTAAAACTTTTTATAATCTTTTTGTTCTAACTATGATTTCTTTCCTAAAAAAAATTAATTGTAAAAAATTTGAATAAAATTATTATAATTTAATATCAAATTTTAGTATTATATGTCCATAAAAATATTTTAAAACAATATATATATATATATACATATATATTGACAAGTAAAAAGTTCAATAAACATTTATTTTTAAAAATTATATGAATTTTGATAAAAGAGTAATTTTGTATTTAAATGTAATTTATATCTTGTTCTATTATTTTTATTTATCTCAAATATTAAGAATAATAATATAATATTTTCTGTTTTACTATTCTAATATATATCAACCATATCACATCTTATATTTATTCTATCTTTCCTTTTTATCATTTTTTTACCATATAATTATTACCAAATCTAAGATTACATTATATGTAAGAATAAATATTAAAATTGTAGTAAGAATTTTTTTCAAGATACCATAAGATAATTTTTTAAAGATACCATATCAACTTCTCAGGATTAGGAGAGACAAACTACTCCAACAAAATTATAAATAACGAAAATTGAAAATACTTTGCACAATTAGTTAACACCTATGGTTTAATATTTTTAAAAGTTTTTTTTTTTTTTTGACAAAACATGTATTTTTAAAATTATTTATCAAAATGTCAAAAAATAATTTACATGTTGACAGTTCTTTCTGGCCATAGGTTCTATTTCAACATTCTCATATACATGATAATTTCGTATACTGTTCTTTTAAGTAAGATTAGAAAGAATTTATGAAAAACTAATTCAAATAATTTATGACTCTAAAAGAAAAATTTTAATATTTTAATACATATTAAGATCACATTTAAATCATAAAATTTTAGATGAAAATCATATACTTAAATACACACTAAATCTTATAACATTTCATGCTTTTAAACATTCCAAAATAATTTCCTATTCCACATCTATCTTAAGTCTACTATTATCCACATTGAAGTTAATTATAATAATTTAAAAAATTTATTATATTAAAAGAAGTATTAAAAGATTAAAATTGTATATTAATCATAATTGAAAAAACAAAAACAAGGTTAGAAAAAACTATATTATAAAAAAGAGAAATGTTAACGACACTCTTTTTAACACTCTTAATTATTAAAAAAAAATTATTAAAATAATATAAATGTCACTTTATTTCATTCCTAATTTTATATATTTGTTGTAATATTTTTGTAATTTTTAATAAATTTTGTGGTTAAAAATAATGTTAAGAAGTGTATTGCCAATATTTTCCGATAAAACATTTGCATGTCAGCCCATGAAAGCAATTTTCCAAAAAATAGAACAACTAACAATAGCCTAGTCATTGAATCTGCTGCTGGAAGTAAAACACACGAGAATCAATTAATAAAACCAAGGACAAAAAGATAAATAAACGCTTAAATGAAACAAGAATTTATTTTGAGATCGATGAGAAGTCACATGCATGTTTGGTATGAATGTCTACTTGTGGTGATAGTGAAGGTATTTACACAATTGCAATGATAAAAGAAAGAAATGAAATGAAAATAGTTTGAGTTCATCTAAGTTCTTCCCCATTGCAGTGATGAATGCCATTGCTGTGCGCATTTGGATACTTTAAATTCAGGCGCTTCAAGCCCCATATCCTAATTGTCCGGTCATCACTGGCAGAGGCTAACATGTGAGGGTTAGCTGGGTTCCAACTCACACAGTTAACAGCACCAGAATGACCAGGCAATGCCTCTATTAGATCCCCTGAGCTTCTGTGCCATATGTAAACCTACAAACACATCCATTAAACTTAAATTGGCTTCCGTTCACATTTTTCGCCGTAGTACCAAAAATGATTGCGAAAAATGAAAATCAACCATTTACAACCAGGACAATCTCAAACCAAAAATAAAAATGATGTATTAGTATTCTGGGAATTTGAGATTAATACCTGCGAATCCTCACTTCCACTAGCAATAAAAGATTGCTCGAGTCCCCCAAAGCAAGATCTGATAATAAACCGGGTGCGTTTATGACTCTTGAACTTGCCAATAAGTTTAGGATCACCTTCTATATTCCAAAGATGTATTTCTTGGTTCAAAAGATTAACCAACAAGAGTGTGCTATCCTTTGACAAAGAGAAGGAAGTTATTGTCTGGTCCTCTTCAATAAATCTCTCATCCTTCGCTTCTTTGTTGAACAACAGTATTACATTGTCCTTACAAATACTGAGAATATGTTCCCCATCACTTGTGATTTCCAAATCAGAGATCTTAAGGGTTCTTTGTCCTTTCCAAGACTCCACTTCTTTCCCATCTAACTCCCACATGCAAATGCTCTTGTCACTTAGGCCAGAAAGTATATATTTCCCACTTGGAAACCATGCACAGGAGACCAGGCCAGGACCAGCTTTTTCATAAACTTGCAGGCACTTACCAGTGGAGACATCCCAGCGCCTAACAGCCTCCTCCACCCCACATGTGAGGAGCTCTTGGTCATTTGGACTCCATGAAACAGAAGAAACGGCTTTCTGGTGACCAGACAATTTATGCTTGATAGACAGTCCACCATTCACGTCTACCTATCAAAAGAAAAACCAAAAAGCAAAAATGTGAAACCTGATGCCATGACATTAGGTGACATTTCATGTGTGCATGAGAGTACATTGACCAATTTTTACAGAAGCAGGACATATCACAAATGCATGAAGCACCTAAAAACCTAATTCCTATCAGCAGATCACTCAGTCAAGTAATGGCAGAGTCGTCATTAATAAAATAACCCAAAACAGTAATCTATATAGAGGCAGAGCGGAATTAACTTTCAAAGAGCATTCGGCTGGAATAAAGGGGTGCAAAGTTTCACAGCAGAATAATATTTAAATAATTGTTTCAGGTAAAATATTTGGAAATAATTGCTTTATTTGTTCATCCCTCTCTCAAAGCCACATAAAAAATAAAAGAAAAAGATTCTTCAAAATAAGTTGAATCAAACAAGTTCTTTTAGCAAAAATTGCAGCTGTACATGAGCAAATTACATATTTTATAACACCTCTTAAGCTAAGCATGTGTCATATGCACCAAACTTGTTACATATATTGAGTAACTCTAAGGGATTTAGAAAAACCAAACTCCTTAAGGAGGCATTTGTTTTCATCGCATATGATTAATGCTCAAGAGTCAAGAACACTATGACCAGGAATGTTCTCCTGACATGTTTGGTTAGCACTTAATATTTTCAGAAATGCTAATTTTTCTGGAAAGGAACTTCAACTAAGTAATCAACGGCCCTTTTCTGGTCTAATCCGTCCTTTGTGCTTTGGTTCCACCACTTCAAGGGTTGCTTGACTGTGCATCCGTTGCAACCTATACCCTGTTTGACTTAGTGTTTGGTCTATTTAATCTTATTCCTACTTTTGTCTCCGAATTCTTGCATAGGTTTAGCTGTGCTGCCATTATTAGGTTGGGCTTGTTTGTAATAAATTGAAAGGTTAATAGCTCCTGCTTGCAGGGGAGTGTTATAATTAAGCAATTTACTGCTATGTTGGTTATCTCGTATTGTAAGTAATAATGTAATTAGTAGAAAGATCTAATTGTCTGGGCTGACTACCCACACAGTTTTACCTCAAATCCACTTCTTATTCAACACACACAAAATCGGAAGCAAGGATATACATACAACACCACATGGCCATGACAACACAGAATATTTTAAAAATATAGGACATGAAAAGACTATGATATATTGTATAATAATAATAAATTATAAAATTAATATATTATCATCATAATATGGACACAAGGGACAAGGATATGAAGCAAGATTTCAAAATAGCTACTTTTTCTTCAAAATTTAATACATCAAAACCAAAACTTGAAAGAATGTTTTTGAAGTTACCCTACAGATAAGACTGACCAAGAAAATGATAGAAAAAAGGCACTAATCAATGGTTCAATGGCATTGAACAAACAGACTCACAAAACAAAATGCTAAACTCTCTATCAGTGACGTTACAGAACTCAGGAGTAAAGTGATGAAAGGGTTTTAGGGGTAAAAGTGAAATAAATTAAGGGCTTTTCTATTTTAGTTAGGCCAGTGCTGCCAGTCAGTGTGTCTGGCCTAGGAGCTGTATCACTGGCATACCACTGTCCACCACTACTAGGCTTGTCTATGGTTCCTAGCATAAGGTTGGAGCCTGGTAAGAAATGCTTAAAAAGGACAACAAAAACAGGAAAAGACATGTATGTACAAGGTGTAGCAAGTAAGATGCTAAAAAATAGGATGAGAGATGTCACAGTTAGCTAGCTATTGGAAAGGGGTCCATCACATGTAGGACTCCTTACATGGAAGTAGAGGTTGGAGTATGAGTTTTGTATTCTATTACTTTCTTGTGGCTGTAGGCTGGGCATAGGTGCTTTGCCTTCTCTGGAGGAGCTAGGCTCTGGATTACATAGGGAAATACTTGTAATATTTCCATTTCAGTAAATAACAGATAACATTACCATTCAAATTCTCTGTCTCTAATTGCCACTGAGTATATGCCCAAATGATGATTTACCAGCGTTACAGCCATGGATGCTTGTGTAACTTATTTAGAAGTTACTGTAAAATAGTAGGGTGAATGCAAGGCAAAGACAAATCAAAAAGCAACCAAACTTCCAATGAATGATGGAGGAATGGCAACAGATGGAGTACAACTTGTTCCAAGGGTTGTCTGGAGCTAAGGGAGGGTCAGAGTATGAGAGAATGATTGAAAAACTTAAAAAAACTTAAATGGATTATTCAATGAAGTAGCTAACCTATTGAAGAAGCTATGTAGGAAGATGCCCTTACCATCTGCAATCAATTTCCTCAGGTCAGCCTTGAGAACAAGGCTTCAGTTGACAGAGAGAGAAATGTTAGGACCAAGGAGTTTCAAAAACCAATTGAAGCAACATGGGGTGGTAAAACTCAGTCATGAGCCTATTTTGCAAGTATATACTATAGACGGGGTAGGAAGGAAAATGCTCAAAACTAGTAGGGAGAACTATCAGTTAGTTAGCTATGGAAAGGGCTCTTGTCATGTGTAAGGCTCCTTTTAGGAAGGTAGACCTTGGAGGAAAAGTCAGTTTTTTTCCTTCTGTTATTTTGTTACAGCTGTAAGCTGGTAGAGGTGCTTTGCATTCATTCTCTGAGGAGCTAGGCTCCCAGATTACAAGGGTGGGTTACTTCCTTGTAATATTTCCATTTCAGTCAGTAATATAATTATCCCTTTACCAGTTCAACATCTAAGTTTCTCCCCAAAATGTTTCTAAGACAATTTCAGATGTGACAAAGGCCCATGAAGATGGAGGAATTCCTCCCCAACCATAAAAATGATTAAATCTCATAATCAACACATTGCCACAAGATTTTATTATCTTTCTACCAGATCCAAAGAAATATACAGTGATCAGTGATCACCATAAAAATCCATGTTTTTCCTTGTCTTTGTTTCCCCTTAGATGGAAGTTAACATGTCAACATTGATAAATCTTTTCCGTGCTGTGCTCTGGCTTTCACTGTACCAGTAGACTACACTCCATCTAACAACCAAAACTCACATCTCCTTTGAGATGGTTTACCACCTTTACATGTCATTCAGTGTTAGGGTTTTGCTCTAAACATGAATTATACATTGCTAAAGTAAAGAACGAGGTATGATAGAACTGTACAAAATTGAACTTGGATTATGCTGATAGATAATGATATCCATAGCAGTCATAAAAGGAGCAGTGCATGTCATATGCTATTTGTGTATGTTTACATGAATAAAAATTTACAATTGGTCTGTGAAGCAAGGATCTGATGATAAAAATTAGAAAAATGCATGTTTCACTGTCAGATATTACCTCCCAAATGATTGCAGATCGATCCTTTGATGCTGAAGCTAGATATTTCCCATTATGCGAAAATTGTACATACCATACTTCATCATCATGTGCTTCTAATACCTGGCAGAATATTTGCAAGAAAAGAAATAACATCAGAACATAGATGTATTTTATGATATAGAAAGTAAATGCATGATGGTCATTATAAAAACAAAGGTTTTGGTTATCTGTTTATCATCAAAAAGATTTTGCAACAAATAAAAATACTAGATCAGTACAAGAGAACAGGAGAAAGAAAAAACACACCACAAGCCAGAAAAGAGGGACTTTAAGACACTAAAATGCAGCCCAAGTCATATTGAGGTAATGCATAGAGATTACGTGCTTTCTTCATTTACTGATAAAAATGCATATGTGGATAATGGTCCAATACTACTTCAGATATGCATAACAACAAATCTTTGTTGCTCTCCATCAAATTTTGGAATCATCTTCAAGATTTGATACCCACAGCTCCAGGATCGGAGCTCCGATTCCAGTTGATAGAACTGGATCAAAATAGAGAAAGTAATAGAGAAAATAGATAAAGAAAAGAGACAAAATATGCATTATTCTCTAGTACAACTTAGGGTATATGAGAGACCTTGTTGTCTCCCAATGCCTAAAGGTCTTAATCCTTTCACAAATGACCTTGATGATCTCTCTCTCGCTCTGCCTCCCTCTTATTATAAGGGCAATATGCTTTATTTCTTCTACAATCTTAGCCTTCCTAACAACTAACTAATTCAGTCTAATTAACTAGTAAGAGCCCCTAACTAACATATCATAACTAATAAAAATGGGAGTTACCTACCTAACATATATATCCTTGCTTGCTGGAATATAGGCAATATAAACTCCTATTTTCTCTAAGGCCTTTCACGATACATCTCCTAGCACTATATCAAACACTTTCCAAATCAATGAACACCATATATAATCCTTTTCTGTTCCCACGATATCATTCCATCAATCTATTAATAATCCTCTGCCATAGCTTCATACCATAGATGGATCGTGAGCTTAATCTGCTACAATTTTCCCAATTTTGTATATTTCCCTTATTCTTAAAAATACAAATTGAAGTGTTTCTACACCACTTGTTCAACATTTTCTTAGACCTCATAATCTTGTTAAACAACTTTGTGATCCACCAGTTATCAATAGCGACCTATAGTGGTGCTATAGCAGTATCACGGGATGGAGCAGGTATAGGCCACTACAAAAATTGAATAGCCAAGCACTATTAAATAATGGCCGTAGCAACACTAGAGTGAAATTTTACAAAAAGTCATTTTTGCCCTCAAAAAAGTATTGTTTTGGGAGATTTTATTTTTTGGCAACATTGATAATTCTCTCCCCTCGAGAATTTAAATTCCCAATTGGATATAGTTTCTCTTTCAGTTTTATTGTTATTTACTTGTCTATTTTAATTAAAACCTGTGACTTCTTATTTTAAATTATGAATATGTCATGAATTTTAAATATAAAATTTTTAGCATTTATATGCACATCATATAAATTATATAATTTGTAAATAAAATTTCTAATAGCGGTCATCCTATTATGTGTTATTTCGCCATAGCACTTTTGGCTCCAGCCACTATACGAGATTGATAACTATAGAGCCAGCTAAACCTTGCTCACCTAGACCTTTCAATAACTAAATAGATATATTAACCAGTTCAAATACTATCATTATCCATCTTCTTAATGCTTCTTATACCTTGGGCCCTTGAATTCTATGATAGAAGTAATAATTCTGGTCCTCATCTACAGTGTTGAACCTATCTGATGCAGTAAGGTTTTGTGTCCTTTATTAAATGGCTTGTGAAAGTAATTCTTCCATCTTTTCTTGATAACATTTTGTACAAGGACCATATAACATTCTTTTATAACCTTAACTTGATCTTGCATTCTTGCATCCCACCACCAAGATTATTTAACCTTATAGATCCCTGGCCTCTTGATCCCTGACCATCTTGTCTCACATATGCTTAACACTTCCTAGTGCCTCCAAAAACCCTTCATAGAAAGCTCCTTCATTTTTCACCCTTTAATTGCCATCACCTGAGCCTTGAAACCTTGTCCTTTACTCTTTACTTTCCTCTTAACTCTTACATTTGCAATTGTTGAAGTCTCACATTGACTATAAATATGGCTAAATGAGAGCTTATAAAGGCCAAAGTAATCATCACCTTACAAGCTAGCTTTTGGGTTGAGTTAGGCTTAACGTCCAAAGTCAAGAGTAATCAAAATCTTTTCTGTTGGGTAATCAAACACTCTGGGTATGACTTTGCAACCCATGCAAAGCTTTCCCTGAATCCTGTGGACAAAAAAATTTGATTTGAGAGCATACCACTTTTGTTTCCTAAAACAAGTGTTGGATGTTGTAATATCCAAAGCTAAGACCTAAGAAAAATCTTTGGATATATTCATCCTTAGCATTTGTTCCCCCCAGGCTAACCCCATGCAAACCCTCATATCCTCTAGATGCATCCCCCCACATGACCATTTAGATTCCCTTTACCAAAATCTTCTGAATCATATTCCCAAACCTAAACCTTCTATATCCAACAAGAATTTTGCCTTGTGGTGCTCTTCTAATGTACTTACAACAAACTTCAGAATTATGATCTTATCTTCAACCTTGTATCCACATTGTCATTCCAATACTTATTTAAAATTATACTGACCCCATTTCTTGATTTTACCTTGCTGGTGCACCAAATCTAATTACATATAATTCTTTAAAACATTCTAGAAATTCAGACACAACTAGTTGTAAGATCCAACGCACCCAACAATCTACAAATTATTGTATGGAATACTAGCCTGTTAAAAACACACATCAATCATACTTATGCCCTTCATTCCATATATAGTTTGGTGGAAGGCAGGTATGTCAACATCCAGATAAGAACATGCCCAAAACACTAATGACAGAAAAATTTCACAACAGTCTAAAGGGACAGAAGTGGCACAACTTGCAATTAAAGATGTACCTACACATGGGCAAGACTCCAAAGTTACATGAAACAATTATTTAACATAATATTCAAAGCTCCCTTAATCAAAATAAAGAAATTTATTTTTTCTATTCCATGGCTAAGTTAAAATAACCTTTACTACCCTAAAAAGCATCATATCCTTAATCCATGTCTTAATTATCACATGCATATTTATTCATTTGTTTCTTTATGATTTGGATATTGATTTAAACAGGAACTTGTTTTGAGTATCAATATTATTCATGCAATATAAGGGTAGTTAAGGTTGAAGAACAAACAGCTAGGAGTAAATGAAAAGAAATACACTTATTTAAATTGCATAAGTCATTGAGAATTTCAGGTTCAGCCCATGATAGGGCAGCCCAGTGCATTGTCCATGCTACAAGCATAAAAGGCTCTAATGTGAGGTGTCGTAGATATAAAAACCATTTATTAGCCTTCACCTAATAGCTTCAGCTTTAGATTGAGTTTGTTCATGACATTATAGGTCATTAGTTATCTCTTTTGATTCACATTTACATTCATTTATACCTTGGTATTTTAAATAACAAAATGATCTGCTGATACTCACCAAATACCTATCTACTTATCCTTGCCCGAAACTCCTAGCAACTAAACACCTTGATTAGATAACCAGTATACAGGTTTTGCTGCTGTTGGACCAAGTTCAGTGAACAAAGAAAAATCATTGAGATTCTGCCATGTAGTTCATCACATTCAAATAACATCATTATAGAAACCCCCAACATTCCTTAGCAGAAACACACATATCAAGGGTTCTCCAACTTCTTCCAATATCACATGGATAAAATCATAATACAATCAAGTAATTTCAATGAAGAAAATGGTTGCAATACTTTATGTGTTCTATCCCTTTTATCTTTTCTCCTCCCTGGGTTTGGAACTGGCATTTGAATTTTGAAAGACATAACATCCAAGCTATGTGCAAAATTCACCCTCAAATCCGATTAATGAGGCACAATTCTCATTGTTTTCTAGAGAGAAATGCATTTTAATAAGTAACAACTGGTGAAACGACAGATGCTAAAGCAAAAATACCAAATTCTAGTCCATTTCAACACTTAAAAAGGATACCAATATATTTTGATTATTTCAACGTTTTAAAGATTTTGATGTTTAAATTAAGATATCTGGATCTTTGCTTTGCTCTTCTTATTATACTCTTTTTATAATGTCATTTAATGAGTATTTAAATTGAGTCTGAATAGTCTCTGCCCCTTTAGTGTAAAATTCTTCAGTATGATACCATAATTCATTTTCTAGCTAGGAAGCTAGCACATTATTATTTTTGCATGTGAAATTGTTATAATAATATGTAATACGATATTTTGTACATTTAATGAAAGTTGGAACTAAGAAAATCATTGGCAGATAAGTATCTCAGTTTCAATCTTACAAGGAAGAAATACATATATACCATGTATGCAGAAAAAAGGCCAAACTCTCTTAGAAATGGAGAGAGAACTGCATTACTCTAGAACTTTTAGAAGTGTTTCCAAAGTTGAAAAACACAGGTTTGAAAACTCTCATTTTGATGCTTTCTCAAGAATTTGTTCTTTCTGCTCTTCACTTTTAGGACCTCTTTCCTCTTCTTATTGTTTGTTATTCTATAAACATGATTTATGATTAAACATTACATGTAATACCATTAAGAGGAGTGTATGCGTCAATGGTTTGTCCATAGAAATGATTTATGATACAGTATTATGGTGTTGTTTGATCCACATATAACATACCGAACCGCACCCAGCAAAAAAGGCTTGGTTATGTTTATTCTATCCTTTCTCAAAAAAATTTGTTACTTGTGTAATAATAATAATAATAATAAATCTAGCTAAACCAGATCTCTATATCTTTAAATTGAACTTGACAAATAGTGGCGTGTCAATGCTGAATCAAGTGGAGATGAAAATAAGCACTAGATATGACAGTAGTAAGCATGGAACTTCCCTGATGACAAATGGGTCTTTTAGCACCAAAGATTCAACCTGAACATCCAAAGTGTATGCATATATCCATGTGTCTGGGGCTAATGAAGTGTTGCCATAGCTTTGAACAATGGGTTCAAGTTGTAGAACAAGTTATGGTAAGAAAGTGTTGTGTGATTGTGCCACAAAAAATGCTTAGGAACTATTTCAATTAGGGAAACAATATAAATATTTACAGATATATAAGTTAACATACACAAAATGGCAACAGGGTATGCCTGTGGAGAAGTGTGGAGGAGTCAAGGTTATGGTTGAGAGCTGAGACAACAGATGCAGATGACTAGAAAAGCCTTCAAAGGGATAGGTAGACAGCCAGAAAGGATATAAGAGAAGAGTATCAAGAATGAGTAAAATATAGGACATAAAATAAGATAGAACGGACAAGAACAATCTCAAAACAAAGTTCAATCTATAAGCAAACCAGGTTAACCAGAACCAGATATGAACGGTATTCGAGTGATTCAACATCAATAAGAGAAACAGAATCCTAGAACTAAAGTAAGCTCCAGCACCCAAAAGCCTATGGATAGAGAAGCTTCACATTTCAAGTACCAATTATGCTAGTACAAAATGACTTTATATCTTTTATGATAAAGACCAGCATCTTTGACAGTAGTGTGAAACTACTATCACCAGAATGTTGTTATTTCGGGGTCCCCTACAAAAATTTTTTTACGTCGATAATGCTTCATCATCTAAAGTTGAGACAAAAGAGAAATAACCCACATGGAGTAAAAATTAATCATAGCCGTTTGCAAGATGCAAAATTAAATATTCACAAAAATTAGTAGTACTTCAAAAAGGAACCAGAAAGAGGATGATGCTACCACTACTGACCAACAAGTCAGCAATAAGGATTTCACAGACAATTACAGTGAGGTTAAAGTATAATGGTCAAATATGAAGATTCCCATTTAAACCTCCCACCTTTTAGACATATCGTTTTCTAACCTGTAATGTCCTAGAAGGTATCTGAGTTTTTCCACAGTGATGATCTGAATATAACGACATCTCCTTATCGGATGAGTTGTGAAATGGGCAAGCCTCGCGTTGCAAGATAAGGGCTTGTTCAACTAGATGTTCCAATCTATTCTCAGGTATCATCACTGTTGGGGGAAGAAGTTTTTGCAATTCCGCCAGCAATTTTGAACGAGATCTCACCCGTACAATATCTTGCCTAGAAGAACCAACCTGGCTACATGGCAAAACTATGCAGGAAGAAAGTTCACGAATTCTACTACTATCAACACAAAGTGGTGCAATCTCGCTTCTCAATGTCTTCAATGCATCCATGACGTTTTCTCCATCAAGAAGCTCAAAAAACTTCTGCTCCAATATCAAGAACGAGGCTGCCCGGACAACATTGTCATCTGTTAGACCAATTTTATTCAATGTGAGTACGCTTTCATCCCAATGGCCATCAAGTATTTGCTGCATAAACAGATTCACCACAGATGAGTGCAAATGTATGCCAGACTCCTCCTCCAGGCGTTCCCCACTCCTCTTGTAACCAAGAGAATACAATGCCTTCGTTATTATCCTAACAAACTCCTCTCTCTTTATAACCCCTTTCGAACCAATAACTTCGCTGTCCCCTTCAGATGATAGGGGCCGAGCCATCAAGTCAGTTGAAGAGCCTCCAACAGGCCCCGCTGAAGATGAACCGTTAGAGAGACCAACTAATCCTTTAGAGGATAATTTCATTCGTTTCAAAGCTGGTTCTTCATCCTCCACACCTCCCATGAAAAGTGTACCTCAGCCCATATATAAAAACTTTCCACAAGTGAGCCAATAACCCAGCACTGCAATACTATAGCAATTTTGCCTCTGGAAAGATCGCAAGGGACGAATTTCTGCCCAGAAAAATCACAGAAAAAGCAACTACAAATAATCAAATACCATAAGACTCGTCACAAGAACCAGAAATCAAAAAGGCAAAAGCAAATTCATCAAATTGAATCCACGTTTAAACACAATCCAGAACAAACAGAAAACACAAGTCATATTTCCCTTCAAAACACTCCATTTCCACCAGATTCTAATCCCTAACCAAGAGAACGACACTACTGACGCCGAAAACGACAATGAACTCATAAATTGGGGACAGGAAAATCCACTTTCTGAGGAAACAAACAAGAATTGGAACATGAAACGAAAGATTTAGAAACACGGTAATCGGCGACAGAAATCACAGATCCAGGAACTGCAGAAGCAAAAGAAGAAGGCGGTGACGATCCACCGACTTACCAGAGAAGCATAAGCAGCGATCTGAACTTCGCCGGACCCGATGAGCGATCGCCGGTGAAGCACCGCCGATTCCTCCTTCCACGCTTTTTCTTCTTTCTTCCTTTCTTTTGCTTCGCACCGTTTCTTCTCTTCCTTTCTTTCTCTCTGAGGTTACCAAAGCAGAAGAAAAGAATTGGTGTGTTTGGATATATGTTTATATAGAGCAATTTTTCATCAATTATTCTGATGGTTTTCTCTTTTTCTATATTTTCTCTTTTTCTTTCTTTCTTTCTTTCTTTGTCTTCGTCTAATCCAATCTATTAGCTTTGCTGCTCTTCCTCTCACCACATTACCCCTTGCTATTTGCTATTGTGGTTTCCTTTCTTCTTAACTATTTGGGCTTTGTGGTTTGGTATATACTTAGCTTCTTTCCTACTTAATTCAACTGTTTTGCATTTTTTTCCATTTATATCATGAGAAATGAAATACCATTATTCTAATCTGCATTGCATAAATTTCAACCACTCAAGACAATTTGGATATTCATACATAAATGTTGTACCCAAAACAATACACAGATGTATGGGAGAAAATATATGGATATTTAATGTGTATTGATGCATGTATGCATTTTCTTGATTGTAGGTGGTTAGAACTTGGTGTGGTCTATTCCAAGTTGTTTAGCTTGACTACTCTTGATTTTTTTCAAATATTAATAAGAACAATGTTTGTATTTAAGTGGAGTTATTGATATGGGTTGAGTAATATGTGAGTTAACTTAATTAAACTCAATAAAATGGTGTTGTTTAATTTACTCAATGGGTGGTTTTAGAATAAAAGAATTATTGTAGTTCATTGAATCTCCACCAATTACCTGTGAGAGAAAAAGTAGAAATTAGAAATATATAGTACTTAGAAATAATTTCTTGTTTTTTTTTTCTTCTGGCATAAATTACTTAACCACTTTAAGAGTATTTTGAGAAATATATAGTACTCATATTATTTTTTAATTGTGAGTGAGCATGGGGAAACTTGTATGAAAACAATACTTGTTGAAGAACCTAAAGTGACTTGTAAAATTATGTTATTAAAATCAAACAAATAAAAAATGTTTCAAATGCTAACCAGCACATTTAACAAGTTATTATTTTATTACTTCATTCTTTAATTGCATTTTTTTTGCTTAATTAAACTTTTATGGTGCTAAATTTGAGTAATTAATGCTTAAATATGAATTCAAGCCTATTTACATGCAGTCTTGTCTTATTCCACTAGGTATCTTATGTTATAGAAGTCTATTTAAATAATATAGATATATTTAAAGGCTAAAAAAAAGATCATAACCTTAAAAGAAATGGGTCCTAATTAATTTTGTCCTTTATAATGCTAAAAACAATAAATTTGAGCTAATGCACTAATCCTAACAACATAACTTTAATGTGTAATAATCTGGCCATATTTTGGACCATACGAGGAATTTAAGCCCCAACCAAAGCCATTGGAAAGCTAATGTTTGAAATACAAGTGCCCTAAATTGTGGGAAAAAAACAAGGTGTTACATAAGTCCAAACAATAGCCTAACTTAGATTAGCTAATTTAAAAATTTGTTTAAATAATGAAGCAAGAAAATCACTATAAAAAAAGAAACAAAATTAATTAAAATTCATCACACAAATCTTATCTAAGACCAAATATTATAAAATAAATAAATAAAATAAACAAAGGTGGAGAGATTTTCAAGGAATTTGAGGGATTAATGATAGACTACAGTGCTAACACTTACAACAACCAATCTTTTAATAGTTGTTTGCTCAACAAGTCATTTAAACTTAGTAATGATCATTAGGATGGTTATGCAGGGAATCTAACTTATATGACCTCAATTCAAAGAAGATTATGGGAATTGCTAATTTCACCACCCATTTTTTTTATTCACACCACCTATTTGATTGAGGCTTTGAGAATTTAATTTTTAAAATGTATTTATTACCTTTCAGAAACTAAATTCTAAAAATGATTTTCATATAACTTCTGAAATTTAATTTTTGAAAAGCATAAAATTAATTCTATAAGTAATTTTCAAATGACTTCAAAAATTAATTTTTAAAAGGTATAAAATTAGTTTTATGATTTAGATAAGATTGATAAATGAATTTCAGAATTTATTTTTTAAAAGGTGCAAAATTATTTATAAAAATTAAATTTGGGAAGTCCATAGTTTTGTTTTTAAAAAATATTAATACACTTTTAAAAATTAAATTTCAAAAGACAATAAAATAAGTGGTATAAATAATAAAAAAAATAGTCTTTCAATTTTAAAATAATTGAGATTAGATAACAAATGAGTCCATAAAATTATTAGTCCATGACTACAAAATTTCTTAGATCATTTAATTACTTAATGTAAATTTAAGGGTTTTGTTAACCTTAACTCTTAGGGTTAAGTTTAAATATCCACAAATAGAAAATTTTTATAAAAAAAATATACAATTATTATATTAAAGTTATAAAAATATAATAAATATTTCTCTTTTTAATAAAATTTTACTATTATTAACTACTTATCCTTAGTCTTAAAACAAAACTCTAAATTTAATTGTCTAATTTAAATATGATTTTGATCTTTGACCTTTTTTAAATATATGGTTTTAGTCCCTTTATTTATTTATTTTTTTGCTTTTATATTTTTGAGTTTTCTTTTTTTTTTTCTTACTTATATAACTAATTGAAACAATCTTTTTTATTCACATTGAAATTAAAAAAAATCATATATCTCAAATTAAGTTTATTCAAGAAAAAAAAAACTTTAATCATTTTGTTGATTTTGATGGCTCATAGTTATTATTATACTTTTAATTTTAGATATATTGATAATATTTTATATTTTACATTATTTTTACTTGAGCAATGATATTCTTTTAATATAATATGGTACATTTCAATAATTTTTGTATGAGAAAACTATCATTGTGCCTTATTAAACAAGTGCCATTTAGATGTGACATGTATCATTTAGTGATGACATGATAGCACGACACAGCTAGAATCTATAACTTCTTCATAATTTATCAATTTGATTCTTAATCTTAAAATTTGTCAACTTGGTCATCAAATAATTCCTAGATAGTCAAATTAGTTTCGAGAGAATCTTTAATTAGTTAATTGGTCTCTAAACAATCCTTATCAGTTAAATTGATTCTTAAAAAAATCCGAATTAGTTAATTTGATATTAAAACAAAAATTAATCAATCAAGTTGATTCATATAACCCTAAATCAAAATTTTCTTTTTCCTCTTCCTCTTTCTCCTTTTTTTTTTTTCAAAATTACATTTAAAATTATCTATCAATCCCAAATAGAGTAACCCACCCAAAATTTATCATTTGGACTGCTAGAATTAAACAACCAATATTAAAGTCATTGCTACCATCAACACTAGCTAATCACCACAACTTTACCATCATTCAACCCAACATAACTACAAACTGAAAAGTCATTGTGAGTCATGCATCAAAGAAACATAAAAAATAATTGCTCTATGTTTCCCACCTCAAACTCACCACTATCATATTAAAATTTAACCTAAAAATACAACTAACATGCCAAATTGATCACCTCATTATTAGACTTAATAAACTAACTTCATCTACTATAACATAAAAAGAAGAATAACTTTTAAATATTTTTTTATTTAGATTTAAAAGCACTAGGATGATTGATTAAATTTTTTTTTGGAAACTAATTTGATTGATTAAAGATTTTTAAGACCCAATTAGATTGATTAATGAATTTTTAGGATTAAATTAACCGACTTTAAAGATAATTATAAATTTATACTCACATTACCATATTATGATTAAATGCCATGTACACTTGCTATCTAGCATTTAACATTACAAATCAATGCTTCCTTAATAACATGATTGAGTTAACTAATGATTAAAAAAATTGATAATTAATATGACATATTACTTATTTTAGTGATTGTTTTAAAAATAATAAAGACTAAAATAGTAGTTTTTTTCATTTTCACACAATTTTTTGTTATTTTTTATTTTATTAATTTTTTGTACTTTTAATTCCACTAAAAATTCTTGTTTGAAATGTATATATTTTAATTTGTTTATTCTTTGATAAGTATAATCATATATTTGATAATATAGTTTAAGCAATATAATTTAGATAAATAGGTTTATAAACATTACTAAAGACTCTTTTATTTTAAGGAAACTTTCACTTCAATCCTTAAAATGTATAATTTTATTTACATCAATTCTCTGGATGTAGAATTTTAAACATTAGTTTATGAAATTAAGAGTCAATAATCATTTTAATTTTTGCCATAAAAAATTATTAAAATATAATAAAAAATAATAATTTATCACATTAAAAAGTAACATGCTAAAGTCTATTTTTGAGCACACAACAACATTATTTTAGAATATTTCAAAAATAATTCATTCTTATTCTTAACTTTTAAAATTTTTATTTCTCTTTTTTTCTTTTGTTTCATCTTCTTCTTTAGGCACCTATCCTTCTACAAATTCACTATCAAAATCTAGATATGCTCTTATTAGTCTTCAGCCATAGTAATAATTAGAATGACATGTGTTGTTACTGCTTAATAAGAGTTTTCACCACCTATAACATTTTTCTTTTATGTAAGCAAAGTCAAAAATTTATGGACAAAATAAAGAAAAGAATGAAAAAATTTGTAGGTTTAGATTTTAAATGTCATGACGTTTTAGATTAGTATTTCTACCTTCTCATCTATCACGTTTTGGAGATCTTAAATATCATTATTACTTCAGTTAAAAATAAATAAATTTCTAAACAATAAGGTGAAGCAAAAGAAGGGAAGAAGAGAAAAAAATAAAATAAAAAATTGAAGCTAAAATATCTAAACTATTTTTAAAAGATCTAAAATAATATTATTTTATGTCTAAAATAAATTTTTACGAGACAGATTGTCTTTATTGTATTTTAATAATTTTTTTTACAATAATAACTAAATTAATTAATGACTTCCAAAATTTTAAATCTAAAGGAGTAATTTGAATTTTTTTTATTTTGGTCAAAGGACTTAGTTTTCTTTTTATTTTTATTGTTATATATATATTTTTTTTTATTTTTTATATACTTTTTTTATAAATTTGTTTTAAATTTTAGAAATCAAAGTTATTATATAACTTTTTTATTATTATTTAATATAAACTTTTAAATTTTCTATAAATACCTATATATTTTGATGTGTTTCCATATTTGTAAAATTTTATTCTTTAATTATTGATTATATATTTATTTTAAAATATAATACTTATGCATTGAATAGGCTAATAAATTAATTTTTTTTTATTAAAAATCATATCATTTAAGTTATATATCAATTCATTGAATCTTATAGAAATCATTATAATTTCTTATAAATTTTTTATTGTATAAATTTTTTTTATTATGTTTCATTAAACATACATTTAAAAAATTACATTTAAAAGAAACATATTAAATAATTGCTTGATTAAATTGCATAGATACACTCTTAATTTTATAAGACAAAACTAATTAAAAAGTGAAGGAACCTAATTAATGGTAATGGATAATATAATGCGTGATTAAGATGCAATTCTTTGCCATTGGCGTTTATATAAGAGATGAGGATTGAAAACTATTCTTCTTTTTCTTTTTCTTTTTCTTTTTGTTTTACAATAGAAATTTGAATTGTTTTGTAATTTATTATATATTTTGTCATATTGGAAACTATATAAATGTATGCTTAAGATTAGAAAAAATTATCTTCCCTTCTTTTTCTTATGAGCGTTACACTTATGTTAGGATTAGAAAAAAATTTCTTCCCCTTCCTTATTGTAAACTAAGCATGTTATTAGTTTCTTTCATCTTTCACTCTTTGTTAAAAATTTATATTTATAACATCAATTTATGTCCTAAATTAGACTTATTAAAGTGATTCAAATTTAATGTGAAACAAAAAAGAGTTTAATACTATATTATAAATGAATTATAGTTGTTTACATATGGTGAAATTAAAAGATTATGAAAGAAATAAAGGAAAATTTAATATTTTCTTAAGTTTAGAGGGAGGCAAAAAAGAGAAGAGGAGAGATTTTTTTATGGGTTTTACTATAAAAAGAAAGTCCCAAGAGTATGAAAAATGAAGGAAATGGAAAGGAAGGGAGGAGAGACCATCGAAGTAGAAAATAATTTTTATATTTTTGTTTTTTGATATAAAAATTAAATTTTATTAAGAAAAATAAAAATAAAATTTTTAAAATTAATTTTAATTTTTATAAATATTTTTTATACAACTTAATTAGTTCTTTCTACAATTTGTTTTACTCATCCAAACAAGCTGGAAAGAGTTTTCTTTCTTAATATTTGAACTTATCTAAACATTAAATGTTTTTTTTTTATTTCCACTCTATTTGTCATCCTCTTATTTATTTTTTCTCTATTTTACTTTGCATCCAAACAAAACATAACTCTAGAAGCTAACTAAAGGAGTAATATTATACAAGTTTTAAATAAAATATTTTTATCATATTTCTTATTAATTCAACACTTCTCATACCTATTAGTTGCCATGGTTGTATTTTGGGATGTTGCAACCTAATTATTGTTGCTTAATTTCCATGGTATGATATGCTACCTTCCTTAAGATAGGTTTTTCTCCTTAATAAAATTAATCTAGTATAAAATATTGTTTAGTATCTTCTATTAGAAATCGTTGCTTATTTGAGATGTTAGCTACAATAATGATAGTTTCTACTAGGATATGGTTGTTTAAGAATATTTTGGTTTTTAAGAAAATGGCATGGGAGATGCTCTTTCGTATATAGTATTTCTTAACGACTTGTAGCAACCCAAAATGCTTAGTAAAAAAGAGACATGGGGACCAAGGAGGTGGGCATGTTCTTAAAAGCTAAAATAAAAATCAAGAGTCCTTGTATTTACTCCAACCAACTGCTACATATAAAGAAATTTGGGGCAAAAAAGGCCACATAAATAACACACATTTTTAAAATGAAAATTTTATAATTAAAAGTAATTTGAAAATAAATATAAAAAATGTTTTCTCAAACCAAATATTTTTTCCTTTTCTTAATCAATCAAAGTAAAAATAGATTTTTTTTCCTCATGCCCAAGACAAAATATATAAATTAAACAAAAAGCTTAAGATAAAAAAGACTTTATTATAAAATTAATGTAAAATTATAATAAAAAAAGATAGAAAGAACAAAATTAAAAAGAAGGAAATAATTTTAATTTTATTTTAGACATTCTTGATGCAAATGAGATGTCATATTTATAGACTTAAATTTATAACTCAAAAGTTTCATTTCTTAAAGTGTGAATTAAATAAATGATTACAATATAGTTTCAAGTAAATTAAAGCTAAAAAGATGAACATTTACTCGTAATAATTCATAACATTTTTTCTTGAATATCTATTATTTGAGAATGTTCTTCATAAAACCTTACTAAGAACAACTCTATGGAATAAAAATTTAGCGAAAGAAAAAAGTCAATTAGCCTTTAATACGCTATTAAATATTGTCTTATTAAAATCCACTCGCCATCTTAACCAAGACCCACATAATCAAATAGATGACTCAAACGAAAATGAGTCATGTTATATCAATATCAGTTTGTTTCAGTTTGAAGTTCTTTTTATCAGAAACTAACCGAATCCAATCAGTGTCTACCCTTAGTTAGAAGTTGATAACAAATTATCTAGTTGACGCATCAATTAAAAACATAAAATATCTTAATAGTTCACATGATAGTTGTATTGTTTCATAAATATCATATTGTATATGTTCAAAAAATGTGAGATATTCACTTCCAATTTTAGCTAATGATGGTCAAATAATTAATTTTCTTTAAAAACAAGTAACACATGAGAAAATATTATATTATTAAAGAATTTGTTAACTTTTCAATGTGTGTCTATATGAATTTTTAATTATTTTTTACATCATGATTGGTCCAAGATGGTCTAACAGTTCATGCAAATAAAATAATTATTATAATTTGTAAAATATTTGAGATGATTTTTATGATATAAATGTGTTGTAATCTTCTTTCATTTATTGTTAAAATATGATATTCAATTTGTGAATATCCTTGAAACTTATTGACTTTCTATAAGACTTAATAGAATATAATACACCAACAATATATAATTTTGTTTCACTAGACAATAATATATTAGTCCTATTATAGTCTTCAATAATCTTTGTACTATTAGATGTAGTTTTAACATTGACCTTTTGCATTACTAAATGAGAGAAATATTTTTTATCATTGAAAATTGTATGAGTTGTTACATTATCAACGAGACATGTGTCTTCATTGTTGGTGCTTACCAAAAGAACATTCATTTTTTATTATAAAAATAAAAAAATAAAAAAATTTAGATAGTCAAAGAATGATTAAAAATTAAATTTTATTTATTTAAAATGATTATATTAATAATTTAATTAAATTTTAACACCTAATACTCATGATAAGTAATTTTTTTTGTAATGTCAAGTTTCACAAATTTAAAATTTGTAAGATTTGACATATTCAATATTATCATAAAAATATAAAAACAAGTTATATATTATTTAAATATTGTGATGATCAAAAGAAAAAAATTTATATAATACATAAAAAGAAAATTAAACATTTATTTAATAAATAAAAATATTAAAGATAAAATATTATATTATATACTAGATAATAATTCAATGCTAACAAATTTTAAATTACTAATAAATATTTTTGTGGACACAAGTTTATAAGTATAGTAATTTAAATTAAAATATATAAGTAATGATATTTTTCCATAAAAAATAAAAAATAAATAATATCATACTTTTTTCCTAAAAACATAAAATTTCTTGCATAAATATGTATTATAGCCTTGTATTGATAAAAAAAAATATTATAAAATTAATATAAAATTATAATAGACAAATAAGAAAATAAAAAAAATAATCTAAATTTTATTTCATATATTCTCAACACAAATAAAATATTTTATTTATAAACTTAAATTTACGATTCAAAATTTCATATTTTTAATATTTTTAAGTACGAATTAAATAAATGACTGTAATATCTTAAATTATAAAAAATATAAAAAAAGTAAAAAATAAACATTTATTCATAATAATTCGTAACAAATTTTTATTTTCTGAGTCAAAAGTATTAATTCTTTTCTTTATTATACGCTCTCATGTCTAAAACTTAAACTTAATGTTAGATTTAGTTATGTGTACACCAGACTAAGAAAAATAGACTCTAATATCATGTCATGAAGAGTTATTCAAATCTAATTCAATCCAAAAACTAGTAAAAGTCTTAAATGAAATAATTTGATCATATTGCTAATTAATATATGAGATCTTAATCTTGCTTCTCATACCATACTTGCTTCTCTCGTATCAGCTGCCAAGGTTGTATTTTGTGGTTGTGCAACCTAATTACTGCCGCTCAATTTCCTGGAAATGATATGCTACATTGCTTGAGATAGGTTTTACCCAAGTATAAATTTAGTCTATTATAATAATAAAAAATTATTATAAAATAGCAAGCAATTTGTACAACTACCCTTGAACCTTTTATTGAGTAAATAGTGCTTTTTAATGGCTTGTAGCAAATGCTTATTCAAAAAGCAAAGAGGGGGACAAGGGAAGTGGGCATGCCCTTATAAGCCAAGAAAAATTAAGACCAAGTTCTTACTCAAACCAACTGCCTCAAATAATGAAACTTGGGGACAAAAAGGAGCCATATAATTAAGATACAAACACACCTTCAAGATGATCATTTACATGCTCAATAACCCTCCCACTAGGTTCTTAGGCAACACTGAAAGAACTTGCTGTGCTCTCCACAAATCTTCTTGCTCCCTTAAACCACCTCTTGTCTCCAGCTTGAGCCTTGCAAATGTATAGTTTTCCATCTTTTACAGTTGCTATAACTAGCTGGTGCTTGCCACCTTCATCTCCATCAGCTGTCCTTGTCAACACAGAAAAATTGTAGTACTGTTTCCCTTCAATGACTGGTGTTGAAATTTCTAAGATGTTTGCTGTTGCTACAACATTTGTATCAAAACCACCCTGAGATATTTAAGTTCACAAGAAGTTAGCATGTGCAAGAATTTGGTGCCTTCTCAATTGTTAAACTCAAAATTATAGAATCTTTCAGAAAATGAAAATTTTGGGTAAAAGTTATTATGATTCATTTTATATTTTTTGCAAAGATTTTTAATAAGAAAACACAAAAAAAAACTAGCTGTTTTAAAAGAAATGAAAATATAATTAATACATACTCTTTTAATGAATATTTTTAATTTTTATGTACTTAATCAGTACCTTAAGGGAACTTGTTAGAAGGTGGCAAAAAAGAAAGAGGAAAAAAAAAGAAAACAATAGTAAGCTTGAAAATGTATGTCATAATGCTATTCATAAATTATTAATTAATTACCTCAGCATCAGTTTGGCCAAAGAAGGCTTGTTTTCCAAACAAATAATCCACCTGCAAAAAGGAAATACCAAATCTTGAATGTTCAGCTAGCAATTATCTTTAAAATTCTTAGACATTATTCAATTGAATTTCGGAATTGCTTCACTCAAAACTTGTACTCTTACACTGGTTTATTTTATTAGTCTTCCTTATTAATTATAAAACAAGCTACTAAATATAGAAAAGTTTACCTGAGATAGGAACTGCTCAGGTGAACCATAGTCAGCGATGGACTTCTTATCAGTGGCAGTGACCATTACAGAAACATTGCTGGTTGAATCAAAGTTATCCTCATATCTAAGAACCTGACCTGGGTACTCAACCTCTTTGCTTGGATTCCACTTTGAGGGAATTGACAGTTTGAATCCATCTCCATTATATGGCGAGAAATCCGTGTTTGCCTTTGGCTTTCCAAACACATTGGCTGCAAGCAAAAATGATAATTATTATTATTTTTTTTTTTTGGGAGTTTTCCAAGTACTTGAAAATATTTGGATAGAAACTATTCTTTGGCCTTCTCTTAACAGTATAAACTTTTGAGATAGTTGGTTCGTTTACATAATATTAGAGATAAAAAATACTCTAATCCTCACCAGCAACTCTTTCAATTATAAAAAATACTTTTTCTGATTCTTTCAAGCCACTCTTGCGAATTTCTTGATTTTGTCCTATGATCACTCAATTTCTTTTTTATTCAAACTCTACCATGCAAAGAATAGACAATGCTCAAAAACCAGAAGTAAATTGCACACTTTCCCCACTACAAAACAGCATTTCAATTAAAAGCAAAGGTATTACAGTTATCAATTGGTTTCTCCAAGAAGTTTCATGTCACCAAGGAAAGTGTGATTTCCATAAAAAAATCAAAACACCGGGTTCCTCACTGATAATCTTGCTCAACCGTTTCAAATTGCAGTCCTTAACTTAAAAGAGGAATGTCATTAGCACTCTTTTTGACACATTCTCTGTAGTTGGCCAATTTTGAAAAAATAAATAAATTAAAAAGTGATCGATATAGGTACTTTAGTTTTTTAAAAATAACCAGTCTCACTAACCATTGTCCTATTTAAGGAATCAATAAATATTTATTATTTCTTAAGAATCATTTTGGAGTGCATTAAAATCATAGAAGTAAGCACATTTTTATATTGTTCAACAAAATATTTCTATTTTTTATTCTTTAACCATTTCCCTTAACATTTCTCAAAAAACAAATTGAAAAAACATATTTTTAAATAGTGTGTTATTAACATTTTAAATATATAGTGCATGTTTAGTTTAACCTATTTAAAAAATTATTATTATTATTTTCAGCCTTTTGAAAGCATTTAAAAAAAAAACAATAAGATCTTCAAAATTAAGCTGAACCAAAATTCATTGGTCATCAGAACAGGTGCAAAAATGCAAAATACCAGCTTCACCATAGGCGGCATCAGCTGGTGACACCTTTGAGCCAACAGCAGCAGCACCAATGAGCACTGTGAGGGCTAATCTGCGAGAAACAAAGGTGGCATCATTCTCTTGGACAACATGTTTCTGTGCTTTGCAAACAATGTGGTTTGTCTTGGTGCTCACCACTTGGCGCTGTGATGAGCTTCTAATTGGTGTAGTGAAGGCATGTTGGTGCAAGAAACATTGGGTAGAGGCCATTCTGTGTGTGTGAATTCTTAACAGTTTCCTTGGCCTGTGAATCAGATTCTATGGTATAGTTGGCAAAATGTGTGTGGACTTAGATGTGGGGTGTGTGATGTGGCATTGAAAATGTGGCTGATAGTGGATATTGCATTTGTAAGTGAATGATTGGTAACATTTTGGATTGAATTTCTGATGTTGGATAAGAGACCTGGGGCTCTTATTGCTTCTACGTGGCACCATGCATATATGCTTCCTTACACAATATTTATGACTTATTTTTTAGGTACTGTTTACTATTTCCAGTTTTTTTAATCTTGCAGTTGAAGTCATATATTAAGAAATTAAAAATTAAAAAATATATTATTTTAAAATTATAAGCAATATTTCATATATTTATTTTAAATAATAATTTAAAATACTTAACAAGTTGTATTAAATATTAAAAAAATTATTGTGTATAATAGTTTTATTCGTCGTTATCTTTGACGAAAGATATATGTAATTTTAAAAAATTAGAAAAATATATACTTAATAGTTTTCAAAAAATAAAATGTGGGTTAAAAATTTTAATTAATTAAAATTGAAAATTTATTTTAATGAAAATTTTATATTTAATATTAGTATATATTAACAAAAGAAAATATATTCGAGGGTACAGTCAACCCTTGTGTTAAGGACTCGGATATGTTGAAATATGCACCCATGCCCACATAAATACATACATCAATGTTTTCAAAATTAAATTGAATTGAGTTTTCATTGGTTCAATTTAAATAAAACACAACCGGACATGATTTAATAATTAATAATAAATTGTGAATATTATAAATACATGTGGCAGATGAAAAAAAATATAAATTTTGAAAAATTTAAAAGGAATATTGTTTTTCTGATAATAAAATTAAAATATAGTTGTTTAAAATTTTGTTAAACTAGTTTTGGGATTATTTTTATATCTGTAAATATTTCAATGTTAATTGAAAAGTTTTGATTATGGACTGATATAAGTTAAGAAGACTAAAAGTTTCTTTAATTTAGTAACTAGTTAAAGAGAAAAATATTAATTTAATTTAATTTAAAGTTTTATATCACATTAATGTTGTAAAATGAGGAAAATATATTATATATTATAATAAGAAAAGAAAACATACACCAAAGATCTCATCTTTATAAGTGAGAGTTATAATTAATACTTTAATAATAATTTATTTAAATTTTATATAAAATAAAACTTAATGCAATACTACAAATAATAATAATTTTAGTTTCCATTAAAATCAGCATTTCATTGTAAAAATAATTAGGAATCGAATCCGTCTGATCTAAGGGAAAACTAGTAATATATATATACACACACACAAATACTAGTGAATCTTTTTGTGCATTGTAGGGTATTAGGGTATTAATTAAAAATATATTATTTTATTATTTTTAAATAATAAAGTTTTAAAAAAATATTATTTCAATAATTAGTAATATATATATTCTATTATATTAAATATGATTAATTTAAAGAGATATTTTTAAAATTTATAAAAAATAAAATTTAAAAATAAAATTAATATTAATATTAATATTTTAAAACTAAATGCTAAATGCAAAAAAGTCATGTGATATAACAATAAAGGATTAATAATATTTTTATTTAAAAGATATGACTTAGAATTTATATATATAGAAGTAGATTGCTTTTAATATCTAAATTAATTTTGTTTAGGTGAAATAAAAAAATAATAATGAGAAAGAAATAAGAGGAAGAGAAGAAATATTGTAAAATAGAGTAGAAAATATTTTATGTTTAGATATATTAAAATTAAAAAAATTAATTTTACTTGTTTGAACGAATAAGAAAAAGTATAAATAAATTTAATTATACTAAAAATAATTTTGTGAATAATCAAAAGTCGAAACAAATACACATTAAGCTATACTTTGCATATATGTAGAGATGCAAGCTACTGTAAGAGCAATGAAAAAATAAGAACACATGCACACATCAAAGCCACATACACAAAAATCAAATAGTGCCTTTAATCCCTTATATAATTAGAACAATGAAAACTTTTTTAGATCTTTTGAGAACTTTGATTCTCAATTAGAGAACTACAATGTTACATAACTTTGATATCATGTAACATTGTAGTTCTACTACTCTAAATCATATTTAATTCCTTTCCTCAATTAATTTTACTTATCATCTGAATATATCTAACTATAGTTGTTGGAAGTTGATTAGTTTACACAATATTAATATTATGTCTGTTTCTATTATTTTCATTCTTCATTCAAAGATGTTTTAAAGACTTATTTAATGGTTAGTATAAGATATCATAGTTGAACAAGAGCATGATAATTTTTTATTATATTTAATGTTTGATGTAGAGATGATAAAACAAAGGATATGATAGAAATATAAATGAAAAAATTACTCTTTTATCTGCATTTACTAATTTTATTTTTTCACTTCATATAAGTTATTTATTTTTAATTTATAAAAAATGTAAAAATAATATAATATATTTAAAAATTAAAAATATGTAAAAATAATTTAATATATTTTAAATTTTTTAATATATTTTTAAAATATATAAAAATAGAGAAAAAATATAATAGAATAAATTAAGAATATTTTGAGAAAAAACAGTTACTATTCTTTCTTTTCTCTTTTAATCAAACTATATTCTCAGTAAGTATCAAGTAACAGATAAATTAATTATATTTTTGTATCTCACTAAACATTTAATTTAATATATTATCTTATTTTATGTATATTTATTTTGACCACCAATCAAGTCCTAAGATTAAAAAAAAAACTGTTAAAAAATATTAAAGATGAGAAAAAAGTATATTTTTACATATATTTTAATACTCAAATTAATGCTTGTAATAATAAATATTATAAGATCTCATCAAACAAACCATCATAAAGTAAAAAGATTTAAAAAAAAAAACTAGTAATACACTTTTTTTATATAATTTTTAAATATATTTTTAATTATTAGTTAAAATTAAAAAAATTATGTAAGTCTCTTTTCTAAATTAATATTGACTCATTATACTTTTATAATTTTTAACAAATTTTAATTTTTAATATATTTAAAAATATATTACTGAGCATTTCTCCATAACCCACATGTCTAAGATGATAAACAAGATCCTTGACTGATTCTAAGTCACAAATTGAACATAAAATATTAAATACGCAGATCAATTTATATATTTACAATGCAACGAACACCATTAATCCACATTTTTCAAAACTCGACAGCAAACATTCCAATTATTAATAAACTTAATTAGACACGTTGTCCATTTATTTTTCTTTTAACCTTTATTTTAATCGCTTAATTAATTCATCAATATAATCATATCTCTAAGTTCATTTTTAATATTATATTTTTAAATTATTATAACGTATCAACCATTCTTGATGTGACATTCTTTATTAACATTTTCTAATTAACTTGATACATCGTTAATTAATAAAAAATTTAAGACTTAATCAGATTACTGTTTAATGTATGTAGGATGGAGTTTTCACACTTTATAAGTTAAATTTATTGAGAGAAAAAAACAAAAACAATTTGCTGCAAGTCAATCTCTGTTAACAACGTAGAAATGTGTTAAAAGTACGTTTTCTAACGTAATATATTGATTAAACTTGATTAAAAATTATAAAAATATATTAAAAATAAGAGAAAGTAAATTTTTTATAACTTTTAATAAAAAATTTAAAATGTATCAGAGAAATTATGTTAAAAATATGTTGTCATATAAAATAGTTCTCAGATGATTTTTGAAATATTGAATGTATTTAATTGATTGAAAGATTAAAACTAACAAATTAGAAAAAAGTTGTAAAAAGAAAAGGAAGTACGTAATAAACTTATTTTTTTATTAAAAATATTGGAATATTTATGATTTTATCATTCCCCCTTTTACATTACATTTACTTTATAAGATAGTACTTCATAATTGCTTACATGTAAAAATACCATTAAAAAGTATAATAATACCCTTCTTGTTATTTTAAATATATTTTAACACATTTTTTTAATAAGAATGTTTATTTTTTATTCTTTTATTTATCTCTTTAACGAGATCCGTTATTTAAAAGGAAAATAATTGTTATTTTTAAATATATTTTTAACATATTTTTAATAAAAATATTTACTCTTTAGTTCTTTAATTAATCTTTTTAACTAGACCCATTATTTAAAAGGAAATTAGTTGTTTCATATTCTATTTTAAGATAGAAAAATGAAAAAAAAATAAAATAAGTATAAAAATTTATATTTTTTTAATCTAAATACGTTTTAGTTGGATCTTATTTTAAGTACCTTTTAAATAAAGAATTTAATTAAAATAAATAAATAGTATAACTTTTTTATATATTGTCATCTAATTATATTATAAAGAATAATTTTTTTAGGATATTTAAATTAATAATTTGTTAACTTCAATATTTAAAATTGAATTTTAGAATTAATAAATAAAAAATTTATTAAACTTTATTTTTAATATAATGAATATTTTATACAAAAATATTGTTTTTAAATATTTAAATTCAGTCCTTGTAATTAAAATTAACAAAAATTTAAAAATTATATTTATTATATATATTAATGAATTAAGAGGGTAGAGATTTTTATACTTACGTATGAAAATTAAAATTTTCAACCAAAAGGTTGAACACTTTTCAGTTTTTAGTAGTTTCTAGTAAATTTAGAATCCAAATCAAAATCAGCATTAAGTGCATAGAAGAAGAAACAGATGATAGTTGTGGTTGGTAGTTGACTAGTTGGTCATTTATTAAGCTTTTGCACGTTCTTTGTTGGTCTTTGGATAAACTTGTGATTCCATAGCACATTTCCTCATCATTCTCTCTCTTTGCTTCGCTTTGCTTCAATCGCCCTCTGCTGACTCTGGTTAGTGAATTTCATTTCCTTATATGATGCTGAATTTCGTTTGTTCTATGATGCAATTGATTTGATGTTTCTTGTTGTTTTGATTTTGTGTATCTCTTTTGCTTCATGGGTTGAATTTATCTATGGTGGTTTTTATTAGAGATTAGTTAGGATTGTTAATAGTTAATTAATTCCATAGGCTATATAAGCTCCCTATCTCCTCTTGTAAATCAACTTTTTCATTCATTCACATTAATACAACTTTACCTTTCTTCCATTTAGTTTCTGTTATTTTCTCTGGGCCATGTTTCTTGATAGTTTTCGTTTGTTGTTGTGACTTTCACTTTGTGGGAAGGTAGTGGAAAGAATTTTTCAACTTGGAAGATGGAAGGATTTGTAAGTGATAGACGGGCCATGAAATTTGATTTCCTTTTTTATTGTTAGTAAATCTTCAAATCACTCGTCCAAATTGTATGAATGGCAATTTTAGTCCTTAAAATTTTAAAACTAAAAATAAACTTTTTGTATAAAGTTAGGGCTAATAAGATTTTAATATCTTAGAACTCACTAGGAGATTTTAATACAGTAAGAGATTTTCATTCACAAATATTTGACTCATATAATCTAAGGACTAATCTGGGAGTTTACTTTTTTAATCTATGTCATGATATGTTAAAAGCTCTCAATATTTGCGAATGAAAAGAAAAAAAAAAAAAATCTACGGTGCCCCCTTTTACTTTTTTGTTTTCCCAATTATAACTTTTCAAGATTTTGTTTCTGCTATCTGTGATATTGGCTTATCAACCTTTGTTCTGGCTTATCAACCTTTCTGCTATCTGTGATACACGGAAATGTTTGTGTGTGTGTGTACACACTTACAATTTGACATTTTGGTGTTGTTGATCTGCTAAAGTGTTTTTCCATGGTGAAAGTTCTTTTCTGATTTTTGTTTTCTAATGGTAGTGTAATTATAATTTAATTATAATCTATCTCATTATACCTTTGGGTAAAATTGATTTTCCTTAATAGGATTTGTTGTTTCAGAATCTTGCCTACTGCAATAGCAATTAATAGTTCAAGCGGGATGTGATTATAATAGTAATGCTAGCAACATACTATTTGTAACACACCTCCATTATTGGTTAAAATTTATTGAAAACTACAAAAATCATGTAGGTCTCACTCTTTTTCACTCTCCTAAATTAATGTTTCTTTCTCATACTCTTTTAGTTTTCAATGAATTTTAGTCAATAGTGAAGAGTGTGTTGCTAGCATTCCTCGTGATTATAATAGTGCTAAACTTTATTTGCTTTTATGAAACTAGACTTTCTACTGAGTAAACATTCTACTGGGGCTAGATCTTTTGGATCCGTATTCTGTCAATTTTTTATAGTGTACATATATCTTTATGGCAAATTTTCTGAAGTTATATGCTTAGACAATCTCAGATAACTTGGATAGATTTATCCGTAATCTATGCTTTATGTTGGTAAAGTGATGAGGTTGACATTTGAAGTCTCAATCCTTTTGATACTTTTACTGCTGCACATCTATTTATATGCACTTTTTAGGCCAATTAAATCAATTATCCTGTGCCATTAATGTGGAAAGTTGAAGGTATAATATGATGTAGCTTACTACTTTATTGAGGCTATCAATGATTTTTGGTTAGGTAACTAGGATTCATGCAGTCATTTGTTTTCTATAGTGCCTAAGTAAGATCAATACATATGGGAAAACCAGTTAGAAGTAATTGTATCCCTTAGATCAACTGTTCATTCATATATAATTGTATCACTAATGTACACTGGTACTTGAGAACTTTATTTTTTTGAGTGATGGTGACACATGACACATCTTTTGTATGTGGCTTTCAAACTGGAAAGAACCTTGGGAGAATCATACTAAAAAGCTAGCTATTATAGTTTGAGAGGCCAAGGCTTTATGAATCTCACACTAGAATCACATACTTCTAATGTGGGATGGGACTCAAGTCTCATCTTGTAATTGGATCCTAACATCATATCACACTTTGCAGCCTTGGCAGTTGGCTGTGCACTAGCTCCTTTGATTAGTCCTAGGCAAACACTACAATGTTGGCACATCATCACCAATATCCTCGGCTCTGATATCAATCAATAAGAACCATAGGAGAACATACCACTAAAGTTATTAGGTTGTAGTTGAAGAGTTTACAGCCTTATAAACCCCACACTAAAATCTTACACTTTTAATGTGGGACTCAAATTCCATACCTTGCAATTGGATAGCCATTAGCCAGTGTACATGTACAGTTATACTTGTAAAAGTGTTTGCCAAATGTTAATGTGTAAACAATCGACTGGTAGTTACCATCTACCACTTTATGAACCATCTGTTTTAAAAGATAAGTTATTAGGATATGGAGGCAATTATCTCTTCAAATGACACAGAAAACTGTGTTTCTTCTAGTGGGGCAGCTTTAGGGATGAGAAGCCTGCCTCAAGCTATTACTTTGCCAATTTCTTCCCAGTTTCATTCATCCTTGTATTTTTCTTTCTAGTGATATCATCTACCCCTTTTTCTATGGGGGACAAGGACAACCTGTAGGAATGGTTATGCAACATTTATCAAGGGTTGTTCTGTATACCTTGATAATGAATTAAGCAGAGAATGTAAATCACACTGGATTACAGTAATATACTGCTCCATCCGATCCTTTTCTCAGAACCTTTCAACTAAATCATACATATTAAAAAAAAATGTTGCAAGTAGTTAATGTATTGATTTTTGAAAAATTAATTACAATTTTCTAACCCGTAGTGAAGTTAAAGTCAAACTTTATTATTACACCAGTTATTAGGGCGTTAGAAAGATTCAATAATGAATGGAAAATATGTGAAAAAATAATAAATGATCATAGAACTTTGTAACTGGTCTTATATTACGGACCAGCAAAAACCTCTAAAAGATTCTTATAAAAAGAACCAAAGGGAAGACAATAGTACACTAGTATAGATCTTTGCAACTTTTTCTGTATGTATGGTTGATAGTTAAGAATAAAAATTTAACCTTGAGAAATTGTGGACGAAGTGTAGTGGTTCCATTGACCGAGCTTCATAAGATCTATGATTTGAAGTCAAAAGAGTTACTGGCTTTTAGTAGTTCTGTTATGACACAGGAATTCAAACTTTGCTTGGCAGAATGGGGGTTGTACAGATTGAACTACCGACCAATTGTTTGGTCAAAGAGATGTTGATACCGTGTGTAGAATCAAATCAACCCAATTGCTTATGCTGTTATGTGCAGGCCAAGAAATGACTTGATATCCAACACTAGCTGAGAAATCCAATCGTGTAGTTAAGACGCATAGGTAGTCATTACCAACATAATAGAGTACCATTGATGCAGTGAACTTAATGAATTTAAAATACAGAAAGATTAACTTAATTGTTTGGTAGGGATGTTTTGTTTGTGACCGACTGGAATTCTTTGTATTGGATGGTTGTTACAGCAGTCTTAATTTATGAATTTACAATTTGAATATTAGTAATACACCATTGTTTGGTATAAGAGCTATTTTGTACAGTATTTGGTAATGTACTTTTGGTTCTTAGTAGCACAGGAACAATGTCTGATAAAAATACAGCCGAGAAACTTCTTAACAGCCTTGTGGACACATTTGTTGAGAAGCAAAATTCTGTACCATTCATTGAGGAAGAGAGGTCAGACTCAGTGAGTTCCCAGATCAATAGACTGTTCGGACGCCAGAAACCTGTGCACCATATTCTAGGGGGTGGAAAATGTATGATATTTATAAACAATTTACTGTAAAATGTACAGTATTGGCATAAACTAAACCGTATCACTTTTTTTTGTGCTTTTGAATGCCAAAGCTGCGGATGTCTTGTTATGGAGGAACAAGAAGATTTCTGCTAGTGTTTTAACTGGTGCAACAGTTGCATGGGTGCTTTTTGAATGGCTGAATTATCATTTTCTTACCCTTTTTTGCTTCATTTTGGTTCTTGGCTTGCTTGCACAGTTTCTTTGGTCAAATGCTTCTGGTTTCTTTAACAGGTTATTCACACATCCTTTTTTTTTTTTGCCTTAACTTCTGTGAATGTGTCACTCAACTTTACAGCTTTAATTAAGTATAATTTGTTCTTTCTGTTGACAGTTCACCATCTAAAGTACCCCGTGTTGTTCTACCAGAAGAACTCTTTGCGAATATTGCAACTTTGATTGGTGATAAGGTTAACATGGGTTTGAGGTTTCTTCAAGATGTTGCTTGTGGAGGAAACTTGAAGAGGTTTCTTATTGTATGTTCACTTATGCTCATTTTCTTTGATATTGTCATTTATCATTTACAGTCAAGCCTAAACGGGCTTTTCAAGGTGAAATCACACTTTTAGGTTTTGACATTTGTGTTTGTTTCCATGCTTTTTTTCTCAATCAATTCCTTTTACATTATAGATATTTGTCATGGCAAATGCTTGTTTGACCTTTTCTAATGTGATAGGGTCTATATTGACTTAATGTTGACAACACTTCACAAAATTCTGTGTGACTCCTCACTCCATTAAAACACCATATTCTATAGACCATCACCATGTTTAGTCTGGTGACATCCATAGCAGGATCTTCTGTGCCTTATCAGCATAATATAAGTCACTTTAGAGTCAATTAAGATTGCTTTAATAAAACATGGAAACTAAATTCAGCCAAGGCTTTCCACTGTAGTTTCTCCCTATTTTAAGTCATAAAATTTTTAGGCACAATATATGAAAATAAAGCTATTTAAATATACATTTAGAATTAACAAGAACTTTAATTAAGGGATGCCATGTAGAAAAAGATAAGTTGCTTGAGGTTGTGGATACATCCAAGTAAACTAAACCTTATGCAGCTGTAGTCTCTGAAAGTCATTTCTCTTAAGCTCCATAATTGTAGTGTTAAAACCAAGCAGGGTTGTATGGGAGGGGAAAAAAACTGAAGACCGGTAGAAGGGATGATGCGTACTCTGAATCTCGGGAAAAAAGAATGAAATTTTGATAAATAGGTACATGGATTATTGTTTTAGTTGATTTAGTGTTATGACAAATTAACAATATGAATGGTTAAGTATCTTGAATTCACAACCATAATGGTGCTTGCTTTTAACCATTTGTGTACCTTAAACAAATTTATATCTACATATGCAAAGAAAATTTACATGTAATTTTTCATGGAATTTGTGATGAATGGTCAAAACATCCCCAGGTTGTAGTAGGTTTGTGGGCTGGTGCTGTGATTGGGAGCTGGTGCAATTTTTTGACTGTCATCTATATTGGTGAGACCTGCTTTCTTTGCATCTTTGGATAGATCTACTTTTCTTTTAATTTATATGCTGACCCAAATACTTGCTTATATTAATAAGATTACTGCCTTGTGACCTAGCCATCATGTGTTGTAGTTACAGAAATGCTTTCCTCACAGGGTTAAGGTTGTAACATTTTAGCCTCCCTAGACACCCCAAGAGGGGAGCCCAGTGCAGTGGTCTATCAGTTTGAAAAATATATTTTCATCTTTCAATAAACCCATCGAAATATTTTCTTCTGAAAACATGAACAGTTTAAATTAGGGAAATTTGTAACATTAAAAGTCATCCTTAACTTCCATGATGATTAAAACCTCAATTTTTATGACATTTTGTAGAGATGATTAAAATTTAAAACAGCCAAGCATATACAGTAAAAAGAATCTGCACCATTACTATGTATTAACGTATTGAGATATCTTTTAGATCCTACTACCTCTAGTCCTAAATATAAGACCTTTTGGAGAGTTTGTCATGGTCCTTTTTTCAAGACCTCTAGCAAGTTGTTTCTTGTATTAATTATTCTTACAAAAATACTCTTAGTGGAAACGAAGTAATTAACTAGGTAAAAAAGTGAGTAAGACAATGGATTCTAATAATTTTGAGGGTAATTTTACAAAATTTATTCAAATTGTTGAAAAATTTAAAGCCATTACTGAAATTAACTATCTTAATTCTGGTGTAGTAGTTAAAAGGGTCTTATATTTAGGACAAGAGGTAGTAAGATGCAGGGGTGAGAGTTTTGATGGTGACATGGGATGCGTACACAAGTCACACATAGTTAAGTGCTTTCTGATAATTTGCCATCTCAAGAACTGAATCTTAACAAATATTGGCTAGTGTTCATGTATATTGTTTTGTGGATCTAGTTTTCTCTAATATTCAATTGGATAACATCTTTTAGAAGTTCTAATGATGTTTTTCCCTTGTAGTTGATTGTTTATGTTACTTTATGCTAAAACAATTTTTTTGTCCTAAGGTTTTGTTGCTGCACATACACTCCCAGTTCTCTATGAAAAGTATGAGGATGAGGTTGACAACTTTGTCTACAAGGTCTTTGGTCAGTTACAAAATCAGTATCGAAATCTTGATGCTAGTGTGCTCAGCAAAATTCCCAAGGGTAACTTCAAAGGAAAGAAGCATGACTAGGTTTATCCTTATGATATTAGTTTGTCATTCAATGCCCATCTCTCACACATGGTGGCAGCTTGGAATGGTCCAAGGAAGTAAATTGGGGGAACAAAACATTTGTGCCATATGAATGATAATGAGTGTAGTAAATAAAATAGCATTTATAGTTACTGTTTCTGCTGTTCCTAAATTTGTGATCTTGAAATCTCTTGTAATTGATTGGTCAGGAAAGAACATTAATGACTGTTGCAAACTTCTGAAGACACTTCAAAGTCAGAGTTCTTAAATGTGTATTTGGACTAGCAGAAACTCATTACATTTCATAAAAACTAGATTAATTTGTTAAAATTGATTAAGTCTTAATGTTAATTTTGTCAGGGTAAAATGTAACAACCAATATTGTTGGCTATATTGTTGTTAAGCACTACTCATAACTGTATATCGTTTTGGGTCCTGTACATGGGCCTATTACCATGATCCATAATGTCATGGAGATTACTTTTTGCACTACTTATTTTGTTAATTATACCATTTTTTAATTTGAAATTTAATTTTTCAAAGTATATTTAATATATTTTGAAAATTGGATTTCAGAAGTCATTTATAAATTATTTTCAGAATTTAATTTATAAAAGGTGTAAAATCTCTTCTAAACATTAATTTTCAGAATTTATTTCCTAGAATATTTTTTTTTTCAAAATTTAATATTAGAAGTGATTCACATCAGTTTTATAATTTAATTTCTTAAATATATGAAACATATTTTTGAAAAATAAATTTTGGATGTGACAAGAAAATGGTAGTTTAAATAGCAAAAGAAATGGCGCAAAAAAATGTCACATATGAAAAGACCAAAAAAATTGTCATACCTGAAGGGAAAGGACCCTACTCTTTTGGACAATTGCACTTTGTTTGGTATGCATGGAAAGAGAAAGAAGAAATTTAGAAAGATGGAAATAGATAAGAAAAAGAATTATATTATTAATACTTTCAAAATTTTCAATAAACAAGATTTTGTTCATTTCCTTTAAGAAATGAAGAAAAATCCTTCTCCAATCCTTGTCCCTTTTATTTCTTTTCACTTCTGAGAGGAAGTCATGAGGTAAAATTAAGTTACACTTACTTTTTTATTTTCAGTAATTTAATATAGAAAATAATATTTTTTATTTAATTGTTGAATTATAATTATATACTAATATTATTTATGTTAAATTTTGTCAAAATTGAACAACTAGAATTGTGCAATTAAGAAGTCTTTATTTTCACATATTTAAAACATATATATTACGTTAAATTTGATACATATAATATATCAAATAATTTTATATCGGTATTAAATTTTACACATATAATTTATATGATTAAAACATTTAATTTAATGCTTAATTTTAAAAATAAATTATCCAACAAAAATTTATCAAACGGTATAAAAGTAAGTGTAACTTGTGCAATTGTGGTTTGATCATCTCGTGTGTGTATATATATATATATATATATATATATTAATTTTGGGCTGATAACAGTATGACGACATCTCATGGAAGGTCTCCTTGTGTGTTATCATTAAACCAAGAAACTCTCACAAGAAAGGGACTAATTAAATTTCATCCTTATATCAATACAAATTTCATTCATATTCATATACCAAATACTATGTTCTCATTCTAAATTAAGATGCTTTGTAAAATGAGCAAATCATTTGGGTCCACACACAACCAAAGATACGATAAAGTTATATAAGGTGAAACTTAAATTATACAAAAGAATATATGCACCTAAGTCTAGCTTTAGAAATTAGAGCCACATAACTCTCTGAAAAGTCATGAGAGAAATGAACAAAACACACTTTACCTTTTCTTTCTAGCCAAAACCACAATTGACCAAAACATGTCTCTTGAAGAATTTTTCCTTTGGACCTCTACATTCACCTTTATGGCAAGATTTTTAGTATATCCAAGTCATCTATGTGCATGCGACGACAGCACTTAAGCGTGTGTGAAAATTCACAACTCCACATGTTGATTGCTCTCTACAACAAGAAGCCATGAGCCTTGCACCATCACACTCCACTTGGTCAAAGTGTATGGATACAACCCTAACCAGATCATCCACTACCTTCTTTACAAGCATAAAGGATTGTCAATCTAACAAGAAAACAAAAAAAAAATGTTCCTTAATGCTAATAGAGAAAAAGACCACAGAAAACAAAACTTTATTTCAGAAACTATAGATCATTATAATTTATAAGCTGTTGTATATAATACCATGAAAAGGAATGCTACGACTCTGAAGCACATCCTTTTCAGTACATTATTTTATATGGGATCCCCTGAATGATCTGAGTCTCACTTCTATTTAATTAGTTAATCATATTCCTCATTTAGTATATATATAGCATATAAATTTATGTAATATTAAAAAATCTATTTTAAAAAATATGGTAGAGTTTTTAGACTTACCCTAAATCCCATATATATATATATAAAAGATGGAAAAATAGGGTAAAGAGTGTATTAGCTTGTGTCATAAATTTTATTCTTATAATTGGTTTTCAAAAGCTTTGTTTTATACCCGCCTTTTATTAAAAAAAAAAAAGATAGGGAGAAAATTCAATTTTTAATTTCATTGAGATCTAGATCCCTCCTATAGATATGATTGTAGCGGAGAGAAAGAGGATAACTTTTATCAAATTAGACTTGCCATAATTAATTGTAGGATGTACTAAAATTTTTCCCTCATCATTCCAAAAATGTCTTATTATTAAAAAAAAAATCTATTTCATATTCTCTCTCTCTCTCTCTCTCTTATTTTTCATAAAAAAAAAATACAAAGGAATTTTTGTTGTTGTGACTTTTTCACTGTATAGGATCTCATCTGTCAAAATTATATTAAATAATATACTTTGATATTTCAATGGTCAGATTAATTTAACACTACACCTCTTTATATTAAATTTTATACTTGAGAGAATCTCAGCTCATAGAAAAAGTAATAAATTTATCAAATATATTTTTTTATTGCATAAAAAATAGACTAATTTTCCACGTATAAATGAGTCGAAGACACATGACTTCATACAGTCAACCAAATCAGTTCACAACTAGTGTAGTTTGTGATACAATCCGTGTCCCACAAACACTGCAATATGGTGGTTTTCTTTGCCAACATAAAACCTGTTTTGCCTTTGTTTCTCAAAGGCAATGACTGGTCTTCAGCAACTGAATTTTATCGTTACCAACATGAAGGGGATGATGATGATGACGATGATGATGACAACGGGGTTGACATAGCACCGGCAGCATAATGAATTCATTTGAATGAGGTGCTGCAAAATTTGAAGAAAGTTACTTTAGCGTTTGTGTTATCAATCTAACGCATGCTGCACTTATATGCATATGTTACATGGGGTATTAATCTACATATATTGTAATTTGTGTAAGCTTCTACAGACTTGTTTACACTATAGTCACTGATATTTACATATATAAAACATAATATAGCACTGTTTAGTGTTCTGGTTACTACTTCTCTATCAGTTTTAACTGATATTTATATTAGTATATTAATATGATATATATGTAGTTTCATTAGAAAGACTTTTTCTATCTCTCTAACAATAACGTTTGGGTTCCAAGAGCAAACTTTAGATATTTGATTTGAACTTTATATAATTAATTGTAATCGTTTCCTATATAATCAGCTTATCATTTTTTAAGTTTCATTACCAACAAAATCAGATTCACGGGAGTTATATAAGCATAGCATATGTATATATATCTAGGTAACTTTCACATTTTTGCCATTTCTTCCATCATAAAGACATAAACATTAACAATTACACATATATACAAGCTTGTCTTGGGAATAAAACAAGGGTTCACTTGCTTAGCCAATGGACGAGGGGTTTGCTGCCCGTAGGGAAAGAGCCCAGGACACAAACCAATGAGTAAAAACGATAATCTAATAAACAAAACTATAAGATGCCAAGCCCTGGGAAAAATAGAAGACTTTTTTTTTTGTAATAAAAAACAAGGGTGTTTTACACACATACAGCAAAAATACAAGACTAAATGGTTAAGAATACCACGAAGTCCCTATTAGGTGACACAATTTGATCATACAAGTTATGTAAGGGCCAAATTTTTTTCATTTGGATGATAAAATAATTGATCAATTAATATTCAAGTTAAGAGTAGAGACAACCTTAATTGGCTAAGCTAACTCGAAGTTTAAATTGGAGTTACTGTATAAGGACTAATCCATGTATCAGTTATTGATATTGATCACATGTAATACAGTGTGTTCGGCTTTTAGTAGTTGTAACTGATATTTACATCAGCATGTAATATATGATACTTCATTACTGTGTGCTTCTTTCTCTCTCTCTCTCTTTGACTCCATATATATTTATGTGGGTACACATAAATAACTTTATTCGTATATAAGGATATTAATGTGTATCTATAAGCTCAATGAATTAATTACTTTGTGCAAGTAATGCATAAAGTTGAAGACATAATAAAGTGATAACAAAAAAACGAGGCTAACTATGAATGTTTTGTGGTTAATTAGCATTATCTTCATGCTTTTTATTTCTTCATATTGCCCAATTAATTTTACCTTCTACTTGACAATGCTTTTTGTAAAACTTAATCTTATGTTTCATATGATTTGGCTCATCTATTGCTTGACTCAAATGTAGAGGCCGGGGGAAGGTAAGAAGCAAGACAATACATTAAAGCAAAATAGTTATAAGTACGTACTCTTTTGTCATTATAATATTAGACTTCAAGAAAATTAGAAGTGGGAATTTTTATTTACACATGAAAGACCTCGCATTGCAGATCTGGTCCATCTATTTGTTGTTAGTAATAACTGATCCTCAGATATATACTATCCAATCTTCAAAATTATTTTTCTTTTAAATGAAGTCAAACATGAACTCTTGCTGCAACAAGATAAGGGTAAGACAGTGAGTAAATGGCTTCAAATGAGTGGACCTTACTTCTGGTTATTTAATTAATCTGGTTAAAGAAACCAAGAATGGCTAGTGGTAAGTTCTTATTTTAGGTTTTAGGATATGAGAAAATAAGTGGGATAGGATTTTATAAAGCAAATGTCTCGGAAGAGTGGCTTAATTTTAAGGAAAATGTTAACAAGTGTTCTCAGTGATTAAGGAATTAAAGTGAAAAGGCTTTTTTTAAAAGTGTGAATAATACATTTTTCTCAAGATTTTTAATGCACTTCAACGTGATTTTTAAGTAAAAAGAATATTTTTAATTTTGTAACCAATAAAATCCTAATTTTAATTCCCTCATTTTAAATGTCATTTTAGTTTTTGTTTTCCCTTAAATTATTTGTCATTAGAGAATACTAAATAAACATTTAATATTTTTTCATTAATACTCCCATAAATAGGAATAGTTCTTACTAACTAATCACTACAAAACCTCTAATATTACTCTAAGAGTAGTTTTTACCATTTAACTACTGTAATAACTTTAGTACTTATTTATTTTAGTAATTTTTGAGAAATTAATTTATTTTATTCTAATAGTTATATCTCTTATTTATCATTTTATTTTTTTTACCTATCAAATAGTAGATGCAAAAAGTAAATAAATAGAAATAAAATAATTAAAATTTAAATGAGAACATTTTAATCAAGATATAAAATATTAAAAGAAAGAGAGATAGAGAATAATAAAATTAATCATTTTCTTAATATATGTATATTAATATATTAAATATCTAGAGTGAGATGGTTGAAGTAATATTAACATATATCAATGGGTATATATATATATATATATATATATATATATATATTCACTTATCCTTTTTTTTATATATTTTTTAGATGTTTTAAAATAGTTCTAACTCTTTCTACAATTATATCTGAAAGTGAATTTCCACTGTTTATAGGTTTTGAAAAATTTTAATCGTTGTCTTAAAATAGTCGTTAAAAAATTAAAAATAAATTTTTATTAAAAAAAATTAAACTATATTTATTTACATGATTCTTAATATAATTTTAAAGAAAATTTGTTATTTATTAATTTTTAAAAACATTTTTCAGGACACTAGTTAATAAATGTTAGAAAATTCTCTATTATATATTAACCCAATTGATCATCCATATTAGATCAATAAGAAAGATAAATAACAGACTTTATTATTAGATATTCATTAGAGTACAAAGTACATACTCGGATCCATTACGCTTTTGCTGCGGTTAAATGACAGCGGAAGCTTTAGTCTAGGTAATGGACTCCACTATGAGTGATTACCGTTCCTGTTGCAAGTTGATTCAAGAATGGTAGTGTTATGGTCTTCCTCAACCAAATCGCCGTAATCCCAATTACAGAGACTTGAGAGCCAAACTTCTGATGGGAAGAAGTATAGAGGCAATATTTTTTTGATTTGATCTATTGAGGACCAGCACCGCTAGAGGGACTTATTTTTATATTCACCTATTAGGGTTCCCACTATACCGAAATAGGCCGTATCCACTCATATGGACCCACATTACTTCCTACGGTAATCCAAATGGGCTCACCCGATGCAAATCACTTGCAATTAGCCCAATTAGCGTAAATAGCTTAATATAAATGTATTATTATATTTAATATGTAGCCCACACATTATTTACTGGAATAAAATAATTCCAACAATAAAACCCTATTTTGTGAAAATTTCTACTTTAACACAACCTTTATCTTTAATGCGATATTTTTTGAGGTATCATTGGAACAAATAATATGATATATATTAAGTACTAATTTTGGGGTAGACAAATATATATTCACTGTTTTTCTGAATATAAACTTTTATATGTATACTATTTTGGTTTTTTTTTTTAAAATAAGTAAATCTTTTCATACATAGAATACCTTGAAACTGACCAAACTGAGCTAACACTGATAAAACAAAAAACCGACCTGCCTGTGAACCATAAAATATTAACAATAATTTGGAAATGAAAAAGAATAATAACCTTTGAAGAAAATAAAAAACAAAATATAACTTTTATTACATCCAGCATACTAATGAAATGAACTAAGGCTTATTCCTAAAATAAATTCTATTATGCATTATAACCAAAGGGACCATACTATACTACATGACAAGCATGATCTAACCTATTTGCTTATATAGCTCCTTTTAATTTGCCTAAAAAGAAAGGGACCATACTACTACATGCCAAACAAGATTACATGCTTGCTTAGCTCCTTTGCCTAGAAATAGACCACCATATGGCAAATAAAGATTTGGAAGATTAAAGGGTAAGACAATGGAAACCAAACAAGGCAAAGACTTTAATTCACACCCCAGATTTGCAAAACCTGACAAATGGGAAGCATCTTCAAATTCTCCAAGCATAGGACACACCTCTCATCCAAATTAGAAGAGGCAACATAATTTCTTTTCAGATTTGATTTGGCAGGAATTCTGTCTAGAAACAACAACAAATAACATCATGAACTTCTTTGTTTAAACAAGATTATTTATCCATATATTGTTAGCCAATATAATAGAATTCTATACACAAACAGTTAGCTTTTTCTGTCCTATAGATGGAGGGGTAACATTAAATGAAATTTGGATTATATATCCACACCAGCTAGCACAGAAAATTGGCCAATGACTAATAATAAGAATTGGTTTTGGAAAAAAAAAATTGTATGATTAGTTAATTGGAATATTTTAGATAATATGATGAAGTCATTTCGGAATGCCTAAAAAATTTGATAGTTTAGATTAGAAAAATGTACTATTTTCTGGTTATCTATTCTCGTAAATGATAGTCCTATGGAAGAAGTCAAGATTCATGGGGACTTAAAACAATGATTCTTTAATGCTATTTTTTATTTATCATTGGTGGTTGAAGGTCTTTTTAGTCTTTTGCAAATTGCAGGGCCTTTTAAAACGTGATTATATTGGACTTGGAAGAATTTATGGTCAGCTAATGAAATAGTTTATAATTTACATAAACATTTTGTTAACTTGTTATAATATTTTTTTTTTTTGGAATAACTTATCCAAATAATATATTATTTTTATTTTATTTTGATAAATTTTATGGTTAAATTTAAAGTATAACTCATCATTTAAAAAAATTATTAAATAAAAATTTAATTAAACTTTGTATCTAGATGCGCATTTTTTTTCCCTACCACACGAGACCAAACAACCTAACAACCGACACAAGCATTTAGGAAAACCAACCTAATAAGCGTCTTCTTTAAGAAAGGAAACAAGTTGCAAAGGGAAGATGTAGAATATTTTCAATCCTTAATTTGAGTTAATACACTTATTAACCTCTATATACATATAAGAAACACAAATAATTCTATAAGATTGAATCAATATGTAATCCTTAGAAACTAGAGGTTTAAGAAACAAATAATTTTACGAGATTGAATTAATGTATAATCTTTAGAAGCTACAGAGTTAAGCTTTGTGACCCTTAGCAATATTTAACTTTATGAGTTAAATTGTTAACTTAAAGTTTATTTTCACTACCACCTTATCTATATTTTGATATCTAATTAAGCGAAGACCCAAAATCAGAGTTCATGATTAAGCCATAATGGCTGAACATGGACTTAAATTGTTGAAAAAACCTATTAAAAATTCTCCATATTCATTTTTAATAAGTTTCCACAAGTTTCTTTCTTCTGCTCCCTACAAATAAAGTCATTCATATTTATCTCTAACTTGTTATTCCAAAAAGGGTGTCATCCAATAATAAATTCTCTAGTCTATATTGAGATGGTTTTAACTAGCATTAGGTTTGAAAGCCAATGTTTTCAAAAGTAATGTTTCTTGGAGGCAGCATCCTTGTTCCTTAATTGCAATATCATGAGCATCCTTTTTAATGTCTCCCGTTAAGAGTCCATCCAAGGAAAGAAAAACAAAAAGTAAAAACAAACACTTGGAAACCATTATTAGCACTTTAATAAAGCAGTGTTTTCTGGCAAGCATTTGTCATTAAAGAATTGTTTTTATTAACACAATTTTGAATACCTTACCAATATATATATATATATATATATATATATATATATATATATATATATATATTATCTTAGTTAAAAGTTTCAAGAAACACTCGTGAAAATCAGTACCAATATTTAAAATAATTTTCTTTGAAGAAGAGTGGAGGATTGAAAGAAAAATGCTTGAATAAATGAAAAGATTGTTGTCAAATGAGGATGTTGTGTGTACACCATGTACAACCTTGTAGTACTATTGACAAATATTTTCTTCGAAGTCTTCATGATCACATTAATGCATTGGCTTAATTAATTTAGATCCAATGTGAATTCCTTAGCAATATATGGTTGAGATCCTAGGTTATTAAAATTCTTTTTTATTTCATTAAAATCTAGTTTTCATTATAAACTGAATAAGGTGGGTTATTGAGACTCATGACCCTCATGAGTCAACCTAGACAGTTTACAATAAAAGCTGGAAATTTATATTCAATACACTCACTAAATTGATTATTGCTCATGTATTGATATATTTGCTATTTATAGAGCTTAAATATTCTTTTTACATGCATGTACAACTAGTTAATAGGCACATTTAACATTTTGGGTTAAGTTCCCATTATGTATTCACAAGATTTATGTAATGAATTTTTTTAACGCGTCAGAGGGTATATATAATAAAGATTTATGTATAATAACTTTTTTATTAAGAGTTATATAATATTATTAGATCTAATATATTTATAACATTAATTGTTATAATTTCAATAAAAAATTGTTATATATTTACATTTATGTTAATTTTAACTGTTAGAGTTAAGTTTAAGTATTTAAAAATAATATTTTTATTGAAAAAATATTACATTAAAGATGTAAAAATATAATAAATACTTTTTAAAATAAATTTTTATTACATTTAAATATTCCTGTTTAATTTTAAAAGTTGAAGTTAATAAAATCGATATATTTATTAATTTTTTATCATGTATCTTTAAACATATGTTAAAAAAAATTGTATATAATAATAATAATAACTATTAAAATAATGTATTTATGTGACACGTACCTGCTAAGAAAGGCAAGAATATATTGAAATAAAGTACTGGTTTCTATCAACAGAGTATATATGAGTGACTCGTTCTTTATGATCCTTTACCTTAATGGAATCTGCTCTGCCTATAGATGTTGCAAGACCATGATGATGATGATGATAATCTGGGATCAATAAATTAACCTTCAATTTTGATTATAATTTTATGTGAGCTTTTAATTATTAAATCACTTTTGTAATATAAGAATTCTGAATTCCATTAAATTGATAGGTGTTGATGGAAAAATTAGATTAGAAAGTTTTTGAACAAATTAAGATAAATATATGTCCAAATTAATTTTAATTTATATTATAGAAGATTAACTGGCATAATGAAAGAAAACTTCCAAATGATTATTATTAAATTAGAATATAAATTATTAAATTGTTGATTTTATTATTACATTTGAAAGCAAGGTCGCTAATTTTGTAACAATGCTTATCAAATTTTAGGAGTAAATAAGTTGATACATTTTATTTAATAAGATAATGCTAAAGAATTCGCATAGGTTAAAGTAAATATAATAGGAATGATATAGATAGAATTAATCAAATATTGAAAGTAATTAACCATGTTAACTAAATAAATATGTATAAATGAAAATACTATTGAAATATATATTACTAAATTGTTTATTTTATTATTAAATATATAATAATATTTATCTATGTATGCATTAAAGTTCTACTAAAATGCAAAGACATTTTTTCTTAATTTTTATTCTTTTAAAGTTTTTAGCTTATTTTTTCACTTATTTCATCTTTATATTTTTTTATATTTTGTATTTAATTCTTTTATAAATAATTTTACAGTTTTTTATTTTTATTTTTTGAAAAACTACAGGCACAGTAAACTTTTAATAAATTTAAAATTTTTATATAAACCTGTATATCGTATAGGCACAAAATATAATTTAATGTATGTGTAAAGCAAAGCACACAAAGTTGTGTAACTTAATATATTGTATTAAAATTCAAATTTATAAACTTCATACTGATAGCTAAAAGAGTTTTGATATTAACAATTAGACAAATGGAATTAACTAAATCTAAGTTATAGTATTTGACATGAACAATAATTATTAAAATATAAATGTAACATAAAAAACACACATAATTAGTTAAATAAATTAAAAAAAGGGTTTAGTCTCAAGAGTAAAAATTTAAATTTAATATACAAAAACTAATTTTTGAACCTTAATTTTGAAATGTTATATAGGTGCACAAGACTGCCACCGTGTCACAGATAAGGGATGAATCTCGAACTAGGAAGTGCAAAATGTCAAAGATTTGAAGCATCATCGTATGTCCACAAGTAATCTTGCCACTTCAAAGGTGCAGTGTCCACCACATTACAATGACCCGCGTGTACACTTTCAACGCCTTCATTCTGCAAAACCATCGCAACTTCTAATGCACTATCAAAGTTTATCTTTTTTCTTCCCTGCCCAGATTTTTTCTTCAATTTCCAAGGAACATCTTGATTCTTAGTTGTTATCCCCATATCAAATTTTTTCGATACTGTGTTAAAAATTGTGTCTTTTTCAATTCCAATAAAATTTGGATGGTTTTGCTTTTTTAATTTCATACCCGTTATTGGAATTTTGCTGTTTTTTCTTGCTCCATGGCCCTTCATATAAGCAATGCTTGTTTCACTGTTATGGGTCACTCTAGATTTCACAGAACAAGAGTTTTTGCTTCTGAGGGTTCTTCTGCTACTCTCAAGACAGTGGTGGAAGAGAAGGTGAAGTTGGGTGGTTCTGATTTGAAGGTGACAAGGCTTGGAATTGGAGCTTGGTCTTGGGGTGATACCACTTATTGGAACAACTTTGAATGGAATGGTAACTCTCTCTCACAAACACACTTTATCAATGATTGAGGTAGTAAGTTGCACATATCAAGAAAAAAAAATTCAGGGTTGGTGTTATATTTGTCAACAAATTTTCTAACAAAGTATGTGACTGTTGGATTGTGCAACAATTGCCATGTGGGGTGGGAAAGTTGACATCAATTTTGGGATTGTTGCTTTCTTTGTTAGTTGTGAGTGACTTGTGACTTGAAGGGGTCATATTATTTGCTGTCTGATTCCAAGTTTAGGTATATAGCTTCTGAACCATAATTGGCGGCATTTGTCTAAAGGGGAAAAGTGTGTAAATGAAAAAGTGAAAGAATATTTGGGAGTGAGATTTTAGAAGGAAAGAGAAAGAGTAAAAATTTTTATTTTAAGATCAAGAGAGTTGTTCTATAATATTTACAAAGATAAACAAAAGATTAGGACGTAAAGTTTATGTTAATTTATTTTCTTAAAAAGTTATTAAATTAGAGAATATTTATTAAAAATAAAAATTTTACCCTCCCTTCCTTTTTTCATTTGAAACTTTACTCCTATACATATTCTAAGGGTACATCCACCCTTGATTTGAAGTGTGTTAAGTTTATAAGGTATTGAAAGTTGAAACTCTAATTATGGGTGGATAGTGGATGCCCTTATCATTTCACTTTACATGTTTTCTTACTCTCTAATAGTATGTATCTTAGGACAGAATTGAAATGCCATGTCAATGTTGTAATTATAGTATTTTTTACATTTATAAACATTAATATATGAGCACTATAGCATAGTTGGTTGTGAGACTGATGTACTGATGTGAATGGTGGAAGCTTTCTGAGTTGAAAACATACTAGCAAATATAACAAGTGTTCATAGCATTAAGGTCTGGGTGACACATAGCAATAATTAATAAAAGAAAACGTGGAGAAAAGTGACTGTGAAAATAAGAATTGATTTGGAAGGAATTCAAATACTTGATTTCATAATTTGCAGTTTTGCACTAATCATCTCCAACATAAATAATGATGTCTATCTTAGAGAACACATGAAACTAGAACAAGCACATTTCAGTCCATGAATACCCTTATCACAGTTCTTTGATGCTGCTCATAGTTCCAAATTGAATGTCTGTAATCAATCTCTCTTACTTATTTAAAGCTTATATCTAGCAGTGGAATTTATAAGCTGGTAAACTGAAATCGAAGAAAATAACTAAAAAGATCTAATATAACATAGGAGATCTGAAAAAAACTTTACTGCATATAGCTAGCTGCTATTCAACCACCGCCACCAGCTTACTATGCTTAATTTCTAAACTTCCTTTATAAATCGATATCCATTACAAATTTTTTCCTCATCAGTATTATTTATTTGTTGGAGATGTAGATATTCGAATTTAATGTCTATATTCTTGGTAGTCGTGATAACAATTTTTTTATGAATCTTGAAAGTGATTTTATTACAAAGCTTCTATTTGTTTGTATTTTCTATAGAAACTTTATATGTTCTTGTTTTAAAGACATCTTTTTAATTTTTACTCATTGTGTCATTAGAGGCTATAATATATAAAAGTTGCAGATTTGAGACACCATCAAGTGGCTTTTCTCTCAGATATTTTGAATGATGTTTAGATTTTGAAATAGCTTCTAAATGGACAATGTGAGATTGTGAATGTATTCATTTTTGGCTCTGTAATAATTGTAGATAGGAATGAGAAAGCTGCCAGAGATGCTTTCAATGCCAGTATTGATGGAGGTCTAACTTTTTTTGACACTGCTGAAGTCTATGGCTCAGGGGTGAGTTTTTTTTTTTTCCTTCTTTTTCTCTAGGTTTCTTTGACAAGTGTAAAATTCACCAAAGATGTTCTTTTTTTCAGCTCGCTTTAGGAGCCATAAATTCAGAGATTCTTCTTGGAAGGTATGTGCTTATGTTTTTGGTATAATTTTCATATGCAGCTTCTAATAATAAAAGGTTCACATTGATACTTTGATATGTTTGTTATCTGAAGGTATATTAAGGAAAGAAAAGAATTGGATCCAGATGTTGAGGTTGCTGTAGCAACTAAGTTTGCTGCACTTCCATGGAGATTCGGCCGTCAAAGTGTTCTCAATGCCCTCAAAGATTCCCTTTGTCGACTAGGACTGACTTCAGTTGATCTTTATCAACTTCACTGGTCTGTATTTTATGAGCCTGTTGAATGACATTGTTTTTATGCAATACTATGTTGATAAACTAGTGTGCTGTTTTTCAGGCCTGGAGTGTGGGGAAATGAAGGTTGTCAAGCATAGCAAAATTATTTCATTGAACTACATATTTAATATGGTTAATGGAGTCAAATTTATGTTTATTTATTCGTGATTAGAACAAGTAAATTCTTAGTTCTCCACTGAATTACTTTTCAGGGTATATTGATGGTTTGGGGGATGCTGTTGAAAAGGGACTTGTAAAAGCTGTTGGTGTTTCAAACTATAGTGGTAATTCTTTATGACTATTAGCTGTCTTGAAAACTTCCTAAACTTCAGATCTTCAATATTCTGCAAAACCATGATTCACTTCTACCAAAAATGGCGATTTTCCCTTAATGTAGATAATTTCAATGTACCAGGATGAATGTTTGATATAATAGTCTGAGCATATGTTAGTAACATCACAGCTAGTTTCATAATTATTAAGGTGTATACCAAAAGAGGAATATGTAGAATCCGATAATGCTTTGATTAGTTAGTAGCAGAATCAAGAATTGGGTAGGCTCCTAATTTTCCTGTTTTTGTAGAGAGACTGTGGAAGAGTTCTACTGTTTCTGTTCGAACCTGCCACTGTTATTGATATACAATATATCTGTAGCAGAATTTCAATAAATAGTGTTATTTAGCTAGTTCTGGCCCTGTTCTATCAACATAAATATTTAATATCTATTTTTCTCTATTAGAAAAGCGACTCCGTGAGGCTTACGAGAAGCTCAAGAAGAGAGGTATTCCGTTAGCTTCAAACCAAGTAAACTACAGCCTCATATATCGGGCCCCAGAAGAAAATGGTGTAAAGGCTGCCTGTGATGAACTTGGGATTACATTGATTGCATATTCACCGATTGCACAAGGTACGCTCCTTTCCACTATTGAATATTTATTATATCCACCTTTTATTTTTTATTTTTATTAAGTTTTACAACACATATTTCTGCCAAAACCTCAGTTGGTGTAACAAAATAATATTTATGGTGTAGCACATTATGTTTAGTTACTTAAACATTGCATAATTACATTGGGTTGACAGAAACTAGAGACAAGAAAACCTTTTGCACAAAACAGGCACTTGATCTTTGATGCATGAAATAATGAAGAACCCTTGTATGTTTTATGTCTTATTTAAGGCCAATTTTTGCGTGAGCTGAATTTTTTTAATTTTGAGAAGGTTGTTAAACTTAAGAGTTCAAATAAACTTGGGAAGGATGAGTAAACTTGCCTTGTAATTTCACTAAGAGCTAACCTACTTGAAAGACAATATCTAGAAAAATCATAGTGCCAAAACATAACGAGCATATACATAGTATTATATTCGAGCTTCATGAAATGAAATCTGTTTGTACCCCATATTCTTATCTGAAACAGGTGTACTTATCTAATATATTCCAATTCCATAAAATGAACTTTGCTATAAATATTTATGCAATATCCTTATCTTATACAGGTGTTCTTACTGGAAAGTATACTCCTGATAAACCACCAACTGGGCCTCGAAGCAGAATTTATACTCCAGAATTCCTGACAAGGGTACTGATCTTGTGAAATTTGCAGATCTAATTACTTGGAATTCACATTACCTATTCCCTCAAATGTTTATTTATTTTGCAGCTCCAACCTTTGCTGAACAAGATCTCTGAAATAGGAGAGAAATATGATAAAACCTCCACGCAGGTTCATACTGTTCTTTTGTTTTTCATTATATTAGTTGAAGATTTGAAATGTTGGTATAATGTTTGTGTCAGCATGCTTTAATAATATAGTGAAGACACTACCTGAACACCAGAATCAGAAACTTACAAGATCAAGATATATTTTTCATACTTGATCCTTATGAGTTGTGAATTTGTCAATGGCACGGTTTGGATAAACTTCTCAATAAATACTTGTATGAAAAGAAAATAAGATAAAATCAATTAAAATTTTCCATGAGTTAAAATCAGCTTAAGGCTCAACTCTTTTAGAAGTTCTTTTATCTAACTTCTCCAAAAGCTGATATGCATAAATTGATTTTAACTAATGAGAAAATTTTGGTTCATTTTATCTCCTCATTTTCTTCTTCTACAAGGGCTTGTTGAGAAGTTTGTCCATACTCCATACAATCTCAACATATGATACTTATCCACAATTCAGCCAAGCCTCATAATACAAAATTTGTTGTATTGTATTCAGTGATCAGCACAAAAATCTTTCTAAACACAAACATAGGGCATGTCCAATGGTTTTCATTTTAATTGAAAGCAACTTTCATCACATGCCAAAGTACTAAAGGTTTCTTTTTCCAAATAACCTTTATGAATGATTCCTTTTGTCCCTTTTCCTAGGCCACTTTTGATAATGAAAAAAAGCCAAATGATTCTTGTCAGGTATCCCTGAACTGGTTGGTAGCACAAGGCAACGTTGTGCCGATTCCTGGGGCTAAGACAAAAGAACAAGCTGAGGAATTTAGAGGGGCACTTGGGTGGAGACTAACTGATGAAGAAGCTGCTGAGCTGCGAAGTTTGGCTTCAGAAATTAGGCCTGTTGTTGGTTTTCCAGTTGAGAACCTCTAAAACATAGTTTAGCACCTAACATTTGCACCATGTACCTCCTGAATCAATTGTAAAGTTATTTGGTTTAGCAAAAGGGAAAAAGAATCTGCATATGTAAGAAATTTCAAATTGTGAATGAATGGTATATTAGCCTACTTACTTAATTTAATGCAATGAAGCTGCAAGATATGCATTGCAATGTTGGTCACTTCTTACAACAATTTTCTTATTGATGAACTTGTACTACCAAACATGTATTCCCTATTAAGAATTCAAGAAATTAACACAAGCAATTTAATAATATCATGTGCAAAAGAGTCCAGAATTTGAGATTGAAGAATGTTGAGTTAAAGAAAAGAGAAACGCTATATTTATTATTTACCATTACATGTATAAATGGGAGAGTTATCATATTAGGAACTGTTTGATTTTATAAAATATTTCTGTATTTACTTTTAATTACAAAGCTGTCATATTATTTTTATTATATTTTTTGTTTTTTTAAATTTGTATAAGAAACAAAAAAAAATAACATTTTTTCTATTTTTATGTACAAATTTTTTAAAATATAAAATAAAAAATTAAAAAATTTATGATTAAAAATGAAAATAAAAATGTTTTCTAAAACCAAACAACTCAATGCTCAAGAAAATTTAATACCAAATGAAGAAGCTTAAAGAATTTATCTACCCATTCGAGCATTGGGAGCATGTGTGTCATTGCAAAAGGACTAAAGAATAAACTTGAATGTTTCTTCACCGATTTTTAAATTGTTATTTAACCTTCAGATAAAATCATTTTATTTACTTGAATATGAATACCAAAAAGCTCATGAATGTGGTTAATTTGTATTATAATCTAATAAACATCGATATGAATTTTATCTAATTTTTCATTATTTTCATTTACTTCTTTTTTGTCTTTTCACACATCTTTAATTCTGAATTATCTCTAATATAACAATTAATAGACAAAAGCAAATATCAATAATATCCAAAATCTTGCACATGAAACTAGGAAAACCAATGTTCAAGTGCAAATTACTATCATATCTTAACTAATGACTGAGTACTTTAACAATTCAATGTTCTTAAAGTTTGTTATCAGAATCTTGAATAAAATAAAAAAAAATTATTATATTACAAATATTTTTAATTTGAATAATTTTTTTAAGAGGTAATTTTATTCAAATAAAAAACAATATCTTGAATATATTGCTTTTAATACAAGATTCGAATTCACTTAAACAGTACCTGTACTACCCATTTATCTAAAGATTTTATTCCTAGCAAAAATAAGCATAAAAGAATCCGACACAAGATGAAAGATAAGGACACTTAACCATTGGTTATCCATTAAATAATATATTTTTTAAAAATTATCAAAATATTTTCTTATATATATACACATATATATATATATATATATATATATATATCATTAAATTAGGATTGTCCTTTTGGTAGAAACACTTGTAGTGGTCTGTAACTGCCATAAACGTCAATTTTTGTTGGTCTTTAATTGTCAGAAACAATTGTCAATGTTTGAAACATTTTCTGATGGCTATAAATGGCTACTTAAAAGAGTTATTGATAACATATTTTCTGGTCTATTTCTTGTGGCTACTAAAAATTGAGGTTTTGGATGGTTATAAACTGCCACATATGCTTTTGGAGAAAGACAATACTCGCTATTTTTTTACAAAACACTATTTTGAATAATTATATATATATATATATATGAAATTAAATTATATTGATATCATATGTTGAATTTGGACATTAATATTACTAAATAAATTTTTATATAATGTGAAACTGATCAATCAAACAGTTGATTTAAAAGTTCTTGTTAAATAAATTAATTTTATAAAAAATTTATATAAAAAAATTAATAAATATTTTATTATATTATTTTATTTAAATATATATTATATTTTTAAAATATAAATAACTATCAAATTTTGAATAACACGTTTTGTTTAAACTGTGAGTAATAATTGTTAATTAGCAATACTTTGAAGAGTATTCTTAAACGATAACATTTTTAACATTAATTTTTTTAATATACAAAGTAATATTTTCTACATTAAGTATATATTTTTTTAAAATTTACATGGGACTAAGGGTTTGATTGTGATTTAGGGTATAGCAATGAACACCGTATTAGTAAACAACCGTTGTGAAAGTACTACTAATGCTTAGATCTCCATCTCCATCGTCATTATCCATTGCAGTGAAATAAGCATGTCGCTTCTTGATCAAAGGTTCTCCAAGAAGGAACAGGTTCATACAATAATCGTCCTTCCAATCTACAATTTGCATACTAAAACCTCAAGCAAGCTCGAAGGATTAGATGTAATTGGGAAAAAGCTTTCTGCCCAAGACTTGTGCTAAACATCAACTTATGCCTCACAAATCCACTGCTACATAGCTTTTAATGGTTTCTGTCAATACAATGATAAAAACTCAAGTTAGCAGGTAAGCAACCTTTTCAATACCTTAGGTTTCTTTGACTTAAGCATTGAAGTGTTTCTTTGTAAGAACTCTCACCTGTTCATCTCAATTTATATAGGATATTTTTCATCAAAACAGTATTAGCCTCTCTCACTAGCAAGGTTAAGAAGATGTTGAGGACATGATTAGTTTGGTGACAAAAATAGTTTCAATTTCATTGCATGAGAAACATGCTCTTTAGTATACTCTCTTTGATATTTTTTTAATTTATTAAAAATTACAAGAATTATATAAATTTTGTTATGTTTAATGATTTTTACTTTGACTTTATAATTTTCTGATACTTTTATAATTTTTAATAAATTTTAATTAGTAGTAAAAATATCTTAAAAATATTTTTTTTAAACTCATCTACATGGCTGATGGCATGTTGACAGGGATCAGAGTGAGTCTTATATTTATTAAATATTTTTAATAAAATATTTATTTTAAATAAGGTAAATATTTATTTAATGATAAGTAAAACTATAATTAGTTTATAATTTAAAGTTTATAACTTATAATTAGTTTATTAAATTATAACTATTCAGTAAAAATAGTTCTACAATTAGTTAAAATATACTGAAAATGATAAGATTATTTTATGAGTATAAATATTTTAAAAATTAATAATAAAAATAAATAAAATTATTGAAAGTTAACTTCAAATAAACTAAAAGTTACTTAACTTTCATAACTTCTTTTATTTCTTTTTATTTTGTTTATCAAATGTGTGTGTATTTTTTGCTTATCAAACAACTTTTATCTGTGTGTGCAATGTGTGAAAAATTACATTTTAAAAATATAAATTTAAATATTTGTACTTTTATATCATTATAGTTATTTTATTATTTATCTGATAAGTTTTTAAATAATTTTAAAATTTTACTTTTTCAAACGCAACCAATTCAGTCGCCACAACATGATGATATGAAAAAAAAATATATATAGTTAGATTGGTCCAATGATTCACTGTATACTGATCTATATTGAACTCAATCTAATTAAATTACGTGTCAAGTGGCTAAATTTAACTCTTCTAATTTGAAAAAAAAAAAAACATTGCTAATGTTGTTGCAAAGTTAAGAGAATAACTTAAAAAATATGTTGTAATTCAAAAGAGAATGATCAAATGATTCAAATCATTCTAAAGTTAGTATTGAATCACATGTTTTCAAATTCAATACTGCTAATGTTGTGGTGAGGTTAAGACTTGTATATATTGGATCAATTCAAACACTTTATACTTCAGAAGTTCCAACTTAAGATAGTTTTTACTAATATACATACATTAGAAAGTCATTAAATTTATTAAATTTTATAATAAAATAAATTAATTTTACTAAAATATGGATATTAGTGAAAAATAATTTTGTTATATTCTTCTTGCAGGTATATTTTCCTCGATTAATTCGTCTTGCACTCTATATTTTAATTGCATCAAAATTAAAATTTAAATAAATAAAATCAAGTTTATTTATTTTCTAATATATAAAACTTAATTAAAGTGAAAGCCTGTGAAGGTATCATTTTAGAATTTTGAATCTCCACGATTTTATTACAAAAGTAATTTGTTTATAATATTTTATTTTCTTGTATTAAATGGCTTTTGAGCTTATATTTAACTTTATGCTTTTTTTAAAAAAAAAAATCTCGTATTTTATTACACAATGTTCACTATAAGAAAGTATAGCTAGTCTTACAGTTAACCAGAACATTTTTTTGGTAAGTCATATTAAAAATTAAAAATAATTTTACACAAATAATAATATATATTTTTAAACTACACATTATCCTCTTAAACAATTAAATGAAAAGAAACAAAAAATAAAATAAAAAGGAGTAGACTCAGTCCAAATCTTGATACAAACCCATTAATGATGAGAAACTCTTCTACTATCCCTTCATGTGTTGCACATAAAACACTGCTTGTGACTCTAAAATATGCTATGAAAATTGCTTTTCACATTTACATAAATTGTTGAGTGACCCAATTAAACAAAGAAAATAATATTGAAAGATCTTTTCGAGTCTTATCAGATCATCAAAGGAAATAATAGTTTCATGCATGTTCTTCTGAGTACAAGCCATGAAGGGTTATATATGAAACCGTACCCATGCAAAATAGAAACCTATGTTTGGTCCACAATTCTCTGCAACACAGCTATCTCTTACAAGTACAGTACTTACATTTTAGTTCTTATAAATACAATTCAATTTAATTTTAGTTTTTAAACATTTTAATTAACTTCACTAAGTATACATTTAATAATTTTTTTTAAGTTCTTCTTCTTATTTAAACAGTTTCTAGCATGTTTTGTCCCGCATCTCGAAGTGGCTAACCTGCATTTTTTCAGAAGCAATTAAGAGTAGCTTATGAATTTTCAACATGTGTACAAGTTATTTTAACTTACATCTAAACATGGACTACATGTTATATTTAAACATGTTATTATGCGAAGATAATGTATATATATATATATATATATATATATATATATATATGATATAATTAGATGTAACTCATGACATTATTGGGCAGTAATAATAGTAAGTTTAAACAATATTTTAGTTATTTAAAAAATCTTAATTTTCTTATTTGGTCTCTTATTTTTAATTTTTTTAAAATAAGTCTTTTAAAAATAAAATTAAATTTTTATGAGTTCCTTTGTTTGTAATTAATTATTTTATTATTTATTTATATAATATTCAACTTAGTTCATATGATATATAATATAAAATTAATATAAATGAAAACATGACATTTATAACTTCATCCTTTTTATATTCTCAAATCTCTATTTTATAAACCCTAATTTTATAACTTAAAAAAAATATTCGTATTATGTTTTAATCAAATTATACAAGTTAACTTTAGATACTAAGTAAGCAACTAATAAAGCAAGTTAACAAATTCTCAATAGCAGGACTAAAAATAAATCATTTTAAAAATTAAAAATTGACAAAGAATAAAAACTAAAAATCAACAAAGCCACAGTGGGTAAATAACTGTAATTGTTAAGCATGTTTGTAGGGATTCCATTTTTTACTATGTATATAGAAAAAATATATATACTGAGAGAGGCAAAACTCATTTAAGAAATCTCTCTACTTCAAAAAATATAGTAAAGGGATATAGAAAACAAATAAAATATACATCTTAAAAACTTTAGAGAATTATATTTGCAGAAATTAAGAATATATTTAAATGAAATTTCAAATTAACCGTACCAAATTGATAATATTCTAAGTACAACAGTGCACATGTGGAAATTCCTAGACTGCAAAATAAAACAACATAATTTGGAGGTGCATGAGGGCCACATCTTTTTCTGACAACACTGTCTCTTATCATTTCCCCAGTAGAAATACAGCTTGTCCCTGCCAAGTGGCATCATCCACCATGAAACTTGAGATAGCACCCACCATGTGCATCAAGTTTTAGATTTCCTTTCGTTTTTAATATTCAGCAACCAATAACCAGATAAGCATATTTGGAATTTTCAAACCTTATTATTATTATTATTTTAAAGTGTGCTTAAAATTCATTCTTTGAAAAATTAGATGTTCCATACATTAACATATAAGATTATAAAAAGTTAAAAACCATACCTTAATTTATACAACTATAATGTAGTTAAGATTTATAATTCCTTAACAATCAAAATGAAACTTTTATAAACTTAAAAATTAGTGTGCTTATGATTGCATTTCTTGACGACGTATTTGAAAATTATTAGTTTTTTCTTTTTTATAGCCGTCAACTGGTCCCATGTTCATTTATTCCCATGTAGCCATGTTTTTCTCGCAGTTGAGAAGCACAAGCACCAATTTACCATAGGATTTTGCACTCTCTCTCTCTCTCTCTCCCTATCTATCTCTCTTTGCTGATGTCACTGTCCTTGTTGTTAAAAACACTTCTTCATACTTTGTTCTCACACTTCCCTAAGCATAAGGAAGCACTAGGAAAGTGGTAGAGACAGAGAGAAAGAGGGAACAAACAAGGAGCTTATGTTTGTAGCTTATAGCTACCTTCTAAGTTCAACAAGTCAGAAAAAACTGCCTTTGCCTTAGTTCAGGTGGGGTTCTTCTTTTCTGCTACTTATGTTAATGTGATTGTCATAAATAATGATAATAATTAAAAGAAATTATGAGCTTCTTTTTTTCTTGCATGAAAGTGAATAAAGTTTCATTATTTTTTTGTTTTTGTTTTGTCAAAGTAAACGAAGTGTTCAGTGATTTGTGAAATCATTTGTGTGTTTCTTTTTTGGTTTTGGAAACTGTTTTCTCTTTGGTGTTTGTTTATGAGTCTTTTAGAGTTTATACTGCTTTGTATAAGCTAGCTATCTCATATTTTGCCCAATTTGTTGGGTTTAATGTTTTCTTTTCGTTCTTGTATTTCACTGTTTTTGTTTCTCTGAGCTTGTAAATGTGGATGTACCTTTCAACTGTAATTGAGTGTTGAATTTCCCTTTTTAGGACTTTGGAATTTGAATATTTGGTGCTTTTTTCATTCAAACAATTCAGAATGGCAAAAACTATTCATGGTTCCATTTCATTGGTTTGCTCTCTCTTCTTGTAAAAAGTTCCATACATGACCCAAACTCCAAAAGTATTTATTTTTTATTCCTTTTTTTTATCTATTTAAATATTTGTTTGATGGCTATTGTTATTTAAGTTAGCTGGGTCTATACAGATTATTTTATTCTGCTTTTGTGCACAAGGAGTCAAAATCTGGCTCTCAAAAGGGTCTGTGGTTTTGATTTTCTAGTCCATACAAAATCTAAAGTTATTTTCCTTTTGTGTAAACAGATTACTGGTTTGGATAGCCATGAACAACAATGTTCCTGATTGGAATTTTGTGAGTGATACCTGTGTCACCCATCAAAAGAAGCCAATGGGGTGTGTGCTATTTATTTCTATATAAGCAGAATACTATTCTTGTCCCAATTAACACTGCATAAATTGTAATTGTCCATATGGTCAATTCTACAGGGTGGATCAAGAACTTGTAGAGCTCCTGTGGGAAAATGGCCAGGTAGTGTTGCACAACCAAGCACATAGAAAACCGGTTGTGAATTCGATAGCACCAAGACAGGTTCACAAAAATTTTCAATCAACATCAAGGACTAGTGAGCCATTTGGGAACTCAAGTACCTTGGTTCAAGATGATGAGACAGTCTCATGGATCCAATACCCTCTCGAGGATCCACTGGAACAAGAGTTCTGTCCAAATATTTTAACAGAATTGCCACCTTGTGAAGTTGAGTCTTATAAGCAAATAAGGCCATTTGAAGAGGGAAGGTTTTCCAAATTGGATGCTTCTAGTGCCCCTCATGTGACTGTAAGTTCACAATCTCCTACTATGAAATCCTCCTGTGTTCAGGAACTCCCAGGAATTCCTATTCCTGCTCCAAGATTCCATGTTTCTGATTCATCTCAGAAAAACAATGACTTTGGTGGATCATGCAAGGTCCTAAACTTCTCTCACTTTTCAGCACCCCTTAATGTGTCTTCAGCATCTGCTAATGCACATTTTAGAGACAAAATCACTGGAAACATGTCAAAAGGGGAGATTAGAGAGTGCTCAGTGATGACAGTTGGTTCAAGTTACTGTGGTAGCAATCACATCCCTCAAGATCCAGATGCAAGTAGAGCATCAAGCAATGGTGTTTGGACAACTACTTTATCTGCTGAGCCTGAATCTATTAGAGATGATGTTCGAAGAACAATTCCTCAGAATGAGAAAGGGAAATCAGAGATGCTTGAACCAACCGCGACTTCATCTTCTGGTGGCTCAGGTAGTAGTAGTCTTGAAAAAACTTGTTCCTTATCAACAAGAAACCAGGGCAAAAAGAGGAAAGGGATAGATGTGGAAGAATCTGAGGAACAAAGTGAGGTGAATCCTCCCTCTCTTTAATTGCCTTCATGATGAGATGCTTTTATTCTTTTTGGCGCACTGAGGTATTACTTTATGTGTAATAGGACACGGAACTTAAATCAGCAGTTGGAAACAAGGCATCTCAACGGGCTGGCTTGGCTCGAAGGAACCGTGCTGCTGAAGTGCATAACCTATCAGAAAGGGTGGGAGTTTTGGTACATTTCTTGTGAACTTAGATTTTGTTAATCTTACTCTTACCAGTGGCAGCATTGTTTTATTGATGCAGAGACGGAGAGATAGGATCAATGAGAAGATGAGGGCACTGCAACAACTCATACCTCACAGTAGCAAGGTTAGTTATCATAATGGATGTGGACTATACACTATCATAACATGTTTTGGAGGATGCATTCAGAGTCAGATATTGCTGTAATTGTAATTCACTAACTGCTATGCTTGAAAGTGATGCACTCAACAAAAATGGTGTGGATTTTGCTTAAAAGAATGAAATTTAATTGATTTCTTAAAGGAAAATGAGAATCATTACTATTAAGAGCCGTATGTAGCTCATAACATTTGTACCAGATTTTCACATAAAATAATGTGTGCAGCTGTCGAGTGAAAAAGATAAAATTCAAGTACTTGGAAATTGATTCTTCATTTTATGAGATTTAATTTTATTGGCTTAAAGACTGAGTAAGGGATGTATATGCAGACAGACAAGGCATCAATGTTAGAAGAGGCAATTGAATACTTGAAATCACTTCAGTTACAACTTCAGGTACATGTGCTATACAATATCTTGCATATGATAATTCTCACATTACTACCAGCTGAAATACACAACTTAACTTTGTTCTTGCTGCCAGGTAATGTTGATGGGATCTGGCATGGCACCAATGATGTTTCCAGGAATTCAGCACTATATGTCACAAATGGGTATGGGAATGGCTACACCTTCTTTTCCTCCTATTCACAATCCGATGCAATTACCAAGAGTGCCGCTTGATCAGTCTGTATCTGCCTCTCAGACACCAAACCAGACATTAATGTGCCAAAATCCTATTTTGGGTGCCTTTAATTACCAAAATCAAATGCAAAATCCAGCGCTTTCAGAGCAATATGCACGTTACATGGGCTATCATCTTATGCAAAATGCCTCGCAGGTAATTGCTTTCTTTCAGTAGGAACTTCACATTTTTTCCCTTCATAAAACCCCTTATGCCCTCTGGATAAGTTTCTCATAGTTTACCTATTGAGTTGAATTTTCCTTGTATCCTGGTTTTGTCTTGCAGCCAATGAATGTATTCGGATATGGTCCCCGGGCAGTACAACATAGTCAAACAATGATTACTCCTAGCAATAGCAGTGGACACATGAGTGGAGCAGCTAATACTGATGATGCTTTGAGTGGCAAAATGGGTAAGCCACTTTCATACTTCTCTTGGCTTTGGCTAACGACAAAAATGAGGATACCACATCAATTATATGGAGAAGTTACAACTTTTGCTTGTTGTTGAACAGATGGTGACAAACAGCTGCTTGTCACCTTGAAGACAGCCAATGAACCTTTTTCTACAACCACCCCCAGTGCTTTTTGACTAGGATAAGAAACAACTTTTTTTAACAATCCTTGCTCTATAATTTATTCAATTCCTTTTGGTTGATAACATTCTGCTCTGACATGTTGACTGTGAATACACTTGAGATTCTGGGTGGTGCATAGATCTCTATGGATGGCTGCACGAATTGTTCATATTACTTTCTCTGGTTCTTTTTATAAGACCCCTCCAAATTTAGTTTTTTTTCCACTTAGTTAAATGTGGTAATTTAATTTCTTGAACTTTCTCTCTTGAGGATAGGGGAAGATGACTAGCCACAATTGCCTATGTAAATTGTTGACAAATTTGATGGTACTAACTAAATTCCTTAATTCTTGTGAAGTAGTAACAAGGTCTTATATATAAGACCAGAGGTAGTATATGCTAGATTTAGATCATCATAAGTTTACATAGCATAGAACTTCTATTGAGTGTTTAACTTCAGTACCTCATCAATACAAATTAGTCGACACCATTTCATGGCATTCTACAGTTTTATATTTTATTCGTTTTCTACTTATTGAATTTTGTTGTTGAAATCCTTTTTATCTCTAGTATTCTCATGCTAAAACTTTCATTAACAGTTTTTCCTTGTCATTGTTCACAGGTTAATTAGTAGAAGCATGCTTATGTGAACCTACGGTGTACTAACAAGATAATTGCAAGATAATAGAAGCCCTTATATGCTTTCACAGTATGTCTGCGTGCTCAACTATATATACATACATACATACATACATATATATATATATATATATATATATTCCACTTGATTCATCAACAAGTTACTTATATATGAATCTGTCAGTGCCTGTACAATGTGGTCCAAACCAAAACAAAAGCAGCAACCAAAAAAAAAAGGAATAAAATGAAAATAAAATGAGTTATGAGTTCTAGGTGTGAATACCTCGAGAAAAAATCAGTACCTACCATGCGATGCTACCAAAAATTAGTAATACAGAAATTAGTTTCAGTAAGAGTGGCTACCTTAAAAGTAACACTGTTATTATTTTCATTTTATGCATAATTACTACATTAATTCCTTGGACACTGATATATGAAAGGGTCGTCCTTATTTGAGTTAAATGGAACATTATGTTTGTGTGGATTTTCTTATGCTGATGTGAATAAGCACAGCAAAGCAGGGCAATAATTAGTAGTATATGAGCCATTCATTGTCTGAGATGTAATATTTAGTCAATATGAAAGGACTTAAATTAAGATGCATCCCTAGCCTATAACATGCTACCTTTTAATGGAGATGACTTATTCAACTAGATTAGATCATCTTTTTTTCCCTACTTTTCTATCGGTTACATTTTGTCCTAGCTTCCTAGGGTGCTTGCATGACCAAAGCACCAAATTTTACCAAAAGCAATATGTTGGGTGAGTATGCATAAGTTTGAAAAGGTTAGGTGATGCATGATTAATTTCTCCTTTCTTTCTTTCAACAAGAACTCACTCCCTAAACATTTTTCTGCTGTCGTCAGATATTAATTATTCACAGGTTGAAAGCTGAACTTTATTTATTTTCCCTTATCCTGAAAAAATGCCATGAAAATGGAATATGTGCCCTCCACTTTGTGTGTGATGCTTTATCTTTAGTCAAGCTGCAAATAAATGTTATTGGAGTGGTCCCTTTATCAAAATTAAAGGTAGTCAACTAACTGCTAAAATTTGGATACCACTAAGTATTTGTACCAAGTTGTTATCTTGTCATGGGACCTCAAAAATAGACACTTGTTCAATCCATGACATGTTGCAGTAACTGTGGTCCCCTCAGAATAGCCATGAAATAATCAATACCTAAGCAACTTACATTTTAAAATCTTTGGTCATGGTTTTGTTACATATCATAATCCATACTTTATGACTCCATTTGCACAAGTCGCCTCCAATTTGATATGTTCCTTCTTCATTAGCTTCCTTTTTTTACATTCCAGGTTCCTCCACCTTTTACTTAATAGCAGTACCTGAAACATCCTTAATTGGAGGGTTTGGATGGTGGAATCAACCCTGAAAGCGCCAAGATATACTCCAAATTTGTGTAGTTTGGTGGCCATGCAATTTATATCTAATGAAGAGTCTGTTGTCTAACTTTGAGAAGTTGTAGTAGACAGGTCCTTCATTATGGGCCAGTTTTGTTCTCAGCTCTTATGTCCCATCAGGTAGAGCATTTTGCACTGTTTGTAGATCTGGGAAAGTAACTTGATGAGCTAATTTTTTTGGCTGAAATAGGCAATCATTGTGTCTGAACTTCTCACGAGAACAATTATTTTGCTCAACGCCATAAACTATTAACTAAAATCTTTAAATTGATATGTTCTGTCTGCTCTCTCTCCACTAAAAACAATACATGTCAATGAGTTAATTTCTTTCACAAACAAACAAGTAACGTCAATATGTACAATCCTGTTAAAGTGGCTCTCTTCAGACTCTCAAATGTCAAATGCGCCACATAATAGTTCTTTATACAACTTAATATATTTTTAATGTATGCTGATAGCTTCCATATGCACCTTAATTACTCAAAGAAACATAAGATATTCTTTAATATACTATTTTAGCACTTTTTTTATTATTATTAAAATATGTGGAACTCACTAAAAATTGTAGGTCTTGCTTCATGTCCAACAAGTCTCATTTGTTATTTAATAAGCTTCACTTGAATTCTATTATTGGGTGAAATTTATGTGGAACCCACCAAAAAAAATATGGGCTTAACCTCATATTTAATTAGTCTTTTTATTATTCCGTGAGTTTTACATGAATTTCACCCGTACTGAAGAGTATGTTGAAAAAAATGTTAACAGTGTATTTCTAATATGTCTTCTACAATTTGTATTTAAACTTGCTCTTAGTGTAAAATCGGCCTAGTTATAAAGGCAAGAGAGATAAACAAAAGGGCATGAAATAAAGGCATTAAAGAGTAACTTTTTTTGAAAGACAAGTTTTCAAGGTGGGGAAACATGATATCTTGATTGGTTTTAACTTTCATTCTCATCTTGCACTTTAAATCGTATGCCCTCTTGCATAGGTCGAGTTAGTGATATGACATTCTTATCTTCAGTTCTTGACACAGCCATTGGTTTAAGTTGCTTTTAGAACAGAATTCCCACAAAGCTTTTTCCTTTTTCATAAGGGGGTGGGGACTTTCCCTGCTTGTAGTTGAACTTCAAAATGCCATCAAATCCCACCACCATCTTGTTTCTTTCCATATTCTCCCAATCAATTATCACAAATTTGATTCCATGTTCACGAGTTCCGATCAATTTTTTCATGAAAAGAGAGAATGTTTATTGTTACTTTTTTGTGTCTATTGTCATTCTTATTTAATCAATTTTTATTTAAAATATCATTCTTGTTCTTGGTTGATCAAATCAATCATAAAAGATATTTTAGAAAAAACAATCACTTAGTTAGGAGTAACAATAGGCATACAAGAGTGATAATAGCCTCTCCCATGAAAAGAACCTGAATTTTAATTTATTTATTTATTGTTTTTCTCCTAAACATTGTCACATCCGAATGAGAGATTATGGTATATTTTTTCAAGATAGTAAAGTTGTGTGAAACATGAATTAAAGGAATGCCAACAAAGAAAGAAGGTAAAGATGGGACCCAAGATGAAGATCTAAACAAAAATGAGATAGATATAATTAATTTAAGCCATCCAAATTGGTTGTATATAGACTATTCTTTTCCTCTCTCTCTCTCTCTATACCCCACACCCATCTCTTTCTTGAAGTGCCAAGTTGGAAAAGGACCGATATCAACCCTCACAAAGATGCATATTTTTTTTTTTGGGTGTGTAAAAGATTATGTTTGAGCTTATTTTATATCCACAAACTGAATTTTAAAAAAAAATCACTTTATTGTCTCTATGATCACTATCGAATCAACAACTAGAATCTTCATACCCCACATAGTTAAATTAACCAACTACAATATCAAAATGTAAGAATTGGAAGGTTTTACTTAATCATTGGCCTTCTTTCTCCCTAATGATGTTTTAATTGTTAAATCAATCAGAAGGAATGACTTTTGCAACTGAGTCATCACTCAAAACAGGAATTTCTGTTAAGCAACTTAAGCTTAAGGCATAGTCAACTTATCTTTGTTTCATTTTCAGATAAAGTTATATATTGAATGGTGAAAAAGTAGTAGGATTCTTTTACATAAAGTGGAGTGCAACTTTGTTCCAAAACATGCAGTGCAATAATTTTGTAAAAACACACGTCCAAAATTTATTGGATATCTATAAATTATAAAAATAAAATAAAATAAAAAAGAAAGGATTTGACAGAAATTAAGGTAGTGTTAATTACTTCACTTCCCGTGAGTTTAACATTTAAGGAGTGAAAAAACACCTTTAACAAATATTTTCATCATAGTTATATTATCAAAGGTAATCTTAGAGATTCTAAAGGATATAAATCTCTTAAAGGGAAATCATTCCATAATTCCTCAACTATTAAAAATAAAGTGGAAAAAAGTAAGCCACTCTAAAATTTTAAAATGCACTTCAGAGAAGCATAGTAAGTAGTCAATAATCCTGAATTTCTTTCAAATTTTCAATCAAAGTGTGCTTCCCAAGTAGAAGTCTTAACTAAGTCATCAGTGTTTCATAACTTCTTTGGATAAATTTACTTCAAAGCTTCATTTTGCAACATTTGCTGCAAAAGAAAGAGATAAATAAGATCAATGTTTAAGTACAATTGATATTAGTTACTAAATAGAGTTAGTTACTTGATTGAATGTAACACTTTGTCGCCCATTAGTCACAATAGCCACCATTGGAATGGCTTCTCTTGATGGTGTTGATTGATTCAAGTGTAGTTCTTGTGTTTTTCTCACTTGTGATATTCTTCTTGGTAAACCTTCCTTTATTTCTCTTCTTCAACTTTCTCTAGCTTCTCAAATGGCTGTTGAGCTAAAAATAGTCATGTCTTCTCCATTTTATTCTTTTTACTTCAATTTCACTCTCATTCAAGGAGGATAAATATTTTTTTTAATTTTTTAAATATCTGAACAAAATAAGTATTAATAATATGCTTTCTAATATACTTTTTCAAAATTCACATGAATTTCATAATTTTATAAATTTTAATTAACAGTGAAGAGTTTGCCACTGTTAACATTTTAAAACATAATGAGCAATTTCAACTTTTTGTATATTCCTTCATTTTATTTTTTCCTCATTGACAAAAACCCTCAAAATAAAGGGGTAGCATACAATATGAAACCCAAAAGTGCTCTTCTTCCTTGTCACTCCTTTCATTCCAACAACATGAGAATTTGCAGAGATTAGTCAGAGCAAAACCAAACAAAAAAAGAATAGGAGGTGGGGTTATTATAGGGTAGTCTTAGGGGTGTTTGCCTGATCTGTTTAGGACTTAGGGGTCCCTCTTAGTCCTTTGTAGCCTCCCAATGATTTTCTTGGTGACCCATCATCTCATCTTCTATAGGTATTATTTAGACTTGCATGTCAGAGCTTGCAGCCCTTCATAAATTGGCAAATAATACAAGTTCCCAACCAAACCAACATGGAATGGCCAAAATGTGCCTATCTTATTTGGCTTCCACTTCCTTGTCTGCCTATATATATATATATATATATATATATATATATATATATATATATATATATATATATATATATATATATATATATATATATGCCTTTTAGATACTCTTCACAGTTCAACAAATTTCACTATTATACCACTTGTTTGGTATGGATAAGGTCTGATAATATAAAGCATAATTGAATTTTCAGCGTTGAGTGTAACTATTTTAAAGTTATATATTTTGTTATTTCTTTTTATAAAGCATACTCAACTTAAGTTATATAGATTGATAAAATAATTAAGTTGTTTTTAAAATCTAAAATATACCAATTTTATCTTAATTTAATATCAGTAAATTTAATTTTATTATTAACATTTTAATTTTAAAAAATACTCCTTCTTTAGCTAATTTTAGTTTACGATTTTACCAATTCTTTTTAATAAAGGCAAATCTATAAGAATTATAATATGATTTAGAATACTATTTCTTTTTTGTTTTTACATAATACTTTATAAAATTGATTCATATGTATATATAATATTTAAATAAAAATATAAAATAGTATAAAATATAATAAAATTATTTTATTTTATTATTTATATATTTTTTGTTATCAATCTATACACAATAATGATGTTAATTATTGGATAAAATTTTTAAAAAAATTAATATAAATAATTTAAAATTTAGGTTGAATAAATATTAATAATTAAAATTGTATATAAATTTATATTTATATATATATATATAATAAAAGTACAATTACGCCAATTATATATTTTTATAGTGTCTCATGTATGAACTATTTATATATCATGTGACTTTTAAAAAAAATGTAAATTATATTTTATTTTTTATCATTCATGATAAACTTTAATAATTAAAATTTATTATTTTCACTTTCACATAAAAAAGTTTTCTTATTTAATATACTGACTCAATTTAAGTAAATTTATGAATTAGTCCTTATAAAAAAATAATATAAAAAATAAAATTTCTTACATAAATTAAAAATGACTTATTTCTTAAAATTTTAGAGAAATTAAATAAGAGTAACTTCTAAAAAAATAAAAAATAAAAAATTATAAATTAATTTTAATTTATGAATTTTTTTATTCATATTACTACTTAATTTTGTACTTTTATAAATACTTATAAAGAAGAGTAACTTCTAAAAAAATAAAAAATTATAAATTAATTTTAATTTATGAATTTTTTTTATTCATATTACTACTTAATTTTGTACTGTTATAAATACTTATAAAGAAGTTTATGCAAATTAAATCATTATATATATGTCCATATTTGTTGGGTCAAGATTTCTTTTTTACGTAATTATATTTTTTTATCTCTCTATATGTGTAATTTTGGTTTTCTTAAATTTAATTACTTGTATTTAGTTCTTCTAATTTTTCAAATATTCAATTAAAGTCATTTAGCTTAAAATTTCATTCAATAATTTAATAAAAATATAATAAAAGTATAAATTTATTAATTTATATAAATAAAAAAATAGTATACAAATATTAAAATAAAAATATAAAATATAATATAATAAAAATGTTAATTTTAGAGTGAAAAATTAATTTAAGCTTTAAAAAATTATAATCATCCGTATATTAAAATATAACAATTTAGAAAGCTATCACGAGAAGTTTTATCAACAATGTTCAAGAATCTAAGGCACAAGCTTATGATTTTTTTGGTCTGATTTCTGAAGCCCAATGCTCTTAAACTCATTTATTCGTTAGCCTCTATTGAATATAACATCTTCATGTATTTGGGCCTTTTCTTTTGACCCAAATGAAATACGAAAGCCAATGTTTTTTCTGACCCAAATGATTCATTGATACATAATTGAAAAGTTTTCTTCTCAAACCATGTTAAGCCCAATTTATATAAACTTGTAAAAAAAAAGATTATAGGATAAGAAAATAAAATAATAAAATAAATCAAACTTTTCATATTAGTTAAAATGAATTGTAACAAATCTAAAGGTCGTACTACTTTGCATTTAATATTATTGTAAACTATCAAGACAAAACTCTAATTTTAATTAATAAAAAGTATCAACAAATGAATTTTACCTAACTTTTGTCTTTTATTATACTACATTGTTACGTAGAACATGATTTTTATTCTTTCTTGAATCCATTATTCTATTTTGTATTCCCTAAATCTCAATTGTTTACCATTTATTTGATGTTTTGGTTATTCTTTCATTTTATTTTTTTTATTATTCTCAAAGTTTTGATATACTGAGGGTTCATTGCCACCCCAAAAAATCATTCCATGGAATATTATAACTTTATGTCCAATGTTTTGTAAACCATTCGAACTTATCTCATTTTAAATTTGACAAATTCAATCATCTAGCAAGGCTTTTAAGCCTCTAAGACATAATTAACAAGGTAATTAAAAACTTGTTTTTCATTGACTCTAATTGCTAGGAAAGTTGGTGTATTGTGATAGAAACATTCAAGGACCAAGACCTACTTATTGGTTTACTAATGCAAGGGTAGGGAAAATTTTGACGAAATTCCATTATTTATACCATCTTTGATGCTATCATATCGTGTATAAATAGGTCTAATCATTGGTGACTTGCATGCTTACGATTTGGGTACGGATAAAATATTGGCTTAATATAGGATATGCAAGAGATTTGCATTCACTAGTATAGAAGTAAAGAGTAATGTTGATAGTAGTTCATTTGATGGTTTAAGTGTGTATGTGGGTGAGTTTGCATATGATTTCAATGATTATGCTGTTGACATTTTTATCCTATTAATATTACTGACATTATGGATACTTTTAATGTGATGTCATTTCTGAAGACAACTAAGACAGATAAATGTTGCTACTAGAAAATTGTCTGAGTTATGCATTTTAGATAGGGATGCACCTTTTCTTTCCTTCATTGATTTATTTGGCCATTTTATGCATTTTGTGATGCATTCTTATGACAATTCTACTTGTCTCACACTTAGGATAATTATGATTTCAGTGCATGTGCTAACCATTAAACTTATTGATTCGTAGTCTTACGAATTCTATAGTAGTTTACATAGGTCTTTGTTGGGAAAAGAAGAAAAAAAATGTCACATTTACCCCTTAAAAATTACCCTTATAACAGAGAAATAAGATAAAACAATCACACAAGAATATAACGTAGAAACTCCAAAAACTAGAGAAAAAGAAAAAACTATAGCCGTTGTCTAATGACAACTAGATAATGACACTATGTGAAAATTTTTACAACACATAGACTATTTTCCCTTATCCCAATTACACTCACACTCTCCAAAGCAAGTAATTAAACTAAACCTCACAACACTCCAATACAAGAGTATAAGAAAAGTCAAATACAAGCTTAAAGTATTTCTGACTGGGGTGCATTGATACCATGGACCCAAGTCCATTATATAGCCTTTTTCACTCACTTCCTTATTCATCTCAGGCGATGTGGGATTTCTTTCAACATACCTTAAACAATATGAGATTTTCAAAATGTACTATTTTCATCAATCCCAACAATCTCCACCATGATTAAAATAGACACATATTCTGTTTTCATTGCCTACACTAGCAATCATTGTCTATACCGACAATCATACTCCACCATAAAGAGTATACTCACTTGGAATTAAACCACTCCAAGAATTTTTTTTTCACCGCACATCCTGCATCAATGCGAACTAATGCTTGTGTACACTTACCGCATACCTTGCATCAATGTTAGCCAACGCCAGTGTATAATTACTACACACCTTGCATCAATACTAACCAATGTCCATGTACATTTACCACACACCTTGCATCAATGTTAGCCAACACCCATGTGTAATCACTGATCCTTGCATCAAATTTCTCTATATCACACCTGACAGCACTTGCAAATGACACTGTAGCTTCAGCAACCAGGGATGATTCTCCAACAATAAAGAATTAATCTTTTTTGATGTAGAAGATCAGACTAAGCTGCAACCACAGAGCATACTAAGAATATCCTACCGAACCATAAGTTCTGATACCACTGTTGGAAAAAGAAGAAGAAAATGTCACATTTATCCCTTGAGAATTACCCAATCACACAAGAATATAACATGGAAACTCCAAAAATCGGAGATGTGAAAATTTTTACAACGCATAAACTATTCTCCCTTGCCTCAATTACACCAACACTCTCTAAAGTAAGTAATTAAACTAAACCTTACAACACTCCAATACAAGAGTATAAGAAAGGTCAAATACAAGCTTAAAGTGTTTCTAACTAGAGTGCCTTGATACCATGGACAAGTCCATTATATAGCCTTTTTCACTCACTTCCTTGTTCATCCGAGGCGATGTGGGACTTCTTCTAACATACCTTGAACAATATGAAATTTTCAAAATGTACTATTTTCATCAATTCCAACAGTCTTAACATAGACCCTATATGTTCTGTATGTTAATAAAGTTGTTGTAATTGTTGATGTCTTCATGTTTCTCAGTCATCTCCATTAACCAGCAAACTAGTCACAAATTGAGGCATGACCTTATTTACCATCCATAAAAGCTACATCATTTAGATATGGGTATGGAAAGAGATCATGCCTTCCAGAAAAAATAAGATCCCATTTGGTTATGTGAAAAGATAAAGAAAAAAATATATATTATAGGTTCACATTTGATTTGATTTATCCAATTCAGCACTAAAAAGGTGCAAAAAAGAAGAAAAACTTATAATAACAACTAAAATGTCTTTACATTTTGTTTTATATTATAAAAGTAAAACAAACATTTTAATGCAATTGTGGTTTTTTTTTTTTTTCATTTTAACTTTCTTTTACTCATTTTCTCTTTCTTATTTTTTCTCCAAATATTTTTCATTCACAACCAAACAATGGTTACTTGATCACCTTAGAAAAAGAAGGCATGGTAACAGATGAAGCCAAGACAGACAATTATAGCCACGGATTGCTTTTAGGATTAAGATTCTTCATTCATTCTTCTTCTCTGCAGAAAATATATTTATGGTAAATTTTATAGTAATCTAAGAAATAAGGGATATTACTCTCTTTTATGTAGAATAATCATGACTGCTAATTTTATTAGTTAAATTAATAATTTATTTAAAAAATATATAAATATTTTTTAATATCTTAATATTATTTAAAAAGAGTATTTAATGCTTCTTAAATTTAATAATACCGTAATAAGCATTTATATTTATCAGTGATATAGAATTTAGCTATTCTTATAATTTTAGCTCATGTTGTCACTTTTTTAGATACCCTTTGATTTACTATGATGATACATTAAGATATTTTTCTAAAAAGCTCATGTTTTTAATGGTCTCTAATGATTTTTAATGGTCTCTAATGAATCACAGTTCCATCAAGCTGTCCACGTTCACAAAAGTAATAATAAATGAAAACCTGTTTACATTAAAAGCAAATGCAACTTACAATTAGTGACTATGCCCACTAACAATTAACAAATATTAAAGTCATGCATATATTTTTTTTAAGACCAATTTTACAGGTAAAGTATTTCATAGGTTTCTTATCAGCAACTTACATTGCACTGTCCAAATATATTAAATAATAGTAATAATAATTGTAATTCATCCGTAATTATAATATTTAAAATCACATAAAGAAAAAAATATTCAAACAATATTAATATAGATTGATGATATTTTTTTAATCATATACTTTTTTTATAGAACATTATCTTATTTGAGTCAGATAAGATTACTATGACCAACAAAATTTTTTTTCTAAGTATTTAAAATAGGATAATGATATGATTAACAAATTTTTCTATCTAAGTATTTAACATATCATGATGATATAAAAGTATTGTGATTTATGATTAATTTTTTTCTGTATCTTTTTCTACTTATGTCTTTTGAAACATGTATTTATAACAATTAAAAATCTCAAGTAAAGTAGAGGAAGTCCATTTAAAGCAAAAAAAAAATTCCGAGTTCTATTTAATAATGCTTAAGCTTAAATTTGAGACACTTGGCATTCACAGTACCATATTTCAACATTATTTTTAAGAATATAGGAGTCAATTCTGATGGGTCTTAAACAATTGGAATAATAAGTGCCACGCATGTCAACAATGTGATGGTCATAATTTTGTAAATATTTTATTTCTTTTCAAATCATATTTTTAAATATTATTTAAGCAATCGTAAAATTTTTTTTATTTAAAAAAGTTTACACATAATGTTAATCTACATAACAATGATTTTGGGGGGAACTACTTCAAAACGCGGCTTTTAAAAAATTTATGATTACACCATTTTCAAAAATTGCCTTGGAAAGTTGATCTCTCTGAAATTGACTTCTCATTGTATTTATAAATTAATGCATTTATAAATATTAGAGTATATTTTAAAATATAAAAATGCATTAATTTAGTAAAAGTCCACATAAATAAACTGAATAAAATAATATTTTGTGATAAAAATAAAAAACCAATTCAATAAAAATTTTAACTATTTATCATAATATTTTATATCATTTAATATTAAAATAAGCCACAATAACCAAAATTTAAAAACCAAGCAATTCCCATTTTGATCCAATTTCCTCCAAGTTAGAAAAAGCTTTATTTTTTATATTTTACTAATTCCAACTTGATCTCCCTCTTTTCCTCCCTCTAACTAAGTAAAAAAGGTAAAAGAAACCAAATCTTTTACTGCATAGAAAGCAAGCATCATAAATTAAAGTTTCAAATTACCATTTTCTTATCTATCTCGACAAAGAAATGAAAAAAAGATTGTACATCAAAGCATTCCAAAAATAAAATAAATGAACATAATGTATTCTAAAGATATATACCATTCTTCCTTTTCTATTTATTATATGTGTCCCACATGCACACTTTCATGATTCTATTACTATATTTGTATCATTGGCTCATGGTAATTGAATGAAATGTATGCCAATTATTTTAACATAAGGGCAAATGTTTATTTTTAGAATTGTTTTCGTTAGTACAACTTTTTATCTAATAAAATATTAACTATTATTATAAATACTAGCATATCATCCATGTGTTACATTGTAAGATTAAATAAGATAGTGTTAGCAAATCAAACAAATTAAAAATTAGTCCACAAAAGGCAATGGGAGTAACCAGAAACATAGTTTTAAAAGGTTCTAATTGTGAGCTGATTAAAATAATGATATACCAAAGATTTGACATATAATAATACTAAGTTTAAATTAAATCAGTAGACTCAATATTTAATAGGCATACGTTAAAGACAAAGACAAAAGTTTTAAGGTTTAATTAAATGTTTGGTATGTATAAAATTATACAATTTCAACTAAATTTTTTTAAATATTTTTCATAAAATATAATTCTTACTTTTTTTACATAGTATTATTTTTAATTTCTCCGGTTAACGTGATATAATGAAAAACTTATTTTAAAATTTAATTTCAAATGTAATAAATTTTTTCTTTTTAGGAATAACAAATTTATTTGATATTCTATTTTAAAATAATTTAAATATTATGTTCTAATAGGATAAAGCATATCAAATGTTTAATACATGACAACGTTACACTAGAACTATATTAGTAAATTCGACATTTAACATATGAAAATTAATAACATAAATTAATTTTTTATTCACTTAATTTGTTAAAGATTAAATTTTAAAAAAAGTATTTAGAAATTAATTTTAAATATAATAACCATTATTTTTTAAAACCAAAATCTTATTGAAATCCTTTAAAAATTTACACCAAACTATCTGTCAAGATTTATGTTTGAATTTTATTAAATTAAGTCGAAGAAATATATGCAAGTTGAAGTTAGATAAACTTGTTCTTACACTTCAGGTAATATTTACGACTTTTAATGGGTTTTCTTTAAAAGAAAATAAAATATAAAATATAAAACTTAATATATATTGTAATTTGCACATAAAATTACTCTATCTTAATATAACTTATGCTCAAGTAGGGAGTACGTTAATCATGAGCCCGATCTTGCTCAAGTGTGTAAAACATTAAATCGTCCAAACTTTATGCGACTTATGCTAGAACGTAACTATGCTCATGACTAACACGCTCCATGGTATGATGCTGCCAAATATTGTATAAAATAGAAATTTTGTGTTACTTCAATTTGCAAAAAGCTAAAAATAATTACTTTGGTAAATGTTTCAAGTGTGAACAAATTTATAGAACCACAAAATCTTAATTGTTACAATGATAATAACTAAATATGTATAAGATTAAAAGAATTAGTAATCAAATGAGATTTACTTGTTTAAAATAATTATTTTATATTTTAATGGCTTAATTATATTTTTTTTTTTGTCTCTGTAAGGTTAACATATTTTACGATAAATTTTTATAAATTTTTTTATTAAGATTTAATTTTTAAAAAGTTATGATTTAATCGTTGCTGTCAATTCTTCTCTGTTAAGTATTAAGCTAGCAGATAGAAAATTAACTCAATACTGTCATTAGTATGTCACGTTATTTATTTTATAATATTTTATTATTTAAAATAAATATTTGTAAAGAAGTCTTTGAGTATACTTTACATATTTACAAAAAAGTCTTTTTCTTCCTCCCTAACATCTCCTCTTCAGCGACAGTAGCCCCACCTCCCCTTATCCCCATCCTCCATAGTCACCCCTACTCTCTCTCCTTTTCTACACCCCCACCCAACTTTCTCGTATTCCCTCCCCTTCCTCTCCCACTCTTTCCCTATTCCTTTGCCCCCACCCTTACCTAACTTTTACCCCTACTCGCAACCTTCACCTTCATTGTTAGCCCTACTCTCTCCCCTTTCCTACACCCCCACCCAACTTCCCTGCAGTCCCTCCGCTTCCTTTTTCACTATTTCCTCATTCTTGTACTTTTATTCTTACCTAACTTTTACCCCTACTTGCAACCTTTACTATTACTTGCAAATCCAAACTTACTACCAACCCAACCCCATCCCACAAATAGATATTGGCACTCCATAATTTCTTCATTCTCAAGGACCAATTCTCAAGGGCACAACCTATTGGTGAAATTTGAACCTTGACGCTCCTTGTGTTATATGAATAGCAAAAATAAGAAAATGAAAGAGATAATATTTGGGAGGAATACTGCATGTTTATTCAAAGAAAAAAAAACCTTTTAAATAGGCTATATAGTAAACAAAGCAATCAGAAAGCAACTAAAAAAATACGAAACTAACTCCTAAAATATTGGAAAGCATAAAAACTTAAATCAAATACTAACTATTGTTGTAGAATAGGTCGTAACAAAGCTAAAAATATCTAACACGTTGATGCTTCACCTATTTTCAATAACAAAGTGGAATTTGGTCAAAGTTTTATTCAATCAAAAAATACATATTTGTAACTATCTTTTAAGAACTTAATAAAATATAACACAATCATAAAATACATATTTAGGAGGGGGTGAGGTAAGGGAGAAGGGGAAGGGATTGGGGATAGGGTAAGGGGAGGGGAGGGGAGGAGTTGGGGTGGGTGGGGTAAAGCGAAAGGGGTGCAAGTGCGGGTGTGGTTTGGGGGTAGGGTGAAGGAGTTGCAGGTGTTAGGTTCATGTGTATAGTTCATGAAAAATCTACACCAACAATTTCATGTAGAGAGGATATTTAATTATACATTATAGTGCACACAAAAAAAGATGTAGTATTAAGTGAGCCCCACTATTCGAGTTATCCAAGCTTTCTCATGGCACTAACTTTGTATACAAAACAGAGGTTAAGGTAAGTGCTTTGAAGCAGGCCACATAAAGTATTAAATAAAAACAAAAAAAATTGTTGGCAAATAAGATGAGTATGAGAGGTGTGAGAGGGGAGGAGTGAGGTTTGGGCTTAGAGGAAGAGGTGGGGTTAGAGCTAGGTGTGAGGAGGGCAGCGGAGAAGGTGGAGTGGAGAAGAATATGGACCCTTTTGCAAATATGTTAAATATGTTTAGGGACTTTTTTTTGTAAATATCTATTTTAATTGATAAAATATAAAATAAATGATGTGGCATGATACGTGGCAGTGCTGAACTGATTTTCTGCTGTCAGATTAACACTTAACAAAGGAGAGTTGACAACAAGAATTAAATTCTAACTTCTTAACTTTTCAAGGACTCATTTCTAACAAAAAAATTTATACGGACTTATCGCAAAATATGTTAATTTTACAGGGACTAAAAAAATAATTAAGCCTATTTTAATTTATGTTTTACTTATAATTATTAGTTTAATTTAATCAGCATAGTATTTTGTAATTTAATTTTATTATAAAACATAAAATTATTTTAGTAGTTTAACATAAGTTATAAGATAAAATATAACTTCATCTAATCCTTTGTACTAGGCATTAAACAATTAACTCACCTAATCCACGATTTTAACCTCATCTTGTGCTAGTTTTTAGCACTTATTAGAAGTTATATAGTGTCTATGATGGAGTATTTGTTAATGTGCATGTTTAGTGTTAACGCCTAAAAACACATATATCATTTTTTATAGGAAGAATGCACAAATATACTTGAAAATGTGACATTCTAGTCAATATTGTGAGTAGATGATCCAATTATTAGTGGATGCATGAATGATTATACAAAATTTTACGGCTATAATATTTTGACATTGTGCAAGATATGTTTGGAATCATTGTGACATGAAGTAATATGAAAGGAAAATATGTAAACCTTTTGTGGTTTAATATAAATTTCTAAAAGTTGACAAAAATTAAAATGCTAAGTTGGAGATAAAATTACGCTACACTCAAACATACTGTGTACAATTAATTGTTGCATTTTTGTTTGTAGACAAATGTGATGTCGGTGCTCATCTTAAATGATTATTACATCTAAATAACTTGCACAGGTGTAGAACTCTTAGTTGAGATATAAAATTTCAACATTCTTAAATTGGTCATTATGTCATTTTTACAAATTCAATATTATAGATAAAGATGGATGGTTATTAGACTTTTTATAGCTTGAGCTGGTATAATGTGCGTTGTACTGAAAAAGAAATTGCTCGGTTTCATATGTAAAAAAAGTAAACCAAATACCTATTCGGCCTAGTTTGATCGAATACTTAGTTATCAAGATTACAAGGTAATTGACTCAATTAAGAATAATAATCAGAGTATTATCAACGTTAACTAAAAGACCAAAATCAAAGCTGACTCAACAGGCCCATTAGCCCATAATAATGACTATAAAGGAAAGGTAGGAAATACAGGTAAATGGTTGACTTTCATTATTAAATAGTATTTATTTCTCAGAACCGAATCCTGACTTTAGCATTAGAGTGCTTTTTACAGGTACCCTCCCTACGTCAGCAACAGTCAGAGAGTCATCATCACAAATCAGAAACTTAAATATTAGTGTTTCTCAAGCAAAAACATGTGTAATCTGCAGTATTTTCATCAATTTTCACTAGAAGTATGGCAAATGAATATAAATAATTAATATTTTATATAAATAATTTAATATTATGTAATTTTTTATGAAAATCAATCAATGATAAGTAACAAGAGATTTGGAATGAGGAAAGAAATAACGTTCTTTAAAAGAGAATGAAAAAAATTGACATCATTTTAATATCCACATATTATTTAATAAAAAAAGTTAACACTATTGTAATAAAAATTATTAGTTAAATTGTACTATTTGTGATTTGATAATATTGAAAAAACTAACAAATCTGAATAACATTGAAAAAACTAAACAATGATATTATAATCATGTTACAGGAAATCCAATATTGAAGATAATTTAAAAAATTTACAAGATTAAATTAAAATCATATGACATAATAATGACCAAATTTACATTTTAACAAAAAAATCTTGAAAAATCCCCACTAAATTTTTAACGTCACATTGGCACTGATGATGGTCTTTTACTTTTGGCTCTCAGGTTTTAATTCATGAGCCCACCTGGCCAGTGATGCTAACTTCGTCTTTGCCATCAACACTTTTTTCCATCACGTCAGTCTCCTATTTTTCTAATTACAACAATGCCATCTCTTGGTTACCTCAAATCTTAATTTTCAAAATAAAAATTTATTTTGTAAATTTAAAATTAGATTTTATAAAATAATTTAAAATATTTTATATTGATAAAATTTATTGTTCATTTTACAAGAGATTATAACAATAATATTTTTTTACTAATTCCACATATAACTTTAAAAATAAAAAGAAATTTATTTTATAATTATTCATGAAAATAAAAGATTCTCAAACTAAAAAGACTTTAAAATTTTCAAAATATCATATATTATTGTATAGTCATTTTTTATGTAAATACATTTTCTTATCTTAAGTATCATCGATGGATAATTAATATCAAATATTTACTTCTAAAATTATTAATGAAATTTTAAACTAAAAGTTCACACCTTAAAGTAAAAATATTTCTTAAATTAAATAATGTTAAAATTAAAAGAAATTAAAGTATAATTATATTAACTTTAAAGGTATAAAATATAACTTTCAAAATAAAAAATATTATAGTTTAAGTTTACTTCTCAAGATATATTTATCATTATTTTGTGATTAAAATTAGTCCAATAATTTACATCAACAAATATTATTTTTTATTATTAAAATTATTGAGACAAAATTTTAGTTTAAATAAAAATACTTAAAAATTTACAACTAAAATCTGTCCTTTACTCGCACGTTTATCATGTTTCGTCTGTCATATTTATTGTTTGGTAGATTTTATTTAAAACAAATAAATGAAATTATCCCAAAGATTATCGTAGCGCTTTAAAAAGGATATATAACTTAAATGAGTAGAAATAAAATAGAAAGTGAAAGAAAAAACTCTCTTTACTTATTTGAATGAGTAAAAAGGTCAAATAATTGTATGAGATATATTCTTATAATAATAATAATACATAATTAAATTTAATAAGAAAATTTAAAATTTTAAGTATTATATTTTTTCTAGATATTCATAATTTATAATTTTTTAAATTATTTTAAAACTTGTCTGATACTAAAAGAAAAAGAAAAATTATAGGTCCTTTTCACTATTCATTTCGCATCTAAGAATGATTGAAATGTTTTGTAGGATTCACTCTCTTCCTTTTCTTTCTACTTACTAAAATACAAAATATCTATATAAATTAAAACTTCATATTTGTTACTATAAAATCATTCCTTTTAATTTCTTTCCTCTTAAAATCACTTCATCTATTATCATAAACTTTGAGAGTAAAAACTCGTTAATAAATTAAATTAATGATCAATCATTTGTATTATAAATAATAATATTCATATAATAGCTTTATTTTTTAATATATTTTATCTTAATCTTTATTTATAAAAAATAAAATTATTTTTTTCATCCTTTAATTTTAAAATAAAATTTATTTTTATTCTCTAACTTTTTTTAGTTCATTTTAGTCTTCTAATTTTTTAAAAAATTTTAATTTTATTAAAGTTTCTAATTCCGTTAAAAAGTTTTTTTGTTTTATGTCACGTATAATGTGTTACTTTTTATCATCATCTTTTTCAAATTTCTGATTTAGTTTTTGGCAGCTTTTTTTTTTACTTTTTCCTTCCATTTTCATCTTTTTATATTTAAAATTTTATTTTCTTGTCACTAACACAAAATACCGATCACCAAATCCTAAATCATGAATAACCTAACTTTTTAATATCTATTTTTTATTTCTAGTAAACGTCAAGCCTTCTACAAGAATACTTTGTTATAGAAGTTTAAAACATAATTTGAAAATAAACACATACTACTGGAGATGAAAAATGGGTATTGATTTGTTTATGGTTTGAGATTTGAGGGTTAGTGTTTGGTGTTAGTGACAAAAAAATGAAGTTTTGAGTATAAAAAAATGAAAATGAAAAAAGAAGTGAGAAAAAAAGCTATCAAAAATTATATTGAAGATATGAAAAAGAAGACGGATAAACAGTAATGTATACTTGATATAAAACGACAAAATTTTCTAACGGAGTTAAATCTTTAACATAAAAAGACTTTTTTAAAATTTTTTTAAAAATTAGAAGACTAAAATAAACAAAAAAAAATGACAAAAGTAAATTTTATTCTAAATTTAAGAGACAAAAAAGAGTAATTTTACCTTTATAAAATACTATATTATGTTATTAATTAAAATTTTCTTCTAACATATTTAATTACATGAAAGTTATTTATTATACTTTTGTTATTATATTGTTGTTTCCCAATAGAAGAAAAGTATAAGTTAAAATATTAATAAATTATAAAATTTAATAATTTTTATATTAAACATGACAAAATAAATACATTATTGTTGTATTTGTTTTTTATAAAATTTTTTATATTGAAGTACTGTGAGTGGAGATAACTTGAATATTAAATTTCTCCCATTCCGTACGCAAATTTTTTTTTTTTCATATTGTACACGTTTCTTATTGGCAACTCAATTAATTATAATACAGGTTTTGACAGAATAAAGTAAATGAATATGATATTGCTCATGTGGTCCATGTATTTCTAAAAAATAAAATAAATAATTTCATATACATATATTTTTTTAACTTTAAAGGTTTTCCAATTAAAAATAAAATATAAAACCACTGATTAATTTACAATTAATAATTTATTTTCAACGGAAGTTAGATTAAGTATATGCTTAATTTCTTATATTATATAATTTTTCAAGTTTCAACTATAAGTAGATAATTTTGATAGAAAAATTATCCAATCATAAAAACGTACTTTTTGTTTAGTTGTATATAAAAACTTACGTTGTCGAAATAATTAATTCAACTAAAATGATATTAAAATCTTTATAATCACGTGTTCTAGAATTTAATCACCCTAAACTAAAAATACCTTTTTTTCAGAAAGTGAATTTTTAGATCATTGTAATCTTATTTATTTTCAATTTGAATTTAATCGTTTTAAATTTTGACATCCTATACAAATAAAGAGCATGTTTATTGATTTCAATAATTTATTTTAATATATCTTTTTAATTTTAAAAGTTTTATCTCTTTAATTTAATATTATAATAACATATTCATCAATAATAATAAAAATATCTAATTTTGTTTTCATTTTCATAAATTTTATTTAAATTTAAAAGTAACTATGCGACACGCTTTCAATATTTTTATTTAAAAAATTCATTTTAATTTAAAAAATATCACTACTGCAATACAATCAAAATTCTAAATTTCCTTTTTCGTCTAAAATCAATAATATCACAGTAAATATTAAATAGATTAATCTTTTATTGATTTGTGTTACTAATGCATTGTTTACGTTTCAAACCAAAAATTTCCATTACTTAAATTACTCATTGTAAATAGTTAATTACTTGAGCAATTTCTTAAAATAAAATAGCTTTTTCCATAATTTAATAGTTTCTGGTGCAGTATAAACAAATGTACTATTTTTTATTATAAAATAAGATCAATTTACTTGATTTGTATCTCGATATGATATTGGGGAAATTTTTATGTGTTTTTTTTAATTTTATATTAAACTTTCTTATAGTTAAGATTGTTAAAAGGGACTATTCAACTCATTTAGATTAACGAATTGAGGGTCCTAAACTATAGTTTATCGAACAAAAGACAAATTTGAATTAAATTTAGCTTATAAATATGGTGTTCAAGCTAACGTAAGAGACATAAGAGTTAGTATAGTTGAGCAACCTCATTTTAAGTAAGAGTTCTACTTAGAGTTCAAGGATCTTATTTCTTGTTATGAAATACAAGTGAAAAAAAAATATATCTTTTACTTCAATTAAAAACAACATTTAATATTAGTTGGTAAATCACTATAAATATATGTGATGTAGTAAGTGAAAAGATTTTACATTGTTTAATCAATATAGAAAATATACATATTCTATATGAGTTTCTTAACCATCTAATATAGAAAGTGTTATTTCTATTAATGTATTTATTATTTTTTTAGTTTCTTCACAACATTTATAAAGTTGATTTTGAGCAAATTATCTAAGTAAACCTTAGTAACTTCAACCTCACATTTCAAAACATTTGACTTTCAATAAGAACTTATTTTCTTTTATCAATCAAACATCTACCTTTCTAATACAATCTATTTACTTAAAGATTGATATGTGAGCTTAACCTATTTTATAAATTATTTTTAGAAAGTTGATATTGTTTTTCAAAGTTTTAAGTATTGCAATTTAACCCCCTTCTTTTTATTTTTACTTAGTCCTAACATTAAATGGTTCTTGGACTCTTATTTAACTCTCACAAAAAAATATTGTATTGGGTGTAGATAAATTTATAAAGTTAAATATAAATCAAATGGCACTGTAGATAGATTTAATACTTGATTGGTTGCTAAAGGTTGTAGCCAATAAATTAGAATTGACTTTTCTAATATTTTTTTTGTCTAATGGCAAAGCTTACCATTATTGAGATTCATTTTGTTGTAGTAACTACTAAACCATGGACATTATTTCAATTAGACATCAATAACAAGTTTTTCAATGCAGAATTCTTCAAAGTAGTCTTCATGGATCCTCTTTAGGCTACAATATTTCAAATCCTTGTAAGTTAAAAAATATTTATATTCTTTACTAAGCCACTAGACATTTGTTTTGTAAATTCATTTTATCCCTTATCCATGAATTTAATTAATAAAAAATTGTATACACTATATTCACCAAAGAATCAAGAAAAACCTTTAGTCATTCTACTTATGTATGTAGATGATATAACTCTTGTTACCCCTAATGCTCTAGACTTATAAGAAGTCCAATAAATGCTACAAAAATTATTCAAATTAAAATTAGTTCTAGACTTATATGTGTTTTCCTAGCTTAGAGATAGCCAAATCTTCAAAAAGGCATTGCCTTATCCCAATTCAAATACACTCTTCAACATATAGAAAATCTTGTTTCTTTTTGTTTCTACTAGAAACTAAGAAATCTACTAATGGATATGATCTGGTGTTTCTCTAGTGAGCCTAATAGGATTTAAAGAAGGATTGTTACAATTATGATACATATGGGATTGTTGATGGCAAGAAGGGTGCATGGTGTACTAGTAAAGATACATCAATACTCAAGTTAATGTGTGTTTCAGTATAGTAACAACAAGGAAGAAATCCAACACCTGATCTACTTATGCTTGGATATAGGTGATGAACAACTAAGGAACAACAGAAAGTTAATGTTTATTGAAAGCTCTCGCCTGTCAAGATCAATCTATCACTGTAATCTTTATCGACTATAATTCTACGTAACTAACCTCTCTAACCCCACCTTTCTTTTCCATCCACCATGAAAGTTTTTCGTTAGAATCTGCGTACATCTCATCATGCAGGTTCATTCTACTTTAGTCTCATCTTTTTGAGTTTCACTAATTAGCGTCACTCAGCCCTCAGCATGAGGTTGTCTACTCCTAATTTTTCATTTTACTCAATATATTGAAGCTCAAAATGGCGTTACTCAATAGTTTCTTCCACGTTTCAAGTCACGTCATTTCACATTATATTTATTTGACTATAGATATTCTTCATATAAGTTGTGTGTGTCAACTATGTGAATATATAACAAACTCGTGCATTTATATTTTAGTTTTAAATAATTAAGAAAAATATGATGAGAGGATCGGATTTACTTATTTTAAAAAATAAATAAAATTTATTTATAAAGGAAACTTAAAAAATCAAAATAATATATAACATAAATTAAATAAACTATATACATACCCCAAACACGTGATTAACAGGTATAAATTTTAATGTAACCTATAGTTTCAAAGTTCAAGTTTTAATTAATTACAACTATTATATTAAATATTTTTAAAAATTTATTTTAAATATGTATCTATTACTTATATTTTAAAAAGTTGTAACTCGATCGTTATATATATATATATATATATATATATAATTTAATTTTTTTCATCTTGTTTCTATTTTTTAAAACAATACAAATACTTGGCAGCCAATATAAAAAGAGAAAGAAAATGAGAATTAGAATGTAACTTTATTAAAAAATTTCAATGTTGAGAAAATAAAAAGATATCTAAATTTATGTTTAAGTAAAAAAAAAATAATCGACACATAAAATTCATATAAGTTAATTTTCTATTCAAGGTAAAAATAATTATGTTATGGCACAAGTATATCTCAAACAGAAGGACAAGAGCTGTCGCTTATGCATGATGGTATGGTGGCAGTTTATGCGTAGATGCATGTGCAAGTGAACTGAAGGATAATGGCATGTGAAAGGCATAAGAAGAACATAATTGGCCAACTGTCTATATCATACAAATGTCCAAGCTTTGTATTTTGGACAATTGCAACATACATGTTTAAATTAATAATTGGCACTAACTGAAGTTAGATCTAGTAGTAAAGGTTCATATTTTGTAGGATGATATATTATTATTTGAATGGCATTATTCATAATTTGAAGCATGAAAGTAAACTATATTTTTTTAAGGATATGGTAATAAGATCTAAGGCTTAAAAGTAACCAATGAAATTGACAAGTTTGGATAATTCACAAATATATCTCACCAATACCACATCATATATGATTCATGCACTACGATAAGGGTTATAATGTCATGACTTCATCATGATTTATTCGGACTCTTTACAGTTTTGGTTAATTTATTTAAGTGTAATACACAAAAAATTATTTTTGTTTAATAGAATGAAATTTGCTTTGGTAAAAATAAAAATATTTTGCTTAGCAAAAGAGAAGAATGAGAAAAAGCAAGAAAGGGAACAAGAGAGAACGAAAGAGGAAGAGGATAAAGAAGAGAGTAAGAAGAATTTAAGAAGGAAAAGAGAGAAAGAGAAGGTGAGAAGGGATAGGTGGAAACTAAGAAAAAATGAATGGAGGAAGAGGGAAGCTGAGGGAAAAGAGATAAAAAAAAAAAAAGAACTAAAAGGAGAAGATGAGTGAAAGTAACAAAGAAAGAATGAGGAGGGAGAAGATGTATTGATAAAGACGTTTTTATTTTTAAAAAAATAAAATTACAGATTACAAAGAATTTGTTTTCTATCATAATTGATTATATATATATATATATATATATGATACTGTATAGAATGTCAATTCTAGATTGATTATAGTGATTATATTATTAATTATCAATTGTTTGATAATTTAATTATCTAAATTTACTTATTAAGAAATATTGATAAAGAATATACATTGAAAACAAATTATAAAAAGATTTATAAGATAAAATTAGATAGCCTTTTACTAACTGTAGCTCAACACATTTATGGGATCAACATTAGTGTAAAGTGAATCAGAACCATAAAGAACTAGCTAAGAGGTTAAGTGACATTTAAAGCATTCATCATTATTTCTTAACGACTCTTAAAGAATAAAAAGAGAAAAATACTCAATCATTGTAGTACTATAGCCCATAGGAACAATTTTGGCCTTTAATTTTTATTGTCTTTGGGATGTTTCTTTTATTCTCTCTTTCGCCTATTGAAACTCAACACAAAGATTATGTGAAGTGCAGGGAGTAGCTTAAATCACAAAATGTGGGTAAGTCCATTCGTAGCTAGTGGAGTTCTTTGGAGTAATTTTCTAACTTTTTTCTTACTGCAACATTGTAGAGTATAGAGAATGCATATGAATATGCACTATTTCAATTTATGCAAGACACATAAACAATTATTTGAACTAAAGTATGGAGAATGCAAGCTACATGTCAACCAAATAATGCATGAATATGCAAGATTTTGGAAACTATTTTCACTTGTTGCAAATTGGATGAATTCATTGAGTACTTCGAATGCATTAGGTTAAATTACAATTTATGGTTTGTGAACTTAGAAAACGATTAATAAAATTGATCATTCATATAGAACGAATTTCTAAAATCTATTTAGAGAGTGGTTATTTGAAAATTATTCTTTAAATAGTAGTTAAGAATTAATCAATTTCTAAAGTTTTTAGAGACTTTTTTTCTCTCTTCCATCTAAAATATAAAATATTTTATCTATAATTTTTGTATTAACATTGTATATTTAATCTTGGTTGTATTTTTAAACAAATTTATTTTAAAATATTATAATATATTTATAAACAAATATGATAAGATAGAAAAATAAAAAAATATAAAAAATTAAATAAAAATATAATAAAACAAAAGTAAAATAGAGCTCTTATTATACTACATTTTTTATGGCAATAATAAAATAAAATAAATTATTTTTTCACTCAGGCTCGATGCAGGAAAATATTTACACAGAATAAAACTTATCTGATATATTTATTATATTATGTTAGTTAAATAAATGTTAAAAATAAAATAAATAAAAAATATATCTTGTCTATAAAAAAAGCTATTAAAAAATTTAACAAAAATCAAAATATAAAAGTTTATCTTTAGATGTATATTTTTTGCAGAAAACATAAGTTTAATTTAAATAAACTTTTAGATAAGTCTTTATAGAAGAATAAAATTAATATGAAAAATAAATAAATATTTTTATAAGTTAAAAATAACTTATTTCTTTAATTTTTAGAAAAATTAAATAAGAGGATTCCTAAAAACTTATGAGAATAGTTTGTTTCACTTTATCATTTAATTTGTGTCTCTTATAAAAAATTATTGAGATTTTTTTTTTAAATGGGCTATTGTTGAAAACTAAAGTTTTGAGACTTCTTGGAATTAAAATGTTTTCACTTGACTAGGAACAAAATAGAGTATTTATGAATTAAAATTTTAACCAAAACAAAATGAAATAAAAATGATGGATCAGAGATTAAAATTGAAGCTAATGTCATACAGAAGTTTCCAAATTTACTCAATGGAATCCGAATGTTTCTACTTGAATAGTATTAAAACAATAAAATGAAAATAATTAATTAGTAATTAAAAATGGAGCATGATGTTATACAACTGATTTCTAATATTAAACATTTGAGACCTATTTTACAAAATAATGTGAAATTAATGATGTTACACCCATAATTCAAATTAAGTATTTAAATAGAGAAAAATATTATCAGACAAAGTATTCATCAAGTTTAAAAACAAGTTTTATCAAACTTTAGTATGATTAGTTATCCTATATGATACTAAATGTTAAATTTTAAAAGAATTAAAAAATAAAAAAAATAGAAATAAGATTATTAAAATGGATGTGTACTGTAAATATGTACAATAAAAATTATATGATGAGAATTAAATTATATACAAGAAGAGATTAGGGTAGCTTCTATTAAAAAGAAGATAATAGAAAATTAATTAAATAAACTTAGATATGTGAAAAAAAAATTACTAAAATTAAAAGCAAAGAGAAGAGAGAGAGAAAACTTATTGCAACATCTTTAGACTTATGAAAAAAAGTAGAGAAATGATAAAAAAAAAAACTTTAAATAAATTATTAGAAGAAATTTAGTAATAAATAATACTTTTTAAAATTTATTTTTATCCAAACCTTATAGCATCATACAATTCATGTAGATGTCACTAACTGAAATAAACTTTAATGTTTTGTTATTAACTTATGTATGTGACTTGCTCCCCATCTGCAAATATCATTTACGATTGAGATTAAAAATCTGTTCCCTAATTTACAAAAGCATGAAATCAGAAAGTGAAAGATAAAATAGCAAATTTAATATATTATATTTTATAATAATGTGTAATATTTATATCTCACAGGAGAGGGAGTGTATTTTTTTTGCTCAAACAACAACTAAAAAATTTAATAAATAAAATAGTTTTATTAAAAATTATGGTAAAAATATATTTATAATAAAAATACATTTTTAATAAAAATATAATTCTTTACTAATTATTTTTCAAATAATAATTAATGAATAAATATTTTTCATGTAAAGTAAAAAATATTATTATATTTTAATTACTCAATTTCTTAATCCATATAATATCAAAATCAATGTATCATAATGAATTTTACGTTCGTGATGGGCAAGAACTAACAAAATCATTACTTTTTATATGTAAAGTGAAGATTATTTTATCTTTATTATCCAAAATTTTAGGATCAATAAATATAAAATAAAGTGTACATAAATATTAAATATATTTGCAGCTTGTTAATGAACTTTATCTTTATATATTAACTGGAACAGAGGCAAATGACTTTTCAATCATATTTTATCTTTTGGTCACACATCTTGCAATGTACTTGTCAAAGTAGATTAATTGAATATTGATAAAGACACAAGAGTTGTGCTATTTTTATTTAAGTGTAATCCTACGCGTCACCCTGTCTTTAAGTGAGTAAAAGCCAATTGTCATCGCCACAATATACAAGAGATGAAGCATTAAGTCTATATATAATATTTGATTTTATAATTTTTAAATTTAAGAAAAATAAAAAACAAAATTTATTATATATATATATATATATAAATATGTAGAGTAAGATCTTCTCAAACTAATTTAAGTTTAAAAGTTTTTACAGTTAATTTAAATTTTTTATTTAACTTATATTTAATTGTTATTGAAGTAATAAATTATAACTAATTAAATATAAATTAAATAAAATACTCAAGTGTAACCGAAACTTAGTGTAAGAGATTTTAATGGAGTATGAGTATGTATGGTTGAATTTGCATATTTTAAAGTTTGGGTATCTTCTATTTATTGGTACATAAAGGTCTATTTTATTTGGATAAAAATTCTATTCCTATGACATAACATAAGTAAGAGGTATTTTTGAAGATCATATTAAGTTAGAATACACACACAAAGTTAGATATATCGTTAAGGCATGAGATGGTTATGAAATGATATGAGAAAGGATCCGTAGTTTAGGGCTGAAATTCAACAAGTGGCATAATGATTCAAAATACCTAAATTCAAAAGATTTAAAATTTTATGTAATAATAAAGAATTTAACTTTTTTTTTAAATATATATATATATATATAAAATAAAAAATAATGTTCTAATTGCTTTTGATTTTAATTCAAATGTTTTGTTAATATAATTAACTTCAACTTAATGATTTATCAATTTTATATATAAGACAAGGTTTACTAAATCTATATAGGATTCACTATAAATTATGTTTATTTTAAAATTTTTTTAAAATAATTAAAAAAATAAGATATTATTTCTTTAAATAAACTAAACTAAGCATGCAGTAACTGAATTTGAATTCAAGACATGCCCTTCAAATGTATGAAGCTGACATGCCCTGTAAGCTTAGCATTAAATTTGAAGGTGTTTGTCGTCTTAAAAATTAATATTTGTTCTAATAAAAAGGATTTCTTTTATTTGAAATATCAAATAATTTATTTAAAGATAGATATGGAAATTTGCCATGCAGTGTCAGTCTTAAGGAGAGCTCACACATTCAAAAAAATAAAAAGAAAAATAAAAAGAAAAATAAAAAAAGGGTCGTTTCTTATTCAAATGTCCCCATTGGTCTATTCAACCACTTTTTGAAATAAATATTCCAACCTTTATGTTTATTTAATATATTTGGAGGAAAAATAAATAAATCAACAAAGATTTAATACTCCTAACCAATAGTTAGTTGATTTATTACAAATATTTTTAACAAAAAAATTACTAAAAATAAGATTATTTTAAAACATATTGGAGTTATTTATAATAATATGCTGTTTAATGTAAACCAGTATTATATAAATCATTTAGTCCATTAAATCTATAATATTACATATAATTTTTTTCTTCTAAAATTGGATATTTGTTGTTTGACTTGAATTAATTTTGAAGAAAAAAGTCATTCAAAATAATTATAAATAATTTTTTATTCAATTTAGATTGATTTTAAAATATATTAAACTCAAATTAATTCAAATTGATATTTGATTAATAAATAAATAAAATAGTACTCAATAAAGTTAAATTTGTATTGAATGCACATTTTTTTAAAAAAATGTAAATAACACTAAATCTAATAACTAATTTTATAATATCTTCACATTTTAAAAATACACGATTTATGATATCCGAATTCAATTTCATCTTATTAAAGTTAAATAATATAATAATAGCAAAAAGTTAAATAGTATAATAGTCATTGTATTTTTTTTTTATTGATGTAGAATTTTTTGTGATTATAAAAATTACCAACAATCTAGACTAATGTTATTATGAAGTAAAACAAACAAAAGTTTAAATTATATTTTATTCTATATACAAAAATTATTTATTTTTTAATTTAGTCATTTATAATAAAAAAAGGGATAAAAAAGCTTCTAAATAAATTTTTTTTTTAAATAATCCTTAACTTTGATTGTAAAATTATTATTATTATTATTATTATTATTATTATATATATATATATTAATCTACATGAATAATTGATGAATCTACATTTTATTAAATTTTTACTTATCTTTTTAGTGTTCTTTGATAGAAAAAGTAAACTTAGGAAGTGTAAATAACATAGAAAAATTATTTTGGTTAAATATCGTAAGTTTCCTCATTTTTGACTAATTTACATTGATTTACATAGATATAATTTGTAATTTTGATCATTTGAATAATTATGCATAAATTTCTAGGCTTATTCCATAGATTTTTAGCCTTTGAGAAAATTTGAGTTAAAAGTGACCACCTTCAAAAGTGATAGTAGACACTACAGTAAGCTAGATCTTGAGGGCAAATCAAAGTAATCACTTTCAGAGTGATAGTCAACACTATAGAGACCCCAGACTGAAGAGGGCCTGCGCGTAGTCACTTTGACTTTCATAATGGATACTCCAAAGATGGCCAAATTGACCTAATGCTGTGTGTAGTCACTTCCATTTTTCATAGTAGCTATGCATGCTGCGCGTAGTCACTTTGAACTTCATAGTGGACATTCTAGAGAGGGCCAAATTGACCTAGCGCTACGCATAGTCACTTTGAACTTCATAATGGACACTCCAAAGAGAGATGACAGGATGAGAGGCTGCGCGTAGCTACTATGACTTTCATAGTAGCTACTATGGGCAACGACCACTGTATTATAAATAGAATTTTAGAAATTAGGGTTAAGAATTTTTTTTACACTTTTACATTTTAGTCATTTTGGAAACACTTGCAGAGCTTAGGTCAACTTTAGGTGACAGCCAAGGACTCAATCTAGGATTTGATTCATATTTCTCTTTACTTTCCTTTGATTTTACATCTATGTCATTGAATTCTTTTTATTTTTCTCTTGTATTTGTAAAACTCATCCTCATGAAGGGCTAGATCTTTTGTAATCCTTAGTGAGTTCACTTAGATTCTTAAATTTCTAAGTTATGAATTTTAATATAATTCTTTTTCCTTAATGAATTGAATTAATGGTTGAATGAGGGAGACATTGCTTAATTAACCCTAATTCATTTTAATGAGATTCTTAACTTGGGTTGCTTAATTCTGAGTTAATTTCTAAAGTTGCGTAATCTTGAGAAAAGGGGTTAGAGTCCATTGAATTTGCTTAAATTTGTATGAGGTTTTGAAATTGATTCTCGCTTGTTGAATTAATCTAATTCAGAGAAAAAGGAAGAGTGTTAAATACTGAGAGAAATAGGGATAGAATCAAGTGAATAAACTAAGGATTGCTACATTTTATTGATTGAATTTGATAATCTCGTTACTTGCTTTTTACATTAAATTTGAAAATTAAACAAACTCTTTTTTACTTGCTTGCATAGTGAATGTATATGACATGTTTAATGCACATTTTCAACCAAAGTAATCAGAGACAACCCAGGCTTACATCCTAGACTACACAAAATTTTTTACATACTTTGATGAGGATTAATGACAAATCTTTATGCAATCCAAGCAATCATTAATAATATATATTTGGCAAAATTATATTTTTTGTCCTCTAACTTTAGAGTAAGTTTCATTTTAATCCTCTAATTTTTTTAATTTATTTTCATCTTATAGTTTTTTCTCTGATTACTTCTTTTCGTTAGTTCTATTATATAACTTAACAAAGACATCCTATATAGCGTTGAGATGACCTTAACATAGTTTATTTAATCTAACATGAACTTTTTTATTTTAAAAACTTAAAAAATGGTAAAACTTGAATGCGTACCCTTAAGCCCTAGCGACAACATCTCCATTTCATAATTTGTAACCTTAAGAATCTAAACAAGTTGAACCTCTCTAATAACTCCATTGTTGGCAAAATCTTCTCAACCTCAGTGATAATAGCTTCTTCGATTAAATCCTAGCTACAATCGAAACTTGACAGAACTATAAACACTATATCTTTTCTAAAGCAACTTCAATGGGACATTCCCTAAAGAAATCTGAAACTTCTCAAATCTTGAAAAATTGAGTTTGACTTCTAACTTTAAGCTTGTACCTAAGGAGATACCTTTGTGTTATGTTAACAATGTACTTATGTTAATCATTTCTCTGAGTATGGTTAAACCAAAATTTTCAATTGCAAACTAAAACTTAAAGGCCAAAGTAAAGCCAGTGGAAATCAAGAATGAACCAACACTTTTAAAATATGACAAAATGGTATCAACTAGAGTAAATAATAATCTTTTTTACAATTGTCCTTGTTCTCCTTATCTGCTAACTACATTCATTTTGTTTACTCAAATTTTCAATAATGGTCTCAACAGAAGTGTCTATAATATTCTTAATCTCATTAATTAGAAACCTTTAAACATCCTCGTTTGTAAGAGCAAAATTAACACTTTGCAACATGAATTCAATTTTTATTTTCAATTGATCAATACGCATCTAAATATTTTTCAAGTCCACTAATGTAATGTAACTAACAACCTACATTAAACTGATCAATTCCCTTTACCCTTTTAGAGTTGTCTCATATAAGAGAAATTATAACCATTGTATTGTTAAATCATATATATAAAACATACTGAAATTGTCCTCTATTATATATAAAACTTTGAATCAACCTACCAATGCTATGACTTAAAAAATAACATTGACACATTGAAATACAATAGATGTTACACAAGTCTTAATTTTTATCTAAGCCAACAATAATGAGTGATAAAGTCTAAAGGGTAGTCTATCACATACATATAATCATTTATGTTACAATCTTCACTTATTTTATTCTCTCGTTCAGTCTTTTATTCTTTTTTTCCTTCTTATTAAATAAGACAAAATATTTTTGGACCAAATTGACCTCACTTTATCTTTTTCTCTGAGATAGAAGAAATTAAATAGGGAAGAGTAGTAGGGTAGGATAGCAGTTTAGAGGAGGGGAAATGATGGAGATAGAGGTAAGGGGTAGCAGGAAGGATTTCAATTTAGGGGATGGGGTAGGGATGGAGGTGTTGGGAGGGGAAAAAGAAGTGAGAAGGGTTGTATTTTAGGGAGGAGTGGGGAAGGGTAGCGGGGGGAGTTGCAATTTAGGGGAGGGATGGTGGGGATGAAAGTGTGGGGAAGGGGAAGGAAAAAGGGAAAGGAGGGGGTGGGGTGGGGTGGGTTGCAATTATCGTCAAAAAAATGAAAAAAATGTGTACACAGGAGTCAACTTGATTAGCATATTGAGACTTATATTTTGTGGGGACATATATTTTGTGGGACTTATATTTTGTACTTTTAGTTGGACAATAAATTTTGTGAGACTTATATTTTGTCCTTTTAGTTTTTTTATTGCGTAGAAGATTAACTTATCCATTTTAACCGAGATGTTTTCTATTATGCCTCTTAAATAAGTTATTGATCGATATGTCAATTCGAAAGAAACAGAGGTAGATTTGGGTTCTTGCATATCCAATTGTTTAAAAATAGAAAAAGGCATTAGATTAATACTAACACTCATATTGCAAAGCATTTTATCAAAATATGAGTTACACATATTTGATTAACATCTTTTATTGATTAACATCCCTTTGAGAAACTTCACATATTTGAGCATTTGATAGATGACCTTAACGAAAGGGATGTTGATGTGGAGTTTCTTTAGGATATCCAAGAACTTACCAAATTGTGACTCCTTTTGATTGCCCTTCAATCTCTATGGAAAATGAATCTTTGGTGTGGAAGATTTTGTTAGCATAGTGGGTTCATCTCTTTTCTCTTTTTCAGGCTCTGCGTATAAAGCACAACCTTGCATATTGTAATTCACCCATGCTTGTTGAATTGCCTTAGGTATGTATATCTAAGCATGGTTGTGCTTTGTTAGAAGCATAGGTGTACTGGTTAGGATGCAAGGGCATGCTTGTAAAAGATGCAGAGGTGTTCTTCTTAACAAGCACGAACGTGCTTACATCCATGTTATGCATTTCTTCTAAATTCTTCCAACTCTTAAGAGTGATGACCTTGACTTCCTCCTTAGGGTTTGGTTCAAGTTGAGTTGGCAATTTTTCCAGAGTTCTTTGAGTCAAAAGACTAGTAAGTTGTTCCAATTGTACCTTGATCTATAAAGATTGTGATCTCATCTCTGAAGAATATGGTCTCATCTCTAATTTGATCTCTACAAACCTTTTATCCCCCTTTAATTTGTTGCTACAACTAAAATTCAAGCTCTAATATTCTTATGGTTTCTTGAAAGTATTTGTAGGCAAGTGTACTTGTTGAAAAGTAATAAAGAATTTTAAAATAAAATCTTGAAATATCATCCAACAAGGATTGTCAACTGTGTGCAACTGAAAACTAGCAAATGTCATCTCATTTACCAATGTATATGTCTTGTTTGGATCTTTTTTCACAATGGCTTATCTAGCTGCTGCATCAATTGTGCCTCTATTGGAGACTAATAGCCTACTATAAAAAATTTGCATCTGTCTCTACATAGAAAAACTATGTTGCAGACACCTCTTCAAAAGTTATCCAAATTGTTCTCACATTTGAATAAGGATTCAAACTCATATTGTTGAAAACTAAATATATATGCCATAAGCTTAGTAGATGTAGATAGAAGAAAGAATTTTTCCAAGAATTGCTGAGGTCAAGTCCTCATATGTTATGATTCAATCGGATGGTAACATGGCAAACCATGTATTCACCTTTTTTGTGACAAAGAATGGGAAAAGGCAAAGCCTAATAGTATTATTGTTGACCATATTGTAGTTTATAGTGTTTATGAGTCAAAGAATTTTTGTTAGATGGAGGTTGGAGTCTTCATTAGGCGTTCTTCCAAATTGTGCAAAATTTTGAGCCATAATGATTAACACTGGATTCAGCGCAAAGTTGTTGGGCTCCACATAAGGGGCTGAAATGCTTTTAAAAACACCTCCAACAGTAAATGTAACATAATCCTGGATTGATCTCTTCCCTCTGCCATCCTTTACTCTCTTAACTCTTTACTCTATCTTCACATAATTCTTTCAATTTTCAAATCAAATTAAAAAATTGTAGAATACATAGAATGAGTGAGCATGCAACAAAGTAAATTATATAAAAATAAAATAGAAGAAATTAAAAATAAGTATTTACAAAATAAAAAATAAAAAAAAAATAACAATTCTTCAAATCAATTAAACATCAAAATTTTTTAATTTTGTAAAAATAATCTTTGACAACAGCGCCAAAAACTTGTTTGTATGCAAGTATACCAGTCAAAAGTAATAAAGAGATTCTAAAATAAGTTATCAAAATATCATCTCACAAAGATTATTTCCAAATATCAAGAATATCTTACTTTGATTGTTTAAACCAAGAGGATACGTAGTAAAATTAAACTAAGAACAAATCAAATTAACAAGTAATTGAAAGTGAATAAAATAACACAACTTTTAATTAAACCATTAGAGAAGAATCTAAGACGTATAGTTTCATCTCTACACTTCTTTATATTTACTTTTAACCTAATTCTAATCTTATTTTTCTTATGATTATCAACTACTCATACTAAATCTATTAACATCCAATGGTCATGTAATGTTAATAGTTTTTTCCTTAAGTTATTACCCTTAATTTTCATGTAAGGTAAAAGAAAGAGAAAACATAAAGTACCTATAAACTGATTGGAAGAAAAAAAATTAAGTTTGATCCACTTAATTCTTTGTCTTATTTTATCATATAATTCCATTAACTATATGTTATATAGTCACCTACGATGATGCAGTTAATTATGAGATATTAAGAGTGAGCAATTCCTAACATACATTTATATATACTAGAATAAAAATCAATCAGAAATGGAAACTAAAATTATCATTAAATGTAAATATCACATAAAGATCATGTAAAGGGTTTACCATAGCTCTAACTATAGATTTAAGTGCTCATCTTAAAGTAAACAATCATAAATAAATTCACATTCAATTAAAAGAAGAATGCAAACTAAAAAAATTCTTAAGAGATAGGAATGAAAATAGTTCTTGTTCTTCAAACATGCTTTTAATTAATTGCTTAGATTCTAAAGAAGCTTTCTTTCTTTTTTTTTTTTTTGCTAATGATTTTCGCTCTCAATGACTTGTCAAAAGCATGTCAAAAACATGATAGACGCATATTTAAATATTATGATAGTCAAGTTACACGCATTTAGTATTCTATGGATTGATGTTTCTTAATTCATTTTTATTCAATTTTATTATGTTTGTAATTCAATTTAATTAATTTAAAATTTTTAAAACTTTAAAAATTTTATTTATATTTTTTAAAAGAAAATATAAAAATAAATTTGACTGAGAATGTGTTTTCGTGAATTGACTTAGATTTAACTCTATACTACAAAATCTTTAAAAAAAACTTAGTTATTATGATAGCGACTCAACATCGTCTATCAACATGGTCATTAAATATCATATGTCCAAGAAATAAAAATTATATCCTTTATTCTACTGTTTGAAAAAGATAAACATATTAACCCTAAATTACAATAAAGAAGAAGACACAATTATAACTTTTTTAAACAAAATTTTAAATAAAAAATATAAATTGAAATATTTAACACTATTTAAATAAAAAAAGTGTAAGTTCAACTACTTAATGCTATTTAGATTATTTTAAGTTTATATAAAATGTTTCTGTTAAATATTATAACAACCCTAATAAAAAGATAAATTGAAATTTTTTTAATAAATTAAAATGAATAAAAAAATAAAAAAAACTAAATTAAAATTTACTCTTATCATAAAAGATGAAAATATTAATATTTTAAATAAAATATTTATTTATTTAATATAATTATCCATTTAGTTATTTGATACTATAAAGAATTTTAAAATATCGTATAAATTTATAATCTATCGTTAGTATTATTATTTATAAAAAGTCGACAGTAATATACATTTTTAACTAACTTATTACTTAGAAGTTATAAACTTTAAAATTTTAATTAATTGTACCCATATTTGGATCATATAGTACTCAATGAATAAAAAGATTTTCATTCGTTGATACGATAAAAGTAATCAATTATGGGGCAAAGCGAAAACTTTATTCTACTTCCTTTTTCATCTTTCTTTCACCTCTCGTAATCTGACTTTGACTCTTCTTCGTCCGTAACCTGCGCGTAACAGAAACACCCCCTTGCCTAGTTCAAATTACCAAAATGCCAAAACGTGTCCATTTTTTCCAGCACGTATATTCCACGCGCTCATGAGCGCGTGAGCATTGCTGTCCAGTTCGGCTTGTACGAACGATGAGCTTCCCAAACCAACTCTATAAATCTCAAACGAAAATTGCTTTCTGATATCACAATTCAACTGTCCCTGCTTTCTCTCTCTACAATCCCCTCTCTCTTTCTCTCTCTAGAGATTTTCCTTTCTCTTTCTCTCTCTTTTTTTTTTCAAGGAACTCTTTTCCTAGTTGCCAAACACCGACAGAATCGTCCAGAACCTTCTCGTTCCTCAACCGAGGATCGCGATTTCGCCGTAGTTCAACTCGATTCTGCAATTCGATTCCGTAATCGATCGGTTACAGAGCGGTGGAACTTTTTCGCGGAAAGTCGAGCTGCATGAACTGGTTCGGGAAGCTGGATTTATCGTCGAACTTGAATATCAATTACTTCGTTACTTGTTTGTTGATTTTTTTCCTCCATTTTTCGCCTCAATCGCTCGCTTCCACGTCCAATTTCCACGACAATAGCTTCGAACTGTTGTTAATCGATAGTAACAGTAATCTCAAACTTTATTCCGAATATGGAGTCAAGAACTAAGAGTAATCCTCAATTATCCAGAGGTTTGATTTTGATCGTGTGATTATCATTATTATTTTTTTGAAATTATTTTACGATCTTTAAATGTCGGTGCATTTTAGTATAATAATATCTGTATTTGTGGTAAGAAATAAAGAGGAGATTTCTTGTTTGTTTATTTTTTTTATTTTTATTTTTTTTTTTATTATTATTATTACTTTTTATTTTTTGAAGAAAAAGGTTATGTCAGTAACAGTGATAAACACGTGCGTGTCTACTTGACGTGAATATGTCCACGTTTAGATTTTATTTTATTTTATACATAAAACATACTCTTAAAATATATTTGAGAAAAAGTAATTTCAATTTTTATAGCTTAAGCAAACTTATATGGTATCGTGAGGATTTAACTTTCCTTTTGAACTTAGAAATGTAGACTAAAATTTCACTATATTGTGCTTTGTATACCCAAACTTAGTTTATTATTTTATATTATATTCGCCGTAAAAATTGTAGTTACTTACACGACTCTAAATCTCAATGTATGTTTGATTAAGATTATTTATTTATTTATTTTCAATTTTTTAAAATAAGCGACTTTTATTTTAAATATTAATAGTTTTTAAAACATAATCAATTTTTTTTTAATTTTAAGAGTTCATATTTTATTGAGTTTTATTTGTTTTTAAATTTTAAAATATAAAGGAACTTTTTTCAAATTTTGAGAGTTTCTAAACATACGCATAAATGTGAGAAAAAGAAAGTGCTCTTAGTGGTTTGTGAACTATACTCCGATGACTACTTGGAAATGATTTTGATTTAATTGACTTTTCTCTGAAAACCTTATGCGCATGGCAACTTTTGTTATACATATAAATTTAAATGACTTTTTAGCGAAAACTTTAAAATATTAAATTTTTATTAAAAATTGAAATCTTGATGTAAAATGAGAGAAATATTTGAAATTGGACCACGACAAATGATTTTTGTATTGAATTATTAATCAATTGGTTATACAAATTACCAACAGTAATTGTTGGTGAGCGTTGTCCAAGCTATGTGCAAGAATAGTCTTCTTTTGATGTTTGTCGATTCTACTATGTCTGATGTTATTTACTTGCACACTCTGTTGTTCCTTTCTTCCCTTTTGGCGTAGCTCTCTGCTATGGGAACGTTAGCAGGCAGCAGGAGAGGACACCTTCTGTTATTGTCATTGGTGGCGGCATGGCTGGGATTGCTGCTGCTCGTGCACTCCATGATGCTTCATTTCAGGTAGCCGAGCTAAATGTTATGAATTCAAACTATATTTAAACGAAACGATGAATGTTTGTTTGGCTTTACTCTAAAGTTTGATGTTAATTGCATTCTATTTCAGTGAAAGAAGTGGTGGATTAATAAATGATTTTGAGTTTTCCCTGTTTTTAGTCAATTTATAGATTGTCAGTAGGTTAGCTTGGTTGAGTAGAGGCCTGTAATGTTTCCAGTGAAGTTTGCCCAAATAATGCAAGTAGTGGCAAAATAATTAAACTACTGTTAAGTAAAGGATTGTGTTACTGTGTTGCTTTTTGTTTGAAACTTGAACCTACGTCTTTCTGTAGTCCATAATTAACTATTAATATAAATTTCCAGAGTTCAACTAAATGGTGCTCTTATTTTTAAATTTTGAGCAGGTTGTTCTCTTAGAGTCAAGAGAAAGAATTGGTGGCCGAATTCACACTGATTACTCATTTGGTTTTCCTGTAGACCTGGGAGCATCATGGTAAAGCTCATTCTCTTTATTTTTGGATGTATTTATCATGAAGAGAATGCAAAATTTCTTTCATTTGTTTTTGTACTAAAAGTTACATGCTGTTCAGGTTGCATGGAGTTTCCAAGGAGAATCCATTGGCTTCAATGATTGGGAGGCTGGGGCTACCGCTTTACCGTACTAGTGGGGATAACTCTGTGCTCTATGACCATGATTTGGAAAGGTAAGTACATAGAATTTTATGTTTTATTAGTTAAGCTAATTCTGTTACACTTGCATAGTAGGTGATAATTTCAATTATTTTTTTGCCACCAATTAAATATTTTAATATATATTCTGATCATCCTCTATACTGGAAATTGTTGTAAGCTAGTTCCCTTTTATTGACATTCATCAATTTCTTGTAGCTATGCACTCTTTGATACAGACGGGAATCAGGTTCCCCAAGAGTTGGTTACAAAAGTTGGTGAAATATTTGAGACAATTCTACAGGAGGTAGGTCATTTGTTTATTAATTTTCCATATTATTTGAGACAATTATACTTACTGTTCTTGTGAGAATCCCATCAAATGATTGTCCATGACTTAATGCAGACAGATAAAATAAGAAAAGAATCCAGTGAAGACATGTCTGTACTTCGTGGTCTTTCAATTGTTTTTGAAAGGAACCCAGAACTGAGGTTATTATTGGCATTAAAATTAATTTCTTTGATACCATTATTTATTCGGGCTTAGTAACATAGTATGATTTTCACTTTTAAATCCAGGTTAGATGGGCTTGCCCATAAGGTGCTTCAGTGGTATTTATGCAGAATGGAGGGCTGGTTTGCTGCAGATTCTGATACAATTTCACTGAAAGGTTGGGACCAGGTAATTTCAAGAAATCAAGTATAAGATATTTTGCTTGAAATAGCTGTTTAGTTCCAACTTCCCCAACCCCGCCCCCCTCCCCCCTCCACCCCCGCAATTTACGTACTGAATGATCTATTCTCTTTGGTGTTACATACAGGTATCTCCTGTAGTGAAAGAAATAATTTGTAAAGTCGTCTCATAGCCAGGTGCATGAGTCTTCAACATGCAGCCTTTCTATGACCGATAATCGTGTAAATGAGTTTCCTGATCTACAAATAGGAGTATGTATTGAAATGCTGAGAGATTAGTGCTGGAGATACAAATGGATTTGTGCTACTATGCATGTGAAACCTGTAATAAATTAAATAAGTTAATAATAGGCAAATTGCATCATGTAGAGTCAGATGGATGCCATTTACCTGCTCCTTTTTATTAAGATTTGAAACAAATATGAACTACATAATGAAGAAAATCATTATAATTTTCTGCCTCCGCTATCAATTGGAGATGTTTTTGTTAGGTGATAGGGTTGGGGAAGGAACCAGGAAGCCTGTGTCATTTGGATATACCATCATATTGCATCGTTGTGAAATGACCTCACCTTTATGGGATGTAGGGTCGAAAATGGTTATGCACTTTATACTTCCTACCATATGGTAATATAGTATGTTGGAAAAGAATGCATATTAGATTGATAACAGACATACTTTGTCCCTAATTATATCATCTTACAAGAAACTTCTTATATCACTTTTTTATTTTTCTGAATTACTTCTACTTGTATATTATATCACTCTTCTAGTGTGTCCTTACAGGAAGTGCTGCTCCCTGGTGGTCACGGTCTTATGGTCAGGGGCTACTTGCCTGTTATAAATACTCTTGCCAAGGGTCTTGATATTCGCTTGGAGCACAGGTAGGTATTAATTTGAATTGTTATTTTAGAATTATATGTACTATTTTGTTTGATTAAAATTGTTGGCTTTGGTAATGCGCCATTTTCAGGGTCACAAAAATAGTTAGGCGGTATAATGGGGTGAAGGTGACAGTGGAGAATGGGAAAACATTTTTCGCCGATGCTGCAATTGTTGCTGTCCCACTTGGGGTGCTTAAAGCAAAGAGAATATTATTTGAGCCAAAGCTCCCAGACTGGAAGGAAGCTGCCATTGCTGATCTAGGAATTGGGCTTGAGAATAAAATCATTTTACACTTCAAAAATGTGTTTTGGCCTAATGTGGAGTTCTTGGGTGTAGTTGCAGAGACATCTTATGGATGTAGCTATTTCCTTAATCTCCACAAGGCTGCAGGTCATCCTGTCCTTGTTTATATGCCTTCTGGGCGGCTTGCCAAAGACATTGAAAAGATGTCTGATGAAGCAGCTGCTAACTTTGCTTTCACACAACTCAAGAAAATTCTTCCTGATGCTTCTTCACCGGTAACCATACATATTTTGCTTTTTATTGATATCACTTTTCTGTTATTATTCATACTCTTTTCACATTTAACTGTGCAAGAAAAATGAATGCTTCAATCTCTAATCCTGTGTCTAAGCTACAGAGGCCTTAATACAATCTATTTAGGAGTCTGTAGATGTTCTTTTTTACTTATAAAAGTATGGTCTATGAATTTTTAAATGGCAATATGTTTCCACTATGCAGATTCAGTATCTCGTGTCTCGGTGGGGCTCAGATATAAATTCACTAGGTTCATATAGCTATGATGCAGTAGGAAAACCCCACGAACTGTATGAGAGGCTACGTGTTCCAGTAGATAACTTGTTTTTTGCCGGGGAAGCAACAAGTATGAGCTATCCAGGGTCTGTTCATGGTGCATTCTCCACTGGAATGATGGCTGCTGAAGATTGCAGGATGCGTGTGCTCGAGCGATATGGGGAGCTAGATTTGTTCCAGCCAGTGATGGGAGAGGAGACTTCCTTGTCCATTCCACTTCTGATATCTCGTATGTAATCAATCATCTTTGGGTTACCAACTTCTATTGGACAGAATCCCATACTTGGGTGCCATTTGTGTTCCACTGTGATCAACCATTAGCAAATGTTTCGGCAGTTTTAAATGTGTCTCGTGAAGTCACCTTTGTGTTGCATGTCCGTAGTTAATGTTGTGAAAAACTGGTAATGTATATGTTTTGTAACTGAGAGACGTTGTTGGCACTTGTGGAGTTTGAATCATCTGTCATGAAATGTCAGAAATGCATTAGTTTGTATCGAGTATTAATTTGCGTAGTCAAATATGGTATCAATGTGGGGATTACATCTCTTGTCGTTTAAATTAATTTTTACTGCAGAGCATAAAATCATTTTAAGAATTTGACAAATTAGGGGGGGTTATTTGTATGGATGGTTGTTTCGTGCAATGATTTATCTTTCAAACATGTTTCTCATCTATCGACTCCCCTACTTTCCATAAATTTTTAGGCGAGTTTGAGAATAGTTGGAACGTATAAATGATAAGCAAAGAATAAGAAGCTTTCACAAATTTTGATATGAAGACTTTATTTTGACACATATTTGAAGCAGTATCTTGTTTTGGTCTGTGAAATTCGTTTTTAATGAATACATCATGTATTTATTAAGATTATCATCTGAAGAGATTAATAATAAACCACATTCGTCAACAGGTTATGGTTTGTTATTTGGCTTAAATGTACTTTTTGTCTTCTATTGAATGTTAATTGTTCGTAGTTAGTCTTTCTAATTTTTTATTAAGTTTTTTACTTTAAAATTTTATCTAATAACTAATAAAAATATAATGAGTATGAACTTTTATTGATTTATATAAATAAATAAAGAATAAAATATGCAACATATTTAAATAAAATTAGAAATATATAAAATACAATAAAATTATATAATTTTAAAATGAAAAACTTAATTTAAATTTTTAAAGAACTAAATATAAGTAATTAAAATAAAGAAGACTAAAATCATTAGTATATTAAAATATAGGGATTAAAAGTCCAATTAAGTCTTTAATATTAAATTTAGAAGTTTCATATAAAGTAAAGAAGGCATTTGATTTAGGAAATATTATATTTATACATCAAATTATATAAAGATCTCGTTTATTTACGATGCAAAAAGAGCACGGTTTTCCTCCAGGTTAATGTATCTTGAATTCTGTGTACGTTGTAAAAAAGAGTGTAAAATTCATTTGGATTTAGCAACACACGTTTTACTATTTTGGATATTTTAATCTGTGTGGTTATGCAGGGACATTTTAGGGGGATTAAACCTTGAGTCATAAGTTAGAATTCTTTTGTAACATGGGCATGAAGCAATTACTTATCCATTGTCATGAATTTTCAACTTTTTCTTTGAACTATTGCCAATTTTCTTTAAAAATCAACGTTTAGGACTTAGGTGAATAATACATAATACAATTAATACCACTCAAATCAAAATTATGTGAACTGCTACAAAGAGGAGAAACTGACTAAATAATAAATGCATGTGGCCCAGAACAAGTTGCTGTGCTGCTAAAACTACTTTTCCATAAGCTTCTAGAGAAAATGAAAATCCTATTCGTTGGCAATCAAGTGATCTAGGTTCTCTTCTTCTGCAGATCTTTTGATGCGTGTTACAGCTTTTTCAACCTGAGATTGCATCACAAATCGTTTCAGAACTTTACATGTCACAAGCAATTCCTGTAACATTAGTAATATTTTACATATTTTTATTACCTCTGCATCCCAATTTGTTCTGGCAGTCAGAATTATTAGAGTTGCTGTTTGTACTAAAACTCCAAGGATCATCCCCCACCAGATACCCTTTGAAAATCCCAAATGCATACCATCATTCAAATATTCATGCAAACTTAGTAAAAAAGAATTGGTGTAGGAAATATTTTAAACTTACAGCTACTCCCAGAGCTGTTTTAAAGCCAAGAACACATCCAATGGTTAGACCAATGACATAGTAAGAAGCCAAGTTTACATATGCCACTACAGCTTGCCACCCACTTCCAATTGCAACTCCTTAAATTTTCCATATACAAGTAGACAACAGTAAGAATCAAAAGTAAGGATGCAAACAAGTGTTTATCTAATTGCTAAATTGATATAACTAGTTAACTACTTAAAGTTAATGAATTGAAATCACATTTATTTGAAATGATCCATTGACTATATTCAACTGCCCCCTGTCATATCACTTGGGGGTAGATAGAGCCTAGAATTCTCCCTAAACCAGAACTGGTGTTTAGAGTATCTCTAATGGTGCACAATTTTGAAGTTGCTTAATATTTAATTTATATTTTTTGGTATGGATTCTACAAAGACACATATTCCTTTAAATTCCTTTTTATTTTTTAAAATTTAAGCTACCTCCTATCTAATCATGCAGCCTAAAAATTTATTAAACAGATTTTATATTTATATATCTCATCAACTTTAAGATTTATTTTTATATTGTCATACAGCTCCACTGAAAAAAATAATAACAATAAATATGATAATATTTAGGTAGATGTGTAGTCATGTCATAAAAAAGGCTAGTATAAGAAATGATTGCATAACAGAAAAGATTGTGATAGCTCTTAATAAAAAAATGACAAAAATCAGTTAAGATAATTTGAAAATGCGCCAAGAAGGTTTAATTGTATGATTAAATATGTGAAAAAGAATAGAAGGAGATCACGATTCATTTAACTAATATAAGGGATAGTATATTACGTTGCTCCAACAGTGCAATTTACTTTACGTACCTTTTCTTGTATCAAAATCAACTTAGAAGTTAAAAGGGAGTTTTGGATACAAAGAGAGAGAAAATTTTTTATTTTAAATAAATATATTTAAAATTAATATATTAATCATACATTTATTATTATAAATGATATATAATTTTTTAATTTAAAGTTAAAAAATATGTTCTTTTTTCTCATCCCTTTCAAAAATCTTCTTTCAAATGTACTCTTTGGCGATGAAATTGAAGCTGCTCTTGTGATTAAAGATTTTGTTACCTGACAGTATTGGTTGAATTCCATTTAGGAAAACTGAGATGGCAAGCAATGGAGTCAAACTAGATACACCCTCAATGACTTCAGTGTCAGAAGTGAAAAGCTTACTCAAAGTAACTCTGAATATCAAAATTATTGCACAGAAAACTATACTGATGAGAATGCTTGTTCCATTCACTACGAAGACTGAAAATTTTGCTACTCTTGGATGAGCTGCTCCTAATTCATTGCTAACTCGGACACTGCAATCACCCAACCTCCCATTAACATGTTTGTATGAAAGTTGTTTATATAAATATCTTTTGTTATAAGTCTTTTGACACTAACCTGGCTGCTGCACTTAGGCCTAACATAAATTGCATGTCCCAGTTCAAGTAATTCATGCTAAATGTACATTCATTGACATCGAAATTATGGTTAGATAACATCAAGTATAATTGGATATAGCAATAAAGGTTATTCTTAGAGAGAATAACTTACCAAATGGAAATAGTGTCCAATGAAACTGTGGGATTAGAGAGCAAACCAGATATAAGTACTAGTCCCTGATTGTACCATATCTCCAAACTACATTAGGATGTATTTTCAGCTTGTTAAATAAAAAATCATTAGAACTTAAAAGGATCTCTGTATGGCTTGAGTTTTTTTTTTTTTTTTCTTGTTTTAGTTTCCTGTTTTACCTAATAATTATAAAAAATTACCTTATTTTCACTTTATTTCCTCTTCTCAAAAAATTTGTACAAGAAATGGTATAATTAATAATATGTAGTATTTTCACCAAACAATTCTTTGAAAACAGAGAACAAAATAAGAACAAAGGTAGTGTTTTGTAATTATTAATGAAAACAGAAATTATTTTCTCAAATCGAATACCCTAAGAGATGAACTTTTAAATTGACATTTGTGTTGTTTGTGTGTGTGAGGAAGTGAGAAATAGGTAGCCTTTTGGATCATACCACAACATAACAGCAGAAGCAACTGTTAGCTTGAAATAAGGCCAAATTCCTTTGAAGGCTTTCACAGTGAGGCCAGTCCAAGTTTGCTTACATCTTGGGCTAAGAATGATATAGAGCCCATTTAACAAGACGAGAAGCCACCAAGAAAAGCTAAGAGTAAGGGCAGCACCAAGTAGTCCATAGTCCAAAACATACACTACTACCCAACTGAGAAGCACATGCAAAAGGAATACCCCAATAGACATAAAAGCCAGTGGATTCACAATGTTCTGTGCTTGGAGGAACCTTTGCATTGGGCAGGATATAGCAAATGCATAGAGTTGAAGAACAATTCCATGGGCAAAAACTTGACCTTGTTCTGCAATGCTCTCTGACTGCCCAATGGCTTTTAGAAATGACCCTGAGAACCAATAGAGAAATGTGAGAATCACTGCAGCACCCAAGTGTAAGATGATTGCTCTTTGCAATATTATGCCCATTGCTGAATACTTTTTTGCCCCATATGCTTGTCCACACACAGTTTGCACTGCACTTGCCATGCCCAACTGTTATAAGGGAATTCAATAATCACATTCACAGAGGAAATTGCCCCTCAATGAAAGATGTACAAAACAACATTGAAAACAATTTTCAGGTCATAAGCTAATTCTAGTGTATAATTGAAACTAAATGCAACATTTTATAGTTCTTTATGCTGACCTGCATTCTAATATCACCCCAGATTTTTTACTACTAGTGTCTTACATTCAAGTGGAAGTATTGCCATTATAGTATTATACTTCTCAAAAATTGGGTAAGAAGCTATTTTAAGGAAGCTAGCTATATATTTTTTAAATGGCGTGTGGTTTCATTTATATGACAAGTAGCATTAGGATCCAATTTAATGCTTAACATATTGTTACAATAACCACAAATAAAGGAACATTAATTTCTGAAAAAATCAACACAGTTGCGTAAGAAAAACAGCCAGAAGCATCTACTAATTAAAATACAAAACCAAGCTGGCACAAAATGCTACTGTACATTCGGATCACCCCTTCTTAAGTGCCTATTCAATAAACTTTTTTAACATGATGACTTATGACATAAATTTAACTAAAAAAAATTTATTGAAATAAGATGAATACAACTTATTTTAATAAATTATAATAAAACATTTATTGAAACAAACTAAAAAGAACTTACAGAAATCTTAAGTCCATAAGCTCTTTCAAACAGGCAGCAGATAAGTAGAAATTTGAGAGGATAAAAGCAGCATACCATGATCCCATAAGCAAGACCCTGAATTCCAACACTAGCTATGGATGCCCCAGCAAGCTCTAGAGGTCCCAAATGCCCAGTAAACATCAAAGTCACAAAGCTTAGCATGTAGTTGAAAATGGAGACAACAATGGAAGCTCCTGAGAGGATCCATAGGAGCCTTGACTCCCAAGCAACAAGTTGAGGCCACCATCTCAACTCAATAGCCCCATGTTCCAAGAATTCTTCAATGGTATCTGATGACAAATCTGGAATGTGAGAGTGTGAGTCAAGCCTAAGTAGCAGTGGCTGGTAACCTGTCTCTGAGTCCATGATTTTGATAATCCCAAATAAATGTTCATTAAGGTGTAATTTCTAGTATAATGGAACTATAAAAAATGGGATTTATGGAATACTAGTGTGAATGTGACACAAGATTTTGCAGCTACCATTCTTGTTGGTACCCACCAGTTTTATTCATATTCTTTTAGATGTAGACAAGTGGATCAAATTAACTCCCTCACTTCATACAATTTATTTACACATCTTGCCATTCTTTATAGACAAATGCTAAATGTGATCTTAAAATACTAGTTAAGAAATTTAAATTTTAATTAAATTTTTCATTAAAAAAATATAACAATTAACTTTCTTTATAATTTTTAACATATTCAAACCTAATGTTTGACATAAAAAAAAAACTATTTATTAATTTTTTAACCAACACCTTTAAAGCAATTAAATAGGCTTTTTTTTTATAGTACTATGTTGACTTTTTATTCTCAGCAATGATTTTCTCATCTAATTGCGTCAAGAAAATTTTATCTACCCTTAGCACGTGAACTTGCATGCGAAATAGTACTACTAGTTTTTACGAAAAAAAAAATTTACATTTTTTTTTAAATATTATCTCGATTCGTATTAGTGTTACTAATTTTAGTGATTAGATTCACAGACTTGTTTCTTCTTTTTTTTATCACAATAAATAAATAATATTTAGTATTATTTTCATCCTTTTTTTATTAATGTGAAAAGAGGGGAAAGGTTAAATAAATTAAGGGATAGTTTTGGTCCTATTAAAAATATATATCACTTAAGTGAATACCATTCTTTCAGCTTTGGAGAATTATAATTAAATTTTAAAATTTATTAAACATAAATTATATAATTTTTCACTATCAAGAAGTTTACCTAATGCTTTAGTTTTATTTGATGTCTGTTCAATATTTTATTTTTGTTAATTTATAATTTATTTAAAAAAATTTAAGTTTGGTTGATTAAATTAAAGATAAGTGAGTTTATCTCACTAATTTATAGTATTTTTAAAAGATACTAATTAAAGTGACTTTGAATTTAAATAATAAAATGAAGTTGCTTAGTCAACGAATTTATATTGTTAGTTTTTAATTTTTTTCAACTGCTACTTAAAATAATGTTTGAGCTTGTGATTTATAACTTATTATTTTGCAATTAAAAACTATTTGTTAAAAGACATGTATTTTAGAAATTAAATTTGTTTTTTAATTATTTTTATTATTTTATATAAATTTTTATATATTTTAGAAATATCTATTTTAATATTTATAAAAATTTGCTATGTTATTAAGAGGAAAAATCTTATCACTTATACTGATTTTATTTGGCTTAAACAAGAGTGTCTTTGATAAAAAAAAAATAGTTGTAATTTAAATAAAAAATATTTAGAATTTATTTTTAAGAGTTTTGTCTCTTAAATTTATGGTTAATAACACATAATAATTAATAACATTTAATATTATACGATAAAAGTATTATTTTAAAATAAATTATAATACTTTAGAAAATGAGTTTGATATATTGAAATTATTATAAACTTACATAATTACATGGTCTAATTTGGATAGACTTTTAAACAAATTTTTATAAAAAAATAGTACAAAAAATAATAAAATATTTTTCATTAATTAGAAACAGCTTATACTTCCCTATTCTTTAAAAAAAATTCATTTAATACTTATAAATTTAAGAAAATAAAATATTTCTTATGAAAAAATTATTTATTTTAACATTATTATTGTTTTCCTATTTATACAAACTAGGCCATGGTTTTTTTGTTGGTTTCAACCCAAGATAATTTCCTACAGTGTTGGAGAATGGTAGTTAATAAAAACACATATTCTCACAAATGTATTATACTCATCTCATCAGTTATCTCTTTAATGGATTTATGTAATTTAATTTAAATTAAAATTTTTTATAAATATAATTAAATTTTAATTAATGTAAATAAATTAACATTTTCACTTCTCATCTTTTTATTTTAAAAGAATAAAATTTCTCTTCAATTAACCTATCATCATCCACAGGCTACTCACTATCTCCACTCTCTCTCCACAACCATAAGTCACCTTTTGATCCCCAACATTCAATATAAGCATACCACATGGGTTCCCTTTTTTTTTTTTTTTACAAAACATGACCCACAAGCAAAATAATAATAATAATAATAATAATAATAATAATAATAATAATAATAATAATGTTTTTTTCTAAATTAAAGAAATTCTGCTAAAAAACAAGTTAAATTACAACAACTCCTGCATGCTTGGTAGTTTATTATTATGTATCAAATAATATATATATATATATATATATATAAATTATAAGAATGAAATATATTAATAATATTAAATACTTTTATTTAAAATTTTATTTTTTATTGTGTAATTTTAGGCACATATTATAAAAATCATAATAATGAAATTTGAGAGTTAAGAATTTAAAATCTTGATATAAAAGGAAATTTTAATATAAAAAATTAATATAAAATAGTTAATCATTATAATTTTTAATTAATATAAAAATTAAAATAATAATATTTATATATTATTCAAAAGGAAAATAGAATAAAAATATATTTTTTATTTTAATAATTAAGGGTTAAATTTATTATAGTTGAAATTGAACATATTCTTTTGACATTAGACCTATTTAAAGATATTAAACGTATTCCTTTTTTTATATCTATTTAAATATTTATATTTTCATTTTCAATGTATTTTCCTAAAGAATGATTTATATTAATTAAACATCAAAGTTTTATTCTGAAGCATTTTAGTACCATTATTAAATTTGATACGAACGTCAGTTAAAAAATTATTTTAATCTCTAACTTTATAAAATAATATTTACTTTTATTCTTTTTATACAAAAATTGTAGTTATTAAAAGGCATAATCAATCTGTCAAGTTTCAATACTAAGTATTACCTTTTCTCCAAAAATGACACTTTTTGTGATTACTTATAAAAAAAATGCGTATTTTACAATTTTCAACCAAATACATTTTATGATTTTCCAACAAATTTGATATTTTTTCTCATTTTTGCACGATTATATTATATTTATATTAATAAAAAATTACAACTTTAAAATTTAAACTATAAATAATTAAGTTAAAAAGTGTATAAAACACCAAGTTCACGATAAATGAATGTTCCAGTTAATTAAATAAAAAATTTATTTTTCTTTTCTTTTATTTAAGTAAGAATTTAATCTTTAAAATATCTAATCAAAGCAAATTTAATTTTTTTTATCTAATGTTTTTAATTATTTAAAAAATATATTAAATTATTATTTATAAAATTAATAATAGTTATAAATTTAATAATATAGTTACACACACAGTGTGACACTGTGACTCTTCATACAGATTCCTTTCTCTCTTTCATAATATAATGCATAACTTTACCAATGCTTTCATCATTATTATGAGCCAACGCTCTCAAAAAATGCTTCTCTCACCTTCGTTCACATGCACTCTCCTCTTCCTCTTCTTCTTCTTTCACTTTGTAGCGGCGGCGAATTCTTCGGCGGCAACATGTTCCGATATGTTGCCGCTGAGATACCGCAGCGACAAGATTTCCTTAACGGACTTCGGTGGCGTCGGCGATGGGCGCACGCTGAACACGAAGGCGTTCAGAGAAGCCATATACCGCATTCAGCACCTGAGAAGGCGCGGTGGCACGCTCCTTTACGTGCCTCCGGGGGTGTACTTAACAGAGAGCTTTAACCTCACTAGTCATATGACTCTCTATCTAGCTGCTGGCGCTGTTATTAAAGCCACACAGGTACTGTTAAAAACTCTATTCACGTTAATTACCGATTTCTTATTACTCTTTCTCTTTGAATTCCTGTTTTATTTTAATTTTTCTGCTAAAGAAATTAAGTGATTATGGATTTTAAATGTGTTTGTCTGGTCTATAACGGTAAATTGACTCTTGGAGTTTTCGATTTGTTGAAATTATTAATTTGGTTGTATATAAGTTTATTTGTTTTAAAGATTGATTTGCATAAATATTACAAATAAAATATTTTATGAGTCGAATGCAAACAATTTTTGTTTCCGAAGATAAGCCAAAAGAACACTTCAGAGTCAAATTTCTTTTCAGATGTGTTTTTTGAAAGAGAAAGGTATAATTATAATAAAAACGGTATTTTGATCGATGAAATGGGTCTCATTTACGATTTAGTTATTTATTTAAATTGGGTAAAATTGAGTACTTAAAAATAATTGATATTCATTTGATAATTTAAATACCAATTCGTGTACATGATTTAAATCAAACACGAAATTGTAAAGTAGGTACAATCTTTATTTAAAAATGTCTTTTTTTAATAAGTTTTGTTGCGAAAGATTGGTTACTTTTGTAAAAGCATTAATGAGTTGATACATAATAACTTTTTAATATTACAGTGGCTAATAATAGTGGACTCAAATTAAGTGTGTATTCAGAAATTCGTTGTTTAAGAGCCTTACGTTTGTTTAATAGGAAGTAGTTTAGTTTAGAAATTCCGTGTTAACACAAGGCCTAACCCACCGGAAAATGACACAGATGAATAGCATCCTTAAGATAATCTGTGTTTGTAACTATATTAATTTTTTATTAATAAAATGTAATTTATATGCAATGATGGTCAAAATTTTACCTTGTCAACATTTAACGATTTAATCAGTAGTATATTAAATGGGGTGATAATATAATTAATCAATAATTCTGAGTTTGAGTCTGAATATATAGAAAAATAAATTATATTATATCTTTATATCACAGTATTTTTTAATCGAACACGTAGTCACGTATTATTATTAGGTTATAATATTAATTTATTATTTCATTGCGGTAATCATAATTTATGTCGGTGTACATCATTTTGTTCGGAAGCAGATGAATACGATGTGTACTACTAAAATAATGAAAATATTATATTATATTTTATTAATAGAAAATGTCTGACAATTTGTGATGTAATTTTTCTTTTTACCAGTAGCGGAGTCTGTAGAGCCCACCTGACTCTAAAATCAAAGTGATAATGACTATGATAGGTACTGCAATGCAAAAATGCCAGCAAATGACAGCATATTTTCAGAAAATTTAAGAAGGGCCAAAATTGAATGTTGGAATTTGATACACCATAAATTTTAAGTACCTTGGCAATTTTTGAGAGAAAAATAAAGGGTCAATAATACAATGGTGAGAGGACTGAATGAAGGAACATTTGTACATGATAAAAGGTATGCATGTATGTGTGATGAATTGGGTCGATTTATACATGTTTATCTGCTAGTGTGAATTATCTATGGTTGGTAACATGGACATGGACTTCATGGATAATGGGTTGTCGAAAGCAAAAAATTCACATGAATTATGGGGGGCCTCAGGGTGAATGGATGAAGAGTATTGGGGGGTCTCTTATCTGCATAGCCGCATGTGCATGTGATATTTAAAGCATTGATAATGGCTTTGTTGGACAGCTGGATTGTTGGTTATGCCATTAGTGTTGTCTACTTTGAAAATCAAGAAGTGGGATACTGCTGCCTTATTCTGCTAATGAAAATTTGATTAATTTATTTAAATAACAAAATCTGAAATTAGGGTATCATGTAAATTGATGAAAAAACTAATTTTGGGTACTATTCATGTGTTTTTTGTCTATATCAATTTTAAATGAATAGCACCATAGTATCAGAGAATCAGAGATCTGGAAATGCTACTTATTTTGTTAATGCACGTAGTGCATGTTTGGGTTAACTTATTTTGAAGAAATAATCGGTTAGTTTTTGCAGCTTCCTGAGAGAGCTTTCGAAAAATAAGTGATTATTTCTCCAAATTTAATCGTTTCCAAACACGCACTTAGCTTGCTATAGATTTTAGAACACAGTCAAGCCCCAGTAGCTTTAGATAAGCAAGCTCCAAATATAATGTAGATTCTAGCAGTACATAACAAAATCTATTTTGTTCATCTTTTCTCTCATAATGCATGGTTATGAACTTATGAGCAACCTGGAAAACCAGTTACAGCTTCATACATAATAAAAAGTACCTGCCTTATGTATCACTTCCAACATTCAATTCTTGATGAATGGTGTAAATCTATCAGATAGGAGTGTAGGACTATGACTCTCAACCTCATTTGGCACGTTTATATATTAAGTAGAATTCATATGTTATGCTGCTAGAATATGATCTGAAGTGAATGCTGAAAGTCCAGTGCAACTCAAAAATACCTTTGTTCTTCCTTCTATTAATGCATTTTATTGTTTGTCTATGAGAAAAGGAAACATGATAGGTAAAAAGCATGTGATGAACTGAGTCTTTTTTTTAAACTACACTTTTTAATGTTCTTCATATCTTCATTCTTTAGGAGTCGTGGAATTGGCCTTTAGTTGCACCCTTACCATCTTATGGAAGAGGGAGAGAGCTCCCTGGAGGAAGGTATATGAGTTTTATCCATGGAGATGGACTTAGTGATGTAATAATCACAGGTGGGTATCGAATTTTTAACATTTTCTGAGAAATAAATTACTTTCTTCTCTTGATTTCTTAGTTTGTATTGGTATCAGACCAGGGTATCCAAAATATAAAGATATCAAATTATTGAAGTATATAAGAATGAAAAGTATAATATTTTAATTAGTAAAGAAGAAAAAGAAAAAAAATTTCATGGTGAAAAAGCTCTATAGTCTATACTGCATAGCCACTATGGATTGGATATCTTGGGAACTGTAAGTTTCTGCATACCTTTCTAAACTATGCCTGCATGCTTCCATGATAATGGAGTACTTTAAATTAAATTTAGGGTAGATACACCTTTCTTGTGCACTTTATAGACAAACTCACTTTAAGGGAGATTCACCCCAAATTTTCATAGGTGAGAATGGGACAATTGATGGGCAAGGAGATGTGTGGTGGAATATGTGGAGGCAGAGAACACTTCAGTATACAAGACCAAACCTTGTTGAATTTATGAATTCCAGAGATATTATTATTTCAAATGTGATTTTCAAGAATTCTCCCTTCTGGAATATACACCCAGTTTATTGCAGGTATAATAGAGCAATGAGTACTAATTTTAACAATATTTTCATTTTCTTGATTGCAACTAGCTTAAAACAAACTGAAAAGAAGTCAAAGACGTATATCTTTCTTCCTGACATATAATTTCAAAACATTCTTCCTTCTTTGCAGCAATATTGTTATTCGATTTGTCACAATCTTGGCTCCTCGTGACTCTCCTAATACTGATGGAATTGATCCAGGTAAATTCTATCCAAATAAGCCATATCTTGTGCAAATAGTGAAGTAATTGTGACAATTAGTCAAACCTCACACCAACTGATCTCATTAAGTTTCACTTATTTGTTGTTAAACTCTTTCCTTCATAAGAGAAATATGCCTTATCACTTATTGGAGATAAATTGTTCAAGTGCAGTATTGGAATTACTAAATGTTGATAACACAAGTGTAGTGCCATGTGGTTTAAGAGCTTACTAGTATCTTATTATGTTGTTTTCTTGATACATAAATCAACAGTTAACGCTATCAAGTGTAATTTCATAAAGCATGTTATATTCTTGCTCAGCCACAAGCTTTTGTACTCAATCATCTATAAATTTCATGTATGCAGATTCAAGCTCAAATGTATGCATAGAGGACTCATATATATCAACAGGAGATGATCTTGTGGCTGTGAAGAGTGGGTGGGATGAGTATGGTATAGCATATGGTCGTCCTAGCCATGGTATCACCATTCGGCGTCTAACAGGATCCTCTCCATTTGCTGGCATTGCAATTGGCAGTGAAACCTCTGGTGGGGTGGAGAATGTACTAGCTGAACACATCAACCTCTTCAACATGGGGGTTGGGATCAACATTAAGACAAACAGTGGTAGAGGAGGGCTTATCAAGAATATAACAGTGAGTCATGTGTATGTGGAAAATGCAAGGCAAGGAATAAAAATTGCAGGTGATGTGGGGGGTCATCCAGATGGAAACTTCAATCCTAATGCTCTCCCAGTTGTCAAGGGTATCACGATTAATAATGTTTGGGGAGTGAAGGTTCAGCAAGCAGGTTTGATACATGGATTGAGAAATTCCCCTTTCACTGATATTTGTCTATCTGATATCAACCTTCATGGTATGCAAGGTCCTAAATCTCCTTCTTGGAGGTGTTCTGATGTGTTTGGATTTGCTCATCAGGTTAGTCCATGGCCATGTTCTCAGCTTAGTAGCCAAGAGTCTGGATCATGTACCATTTACTCTTGAGATTAGAGATTTTTTCTCTCTTTGGATATTGTCGTAATTAAGTGCTTCTTCTATTGATTTATTATAATACAGATCAATGAATTCACCCCCATTTGATTTATATGATGTGCATGTAAATTTAGTCAAACATGTTGAGTATCATGTGTCAAATTTATTGTGTGAGCAACGTCGTTAATTAGTTTCTTCTCAAAATGATTGGGATATTACGATCTTCTCTGAATGCTGCCTTGATCTAGTGTTCATAGTTTAATTGGGTGCAAGTATGCTAATGATTTTGTTTTTCAGTTTTTCTAACGACACGCAGTAAAAACCTCTATATAGTAAATTTTTATAAAATATTACAAAATCTAATAAATTAATAATATTAAAATGATATAATTTTCAATAAAAGTTTACTATTTATTCATTTCTTATTTTGTGCTCCTGGGATTATCCCTGTAAACCCAATAGTGATTAGTCGTAGTGGAAGTGGACTATGACAGAAGATAAACTTTAAGCATCTCGAATTTGTGGAGGGCCTTATCTAACAACCACTTCTGACTCTTGAGTTAGCCTAGAGTTATTGCTATGAGGATATCCTTGTCAAATACATAAAAAATGTCCTGTTCAATTATACACTGGCCAATAATTTAAGCTTGCAGAAACCTAATGAATGAGTCAGGTGGTCCAGTAACTAGTAGTAGTAGCTCATGACCTCTTTCTTTCATTTGAACCTTTTCATCTGGCATTGGTTTTCTTCTGTGGCAAATGGCTAATGGACCAAAGACATGAGAGAGTAGTTATTTCACTACTCAGTTGAGTGTTTTTCTATTTCACAGGACATGGTAGCCTCACTCTTTTTTATATATTTTTGGGAAAGCTTTTCTTTCATTTCGTTGGTCTCAGCATGCAACTTGGCACCAACATTTGTGGAAGAACTTACTGGTTGTTAGAGACCAAACGACACAGGAAAAATCAAGTATTGTGTTAATGGATACAAAATAAAAATAGAAAAAGATCATACAAGGATAGAACATCTTAAATCTACAACCACAACCTAGGCTGGTAAAGCTTATAGCCCTCATCTAGCAAAACACACACACTCCTCTCTAGTTCTCTCTCTGCCCTGCCCTGATAACCCCCTCCGTCCCGTGATTCATTAATTTCAGCATAACTAACTTGCCCAGTGAGTAAGTTCTTCAAGCATTGCCCTTGGTATCTTTATATTATTTTAGGTCTAAAACTTGTATATTTCATGGATCCAAAACCATTTGCAGGATGATAAAAGTAGTTAAATATAGCAATTCATAAATATATATAAAGAAAAGTTAAGCGAACTTGTAAGTTGATGTAAAAAGATTGAGTTGCATGCTTTATTAGATAAAAAAAAATCATAAAAGTGGTTAAATATAGCATCTCTTATTTTAAAAAAAATTATTTTAGCATGAATATTTAAAAAATAAAAAATATATATTTTGTTTTAAACCGACTGCTTCGGATAAGTTTTTTTTGGCACCGATTCGTAGCAAGTTTTGACCATCCACTAATTTTCCAAGGTGGTGATTTGACTGATTCTCGATCCAGTTTTCAAAATCATGAGAAAAATTCAGCATATTCCATTTGAACTAAATATCCATTATTGTCCCTAGTGTGGTAGTAACTTTGTCCTCAAGGTTGAATTTTGATAATTGACTTCATGTGGTAAATTCATCTTCCCAAAGGGGTTTCCTCTATATTTTGCTTTCCACCTAATCACCCAACTATAAAATCCCGTGAAATTTCTTCCCACACCAGCAGGGGAAATATCCAACATTTGTCTCCGTACTAAACATTTACATTCATGCATTCAACAATGGTTTTCAACTAACTTCACAATTTTACTGTAGTTGCTTATCTTAATTCTTAAAAAAAATAAAGTAATAACATATTTGGATTTAGGTTTGGATAGGCATGGATCCACTTTTATTTCAACAATATTATTTGTAACTCATGTGTTAGATCCTCATTTATAGACTTCTTAACGTCTTTCCAAACGCACTTAAATTCTTTATTACAGAAGCAACGATATCTTAAGTAAAATTGTGGTTGTTATTCAACTTCTCACTTGTTTTGCTAATTGTGAAAAAAGAGAGAAGATCCAACGGTTACACTACCAATGCTACCCTTGGGTCCGGTAAGAACTAGAATGCTGGCCTAAAGGAGAAGAGTGAAACTCTGCCAAATTAGACAAGCTTGGAATGACCCATCTTTAATTATTAAAAAACACGAAAGAAAGATAGCATGTTGGATCTGGTTTTGGGTCAGGTTCACTATATAAACCCAGGAAATGTCGAGTAGTGCCTGAATTTTTTAAAAGGAAACTTTTAAATAATGTTAGTCAATCAAGAACCAACTTAGCATTTAAATTTTTCATTCCATAACAAGCAGTATGATTCAAGATGATTGGATTTTCAAAAAGCACCACATGTCTCTACGCTTTAAAAAAATAAACGAATATTATACTGTACAGATATAGATATCTCTATATCCATTATATTTGATTTTGTATTCACAAATTATATCATTAGAGTCATTTGCGTTTCACTTATAAAGAAATTTGTTAACTCCTGTGTCATTAAATAGTTGAAGTTTAGACATGTAAAAACTGCAAAAGCCAAGCAAAAAGAACATAAAGATTAATATGGTAATAGGTGAGTAGCACATAATACGTGGTGTTCGCAATTTTACAAATGGACAGTGTCACATCAACAAAATTGGTTTTATCCTAAATATTGTCAAAAATATGATTTCAAGTACACACATTTTGCTTTACAGGAAGGGAATACATGATCCAAAAGTGCCCAAAAAATTACTGTTCTTAATCTCCTGCTGTCCTCAAAGACACCACAAATTACACTTTATATACACACTTTCACTTATAAGTCAAAATTTATTAAAAAATATAAATATCATATAAATATCACTTTTTCTCATCTCTATTTAGGATTTCTCTCATGCTTTATGATTTTTAATAAATTTTAGTAAATATATTAAAACAAGTATGTGAAAAGAATGTATTCGTGCCTCTGTTTACATTCCATAACATGCATCCACCAACCCTCACTTAGCATGATAAACTACAAACCTTAGTCTCTATTTACTTTGGTATTAAAAAATTGATTTTCGGACATTTCAATTACACGATTCAACACATGCCCTTAATCTTCTTCATGCCTCCAATGGTTGTAAAGTTGAACCAAAACAAAGCAGAAGTCATTGACAGTAATATTAATAGCATTGACGATCATAAAATACAAGTCATTGTGATAAGGAGTTTGCACCTCACACATACAACACAAAAGCAAGGTACACACAATTAGCAGCAAGCAAATATAACACCTCTACTCATTCATCATCAACCACTGTAAGAGTTGGTTGTGGCAGTAACATGGTATTATTCTATTAAATATCCCTCACAACTCATAAATAACATAAAACTTAGCAGTAAGAGTAGTAGTAGTGTAGATAAAATCACACAGATTCAACTCTTTTAAAAGAAAATATATATATAGTGAGAAAATAAAATTTATTTATCGTCAATTTAAATTTAATTATTTTATAAATATAATTAAATTTAAAAAGCAACAAAAAAATAAATATTTACTTTCTCACTTTATATATACTTTTAATTTAAAAAAGTCAAAAATTCCAAACTAAACATACATGCTTCCCACATCTTTAGGTCAGATGCAAACTTATTTACAATAAAACACTCGTATCTATATAACTAAATATGCATCATCATCATCATCATCATCATCAGAAATTCAGTAGCATCGTCAAAATCAGAACAGGTTCAAGAACTCGCGAACCCTCTTCTCGAACCAGCTGCGGTGGTGATGGTGGTGGTGCTCGCGATGGACACGGTGGAGATGTTCGTGATCGGAATCGGGGTGACCCACCATCTCCGGCAACCGCGGCTCGGCGACGCTGTGAGCCCTAACCCACCGCGTCGGGATCTGGCGAGAGCCACCGGAGGCGTCGACAAGCATGTCGTTGCCGTAGGGGATCTCGCGGCGGTGGCCATGGCGGCATCGACGGTGGCCGTTGCGGAGGGACAACGGTAACTGTGACGGTAACGGTAAAGGACGGCCAGGGTGGAGGTGACGGTTGATTGGACGGAAGTGGAGGAGCGTCAACGGAACGGGATCGATTGTGTGGAGGGTGGTAAACGAAACGGTGTCGTGTGGTTTGGGTTCAGGTTCGAATGGAGGTTTGGGATGGGGAAACGGGTTCTGAATATCGCGAGCGTGCGAAAGGGTAAAGAGAAAGAGAAGGGAGAAGAAAACGGAAGCAGTGGCCATTGTTAGTGTGTGTTGGTTGAAACAGGGTTTGGGTAGATTACGTGATATTATAAAAGTGTGGAAATGGAGAAAGAGCAAAAAGGGTTGAATGAAAGAGTGCAGAAATTTCTTGCTTACATCCTAAGACACGTTGCACGACTTGACTTTGTTTCACCTTTCAAAAATTCATACCAATGAAACAAGGAAACGTATCATCAACGCATCACTTTAATATTCATATTTTTGTGAATATTAAAGTGAAGAATGCAAACTATGGCTTAAAAAAAAAAAGAACTAAATTTTACTTATCAAGTAGCTTGTTTCATCAATTTTATTAAAAATATTACTTTTAATAGTGAATTTGGGGGTTATTTTTAGTTAAAAATGATTTTTAAGTCTCTAAAGTAAAGTTATATATAATAAACCATTTTGATCCAATAAAAAATGAATGAAGCATTTTTAATGTATAATATTTTTCTCTGTGTTGGAAGTGATGAGGGGTGCAAATGGTGAGGTAGAAGTCTATGGTGGTATGAATCTTTCACCTTTTCATGGGAGTCATTATAGTCCCTACGAGTATTATTACTTTACATTGAAAATAGAAGCCATTTGGATATTTATTCCACACATATTCTTGTAATTTTAAGGCTTAATCAAGAGTAGCAGACTTTATGATAATTCTAAAAAATTTCATTAACTTATATTTACAGGAAAAAAAACATAATTAAACTTAATTTTAAAGATTAAAATATATATTATTTTAATATTAACTTATATTAGTGTAAATTTTATATTTTATTATTATTCTTATTATTGCTACAGTGAAAAAAAGAAATATTCAAAAGTCTAATTATGTATAAAAAAGATATTAGCACCTATGACAACAGTGAAAATAATTATCTAAATTATGTAAAAATTAATATTTTATTTTATTTTTAAATTTAATATATTGTTTTAAGAGATTGAAAAAAATAAATTTTAAAATAATTAAGTCCAACAGATTTTGATCTCTACTCTTACATATTAACTAGTATAATAAAGAAATCGGAGTTACTTAGTTTTAAAATGATTTTTTTTTAAAAAAAAGTATAACATTGAAAGTAAAAAAAAAAAAACCTTATTAAAAGATTTATGAAAATAAAAATAAAGCAGATGCTAAAATGACTAAGAGGATATATATATATATATATATATATATATATATATATATATATATAAGAAGAAAATTTTAATTTTATGATTTTATAATTTGTAAATGATAATATATGCACCACAATTTTTATACATAAATTTGAAAATTTACTTTTTATAATTTTTTAATATAAGAAAGGGTAAAAAGTATCTTATGTTTTGAGATAAAATTAAAATTTAGGATCTTTTATACCTTCAGGATTCTAGATAGTATAACTAAACTAATAAACTTACAATTTTATAACATAAAAATGATAGGGTAAATCACACTTTCTTTAGGTTAACAGTCGACGAAGGTTATAGTTCATTTTTAATCAATTACTTTTTTAGTGCACTTTCCTTAAATGAATATAATTTAAATTTGTCCACATGTGTTGGTAAAACCATTAAAGGGCCAGATTAGAATAAATATATTATAACCCTTAAATTATGTATTAATTTAAAAATTAAATAAGAATACATTGACACAGTGTTATCTAATATTGTCTAAGACTTGAAAATTATTAATCTTTATACCAATTACTTTAAAAATTTATATCTAAAGTAATGTTTAGTTAGTTAATAATTTATTTTATCAGTGTATCAAAATTTAAGTTACTTTGTAAATTTATGTATAAAAAAAATTTAAAGAAGTAGACGGGATTTCTCATGAATGTAACCACAAAGCACATCTACCTTCTGGATGAAGGACTATTTTGCAATTATCAGATCTAAACATGTTAATGATTGAAGGTGTACCCCAGCATTCACCACAAGTGTACTATGTTGGAATAAAGTTGCTTCCTTGGGAGACTTGCTTTCTACCAAGTCAATGGGAGGCCTGTGATGAGAACCCAATCAACAGTTCTTCTTTAATTTGATGATATGTGAGTAATTTCTGTTCTTAACTATGATATATTAAGATATTTTTATTTATATATAGTTTTTGGGATATGCTTTGATCTTCTTGTTGTTTTTCATGTCGTAGTAGACCACATCATGGCACAATCAACACTACATTGTTCCTTCACTTATGATGTCTTCCTTAACTTTCGAGGTGTGGATACCCGCAACAACTTCACTGGTAATCTCTACAATTCACTGTGCCAAAAGGGTTTTGAAACCTTCATTGATGATGAAGGGCTTAACAAAGGAGAAGAAATCACACCTTCCCTTCTCCAAGCCATTGAAGAATCTAGGATTCTCATTTCGATTTTCTCTGAGAATTATGAATCCTCAACATTCTGTTTGGATGAACTTGTCAAGATCCTTGCGTGCTCCGAGGCACAAGGACGCTCTTTCATGCCAATTTTTTATGGTGTGAATCCATCACAAGATTGGCATCAAAGTGGGCCTTATGCTGAAGCTATGGCCAAACACGAGGAGAGGTTCCAAGATCAGAAGGACAAGGTGCAAAAATGGAGAGAAGCTTTATCTCAAGCTGCTAAAGTCTCTGGTTGGCATTTCGAACCTGGGTATCCCACATTTCCCTTTAATGTTATTAACATTACCTCCTTTTTTTTAATTTCCCTGATGATATATATATTTTTAATTTTTTTTCGTCCGAGTACACATAATAAAAACTTGATCAATAATATATATTTTATTTAATTGTAGTATTTAGTATTATTAATACATTGAATATACATTAGAACAATTATAGCTTTTTTTCATAGAGATCTAGTTACACAATTTCTAACTTATAGTTATAAATTAAAATTTATTAAAAATCACAAATTATCTTCAATATCTTATTTTTAATTTAATGATTCTAACTCTTAATTTAACGATTTTTTTTTCAAAATTTTATACATTCTTAATAAATTTTAACAAATAATTGAAAATATATTAAAAATAGTGTGTCGAAAATTGTGATGGTAACAATCTATGACGAAGGAAAACCTACGGAACAGAGACAATGATTTGCATATGAATAGTTTGGATTGATTTGATTGAACTAAACAAGACTGATGCTATAGTTTGAATTCACATGAACTTCTCTAATGTGCAGGTCACAACAACCAGAATATAAATTTATTGCCAATATCATTGAAAAAGTGTCTAAAATAATCAATCCTACACCTTTATATGTTGCTGAGAACCTAGTTGGGTTGGATACTCCATTGCAAGAAGTGAAATCTCTCCTAGAACTTGGCTCTGATGATAGAGTCAACATAGTAGGGATTTATGGAATAGGAGGAGTAGGTAAATCAACAATTGCCCGTGCTGTATGTAACAAAATTGCTGATCAATTTGAAGGTGTGTGTTTTCTTGCTGATCTAAGAAAAAAAGCAATTAATCATGATCTTGCACAACTTCAAGAAATACTACTTTCTGATATACTTGGAGAGGAAGATATCAAAGTGAGAGATGTTAACAGAGGAATCTCAACGATAAAAAGGAGGCTTCATAGAAAGAAAGTCCTTCTGATTCTTGATGATGTTGACAAATTGAAGCAGCTACAGGTTCTTGTAGGAGGACTTGATTGGTTTGGCCTTGGTAGCAAGATCATAATCACAACAAGAGACAAGCATTTGCTAAATACTCATGGGATTGTGAAATCGTACGAGGTTAAACAGTTAAATGATGAAAAAGCTCTTGAATTGTTCAGTTGGCATGCCTTTAAAAGGAACAAAATTGATCCAAGTTATGCAGATATGTCAAAACGTGCAATTTCTTATTTTCATGGCCTTCCTTTGGCTTTGGAGGTGATAGGTTCTCACTTGTTTGGCAAAAGTTTAGCTGTATGGAAATCTGCATTAGATAAATATGAAAGAATTCTTCATATAGATATCTGTGAAGTACTTGAAGTTAGTTATAAGGATTTGGAAGAAGATGAGAAAGATATTTTTCTTGACATTGCTTGTTTCTTCAATTCTTGCAAAATTTCCTATGTCAAAGAAATACTACATATACGTGGTTTTCATGTGGAAAACGGTATTCAAGTGTTGATTGACAAATCTCTCATGAAGATTGATTGCAATCATTGTATTGTAATGCATGACTTGATTCAAGACATGGGCAGAGAAATTGTGAGGCGAGAATCAACATCTGAGCCTGGCAAACGCAGTAGATTATGGTTTTACGAGGATGTTGTTCATGTTTTGGAAGAAAATACGGTATGTTGGAACTTGGGAACATCTCTATGGTAAATCTTTTTATCATCTTCCTTTGTTGACACATTTGTGTTGTTATTGTATTAAATTCTTGGAAATTGATATATTTGTTTAAATTTTGATTCAAAATTGAAAGGGAACTGACACAATCGAAGTCATAGACGTCGACTTACATAAAGTCAAAGAAGTGCAGTGGAATGGAATGGGTTTCAAGATGATGAAAAACTTGAGAATTCTTAAAATGGGAAATGTACACTTTTCTAAAGAACCTCAAAATCTACCAAATAGTTTGAGAATGCTGGAATGGAATGGATATCTGTATCCATCTTTACCATTTGATTTTGATCCCAAGAATCTTGCGATACTCAGCCTGCCTGAAAGTTGCCCCCAATCGTTCAAATTACCCAAGGTACGTATTCATTTAAAAGTTTTTGTATTTCTTAGCACGTTTTTTTAGCTTTAGTGTGTATATGTGATAACACAAACTTAAAACTTATTTAAGAACATATAGTTTATTATTTTCAATAAATAAATTTGTTGAATTTTTTATAAACAAAAGGTAAAAAGAGTTTATAGCTTAAAAAATTAGTTTATAAAAAGTTACTTTAAGTAATATTCAATTTTTTGGAAGCAATACTTCAACCACTTTTTTAGTCATTTATCATATTTCAACAAGTTCTACAATTAGTTTTACACAATAACTCTATTTCAATTAATAAGTATAAGCTTTCAATTATTACTTATAAATTTTCAACTAATTTATTAACCTCAAAATTTCAACTAATTCTTATGAGCATAGCCAATTGAATCGTATTGGTTGTTAAATATCTCCGTCATTAACTTTTGTTTTGTAGGTGTTTAAGTCGCTAAGCTTTATGAAATTTGAAGGTTGCAAGTCCTTAACTGAACTACCAAGCTTATCTGAAGCACCAAATTTGGTAGCATTGTGTCTAGATTATTGCACTAATTTAGTAAGCATTAGTACATCAGTTGGATTTCTTGAAAGACTAATGATTTTGAGTGTTCAAGGATGCACCAAGCTAAAAATTTTGGTACCACGCATCAACTTGGCATCTTTAGAGACTTTGAATTTGACGGGTTGCTTAAGTCTTGAGAGCTTCCCAGAAGTTGGGGGAATTATGGAGGAAATAAAAGAGATATATTTAGACTACACTGCCATAAGGGAATTGCCATTTTCAATTGGAAATCTTGTTGGGCTCCAACGATTGTTCTTGAGGGAATGCCCATTGGTCCAGCTACCAAGTAGTGTCCATCAACTACCTTCACTTGAGGTAATAACAACTTATGGTTGTGGGGGATTTCGATTTTCAAAAGATAAAGAAAAAGTGAGCTCAAGAGTGTTTCCCAAGGCCATGCTAGTTTATGATGATGAAGGTAGGAAGTGTTCTCTTGATATGTGTTATTTTAACATATGCCCCAATAATGTCATTGAAGTATGTAAATTACGTCCATGGTTTTTGTCTTTTGTCTCAACTGATATGCTAGAAAAGAGAGAAAATTGGATAAAGCTAGAAAACAAAGAATCATCAATATGCTTTTCATTCAGAAAGAAATTCCCCAGGATAGCTCTATGTTGTGTTGGAGAACCTGACATGTACAAAGACAATATTATGGTGTTGGATTTCAAGCTCAGTGTACTTATCAATGACACCAAGCAATTAATTGCTTCATGCAACTTCATAATTTCATGGAAAAGAATGACCAAGGGGCAAGTACTTCTTTTTGATCTAAGATGCAAAGAGGAGAAGGAATTTGTAGAGTGTGAATGGAACCAAGTAAAGATTTTATGTGAGCTGGAATATCCAATGCCATGTGATTCAAAAAGGGTGGTAATGGCCAATCAGGTTGAGACAATAAGAGTGCCAATATGGTCCTTTCTCTATGTCTATCAAGAAAACAGAGAGAATGTCATATTTCCTCTCTTTAATCAGAAATGTGATGAAGTACCGAGAGGAATTGAAATCATATTGGAAAAACTTCACCGGAAGTTCAGGGGTTTCATTTTCGACAAACTACAGTCTGCATGTATTTGTGATGAAGACGTGCCGGAATTGTTGGACGTGTAGGAGATGGTATGAACTCTCTTAATTGTAGAGGATACTGTAGATTTTATCAAAAAAAGAAAAAAGAAAAACACAAATTAGTCCAAAAAAATGATATATTTTGTAAGAATAAGGTGTGAATTTTTTTTATTATGGTTTAATTTTTTTTGTTTTGTTATTTTTATTTTAAATTTGAAATATTAATTTTTTAAATCATTTTTTATTTTATATAAATTTTTATATTTTTCATAAATACTTATATTTATAAATTTTTTTATTATCTTTTAATTTATAATTACAGTGTTAAGTTAAAATAATTTTTAAAGATCACATCTTTAAAAATTAACATCAATACATCTATGTGAAATTCTTAATTATTTATCTTTTCTTCTTAGTTATTATTATTATAGTAAGTTTTTAAATAAATAGTTTAATTAGATTTCTTTAGTATTTGATGTTTTATTAATTATTTTAAAATTTATATTCAGAAATTATTTTTTTTTATATTCAATATGATGATTAACTTGTGATGAGTCATTAACTCAAATAGAAAATTAAAAGTTTTTAGCATATTTCATTAAATTAAAATTATGAGTTAATGCATTTAATTTAATTAAAAAATTCAATAGAATATTATAATTGCTGAAAAAATTGGTGGATCATTCATATTTTTTATGCATTTGAGTTTTGAAAGGATTTGAATGAAATTGTTAATTGAATTAATGAGTAAAAATTGAGAGCTGCAGGACACAATTGTGGAGATATAAACTTTTGATTGTGGGAACACGATGGTGATAAAGTATATAAAAGCAGAAATTTCTAAAAAGACGGCATTTTTTATCCTTCATTTTTATTACATTCTGGAGGCGTAAAAATTTAGGTTTTCGTACAGTTTACATAAAAATGGTAGCTAGGATAGTTTTCTTACATGTTTTGTAGAGGATTCTTATGGGAACTTAAATTTTATTCCCTTTTTATCTGGTTTTGTAATGAAATAGTAGCTTATCTCATTTTACTTATCTGCTGTATGCTTTTTTTGTGAACATGATTTCTTTTCTTGCAATATATTTTAGTTTCAGATTATTTACTTTCATTATATAAAACTTTATTTTGAGTTATACATTTATTTTTATGGAGAGGAAAAGGGTAAGAGATTCTGAACTCACTTTACTTTTTAACTGTTTTCAGACCCACTCTCAATAATTAAAGCATTTACATTTTGCAGTTATTTTAGTCTCAGTTTCTGCTCATATATTATTTTCAATTCCAACACTCTTAAATTATCTTTTACAATTCTACATATATTTAATTTGTGTTCTGTGTACATTTTTTTTTTTTTGGTAATCTAACTAGTGTCATTTTTATGGTTTGGTATTTAGTGTAATCTTGTGGACGATAATCTATTTTGTTACTTCAATAATTTGGTACACTTGTCAAAAAGTTATCAACTTGACATAAAATATGTTTACAATGAATATGCATACTTTGAAGTAACATTCTAATAAGAACAATAAAAAGAAGAAAAAAAAAACTATTTTAATCTTAATTATTTATAATAATTTCGATAGCATCCTTATAATCATTTTCTAAAATGACCTTAGATAAATCCTTGTCATTAGCTAAATGCAAATCACACCGAACAACAAATAATTTCGCATCAATCCAATAATAAAAGCTCCATCAGTTCCACAAATAATAACCCCACAACTAGCATTCAACCTATCAAGAGGAGTTATTGACATTAATCTTCAAGCAATCCAAACAATCTATAGGAGGCGAAATCCACTTAACAAACATAAACTCATACAAACCCTTAGGAATCATGAATCTTGAATTGTTAAGCAATTGAACCAAGTAAGAGACACGTGATATAAAATCTGAGAAACCAAAATATGAGAGAAACAAATTTTGGTCTAAAAATTAAAGAATTTCTATCAAACTAGAGGTTTTAGGCAACAATTTCTATGAAACCAGATTAGGATAAATATATTATAACCCTTAAATTATGTATTATTAAAAAATTTCAAAGGGAATACATTGATACAATGTTATCAAATATTGTCTGAGACATGAAAATTATTAATTTTTAATCAATTAATTTTGTAAAATAAATTCTAAAACGGTGAACAGAAACTAACCTAATCAAAATTGTGTTGTACCAATAGGAGGTGATAGGTTGATCAGGATTGGATGTATTTATTTTAAATTCTTTGAAGAACTATACATTAAAATTAAAATACACACAAATTAATTGAAAACCAAAAATTAAGAGGGGGTTTTCCAGTTAATTACTTTGTAAATTTATGAATAAAAAAATGTGAAGAAGCGGACGGTATTTCTCCTGAATGTCAACAACAAAGCACACCAACCTTCTGGATGAAGGACTATAATGCATTTATTAAATCTAAAAATGTTAATGATTGAAAGGGCTGAAAACTAATGATAAAAAAAATAAAATCATAAACTTATAATAACAGGTAAATTGCTTGATTTACTAAAATATCACATGATAAAGACGAAAAATATTGAGATAAAGTTGCTTCCTTGGGAGACTTTCTTTCTACCCAGTCAATGGGTGGCCTGTGATGAGAACCAATCAACAGCACTTCATAAATTTGATGAAAAAGGGAGGAATTTCTGTTCTTAATTATGATATAATTATTATTATTTATGTATATTTTTTGGGATATGCTTTGATCTTCATGTTGTTTATCATGACTTAGTAGAACATCGTTGCATGTGCGTTGATTACATCATGGCACAGTCAACACTACCTTGTTCATCTTCCTTCACCTGTGATTGGACTTACGATGTCTTCCTTAACTTTCGAGGAGAGGATACCCGCAACAACTTCACTGGTAATCTCTACAATTCACTGTCCCAAAAGGGTAGCGAAACCTTCATTGATGATGAAGGGCTTAGCAAAGGGAAGAAATCACACCTTCCCTTCTCCAAGCCATTGAAGAATCTAGGATTCTCATTTCGATTTTCTCTGAGAATTATGCATCCTCAACATTCTGTTTGGACGAACTTGTCAAGATCCTTGCGTGCTCCAAGGCACAAGGACGCTCTTTCATGACAATTTTTTATGGTGTGAATCCATCACAAGATTGGCATCAAAGTGGGTCTTATGCTGAAGCTATGGCCAAACACGAGGAGAGGTTCCAAGATCAGAAGAACAAGGTGAAAAAATGGAGAGAAGCTTTATCTCAAGTTGCTAACGTCTCTGGTTGGCATTTCGAATCTGGGTATCCACATTTCCCCTCTTAATGTTATTAATATTACCCTTTCTTTTTTGTTAATTTGTCCTGTAATATATATATAGAATCTTCCTACTAGTCAATCTAAGTATTTCATTTATCTTACTTAACTGTGAAAAGATTTTAATCTGTTTTTCTGCATGTACACATAAAAAAAAATTAATCAATAATATTATTGTATAATTGTAGTTATTAATACATTGAATACACATCAGAATAATTATAGTTTTTTTTTTCATGGAGATATACTAGTTATACACTTTCTAGCCTATAGTTATAAAGTTTATTAAAGATCACAAAAATAATCTAAATATCCCATTTTTAATTTAATAATTCTAACTTTTAATTTATGATTTTTTTCATAATTTTATATATTTTTAGTAAATTTTAACAAATAATTGAAAATATATTAAAAATAGTGTGCTAAAAATTGTGATGGTTAACAGTCTTGACGAAAGAAAACCTACTGAACAGAGACAATATGGTTTGCATATGAATAGTTTTGATTGATGTGATTGAACTAAACAACACTAATGCGGTATTTTCAATTCGCATGTACTTCTCTAATGTGCAGGTCACAACCAGAATATAAATTTATTGCCAATATCATTAAAGAGGTGTCTAAAATAATCAATCATACACCTTTATATGTTGCTGAGAACCTAGTTGGGTTGGATACTCCATTGCTAGAAGTGACATCTCTCCTAGAACTTGGTTCTGATGATAGAGTCAACATAGTAGGCATTTATGGAATAGGAGGAGTAGGTAAATCAACAATTGCCCGTGCTGTATATAACAAAATTGCTGATCAATTTGAAGGTGCGTGTTTTCTTGCTGACCTAAGAAAAAAGCAATTAATCATGATCTTGCACAACTTCAAGAAATACTACTTTCTGATATACTTGGAGAGGAAGATATCAAAGTGAGAGATGTTAACAGAGGAATCTCAATGATAAAAAGGAGGCTTCATAGAAAGAAAGTCCTTCTGATTCTTGATGATGTTGACAAATTGAAGCAGTTACAGGTTCTTGTAGGAGGACATGATTGGTTTGGGCTTGGTAGCAAGATCCTAATCACAACAAGAGACAAGCATTTGCTAAATACTCAGGGATTGTGAAATGGTACGAGGTTAAACAGTTAAATGATGAAAAAGCTCTTGAATTGTTTAGTTGGCATGCCTTTAAAAGGAACAAAATTGATCCAAGTTATGCAGATATGTCAAAACGTGCAATTTCTTATTTTCATGGCCTTCCTTTGGCTTTGGAGGTGATAGGTTCTCACTTGTTTGGCAAAAGTTTAGCTATATGGAAATCTTCATTAGATAAATATGAAAGAATTCTTCATAAAGATATCTGTGAAGTACTTGAAGTTAGTTATAAGGATTTGGAAGAAGATGAGAAAGAAATTTTTCTTGACATTGCTTGTTTCTTCAATTCTTGCAAAATTTCCTATGTCAAAGAAATACTACATATACGTGGTTTTCATGTGGAAAACGGTATTCAAGTGTTGATTGACAAATCGCTCATGAAGATTGATTGCAATCATTGTATTGTAATGCATGACTTGATTCAAGACATGGGCAGAGAAATTGTGAGGCGGGAATCAACATCTGAGCCTGGCAAACGCAGTAGATTATGGTTTTATGAGGATGTTGTTCATGTTTTGGAAAAAAACACGGTATGTTAGAACTTGGGAACATCTCTATGGTAAATCTTTTTATCATCTTCCTTTGTTGACACATTTGTGTTGTTATTGTATTAAATTCTTGGAAATTGATATATTTGTTTAAATTTTGATTCAAAATTGAAAGGGAACTGACACAATCGAAGTCATAGACGTCGACTTACATAAAGTCAAAGAAGTGCAGTGGAATGGAATGGGTTTCAAGATGATGAAAAACTTGAGAATTCTTAAAATGGGAAATGTACACTTTTCTAAAGAACCTCAAAATCTACCAAATAGTTTGAGAATGCTGGAATGGAATGGATATCTGTATCCATCTTTACCATTTGATTTTGATCCCAAGAATCTTGCGATACTCAGCCTGCCTGAAAGTTGCCCCCAATCGTTCAAATTACCCAAGGTACGTATTCATTTAAAAGTTTTTGTATTTCTTAGCACGTTTTTTTAGCTTTAGTGTGTATATGTGATAACACAAACTTAAAACTTATTTAAGAACATATAGTTTATTATTTTCAATAAATAAATTTGTTGAATTTTTTATAAACAAAAGGTAAAAAGAGTTTATAGCTTAAAAAAATTAGTTTATAAAAAGTTACTTTAAGTAATATTCAATTTTTTGGAAGCAATACTTCAACCACTTTTTTTTAGTCATTTATCATATTTCAACAAGTTCTACAATTAGTTTTACACAATAACTCTATTTCAATTAATAAGTATAAGCTTTCAATTATTACTTATAAATTTTCAACTAATTTATTAACCTCAAAATTTCAACTAATTCTTATGAGCATAGCCAATTGAATCGTATTGGTTGTTAAATATCTCCGTCATTAACTTTTGTTTTGTAGGTGTTTAAGTCGCTAAGCTTTATGAAATTTGAAGGTTGCAAGTCCTTAACTGAACTACCAAGCTTATCTGAAGCACCAAATTTGGTAGCATTGTGTCTAGATTATTGCACTAATTTAGTAAGCATTAGTACATCAGTTGGATTTCTTGAAAGACTAATGATTTTGAGTGTTCAAGGATGCACCAAGCTAAAAATTTTGGTACCACGCATCAACTTGGCATCTTTAGAGACTTTGAATTTGACGGGTTGCTTAAGTCTTGAGAGCTTCCCAGAAGTTGGGGGAATTATGGAGGAAATAAAAGAGATATATTTAGACTACACTGCCATAAGGGAATTGCCATTTTCAATTGGAAATCTTGTTGGGCTCCAACGATTGTTCTTGAGGGAATGCCCATTGGTCCAGCTACCAAGTAGTGTCCATCAACTACCTTCACTTGAGGTAATAACAACTTATGGTTGTGGGGGATTTCGATTTTCAAAAGATAAAGAAAAAGTGAGCTCAAGAGTGTTTCCCAAGGCCATGCTAGTTTATGATGATGAAGGTAGGAAGTGTTCTCTTGATATGTGTTATTTTAACATATGCCCCAATAATGTCATTGAAGTATGTAAATTACGTCCATGGTTTTTGTCTTTTGTCTCAACTGATATGCTAGAAAAGAGAGAAAATTGGATAAAGCTAGAAAACAAAGAATCATCAATATGCTTTTCATTCAGAAAGAAATTCCCCAGGATAGCTCTATGTTGTGTTGGAGAACCTGACATGTACAAAGACAATATTATGGTGTTGGATTTCAAGCTCAGTGTACTTATCAATGACACCAAGCAATTAATTGCTTCATGCAACTTCATAATTTCATGGAAAAGAATGACCAAGGGGCAAGTACTTCTTTTGATCTAAGATGCAAAGAGGAGAAGGAATTTGTAGAGTGTGAATGGAACCAAGTAAAGATTTTATGTGAGCTGGAATATCCAATGCCATGTGATTCAAAAAGGGTGGTAATGGCCAATCAGGTTGAGACAATAAGAGTGCCAATATGGTCCTTTCTCTATGTCTATCAAGAAAACAGAGAGAATGTCATATTTCCTCTCTTTAATCAGAAATGTGATGAAGTACCGAGAGGAATTGAAATCATATTGGAAAAACTTCACCGGAAGTTCAGGGGTTTCATTTTCGACAAACTACAGTCTGCATGTATTTGTGATGAAGACGTGCCGGAATTGTTGGACGTGTAGGAGATGGTATGAACTCTCTTAATTGTAGAGGATACTGTAGATTTTATCAAAAAAAGAAAAAAGAAAAACACAAATTAGTCCAAAAAAATGATATATTTTGTAAGAATAAGGTGTGAATTTTTTTTATTATGGTTTAATTTTTTTTGTTTTGTTATTTTTATTTTAAATTTGAAATATTAATTTTTTAAATCATTTTTTATTTTATATAAATTTTTATATTTTTCATAAATACTTATATTTATAAATTTTTTTATTATCTTTTAATTTATAATTACAGTGTTAAGTTAAAATAATTTTTAAAGATCACATCTTTAAAAATTAACATCAATACATCTATGTGAAATTCTTAATTATTTATCTTTTCTTCTTAGTTATTATTATTATAGTAAGTTTTTAAATAAATAGTTTAATTAGATTTCTTTAGTATTTGATGTTTTATTAATTATTTTAAAATTTATATTCAGAAATTATTTTTTTTTATATTCAATATGATGATTAACTTGTGATGAGTCATTAACTCAAATAGAAAATTAAAAGTTTTTAGCATATTTCATTAAATTAAAATTATGAGTTAATGCATTTAATTTAATTAAAAAATTCAATAGAATATTATAATTGCTGAAAAAATTGGTGGATCATTCATATTTTTTATGCATTTGAGTTTTGAAAGGATTTGAATGAAATTGTTAATTGAATTAATGAGTAAAAATTGAGAGCTGCAGGACACAATTGTGGAGATATAAACTTTTGATTGTGGGAACACGATGGTGATAAAGTATATAAAAGCAGAAATTTCTAAAAAGACGGCATTTTTTATCCTTCATTTTTATTACATTCTGGAGGCGTAAAAATTTAGGTTTTCGTACAGTTTACATAAAAATGGTAGCTAGGATAGTTTTCTTACATGTTTTGTAGAGGATTCTTATGGGAACTTAAATTTTATTCCCTTTTTATCTGGTTTTGTAATGAAATAGTAGCTTATCTCATTTTACTTATCTGCTGTATGCTTTTTTTGTGAACATGATTTCTTTTCTTGCAATATATTTTAGTTTCAGATTATTTACTTTCATTATATAAAACTTTATTTTGAGTTATACATTTATTTTTATGGAGAGGAAAAGGGTAAGAGATTCTGAACTCACTTTACTTTTTAACTGTTTTCAGACCCACTCTCAATAATTAAAGCATTTACATTTTGCAGTTATTTTAGTCTCAGTTTCTGCTCATATATTATTTTCAATTCCAACACTCTTAAATTATCTTTTACAATTCTACATATATTTAATTTGTGTTCTGTGTACATTTTTTTTTTTTTGGTAATCTAACTAGTGTCATTTTTATGGTTTGGTATTTAGTGTAATCTTGTGGACGATAATCTATTTTGTTACTTCAATAATTTGGTACACTTGTCAAAAAGTTATCAACTTGACATAAAATATGTTTACAATGAATATGCATACTTTGAAGTAACATTCTAATAAGAACAATAAAAAGAAGAAAAAAAAAACTATTTTAATCTTAATTATTTATAATAATTTCGATAGCATCCTTATAATCATTTTCTAAAATGACCTTAGATAAATCCTTGTCATTAGCTAAATGCAAATCACACCGAACAACAAATAATTTCGCATCAATCCAATAATAAAAGCTCCATCAGTTCCACAAATAATAACCCCACAACTAGCATTCAACCTATCAAGAGGAGTTATTGACATTAATCTTCAAGCAATCCAAACAATCTATAGGAGGCGAAATCCACTTAACAAACATAAACTCATACAAACCCTTAGGAATCATGAATCTTGAATTGTTAAGCAATTGAACCAAGTAAGAGACACGTGATATAAAATCTGAGAAACCAAAATATGAGAGAAACAAATTTTGGTCTAAAAATTAAAGAATTTCTATCAAACTAGAGGTTTTAGGCAACAATTTCTATGAAACCAGATTAGGATAAATATATTATAACCCTTAAATTATGTATTATTAAAAAATTTCAAAGGGAATACATTGATACAATGTTATCAAATATTGTCTGAGACATGAAAATTATTAATTTTTAATCAATTAATTTTGTAAAATAAATTCTAAAACGGTGAACAGAAACTAACCTAATCAAAATTGTGTTGTACCAATAGGAGGTGATAGGTTGATCAGGATTGGATGTATTTATTTTAAATTCTTTGAAGAACTATACATTAAAATTAAAATACACACAAATTAATTGAAAACCAAAAATTAAGAGGGGGTTTTCCAGTTAATTACTTTGTAAATTTATGAATAAAAAAATGTGAAGAAGCGGACGGTATTTCTCCTGAATGTCAACAACAAAGCACACCAACCTTCTGGATGAAGGACTATAATGCATTTATTAAATCTAAAAATGTTAATGATTGAAAGGGCTGAAAACTAATGATAAAAAAATAAAATCATAAACTTATAATAACAGGTAAATTGCTTGATTTACTAAAATATCACATGATAAAGACGAAAAATATTGAGATAAAGTTGCTTCCTTGGGAGACTTTCTTTCTACCCAGTCAATGGGTGGCCTGTGATGAGAACCAATCAACAGCACTTCATAAATTTGATGAAAAAGGGAGGAATTTCTGTTCTTAATTATGATATAATTATTATTATTTATGTATATTTTTTGGGATATGCTTTGATCTTCATGTTGTTTATCATGACTTAGTAGAACATCGTTGCATGTGCGTTGATTACATCATGGCACAGTCAACACTACCTTGTTCATCTTCCTTCACCTGTGATTGGACTTACGATGTCTTCCTTAACTTTCGAGGAGAGGATACCCGCAACAACTTCACTGGTAATCTCTACAATTCACTGTCCCAAAAGGGTAGCGAAACCTTCATTGATGATGAAGGGCTTAGCAAAGGGAAGAAATCACACCTTCCCTTCTCCAAGCCATTGAAGAATCTAGGATTCTCATTTCGATTTTCTCTGAGAATTATGCATCCTCAACATTCTGTTTGGACGAACTTGTCAAGATCCTTGCGTGCTCCAAGGCACAAGGACGCTCTTTCATGACAATTTTTTATGGTGTGAATCCATCACAAGATTGGCATCAAAGTGGGTCTTATGCTGAAGCTATGGCCAAACACGAGGAGAGGTTCCAAGATCAGAAGAACAAGGTGAAAAAATGGAGAGAAGCTTTATCTCAAGTTGCTAACGTCTCTGGTTGGCATTTCGAATCTGGGTATCCACATTTCCCCTCTTAATGTTATTAATATTACCCTTTCTTTTTTGTTAATTTGTCCTGTAATATATATATAGAATCTTCCTACTAGTCAATCTAAGTATTTCATTTATCTTACTTAACTGTGAAAAGATTTTAATCTGTTTTTCTGCATGTACACATAAAAAAAAATTAATCAATAATATTATTGTATAATTGTAGTTATTAATACATTGAATACACATCAGAATAATTATAGTTTTTTTTTTCATGGAGATATACTAGTTATACACTTTCTAGCCTATAGTTATAAAGTTTATTAAAGATCACAAAAATAATCTAAATATCCCATTTTTAATTTAATAATTCTAACTTTTAATTTATGATTTTTTTTCATAATTTTATATATTTTTAGTAAATTTTAACAAATAATTGAAAATATATTAAAAATAGTGTGCTAAAAATTGTGATGGTTAACAGTCTTGACGAAAGAAAACCTACTGAACAGAGACAATATGGTTTGCATATGAATAGTTTTGATTGATGTGATTGAACTAAACAACACTAATGCGGTATTTTCAATTCGCATGTACTTCTCTAATGTGCAGGTCACAACCAGAATATAAATTTATTGCCAATATCATTAAAGAGGTGTCTAAAATAATCAATCATACACCTTTATATGTTGCTGAGAACCTAGTTGGGTTGGATACTCCATTGCTAGAAGTGACATCTCTCCTAGAACTTGGTTCTGATGATAGAGTCAACATAGTAGGCATTTATGGAATAGGAGGAGTAGGTAAATCAACAATTGCCCGTGCTGTATATAACAAAATTGCTGATCAATTTGAAGGTGCGTGTTTTCTTGCTGACCTAAGAAAAAAAGCAATTAATCATGATCTTGCACAACTTCAAGAAATACTACTTTCTGATATACTTGGAGAGGAAGATATCAAAGTGAGAGATGTTAACAGAGGAATCTCAATGATAAAAAGGAGGCTTCATAGAAAGAAAGTCCTTCTGATTCTTGATGATGTTGACAAATTGAAGCAGTTACAGGTTCTTGTAGGAGGACATGATTGGTTTGGGCTTGGTAGCAAGATCCTAATCACAACAAGAGACAAGCATTTGCTAAATACTCAGGGATTGTGAAATGGTACGAGGTTAAACAGTTAAATGATGAAAAAGCTCTTGAATTGTTTAGTTGGCATGCCTTTAAAAGGAACAAAATTGATCCAAGTTATGCAGATATGTCAAAACGTGCAATTTCTTATTTTCATGGCCTTCCTTTGGCTTTGGAGGTGATAGGTTCTCACTTGTTTGGCAAAAGTTTAGCTATATGGAAATCTTCATTAGATAAATATGAAAGAATTCTTCATAAAGATATCTGTGAAGTACTTGAAGTTAGTTATAAGGATTTGGAAGAAGATGAGAAAGAAATTTTTCTTGACATTGCTTGTTTCTTCAATTCTTGCAAAATTTCCTATGTCAAAGAAATACTACATATACGTGGTTTTCATGTGGAAAACGGTATTCAAGTGTTGATTGACAAATCGCTCATGAAGATTGATTGCAATCATTGTATTGTAATGCATGACTTGATTCAAGACATGGGCAGAGAAATTGTGAGGCGGGAATCAACATCTGAGCCTGGCAAACGCAGTAGATTATGGTTTTATGAGGATGTTGTTCATGTTTTGGAAAAAAACACGGTATGTTAGAACTTAGAAACATCTCCACGTTATTATTACTCATTTCTTTCCTTTGTATGCGTGTTTTGATTAATACGCATTAAATTTCTTGAAATTGATACGTTCTGTTTAAACTGATTTGGATTTGAAAGGGAACAGATACAATTGAAGTCATAATGGTTATCTTATACAAAGACAAAGAAGTACAGTGGAGTGGAAAAGCATTTAAGAAGATGAAAAACCTGCAAATTCTTATAATTGGAAATCTAAGCTTTTCTGAAGGCCCTCAGAATCTACCAAATAGTTTGAGAGTGTTAGACTGGAGTGGATATCCATCACCATCTTTACCACATGACTTTAAGCCCAAAAATCTTGCAATACTTAGCTTGCCTGAAAGTTGCCTTAAATCTTTCAAATCAGACAAGGTATGTATGATTAGTAATTTTTCCTTTTTTTCCTTTAACATGTTTTGTTGGCCTAACAATGATATATATAGTTTGACATCTCATTATTTGAGTCGTTTGTAGGTGTTTGAGTTGTTGAGCTTTATGGATTTTGAAGGTTGCAGTTTCTTAACTGAACTACCTAGCTTATCTGCAATGCCTAATTTGGGGGCACTTTGTCTTGATAATTGCATTAATTTAGTTAGAATTGATGCTTCAGTTGGATTTCTTCAAAGACTAGTGCTATTGAGTGCTCAAGGATGCGTCCAACTAGAATGTTTGGCACCATGCATCAACTTGTCTTCTCTAGAGACTCTAGATTTGAGAGGTTGTTCACGTCTTAAGAGTTTTCCTGGAGTATTGGGAGTGATGGAGAATGTAAGAGATGTTTATTTAGATAAAACTTGCATAGATAAATTGCCAATTTCAATCGGAAATCTTGTTGCTCTGCAACGATTATTCTTGAGGGAGTGCCAAAGGTTGAACCAACTACCAAATAGTATTCATCTGTTGCCTAAACTTGAGACAGTAACAAGTTATGGTTCTAGGGGATTTCGATTTTCTAAAGATATAGAAAAAGTAGGCTCAAAAGTATTTCCAAATGTCATACTTGTCTACAATGAAGGTAGGGGATTATTCCTTGATGCATGTTTTATTAACATAAACCCCAATAATATGCTACAACTATGTAAACCTTCTTGGAATCCCTATGGGCTTGGGAGTGGTGATTTTGCATTTGTGTTCAACGGAATTCTAGAAGGTAGAGTACATTGGTACAAGCTAGAAAGCAAGGAATCATCAATGTGTTTTTGGTTCCGAAAGAAATTCCCCAAGATAGGTCTATGTTGTGCTGGAGAACCCATGTATAAAGGCAATATGATGTTGGATTTCAAGATTAGTGTACTAATCAATGGCACTAAGCAATTTATTTCTTCATGTAACTACATATTTTCGACGCAAAGAATGAAGGATCAAATGCTTTTATGTGATCTACAATGCAAAGAGGATAGAACGTTCTTAGAGCTTGAATGGAATCAAGTAGAAATTTTATGCGAGTTAAAATACCCAATGCCATGTGACTTGGAAAGGGTAATGCGCACCCAAGATGATACCTCAATTGGGATGCTAAAGTGGTCCCTCATTTATGCCTATGAAGAAAGTGAGGAGAATATCAAATTTCTGTCTCCCTTTGAAGAAAATCAAGAGGTTCATCGAAGAAAACAAACACTACTTGGCTTTCACACCTTGCTTGAGCGTCATGGATTGAAATGGTTTGGTTTTTGAAATGAAAAAAACAAATTGCCTCTTTGGACATGTCCTGAACCAGGACCATCAAGCCAATGATGTAGCTACATTTAGGTGGCATATCCAGTTTAAGAATCATCTACTACCTCTAGTTGAGCCAAGTTTCCAAAACAAAATTGTTTTTTATTTTGTTGTTCCAGATTTTTGTAGCCATTTTCATCGAGTGATTCAATACTCGAGATGATTTTATATGTTATTTATTATTTTTTTTATATTAATTAACACACGTTTGTCGAAATTAATCTTTTGCCATATAAAAGTAATAAAAGGAATATCAATATGTATACATGACAGATCTTTGGTCACACAATGATTTGGTTATTATGGTTGATAGAATTGGCGCTTGATCACAGGATATATTGGTTCAACATTGAAGCACTTGTATTGAAAATTTGAATCAGTAACTATTATTATTGTTTATTTTTATTTTATGAGTTTCGATTATAGAAATTATGAGTGTTAATAGGCTATTATATGTTTATGGATAATTTTATTTGTGATTAATTTCTAGATTAATAGTAGAATTATAGTCAATTTTGAGTTATGACTTTCTAGATTGTTAGTATGAATAAAAATGTAAGTTTTAACTTTCAATTTTATAACTTTTTACATTTTTTTAGTTCCAACAATTGGTATTAGAACTTTATTTCTTCTTGAAACACCTAGTAAAGTTGAAAGTTTCACCAAATACTTAAACATTTACATTACAAATTGAAAATGCAATCTTATAACCCAGTCATTACATTGTCACTTTTTTAGAGTGAAAATTATCACCAATGAGTAATTAGAATGAAGGATTCTTTTTATTCAAGTGATGTATGGGAGGTTGTTGAGGAAGATTATGAGGTTGGACACTTACTAGAGTATCCAATGCTTAATTAAATTAGGTTTCATAAGAAAAGAAAACATCAAAGGCCATCTTGAATTTTCTCAAGAAGAAGTTATAAGAAAATTAGATTATTAAAAGGATAAAGTGCTGAATTTGATTAAGAAGGTTGAGATGTAGCATATGAAAGGGTTAGAAATAGTGAAAGAGTATTATGATAGACTTCTAAGCATTGTCAACAAAGTGAGGTTGTAAATGTGAGAATTGTTTAAAAAATTCTCATGACTATTCTTGAGAAGTTTGAATCCACTATTTTCTCTTTAAAAAATTCAAACAATTTGTCAATTATTACTTTGACAAAATTGTTATATAAGCTTTCCAAGTACAAGAACAAAGGAGACTTATGAGGAAAGAAGGCTTGATTGAAAGTGCATCATAGGCCAAATTGAAGCTTAGTCATTGCTGTAAAGGAAAGAAAAAGAAGGTTCAAGGAAGCAACTTTGAGCACAGAGAGAGTTTTAACAAAGACAATAAAGGAGAAGATGAGAAGCCAAATCATTCTCCTTGTTAGCATTGTGAAAAGAGAAATCATCCTCCCTTCAGATGTTGGAAGAAGCCTAATGTATGTTGCAACAAATGCAATCAATTTAGTCATATTGCAAAATTTACAAGAATAAAATATAACCTCAAATTGAGACTTAAGTGGTTGATCAACAAGAATATGAGAATTTATTGTAGCAACCTGTTTTTGCACTATCAATAATGGTTAAAGTTTGGTAATTGATAGTGAATGCATGCATCATATGACCTATGATGAAGAATTGTTCAAAGAGTGAGATTAGACAACCGTTTCAAAAGTAAGACTTGACAATGGAGAGTGCATAATTGTGAAAAGGAAGGACATTGTTGCAATTAAAAGCTTCTCAAATATAAAATTAATTACTAATTTACTTTATCTATTTGATATTAATAAAAATTTGTTGGGTGTTGGCATGTTGCTTGAACAAGGCTACAAAGTCTTGTTTGAAGATAAAATGTGTTTGATCAAAGATGCAAGTTCAGGATTTGTTGAAGGTCAAAATGAACGAAAAAGCTTCTCTTTAGATTTAATGGAAGAACTGCAAGTTGTTGTTTCAAACTTGGTTAATGTCACTGAACTTTGGCATAAGAGAATAAGTCATTTTAACCATATTGTATTGGTAAACATGAAGAAGCACAACATTGTCAAAAGTTTGTCATTATTAGAAGATCACTTAAGTAGTTATAGTGCATGTCAATATGGAAGCAAACATATTGCCATTTTCACAAGCGAGTTGGAAAGCTTCACAAAATCTATAGTTAATTCACACAGATCTTAGAAGACCTTAACCTGAATTGCTTTTAAAAGGGAGTAGATATTATATTATCTTTATTGATGATTTTACAAAGATGTGTTGGATTTACTTTTTGATATTAAAGTCTAAAGTGTCAAGAGTGTTTAGGAGGTTTGAGACTTAGGTTGAAAATCAATATGGCTATAAAATTCATATTTAATTTTTGATAATGGACAATAGTATACCTTAGAGCAATTTAATTCTTTCTATGAAGAGGTTAGGATCGAACACCAATTTAATACTTTTTATACTCCACAACAAAATGAAATGAGTGAAAGAAAGAATAAAATAATAATAGAAATGACTAGATGCATGATGCATAAGAAAGAACTTTCAATAAAAGTTATGGGCTGAAAATTTTACCATAGTGTTTCTATTAAACATGCTTCCTACAAAAGTAGTACAAGGAAGTCCTTATGAAGCATGGTATGACTATAAATTCAAAACTTCAAAGAAATGTATTTGTTTTACTTATGTGTCAAAGGTGAAAGCTTTGCAAGAGGATGATATAGAAAAAAGCTAATAAGATTGATTTTAGAAGTATCGTCGGCTATCTCCTTTATCTTATATCAACAAGACTTGATATTTTGTAAGTTGCAAGTGTTCTTTCTAGATTCTCACATTATACAAGTGAAGTGTATTTTCAAACTACTAAACATGTATTGAGATATATATTAAAAGAATTTATCATAATGGAGTTTGGTTGAAGAATTTATGGTATATTTGATTATTGTTTTGAAAACAGTTTTTTATTTTTAAAAATAAATTTTAATACAATTTTTTACTAAAATTTATTTTTAAAAGCAGAAAAGTGTTTTTAAAATAGTAATCAAACATGCTCTTAATCTCCATGGGTTATCTATAGTGATTAAGGGTGGTTCATTAGATGATATGAAAACACTTTTAGTTATTGTTTTACATTTGACTTTGAAGTATTTTTTTGGCCTTTGAAAAAGTAAAATATTATGATACAACAAACTATTAAAGTAGAGTTTATAGTTGTTAATGTAGCTGTTAATTAAGTCTTATGGTTGAGAAAAATTCTAACTAATTTATAATAGCTCAAACAAATTCAACTAAGTTATTCGTAGATAATCATGAAGCAATGACAAACGTTTAATAATTTAGTTTTTATAGGAAGAATAAACACTTCTATATCAAAATTTTATTTTTCAAAAGTAAGTTTATACTTAACTGTAAAAAATAATAAAAGTATAATTTTTTTATAAAAAATATTTTTTATTTTCATAATAAAATTATATATTTTCAAAAATGTTCTTTTTAAAATTTAAAATGAAGAACTAAAAAAATATTTGTAAAAGAATTTAATATTAAAAAAATACATCTTTAAAACATATTCTAACATAATTTTTTATAAAACTACGTAATGTTAATTCCTTTATTGTATTTGATGATACATAGGAAAGAAAACTTCACCATTCAATTCAAAATATTTTATCTTTTTATTTTAAAATACTAAAAATATTTTTTTTTAAATACTTTCTATATCTAATTTTAAATTTTAAAAATAATTTCAAAATTTTCTTATTTCAAGAAAAAATAAAAATAAAATTATTTTTTCTCTAAATTTCATTAAAAAAATAAAGCATCAAAATAAGTTTTTAAAATTTATTTTTATTTGAAAATAATTTTTTTATAAATAATTTATTCCTTTGAATAAAATTTAAAAGAAATTATTTTTTTTAAAGTTATATTTTTATATTTGACTAAATTCTTATTTTAATTTCTGATGTAGTAGTATCAAATATTTTAGTCATTAAAATATTAAGTTAGTCTATAACTTTTATATCTTTTAAGCATTTTAGTCCTTAAACTTAAATAAATACATATTCACATAATATATTTTGTTGAGTGACATGTATAGAAGATAACTTGATAAATATGATGTTATTTTACTTTTTTTTTTTTTTTTCTCGTAAAAAAATCTTAATTTTTCTCCTAAATCTTAATACATATAAAATTTTTGAATTTGTATGTGTTATTCTCGCAAAAAAGAGACATTACTTAGCTACCACGCCCACAATTGCTGCATCAAACAGGTGAATGAGCAGAGTATCAAACACCAAGTTTGGAATGGAAATCTAAGTTAAGAAACAACGATGATAATTCATCTAGACAAGTCCTTGACGGCCAATCATTACACTCAATCGTGATGTCTTCAATTTTCTGAATTTTGAACAGCAAAGAAAATAGTAACTAACATTGGCTTTATGTGTCATGAGAAAAGTTTCAAAATCTGTATGGAATTTGTGAAGATGATGACATATATTACCAGTCAAACACTATACACTACATCATCTTGTGACCATCTCAAAATAGTGTAGACGTGGGAATGATATTAAAGAAATATGAAAGTAAATTTTGAGAAATTGACATGAAAATAAACAAGCCAAAGATAACCAAGTAGCACTGTGTTCCGAATTCCGATAGATACCAAAAAGAAAATGTCAACGTAGCTCTCTTGGGTTCCATGCATAAATTAAGTCCATGATTTTGTTTCTAGTGATGGAAATTTTATTCTATTTTCAAAAGAAAAGTATCATCATCTATTACCAAAATTTTAATGCTCCAACCTCTAAATAAGTACTAAACATTATTTTCTTCGTACGAAAGACGTGTAACACAAGTGATTATTTTACGTAACAAGTGATATTTGTTATATTACCTTTCACATATGATACTTAATATTACATTACTATTTATTAACAGTGTTTGAGTCTTAATTAAAATACTTAATAGATATTAAAGTTATATAGTAATTTAATACTTTTAATATTTTAAAGACTAAAATATTAAACACTTACTATTTCATTTACTAAAATAAGGTTTAGTATCTTTATTCTAAAAATATAAAACCAATTTTTTTTTATAAATTAAAAATAAAACAATTAATTAAAAGGTAAATAATTTATTTAATAAATATTGTAAAATACTATTTTCTCTAATTTTTTTATAAAAAACAAAAGATTAAATCACTAGGACCAAAGAAATCAATTAAATATGTTATATTTTTTTATAAATATAAATTTTATTTTAAAAATACTCATAACATTAAATAGTATAGTTAGTAATTTGTATATTTAATGATACTAATAAAAAAAGAATATAAAAAGAATTTAGCAATTAATACACCTTGAATCTATCATTTGTTTCTTATAATAAAAAATAAAAAAATGTTTCATTTTGTTTCTTATAAAAAGAACTGGAGAGAGTAATATTTTTCTTGTACGTAAATTACTTTCAAATTTAAATCTAATTTTAAAAAAAATTTAATAATATATTTTTAATATTTTCTTTGATAAATTTTGATGATATTATTGTGTCATCAATTTTTTTAAAATTGATTACAACTTTTTTTCTACATTTTTTTTCTCTTTATGTGGTCGTTATCTTGACAAGGCCCGTTTATAACACAAAACAAGTTTAGTTGCACAAGAATATAACCAAAATGAATATTTTGATTTTCCTAAAATCTTTGCTCCTATAACTAGACTAGAAGTCATATGTATATGTATAGTACATACAATATTTGTTGCACAATGTCATTTTTTTTTTCAAATAAATGTTAAAAATGCTTGCTTAAACGGATTGTAAAAAAGAATTGTCAAACAACTACTTTGATTTGATGATACAATTTTTCCAAATCATATTTTCAAACTAGGAAAAATTTTATACAGTTTAAAACAACCTCTAAGAGTTTGGAATGAAAAATTAAGCTCTTTTTGTTAAAATTTTCTTTAATTCATTATGTAATTTCTATTATGCAATGACTATTATAAAATTACCTTTTCCTTTTATGATCTTGAGTTACGTTGCTCTTACAACATAATATATGGTTCTCATACAATTAAGGGTTTAGAGAGCACTAACCTGAATCCGTTGTTCGTCGATCCCTTGATATTTTTTTAACTCTTCCTTCTTCTTTCAGCTCCTCTCGGATGGTTGAGAGAAAATTCCTTTCTTGCGTTTACCGTGAGCTCACTCAAAGACCGTGAAAGTGAAAAATAGAAAATGCCGTAACTCTCATTTGGTAACCGCTCTTTAATTTATATGAAGGGAGAGGGGAGGGTTTTCTTATAATTGTATTTACAATTATACCCTCAATGACTCTATATTTTATATTTAACCATCATCACATTAAATCATTAATTAGAGTCATGTTATAAGTTACATAGGCTACTATAATAAGATTATTAAAATAATCTAACAATCTCACACTTGGCCTATGTGACGACTTGAAGATTCAATGAACTGTAAGTACGCATATCATTGATAATATCAAATCATCATCCTTTTAATGATTTAAGTTGATCGGATCATGGTGGTCACAAGTCATTTGACGACATGATTCCTTCTAAGTATCACAAAACCAACTCAAATCAAAACAACTTTAATCAGTCATACTACAGACTGTAACTCTGATGTGTTTTTAACACTCAACCTATCATCAAACTCAAACCATATATGTATATTAACACAATTCAGATAACAAGCAGAAACAATACTTTTATTAAATTTCGAGATGTCTACAATAATATGAGCAAAACAATTTATACACATATATGTGAATCATACAATCATGCTAACAATGACTTGTCTATAATGTCCATTCTATCACCATGACCAGAAAATGTTTTAGGGGACAATCCCTTAGTTAGCGGATCCGCTATTATTAAATCAGTACCAATATGTTTAATAGATACTTTTTGTCTTTGCACTTCTTCTTTCACTGATAAGTATTTTAAGTCTATATGCTTTGCTCCTTTTGAATACTTATCATTCTTAGAGAAGAAGACGACTGCAGAATTATCACAGTACATTCTCAACGGCTTTTCTATATTATCAATAATACCAAGCCCTAAGACAAAGTTCTACAGCCACAAAGCATGAATAGTAGCCTCAAAGCATGCCACAAATTCCGCTTCCATGGTAGACGTAGCAATAATAGACTCCTTTCCACTCTTCTATGAAATTGCACCTCCAGCTAACAAGAAGATGTAGCCAAAGGTCAATTTCCTTGAGTCTACACATCCAGCATAGTCTGAATCTGAGTAGTAAACCACTTCCAGTTAATTAGATCTCCTATAAGTAAGCATGTAGTCCTTGGTGCCTTGTAAATACCTAAGGACTTTCTTTGCAGCCTTCCAGTGGTCCATTCCGGGATTACTTTAATATCGGCCTAACATTCCAACAGTAAAATTAATATCAGGCCGAGTGCATGTCTGAGCATACATTAAACTCCCTACCACTGATGTATAGGGAATAGATTCCATTGCTTTTCGCTCCAACTCATTCTTGGGACATTGCATTTCACTAAACTTGTCTCCCTTTTGTATTAGAACTACCCATGATGAGCACTTTTCCATTTTGAATCTCTCTAATACTTTGTAGATGTAGCCTTTCTAAGACAATCCCAGTAATCCTTGTGATCTATTATGGAATATTTCTATTCCAATCACATAGGAAGCCTCACCTATATCTTTCATCTCAAAGTTCTTAGAGAGAAATTCCTTTATATCATGCAACAGCCCAACATCATTAGTAGCAAGAAGAATGTCATCAACATATAGAACTAAAATGATGAACTTGCTCCCATTGACTTTCATATAGATACACCGGTCAACAGTGTTCTCTACAAAATCATATGACGTGATGATATCATTGAATTTAAGATACCATTGTCTGAAAGCCTGTTTCAATCCATATATTGATTTCTTTAACTTGCACACCATACTTTCTTTACTTGCAGTCAAGAAGCCATCTAGTTGATCCATATAAACTTCCTCTTCCAAGTCACCATTCAGAAAGGCGGTCTTTACATCCATTTGGTGGAACTCTAAGTCATAATGAGCCACCAAAGCCATAATAATTCTTAAAGAGTCCTTCTTTGAAACTGAAGAAAAGCTCTCTTTATAGTTTTGAGTGTATCCTTTAGCAACAAGTTTAGCCTTGTATCTCTCAATGTTGTCTTTTGAGTCATGTTTGGTCTTAAAGACCCACTTGCAACCGACTCGTTTTTGAACCTGCAGGCAACTCGACTAGATTCCATACCTTGTTGTCACTCATTAATTTTAACTCTTCTTTCATGACATTCAACCATTTTTCAGAATTGTAACATTCCATGGCTTGCTTAAATGAGACTAGATCCTTATCAATACTCAAGTCACATTCATGCTCAAGTGAGTAAACCATATAGTCATTCAAAATAGCCGGTCTTTTCTGCCTTACAGACCTCCTTAATGCTATCTCTTGTGATTCACCTTCCTCTTGCTCACTTGTGACTTGCGCATTTTTAACTGGTTCATCCTCTATATATTGTTCTTGTGAGTTTGGAACATTAACTTGTTGTCTCCTTATACTGTGTAACCGTGATACAATAAGAGGAACAACAACTGGAGAAGAGACACCAACTACAGGAGTTTCCGCACGTGTCTCTTTATTTTCCACCTTTCGTGTTTCACCACTTCCACCAAACTGATAATTTTCAATGAACCTTACATTTCCAGACTCAACTATTCTTATACTATGGTTAGGACAGTAGAATCTGTACCCCTTTGATTTTTCAGGATAGCCGATGAAATAACCACTTATGGTTCTAGCATCAAGCTTCTTTTCATGTGAATTATACACTCTTACTTCTGCTGGATAACCCCAGACATGAAGATGTCTTAAATTAAGTTTCTTTCCTGTCTATAGTTCATAAGAAGTCTTTGGAACTGCCTTACTAGGAACTCTATTAAGCAGATACACAGTGTTCTTTAATGCATACATCCATAAAGACATAGGTACAAAACTGTAACTCAACATACTCTTAACCATTTTCATGATAGTATGATTCCACCTTTCAGCTACGCCATTTTGTTATGGTGTACTAGGCATAGTATACTGTGCACATATGCCTCAACTTTCCAGAAGTTTCACAAATGGACCTGGACATTGTCCACTTTCATCAGATTTTTCATAATATTCACCACCTCTATCTGACCTCACAACCTTTACCTTTCTATCCAGTTGCCTTTCCACCTCATCAATGAACACCTGTAAAACATCTACTGATTGAGATTTTTCATGCAACACATACAGATAACAATAACATGAGTAGTCATCAATGAAGGTAATGAAATATCTTTCACCACTCAAGATGAGATGTCAAACGGATCACAAATATCAGTGTGTATCAACTCTAAGAGTTGACTGCTTCTTGTGGCTGGATTCTTTGATGTGTGTTTAGTTTGTTTTCCTTTAATACAATCCACACATATATTCCAATTAACAAAAACCAATTGACGTAAAATTTCACTTTTCATTAACCTCATCATCCTTTCTTTGGATATATGACCTAACATTTGATGCCACAAGAAGGCAGAACATTCATTACACACATTCAAATTACTACTAATAGCACTCTCAACATGAAACAGAGATTCACCACCAGGTATTTTTAGGTACCTCAATAAGATTTGATTCAAAGCATACTGGAAACATAATATATACCTTTCCTTTCGAACCAAACCTTTCTCTTCAGACAATCTTTCTTGAAGTGACCAATCTTCTTGCAGAAGAAGCACCTCTGTCCCTTTTGGATTTGGGCTTCACGAACCTTTAATAAGGCCTTATCCTTCTTGTCCTTGTTGTCCTTCTTACCTGGCTTAGCCTTGCTACTACTAGCCTCTTCATGAAATGTTAGATGGACAGAGTGTTCTTTCACCTTCTTCAGCCTCCCTTCCTCCTGAACTAGCATGGCCTTAATTTTCTGTATGTTCTATTTATCCTTAATGGTGTTATAATTCACCTGGAACTGACCAAACTCAGGAGGCAGTGAGTTCAAAATGAACTGTACTAGAAAGAATTTCTTTATCTCCATGCCCATTGATTTCAACTTTGCCGCTTAATTGATCATGTCAGTCACATGGTCATGAATGGGCTGTGACCAATCAAACTTCTTAGTAGTCAGCTCAGTCAACACGGTGCCTGTAATAGACTTGTCAGTAATGTCCGATTGTGCATACTCTTTTACCTTTGCCATAAATTTCCTAACATTTTCAGTCTTTGGCATTGATGGCTTCACATTTTCAGCCATAGTCATCTTCAACAAGCTCAAGCTCAGCCTATTCGACCTTTTGCAAGCCTCACGAAGAGTCCTTTCCTCTTCAGTACTGGTCTCTATAATGGTTGCAGGCTCTTGTTCCATAATGATTGCTAGGTCTAAGTCCATAACACCTAGCTGGAATCGAACTTGTTCAGCCCAATCATCATAATTAAGCCCATTGAACTTGACTACGCCATTGCTCATGCCATACGTATTCATAGAGACTGAATCCATTTAATACATGCTTAAACATTTATGCTTTGAATAAACTTAATAGATTCAGACAGCTAACCATTATCACATATGCATATAAGTTTACCTTTGGGTAACGCCTAAATACATAATTTATCTATAATGATGCTAATAAACAACTTTAATTGACAACCAGTCATTCAAACCAATATGCAAGTCATCTTTGGATATACAAACATATTATGAAGTGCTTACATGTCTCCTTAATGTCATTAATCATATGCAACGATCCATCTTTGGGCGATCTCCTAGCATTATAATTAATAAGTTAAATTGTTCACTCTTTATATTTCCATATAGCATCAAATAATTTTGAATAATTTACAACATACAATTAAATGCTTAAAGAACTTTTAAAGTCAGGCCACTTTGGTGACTAACAAGCTACCCTTAAAATTAAGCACTAAATTGTGAAGTTCTCATAATGATAATGGAATTTAGAATTAATTAACTTGAGAATTTAATTACTTTGGTGAGTAAAATTTACTTTGATGTAATTCTAAAATTATCCATATATTTTATGAATTATATTCCTTATTCTGCCGTAAAATTCCTATGCACGGTCATGCTTTTACTTAATACATTACCGTGCTTCGATGAAGCAAGGCCATGCTCATTTCCAATGCATGCCCTGTTTCCTAAAGCATGGCCGTGCTTCCTGATGCATGCATGTGCTTATAATTGATACATGGCTGTGCTTACAATATGCAAGGTCGTGCTTGTTCCTGATGCATGGCTCTGCTGCCTGATACATGGTCCTGCTTATATTACAGATTCAAAATCCAATGTTTCTAGCTTCCAAAACCTTAGGATTTTCAATTATTGAATCCAAAGCAATTATTCAACATCAAAACAATGCCAATCCATCATATGAAATACCTAGGGTTCATGTAATTTGGAAAAAACTTTAATGGAGAACCAGTCTCTTATGGAGAATCAACGAAATTCACAACCTAACTCTGATACCAACTGTTAGAATTTTCTTTAATCTATTATGTAATTTTCATTATGCAATGACTATTATGAAATTACCTTTTCCCTTTATGATCTTGAGTTATGTTGCTCTCACAACACAATATATGGTTCTTATACAATTAAGGGTTTAGAGAGCACTAACCTGAATCCATTGTTCCTTGATGTTACCTCTCTCTAATGTCGTCGATCCCTTGCTATTTTTCCTACCTCTTCTTTCTCCTTTCAGCTCCTCTCGGATAGTTGAGAGAAAGTTCCTTTCTTATATTTACCGTGAGCTCACTCAGAGACCGTGAAAGTGAGAATTAGAGAATGTCGTAACCCTCATTTGGTAACCGCTTTTTAATTTATATGAAGGGAGAGGGGAGAGTTTTGCTATAATTGTATTTACAATTATACCTTCAATGACTCTATATTTTATATTTAACCATCATCACATTAAATCATTAATTAGAGTCATACTATAAGTTACATAAGCCACTATAATAAGATTATTAAAATAATCTAACACTTTCCTTGTTTCACAAAATAATTTTCTAGAAGAAAAATTGACATAACCCTTTTAAGAAAACACAAAATCAGTATTTTATTATAATGTAAATTATTAACTAACTAAACACTGTGTCAATGTATTCCTATTCAATTTTTAAATTAATACATAATTTAAGGGTTATAATATATTTATTCTAATCTTTCCCTTTAATGGTTTTAACAACACAAGTGTGCAAATATAAATTATATTCATTTAAAGAAAGTGCAATCAAATGAAAAATAATTGATTAAAAAGGAATTGTGACCTTTGTCCACTATTAACATAAAGAAAGTGGATTAATATTATAATTTATTAGAAAAAATTGAGAATAACTTATTTTAATAAGTTATAAATAAAAAATTATTAAAATAAACTATAAACAATTTAGGAAAGTTATAAGTTGTTGTTTTTTTTAAATTGTTTATAAGCTCTTAGATATGGCTTTTTTTTTTCTCTGTTAGTTCAGTTTTTCTGTTTCTCTTTTCTATTTCATTTCTGTTATTCTGTATTGTATATGTATATATATTTTCTTTCTCATAATACAAAAATATAGAAGTCTTCATTGATCATTCTTATTCTTTTTCTCTCCTGATTGCCATCTTTATTATAAGCTCTACTAAATAGGTCCAATAATAATATTTTTCTTCTTTTTATGATATTATTTATTTCATTAACTTCTTTTTATATTGTAAATGAAGTTCTACATTGGTAATATAATATTTTTCTCTATCTTACATGCTTTACCAATAAATTTGTAGCAATAGCTACTAATGAAGTTACATAATATTTTTTTAAAACTATTTATTTGAAACTATTACCGTAATAATAACTAAAAAGTTATATATAAAAAAAATGGGTTTTTTTTGCCACATTAGGGTAATTTTTTTAAAAAAATTATCGATATACAATTTTTGTAAAAGAAATTTCATATCTCAGGTGGACAATCTACGTAGCATCAAAGACGTCCAGAAAAATGACAACATAGGTGATGACGTGGTAAGCTATGAGTCGTCCCATTACTAGTCAACACTAACAAGATATTGACACTTGTCAAGCCAGAAACTATTGTCGTCCATATTTAGAACAATTTTTGTAGTGTCTTTTAGTCGTGGATCAGTTTTGAATCACTTAAATTTTTTTTTTCATTTTCATCTAGCACACCTGTCACAAATATAAAAGTGTTGTCTATTAATTGGACGATTTTTATTTTTAGTGTCGTCTATGAAAGCATACAGCCTCTCCATCAGGTTTTTGTTCAGCTTCAAAATCATGACAAGTTCTAAATTCAGGACCAGTAACATCATAAACCATTTCTTGATAATGACCATTGCTTCTTTCCAACTATAATTACCTACATTCTCACCTTATTGCGATATACTTGAATTGCCTCCAACATAACCCATTCCAAACTGATTTTTCACATTAACTACTTTCTCATGTTCAGTTTATATCTAATAATCAAGTTTAAATCCAAATTTATATAGATCATACCTAATTGAATCAATATCCAAAAACTTTCTACACTTTTACTTAAAACATTGACACCTAACTTTTTGGTCAATAATGAATTGTTGCGAATTACAACAAACATGTATAAATTCTTTAATACCCTCATAAAATTCAGGTTTTATTCTTTCTAGGCCTATGTGCAACCTATCATACATCAATGAACAATTTCTAAGAAACATCTCGATCAAGAACTTTATAAACCTAATATCCAAAAACTTTCTACACTTTTACTTAAAACATTGACACCTAACTTTTTGGTCAATAATGAATTGTTGCGAATTACAACAAACATGTATAAATTCTTTAATACCCTCATAAAATTCAGGTTTTATTCTTTCTAGGCCTATGTGCAACCTATCATACATCAATGAACAATTTCTAAGAAACATCTCGATCAAGAACTTTATAAACCTAATACAAGTACACAATACTATATCAACCTTTTATTTTATATTACATGAAATTTTAATATAAATTTTGATAGAATCTACCTTAATTTATGAATATTTTCTTATGTATGTTAACACCTAATACAAAAATGTACATTTCCAATGCTCGTAATCTATATATTATATAAAAATATATTATTAAATAAATCATAAACATACACATCACAATTTTAAACGATTCTAGAGTCCATTTCCTTGTAACTTCACAACATGCATATTCTACAATTTCTACAAGTACAAATAATCCCCACAGCAAACAATAGTCAGGTTCGGAGAATGACCTCTATGCCTATCCTCCAGTCATAGAATCTTTAAACCTACAACTCTATCTTAGGAATCATAAGTCTCTAATTTATATAAAAAAAAATAAAAATTGATTAAAAGTTAGAGTATCATACCACAAATACAATGATGTAAATTATTTTTTAAATGGATGCTCTAACCACTCATAATGGTCAAAGAACTGAAGATGCTATAGAGAGAGAGGGAGGGGGAGAATATAAGAGAGACAAGAAATTATGAAACTAAGGAAGAAGAAGAAGGAGCGTGATTTTGATATATTTCACACATTATAGACATTTGTTTTCCAAATTACAGACATATTATTCTGTGTGTAATTCCTGCTAAAATTTTTTTACTTCAATTTCAAATTATAGAAATAAATTTTTATCTATAATTTCTCTCTGTGATGTTATGTGTCAAATGGTAGGTTTATCACAGATGAATTTTTCTGTTTGTATTACAAACGGATTTCTAAAAAAAAAACCACTATTTTTTATTTACTATCTATAAATCCATTTGTAATACAGATAGAAAAAATTTATTTGTATTTTGTGTGTTTTTAGTAGTGTTGAAAGTCTAATATATCTAACTTCAACAAGTCCAAATTTGATGTATTTATTAAGCTTAATTAGTAGGTACATTTCTTAACCTACAAAGCTTCATCTTATGGTTGCAAAAAGGTACTAAAGTATGTAAAAGGAGCTATTGGACTTGGCATTTTACATTAGAAGGATGCGGGTGGTGTCATGACTGCCTACATTGACAATGACTGTGTGGGATGTTTGGAGGACCAAAAATATACTTCAAGTTATGCATTTATATTGAGTTCAAGTGAAGTAGCTTAGTCATCTAGAACCAATTATGAATTTATAAGTTGAGTACATAGTAGTTGTGGCATGTGCTTATCAAGCAATTTGGATGAAGGTGGTTCTTAGTAGACTTGCTTACGATGGTGATGAATGTACAATCATTTTTTGTGTGATGATAACTCAATAATTAAATTATCCAAAAATCTAGTTTTTGAATAAAAGGAGTGAGTATATTGGAATTCAATTCACTTCTTAAGGGACCTGTCTAATGAAGCAGCAGTTTGTCTAGTTCATTAGGGTTCACATAACATATTGTATATATTTTAAATGAACCTTTCTAGTTAGAGCAATTTTAAAACTTCAAATGCTTACTTGGAGTATATGAATTTCTAGTAAACTAAGTAACATTGCTTAGTTTAAGGGATGGTTTGATAAGATTAAAGTCCCTTAATTTAAGAATTGTTTAAATTCTGTTAATAAATTGTATCTTCCTAAAAGTAATGCAGATAATTTTCTAATTCAATTCTTTTTAGATTTACCATGTAGTTAGTCGTCTACGTGGGATGCAAGTTTTTGTCCCTTTTATTTTATGAAAACTTATAAATAAGTCATTGTTTGAAGTTTAATAAACACAATTCAGACCAGTTTACTTTGTTTTTGTTTACTACTGTTCTAAGTTCTTTACACACTCGAATATTTCAAACCATCTTTAACTATTTTTTTTATGGGATTAACTTGATGTCGACTTGACCTATCCTTAGACGATGCTAATGCCTTCGGTTTTGTCAGGTTCCTTCAATGCTTTATTTCTTGCTGACTCGACAATTAAGATTACTTTATACATTTGAACATTGAAACTCTTATTAAACAATTCAATCTCACATGTCAATTCAATCGAGTCTTACACTATCCATCAACTTAATTTTGGAACCCATTTACACGCCCAAAATACACACCATAATAAAAAAATAGAGCTAAAAATGAAAACAAAAACTTTATTTTTGTATCTCTATGGAACTTGATTTTTGGAATTGTTACCTTCCTCTAGTTTGATAGAAATTCTTTAATTTTTAATCCAAAATTTGTTTCTCTCATATTTTGGTTTCTCAGATTTTATATCATATGTCTCTTGGTTCAATTGCTTAACAATTCAAGATTCATGATTCCTAGGGGTTTGCATGAGTTTATGTTTGTTAAGTGGATTTCGCCTCCTACGGATTGCTTGAAGATTAATGTTAATAACTCTTCTAGATGGGTTGAATGCTACTTGTGCGGTTCTTATTTGTGGAATTGATGGAGCTTTTATTGTCGGATTCTTGTATAAAATGGGCCACAGCCCCTCCCTAGATGTAAAATTGTATGTTGTTCTGTGTGATTTGCATTTAACTAATGACAAGAATTTATCTAATGTCATTTTAGAAAATGACTATAAGGATGCTATTCAAATTATTATAAATAACTAAGATTATAATAGGAATTTTTCTTCTTCTTATTGTTCTTATTAGAATGTTACTTCAGAATATGCCTGTTTATTGTAAACACATTTTGTGTGAAGTTAATCATCAAGTTGAATATAAAAAGAAATAATTTCTGTATATAAATTTTAAAATAATTAATAAAACATAAAATGCTAAAGAAATCTAATTAAACTATTTATTTAAAAACGTTATTATAATAATAACTACAAAATTCTATGTAAAAATATAAAAGAATACTTAAATTTTAATAGGTGCAATTAATAGCAAATTAAAATGAATGAATGGGTGGACCTTTGGAATCTCAACAAAATTTTTGGAGTCACATGGTATTGGATATTCCAGCTCACATCAAATTTTTACTTGGTTCCATTCACACTCTACAAATTCCTTCTCCTCTTTGCATCTTAGTTCAAAATGAAGTATTTGCCCCTTGGTCATTCTTTTCCTAGAAATTATGAAGTTGCATGAAGATATGAATTGCTTAGAGTCATTGATGAGTACACTGAGCTTGAAATCCAACACCATATTGTCTTTATACGTGCCAGGTTCTCCTGCACAACATAGAGCTATTCTCGGGAATTTCTTTCTGAACAAAAAGCATATTGATGATTCTTTGTTTTCTAGCTTGATCCAATTTTCTATCATCATATCAGTTAACAATGATTGCCTAAGGTTTGGAAGCACACTTACTTCAATGACATTGTTGGGGCATATGTTGAAATAACACATATCAAGAAAATCATTATTACCTTCATCATCATAAACTATCACGGCCTTCGGAAATACTCTTGAGTTCACTTTTTCTTTATCTTTTGAAAATTGAAATCCCCCGCAACCATAAGTTGTTATTACCTCAAGTGAAGGTAGTTGATGGATACTACTTGGTAGCTGGACCAATGGGCATTGCCTCAAGAACAATCGTTGAAGCCCAACAAGATTTCCAATTGAAAATGGCAATTCAATTATGGCAGTGTCATCTAAATAAATCTCTTTTATTTTCTCCATAATTCCCCATACTTCTGGGAAGCTCTCGAGATTTGAGCAACCCGTCAAATTCAAAGACTCTAAAGATGCCAAGTTGATGCATGGTACCAAAAATTGTAGCTTGGTGCATCCTTGAACACTCAAAATCATTAAGCTCTTAAGAGATCCAACTGATGTACTAATTCTTACTAAATTAGTGCAATAATCAAGACATAGTGCTACCAAATTTGGTGCTTCAGATAAGCTTGGTAGTACAGTTAAGGACTGGCAACCTTCAAAATTCATCAACCTTAGCGACTTAAACACCTACCAAAAAGAAAAAGTTAATGACGGAGATTTCAACGAAAAATATGACACAATTCAAGGCTCTATTTGGTAAAATTAGTTAACATTTTATAGTTAATAAATTAGTTGAAAGCTTATAAGTTATAATTGAAAGATTATTACCTTATAACTAGCTAATTCAAACAGAGTTGTTTGGTAACTTGTTAAAATGTGATAAATGACTAAAGTGGTTGAGGTATGGCTTCCAATAAATTGAATATTACTTAAAGGAACTTTTTATAAACTAATTTTTATAAGCTATAAACTCTTTTTGCGTTTTGTTTATACTAATTTATTTATTAAAAATAATTAAATATATGTTCTTAAATAAGTTTTAAAATGAATACTTACCTTGGATAATTTGAACGATTTGGGGCAACTTTCAGGCAGGCTAAGTATCGACAGATTCTTGGGATCAAAATCAAATGGTAAAGAAGGATACATATATCCATTCCATTCTAGCATTCTCAAACTATTTGGTAGATTTTGAGGTTCTTTAGAGAAGTGTACATTTCCCATTATAAGAATTCTCTAGCTTTTCATCATCTTGAAACCCATTCCATTCCAGTGCACATCTTTGACTTTATATAGGTCAACGACTATGACTTCGATTGTGTCAGTTCCCTTTCAATTTTGAATCAAAATTTCAACAAAATATATAAATTTTCACTAATTTAATTCAATAACAACACAAATGTGTCAATAAAGGAAGGTGAAGAAAAATATAAGTATACCATAGAGATGTTTCTAAGTTCCAACATACCGTATTTTCTTCCAAAACATGAACATCATCCTCGTAAAACCATAATCTACTGCGTTTGCCAGGCTCAGATGTTGATTCTCGCCTCACAATTTCTCTGCCCATGTCCTGAATCAAGTCATGCATTACAATACAATGATTGCAATCAATCTTCATGAGCGATTTGTCAATCAACACTTGAATACCGTTTTCCACATGAAAACCACGTATATGTAGTATTTCTTTGACATAGGAAATTTTGCAAGAATTGAAGAAACAAGCAATGTCAAGAAAAATATCTTTCTCATCTTCTTCCAAATCCTTATAACTAACTTCAAGTACTTCACAGATATCTTTATGAAGAATTCTTTCATATTTATCTAATGAAGATTTCCATATAGCTAAACTTTTGCCAAACAAGTGAGAACCTATCACCTCCAAAGCCAAAGGAAGGCCATGAAAATAAGAAATTGCACGTTTTGACATCTCTGCATAACTTGGATCAATTTTGTTCCTTTTAAAGGCATGCCAACTAAACAATTCAAGAGCTTTTTCATCATTTAACTGTTTAACCTCGTACGATTTCACAATCCCATGAGTATTTAGCAAATGCTTGTCTCTGGTTGTGATTATGATCTTGCTACCAAGGCCAAACCAATCATGTCCTCCTACAAGAACCTGTAACTGCTGCAATTTGTCAACATCATCAAGAATCAGAAGGACTTTCTTTCTATGAAGCCTCCTTTTTATCGTTGAGATTCCTCTGTCAACATCTCTCACTTTGATATCTTCCGCTCCAAATAAATCAGAAAGTAGTATTTCTTGAAGTTGTGCAAGATCATGATTAATTGCTTTTTTTCTTAGGTCAGCAAGAAAACACCTTCAAATTGATCAGCAATTTTGTTGATTTACCTACTCCTCCTATTCCATAAATGCCTACGAAGTTGACCTTATCATCAGAACCAAGTTCTAGGAGAGAGATCACTTCTAGCAATGGAGTATCCAACCCAACTAGGTTCTCAGCAACATATAAAGGTGTATGATTGATTATTTTAGACACCTCTTTAATGATATTCGCAATAAATTTATATTCTGGTTGTGACCTGCACATTAGAGAAGTACATGCGAATTGAAAATACAGCATTAGTGTTGTTTAGTTCAATCACATCAATCAAAACTATTCATATGCAAACCATATTGTCCCTGTTCAGTAGGTTTTCTTTCGTCAAGATTGTTACCATCACAATTTTTAGCTCACTATTTATAATATATTTTCAATTATTTGTTAAAATTTAATAAAAAAAATATATAAAATTATGAAAAAAATTCATAAATTAAAAGTTAGAATTATTAAATTAAAAATGGGATATATAAATTATTTTTGTGATCTTTTTTAATAAACTTTATAACTATAGGCTAGAAAGTGTATAACTAGTATATCTCCATGAAAAAAAAAACTATAATTATTCTGATGTGTATTCAATGTATTAATAACTACAATTATACAATAATATTATTGATTAATTTTTTTTTATGTGTACATGCAGAAAAACAGATTAAAATCTTTTCACAGTTAAGTAAGATAAATGAAATACTTAGATTGACTAGTAGGAAGATTCTATATATATATTACAGGACAAATTAACAAAAAAGAAAGGGTAATATTAATAACATTAAGAGGGGAAATGTGGATACCCAGATTCGAAATGCCAACCAGAGACGTTAGCAACTTGAGATAAAGCTTCTCTCCATTTTTTCACCTTGTTCTTCTGATCTTGGAACCTCTCCTCGTGTTTGGCCATAGCTTCAGCATAAGACCCACTTTGATGCCAATCTTGTGATGGATTCACACCATAAAAAATTGTCATGAAAGAGCGTCCTTGTGCCTTGGAGCACGCAAGGATCTTGACAAGTTCGTCCAAACAGAATGTTGAGGATGCATAATTCTCAGAGAAAATCGAAATGAGAATCCTAGATTCTTCAATGGCTTGGAGAAGGGAAGGTGTGATTTCTTCCCTTTGCTAAGCCCTTCATCATCAATGAAGGTTTCGCTACCCTTTTGGGACAGTGAATTGTAGAGATTACCAGTGAAGTTGTTGCGGGTATCCTCTCCTCGAAAGTTAAGGAAGACATCGTAAGTCCAATCACAGGTGAAGGAAGATGAACAAGGTAGTGTTGACTGTGCCATGATGTAATCAACGCACATGCAACGATGTTCTACTAAGTCATGATAAACAACATGAAGATCAAAGCATATCCCAAAAAATATACATAAATAATAATAATTATATCATAATTAAGAACAGAAATTCCTCCCTTTTTCATCAAATTTATGAAGTGCTGTTGATTGGTTCTCATCACAGGCCACCCATTGACTGGGTAGAAAGAAAGTCTCCCAAGGAAGCAACTTTATCTCAATATTTTTCGTCTTTATCATGTGATATTTTAGTAAATCAAGCAATTTACCTGTTATTATAAGTTTATGATTTTATTTTTTTATCATTAGTTTTCAGCCCTTTCAATCATTAACATTTTTAGATTTAATAAATGCATTATAGTCCTTCATCCAGAAGGTTGGTGTGCTTTGTTGTTGACATTCAGGAGAAATACCGTCCGCTTCTTCACATTTTTTTATTCATAAATTTACAAAGTAATTAACTGGAAAACCCCTCTTAATTTTTGGTTTTCAATTAATTTGTGTGTATTTTAATTTTAATGTATAGTTCTTCAAAGAATTTAAAATAAATACATCCAATCCTGATCAACCTATCACCTCCTATTGGTACAACACAATTTTGATTAGGTTAGTTTCTCGTTCACCGTTTTAGAATTTATTTTACAAAATTAATTGATTAAAAATTAATAATTTTCATGTCTCAGACAATATTTGATAACATTGTATCAATGTATTCCCTTTGAAATTTTTTAATAATACATAATTTAAGGGTTATAATATATTTATCCTAATCTGGTTTCATAGAAATTGTTGCCTAAAACCTCTAGTTTGATAGAAATTCTTTAATTTTTAGACCAAAATTTGTTTCTCTCATATTTTGGTTTCTCAGATTTTATATCACGTGTCTCTTACTTGGTTCAATTGCTTAACAATTCAAGATTCATGATTCCTAAGGGTTTGTATGAGTTTATGTTTGTTAAGTGGATTTCGCCTCCTATAGATTGTTTGGATTGCTTGAAGATTAATGTCAATAACTCCTCTTGATAGGTTGAATGCTAGTTGTGGGGTTATTATTTGTGGAACTGATGGAGCTTTTATTATTGGATTGATGCAAAATTATTTGTTGTTCGGTGTGATTTGCATTTAGCTAATGACAAGGATTTATCTAAGGTCATTTTAGAAAATGATTATAAGGATGCTATCGAAATTATTATAAATAATTAAGATTAAAATAGTATTTTTTTTCTTCTTCTTTTTATTGTTCTTATTAGAATGTTACTTTAAAATATGCATATTCATTGTAAACATATTTTATGTCAAGTTGATAACTTTTTGGCAAGTATACCAAATTATTGAAGTAACAAAATAGATTATCGTCCACAAGATTACACTAAATACCAAACCATAAAAATGACACTAGTTAGATTACCAAAAAAAAAATATACACAGAACACAAATTAAATATATGTAGAATTGTAAAAGATAATTTAAGAGTGTTGGAATTGAAAATAATATATGAGCAGAAACTGAGACTAAAATAACTGCAAAATGTAAATGCTTTAATTATTGAGAGTGGGTCTGAAAACAGTTAAAAAGTAAAGTGAGTTCAGAATCTCTTACCCTTTTCCTCTCCATAAAAATAAATGTATAACTCAAAATAAAGTTTTATATAATGAAAGTAAATAATCTGAAACTAAAATATATTGCAAGAAAAGAAATCATGTTCACAAAAAAAGCATACAGCAGATAAGTAAAATGAGATAAGCTACTATTTCATTACAAAACCAGATAAAAAGGGAATAAAATTTAAGTTCCCATAAGAATCCTCTACAAAACATGTAAGAAAACTATCCTAGCTACCATTTTTATGTAAACTGTACGAAAACCTAAATTTTTACGCCTCCAGAATGTAATAAAAATGAAGGATAAAAAATGCCGTCTTTTTAGAAATTTCTGCTTTTATATACTTTATCACCATCGTGTTCCCACAATCAAAAGTTTATATCTCCACAATTGTGTCCTGCAGCTCTCAATTTTTACTCATTAATTCAATTAACAATTTCATTCAAATCCTTTCAAAACTCAAATGCATAAAAAATATGAATGATCCACCAATTTTTTCAGCAATTATAATATTCTATTGAATTTTTTAATTAAATTAAATGCATTAACTCATAATTTTAATTTAATGAAATATGCTAAAAACTTTTAATTTTCTATTTGAGTTAATGACTCATCACAAGTTAATCATCATATTGAATATAAAAAAAATAATTTCTGAATATAAATTTTAAAATAATTAATAAAACATAAAATACTAAAGAAATCTAATTAAACTATTTATTTAAAAACTTACTATAATAATAATAACTAAGAAGAAAAGATAAATAATTAAGAATTTCACATAGATGTATTGATGTTAATTTTTAAAGATGTGATCTTTAAAAATTATTTTAACTTAACACTGTAATTATAAATTAAAAGATAATAAAAAAATTTATAAATATAAGTATTTATGAAAAATATAAAAATTTATATAAAATAAAAAATGATTTAAAAAATTAATATTTCAAATTTAAAATAAAAATAACAAAACAAAAAAAATTAAACCATAATAAAAAAAATTCACACCTTATTCTTACAAAATATATCATTTTTTTGGACTAATTTGTGTTTTTCTTTTTTCTTTTTTTGATAAAATCTACAGTATCCTCTACAATTAAGAGAGTTCATACCATCTCCTACACGTCCAACAATTCCGGCACGTCTTCATCACAAATACATGCAGACTGTAGTTTGTCGAAAATGAAACCCCTGAACTTCCGGTGAAGTTTTTCCAATATGATTTCAATTCCTCTCGGTACTTCATCACATTTCTGATTAAAGAGAGGAAATATGACATTCTCTCTGTTTTCTTGATAGACATAGAGAAAGGACCATATTGGCACTCTTATTGTCTCAACCTGATTGGCCATTACCACCCTTTTTGAATCACATGGCATTGGATATTCCAGCTCACATAAAATCTTTACTTGGTTCCATTCACACTCTACAAATTCCTTCTCCTCTTTGCATCTTAGATCAAAAAGAAGTACTTGCCCCTTGGTCATTCTTTTCCATGAAATTATGAAGTTGCATGAAGCAATTAATTGCTTGGTGTCATTGATAAGTACACTGAGCTTGAAATCCAACACCATAATATTGTCTTTGTACATGTCAGGTTCTCCAACACAACATAGAGCTATCCTGGGGAATTTCTTTCTGAATGAAAAGCATATTGATGATTCTTTGTTTTCTAGCTTTATCCAATTTTCTCTCTTTTCTAGCATATCAGTTGAGACAAAAGACAAAAACCATGGACGTAATTTACTTACTTCAATGACATTATTGGGGCATATGTTAAAATAACACATATCAAGAGAACACTTCCTACCTTCATCATCATAAACTAGCATGGCCTTGGGAAACACTCTTGAGCTCACTTTTTCTTTATCTTTTGAAAATCGAAATCCCCCACAACCATAAGTTGTTATTACCTCAAGTGAAGGTAGTTGATGGACACTACTTGGTAGCTGGACCAATGGGCATTCCCTCAAGAACAATCGTTGGAGCCCAACAAGATTTCCAATTGAAAATGGCAATTCCCTTATGGCAGTGTAGTCTAAATATATCTCTTTTATTTCCTCCATAATTCCCCCAACTTCTGGGAAGCTCTCAAGACTTAAGCAACCCGTCAAATTCAAAGTCTCTAAAGATGCCAAGTTGATGCGTGGTACCAAAATTTTTAGCTTGGTGCATCCTTGAACACTCAAAATCATTAGTCTTTCAAGAAATCCAACTGATGTACTAATGCTTACTAAATTAGTGCAATAATCTAGACACAATGCTACCAAATTTGGTGCTTCAGATAAGCTTGGTAGTTCAGTTAAGGACTTGCAACCTTCAAATTTCATAAAGCTTAGCGACTTAAACACCTACAAAACAAAAGTTAATGACGGAGATATTTAACAACCAATACGATTCAATTGGCTATGCTCATAAGAATTAGTTGAAATTTTGAGGTTAATAAATTAGTTGAAAATTTATAAGTAATAATTGAAAGCTTATACTTATTAATTGAAATAGAGTTATTGTGTAAAACTAATTGTAGAACTTGTTGAAATATGATAAATGACTAAAAAAAGTGGTTGAAGTATTGCTTCCAAAAAATTGAATATTACTTAAAGTAACTTTTTATAAACTAATTTTTTTAAGCTATAAACTCTTTTTACCTTTTGTTTATAAAAAATTCAACAAATTTATTTATTGAAAATAATAAACTATATGTTCTTAAATAAGTTTTAAGTTTGTGTTATCACATATACACACTAAAGCTAAAAAACGTGCTAAGAAATACAAAAACTTTTAAATGAATACGTACCTTGGGTAATTTGAACGATTGGGGGCAACTTTCAGGCAGGCTGAGTATCGCAAGATTCTTGGGATCAAAATCAAATGGTAAAGATGGATACAGATATCCATTCCATTCCAGCATTCTCAAACTATTTGGTAGATTTTGAGGTTCTTTAGAAAAGTGTACATTTCCCATTTTAAGAATTCTCAAGTTTTTCATCATCTTGAAACCCATTCCATTCCACTGCACTTCTTTGACTTTATGTAAGTCGACGTCTATGACTTCGATTGTGTCAGTTCCCTTTCAATTTTGAATCAAAATTTAAACAAATATATCAATTTCCAAGAATTTAATACAATAACAACACAAATGTGTCAACAAAGGAAGATGATAAAAAGATTTACCATAGAGATGTTCCCAAGTTCCAACATACCGTATTTTCTTCCAAAACATGAACAACATCCTCGTAAAACCATAATCTACTGCGTTTGCCAGGCTCAGATGTTGATTCTCGCCTCACAATTTCTCTGCCCATGTCTTGAATCAAGTCATGCATTACAATACAATGATTGCAATCAATCTTCATGAGAGATTTGTCAATCAACACTTGAATACCGTTTTCCACATGAAAACCACGTATATGTAGTATTTCTTTGACATAGGAAATTTTGCAAGAATTGAAGAAACAAGCAATGTCAAGAAAAATATCTTTCTCATCTTCTTCCAAATCCTTATAACTAACTTCAAGTACTTCACAGATATCTATATGAAGAATTCTTTCATATTTATCTAATGCAGATTTCCATACAGCTAAACTTTTGCCAAACAAGTGAGAACCTATCACCTCCAAAGCCAAAGGAAGGCCATGAAAATAAGAAATTGCACGTTTTGACATATCTGCATAACTTGGATCAATTTTGTTCCTTTTAAAGGCATGCCAACTGAACAATTCAAGAGCTTTTTCATCATTTAACTGTTTAACCTCGTACGATTTCACAATCCCATGAGTATTTAGCAAATGCTTGTCTCTTGTTGTGATTATGATCTTGCTACCAAGGCCAAACCAATCAAGTCCTCCTACAAGAACCTGTAGCTGCTTCAATTTGTCAACATCATCAAGAATCAGAAGGACTTTCTTTCTATGAAGCCTCCTTTTTATCGTTGAGATTCCTCTGTTAACATCTCTCACTTTGATATCTTCCTCTCCAAGTAAATCAGAAAGTAGTATTTCTTGAAGTTGTGCAAGATCGTGATTAATTGCTTTTTTTCTTAGGCCAGCAAGAAAACACGCACCTTCAAATTGATCAGCAATTTTGTTATATACATCACGGGCAATTGTTGATTTACCTACTCCTCCTATTCCATGAATGCCTACGACGTTGACTCTGTCATCAGAGCCAAGTTCTAGGAGAGATTTCACTTCTTGCAATGGAGTATCCAACCCAACTAGGTTCTCAGCAACATATAAAGGTGTAGGATTGATTATTTTAGACACTTTTTTAATGATATTGGCAATAAATTTATATTCTGGTTGTTGTGACCTGCACATTAGAGAAGTACATGTGAATTGAAACTATAGCATCAGTCTTGTTTAGTTCAATCAAATCAATCCAAACTATTCATATGCAAATAATTTTCTCTGTTCCGTAGGTTTTCCTTCGTCATAGATTGTTACCATCACAATTTTTGACACACTATTTTTAATATATTTTCAATTATTTGTGAAAATTTATTAAGAATGTATAAAATTATGAAAAAAAATCGTTAAATTAAGAGTTAGAATCATTAAATTAAAAATAAAATATTTAAGATGATTTTTGTGATTTTTAATAAATTTTAATTTATAACTATAAGTTAGAAATTGTGTAACGAGATCTGTATGAAAAAAATATATATAATTGTTCTAATGTATATTCAATGTATTAATAATATTAAATACTACAATTAAATAAAATATATATTATTGATCAAGTTTTTATAATGTGTACTCGATCGGACGAAAAAAATTAGAAATATATATATCATTAGGCAAATTTAAAAAAAAAAAGAAGAAGAAGAAGAAGAAGTAATATTAATAACATTAAGGGGAAATGTGGATACCCAGGTTCGAAAGGCCAACCAGAGACGTTAGCAGCTTGAAATAAAGCTTCTCTCCATTTTTGCACCTTGTCCTTCTGATCTTGGAACCTCTCCTCGTGTTTGGCCATAGCTTCAGCATAAGATCCAGTTTGATGCCGAACTTGTGATGGATTTACACCATAAAAAATTGGCATGAAAGAGCGTCCTTGTGCCTTGGAGCACGCAAGGATCTTGACAAGTTCATCCAAACAGAATGTTGAGGATGCATAATTCTCAGAGAAAATCGAAATGAGAATCCTAGATTCTTCAATGGCTTGGAGAAGGGAAGATGTGATTTCTTCTCCTTTGTTAAGCCCTTCATCATCAATGAAGGTTTCAATACCCTTTTGGCACAGTGAATTGTAGAGATTACCAGTGAAGTTGTTGCGGGTATCCTCTCCTCGAAAGTTAAGGAAGACATCGTAAGTCCAATCACAGGTGAAGGAAGATGAACAATGTAGTGTTGTCTGTGCCATGATGTGGTCTACTACGCTATGAAACACAACACGAAGATCAAAGCATATCCCAAAAAGTATATATAAATAATAATAATAATCTTAATATATCATAGTTAAGAACAGAAATTCCTCACATATCATCAAATTAAAGAAGAACTGTTGATTGGGTTCTCATCACAGGCCTCCCATTGACTTGGTAGAAAGCAAGTCTCCCAAGGAAGCAACTTTATTCCAACATAGTACACATTGTGGTGAATGCTGGGGTACACCTTGTTCTACCACATCAAGAACTTTGCCTTTTTATCATAACTTTATGATTTTTTCTTTTATCATTATTTTTCAAACCTTTTCAATTATTAACATGTTTAGATTTAATAATGGCAATATAGTCCATCATCCAGAAGGTAAGCGTGCTTGTGATTAACATGTTTAGATTTTCGAGAAATGCCCTCTACTTTTTCACATTTTTATACACATAAATTTACAAAGTAATTGGAAAACTCCCGATTAAATTTTGGTTTTCAATTAATTTAAATTGTATGCATTTTGTTTTTAATAGTTAGTTCTTACAAAAATTAAAAATAAATATATCCAATCCTGATCAGCCGATCATCGTAAAGGGAATAATATATTGATGCAATACAATCTTGATTAGGTTGGTTCTGTCCAAGGTAAAAGGAATATTTATATATAAATATTAATTAACTAAACATTAATTTATATATAAATGTAAATTTCAATTATCAGACAATATTAGATGACAATGTATCAATATATATTCCCATTAAATTTTTAAATTAATACATAATTTAAGGGTGATAATAAATTTATTCTTTTCTGGCCATTTAATGGTTTTACCAACATAAGTGGCCAAATTTAAATTTTATCCATTTAAGGAGAGTCAGTAATACACTCAAAAATAAAACCAATTAAAATTTAACTGCAATCTCCCTAACTGTTAAGCAGAAGAAAGCATCGCATGTCCCCTTTCTTATAATAATAATTTAGTTGAAATATATATATATATTCGCTTTCTATAGTTTACATTTTAATTATATATTAGTTGGTATATTTGAAAATTTATGTTTGAGTTTTTATATAAATATTTTTGTTTTTATCATTATAACACTGTTAAAAATAAAGAATAAAATGTAAAAAAATACTCATATAAATTAAGATATGAGTTTTTTAAGTATAAGAACTAATTTGTAAACAAAAGTCAAATATAGGAAATAAAAATATAATTTAACCTTAATTTTAATAAAATTTAAAATATACTCTAAGTATGTTACAAAAGGTCCAAACTTGTTGACAAGAGAAAGTTCAATAAGAGTATAAGTTAAATATATGGATTCTAAATTTTTAAGTAACTACAAACTCATATTAAAGTCAAAGTCTAAGATCATACATATTGATAATATAGAATTTATAATTTAGTGAATAAATAGATCAATCAAAAATCATAATTATAGTTAATAAAACATTACAAATATAAAATAAAGTAAAATTCTTTATTAGTCAAGAATCAAATGTGTTATGGTGACAAGATTGAATTATAATACTTGTCTTTTCACAGTCAAGTTTAGTGTTTTGCATTCTTTTAAATATTATAATCGATTAAAATACATGTTTACTCTTTATAATTAACACTCATTTTAGTTTTTATGATTAAAAATTTATATTTTAATCCCTATATGAGTATTTTAGTTACAATTTAGTATCTATTATTATAAAATCCTAAATAGCATGAACTAAATATAAAAAAAAACACTCGTATAACTATTAAAATGTAAATTTTTTAAATATAAAAATAGATTTATAAGTAAGTACCAACTATAGATAGTTTAATTTATTTTGTATATCAAAACATTTACTCTAACTGATTCATCTTATCTGAGCTGTTGTACCCCCAAAATATTCCAAATGCTATGATTAATTTCTTGAGGCTAATAATCTTTAAATATTCATACAACAGAAGAAGTTAATTACTTAATATGAACTCTGCATTCCTTTGATGAACTTCAAATACTATTTACGGATTCTAATACAAAATAAATGCTTATAAACCTTTAACTATTTATGAGACTATCGTTTACACGAGTATATTGAAGGTAGGAAAATGGAACAACCTTGTGGAGAAATTTCTTTTGAATCGAAATGTAGAAATGGAATAAGGTGGCAAAAGAAATTCCATTTGCATGCAAGTCATGCATTACAGTACAATGATTGCAACAAGTTGACGCTAGTATTTGGCGGAATATGAGTTCAAAAATCATCAAAGACTAAAGTATGAAATTTACGAGTTTAGAATTCAAAAAACCAGAGACTTTTCACGAAAAATAAATAACATGCTTTTCAGATACTCGATCAATTTTCTAAAACAAAAGTTCGTTACAACATCCACGTTTTATAGTCAACACGAGGCAGCGATTCAAGCTCATTCAAACTTTGGAACAATTCAATAGTAAATGGAAAAGAATAAAAAAAATGTAATTACCATCATGTTATTGTTCATGATCAACTTCAACCAAGTATCCTTTTATCAATCTAAAGTTCCTCATGAGGCAGTTGCTTTTCGTACCACCTCAGTTTGAAATTTAATTTTCGGAAGTAACATAGTTTGAAATTTTATTTCCAAAAGATACACAAAAAAAAAGGATGGTATATATGGTTAGCAAAAAAGAAATAAATAGTTAGTGTAGAAAGTAAAATTCTACTTATGATTCAATTCATGCTGGCAATTTGTGTCTAATCCAATACAAAACACAATTACCTTGAAAGATGTTTAATCAAACTAGATGCTGTTACTGACACAAAAAATAGATGCTGTTGAATATTTCCTCGTACGATGAAATGTAACATTGTGATAATATGAACCACAGAGCACCCTATCCTTTTCTAAAAACTTTCTCTTTGCCCATTATGTATTTTCAGGAACAAGTTCTAAATAAATTGGATCACCATTGCTCTATAAAGCTGCTACTTCAAAATTACCAAGGCATATACATTGATGTATGTTCAGAATCATAATCTACCGAACTGCTTAAAAGAGAACGAAAGAAAATAATGAGCCAGACAAATGATTGGCAAAAGCTGGAACTTGCAGAGATACAACCCTCCCCATTCCTTCTGCTATGGAGGGAGTGAATACCACTAGAGTTGAGCTTGAGCTGAGGACTGTCCCAAAGAACAAAAGACTCTAACGCCCCCAAAGAATGGAAGGTATTATTCTTATACCATAATCTTCTCCAACTCAAGTGATTCATGTTTTGGCAAGATACCTGAAGTTTATGATAAAGACAATAAACTAAACTGCGCAAGAAGCCAAAATTAAACCATTTAAGAAAATGAAGATCACTTACCAAGATGAAATTAAAACGATCTTCTGCTATTGTAACTGTCATTATTTGAGTTATCCCCAAAAGAACCGAAACCGCTTCTACGTGAATCACCGAAGGTTCTGCTTTGGCTTGAATTTCTGTCACCAAATGCACCAGAGCTTGGCCCACCATTTCTACCCATATCACCAGAAGAATTACCAGAAAATCCTCCAAACCCCCCACCTCTCAAACCAGGGTTACCAAAGTGGCTAGAATTTGGTCCGCCAAACCTTCCCGTCTCACCAGAATTTCCATAGCTGGATCGGCCAAATCCAGAGTTACTGTAACTCCCAGAACGGCCAAATCCAGTACTGCGACCAAAACCTGCACCTCCAGATTGACGATCCCTCATGCCTCCAAAAGGGCCATATCGACCACCACTCATGCCCCCAAACATCTCCGCTGATCCACTTTGAACATCAATCTTTGGTAGCTGATAAACAAAATATTGGAATAAGATGAAATTGCAAGCAATTAATCCTTATACAAAATAAGAGTGAACCACAATATAAGTAGCATAGGAAGGGTAAGAAACAATAGGTATCAAGAAAAATAATTATAACAGAAGGATTTTACCTTTCACGTCTAAATTAAGAGTATTTGACTATTTGTGCACATGTAGAATACAATTGTTAACACGCAGTCAACATCAAAATCAACAACGCCCATCTAAGGATTCTCAGTTTGACAATGACAAAGACTTAATGTCTGTAAATCCAATTTGGTTAAAATGAGAACTCATAACATTGGAAGTTATTGATAATTAAGGCCTTCAAAGAGGTTGACATAAAGCACAAGACAGTTATGTCTGCAGCCGAAAAAACTTTTTAGTAACAGCCTAAAAATTCACACAACAGATTCACCTTACTCTAACTAATTATTCAGAAAATGTAAAGAACTTAAACCTTTTTTCAGATTATTTCCAACCAACTCAATATAGAATTCTAGGTTTAAATCCTGACATTGTTAAATATTTCCTGCTGATTTTTTCCCTTCCCAATCCAAGAACAACCTACAACAAATGTAATATTAATTATTACTTAAAACCCAACCTGATACTATAGATGTACACCTCATACAATTGAGCATGAAATTCATAGATATTTGTGATTATGAAATGCACAGTCTGCTTGCAGTAATCATAGTCTCGTGATAAGAAAATGAGTCTGCATTGCAGTAATATCATATCCTTATTCCTCTACTTCTACCAAAACTAAATGTAGTATCCAAATGCCATCATATTTTATTTAATCAATTATCAAAGAGGTTTTAAGTCCCAACTGATGTCATGAACATCAAAGGCAAAGGAGCAACTAGACAGAAGAACATGGATAGACAAGTACATGTATTATAATCCTTTTGAACCCATCAAGATAACCTTCTGATGTGTAGAACACACTGTATAGATTATAGAAGAGTATTAGACTTGGTGAAGATTTTCAGCAACATGAGTTTTAGCACTACTTAGCCAGTTAGCAGTAGCATCCAGTGGTAGTGGAAAACCTTGGTCAATGTAAGGATATTCTAACATGATTCAATCATAAACTAATAATAATATAGGGATATTCAGCACAAAGTTCCCTATCTTTGACAGCACATTCAAATCCCCTTTGGAGGGAGCTGGATGAGGTTTATGGCAAGAGAATAGGCAACCCATCTTTGTGTAGTAATGAACTAGAATAATAACAATAATAATAAAGACAACTTCAAAGAAGAAAGATAAAAGGATGGAAATGGAAAGGAAGAAAAGATCACCTCTGTAAATTTGCATCCAACATCACGCTCAATAGTCTTCACAGCCCTGAATTGATTTTCACTGTAAACAAGAATAGCGGTTCCTTTCTTCCCAGCACGGCCCGTTCGTCCAGATCGATGAACAAATATCTCAGATGAATTGGGAAGATCAAAATGTATTACCTATATGAGGAAACCAAGTAAAAAACTTGCATACAAACAAATCAAATAACAGTGTATTACAATGTATTTGCTCATAAACAGAATATTAAGAAGGCATAAAAGATTACAGTGAACAAGAAACACATAAAGAATATAACAGTGAAGATAAGCAGGTAAAAAGGAATCATTCCATAATTTCCCTTCACACTCAAAATTTAGGGAAATTCAAATATTGAATATCCCAAAAATATATGAGCTCCTCCCCCCCCCCCCTCAGAATTTCCTCCCAACACTGTAGCATCACAGTATACAGTATCTAATATATCAAGAATAGGTAATACCAAAGAAGGAATCATCGTGTAGAAAATAAAAGTTTTTTGTTGAACCTCCATCAACTGAGAAACAGGGAACAGAACATGATAGCACAACTATTTCAAATAGAAAGTTTGGCAAAACAGAACTCACAAGATCAACATTTGGAATATCAAGCCCACGTGAAGCAACATCAGTTGCCACTAAAACATTGAAATTGTTGTTTCTGAAGCCAGCAAGAGTTCTTTCCCTCTGAGTTTGAGAAATATCTCCATGCAAGGCCTCACATTTGAGGCTTTTTGCCATGACATATGATAATCGATCAGCATCGCGTTTGGTTTGAGTGAAAACAATACACTTCCCTCCATTTGCATGTTCCTACCAAAGTGTATACCATTAGGAAAGGCAATGGAAGTATCTCTGAGTACCAGACCGACTCAATTGCAATCATTTTAGTAACAAAAACCAAAAATTTAAAATAGCTATTGATTGATTTATAAACAGCAATGACAATAAAAATCATTTAATTATAGGTGACAGAAAATTGGTTGTATCTGGTCATACTGTTATCAGAGGTGCAAGAATTCCTGCTTTAGCAAAGGCATCAGATGCAATAGAGTATAGCAAAATTCCATCTGCCAACTTCTGATCAGAATCTCCAACCTATGGCACCAATAAATTCCAAGTTAACTTATTATCAATCAACTATAAGGATTCTGCACATTAATCTGAAACATTCTTATTACCATTTCATTCTTACAAAGTAAAAATCATATAAAAATGTGTACACGACAAAAAGTTCACTACAATTCAGTTCCTTGTGCTAGACTCAAGAAAAGAAACCAATAGCAACCATCAGATCTACCTAACATCAAACTAATAATTGAATGACAGTCTATGCAGCAGCATAGATTCCAAAATTATAGATAATACTTTCTACAATTATTGTTACAATATCATCATATAATGAATCACTGTTTAATTTTAACAACCATGTCCCAGTAAAATAGTTATACATACATAAATGTATAAACGAAATAATGTTAGCAAAAACTATAATTTAATCTGTCAAATGTATCCAGAATACTTAACCGTGCCAGGATGGTTGTTCCTATATAGACTGCCCTAGGTCACCAATGAATATTTGTTTCTATTTTCCGAAAACAGCTTACAGACTTTCTTATATTTCCCAGTATTTCTTGGGCCAATCACTAGTATGAGGAGACCCTCTTTTAGCTCTGTATGTCTACACTGACCCTCTATTCTTAAAGTGGCAGGAACTTATTCATCCAAATACCTGATTACTCCCTTAGATTATAGTTATACCCTCTTTCTTTGTATTTCATCATAATCAGAGTCAGACACCAAAAGTTTGAGCCCTTTTCATGAGACTTTATTGCACACACGAAACTTTTACCCTAATTTGGAATTACTGCAATCCGAGTTCCCTGCAAGAAGATTTTACTAATTAAAATTTATTGCCTATTGAAGACCAAATCGTACACTTTTGTTTGGTATCCCATAATTTGCCCTTAAAAGTCTTTGGTCCATGTTATATACCAAACCCTTCCAATAGAAATGACATCTGAAAACTGCAATAGCCTTTCCTCTGGTGCCTAAAACAGAATTGCATACTTACAAGATCAATAGTTAGGGGGTTGTTTAGGTAATTGCGGGTAATATTCTTTATCCAAGGTGGCATTGTTGCTGAGAACATAAGAGTCTGACGATTTGGAGACAACCTCTCCAATATCTTCTCCACAGCTTCTTGAAATCCTACCTGAAGCATCTGATCAGCTTCATCAAGAACCACAAACTGAACATCCTTCAAATTCAGGGAACCCCTGTTGAGAAGATCAATAATTCGACCAGGAGTGCCTACTGCAATATCTACCCCATAATCAAGCGCCCTCAGTTGTTGATGAATGGGCATACCACCATAAAGACAGATTGTGTCCAAGTTAGGTGCAGCCTCATTAAATTCCTTTTCAACCTGCCGTGCAAGTTCTCTAGTTGGAGCCAAAACCAAAGCCAAAGGATTTCTCCCTCGCCTGTGATAATCAAGCATAAAACTTTTTGTTGTTAAAGACACATATCAAGAGTACATAGTATCAATTACCTAATCCACTTTCAAGCAGAGAAACAAGACAACAGGTTCAAGTAAAAGTAAGATGTAAGTGCAACTAACATAACCTACCCCTGCTTAGCATTAAACTGAATGATCCTGTCCAAGATGGGTATCCCAAAAGCAAGGGTTTTCCCAGTTCCCGTTCTGGCTCGACCAATCATGTCACGCCCTTGCATTGCAGGTTCCAGTACAGCTCTCTACAACAACCACAATAATAGAGGATTTCAAGCTTTAAGTTAATAAATTTTCTAAACAGCAGTGACTTCAAAAAATATAAAAAATATATATATCTAAACATAAATCAACTCATTTCACCACAGCTCTACAATAATAATAATATCAACAACAACAGAGTAGCTCAAGCCCAAAATATAGCACCAATTGGCTTTTGTGAAATTTCTATGAACTTACACATTTTTTTCATTTCCAACCAAAAATATTTCAGACAAAAAAATGATTTATCTTGACGTAGATCAACTCATTTCAGCACACCTATTTACTACCAGCACAAATATAGCGAGGTTTTCAACTTTTAGTTAAATTTCTACATACACACATTTGCCTTCCGTTTAAACCAAACTATTTCAAACAAACTTAAAAAGGACAAATTACCTGAATGCATATTAAATCATTTTCCACAGCTGTATAATAAAATAAAAATTTTGTATTGTAAATTTGAGTCCGTATGCTAGAGCGGGAACAAATTTAAGAACTATTCCACTTCTCATTTAAGTTTCTCTCATTTTACCTTTTAATTGATATTTTTAATTCTTCCCAAATACTATTCCTTTTAAATTCAATTTTAAATTTTAAATCTTGACATTCCATATCAAATAAAAAATATTTATTGTTTTTTATTAGAATTTTTACGCACCATATCAAATTAATAAATACAGAAATATCTTGATTTAAATAACTTATTTTATTTAAATAATTCCATCATTAATTTTAACAGTCTTATCTCTGTCATTATTTACATCTAATAAAATACAGTATTCACAAGATAATCGATTTTGTTATTATTGAATAACAACGGTATTTTGCTCTTATATTTTTATTTTTTATTTAAACTTAAAAAGAACCATACTTTAAAATAAAATAAAATAAAAGAAAAAAGCTTGCAAAAACAACGACAATAATAATAAATTGATTTTTGCAATATTTTTCATACTTATCATTTCCCTTTTCCAAATTACAAACGAAATCGATCAAAACACGAAGCTCACTATATCAATCAATCAACAAACAAATCAGAAAACATAAAAAGACAAAGTTTCCACGCAAATTGAAAATCACGGCCTTACCTGAATCGGGAAGAGCTTCGCGATCCCTTTCTTAGCCAAAGCATCCACGATCTCCTGCGAGATTCCAAGCTTCGCGATCTCGAGTCCTTCGTCACCATTCACACTGCAACCTTCACTGTCGTTAGAGTAATCGTACTCTAAGGCGTGTTGGGCAGAACGAGAAACCAGCGACGAGCGGAAACTCAAGGGTCCAGATTTCGCGTGAAATTCCCTGGCTCCTCCGCCGGAGACACCGTTCCGGAAGGAGACGGCGGAATCGAGCCGCCCGTGGTGATGCGGCAGTGTCTCGACGGAGGTGACGGCAGCGAAAAAACGACGTGAGAAAACGGAAGAGGATCTTCGGAGAATCGAACTCGTCATCTTGTGATGAATAGTTGCAGTGATTGATGAAGAAAGTGAATTGAGGGGTTTTGTTTTTCTTCTAACCAAAGGGTTTGAGAATGCGACGGTGACAAACCCTTGCAATGTCTGAGAAATGAGAAGGGTTTTAGTTTCGAGGGTTTTAGGGGCATAATCCTGCGTGGACATGTCTACACACTTTGTAAATGTACTTGATGAGAATACACTACACGTGTACTATAAAAATTTCATTTTATTTATTTGTTTTTAGTTTTGGTTATATTGATCCACCAAAGAATGTGTTGCATTTGTTGATGCTCTTTGACTTTGTTTTTCATTTGTTGTTATTGTTGAATGCATGTGGCGTATTATTAGGTAAATTATCATATTTATCAATATTATGTGATATATTATGTGATTACATAAATTTATCTAAATAAATAAAATAAAATCACATCCTTTATAAAAAAAAAAATTATCATCAATACGTTTTTAACTCATTCTTTAATACTGTAATTTATTTATTAAAAAATATAAAATGAGTGAAAATAATATATACTTACTAAAAGCTAAAAGCAAACTTGTTTATGCATTTTCAATTGTAAAAGTAATTGTGGTCTAAAATTAACTTTTTACTTTTTTAATTTGACCAAATACATTTTTATTCTTTTTAATTAATATGTTTTTAGCTTCATGCTTATTAATATACTGACTTTTTTTCTCTCCCTTTTTAATGTTTAATATTCATTTTTAAAATTTAGGCAAGTGTTAATTTTAAAATTATATATCTATGAACTTTCGATATATATGATTAATATGAACATATAACTTTAATCAATAATTAGATTAACAAAATTCAATATAATAATTATCAAATTGTATTTTATTAAGTGAAGTTGATTATATAAATTATACCATACAATGAAACTCAGTGAATCAAAAACAAAATTTTCAAATATATAATTAATTAAAAGATTTATTTTAATAATTGTCTTTAAAGTTCTTTTAGGTCTCTTTTAACATTTTTTTACCATGTTAAAAGTTATGTAATTCACTTTTCTATCATCAATAATATGTTAATATTCTTACATATATTATCATTTTTTATTTTATTTTTTCTATTATTTATCGACTTTAACATTTTTTTTCATTTCTATGTTTTATTATGTTGTTCCTTTAACAAAATTTAATATTTACAAATAAGAGAAATGTTAGTAACACTTTCAATTATAAAAATTGTATAAGTTTCACTCTTTTATTTTTAAATTAATATTTTTCTCTTATATTTTTATAATTTTTAATAATAAGAAGTATGTTAGAAAATTCGAAGCCCTCGCCGCCACACGTACACACACAAGTATTTTGTATAATTAAAATAAAATCTGAATAATTTTGTGAATTTTGTATTTTTCTCTTTTATTTCAATTGGTTTAATTTTTACCCATGTTATTATTAATTTTTTTTCTAAATTTTCTAGATGAAACTTGATACTTAATTTTATGTAAACTTTCATATTGTTCATGAACATTTATGTTTAATTTATAAAAATTTTCTTATTATCTTGTATAAATTTTTAATATTTTTTAAACTCGTGTTTAAATTTATTACAAAAAATCATCTTATATAAACTTACAATCTTTTCATTAATATAAATTTTTACATTTACAAAATTTATAATACTTAATCTATTATTTCAAGTACTTTTAGTTAAAAATTCTCAATCATTACATGTACTAAATTTTATATAAAAAAGGTATATTTTTTATTAGAAATGACAGATTTCATCATTTTTAATTTTTTTTAAAATTTGCATTGTTTTTAAATATCTTTCACTCTTCAATTATGTTCTTTACTTTGCTCTATCATAATATATAGGCTCATTCTTAATCTTTTTAAGACCCTAGACAAAATAGAAAATTAATAATAAAATAATGTTATATTAAAATGTAATAAAACAAAATAAAAATATATATTAATAATTCTATTAAAATAATATATTTTTTTAAGTGAATACACTTTTTTTAATAAAATTATAAAAAAATGTTCTTTCATTCAAACCACTTTTATGTTATAATTAATTATAAAAATATAAAAAACTATAAAAAATGAGTTTTATGAATATTTTGATATGTAAAATCATTAATGATAACATTAACATCAATATTTTTTAAAAATTTATTCTTGATCAATAAAATTATAAAATTATTCAACCGTTCTTGTGACATTGATGATCTTAAGTAAATTTTAATCAACTTTAGTTTTAAAAAAATTCTTTCAACTAATGTTATAATTAATGTGCATTTTTTTTTACATTATATATTTTGTTAAAATGATATTATATATGAGAATTACAATTTTGACTAAATATATAAAATAACTTCTCTAATTTTTATTAGGATGTTATATTTGATAGATTTTATAATAATGTAAAATTTTCAATTTTTACATCTTTCAATTTTATAATATATTATAGTATTTCTAATTTATAATTTTACAAAAAAAATTATTTTCTTTTTTGATCTATTAGTGCTTATTTTTTTCATGTGATTTTATCTTTTAGATAAGTACCACATATTAATAGTTTTATAACATTTTATTTTGTAATTTTTTAAATCTATTTTAAATATTTAAATAAGAAGATCACATGTTTATTTTATTGTATCTTATTATTATTTTTTAATTTGGAGTTTACTTTTAATAGGTTTATCTCTTAAATTTATTATTATTAATATATTAATTATCAATATCTAATTAAAAGAATTTCACATTTTATGATAAAATATTATTTCAATTTTTTTCTAAAAACGTCAATTGACGAATAATTAAAGTTTCTTTGAAAGTAACTAGAGATTTTTTTTTTTTTTTCAAGAAAGTCGTAAACAAGTTGTCGCTAGGGTCCTTACCTTAGCTTGCCTAAGAGAGAATGACATAAGAAAAAAAGAAGCATGTCCGAAGGAAAGAGACCCTACAAGTATTCTGGCTCTAGGACCATGGTTCAGAAAAAGTAGATAGAGATGTAAAAGCATAAAAGAGAAAAGTTGTTAATAGAATAGTTAGATCTGTTAGATCAAAGTACGAAGAAATTAAAAATTGAGTTAGACGAGCCCGTGGAAAAACAGAAAGAGGACATGTAAGAGACCTTCAATCTGTAACCCAGATGGCGAATCACTTGCACTCGATCCTTAACTTTCCTGGATCTTTCTCTTATAAAGATAAAGTGTTAAGGTCAAGAGACCTAAATCTAGTTCTTAATGATGAAGAGGTCATAAAATAAGTCTTAGAAAACTTTGACCTTAATCCTGAAGATACAGACGGATTATCTAAGTTTTTTATTTTATTTTTTATTTTTTAGAAAAATTTGTCTATAATATAAACGGATAAAATACGTCTGTAATTTTTATCTATATATGGCTTGCTATTTAGTGCAAAACATTATAGACAAAAATTACAAACAAAAATATCTGTCTATAATTTAAAAATTGAAGAAAAATTTAGAGTAAAAGTTATATACGAAAAAATCAATATGTAAATGTGGCTATTTTTTATTGACTTTTTAACTGACAATTTACAGTCAAAATTTTCTAAAAACTTTATTAAGTGAACTAACTTTATTAATATTATTAAATATGTAATTTTAGTTTAATATTTACTTTTTATAAATTAAAAATAAAATTTATTGATGAAATATCAATTACTAGAATTATAGAGAAAGGTTGACAGTAACTAAATATATAAGCTAGAATAAAGAAATATTTTACTTTATAAATTAACTCTCTTATATTTAATATTTTATAGGTGAAAAATAATAAGAAATTTGTTTTATTTGAATTAGACAAATCCTTCTAAATTTGATTCTCACTTCCCTTAAATTGTTTTAAGTGAGTAACAGTATATGTTTGTCAAAACTTATTTTGACACTCGATCCTTGATTCATTGGGTCTTTTCAAATGAAATTTATAGACTTTTGAAACTTTAAATAATAATAATAATAATAATAAAAAATCAAACTCTCTAACTTCTCTCTCTCATGACAAGTTTTTAAAAGATACATATTTAATTTTTTAAGACATTTCACTTATTTTTTATATAAAATTATCAAAATAATAATAGAAATTATTTCGTATTATTTATTTATAAAACATTTAATTATCTAGTATTATAGAAATTAAATTTTAAATTAAAGATTAATAATATTTTCATTTATCATTTTACATTTTACATTTTACACTAATTCAATTATTAATTTTACAAAATATTTTTAATTTAATAAATTTATATTCAAATTTCAATTTTCAACTTCAACTAACTTTTTATATTTCAATTAACTTGTCCATTAATTTTGCAACACACACTCAAAATATGTACCATAGAAATAATTAGTTTAAAACTTCTAAAAGAAGACATGTAAAAGATTCAAAAGAAAAATAGCTTAACGATTATAAACAAATTTTGAATAGTATTTCTACTTTATCAATTTGAAAAAAATGAATTTACAAATAAATATACATAACGTTCTATTACTAACAATACAAGGTGCTTGTTATTATGATGCTCATAATCTTTTAAAAAAATTATTTTAATATCTTTAAATTAAAAAATATTTATATACTTTTAAATAAATCATTAACTTTATTATGTATTATAAATATTTTATAAAATTAAAAATAATTATTATTTCTTAATTTATAAGTGACTATAAAACAAATATTATCTTAGAGTACGGAACTTATAGATATATCACAAACGGAAGCCTTTACTCTTTTGTATCAGAGCCTGGTTTCGATCCAGGGACCTGTGGGTTATGGGCCCACCACGCTTCCGCTGCGCCACTCTGATTGTTGCTAGGCTTTACTGATAAAAATTTAATTGTTCTTACATATCAACATAGCCTCGTGCTTCTTCTATTATTCGTATCATTTAAAGTTACAAACTGAATGACTAAAATTTCAATGAAAAAAAACACAGCTAAAAAACAAAATGCAAAATATTGAAAAAGAAATAAAAATTGCAACAAAGTTTGGCTAAAATTATAAATTTGAAAGGTTGCAGTCTTTCAGAAACTGTTGTTTTGATGATTAGTGCCTACTTGGATTTCATGTTTAAATACTCAAGGGTTGAAATTTAATTTAATAATTAATACCACTATTCATAATTTCTGTATATTAAATTTATGTATTTACACTTTTTTAATATATTTTCAAACGCACAAAGATGGGTGAAAGGTTTTTAATGATCACAAGTTATGCACACAAACAGTTATTTCATAACTTGATTTATCTGTTTCAAACATAATTTTTATATTATTTTTCTTATAAGTTCACCCAAATAAAACATTTATATGACACTTGCTCGATATTTAAATTTGGATAATTACAGTGAAGATTAATTTAATTATTGTATAAAGAAAATTTCAGTTAAAACTACAAGAGATTATAAAATTTATTTATACATAGAATTATACTCAAAGGATTTCTTAAAAATAGACTTTTGTTTCTAAAGTGTGTAAGGTGGGGTTTGACATTTTACCAAGATTATCTAAAGGTGTCATTTTAATTTAGTCATGATTGTATTTTGCTCCATTTGTTATGAACAATGATTGATTTTAGTTCATAGATGATTTTTTATTAAATATTTAGTTATTCAAATTTTTAATCATCATAGTTAAACCATTTGATCACTTTCCTTTTATTTAAATCCCTTTAATCCTTATCTTTTTACTTGAACAATTATAGGTTTAGAATTGATTTGAAGTGAAAAACGATTTAAAAGGTTTGAAAAGTAAAAATTTAACCAAAATTTAAAATATTTTTATAAAGTGAGGTTAAGAATTTGAAGAAGGGTGAATTTGGTGTTCTTTTGATTCCAGTTTATAGATGACGTTTTCATTAAGGAATTTTGAGTGCAAAAGTGTTTAAATGATGTAATGAGTACAATTTATGAACATTTTAAGTTTAAAAAATGAAAATTTAAGAGGATTATGTAAATAAAATTTGATTGAAGCTTGATCAATGAACAAAATTGAAGGACTTATTGAAATAATTAAGAAATGAAATTCATTTAATCGACTATTGAGGAACTACCAATTACCATTACCATTACAAATTAGTCATAATAGAGGGATAAAAGTATAGTTATTTATTTATTTATACATGTTATGGGCAACTTAACTTATAAAGCTTCTTCTTTTTTTTTTCTGATTAAAAAGGTATATATTAATTTTGCTCATTTGGTCCACCTCTCTTGACATGAATAACTTGAAATCTTCAAATTCTGAAACAAATGATGAAGTTTTTGTTTTTTTGAACATAGCAGAGGGATACAAAGAAACAAAGAGAATCATGGCCTCATGCTTGAGGAGCATATAACACCCTTCCTAGAAGCAAAAAAGTTGCTACATTGTCTTGCCTCTTACTGCATATTATGCACACTATATGGGCCACATTTTTATGGAAAACAATGAATTCAACCCTTTTTTTGTCAATGCAAAATTTGATAAAAAGTGCTCTCTAAGTTGATCCCATTTCCATGTATAAAGTGGGAGATAACCATGATGTGGGTAAAGCGAGGCTCCATTATGGTATTTGCAAATTAGACCCATATAGGGAACAATCTTTGATCCTTGCAATGTTGTGTTTCATTGCACAGTTTGAAATTTTTATTTTTATTAATCTTGTTGCCACTTTGAAATCTGTTTTATATATGAAAATCATGAATCATAACCCAGTTGAAATAAAAATCTGGTGTATTATCTAACTTGAATTCTTCAACTGAAACAGAATTGTATCTAAAGTACTTGTTTTGCAATGACATGATGCCAGAAATGGGCCCTAACACCCACCATCCAAAACAAAACAAAACAGAGTATTCACAGAATGGGACCAACATGCACAGCAATCAATTCCCCAACTATTATGCTTTGTCTTGAAGCATAGATCATGCCAAGCTTAGCTTTACTGCCATAGTGCCATTGACAAATTTGGATAGGTAATAATAACCAAAGTACATGTAAGGTAAAATGAAAAACAAAATTGTTTTATCAGTGCATTTATCTGTTCTTATCCAATTATGCATCATTGTTTATCACAACAATAATTTTATAAGTGAAAATCTTCCAATGATATGTCAACATAGCTAGTATTAAAACTTTTGTTTGACATGTAAACTAAAAATATAGAAAAGAAAGAAAGAAATATTCAAAGCATTCAATAGATAGGAGAGACAAATGAAAGAGATAAAAATGATGGATCCCAACGTGACGTTGAAAAGGAATCAATGGGCTTTACTTTTGATTTTTCACTTTACTTGGTGAAAACTGAAAGGGTTAAAAGATGCAGTGTGCTCATTGTAGAGGACTGTACTTTATTCAGGTGCAAGTAAATAACAGGAAGCTGAAAGAAAGGGTCCAAGGGGCCACACATATCTTCCTAAAAAGAAAATAAATTGGTAGAGTTTATGGGATCGTTACCTACCTTGATTTCATACTTACGTCGTTGTATTAAATTTATACCAGCAATACACTCTTTATATTACTTTTTATTATTGTTAAAATTAATTAAAAATTACATATGTTATATTGGTCGCATTTTTTATTTTAATTTAATATTTTTTATACTTTTAAATTTTTAATAAAAATTAAAAAGTATGTTAAAGAATATATTGCTATCATTTTTCTTATTTAATGTCACTTCTATTTTTTATTGATCTTTTTGTATCAGTTGGCAAATCATTAAATAAGGACTTATTTATAACTATATAATTTTAAATAAAAAATTAAATGACATGGCATGTTACGTTATGTCACGTAAGATTGTTAAGTTATCTTTTTATCAATAAACTTGCAAGAGTGTTGAACTATCTTTTTATTGATCAGTTTAATATTTAATAAAAAAGAATTGAGAGTAAATTTTAACTTTTTAATATTTTAGAATTTTAAAAGTAAAAATTTATAAATACTTATCGCAAAATATATTATACTTATAAAAATTAAAAACATTATTAAGTCTTAAAAATATAATAAAAATTTATATTTATTTATTAAATAAAATAAAATAATTATTATTATTCTACTAAAATATGCATATCTTACATTAGTTTTAGAATAGGATAAAAATACTTTTTCTAAGTTTTTCATAATATTTTGAAAGTTAATTTCTTAAAGCAAATTTGATCTAATGTGATATAAAAATTTTATTGATTTTAATGTCGAATCATTCACAAATATTTAATGTTACAAATTTTACTTAATATTAAGTTAATGTTTGATTTTATAAATTTATATATTAATAAAATCTCTGATATTTCAAGTTTGGTTTATTTTTAATTTTAAAAATAAAAATATATTTTTTTAACACACAAACATGAGCAGTCTCTAATGAAGCTCATGGTAGACATAGATTTTCTAAATTTACTATTTTTATCCTTTTTATTTATTTGACGTTTAAAAAAATAAATACACAAAATAAAAATCTAACACATCTAAACAAGTTATGTCATTATTATAGGTCAAAGTGTTAAATTAATTAAAATTAAAAACTAAAAATATATTAAAGAACTAAAGTTAAGATCTTTCAAAATATATAATAATAAAAAAATATTTAAGTAAAATTAAAAAATACTAGTAGAGATTAGTTTAAATAATAAATAACTTGATATTGTTTAAATAAAATATTAAGTTTAAGTTCTTATGTATATAATAAATTTATTGTGATAAATTTATCTACATATTTAAGTGTGCAACTCGAGTTAGATTTGAATTAAATTAAATGAGAAATATAATAAAAAAAGTTTATTTTTGTTATTTTATTTCTTAAAATAGTACATTTTCCAACAGCATATCCCCTGTGCTCATGCATATGACTACCAATGCAGGCACGGGTAGTGATTGGTGGTGCTTTTGGTGGGGAAAAAGGTAACTCTGGTGTGGTGGTGAAGCAAAGAAGTGACTCATCGAAGCATTAACAGAGGAGACTCAACATGTTAATAGTTGAATTTACTGTGTTTTGCATTCATCTTGTTTTATCATATGATAAATATTCAGGGAATAAATTAACTTTTCATCAGATGTTAATAAGTGGCTTTATGTTTTAAAATTATCAAAATTTGATTTAATAATAATTATATAATGATAGGAATAATTTTGTTTCATATTCTTACCTATCAATTTGGAAAGAAATATTCAAAAATGATTTTTTTTTTTTATGAATGGAAATGTAATTTAATTTTCTATTTTTTAATGAAAATGTTAACTTCAATCCAATAAAGTGTAATAAATTATTATTAAAAAAATATTTATCATATAAAAGTATAAATGTTAATAGATGTTATTATATTTTTTAAATAAAAATTTATTATTTTATACATTTAAAAATAGCCTAAAGTTTGAGACTAAAAATTTATTTATGTTATTAATTCAAACATGGCCTTAATATATGAGTTTATGTTAGGTTAAGGCTTAGTGCAAGCCGGGATATATGTTGAAAATTAATGAAAAAATATGAAAATATTTTATTAGTGTATTAAACCTTTTTTGTTATAGTATTTAAATTTATATTATGACGGCTCCCCTTAGACTTTTTTCAATATATTTTTAAAAATTATTTTTCAAATTTATAATTTTAACTTTGAATTTATTATGTAATTTTAATGACATTTAATTTTAACTATATAGAAATAAAATAACTGTGTGCCCAAAATTTACTTTTTATGTATTCCCATAAGAATACTTTTTTTTTTCTTATGATTATTTTAAATTTTATCACCATAATCGATCTTACTTTACTTTATATGCTTTTTTGTGATAAGCATATTTTATGTACTCTGTATTCCTTTATTCTTTGGTTGGTATTTGTGTCAGAATTTGATTATTTCTTAGCAGAATAGTCAAGGGTGGCACTGGTTGTCCTAAAGGATAGAGCAACATGAATTAAGGAAATATTGTTTTATAATTTTTAGAGTTAAATTAAATATTAAAAAAATAATATTTATTATATTAAAATATAAAATTATTTTATTATTAATTTTTTAAATTCAATTTTAAAATAAAAAAGTGAACATTTTTCATATTTAAAATTCAAATGTTTTAAAAAATTATTTTAATATATTATCAGTATAAATAGTTTTATATTGCTAACCAATAAAAAAAACTATGATAAATATAATTTTTAAATTAATTATTATAAAAATTAACGATTATTAATATCATGATAATTTATGATTGAATCAAAATTAAAAATATTTTTACACTATTTCCTTATTTCAATTAAAGTGTTTTAAGCTTCTAATTTTGCAGAAAAAAATTATTAACCAATAAAATATCATTTTAATCAATAAATATCTTATTATACTGAATGTTGGTTTTAGAAATTTAATCATAAATTAACATATTTGAATTTTTATTGAATCTTAAAATGAAAAAACGAATATTGTATTTACTATAAGAGCTCGTAAAATAAGAAAAAACACATTTACATTAGTATGAAATCAAATACATGTTCTGAATGAAGATATAAATTTATAATATTAAAAGTGAATTATTAACTGAATTGATAACACATATATCATTAACCACTAACATACTAATTTAACTAATACCTAAGGATGTAATTAATCATTCAAATAATTTATACAATTTAATCATATTTTATGTCATATTACTTTGAATACAAAAAGTAATCCAAAATGGTATATGGGCAAATAATAATTTTGTAGAACAATTTAAAAAAAAGGGGAAATCAACACTACTTTATAAAAAAAAATTATTTAAAGAGTAATGATTAAGCTAATAATTTGTCTCATTTACATTGTTTATGTGTCATCATAATTCTATGTGGCCATTATTATTCATTTAAATAAAAGTGTACAATGTATATCATGTATAATGAGAAAATAAAAATATATTTATCATTAATTTAAATTTACCTAAATTGGTAAAGTTTTATTTTATATGTCTCTTTATCTTATGATCCAAATCCCACTAGCTGCTAAATTTGTCACAATTGTGTTTCCTTTTACCATTAATGTTTAATTATTAATTATGGTGCTAATCATGAGTAAGAGAAAAAAATATGATTCCTCCAAATGTTAAATGCACTTTAAATTATAGAGGGCAATTATGACTTGCACAAAAAAATTTAAAAATTAACTGGATTCGGCTTAAACAAACCATATTTATACAAAAATCTTTCTCGTTATGTGAAATATATATTTTGTTTAACTTTCATATTTCTTATAATTATGTTAATTTTAAATCTTAAAATTGTATTTAAATAATTAATTATGATTTGGTTCCTTTCATGATGTTTTTATTTTTGAAAGCTGAATCCTTTCGCATTAATGTTGAATAATTAGTAATATGATATGGTTATGCAAAAAATAATTATTAAATATAATTATTACGTGTTTTAATTAAATTCTTTTGGTTAATTGCGTAAGAAGTGGTGGAAATAAATTATCAATCTTTTTGGTAATTTTTGGAAAATTTTATAATCTTTGACTAATTTTTTGCAAAGGAAATAACTTATTTTAGATATATAAAATTTTAACTTTATAATTTAAAACTATTAACTTATTTTCTAGTTAACTTTTATTTTTTCATTTTATCCTTAATAGTTAGTTATTTTAAATATTAAAAAAAATTGTACATCTTCATATTTTTCTTTTCCTAATTTCAGCTTCCAAAAAATTATTTTTTATGCAATTGAAATATAATAGATTATTTGAAAATTACTTTTTTGCTAACATATCCAAACATAAAGCATATTTTGCATACTCAATTATGACAATAATCAATCAAGGTATTGATTAATTAATTATCAAAATATTTTTTTAACTAATTAAAACACACTTAATGAATCTTATAATTGATCATGATAAGTTCTTATTTGAAATCTTTCTCTTTTAAAAATAACTGTATCATGGTATAGAAGAACATGAGTGAGGATTGAAATTCATAATTGAATCACTTTAAATTTCTTCGAAGGGTCCTTTTACTTTTCCGACATCCATTTATGCATAAAGGGGGCAGCCATACAAAAAGTGTTAGTGTGCTTCCACATACCTTCCATCTATCCCCCACTCTTTCCTTTTAAAAGCCAAAATAAAAACACTTAAAATTCTTAAAAGTTTTATTCTAGACCATGATTGACACTAAAGATGTTCATAGATGGTTTAATCATATCACTTGAGCCTGCATGAAAGAAGATTCCAAATCTGAATCAACTGCCATATTGGACCCTATGAACTTCATAAATCAAAGAGAAAAATAAATTATAAAGCAAAGGGCAATGGTGAAACTGGTCTCAAAAACCGACACAAAGCCACACAAATATTATTAATAAGGTGATGAAACTGTCTGTGGTTATCTATTTTCTATCCCAACATTAGCTTTTGCTTTTGCTTTTTAAAAGCTAAAGATGACACCAAAGCAGTGTGTGTGTGCATGAATGGGAATGTGAATGTGGAGGAGGAAAAATGTAAAGGGTAAAGGGAAGGAAGACACACAAAGGAAAGGAAGAAGACGTTGGATGCTGTTAGTGTTAGCTAGCTTTCTATGTTCTTCATTAGAGAACCCTCCTTAGTCCTTAATCCTTATCAGTCATCACCTTCTTTGTATTTGCTAAAGAAAATTCAGTATAACTTCAAGGTGTATGTGATGTTTCAATTACACTTTCACTTTCACTTTCTTAGTGTATTTGGTTCCTTTGATATCCTACTCCTCTAAACCATTGTCTTAAAAATGGCTACCCCTTCTTTGAGTTTTTTCGAACTTTGCATGCTCTTGTTCCTTGTGTGCTTCAGTACTCCTTATGTTTCTTCACTTCCTCATGCTTTGAGAAGGCAAGCTTCTATCTTGGTTTCTATGAAACAAGAGTTTGAAGTTGATAACTCTTCTCTGAGTAGCTGGAACATGTCAAACTACGTGTCCCTTTGTAGTTGGTATGGTGTTCAATGTGACCATGATAACAGGTCTGTGGTGTCACTTGACATATCCAATTTAAATGCTTCTGGGTCGCTTTCACCTTCCATCACAGGACTCTTGAGCCTGGTAAGTGTTTCTCTCCAGGGAAATGGCTTTTCTGGGGAGTTTCCAAGTGATATTCACAAGCTCGAAATGTTGAGATTCCTCAACATATCCAACAACATGTTCAGTGGGAACTTGAGTTGGGAATTCTCCAAGTTGAAGGAGCTTGAGGTGCTAGATGCTTATGACAATGATTTTAATGGTTCACTTCCTGAAGGTGTCACTGAGCTTCCAAAGCTCAAGCTCTTGAATTTAGGAGGGAATTACTTCTCTGGCAAAATCCCTCCAAGTTATGGAAACATGGAGCAGCTCAACCTTTTATCTCTTGCAGGAAATGATTTGAGAGGTTTCATTCCAAGTGAACTTGGAAATCTCACTAATCTGACACACCTTTACTTGGGATACTTCAATCAATTTGATGGTGGAATTCCCCCTCAGTTCGATAAGCTGAGCAATTTGGTTCATCTAGACCTTGCAAACTGTGGTTTGCAAGGTTCAATTCCTGCTGAGTTGGGAAGCCTTTACAATTTAGACACTCTCTATTTGCACACTAATCAGCTGATTGGTTCAATTCCACCTCAGCTTGGAAACTTGACTAGCTTGAAAGCTCTTGATCTATCATTCAATATGCTTACAGGTGGCATACCATATGAGTTCTCAGCCCTTCATGAGCTTACCATCTTGAACTTGTTCATCAACAGGTTGCATGGAGAAATTCCTCACTTCATTGCTGAGCTACCCAAATTGGAGATTCTGAACCTTTGGCAGAACAACTTCACTGGAGTAATTCCTTCAAAGCTTGGCCAGAATGGCAAGTTGACTGAGGTTGACTTGTCAACAAATAAGCTCACTGGTTTAGTGCCAAAATCTCTATGCCTTGGAAAGAGGCTTAAGATTTTGATCTTGCTTAAGAACTTTCTCTTTGGATCTTTGCCTGCTGATCTTGGTCAATGCTACACTCTCCAAAGAGTTCGTTTGGGTCAGAACTATTTAACTGGGCCATTGCCACATGGATTTCTTTATTTGCCTGAGTTATCTCTTGTGGAACTACAGAACAATTATCTTAGTGGTGGCTTTCCACAAGAGACAACCAACACACCCTCCAAACTTGGACAGTTGAACCTATCAAACAACCGCTTTTCAGGGTCTCTTCCAACCTCAATTGCAAACTTTCCAAACTTGCAAATTCTTTTGCTTAGTGCAAATAGATTCTCAGGAGAAATTCCACCAGATATTGGGAGACTGAAGAATATCCTCAAGTTGGATTTAAGTATCAACAACTTTTCAGCTAGTGTTCCTCCTGAGATAGGTAACTGTGTCTTACTCACCTATCTAGATTTGAGCCAAAACCAACTATCAGGTCCTATCCCTGTTCAAATTGCTCAAGTTCATATATTAAACTACCTTAATGTCTCATGGAACAACCTAAGTCAAAGCCTTCCAAAGGAACTGGGGGGCATGAAGGGCTTAACTTCAGCAGATTTTTCTCACAATAACTTCTCAGGCTCAATACCTGAGGGGGGACAATTCTCAATCTTTAATTCCACATCTTTTGTAGGTAACCCTCAGCTTTGCGGATATGACTTCAAGCCATGCAAACTTTCCTCAACAGCCATATTGGAATCTCAAGAAAAAAGCAGTGCAAAACAAGGGGTTCCTGGGAAGTTTAAGTTCCTATTTGCATTGGCATTGTTGGGGTGCTCACTGGTGTTTGCAACCTTGGCCATCATCAAGAGTAGAAAGTCAAGGAGGCACTCAAATTCATGGAAACTCACAGCATTTCAAAAGCTGGAATATCGAAGTGAAGACATCATAGGGTGCATAAAGGAGAGCAATGTCATAGGAAGAGGAGGATCTGGTGTTGTATATAGAGGAACCATGCCAAATGGAGAGGAAGTGGCTGTGAAGAAACTGTTAGGAATCAACAAAAGCTCTTCACATGATAATGGCTTCTCAGCAGAAATAAAGACATTGGGTAGAATCAGACACAGGTACATTGTTAGGTTGCTAGCATTTTGCTCCAACAGAGAGACCAATTTACTTGTTTATGATTACATGCCAAATGGAAGCTTAGGTGAAGCTTTGCATGGAAAGAGGGGTGAGTTTCTCAAGTGGAATACTAGGCTCAAAATAGCCACAGAAGCTGCAAAAGGACTTTGTTATTTGCATCATGATTGTTCTCCTCTTATAATCCATAGAGATGTCAAGTCAAACAACATTTTGTTGAACTCTGATTTTGAGGCTCATGTTGCTGATTTTGGTCTTGCCAAGTTCATGCAAGATACTGGAACATCAGAGTGCATGTCTTCCATTGCTGGTTCTTATGGCTATATAGCTCCAGGTACTTATTTTACATGTATATAAGCCTTTTAAGTTTGAAAGATTATAATTGATTACAACTTCAAGTAGATTTATACCTTCTGTCTCAATCTAATTGGTTAGCATCACTAACTTCAACTTCAGGAAACATTATTGCTTAGCATTCCCTAAAAAAAGTTCACATGACATTATTACTTCAATTTTGATTTATAGACACCTCCACTTTGTTATCATCATTATCACATATTTGATATCTTTTTTTTTTCCTGACATATCATGTTTTCTATTACATCAATCACTTCTTTCTTTCTTTCATTTTTCAGTATTTACATCTCAAAGGATGTCAACTAAATATTTTTCATATTATGTTGAGTATTACTGATTTGATCAAATAAAATAAATAAAAATTATTGAGATGTCTGTCAAATAATTTTTTCTTTTTGGGTATCAATAGTCTAAAAGAGTTTACCAAACATTTTCTTCATAATTTAAATTAATGACTTCACCAAACGAAATGAGTGAAAATTCTATTTGTTGACATTTATATGGCTAATTTATCCCGCTTTTTTTAATAATCAAAATCAAAATTTCATAGTAAAAAAGGTTCATGAGTTAAATATACTTTTCATTTATTTCTGGGTACAAAAAATATTCCTTCCTCTGCTTCACCACTGTAGCATGTGCCTGCTCTTTTTCTGGGACCACAGTGTTAAGCAGCATGTACGTGGATTCCTAGACTGAGTAAAGGCTCCACTAACACAAAGGAAATTCTTTTCACTTTTCTTCACACCAATTGGGTATGTGCTTTTGCATGCTTTGAAACTACAAACCCAGATTTGAACCGGAACAAATCACAGCCATTCTTTTTTTACCAGCACAAATTATCATATCTTTAATAGCCACCAAATGCACATTAACCAAATGCGTATATTTTAGCCCTCAAAGTTACTGATTGAGATCTAAGATTCACTTTCTCAAAACCCCATGAAAAAGAAACATGAAGAATTTAGAGGCACATCTCACAACGTTGTTGTCTTGTTACAAATTTAATTTGCTACTTTGGAAAATCAAACTGAAGCTTTTTCCCCCTTTATCTGTAAAATAATATTCGCCACCCTTCCTTACCCACCTTTTCTTATTTATTATTAGGTTAATTGCTCTTTGTATTTGATACTATTTTAATCTTTACATTAAAAAAATATTAATTTTAGTCTTTAAGATTAATTTTAAATAATTAAATATTATATTTTTATGAAAAGATATTCATTAAATTTTTTATATAATAAATATTTTTTAACAAATTTTTATTGCTCTTAGATATTTATAATCGACCTTAAAATTTAATGTGAAAAAAATCATAAAAACTATACTTTTTAATCTTACTCAAAGAAAACTTCAATAACTTAATTTTGAGAAATAGAAAGAGATAATTTGTAAGTTCTTTTTGTATGGGAGAATTAAAATGTAACTTTTTTTATAGAAGTAAAAAAAAATGATATATAATGACTAATTTTATTTTAATCTTCTCATTATTATTGGTGGTGGTGGTGCATTATGTATAAATATACTGTCTTGGCTATTTTAACATTGAAGCTTAAGTTGTGAAAGTTAACATTTTTTTCACTGATTTTAATTTACGTGCAGAATATGCATACACATTGAAAGTTGATGAGAAAAGTGATGTTTATAGCTTTGGAGTGGTGTTACTAGAACTCATAACGGGTCGAAGGCCAGTGGGGGATTTTGGTGAAGAAGGATTAGACATTGTTCAATGGACAAAGATGAAAACCAAATGGAACAAAGAGTTGGTGATGAAGGTCCTTGATGAGAGGCTACATCACATTCCTTTAGATGAAGCAAAACAAGTGTTTTTTGTGGCCATCTTATGTGTTCATGAACACAGTGTGGAAAGACCAACAATGAGGGAAGTGGTTGAAATGCTTGCCCAAGCAAAGCAACCAAATACACTTTAAATGCAATGAATGATCTAGAAAAGGAAAAATGAACTAGTTACACAAAAAATGTTGAGTCTATACTATATAGATATGTCTTGTGCTCATTTTATGGGTGATGGAAAGGTATCGATTCACGAAACTAGTTTGTCATGAGTTCTAAATATTTTATTCCCTTTATTATCACTCAGCCCTCAAGTGAGAGCAAGAGACTTGCACATTGCATGTTTTAGGCACATTGCAAAAGCCATTATAAATAAGTTTAATTTGAATAAATAGTTTAAAAAATATTTATATAAATAAAAAAATAAAGTAAACATGTTTTATAAGTTAAAATTAGCTTATACACTTTAACATTTTAAAAAGGAGTAGAATTTTTTATATCAGTGTAAGTCTAAAAACTCTTATATTCAATTTGAATCTTTTATTTAATTTAAATTTAATTGTCAGTGAAGTAATAAATTATAATCCGTTAGATTTAAGTTAAATGAAAGGTTCAGATTAAATGTAAGAGATTTTAGACTTATATTAGTATAGGAAGATTCTTTCCCTTTTAAAAATTTTTTCATCTAATTTCTTTAAAGCTAAAATATATAAATTAAGTTTAGTTTCTTTTATATCCTTATTTTCTTCTTCCATACATATATTGTGTGTTAGAAATGTATCCAACTTATCCATTAAATTGTTCATAGTTCCTTACTACTTCAAGAGTTTGTATAATAAACATAGGGATTGAACCATATACTTGCATCTACTAGTTATGTGTAGTTTTCTAGCCATAATTATTGTTATTAATTAAAATCCTAAAGATGCTAAAGCATTGAACAAAGTTTGGTTACCTGAGTACATGGCATGTGGTTAGGCTCAGGTGAAGTTACATGGTGATAATAAAAATTTTATTTTAAATTTTTTTATTTTATAAATTAAAGTAAAAGTAGTATAAAAAAAGAGTAAATGTTTCTTAGTGCTTGCTATGATACCCATAATCTTCAGAAGGTATTTTATATTCTTTCTAAATCAACAATTGTAATTCATTTGATGTCTTAAAAATAAGATAATATTAACATTTTCTTTAACTAACTACTAACTCCATTATTTATTAGTATAAAATTAATAATAATTATTATTAGACTTATAAGATAATCATTTTTTATAAATTAAAAATAATTTATCTATTAAAATGAGAAAACTTTTAAAAAAATAAAAATTATTTTTAATTTATAAGATAAATTTTATTCATATTTTATAATAATTTTTTTTTATCAAGATTTATCAAAAAATTTATTCAAAGCGAATATCATGTATGTTTATAGTTACCTTACATTGTATTACTTAATATTAAATGATCACTAAAAGAATTAAATAACAGAAATACTTATTTTATTATATTTTTCATGTTGTTAGTATAAGATGTTTTGTTTTTTCAACATCGCATTTGTCCGATAAAAATGTAATTTAGTTCAGTGATTGTAACTGAGAATAATACAAGTATTGGTCAATAAGATCAAATGATCATTAACAAAAGTATGCTAAATTTGAGTTTTTTACCATAAAATTACAAAAATAAAATAAAATTTGTGAGATAAACCTTCTGCCAATTTTATTACATGATTAGACATTTATTTTTTTTTTGCTATTCAGAATTCGGTTTCTGGGAACCTAATACTGAGTTAGTTTTTGATTTTTTTTTTTATAATAAATAAATATTATTATTTAAATTGTATTTATATATTATTATTTTGTTAAAATAAATATTTATAATATATTATTCTAATAAATATTTTATTAGTTATATATAATAAAATAATTTTTATTATTTGAATTTTTTTTTATTTTTATATTATTTAAAAATAAATAAAAATAGTAATAATATTAATTTTAAATGTTTATTAAAATTTATTTGACATATTTAAGATAATAAATAATATTTTTAGAAAACAATAATAACTAAATTTTTTAAAAATAATTAAATAATAAGTAAATTATTTTAGTTAATTTTTAAAAACTATTTAAAATATTTAAATAATAAGTATATTATTTTAGATAATAATGTTAATGTTTAAATAATTTCTCCTTAAAGAATACTAAAAATATTTTTTAAAAATGAAAAAATATATTAAATATTATTCTTTTTATTTATTTATTTAAATATGTAATTTTGACTTAATATTTTTAAATATTAGTATGATAAAATGATATTTTGTATAAAAATTTTATTTTAATTAAATTATTTGTTTAAAAATGTCATTATTTAATATTATAATTTTTAATATCCTAAACTCTAGAATTATACTATTATAATTTTAAATAAATTTTATTTGAGAGTAAAAAGTTTATTTTTAAAAAGTAAATAAAATATTAAATTATAATTTAATTATTTATAGTTGAGACAAATATTTTGAAATTAACGTTTTCATATTATTAAGGTAACATTGATGAAGAAAAAGTACATTAATAAAGATGATAACAAATTCATAACAACATTAATAGTTAACTATCTTTGTAATAGTGGCCAGTTCCACAACGAGGGCGACGTCTGTGACGTGGTGGGTTTCGTCATTGTGATTGTTGCTCTGGAATTTCAGAATAAACTTGTGGAGAATTTGGATCATCATGAAGGTCTAGTTGTTGGAATGCATTTGATGAATTACGAGGTTCATTAGCAAAATCTGGTTGGTAAAAAGACTGCATGTAAGTTTGTAATGAAGATGGAATTGTAAAATCAACTCCAAATAAGTTTGTAAAAAAATCATCTAATATTGATGCAAACAAATGACTTGTGTTAATTATGTTTGCTTCTAGCGTAATGTTCAGAGGAATTGATGCAGTCTCGTGGTATGACGGTGTGGTAGTCATATCCATTTCAAATGTGTTGGTAGTCCTTTGTTGTTGGTCGCTCGTCCTTGGATCTTGTAGTAGTTGTGGCACAGATAGAAAACAGATAGAATTTGCAATATACCATTCCATGTATTCTTGTGTGTGACACAATGGGCCTTGAATTGGATGACTTGTTATTATCATCTCACGTCTGTTATTCCATATCTTGATCCATTAAGCATGTCTTGTAACTCAATTTTCATTCTGTCTTCCTCTCATGTCAATTTTGTGGAGGTCATTCAAATTATTCGGTGGAGAAGGGACTTCTTGGATTAGACGAAACTGTAATTTGACTCTATCTGTTTGGTGCCATTCAACAATTGCAAAACAAAGGATGACGGTACATGAAGTCCATTGTTGGACATCTCTATATGCTTCCATGAGTATTGATGTTTGAAAGTCTTGATATGGCACCCATAAAAACTACAAATATATTTAACTTTTTTACTTAAGATGATGTGTAAAAGATAAAAAAAAAATAAATATGAAGAGTTACCTGATTAGCTTGAATGTGATCAAACATTGATCTGTACCCCATAACATCATTGTGAGGTTTATTTCAAAAGTTTAGTACTCTACCCCCGCTCCATCTGCACATGAGAGGGTATGTTGGTGGATTACTAGAATTGGCGCAATATATGGCATGCGATACTATGCCCAAGACATTAACAGTGATGAGCAACCATCCATTGTTTTGCTACCAACTTCCGTGGCTCTGCACATTTCCCTGTACAACATAGCTAAACAAGCAGAACCCCAACTATATCGTCTTGTTCTTCTAAGATTAGTTAATAAAGTTAAATACATAAGATGTATTTTGTTGCCTGTTTTATCAGGCATCAAAACACCTCCAATTAAACCTAGTATATAAGCTCTACAATGGGCGTGAACTTCTTCTTCAGATGGTTCTTCTGGTAATGGCAACATGTTGTCTCTCAGCCACTTTAGTTTTAACATAGAGTCAATAAGTGACTCTCCTTTAATTGACACGATACGAGATATGTGTCACATATTTCCTCCCAGTCAAACATTGTTAGACCAATGACTGGTGAACCATCAACTCTTAGCCCGAGTTAAAGTGCAACATCCTCCAGGATTATGGTGCACTCCCCTGTTGGAAAATAGAATGTGTGAGTTTCAGGTTTCCACCTCTCGATCAATGCTGTTATCAATGTGTGATCCACTTTAAGATACCTTAGTTTTGCTATCCCAGTAAAACCAAGTTGTTTAAGTATAGGAATAATTAGAGGACTAGGTTCTGGCATTGAATGACAGAAAGATGAAATCATGTTTTCAGTTTTCTGCAGTTATTAATAAATTAGTAACATTATATGTAGAATATTGATTTACATATTCATTTAGACTTGCTAATGTGTAAAAATTACCATTCTTCCAATGAAGGCGGATCTGTGTTCATTTTACTTCTAGAACAACATTTTTAATAATGGGAGCAAAGACAGAGAGAAATGAAGAACACAGATGGATGCAAGTTTGAATGAAAACATGTGGCCTTGGATGAACATATTTATAGATAAATGGAGAAGTCACTATCTCTTAACATGTGTGACTGAGAAGTTATGTAGCCTTGGTCTGCGTCACTGAGATGTCACTATCTCTTGGCATGCGTGATTGACAAGTCACTATCTCTTGGCATGTGTGACTGATATGTCATGTAGTCTTGGTCTGCATGATTGAGAAGTCACTATCTCTTGGCATACGTAAATGGAGAGGTAACCATCATTTGTAGAACGTGATGAAGTATTGAATGATTTAGAATTCAATGTTACCATTATAAATAGCCATATTTGTGTTTATTTTATTCATTCAACCTTCTAAGCTTATTTCTTGTTCTTGTGAACCTTCTCCTTCTAAAAATGTCTTCAATATATGTCATTGTTCACTCTGATGGTGCCATTAACCAATGTCCTAATGAAGGAGTCACATTCACCTCACCATCAGCGAAATTAGTACATCTAAAGATAGAAGTGACTCTACAAAGACTCAAGAAAGTCATCCACACAAAACTTAATCGAGACTCAAATGAAAGGGTGACAACCATAAGAAGTGTATACTTTAGAAATGGAAGTGGTTGGACAGAAAACAATTCTGTCCATGTGTATTGCATTAGACACATTACACAAAACTTCATGCGACAATGCAAAAATGCTGCACTGAAGAAAGATGTCGTCAATATGGATAATTTTAATTTTTTACATAGTCTATATTATCATTAATATTTTATACAATTATTTAGTTAGTTATATTAATTTAATTTGTAATCTTGTTTCCAGCATATGGGATGACTAAACCGAGATTATTTTACTATTACAACATAGTAAAAGATAATAATCCTGAAGCTACACAATGGTTATTATTTAATACTTTATTTAAATAAATAATTATGTATAAATTTTAATATATCATAATAAATAAATAAACTAGTTATTATTTAATACTTTATTTATTTTATAAATATATAATATTAAATAACCAAAAATATAATTTTAGAATATAATATTAATATCATTTTCAAAAAATAAATTTATATTAAATAATATAATAAGAAAAATAAAAATATTATTTATTATCTTAAATATATCAAATAAATTTTAATATTTATAACTTATTTTATTATATATAACTAATAAAATATTTATAAATATTTATTAGAATAATATATTATAAGTATTTATTTTAACAAAATAATTATATATAAATATAATTTAAATAATAATATTTATTTATTATAAAAAAAACCAAAAACTAATTCAGAGGAAACCGAATTCTGAATAGCAAAAGAAACAGGTCTAATTGTGTAATAAAATTGTCAGAGGGTCTATCTCAAAATTTATTTTTTTTGGGTAATTTTACGGTGAAAAACTCGGTAAATTCAGATAATTTTAATATTTTGTTAATATAAACATATTTATGTGCTAACAATTTTAATGGTTATAATGAAAAATAATAAATTAAATCAAAATTTATTTTACATACTTTATTTGTTATATATATATATATATATATATATGAGAATAATCTTATAAGTGCACTCAATTTAAATATTTTATTAACTTATACCTAACACTTAATGAAATAATAAATTATAATTTAATAAAAAGTTCAAATAAAATATAATTTTTTTAAAATTTATATTAACGTGAAAAAATATTTTATATATATATATATATATATATATATATATATATACTTTTTGATTTAACGTTTCATGCAACCAAAGTATATTATATAAGCATATTTAAGTTATTTTAAAAGTGACTTTGATAAAAATTTATTCTATTTAAAACTAAGAGCCCAAAAATATACATATAACTCTTTTCATGATTATTTAAATTTTAAATTAACTCTTGTATATTAATAAATTTAATAAGAAGATGAGTACCGTTAATTTTAAATGTTGCAAAATTTCTATCCGTATCATTGGTTAAATTTATTTATTTTTATATAATTTTTGCAAATATTGACTAAAGCTAATTTCTTTTATTCTATGAGATGAGGGTAGTTTGAAATCGAAGTTATCATTACGAATCTTTTTATTAACAATCGAAGTTTGAAATTGTTGAAGTTCAGAAAAAGTTTAAATGAACTAAAAATAAAAAAATATCTTTTTAGTTATTTTTTAAAAAAATTTATTAAATAAATAAGATAAAAGAATAAAAAATATTTAGATTGTTAATATTTTTATTTGAAAATAAAATGTGCAGAAAATGTGTAATATGATACTTTTTATTTTATAAAGATTAGCTAAAAACAACACTGATTTATTATGACTTTTAACTTTATTTTGGATGGACATATTTTATGGTCGATGCTTCAATGATTTACCTTTTGTTTCAAATTAGATAAGATCACTTCCACTATTACATGTTGATGCCTTTTTCCTTATTTTTTGGTTTCTAAATAAATTCATAAATTTCAAATTTAATAAATTTTTGTTTTTATTTCTTATAAAAGGTAAATTGTTATTATAATTCTAAAAAAATATTTTTAGTAAAATAATTATAAATCCTAGCTAGACATATTTACAAATTAAGTTGAATTCATACGGTAGTTTTATTTTCTATTCTAATCCAAATAAAAAAAAAATGCTCTTATCAAGACATTTAAGAATTTGAATTTGATTAATAAGAAATATATTTTAATAATTTATTTATTACTTTTAAATATTTGTCAATTATTTTGTTATTGAATTTCTGAATTTATATATAAATAAAATTTATATTCCTATGATAAAAAAACTAGGATTTGGGTTTTTAAAAATAAAAACATATAAGAAATAAAAAATTATAAAAATTTAGGATACATTTTTTTTAAAAAAAAAATGTAACATACTTTTTTTTTACAAAAAAAATTATAAGAGTGCGATAATGAATAAGAAGAAGAAAAAAAGAATGGAACTCAAATATAAGAGTTTATCTTAATATTTGAAAGAAATAAATGACTTTTTAAACAATTAGATGATCATATTACAAATACAATATTTTTTATTATAAATCTAAAAATTATATGAATGGTGATTGGTGATTGATTAAAAAGGCGTTTGAAATAAGTTATAATCATTGAGAATACTACAAAACTTATCATTGTGACAATGATAATGAATTTAAAGATGATCCCCTGGTTTTAATTATAAAAAATGGATGTTTCTCAAACTTAATGTAACATGTTTGATTGATCTATGTCCAGAGCTAATAACATCATTGAGGAGTCAAACAAGGAAGTTAAAAAATTTTAACAAAAATTGTATCCTACTTATAAGAAATTTTCCAAATTATCTTTTATTATGTATCTTTTACAAATGAAATGTTTTTATGGATAGAGCAATCATTTATTTAATTTACTATTAAAGTTATTGATTGATGTGAAAGAAATATACTTCCTAATTCAATGTATGAGGTTCAAAATATTATAAAGAATATTGAAATTGATTATGTAAAGATAAATGTGTGTTCTAAAGATCTTATTTTATATAGAGAAAGATATTACAAAAAAATGTAATCATTGTCCAATTTGTGAGCACAAAAATATGATAAACACGTAAGAAAAAGAAAAAAAATATCTAATAAAGTAGTTTTCTACTTTCTTATAAAGCTAAGACTAAGACTATTAAAATTATTTATGTCAAAATAAATTGTTAAAGATATAAGATAAAATAAAAATAATATTGATGATAGAATTTTAAGACATTAAAACACTCAATCGTCTATTTGAACGTTAAAAGTTCTTTATAATATATATATATATATATATATATAGTCCTTGTAATGTAAGACTTGTTCTAACCTTAGATAACTTCAAACCTTTTAGTATGTTAAGAACTTTTTATAACATGTGATATGTGATTTTGATTTTTTATAATTTCTCTCTTTGTTTATGTATGATATAACTAAATTTTATATTATTATTACTTATAAAGCCAAATTTTCAAATCATCTACATGGAGTATTTATGGAGAATTAAACTAGCTCTCATATTTAAAATATGATTTCAAGCATTGTTCCATAGGTCAAGGTAGATTCTTACCCTCTAGTCACTCTTTATGATAATAAGAGTTCTTTTTTTATGATATAAAAGAGGTAAGGCATGCAATACTACCATTGACAAGATGTGAGACAACTTCAAGATTTTCAACCAATGATATTTGAAAAATCTATAAGATAAAATAACCAAATATGTAAATCATAATTTTAAAAAAAATATTTTAGTTGCCTTGTTAGAAGACAATTTAGATGTGATACACAAAATTTATTTTTACAGAAGTGTGGTTGGGACATTATTGAATATTAAAGTGTGGTTGAGACTATACAATGTTAAAAGTACAAAAAATTATGTTATATCAAATCATAAAGGATAGAAAGTTTCTTAACTGTTATGCCTTAAATACAGGATACTGTGAAAATATAAAGGAACTCAAGATATATAAGTTTAAAAGTCAGGATTATAATATTTTATTTAAAAGAAAATTTTCTTTGATCATCAAAGAGTTCTTCCAAAAGATGTTTGTAATTCATTAATTAAGTTATCTTTGTTTTTCAGGGATCTGTACTTAGAGAGTTATATATAAAAAAGTTGGACCATTTAGATAAATATGTTGTGATGACTTTTTGTAATGGAAGCATATTTTGCCATAATTTTTTTATATTATGGTTTATCTACCAATTCACTTGACAAAATGAAGCAAATCTGGGAGGTCCATTGTTATATAGATGAATGTTTATTGTAATGTTAACTTTAATAATATTTTGATATTTTAAATTTAAATTATATACTTACCAATTATTACGTAAAAATATTTATTTTTTTTAGTTTTTTAATATGTGCTAAATGATTATATGTTTAATAAAGCATGGCTTGAATATTTATTTGCTTATGTACCATATATATTATGCTAGATATTTGATTAATATCTAAATTGAATCGATTTGATACACACGTATACAAACTCATTTTTATATAATACAAAATTGTTATGAAATCAAGTCTTGAATTTAGTAATTATCTTACAATAAATTTTCTTTTAAATGTTTTTCCCAAAAGTATAGAATTCCTTAATTACAAGTTTTTCTTTTAAATGTTTTTGATAATTTACATATTTATTTTGTTTGTTGATTTTTAGCGAGCATATGACTATATTAAATAATGAAAGTAGTAGAAATATGGAGAAGAGACATAAAAAAATACTTTCATAAATAGTTTAAAAAAGAGGTATTTGAATTACCTTTTAATATTTATATTTTCTCTTAATAAATATAATTATTTTAACCAATATTATATACAAGACATATGATTGCTACAATTATGTAACGTGAGAATTAGTAAGTAGCAAGAAGTTCAAATTTATGATTGCTCGATTACAATGGATACATTCTCAATGATTTTATGTTTAGAGTTTATGTTTCATACAAAAAATGCTATGTAACACTTAAAATAGCGACATGATAATAAGAGATGACAAAACAACAATACATGTTAATTATTTTTGAGCAATATGAAAAATATAAAATATTAAAAATAATATTATTTAAATAAGTTTGAACCTTTGTTTAAGGCTGAATTAAGGTGGGGAAAGAAAATAATGGGTATAAATTTTTTAGTATCAACAAGAGGTGATTATATTACACTAATGATGTATTTATTTAAGTTTTAACTTGGATTAGTTTATTATGTAAATTATATTAGTAAAGAAAAATGGCTTCCTCTTTTGACTTGCCATGTGAAGGATGTGTTGTAAACATATTAGTTTTATGATATGTGTGAGTTATGTTTTGATGAATTTATTGTTAAAGAAGAAAAATTGAAAGAAACAAAGATGCAAGTAACTTTGAAATTGATGATGATCAATGTAACTTTTTTCATAAATGAAGAAAACTAAATAATTAATACAGATTTTGACCAAAAAAAGTGTTGTTTTACATAAAAAATAGTTTAAAACATAATATTAAATAAATTACTTAACATGACTAAATTTAGATACATATTTTTTATTTTGTTTTTTAAATTAAAAAAATAAAATAAGGCAGTGTGACTTATGTTTTAGATTATATTTTGTGCATAACTCTTATTACCTTTGCACCACTTATGCAAAATTTAAATTGCATTATTCTTATACCACTTATATAAATAAATAAAATTTTAAATTATGTAATATTACATTAGATAAAAAGTTATATATAATGTTTTTTTAAATTACAAACTTTAATATAATAAAATATATTGATACTATTAAATGTTACAAATTTTTACTAGCAAAAAAAAATGTTACAAATTTTCACTTAAATAGAATATATTTCAAATTTTTTATTTTTTATATCTATAAAAACCACAACCTTTTGTCATAGTAAGAATTTCATTTTGCTTTAAAATAACACTGTGCTTAAAATTAAACATATTCAGTTAGTGTTTATGAATGGATAAAAAAAATTCTTATAGTAAAAAAGGCTTAATTTTTTATTATTATTACTACTACTAATAATAAAAACGTCGTAAATAATTTTTATTTTCATTTATGTACGTGTGTTTACCATAAGGGGAAAAAAAACAAAAAACTCCACCCTTTCTCTCCTGAAAAAAATAAGAGGCCAAAGCAAAGGCCATCTCTCCCTCGCTCCCCTTTTCATCTTCTGCACACCATCTCCTCGATTAATCCAAATCGCTTCATTCTTCTACTCTAATTACGAACGTTACAATCGTCGACGTTACATCCGGCGAATCTCCGTCGCCGTCACCACCGCGGCGTAATCATTTGGAATCTCACTCCTCAGCAGCATCTCACCGCCTGAGTCCCGAATATTCGCGCCTTCCTTTTCTCTGTATTCGCGGCTGGCTATTCGGTTTGTGGCCATTCCTCACCGACGAAGGTGCGCACGATTGTTAACCTGCGCACCGCGGTTCCTTTTTTCGCCTAATTGGTTTAACTCTGGTGCGCTTCCGCAGGGGGAAAGGTGAGAGCCTCTTGCTGTTGCTGTTGTTGCGTGTTGATTCGTTCCGATTAGGTTTCCGTTTGGTTTGCGGAATTAGGTTTGCAATTGTGGATTTAGGTCGCGTTTTGAAGCTCGTAGGGGTTTTAGTAGCGAGAGCTTCACTTGTTTCTTGTGAAATTTACTTGTTGATCTGTCGGTTTCACTGTTTCGATTTGGCTTTGTTGTCTTTTTTGTTGTTGAACTTGTTTTTGATTGTGAGGTGATGAGTTCGTGCGTTTTGGACAGCGCGGGTTAGTGTAATTCGGTTTTGACCGTTGGGGCACTGGTTTGAACCGGTGACTTTTCCCTCCTTGATCAATGGGATTCAATTTAAAATCAGATAGTATTTTTTTCCTTTTTTGAATGCTAATATTTGAAGTTTGAAGTAAAATTAGTAATTTTAGAGTGTCAGGTTCTAGTTCTGCTCTTGAATTAGCCTGATATAAATTGCTTTTGAATTTCATGTTTTGTTGGTAGTAAATTCATTTTGCTAGAAAATGTGTGGAAGATGAATTCTGATTTTGAGCCACTTGTTAAACAGTGGTTTGGGAAAGCTGGAATGGATTTCAATTCGTGGTGCCACTGGTTGGTGGTTGGTACTTGTACCTAGTAGTTTTGCTAGTAACAGTTGAGAATGCTTGGTTTTTTATAAGAAGTTCTTTTAAAATAGTCTATAAGATGTAAATTACTTTTGTTGGCTTGTTGCTATGCTTTTCCACTAGGTTCTTTTGAACTTTTTGGCGTTTTGTGAAGCAGGTTTTGTCTATTTTGTTATTTATTATAACACTTGCACTGTTTGGTATTATATTATCTTTGTGCGATTAACTGCTTAAGCAGTTCCTACTGATTGTCTATAATTCTCTTGTTAGACTTTGTGGAGACGAAGATACCTGAATGAGCTGGTGACATATAACAGGGCTTTAGTTATCTTTAATTGCTCTTACAGTGAGGAGATTGAATGAAGGAAAAGAAATTGTACGGTAGACCTACATGACATGATGACTTTCTTTAAGAACTTTTCACATGATGCAGTTTCACATGGTGTCTTGGAAGATAAGGGCCAAGGACAAAATGCTGATAGAATTCCTAGATCAGTAGATAATGAATGTGCTTATGCAACTTCTAGTGAGAAAGAGTTTGATATGAACATGGAGGCACCGTATGAGAGTGACAGTGATCCAGATGGTGTTTGTAGGCAACAAAGGGAGGCAACTGGTGTTGATCGAATTGGTACAAGGGAATCAAACGCAGAGAATATGGGCTGCAAACCAGCTACTGTTGGAAGGTGGGGTACTACATTTTGGAAGGATTGCCAGCCAATGTGCCCGCAGAATGGTTCTGAATCTGGGCATGAATCTAAAAGTGGATCAGACTATCGAAATGCAGATGGGTCTGATGATAATTTGTCAGAAAACAGGGGGGAAAGGTTAAACTCTGAAGATGATGATAGACAGAAGAATTCAGGAAAGGGTCCAAGAGGCCATTCTGATATTCCTGCTGAGGAAATGTTGTCTGATGAATATTATGAACAGGATGGGGAAGAACAGAGTGACTCCTTGCAATACAGGGGCTTTCATCAACGTACTATATCAAATTCTTGGCCTCAACGGATGTCTATCAATAGGCGTGTGCCTAGGATTTCAGATGAAGCTGAAGATAATGACGGTGATGCTGATTATGAAGAAGAGGATGAAGCCGATGGTATGGGAACACTGCATTTAAATATGTAGAATGTTGCTATATGATGAAGTTCTACTGCTGAAATTAGCTAATATAGCCCTTGTTCTGTTGTTGTTATTATTAAAGATGAATTCTGGCCAATAGTTATTTATTTATTTGGGTTAATGCTTTGCAGGAGATGATCCTGATGATGCAGACTTTGAGCCCTCAACAAGTGATCGTGCGGCAAACAAGGTCGTCCGTTTGTGGTTGTTATCCATTGTCATAATTAATAAGTTCTATATTGTTTGCATTTTACCTTCTGTGTAAGCATGTGGCATTCTAATGTTGCCACTTGCCACCTGGATGCTAACGCATGAGGAAATGATTATTTGCAGTTGTAACTTTGTTTCTCTTCATTGCTCCAAACTATGTGATTTTTGTTCCTTGTGCTTCCTCTAATGATTTTACCCCACATAATTTTGACTTGTCAAATGTGCCATTTGAGTGAATGATCAAATCTATCATCAATTTTCTTGGACATACTGGCTACTACAGAGAACAGATCATTAATTGCATGGTGGGTTAAGTCGTGTGGGATTTGGTCCTTTTTTTGCGCTAAAGATTTAGACTAAAAGCATGTTGTAGTCATACTAGTTTGCTTTTGGTGTGAGATATAATTAGCATTGTAGGCTGTGTCATTTTAGGAAATATAGGGATCATGTTTGTGTCTCTTTTATAAGTAATGCCCTTTGGTAGGCTGCAATAGGTGATGTTTATACTTGTGCTAATTGATTCATTAAAACTGAAACCCTGCACTAAAAAAAATTCCAGTATTTGGCATTAAATTGCACTGTCTACTTGATTGCCATGTGATGGTAGTCATGGAAAGTAATCATATAGAAATCCTATTAGTGCAGTTAGTATTGTATGAATCTCTATACAATGCATGTGATTCTGGCCTACAGTGATATGAATTGCCTTGCATCTTGTTTTTGTGCTTGAATTGTGGTGGGTAGTGTTGAAATCGGTTGAATCGTGATTCCATGGTTGAATCACACGATTCTGTCCAACCAAGGTCACACGCCCTACCGAGTTGGGTCAGCATGACCTGGTTCCTGAAAACCTAAAAAAGGTTTTTTGAGAAAAGAGTGGAAAAGAGAGGGCCAATAACGTCCCTCCCACTTAGGTCCATGCTGACCCAATTGTCTCTATAGGAAAGCAAAATCTCTTCTTGGTTTTCTCTTTTTCTCCTCCCCTAATGGCACATGTAGTCAACCCCAAGCTCCGTCTCCTACTACACATGCTGCTTCATTGTATTGTTATGTTCCTTTTGTGCTGCTTGGTGGCTATACTTTTTTACCCAAACTTCTTGATAGCTGCTTCATTGTATTGTTTTTGATTTATGGGGTGGGGGGAGTAATATAGTGCTGAATTTGAACAGTCACTTTTTTTTTGGTCATTGCGACTGTTATAATTTGGATCCTTATTTGTTTTGTAGTGTATATGCCACTTTTATAGCTATATAGTGGCTTATTTAAACTCCAAAATGCTAATATATATAGTTATTTATTTATTATGTTATTTAATTGTTTGTATCTTTCTTTATGTTAAAATGATTTTAGATTTATGTTCTTGAGTTATTGATCGTGAATCATAAGATTCACGAAATGATTCCATTTTCGATTCAGAAAATAGACCTTCCAATTCACATATTGAATTCTGATTTGATAACCTTATATATATATATATATATATATATATATAGATCAGTGATTGACATATTTATTAAGACTGTAATTTAGGTATTGTATTGAAATCCAGTTTTTAGCATGATAATACACTCTTGACATGCATTTGTTTTAATTTTATGGTTTAATTTTTTTTTAATAAATGATAAATAATTAATTTTTTGGGTAATACAAATAAAGAGAAAAAGTTAATATAGAATTGGGGATAGTGAATTGCAAAGATTTGTTAACCCTAAACAAGTGAGATGAATTCAAAAGGAGAAAGTGTATCATGCTTGTGAAAAGAAAATGACATATTGGATAATGACATAATATTAATAGATGATACCAAAAAAGAGAATATAATTTGGTCAAGCTTGTATGATAGAGAATTAGGATAGCGGATTAAAAAAATTGTTTATTGAAATAAGTGAAAAGAAAAATTCCTATTTATTTTGTTGATGTCAATTGCAATTTGGTATAATATATATTGAGAAATTTGGTGAAATGCTGTTATTGTTGTGTGTGTATGGCATAAATATATAGTCATCCTTTGCATTAGTTGACAAAAATCTTTAGTTTTCCAAATTCTAAGCATAGATTTTTTATTTTTATTTATTTTAGAAATAAGACAAGTAAGTTCATTAATTGTAGCTCTTGTTTGATTATTGTTTGCTTAGATAGAGGAAAAAGAGCTGTAATGTTTTCTTTATGTTGTAATTTCAGAGGTTGGCGGGGATGATGTGAAACTTGGGTTCTTGTTTTAATTTTTTTAAAATTTATTTGTGATTTTTAAACTGACAGAGAAAGGGAATGAAAGAAAGTGAAGGAAAGAGAAGGGAGAGGATAAAAGATTTGCTCTTGAATCTAAAACTTAGATTTGTATTATCCTTTTGGTTTGCTCTACAGACACCCATAATAACTGACAGAGTAATTGTCTGTGACTGACCAACAGAAACTGCCTATTGTCAGTTACTGTACACTAGTTTGTGGATGCATTGTACTGCTGAAGCAACAGAAGTACACAACACTAACTGCTAACTTCCATTCTCAAAATAAAGGGGGCTGAAATCCCAATATTGCCCCCCCTTAAAAGCCCCAAATGTTAAAAAAAAAAAAAATAAAGGGAAGATTCAGAATTTTTAAACAGAAACAGAATAGCGGCCGCGATTTCTGCAATTTCCGGCCGCTATTTGCGGCGCGACAGCCGCGATACTGAACCGTGATGCTACAGGGTTACCATAGCGGAACTGCACCGCTCTGCTCAGCTATGCCGCTAATGGCCGCTATTGATAACTATGGTTATAGGTCTGTAATTAATTTAGTGGCATCCTGTAATGTCATTTGATGCTTAAAATTCATCTTAAGAATGACTAGGTGAGGGTGCCCTCACTTGTGGTTCCAAGTAATGTAAGGAGGTCGGAGTTATAGGGGCAGGGGCTGTTACTGTGGAAGAAAAATTTACATTAGAAACAAAATTAGATGAAACTATAGTATGCACAGCAGGTTTAGAGGAAGAAATGGAAGATGGTAAAGTGTTATCTGTGTGAGAGAGGAAATTGTTGTACGTGTACTGCCCATTTTGGCCAAGTATCCCTTACAAGAGAACTTCATGTGAATCTTTAGATTTGGCACAACAAGTGAAACTTAAAGTAGACTGAGTTATTCTCAGCAACTTTACTGGCACTTGCGAGGTTCTCTTAGTCATGTTAAGCAAGGTTGTCAAAATTGAAATTCTACCAAACAGGAAGGAGATGAAATATTATACATTGTGGGGATTGTAACATAGGGTGTAAAAGCCTGCTAAAAATATAAAATTGATCTTTAGGGTAAAAAAGTATGATAATATGTCACTAATAATGTAATATTATAAAAAATTCAAAAAAATGAAATTTTTATTTTTTAATTATTGTATTAATAGCATCTCAATATTTATTTTGTATTTGACTGTTTATGGAAAGCCATAAAAGAGCATCATAGAAAACTGAGACAAGTCAATGATGTATTTGTTAATGTCTCAATGTCTTTTTATTATTGCGTTCAAATAAAGGCCTGGTAAAATCCCAGCTTGTAGGCTTAAAAAGAAGAGCTGAACATAGAGATGGAGAGGTTGAGGGCTGAGAGTTGGAAAGACTGTCATGCAAAGGTCATGGGAAGAGGTTGAGAGAGAGAGAGAGAGAGTTTAGAGTGTCCAGTGGACAGAGATCAGAAAACTGAAAGGAAACCATGACCCCTGCAACAGAGATGAAGAACATGGTCTTTGATGCTTGCAGGGAATCGTGATCAGAGACTGACAGACTAAGATACCTAGAGAAGGACGATGAGGGATTAGGTAAAGAACTATTGTGGGTGAGGGACTGGTGTAGGGCCTGTTGGTCACCTAACTCAACATGTCACCTTTGTTGACACCCAACTCGCTCTAGATTGCTGATCCCACCTCTTTAATCTTTTCCTGGTGATTTTATTTTGATCCTACCAGACTTGATCTTAGTTGTGTAAAAGATCAAAACATGTGTGAAACTCACGCAATCCTGAGTAAAAATATGATTTTGACAACACTGTTCTTTGGGACAAGAGGTGGATTGTGAAAGACTATGAAAGTGTGGTGGTGAAGTGGAGAGAAATACCAAATAGTATAAATTGAATTACTGCCAAACCATGGCCATTACCAATAAGAATCTAGTTTAATCCATTGAATGGAGAGGCCTGTTGGAGATTCTGAGGGTTAACTGTTACATGATGGGTGGCTTCAGAATCAGGAACCATGCCTAAGATGAGTAAGACTGGGAACTGGTCCTTAGGGATTTAGCAGTTCCTTAAAAGTAGTAGCAATACTGGTTGAAGATGTTAGAGGTATTTGCAGACCTGATTGCTGCCAAAACTGTACTCTAAAAGAGAATAGGCAGGTGAAGGAGGTGGCAGATAAGGAATTTGTTGGAAATTTGGTGCAGAGGCATGCTTGTCACAAGACTGAAGTCCAAGGATGATGAATGGGTATGATTAGATAAATCAAAAAACAAAAATTGGAAGATAGATTGAATGATGAAATATTCCTTAAATTTACCAGGAAACTATTATTTTTTCTTTGGGAAGAAAAATAGTCTAGTCAATATTTAAGGCATAACTAGGTATACCTCAAGTTGCACCTAGTCTCATTAAAGTCACGCTCATGCCTATTTTGCTAAGTACCCAAGTGTACTCAACAATACCAGTACCTGATATATATTGAATCAGTACGTCTAACAAAACGAAGTACACATGCTTCAGAGCTGTTGATGTTTCTCAATGCGTGCCTCTTAAGCAAGCTTTGCTTCAATCTCTGCAGTCTGATATGGATCCAGTTTGCTGTTAATAGAAATGACAAAGGTGTTGTAAACTTATGGTAACCTTAAAGGACCATGTCAAGAATCAAATATAGCCTTGACGCAAAGCATGTAATCACAAATTCAATGAGTTTGCTTCTTCATATATCTTAAGTTCAACTCCATATTGCTGAGCCTTAGCACAAGTTTTATCATGGAAATAGTTGTGAATCTCCCTCCCACTACAGCATCTGTAAGTAGTAAGTCAGAAAGCAGTGATAACAGCCATGAGAAGAGCAACTGATCCTGAAACTAGGTCATTGACATAACCTAACTCGTGATTTCTTTGCGCAAAAAGCATGAAAGATGGAGTTTTTGAGTTCATCACAGACTTTTGCAGCTGATGTCATTTAATCACTGCTTTGACTTGCTGCCTCAGTAGAAGAAAGTTCTGCTCATCCAAATGTGCTCAAAATTTGGAAATGTTACATGGTGCTGATGATGAAATTGAAGGTCATGAACTGTAGATTTCAAGGTCTGACAAAGAAATGCTGGGGGAAGCTGTGGGTTTGGATTGAATTTAAGATCTCAATACCTTGTTACCATTCAGGACCTGGGAGGATGGAAAGGGGAAGCTGTGGGTTTGGATTGAATTTAAGATCTCAATACCTTGTTACCATTCAGGACCTGGGAGGATGGAAAGTAAAATGAAAGAGAGGAAAAGAGAGAAGAAGAAATGCTCTGTGTGTGTCATTTGAAGGTGAATTGGAGAGCACTCACTGTTTGTTTTTGCATTGTATTTTATTACTCACTGTTTGTTTTTGCATTTGTTTTTCTTCTTTTCTATTTTAAAGTATTGTTAATTATTCATTTGTTTAGGACAATGTGTTATCATCCAGTTTAGCGGCCCTTTATTTCTTAACTGCATCTAATCAAGGAATGGGCACGCATCTTCGTGCTTTTCACTGCTATTCTTTTCATTCCATAACTTAGTTATGTGCATCATATGAAGACCATTTTACTGTTTTTACCATAAAATTGTTCCTATAATCTATAATTTAATTTACATTGTTCGATCAATTGGTTTTCTGCTTGTAGTGTATGTGTGATGAACATGTGGCGAAAACAAATACTTTACTGAAAATATGAAAGACAAGTTAAGTGACATGTAACATTTAGATTCTACTATCAAAGCTTTAAGTGTATAAACCTATCTTGAAGCTCAAAGTATACATCCCTCCTTTGATTTTTAGAGGATCATATTGAAAGACATGGTATGTTTGTTGATTTTTTTGTCAAAAAATTATGCTAATATTCTCTTGGCAGGAGAATGGGGTTGTATATGTTATTTAGAGATCATATGATTCATATTGATTTACTGTTAATGTTGGAGTAAATATTCAGTGTTTTGTTTTGCTGGAAGTTTTTGACTATAATCAAGTGGTTGAACTATAATTCCAGGATAAAGATTGGCAAAGTGAAGACTCAGATGAAGCTGATGATAGTGATGAGGAAATAAATGTCTCAGATAATGATTATTCTGACTTTTATAAGAATGTGAAGGGAAGGCAGCAAGGTAAAATTGGAAAAAGTGTAAGATCTTCCAGAGATTGCAAAATTGCATCCAGTCGACAAAGAAGAGTTAAGTCATCTTTTGAAGATGAAGTTGATGAGTCTCCAGCAAATGATTCAGACAGTGAGAGTGATGAGGATTTCAAAAGCATGAAAAAGCGAGGTTTGCATGTACGCAAGAATAATAGTCGTTCAGCTGCAACCTCTAGTTTTTCTATGCGCAACAGTGAGGTTCGCACATCTAGTAGGACAGTTAGGAAAGTATCATATGTTGAAAGTGAAGAAAGTGAAGAAGCTGATGAAGGGAAGAAGAAGAAATACCAAAAGGTGCAGCCTCATTATGTTCATAACCAATTCTTTTCACACATTTGAGCATGGTTTTTTTCTCTTTCCATGTCTCTGTGTTGGTGAAAATGTTTTGGGGTTTCATCTATCTGCTAAAATTCTGTAAATGTTAATTGTGGAGTTCTATATCTGATTATCTGTAAGATAGACTCATAATTAAAGTTTCTATGTTGGAGTAACCCTTTTTATCCAATATGCTGTTTTAGATTTTCAAAATTGACGTTGTCAAAACACTTGTAGTTTGCCTAATTTCTATATAACTATGTAATGGCAACTCCCATGAAATAGCCACTAGCAAGTGCTACGAAGGAAGTAAAAAATACAATTGTATCCCAACATAATGCCCCTAAAATTGCATCTGCAATTAAATGTACCAAGAGATTGCCCCTAACTTTTTGCCAAAACTTTTAAAGCTAACCTGAAAGAACTGTTCCAAAGCAGGAAGAAATATTAACAATTATTGATGTTTGTACTGTTTGGTGATATTTTACTTTTCCTGTGCACTACATCAGTTTATTATACCTACCAAAGGATCTGCGTAGTCTAATCTATAGTGCACTGTTTTGTACAAACTGATTATGATTATTCTGTTACATTCATTTTCCATCTTTTGCTTTATAGACATGAATTCGATGGTGGGAGTGGGATGTTACTTTGATAAATTAATATTAAACTGCATCTTTCCTTATTGTGTAGTCTTATCTATATTTGATGAGGTTCTATCAAATATTCTTCAGGAAGAAATTGAAGAAGATGATGGAGACTCCATTGAAAAGGTGCTCTGGCATCAGCCCAAGGGCATGGCTGCAGAGGCTCAAAGGAATAATAGATCTACACAGCCTGTTTTAATGAGTCACTTGTTTGATTGTGAACCTAATTGGAATGAGATGGAATTCTTGATAAAATGGAAAGGGCAGTCACATTTGCATTGTCAGTGGAAGTCTTTTGTTGAATTGCAAAATGTATGCTCTTCATTTTGTATTTTTTATTATGCATTAATAGTAGTTATGCTGTTTTATTCTCTCTTTTCTGCCCATTAATGTTCTGTTTCTTATTAGTTGATTTACCTATCATATGTCGTGATTTTTCCTCCTTTATTTAATGCTGAACTGTAATACATTCTGTCTGTATCGGATTGCAGCTCAGTGGTTTTAAGAAAGTTATGAATTATACAAAGAAAGTGACAGAGGACATCAGGTACAGGATGACCATCTCAAGAGAGGAGGTAAATGGATTCAGTCATTCAACTACTAGAAGTTATTTTTCTTGTCATTCATGTTCATTTAATTGACTAGATAACTACCACTGATATTTATTTTAAGAAATAGATTATTACTTTATTTGACTGATGTTTAATGCTTGTTTTAAGTTGGAAACTGGCAAACTGCCCAACATAGCTTTTGTTTGTAAGACATGTTTAGCATTTTATGTTTTCTACTTTCTAGTACTCACCTTTTGATAAAGGTCCAATAAAATAGTTTATACTTTGTGAACAGGAGTGTGTGCTGAAAATATTTAGTGTGCTGTGTTTTGGCCTACAAAAATTTTAAAAGAAAGAGGTGGTTGCTAATTTTTTCAAAGTAGTGTGTAATTGATGGATTTAGTGATCTATTTGGTTGTTGATTAAAGTCATGTTTTTTGTAAATGTATTCTGTGGTTTTGATTGTTTACTGTAGTTTCTCACATCTATCATCTCTCTTTGTCTGCATCATGAAAGGGAAAGTTTCTACTCTGATAAAGTTTGTAAACTACTGCTTCAATATTAATTGAATAAAATACATAATCCTTTTTTTTTTTTTTTTGGCTACCAAAAATATTCCCCTTTTAGAGTTTTGCATTACTCATGCACTTTGAAAATTTACATTTAAGTTAAAAAAAAGACATTTTTCAGGATATATGAATATTGTTATTTTTTGTTTAATTTTCAATAATTTTTTTTTTGTGCTGTATGTAGATTGAGGTCAATGATGTGAGTAAGGAGATGGATTTAGATATTATCAAGCAAAACAGTCAGGTTTTTTTCCTAATTTACATCACTTTGGAGTTTCCTTTTCCTTTTTACCTTTGATATATTATTCTGAATTGGTTTGTGACTTGCATTTTAGGTGGAAAGAATAATTGCAGATAGGATTAGCAAGGATAATTCTGGCAATATTATTCCAGAATACTTGGTCAAGTGGCGAGGACTATCTTATGCTGAAGTGACTTGGTATGCTTTAATAATCATTTTTTTATATTTTCACTTTTTCTACACAAGCATCTTCATATTTTATGCATTGATGATGCGCTGTGTTAGTGTGTTTTGAGTCCTTTAGTGTCATGTTAGTTTGTACTGTTTTTCATTATTTTTGCAGTTTGATTGATATGTATATTGATATGCTTATTTTGTTTGTTCATATAACTAGGGAGAAGGACATTGATATTGCTTTTGCTCAACATGCTATAGATGAGCATAAGGTAGCCTCCTATTTTACTCTATTTTTCCCCTCATTATACTATGTTTGTTTTGCAAAATTGTTTGAATCAACTGCATACTGTAGTCTTACATAGAAGTTATTATCCAACTATGTGGTCTGCAATTTAACTTCTACAGTGCAAGAGCTTGGGGGCTACAAGGATGTTGAATCTTGCATTGAACCTAGGTAACAGAATTATAATTCTGGTCTTGGGTACAGTACAAGATGGATCTGATGACTTGGTATTTTGAAAAATTCAGTATGCCATATGGAAGATTGGCTGGGATATGACAATAAATGTTGGATTCATCTTTTCCTACAACTGAAGATTGAAATTATCATATATTTTCATACATTGTTTTATATAAAAAAAGATGTTTGTACCTTCCGTTTCAGATTTGACTGTTTGCGTGTCATTGTTGTATTATGTCCCCATTGGATCTCAGCTTTGCCGTGTTGTTGACTTTGTGGTGGTTATGCTGACAGTCCATCCTTTCTTCTGTTGAACAAATTAGTGCATCGTATAGATAGGCAGTTACTTTGTTTGAAATAATAGGTTGTGAAACATTTTCATTGTGGCTGATTAGATTGGATTGGCTGAGTATACCCCTTCCCTGTCTCTATAGTTACTTTGTCTCTTGTTTAGCTTCTCTCTAGGGTATTGCTACGGTACTCCTATGTGGAATTTTGAACAAATGTTTTATTCAGGAAAACTTAATAGAGATAGTAAGCTGTTTGTTCTGTCATATTTGAACAGGCTCGTGAAGCTGCAATGTCAGTTCAAGGAAAGACAGTAGATCTTCAGCGTAAGAAGAGCAAAGGTTGGTATCTGCTTGGTATTTTGAAAGCTTTAGTATGACTGTGCTGTTCCGAGAGGCTGGTGCAGAATGCTAATATAATTTTCATTTTTCTGTGCCTTTCTACCCAACTCCTTTTCAATAAAACTAGGAAAAATTAATGTGCCTTCCCTATACACTTGAAGTGGTTGTTGGTGATCTTCCCATTCTTCTATCATATGTGCTCTCTACATCCTCGGTTAATTTATTAGATGAATATCTGAAGTTTTTTTATACAATTTTGGTGAGACTGCCCTGGGTACCTCCCTTTTTAATCGCTGCTTGGGGTTGAAGACGAGCTGATGATCTACTTTATGTAGTGTACCAGAGCCTTACTACAATTTTGTTCATGTTATGATTTACTTCTGGCTGTGTCTTGAATTACTTGAGCGAATATATGACAAATAGTAAGTTTCATTGTTTAAAAGCACTTGCCACTTAAAGAGTGGGAAAAGGGACGATTGATTTTTGAGTATGTTATGTTAGAGAATAGATTAAGAGGCATAAATGTAAGGTACTACACTACCTGTACCCATAACTGGATTTGGAAAAACACTTTTAATATCCATAGCCTTACCTATTGGGTAGTTATTACCTATACTGATGCCCATTAGAGATGCATTTTAGTTAACTTTAATATGGTCTATCATTATGTGTTATTTGACAAACTAATAAATTATGAAAAACTAATCGAAAAGCATTGATTACAACAATATGCAACTTAAATCAAGAAAATATTTAAAGATAATACAATTCTTAATTATAAAAGAATTCCAATTATATTCTTTATAACAACAACCAAGCCTTATTTTACTAGTTGAGGTTGGCTTCGTGATCATACCATGCCGTTGAACTTGGACAATTATATTCTTTAACTTCATTAAAATAAAATATTTAATTTTTTTTGAAATTTTGGTTATTAAGATAATAAATATATTATGTGGGTATGGGTAGTGTTGGATATTATAGTACCGATATGGCCATACCTGTATTCAGATCCATTAGATGGGTAAACACCCTCTACCCATTGCTGGTAAATTTTATGGGTACCCATTTAAGTCTTGAGTCCAATTGTCAAAGTCTAAGTGTGCTTGGTTCAGCTCACTTTTTTCCAGTTTCTTGAGGTGAGAGAGGTAAATATTAGAAGCCATTATTTTATGAATAAAAGTTGTTCCCAGACACAGCCTAATTCATTATATTAGTGATCAATGCGTTACCAAATTATATTATCTGAATTTTAAAATTTAATTATGAGTTATATTTCTATTGGAAATTTAACTTCTTTTTGTATTTTTACTACTTTTCAACAAAACTGACATATCTTAGCTATACTCATAAATCAAATTATGAAATTAATTAAGATCTGTTTTACATTTATGTTTTAATTTGATTAATTGAAAAACTTGTGATTACTATGGTTCAGAACTGAAAAAAGTAGACAAGTGATTTCCTTTTATGGGAAGTACTTTGCCATATATACACCATCTGTTTCTATTTCTTGTCTTTTAAAACCTCTTCTTTGTTTTTGGTTTTTCATTTGAGTTCATTATGAAGAAATTTCAGGTTTCATCATTTCTGGTAAATAATATTAATTAATATTTACATAGTAGAGATGCTAATAATCTGTTGTTTTGTGATCTTTAGCAAGTTTGCGGAAACTTGATGAACAACCTGAATGGTTGAAGGGTGGAAAGCTCCGTGATTATCAACTTGAGGGCCTGAATTTTCTTGTTAACAGGTATCTGTGTATATCTAAAGTATGCATTTGTTTATTTGCTGTTCTAAATTTTTTTTCATTACAATTTGACAGTTGGCGAAACGATACAAATGTCATTTTAGCTGATGAAATGGGTCTTGGTAAAACTGTTCAGTCAGTATCAATGCTTGGTTTTCTACAGGTAAAATATTAATGATCTGTTTAGTTACAAATGTCTTTCTAATGTAATAGATAAATTTATTTTTGTTTCCTTATACAGAATGCCCAGCATATCCATGGTCCTTTTCTTGTAGTTGTCCCATTGTCTACATTATCAAACTGGGCCAAAGAATTCAGGAAGTGGCTTCCTGACATGAATGTCATTGTCTATGTTGGTACCCGTGCAAGTAGAGAGGTGATGCATTTTTCCTTGACTTTTTGTTTCATATATAAATGAAATTACAAAATCTTTCTGATATTCGATATGGTTTAGCAACTTGATTTTTTATTAGACTGCCCTACAAATACGGCGGCATTGATCTTTAAAATTGTTAACATGTCCTTGTGTATGTATGGCACCATGGTCCTTTACTATGGTTAAGAACTTGTATAATATGAAGAAAAGTACATGAAGAAATGAATTTGATGGAGGGGAGGGATTTCTAGAGTTGGATGTGGTACTAAGGCAAACCAAGGTCTTGTTTAATCCTATTTGTTCTTATTTATTTGTTTGTCTTGTATCTTACGACCTAACTTCTTTGTTTGTCTTGTATTTGACAAGATGGAGATAATACTCAATTGGAAAAGAGATTTCACCCATATCACAATCTTTTCATCATTAGTCATTCTCATCACCCATCAAGCAAAATCATAACTTCGTTCTCTTTAGTCTTTCATGCTTTTACCTGTTTCTTGGTCAAGCCACATTTCCTACTGATTAAACATCTCAGGAGGCTCATTTACTATGTATATGCTTGAGGTTACATATTTTTTATTTTTTGGTGTGGTTGTATTGTATGCCATGTCTTGCATTGATGCTATGAATTTTCTTCTTTTTTTGAATCCTGTGAAACATGGATCCTTACATCAATAGGTATTAGCTTCAACATATGCTGTTTTTCCTTGAGTTCTGAAAGTCTTGAAACCTGTGCTTTTGATCCTTACTTATATATCTACAGGATGTTATGGAATCCATCATTCAGTACCTTCATCAAATCCAAAAGTCAATTGTACTATATATGATATTACTGATTTAACTGGGGGGAGAACATCTAGCCTTGATTACTGTATTGCATGCTGTAATGTTTTTTCATCTTGGTTTGATCTCACGGTAATGTTATATGATTGATCATAAGTCAAGTGTTAAGTCGAGAAATTTTCCTCTTTGTTATGCCTGGTGAGTTGTTGCAGACAAAATTAAGATTTTTGCATATGACATTTCTCTGTTGGATCAGACTAAGGTGATTTCTAGATTATCTTTTTGCACCTTAGAGAATATTAATTGATTGCTAATCTAATTGTTTTGGACTTAAGAGAGTGGATGTGGTTCGGATGATTATTGTAATGTCCCCACCCCACTTTTGGAGTGATCATATTATAGATACCTTGCCTTTTTTGGTCTCAATTTTTTTATGTAAGATTTTCTTTTCCATTTTTTCGTTCTGTGGCAGGTTTGCCAACAATATGAATTTTATGATGATAAAAAGGCTGGAAGACCTATAAAATTCAATGCACTTTTGACTACATATGAAGTAGTTTTGAAGGATAAAGCTGTTCTCTCCAAGATCAAGTGGAACTATCTAATGGTGGATGAGGCTCACAGACTGAAAAATAGTGAAGCACAACTGTACACTACACTTTCAGTAAGCAGCTTTTTTACTTAATTTTATTATTTAGCTATTTTTTTGAGGTTGATTTTTTAATTTTGATTTATTCTTTCCTTATCTTTTAGGAATTTAGCACCAAGAACAAGTTGCTTGTCACCGGTACTCCACTACAAAACAGTGTAGAAGAGCTATGGTATTAAAAGCAAATTTTGTTGATGTTATACTTGACTTTTAAGATGTTAGATTTTTTGTTATTTTTGTTTGTACGTGTCAACAAATGCTAATAATATATTGGGGTAAATTAAAGCTTGCTTTCTTGTGGTTTTTGCTTTTCGTTTTTTCATCCTATTATTTTAAAAGTCACACTTTGCACCATTTGCTTTTCTAGTTAGAAAATCACTGCATTTTTTCTCCTTTTATATTATGCATCATGGAAGACAACTTTGTGACTTTCTATTTCATAACTTGTTCAATACTCATATGAGATATTACAAATGCATACAAATTTTCTTACATAATACCAATTCTTGTGATATGTTATAGTCATTGCCTGAAAACATATAGGGCTTCAGAGTTGGGGCAGTAGTAGGATTAATTAGGTTTGTTTGGACAGCTTCAGCTAAAAAAATATAGTTTTGAAGATGATATTTTGGTCTAATATTTCTCATTTGTTATCTGCTGTATGAAAATTACAAATGCATATAACCCCTATCTTGTGGACAACAGATACGTATATTTTAATACTTAATACTATAGTGCAACTCTGAAATAGATAGAGATGTCAGGTGTAAATGTCATTATATAAACTAATTACATATGTCCGTTGCGTGCAATATAGTCTTTATATACCAGGTAAAGATAATGCATCAAGATGTTTGCTCTCATATTCAAAGGCAAATATTTTTTCTGTTTCTGGAAAAAATAATCAATTGATTTTCTTTTGTATCGTCTTCACTTTACTAGTTTCTGATTGGTTTACTTGATATGTAAAACAAGAAAGATGTTATACACTTAATTTTGTTTGCTTTGTCTTTTGTCCTGTATGTATAACAATTTTCCTGCTTCTCTTTTATTTTTTAGGGCTTTGCTCCACTTTCTTGATCCTGATAAGTTCAAGAGCAAGGATGAATTTGTTGAAAACTATAAGAATCTGAGTTCATTCAATGAGAATGAGGTATGATTTACTGTCAATATCCTTACTTTATTTTCCCTGTTTCTTGGATTTTTCTTGGTTGAGTCTTGGCTATTGTCTTCTGTCTAAATTGATGTTCACATTATTTTTTTTAGCTTGCTAATCTTCATATGGAATTGAGACCTCATATCCTTCGAAGAGTTATCAAGGATGTGGAGAAGTCACTACCCCCCAAAATTGAGCGTATTCTTAGGGTTGAAATGTCTCCTCTTCAGAAACAGTAAGTGCAATTTACATTCCCAAATATATTATTTTAGATAGTCTTGCAAGTTCACTTTTTACACTCCTGATGCTGTCTGTACTTATTTAGGTATTATAAGTGGATTTTGGAACGCAACTTTCATGATTTGAACAAAGGAGTTCGAGGGAATCAGGTTATAATATCTATGTCCCACTTCTGTAATAATCATTTGTAAATATCTTCATGGATTCCTATTTCCTGTCTTTATGATTGTTAGAGATATAGTAAAACCATTAATCTCCTTTCTTCATGGATTCCTATTTCTTCTCTTCATCACAAGGTAAGTTAGCCTATGCATTGTGCACTCTCTCAGCCTGAAGGGCTCTTGCTTGATGGGCATGTTAATTATGTATGACAAAACCGTTAATCTGCCTTTGCCTATCAACTTAAGCTTTTGGGATAGTTGGTTTATTACATGGATATTGATTATGCAGGATTGGAAAAGGTATACTTATTGGGTTTCTTATTTTATAAAGCCAATACTTGGCAGTTAGATTTAGGGGGAGTAATTAATTATTCTATTTTTTCCTTCAAAAAATTAGTTATTAAATACAGTTTATTGACAACCATCAAGGTGCATATCAAGACACTGATACAGCTTTACTGTAAATGTGATACTCTGTGTGATTGGAGGAAAGGAATTATCATATAATGCTTTAGAGGTTAACTCTCAGTAATTGAATTGTTTGAAGAATGCAAAACTGAATCGCTCAATTTCAGGGATTGAATGGCTTAATTAATTACCACAATATCTTATATTCTGTATATACAGATAATGAAATATCGTCTGAACAGTTAAAGGAAAGAAAAAATGTGGAAATCTCAATGAATCTCAACAGATAGATTTAATGATATATGTATAATTCTATTTCTTTTCCCCTTAAAGATCATCATTGAATTCTAACGTACACTTTTTCTGCTCCGTTGAAGGTTTCTCTTCTAAATATTGTGGTAGAATTGAAGAAGTGTTGTAACCATCCCTTCCTGTTTGAAAGTGCTGACCATGGTTATGGTGGGGATGCTGTAAGTAGTGACAGCAGTAAACTAGAGAGAATTGTCTTTAGCAGTGGCAAACTTGTAATACTTGATAAGTTGCTTGTCAAATTGCATGAAACAAAGCATCGTGTCCTCATTTTCTCTCAGGTATGAATTTGAAACTGATGTACTGGTTGTGCTTATTATCATTCATTTAGCTCAAGTGGTTAACAATTTTACATCATAATTGAATGAATTATTTAGTTTATTGAATTTTTTATCCCTGTAAGATTTTAGCTTCTATGTCAATTTATCACTGACTTGGTATTGAAGGTATTTTTTGTACATGTCAAAATTTGGCCTTTTCACATTTTATAATTAAATTTTAGCTTCAGTTCAACACATGGTTGTGGTGGTAGGCAGTAGGTCTGTGTTTTCTGACAGGCTTCTATATGACAATATGGATTAGAGATTTAGAGTTTACCCTTAGTTTTAGGTCCAGGACTTGAAACAATTTTATGGTTAGACTGGGCTTAGGGTTTACTAAAACATTTTTTTAAGAAAATGCAATTTTAGTGAGATTAAGAGTATGCTGAGTGAGAAACCCTACTAAAACAGTATAGTACTTTGAAAAAGCAAGAGTTAGAAAAGGGCAACCATTCGATCAATGGACTTCTCCAATGCCTCTGCAGAATTATTTAAGAGAACCCCTAGAAGGACCCAGGAACTAAAACCAAAAACTTTGGAAAATATAAAAATCAACTACAACAATGATGAGGTAAGTTACATGAATCATATGACGTCATTGTGCTCGGTCACAAACCAAATTTTCAGACATTTGGTTAATTAAAAAAATCTATTTTAATAATTTTGTCAAAAGTTCTTGTGTGTCTACCGTGACCTATCTTTATTGAAATAAGAGTTATGCAATTCATTCTTTTTATTGGCGCTTCCTAAGGTCTTCTCTGCACATGACCAAACCACTTGAAATGATTTTCAGTTATATTTTTCACTATAGGTGGTATTCCAATATTCTCTTGTATATTATCATTTTTTTTTCTGCTATTTATCGTGTGTCTAGTTATTCACCTTAGTATTTTCATTTCTGTTACTCCCACTTTTTTCTCATGTTATTACTTTAAGGTCCAACATTCACTACCATAAAAGATAGCTGATTGTATTGCCTTACAGTAAAATTTTTCTTTCAGTTTGATAGGTACTTTACGGTTACAAATAACTCCTGATGCCTTTTTCTATTTTAACTACCCAACTTGTATTTTGTGACTAACATCTTTATTAATTTTTTCATCATTTTGTATAATTAATCTCAAGTACTTACAATTGGGAACTTGTGACATAATATTATCTACAAGTTTAACTTTCCAACGCATGATCCTCATTTTGTTTTTTGCTAAACCTCAATAAATGTACTTTGTCTTACTTCTACTCAAGCAAAAACTTTTAGATTTTAAAGTCTCCTTCCATAACTCAAGTTTAAGATTAACCTCTTTTTACAAATCCTCGACTAACACTATATCATTTACAAATAACATGCACCAAAGGATAATCTTTTGCATCATTTGTAAGCACGTCTAAAATAAGATTAAACAAGTAAGGGCTCAAAGCAGAGTCTTGATGTAAATCTATTCTAATTGGGAAGTCCTTAGATACAGCTATAGAAGTTCTCACATATGTAGTTACTCCTCATACATGTCTTGTATAGCCTGAGTATATGCTATACGGACTCCTTTCTTTTTAAAGCCTTCCATAACAATTCTCTTGGTATCCGATCATAATAAATTAACTATGATCACATAAAATTGCAAAGGAAAGAATTCCTAATTGAAAACTCAAGCTTCGCTCTTTTCTGGTCATAAGCTCTGCAGCCATTCAAAGTAGTAGGGTTCAATTGCAAATGAGTTGACAAAAGTTCATTTTATGGAGTAGGGACCATAGAAAATCCCAAACAATTATTCCCAAACTGGAAGGAAGTTTTGTAGTGTGCGGAAGATTGCTTCTCTCCATAATACCAAATATCATCACAGATTTTGAGTTATTTATCGTGGATGATTCATGAAGAGTTGGCTATGAAATTCATATTTAACTTTTAACTATTTCTGTTTCACTTTTATGTATGTATGTGTGTTGGGGGGAGGGGGCTGCAAAGCTTTTATTCCACTATTTATTACCTTTATGCAATAGTTTATGATAATTCTAAGTCATCAGAGGTTTAATGCAGATGGTTAGGATGTTAGATATACTGGCAGAATATTTGTCACTTCGAGGATTTCAATATCAGAGGCTTGATGGAAGTACAAAAGCTGAGCTACGTCAGCAGGCAATGGATCATTTCAATGCACCAGGTAGTGATGATTTTTGCTTCCTTCTTTCAACACGAGCAGGAGGATTGGGTATCAACCTTGCCACAGCAGACACTGTTATAATATTTGATTCAGATTGGAATCCCCAAAATGATCTGCAGGTATGGACTTATTTTATTTTATTTAATTAAGAAAGGATTCTCAGTACTTACTATTACTGCTGTTTATCTTTTAGGCAATGAGTAGAGCACATCGAATTGGGCAACAAGAAGTTGTTAACATATATAGATTTGTGACAAGCAAAAGTGTCGAGGAAGATATTTTAGAACGTGCTAAGAAGAAGATGGTAATTAGAATCATTAGATGTGATGATTGTATTAATTTTTTTTTCTTTGACTTAACTTTTGTATACTTCACTTTTTACGCACTTAATGATTTTTGGCATCAATTTTTTAGGATATGTTTACCTGCCACTCTGCCAGATATATGATGCTTGTTGATGTACCATTAAATTTACATAATTTTTCTTGTGTGTTCTATAGGTTCTTGACCACTTGGTGATTCAAAAACTAAATGCAGAGGGTAGATTGGAAAAGAAAGAAGCCAAAAAAGGAGGAAGTTATTTTGACAAAGTAAGGACATATGTGAAAACTGTTTTGAATTTCAATGATTAACATGCTTTCATTTTGCTGAGTTCTTTGTAGAAAATACAGGATTGAACCGATGGTGCTATATTGTTGTCCATTTGAATTTAATGAATTGCATTGAATCATTTTTATTTACATAGTCTGTGTATTTTCTTTGGTTTTATTGCACAACTACTGTATCAAACATTTGCTTCATATGTGGCAGAATGAGCTGTCAGCAATATTAAGGTTTGGAGCAGAGGAGCTTTTCAAGGAAGAAAGAAATGATGAAGAAAGCAAGAAACGACTCTTAAGTATGGACATAGATGAGATTCTTGAAAGAGCAGAGAAGGTTGAAGAGAAGGAAAATGAGGGAGAGCAAGCACACGAGTTATTGAGTGCTTTTAAGGCAAGTTAATTGAGCAGCATTATGAAATTTATTGTTTTACATTATTTCTTTTGTTGTAATCATTATTATTATTGCCTTGTCTTTTTGAGCTGGGAATGGGATATATTTGGACAGGAGTGGGAAATTGCTAAATTGTTTCCCTTGTTCAATTTCCTTCTATGCAGGTTGCTAATTTCTGCAATGACGAAGATGATGGGAGTTTCTGGAGTCGTTGGATAAAGCCTGATGCTGTTGCCCAAGCAGAGGTTCAGTCTTGTGCCGTTTTATGATATATTCTTTATAGAACTTGTTTAAAATGTTGCTTGATGATTTTGTAAGAATTAAATGTGAACAGGGTTTATTATTGCTTTTGTTTAAGCTACCAGTTTTAAAAAAAATTCATTTTATATTGCCTTATTTTCCTGTTTTAGGATGCTCTTGCTCCACGTGCTGCAAGGAATATTAAAAGCTATGCAGAGGATTATCAATCTGAAAGAAGTAGTAAAAGAAAAAAAAAGGAAAGTGAACTACCTGAACGAGTTCAGAAACGCCGGAAAGCAGAGAATTCAGTTCCTGCAACACCGATGATTGATGGAGCTTCTGCCCAAGTGAGAAGTTGGTCATATGGGAATTTGTCCAAAAGGGATGCACTCCGTTTTTCACGCTCAGTAAGATTCTTTTATGGTTGGCAATTTTCAGTTTTATATCCCTATATGAAGATCTATTACTTCTAGCATGCATTAATAGATGCAGACCCTGTATGGTTTGCTTTACATATATATTGCTGATAATCATCATTCGCAGTCAGTTGCATGCCATTTTCTCCTCACCATCCCAGACAAAAGTAGCTAACTCGGTGCTGCAGGATCTGCCTAAACTTTACAAGCTTGTCTTGAAAATTGAAAAGATGAAATTGGTGGTTGGTGCATAGTTGAGCTGAAGATAATGGAAAAATTGGATATTCAAAATTCACCCAAGCTGTTAAGGGAAAGGCTCAATTTCCAGCTTTAAATTAAATCAGTGAAGTTAGTGCACTTTTGGAAATTGAGGTGGAGCTAAACGTCAAATAGATGTCAGAGTTTGTTTGATTATTACTTATTATTGAAATTATAGGGTTTAGATAAAGGAGGAAAAGTTGATAGAGATTCTAATAAAATGATATGAAGCTGCTGCTTTGGTGTAATGTGAAATACAACATCAATGCCTAACTGTACTAAGGCAGTGTGGCCCAACTTGTTTGGGCTTCTCTCCTCCTTGAAAGTTGAACAACCTCTATTAAGCTTCTACAAAAGATACAATTTTTGGGATTTCATTCATTTAAAAAAATATTCTATTTTTTTAAGTGCTTTTCTAAATTTGTGTATGGCCTGAATTGTCTTTTTAAGGAGGAGAGAACCCAAAAAATGCTGAGCCAAATACCACTTAATTATCAAATTAATTCTTGCTAAGCTTTAGCTTGGTACAATTATCAAACTTGCAAGCATAAGACATAACCCATTTCAACCAACAAACTTAAGCTAGTAGTTCTCTCCCTGTATGACAGAGTTTTGGCAATGCTCTAGGTGGATAGCTCCTAGGAATCTTCAATCTTTTCCTCGCTTCACTCCACACACATCCCAATCAAAAGATGCAGTTTTTGAACTAATGTCCAAAAAACACTTTCCTTGTTCCCAAAGTCTTAAAATTACAACCACGTTAACAGCAGAACAACTATTACCAAACTGGAACATTCTTCATCCTGAGCAGTTCGCTCTTGGAGGAACAAACCACATTGTGGAAAATCCTTAAATGTAAAACCTGAAATTTTAGCAACCTTCAGGTAGAAAGTACCCGACTACTCAGAATTGGAATCTTGCCCTAATCAAAGCGGAAGCAATCACACTAGAGAAACTAAAATTCTGGGCAAAATAATATAGGAATCTATTCTGAAATAGGAAATTGAGGACTGATGAAAAACTCTCGTGAGAGTTGAGATCAGATCAGTTGCCACATTTTTTGCTGGTGAGTAACCCCGAACTAGTCACTTACTCCTGTTGCACCTCGTTGGCAGCTTTGGCCGTTCAACTGTCCATGTAGCAAGGAGGTTTAGGGGGAAAAAAATAGAGGAAGTAGTATAGAACTGAGTTCAATGAACTCAACACTGCAGAAAGGCTAGATGTTAAAGGTGGATGGCATCACTTTGTAGTAGAATTACAAGATGGTAAGATGAGACAGTTAAAAAAAACAGTAATATATTTGTCACAAGATTAATATGATTACGATACAATACCCTAACAATATCTCTAATTATGCTAATAGTTAGGTTAAAAACCAGTACTTCTAATGCTAGTACAAACCCACTAACAATAATATTTATAACCTGATATGAAATGGCCCTGATATATTGACACTAGGAAATAGGTGAAGTGCAAGTATTATTAGTAGATGCCCAAAGTCCAAGCCCACCAATACAGCAACACCTGTATGTTAAAATAATGAATTAGGAAACATCTTCAGAGATTGCTTCCACAATTAGAGAACTAATTGATTTTATATATTCTAAATAGGTGAAGTACAAGTAATATTAGTAGATTCCCAGAGTCCAAGCCCACCAATACAGCAACACTTGTATGTTTAAATAATGAATTAGGAAACAGCTTTGGAGATTGCTTCCACAATTAGAGAACTAATTGATTTTGGTATATATTCTAAAGATCTAAGATTTTACAAGTATATTTTGAAGATATGCTAAGAAATTCTAAAATACTATTCTAAAATATTGCTTTTGATATCCTACATTGAGCACATATATGGCTTAAGTAGATCTTATAACGGTTCAAGCAATTCTGACCCTACAAACTAGCTTTTGTAGTTGAGTTAGGTTAAGTCCAAATTTAAGAAGATATTAGAGCCCCTATCATATTTGATATTGGATCACTCTTGAGTGGAAAAAAAAAAGGGCTCCACATATTTTTCTAGTGCAATTAACTTGACTTTGTGGATTTTTCCAGTGCAATCTACCTAGCCTCACAGCTTTCCCAGTCTATAAATTTCATGCTCCAAATATCCAATTGTGAACGTGAGGGAGGTGTGTTGAGATCTCATTTCAATGGCCAAAGTATAACTAGTAAAGATTAAGACAATCCTTACCTTACGAGCTAGCCTTTTGAATTGAGTTAGGCCAAACCTAAATTTAAGAATTACTATTACTCATAGTGATGTATGATTTACCAAAAATAATACTTTTTTCCCAACATGCATAAGTCTGAAGCAAGCTTGCAGACACTTTCCTCTTTCGTATGGGAATATGTGTGTGCACTCATATGCTGAGCCTAAGGTTGACCATGAATCAAGTAAGCTCAAATGCTTGTTCTGCATATCTCCACCCTTGCACCCTTTTTTTTTTGTGTGTGTGGAGAGAATGATTTTCTGAGATGCTGTGGGTCAAGGCAAATGGTTATTTTGATGGCTTTCGTTGATAACTCCCTTAGATTAATATACTCCCTTGTCTTTTTCTTGCTATTGATGTCTCATCTTCTGAGCTCATACTTGTTAAATATGTGTGTGTGTGTCTGGTACATGTATCCTTTTTGTCATTTTACTTGTATATATTTGTTGTCACGTGCTTATCCTCAATAAATCACCAGGTTATGAAATTTGGCAATGAGAGCCAAATCAACTTAATTGCTGCTGAGGTAGGTGGTACTGTAGGAGCAGCTCCACCTGAAGCACAAATTGAATTGTTCAATGCTTTAATTGATGGCTGTACTGAAGCTATTGAACTTGGAAGTCTGGATCCCAAGGTTTGTATAACATCAAATTCTCTCTCAGAGCACATGTGAAATTGGTTATTTGTATTTTTCGTTATTTACTTAGTTGCTTATTACATGTAATATTGTGAATTGCATCCAGGGACCTTTGTTGGATTTTTTTGGTGTCCCAGTGAAGGCAAATGATTTACTTACCCGTGTTCAAGGACTTCAACTCCTGGCAAAGCGCATTAGTCGTTATGAAGATCCCATTTCACAGTTCCGCGTCTTAACATATCTCAAACCTTCAAACTGGTCAAAAGGTTGTGGGTGGAATCAAAGTAGGTGCTATACTTTATGTAGTTTGTATTTTCATTATGAGGAATGGGTTCAATTGCTGCTTCTGCTGATTCTATTTTACTTGTTAATAGTTGATGATGCAAGATTGCTTCTTGGAGTATATTCTCATGGATTTGGTAATTGGGAAAATATAAGATTAGATGAAAGGCTTGGTCTTACGAAGAAAATAGCACCGGTGGAACTTCAACACCATGAAACTTTCTTGCCACGAGCTCCAAACTTGAGAGACCGTGCTAATGCTTTGTTGGAGCAAGTATACCATCACTTTATCGTATTATTTTGTTTTCCTTTTCTCTTCCTGTATATAGTATTTTATCAGCTAGATGCATTTGTAATTCCTGCCTTCCTCTTTTCTTTACATGTTTACTTTCCTTCTAGACTATATTTACAGCTAGATGCATAGGGCAGCATTGCTGTAAGCTTTGTTTAGACTCACATTCTTACAGATCCATTTTTGTGGATGACAAGCTAATCAATGCAGTGGCAAACGTGGTTTATATTTTGTTGCTTTCCTAATTCGATTGTGAAGGCTGCCGTTTTTAGGGGATGACTTTATCTCATTCCTGAAATCAAATATACTAGAGTGAGTAAGTTGGGTTGAGAAGATTTGAAGTAACTGTTAACAACCATCATATCCTTTCCTCCTTGCGTACACTTTCTAAGATCTCATTGTCCCCTTCCTGTTTTCTGATCTTCAGCTTACCTCCAAATGTGTTTGTACTGTTAATTCATGATTATACATTGTTGCACTCAAATTTTATTATTTGCCATTTGCATTGGTGCTTCATTTTTCTTATTGTCTATGGACTTGGATAGCTCAAGCTGATGCCTTCAGTATATCATGTAGGAGCTGGTTTCTCTTGGTGTGAAAAGTTCCTATAGCAAAGTTGGGAAGAAGCCTTCTAAGAAAGAGAGAGAACATATTGTGAACATCTCATTGTCACGTGGGCAGGAGAAAAAGAAACAATTAGGTTCTTCTAAATTTAATGTCCAAATGAGAAAGGATAGACTTCAGAGATCCCTAAAAGTTGAACCAATTGTGAAAGAGGAGGGTGAAATGTCTGATGATGAAGAAGTGTATGAACAATTCAAGGAAGTAAAATGGATGGAATGGTGTCAAGATGTGATGGTTGAAGAAATGAAAACCTTGAAACGTCTTCACAGATTGCAGACAACCAGTGCCAATCTTCCAAAGGAAAAGGTATACTTATTGTTGGGGGCTTCTATCCATTTTTATGGTCTATTTTCAATGTTAAATGCTATTTACTTGTTTTTTCTTCTCTACTTTAGGTGCTTTCAAAAATTCGCAACTACTTACAGCTTCTTGGGCGAAGAATAGATCAAATTGTGTTCGAACATGAAGAGGAACCCTATAAGCAAGATAGTATGTACCCTATTCCCATTCTGTATATTGTGTTTGAGTAACCTTCTTTTCTTGGTAAAAAGGTCTGTTCTATGCATGTCTCAATCCTTTTCATTTTCTTGAGCACTTACCATTTCCTATTTACTTAGAGGACTGGTTTTATCTGTGTATTTTATAATTCTTGCTAAAAAGGCGATTACTTTTCCTTATTTACAGGAATGACCATGCGATTGTGGAAGTATGTTTCCACCTTTTCCCATCTTTCAGGGGAGAGGCTTCATCAAATTTATTCAAAACTTAAAATGGAGCAAAATTTGGCGGGGGTTGGCCCTTCTCATGCTAATGGGTCAGTATCTGGTCCATTTAGCAGGAATGGAAACCCTAATCATTCTTATCCATTCCCTCGCCAGATGGAGAAGCAAAGAGGATACAAAAACATGACTACCTACCAAATGGCAGAACCAATGAATAATACTGACATGTCTGAGGCATGGAAACGAAGAAGAAGATCTGAAAGCAATGGTCATTTCCAGGGTCAATTACCACCTCAAAGAACCATGAGTAATGGGATTCGGATTCCAGATCCTAATTCACTGGGGATCCTTGGGGCTGGACCATCTGACAAACGTTTCGCTAGCGAGAAACCTTTTAAGACCCGACCTAGTGGGTTTCCATCAAGACAAGGATTCTCGTCAGGAATCGAGTAGTCAGTTATGTGGGATCAAAATGGCTGATACCTGTAGCGTTTGGCTGTTGCTTTCACTCTGCATTTACTCAGCTTCAGCTATTGTATATTCTCTGGAACTTTTTCTTTCCACCTTTGGGAATAAGATATTTCAGATCCCTTTTTGGTGTCCTGTGGTGATCTGAGAAATATCCCCTAGACAAAGGATTTGCATCCTTGAACAAGGTGGCTGAAGCCAGTGACGACCTGGCATTGGCATGCCAGATGAATGCAAACTTGTCCATTTTTTCTCCCTGCTTTTTTCCCTTTAGCTTTTACCCTTACTCGATGATGAGCCAAGCCAGGTGTTACATATATACTAAAAATCTTGAAAAGAAACACATTTTACTTGCTATAGAGATACTTAGGAAAGTGTACATTACAAGTTTTGCCTATTTTTTGCACTTTATCGTTCGCTCCATGCTAATTATGTTAGCTGGTACACACCAATGTATTTGTTTTGTAGTAAATTTAACTATAACCTCAATTTTGTGTAGCTCTTTCAACTAATTTCTTTAGTGAATGAAAATTAATTTTTGGCTTCGTGCTCAAAGTTTCTATTCCAGCCTGATTGTTACATTTCCAGGTGTGTGTATCCAGATGAATCATTACTACGTTGATCCAGCATCTTTAAGAATTTTGGATTTCTCGAATTCTTTCGTTCAAATGTAGACATTATTCTGTTTCTATATATATATATATAATTCCGTGCTTTTGGTTTGCGGGGGTTATGACGAGATAGTTAACTGAATTGTTCAGATGCCGTAGTGGATAGAATACGTACAAGTGTTGGATAATTTTACATCACACAAGGCGCTCTTGCAAACTATAGTCATATGCTTCCATATGAATCCAAGTTTGTGTTATTCTGAGGATAAGGCCTGCCAAATTGCAGAAAAAATGGCTCACTTCCCCTTTGTTTGGAGGTGTAAGAACTATTGGATCATTTGTTCATTATTTAGTAATAATAATTTGTATATTAACATTGTTTATAACATAATATTGTGGCATAATTTGATCTATGTAGCAGACTCTTGTGGGAACAGTCCTGGTGTGGTGGTTGTTAATAACGCTCTTTTAATCTCATTATCTTCTTTTCATTTTCTCTTGGAATTTGATGTTATTTATTGCTTGGGCGTAAGTACTTACTGAGGGAGGGGATAGTGATTTAGGTGGAAAGTAAGATTTGATGTACTAAAATATTTTTTCTATTCTTATTCATTTCTTTAGAGATAAAATAAATTTTTTTTTATCTGTATAAGTTTAAGATAATACAAGTTGTTACTTATTCTCATAATTATTTTTCATTAATAAGAAATACAAGTATAATAAATCCAATATGTTGTTTTCTTTATGAGGAAATTGGATCTGGATGATCGGTATTGTATTTATATCTATACCATGTTTACGTTGGTTATTTTAAATGTTATGGTAAAAATGGTATGCTCTCAATTGAAATTTAAAGATTGGTAAGTGTAACTAACGAAGCATCGTGCATTTCTAGATGTGTACAACGATGAAAACTTGTCATGCAAAATGTGAGAAAATTTAGACACTTACAGATGATCATATTTGTCTAACTAAATATCGAAGGGGGTTAAGAATCTAATGATTTTTATATACTATTTAAACTACATTGTTGAATTAGCATTTTGAGAAATGAAGAAAGTGAAAATGAACCCAACTACAAAGGGAAAGAAACAAAAGACGAAGAATACATGAGAAACACTGCTCATTGTGACAGCTAGTGCCCATACGTGGAACACTTTGTAAGCAGCCACAAACTTGGAGGATGCTGCCAAACATTGAAAAGAAATCCACATAAGCACAAAAGAGATAGCAGTGTGGCTTCATTTCCCACAAGTGAAGTGTGGTTGAGATTCTATTATCTCTTTATCTTTCATATTGCTTTCTTAGCCTCAACCTTCAAATTCCCAATATTGTATGGCAGTAAAATATTCTCTTATTACTTATTTCCATGCACATCAACTTCAATGAACACAAGTTTAAACGTTCACATTTAATAACATGTGAGGGTGGTTTCCATTCACCTTTATTAATTCTCACTTTTTATTTAATCTGAAAAAATTTACTTAAATAAAATAAAAATATTGTTTTGTATGTACTAATTTTAAATTTTAGATTAGTATTATCTAGTAAAAGGTGTTTTATTTTTTGGAAATTGAATTGAGCATTTCATTATAATCAAAGTTAAACTATTTTTGTATTGACATCATGTGAGATTCTTATAAATATATTATGATATCAACGATGATAATGATAAAAAAATATATAATAAGAAAATGAGGGAGCAAGAAATTTTGACAATGGATAACCATTTAGAGATGAAGCTGGAAACATTTGTTGATATGATGTGCCATTTCAGAGCAAATCCAAGCCAGAAGTGAGTGTTCCCTCTTCATCCAATTTCAGCCGCAAGGTGCTCAGTTTCTTCCTCTTATCTGCCACTTGGGACACCACATGGCCCCACCTTGGCTTTTGATTGGTTCTCCCGCGCTCTTCGTTATAAAAAATAAATTTTTACATTTATACTTTTATATAATAAGGTTCTGCTATGAAACACAAGACACTGACACAGTTCTTCCTTTCTTCTGCAAATTCCTCAAAACTCTAGGGATTCTCCTTCCCACGTATACCCACTATTTCTCATTTTCTCTTCCACATCATATACATATATATGGTGTGTGTGTGTGTGTGTATTAAATTTGAGTGTTTTAAGTTGCTTCTTTCACTTGAATTTTATTAAGAATGATTGGTAAGGCAGACATTTTTTTCATATGTTAGTTTTATTATTTGTGTGCAAATTACAACCCAAAGCAGCGGTTTCATCTTGTTCTGTTCACCAGTATATTATGATTTGTGTCTTCTTCACGTGAAATAGAGAAAAAGAAAAGTAAAGGGGAGGATTCAAAGATGTGTTTCCCACTAAGATTTTCAGTTGCAAAAATCACAAAACCATGCTTATGAAGAAATTTTTCTATGATTTCCTCTTGATCATGCTATTGAATGAAAGTTCTATCCTTGTAATATCACAGTTTTTCGTATAAAGTTTACTTTTTGTTACAATATGTTTTTATTTAAGCTCGGCACAGCAGGGAATTCAGCTGTGAAGCAGTTATAATAAGTATTTATCGTATAAGTTCAATTTTTCTTATTAATTTCATGAAAGGGTTTTTAAATCTAGACAAACACAAGCATAAAACACACACAGAAAGCATATTTTAAATTATAGTTTTAAAAGCAGAACAAAACTGTTGATGGAAAAGGATGATAAGTTTTATTTATTTTGTTTGTTTTTCTTATAATGATAAACCAAAAAACATTATTCATTACTTAACCTTTTTTGGGTTACAATAGTTATTGCTTAATGATACAGTTTACACCTTAAACCAATTTTGTTCTCTCTTTTCGTCAACTTTTACGGTTTTTTTATTCACCTTCACAACGTCTACATTTAAGAGCATTTAAACGGAATTTTTATAAGTTATTGCCTTTGTAGCTCATAATTTCACTATGCAGAATTTTGGTTCATATTTCAGTTGCAAATTTCTTCAACCGTGGAATAATGAAAACAATAATTCAGTATTAAAAGCCCAAAGCTTATGACCAATGATTCAGAAAATTATTAAGACTAATTATTTTAAATGGATTTCATTTCATATAGGAAATTCTTTGGTGGGAAGAGGTAGAACTGCTTGAAGTGAAAGAGATTGAAATTTGAAGCAGGGGAAGATGGATTATGTTAATGGACCAGGAAGGCACCATCTCTTTGTTCCAGGGCCAGTTAACATCCCTGAACAGGTTATTCGGGCTATGAACAGAAACAATGAGGATTACCGTTCTCCAGCAATTCCAGCTTTGACAAAAACACTGCTTGAGGATGTCAAGAAGATTTTCAAGACAACTACTGGAACCCCATTTCTCATCCCTACAACTGGTATGATCAAGCCAAATCTATCATTGAATTATGTTATAGTTTTAGTTTCATAAAATTAAGAGAAAAATGTTAATTAACATTCTAAGAGTTGAAGTTATTCGTCATGGATATAACTAAATAAGAGCTTTTGGAGTCGAAAATTTTTAGATAAAGTTTGGGTCATGTTCAAGTTACTCTCAATTTAAAAATTTATAGAATTCATCATGTGATTAAAACACAACTCATTTTATTTCCATTAATGGTTGGGTTATCTTGCACTTTCAAAAATTGTTAAGGATTGAAATACATCTTTTTCAAAGGTCATGGGGACAGTTGCATATGACCCAAACTTTGAGGAGCTAATTTGGTATATTTTTACTAACGATAAGAATAAAATGAGTTAGGTACCCTATCACATGATGGATTTTATCAACTTTTAATGAGCAAACTAAACGAGGGGCTATCCTGCAAATTTTGAATATGTTAAGGACTAAAATACACATTTTTAAAGATCAAGGATTAAGTTGCAAATTATCCAAACTCAGGGTGCTAATTTGCAATTTTCCTAAAATCAATTAGACCTTAACAATTAGGATAATGTTCACTTGAATAGTTATCATACATTGGTAACTTAGACGCTCAATCTACTCCTTAGATTATATACCCTTTTGGGACCATGATATGAAGATTAAATATTATTAAGTAAACGAAATTTGACTGAAGGATCATTGTATGATGTTCTGGTAGAATAGTGGTTTTATTGAGTTTATCTCTTTCTTGTTATTTAGTGTGTTTTAGAGGTTAAAGGCATTGAAGCTAAGGTGATCCAATTATAACAAATAATTTGTTATTCACATGGTTATAGTTTATTAGCTTTCTTGCTATGAATATCAAGTAATGTTTTTGCATTTGATTCAGGTACTGGTGCTTGGGAGAGTGCTCTCACAAACACATTGTCTCCTGGGGATAGAATTGTATCTTTTCTGATTGGTCAATTCAGCTTGCTTTGGATTGATCAGCAGCAACGCCTGAATTTTAATGTTGATGTTGTGGAAAGTGAATGGGGTCAGGGTGCTAAGCTTGACATTCTGGAATCAAAGATTGCTTCAGATACTGCACACACTATAAAGGCAATTTGCATTGTTCACAATGAGACTGCAACTGGTGTCACCAATAACTTAGCCAAAGTGAGACAAATTCTTGGTAAGCAAGTTATCTAATGGTCTTAAATCATACCTTTTATTACTCATTGAGGCTACACATTTGAATCCTTTATTCACTATGAACTGCCAGAGCCACAAAATCTTTTTGTCTTTAATCATTTGTAATCACCATCCTTTGAATTTTTAATGTTTCTTTTCATTGTCTTTATGAAATGATTCTCACACTGTTCTTTGAACACTCAGATTCCTACCACCACCCTGCCCTCCTTATTGTTGATGGAGTGTCTTCAATTTGTGCTTTGGATTTCCGAATGGATGAATGGGGAGTAGATGTGGCCATAACTGGTTCCCAGAAAGCTCTTTCCCTTCCCACAGGGATTGGTATGGTGGTTGCAAGCCCTAAAGCTATTGAGGCTTCAAAAACTGCTAGATCACTTAGAGTCTTCTTTGATTGGAAAGACTACCTTAAGTTCTACCAGTTAGGAACCTATTGGCCTTACACTCCTTCCATTCAACTTCTCTATGGTCTCAGAACAGCTCTTGATCTCATTTTTGAGGAAGGACTGGAAAATGTAATTGCAAGGCACAATCGTTTAGGCAATGCAACCAGGTGAGGCACAATTTCCTTGCTTAAAAATCATTTTTAAGGAATACAATATGTAAAAGAAATGTTAGTGTGTGACAAACTAGGAAGCATGGATATGACATAGGACACAGATATTATTGAAGTTTTACATCGACTATAGATATACTTAAATAAGAGCTTATAAAGGTTAAAGCAATTCTTACTTTACCAACTAGTTTTGGGATTGAGTTAGATTTAAGTCCATATTTAACATGGTACCAAAGACTATCTACACTGACTATAAATATGGCAAATGGAGTCATTATAGACATGATGAAGCATAAGAATTTTTATTGATATAAAGATTTAAAAAAATGAAAATATAAGTAAATCTAATATAAATACATATTCAACACGATACAACACAAATATGGTTACTGTTTTGAAGTATATGTACTTCCTAAGTGACAAATGAGTAAAGGTTTGTCAAAGTTGATAGTAGTTTTAACTTTTGGTTATATGTGTAAGACAACGATTCTGATAGGTCCTCACTGTGACAAATACAGGCTTGCTGTAGAAGCTTGGGGTTTGAAGAATTGCACCCAAAAGGAAGAGTGGTTCAGTGACACAGTAACTGCTGTTCTTGTTCCTTCTTACATTGATAGTACTGAAATAGTTAGAAGGGCATGGAAAAGATACAATTTGAGCTTAGGTCTTGGACTGAACAAAGTTGCTGGCAAGGTTTTCAGAATTGGACATCTTGGCAACTTGAATGAGGTAATGTTAATTTCCAGCATAATCATGGAACTAAACTGTTAGAAGACACAGGTTGCATTTGTTTGCAGCGGAAAAAATTTAGTGCTTATTTGGTTTAAAGTTGAGTATATTTAATTTTGATAAAATTGATTTTAAACTGTTAAATATGATTGAGATGAGTATATAAATTAATTTGAATTTTATATTTTTATTAAGTGTGAAATTATTTTTTTAACTGTAAACAAACAACTACTTAATGTGTCAAAATCAATCTTCAAATTAAAGTAATTATTGAATAATCAATATATACATAACATTTTTGTTAAACCTATGCAAAAGAAAATGCATTTATTAGGCAGGAAAAAGTTCTTAACTTATATCTAAAGACACATGTTAAAACAATCATAATTTTTTCTTTATTTTTCTTGGTTGTTATATATTAACCTTCAAAATTCATTCCATCCCGGTTTTGATGTACTTTTTGTCCAACTTCAATTTTGCAAACTTCACAGATATGATAGGAATGGCACCAAGGTTTAGTTCTTTCTAGCACACTAGATAATTTTAATATATCATGTAATATCAAATTGTAGTTGTGAATCCTTCATGTTACCACTGAGTTGGTAGGTGCCAACCTTTGATATGTTAATTCTTTGAATATTTTGCAGTTGCAACTCTTGGGTTGTCTTGCTGGTGTGGAGATGATACTCAAAGATGTGGGGTACCCTGTAAAGCTTGGAAGTGGAGTTGCTGCTGCCAGTGCATACTTACAGAACACTATCCCTCTTATCCCTTCCAGGATTTGAGTCACAACCCATTCTTGTCTTTACTTCTTTTTCTGCTCCTTCCTTCAGGTTCTATGTAAAATACATGTTATCCCCTTTTACACTCTTTTCTAGATGAACATATTCTCTACTTTCAGTTATAATGGATTGCTTCTTTCGTTGTCCTGTGTATCATAAATTATTGCATCTAATGACCTTAACTGTGTTATTTTATGGTCATCAAATTCATCATAAAATGTTTATGAGTACATATTCTTATTAAGTAAAATACTAAACACTCACTCCTTGCAGTAAAGATCAGGGTCATTGTAATTGTATATGGATTTATTATTGATCTCACCTTAATATAGATCTAGATACAATCTAGTGTCAGAAAAAAAATTTGTTAGCTATGGATGAGTATTACTCCTAAAATGTGTTCTACAACAAGGGTTGTTTGGAAGGAGATTTTTGGAGAAGGGAGGAGAGAACATGTTTTTTAATTTTAAATTAAAAAATTATATATTATTTACAATGGCAAGTACATTATTAATATGTTAATTTTTTATTAATATATTAATTTATATATATTTTATTTTTAAAAAATATTAATTTTAAATGTATTTATTTAAAATATAAATTTATATCCTCTCCTCTTCTTCAAAATTTCTTTTTCCAAACAATCCTTAAGAGATGCCAATTAAGTAGAGCAATAAAATTTATAGAGAACATGTATAAACATGGTTCAGTAGTTTTCATTTTTCAATATAATTTAAGTATGTTTGCAAGAAGCAAAAAAAAAATAAATAAAAGAAAGGTTTTAAAATGTTTTTAGTACTTCAAAATATCTTGAATTTTAATTTTAATTTCTATAAAATAATTTTTTTTAGTTTATATACTTTTAAAAATATATGATTTTGGATAAAAAATAACACGTGGCACAAAAATTAACATACAATAACATTTGAGTTTGATACATCATTATTTAATTATGATTAATTAAGGACCAACATTATTAATTTTATAAGGATCAAAACTAAATTTCAATACATTTAAAGGGATTAAAAACATATTTAACACTAAAATCAATTTTTGTAAAGTTAAATATGTTTAAACCGTACGTTTTTTATAAATTTATTTTGGTTCTTAGTCACTGTTAAATGATAAGATAACTAAGTTAAATATTATCACATGTTAATTTTAAACTACATGTTACTTTTTTCACTAAGTTACAACAAGATAAATTAAAATCAGCAATTAACTTTTAAAAATGTCATAAAACTAACAATAAAATAAATTTTATACAAAGATTAAAATCAAATTTCATTACATTTTCCAAAACATATTTAAGCTTTTGTTATCATTCTCAAAATAATATGAATATGTAGTCAGAATGTTTAGTCTAAGGGAAAGAAAGATATAGTACTATACGATGCTTGAAAAAACCAAACAAAAGCTGCCAACCTTTTGGTTATAATTTGATAAAGGGAAAGAAAAGGGTGGGCAGTTTCCTTGAAACATTTCTTGCTTGACATCATTTTTTAAGGATTGAAAAAATATAATTTGATTTCAATATATTTTCAACTTCTAAAAATTCATCAATTTTTTTGGGGTTTAGACACTATCTAAATTTTATTGGCTTATAATCCTTGATAATTATAAAACTTGTGTGCTTATAATCCTCAGTGAGTGACTAATAATATACTCTTTTGGTAATATAAAGACTAAAAGTAAACAAAATTTAAATATGAACAAATATATTTGAGCTAACAAAAAATTAAAGTGTCAAAGTTGCAATTAACCCTCAAGAAATTGGTTAGATATCAATATGACATAAGTGATATCAGGACTTGACAAAGTGAAATTTCTAACAGGGTGAAGACTAATGTCAATGCTGTACAAAATAAGAGTAGGAAGAGGGGAAACACAAAAGGAGAGCTTTGTTAATACAAGAAGATAGGATTAGAAAGCAAAGAACACATGAAGATATAAAATAACAAGGTATCAAAAACTTGTATATGGATAAACTATGAATAACAAATGGCTATATGTAGATATCATGAAGATTTACCCAAGTTCTTTTTTCTTGACCTTCAAGAAAGTGGGAAGTTTTTCTTACAAAGTGATGTCATGTTTAATAGGCAAGTTATTTGACTCAATTTGATAATGAATTAATAGTTATAAGAAAAGTGACCAAATATTTTACAATTTTTTTCTTTCTTATTAATAATGGTATTTCAATTATATTTTTTTATTTGACGGGCATTTTTAATGTAATTAAATTTATTTTTCCCCATGTAAATTACAGACAGTTACTCATAATATTATAATCCAAAATCATTTCTAAATATAATTTGAGATAATATATAAATTAAAAATAATGAAAGAGAAATCCCTACACTATGGATAGTATAGAATTTCTGCCTATTCCCTTATTACTTTAGGATTTTTATTGTTCTTTGACGCATTTGATTCACATTCTTTCCAATTGTGGCTATTCTACAAATTCATATCACAATTCTCACGGAATCCCCAAAAGCACTTTTTCTCTGTAAATATTCAAAGTGTTGTTCCCATCATTGGTTGTGGGGAATCTATTTTCCCACTCTCATTTTTTTTATTTGTACCTTCCTAAACTTTTTTTTTTTTTTACTTTTATGAATTCAATTTTAGAAGTGATTATTAATTATTTTCAAATCAAATTAAATTTTTGACGAATTTAATACATTTTAATGATGTGACTTTTAAAATATAATTATTAAAATTAAATTGCAGAAATAAAATGCCGGGGCGTAAAAAGAAAGGCCTTTAGGTTGCATTTGTTAGGCCTCTGCCTCACATGGTCCAATTGATATTAAAAAAAATATATATTTAGAGAAAAAAAACTCTTTTTTATTTATTGGATGATTGAACAAAGAAAAAAGGTGCATGTATTTTTTAATTTTTTATAAAATTAGTTTTTATGATACTTTAAAAATAAAGATGATATTTTATTTTTTTTATTTAAAATAATCATAATTATTAATAACATAGTGGAGTTCATAATTTATCTTAAGAAGATATAAATATATATTTCAACAATTATAATTATCCATTTAAACAAGATATAAGATATCATTAAGTACTCTGTTATAAAATTTATATTTCTCTTTTCTATTATTAAATCATCTAATAAATACATAAAAATGGTTTAAATAACGTAAATTAAAATATAATAACAAACTAAATACATCAAAGAACATTTCTGATATAAATGGGACGAGTAACCTCTATTTTCTCGAGAAGAGAGTCTTGAATGGGGCAATCTCTATCTTCAAATGAAAATTATCATCACTGCTCTTGATTACCATTTTTGCAGTTTTTCTTTTTACAACATTGGCAATTTAAATTTTTAAGGTGATCCTTTTGAAATTTTGATATCAAATCAAGTTTTAACGTTAGCAACAGAGAGAATCTGTAGTTCAAGGTTAAAAAGGATTGAGGAGGTAGTAGTATTTTTAAGAAAACAGAGTTGGAGTAGAATATATTAGATGATTATGACATAGTTTTGTGATTAAAATATTTTAATTATCAATATTAATTTTTATGGCATAAGTATTGAGATAAAATTTAATTTTTATTAAAATACACAATATATATATATATATATATATATATAATTGGGTAACATAAATTTACTATTTTTTTTAAAGAAACAATGTGAACAATTAACTAGATACACTTTTGGATGAATTTAAAGAAAACTTAAATCATAACATGTTAGCATACACATTCTGGAAAATATTTAATTATATTTTTTTAGTTAATTAAATTCTTTCTAACAAAATATTTAAGGGTTAAATTGAACTTTTCTCAACTTTGAATTAATTTTACTTTTGGATAATTTCTATCTAACATTTGGGTATTTATAATAGATTTGAGATAAAATAATTTTAAAACTAAAAAATTAATGAAAAATTAATAAAATTTAAAAGAAAATAACAGTGAGATGATGGTTTGAAGAGAGTGAGTTCTTATATATTTTTTTATTTTAGAAAAAAAATTAACATTTTAACCGGTGAGCTTTGAACAGAAGAAAATTTAATTAATTTAATTTATAAATATTTTAACTAGAAAATAAAAATGTGAGATTTTAAGTAAAATAAATAAATGAGACTAAATTCACTTATTTGGAAAAAGAGAGACTTAAGTTTGAAACATGACTTGTGATGAAAAAAAAAAACCTTAAAATGATTTATTTATTAAAAGCTTGAACGTGATTTTATGTTAAAAAATTATAATGTCTAATTTTTAACAAGTTTTAAGTGTTTTTTTTTATTTTAGTATTTAATAAAAAATTTGTTAAAAAGTAAAATAATAATAAATTATAATTTTATCTATATAAAGATGATTTAAGATTGAAAATAATATTTTTAATAAAAATAGTATATTTCTTTTAAAAAATTATGTTCATTTGTTTATTTTTGAAAAATACAGTTAGATAAATACACTCGCGATCATAATCATAAGAAAATATATAGTATGAAGTAAATATAATAAATAAAGTTATAATTATTTAAATATATATATATATATGTATATATAAACTATTCATAAAATATTAATATTAAATTTTCAAAATTTAGGTTTAACTTATTTAAATAATTGAACATAACTTTAAATTTAAATTTATTTATTTAATTAGATTAATAAGTTGAAACAAAAGATCAAATAATTTATAACCTAGTTTTAATAGTTTCATATAAAATATAATTGAAATCATCAACTAAGCACCAAAGAATATTTATTGAAGAGCTAAACTTTATGTGTTCTTTCCAACATTTTAATTTTAATCCATTCTCAAAACTAGTATATATTGAGGAGAGAATCTAGTCATTCTATTCATAGTTACTGATTTTTAGATGAATAATAAATCTAATTTTTGCTATAACAAATACATTGATTCTATTAGTGTTCCAGAGGCATTAGATTCCTCCAAAAAATTCTATGATATCCAACTTTTCTGCACTATCTAAATTTTTTTTTTAATTATTATATTTACTTTTCTCAAATTGACCATTAACTTGAATAAGCAATGAAATCCAACTTATACATAATAATTAAATTATTTTTTAATCTATAAAAGAAGTTTTTACTGCACTTCTATAATTTCAAAAAAGACAATTTATTAGAAAATAAATAAAAAGTTAAATTATATCACTAAAATATTAGGTTCTGACCGAGTTACAATTCATAAACTAGATGTCATAAAAGACACTAGACATCTTTCAAGTATTTGATAAGGTATTTTAGCTTACTAAAAATATATTTAATTATCTAAAAATTTTATTTAATAAAATTAATATTATTTTGTAAAATAACTAAAATTAACAATTATTAGATTTTTATTAAAGCTATTCATGTCATTTATTACCATTAAGTAAAAGTGATATTTATCATTATTTTTATGTCATAAATAATATATATATATATATATATAACCGTAGTCAAATTGGAGTAATTTTAATATTGATATTTTAAAAATTTTAAATTTAAAGAAATATATAATATACTTTTTTAATTTTTTGTTTACAACACAAATTTTAATTTAAAAATATTTACGTTGTATACAAAATTTCATAAATTAAAATAATGTCAATATGAGGGTAACTAATATCAAATCATGACCTTAAGTGGTCCAATTACACAGAACTGATAAATCTGTCAACTGACACATTGCACAACCCATACCATTATGCCATATGCTCATCTGTGAGAACTTGACATTAAAGGAAAAAGTAAATAACGTTAGTTCTTAATTAAATATTAAATAGGCCTTTTATATACAGATAGGGATGATCCAACCATAAAAGCAACCTAGCCTTTATTAATTGGTATGTAGAATTAGGAATAACTATTTTGTTCTTATAAATAGACTTCTCATCTTACTACTCATTTAATTAATAATTATTTATTCTTTAATCTCATTTTTCCTATTGCGTTCATTTGTGTGACAAATAAATAAAGATCAACCACTTTCGAATTCATTAGTGAAGTAATTAAATATATTTGACAAATGATTAATCAACTACCCCTTATCTCCTCATTGAATGGTCACTTCACTGATTAGTAGACTGAGAATTGGTTTAATGTCTGAGGATATTGTTAAAATTGCATGTATAGTTACATTTCTCCAACCAAATATTAACATGCCGTAGTGCCATTATTCCAAAACCTCACAGGAACTAAACCTCCAAACACTTCAGAATTTGAAAAAAGGAAGAAAGTGGTTTAGAAAATGAGGTACTATAAACAATGGAATTCCATATTAGACTTTAGACCACACTATTTTAGGATAAAGCAAGTCTCAAGGTTCATCCTTTAGTTCATGATATTCCAAAAGCACACCTAGAAAGAATCATCAAAACTAACTTAATTTATCTTTTTTTCTCTTTGCTAATATACTCTCTCTCTCTCTCTCTCTCTAAATCTACTCCAGCTTTAAGTTTTCTCTGCCATTTTTTGCTAAGTTTATTCAGCATTATTAGTACCACTATTGCTCCCTCTCCTGCTTGCTGTTGTGTTCTTCAATATCTGCAAAGTGCAATCACATACACTTGAATGACTAAGAAAGATTAAGCCAGACAAAATGACACACGAGTATGCAATTTATTTGGTAAAGCACAGAAGGTCCACTAAATAAGTACCCGAGTAGGATCTGGTATAAGAAAAGTTTCAAGCATATGAATCTCAGTATTTTTTTTTTTCCATGACATGAATCCCAGTATAACCCAAGACAGTGTCCGTAACCATATTTATTTGATGTCATATACATAAAGTCCTATCTAAAGTCTAAACTTATGATAAAATGAAGATCCCATTCGTTACTTTAAAAAAAAAGAAAAATAGGAACACTTTTTAGAGTACAAGTCAACAATAAATAAGAGCAAGTCATGATTTCATTTTAAAAGGTCTTTGTGTATGAATTTTGTTAAAAGCATAAGTTCACATAGTCCATCTAAAGAAAGAACAACATGATGGTTACGATGATTTAGAGGTGTATATATAATATTCCAATGATAATGATGATGATGATGACATGGTAACTAAATATGCAAAATTGGCATACTTGTCTCAGCATTTGATTCTCATTCTGCAAGGTGGAAAGTCTCTCTTTGAGCTCTGAATTCTTCTTCTCTAAGTCTTTGACTCTTGTTTCCAAATCATTCAAGTATGCCTTTTTCCTCTCCCTTGCTTGCTGAGCTGAAACTCTGTTCCTCAGTAGCCTATTTCCATTTTCATACCGTGTCAGTGAAACAAACAAATCACGAAATGTGATGAGCAAATCCCAGGAAAAGGGGCTTCAGTAGAGGCCAGGCCATATCAAGTTCACATACATACCTTTTTAGCCGCTTGCTTTCTTTGTCAGCTGGACTTCTCCCTCTCTTCTTCTGACCCTCACTCATCCCTTGAACACGTTCAGGACCTACAGTTGAAACATTGTCTGGCCGAGAGGCTGAAGTTCCGGCAGATTCACCTCCAATCTCCGGCACTCTTCTTATCTCCTCATCACTCTCAAGACCTGGAATATGCCAAATTCACTTAAAGTTCAAACCTCAGTAAATTATCTAATCCAATCGTGATAAACATTTTATTTGTTTATAGGGAAACAACACAACAGAAAAGAGAGGGTACATTAACTATTCTCTTTTGTGTTTACTTAGTGCTTTTTGAGGAAAAAAATTCCAAAGAAAAAAAAATCATATATAGTATAAAATACATAATAAGGAAACTTATAATACTAAAACTACTAATATATCAATTCTTAAGTGTTTAGATATTAAATAAGGATTTTTTTAAAATAGCTTAAATGCATATACTAAAGCTTTTTATGAAAATGTTCGTAACTTACAGAAAAAAGACACTTCCTTTTATTTCTAACCTAAAGGAATTGAATAAGAATTATGTTTTTTCCAATAACGTCTAAAACTCTTACAGGAGCTGTAAATAATAAAAAGATATTTTTATCTAAGAGTTCATAATAACCATAAAATGCAATATGTTGCCACCATTTCTGGACTTCTGGTTAACTCCATATTCCATACCTGGTTGCTTTTGATCAACATAGGGAAGTGAATGAACCTTCCCGGATTGACCCAAAGGACCTGATGTAGTTTGTACAGATTGAGTATCAGAAGTAGCACATGGAATCTCACCAGACATCTGATCATAAAAAGAGACAATTAGTTATATTAGTAGATTACAGTGAAACAATTGCAAAACAAGTGATATATACATAATTGCCTACTAGAAATAAAATTAACACTGTAATGCATAAGCAAGCATATCACAACATAAAAAATGAAAACATAGAGTAAGATCTTCAATGGTTTCATAAATTTCAAACTTAACTCAAGCTTTTCCTACTTTGAATCTGCGCAAGTTTGACAGATTGTGAGTTTACAAGTTCACACATTTTGGCTGGTACACTTGTCCCAATATGAGAATCTTAAAATCAGTTTAATGCATACCGGCTGCCCATTTGCTACATGAGGATTTGGTATTTGAGAATCATGCCCAGAAGATGAAGATAGGTCAGCATCTTCTTCCCATTGCAGCCCCGTCGAGGTAGTATTTCCTTGGCCATAGTTGACCTCATTCTCTAGATCTTCAGCATCACCTTCATCATCATCTCCCTCCACTTGAGCACTCTCTGATATCCAAATTCATCTATGTTATAGTAAATTTTAATGCGGTAAGGACCACAAAAAATAACTTGTATGGCACAAGCTAACCTGTGTGACTTTTGTATATAGTCTTGCATTGAGGACAAGATTGGCTTGCATTTTTCCGCTCATACTGATAACAAGAATGACAAAGTGGGAAGGCACACTCGTGGCAAGCAACGAAGATTTCACCAGTGGCTGTTAATCCAACAGTATCACCACATATTTGACAGATTTGACCATTCAAATTCTTTAAGGGTTTAGACTGCAGAGTAAAAAAATTATACAAGTCAGAATTAGAATCATATAAGCACAACTTAAGCCTATGCCGAATGCTTTCATACGCGATTATAAGTAAAAATGACAAGCCACACCCACAAAATTTAGAATGGCAAACAAGTTACAGATTCATCATAACCATTATTTTCGACAAAATTAGCAATGAAATCATGAAATGCATCACGATCAGACAATCAATTGCAGTTATTGACCAAATTTCATAAACATTACCAGAATGCAAACTACAATCACAGCTCTTCCAAGTGCCAATGGCTTGATCCAAAGACTTACTAGCTGGTCTACTTCAGTGACAAACTTCTAAATTCACACCTACTACATATATATTCAAATACACACACTAAATGAAGTAACAAATTCAAACTCGAGCATCAAACTCCCCCTCCTAAACACCATACCAGACTCAAATCATCAATAGGAAAGCATCAATCAAACTGGAAGCACACACCAACAATCAAACAATTCAAGATCCAACCACCCTGACACAACAGACATTTTCTACAAACAAATCAACTCACAAAAAAATTCCATTTAAATGACAAAGAGAAAAGTAAAATAACCCAACCCCAAAAAAGGGTACGAAAAAGAAGAAAAACAAAGGAACTCTCAAGTAATCTTCAAAAGGACTAAACCTTCCATCACCCATTATCATTGGAAGCATAAAAATTCAAACTTTGAAGTCAATCACACATAGTGAAAAATAAATAAATAAATCCCAGACCCAAAAAGAAAATAATAAATAAAAAAAAAAAGCATAGTTTTCACCAAAAGTCATATGAAGTGTAAACAAAAGATTATGTGAGAAACACCAACCCCACTATCAGAACCGTGCCTAACTCTAACAAGTTCGTTCCTTTCATGCGACCCAGTTACTATTCCACCACTCTGTTCCATCTCCTTCTCCAACTCTACTCTACTCTCTCTCTCTCTCTCTCCTCTCTTACTTCACTTGTTCCCGCTGCCATGTTCTTTGGTTCTATGAGAAGCTGTGACCGTTGGATCTGTTAAGATCTGACGGTGATAAAGTGATGATCGTGGAGCAACGTGAACCATGTCGAATTTGCTTAATCAAAGGCTGCTTTTGAAAGATCGTGGACGATTTTTCACCGTTAGATTAGTTTTTGCATCGGATGGATGAAGAAAACTGAATGGTGGACCACGGGCATGTGCTTGCTGTTGCGTTTCCTATCTTTCAGGAAAAGTAAAACCCTATCAGTAAATTTTCTCACTTTTCAATTAAAATGTTCCTCAGGAACAAGCAGTAATTATAAGCGTTTGTCCTTTTTTAAAAAAAAATAATATAATTTTTTAATGAATAATTAATAAAGTTAAAGAAATAAAAAAAATTCTTTCTAAGAGTAATTCAATTATATAGTATAATGTTTCCAAAGGATGAGGTACGTCTAATATTTATTTTAAAAATGACACGTCTCTTTGTTACTTTTAAAATTTATTTCATACATTTTATTTTACGCAATATATATTTTTATAATTTCAAGCTTTTCTAAACTATTTCTGTTTTATTTATTTTTAAAATTTTAAGTTAGAAATACTCGTTCATTGTGCTTTCTCTAACTCTCTTCTATAAGATTCTCTTAAAAAATTGTGACTCTTATCTCTTAATATAACATTTTTAAAAATATTTATTGTTTCTGTACATATTTTAATAAATTTAATTTTAAAATTTTATTTTGAACAAATTAATATACCAACTACTTTTAACAATTTTTTTATTTATGTAAAACGATTTTTAGTTTTGTTGAGATCGTTTCTAGTTTCATTTTCAATTGCAACATCACAAATTTCATTGATTCCACATTTGAGAGAAATAAGCTAAATTTAACCCCAAAATTAATCCAATTTTCTCGTTTCGGTGAATTTGGTCTCTTTGCATTGAATAGAAGTTGAAGTTTTGTGCAAACCACAAACTTTCCTAACAAATTAAATGCATATTGATTATCCCATTTTCTTTTATAGAAATAAAAATACATTTATCCAATAAAACTATGAAGTGTTCTAACGTATCCAACACGAATCAACCTAATTTCATGTTATTGGCTAAAAATAATTTTAAAAAAAGGATAAAATATGGGAAACTGAAGAAAATCAGGCATTTTCATTGTATGTAATTTTCGTCAAAATTCGTTTGGTACCATTTTAGATTTTCGATCAATAAATTTATGCAACACTCTACGGCTTTATTTTATATACAATTTAAAATTAAAAATACTGAAATATGAAATTTTGAGAGAAATTTAAAATTTGTCAATTGTAATTAAAAAAATAAAAATTTAAAAACTATCAATAACACATTTTTAATAAAATTAGTTAATTTGTTAGGATTCAAAAATCATCAACCAAATTTTTTAAATCAACTTATTTTATTCAAAAATTATCAATGACAATTTTTTAGTATTATATTTTCATGATTTTCTCTAAAATTTAATATTTCAGTGTATAATATTTTCAAATCCCACATTTAAATTAATTTCCCACAATTTACACTATATTTCTTTGTTTTAAACATGTTTACTTCATCTAGCGCTTTTTCTTACTTCTTTTCTACTTTTTAAAAAAGATTATATAAAATTATTATATAAATGGTATTTCTTTTTAGAGTAAGTAAAAAACAATTATTTATTTAATTCAGCTTTTTTAAAAAATAATAATAATCACTTGTAGGTGAAGGTTAATGTATCAACTTTATTATAGTTCTAACAGATACAATTCATCATGATCGAGCATTTAATAATTGTACGTTGTACTTTATAAACTTGAAATATGTATTTATTATAACTAATAATGATAAATGATGAGAACTGAACCAACCAAAATCAATGATCTCAAAATTTTTTGGATTGGTTTAGCTATAGCCATCGCTCAATTTTTATATGTAATTATATTATTAAACTTAACCTTAAAAAATTGATAATATTCTCGTTATATACATATTAAATTTAATATTAATAATAACAAACTTTAGCAATAATAATTTATTAAAATCATCAATAAAATTAATTTAAGTGTCAAGCGGTTTAATATTATTTAAATAAAGTTTTTAATTCAAATTTTTGTGTATACAAAAAATTTTAATGATAAATTTACCACCACTTTTAGATGGACGATTCAAGTAAGATTCAAAAATTCTCATAAATTTCATGTGAATTACATTGTACATTATTTTACTTTTTATAAATTATATTTGATGTTATGTACACTATTTTTATGTATCTTCTCTAATATAAATATCACATTTTTTTTATATTATAAATTCAACCTCACTCTCTTTGTAAATAAAAACTTTAAACTTTAATTTTGTTTCAATTGATACTTAAATTTATTCCATTTGTACTCATAAATATCTTGAATTTAATTTATTTTAATTGATTATTAAATTTTTTATTTTTTAAATAGACACCATAAAATTTTTTATTCATATTCATTCTTACACTTTATTTATTTTTTAAATAATCTTCTATAAATTAGTTTGGAAATATTAGTAACAAAAAATAAATTAAAAAAATTTATTTACTTTAAATTAATCATTCATTAATTTTTTTCTTAATTCATTTTTCTAAACATCAAATATAATAAATATTTTGAACAAAGAAAAATAATAAAAATAAAATCACTGTATATGTTGAGGATTCTTCTTTCTTTTGTTTATTTTTTAGTTTATCTTTCCTCTCTAGAACTATTATTATTATTATTATTATTATTATTATTATTATTATTATTATTATTATTATTGAATGGATAAAAAAAATTTGGTGAATAAATAATTTAAAGATCAATTGAAACCAAAACTAAAGTTTCAAAAAACTATGTATAAAACCAGTAAAGTTTATGGATTAATTAAAATGAAATTAAAATTTTGGATGTATACATGTAAGAAAAGACAAAATTTAATCATCAGGTAAGAAAATTAAAAGTTATAAATATCTATTTAAAAGAAGATAAAATTTAGAAATTTATTTTTTCTGAAAAAAAATTAAAATTTTTACCTTGATACAATTAAAAAAAATAAAAGACTTTGCTCTACTGTTAGAATATTTATCGTGTTGCAAATAAAATAAAATTTAATTTTGATGTATTATTAATATAATATTTTATTAGAATACATAATAAATTTCACTTTTTAATTAACCGATAAGTCTTCCGTTTCTTGTGCATATATTATTAAGTTAACATATTTTTAATTAAAAATAAAATATTATATATATTATTTTAATAAATGAAAAAATTAATTATTAATTATAAATATTTTTTATTTTAAATAAAAATAAATTAAACAGATAGAATTTTAATATTGAAATATAAATTGTGAAAATTTTAAATTTATATTAATACTAAATTGTATATATGTATGAAAGCTTTATGCATGAAAAACTCATAGCATAAAAGAAAAACAACATAAAAACGTCATTGTTTAAGATCATTTTTAAACATTTTAGTTTAAAGATTTTCATTCAAAAAATATAGAGATAGATTATTACAAAAATAATAATTTTTATTGACAGCTTTAAAAAAATAATAGTGTAAAAGATATTTATTTCATCTATGCATTTGAATTAAATTCATAAATAAAATAATGTGATCAGTATATGTACTACAAGAACTGCAAATTTTAGAAGCCTAACTTTATGAAAACGAACTTAATTTTTTTTTATTATTAAACTAATATGTACCGTGCAGTATACAGGATTTGAATATATAATTAAGTTTTACCATTTTTAATTAAAGTTGTTAATATAAATATAATAATAATAATAATACTTATATTATACCAAAGAATATTTTTATATCAATATAAGAATATTTTTTACTCACCTAAAAGAAGAATATTTTTTTTCTACTTATGATCATTACATGAAATAAAACATATTTTTATGACTTATTAACGATTGATACACTTTTAATTACTATTCATTTTGTAATCTTAGAACAAAAATAACAATTGAAAGATGACATGATATATAATTAAATTAGAATCATATTATATGTATATATACATAATTTTTTAATGTTTTTAAAATTTACAATTAAAATATGTAAGAAAATATGAATTAAATTAAATTGAAGTGTTGACGTAATCTTTTAAGTTACTATTATGTTCACAATATGATCAATTTATCTAAAAGGAGTCCATGTGTTGGAATTATACTGTGATTTTGAACTCTTTGGTCTTAGAAACATCACGTGATTTCTAACTCTGAAAAAAACACGAATTAAATTAAAATTATACTAATAATGTAATTAATTATCTTATCATTAAAATTATTGACTTGTATAATAACCACTTTAAAAGTAATACTTACAGTGATTTTTAATTAGTTCACCGTCTAAAAAGTTTTACACTAATGGTGCATTAAATCATTCAAATTATTTCATAAGGATCCATTGAAAAGAAGACTTGCTAATATAAATTTATTTGGCCCCAACTTGTCTTAAAATTGATAAATTGCAATACATTAGAAATTATAGGCAAAAGCCAATACTTTTATTATACTGTTAATTATTGGTTATTGTTTTCTAGTATAATCACTTACAACAATTGGACTTCGCACATTGTGGGTACCATCAGACCATACCAATGATGAGGTGATCACAGTTTGATTTGGTATCTTACCAGTGATTGTAACAACAAATGTCTGCATATACAATTGCCAATTAAATTTATATTAGCAAGTTTTCTTGAAGCTAATACAATGTATTTGTCATTATTTGATCTCCTCATCAATTTGATAATCTACATATACGAATCCAAATCATTCAAATTATTTCATAACGATCCATTGAAAAGAAAACTTGCTAATATAAATTTAATTGGCCCCAACTTGTCTTAAAATTGATAAATTGCAATACATTAGAAATTATGGGCAAAAGCCAATACTTTTATTAGACTGTTAATCAGTGGTTATTGTTTTCTAGGATAATCACTTACAACAATTGGACTTCGCACATTGTGGGTACCATCAGACCATACCAATGATGAGGTGATCACAGTTTGATTTAGTATCTTACCAGTGATTGTAACAACAAATGTCTGCTTCTCATTCAATGATTTGAAAGACAGAATCTCTGGTGCCACTGTGATGTTAATTTGTGGTTTTTGTATGATAATTGCCTTGTAAATTGAGTTAGGTAACCCAACATTTGTGACTGTTCTAGTAAGTCTAACATTGAAAGGTTCCAAAGGCTTAACTTTCACTCCAAGTGCAGGATAATTCAGATTTCTTACCAAGGATGCATCAGGGGCACCAGGGCAAGCGAAATTTTCACCAGAAATAGCTTTTATTCTTTTACTGATATAACCCAAGTTGCATAACATTAGTATATAATCCTCCTTACCAATGTCATAAACAAGTCCTGGATTAACAGCTTGAATAGGATTGACATGTCCTGAACCGTAAGCAAATTCACCAACATGATCCTTAGTACCATTCAAGGGTTGTGCTGAAGTCATAATTGCTGATTTGATAGCTGCTGGTGACCAATCCAAGTGAAATGTTTTCAAATATGCAGCTATTCCAGCAACATGAGGACATGACATAGATGTTCCAGATATTATGTTATATTGCACAGATCTATTGTCCTTGAGAGTAGCAATTGGTGAATATGCAGCCAATATTTCCACTCCTGGGGCCGTGACATCAGGTTTAAGGATTTCAGGAACTATGGCATTTGGTCCACGAGAAGAAAAATCAGCCATAATAGGGGCAGTGTGGTCTACAATTGTCTCACCCTTTAGTATTTCAAGTTTTGGATCTCTTGTTGAACTTTTGTAGGACTCCACAAGAGCATAGTCATCGGAATTCAATCCTACAGAAGGTACTGGAGTAACATAGACTATATCATTTTCACTAGACAACTTAATGATTGCACCAATTGCCCCATTATCATAAGCTACAAAGGCTCCGTTAGTGTTCTTGACGCATAGAACCACTTTTCCTTTCACCAAATCACTATCTAAACAATAACAATCATCAGCTATTAATTTTTCACACGTTTTTGAACCACCATTTTGTTTAGCAATTGGTGATTTTGTTCCATTTGACATCACAGTATTAATGGATTTTCCTGTTAGTGTTTTCCCATTTCCAAGAATTACCTTGCTAATGAATTGGCGATCTATGGTGCTTGCTCCAACAGATAGTATCCATGGTGCTACACTTTGAATGCCTCCAATATCAGGGCCATCATTGCCTGCAGAATTCACAGTGAGTACCCCTTTTTGCATGGCATGAAAGGAACCAATTGCAATACCATCTTCATCAAAATTAAGTGCAAAAAACCCTCCTATTGAAATGGAAATGATGTCAACACCATCAGCTATAGCATCATCAAAAGCAGCCAAGATATCAGCAACTTGACAACCGTTCTCATTACATACTTTATATGCAGCAACTCTTGCCAATGGAACACCCCCTCTTGCAATGCCTTGTGCAATTCCATAAAAGCTCACATTGTGAACATTGTTTCCAGCTGCTGTGGATGCTGTGTGGGTTCCATGGCCATTTGTGTCTCTTGCAGAATCATCTGCATAAAACCTTGCTCCAATGATCTTCTTGTTGCAAGTGAAGTTCTTGCCACCAGCACAAGTCCCTTTCCATTTCTTGGGAATGGGACCAAAACCTTTATCACTAAAACTCCCTGATTCTGGCCAGATTCCAGTGTCAAGCACACCAATAACTGAATCACTCTCAGCTGTTTGGCTTTGTTTGGTTGATTGAGGAAGTCCAATGAAGTCCCAAGACCTTGTTGTGTGGAGTTGAAGAGTTCTGCTTGGGAAAACTGAGACCACGCCTTCCATTTGACTTAGTTTTTCCCTTTGTTGATCAGTTAGCATTGCAGCAAATCCATTGAAACTTCTCTTGTAACTATGGATTATGGAATTTGTTGCTTTGATTTCATCATCAACAACTTGTTGGAGCATATTTATATGATGAGAGGTTGGAGAGTATGGACTCTTAGGGAGTGAGCCCATATATACAATATGAAGTTTTGGAATTTCATCAACAGCCTCACATGATAGGGATAATATGCATGCAAGGATGAAATAAACACAAGAGACATAGATGAGAGTAGAAGTAGGCGTGGCCATTGTTGGTTGTCAAATGATGGAACCGAATGTTACATTATATATAGGAGTGCCCATTTAGATGGGTGCATATATGTTTGTTTATCTTATGTTTCCATAAAACTCGTGTTTTAAAATATTTCTTTTTCTAAGATTCATGCATTGCATAAACTTAAAACGAATCAAAATCTTAAAAACAATATGTAATAGAATATTAATGAATTTTTTACTAAAATATTTAAAATATATTATTAAATATCAATATTCTTAATTTAAAAAATAAAAATATTAATTAGCAGATACATAATTTGAAGAATAACTATTTTTCAAAGAAATATAAACACATTGTAATATTCGTCTCTCTTTATTAGTAATTATTTTCTTTATCTTTTACTATTCTAATAATTATAATTAAAATGAGCTTTTATTATTTGATATTATAAATATTGAAATAGATGATAAAAATATTAATATTTTTTTAATATGTATTCGAAGGATACAAATTGAGAAATCAATAAATAGCAAATTTTTATTAAAAATTGAAACATTTCAAGTTATTAATATATTGGATCTAATTATGTTTTATGATTTTTAATAAAATTTTATCATACATAAATTTTTGTTGTGTGCTATTTGACACACATTAGAAAAAATAAAATACTAATTTATTGTCTATATTAACTAATTATTAATATATACTATCTTCAATCATATTTGTACCAATTTTTTTATCTTAAATATAAAATATAAAGACTATTATATATATATATATATTTATTAATTATTAAGTTCTTTCTATGTCTTTAATTATTATAAGATTTATATTAATGAGGTACTCCTCCTTTACCATAAAGATGGATACATTCATTTAATATACACTGCACCAATTTAACTATTTAATACTATAAATATTTATTATAAATAAAATTATAAATAATATTATGTAAAATGATTTTTCGAATGTGTGTTAAGGACATTTGTTAAGAAGCATTAAATATATCTTATTAAATATTTCTTTTTTGTTGATATCTTATTAAATATTTTAACTTAACATTAAAAATATATATTAAATGCTTGTTATAAATTTGAGATAATGAATATTTTTTAAAATTCTACTTTTAAATTGTTAAGATACTAAATGCTAAAAATATTTATAATAACAAACGTCAGCAATTATCAATGGGATCGCATGAAGTCCATGTGGACTACAGTTTTGTATTGTCTTACTTTTTTTTTTTTTTTTGCTAAACATCGGGGCTAATAGCCTAAAAAATAAAACAGACTAGGAATAGGCCCTACTAGTCTAGCTCTCACAAGCATCTAAACAAAGAAAAGAGCGCAACACAAGAGGAAAAATATCAAAATAAGACAAAGGTAAAGAATTTTAAAGGCCTAGTTTGGCTAATCTATCGACATCAGAGTTAGCTTCCCTAAACATATGGGTAAATCTAATTAATCTAATTGGTTTGAGAAAATCCCTAATGTTATTAATCAATCCAATTAGAGGATGATTAGGATGTTGGACATGTAAAATTAGAGACAAGGCTGCTTTGTAATCACTTTCCACCCATATAGAATGAATATCTTTCAAAGAAGGTAATTGAAGCCCCAAAAATAGACCCCAAAGCTTAGCAACAAGAGGAGTACATCTATTTAATTTGCTGCAAAAAACACATATGAATTTGCCACTACTGTCAGGAATCACTCCCACAAGTAGCGTCATCAGAATGGAAAAAAACAACCCCATTCATGTTGAGCTTCAACTGGCAGGAGAGGAATCCATTTAACACGCACTTGGTCCTTAGCAACTCTAGCTAGAAGTTTGATCACTCCCTTGTGACAATTCAACCAAAAATCAAAACCACACAAAATTTTATAAATGATCTTATTAGGAGAAGAAGAAAGAGGTTGGAAAATAAATGAATTTCTATCTTTGCATAAATGCCAAATAATTGTACCAAATAGACTAGTCCAATAAAAAAATTTGCTAATACTAAAATTAGTCAAATTCAGAAGCAACCAGTTTGTAATCCTCAAGCTATGAAATTGGACCTATTGGTGAGGAAAAATAAAATGCTCCCAAACTTGCTTAGCAAAAAAACAATCTCTGAGCACATGCATGATGGATTTGAGAGCTTCTCTACACATAGAATGTAAGGGAAAATCAGTCATATGCCTATAATACCTTTCCTCATTAGTAAGCAATTTACCATGAGCCAATTTTCAAAGGAAAAACATAATTTTGGAGGGCACATGCATATGTATTGTCTTACTTTTTACAAATCATATTCGATGTCATGTACATTAATTTTCTATTCAAACTATATTGTATAAAAGGTTATTGGTTTTATTATTTAAATATTAAAAAATTGATGTCATAGATAATGTTATATAAATTATTTCTATCCTTTATTTATTTTTTATTTTCTTAGATACACATTTTCAAAATATATTCCAAGATTAAAAGGGACAATTTTTTTGTCATGTCTCATATAAAGTTCAAAAAATATTTTCCTAAATTTATAATCATAAAAAATATCAAACAAATACCCCTCTTGCATATTTTCTAAATTATTGCTTTATTTTGCAACACAATAGTAAATTGAAATAAGTAATAATTATAAAATTTTTAGGATTGAAATAAAAATAAAATAAAATTTGATCATATTGTTTATTAAAATATGTATAACATGCATGATTGCACCAAATGATTGCACAAAAATCTACAGTTTAGAGAATAAGAAAAAAGACCAAAAAAAAAAAACACTAAAAGCATTTTGTTTGCAATTTTTAAAAGAGTTTTTTCTTTTTAAAAACTAAAAATACATGTATGTAATAAAATTTATTATATAAAACTAATATTTTTTGTTGAAGATATTTAGGAATAATACATGCAATACTAATTTATTACATAAATATTTTCATTTTTATTTTTTGAATATTTTTAAATAATCATGAAATCGGGAAAGGTCAAAAAATGAAAAGTAAAAAAATCTTAGTAAATCAAGTGAAAGCAAAATAAATGATGTAATAAATTTTTTTAAAAAAAATACAGAAAAAATGCTATGTGACAACTAAATTTGAAATTTTTTTTTAAAGTATTGCGAAGAACTTTACTAGATATGTACATCTATTAGTAGGATTGCCATCATATAGAACTTCAAAGCATAAATAAGGAGAGGAAATTACACTTCTCAACGTAACATACTAAACAATAGTTTTTTTTTTTTAGGCACACCACAGCTCTCCATCATGATAAAAATAGCTGTGTTTTAGAAGAACATAGATTAATTCATCCGTCATCTTAAGATTTTATCTTAATCATGTGGTGTACAATGTATTTGTCATTATTTGATCTCCTCATCAATTTGATAATCTACATATACGAATCCAAATCATTCAAATTATTTCATAACGATCCATTGAAAAGAAAACTTGCTAATATAAATTTAGTTGGCCCCAACTTGTCTTAAAATTGATAAATTGCAATACATTAGAAATTATGGGCAAAAGCCAATACTTTTATTAGACTGTTAATCATTGGTTATTGTTTTCTAGGATAATCACTTACAACAATTGGACTTCGCACATTGTGGGTACCATCAGACCATACCAATGATGAGGTGATCACAGTTTGATTTGGTATCTTACCAGTGATTGTAACAACAAATGTCTGCTTCTCATTCAATGATTTGAAAGACAGAATCTCTGGTGCCACTGTGATGTTAATTTGTGGTTTTTGTATGATAATTGCCTTGTAAATTGAGTTAGGTAACCCAACATTTGTGACTGTTCTAGTAAGTCTAACATTGAAAGGTTCCAAAGGCTTAACTTTCACTCCAAGTGCAGGATAATTCAGATTTCTTACCAAGGATGCATCAGGGGCACCAGGGCAAGCGAAATTTTCACCAGAAATAGCTTTTATTCTTTTACTGATATAACCCAAGTTGCATAACATTAGTATATAATCCTCCTTACCAATGTCATAAACAAGTCCTGGATTAACAGCTTGAATAGGATTGACATGTCCTGAACCGTAAGCAAATTCACCAACAAGATCCTTAGTACCATTCAAGGGTTGTGCTGAAGTCATAATTGCTGATTTGATAGCTGCTGGTGACCAATCCAAGTGAAATGTTTTCAAATATGCAGCTATTCCAGCAACATGAGGACATGACATAGATGTTCCAGATAGTATGTTATATTGCACAGATCTATTGTCCTTGAGAGTACCTATACTTGAGTATGAAGCTGAAGCAATTGGTGAGTATGCAGCCAATATTTCCACTCCTGGGGCCGTGACATCAGGCTTAAGGATTTCAGGAACTATGGCATTTGGTCCACGAGAAGAAAAATCAGCCATAATAGGGGCAGTGTGGTCTACAATTGTCTCACCCTTTAGTATTTCAAGTTTTGGATCTCTTGTTGAACTTTTGTAGAACTTCACAAGAGCATAATCATGGGAATTCAATCCTACAGAAGGTACTGGAGTAACAAAGACTATATCATTTTCACTAGACAACTTAATGATTGCACCAAATGCCCCTTTAGCATAAGCTACAAAGGCTCCGTTAGTGTTATTGCCGCATAGAACTACTTTTCCTTTCACCAAATCACTATCTAAACAATTACAGTCATAAGCTGTTAATTTTTCACACTTTTTTGAACCACCATTTTGTTTAGCAATTGGTGATTTTGTTCCATTTGACATCACAGTATTAATGGATTTTCCTGTTAGCGTTTTCCCATTTCCAAGAATTACCTTGCTAATGAATTGGCGATCGATGGTGCTTGCTCCAACAGATAGTATCCATGGTGCTACACTTTGAATGCCTCCAATATTAGGGCCTTTATTGCCTGCAGAATGCACAGTGAGTACCCCTTTTGCCATGGCATGAAAGGAACCAATTGCAATACCATCTACATCAAAATTAAGTGCAAAAAACCCTCCTATTGAAATGGAAATGATGTCAACACCATCAGCTATAGCATCATCAAAAGCTGCCAAGACATCAGCAACTCGACAACCGATCTCATTACATACTTTATATGCAGCAACTCTTGCCAATGGAACACCCCCTCTTGCAATGCCTTGTGCAATTCCATAAAGGCTCACATTGTGAACATTGTTTCCGGCTGCTGTTGATGCTGTGTGGGTTCCATGGCCATATGTGTCTCTTGCAGAATCATCTATATAAAACCTTGCTCCAATGATCTTCTTGTTGCAAGCGAAGTTCTTGCCACCAGCACAAGTCCCTTTCCATTTCTTGGGAATGGGACCAAAACCTTTATCACTAAAACTCTCTGATTCTGGCCAGATTCCAGTGTCAAGCACACCAATAACTGAATCACTCTCAGCTATTTGGCTTTGTTTGGTTGATGGAGGAAGTCCAATGAAGTCCCAAGACCTTGTTGTGTGGAGTTGAAGAGTTCTGCTTGGGAAAACTGAGACCACACCTTCCATTTGACTTAGTTTTTCCCTTTGTTGATCAGTTAGCATTGCAGCAAATCCATTGAAACTTCTCTTGTAACTATGGATTATGGAATTTGTTGCTTTGATTTCATCATCAACAACTTGTTGGAGCATATTTATATGATGAGAGGTTGGAGAGTATGGACTCTTAGGGAGTGAGCCCATATATACAATATGAAGTTTTGGAATTTCATCAACAGCCTCACATGATAGGGATAATATGCATGCAAGGATGAAATAAACACAAGAGAAATAGATGAGAGTAGAAGTAGGCGGTGCCATTGTTGGTTGTCAAATGATGGGACTCAATGATATATTATATGCATACCCGGTTTTAACGATAGTTTAGATGTGCAATCGCTTAGGCCCAAACTTAAAAGAGGGCCCAAAGTAAAAATCGTGTCATACTTTCACTTAAAAAAGAATTTCAACTCTTATAGTTTGTAGCTAAAAAAATTAAAATGAACTTTTAATTCTTTGCATCTCACTTGTTATAAACATTCGACTCATTGACTTCTGTAAACTCAAAATTTCATTTAATTCTAAAATTTTACTATTCTTAACATTAATGCTCATAGAGAATTTTAGTTTTCTCCAAAAAATTAAACAATTATTAAGTTTGTCAAATCTGCAGATTATTATCTAAATATTTTAATCACTTATAGAATTTATTTTACAGTCCCAAAGATTATATCATCAACTGAAAGAAATTTTTTAGAGTTAAAGTTAATCAAAACCTACCTAAAGTCATTAATGTCAGAAGAATCGTTGAATGGTCTCACAATTTTATCAATCAATAAAGAATTTTTTAAAAATATTAATGTTAATATTATCATTAATGATTTTGCATCTCAAAATACTTGTAGAACCTATTTTTTTATGATTTTTTATATTTTTATAGTTAATTATAACATAGAAGTTGTTTAAATAAAAAATATTTTTTATAATTTTATTAGAAAAAATTATAACCACTTAAAAATGTATTATTTTAATAAAATTATTAATATATGCTTTTATTTTATTTATTATATTTTATAATTTTTTTAAAAGGCTCTGATTATATATAGGAGTGCCCATTTAGGTGTGTACATATATGTATATCTAATGTTTCCATAAAATTCTTGTATTAAAATATTTCTTTTTCTAAAGATTCATGCATTGCTTTACTATTTTTTTTATATTTTATCTTTTTCATAATAGTGATCATCAAATGAGAGGTTAGTGGGACTCTTTCAATATTTTAACATATTACTACATTCTTAATATTAAAAAAAATCATTAATACCTCTTGTTCCATTTATAAGAAATAATTATAAATATGTTTTTGTCCTAATTATAAAATTAATTTTTTTAATGTATCCAAGGACACATGTTAAAAATTAAAAATTAAAAATATTTATTAATTTAAATTCATAAATAAATTTTAATGCAATTTTTTTATAGCAATTTCAAATATTTAATATAATATAATCAATATTTTTAACATATTCCATTATTAGACATATACTAGAAAATAGACTTATCAAAATGGTTCAAGCTCACATCTTACGTATCATATTTTTTTTTTTAAATTTAGCAAAAAAATATTTTTAAATATAAATTTTTTAAAGGAATAAAAATATTATTTATTAAATTATATTAAAATTTATCATAAAAAATTATCAAATATAATTAACATTGAAGAATATTATAAAATAAAAGTTAATTTAAAATTTACATTTCTTTCATTTTTTTAATTAAATTTAATATGATTTGTTAATCATTTATGATTTTAATTAAGAATTATTTATAATTTTTTTAACTATATAATAATTAAATAATCAAATAGCATTTTATAAAAAATATTAAAATAATAATAATTAATTTAAATTAAATGAATGAACAACTGTCCAATTTTAATAATTATTTTAGTAAACTCAATTCATTCTAATTTTTGTTATTTTTAATAATTTTTAATAATTATAGATTTATTATAATTTAGATTTATATATGATATAACTATTTTTAATATAAATATAAATATGTATAATCTTTAATAATTATTTTTTATAAAATTAAACGTTTGTTGTAACATATTTCAAGTAAGTTTCTCTTTTCTTTTTTTTTAAGTTTTATACTTTGTAATACCAGAGAAATCTTAATTTTTAGGACAAAACTTTCTATAAAAATTATTGTACCTCTCTTTTAGATCTTACAAAGAATGTGATTTTACAATTTATTTCTAGGTAAAGGGAGTTTATCTATACCCTAAGTCCTATTTTTATATTTTAATTTGAAAAATTCAAAATACCCTATTTTGAATAATAGATTTAAAGTATTTTATTGAAAGTATAATATTAAAAAATAAATTTTTGGCATGAAAAACATGTAGTTTAATTTAAGAATCACCTAAAATAGAATTTTATAGTAACAGTTACGAGCAAACAATGTCTTAAGAAATTTTATGAGTTGGCTATTGATTATTATCTATGTGAATAATATATGCATTGGAGAATGAAATTAAGAATTACTAAATTTTAGGATAAACAATTTTATTAAGACCGATAGAATGTGTATGTTAAACTGCTGGTTTAAGTCTGAAGGTGTCTGATCTTCAGCAAATTTTATTGATCTATATAATATAAAATTGATTGATGATTTATTTATATTAGAATGACATGCTACGGTGATTTTGGATCTTTTTTGAAAGTTAATACTTGTTTTAAATGGCTAAATTCCTGTTATGATAAAAGAGAATTAATATAAACGATTAATAAGAAATGTATAACTATTGTTAAATGATGAAATGTATTTTATTATGTATATGTGAATTAGACTAAGTTTGTATGTGTGAAATCTTATACATGTTTTATTTAATCGAATAATGAGGAAGAAATGAAGAGAAAAATACATTATTAGTGAATGTCATAAGAAATGCAGAAAAAGTGTTATGAGAAATGCTGAAAAAGTGAATGTTATGAGAAATGTTGAAAATATATATAAATAGTTACAGAGATATATTGGAAGTATGGAAGAAAGAAATGATTTTGAAAATCTGAGAAAAATGAGGATGATAAATGTTTTTTTTATTACACACAATCAATTAGATTAAAAGCACCATAGACATTATACTTATTTCTTGACCTAAACTTCTTACCACACTTTTGCTAAAAAAAGCCAAGTTAGCCTACGTTATATCCATTTTGCAATAGTTAACCAACAATTATTTATACTTATGGAAGACCTCAAGAGATCCTAAAAGTAATAATTGTGAAATTGTGATATAATATAGTAATTGTATGTGCTTATAATATATGTGTTGTAACATATTAATTGAAGTTGCTATAATATATGTGTTGAAATATATTGACGGGTGTGATTAGGATATATGTATTGTGACATATTGATTGATGTGATATAATATATGTATTATGATATACAGATTGGTGTAAAAATATATATTATAAATATTACAAATGTAATTGATTTAGTATGTGCTTTGTTGTAAAATTTCTTAGTATAATTCATGAGTTATTATTAACGAATATATTATATACTTTGTTAGATAGTATTTTCTGTGTTATTCTATTCTATCAAATAAGGAATTTAGTGAAACAGAAATACTTATCCTTACTAATTATTTTCAAGAAATAGATTTCAAAGAAAATTGAAGAAGATTGGCCTAATTTAGAATCATATTATTTTAAGAAATTTAGTTAGGCGAAAATAAGGGATGACTCTCTCAGTGTTTAGATTATTTTGAAGAATTGTAATTTTTTTTTATTAATTTTATATTTTGAGTTAACAAGGTTATGTAATTATTTTAATGTCAATTTTAAAATTTATTATACTTCAGTATTCTATTGTAAATGGTAATTTAAAGTATACATATAATGTTGATAGTTAGTCATTTTAATCATAACTTACATTCATTTTAGATAGAAACTTACTATGTTGGAAAGTAATATTGTTTATTTTTCCAAATTTATATTTGTTTAAGAATTAAGTAAATTGTGAAGATGTAAATTTCAACTTTACTCTATTTATAAATTTAAAATTTTAGAATCATTTCTTTAAATTTATTTATGACTTTAATTTCTTCTTAAATTTTGAACAATGGAAAGTTATGTGAATTTTTTTTATCACTTAAGTTATAAATATAAAAAAAAATTACCTTATTTTTCTTTTTTGATATGAATTATTTTTTATATATTGCATAAGAAATTAAGAATGTTATAAATTTCATCATTTACAAAACAACCCCAGCCTTGAGAAAACTAAGGTGAGACCAACATGGAATTTTTCCAAAGTTGGAACTCTCTATAGGATTTCTTAATACCTAAATTATTATTAAGGCTGAAGTTGTATTTATGGTTCAAGACTTGAGCCTTCAAATATGATGGATTAGTGATTTAACCTCCAATAAAGTTTCATTAAATAAGTTTTATCAAGCATATGCAAATCTGTAAACTCCAATCCACCCTTAGTTTTAAGTTTACAAATGTGTTGTCATCTAACAAGATGTACTCACTCTGATCCTTTTTATAAGAACTGAAAGATTAAATCACCAAGATTAAGAAAAACAATCAATTCTATTATGTTTTTTATAAATATAAATTTTATTCTAAAAATATCTACGATATTAAATGGTGTAATTAGTAATTTATATATTTAATTATACTAATAAAAGAAGGGTATTAAAGAAATTTATCATTTATTTTTTATAATAAAAATCAAGAAAATGTTCCATTTTATTTTTTATAAAAAAGACTGGAAAGAGTATTTTTTATTGACCAAAGGAACCCAGATAAATTTCTTGCAAATACTATTTATTTAATTGCTAATAGAAGAGGGATATCTAAGTTTTAATACTCATTAAGCAAGATTGAGGTAAAATAATCCTACCATCTAATGAAAGTGAATCTATTTTTCATAAAGACAATATTTGCCTAATTTTGTGAATAAGGAAAGAGAATTGACTTTAGAGAATTTATAATGAGAAATGGAATATCAAAATAATTCTCAAAATGATTCACATGATTAATATTTAAAAAACAACTGATAAACTAACTAAGAAATATATTAGCATTTTTAGAGAAAAATAAAAATGACTTACCATAATTAATTTTAAGGCCAAAAGCTAGGCAAAACTCAAGCAAGCCCTTATTAATAATGTTAGCCTTGTTGATGTTTGCTTTAGCCTTGAGATTCAAAGGAGAGAGGGGTCCATTCTTCCTTCATGATTTTATCTTTGATAAGGTAAGATAAATTTTTCATGCATAATACAAATAGATAAGGAGAGATGAGATTTTCATGGCAGATATCCCCTAGGAGGAGAAAATAATTCAATTAAATTATTATCCTAATTAATGAACATTGAAGGGAATAAAATACACTGATGTAACAATATAAAATATATTAATTTAAAAAATTTAATAGTAATATATTATAAAATACAGAAATATATGTGATAAAATAAAAATTTTAATCTTTATTAAATGAAGCATAAATTATCAAAATAATATATATATATATATATATATATAAACAACGTTAAAAGCTTAAATATAGGTTTATTCAGTACTTTTTAATTTATTTTATAAGTAAAATATTATTTAATAGCAATATGAATATAGTAATCTAGATATTTTTATATAAATATATTAAAAATTAATTATTTGAAATAAGTTTTAAATATGTAATTCTATTTTTTTCTTTTAATGAATGTTAACGTTGTTTCTTTCAACGACTAACCAAATTTAAAAAAAAAAACTAAAATAAATAATAATCTAAGAGGTATAATAATAATAATAATAATAATAATAATAATAATTTTTTAATTAATATAAATCATTTAATTTTAAAAGATTGATATCTGAAAACTATAAATTACTCGTCAATTAAAAACTAAATTTTAATCTTTTAATATTTTAAAGATTAAATCTTAATAAAAAAATTTATTATATTTACAAGAAAGAAAACTATATTAAATCTTAAATGAATGTGTGCCTACCATTTACCACATGAAAAACTGTTAAACTGGCGAGGACTTCTCCTGTGCTCTCTCGGTTGAAACGGCGTCGTTGAAATTCCAGAAATCAGTCTTTAATGTAAATAAAAAATGGGTTACTTTTATAAGTATGCGATACTTAGTTCTAACCCTAATCAAAGGGTTTTTTACTTTTTTTATTTTGTTTGTTTGTTTGGGATCGCTCTAACTGAGCAGCGAGGCGAGTGTAACAATTGCAAATGGGTGCGGCGGAGAACACCACACGAACAGGTCCTCCCCCAACGACACCGGATGACATCGAACTCCTGCTCGGGGTTGATATTAAATCGCTTAATTCCTCAGATTATCATTTTTTATTCCATTTTAGATATTGGAAGAACTAAAATAAAAAAATGTGATATTTTTAGCTAATGATTAATTAGATGAAATGACAGCTAGTTATTGTTGGTATTGAAATGTTTGTGTTTTGACAGTCTGCAAGATTTGGTGTCCTAGATGATGTTAAGAGCTTAGCAGGTATTGGTGTTTGTCTTGATTCCAAGGATGAACTAGGAAGAACAGGTATATATTACAGCTCGTGTAACTATGGAATTAACTCACTGGAATTTAAGGTTCGGTAGTGTTTTTTACAGTAAAGGTGGAGTTTGTTAGAATGCATATTTAGTTTGGTGTCTACTAGTTTTTTTTTCCAGTTAGATTCAGTCTGAATAAAAATAGTATTCCAGTGATTGTGTGAAATTCATGTTATAATTAGGGTGAATCAAAGGGCCACAACCTTTGATTTCATGCTTATACATCTTGAATTAATCAATCGGCTAGAGAAAAGTATATGTTGAATGGTTGCATTAATATGTTAAAAAATGGTAAGGTAGATTTTGATGAAAGTTTGGATTTTAAAGCTTGTCATTGATGAGATCATGAGATATAGGAACTTGTATATAAGAAAGTGCCCATTTCATATGGCCATTTTGATTGAATAAGTTAATTTTCATTTGGAAGGAATGGAATTGAGAACCCCAACCAGGTATATTAAAGTTTTTGAAGAAGATAATTTTGTCTCATGATTAATGCAGCAAAAGAAAATTGTTTAGCTATGACCCGTTATACTTCTTCATATCTACTTGACTTTGTTCCTCTAATGTATGAATCCAGCTCTTCATATGGCTGCAGCTAATGGATATATTGATATTGTGGAGTATTTAATCAGTAAAGGAGTGGTGAGTAGCCTCTTCACAAATATTGTCAGTTTGATTTTCTAACTTTCTGATCTGAATAAGCCTTTCGGTTGATCACTAAAATTAAATTAAATACATTCTGTCTGATAGCAAATTGTTTCATTGACCATTACCACCTTTTACCTTTTGAGTAATTCCGTGCTATCACTTTATATTTGGTGACGATACACTAATCATTGTCTGAGTTAAAAACCAGGAGGTATTTGCATTATGCAGCCCATTTCCCTGAACTTATACCACTTTGTACATCGATGTGTACATGAGGCAGTTCCTAGGCAACAGCAGGGGTGAAAAATCAAATGGTTTTAACAACCAAAATGACAGTAATGTTAAAAAATCCATATTATCCATCCTCCTTTAACTATAAATGTCATGCTTTTAGCTGGATTATTATGAAGGATCCATCTCTAACTGATTTGGTCACTTCTTTACGTCACGTGGCTACAGCATTTTATCAAGTTTTTGACATTGCATGAAAAATCATGTTTACTAGTACCTATCAACTTCTGTATGGGATAAACTATTATATTCTTCAATTAGTTACATTTATATGTTCTTAGAATGTATCCTAAAGGAAGTTGGACCAAAATCTATTGAGAAGAAGATGATGAAAATTTGCTTAAGATGGTTTGGCCAATTAAGAAGGGTATCAATAGAGGCTTTGATTAAGAAAAGAGAATCAAATTGGGGATAAGGAGGAGGGGGAGGGGGGTAAATTAAATATTAGGAAAATAACTCTCTTGAAATCATCCGAACATAACATATTTAAAGCTCGTGGTTGTGTGAACAGGATCTTAATCCACAAAATGAGGAGAAAAATACACCTCTTCATTGGGCGTGTCTCAATGGCCATGTTGAGGTAAATACTGCACACTTCTAAGGGTATCCCTTTATTATTTCATTGATCATGCATGGTTTTCCTTAACTGGCAAGTACATTCCAGGTTTTGAAGAAATTAATCACGAGCGGAGCTAATGTTAGTGCTTTAAACAGGTTTGTTATATTATCCTGAGCCTCAAGAATTTTAAGATGTGTCCAAAGTTTCTTATAATGCATCTTTTTTTATCATGCATCTTTTCCAGTCATGAGAGGACTCCAATGGATGAAGCTTTGAGTGGTGGAAAGCGAGAAGTGATTGATGCAATTAATGAAGCAGTGGCACTAGTTGAACTTCGTGCCGCTATGGTTTCTGCACCGGAAACTTGAAGTTTATGCTTCTCTAAGCACCCTGTACTGTAATACGAGAGAATTTGGTGATGGTTATACATATTTTCCTATAATGGTACTTTGTTAGTGAACAGGATTAGGAGCTATGGTTTCCGTACAGGAAACTTGATGTCTATGCTTCTCTAAGTACCCTGTAATAGTTTGGTGATGGTTATACTTGTTTTCCTATAATGTTTACTTTGTTAGTGTGAACAGGATTAGGAGCATGACTTTTTTTTTTTTTCCCAGTTTCCATAATGAAATTCCTTTGGAAAATGGAAGAGTTAAAGGAGCCAAAATACATTTCTTTTTGGACTTGTAATGAAGTGGATAATTATAATTTTGTTTAAGATAATTAATCTTAATTTTTGTGGAGAATCAATGAAGTGTCGTACACTCAAGAGAGAAAATTAAATTTGAAAGAAGAGAAGTGGTTTATACATCATGATTCTAAACAATGATTAATTTTTAAAGCATTTGGTAATTTTGAAATTCTAATACTAGTAAAGTTTACAATTTTAAAATAGGGAAGAATGTTGGTATTTCTGGTTTGAAATTAAACTGTACTGCATTTGCACGCTAAATAATATGTATTAAATGATTTCTTTTGGGGATCCATACAAATTCATTGTTTTTTTAGGTCAAGGTCAATACAAATCCATAAACTTCAAGAGAGTTTATTTTGTACTATTTGTTAGTTGCACCATTCTTCTATTGTTTTGTATTTTTGGATTTTAATTTCAGAAGTATGTTCTAATACATTCTAAAAAATTAATTATAGAAGTTATTTCTAAATTACTTTTGAAATTTAATTTTAGAAAGTTATAAAATCACTTTCAGAAATTAACTCTAACATTTTGTTTGAACTGAGTAATTAATTTTAATTTACTTACAATTCTCTTTATTTTAAAATATTTGTTTGAATAAGGTAATTAAATTTCATTCATTTAAAATTCTCTATTTTTAAAAACTTTTGTTTAGATAAAATTAATCAAATTACTTTCGTTCAAAAATTTATAAAATTTAAAAATAATTAAAAGTAACTTCACATATCAAACCAAGTGATTTTCTAAAATTATTTAGATAAATTAATTAAATTACTTCCATTCAAAAAATTAAAAATAACTTTACATATCAAGTGATTTTCTAAAATTATTGAAGAGTCCATTACAAGGTATAAGAAAAAAAAGTTTTGGTTTTTGATGGCATTGAAGTAGTTATTTTCAATACATTGTAATAACTACAAGGTGAAAATCTCAGACAAAATGAATAAGTTTAACGAATTTCAAATTCTCGTTGTTTTAATGAAATTTCTAAATTTTTTTTTTAAATTATCATTCAAATAAATTTTTTTATAAAATTAAATTACTCACTTTAAATATGTATTTAAAGGAGATATTTTAAATGAATAATTTATTCTTTAAGAGAAATTTTAATTTTATGGTTAAAATTTTTGTTAGATATTTAATTTTAAAAATTTAAGAATTTTAGTAAAAAATTTTAATAAAAAATTCTAAATTCTACGTAAAGGGCGAGAATTTATAATGTACCGTTAAAGTTTCACTCTCTAGTTTGTGCTCTCTCACTCTCTCTCTCTCAATCTGCTATCTATTAGATATAGGTTTCTCTTTTGATTTTCTATCATTTCCCGGTAAGAACCAGGTTTCATTTCTTTCTGTATTTTCTCTCATCTTCTTCATGTTTGATTTCTCATCCATCTCAATAGATTTTTACTTTTTTTCTCTCAGGCAAAAGCTTGAAGTCTGATCCAGTGACTTGTTTCTGTTGCTGTGGATAGGTACATCCCCTGTTCTCTTTATTGCTCTGCATTATAGTATCTCACATTTTGTGTTACAAATTATGAAGCACCGACCCTTGTTATCGATATTACAAAATATGCGCTGTATATTATTGCTCTGTATTTTTGGCTGACAGAATCATTGAAATCTGAAAGGCTTTTAAAAAAGTCTTTTGTGATTTTCACTGTGGATTGGGCCTTCCATTCTTCAGAGTTCAGATCATTCCATAAAAGCTTAATCTGAGCAAATTTAAAAAGTTTGGCTGGAATACATATATCAGAAAGTGAATTTCGATAATTCTCTTTATGGACTTGATATATTATTTCATGCTTACAATTTGTTTTTCTTATGATCTATGTGTATCCTTTTTACCCCTGGAAGGTGGTTTAAAGTCCTTTGTTATACCAAAAAATAACTGTTAATTGCATAATGGTTTTAAGTCATGATGATCTCTACTTTCTTAAATCGTGAATGTTCACAATTAGTTAGTTCTTGGCATGCATTTAGACTGCTGATGCTGCTGGATTAATTGAAACCATGGTGATACTCACTTGAGCACTGTGGATTGAGAAGAAATGTTCACAAGTTTTTTGTTAAGGAATCAGCTCAAAATTAGGAACTAGAGGGGCATAGTTTTCTTAATCTTCTCTATAAAGCAATAGACAAAAAATTGCATTGAACAGTTGAGGGTAAGAGTAATTTTTTCAAGCTTTGTAGGATTCTACAAAGAGAGTGGTGGATTAGTAAGAACAAGAAATGTTCCAATAGTTGAAACTCTGGCGATGTTTTTCAATATCCTTGCCCACACTTAAAACACAAAGTTGTGCAGTTTAGTTATAAATTCAATAATGTCTTTGAGACTATTTGAAGTTTCATACCTATAACCAAGAAGGTTTAGATACAAACAAATGGAGATAGTTTCAGGTAAGTTGATCAATTGGTAGGTTAGATTTGCCAATTATAAAAGAATTTGGAAAACTAATTTTTTTTAATGAATTTGCATTATTTGTGGGAATATATTGAAGCACTTGATGGGACACATGCTCTCGTAACAGTTTCTGCGGAAGATAGACCTAGATATCATAATAAAAAGGATGATGTTTCTATAAACGTATTAGCAATTTGTAATCCAAATTTGAAATTTATTTATGTTAGCTGGATGTAAAGGGTTTGCCGAAGATTTTCAAGTATTACAAGATGCTTTAAGTGGTAAAAATAATCTTCAACTTTCAAATGGTAAATATCATGAAATAATATTTTACTTAATTTATCTAGTACAAGCATATACTTTTTACTTTTAACCCTCGTAGATATCCTGTGGATGCTGAGATAACTAATGGTTCAAGATTTTTAGCACCTTATCAAAGGACTAGATACCGTCTCAACGAGTAAATTGGAAACACTCCTCAAAATTATAAGGAGATATTTAATTTCTGTCATTCAAGTGCACAAATGTACTTGAAAGTTTATTTGAGATATTGAAAAAAAAATGGAGTATATTACATATTTTGCTCTTCTTTTTTTTATAAAGACCAAAATAAGTATTATCGATGTTTCATTCATGTTACATAATTGCAATTTCATAAAAGATGAGCAAAGTGATTCAATTTTAGAGATTCAAGACTTGGAACTTTTATTTAGGGTTGATGAAGAGTTACCCAATCTACAATTGGAAAGAGTTTCAAATAATATTATAATGAGTTCACAATTATCAAGTCACTGGAGAGTGGACAAGATTGAGATACTTTGACAATGAGTATGTTTGCTAATTATTAAGTTAGAAGAAACTTAACTTTGGAAGAGTCTTTAATTATCGTTTTTTTTCCTTTTATTTTATACTTTTTATATATAAGTATTAATTGATTATAATTTTAGTCTTTAGGCTGTTAATTATAACAAATATGAATCAGATATTAAAGTTTTAATGTTATAACAAATGCTGTTAAAAACAAATAAGAAATAAAATACAATATTTTATCTTTATTTATAAGACACAAAACACATTATACATTTTTAAAATCTCAAACTTTATGGTGTTGTAAAAGGGTTGAGGCATCCTTGTGATTTATTTTATATTATTCATTCTCCTTTACTGATAAAAAAGAAAAAGAACTTACCTCTGAAAATATTATTTTCTTCTGGGACAGCGCTTGTGCATGATCAAACAAAGTACATCAAGAAAATTTTGAGAAGTGCTTAGTGCAGCAGCACTCAATGATTCTCAAAACTTGAAACAAATAAACTGCGAAATGTGGCAAAGTTTTTGGCTCACTTACTTGGCACAGATTCTCTAACTTAGCATGTTTTATCATATATACGCTTGACTGAAGAGGACACTACTTCGTCACGTATAGTTGTATAGATTCTCTTCCAAGTATTAAGAATCAAATGCAAATATTCCTCTCTTTGTTTCTTTATATAATATTATTAGGAAAAGCAACTCTAGTGGTTTATTTGGATGAAAGGATGAAATTAGGAGGTTAAGAGGAGAAAAAATAGAATAAAAGATATATATTATTTAGATATGTTGAAATAAGAGAATGAAGTATCAAAAAAGAATGAGAAGAGATAAGTAAATTATATTAAAAAATTTATATATTAATTTTTAAATATTTTGTATATTCTTAAAATAAAAAATTCCCTCCAGGCTCATCCCCTCCCATTTTTGTCAAAAAGGAATTAATGTCCCTTGTTGCGGTAGTCAAGTAGGAAAATTTTACTATAAACTCTTACCAATTAGCGCTATCAAAAAGTTCATTTGATCTGACTCTAACCTTACCGTAGGCCAAAAAGGCCATCAAATTAAAAGCTCTGTGAGCTAAAAAGTTCGGTGATCTAGGGTTAAGGTGAGGGTTTTATAGGCTAAAATTTTTTATTAATTCTTATAGAATTTAGACTTCAAAAAATTCGATGTTTTACAATAATTATTCAAGTATATATTAAAAATATTTATTTCATATGATATTTCAATTATAAACTTGTAGACTAATAAAATTGCTTTAAAAAGATAAAATAAAATTTTTATAATATTAAATATTTATAATAATTATTGTTATTGAATAATATTAATAAAAATATAATTATTTATTATCAAATTAGTTTACATATTTTTCTAATTTTTTGTCTTTGTTATTGATAATTATTCAATAATTGTAATAACTTTTATATAATTTTTAAAATATTATTTGAGCATTAATTATAAATATTTTCATATTATATAATTTTTATATTTTTATTTTTATAAAATTATTGAAGTATTAAGTATTTTATTTTTTTGTAAAGATCATATTTTATTTGTTAGAAATATCTTATATTCAACAAAAAGAGTTACAGTAAACACATAAAATTGATAACAAAAACTAACACTTACAAATCTTGTTAAATCAACTAAATAAAAATTATTACATTAAAAAAAGTAAATAAATATTGTCATTGTAAAAATTATAAACATAAAATATTTTATATCATAAAACTCATAGATGCAGTAAAATAATATATGAATATAATAAGTATTAACGAATGTTTACATATTTAAGGCTCATTTTAATTTAAAAGAATTTATATTAAAATTAAAATAACTTGTATTTCTAAAGCTTTATTTTAATAAAAAAAATTTGTGATAAAACTTAAAATAACAATTTAAAATCAATGTAATATATATATATATATATATATATATATATATATATATATATATATATATATATATATATATATATATATATATATATATATATATAGAGCTGGATTTTCTTACACTAGTATAAGTCTAAATGAAAGGTTCAAATTAAGTGTAAAAACTTTTAAACTTAAACTAATGTAAGAAGATCCTTCTCCATATATATTTATATATATATAATGACAATAATAATAACTATTAAATTAAAAAAAATAATTATAAAATATTTATTTTTATTTACTTCATTAATTTGTTATTTTAAACCAATAAATATACATAAAATTAAATATAATGTAACATTAATGTAATATAAATATTATTGATACAATAAATTAAAATATATACTTATATATTATATATAAATTAATAAATTAAGTAATAATTTACTTTTTATTTATATTTTTTTGTTGATTTATGTAAATATTTATTAATTATTAAATTTTAAATGTATATTAATAACTATATTTTTTTTAAAAAAATTATCTATATCTATTTTAAATTTATTAAAATAATTATTTAAATTACACGTATTTATATTTATATTCAAAGTAATTATATCATATATAAACTAAATCCATAATTATTAAAAGTCATTAAATAATATCAAAATATATGAAAATTAATTAAATTTATTAAAATAATTATTAAATAATATTTTATACAATACTATTTTATCATTTAATTATTGTTGAGTTAAAAATATTTATTATTAATTCTTAATTAAAATTATAAATTATTAGTGTAACATATTAAATTTAATTAAAAAATTTATCAAATATAAAAGCTAAATTTAATTTAATTTTATAATATTTTTAATATAATTATATTTAATATTATTTTATGATAAAATTTTAATATATTAAATAAATATTTTTTACTTTTAAAATTAATTTTATATTTAAAATATAAATTTATTTTATTTAAATAAAATAATTTACTAATATTATAATAAATAATATAATAATTATTAACTACTTTTAAAAATAAGTGGACTAACTTAGCCCTAACCTTAATTCTAGTTCACTATTTTTTTATATTAAAATTTAAGTTCAAAACTAACCTACTAATTATAAAACTTTTAAAAAATAAAGCTATACAGAGAATTTAGTGAGATAAAACCTAAAATTTTAACCCAATTTTACAGCTCTATTATTAATACAATTTATTTTCCTTTCTATGAGCGATAAGAACACAATGAAGGAAGCCAAGAAGGTTGGTTTAGTCGGTAAAAGTTAAATTTATATTTTGTAAATACGTAAATTTAAAGCTTTTAAAACTCAAATCATTTCAACTCTCTAATAACAAAAAATTACAAATGAACGAAACACTCCACTCCTAAAATTAGTGTGTTGTTTTTACTACAAACAGAAACTCTAACAAGCCAGAAACTAATATGCACTGGCCCGTTGTCAATTAAACATAAATACTTCGACAATTGTGCACAAATATAAAGAATCTTCAATCGACCCCAACATGCAAATCAGAGTAATCGTGAATGAAAAACTTGCAGATAGCATTGTTCCCTTCGATTTTCAGCCACATAACGATCAAATTTAGAATTGAATAAAGGTCAAAATTTAAATCAAGTTCCCCACATCATTACCATCATATTCTCTAATTAGATGATGCATGTAAATATAAAATTAAAATTCTGCAATGCATATATAATAAAGGTTACTAATTACTAAAAACACTATCCACATGCCACTTAAACAAAACAAAACAAAAATCTTTTCCTGAATTAGCTAAAAATTATTTCACTTTCTCCTCCGCTTTCTTCGTCTTCTGTCACTCTCACTTCCATCAGAATTAGCTGAGTCTGACTCTGACTCAGAACTAGATGTTCCTGAATCTGATGAATCAGAACTCCCTGATTCCTCATCTGATTCAGAATCTGAAACTTGCTTCTGCTGTTGCATAATCAGGCGAGGCATATTCTTCAAATACTCTCGCAAGTTTTCAGTAAGACCACCAAGACCAATGGACGTGAAGAAGTTAATACAGAAACGTGTGTTCTTTGGGTTATCTTTCGGGAAAATGGATTCAAAAGACTCCTGCACCGTGGGATCATTTAGCCTCTCGTTTAGCAACCGGATGCCAAGGTGCTCTGATAGTTCCTGCATCATGGTAAAGTTAAAATTATCAGTACATCGCAGATGCGGACATCACACGAAATCAAAAAAATCCAAATCAAAAAGCACCTTATATAAAGAAACAAAGAAGAATATATGAATTTGATAATCAGTACCTGGAATAAAATCTTGATAAATATACGCGACGAAGAAGTAGTGTCTTCTTCAGTTAAGCGTATATACGATAAGACATGCCAAGGTAGAGCATCTGTCCCAAGTAAATGAGCAAAAAACTTTGCAACGTTTCGCAGTTTATTTGTTTCAAGTCGGTGAATCATTGAGTACTGCTGCACAAAGCACTTCTCAAAATTTTCTTGATGTACTTTGTTGATCATGCAGAAACGCTGCCCCAGAAGACCATAATATCGGAGGTAAGTTCTCTCTTGGCTGCAACATTCCAAAAGCATAATGCACAGTTCCATCTGCAATCAATTACATAATATTGTAATTATTGAGTAATTCAAAGGTAAAACTTGTTTGAAAATGAGCCAAAAAAAATGGAGAAGGATATATCAGATGCAGGAAGTGAATGTTCAATCTGAGTAATATGTATAGTTGCAAATTATACTTAATATTTATAATAAGACATCAACTCATCATGTTATTGGAGCCTTGATTCTTTAAAAGAACATCAAAATTTGATAATGATAAAAACAGAATAACCCAATAAACTTGCACGCGGGTGATGTACAATTAAATCCTAATCAGAAAGATCAACAAGTGTAAAGATACAAACACATCAATGATTACATACAATAGATAAATTGTCCATTTGCTTTGATGTTTAAGTGGTTGGAATCAATTAAAAATCAAATAAGTTGGAAACAATTTTAGCACAAAAAGCAAAGCATGTCAAAAAAGGGCTTAATACAAACAGATAGAGGGCTTCAACCTTTTCAATAAAATCACACCAAATGTCAAAGTTGGAATCAATTAAAAATCAAATAGCAATTATTGACTTCCATAGAAATTGATTTTCAGCTTTATACAAACAGACCAAAAGAAAGAGGGCTTCAACCTTTTCAATAAAATCACACCAAAAGTTAAACTAGATGTAGCTTGCTCTTTCAAAGAATTTGAAAATTCTTAAATATTATTATATAATAATTTAGTGTACCCTAATAAACATTTAGTATAAGAAAAGGGCAGGCAGTAGAAAGTTTTAGCAACAGAACAGTAACTTATTTCAAACTCACCTCTTGACCAGTCTCTAGCTTAATTTTCAGAAGCTTATGACCGGCTTCCTCAAAATCTACACTAGACATAATTGTTAAGTAAATTGTCCTCCGAAGATTGACAAGATTTGTCTCAGTTTCATCTTTTATTTGCATTGTTTCTTCATCCTCTTCATCAGATTCATCATCTTCATCATCGTCGTCTGATTCTGCATCAGAGCCTTCTTCATCCTCAGATTCCTCACCCAGCATTGTTTTCTTCAACTCTTCATAACGCTTTTCATTCTCCCCAAAATTGGGGTCAGGCTTGAATATATCTGAGAAAAAATCAAACAGAAAATAGAGAAATCACAATGACGAACAAAAGTAGATCAAATTAGAACCAGATATAAACTTAAAAATACAAAATTTACCAAGGGAAATCTCTGGATCTATTTCCTCATCCAAGGAGACTTCATGAGTTAACTGATCTTCCTGCTCCACAAGGTCTAGTTCAGGACGAACAGCTGGATAGCCCTGTAAATGCAAAGCAACCACCATAATGCATTTCAATTGCAAACTATTCCTTTAAACTGATTTACAGAAGAGTTGACGTGTGTTATTTTGTTAATGTGTTATCCATGTCCTAGACAACAAACAAGTACCTGAAACTTGGCTTTCCGAATTGCAAATAAGCCTTCAATAAGAAACTGAACACGTTTGTCAATTTCTCCTTCATGAAGAATTCCACGAAAACGCTCAAAGATACCTGCAAAATTATAAATCTAACTCAACAAAAAATATCCCAGACTAAAATTGATCTCAAACATCATTTGCCCATATTCATAACTGCCTTGCATTAGCATATTTCTGCAAGCATCCAGGAATATAAACAAGTGTAAACCAGCAGAAGACCCAAAGCAAGTGGATGCACTTGGATAGAGCAATAATCAGATACATAATTAGTTTTTCTTTGGTTTTGATAAAAGAAGAAATATATTAAGATAAAAGGAGAAATTGTAGAGGCATTAGAGGTAATAGATCCCCCCTTAAGAAAAAGGAAATACCAACAAATGGGATAAAAATATACGATAAAGCAAGGCTACCCAGTCTCCACATATATCTGGATCATATTTTTTTTTTATTTGGGCATTATAATTAATTCAAAAAATTTAACTCTCAGAACCCAATTACTAAATACAATTCACATAAGTTATACACAGATTTTAGTTATAAATGATAACACAGCTTTGATATTTTAAATAAGAGTTGCATGCTGACACTCAGTCAATAAGGGACTCAGGCTCCTATTTTAACTAATCACAGCACCCCAACCATATTCATTTTCACTCTTTTCCTAGCAAACTACATATCATCTAACATACCTTCAATTCACATTTGATCTAATCTACCTTGTTTCTTTGACCTAATATTCATCCTCAAAAAAAAAAAAAAAAACGGAATTTCATGTAACTGGCAACTTAAAAACCCTTGATAACACTGCTCCTCTCACCATTTGCTTGTGAATTGGATGAAAACGGTTGAGATTGATATGCAAAGAATTCATCAGTTTCTAAAACTCTAAAATTTTCCTGCCAGATAAGTCATCACTAATGTTGTTTTCAAAAATTGATCCTAAACAATTTTTTAAAGACAAGTTTTAAAAATTGAAAACAAAAACAGAAATGAAACAAGGCCCTAAAACCCCTTGATAACACTCTGCCCCTCTCTTTTGAAGAGGAGGAGGTAATATTAACGAAATATGAATCATTGACCTAGTTTTAGCATGCTTTTGTGAAGTAGTTAATAGTAATATAATGACACAGAGAAAAAGGATCCATGATGTAAAACAAAGTATGATAGGAGCATTGAAAAAGAAAAATGACTAAGTTGCGATCATATTTAGAAATGAAAACCTAAGCACTCTATAGCCATATAGTTAAACGGAACACACACCATGAAGGCCTTTAGGCGAGAGATCCTGCAAAATGGAACCACATTCAGTAACAAAACCAACAGCTACTTCAACACTGTCATCGGTCGGCTTCTCGAGTAAAACAGTGAGCAACTCTAGAGCAATGATCTCATGAGCCACTTGCTGATTCACCAAATGTGCTACAAACTTAACAGCTGCCAGTAATTGAGGCTATAAAGGATAAAAACAGAGTCAGAAGCAAAACAATAATTTAAAAAAGGAAAAAAAAAAAAAAAAACTTCACATTAAATCAGCAGAAAAGGAATGCAACAGCATACCTTGTCATTGCGCTTATAAGCCCTCTTAAGCTGCAAAACAATCCTTCTAAGCAAAAGATCTCCAACTTCAGGAAACTTAGTATTCACAACAGCAACCAACGCAGCGAAAACATCCGTAAATCCAGGAGAAGCCATCTGCGACTTCATACACGACCGGCAGAATAATCCTCTTCCCCTGATCAAGTTTTCCGCAAACAATTCCGGAATTATATTTTTGATATTAGTAGCATTAACCTTGTTCACAAGCCCATTAATACTCTTCCTCAAAGCATCCCAAGTTAACCGTTGATACTCAACACTACTCTTATCCTGAACATCCTTCATCATCCTTGCCAACTTAAATGGAGGAATGTAAACACCTCCACTCTTTCCCAAATTAGACACATTACCATTCAAATTCCCTTCCGAAACCGTCGAACGCCGTTGCGGTTTCACCTCCTCAACAATTCTCCCATTTCCATCCTCTTTCTTCCTACCTTCTTCATCCCTCCTATCCCTCCCATTGTCTCCATCCTTTCCAAACCTTCCCCTCCTGTCCCTATCATCTTCCTCGTCCGAATCGTGTCGAGCACGACGATCCCTCTCACTGTCACGATCCTTTTCCACCTTACGCCTCCTATCCCTATCCCTATCCCTTTCTGATTTCCTTTCAAACTCCCTTTCATCTTCCTCCACGGAACCGCGCCGTGAACGGCGTTCACGATCCTTAATTCTCCGTCTATCCTCATCACCTCCGCGCCACCTATCGCCATTATCACGAACCTCTCGCGATCTGTGCCTATCTTTCTCCACTCTTCTTCCATCCTCATCATGCCTTCGGTCATAACCCCGACGCATTCTCTCACGTTCTTCTTTCTCTTCTCTAACCCTCTCTTTACTCACAATTTGACCCTCCTCTTCCTCCGAACTCTCAGATTCTTTCTTTCTCTCCCTTTGCCTACTCTTCCTTCCCTCATCTCTATCCCTATCGTTACGCATTCTATCGTCTCTCTTAACTCTTTTTCGTCCTCCTTCTCTCGAATCCCTATCTCTATCTCTCTCATCGTCGTCGCTGGAATCGCTGCTCTTGCGTTTCCTTGCATCGTCTTCACTTGATTCACTACCGTGTTTTCTCGCCATCCCGAGAGAAACCCTAACTGAGTTGGACAGAAGCAAAACCCTAATTCGAATAATAGAAATGAACGAGAAATTGCAGCGAAGAACAGAGATGCTGCGTCGGAGAAGGGTTTGGGTTTCAGCAGAAGGATTAGGGTTCAAGGTGAGAATTTTAAAATCTCGTCGAGGGAGAAATTGTCCAAAATAACTCGAAAAAATTATTTTGCTATTTCATACACAGTGTAAACTAGTACTCTTAAGATTGGGCTGTTTTTGTTTGGATTCGAGAATTAATAATTACGGACAATTTAAATTTTTTAATTTGAATTTTTTCAATAAGTAATTTTATAAAAAGAAAATTTTTAATTTAATTTTTTAAGAATAAAAACATATTTAGATTTACATATAAAGTAATATATATATATATGATTAAAACTTAAAATTAATTGAATTTTACATAATTACTTAAAAATTATATGAAATTATTTTTTTAAATTTGAAAATTTAAATAAAATTTCATAATGATAATTATTTTTTACATTAAATTTTATTATCTATATATATTAATTATTTAGGATATGTGTAAACCTAATTAATTTAATTAAACTATTAAAATATGGACATAACATAATCATAACCCAACAATCTACAAATTGATTAAGTAAAAAAATGACCATTTTTTGTTATTGAATTAAATAAAAAAAATTTAGTTTTAAAAAAAATCCAATTCTATCTAAATTAAACTTATAAGTTGGTACATATATAGACTTATTCATAAAATCACCATGCACCTTATATTTGTATAAATAAAAATTTATGAGTTTATTATATTAACTTATTTTACTTGTCAGTTCATTATCTATATTATCTCTTATTTATATGTATATCAAATTTATTTTAAATTATTTTAAAAGAATTATGAATATTTTAAATTATATTTAAATAATGTCAACCTTAATTCTAAAGAATAAAGGTAAGAATTAATAATAATATATATTTCATTAAAATTATATTTATTATACATTTATAATATAAATATAATAAATATTTTTTATTAAATATATTTTTATTTTAAACTCAAAATTAAAGATTGAAGCTAACAAAATTTTTATATTTATAATTTTAATTTAGAAGTTGATATTTTAAATTTATTTTAAGCTAAATTAGAAAATTGGTCCCCTAAATTTTAGAAAAGTTAAAAAATTAATCTTAAACAAAATCAAGAGTTAAAAACTAATATACTAATTTAGTCTTAGTTTACTATAATTATTATTTATTTTAAAATTTTTTAATATTAATTATATTTAAAAATAAAATCATAAAATATAAATTATCTTATTTAATATAAATTATTTTATTAGACTAAATTAAATTAAATTCGACAAAAGCATATTGCAAATACACGGTAGAATTGAAAGATAATATGCAGTTAAGAAATATTAGGTTGATTAGTTTAAGAGAAGAGGATAGCTAGCAATATACTTTTAATTATTAACTAAAATTTATTAAAAACTATACAAATAATGTGAGTTCAATTTTTAATTTTAAATTAATATTTCTGTTTCATATTTTGTTATGTTTGAACAATTGAAGTATGTTAAAAAAAATTAGAGATATAAAATATATTATAGATAGGAAAAAAACTCTAATATATTGTAACATATTTTTAATATATGTTTTGTGATTAATTTGTTCTTTAAAATGTAAAAAATATCTTATAAATTAATTTAGCAAATACTTTAATTTTAAAAAATTAACCGATAAAAATATTTAAAAAATACGTTACTAAGTTAAAGTTAATAAGTGATTACTTATTAATCTTTTAACTTTGAAACTAACATCTAAATTAATGATAATTGGATATCACTGAATTGATTTAGACTCCTATTTATATTGATTAAATTTATTCTATGAGGTTTAATTATCATGTTAGAAAAAATATATAATGGTAAAAATATTTATAATAAATATTGATAAGTTATAAATACGATGAATATTGAGATCTAAATTTTTTTTGTAACTAAACATCCAGTCACATTGATTTTGTATTTTTGCTTAAGCTAAAAATTTTTACTTAAATAAAAATATAAAATTTTACTTGACCGGACCGTCCAGTTTATACTAAAACGAAAAAGAATCAAGTCCTAAATATTAAATATTATTTTTAATAAATTAATGTAAGACTACAATGATGTTAAAAAGTATATATATATGAAAAGAGAAAGAGAGCTTTATGAGTCAATTTCGTTAGCTTTCAATGTCACGATAAATTTAACTAACAAGTTTTAAATCTATAATTTAATTTACTCAAGTTTTATCAAAATTCTTTTAATTCTAACCTGATTTAATTTAAGCTTTAATTAACATGATACAAGTTACTTCATAATGAAACAGGTTAACCTCCTCCCCAGTTTTCTTTCTTTTAATAGTGATTTAAGTCATTATCGTAACTTGCTTACTTATGATGTTAGTCGTATTTATTTTGACTTGATCTTTTTATTTCAGTGAAAATTAACAAAATATAAGTTGAATTAAGCTAATAAATTTCTAATGCACAATTGAATTGATCCAACCTAATCTAAAAATATGTTACCCTTGTTCAAATGAGTCAAATTAATCTTATTGACAGTTTCAAAAGTTAAAAATATGAACCACATGAGTAAATAAGCAGGGAAGGAAACAAATTTTTTTCTTAAAATTATAAGCAGTCGTCGAATTTAGTCTTCAAAATTAGATTGTTTTTAATTACCATAGTTATAAGAAAATAATTATTTTAGTATTTAAAATTATATGCATTAATTAATTCAATATAACAAGTTTAGTGTCACCGGGGTCTTTATTATGAAATGAAACAATTTTATGTTAATATAAAGTGATTTCATAATTTCTTTACAGATTTTACGTGAAAAGCACAGAATAAAATATTTTTAATAATTTTAAGGATTAAATATTCTTTTTATAATTTCAGAAGCTAATTTAATGAGTTTTTTTTTTAATTTTAATAACTGTTTATAGTTTCATGAACTAAAATAAAGGATTGTTCAACAGTAAGCTGTATGAATTTTCCTTTTGAAGAAAAGAAACCTCCAAAAGGGTAGTCTCAATAGTTGGTAGTGTAGTGGCGCAGAAGAACTAGAACGCGATTCCATGGAGGTGTTAGTGATTAGTTGAAGTCATAAGCCATGATGATAGGCATCATTGTTCATTACCTTCTCTTTGGACTCATAATATCTCACATTATTAGATGCTTCAATTCCCATGCACACACCCACTTCAACATCTTCAAACCTTCCGCAACATTCTCAAAACTTGCATAGCCCAAAGAGACCTCATCACAGGCAAAACCCTTCATGCCCTTTACCTCAAGTCCCTCATTCCACCCTCAACCTTCCTCTCCAACCACTTCACCCTCCTTTACTCCAAATGTGGGTCCCTCCACAAGGCCCAAACCTCATTCCACCTCACCCAATATCCCAATGTCTTCTCCTACAACACCCTTATCAATGCATATGCCAAACACTCCCTTATCCACCTTGCCCAGCAACTGTTTGATAAAATTCCCCAACCAGACTTGGTGTCTTATAACACCCTTATAGCTGCTTATGCTGATAGGGGTGAGTGTGGGCCCGCTTTTAGGCTCTTTGAGGAGGTTAGGGAGACTGGTTTGGACCTTGATGGGTTCACGCTGTCAGGGATGATCACCGCGTGCAGTGGTGATGTTGGGTTGGTGAGGCAGCTGCATTGTTTTGTGGTGGTGTGTGGGTATGATTGTTATGTGTCTGTGAATAATGCGGTGCTTGCATGTTATAGTAGGAAGGGGTTTTTGGGTGAGGCGAGGAGGGTGTTTAGGGAGTTGGGGGAGGGTGGGGGCAGGGATGAGGTGTCATGGAATGCGATGATTGTGGCGTGTGGGCAGCACCGGGAAGGAATGGAGGCAGTGGGGTTGTTTAGGGAGATGGGTAGGATGGGGTTGAGGTTTGACATGTTTACTATGGCTAGTGTTTTGACCGCATTTACTAGTGTTAAGGATTTGATTGGGGGGATGCAGTTTCATGGGATGATGATTAAGAGTGGGTTCCATGGGAATTCTCATGTTGGGAGTGGTTTGATTGATTTGTATTCTAAGTGTGCTGGTGGCATGGTGGAATGTAGGAAGGTGTTTGAAGAGATTTCTGCACTGGATTTGGTTCTTTGGAACACAATGATCTCTGGATTTTCGCAGTATGACGACTTGTCTGAAGAAGGTCTTTGGTGTTTTCGGGAGATGCAGCGTGATGGTTTTCGTCCGGATGATTGTAGCTTTGTGTGTGTGACTAGTGCTTGCTCTAGTTTGTCATCCCCCTCTGCGGGTAAACAAGTCCATGCATTGGCAATCAAATCAGACATTCCTTATAATCTTGTTTCGGTGAATAATGCTCTTGTTGCAATGTATTCTAAATGTGGGAATGTTAATGATGCAAGAAAGGTGTTTGATACAATGCCGGAGCATAACACAGTATCATTGAATTCAATGATTGCAGGGTATGCACAGCATGGTGTTGAGGTTGAGTCACTCCGGCTCTTTGAACTGATGCTGCAAACGGGTATTGCTCCTAACAGCATAACCTTTATATCTGTTCTTACTGCATGTGCACACACTGGAAAAGTTGAAGAGGGTCAGAAATATTTCAACATGATGAAAGAAAATTTTGGTATAGAACCGCAAGCAGAACATTATTCATGCATGATAGATCTTCTGGGTCGGGCAGGGAAAATCAAGGAGGCTGAGAGGATTATTGAGACAATGCCATTTAATCCCTGTTCTATTGAATGGGCTGCTTTGCTTGGTGCGTGTAGGAAGCATGGAAATGTCGAGCTGGCTGTGAAAGCAGCCAATGAGTTCATCCGGCTGGAACCGTACAATGCTGCTCCGTACGTAATGCTTTCAAATATGTATGCTAGTGCCGGCAGATGGGAAGAGGCTGCAGCAGTTAAAATGCAAATGCGGGAAAGAGGAGTGAAGAAGAAACCAGGTTGTAGTTGGATTGAAGTAGATAAGAAGATGCATGTCTTCGTGGCTGAAGACACTTCACATCCAATGATAAAAGAGATTTATAAGTACATGGGGGAGATGTTAAAGAAAATGAAGCAAGCAGGGTATGTCCCAGATGTAAGATGGGCATTGGTGAAAGATGAAGAGGTAGCAGCAGATGAGAAAGAAAGAAGGTTATTATATCACAGTGAGAAGCTAGCAGTTGCATTTGGCCTTATCTCCACCCAAGAAGGGGTGCCTATACTGGTTGTGAAGAACCTAAGAATTTGTGGCGATTGCCACAATGCCATCAAACTTATTTCAGCCATCACTGGCAGGGAAATCACGGTTAGAGATGCTCACAGGTTTCATTGCTTTAGGGATGGGAGCTGTTCTTGCAGGGATTATTGGTGATAACTGTTAATGTAGTCAACGGTGCCACACCTAATAATCAACGGTGCTACTTCGGAGGGAGCATGAATTATAATTTGAAAAATGTTTTATAGATACTCATGAAACTGTCTACACCCAGGGAGAGAAAGGGATAGAAAATTGATAGATGTGATAGGAAGACAGAGAGAAATGAGAGGTTTTAATGGGTGTTAACACTAGATGTTTATGAATCATATTTGTTGCAGTTTATACTGCCATATTGGTTGTATACCTAGCTAGCAGCTGAGGTTAATGTAACAATAGGTCAAATGACCAGTGAGTTTTCGAATATCAACAGAATTTTATCAATACGAAATTACCAATTGGCAATTTTATCCATACCAAATTACCAAATCGAGACCCGTTATATAATCCCAGAAAATGGAGATTATGAAACAAGACATACGGCCTCTTTAAATTGACATTCACATGCCCAGGAGTTTTTGTTTGGTCGTGACCCAGAATCGAAGTACGTTGAACAGAATGAAGGAATTCTTACTTCCAATAAAAACAGGCACGTAGATTATGAAACAATGTTTCTCTGGGTTATCCGATAGCTTTGTTTTGAAACAGCACTTAAACCAAAAAAATGTAACGACCTTCTCTTTTAACAGAAGAAATTGTATGCTACAAAAAATTATATTTAATCATTTCTTTTTGTCCCTTGCATCTAATCCAAACCCCATCATTTGAATGAATTTGGGAACACACTAAAAAGTTAATCTTTACATCTACTACATAAGCAAAGTGGAGCAGGTAGATTACAAAGAATTTTTATAACAGTTGCTCGCATACTGCTTTCTAGGCAGAAATAGAGATGGGATTAGACCATTGCCCAATGGGTATTTTAATGACAGCCTGGGTCATGAAACATACACACAACATGAAAGAAAGAGACAGTAAGAAACATAAACCCAACATTGTCAACACACACACATGCATTCCTTTTATTGCAAATGCAATTTACTGTCTCAACATGAAAGGAGAGGAATCAAAAGTAAAAGGAAAGCCCCCACATAGAAATTTCAACAGTACTTTCCAGGGGAAAAAAATGAGAAATTTCATACTAAAGGAGAAGTGCCATGAAGCCTTTTCCAAGATCCAGAAAAAAAAAACACAGTAAATCCCTGCTCTACTCATACTTTACAAGGGCAGCAACCAAAGCTCTGTAAGTAAGTGAGAGGACAAATCTTTATGCTCAGTATGATTTCCCACAATGTATCAAGCTTCCAGCACCCAAGAAAAGACCAAAAATAGCAGCACTTCCAAGTGTAGTTTGTCCAATATGCCTAATTTTCAAAAGTCCAGGTACCTGCATCTCAATGAATTAATAAATTGAAATGCTGCTATGCATGCACTCTGAAAAGAAGTAGCTCATTTTCACATTTACAACAATGTGTATCAATATCCGTACAAAAGATTTAAGATATATCCTGTTAGGTAATTCCATTGGTAGTTAGTTGTGATATGTTGGTTAAATACAACATGTTAGTTAGTTAGCTTGAATTAGTTAGTAGTTGAGCAGGCTGGAATTGTAGAAAAAATAAGGCACAAGGCCTTAATAAATAAGAGGAAGATTGAGAGAGAAACGTATCTTTGTCATCTAGAAAAGGAATAGACTCTTACAGAGTGAGGAGAGAACAGGGTCTCCCAAATACCCTGAGTTGCAAGTTCATTTATTTTCTCCATTACTTTCTCTGTTTTGATCCAGTTCTATCAGTATGTTTTGGTAACTTGAGTTAAACTTTTCTTCTCTTATTTTGGCTGAGGTGGAATCAGAATCCTCTAAACAAACTACAGGATGTGCAAGTGAGAACTGAGAAATCAAGGGATCAAGTTCTCACAAATTCATAAATTGTTATTAATATGCTTGTTTATAATAGCACATTAGGGAGGGCTGATTGAGTGCTTTTCGCTATATAAATAATAATAAGACCATATCCATCAGATTGGCAAAGTAATAAAAGAACTCAAAACCTATGGAAGGATTGCCAGAACAATCTAAGAGGGATAAGCCTATGAATGGCAGGTGGATATATTCCCTCGTATAATATCATTTTGTATCTTGTCTTTTCTCATGTCCCACTCGTCCACCTTAGCATTCTCATTTCTGTTACTCTGACTTTTTTTTCGTGTTGTTCCTTTAAGGCCCCATCAATTACTACCATATAGGATAGCTGGTCGTGAATAAAAAACAAAAGACCCCCTCTGAATAAAGAATTGACAAGAAAAAGATTGTATATACTTGCCATACAAAATAGATGACAGAGTTCAGTAATACCAACTTACTGCATTCCTTGTATGCTTCTAGTGCACAACATTGAACGTGTTAAAGAATTTATTTCATGTTACGTCTCTAAAAGCAAAACTACATTGATCACAAATTAAAACAAATACATGAACAGGGAAGTAAACATGAATTTACAACACCTAACAGAATGAACTCCAACCACAGCCTCAACCAATAAAAATAGAAGAAAAAGCTCTGCTAGTTGTATTAATTAAGAAGTCTATCTTCAGTTCCAATTCAAAAAGGTTCAGCTAGGAAGTGGCACTACAAGTAGATTCTTGCACTGTCTCTAATCTCTATAAATAAACCCCTTCAAGATATACAAAAATACATGAGTCATGACAATCTTTTGCAGCCCTTATATTTTGTAGAACAAATATCATCTGTTTGTTACTCGTGTTATGTCTTACAATAAGCAGTTGTAGTTCCATGTAACCAAAGCTAAAAGAAAACCAAACAATTAGTTTTTCTTCTTAGTACTCTATATTTAATAGTGACAAAATTTTAAGACATTTTTCATATTACAAAAGGCAAGGGTCTGAAAAATCTACGAGGAGACATAACATCAATATGAAAGGCAAAACTGAAGCTCTAAATAATCTTATTATTGAAGTTCAGAACAAGATTACATGACATACCTTATACCTAATAGCTTCATATGTTCCATACACAGCACCTGGAAAGAAACCAACAGATTAGGTAATGATGTGCTAAAACTTTTAAATGCAAGTGAATTAGATCCAATGAAAAACCAGGAGGAATGTAATCTATTGATGAATTTAACTATAACATTTCAGCAATTAATAGTTAATACAGTTTTACATAACTACCAGGCTGACAATTTCCACTACTTTTTGAAGCAAGATTCCAGAGAGTGCGGACTTCATAAAACTTCATAGATGAGGTTCAACCATTATACACTTATGATTGAGTGCCCACCTCAATTTACTAAAAAAATTGAGGAATCAAATGTAAAGGTGAATTTATGCACGACTGTAAACTGGGCATTAAGTACAAAGCAAGATGCAAATCATTGTGGGGGAAGCACTCAGTCCCCTTTCCTTTCTACAAAGCAAAATTTCAAGACTTTACCAAAAAAGATCCCAGACACATCATACAAACATTACATATGCCTAGAATTGAGAGACATCCATAGAAATGTCCTCTTGTAACAACTTTATGAAAATAGAACACATAATCAATGTCTTAAATCTGAATCCCCAAGGTCCAGGAACATAAAACATCCCAGATCAAATAATAGTACATTACAACTGGTAACAACAAATTCCAGAGGAGTGGAGAGTTGGATACCCAAGAGACAGAAAATGGAGCATAAATATTCAACATAAAATTTATTTATTTATTTGGTTAGAAAGGATGTCTAAGACCAAATTAGAGAGGGAATAAACAGGATAAAGCTTAAACAAATTGGCCCTGGTCAAATTTAAACCCAGTATCAACTACTCCCAAGGGATACAATTCATGCTAAAGCTCTTGGTTCAAAAGCGTAGTTCTATACTCAAGAATAATTAATTTATGGCAAATACTAACCAGTACACTTTAAGAAATCAAAAGTACAAATTTTTTATTCAAAAGTGTAACAATGCACTCTTTACATGATTTTCACACAATTAACATGATTTCGAATAAAAGCTTTCTATTTATTAAATTCTCAACTAGTAGCCTAAGGATATTAGTTAGCAAGACCCTTAATTTTTAACAAAAATGTGAAGCAATGGACACAGCCATGCATTAAGGGTCTGTTAGGTTATGAAAAATCATTTTTTATTTTCAAAAACAACTATAAAAATGTTATCCTATTTCAACTTACTTCCTACTTTCAAAGATCCTATCTCCACATTACAAATCTTTGAAAACTGAATATTTGGGAAAATAACAAAATATTTTCTCGAACCAAACACCCTTGAATCCAGTTCAACACGACCATCATCAGAACCAACTAAACTGACATGCATAGAGGAATATAAGGTTCTCTAATCAAATCAGCGCAATTAATGTATCAAACTTCTCTTCAAAGCAAATAACAAAAGAAAGTGCCAAAAGCATCGAAATTAAAGGATAAAAAATATATAACTATATTTTTTAAAAAATAGATGTTGCGCCACAAACAGAAAATAGATATAAACTTAGGGACTGACCGACGGCGCCGCCGACAGCACCACCCATGGCGGCGCCGGCTGTGACACGTGCAAGGCAACCATCTCTTGCCATGGAAGTGTGTGACTTGTTGTTTGTCGTTCGGAGAAAACCCTGAAAATTGAAAACCAAACCCGTTTTCCTTCGTTTTATCCCTAGCAACCCTGCGGTTGAGGCTCAACTCTTAAGTGCCTAATAAGTAAGGAATAACCCCAATCTATTTTATTTTTTTCATGAGTATAAAATGTTACTAAATAATATTTTATTAAAAATAATAGTATCTAATATCATTCATATATTAAATTTTACAAATTTACTACAGATAAACTTTTATTATGTATTTTTAAATATACATTAAAAATTGATTTATGATTAAATGGTTTTTTTTTTAAAATAACTGCTTATTGCTCCTGACAGTTTTGAGGGGAAAATTTAAAATAAACAATTATTGTATGAAAAATAATTTCATCTAAACATATATTTAAATTATAGTTTACAAAATGAGTTTAATTAAAATATATAATAAAAATAAATTTAAAGTAATATTATAAAATGTATTTATTTTTATTAATAAGACAAATTTAAAATAGATAATCATGTAAACAAATTATATTATTAGTTATTTAATTAAGTTATTATTATTAAACTATAAATAACAATTGATTTTATTTCTTTTAAATAATAAAAATCATTATTTCAAACGTTGAGATTATTTAGCAGCAATTATTTTTAAAAAATGTTAACCTAATCTTTAGGCCAAGGTTAAATAAATAAGAAATTTTTTATGAATAAAATAGTGTTTATTGTATTAGAGATACAAAAAAATAACTAATATTTTATTTTTTAACAAAATTTATTATTATTAATTTTTTAATTTAATCTTAAGAATCGAAAATAATAAAACTGTTATTTTAATTCTTAAAGTTATTAGATGATTTTTTTTTTCAAGAGTAACTGATGTATAATTATTTTAGGAATTAAGATAATAATAAAATAAAATAATCAATCTCTATGAATAATTTGTAAATACTAATTATTGAACTAGAACATTTTTAGATGTTTTTTCAAATAGAAATATTTAGAATTTAGTTTTGATTTTTATTGTTCTAAGCGGATTTTTTTAGATTTAATATTTATTACCAATATAACATAAATTAAATTTTGAGTTTTTTAATATCAACCTCCACATATAAATTATAAATACTAATTTTTGAACGAGAACATTTTTAGGGATTAGTTCTGATCTTAATAATTTTAAATAATCATTTATAAATTAAACATTAGTTTTTTAATTTAATATTAAATTATATCTTATATTTTTTCATAATTTTAAATTTTAAAATTTATCTCTTTATTTTATTTAATATAATATATATTGTTTAAGAACTTTTATTTGTATATAGAAATTGATATGGAGTTATATTAAGTGACAACATTTTTAATTTAGGTGTTATTTGGTTGGGGCGTGTACGTATGACGAACAAATAAAGCTCTGACCCAACTCGACAATGCACGAATTGGGTCCATCCCATTAACCGGATTTCATTATATTACCCTTAACAATGGTTTAAAACAGTCGGATCCGGGTTTTCACCCGACCCAACAGAGTAATATAACTCAAACTTAGGATCCAAGCGGCACAAGCTTCATCATCGTTGAGCCACTCATCTGCACACATGAATGCCTCAGATTTTCCAATACGGGCCTTCAATGTCGTTTTGTAACAAAGAAGGAACGCATGGCTCTGAAGTTACTGCACACGACGAGTCGTTTAACATGCGCTTAAACCCAGTGTGTGAAATTATACATTTTCCATCATAGGATAAACTCGACTCATTGCAAAGAAGAATTCACGGGCAATATTATACGTTTTCGTTCACATTCAGGTTTTCAATTTCTCTCACTTGCGGTTTATTTTCCCAATTTCCTTTAATAATAATAGCTTTTGAGGGTTTCTTTGGGTATGTAATGTGACGTCGTTTGAGCTCTGCTTTGGTCCTTCTTGGAAGCTGAAATTTAAATGAGGGTCCAAGTTATTTTTTTAATTTGGTATCTGGATAGCTGTGTGTGGTCGAATTGGTTGTGAATGCTTGTAGTGAATTTGCTTAACTTCTTTCATGCTTTGGTAACTCTTTACTTTTGCTCTTTATTTACTCCCTTATTATAATTTGCAATAGAAAGTCCCTTCGGTCTCGAGGTAAAAAGGCTTGTGGGTAAAAACTCATACACACAAGTGGGTATAAAAGCTTTGGTAACTCTTTACTTTTGCTCTTTAGTTGAAGTTCCTTGCATTATGTTTTCCTAGCATGACCTTCACCCTTGAATGCACTAGTTCCTTCACTTTAGGGGCACTTGCTTTCATATATTTATACGTAAATATGAATTACATTACTGCATAATTTTGTTTTCAGTGGATATTGGAAGATCAAATTCTGTTACTATACCAGTATAGAGAATGAAACGTGTGCATCATTCTTGCTGTCTCTTAGCTAAGAGACTAAGGCATTCTTGTTTTGGACTCGGGTCAAATACTGGGATTAAATTCCTTGGTTTAATCTGCATATTTCCATAACTATTATATCTGGGGATTTGAAATGTCAATATAAAATGTAGATGCTTTGGAAGTTTGGTGAAAGTCTTGAATCTTGCTTCTGATATCATATTTTATCCATTTACTACCCTTTTTAATAATTTTGCAGGAAGCTCTTTCACAGAAGAAGTAATGTCTGGGAGGCAAGTACATTCCACAAGACATGGTAAAGCTTCCCCATTTAAGGAGTCTTACGTCCAAATTCAAGATGTTCCTCCCTGTTATCCATAATTGCAGTGATCAAGACATCTCCTTTGACTGAGGAAGGTCAGCATCAAACTTACTATTCCTAGGGATTCAGGAATATGCAACAAAATAAAGTTTTGCACTGAAATTGATCAAGTGAAAAAAGGCAGAAACCAGAAAAGAACATGCGGAGATTATTGGCAAAAACGTTGCTTTTCTATAAATGTGATATTTTCCCTCTTCCCTTGAGAAAACCATTGGCCATTGGGCATGAAAATATCATTTATCAGCTGTTCTCTACTGGTTCTGAGGTAAGTTCTTCTCAAATCTCTATGCAGTCACCACCAAACCATAAATCCACAAGATTCAGTAGTAACAGCATCAACAATGGCTTAACAACTCAGTTTGACCTCATTCGCCTAGATGCCAGTCCAGTAAACCATATAAATGACCAAAGCCATGATGAGTTTGCTTCTGATGTGGAAAAGGTCTATAGAATATTGAGAAAATACCACTCAAGGGTTCCCAAATTGGAGCTTGCTCTGAAAGAATCTGGAGTTGTTGTGAGGTCTGGATTAACTGAACGTGTATTGAATCGATGTGGTGATGCTGGGAATTTGGCATATAGATTCTTTGCATGGGCTTCTAAGCAATCCAGTTATCGACACAGTCAGGAAGTGTACAAAGCTATGATTAAAGTTTTGAGTAAAATGCGGCAATTTGGTGCTGTTTGGGCGCTGATTGAAGAAATGAGGCAAGAGAACCCTCAGTTGATGTCACCACAAGTGTTTGTTATTTTGATGAGGAGGTTTGCTTCTGCAAGGATGGTTCAGAAGGCTATTGAAGTATTGGATGAAATGCCCAAGTATGGGTGTGAGCCAGATGAATATGTTTTTGGATGTTTGTTGGATGCATTGTGCAAGAATGGAAGCATTAAGGAAGCAGCTTCTCTTTTTGAGGACATGCGATATCGATTTCCACCAACTGTCAAACATTTTACTTCCTTGTTGTATGGTTGGTGTAGGGAAGGGAAGCTTGTGGAAGCTAAACATGTGTTGGTGCAGATGAAGGATGCAGGCATTGAACCAGATATTGTGGTTTATAACAATTTACTTAGTGGGTATGCTCAAGCTGGGAAAATGGGGGATGCTTATGATCTTTTGAAAGAGATGAGAAGGAAAGGTTGTGAACCAAATGCAACTTCGTACACGATGTTGATCCAGTCACTCTGTAAACATGAACGATTGGAGGAGGCAATGCGATTATTTTTTGAGATGCAGAGAAATGGTTGTCATGTGGATGATGTAACCTATTCCACATTGATTAGTGGATTTTGCAAGTGGGGAAAAATCAAAAGGGGTTATGAGCTTTTGGATCAGATGATACAGCAAGGCCATTCCCCAAATCAGCTTATTTATCAGCATATTATGGTGGCCCATGAAAAGAAGGAAGAGCTGGAAGAGTGTATGGAACTGATGAATGAGATGCAGAGGATTGGTTGCATTCCTGATCTTCACATCTATAATACAGTCATTAGGTTGGCTTGCAAGTTGGGAGAGGTCAAGGAAGGTGTTCAGCTTTGGAGTAAAATGGAAGCAAGTGGGCTTAGTCCTGGTGTTGACACCTTTGTCATCATGATTAATGGGTTTCTTGAGCAAGGCTTCCTAGTTGAAGCTTGTGAGTATTTCAAAGACATGGTTGGGAGAGGGCTTTTTACTGCTCCTCAATATGGTACCTTGAAGGAGTTGATGAATTCTCTTCTAAGAGCTGAGAAGCTTGAAATGGCTAAAGATACTTGGAATTGTATCACTTCTTCTAAAGGATGTCAGCTGAATGTCAGTGCATGGACAATCTGGATTCATGCACTCTTTTCAAAAGGACATGTGAAGGAAGCTTGTTCATTCTGCATAGACATGATGGATATGGATTTAATGCCACAGCCAGATACTTTTGCAAAGCTTATGCGAGGTCTGAGGAAATTATATAACAGACAATTTGCAGCAGAGATCACAGAGAAGGTAAGGAAAATGGCAGCTGATAGGCAGATCACTTTCAAGATGTATAAAAGGAGAGGAGAGAGGGACTTGAAAGAAAAGGCAAAGGAGAAAAAGGATGGGAGGAAGAGGCGGGCTAGACAACGGCAATGGGGTGGAGGCCGTCAGAAGTTGTAATGTGCATCAAGCTTGACGTAAAATCTGTACGAATCCTGGAGGAGTGATCTAAGGCAAGAATTTGGTCAAGCCATTCAATTGAATGGAAATCAAATGACGCTATTTGTTTTGATTTGACTAAAGGAGACTTAATTAGATGATGTTAGAGAAGCTGCTTTTTTTTTTTTCTGAGGTATCAGAACTTAATTGGTCAAAATAATTGTAGTTTCTAATAATTTTCGGATAGTAGTATTAAAAATTGTTTTTTCCATTTCAGATTGAAGGCCCACTCTGAAACTACTCTAAGGGAGTTGGGTAATGTAATTAGTTTATTGTTTTATTAGCACTTTTTTGGCATTTTCTATGTATCAAGAAGTGAAGTCTTCAGGCCTGAGATTGTGTTTTCAGTTTTGTACAGATCTACTGAAGCATGCCAAAGTTTTGAGCAAAAATGCTCCTCTGCAGCTATGTGATGTGTCTATTGGACCCAAATAAGCTAGGGAAATGGTCAAGTTTGCCAGGGATCCAACACATAGTCCAGCTTGTTATCTGTTGTGGTACAACTTCAGCTTTTCACCATAGGTTTTATTTACCTCCTAATCTTAATTTATGTCAGGGAAAGAGAGACCAAGAGGAGAGTGAAGAAAGCAATGGAAAATATGAAATTTACTGTTGTACTAAGTCTTGTTTAAGGTATGGACAGAAAGGACTAAATGTGGTAATTATTTGTATATATCTTTGATAAATATTTTGTCCAGAGTTCTTCTTGATACATTCATATTAAAAAATTAATCAATTTGCTGTCTGATAAAGTTGTTTTGTATGCCCACTCATTCGTCCGAGCATGTTCATCCTCACTCGATTTTTGCTCATGTTGATTCTTGAAAGATAGGGAGTCATTCAATTTAGTCTTGAAAAAAAAGAAATATTAAAATTAGTTTTTGAATATGTAATGTCATATTTTTTAATTTCTAAAAGATAGTCTTCAATTTAATCCTTGAATATTAAAATTAATCATTCAAAGTGTGGTGTATCATTCATTTTAGTTCCTAAAAGATAACAAGTCCTTCAATTTAGTTCTTAAAAAAATATTAAAATTAGTACATGGACATATGATATTTTATTCATTTAGTCCTTATTTAAAATTTGTTAGTTAACTCTCCCAAAGAAATGAAAATGGGACACGTTAAATACAATTTAATTAAACAAAATTATTCATTAACTTGTTACATTGTGTTTATCGAGTCATGTTTCCATTTCTATGGAGATTAGCTGACATTCTATTATGTAAATACATAATTTAGTTAGTTATTTAGTTAATTATGTAATTCTAATGATAGACAATTCTTTTTATCATAATCATAATTTCCTTAATATTTTCATCTAATTGATGTAGTTAATTCAAGAAATAAATTACTTTTAAAATTTTTTGTTAACCCTCTTCATAGTTTTTAATATAACATACTTTTGTAAAATCTTGTCAGTTTTTATTTTAAATGTAAATTTTTTATTTTTGTATGATTAGTATCATATTTTATTAAAAAATATTTTTTTAGTAAAAATGATTTGATCTCTATAATTAGCACGAATAGAAGTTGAATATGTAGGTATATGCTACTTAACGTGCTACAGAATATGATCTTTGACATAGTGTGAATATAGAACTGTGATTAATCTAAAAATTATAAATTAAATAATAAACTTTTTTTTTGGATGGTTTTAGATAATTTTTATTGACTAGCATTTTTTTTATTAAAGTGATAAGTACATAAAATGTTTTGATAAATCATAATATAATATAGATTGTATTAATTTTTAAGAATTTAACCTCTTATTTTATATTTCTTATATGACCTGCTTTTGTTTTTAAAATATTTTTTTTATATTTTCAAATGATACTCTTAAACTTAAAAAAAATATAATGTAATTAAAATAATACATAGCGTCTTACGTTGCATTTAATCATATCATGTTTCTATCTTTGTAATTAAAATTTTTTAGATAAATGACTAAAATAAATAATAGATCATATAATAAAATTAAATGAGAGATTTATAACTTTTGTCTATACTTAATTTATTTAAAAATATAAGAATAAATATGAGATAAAAATTTTCAACTTCAATAAATTAAATGCAATTTCAATAAAATTTTCAAAAGTTAAAATTTTTCATAAGTTAGAAGCTCTTTCTATTTTATTACTAGCAAACAATTTTACTAGTTTATTTTTTAAAAATAAATTATAAGCTCCTAAATAAACTATAAACTTATGTTACCAATCATAATTTAAATTTAAAGACTCTTTTTATTTTTAAAGAATTGTAATAAATGAAATACCACACCTTCATATATTAATTTCAATATTTGTTTCTTTTGTAAATTAAGTTAAACGATGGACTAAATTGAAAATTTTTTATATCGTTTTGTTTTTTAAGCAAGTAGTATTTTTGGCCTTATTTATGAAAAAAAATCGTCAAAAATTTCTTATCCTAATCATAAGAAATAAAGGTTTATTTTCAAATTATTAAATTCTTTTTATATCTTTAATTTATTATAAAATTATATTAATTAAGCACTCACTTATTTTTTATGCAAGTTATACTCAATTATTTTCGATGTAAATTAATAATTTAGTTATTTAATGCGATAAATATTTTTAGAATAATATTAATATTTATTGTATGTAATTGTTTTTACCAGTATTAATGAATGTTGCTTGTTATGAAACCATAGGTTCCAATGAGCAAGATCTGAAAGCTGACCTTGATGACTACTGTGACTGAACTCACTCAAACTTACTGTATAAAAAATTGCTTGAATTATGAAACCATAGTTTAATTGAATTACGATGCGCGGCGTCTCTTCCACAATGCTTGCTATTGCTTCACAATCACAATCACTAGTCACGTGTCAGTGGACATTCAAATTCAGTTATAAAAAACTTCACACACCTCTTTTCTTCCATAACCACCACCTCAGAACAACATTCACGTTCCGTCGCAATGCAACACAAACGGATCTACCTCTCAGTTCCTCCGCAGCCGATGATGTCATCATCGTTGGTGCCGGCGTCGCCGGCTCCGCCCTCGCTCACACCCTTGCCAAGGTGCGTTTCATTTTCCTTTTCCGTTCGTTTCGTAAAATTGGACTGGTGCAGCGGCTTGGATTCACGTTTAAAAGACCACCAATTGTTTATTTTAATGCTTGTAGCTGTAACTTCACTAGATTCTGTTTGAATGACTATGAATTTGGGTTTACTGGCCTAAAATTTACAATTTTTTTAACGTGTATCTTTCTTTTTTTTTGGTAAACAACGAAAAGAAACAGAGAAACATTTTTAACGTGTATCTAAGTCTTGAAATTTTAAGTATTGAATAATGTAGTCTTAAAATTATAAAATATAATTGTAGTTTGTTATTTTATATTTATGGGTTTGAAATAATTATTATTTGATAATATTACTTCGTAATTTTATGATGTAATTTGGTACATTATTTGCTGTGTGATTAGGTGTGATTTTTTTTAGTAAACTATCGTTTCAGTACCAATTTTTTTTGGAATTTGTCAAAATAGTCCTAAATTATACAAAACGACATTCTAATCCCCAACATATTTGATCATATAAATTATTTTAGTTAATTCATCAAAATAGTCTTTTAACTAAGGCAAATGTTATTTTAGTCATCAACAATAATCGTTAATCAATTAGTGTCCATCATATACTGTCGTCAATCATTTTATATCTTGTATCTGTATGTAAACTTTTTCTCCTTTATTAAAATAACATATTAGTTTTACTAAGTATATTTTGTTAGTGTACGATACTAGTTGTGCCAATATTAAACCGCAAGTCTTAAAAACTTAGTAATTGGTTTCACTTGGACAGCGTGCGATACTTAGTTGTTGCCTTTCTCTTTTGACAGTTCTATAAGATTTAGTTTAAAAAATATGCAGCTTATATATATAATTGTGGGGTTTCACATCGCCAGACCTAGATATGAATGGCTGAAAATAGGTTCAAATCATCGCCACGTATCTACTGCGCGGCAAAATTAGTTATAAAGTTTTTTAAACTAGTTACAATCATTTTAAAATTGTTACACAGTTTAGGGACTATTTTGATAAATTTCAGAAATAATAAAGATTAAAATGATTAATGATTACATACGTAATGGACTAAAATGACTTATTTTTTTAGTTTAAAAACTATTTTGACAAATTTTAAAACAGTAGAGACCAAAATGATAGTTTACTCGTAATTTTTTTTTTGGTCTATTTGTTGTTACATATTGTAGCTTATGCTTTTTAAATGATAAAAAAATGAATGAATTGGAAAAGGTACCTCAAATATTAGGAAGCAATCAGAAACAAAATATAAATTACATACAGAATTTCTCTTTTAAAATCTAAAAGTTAAATACAATAATTTAAAAGTTTTTAAAATATCTTAAAAGTAGCATGACAATGCTCTAATTTTATGGTTAGTTTAATTGAAATGAGAATTTTCTTGTCTATGATTGAAACTACATTTATTTTATTTTTTGTTTTTTGGATTTTAGCAATTGCTTACACAAATTCATACGGATGACAATAAGGTAAAGCTCTTTTTAAGTGGGGACTTTAAAATTTGAATACTTGTCATTGTTGGCAATGTTTGCTTCTTGTTGTTGTCCATGACTATAGCCAATCGCTACTGTGTATTTTGAAATTTTATTTAGAGGCCATGGCATTAGAGGCCATGGCACAAAAGGGGAAGAAATAGTCTTAGAATTTGTATGAAATAAGCTTGAAAATTGAATGTTCTTCACTGGACTTTAAGCTCATGGTCATATGTCAAATCCCATCTAGAAAAAATTATAATGTTTAAGTTAGAATGGAATAAATTGTAGGATAATCTTGATAAACCAAAATTGACCTTCCAAGCCGTTGATGTAATGTTTCCATTGCCTAAGCAATTGATAAAATGAAAAGAAAATTCATGGAAACCAGTGTCCATTGGCGAAGATTCAGCAACCATTTTTCAATGGAGCACAAAAAGCACAGAAATATGATAGACACCAAGGAATGAATATAAAAGGGAAGGAACTTAAAACACAGAAATCGAAAGAGAAGGCACCTTAAGAATAGACCTGAATCAACTTGTTGAGCATATTGCAGATAATGAAGCTATTGCAGAATGAAAACTCAGAACTCTTGGTTCCAAAAATTTGACAGTGAATATGAAAGAAAGATTAGTGCATCACTTGCAATGACTGGTGTCTTCATTTCTCTCACTTATTCTTTGAAAGTGTGAACCCCTTTCTACACTTTACTTGTCATAGCATTAAAAATAAGAAATAAATTTGATCAACGTCCATTCCTTCATGACTTGTGTGATATGCATCAAATTTTAAGAAATAAACTTTTGACAACAAAACTGAAATTCTCTGAATAAGAAGTCAAGGATCATAATAAAATGTTGATGACGCATGATAATAAATTTGAGGTGTAAAAAGTAGATCCTGATCTTCAGATTTAATATCTTACAAATAGTTAGATCGGGAATATCTACTACAGTGTGATGACACAAATTAATGGTAAAGGTTGCTTTGTGGTGTTTAGTAATGGAGCTTGCCATGCTTGAAGCTTTAACAATAATAGGAATATCATTACTTTTCTTGGCCATTCTCTTCTCACTGTAGCATGTTCTGTTGGTAACCTTGAAAACTGTGTACAAATATTGCATTCTCCTGTTTCTATAAAAGGTAGGCCCATAATATATTGTGAGAAAGGGATATCAATTTGGAATTTTTTGTATCCTTATGTGAAGATAGCTCTGTATATCTTACGTCGGTGATGATTTTCATGTGTTATGTTAGGCTTGAATGGACATCTTTTTTTGCTGTACTATGAGTTAGGATTTGTCATCATTTTATATTTTTGAATTCTCAAAGACGGTTTAATCAATTGTCAGCATTTCTCTTGCTTTGACTTTGGGAAAGTAGATTAATGCAAAAGGAAAAGGATTGTTTGGATTGGTTACCCTTCCATAAGCATGTATGTATTGAAATTTTTTGAAGGATGGAAGGCATGTCCGTGTTATTGAGAGAGACTTGAGAGAGGTAGACAGAATTGTTGGTGAACTTCTCCAGCCAGGAGGATACCTAAAGCTAATTGAATTGGGGTTAGAAGGTATGTATCAAATAAGGATACTAGATTATTCAAGGACTAAGGTTGGATGTGGTCTCTTTTCTCATGATATATTTATATATACCCAAATACTTGATTGGTGAAATAACACTTTTAAATAAGTTCCTCTCTGGAGACATTTTGCACCTTTCTTGTTTGCTCTTCTGTTATATATTCAGCTTATTGATATTCTTGCATGCTGTTAAACCTGCCTAATTTTGTCTTAAACTCAAGAGTAAACAGACTGAAATTTGTATTAATTACTGGAAACAGTCTGGTTTTTAGGTCAGAATTTTACTACAAAATATAGACAACACAAAGTTGTAAAATAAAAAATGGAGTCCCCTCTGTCCGCATTCATCAAATAGAAAAACCAAAGGTTTTTCTTGATTACTGTTTTTACCTTCTCTCTCTGTTCTAACCTACCTCATAGCCGCCTCAAACCTTTCTGTCATCACTCTCATCATCTCATTCATCTGTCTCCGAAACTCCTCTTGAATGGAAACTTGTATATCCTCTAACCAATGTTCGACACTCTCCAACTGATTCTCCATTCTAGTAGATACTATCAGACACTCCTAGAATCAGGAGCTTTGATACCAACTTGATAGGAACTGAATGCAAAATTGAATTAATAGACCAACTCAGAAATTAATCCTTGATTTACACAGGAGATAGAACTGCTAACAGTGAGAAAAACAAAAGAAAACTACTGAGAAAGGGAGATCTCTCCACCCTATGACAAAAGCCACCCCTAAATTACTTGGAAATATTTCCTGCCTCTCCCCTCCCCCCTCCATCCCTCCTTTCATATTATCCCTCGGCTGATTCCCACATTTTCCACACCATTCCTTTCATGCCGCATACTTAGTTTGTTAGAATCCCTCATAACAGACTCCTTACTTACATTCTCCATCTTACCCATATGGTTATTTCTCCTTTTATGATATGTCTTCAATGGAGACCCAATTTTCTCAGGCCCAACAGATAATGTTTTCATGACCATAATTTCTTTCTCTTAATTTATTGTGTGTTCTTTGACTTATGCCACTGAAATTAGCATATGCTTAATGTTGTGGAAGTTAACCTGGCTGCACGATACTATTCTCTTTCATAAGTTATTGTTTTAAAATGTGCTGCTCATATTCTTCTGCATCAGACTGCGTGGAGCAAATCGATGCCCAAAGGGTGGTAGGATATGTTCTTTTCAAGGATGGGAAAAAATCTATGCTGCCTTATCCTTTGGAAAAGTTTCATGCTGATGTGGCTGGTAGGAGCTTTCACAATGGACGGTTTATACAAAGGATCAGAGAAAAAGCTGCTGCTCTCCACAAGTAATCCTTGTTCTATTGTGATTGTTGATTTGGTTATTAAAATTATTTATTCGTCTATAAAATGAGCCCAAAGCTGGCTAGTTTTCCTTTGAAATTGCTGTTTGTGCAGTATTGTTTTTGCCTGATAAAATCATGTGCATTTTTTTAATGTTCAGTGTACGAATGGAGCAAGGCACTGTAACATCTCTTCTTGAACAGGATAATAAAACTGTTATTGGGGTTCAGTACAAAACTAAAGATGGCCAAGAGCTTAAAGCATATGCTCCCTTCACAATTGTTTGTGATGGCTGCTTCTCAAATCTGCGTCACTCTCTCTGCCACCCCAAGGTTAAATTATATTCTAAATAATCTGAGTGACAATATTATTTTTCCCTTTTAATGACAAAAGAAATGCTTATGATTAATTCCAGACAGTTTGTTGATATTCTGATATCTAGAGGATTTTGTCTGTTTTGCATGAGTTTGCTTGACTTCCCTGATATATTATTGAATACTTGCCAGGTAGATGTATGCTCTTGTTTCGTGGGTTTAGTCCTGGAGAATTGTCAACTCCCATTTGAAAATCATGGGCATGTGATTCTGGCTGATCCTTCCCCCATCTTACTTTATCGTATTAGCAGCACTGAGGTTCGTTGCTTAGTTGATATACCTGGTCAAAAACTTCCTCCTCTTGGTAATGGCAGATTGGCCAATTACCTGAAGACTGTGGTGGCTCCCCAGGTATCTGTTATGATCCTGCTTGACTTGTGGATAGTCAAGTTATGATTTGCCATTACTCGCAGTCTACTAATATGCAAAATAATTTATTTCTTCAACCTCCTTGTATCTTAATTTTTCTTTTGTCCAGATTCTGCCTGAGCTTCATGATGCTTTCATATCTGCAATTAATAGAGGAAATATTAGAACCATGCCTAACGGTAGCATGCCAGCTGATCCCTATCCTACTCCTGGAGCTCTGTTAATGGGTGATGCTTTCAACATGCGTCATCCATTGACTGGTGGAGGAATGACAGTGGCACTGTCTGATATTGTTGTGTTGCGGGGTCTTCTTAAGCCCCTTCATGACTTGGATGATGCAACTTCACTTTGCAGATATCTAGAATCATTTTACATCTTACGCAAGGTGAGTAGTATTCCCTTTTTGGCTTATATATTATTCAAGGGAAACTGGAATTTATGTCTCATCTTTTAAATCGGTTCATATAGAATGTTTAATGGATGCCTAACGATGTCTGTTTGGAAATATTTGTGGCATTGTACACGTCCAAGGAGACCGTTATGATAGTAAATATCATAAACCAATTATCCCAAAAGTTCAAGCTGTTAGTTGAAGACACATGAATGGTTTTATATTTCTTACATGCCCCCTCGCACTAGAGCCCCTTGAGTTACAGATCCTGTGCCAGAAATCAACTTTTGTCCTAGAGGAATGGGATGAAAAGGATTGAACTTTAAACTCCTTAGTTATAATGGTTTTGATATCATTTACTAACCAACTATTCCAAAAGCTTAAGCTGTTAGATGAAGAGTGGGGACACATGAATGAATTTATATTAAATTTCTACGTGTAAATATGACAGTAAGTTTAGATTATTTAATCTTCACGACATGTGGATTTCAACTCATGAACTTGACATGCTTTTTGCAGCCTATGGCATCCACCGTAAATATTTTGGCAGGTGCCCTATATAAGGTTTTTTCTGCTTCACCTGATGACGCCAGAAAGGAACTGCACCAAGCATGTTTTGACTACCTGAGCCTCGGAAATAATTTTTCAAGGGGACCCATTGCTTTACTCTCTGGTCTAAATCCTTGCCCTCTGAGTTTAGTATTCCATTTTTTCGCTGTTGCATTCTACGGAGTTGGTCGCTTGCTCTTACCATTTCCCTCATTTAAACGCATGTGGATTGGTGCTAGATTAATTTTGGTTAGTTCCTCTAACCCATATGGATTTTGTTGCTTTACTATTGGCTTGATGCCCCTGTTTTTCTTATTAAGTGAACATGCATTTCTACTTAATAGCAGTTCCCTTCTGTCTCGCTTACGTTCTTCTTTCTTCCTCTATATTTCTTAAGTTTACCAACCCCTATTCATTAATTTTCATCCCAAAACAATTTCATACAACGAAGGTAAATGTTTCTTGGGCTGTGTCCGTTGACATTGTCGTAGTAATGTATATTTACATAATTACAGTTCTGTTATTCTTACCGATGAATATCTTCCAGTGTGCATCAGGCATAATATTTCCCATCATCAAGGCTGAAGGAATAAGGCAAATGTTCTTCCCCGCAACCATTCCATCTTTTTATAGAGCTCCTCCAGATAGGTGATGCATTGACTCAGGGAACACTTCCAATGCTCCCTCTACTAAGCATTTTCAATTTGTTTATGTCTTCAAATTAAGGCAAGGTTCGATGGACGCAAAGGACATTTGTGATGCCCGATTGATGAGAGGTTTTAATAGTTAGTGGGAGGTAATTGGTCAACCTCATAAATCATGTAATGTGTTTAGGGGGGGGGGGGGGGGGGGGTGGTTCTGTAATGTGTTTCGATGGTGTCTTTATTTTTCTTTCTCCGGTATATATCATAAATCATTGTACCAAAGAAAAAGAAGTAAAATTTGACTACTAACCTATTTACAAGAAACAAAACACTAAATTACTAGTACTTAAGAAAAAAGTAATTAATTTAATTATACGTTTTACAATTATAAATTTTATTTTAAAGATACTTATGATATAAATAATATAATTAATATAGTCATTATCCGTAAACATATATTTAATAATAAAAAAGATATAAAAAAATTTAAAAATTAATGCATCTTAAATATATTATATATATTTTTTATAATTAAGATTAAGAAAGTATTCAATTTTATTTTTTATAAATAGAACTGGAGGAAGTAACTATAAAATGTATTTTAATTGTCTTTATTTTATTTTCATGGGTATGTATCTTGCAGCTCATTTTTTTATGATTTTTTTAATTACAAAAATGAATTTTAGGTGAAATTACAAAAATATGGATATTTTTTTTTTCAAAAATTGGCTATGGAGACTTTTGGTACTTTTCATATATTTTATTATTTTAAAAATCATCATTAATGAATTTTGATTTTTTTTGAAAAATTGCCAGATTTTTTAGACTTTACCATTTTTTTTATCTTTAAATTTTTGTATCTACGTCAAAAATTGTGATTGGTAATTTTTAAACTTCATATTCCCATAATTTATTAAAAAAATAATATTTGGTAACTTCTTAAATATGAAAAATTAAATTAGGAATAAAACATCATACAAAAATGGGTTAAGGATTACATATTATTGGAGTGAAAGCTTTTCGATTGAGGATAAAATCACTGTTAGCTGTGGAAGGGAAAATTGCTCCTTATTATTACTACCTACAATATGCAAGCATTGAAAATACATAAAACAGTTCAAGTACACCTACATATAAATACCATTGAAAAACACTAATTCCGTTGCCGGGAATCGAACCCGGGTCTCCTGGGTGAAAGCCAGACATCCTAACCGCTGGACGACAACGGAAGTGCTGATTACTAATCCTTTTAAATATTATAAAACTATGTCAAACCCCACGAATCTTGGTGGAAACGCAAGGAAATGTACAGGTAAAATATAGCTTTAAAAATCATAGTATTCACTGGAATCAACGTTTCCTCCACCGAAACTAAAACACGAAATTATTTGATCCACTAATTAATATTGAAAATAATCATTATCAGAACATTGTGCAAGAGTTTGAAATTTTCATATTTTTGCATTAATATTTCTAGTTCAGAATTTAGCGGCACGTCCACAGATTATTATTTTTCATCTTCGTATATTTTTGTACCCACAGGCAGAGAAAGACAATAACGGATCAGGTTCCTATTAGAGAAACAGATTTTTAAAATTGAGTATTATCCACTCAAACTATTATTCTAAAGGAAAATACTCGGATTGTTTTAGTTTTAATGATAAAATTAATGAGTACACTCGAACCCTAGACTATCTTTAACTATGAATATTTCAGATATTATATGACTAGAACTTCAATCATAGCTTATTTACCACTATAATAAACCACTATAATAAAATTTTCGGAGTAACTTGGTAGGGGCCGCGCGAACGCAGGCCCCCTCTGCCACAAATTATGACGTAGGCTCTGCCACTTGGGCAGACCTTAGGGCAGCACCCTTCCAAAGTGCAATGGAAGTCACTGCTCTAGGCCATGGGCCTTTATGATCACCCATCGACCCCGTCCAGGTAAGTATGTTGCTCATTACCACACCCTTCTCTTTTATAGCACACTCTCCTCAATACTTCACCTGTACTCCTCCATGTGGGACTTTTCGACGCTGCTACTATGACTTACACGACATATGAGAGGCAAGTTAGAGTTAGCGCTGAAGCCAAAATTCTTAATTATTAGTTAGATTTGGTTATGCAAAGATGCATCAACGTGTCTGCTCACCATTCATGTTTTCCTCTACTTCATACCTCCTCTAGGAAATTGTCAGTCCCTCCCGATTGACCCACACACTATCGTAGTGTGATATCATAAGCTCACGTTTCAATTATGTTTAATGGTTTAAAATTAATCATAATAAAATCAATTCTATCAAGATCTAAAACAAATAGATACTGAACTTTTGAAATCGAGAGAATTTGAATCAAACTGATGCCAAAGAAACACCATAGGACCTTCAACAATCATACGGAATGTTTAAGCATTTCCCTTTTTTTTTCTTTAACATCTGAGGATTCTTCTGACCAATAAGTTTTATATTAACTTCAGCAATCAAGTTAAAAATGGAGTTGGGAAGCCTCAAATAAAAGGTGTTGCCTAAAGAAGTTGTGAAATATGTAGTTAGATAATTCAACATGACTAGTGTTTATATAAAAAATAAAAAATCAATATAGTCAGTAGATTATTGAGAAACACGTAAAATTAGTGCATTTTAAAATGAAAATTTAAAGATTTGTTTCCATAAGTTGCTATTGTAGTGTGTATACTTCGTTGGAAACGGGTCTTCCCTCAAACCAAAACAGACAACCCCAAACAAGAAAATGGTTTAACCAAGTAAGCTCAAGACTGACTCACACGTTGCAAGTTTCAGGAGGAAAAATTTTTATGCTCTTCTTGATTTGAAGGTAATCAAAACTGAATCAGATTTGTTTCAATAGAAGTTTGGCTTGCACTTGGTACATGAAATGACATGTAGAGAGCACTTTCATGTATTAAACAGTCAACGTTTCAATAATCGATTTGATTTTATTTTGATCCAGATAATATTCGCAATTGGCTTGTCCAAGTATTTAACCTTAGCCACAATTAAATCATGATTGAAAGAGTATGAATTAAATATATATTTTTATTATTATTTAATATAGTGAGTTATAAATTAACGTAAATTATAAAAATTGAAGTAAAATTTTAAATTACCAAAAGAATTATATTTAACAAAAATTAATTATAAAATATACCAATTGACACCTTATCTTTGAATATTTATGTCGCAGAATCTCTAAATAATTTTATAACACACTCCTATCACACACGCAGGACTACGCCAAGTTGATCGATAAATATTTGAAATCACAAACCAATATTCCCAGATAAATGAAAATGAGAATGGTAATACTACGAATTACTGTACGAGCAGGAAAATTAAAACAACGCATTTGGGACTATCTATATTAACTACTTAGAGCCTCTCCCATGGCTTAGGGTATTATATAACTGGTGCAGAAGAAAAATTAGTAAATGCATTCGCTTATGAAATTTACATTGCAGCTATTTTTAACAAGAGCCAGCAACCTACTAAGAATTTACATTTCTCACCCTCAACCCCCACACAAGCTACATATAGGGAAAAAATGGAAAGTGAAATCAAATTAGGAAAAAAAAAATGAAAGAAGTGGAATTACAAAATCACAATCAAATCCCTATTCTCTCCTATTATGCCAGTGCAAGCTTCCCTCAATGCTTTTATATTAGATGGAAGCCAAATGTATCTGATAGTACGATCTTGCTATAACAGCCAAAATGGGGTAAACACCTCATTTACATGTTATCACATCAATGAGCCAGGTCCTCACTCCCAACACCTATGGTCGACTTGTCAATCATGCGCACATTGTACTGTTCATATACCCTTGCCCGATTCTCAGCCCACCATTGTTCTGCTTGTTTCTCACTAAACCGCTTCCGACTGCATTAACCAATGCAAAGGTCAAAATCCAAGGTATAGTTTGGTTGATGTTGAAATACAGCAAAGTTATCTGAATTGCAATTCACGCTTTCTTTCCCATCACAAACTAAATCAAAGAATAAAGCATTTTGGTATGAAATTGCTTGTCAAAGGCGCAATGTTCAACAACATATGCATATCATACTCTACTTTCCAAATTTTGGAGATTAAGTTATGTAAGTTGAAGAAAAAATGATAGTACAATACAGCATTTTATACCTGAACCGAACTCTCTTAAGATCTATTACACCTCCAGGTAGGGAGGTAAGAGTAATATATACACCGGATTCATCTTGCTCAACCCATTCAGTCTCATTACGGGACTCAGTATCCTTTATTTTGCTCCCATTTCTGCTAGTTGCATCTGATTGACTCTGTTTATTGTGACCAGCACTGCGGTTGGAGACAGTGGTGCTTGATCCATTTGAAAGTAAGTGGTTATTTGATCCAGTTGAATCTGATTCTGGGCTTATTGCTAGAATATTCAATCGATCTAAGGAAGCATTGGCAAGGTCGTTGGAACCAGGATTTGAGCCAAAGGAAGCAAGAGAGGGTGGTGACCTGACATTCCTAGCTGCTCCTACAGGCAGCCGCTCAGCCATGTCCTTCAACTATTCAGCAAGAAACAAAATGTAAAGATCAATGAGACTAGTTCAGATATATCCAGTGCAAATCCATGAGACACAAGCTTAAAAATTAAAATTAAAAATCCACCAGTTTTGTTCGAATTGATATGGAGCCTAACAGCAAGTGTTCATATTTTCCCAAATTCAGTTAATATTATACTTAAAAGTCCCAAGAGTTTAATTCATAAATTTTATTAGGATACTAAATTTAGGTTAGGTAGATAGTTATATCAAATCAATGTATAGGCTTCCGTTTTGCAGATTTTCCTTATTATTGGGAGCTTCTGGCTGTAATAGGAATACTGTCTTTATAAAAGTGACTTGGCGGTTAGGGTTTCTACCTGAGCAGTAAGCGACTTTATCACTTCCTTTGCTGCTTTGCATTTGGCAGTTTCTTCGCTTGCAATTACTATTGCTTCTTTTAACTGTTTAGTTGTTCTTTCCAACTCAACTTCTTGAAGCTGGGCTTTCCGAGTCAAGTTTTCCACCTAACGGGGAATAAAAAATTCATCAGGCATACACTACAAATAGATAGCCAGGAGACTTCATCAAGTTGTGGTTTAGAAAAAATAAATGGATGGGAGAAGAAATAAATTACATCCAGCCTATGCAAATGAGTTAATCCTCTTATGTGGTTTAGAAAATATAGATATCAGACGTCCTGTACACCAAATGGTCAAACAGTTGTTTACGGAAGGAATGCTTGACAAGTGATTAGAAGCTCTATAAAATTTATTAATTGAATCTTGCAAAAAAGAATTAAAGAAAAATGTGTGCTGTTAATTTCTGTATCAACTCAAACCTGACTAAACCCAAGGAATAAAAATTTGGTATCACGAAGTATGAGCACATTTGGTTACAGAATCATCTTTCTTCTGGCCAAAGAAAAGCTTAAATTATAGAACTTGACCATCTGAAACTAGGGCTAGCAATGAGCAATAACCAAACATATAAAAGCTCAAGCTCAGCTCATTTACTAAACAAGACAAAATTTCAGCTCAAGCTCAGCTCATGAGCCAATCTTATTGAGCTGTTGTCAAACTAAGTAAGTCTTCTGTAGTTTTGGAGCTACTTATTGCCAGACCTACCTGAAACATTAGCATGCCACATGCACCGATCTAGCAATAACTAAAAATTAAAATTACAAGGCAACACTACATCTCTATGAGCTTGTTTGGTAGGCAGGATAAGTGAACGGAATAGGATATTTTCCTATCATATTTTTTATGTTTGTTGACCCAACATAATTTGATAAGTCTATCATGTGGCCTTATCCTATCCTTCTCTCTAGTGCAAACTTTATCATGGGGGGGAGGCCAGGATAGAAATAGATAAGATAGGATAACATAATGTATCTAGTTTGTTATTTTAATATGCATCAAATGTAAAATAAAATACAAGTTTATTCTACACTTATCCTATCCTCTCCTATTTTATCATGTCTACCAAATGGCCCTACATATATATTAGAATTTTACATTGATCTAACTTGTAAATAGCGATCCATCTCTTAACCATTAAGATCATGATACAACAAATAAACAAATGACTTCCAATTAAATACACATCTAGCTAGCAAAAATTGATGCATGATAGTAACAATCGGTATAAAACATTTCATTCTTGCTTCCACCACCCCCCCCTCCCCCTCCCCCTCCCGCACATTGCAGCTGGGTCATTTTCTACAAACATAAACCACATTAAAAATAAAAAAACGTTACCATTAAAAATAAAAGCAAATAGTTTGAATTCGACAAAGGGTGCCAATGCCCACATGTGTGAGCTTGTTTATATTAAAATTCTCAACAAGGGAATATTGTCTATCAATGAAAGCATAAAATAAAATACCTGCGATCTTAACTTAATAACCTCCTGACTGAGGCTATCATTGGTTCTCTTAGCATCATCCACAACTATTTTTGGGGATGTAAGTCCCCCCAGCGTCGGGGTTGGAGTAGTTGAGCGAGGTGGACTAGGTCGTCTAGATACTGGGGATGTTGCCCGGGAAACAATTCTAGATCCAGGAACAGAAGCTGAAAAGAACTTCTTTGACGATCCAAAAACAGGATTAAAAGATTTAGAAATATTCATTGCTCCCCACTGTGAACCTCCATTTGGAACAGGTGAGACACGGCTACTGTTGAATTCCAATTTTTTGTTTTTCTTTGAAGATTTGCTGTTAACTTGTTTCAAGGATTCCATTGAAGAAAACCTGGCAAGTTGATTATGAGATCTGGAATCCAATTTATCATCCTTACCGATAAATTCAAGTGACCCCTGATTAACACTTCCTCTTCTTCTCATAGAAGACTGGGAAGAAGAATCAGTTTCTGTACTTTTCCTTATTCTATTAAAACAATTATCACAGACACGATAAGGTTTGTTGGGATTTGGTGCCATTGAAGCCTTGACAGATTTCTTACTGCTGCATGAATGACAAAAAACAAGTCCACAATTGTAACAATTGTGGCGTTTCCTTTTGAAATTAAATGGCAGACGGCAGCCAGAACACATGGACTGGTCAACACCAGATACCCCCTTATGAAGGCATATGGCTGCAGTGAAATTTGTACCACAAGCTATACTTTTGACTTGTTTGTCTTTCAGAGCTTCTACTAAGGTTGGGCAGTTTCTATCATCAGAATCCCCATGGCCTAAACGACCATTTGCACCTTTCCCCCAAGTATAAACTTCAGTCCTTGAAGTTAAAACCGCAACATGATATGCACCACTAGCTATTTCCTCCACAAAGCTCTTTGAAAGCTTTCCTTCAACACGAGTTGGTAGCTTCCCATCAGCTTGAGGATCTCCTAACTGGCCATATACACAACTGCCCATGGTATAGACATGGCCTGATCTAGAAAGTGCAACAGTCATACTATGACCACAAGCAACTTGACAGAAATTAGGTTCAACAAGAGCCACAACACAGGTTGGAACAAGTTTTGATTCCTTGTCACCATGCCCAAGTCGACCTTTGTCCCCATCACCCCATGTGAACAGCTTCCCAGAAGAGCAGTTGCTGGAACTTGAATTTCCAACCATGACCTCCACAACTGCAGCAGTATGCCAGACACCACAAGCAGCCTGTACAGTACGAAGGCCCTTCAGGGACTCTATTTCCATTGGCAATGAAACACTTTTTCGGTCTCCATGACCTAAAACACCAAATGTACCATCACCAAAAGTAAATAATTGCCCAGAAGAGGTTACAACAGCAGTGTGCCAAGGACCACAAGAAATAGATGAAACATGTATGCCCTCCAAAGGACCATTTACTCTTTTTGGGACCCAGTGGCTCACCTGATTTCCATGCCCCAGAAGACCATAATTGTAGGTGCCATCACCCCATGTATAAAGATCACCAGAAAGTGTCACAGCACATGTATGATACTCCCCACAAGCTACAAGTTCAATATTTGTATTACTTAGAGATTCAATAAGCTTCGGATGCAGAACATCAGAATCAACTCCATGCCCAAGCCTGCCTCCTGATTCTTCCCCCCAGGAGAAAATTTCACCTTGTTTGGTCACTAAGGCTGCATGTTTCCCACCGCAGGCAATATTCTGTACATCAAGAACTACTGCTGATTCCAAGGCTTTGGGCAGTAAACAATCCATTTTGACACCAAAACAACTCCCAACTCGATGAGCCCCACCACCCAGTACACCATCCCCTGTGCCCTCCCCCCAAATGAAGACATCCCCCAAGGCATCACTGTCATCATGACCAGAACCTTGGCTAGATGAACTAACAGCACTTGAAAGACTAACTCTAAAAGCATCCATAGGCATTGCCTTCATTTGACCATGCATGCTATCTGATCCTCCTGATGACACAGAGTGGACTGAACCACTGGCAGAATCTGGAGGGAAGAAACCCTTTGGAGGAAGAGGATAGTAAATCACATCTGAAAATGCTTTATCCAAAGCATTCTTAGGGGGGCTCTCATATGGGCTATGAAGGCGAAGGTGATCCCCACTATCCTGAATTTGGAAAATAAAAATCCTCTTAAAAAACATCTTCAACTAAAATATAATCAAACAGGGAGAAAATTAAAGGACACATAATGATATATTAATACCTTTTGCATGCTGTCATTACTACCAAATGGAGAATTTAAGGGAGAACTTCTTCTAGTGTTTGTTCGAGGACTATTAGCTTCAGATGGAATACCCTCACTTCTTGATTCTGTTCTCCACTTCCGATGATGGCTGCGTGAAATTAATGCTTTCAATCCACTGAACCAAACCTCAGCTTCATCTTTATCCTTACAAATCTAGTAGAAAATAATCGAATAACAAGTTATATGAAGCTTCTATAAAAAAAATACCTCAATAATTCTTATGATACTGCAATCAAAGCAACAGGCCAAGCACAATCCCCAAAAAGTGGGGAAATGACCCATAAGAACATCTTTGGGGGGGGGGGATCCATTTAAAGATTGTGACTTTACAATATTTGATTACCTAAGCATCAGCTCAATTTAACAAATAATCTAATCAGTAAACCACAAATCTACCACATTTCTGCCACAGTCCCTTTTACAAATTCATGGTTAACTGTCGGTAGTTATTACCTAAATTAATTGATACCTAGTTAATCAAATAATGGTTACCCCAGATTTGAAATGACAAGTTTTTTTCCTACGCCATCTCCATGGGTTTCAGAAAGAGGGGGGAAAGGGAGAGGAATAAAGAAATTAATACCAAGTCAAGTGATCTATCATTGTAGATGAGAGAAAATGACTGGTATTCCTTCTCAGGTCGTGGATATCTTTGAAAGATAGGCTGAAAAAATAGGTGTAATGTTTAATCAGTCATAATAGAGATAGATAAGAGAACTTTATCACTTGAGATGAACTCAATGCAGATGCTCAAAGTCAAGAAGAAACTTTGAATATATTTAAAATTATTGAATAAACCCATGCTCATGCTCACCAGAACATGACTGTGTAGTGTATTTTTACATAAATGACAACTTATTAGAAAAGACACACAAAAGTACATCAGCATGCATATAATAGAAGATGGACAGTGAATGACAACCAATATTTATATATCTGTCAGATCACAAGGGTGCATACATAAAATGCAAATTTTATTAATTGTACAAATTACACAACTGTCTTGCAACAATTAATTATTTCACTAAGAAATGATATTGTTGGCTAAATCTGAAGCAGTAAAATGGTAGCAATGATTTCCTGGTCATCTTAAAAAACTTACCGTGCGTTGTCCAGATATAATCCTAGAAACATTAGTTAGTTTAAGGCGTTTCTCTTCTTTCCCTGAGAACCATATCAAAACAGATTCATCCTGAAAGCAATAGAAAAGTCAATTATTTCAACTTTTGAGAACCCAACAATTCTTGGGAGAGAAAAATTTAAAAACTGGAACGCATGGAAACTGTCATGAACCAACTATCCTAAAAACTTAAGCTACTAGGTGAAGACAAATGAATAATTTTAGATCTCTAACATGCTCTCCCATGCAAGACACTTTGAAGGTAATGCAAAATAAACAATGAGCAATATTATAGCAATAACAAAACAAGCATAAGGGTTGAAAGCAATGAAATGGAAGCTAGCTGACTCTAAATAGCACACAACCACAGCATGCAGCAGATCCTGATAATATGGTCAGAAAGGTAAATAACAGATTTGCTTAACTGCAAATTTATACTCTAGTTATGCGGATCAGATTTCTACCTTTAACAAGACATGACTTAAGTTTTTGGTAAGGCACAGCATCCATTTTTAATATTTGCATGAAGGGTGTCCAACACACATCCAATCATTCTCATGACTGAGAAGAGTCTTTCCCCCATCTTCCAAAATGATATTTTTGTGATGAAAACTATATTTTTTCAATTAAATAGTCAAGGCTCCACATTTTATAAAAGCAATATCAAATTTTAACATTTTCAATTTGTTGCTTAAAAATTAAAATTCATGTGGAAATCAGGCATAGCAACCATGATTTTTTCATCATGTTTTATGATGTTCCAGCAAACATTTTAGAAACCTACAGAGACAGCAAAATGGGTCGGCCCAACTAGACTGGCTCAAGTATACCCATTAAAATGTAGGCTTGGCCCACTAAATTCAAGACCCAAATAAATTTGGGCTTTTTAAGCCCAACCTGAGAAAGCCCACATAAAAAATAGGTTCATTGCAGGTTTTCCCACTACATTATTATTATTATTGTTAGTGTATTTTTATTATAAATTATAATTACATGGCCTGGCACACATAAGTGTGTGGCATGTATTAGGCGAGCTTGGACTGCCATTTTAAAAGCATGAATAACTCTGGACTTTTTTAACTCAACCCACATAAGCTCGCTACCTGCATCAGGGCAGGTAACCTAACTTGGCAGCTAATCTCATGCTAATCGAACTGCAGTAAAGCCAATGATAGTTCTGTCTGTAGTTTTTAAGACTTTTTGAGTATTCACTTATGATACCTCTTCTTTTTCACAATATGATTTGTTGGATGAATACATTTTTGCCCCTCTTCCACAGATTACTAACACTTCATCTGTCAGGCCCCCTGCTATATTTCTTTGATTTCTGGCTTTTCACAAAATTTTGTTACCTCTACTTATAGAATAAAACAAAAAAAAAAAATACAGAATTAAAAGGAAAAAGAGACTGAGGCTCTAAGTATGGTTTTAAATATAATATTGGGGAAAATTAATGATAATCACATATCTTAGGAAGAAAGGAGAGAGGTACAATTTTTCAAAAATTAATTTAAATATAGAGAAAAAGGAGCAGAAAACTCACATTGGAAAGCCGAAAGGGACAAAACTTGGGCTTCCCTCTTCTTCCATACTTGAGCAAGTAAGCCCCTTTCTTTAAAGCAGTAATAGCCTGTAGTTAAAGACCAATAAAGAACCTCAGTTTAGTCAGCACATGTGGCAAGCACCAAAGCTATCCTGCCTGAAGTCTCAAAACTCCACAACACACTACAATAGATTGCATGCAAATCAACTTTGATGAAAATTGAAAAGAAAATTATATAACATAATTACCGCAATGAGATCACTATCCAACACCCTTTCCTATTTAGAAAACAGGAAATTCAAGCAAACAAATTCACAGACCCATTCATTTCTGCAGTATCCTGATTTCTACGAGCAAGGATTCAAGCAAACAGGAAATTCAAGAAGATGCAGTTGCTCTCAGCCTTAGCTATAGCCAAAATATCAGTATTAGTACTTAAAGAGCCTCGAGTTAATGTCATGGACAACATCATCATCTATAGTGTTCAAGCTCATCAAGACATAAATAACAAGACAGTTTAGATACAACCACCAAAGCCTTTTACCACTATGGGGCTCAATAAATGAATCAAATGATGTCATTGCATAATGTATAAAACTAATTCTACAACCTTTTAATTGTTTCCTTTAGAATCTTTCATGGTCTACCCTGACCCTAGTTATTAGGCTACCCTTCATCTTATCAACTCCTCTAATAGGAGCCTCTGTTAATCTTCTTCTCACATGTCCAAAGAAGCTTAGGCACAATTCTACCAATCTTTACTCAATAGATGGCACTCCAGTTTTCCCTCCAATAAATTCATTCTGTGTAAAAATAATCAGATAAACTACTAAAATTTTAGCAAGCAATTTACTGGTCCAGTGCTCTCCTTCAACTTGTGAATAAATGTAACATAAGTAAAACTACCTACTTCTAGTTTATTCACCTTTATGGAGAGGTAGCATTATCCTCTTTATTGGTCAGACCAAAATGACTCTTTTCTTTCAAATTAGCCAAAGAGGAAAAGAAACATGATATGTGAACCATTTTAAACTTTCAGTCTGTAGTTGGATGCTGCTTTAAGAAGCAAAAGAGTGAAAAGACATCAAGGAGCTCAGTTTAGATAAATTTATTAGTAAGTACTAACAAGAGAATAAAATACAGAGGTAACTGAATCATACTTCTCTTATAAGTTAAAATTAACCTATGCACCTCACCTTTTTTAAAAGCCCTCTCATTTAAGTTCTCCAAAAGCTGAGGTACATAACTTGATTTAAACTTTAGGAAAAAGTTTGATTCATTTTACCATCATCTTTTTTTATATAAAAACTTATTAATAAATTTATCCAAACTAAGCCTTACTAAAACATCACTCTCTTGTTCATACTCCCGACAATCAACAATGTTAACTGTGAAATGAAGCATGACAAGGCCACCCCCCAAAACACTGAAACAGCATTATGGATCACAAAGTGCCTGCTACATTTAAGATAGCGGCTGCAACCAAAAAAAAAATTTGAAAATTTGTAAAGCACACCAAATTGATAATCTTATTAGTTGTTAAATATAAGTAATATGTAATTATAAAAATAAGATAAGTTTATCTGTGCATTTATTTTAATTAAGCAACTGAATATTCTGTAATTATTGTTATTATCAATATAAATATATACTTTGTTGTGTACTTGAAACACACGGATTCATCCAGGTTATCACCATTTTCAAACAAAAGATCTTGATAGATTCCATACTTCTTAGAAAATGGGGTGACACAATTTAAGACTGACATTGTGATTTATCACAAGAAATATGCATTAGATATTTTAGAGGAAGCGAGATTGATGGGTGTCAAACCTATAATAGATCCTAATTCCAAACTTTTGCCAAGCCAGAAAATGTCTTTTATAATCTAGGGAAGTATAGGAGGCTTTTTGAAAAGCTAAAAAATCGCACCATAACTCGTCCAAATATCTCTTTTGCAATCAGCGTAATAAGTCAATTTCTTAACTTCTCTTGTGAAGGATATTGAGATGCAATATTTACATTCTAAAAGACATCAAAGTAGCTCTAGCAAAAAGGACTACTGCATAAAGATAAAGATCACACTCAAATTGTGGGTTACTCTAATGTAGATTCGGCAGGCTCCCCTACCAATAAGAGATCCACTTCTAGCTATTGTTTTCTTATTGATGGTAATTTTATTTCCTAAAGTAGTAAGAAATAAAGTATAGTTGCTCATTCAAATACAGAAGCAAAATATCAAGTCATGGCCTTAGTTACATGTGAACTTATCTAGTTGAAAAAGCTGCTCAAAGAATTGAGATTTTGAGAGATTATAAAGATGACAATTATTTGGAATAATCAGGAAACTCTACATATTGTCTCAAATCCAGTGTTTTATGAAAGAATAAAGCATATTGAGATAGATTGTCACTTCATTATAAAGAAAATATTATCCGGAAACATCACCACTAGCTTTGTTACTTCAAATGATCAACTGACAAATGACTCACCAAATCATTGAAAGGTTCTTGTATTAGTTATATATGTGACAAACTTAATACATATGACCTATATGCTCTAACTTGAGGGAAAATGTTAAATAATATGTAATTATAGTAGTAATGCAAGTTTATTTTTGTAATTATGTTAATTAGGTAACTGAATATTCTGCAATTATTACTTTTATCAATATAAATATATGTTACATTATGTAATTGAAATACATGGATTTATCCCTATGTTCTTCCACTTTTCTCTCTTTCAACAGTTATAAATTATATACATTAAAATGAAAAAGAAAAACACGAAGTGCAATTCAAAATCTCAAGGACTCCCAACTCTTCGTTTCTTCTGATTATATGTCATTTGTGTACATTAATGTTTTCATACATTTCATATAAAAAAAATTACACCACAGAACATATATATAAATAGCAACTCGGTAGTTTTATATCATAAGCATTACTACTAATGGCAGCCAAAATCTCCATTCAATGAACCAAACGCCAATTCTTTATCCTCTCCTACCATTAACAATTACCGAGAATAAAGTAACAAGCATAATAAATAGCAAAGAATTTCTATTTTGTAAGATGCTGTAGAACACATGTAATCAGTTCAGCATCAAACCCATCCCTAGAAAAGGCCAAAAAGAAACCAAAAAACTCAGCAGATGACGATACACTCTTAGCTGGCAGTTCAAGCAAATTAATTAACCAAACATATAGTTACCAGACTTCCAGTATAGTACCAAGTAACCATTCATTACATTTATTGACATTTATATTTTAAACAGTAAATAATAAAAACCCTATTAAATACTAACAACAGTAAATAAATATTTAACAATTCAATTTGAATATAGTAGTCATGAATGAACTAACCAATATACCTGTTCAATGTCTCTTTCCACGGGACCAGTTCTATTAAGATCCGAAGACGTCATCATCGTATCAGCGCGTGACATCACTCGATACAAGAAGAAAATTCGCCTCTCCGAAGAAACTATTCCCCAAATCCAAACTCCAATTTTACACTCACTCACCCATTCTCATGCCCGAACCCTTCCATTCACCCAGGAACCCTCCCAAACCCTCACTAAACCCCGAATTGGCACATTCCAACGCGTCAAATTCTTCACACGCGCTCAATTTCAAAACCTCCACCATGATAATCGAACTCCAACGCGAACAATCACAGAAACTTCACCGTCGTCGTCGTCACCACACCGGAAGCATCTCAATGCTTCACGGCAACAGCTCCGGCGAGCTCCGGCGCCGATCAGCACCGGAAGAAACTTCTAGGTCACACTGGAATGACACGATCGTGCAAATAATGGAACACTCCACGGATTCCGACGATAGAGGGATCGCTAAACTCCGGAAAGTGCAGCGGAGAAGAAAATTGAAACGACAAAGTGCGGGAAAATCGGAATGAGAAAATCTACGAGGAAACTGTGATCTGATTGTGAAGTTGCAGAAGAGAGAGAAAGCGCGTTAGAGAGAGAGAGTGTGTGTTGTGTGGGAGAAGAGAGGAAAAAAAAAAGCATAAAAAAATTTCAGTGTTGTGTTGTCGCTGTGGCTGAGAAGTGTGATAGTGAGAAAAAGAACTGAAAAAATAAAGAAAGGAAAAGAAAATAAGCGAAAGGGAAAGGAAATAATAAAAGTGAAGAAGTGGAGACGATTGCCCATGATGTTAGACAATATTTCGAGTTTGCCACTGCGCTTTTTGTTTGATTCGGTAATTTTCGCGTTTGGCTGACGAGAAAATCGAGAGCGAGTGGAAACGAAAAGCCACGAATTGACTATACTAATTTTGAAAGAAATGGGGAGGTTCCCGTCGTTGAGTCAATGCTTTGAGTATTATTTTAATCAACTTATACTTTTTTTAACATAAAATAAAAAGATCAAATATATATACTAATTTTCATTTCTATAATGTTATATAAATTAACAAAAATTATGTAAAATTAAAAATGAGACAAATATTAAATTATAAATTGTTAATTGTTAAATAAAATTTTATGATTTATTTTGAAATAAAATGAATAAAATACTTTTTTATTTCATATTTGTTTTTCACCTAATATTTATACAAGCTAACGCTATTATATAAGATCATTGTAATGCATTTCACTAAATTGACATTATTTAATAAGAGTTATGAAAATTTTAGTAGATAATGAAAAAAAAATTCAAAATGTGCAGATGGGATTATTAACATTTTTTTATCATAAATATCAATACAACATGTTAATGCAATTTACATTACTATAATTACACATTTGGTATCAAACTTATTATTTAATAAAATTTATTTAATAATAATGTTAAGTTGAAGTTTTATTAGTCAATTCAATATTTAATTAAAAGAAATTAATAATAAAGATTAATTTTTTACTTGCCTAATTTGCTGAGAAAAATTTCCTAAAAAAATTCAGGACAAGTCCAAATATAAATTTTTTAAAGATTAAAAACTTATTTAAGTAAAAAAATAGAAAATGAAAAATATAATATAAATAAATAAATAGATGGATAATAAGAAAGAAAGAGGGATAGAATTTTTTTAACAGAATCATAGCAAAACAAAAGAAGAAAGTTAAGTTGAGTTTCTCTTCCTTTTTCAAAATTTCCCAAACAAATCAAATAACTTATCAAACAACTTTTGATTAATGAAATAAATAATATATTATAAAGTTTGATGAATTTTTGTAAATATATTTTAAAATAGATAAAGCTCTTCAATTTAAAATATCCTTCACAATAAAGAAATAAATAAAGAGATGAATAAAGATAAGTTTATTGATTTATCTCGTAAGCTTGGAGTTATTTCTAATCTTTAATAACATATCAATAATTTTACTATCAATACTTTAATTAAATATAAAAGTACATTACTCTATAAGTGTTAAATATAAAAGTATATTACTCTACAAGGGTTGTTGCATAACTTTTTTAACTTCAACAATCTAAATTTATACTAAATTTGGATCTTTTATTTAATTTACATTTAATGGATTATAATTTATTACTTTAGTGGTCATTAGATGTAAGTTAAATGAAAGATTCAGATTAGATGTAAGAGTTTTTAAACTTACACTGGTATAAGAAGATCATTCTTTGTATATATATAATACAATATTTTCTTCTATTTTTTTAAATTTTTTATTTTATTTCTTTAAAAAATGTAATTTTTTAAATATTAACATTTTATTTTTAAAAAAATCTGAGTACAAAAATTAAAAAAAGTAATTAAAATGTATAATAAATAAAAAAAACTACTTTTATCTTAACTTACAAGGAATTTTTTTTTATTCTACCAAGTATATCTCAATTTCAAATCAAGTTTCAAGCTTGTCTGATATTCCTTTATAGCGTGTACTCGGTAGGTGAAACAATTGATGTCTTAAGAGGACAATTAACTTATAAAACCATCACTATATTTTATTTATCAGACAAATAGTTACTTGTATATTTTTTCATAATATTATGTATATATTAATTTATAATTGAGCATTTAACCAACTTGTTGATATCCAGCATGAAATCTAAATTTTAATCTTTTATCATACATCAAAATTTTGAAGTGTCAACTGTCTTAACTCAAATAATTTTAAAAAGAATGATGTTTATATTTAAGATTATTTAACATTAAAATAAGCTAAAATAAAAATGAATGTAACAAAACTAAAAGAGAGGAAAATTAATATAATAAAAATTAAATCTTATAATATAACATTTTCTTTATTTTTTTTTTATTTTTATATTATATTAAAGATTATTTAATATTAAATAAAATAAAAATAAAAAATTACAGCACACTTCTCTCCCTAATACTTCTCTCTACAAAGAGAAAACAATTTTTGGTGGGAGCCATCACATGCAATATCTTTTCTCTTACTTTTTTGTTGTACAATCTAAATGGGAAATAGCTGTATATTTATCAGTATTCTCTTTCTAACTTTATTAATCTAAACAAACTATTAGTGTTATGGGATATATTATGTAAAATTGTTTCAACATAAACACCAACTGTTTGATATAATGACTGTGCCAAAAGTTTTCTAATTTAATTGTTATGATATATGCTAGTTGAAAACCTGTATATTGATTCATTAAATGTACCCTAGAAAATGGAGTTTGCTTATAAATGGCATGCTTATAATTAGTGCTTTTGGTTTGTCAACATCATCAACATTATGTTGCTTGTGATGTCCAAACAGTAAGGTAATAAATTTTGGTTTCTTTGCTTTTGAATGAGCACATGGCATGCTTACGAGTGGTTAAGTTGTGCATTGATTTTGCTTCTTGTCATGAAAATCTTCTATTCTAAATGAACATATAGGAATATATGCAGAGAGTTGTTATGCAGGTTGTCTCACTAAGTTGTTTTATTATTAAATGGAAAGATGAAAATGCAAAATAATAATCAATAGAAAATAAAAGAAAAAGGTCAATTCACTAATGCTCTTTGTTATGGCCAAGGTGGCGTTTGTCCTCAAGTTGAATTTGAACATAAATTTAATGAATCATGGGCTTTGGAATCACCAAGTCTTGTTTGTGCTATTTTGTTGGTTATTGTAGACTTATCTTTCATTTTGATGGATTTTAGTTAACAAGAATAAGTTAGAATCTTAAATAAATTCAAAGTCACTCTAATGTTGGAAAACCTAGTCCTGCCCCTTTATGTTTATTTGCATGAATTAAAATTTCAAGTCTTTGACATACAAATAAAGGCAGTTAATTTTGGAGTAAGTTAGGAATTTATTTTCTTATAATAAATTTAAAAGAAGAAGCTGGGGATTATTTATTAAATAATTATCTAAAAATATTAATTGAGTATATTAATCAATTGGATTGTTCTAATTTAACCTATTTAACCTGATATTTTAAATTTTAGCATTAGTTAATGTAATTATGTTAAATACTCACATAAAAAGTTTTGTTAGACATAACTATCTTGCCCGATTCAAATATGATTATTTCTAATAAAAAATATATATAATTTAAAAAAATAGTCTAAAAAATTAGGTCATGTTTTTGAGATTCACAAAAAAAAATCGTGAAATAAGTAAAAAAAATTATGAATTTGTAAGATTGTGAGACATGTAAAAAGAGAGAAGAGAATATATATAATGGTATGATGATAAACGAATGAGTTTATTATAATTTGATAGATGAATAATATGGGAAATGATCAAAATGTTTTTTATTTTTTTCATGCTGTTGTTGTGTGTATATCTCTAATTTTGAGTAAAAAAAAAAATTAAACTTTTGAAAAATTTAGATAAAACAAATAATAAAAGGACTTGATTATATTCATTTGAAAATTTGATGATAACAGTTTACCGTGAGTTCAATATTTGATAATAATGTGTGTATTGAATATAAGGTAAGCAGGTTACAATATTCAATAAATATTTTTATTTAATAATTTAATTATGCATCAGTTGATTTTCACATGTCCAAAATTAAATGAGGATGGGGCATAAGAAAATGTCAAAATAGGATGGATTAGCTAAGTAACTTGAACCCAATAATCATATGGTGCTTTCAATAAAGATTTAAGTTTAAATAATTTATTAGTCTCTATTTTTTGAATCTTTGTCTATTGTTTTTAGGTTTTAACTTATTTCTAGTTCTTTTATATTTTATAGTCTATCTATTTTATTACATTCTATACAAAATTAAACGACCTTAAAAAGATTTAAAAAAAAAAAAGCAAAAGGTTAAAAAAAAAAAAAAACTACAAACAATAGTTAGAGACTATAAAAATATGGACTAATAACACAAATAAAGGATGAAAATAATAATTAAAAAAAGAACTTAAAACTAAAACTAATAATTTATACTAATTCTTGTAAGTACAATTATTTATAACAAGAAATCACCTCCAACCAAACATAATCATGCAAGGAAAAACCTTAATAGCCATAAGGTTTAATTTAATGTTGTATTATATATAGACAAGAAGCATAAGAACCAATTGAAAAGTCAATGGGATTTATCATAACCTTCACAATGGCTTGAGCCATCTTCTTATTATTTGTTTAATTAAATGCTTGGGTTGCTTTCACCCTTATTTGGTGAGGTTGTTGTTTTGAGATAAAGACTAATAACAAGTAAGAAAAAATGCACATAAATAAGCAAAGTGAAGTGAGTGACTTAAAAGGTGTGGCAATAAGGACATGAAAAACCTATTGATGTAGCATGAACGATCTACATCACCAACATTAATTGGCTGTTTAGAATCTAAGTTGAAGATCCATGTGCATCACCATTCTTGGTTGGAGTTCTCAAGAGACCATGGCATTGTCTTTTCCAACCCCTTGTTGCTGATTGAGACCATCCCCACTTGCCATTGTTCCTATTCTTTGTTTAGATTTATAGTTCTACTCTCACATAAGTTTTCTTATATCAATTTTTGGAAGTTAGATTCAAATATACGTTTGATTTTATTAGTGATACTTATATTACATGAATCTTATAGTATAAATTGTCGTTTTAACATAAAAAATATTAGTGTGAAATTGGTAATAGTAAATTTATAAATTGTAACTTATTTAGTTGATCTAAAAGTAATACAGATCAAAGCATAATAATTTAAAAATATATAAAATAAGATATATAATTTGATTTAAATAAATAATTATAAAATGTATTATTAAAACTATAAAAAAATATAATGAGAGTAACATATTCTCTAATATACTATTTGTCATATACCCCTCTCTGTTATCAAAATTTTAAGATTATATTAAGTACTTTTTTATTATGTATTATTTATAATTAAATTAAAATTTGATTTTTATAACTTTTTAAAATTACCAGCTATAATATATATTTATTATTAATAACTGTAATATTTACTTTTAAAAATTTATAAAATTAAAAAATATTTATACAATATATTTTAAATTATTTAATTTAATAGCATATAAAAAACTAGTTTCTAAATAAGCATGTATATAACAATAAAATTTGTAGGATTCATTTAGCAAAATTTTTGAGTCACACTATTAGAAAGAAGTGTTTCTTAAATTATAATATTAAATAGTAATATATCATGATAGGTCTTACATAATAATTATTAAATAAAAAATTAATAAACACCGAAGAATATCAGTTGCTCTAAAGCCCCATAGTCACCAAGATATTCAGTGTCGGGTGCTGATGTGAAAATGAGGGAGAGGATGAAAGGCTATAAGACACCATGCACATGATGTAAAAGCCTTTACCCAAACCCTTTGTTTCCATGTATCAGTTATATTGCTTTCATGCATGAAAATGAGGGAAGATGATCGGTGCATGCATGTGTGACATTAATTAGATGTTAAACAAATGAATTGAAACTCACAATATTTTAAATAACAAAAAAATTCAAATAAAAAATTAACATTAATTTTTTTAATTGAATTGTGCTTGATTGTTAATTCACACATGGAAGGTGTAAAAGTGTGCGAAAATTATATGTGAAAAAAGCGACTAATTATGATTGTACAGTTAAAAAAGTATAGGTATCAGGTGATAGTATTATTTTTATAATCACTAACAAATACATTGTGAAATTAATATATTAATAATTTAAAATCAGATTAAGTGTAATGAATAAATTGAAAGAGAAAAATACTTAAAATTATATATAAAAAAATATGTATGACAGTGTTTAACAGAATTTAATATTAAAAATTTAAAAATAACATTTATCATTCTTTAAAAGAGAATATAGGTTATCAAAAGAAAATATCAAATTTAATACATAAATGGTAGACCATTGACCTATTATTAATGTTTTAAAGAACTTTTTTTTTATTTAATTTCTTATTTGATTTAATTTGAATTTGATCTGAGTTATGCACATGGATGTAGTGAGTAAGTTTATTATTGAAGATTATTTATATAAACAAGAATTCGAACTCAACTTTACTTACGTGATGCTAAACTGCTTACCCACTAATGTTTTAAAGAACTTTGAGTGAATTGGTTGATAAGTTTATATTTATAAAAAGGAATTTTTTTTTCATATACATTAAAATATAATTAAACAATATTTATAATTATTTCATATATTTTTTGAGATACTATTTTTAGAGTTAGAAAAATGGAGTATAAGAATTTTATTCAAATAGAGATTACATCAAAATAATAAAAAGATATTGAACAAAATGTTATCATTATTAATTTTTATTTAAATAAAAAAGGTTTATGAAAGTAAATTAGTCTTTTTCAAATGATATTGTATCCAAAAACATGATTATAAATACGAAACTATAAAAACTTTATCATACAATCGTTCTTATGTATCTATTCTAAAATGGGTGTCATGAACTAATTGAGAAAGTTATTGATAACCTAAAAGGTATTTATTTCATTCTCTTTAAAAAGGAATTACAACTAAGGTGATTTTGTGTAAAGCTGAAAATATTAAATAAGAAAATTAATTATTTTATTTTAAATTTTTTTCAAATTGTGTGTTTAGGTCGGCATTTGTAAAGTTAAATTTGAATAACTTTATTTTACTTAATAACTATAAAGTGATATGATTTATATTTATTTTTTAAAGTAAGATTTTTGTAAAATTTGAATATATTATTATTTAACTTAATATATACAAAAATTTTAATTTATTATGTTAATATAAATATAAACTGAAAGATAAAATTAATTTTAGCAAAAAATCTAAACATCAAAATTTTCTGTAGAATCTTGTTATAGTGAAATAAAATGTAATTCCGTGACATTTTAAATCCCAATCCCAATATACAATGAGCTGGTATAACTTGAATGACATTTTTTTAACCCAACACGAATGACTATTAAGTAGTAATAGGATTAATTAATTATCACAAATTTTATAATTTTTTGTTAATTTAAAATTGATTTTCAACTCTTTTATTTTTCCAAAATAATACAAAATCAAATTTTGAAAATAGCCCATAAGCAAAAGAAAACTAAATTACATAAATCACATGAGTGATGCTCATTTTAACATAAAGCACTATTAATCTAATTAAACTCAATAAAACTCTACCCTCTTAGAGGGAATTTCACTGTTTCATATTACTCATCTTTCTTTCTTTCTTTTTTTTTTTCTGTTATTTACACTACTTTTTATTTTCATTTTAAAAATATTTTTTAAAGTACAATTTTAGAAATTAATTGAAAATAATAAAATTTAATTTTAAAAAGTATTTTTATGCCTTTTAAAATTCAATTTCTAATGTGATTTATAAATGTGATTCAAAATGTATTAAACATACTTCTAAAAATTAATTTTTTTTAAAATAGTACAACAAAAATAAGTGGTATTAAAAAGTAATATCATCTCTTAAAAAGGGAATCCAAATAGAAATTAGCCCAAAAAACAAAATCTAACAAATCAAAAGTAAATGAAAAAAGAAAGGGAAAAAAAAAAAAAGAAAGGAAATCAACTCAATTGGGACAAAGAAGGTTAACCCAAAGGAAATTGGTTGTGTGTTTTTCATTCATTAACATTTTCATTGGATTGTGCTTTTTCATTTGTTATATTGTGTTGCTCACAATATTATGTTAATGTTTGTTCTTTGCTTTTGATTTTTCTTTCTTAGGAGGTGTGACATTGAGTTGCAGCTTCACCATGTTCGTAATTTAAATTTGTCCTTTATTTATGCTTCAAAGTAAAAGCGTGCCCAATGAATAGAAACAAAATTAATTAAGAATTTTGGTACCAATCCACCAAGTGCAGGCAATGTGTACGTAGGGAAGGTTAATGTTTCACTTTTTGGAGGAATGAATAATGATTTTGTTAACCTTACTTTTAGGAATTGATTATACGCATTTAATTTTTTATTAAAAAATATTTATTCTATTAAAAATATAAAAGTATAACAAATATTTTTTATAAATAAAAAATATTACTTTTAAACTTAACCCATAAGGGTTACAATTACAACAGAGCATTACTTAACTAAAAAATCTGAAAAAAGAGAGTATTTTTAAATTGTATCCTTTTATAAATAGGAACTTTAAACTTTGATTCTATTCTAATTAATCTTTAAATATTATTTTTATAATTAAAAAACTTGATTTTTAATTTTATTTTAATCATTCTTTAAATTTTACGAATTTTATAAATAAATACCCTAAATTTTAATCTTTGTTCTAATTAATTATTAAACCCGGTACTTTTTACATATAGCTCTTTTTATAAATTAATTTGGAGTTAAATTATTAATAAAGAAAAATTTATAATCATTTATTTATTTATTAATTTTGTGGTTATATTTATTCTTGTAAACATTAAAGCATAATAAAATATTTGAATTTAGAAAAATACTTAAAAGAAGTAATAAAAAAGAGAGTATAACAACAACAACAACAATAATAATAATAATTCTAACTTAATCACAAGATTGGCTTTCTGTAAAACAAAATAAAGTTTAAAATTAATTAGAAGAAAGTTAAAGTTTAAGATATCTATTTGTCTTAGAGTACAATTTAAAGGGTCCTAGTATTCTTGTTTCAGAAAAATTAAAATCTTGCTAATCAATACTTTAAAGAGTATTGGTTGATTAGTTAATAAATAAGTTTTTTTATTAAAAATTATGGTGAAAGTAAAGATGTTAAAATAGGATACTTACACTAGATCATCCTACTCTACTTTGAATTTCAAGCCTTTTTTTTCTTTCAAAAAGCTTCTTATTCAAGTTGTAAACAATAAAAATTTAAATTTAACTCAAATATACATTTTTACCCTTGACTGGATTGATCTAAACCTGATAAAACAAAGGTCTAAATGAGTCAGCTCAAAAAATAAATATAATAAAAAAATAGGTTAAATTTTAAAATATTAACTCAAAACTTTGGTCAGAATGATTGAACTAGTCGGATTGACTCATTTTATCAAATTTAAGTAAAAATATATTAATAGCACTTTTTAGTAAAAGTTTTTTTTTTATTTTAATTCTTAATTAGTGTTTATCACCGGTTAACACTTGAAAAAAAATTAAAATAAGAAAAAAAAAGCTTGCACACTTGTCAATATAATTTTAGAAAACAATTTGTAATATTCAGTTCCTATTTATCTACAGAGAAAAGATAAAATTTATTCCACTTTATCTATTTATGTAAAGTTTAAAATGATATTGATTGTTACCTTTTTATTTATACTCCTTTTCTCCAAGTGCAATAAATATAATAATTACACTGCGAGTAATCTAAAGGTGAAAAAAAAATTGACTAATAAAATATAAAATAGAAAGATTATAAAAAAATTTAACTAAATAATTGAATTTTCTTTGGCAAGATAAATATCTACAAAGTTAATATTTATAATGCTTCACTTTTTATTATTGGTTAAAATTGTTAAAAATTACAAACTCGTATGTCGTAGTATTTATTTAAAGAGTCACACTCATAATCTTTAATTAATTTTAAATAATAACAAATAATGTGAATAATAAAATGTGTGTGACAGTTTTTTATAAACAATTTTTTTCTATAATGATAAGACGAATTCAAATATAAAATATGAATTCACATATGATTTAGAGGAAACACAACCACTTGAGAGAAATAAACCTAAATCATTTGGAGTTTCTTGAATTGGGTTTATACGAGTAATGGGTTGAACTCAGGTTAGATGTCCATGGATGGGTGAGTTGAAGCAAGAGAAGACTTTGGAGCCTTTATTATTATAGTTTTTTTATTTATTTATTAACGTATGACCCGTGTTAAGAAATTAAAAATAATTTTTTTATTAAAATAAAAATATTTATTATTTTAAAATTATAAAAAATATTTTATACATATTTTTTATAGTAATTTAAAGTATTTAATATAACAAATTTAATATTTTTAATGCGTTCTTAAACACATTAAAAAAACCGTATTACTATAAAATATTTTATTAATTTAAGCTTTTTAGCATTGAGTTAAAGAACCCATAGTAAGTTATTTTTTAAAATTAAAATATTTATTATATTGAAATTATAAAAGTGGAATAAATATTTTTTTAATAAAAATTTTATTACTTTTAATGCCTGATCTTAGCCTTAAAGACTAATATTAACATTTTCTTATCATAAAACTAAGGAGAGTGGTACTCATGTTGGGTCTTTTTCTCTTCTATTCGAGAAACCCTTTATTTTCTCTTTCACCTAATCACTGCCTCACCTTCATTCACCATCCTTTTACCATCACATTTCTCCATTGCAAGCAACCACACTAAGCATCCTCTCTGTAGTTGAATCCTTGTTGATGAAGCATCACCACCCAACACCATAAAATTGACTGTTGTCTTTGTTATAATTTCATCTTATTATTGTGCTCTATACTAATTTGAAAAAGGGAAAGAAAAAAAGAAGAAAAAGTCATTTATTTTTTTCTTTCTAATGACTCTATCAAAGTTCTTTTACTGGAAAAAAATGTGATTTTGAGATTTTCTCTTAATTTTAACTTCATTGTGTTTGGAAGTTTTCAGAATTGCTAAATTCTCTTTTAGATTTGAGCATCTTTTCTTGTTCGTGTTGTTATGATATCATAATTTTCCATTCTTTCTTCTGTAAGTGTTATTATGCATTTCTAATCATTATCTTTGGAAAAAAAAAATTGGTTTCAAATTAACAAGTATTTTGTGTATTATTTGAATATGTTTAAGTAAATTTTAAATTTTAAATAAAAATAAAAATTATAAGATGAATATTTGATTAAATTCCACATCAGCATAAAAAAAAATATAAATATACGAGTACAATTGATAATGATGATGTAAATTATTATTACAGCAGTATGTGTATAGTTGTATATGCATAAAAACGTTGTGTTATTAACCAGGTTAGGATTGGACATTGATATCTTATTTGAAATATCGGTATTGCAGAGTGAAGTCAAAGTATGTGTTGGTGTGAAGAAATTGGTGAACCCCTTCAATTATTTCTTCAATCATTGATCCCCTGAAGAAACATGTACAGGGGTTCTCTTCAACTGTTAAGTGAAATCCAAATGTTACTTGGGAACACATTCCTGCTTCCTCTGAATAGAAGGGAGAAGAAATTTGAAAAGTTTGATGCTGGAGATTTAACAATTAGAACCTAAGTTTTGATAGAAAAAAGAGCATTATGTTTTATACATTGGAGGTCAGGGGATGGGAATAAATGGCATGATGTAGTGTCTTCGATTTAAATCAATTTTCCATTAGACCTTTTACTGGTCTTTGCTCAAAATGAATAAGAATTATGCCATGATGGGATAAATTACTAGAGAAATCTTTATATAAAAAAATTAGTATAAAAAATAATAAAACTTCTTTCATAAATTTAAAACAATTTATGTTTCTCTACTTTTTGAGAAGTTCTAATGAGTTATCTCATTTAACTTTTATAAAATTTGAAGAGATAAGTTGTTTAACTTATTAAAGAAGTTTCATTCATTTTTTATATTGATTTTTTTTTCTTACAAGAATTTTTCTAAAAGTTTAACCAATTCAATCATATTTTTCTTAAATACTAAAACATAAGTGGATAACTATCCAAGCAAGGACTCAATGCCAAACAAATAACAACAAAGTTTTATCTCATCAAGTAAGGTCAGTTATGTCGATCATATTATATCATTATGCTTGATCAAATCTAAGATATATTATTTACCATGCGACATTTTTTAATAAGTTTTTTTCAAAATTCTTCTAGGTCTCCTTCTACTCTATTCTATTGAAGTCATGTCTTAGGCATTGCCAATTAAACCACTGAGGAAGAGAATGACACATAACTATAAATTGCATTTGGATCCCTCCTACCATAAGCAGTTGTGGGAAAATGAGATTTTACATCCAAAATTTTAGGGGGGAAGGGGGGGGGGGATTCTTTTCTTACAATAGAAAATAGGCAAGCACAACAGCAAATCAAGTTGGTCATGTGATCTTGCTGCTACAAACAGAGCCTCCCATTATATACTTGGCAAAATGAATCTGTCTTTCTAGACTGTACAAAACCAATGGCTTAGGCTTAGAGAAACTTCACAAATATTTTACCACATATGAACAACACTTAATCTATTGAGGAACCAGTTTCAGCAGTTTCATCCTCACTAATGCTATATGGCATCTCTGCAGTGTACCTACATTATCATACATGATGATGCCATTAGAAAGGAGTTCTATATCCAATAACAATTGGGATGTAAACTTTCTAAGGATAAATCAAAATAAAAACTGTAAAATCAACCTGTTAAGCCCATACACTATATATTTTGCTAAGTGAAGAGAAAAGGAAAAGGGCTAATGAAATAATTATATCAATAAAGCTAACACATTTTGCTTAATTTTTACCATTAATAAACAAATTAAAATTTTAATAGTTCAGCAAAACCATTTATCTTCATTAATTTGTCAATTTTTTGGCAGATGTACAACAAATGAAGCCTTTTTACTTCGATAAGGAAAGCAATGCTCATCCAAAAACATTAAAATATAAATAGTGAATATAAATGCTACAGTTTTTTAACGTCCGTGCAAGGGCACACAATAAGAATTTGTATATAATAAGTCTTAACTAAAAATCACATGATCTCACAAGATCCAATACATTGATAACATTAAATGCTACAATTTTTCACAAATCTTACTATTTATTATTTTTTTATTATGTGCCCTTAGGAACACGTCAGAAAAACTGTAAATGCTATTCAATAATCTACTTACAAAATTATCAGTCCAATTGGCACTACAGTAAACAAGAAACATTGACATAGACATTCTTCATGCACATAAGCTAACATGATTTTGAGATGGCCTGAGGACGCATGCAATCACGATAAAAAAAATCAAATGTAAAAATGGTCACCTCTGACTTTTCCTTGGTTCCATCTCAGCAACGGGTGCTTCTTGAACATCATAATGTTGAAGTAGATCAACTTTAGCTCGCTTTGTAACACATGGAGTAAATGTAAAAGAAGGGTCCTACACACAGCAAAGCAAAACATGTCATAAACAATCATGGATTTAGGAGAATGAGCTCAATAGGAAATCAAATTACCACATGCCAAACATGCAAGCAAGTTTATGCATCTAAAACTCACCATCATTTCATTTGAAAGTGTCCTTAGAGCATCTGAATCGTGATTTTGTTTTTTAACCTTTCTATCTCCTTTAAACTTCTCTTCCTGAAAAAATGTAACCAAATTGGCATTTTAAGTCTTTTCAAAGCAAAAGAAATTAGATGACTACATGCACAACACACAAATACGAAAGAAATATATTAGTGGACCTTTGTCATCCTTTTAGAAGGCTGTCTTTTTTCAATATTCATGAAAATTCGTGATTTATGCATCAAATTTGAAGGCTTGGCTTTTACATATTCACTCCTTTTCATGTTCTTTAGATTGCTGTTATCATAGCCATGCAGCAATGAGTCTCTCTGCTTAACCACAAGATTATTCTCTTCATATTGATCACTGGGGTTAGAAGCAGAATCAGATCTAATCCACTCAAGCCCATGCTTAGTACCCATTCTATGATTTTTAGAGCTATTAAAAGCACAAGCTTCCCCAGCAGAGTCTACATACAAATCCAAGGAAGAGTTCCTGCGAGGCAAATGATTGGTAAAACTGTGAAAAGTTGGTCTTTGATTTATATGCTGGCAGGGTTTTTCATCCTGGAAATCAGAATCAAGCAAGGAGCCAAAGTCACCTCCTTCCACATGTGAATCTTGGGAACTTAATTTGGTAAAATATGAATCATATCGCTGCAAATACACAAGGAAAAAAAAAGAGAGAGGTCAGCAATTAACAATTAAGCACTGATTATACATAAACCATTACTCATCTTAAGATTGAACATTTGTAACATTAAAATCAAGTAACTTTCCCAATTATGAAATGTGTGTCTTATAATGTAAACAGATCATGTTCTACTAGGATAATAATAATAATAATAATAATAATAATAATAATAAGAATAAAAAAGATAATGCATTAGAAAGTTAAGCTTACAGAGCTTAGATCAGATAGCCTTTTCAATGCCGAGATATCTGGAGAATTTGGATAAATAGGGTTTGCAACATTGTTTGGTTCTGCCATAGCATTCATCAGATCAGACCAGTAAGAATTTCAATCTATTCTTAAAAAGATATTATTATATGAAATTAGAAATCAGATCCAGAGTTAGGTGAATCAACAGAATAAGGAAAATAAATTCATACACCTAAGCTAAGATGAAATCTTTCTAGTAAAACATCAAAAGATCATTTTGCTTCTACAGAAAAATCTCAATGCATCAGCTACTAAAGTGGTTTGAGCTCAAAATTATGCTTACAATTTTGCCAAAGTAAAGATCTTTTTATTCCTTATCCTCCTTAGTAAATCTTTTGAAAATATGTAATTTTATAAACCATTTATACTTCAAACAAGTAGGTGCCAATGGGTTAAACCATCTAGTATATTCTTAGATTTCAAAATCTCATTAAAGAGTTTAGTGAGTCACTCTAGTTCTTGTTTTCATAAACTTTTATAGAGATATTATCAGGGCCAACTGCTCTACCATTCTCATCTTTTAAGAGTTTCTTTTACTTCTCCAACTTAAATCCTATAGTAATACACCAAATTTAGATCATTTACTTGCACTTCTAATCCTGCTAAATTTCCACTCGCTCCTTGTCCCTCACTAAAAAGTTTATAGAAATATTTCTTCCATCAGTCTTTAATGTCTTGATACGAAGCCAAAATTTTTCTTTCTTCATTCTTAATACATCTAACTTGATCCCAATCTCTAGATTTTCTTTTTTACTTTTGGCAAGTCTATAAATCTTCCTTTTCGCATACTTTGTCCCAAGATCTTAATAGAACCCTTCAAAAGTCTTAGAACATGCTTCACTTATTGCTTTTTTTGTCTCATTTCTTACCTTCCGATACATTGCTCAATTTTTCGCATTATTACATGTATGCAAAGTTTCAAAACACATCCTCTTCTCTCTAATCTTTTCTTGTACACTTTCATTTCACCACCATATTTTTTTTCTTTTGATCCAAAACCTCTAGATTTACCTAAAATTTTCTTAGCAACTTTCTTGACCTTCGTAGCCATATTGTGCCAAATAATGTTAGCACTACCTTATGTCGACCAACTACCCTCTTCTACTAATTGCCTCTGAAAGTTCAATAGTTTCTCACATTTAAGTAGCTATCACTTAATTCTTGAAATACTAAGTTGTTCAATTCCCTGTTTACTAGTCTTAAAATGAACATTAAGGACTAAGATCCTATGTTGTGTAGTAAGACTCTCTCCTGAAATCACTTTATAAACCTTGCAAATTCGTTTGTCTAGATTCTTCACCAGGAAAAAAATCAATTGGCAACCTTAAAACTCCGCTCTTAAAAGTGATGAGATGTTCTACCCTCTTCTAAAATCAAGTGTTCATAATCTTAAAGTCCCAGGACTTTGAGAAATCAAAGATAGATTGTCCTTCCTCATTTAACTCTCCAAAATCAAAATCACAATAATTCCTCGCAAATTGTCTTGCTTCATAACCAACATGTCCATTAAAGTCTTCACATGTAAAAATCTTTTTAATTTGTGGGATGTCTTGGATCAACTCCTCTAAATCCTTCCAAAACTCTATTTTCAAATGGACTTTCGAGTCAACTTGTAGAGTATAAATATTTATGATATTAATAGTGTCTTGTGCAACCAATAACTTCAAGGACATGATCCTATCTCCAATCCTTTTGATTCTACTACGTTCTTTTTCCAAGTATTATCCAAAATTATGCCTACTCCATCCTTCCCTTGACTTTTCCTGTGTATCAAGGTTTGAAACCTGTAGTATCGAACTCCTTAATGTACTCTCCAACCAATTTTGTTTCCTCAAAAGCATATAAGTTATAAATCATCCTAATTCATAGCAAATAACCATGGGCTAGTTGAAAACCATTGTATTTGCTATTCATCATACAAAAGAAATCAGATGTATCCTCAAGTCTATCACTGCCTAGAGACTAAAAAAATAACATTAGGTGAGCCAAATATCTTTTTCATGTGTTCAACAATATTCCTTTAACCCAAAAAAACAATTGCATTGTTTCTACAAAAAAAGAAACAAATTTAGTGTCCCAAAACTAATTGAATGCAATAGAAAAATGGGATAACTGAATGCATATAGTATTAATGTACAACGTACCATTAGCTGGATCTGCAATATGACATTCAAATGCCCCAAGAGGAATTGTATCAAATTCAACAGTAAGTAGTGGACCATTTTCTCGATAATGCTTTCCTAACTGCTTCTTAACAGAAGTTATAGCAGCATGTTCCATCTCACCCTTTACTTTCAAATATCCTGATGGTTTATATCCCATGTTCTTTGCAACCTTGGGATTTGGGGGTGGAAGAGGTCCACTAGGTATAGGAAATCTAGAAGGCCCCATATCATATGGATCCTGTTCTTGAGGAAACCATTCTTGCAGAGACAAGCTACTCTCAAATGACTTGTTATCCGTTGCACTATCATCTTCTGGATAATGGGTCCTTTGTCCATAGGTCATATCCACAGCTGAAAATTCAGTGTTATATATATCACGACTCTCAACCTCTTTGGGATCAAGAAACCTATAGTCACAATGTTTAGTGCTTCCACATGAATCTTGCCCGAGCCCACTGCCACGATCCTGAATGACACCACTTGAGCGATCTTGTCGTCCATTAGCACCCACTTCATCATTCAACAATCTTTTATCTTTTAATCTTCGGTGACAAAACCATCCAGATACTTGCTTTTCTGTCAACTCTAACTCATCGGCAAGTGTTGATTTCATTTCCTCTGTGGGATATTTGTGATCTGAAACCAAGAAAGAGAAATGCAAAATAAATTCTTCAAGAATTAGAACGTAGCTAGCAGGATGCATTAACGCCCATAGGACAAAACATGTACACCTACCATTATAAAATTTTTCCAAGGCCATAACCTGGGCTGGTGTTTTGAGCCTTCTTTTCTTATTTTTCTCCATAGATAATTTGATTTCTTCTGATTGCAACTCAAGTGGTTCTGAACACCAACAGAAAAGCAGAAGTAAAGTGCACGTGTTAGGATGGAAAAATAGCAAGAGTATGCAATAAAAAATAATTATTTTAATACCATACAGCCATTCCAATTGATCAAGGTAGTATGAAATCAGACATACAGTTACATGCTTAATACAATGACAATATGAAAAAAGATGAATGCATGGACAACTGAAATCATGTAAATTTTGGGAATTTTCGGCAATGCAAAAAAGTTGCTTCCTTCAAATCTTGAAGCAGAAAGACATTTGTTTTAATCAAATCTTTATAAGAAATTGATATCTCAACAAATAGAAGTTCAAAAGAAGCCTGCATCAGTGGGGATCTACTTCAATGATATCGACCCTCCACTAATAATTTAAATAGGATTAGAGGTTGTTACTTTAGAATTAGATGACTAGGAACATTTAGCTAATGAATTCCACTCTTAGCTGCCAATAGAAAAATTCATTTTTGGATATATAAAGTATTAACAGTTCAACACAATATCATAATCAGCCATTTCATTCCATACTCACAATTTAAGTTAACACAAACATTATAAAAATTAAGAAGGTATATCCTACATAACTTGATATACATGCTTACTATATCGCAAAAATTGAGACTCGAAGAAAAAAAAAACTTTAAAGAATACAAAAGAGAAAGTTACAAAATTACAGGTATTTTGCAAAAGCAGATGGGATGCAATATAGAAAGTAGATCCAGGACAAGGCATCATTTTATTACATTGACAAAGCAAACATGAACCTTTCCAAATTCAAGTCTTTACAACAAATACAAGAGAGCTAAAATCTGAACACATCAAATACTAAATTTTAAATTATGACTGAAATCCAGCCAAATCCCAATATTCCTTCACTGTGACTAACTATCACAGAACCCAAAGAGCCCAAAGTCAAGACCTTGCCAAAATGCAAAACCAAGATTCCAACCAAACCATCAATGTAAGAATTAGAAGCAACCATGAAAAAGAATAAAAAATAAGCATCGTATGAAAGACCGAAATCTCTGGTAACACAATACCTTCCATGATTGTGTTGAATTTTGGTGAATCTTCCTCCTCTTTGCTAGTTTTGGGGCTAAAGGTGCAATCTTTTTTCACTGGGTTCTCAGAAAAATGAGACCAAGTTGACCCAAACCAAAAGAAAATAGATGATTAAGATGTGGGTCTTTTTGTTCATTCAATTTGACCTTAATTCAACTTGAAGAGATGGAAGAGAAAAAGTGGCTTCAGGTGAAAGCTGAAAGCCAATGGAGACAGAAGAACAATTTCTCTTTCTCTGTTCATTTCATTTGATTATTTCTCCAATCAGCTTTTACAATTTATTTTTTTCTCCCTCTAATTGAAAAGGGATATCAAATTTTGGTGTTATATTTTTTTATTTAGTGAATTTAATTTACCTGTTTTATATTTATTTTTCCAGATTGAATGAAGGTGGAAGAGAAGGGAAGAAAAATATGCAGTTTTGTTTAAAATAATAAATGAGGATAAATAGATGGACATATCTGGGAGTGACAATGCATTTTACATTATTTTTCATTTATTAAAATTTTTATTTCATTCACTTTTTTTTTTCTTTTCCGAGTCATTCTCGAATCTCAGTCCAAAAGTCAAGAGTTTTATTTGTTATCCATTGCTAATTAAAAATGGCGACTCATTTCGATTTTTTTTTTTAAAAAAGATGGTGACGCATTTGGTTTAATATTGCAATTACTGCTCTTTTAAAATATATTTTTGAAAAACTATTTTAATAGTGTTTTTTAAATGTTTTAAAAGTTTAATTTTCATTGATACAACATGATTAGATGAAAATATAAAAGAAATTGAAAACTTTTCTTTCAGTGTAATTTAAATATTTAAAAAAATCAAATATCATGTGATAACTTAAATTTTAATTATACTTCTGATTTTCATATTTCAATTTATGTGTGATTTTAATTTTAAAATTAAGTTTTTCATTTAACAATTTAATTTAATAATTAAAAATATGAAAGAAGTATAGCATATTATTAATTTGTATAAACTAATAAAAAATATAAAATATTTAAATGAAATATAATGAAATTTTTTTTATTTAATTATTTTTATTTTTAAAAAAATATAAAATTTATTACATATTTATTATATTGGTGCAAGTATTTACTTTTATACAGTTTAATAAATTTTAATAAAATAATTTAATTATAAAAATAATTTAAGTTCAAAATTTTAATTATATGCATTATGTTTGCAAAGTTTTTAATTATTCAAAATTATTTACTACTTTATTTTAAATATCAAAATTAACGTAATATATAATTTTAAAATATATAAAAATATTTATTATATGATTGCACATATATTTAATTAGATGAAATAAATATGCAATTCAGGCAACAACTTTAAAATGATTTTTCACAATAACAAATATATTCATTAAAATCAAAATCCCAAACAAATTGGTTCTGACTGTAACAATAGTGAAAAAAAAAATGAAATATGACTTCAGTTTTTAGGTAAAAAATTTTACTTATAATGTAAGAATAGTTTTAAATATAACTAAAATTTATGTAAACTAATTTTTTTTTTCTAAAAATGTCAAATGATATTTTAAGATTTTATTCTTGCATTTTTAAAATTTCTTACTATTGTTTTAATTAACATTTATATCATTTATATACTTTCTGATGTTTTATATTTCATTTTATTACATTTACTTTTAAAAGCTTTTAAAATTTATAAAAATTATTTTTAATAAATTAAGAAAATAATATTTTTATATTAAATCACAAGTAAAAAGTATAAATTGAAATAATCTATTCTTTTTTAACTCAAATACATATTTTTATAATTCTTTTAGGAAAAAATCAAAATAAAATGTATTTAAGTTATTTTTAATATTTTATTAATAAAATGACACAATTATATGATTTAGATAATTTTAAAGTTATGAATTGAAAAGTGTATATAATTTAACTTTATATTTGATAAAAGTAATTAATAAATAAAATAAATTTATTATAAATAAATATTTTATTTAGTTAAAATTTTGCATAAAAACCATTTATATTCAAACTCTTTAATTTTATTTCTATGAAACGAGAATTAAAAAAATAGATTTGATATTTTGAAATAAAGATCAATACGAACTTGGTTACATTCAATTCAAGCCCCTAGTGATCACACTTTATTCATCAAGACTAATAACTCTAATATTATTGTACTAATTGTTTATGTTGATGATATAATCCTTGCAGAAATCAAGACCCACCTTCACTCTTGCTTCAGAGTTAAAGACATAGGGCAACTCCGGTTCTTTTTGGGTCTTGAAGTTGCACATTCCCAAGTTGGCATATCTCTATGTCAAAAACATTACTGCATGAAGCTTCACTCAGACATGGGTTATTTGAAGGGTTTACCTGCGAGCTTCAGTGGCTCACTTACTTGCTTCGTGACCTTAGAATCTCTGGTTCCAGACCACCGGTTTTGTACTGTGATAATCAAAGTGCACTTCACATTGCTGCGAACCCAGTTTTCACGAACGCACTAAACATCTTAACATAGATTGTCATATAGTTGGTGAAAAATCCCATGAAGGTTTAAAGAAACTTTTGCCCATCTCTTCCTCAATGCAAGTCGTTGACATTTTTACCAAGCCACTCACCTTGCCCTTTCTAGACAGTTCTTCTCCAAGTTAGGGCTGCTTGGTCTCTACCAACCTCCAACTTGTGGGGGCTAAAAGAAGGTCATGATGACATAGAGGATAGCATGACACATGTCTATGTACATACATAAGCTGAAGGTTCCAGAGTGAGCTCACTCTTTTTGGCCTTGTTAGTTTTTCGGATCTGGATTTCACGGATGATTAGATCATTTTTCGCACAACTGAAGTCCTTTCTGTTCCAGTGCTTCCTGCTTAGACTAGTGATGTCACATTTTCTTTCTTCCTTCCTTATAACATGTAACTAAATATACCACTTTACACTAATAAAACTTAAGCGATTGATTCTAGCATTCTATCACATTATTTTTTAACTTTTCTGAGAGTAAGGTTAGTATGCCAAGAAAGGTAGGCGTCTACTGCTTAGTGCAGTTTCGATGCAAAGGAATTTGACCAAACTCAAATTGATAATTCTTTCGGAAACTTGTGAGTTATGTGATGATGTAATGCTCCTTTTTTTTGCATTGTAGTATCTCTATAAGATTGTGGCATATGGTGTTCAAAATAAATTTATGCTTACCTAAAAATAGTTGCATTTGGACGGGTAAAATTTTCAGGTCTCATTCTCTAGGAACCTGCAGTGCTTAAATTATGTGAACGCAACCCGAAGTTTCTGGATATCAGAAATGGGTGGAATCTAATTCGTGTAGAGATTCATGGTCTGAATCCTCTATACACTCAAACTTCATGTGCAGTATGAGAGAGCATTCAGGTCTCACTGTTTAATGATTATATTTATACTTAATTAATTTACAACAAAATATTAAGTGCTATTGTATTTCAATTAATAAAAAGTGAGTAATAAAATCAAGGATTTACATGTTTAACGAATATAATATAAAAATAAAAATTATTATTTTTAAAAATGTAAAGATGAGTATAAATAATTTTTAAAATATAAATATTATAGTATACTGCTCAAATTCTATCTATTAGTACGATCTCGTAATTATTTTAAAAAAATTAATATAAAATAAATAAAATATCTCTCATCAGTTAAAAATAACTTGTATTTTTATGTATTTTTTAAAAGTTTTGAAAAATTCTCATTTATCTTTAAGATATAAGTTATTTCTAATCTATAAAAAAGATTATGTTTATACTAATTTTTTATCATGTAAATTTTTTTCTACAAGTTCCTCTAAACAAAACATATATCTAGTTGGACATAAAGAGTCTGGGCATGAGAAAATTATTCTTTAAAGCATGTTCTTGGCTGCTGTGGCTCGTGTTAGTTGACAATATAAAAGTCAACAATTAAATGCATCGAGATCAAATAAGACTGATACACCAAAAAAATAATCACACATTAAGCAGTAGACTAATGATGTGGTTGGCTTTCACTTGTCTTATTTAATATATATATATATATATATATACATATATATTCAAGCTAGTCTATTTTCTTATTTTCTTTTTTAACTGAATTTTTTTAAAATTATTATTAGAGTTTAAGGAAGAATGCCACCATAGTTGTGGTTATATAATTAGTATTTCTCACTTAAAAAACCAGGGAAATAATTAAAACTGAAAAAATAGAAATAACAATAAATTAAAAAATATATACGTGTTCTTTCTAAAAATGAATATATACGTTATATCAAGTAATAAATATTAACTATCTTCCTAAAATTACTGTATTTGCGTAAGAAAATTCTTCTTCAAAAGCAGGTTCTTGGTAGTTGGTCGTGTTAGTTGACCAATATAAAAGTCAAACATTAAAAGCTTCGAGAGAGAATAAGACATACTAAAGTTTGACGTGTGATCTTGTTCTTCTTCTTTTTTCTATTAAAATAGGAAATAAATTGCAATATACACATATCAAAGTTTACTTTTGAGAAGTCTGAATATGGCAAGAATAAGCATTAAGTTGTTGTAAAGAACAAAACAATATGAACATCGTAATTGGTAGGCTACAGTTGTTATGAAAAATTACTTTCATATTTTGATGTGAAAAGTAAGATAATAGGAAACTATTTTTAAAACTCATATTAACTTTCATGTATTATCTATGTGTTACTTAGTTTTGTTAAGTGACAATGTGACAAAGATAATACAACATCATCAATGCCATTTGTCATTGGAACAAGTGTGTCAAATGATAATGTAGCCAAAAATTTATTACCTTATCACTATACCAAAAATTTTTAAAAGGATAAAATTTAACTATAATAAAAGAAGCTTGGATTAAAATGGAAGATAAGCAATCTATGTGGTTTGACTTTAAAATTTAATATTAAAATCTGAAAGTTGAAAATCTTAAAAAATTAAAATAAAATTTAATTTTAGTTTCAAACAAATTTAAAATTTAAAACTAATAACCATAGGACCTTTGATTGGTTTTCAAATCAAATTTAAATTTGAAAACAAAATTAATGCTTTTGACTATCGAAGGTGAATTTTTATTTTGAAATACTTTTAACTATATTTCAAAATAAAAATAATTTTAGATTTTAGGTATGAAAATAAATCTTCATTTCACTTATTTTCGGAAGAAAAAAAAGTTACTGTTATCACTGTTATTAGTATCATTATATATTGCTTTTAGTCAATAATTATTGATTATTTCATCATCACTTCTATCCCTACAGTTAATAATATTATTAATAATTTGTGTCACTCTTTTTTATCTTCTTTCTTTTATTCAGCTACCTTCATTGTTAGTCATATTGTATGAATTAATATGAAATAAAAAGTAGTGAATGATTTTGTAGTATGGATTTAAAATTAACATTAAAATTAAAAAAACTTACAATTGTATAGCTAAAGACACAATATGTTTGGTAAGTTAAAATAAGAAAACCTTAAATTGTTATGATTTTTAAAAACAAAAGTTGCACTTACCTCCCTTAGATCACTGAAGTGAACAAAGGATCAAAAAGTAATTATTGGAATAGAACTATTCGTAACTGCTACAAATTCCACAAGGAATCTATTATTGTAATGTGATTGTGGTAGAAGAGTGAAGATTTGCACTTTGTAGACCCCTCAAAGCCTTGGGAGGAAATTTCGTAGATACCCAAAATTTAGTGCAAGTATAACAATATGCTGAGCTATTTTCTTAATTGTATTTTGAGAATTGTCCATTAATTTTCCTTTGTTTAGGTAGGAGCAATGCAGTTATGGTTACTTTCAATGGGTTCATAAACATATGTTTGAACGTGAAAGAGAAAAGATGAGAAGATGCAACAATTAAAAAAGAAAGTTAGAAAGTACAGGTTGATTTGGTTAGTTTCATCATGTTGCACAATAGCAGCAAGTGAGATTTGATGTGTATACATTGTCATTACTTTCCATGAATAGAGATAAAAAAAAATTTTGATAGAGACATTGATCATTAGACTTAAGTTTAAGACTATGGACTTAAAGATGAAAATTTTGTTTCTCTCTGATCATAACAATTTGGAGTTGAGTCTAGGTCACAACAAACCTTCTATGCCATTTGTATGGAGCTTTGGAAACAATCAGTTTTGACCTAAACTTAACGAGTACAATTATCGTAGATGATAAAGATACGAATCTAGCTAATATAATTGAGTTTGATGTAGTGGGTTGAGAACTAACAACTATGAAATTTTCTTTTTTAATTTTGTTAAAGTAATTCCATAATTTATTGTACTATATTGAATATAACTACCTTCTAATTTTCTTTTAGCCATACTTATAGCCCAATAAACTTTAGTCACTGAAATCTTTGCACAAAGATCTTTCTTAATATTCTTAATCACTCTAATTAATGTCATTTACTTGTTGTTCTTCGTTAGTTTATTAACTTTCTTGACACACTTATAATTAATCATTTTTCTTCTATAGGTTTCTCATAGATATACTTTTCTTTAAATGTCTTTAACCTATAAGTAAATGATTCTTAGACTTAAGGTATGTTTGTTTTCTATTTTTAAAAGAGTTTTTATTTTTTTTAAAAATATAATATAAATTTATATTATATTTAGACAAAAAAGATTAAAAACTCTTTTTAAAAGAGAAATCAAATGTACTCTTAGTTATGAAGGTTGTTCATGGACAATTGTAACACCTTAACTTTAATTTTAAATAAAAAATAATTTTATAAACTCGAATAATAAATTTTATAAAATATTTTAAAAATGAGAAAGGGTTACAATTTATATAAAACAACTGTCACAAGGCTAGTTCAAATAAAACAATTTTCAACTACATAATCTTAAGTCTTATAGCAATTCATCTGTCCTTTCACTGAGTCCGATGTTGATCGTCTTAATTACTTAAAAAAAATGAATGTAAGGGTGAATACTTTACACTTATCAAAATACACAATCAACTATAGAGTCTCACCTTCAAACTACTTTAAATACACTTAGACAAGCATATGAAATATACTCACAAGTAGCATTCCAGTACAATTTCATTTCAACTAAACATCAGTGCACTTATGGCACCCACAACATTTCATGTTCATAACTCATAACATATTACACCAACGTTGGCGCGCCCATCACCGTATTTCGTACCGACGATTACTCGCCTCATTCATATTGTTGTACACCGGCGGCTATCCGCTCAATTCACATTATTGTACACCGGCGACTACCTGCCCCATTTACATTATTATATACAAGCGGCTACCTGCCCCATTCACATTATTGTATACCGGCTCCATCACACTATTGTATATCGGCGGCTATCTGCCCCATTCACATTATTGTATACCAATGGCAACCTGTCCCCATCACACTATAGTATATCGGCAGCTACCCACTCCATTCACATTATTTCATAATACACGGCACATAGCCTACTTCCATTTTATTCGACACATAGCCCATATTTATTGTATTACACAGTCCTCGGGCCCATATTGGTTTACATTATTCATTCGAAATATACGGCACAAGTGTTCATACCTATTCATAATGTTCGGCATACAAGCCCACATTCTAACACATAACATTTACATACAATCTCTATTTCTTGATTTCGAGTAAACACACAAAATATTCACGTATCACGGCACGAGGTTCACATTAGATTCCTCAGCAATTTCCTATTCTCTAATTCAACCATAACACAATATTCGACAAAATAACAACAAATCACATACGAAAGAGTAGGGTAGAGTCCTCCCTTACCTTGAATTAAAGACCCACTCACGAATTTGGTCTCGGAAACGTTCCTCGCACGGATTTTGGCCTAAACACACAGGTTATTTCCATGAGAACCCAGAAATCACCCCAAAAATAGAGAAAGAGAATGAAAAATGGAACTCTAACCATTAAAACTCACCTTCAAGCGTTCTCCACACGAATCCAATCTCCAATCTCGCTCACGAATGGCTTTGAAGGTAATTAATCGGTGAGAAAAGAGTTTGGGGTTGAGAGAATCGAAGAGATCAAGGAGGAAAATTTAGAAAATGATTCTCAAATTCCTAAACTCCCTTTTAAAATCTCTCAAATCGTGAAACTCTCGCTACAACGACACCTACTCTCGCTACAGCAACACCCTCTGTCGCTATAGCGAAAATCTCAGACGAAACTGCATTCTGGTTTCTGCAGAATCTCGCTACAGCGAGTTTGCACCTAGAAATGTAGTCCCCACTGTCGCTCTCTCGCCACAACGAGACATTTCTCGCTACAGCGAGAAGGCGACAATTTAGCCCCCTTCTTCCCAGGGCACTCACGCTACAACGAGAATCCTCTCGCTGCAGCAAAAACACTCTGCACCAGCTACTTAGCCTATTCTTTCCAGCCCAGTCCAGTCACACACACACACACATACATATATATATATATCAACAATAATGATTAATATTATCAAAATTCGGAGCGTTACAACAACCATCATCTAACTTTGTTATTATTTTTTTTTACAACCACTCAACAAAAATCACCCTTCGATTTCTTTATTGAATTGTTGAATTGTTATATTATAGTGCAATTTCTACACCAAATTTAAACATGAAATCCTTAGACATTTCAATAAAATTATATTGTTGATAAACTAATTCCATCCTCTCTACCCTCAAACTCATTATACTTGTCGTGTCATATTCAAAGTCGATATCCTTTTCTATCATTTTGATATTTGCTTTTATTGTATTTGTTTATAGGTCTATGTTATTTATTCTTCGTCACTAAGAGCCTCATTAATGTACTTTTGCTAGAAATCATTATCTTTATCATGTTTACTATCACTAAATCAAATTTTTTCATCATTATTTTTCTTAAAATTTGCCTCATTCACATTATCACACGCTTCACTTATAGGTGTTAGTCTAATCCTTTCATCTTTGTTTATTGCCTGCACAATATACACATTTATCTCTTCCATGCATATACTCAATAATGTAGTTTTACCTATTTTAATTACTCCTTCTTTGTAGAAGACTTTTATTAAACTCTCCTTCAGATAAATACCAAGATTTTGATAAAACAAACATTTTTTATAGTTTAACTTCCTCAAAATTTTAGCAATTTCTTAAAGTGACCATGGATTTGGATCACAATCATTCATGACATATATATTTCAAACTTCTAATATTCTTCGATCAGTATCCATTATTTTTTATAAGATTTTTTTGCAAATGACCTCTATGATTGTAAGTCAATAAAACAATTACTTGTTATCCAACACACACAAAGAAACATATACTTTCAAAAATTGTGTTAAACATTTAACTCAATGTATACATTAATGCAAGACCAAACAAACAACTTCAAACATTTTTACTGACAAAATTAATTTTTTTTATCAACTAATAATTATCAAAACAACGTGAACCATTTATACATAATATGAAGTTAAAGTAACTCACATTAAAGAACAACAAATATTGTACAATTAGAAATTCTTACTTAGGTTTGAAAAAAATGTCATTATGGAAGCATACACAATTGCAAGATTTGACTTGCCTAGGTTGTCTTCTTTGTCTTTAAGGAATTGTATTTTTTTATATTTTTTTTGGTGATAAAACGGCATAAGCAAGAAGTTGAGAGAAATTTTGTCACCAGATTTACTATATATTTTTAACGTTGATGGATGTTTATGCATAGGAGCCAAGTGCCATGTTGAATTTTTGTTTGCCACATAAGAGTGAGACTAATAGTATTATAACACCCCTTTTTATGTAAGGACAAATATATAAGTATTTTTTATGTAGAAACTAAATTGAAAGTTAGTGTAATGTATAGATTCCGAAATTATATTTAAGCTTAATTTTTTCATACATTACATAAATATTATAAACTAATTAAAATTTTAAATATAAATTAAAAATATTTATCATTTGAATTTAATAAATATATAAATATTTTAATTATTCATAATAAATATTCTATCACATTAAAAAATAAAAGCTTAAAAGATAGTATTTTAAAATTGAAAATTAATTATCAAAAATCAAAATTAAAATTGAATATTATAAACTTGAATGCTCAATACATGAAATGCCATACAACAAACTGAAGAAAAAAAATTAATACTTAAAAAACTTTTTTGAAAAAAATACATTATAAAATTATCGTTTAACTAAATGGCATCAAATTGGTATTTAATTTTGGTAATTGGGTATGATCAATTAGTTTATTAATTATATTGCCTTCTAGTTCTCCATCAATTTTTGAAGGTTCACTTTTTGAGTGCAATTTGTGGACCAATGACATGAATGAGGTAAACAAATGAACCTGGCATTGACCATGAAGAAAGCTAAAACGCAAGCTGCCACGTGAAAAATCTTAGCGTTTAGAAAAATAGTATCCATTTGCATTTGCTTGGTCATAAACAGACCACAGAGGTTCAATTAATATCAACCTATTCCAAACCTTTCAGTGACTAAGACTTTATTGAAGAAACATCACCTTCTTAATTTTAAATATTAATATTTTATTAATTAGTTTCAACTATTAATATCAAATTAATCAATTTGGCACGATGCTCTTTCTTCAACGGCTACTTAATTATATTAATATAACTTAAGAGCTTAAGAGTCAACCAATTCAAATTTAGATGCCTCCCTTTATGATTTTTTTATCATGAATACTAAGAGAGTTTGGTACTATTTACTGAATAAAAAAACTTACGCATTTTAATAATTTTTCAAAAAATATAAGATAGACTAATTTAATTATTAAATAATTTTATATTATTTTTATAATTATATATATTTATATCATTTAAATATTTGTAAATATATTATCTAAAATACAATATTTACTTATATTTAAAAATGTAATACTAGTTGAAATAAAATAATACAATGAAGTACTTATCAATTTTGATATTTTTATAAAACATTATAAAATTGGTTTAAAATTTCTCTTTGAATAGATAAACTTTATAAAGTTTTATACAAAAATAAAATTAAAAACATTTCATGACATTACTTTATTATAACAATTATTTTATTTATATTTATTTTTTAAAAAATAAATATTAAATTTTAGATAATGTATTTTTACAGATATGAATAAAATAAAATTTAATATACAAAATTACGAAAATAATATAAAATAATTGAACAAGATTACTCAATTTTATATTTTATGAAATATTATTAAACTATTATATAAATGATCAAGTTTGATCATTGATAACAAATCTGACACTCTTTATATGAAGAGTTTATTAAATACCTAAATTAATAATTAATGTTCTATATTAGCTGGAATATGTCACACGTTATGAAATGCGTGTGTGTGTGGTGTGAGTCATAACGTCAATAAAGTTTTTTTTTTTTTTTAAGAAACGATTTTGAGATAACAATTAATACGAAACAGTCAATGAAAGCCACATTTTAATAACGATTCTACAAAAGAAGAACTGCAAATCAATGGTTTTACTTCTTTTTTTCCAACCACATTAAAAATAGCCTTTGTATATTAAAATATATAGCTTATTTTGAAGTCATTATTAAAGGTCAACCATTTTATAATGATTTTAAATTTACCTTTTAAATATTAGTTATGGTACCCACGAATTTGAAAAAATACCATAAATTTCTCATTTGCACCAAGAAATGATTAATATGTACACATTAATTGATAAGCTTGTGTTATTCTAATATTTCCAATGTTTAATTATATATATATATATATATATATATATATATATATATATATATATAGAGAGAGAGAGAGAGAGAGAGAGAGATGAGTTCATTTTTTAATTAAAAAAATTTACTCTTAATAATATTTATATAATAATTAATATTAGTTTTTGAATTTTTTTTATTTATAAATTTGGGAGGCCTTAAGCAAAGGCCATGCTTTGCCCTTGAACGCACTCTATTATATTATTTTTAATCCAATTTCATTATAATTTTAATTTAAAAAATATACTTTAAGTTTTCTAATTATTGTCTTAGTATGAGGAACAAATCCTACAATTATAAAATTACTACAAACAAATTACTTTATTTTGGTGTCTTGTGTGAATATTGATATAAACGAAATATTGAAGATTTAAGTACAAACGTGAGAAAAAAAAAATTTAAATAATTATCATTAAATTATAATTTTCTTAATGCATTTTTAATTTCTCATACTTTTTATATAGTTCAAACAACATCACAATAATTTTTATTTTGAGCATATAAAAATTAATTTTATGTCTATATTCCAACCACATGTACATAATAACATGAAAGACAAAATTCTCATAGATTCAAAATTCATTTTAAAAATATATCTATTAGCCCATTTTTATCATATATATATATATATATATATATATATATATAATTAATTAATTAAAATATTCCCTAAGATTTAATAGGTAATATGTGGGTAGTTTGTTACAGTTAAATATTGTCTAATTACTTGACGACAATGATTAAAATGTCAAATTAAAATCTTTATATAAATTTTTTCATTTAATATTATTAATATATCTTCATTTTAATTTTTAATAAAAATTATTTATTTATTATTTAATTAATATTCTTAAAATATTTATTAATAAAATTCTTTGTTTAATTAAAGATGTGGAATTTAATATATTAGAGTCTTACTAATTAGTCTCCAACTTATTAAAGAAACAACAAATAAAAAATTTGCTAAAAAATATAATAAAATTATATAACTTACGGTCTTTATTTTTAAGAAAAAATTATTATTATTATTTTAATTATAACAAATAAAGAATCATTTTTATATACTAATTGTTAATTTTTTTTACTCTTATTTATTATGAAACTTTTGCTAGATACTCACTTATTACTCATATAAATAGATATATCTATGCATTTAATGTATATGTTACACATATGATTTTTTTTACTATGGGTATTTTTAAAATATTAATAAATTTATAATATAATATATAATTACTTTTTATTGGTGTTAAAGAATTAGTTATTTATTTCTTATAAAAAATTAAAGGAAGTATAAAAAGTTATGATAAATATCTCAATACTTTTTTTATAATAAAAAAAAATATTAACTTCAATTTATATATATATATATAGTACTTTTAATTCTTTAATTAGTGACATAATTGGGAGGAATTAGTAATATTCTCTTATATTAGTTATATATAAAAATATAAATCCCTGAATTATGACGCTGGGAACGTTTTTGTCTCTAACCCGAAGCTTTGGTTTTTCATAGTTGTTCGAGAATCCTTTGTTTTTTCTTCGTTTAACTGGAACCTTGGATTGTACAATAAATGTATAGATACATGGACTTTGAAGAAAATCCTAACGTTAGCATCGAAGAATAAGAAGAGCAACTTTTAATTTATTAGGTTTGAATATAATGGTAGTACAAGGTCAAGGTTTAACCTTGTGTGCCTACTTGTTTTTTCACAAGTCTAACACAAGAGTGACCCAACTCAATAGAGAGAACAAAAAAATGTTCAACGCCGGCATGGCTGACCAGACCACACCGACCCTTCACGCTTTGCACAAACAAACAACCCAGACTTTATCCAAGTCAAATTGTTTCCTTCACATATTATAATGTATTTATCATCCCTTTATATAATAATCTTCATCATTCATATTCATTCATTCTCGTACCTTCTCTTCCATTAACAAAAAGCACACCTTTCTCTCAAAATTACATTCTCTTATTTTCCATAATGGGAAATGCAGTGGTGACTCCATGCTTTCAACAAAACAAAAATTCATTATCATTGTCATCAGTGAAACTTATATTTTGGGAAGGCACAACAAGATTCCTAAAGGGTAAGCATATTGCTGGCGAACTCATGTTCGAGTTCCCAAACAAGATTGTTTGCCATGCAAACTCCTTCTTCATTGGACACCCTATTCCTACTTTAGCTTTAGAAGATGAACTTATGTTAGGTCAGAGTTATTTTGTTCTTCCCATTGATTTTTTCCCTTGCAAAACCCTCTCCGTTTCTTCACTCTTGTCCTTGGGATCACACCCTAATAACAAGTCCTCTATCAAATTTGGGGAGTGCACTTTAGAGTACTTGAAGGGTCCCAATGGAAGGATGTTGATAAAGGTCATGCCTGAGTTCATCACAAGGCTTATTAGTGGAGATAAAAGACCATGCTCTCCCAATAGCAACAATTTCCTATGCACCACTCCTGAGTTGAAAAAACACTATCAACAGCTTGTGAAGTCTAAGGACCAGGTGTGGTCACCTAAGCTTGAAACCATTTCGGAATACAAGGTTAGGTTTTCACCATGTAGATTCATAGGTTTAGAACGGAAAGAAAAAAAGAAGGTACAGTTAGTGTCTGCTAGATAGTTCATGTAATAGAGTAGAGAGATGTACACTTGAAATTTTTACAATGATAAATATACATCAATTAATCGTGGCCTCCGTATTACTATAATGATATTCTATTTTTCCTTGCTCACAAATTTGTTGAAAATAAATGATATTTCTAATTGATGTACTGAAAGGATGCATGCAAGTTGAATTCGTTCAGTCTCCAATTTTGAATGAGAATTGATTAGTTTATAGATCGCAAGCATTAAATTATGGGTCAACTTAATTTTTGGAAAAAAAGCGAAACACACACATATGGCAACAAAAGATCAATGATTATGCTCATAAATTAATTGTCAATTAGTAGATAACAAACAACAATTCTAAAACCAAAAATTAAATGCAAAATTCAAACTTGATTTCCTACACGTTTGCTGGTGTGGAAGATTTAGAATAGGCTAAATGCTCGAAATACAAGTCATTATTCGCACTATAAAGTTCAATTAGTTTATGTTTGAGATAGTATTTAGAAAGTTTCATGACAAAAAAAAATAGTAGGTAGAATGTTTAGTTGACAATTATTAACAATTTAATTTTAAATAAGTACAATGACACTCGTCAAAATCAAACAATAGGAGTTGGGTTATACATGAAAATCTGTAAAGTTATTTTGCTTAGTTTATAAATATGTACATTGACAATGAATAAAGGGATTGAATTTGATTATTCTGAATTTCATTTTATAAGTATAATATGTTCAATGGCTATGACATTTGCTAACAAGAAATTAAAGAAAAATTATTCTTTTATCGTCTTTTTCTTCTACTCTGTTGTTTCTTTAATGATTATTTATTCTTGTTATTACACACTTTTTTATTTCTTTCTAATTTTCTATGCAATATGCATTCTATTGGAACAAACCACATAGAGTGATTTTAATTCTAAAATTTTCTTAGAATTAATTTTCCTTATTTAAATGCAAAAATCACATGTAGGATTAAATAATTTTAATAATTCAAATAACAAAATATTAAAACGATCATAACAAATTGATATTTGCAAAATGTGTAAAAATGACAAAGGTATATCAAATAACACCTAAAAAGTTCTCAACATAAATATAATCCTAAATCCTTGAGATCTTCAACATATCCAACCCTTAGCACCAGCCCAATTAACACCATTATGAGTTCCTTAGAGCCATCATCAAACCTCAAACCAAACGTGCTTCTATAAATTGAAAATTGAACATTAACTTTTTAACAAAATTAATGATTTTTATGGAAAAAAACATTTATTTAAAATACTTTTATAAATTAAGAGATAAAAAATTAAAAAACCAAGTCTAAACCAAACTAAAAATATATATAAAAAAAATCAACTAATTTAATCTATGTGCGTGTGTGATGTGCCTTTGCTATTAGATAAGACCTGTAATGAATTATCATAACAGGAAGAATTATAATACTTATCATTTTTAATTGATTAGTAAATGAATTTTTTTCTGTAGTTTTATTGAACATTCACTCATTAATAAATGATATTATAAAGAAAAAATGGATCATGCTCTACGATTTTGAACTAGAGTTTGGAATTACAATTAATAGAAGACTGAGTATGTAAGCTTGTAAGGCACATTGCTCTTATTCTTCTTTTTCTCATATATATATATATATATATATATATATATATATATATATATATATATATATATATATATATATATATATTCTCAGTTATTGAGATACTAATCATGACCATCATGACAATATGAAGTCAAATTTTTTTAGATATAATTGTGAGTCTACTCAAAACATTTGATGATGTCTACAAACTAAGCAAATTATGGTATTAGATTGCTAAAATAGTCCATTGGTGCATGTTTCTTTTGTGCTTTCCCTAGACAATTACCGTTTTCAGTCTGCATTTGGAATGTAAGAAGTGAAAATATGCTGAAGAGCATATTATCATCCCGTTTGCCCTCATCAGTTCCAGATTTGGATGAGATTATGAAAATACTATAAAATTTCTTTATAATTTCCATACTCTTTTCACTTCATCTCAACAAGTTATTATATAACTTATTAAAATAAGCCTTTTTAAGTTTATTCTAAGAAATTTTATATAAAAAATATATCACAAGTCTTCATGTAAAAAAAAAAAAACTTACTAATAAATACTTAAGTTGTATCCAAAGTCTATTTGTTATGATATTTCATTATCTATCATGAACAAATAGTGTAAGATTCATCGTGACTTAATCTTTATAGTTTATTTGAGACATTTTAGTTTGGTAAAAATTTTCCAAGAGAAAATGCTTTCCACGAGGAAAACTTTTTTTCTTGGTCTTTTTTGGAAGTGGTCTTTTTTCTTTCTTCAACAAGGTAATTGGTTTAGTGTTGGGCTTTCTCCGCCACCATGGAGTCCAAAATACTGAAGCAATAGTGCCCCATTATCTATATGCAAAAAGAATTTAAACACAAAAAAAGAAAAGCCTTCAAGGGCCCTATAACACAAAAAGGCCCAAACCATTAAGGAAAATTGGCTCTACTTTTCTTTGTTCTATTCCATGCACACCTGGCAAAGTAGCTAGTTATACCAATTGATTCCTTGACCAAAAAAAAAAAAGACCAATCGATTCAACTAAATTTGCCACAATTCACAAATTAATTTTGAGTTCTTTTTCCCAATTCATCTAAATTTCACTTTAAATTTATTTGAGTCACTCATATTTATGTAAGTGTAAAGGACATATTTAAGTCGGATTTGAAACTCCATTTTATGATTAAAATGCATCATAGAACCCAAAATTCAAATGGAACAATCTTGAATTGCTGTTTTGATAACTTTTAAATCCACGATTCTCACGTGCATATAAGATGTATTTGAAAATATTTATAAATATAATTTATAATTTTATAAACTTTGTAAGTTTATTTTTGAAAATTTAACATAAAATATTTAAATAAATTTCTTAAAACTCATTTTAATAATTCAGTAAAATAAAAATTATTATTAAACATTTGAACCAAATGGTAAAAAATTGTTTCAATTTAAATCATAAATGATTTGTGTTTTTTTCAATTAATGAATGACACAAAAAATATTAATAATATTTGTGACATGAAAAAAGAAAAGGAAAATGGTAAAGTTTATGGCTGGGGAAAAGAGGGGGCCATAGGGTTCCCCTGAAATGAGGAATCAGAGTGAGTTAGGAGTACAGAGTAGGGTGATAGGTAAAGGTAGTGATTTGAGTGAGGGAAAGGGGACCACTTCATAGACTATTAATGAGTGAATGAATATACCCATTGCGCCCTTTTTATTTATGATCTGTGATCTGTGATCTGTGATCTGTGATTGCTACCTCACCATTCTTATCATGGCCCCAACCACATGCCTTGCCTCCCAATCCCAACCACCAACTTCATACCCTGAAACCACCCTACACTTCTCTCCACTGTTACTTCTCTTGTCACCACTCAATGCAGGTACCATTAAAAGAATTTGATGTGCTCAACATTTATAATAGACTTTTTTATATAAATATCATTATTTTAAAAATTATTTTTAAAATAATTTATAAAAGAAGCAAGCAATCGTATCTCACAGTTCTTCTAAAGTTAAATATTATGTTCTTAACTAGTGTCACATGTGAATTATAGTAACTTACTTTTTTACTTCAAGATTTTTATGTTAATTTTCAACAAACTATTTGTTGTTTTGTAACCATCATTCTACTCGTAACATAGCTGTTAATCATGTCTTCCACAAAAAAACTAAACCTATCGACATTGATTGTCATGCTTTTTAGTCTTTTATTTGCAAATCAATTAGTTGATATCTGTATCAAAGCTCTTTCTCTTTGCTTTTTAGTTTCTTCACTCTAAGCTAGAATTCATTCTTGAGTTGCACCTTGTAAACTGGCACGTGATGAACAAGGAGAAGGGAGCTTTGAGGCCTCTGTGAAAAACTCATCAGTGACCATTTTTTATGTTATAAAAATTCTTTGCTTTAAAAATTCTATTAATATGATTCGTGATACAATTGTTGATTCATAGCATATTTTGGAACGTGTAAGTATTAAAAATGTAAATAAATATTTATATTATTGTTGTTATTTTTATTAATTAATTAATTAATTACTATAAGTTTTTTAACAAATTGAAAATTTTTAATAGATTTTTTTAAGTAATTATATTAAAAATTAAAAAATAAGATTAAAATAGACCACATAATATTTTAGTTGATTTCTTACTAATTTGAACATTAGAATAACACAATATGTCAGTGAATATATATTTTCTTAGTTAAAATATGTTTTAATGTTAAATAAAAGTAATTATGTGATGCATGAAAAATTCATATATTTATTAATAAATGTTCATCAAATTATAACTTATTGTGTTAATTCAGTTAATAAAGTCAAAGATTAGACATTCATAAACTATACTCTTTACTATTTTTAGAATTTTCACTTCAATATATTAATAAAATTAATATTTTAGTACTTGATATAATATATTGTAAAGAATATATATACAAATTAACTTCACACTTAAATTTCTATCTTCACTCACATTTACAATAATTTTACTATTAAAATAAATTATTTGTATTTGTATTTATTTATTTTTAATTATAAATTAGTAGAAATAAAGAATAAAATATTCAGATCCAGATAAATAAAATGAAAAGCTTAAAGTTTAATTCACTACAAACAATTATTTATAAAATAAGATTTCAAAAAATGTCTATGATAATTTTACTTTTTAATTGGCAATTTTCAGATCATATTATTATTTTATTTTTTAAAATTTGCCAACAGTAATTTTTTGAGATATAAAAATAACTTTTTTGTCTTTAATATTGTCAATAATGTATTTTTCTTTTAAATAATTTTTTTGTCTAAAAAAGTCGTCACTTGCTTTTTTTTAAAAAAAAAACTCATATTCATGTAATATATTTTTAAAAAAATAGATTCTGGTAATTTTATAAAAAAAAATCATATTAAAAAAATACCCTATAACTAACATTTTTTTTAAAATTCAAACAACTTTACATGATTGGTTGAACACTCACATTATTCATTGTGAATGTAGCAGGGAAGAAATAATTGAAAATTGCAGCTTTTCTTGCCTTGTAATTTAACTCCAATCTACCTTACTTTTTGGTTCAATACAGTACTGTAAGAGCTTATTTTCATGCCAGTAAAGTTGTTCATGTGTTTTCACATGAATATACAAAAAGATAAAATCTTTTAAATAATATCATATTGCTATAGAATTAAAATTAAACATCACTGATTCTACTTATTTATTATTAACATTTTAATCAATGAAATGAATAACTAAATATTAATTAATTGTCATGTAAATCCAAGTTATTTAAAAAACAAATAAAACAAAAGTGTACCTTGTATGAATTTATTACCTAAATAAATTATCAAGTGTTACGTAAGTTACAAGTTTAGCGTTGCAAAGCATGTCAATACGATTGCAAGTTGCAACATACTCACATGGCTGCACCGCCATTTCTCCTTTTTGTCATTTTTCTTTCTTGTCAGGTTGCACCTCTCCAAGTACCATATTATTGGACATTGATTAAAATAAAATATGTCGATTTTATATTTTTATATTATAAATTAGAATACAATAGGTAAGACATAAAGTAAAATTATTATCTTTTAAAATTTAAAGATAAAAATATTACTATTTTTTATTATTTTATATAAATACTTATTTTTAAATGAAAAAGCAGTGAAAAGCATAGCAGAAAGGTAGTTATGAACACGTGTAAACATGATGGGAGAAGAAATTGGGGGCATGGGTGAGAAACAGTGTAAAAGAAAGAGTACGGCAATTAATAGAGAGAGGGAGACATCTGAAGCAAACAATTATACCTAAATTTACGGAGGTGCCTTGTTGTCGCGCCATTCCTCTACACTTGTCTTTTCCCCTCTCTCCTAATCATTCATACCCAATAAACTATTTACATGCCTTAAGAAATAAATTAAAGATTAATTTATTAATGCAGTATTTACTCAATTTTTTAATAAATAATTTTTACAATATTAAAATAAATATCATTTATCAAATATAATTTAACATCAATGACAATCAATGTTTTAATGAAATAATTTAAGAAAATAAGTATTAATAAATTATTAAAACACATTATTGTTGTTTATTATCAATTCATGAACTTGATGTTAACGCATTTCTTTTCATATTTATTTATTATCATTAATGTTTAGTAGTTTATTAGTCAATATTTTAAATAAAGAAAAGTTAGAAATTATAAAAACAAATAATTTTCTTTGCTGTTTTAAATAAATTTTATTTACTCTTATTTCAAATAAATTTTAATTTCACTCATATTCAAAAAAGTTATAAATCAAGTTAAGAACATGAATTGTAAACATTTTTAGAAAAGACATATTTATATATAAAAGTTATACCATATTTTAGAAAACATAATTTTTTTATTAAACTTTACATCATTAAGGGTGAAAAGACATTGAGCAAAATAAAATTTAGAACGTTGATTATGAATCTTGTTCCTCACAATAAAGTCATCTGTCTTACTTGTCAAACAATTATACAGGTCTTCTGTAACATCAAAATCATAGTAAAATTGGGATTGAAGTAATAGGCAATTGCATGTAAAGCTTGTAGAGTTTGTCATCCTTTCTTTCATCAATAATTTTATATATAGATTCATAAGTAGAAATAAATGCAAAAATTACATACAAGAGAATTAGACATATTCTTAAATAAAATACAAAGATTAATCAATCTTAAGCGAAGAAAATTTAAAAATATTTATCATTTCTTAACATATTTAAAGTTAATTTTTATTTTTTTTCTTTGGCTGAATTCATAGCATCATAAATGAAACCCATAAAAAGTTTTTATCCGCAACCCATAATTATATACAAATTAAGTATTGATCACACATAAATATTCACATATTATTCATACAAAAATTTTCACTTAAACCAAAAACTCATTCACACAAGTCAATAACAAATTTTCTAATTTACTCCCTTGAATAAAGCTTAATAATAGAGCAGCAAAGATGATACGAAAAATGCTTTTGTGGATAGTCTTGAAAAAAGTTAAGATAGAAAAAAAGGAACTTGACCCTAATCGTGACCTATCAATAAAACCAAAGTTATCAAAAAAAAAAGTGTGATCCTAATCGCGACTTGCCAATAGAATCAACGTTGTAAAATTTAGTTTTTAACCCAAGACATAAGAAAAGCTCTTACAAGGGAAAAAAACTTGTATTTTTATTTTGTCCTATTTATAGGCTATGTTATCCACAAAGAATAAAGTAGATTTTAAATGCACTCTACTTTTTAAATTAATGTATTGAAAGACTTAAAGATAACTAAAAATTGACTTGAAAATATAAAAAGGCAATTGAAAACTTTACGTAAAAATATATATGAAAATTCATCCAAAAAAAATTTAGTTTTTTAATTAAATAATCAAGTCCAAACTAATTAATCCAAAATTAATCGAACTCCAACCCATAAAAGCTTATTTGATTATGAGAATTGACCTCTCCAAATTACTTATAAAAACATCACCGTGATTTTATAAGAACGTGATTCATTTGGATGCAACTTCTTATCCATTTGGATATTGTTTTCCTTTGATTTTTATGATTAGGCCTTGTAAAACTTGTTTCATCCTCTTGGTTTTGGCTCTAGTAATTAGACCTCCAATTCTGTGTAAAAGGTATTTTGCCAGGCTAGTTGGATCGCTCTATAACGTTCAAGTCACATATTTTTTTATACATTGCTATCTTGTACGTAATAAATAGGGAAATGGAGGACTATTCACACATTGTTAGTACTCTTGTTCCTTGCTCGTGTCTTGGAGTATGAGGGAATTGAAGGGCGCACAAAAGGGAGGTTCGAGAAGGGCAATTTGGGTGGGTACACCACTGGGGCGTCATAGAAGGGAGTAGTAAGACATTGTCGCAAAAGAGGAAACTCTATTTGCTTCAAATCTGGTGTGTTGGTGCACGCGAAGAGAAAAACCCTAAGAAAAGAGTTCAAACATTGTCGTATAGAATGAACAAAGAATACTTGAGCTAACACTTACTTGATCCTGAACTCATGCTTTTAATTACAAGTTCAAGTGAGTTCATCCGAATTGAGAAGAAAATGAATTTACCGTTCACATAACCTATTTTTCATTTTAAATACGTAAACTCTTACCATTTTATGAGTCATCTTGTGAGTTTTATGATCACGACAGTGACATAATAACTTATTTTACACTTATATCTTAACCTTACCATAAGTTAATTTGCACAATTAATGAGTTAGGAGAGTTAAATAAAAAAAAATATTTAAGTATTTCATAAGTTAAATTTTTTAAAATTTATCATTGGGTTGACTTATAAATTTAAAGTAACTTTTGATATTTTTAACGGTACCACGTTAATATTGTACACGATGAATTTAGTGAAAAGGATCTATATAATCTTTATGTAAAAGAAAAATAAAATAAAATAAAATTAGAAAAAAATTAATTTCTTCTTTATAAAGTAACCAGGTTAAACTCTAAAACACCTATCAAAATAACATGTCGGATTTAAACAAACAGAAATAAAATCTTAGTCTATTTAAAGATAACGAGCATAATATAATTTTTATTTTTCTTACTTTTGATCTACACGGCAATTTTCCGTTCACTGTGTATCACAAAAGCATTTTTGGGCATTATATTATCAAATTTTGTTTTTCTACAGATGAAACGTTGCTGGATTTGAGTGGATTCTGGCAATTCACCTTTCATTATTTAGGCTACTATTGTATGGTCAACATTACTGTAAGATTGGACGGTGATTAGACTTTTACAGACGTTTCTGAACTTTATTATGATGTGACCCTTCTCCACTTCTCCCAACATACGTGGCTACACCTACGAGATTAACCATTCCCCACCATCATTCGTTTATGAACTCTTCGTTTCAAGATTAGCAGAAAACCAAGTTTAATCAAGTTTGGATTGTAGTTTATATATCCATATCTAATTTAGAATGTGGGGATTAAATTGTTTAACAATTAATTTTTTAAATAAAGCTATAATTTACAAACTACAATTACAAGAATAATAAAGTTATATATATATATATATATATATATCCCATTTCTTGATTAATTTCTAACTACAGATTGGTACCTTAAATTAGTCGGATAATTCGATACTCTAGAAAATTATAGATGAGAAAACTTATGGATCTTGGGTCGTATTACATCAATCTTAAAGGATTAATTAATATATAACTTTTAGATTCTTTTATTTACAAACCTAGTTGATTGAAGATGGATGATGTTAAACAACTATAGCAAAATAATTTAATAATTTTATTATATAACCCACCTGTTAAAGATAGGTAAAATTTGTGTAAGTATCCAAATATTTATGACCACATTTGCATTTGAACAAAATATATCAAAATTTATATTCGTAGGTAAAGATTTAAATTAATCAAAGTGAGTTTCCTATTTGAATTTTAAATTTAATATATATAAAAAAAAAAAGTAATTTCACATGTTAAGTGTAGCTGATGTATTCAGCAGCTTCTTATTCAGTACTATGCACGGTTGTTTTATAACTTCTAATTTGATAAGAAAAATCACAAGAAAATGAATCTGCTAATAAAGGTTACAGATTCGATTAAGGAAAAAAAATTTATAATATTGTAATTGATCATCGTTATTTTGGCCTATTAATCTTTTAATATGCAAGTCTAATTAACGTCCTTTGTTTTGTTAATTTTAAACTAAAATTTTTAATTCTTTATCAAGTCTGAAACAATAATTGTTTTTGAAACAAAATAGTGGTTGATTTTGTTTAAAGCTAGACATTGGCATCGTCAGATAAGCATTATCACGCAATATAGTGAGTGATATTTTTCACTGCGTATGCCTAATTCATAATACAACCATTTTGAGTCAAAGTGATCGGTTGTTGAACCATTAATGATACTTTTACCGAAGTGGAAAGTCTGAGAGCAACATGATAAAGACTATATATTAAGATGGGTTTAATTATTATTATTGCAATAATAATCTTATCACATTATTTTTAATATCATTGGGTTTAATAAAAAAATGTTATCTATTATAAATTATTTTTAATATACTTTTTTTCTAAAATTTTTCATAATTTTCTGTTATCCATTTTTATAAAACTAAAATCCATTTCATAAGCCCTTGATTGATGTTTTCAACAGCATATATTTAAATCATTTTAACAGTTTTTATCTTAAGATTTAGGTTTTGATCAACTTCTCTTTCATAAGTATCATACGGATATCTTTTTTATATTATTAAAAAAATTTTATCTATCTTGAAGTTTATAATACAACCCTATCAATTTCTCATTAATTCTAAACAATAAAGGACAATAATTTGAGTCACACATAGCTATGAGACCTATGAAAATGAAACACGACAGAAATGTTTGCCTAACAAGTGCATGCCCTTCTTTCTTCCCTTTTTTACTTTATCTTTTGGGTACAAAAACTGCATTTTGGTGTGTATTAAACATGAATAATATGCAACAAAAGCATAAAAGTAATAAAACAAAAAGAAGTGTACTGTGTGTCTGCTAGATATATAGTTTCATTATCCACTTCAATGTATACTAAAAATCTTCTACGTAGCTATGCTGCAAGCTTACTCTAGATGAGTCCACACATACATTTGATGCTATGCTGTTTTAGATAAATAATTTTAGTAGCTTCATGGTGCAATCATGTTCATAATGCATGCTATTTTATTGGATATGATAATATAGCCAAATTTTTTTGTTACTTCGAGATCTTTCTGGAGGCTATGACCTGCGGTCTAATACTTTTAGGTAAACAAGCAGCAAATCCAAAAGATTGGGGACTTCCTCTTAGTTTGGAAGGAATTTCGGCCATCCAATAAAAAAATGTTTTATGATTGAATAAAAGTAACTAAACATAATAAATTTTTATTTTAAAATATTATAATGTCTTAAAAATATAAAAGTTAAATGATTGATACATTTTAATTAAAAAAATATAATATTTTATATATATTTAATTTTAATTTTAAATATTAAAATAAATAAAATTGATATGAAAAATAGTTATTTACAGTCCTCGCGTTTGATTTGGATAAAAAAGAAAATTGCTTAGGATAAGTTTAATTTTTTAGATTAGTTTTATATAAAAATTAAAATTTATATTACATTATTTTGATCGTTAGATTTTATCTTGAATGATCATGATTAAAACATATAAATTATATATAAATATTTTTAAATGTCGTGTGATTTTTTAAGTGATTATGTTACTTTCTATAGGTTATTATAACCATTTTTTTTATATTATAAATATTATAGTTAAGAATGATTAAGTGAAGATTTTAATAAAGTTACTTTGTATTAATAGGGTGAAATACTTTAAAGGTACTTTGTTGATGTGAATGTGAGGAGACAAGTAAATGTAACTTTTACAAACTTTTTAGATGGAAGAAAAGGTTTTAATGACATTGATTCTTTAAGTAATAGAAGCAAGATAAATCTAAAACTTTGGCTACTTAATTATGGTGCTCATGCTTCAATACTTCAACAGGTTGCACTTAAAATATTATGGCAATTATGTTTTTTTTTATGTTGTGATAAAAATTGGAGTCTTTATTCTTTTATTTATTTTATAAAGAGAAATAAAATAACACCTCGTAGAGTGAAAGATCTAATATTTGTTTATTGTAACCTCTATCTTCTTTCAAAAAAAATTTTCATAATATGATCAAGAGAAAACAAAAATGTAAAATATAGTATGAGATGCATTTGGATCATTAAATGAGAATGAAAAACTTGAAGTTACTAATTTGTCACTTGATGAGTCAAAGCTAGAGAGTGTGTTTTTCAATTATGATGATCAAGGAGGTCACCGACCTTAGATTAGATCTATTTTGTTTAGAGACAATGAGCGAAATGATGCCTCTTAGCATTCTTTTATGAGGCTTATTATTAATCATTATCATAGGACTTAACAACTTGTTCTAAGAAATTTGTTTTGTAAAGAGAAAAAGTTATTGGATTATGAAATTATGTCTCTTATTATTTTTTGTTAGGGTATCATATAAAAAATTTAAGTCTAATAACTTTATCTTGAAAAAATTAATAAACAAATCTTAATTATCAATTTAGATTTTTTTTATATTAATCATATTTAAATTTATATATATATATATATATCTTAAACTTTTAACATTATTCCAGTCTCTTATATGTTAGACATTAATTGTGTCTTGATATTTGTGTATTATGCTATATTTTACTTTATAATTTGCCAATTAAAAGAGTGATTAGTAGAAAATGCTCTCTATGATACTCTTAGAGAGTGGTTCTAAATTTTTTATCTTATAAATAAAGTACGCTCAACTTACACTTTATAGATCTTTTTATTTTTTTCTTATTTGTGTTAATAGTACATTTTTTACAATTTTTTCTATTCTTTTTTTTTTCTCTATTAGTAGTGAAATATCCTGTTAATATTTTTTTTATCGTATTACTAGTGTTTGATTTATTTAAATGTAGACTATTTGATTAACAAAATATACAAACTCAAGTTTTAACATGAGAGACAAAGAATCAATTTTTATTTGTGATAAAAATAAAAAAATTTTAAATGTTAAATATACAAATTCAAATTTAAATTCAAACATAACAGTAAATTAATTTTAGTTTGTAATAAAAAACTCAAAAAAATTTAAATTTTAACAAAAAAAAAAGATTCATAGAGCTAATATGAGTTATTCTATATTTTATCTTTATATGAGTTACAAGTTAAAGTTATTACAATTTTTTTTTATTTTAATTTGTGAGATCATTCTCCACTAGTGACTTTGAAGAGCAGTTAATATGTAATAGTTATGTATTAACTTATCTTTATATTAATTTTGCAAGTAACTATTTCATAAAATGTAAAATTAGGTAATGGTAATATATTTTTATTTGATAAAATTATTTTTTTTAATCTAATTATACATGAGAAGATTTAAAATTACCACAATTTTTATGTAAATTAATTTGATACATTTATTCACACTGAAAAAAGAATTGATTGATGAAATAAAATTATATTTTTTAAAATAAAAATATAGTAACTGATTTAATCATATTAAAGTAATACAAAATAAGACGATAAAGATTTAATTAATTTTTAAAAATATATAAAATAATATAACTTATACCGTGGTTACGAATTTATTCTGAAATATGTTTGAGTGATTCCGCTGTATAATCACGAACCATAGTTTTTAATATTTCAATTTCTCTTCTTTATTAAAAAATTGAATTTTTTTTTTCCCAAACAAAACGCATCCTGGGTATTTTCTTTTACCCTCAACACATACTTTCTCTTCTCCTTTCTCTCTTTGACACGTAACTTATAGGCGTTGCAGCATTCCAAAAATTGCTGATGGTGACTTTTCCAGCTTGCAGAAATCTCTGAGACCACCTTGAACGAGACTTGATTGGATGGAAAATCTCTCCACCTGCAATAAGAAAAACGCGCCAATGGTGATTTTTCAGCATGCAAGAATCTTTGGACATGTTCCATGCGACGTGATGTTCAGCTCTATCATCTCTGAAGCTACCTTGCAACAAAAATTGCCAATAGTGAATTTTGAAACTCCATATATGCCAAATTAACCCAAAAATATCATATTCCTGAATATTATTCATTCAAACATCATATTTAAAATAATTAACCCTTGAATGGTTATCTTTAGATTTTCTTCTTCTAAGCAAAGGATGGGGTATATATATTTTGCATATAAATTACAAGTTTTGAAATAGGGGCTCTTAGTAAATAATCCTTGCAGTAAGACTCTAATGAATCACCTTTGCTAGCTTTCCTCTAACAAGATGGTAAAGTACTTCTAATTACAACCTTCGATCGAGTGGAGGGCATCTAGTGAACCATCATAAACGAAAAAGCACCATTCAAGTTGCTATCTCTAGCTACCATGAACAAGTTGGAAAGAATATATGGATGTGAGGAAATGATATTAGCCATATACAACAGATTAAATATCATGCACGTGTTAATGGAAAACATTAGTGCATATAATTATGTTTTAGTTACTTGTAGGGAAACTTTGATGCTTAAGAATGAGAAAAATCATTGTGATTTTGACATAGGTATATTTCTTAAGTTCTGCATTTTTTAGTTACTTCCTTACCGAGTTATAGAACTCACCTTTTGGTTTTTTTGATGTTTCAGGAAATGACAAAATAGAGTTGGCCTATTCTAATTTTACTTCCTTTATAGAGACATCTATCAAGATTGTTATGAAAGTTGATTAAAAAAATGTTACTTTTGCAAATAAATAAGCAAACAAATTAATGTAATATTCTTGCATTATGAAGTTTAAAGATTTTTGTAATTATATTATTTATCGAGACCAAATTTGATAAAATGGCAAATAATAAACTTTAAAATTAGGGAAATGTCTCTAATACTGACTGATTAGAACTCCAAATATTTGGTCATGACAAAATCAAACGGAAACTGGATTAAAAAAATGTTCTACAGCTACATTTACACGAATTTATGAATAAGTTTTCACAAAAATAATCCACAATTGCACAAATACTTCTATAATTTTATTCCTATTTAAAATATAAACTCATTAGAGCTAAAAATAATATTGAATACGATCTTACTCAATATTATCAGATCATCGTCTTCATTGCTGTGTCGGTGTAATAGGGGTGGAATACATAGTGATGGATGACAAGAAGATCCAACAATTTTTAAGTGCTGCACTTGTACTACATTATTGCTTAGTCTTTGTCAACACTTGTCTCATCTACAAATTATTGTTTTTTATTTTTTAACTTTAAGAAGTTACTTCCAATACAACGAATTACTTAACAGTTGAACATAATTACTAAATCCATGCATATTAGATGGAGTAAATATTGGTTTATAAAATAAATAATTTATATACTTCCCTACACGAAATTCAATTTTTGAAATTAATTAGTTTCTATATAAAAATTAAATATGGTTCTAAATATACTTTTTTTCAAAATATTGCTAATGTTAGTATAATATCGTTATCTTGCATTGAAATTTTTTTTTTTTTTATATGAGAAAAGAAACTACAACTATCAAAATAATATATATATATATATATATATATATATGAAAGGATTTTTTATATTAGTATAAGTCTAACAAATTTTATACTTAATCTTAATCTTTTATTTAACTTAAATCTAATGATCAATAAAATAATAAATTATAATCCGTTAGATTTAAGTTAAATGAAATACTTAAATTAAATATAAAACTTTTAGAATTACATTAATATAAAAAAATCTTATCCTATATATATATATATAAAAGGAGTTAGATAAGAAAAAAAAAGTGTCATGTAGTACAAGGGCATACGGATTGACTTGGATGAAATTTGGTGATCTAATTATAATGAGTAATGCTGGAACAAATTTTCTCAATTTTTGAAATGGGACTAAAATCAACACAACTTGATCTTGACTAGGTTGGTTTTATTTAGATCATCAAGTTTACACTTAAAAAAAAATATAGAACAAAAATTGTAATCTATAAAATTTTAAAAATCTATCAATACTTATATAAAAAAAGTCTTAATTTATACTAAATAATAAAATATAAATATTATATTATATATAGAGAGAGAGAAAAATAATTTGAATAAACTTTATTGAATTTGAAATGTTAAAATCTGATTGAATCAAGTGATGCACTTGATTCCTTGATTTTAATTGAGAATCTTGAGATAGATTGAATTTGTTAAGTTGATTAATATACATGAATCATGAATACTCTTATTAAATAAAGAGGCCAAAATAAAACTCACCATTAAAACAAGTTAAAAGAGGTTATAGTGATTCATTACAGGTTACAAAAGTTTATTTATAAGCTTTAATTGATATAATCTATAAATAACTATGGTTAAAGAAATTATCATGTAAAAATGGTATCTTTGAGTTTGAAATAATATTTTAGTATTATACTTTTGTTCTGTTGAGAGATTATTTAAGAGATTCTTTAAAGATAAAATTTATAGAAAATAATTTAAATACTTTTAGTATTCTTCAAATTAAAATTAGATATTTATTTCTAAAATTATTATCAATCTTTAACTTTTTTATTTAAAATACAATAATTAATATATTTAAAAATATATATTTTAAAAATTTTGAAATATATTCTAATTATATATATAAATTATATTAGACTAAAATAATTTATAATCTATACATAAATCGCACTAAGTTTGATGTGACTTATGTCTAATATAAGAGTTATATTTGAAAGTTTGAATTTTGAATAAGCATGATTGTGCTACTAATAAGCACGGGATGAGGTCACAGGAGTTCATAATATAAGTTGTTATAAATTAAATCGTCCAAAGGTTGTGCATTCTATTGACCAGCCTTATATAAATATTTTTATATAAATATTTATTTAGAAAAATTTATTTGTCTATACTTTATTTACAGAAATATCTAAAATATATTATATATTTGTTTATTATAATGTTGAAGTTACAAGAATAGTAAAACATAAAAACGGATGATAGGTGTTCAAACATCTTTATCATTATACACAAATATAAGTATAATTTGTCTAAATGATTATATAACTTCCACTTAAACTGTAATCACAAATAAAATAATATTAATATAATAATAAAATTAAATAAAGTATAATTAATTTATTATTGAAGTAAATTCCTTTTCATATATTTTGAGAGTTAATTTGTATTGATGCAAGTTACATAAATTTTTGTATAAAATAAATTTTTTATTAGTCTAATCATTAAATATAATTACTTTTTTTTTGTCAAATTTTGTATAATTAAAATAATTATAAGAGCATAATAAAATCGTTCTAATACATATTTGAGAAATTTATATTATGTTAATCACGCTTAAGAGTTCTGAGATAAATTCCCAAAGCACGTTTCAAGCATATATAGAAGGGATCATTTTAGGGCATGATATGTTTCAAATTCATCAAATCAATTGAGATAAAATTTAGTGTAAAAATATCCTTCTCTCCTTAATTTTCATTTAGATTATTTCCAACAAAAATAAATTGATCATATATCTTGCTGAATTAAATACAATAAAATTATGTAATTAAGAGAACAAGCCCACATGAAAAAATAGAATTAAAATAAAACCAAAATTATCTAAAAGTGAAATAGAAATCTTTTTCTCCTTTTCTCTCCCTTCATCTCATCTTCTCATTGTTTTCTTCCCTTTTTGAATCAAAGAGTTAAATAGTACATTTATAAAACAAATTAGTTAATTAATATTAATTAAGCTTAAAATAATCGTGTTGTATGTATAACAAAATTTCATTAAGCTACACCAAATATTAAAACATCAAAATGAAAGAAAAAAAACTTGAAGCTCTTCAACCCATTATTACAACTCTTACTACAACTTTTAAGAACTAATGAATCAAGTTTCTATGTTTATTTATACCAGCAGAATCAAATTCCTTTGTAATTAATAAGCTTTTCATCACATCAGCAATGACCAAGATCAAGCACTCCTCTTTCTACAAAAACTTGGATGGAATCTAAGAAAGTGGAGGGTGCTAGCAAAAGTGAAGACAAGATATTTTAAGAGGGAAACACATATTTTTCCGATTACCACCATCAATTCACAATCATGTTATCAACATAGCATGATCCCAGACAAAGTGAATTTTCTAAAATATTAGTGTTAATTTCACAATCACCCTTACAGCGTTGTCATTGACATTGATGCCTCCATTATCTTCCAACAACAAATATTTCTCAAAAGAAAAACATTAGTGACTTGGATTCATTGAACTTTTCAATTTTTTTGTCTCTTTGTGAATGACTATGTTTATTTACTAGAAGGTTTAAACCGAAGAAGAATTTAAGCACTTTTTTAATCTAATTTATTTTTAAAAAATAACTTCTTATCAATTTTTAAAAAGTTTTGAAATAAAAAACTATTTTAAAAAGATTAACAAACATACAGTAGGTCACATTTAATTAGTTTCAATTTATTTGTAGTCATTTATTGTAATAAACATCTATAAAGCCTTTTGAATTTTTCTGATAAATTTATGTGATCAGAGTTGGTAATGGACGAGTAAAGTAGGGTTTTTCTTAACCCGATCCAAACAAGTAAAATATGTATAAGTAGCACTTTATAATTAATAAATCTAAAATAAGCCTATGTCCAAAATCAAATAAAAATTTGCTTTGCATTGAATTGTTTTAAAATTGACTAAATAATAAATGCAGAGTTTTCATTAAAATTTAATAGGGTGAAAATTGCATTCCCTTTCAATTAAATTGATGATAAACATAATTTTACGTAACCAAGTTTAAAGAGTTATTTCATCTGAAATAAAGACAGCTAATGCAACTGTAACTATTTTTATGATAGAATTCTTTCACTGAATTAACCTTAAAAAATTAAGAAACTTCATTCTTGCATAAATATTTTGGAGCCTGTTTGTATTATAATTACAATCGACTTTGTTGGAAGGAAAAAAAATGTTCAATGCCATTCAATAATGCATTTTAATTTTTGTGACAATAAAATAACAACAATTGATTATTGATCGTGTCCAAAATCAATTGTAACGTATGAATGCCAATTCAAACAGGACCTTAATATGATTATATTCTATTATTATTTAACTTATTTTATAAATATTTACAATGGTAGATTTCATTTCATAAACTCTATTCAAACAAATAGTTATTTGAGTTATTTATATATTTAAATGGAACTTAAATCATAAATTTATCCCATTTTCAGTAATTGAATATGTATTTTATCTCAGTTTTATGTATTATGATATATTATTTTAGACTTTATAAGTTTGTTTTAGAGATAAGAAGACTAAATATTTCATAAAATTTCAATTACTATTATATACAGTTTATCATATTTCTAAAACATCAAATCTTAGTATATTCGTGTGAGCTGTATTAGCTATCATCTGAGCAACGGGTGGTTAATGTTTTTCTTTTAAAGTAAAAGATAAATTTATTATAAAAAGAGATTCTTGAGAATAATTCTCTTAACAATAGGGAGAGTCACGAAACATATAATTTGTTTTTTACAATAATGAAAATAAGGAAAAATATTTAAGGCCTAATAAATAAGAAAGAGAAAGAAAAATGCAAAAAAGCCAATTGAATCTTGGCCAAAAAGGTGTAGAAGAAGGGGGGGGGGGAAATTGAATTAGTTTTGTGATTGCATTTTGTGAAAAAAATCAAAATCTCCTTTAATAGCATGAATCACTTATAAACAATAAGATATCACTCATACATGAATCTCTAAAATGTTGATTATTTAAACAACTTAAAATTAGTTTTATAGTATATATTCAAATAAGACTTTAAGTTCAAATTTTATGTTAAAAAATTCGCTAAAAAATAATTTCAATATATAAAAAGCATTCTTTCACTTAAACCAAAAGTCCAAGATGACTTTTGCATTTATAATTATGAAAAGTGGTAACCTTAACTTTTTAGTGCTGATTTTAAGTAAGTAATGATAGTTAAATTTTTTAAAGAATATTTACTATACTTTTAGATATTTAAAATCATTTCTAAAAATTTGAAATTTACAAAAATGAGATGAAAATACCACTAATCTACATGAGTTTTAAAGTTTTATGCTTATGGTTGAGGTACATGATAAATTAAACATTGAATTTTTTCTACAAACCAAAGATTTAATTTTTGAAAATCAAAAGTTAAATATAAATAAAAGCCTTACCAATCATCCTGTAAAATTATTATATAAGAAATTAACATAAAAGTTTTTTGTTAAAAGCTGTGCAAAGTGCATTGAAAATAAGTATAAATATATGTGTAGTATTTTTATTTTAATAATTTGTTTTTTCATAACTATTATTTTTAAGATATTGGTTAATATTTATCAATAAATATATGTATATATATAATAACATTTAGTCAATCCTAAGATCATAATGGAGGACAATGCATGAAAATGGAGGGGAAAAGTGGAATAATAAAATGTTAGAAATAAAAAAGACCATCTACCAAAAAACTAAAAACAAAAAAGAAGTACAATTGCAGCATAATAAAATGAAAGTGATTTATAATTGGTGGTACGTAGAAAAAAAGCTTCTTGGCATGATGATTATGCCTTCATTCCAATTATTATTATTTTGGTTGAATGCTTTTCTCTTTTAACTTTGAACTTGCTGGGATTAATGATAGTTGATATCATGCATCCACCATAGAATTTTGGTCCGTGGAAATTATTCTTAACCTTAAATTTTAAAACAGTTATTTGTAATTTAAATTATAATCAATAATAAAGAGTTGTTACATTTCATTTTTAAATAGGTAATTTTTTATTTAAATTAATTTTTTAGTAAATAGTTGTTAAATTTTTAATTCAAATTTGTCATTTGTTATGTAATTTTTTTATTGAATATTTGTCAAATTTATAATTTAAATTATTAATTTGTTATATTTTATTCGTTAGTAATCCCAATTTTTTATATTAAATTATTAATTTTATAAATTTAATATCTTAGAAAACAGTATTTATATTCTTTGTAAAGAGAAGAGGAAGTTTAATACGAAAAAGACTAAAAAAATGGATAAAGAATCACATTATTAAAAAATTCAAAATTATATTTATTATCTTTTTTTCCTGTAAATATTTAAAATTTGATATAATTCAGTAATTTTTTATTATTTGTACTTTTATTACCTCTCATTAATATTTTAGGAGACTTCAGATTTAGAAACTTTTGTTGAATAAATTAGGTCACTCAATTTTTATGTAAAATAAAATATATTTATCTCTTTCATTATTTGTTTTAACTAAAGTGCTGCACCCTTGAAATCACATTTTATATTTAAATAATTAGAGATTTATAAAAAAAATTATGGTATAAAATAATTTAAAAGTTTAAAAACTTTGCATACAGTTGACAAAATTTTAAAAAAATTGTAGAATATGATATATTATTATTATTATTATTATTATTATTATTATTACTATTACTATTATTCGTTTCTCTCACATGACATTAATATCAAATGGTAGAACAAAAATTAATATACACAAATATTTCTGACAGACCAATTAATCATAAATTAAATAAATTATATAAATATGAACTTTTGAATTAGCTATCTAAATATTTAAATCGTTATAATATTATCTCTTAAATGATTTTGTCACCACTTTAATTATTTTAAAATACAATTCACTAAATTAGTCTAACAAAAAGTGAAAATATCAATATATTAATTTTTTAAAATATTAAAGATGTTAAAATGAAATCTTTAAGATTTTAACTTGGTAATAATTTAATCTTAAAAATATTTAAAGTTTTATCAGATTAATCATTATATAGAATTGAAGTAGTTTAAAAACAACGAAAATTAGAAGACTTAAAAAATCACTCATAAATTAATATATTAAAACTAAAAGTGCAATTAAACTTTAAAGTTTCACAGATAGTCATTCACACTAATACTATTTTACTTTTATAAAAAATTCTAAGTACAATAAATAAATTGAGTGTGGAGTTTTGTTATATCTTTCTATATATTTTTAATAATTTATATTATTCTATAAATTAATAGATAAAATATAAATGTTCATTAATTCAAAAATATAAAGAATACGTAATGCTTTCATTTAAAAATCAAAAGAATTATAAGCATACGAAATTATATTTTAATTTATTTTCTCTGTGAAATAAAAACAGCCCGAGTTAGTACATGGAACATGCTTTGAAAAATGAGTTTTTATATTTTTGTGTTTTGCCGACTAGTTCCTTAAAGTATTGACCATTAATTAAGGAAATAATAAATATTTTTTTATTAAAAATGAAAGTGAATAAAATTTTATATTTTCTAACACTTTCTATTTTAATTTTTTTAATTAGTGTTTTAATATTTTTTATTAGAAATAAAAATGTGTTAAGAATGTGTTTTGCTGACTAGTTAAGTATTGAGCATCAATTATGGAATTAATAAATAATTTATTTTATTAAAAATGAAAGTGGATATAATTTTATATTTTCTAATACAATTTTTATTTATGGAAAAATTTTAAAATATTCTAATAAAGTAATTATTATATAAAATATAATAATTATTTATAATAGTATGTCTTCAAAGTAATGTATATAAATGTTATAACAAGTTTTATGTTTTTTGACACAACACTCCTTCCTTATTTATTTGAGTTTAGAATCGACCATGGGATGATGGGTAGTAGAATTTGACTTTTCATTGAGTGAAATGAAGTTGGGTTATTATTGTATATCTTAAAAAGAATAATTGACCCTACCATGAAATAAAAAACACCAAAGGGAGAGAGAGAGAGAGAGAGAGTTAAATGAAGGTTGAGAGAAGTGAGTGATGTGAAGGTTGAAATTAAAGGGGTGGCCTATAAGAAGGGTACCCAAAGAGGGGGTGAAGAGCCGTTCATAGATCCTTTTGGTCACTTCCTTTTTCACGTGCCCTATTCATCAAATCTATAATAACAATACCTCTCCATTTGGGGCCATTCAAACATCAATTTAAGTCATGCTCATGCTCATGCTCATGCTCATGCCCACAAAACCCAAGTGTGAGACCTTTTCACCATCAACTCTCCATCTTTTTTCTTTTCTCTATCTATTTTTCAAGATTACTCATCAAATCTATAATAAGAATATGCCCAACTAAGTTTGTCAAAATTTAGAACTCCCTCTTTGATAAAAAATAATAATAATAATAATAATAAATTGTAATGATTAATTATATGAATTAACTGTTCTAAGCCAAGCACAATTAAAATCATAGGCATTGAGTACTTTGCACTTTTAAGTAGTAATATTTCGTATCAATTTAAATTCATCGAAAAAATAAAAGTATGAAATTACCTAATATAAAATGATTGTGAACTGTTTATCAAATATTTTACACATAGAAGATAAAAAAAACTATAAAGAAAAGAAGCTAATGCTTTACCTTCAGCTACCCCTAAAAGTCACCTATTTTTATTAGACTTTGTTTGAAAATTATTTTTTAGAAAGAAAGAGAAGAAAGGCAAAAATTTATGTGATTGTTATTATTATTTGAAAGTTTTTAAATAAAATAAAATTAGTTATAAATACTTTCAAAATCTTCTTAATTTTATATTTTAAATTTTGTTTAAGAGTTGATTTTTAGAGAAAAAGAAAGAAAAAAAAAAGACTTATGTAACGTTTATAATGTTTGAGAATTTTTAGATAAGAGAAAGATGTTTTATAAAATTTACAAAACACTTCTAATTTCATATTTTTATCTTATTCTAATTTTAAAAATTCTTAAATAAAATCTTAAATTCTCTCAATTTAAAGAATTTTGTATTAACTCTTTTTCTTCTCTTCTTTTTTAATCTTTTACTCTTCCATTTATTCTCCTTTTGTATTCGTAAAAGCATAAAATTTTTTTTATACAAATTACTAATATCATGTATTTATTCTCGATCAATCTCAACTTCTCTGAGATATGTGAATAATAGTCATTATTATCAACCTTTTATATTCCCTAAATTCATAAAGCTAACTTTAGTTTTTTGTTTTTTTTTTAATTTTCATGATTGAGGCCAAGCATAATCAAATTAAGGAACAAAACGGTGAACCATGTAAAGGCATGTTTAGCTAAAAAAAAATTTAAAATTCAATTTTAGTTAGCTTTATAATTAAGTTCTGTTAAATTTTTGTGCAATCTGCTTTAACACTTGATTCGCTATTCTCACCAGCAAACTTTGGATTTTGGAATTTTCTATCTCTGAGATGTTTAGTTTGCAAAACATATTCTAAAAAAGGAGAACCAAATAATTTTGTAATTTTCGTGTCGATTTATGATTTGTTTGACAATGTATACTAAATTTTAAGGCTGGTGTCCCTAAAATTATTTTGTCTTCTTTGATTTTACCAATTGAACTCAATTAAAAATAAGAATCCTTTGTTATTACCCAATTGAACTCAATTTTGGCTGTAAGATGGGCTGATTCTATCTTAATGTAACATGTTTATTATGTTAAGATTACTTTAATCTATTTATTATTAAATAATTTTCAAAGCAGAATGTGTTAATGTTGTTGAACTAGAAATCAAATTGAAGGGTGCCAAAACTTGTTCCTTCCAAGGGAAATTCCAAAAGTTAGAGAATTTTTAATAACCATATTTGCAAGAATTGTATAAACATTTTGTACAATGCTTATTATATGAAAATCATTGGTGGAGGCACAATCATTCCCTATTCCAAATCATGTAATGGAGAATAGATTCCCCCACTCTTTCCTCCCATTTCTCTTTTTTTCAAGTCTCTATTTTTTTTTCCTATTATCAAGTTCTTTTTCCTCCATTACCAAAAATAAAAATTAAAAATTTAAGTCTATTTAATATGAAGATCATAATCAACTTCAACAAAAATGCAAATAACCAAAGAAACTAGGTTTAGCACACATATGACTAAGATTCTTCCGTATTGTATATTTTCATAAAGAAATAATTTCTTTATTAGTTTTATTTGAATAATTTATAACAACATTAAATGATTTTTTATTAAAATAAAGTTTTAATTTTAATTAATAAATAATATTTACCGTGCCTATATTACGATATATAGCTTGTGTCCACGTTAATTTCGCAATTCCTTATTGATTGCTAAATCAGTCACCCATTAATGACAACAAAAAACAACATTAGCGACAGATTTGTATTTACAGCGATGATAAATTTTTATCACTAAATTATCAAGAAATAATTATAAATCTTTTTATTTTTACTAATTTTCTTATTAAAAAAAATATATTTAATATATTTTATTTTTATTTTTGTTTTTCATCTAATTTAATATGAATCTAACATGTATTGCGCACTTAAATATAGTGGGTGAGTTTATTGCGAAAGAAAGATTTTTTATTTATACAAAAACTTGAAACTGAGACTTTACTTAAACGATACCAAGTCATTTGTCACTCAGACCAACCTCAGTTGATATTTAATATATTTTATAATTTCAACATAATAATAAATAAATATTTTTATTTAATAGTTACTTCATAAAGTAATAAAATGGTTATTATAAAGAATATTACGAGGATATAACAAGTCATTATAAAGTTGGTGAGAAAACATAAATTCAATTATAAACAAATTCGTATCCAATGTTTTGATGATCTTATAGTTTTGATCTCTAATTATTATAATGATCAAAATTAACTATTTTCTATTTAAATCTTCTATGTTTATTTAATTTTTTTCTAGTTTTTTAATATAATATTATTTTTTAATTATCTATAAAAATTATAAAACTATATTTAACTATAGTTACATACTTTTGTTAATATCATAAACTTGGAAATTAATATATTAATTAGAAATTATAACTTGATGAATAATTACAAGTTTAAGTTTCTAAAGTTACACATATAAAATTTGAAGAAAAGTTTTACTGTTAATAATAATTTTACTCAAGTTGTCTTATAAAATTTAGATTATATTAGAATTCAAATCTCATTCAAATTGCAACAAAACATTGATACTCATAATACGAAGAAACTCTCTAACTTTGACTAAAAAATTTACATAACTGTTACTTTTACACAAGTTACAAGTTGTGTTTGATAGTGATTTATCATTTTTTTTTAGTTATTCCTTTTATATCTCAAATAAGATTAACATATTTGTATAAAAGTGGAACAATTTCTATAAGATTAACATACTTTATAAAAGTGGAACAATTTCTATCACAGGATTTATGATATTCATTGCATCAAAGTGATACAAAAGATGTTTAATATTTAGATTTCAAGTTATTTCAACTCCTGAAACATGGTTATGAATTCAAAATAGGTATTGTTATAAATGTCAATGAATCTATAAGCTCTTCTAAGTCAATTTTTATTGTTATTTCTAATAAGAGCTTTGAAACTAGCACTTTCTTAACTCTTCCAAGCACTTCCATCAACAGTAAAGATGGATTCAAAATTCTGATCAACCTCCGACAAATCACTATGCCAGAAATGAGTTTTTGGAGTGCTAACTTAAACAGCGATCAATAGAAATAATTTTGTAATTATATATTTAGAGAGTGGTTCTCTATTAACCACTCTCAAATCTATACTTATGAAAGCGGTTAACAAAAAATTACTGTTAAAACTATACTTTTAAGAGAGATTCTCTATTAACCACTCTCTAAAGCCATTCTTGAAGAACAATTAATAAAAAGTCACTCTCTAAAGTCATTAAAGTCATTTATAAATGAAACATGCTCAACGCATTTCTTTTTCTTAACTAACTAAGTTAGTCTCTTTTACCTGTAAGTTATGTTCGTCTTCTCTGCCATCTTATGTTCTCTTCATCTTTTTTGTTAGCTTGCTTTGTTCGTCTTCTCTCGCTAACAAATTAGTTTTTTTTTCATATATGTTAGCCTGCCCTTTTCATCTTCTCTGTGTTAACAATTGATTTTTTTTATTCACATCTATAGGTACCTCTTCATTCTCTGTTAGCCTGCTTTTTTCATCTTCTCTGTGCTAATAAATTAATTTTTTTTTTCACATCTGTAGGTACTTATTCTTTCTTTCTTTCTTTGGAGAGTGGTTTCACGTGAAACAGCTATTCAATCTTAACATTTGAGAACAATTGTTTAACCGCTCTCTTAAATATAACACATTAGATAGCGCAATATTTTAGAACAATTCTAAACGCTCTCTAATTCAAATTAGAATCACTCTTAGATCTCTGTTCTGACATAGTGAATCTAGCACTCTATGTAGGAGGTGAAAATTACTGCGTTTGTTCAAATAAATAAAGCTGGTTAGTAAAGTTCATAATATCAAGCACAACTTTATAAATTGATAATATATTCTCTCCAACAATACAATCATCATTCTTTTCCTCCATATCCACCATAGTGTATCTAAGCATAAGGGAGGATTACTTTTATAACAAGTTATAATCTAATTATTAGCATCAAAGGAAGTTACAAATCATTTAGTCTATAGTCCATAGATTTGCATGAACTTATATTTTCTTAATTGTCGGACAATCTCTAACACAATGGAGAGTATCTTCAATGTAAGTATGACATCTCGAACAAATGGATGAAAGTGTTAAGTTCCTATAATACCTTAATTAATTCGTGAGAAGGACATAACAACAAATAAGTTAAAGTAAAAATTTAATCTTTTCAACATAAGGAAGACTGTAAATCCACCTTCAACTAGTGTATTGGTACAAAGTTCTCGTATCAATAAGTAAGTTAAAACCATGCTTAATAATTATATACTATTTACAATAATAAATACATAATTAATATATTAAATTTATCTCAACATATTAATTTATATTATTTAATTTTAAATATATTTATTTAAAATAAAAAATTTATCATTATCTCCCTTCTCTTCAAAAACCATCTTCCCAATGAATTCCTAAAAATTGACCTAAATTGGGCCAGTGATTCTTTTAAGGATGAACCCACTATATGTTATGTGATAGATGTGATAGAGATTCATTTTTGTTTCTAAGGGAATCGATTTTTTTTTTTCTTTAATATACATAGAAGCCCTTTATCTATATGAGGGAATTTTATCATTTAACTGAGGGTTAAATAAAATAATGTTACCCACTTCTTTTACTTTTTTTCCATTTCTGTTTTTAAAATACTATGAATACATTTTTTGAGTATTCTACGATAAAATTCATATATTTAGTTTATTTTTTGAAAATTTAAAGTATTTTTCAAATAAATTGATCATTTTTAAAATTATTTTAATGTTTTAAATGAGATCAATTACAACAAAATATGTTAAAATGGATGTTATTAACATTTTTTTTCAACCTTTCTACGATGATTTTAACAATTGATAAGTTTTAAAATACCTTTACGGAGACCCCTTACCCGTCTCTATATTAAGACCCGTTTGTATATATAACTTGATTAAATATTTATTTAATAATTTTCATATAATATTCGGAATTATAAATCATAAAGTTTATTAAAATAAAATACTTTATTTTAATAAATTATATTAAAAACTTATAAAAATCGTAAGTCTAACATTGGAATTGTTTGAACTGGAACAGTGGACCTTTGTGATTTGGAATGTTCACCTCTCTCTGGTTTTCTTTTTTCACGCACTTAATTATGGATCAGTATTTTGACCAAATTAAGAAATAGTATCTCAATCCTCGCAAGTACATTGCTTCGTATGTAAGGTATTCCTTCCACCTATCATAACAATTTCTTTTTAAAATTTTGATTTATACATCTATTTTCTGTTAAAGTGATTGTTAATTCTCTAAATTTGTATTGGGTTTTTCTATTTTAGTAATTTGTTAATAAAAATTAATTTTGAGTTATAAAATTCAGTGTTTGGGCAATTCTCGTAAATACGGAACTTCTTACATTAAAGTAATACCAAAATGGTTTATGGAAACAACTTAATAAATTTTCTTTTCACACTGAAGGCAAAATATGTCCTAAATCAAATCGCAGCAGAAAAATAATCTTATTTTGTGTTTAGATTATGTAAACTTATAATGCAATAATAGCAAAATTTGAGTAAGAAAAATTATCCATTAGTCTTGAAAATTTGTAATTTTTTTCTATATTGAGACTAATCATTTGTGTCAATTCTTTAAATATGAAACAATCACCAATAGAGTGAGAGAGAAAGGAAAGAAATTTTTAGTTTTGTATTTTCTTAATTTACCATGAATAGTATTTTGCTTCGTACATATAATAACATATATGTGTTGATTACTAACCCATAATCACGTTTAAAATCAAATTTTTAATGTATTATTTATTGCTCTATTATCTTATAATTATCAATTAATTTTTTTTTCTTTTATTGATAATTATTGACCAAGTCCATTACTTATAGATGCATTTTTAACTTTTAAATTTAATCGATTATCAAAATTATACTATATTATTATCTTATTATTAATATTTTTTGGCTAACAAAAAATATATAATAATATTTTATTTAAAAGAAACATTATTTATTTGATAAAATAAGTTCTACAATTTAAATCATCAAATAAGAAAATTTTTTCTTTTGTGAAAATTACAACACTCATTAGTATGTGATCCCTTTGGTTCAATATCAAACTAGTAATAAATTAATAATTATTTTTTTATAAGTAAAATATATTATTATAGAAGTTGAAGGAGAACTCAAAACTCATATACATAGGAAAAAATTAATACTTACTCAAAAAAATTAAAAAAATAAAATTAAAAAATAAAAACATACGTATATCTAACTAAGACGAATATAATTTCATGAATTTAAATACTAATTAGCTAATAAAATAGTTTCTTTCTTATTAATAAGTAATAACTATTTTTAAATAATTTATTAATCAAGGTTGGTATTTAGCAATATTCCTCAACGTTCAGATAATACGAAGTAATTTATATTTTATTTTCAAGAACCATTAAAAAATAATATAATATTCCCCTCCATGCTTATAGCTCTAAATTAACTTTAAAGTATGATATAATTTATCAAAATTTTAATAAGTTAATTTATAATAAATAACTTAAAAAAACTTATTTCTTCTTTCACTCAATTACCCTAACTAAGGTTTTAATTTTTAAGAGAGCTAAAATTCATTACTTATAGTTAATGAATTTCTTTTTGAATTATCATTAATTTTATAAATATTCAATTATATTCAATATCTTTTCAACTAGTACTCTAAAGACATAGGTTTTCAAAATTAAAATATAATAAATAACTTTTTGATCATTATAATAATCTCAGACCAAAAAAAATTTTATTTTTTTAAAAGAATTTTATTGACAATATAAAGTAATATTAATCATAAAAAAAACTAGTTTAAGTAAGTTTAATGACAACATTTTTATGTGTTATTTATATATATAAATTAATAAATGAGATTTATTAATATTTATCTAATAAATATTATTAGATATATATTAATCTATTTAAATTATCAATATCTTATTTATAATAATCCTATGATCAAGAATAATTTAAATTAAATTATAAAAAATATATTTCTTATTTTCATAATTTCTATTATAATAATATATCTCTAATTTTAATGAAGATTTTTATCAAATAAATTATTATATTAAAACAGTACATATAAAATAAAAAAAATATTTTATTATTATAGCTAAAATATATATTACATGAAAAATTTGGAACTTGGATTTATACATTTATTCCCAACCATACCATCATAAGACGACTCATATTGAAACACTTTTTCATTTTTAGGTCAAATTTTCTTCACATGCAAAAAGGCAAAACTATATTGGGATCTCTTCGGGTATACTACCAAGTTCCAAAGCTCAAAATTCGTACTCCAGATAAAAAAGATGTTAGAAAAATATGTAATTTTTATTAGTTACATCATCGCTTATATATTTTGACCATAAGGTATATATAAAATTTGTTTTAAAATATATAAATAAAATAAGAATTGATATTATTGAATAAAAATAATATTTTAAAACAAATAGATAAAATAAAAAGTAATATAACATCTTAAAAATGATATCTGACATTGGGTAATCTAAAGAAGAATACATGGAGAGCAGTAGTAAAGACTCCCTTACCTAAAAAGCCGAAAGATATGGATGACACTATAGATTATAGACTACAGTATAGGTGAGGGCTACACTGCCGTAGTTCTGCTTAACCCCATAGCCCATAGGTTTATTATAATAATATATAATTACTTTTTTTTATAATTATTACCAATTTTCCAAAAAATAATTTCAAAAGCGACACCCCCACGTTCACGCGCCGTACTATGGGAGACCCTTAGCTGTTGTAGGTTTTTGTAGGAGTTAACGGAAGTGTTTATTATAACTTTTATCTGTTACTTATTTTTGTTATATTCAAAAGTATGGACATAATTTTTTTTTAAAGTTTCAGTTCAATTTAACTTTTTAATAAAAAAATTATTTTAAGTTTTTTATTTTTAATTTTTTATTTAATTAAATCTGAATTCAATCTGCACCACATATTTAAATATAATATATAAATTTATTATTAAAATTCATATATATATATATTACTTAGATAATATTAAACTGTTTATTATTTGAATTAATTTTTATTGATTTACTTTTAAGTTTTTGATTACTATCTTACTGAATATGTTAACTATATTTTTCTAATTATATTATAATAATATAACTTATAATATAATGAAATATCTTAAATAACAAAAACGTATGATTTATTAAAGTTTTACAACTTACTATTTTAGTCAACATGCTAACAGGGTTATTTAAAAACAATAAATAAATAATATTTATAATTGTAAAAATTAACTTATACAAACATAATATTAAAATTATTAAAAATTAACTTATTTTTTATTTTAACTCATACAAATTTATTTTAACTCTTTTTTTAATATATTATAATTATTTTTATTTATTATTAATTTTTTTTGGAAGCATCCTTTACTCGATTGTGTGGGGTGGCATTTGACGCACGCGCCAAGGAGAAAGAAAGTGTGCCCTCGGCCACATGGAATGGAGGCTAGCTTCATGTGACTTTAAAAGAGAGGGTCCATTAAATTACAAAAACTAGAGAACAAAGGTCTTTATGCACTCTTTAAATATCTTTTCTATGCTCTCTCCAACTATACTTATATCAAAGTGATAATTGGAGAGAGAGTTAAAGAAAAGAACGCGCTGAGAAAGGTTAGGGAGGAACCCACCTTCATTCAGGTTCACTTTCTGGCTACTTAGAGAGAAAGTGAGAGCCATATACAAGGAAAGGGAACGAAGAAGAAGAAGAAGATGATGACGATGGTGGTGATAACTACGAGAGAGAATGAGTGGGCAACAACAACAAAAGCAAGAGCAGAAAACGCACAGTAACAAAGGTCGTTATTGCATTTTTTCATCCACTGCTCACTGCCCCTCTTTCTCTGCTCAATTCTGGACCATTCAGAACCTCAATTTTCCCCTCTTCTCTCTCCGGAAAAAAGCTAGAGTGACAGTACCAGAAGATCAAGCAGAAGCAGCAGCAGTGCTGAATTCATTTCACTACTTCACAAAAAAAAAATCTGCCACACTATCTAACCCTTTTCTTTTCCATTTCTCTCTGTCTGATCCACTCTCAGAGACCCCACTTGAATAAATAACCCCGCACATTAGACGCACACCCTTATAGTAGATATTTAGACTTCCTTCTCAAAACACTCAGAAGATCTAACCACCTTTTATTCATACGCAGAAACAAATCATAACCAACCTGATAGCTATAAACACACATAATTACACATACATGTGTTTTTCTTGTAATTATTATTTATTATAAAACCATATATTATATTTTTTATTTTTGAGATAATTGTATCAAAACACACCTTCAGTTGTGGCTACTACAAGGAGGTTCCCTTCAGATTCTGGCGCTTTTGCTGACTGGTCAGCCACTCCCTCCGCCGCCGTTTCTGGCCGCGCCGACGATCTCTCCCTCGGTTTCAATGCATCCTCCGCCGCCGTACACGGCGGCGCTGCCTCGGGGATGTGGCCAGGGGCATCTAGGTCATTCAACTACAACCTGGCACCTCATCACGACATCTTCGTGGTGGCACCTTCTTCTTTTCACCACCACCACCACAACGACGCCGTTTTGTCTGATCCTAATAACAACGGTTCCACTTCCGTCGGGGTCAACGTTATCCCTCTGTTAACCGCCACTCCATGCCTTGCATCTCCTAATATAATCGTGGACAACGAGGGCGTAATGGGAAATAACAGCCGTAACAGAATTCAGTTATGGCAAGATCACGAGTCTCAACACCAACAACAACCCAGTAACTACCTGAAGAAGCATGGGCACGGTGTTATTGAGCATAACAGTAACAGTGGCGATGGCAACAATTTGATTCTGCAAAGTGGTTCGGTTACTAACAGTGGTGGATCCACGTGTCAAGATTGTGGGAACCAAGCGAAGAAAGATTGTAGTCACAGGAGGTGCAGGACGTGTTGTAAGAGTAGGGGTTTTGATTGCCCTACTCACGTGAAGAGCACGTGGGTGCCGGCGGCGCGGCGGAGGGAACGGCAGCTTATGACGTCGGTGGCGGTTGCGGCGGCTGCAGGGTCTACTGGTTCCACTTCTGGCTCTAAGAAACCTAGGCTTGTGGCTTCGCAGACCACTACTACTTCACATACTTCAACTTCTAATACCACTCCACCTAGGAGTTTTGACACTGGCTCTAGCCATCAAGGTTTGTGTCTCAATGTGTTGCATATACATGTTGAATTTTCACGTAGTTTAGTTTCTTTTTTTTCTGTAATAGACACTAATCAAAACCTTAATACAAGATTATGATAAAAAAATTATTACGTTTCATACGTGTGTGAGCAATTCTAGCTATTTTCTAAAGTGCCTATTGTTAAAATTAATCACAAGTTTTAAGATAATATTTTAAAATTTTTAACATTAATTTTGTTAGCATCAGTGTTTAAAACTAATTATAAAATAATTAGAAAAAGACAATTCTCGACTGATTTTAGCAAAAAAAAAAAAAAGCTAATTAGTGTTTGAGAGTATTAGTAAATCAGTAAATAAATAAATATTTTTGTTGAAAGTTATGTTGAAAATATATTAATAATAACTAAAGATGATATTATTATACTTCTATTTAAAGTGTTCTCATTTGTATTCGTCAATCATTAGCACTTACCATAATAAAATTATAAATCTTAGTAAGAATTTTATCATCTTATATTTTTAATATATGTTGAATTATTTATTTATTGTGTATATAATTAATTACTTTTACTTTTTTTAGGGATATATAACAGTATTTCTAAAAGTTTGTGTAATAAAAATAACAAAATATTGCATAATTTAATGCATGTGAGGCAAACATCAGAAATACCAATACGTTTATTAGTGTTTATTTCAGTACATTCATCTTTCTTTCTTTTTTTATTATATCTTTTCTGGGTTTGAAGGAGATGTGCGGTTGTATTAATGTAATTGTAGTGTGGAAATTGAGTAGGGTTTGTTGAATTGTGTGCAGATGCAAGTTTCAAAGAGTCATTGCCTTGTCAAGTGCGTGCACCAGCAGTGTTCAAGTGTGTTAGGGTGACAGCAGTGGATGATGGGGAAGATGAGTATGCTTATCAAGCAGTGGTGAAAATTGGTGGCCATGTGTTCAAAGGGTTTCTTTATGATCAAGGTGCGGAGGATAGAGATGGGTATCCTAATATATCTGAACTGCATTTGGGTGGTGGTGGAAGTGGTGGTGGTGGTGGTGGTGGAAATGTTGGAAGTGGTGGTAGAAATGGTCCAATGATGGATCCTTCTGAAGTTTATGCAGCTTCAAGTGGAGGGTTACTTGGAGGTTCATCTAATTATGGTAATCCAATAAATTAAACTGTTTTTTCTAAGTGCAAGATTGATATGAGCTTGCAAAGTCTGACATATTGTAGGTTATTTTTCTTATTTTGCCAATATTTTGAAAAGGGGGGAAGGGTAGTATAAATTAATTAATATTAATATTAATATTCTTCTAAAGTTTGTATCTTATTACATGTGTCACACTCTTCATTTTTCAACTCCTCGGTTTTTGTTCCGTTCTTTCTCTCCCTGTTTGGTATTTGCCTTCGTCGTTGACTCATTGCATGAGCAGATTAATGGATGGCAAAGGAGCCACGTCATGCTAACAATAACTTATGTACCAAATTATAATTAAAATTAATAAACAAACCTGGAAAAGAATCTCGTTTTACTAAATTTACTGTTTAAAATATATAGTTTAATTATGCTGTTGATTATATGTTACTATTGTTTTGCCTTTTCGAAGCTACTGGCTGCTGCATTGCATTGCATTTTCCCTCCTCCCCTTTATAATTGCCTTTGTTTTAGCGTTAAAATGTGGAAAAGGTGAGATCTACATTCCTTCAGTGCAAACCCCACAGCGCAATTAAAACCCAAAATCTATGGTGTAGATAGTTTTGATGATGATGAATTGTCATGTGAATTTTGTTAGTTTGTGCAGTAATTTATAGGATAAAATTAATAAATATTTAATTTTTATTAAAATTATAACATTTAATAGTATTAATGTATTAAATTATAATAAGTTTTATAATTTTAATAAAAAATATATATAATTTCGTTCTATCCATAATGTTACACAAGTTAAAAATATATTTTATTTGTGTTGTTATTGGCATTGCTATTATGTGCAGTGTGGGCTTGCCAGATATATTTATAGTATATGGCTATGCTTCTTTTTCTTCTGTATATGAAATTTTCATGTTTTTTATGCTTAGGTTGGGGATGTATATATATATATATATATATTTATATATATATATATATATATATATGGACACATCTTGTATCTTGTAATATTAATTTGCTTGGGTTTAGTATAGACTAGAAATAAATGTGTGCTTCACTCATCGTGGTGCTTTGGACTTTGGCATGAGAAGTAGTTGTAATGTCGCTATCATTTATGTGGGTGTCCTTGTCATCCCTAGTTTATTGGTCACAACATCTCACTGATGCGTAAACAGCCTGCTAAGTTCTGTATTCATCAAGGCATGATGTACTCTCTTTTCCCTTTTGTTCTGTGTGTGAAATTCAGACCATCGCCGATGCCCAGCCTTTCATCTCAGCTAACATTATTGGATTGTAATCAACTGTTTCCCGCCTCGTGTCCCTTCCTCACCCCTGCAATTAAAAAAGTGACAACTGGTTAAAAGGTTAAAGTTTTCTCCTAGGTTTTAATTTTTTAAACTATTTTTTACAATTTTTCTTTTATCTCATTGATGTATATTTCTTTGGAAAATTATTCATTTTTTTATTATAAAAAGTGACCTTTCTGATTTAAAATATTCTTATTGAAAGAGTTAGGGTTGAAGTAAGATACTATAACTGAAAAAAAAATTGTATATATTTACTTGTTTTGAGATGAACTAAAACACCCAAACAATAATGGAGGAGGAATAAATGTTAAATAAAGAATAAATATATTTAATAGTTTTTTGGGAATATATACGTGTATTTGATATTTTTTATTTTAGTAAGTACAAGAGTGTGAACGATTTAAATTATTCTGTTATTAATTGAGGAAGGACGGAGCTAGGAAGTATAGAGGTGATTTATTTTTTCAGAATTATTGTGGGCTCGTGTTTCAATGTTATTGTCTCATTGTCTAAATCAAGGCTTGTTGATGCTTCTGTTGCACCGTTTTGGTGCTCCATGATGCTTTACTTTAACCAGCAATATCTGCACACCTTAATTCTTTGCCTTGATGTTGAATACACTTTGCGTTTGCATTGTTCTTGAAAGTTTGCTTCTTTAACAAGTAAGAACCATTTTAGATATTTAAATTGTCATATTCTTTCTGTTAACCAGAATTTTTGTTAGGAGATGAATTGCCTGCTCAGCTTTTGCTATATATTTATATATTACTGGGGAGATGCAGTATACTTAAATTTTCCCTTGCTTTTTCTGGCTGGAATCTAATTTGCCGCTATTTCTGACCCTGGATAAATATACTATTGTAGGATTGAATGGTGTTCATTGCATGTATTGATTAGTTTTTCACATGCTGTTTCCTCCTCCTTGTTTGAAGACTTTTTTAGATGTTGGTTGATTTTGTCATGTGCATTGGATTAGTTTTTTATTCCCTAAAACGAATAAATAAATAAAGAAAAATATTCACAAGCGTCTTTAAGACAATCATTAAGAAACTAAAATTTAAATAAAAATATTTAAAATTAAACAATGTACTTCTGTTAGAGTTAATAATTTCCAAATGTTTGATACTTGTCTAATGTTTTATGCTGTAGCATTCTATTAATGTAAAGTTCTTGTGAAGTATACGATTGCTTCTGGCATGGTGGGATAGTTATTTAATATCAAATTGTTGTTGTGTTTTGTGTTAATTACAACCACATTCAATCCTGTCCTTACTTTTCCTTCCCTTTGTGATATTTTTCTTTGTCGGTATAATGTTCATGAACTGTCCCACACATCCTATCTTGTCAACGAAAAAAAAATTCCTGATTTTGTCTTTTCATTGATGAAGCATGAATTACCCATCTTTAAGAACAATGTCCCATGCCAATTTCTTATTATTAAGTCCGTACCAGGGTTATTTTAGGAAATTGGACAATTTATTTGTCCTAGGGCTTGCAATATTTGTCATGTTAATGTTTGGAACATTGACTTGTTTGGTGCCAGCTAATTGTTTTTGCTTTCCTGGGATTCAGGAGTGTATGCAAAACTTTGATGCTTTCAATGCATAACTTTGTTCTCTTCTCATATGTGAATGATTGGGTTATAAGTTTGTTTACTTTAACTTGCTGTGTGAGGAGGCCCCTCGCCTTCTCTCTTTGTATTTGGGTGTATCTATCTGTAGGTAGTGGCATCACATGCTTGATGTAATAAAGTAATTGGGAACATCCATGTACATGTCTGCATTTGGTAAGCACAATTTACTTGAACGGTTTAGACTAACGTACACATCAATTTTGGGGATATGCTTAAGTAGTAATATTCAGCAAACAATGGCTTTTGTGTAACCAAATTAAATAAATCAATGAATAAGTAAATTGGTTATTCTCTTTTTCCTAGCTTTTGTTTATAAGCTGTGTTTGAACTCGTTCTTATATTGCATATGCATTGCATGTGTTTTTCCTTTTAGCCTCTTACTAATGATGGTTCGTACCTAACTTTGATTCTTATAAATGAATTCGTGTATTCTTTTGCAATTTTCCAACTATATAAAGAAGTAAATTGTTCGTACTTTTATTGAATTACGGGTAACTATTTTTTTTTAATTTTTTATTTTTCGAGGCCTTGCTTTGTGTGGTATGTTATATACATGATGCTAATTCTTGGATATGGATATGTAGCTTTTATTTTTTGTTAGTGTTAAATCGGCTCATTCTCGTGTCTTGCATCTGTTATTCTTTTATGGTCTATTTCCTTCGATAAGTTATATGTTTTTAATTTCACTTTGTCGTTATGAAGGGACCTTTTTTTTAACATACCAGATAAATGTGAGCCATGTACACATTTTATACGTAAAATTTAAGTTTTTTTTTTTCCTAATATAGCTGTAGACATAGGTTTATATTATGTGTTATAAACCAAGTATTCTGCCTTCCTCTATTTTTACTCCTAACACTTATTCCCTTTTTAGAAGTGTAGTTTCCCTTTCATATGCTTCATTCTTGAATGTCCTCTTGTATATTGGTACCATAAATTTCACTTTTTTAACTTTTGTGATTGTTATATATCTTTACACGCGTGTGCTGTTCACAATGAATTTCTTTTTAGTCTCCACCACAGACCCAAATTTCAATTGGAGGAATAAGTTTTAATGCAGTTTGATTCTTAACCTTAGTTATGACTGCAAGTTACTATCTGTTCATGACATGTTTGTGATCAGAAAGTTCTCAACTTGTGGGTTATCAGATTGTTTTCATTCCCGTCACAAATGATTCTTAGGGGTAGAAGTAGCTCACGTGAAGTTATTCACTTATTCATGGTTGGATAATTTTATCTTTTCATTGCTTTTGCCTCCCTCTTCCAACCCTTTATCAATGTGTTGAAGATTTAACCTCAGCAATCATTTTCATGCGTATATAGTTTTTGTGTGAACAATTTCATCGTCCTTGTTGTACAATACATATTACTGTTTATTGTACTGGCAATATAGATCGCGGTCCATGAGAATGAGTGAGGAGAATCGAAGTACTTTTTTTCTTTGTGCCTATCTTTTGACAGTGCAGTTACTTTATCCTGCACCATTTGATTTTTTACTAATTAACTTGTCACTGTGCTTCCGTCACTTCATTTCAATCATCGGTCATATTAATTTGATACAATAAACTAGAAATATTAGAACACATTTTTTAATTAACTTTTCTTATTTGTTAAAATATATTAAAAGTATAAAATAATATAGGTTACATTCTTTTTTATTGAATTTTACTCACTTTATTTTTATTAAAATTTAAACAATAAAAAGTGTGGCTAATATTTTCAGTATTAAATATCAATTAGGAGATTTATTTAGTCACGTTGCTATTAACTCGTTTAAAAAGAGTTGTATTTTTATAGGTGCCTATATTATACTTTCAATTTTGATTTATTAATATTTTGTTAGTATCACCGACTATTTGATACATTTTATATATTTTTTATAACAATATAATGTTTTCATTATAAAAAAAAAACCATTTATTAATAAATAAAAAATATAGAATTTGAGATAACTTTCAATAATACATGTTATTTGTAAAAAAAAAAATGAAGATGTCAGTGTAAACTTTAAAAATCTATTTCATATAACACATTATAATTAGCTTATTCTAAATTTATCTATTAGTATAAATTCACAATATTTATACTTAATTTTCGTTAAAGAAAATTTATATTAAAAAAAGTTAATTTATTGTTTAACCATTAATAAATGACTATTTTTAGTACATACAATATATTATGGTTGTATTTTTTTTTTCTCTTCACAACATATAAGAAAGTATTTGCTAAACACCTTTTGGGTATAGTCACTATTTTGGGTATATTATTATGGTTGTAAACTGTCCATCTTGAGTTATTAAATACTATTTTCCGCGCGTCCCACTATGAAGTATTTTAAAAATGGTGTGCTTAGTTTGTGGAATTTGTCATATTGTGGTTGATAGATCAACTATAGACATATATGTTATTTGTGGTGCTGCTTTCACACCCTTTCATGGTGATTATAACTAGAATTAAATAGGCAATTGATGTAACATGCTCTATTGTTTAAAGTTCCTAAATATTGGTAAAAGATTAGTAAATAAAATTGGGTGTTGTTCAAATATAGTATAATATGACCTTGGATTAATTTTGTAACCAACGGGATGTTCATTGCCTATATGTCTTTTTAGTTGCATAGGGTTAGGAACATGTCAATTAATTAGATGCCAGTTGTGACTTCAAAAATATTCAGAGTTTTGCTTTTTGTTTGTGGCCATTGTCATGGTTCAAGCCATTATGTTGCTCGTTATATATGGTTATAATTATGGAAATATTGTGACATTTCACTGAACAACTGTGTCAAGAAAGGAATATTTAGATTTCAAACTGAGAAAACGTATAACTAATTTCCTTGACTGCAATTTTATTAAATTAAATTTATTTTTGCCCAGTACAGTTATACACCGTTCATACGCCTAACCTGTTTACTTAAATGTAATCCATTCAATGTATCTTTTGACATCCAAATTTTCCATCAAGAGTATACTTTTTCTTTCATGTGCATTAACACCTGTATTTTTATTGTAAGATGAAGGAGGGTTAATGAGAAAGATTCAGTAAAGTAAACGACAAAATTAGAAATGTGATTTTTAACTTACTTTATTTTCTTTTTCTTTTTCCTGTTTCTTTTTATCTTTTTGTTGAGTTTTAATTTCATTTATCCATTGTACTAATATAGGCAAGCTGTAATAAACTGGCATTGATCTAAAACAAAATATTTAAATCCAAATTTCAAGTATGAATTAATATATTGGATTTGATCATTTCTTACGACCACTATTATGCAGAAACTATGTGTTCCCTCGCACCCTTCATATGATTCATTATTAAACAAACTGCTTGCATTTCCTAAGCAAAAGCTCGTAGTTGTAATCATTGTGGGTATGTGTTCCACTTTACAATATGCTTTCACATCGAAATAAAATAAAAAGAAAAACATTTCCAATGTAATAATTATTTTTTTCTTAATGGAGGGGTTCTATCTCATATGGCCAATCGGGCATAAATTCCATAATTGGTAAGCAAGGAAAGCGAGAACAATCACTAATATAATGGACAGCTAAAGTCCTAAACCCTAGGTGGTCCTAATTGCATCAAATGTCATTAAAAAGGTTCATCAGGCATCTACTTCTTGCAAAAGAAAGGTGCAGAGTTTACGAGCATTCATAATGGGAGACAATCTAATCAACTTTTCATGTGATTTATTTATGATTATTAGTGTAAAATTATATATTGTCAATCAATTAAATACAAACTAGATATGACTTTTAAATTATGATAATTTATGATTGGATGATAAAAAATGTTATACTATTAGTATATTAAATTAATTTTATATTGTATTATATATAAAAAGTACGACCAACAGTTTATTCTAAAATGTTCACGTAATATTTTATTTTTAAAAGAAGTATTCTTGGCTTGTTGAATGGGTTTTGTAGTGTCAGCAGTGAAAAATTGGTTTTAAATGACAGTGGTGGGCGAGGAATTTATAGAAGCTAAACATGTGCAAGGAATGGAGAATGAAAGGGCACCATAGAAAATGTGATTGATGATCGTGAAAGAGATGAAAATGTTCTCCAGCTTTAGAAAAAAAAAAAAAGATATTCTTTTTGTTCCACATGTTTAGTCGTTAAAAATCGAACTATTTTTTAATAAAAAATTTTTTTGTTGACAATTATTATTGTTGAATCAAGTATAAATTAAGTAAAAAAAAGTCTTACATTTTCTGATACTAGAGAAAATGACTAGTATATAAGGTTTAAGTGAATGTGCTAACTTAACTCAACTGTGATTATTTACTCCATGAATTCAAGTGAAGGAATTCCCTAGTACATTGATGGTGGATTCGAGTGAAGGAATCTTGAATGTATCAATACAAAGAGAAACATTAGATTCGAGTGAAGTAATCTTGGGTGCATCAATACAAAAGAAGCATTGTTGATAATATGTTTTTCAAGAAGTACAAATAATGTTTTTTAATACAGGATGATTCTAATATCCTCCATTCTTTTGCAAAAAGTATAAATAATATTTTTTAATAAGTAAAATAAAATAAACATTAAGTCATCGATATTTGTAGATAAAAAATGAATAGTTCAGATTGATGGGTGAAAAGGTTTATCGAAAGTAGAATAACATGTTAATAAAGGGTAAATAAGTAAAATGTTGTCTTTCCTTTATCACTTTCTTTCTTGTCTATCAGATTCACTTAAGAAAGAATGATTATTGTCAATTTTCAAAATTTTCTTTTCAATATCAAAATATATGAAATAACTCTTCCTATTACTATCCCTAACTAAAAAAGTTTTATTCGATAGGAAATTCTGGATGTTCCTGATACCAACTAAATTTTGAAAAAAGCTGTAACTAGAATTGTCACTATCATTCCAACTATGCATTTTTTTTTTATCTATATCAGCTAAATTTGGGAGGTCCTCATTTACACAGGTATCTTCAATATGACCAAAACTATCTATCTAGAGCTCTTCCATTCTCATCTCTCTCCTTTCCTTTTAATCTCCTCCATTTTTAATTTTTTTCTTCTATCAAAACTCTGAAATCACATAAAATTATAGTTTGTCTAATATTTAATGTTAATAGACATGTAAAAAAGGTTAATTTTTATTAAGTGATATATAATATCAACATTTTTTATTGTAACAATGACCCCCTCTAAATCTTAACTGATCTTATTGTTGCTATAAAAAGACATCAAATTAGTAATATCACTTCATTTCTACTATTGACAAAGACAATAATTATACTGTTTAGAGGGAATTAGCACAATGATATGAAAGAAGTATAGCTGCATATGAGGTGTTTTAACTACATTTGAAGTTGATCCAAGTAAAAAAATGAACATTAGAAGACTGCTCATATGCCTACACAAAATCAGCAAAGTAAAGTTAAAAGATTAAAATTTCATCCAATGAAATAATAGAACTCTTTAGTCCTTTACCCAGAAAAATATGCACCTTAAAAAAATCATGATGTTAAAAAGCAACAACACTATTAAAAAAATTTCACTACTTTTTACATCAATTTTATTAAAGGAATAATGTAAAAAGTATATGTTAGCTTTACTTTATTTTTGGTGTTTGGTATTGAGATATTAACTTTCTACCTAGGTTTTTTTGTAGGATTGATGTAAAAGTAGTTACGTTAACTTTCTACATAAGTTCTTTCATAAAACTGATGTAAAAAGTATACGTTAGCATTTTATGCATAAGCTCTCCAATAAGAATAATGTAAAAAATAGTGAGGTTAGCTTTTTACATGGATTCCTCTATATAACCAATCTAGAAAGTAACATTTAAAAGAAAATTAAGTCAAAGAGAGGAGACAATACTTAATCAGATCACAAAATAAAGTCAAAAGGGAATCAATATAATCTATCCGTTAGTCCAAGAAATAAAACTGAGAATCTCAAGTCTACTACGAGCTGTGACTATGTAAAAGACTGAGTTTGTTATAATTTTTGAAGCAGATTTTTGACCATGTCTTGATTTTTTTAAGCAAACTGCATCGTATTTCAAGGATAGAAAAATAACATAAACACATTCAATAAGGATTCTTAGTAAATTCATATTTATCATATTTTAACATATGTGTCCTTTTATTATAGAATATGAATAAGGATGAGAACTTGCTAAGACACCTCTAGAATATTACTTTATGCTTCCATTGTTTTTTTAGTATATTTTCATATTTTTTCTGAGTCTGATCTATGTTATTAATGCTAAAGAAGAAAAAAAAAAAAAGACAAGAAGAGAGAAGACAAAGAAGAGGAACAAAATGAAAAAGAAAGAGAATTACTAATATATTATTCTTAAATGTAAATTGTATTACCAGTTTTCTATCTTTTATTTTTAACTATCTAATTTTAATCAATGGTCCACAATATTTAAAAACTTTTTAAAAAGATAATTTTATCTTATTTCTTACAAAAGATGGAAGAATATTAGAATCACTAAAAAAAAATAGTGTGCTTCAACATTAGAATGAGCTCTTATGCTTATGTCACCAAACAATACTCATGATCTTAAAAAAAAAAAAACTTTCACTTCAAATAGAGGGTGGATAAAAGTAAGAGGAAAAATGTTCTTAAAATCAGCTGTCAAATTTTGCATATCTAATCAAAATCTCTTCAACAGCAACATAAATTTGGTAAAATGTTCTTCAAAATCTCTTTAATTCTTGTGCAAATTCATTATTTTTTTTAACGCAATTTACTTTTTGTAGCAAGTTATTCTTAGTCATTTGTTTAAAAAAAAAATTAAAGTAAATAATTTTACTAATCTCAATTCTTATGATTAAGTTTAAGCAATTAATAATAATAATAAAATTACAAGCATGAAGTTACATGAAAAGTAAATTTCATAAAATGGACTTTGCCACAGATTAAATTGCATGAAAATATGAAGGTATTTTCTAAGAACTTGACTAGAAATTATGTAAGAGGATATAATAGTAAAAATTTAAAGCACAATTTTTTTTGCTACTAATTAAATCACCATTTTTAAAGATTAATATGTTAATTTTGTTTATACAGTCTCTAAGACTAATTTTAAGAATATTAAAATGATAATTATTTATTATATTTTTATGTAATAAATAATTTTTATAATAACAGTTTATCATTTTTTAAATATTTAAAACTGGTTTTAAAAGTTTATGCTGATATTTTTTTATCTATATTTTAACCGTCTAGTTAATACCATTTTCAATCTATATATAATGATAAAGTTCTCTTATTAAAATTATCATATGATAATTTTAAAATAATTACCTTATTAAATTTTTATTAGCTTTTCATTTATTTCATGCACATCTCTTAACTTTCCATATTTCTAACCTTTCAATAATTAATAAATTTTTTTATATTTTTATATTTTTTCAAAAACAAATGGAATCAATTTTTTAATCAATTAAAATATATTAATATAAAATAAAAAAATATACATATAATATTTGTTAATTACTATTTGAGCCTTGTTACCCAGTCCAATAAAGATATTTAGTTAAGAAATTAATCAACAAAAAGCTAAGGAATAAAAGAAAATTAAGAATACTATTAATTCATTAATGCACTGATTAGTAAGAGTTATTAATAAATATAAAGCAGGAAAATTATTGGGAGTGCATTTAAAATTATGGGTGAAATTCAACATATTATTTTCAATATTTTATTTCACTTTTACTGCTTGAATTTTTAAATTATATTTATTTATAAAAACTTTGTTACGTTTTAATCTTTTGTACTTAACATTCAAATTTTCTTTGAATTTTTTTTCTTTGAATTTGTTCATGTTATGAAAATTTCAAAGTTGGTAAATTAAAAAAAAATAAAATTTAAAAGGCTGAAAACGCCAAAAAGAAGTTAGAAAAAACACATGTGAAATATATGAAATTTAATCAGAAAAGTAAATGAATCAATAAATTAAAAAATTAAAAATAAAATTTTTTTAAATTTAAATTTGATACTATATAAAAAAACATATATTAATTGGTAAATATAAATAAATCAAAATTAGAAGTAGTAAGTTTAAAATTTATAATTTACGTGATACATCATGAGTATAAATATTGTTAGGATTTTGTTTCCTATGTTTCCTTTAATTCTATCTCCTATTTATTATCTCTTTTTAACACATTTCTCTACATATTTGATTCCTTTAATTATAAGATTTTACTTAATTAATGGGTGTCTAAGATAATAAAATTTCATATCAGTAAATTGGCAACAAATTATAAATTACTCAACTCTAAATTATTTAAAATATTTTAAATAACTAGATCACTCAAACTTAAAATCAATCACTCTCTTCACTTCTAGATTGAGTCCACATTTAAAAATCTAATATCCATAATTTAATTTTCTAATAAAATGAATCAAATAAATGTGTTCCAATAATATACCTTCAATTACATATTTTCTCTTTCTTTTCAAGTGATTATAAAGGAAATAAATAATCACAAAAGTGAGATTGAATTATGTTCTTTAAACTTAAAAAATTTTGGCTAAGAATTTCTTTTTAAAAATAGTTATAAAGTAAAAACTGGTAAAGATAAATATTTTGAAAACATTTTGTTTATACATATCATCTAAGTATCATATTTTGAAAGTCTTCCAATTAAAATAAATTCATTTTAATAAAAATATTATTACAACTCAAGCCCAAGTTAATAAGATTCACATTTTAAATTTAGGATTATGTACAATTATTTACATCTGTCAAAAATTTTAACTACGATAAATAATTAATATTTATTTATTTATATATTAAAGAAAATATTTAAATTTATACTTAAATTTAAAATTTTATATTAAAAATTTTAAAATAACCTAAACTATTAATAAATTCTTTATGACTTGTTTGACAACTGTATATAATTTATATGCAAGAAGAGTGATGTAAAGTATTCTACGATAATTTTTACTATTCAAATATTTGATTTTCTAGTTTATTAAAGCTAAAAAGATGATTTAAAATTTTAGAAATATAAAGTTAATTTTACTTAATATAAGAGAAAAAATAAAAAATTATATTTAGATTAATTAATAAAAATAAATATTTAATAAAATAATTTATAATATAACTTAATATTTTAGAAATATAAAGTTAATTTTACTTAATATAAGAGGAAAAATTAAAAATAAAAAAATAAAAATTATATTTAGATTAATTAATAAAAATAAATATTTAATAAAATAAGTTATAATATAACTTAATATTTTAAAATAAACTTATTACATAAGATTTAAAGTATCATTAATATAAATATATTTTAAGAACTTATAACGCATAAAAAGAAAATTACTAATGCTACAAATTATTGAATTAATATGACTTAGTTAATAAATTAAATGTTTAGTAATTAAATAATGAAATATTTTATAGAATATATTTTGATTAATTATCTAATTAATTTAAAATTGAAAGTATGATTTAATTTAAGATAAACATATATTATTTATAATTGAAAAAATAAATATTTAAAATAATATATTTTGATGGATAAAGTAGGTATCTAACGAATAAAATACAGTTTAATTTTTAAAAATATTTATGTATACCATGAGAATGAGAATAGATGTAATATCGATACACATAAATCTCAAGTGTTTACAATGTATAAAGGTAGAAATTATGTATATTAGTATTATGAATTGGTGCATTAATTAAATAAAATGATTTTAATTTAATAAATAAATAAATTATATTTTATAATAAAATAGAGAAATATTAAAAAATATATTTTTTAATTAATTAATAAAATAAAATTATAAGAAAAATACTTAAATTAATTAAATATATAATTAAAAAATTTATATAGTTTAAGAGAGAAATATTTTAAAAATAAAGTTTTAATCAAATAAATAAATAAATTAAATTTAGAGATAAAATTTAATTTAAAATACATTAATAATATATAAAACATAAAATAATATAGATATACATATATTTTTGATAATATACAATACGTCACAATAGAGTTGTTATATATTAATATTATATAATGATAAAATAATTTTAAAATAATTTAATTAATTCAATCATTAAAAAAATTTAATAAAATATATTTTAACTAATTGATAAAATAATTATTTAATTAATTAAAATTAAAATATATTAATTTTATATTATATAAAGTCTAAGGTAAGATAAATACATGTATGAATAAAGTATACATTAATATTATAAATTAAATATAAATAAAATGAAAAATAATATTATTAAATAATAAATTATCAAAATAAATAAATAAATAAATACAAATAATGAAATGACATAAAAATTATAGTGATAAGTTATTTTTAGTGTGATTGATAAATTTTAAAAATAATATGAAAAAATTAAATATAATATAATAAAAAATAAGAATTAATATTATATTTTAATCAATTTTAATTTTATTTTATTATTATTGTTATTTTTATTATCATTTATAAAAATTAAAATTTATAATTTAAAGAGACAATAATATTATTATTATTATTAAATGAAAATATCATAAGAAAGTTAACTTAAGAGTGAGTCTATCATTAAGTTAATAAACTTAATTTATTTATTTTTTATTTATACATCAAGAAAATTAAAAAAATTAAAATTGAACAAGATACATTGTGATAATAACAAAATAAAATATATTTAAAGGACGTTTTTATATTATTATTATTTACAAACTAAAAGTAAATAAGATAAATGTAGCCCATTTCTATGTATTAGTATATTTTGTACAAATTAAATTTTGTTTTTGTTGGGCCATACGAACACTCGACCATTTCTTTTAGAAACATAATAAAATAACTTTAGACTCTAATAGTTCAGAGGTCACGAAATTTTTTTTGTAGACTTACGGGCTAGAACTGGCCCAAATCTTTTTATCTTTCTATTCTTATCTCTCTTTCACGTTAGCAATTTTTTTTAACAACAAATAATAAAAAAGCAAATGATTTAACAACGAGTTTCATGTCATATATATATGTATATATATCAGTGTAACTTTAAAAAATTTTATATTTAATTTAAATTTTTATTTAATTTAAATTTAACTATAAAATAATAAATTATAACTCATTAGATTTAAGTTAAATAAAAAGTTTATATTAAGTATAAGAATTTTTAGACTTATAGTTATGTAAAAAAATCTTGCTCCTATATATATTCTTACATTATTATAAATATAAAAATTTTTATATTTAATTTATATTTAATAGTTAGTAAAATAAAAAATTATAATACATTAAATAAAAAATTCAAATTAAATACAAAATTTTAATATTTATATAAATAATTATTTATTATTAATAAATATGAAAAAATAATTAAAAATAAGCAATTGATTTTTAAAATGAAAAATTTAAATATGACTGAAATATTGAAGTTTTAAAGCTCTAACAAATGTTGAAAACAAATTTATCTTTATTTGTGAAGACAAAACATTATACATTTTTATAATCTCAAATAAATGGGTTGAGACATATCTTGTATTTATTTTATATTATTCATTCATCTTTACTGATAAAAAAAAAAGAACACATTAATGTTTTAACAAGTACTAACGCAAATAATAATATTGTCTACAAAATAACAGTAACTTATTTAAATTGTACATACAAAATGCAAATGAAGTAATTGAATTGAAATATAATTTAAATGTGATTAATCCAATAAAACTTATATATGCTCATCCAACAAGCAAATAACAAAGGCATAACACTTTTTCATATAACAATGGTACTAAAAAAAAAAATAGAGATGTACGATACAACATTAATTTAAATCTATCTTAAATTCAATATATAGATTAAATTTTTAAACAATTTTTTAGAATTATTTAAAATTAGTCTTAAAATTTAGATTTAATTTAAAATTAATTTTAAATTTGATATTTTATGTTAAATTAGTTTTAAATTAAATTTAAATTCAAATTTTAAGGTAAAATTTAATATTTAAGGTAATCTAATTATTATTATTTTTCTCATCAATAATTATTTCATTTATATTTAGTTGATGTTTAATAATATTAATTTCACCTTAAGTATAAATTTTTAATATTTAAATTATAAGCATTGATCAATTAAATTTTAACTTTTATCGTCATTCTATATTATATAGAGTTAAAATAAATGTTATTTTGTAAAATTAACAATTAAACTAAAATTTATCAAATTAAAAAATATATAATAATCAATGCTTGTAATATAAAAACTTAAAACATATGTTTATTCATTTAAATATCAAGTTTTAGTTACAGTACATTTCTTAACAATGTAAACATAAATTATTAAATTAAATTAGTTATAATAATTTTAAAAAATTATTTTAAAAGTATGAATTTAAAACTTACTTAAAATAAACACAAGCTACAATGTGCTTACATGGATTAAATTAAGCAATAAAATTGCTTGTAATAACATAGATAAAAGTTTATTATTATTATTATTATATATCTTTTGATACTAATATAAATTTAAAAATTCTTAAGACTTATATAAATCTTCCATTTAATTTATAATTTATTACTTTAATTAAATATATATTTAATTAAATAAAAAGTCTAAATCGGATATAAAAATTTTATAACAAACATTTATTTATTTATTTATGAGATTTAGCTTGGTTGCTTCTGGACACAAAGTCATGCGCATTATTCTGTTCACCCTAAAAAAGTTAACATTATTGGAAAACGTGTATAACCATCACCAAATTCTCATATTACAGGGTACTTGGAGAAGCATGAACTTCAAGTTTCCTGAGCAGAAACCATAGGCCCATGAAGTTCAACGTAAGCCACTGCTTCATTAATTGCATCCATCACTTCGCGCTTTCCACTACTCACAGCTTCATCCAATGGAGTCCTCTCATGACTGGAAAAGAAGCATGATCAAAACAGATGCATTATAAGAAACTCTGGACACATCTTAAATGAATGCTTCAGGCTCAGGTAATATAACAAACCTGTTTAAAACACTAACATTAGCTCCACCCATGATTAATTTCTTCACAACCTGGAATGTACTTACCAGTTAAGGAAAACCATGCATGATCAATGAAATAATAAGGGATATCCTTAGAAGTGCGCAGTATTTACCTCAACATGCCCATTGAGACACGCCCAATGAAGAGGTGTATTTTTTTCCTCATTTTGTGAATTAATATCCTGTCCACACAACCACAAGCTTTAAAACCTCTTTATGTTTGGATGTTTTTTAAGTGAGGGGATAGTGATGAAAAGTGAAATTGGAAAAGAAAAGAGGGAGATTGAGGAGGGGGTGGTGGAAATCAACAAGAATGAAATGCAAGTATTATTGAATGTCAAAAAGTAAACATATCTAGAGCATGGCTACTACAGAAATCCCCATAGATACTGAAATTCTTCTCTGACTGCAACAACTGTGTTTATTTTTTCCTGAATGCCTCCACACACACGCCTCTCATTCTCACCCCTTCTAACTCACTCATGCATTAAATTTCCCTTTTTACCTCTTATTCTTTTTCTTTCTCGCATCCCCACACTGTGGATAAGATCCAATAACTGAGCCCCTTCCCTTAGCCTATCACTTGGCCAACAGCCCCAATCAAATTTGTCTTGTACTACCAAAGCTTTCTATGATTATGTGACATATCTTTCGACAAATCAGGGACCGTTGAGACACATAATTGCTTACGTGGACGCAATCCAATCACCAATAGCAAAAGCTACTTATAGATTTGTTCTTGTGCTTTATTTCAGTCGCTTCAAAGTCTCATCTCTATCTTTAAGATCTCTACCCACAGTCTCTACATTAGACTCTCTACATTAGTTTCTCCATCCAAGTACCTTACTACGGCGGGAGGCTTGAGCCCGTACACCACTTCAAAAGGAGTGAATCTAGTAGATACATAAAACGTGGTATGATACCACTATTCTGCCGAAGGCAGTCACAAAGACCAATTCCAAGACTGTTCAGAAGCGAAGCAGTGTAGATAAGACTTTAAACAGCAATTAATCACTTATTTTTGGCCATCAATTAATAAGCTGTGCTCATACTGATGGTTATGATAAGATCCCATTGACTGTTATTGCAACACTCCCTCTAACTCTAACTGTTATTGCAAATTCAGAATTCCACGGTAAACTCCATTGCATTCTTTTTAAGCCTTCTAAAGCACCAAAGAAAGAGTATTTTAAGGTTGAGATTACAAGTGCATCTTGAACCTAGCACCACACCACTTTGCAATTCCACAATATCTTTTCCTGACCTGAAGCACATAGTCATATTCCTCCAATTCATTTCAACAGCTACCCCCAAGATCATGTCCACCCTTCCTAAGTCCATCCACAATCACATCTATATCTATGAACCGCAGGTATAGATTAGAACATTTGCCCTTAGTGTAGACCCTATGATCAATCTCCAACATCACCCCAAATCGTTTTGTAGACGAAAATTTAGTGAATATACCACAAATGCTTATGCTTGCTGAGCAGCTGGTTCCCAATTAAAAGCTTCTCCGGTTTTGCTAGCTATCCATACTCTTGGATGATCATCCAATATCCTGTCAATCCCAAAAAGCCTCTACACCCTTCTAGGTTCTGGCTAATTGAAAACACTTTGCACCTAGAGTTCTTCTAAATCTACATTTTTTCTTATTTGCAACAAACTAACTTTCTTTGAGAACCTAGAGGACAGTAGATCGGTGACCGTCATGGGTTTTAAATGTTGTCTTGGACACATTTTCCTCCCTCATCCTTATTTGATGGTACCCAAATTTTAAGTCCAACTTTGAAAAGCTAGCTCCATGTAATTCACGGATCAACTCATCAACTGGAATAAGAAATTTGTCCTGCAGCGTTGCCTTATTGCACATTCTCCATGTAGCATCTAGCATCTTTTTTTTAAGAAGAATTACTGGACTAGGAAAAGGGCTAGAACTATGACAATTTCAATTTCAATTTTATGCTGATGTGGATAGCGATATGGCCTGACAGTTATTGGTTAGGTGCCTTCCTTTAGATCAATGGAATGGGCTGTCTCGAGAAGGAGGTAGCCCAAACAGTTCCTTAAAAACTTTTAGGAACTCCTGCAACACTCCCTCTAACTCTTAACTGTTATTGCAAATTCAGAATTCCACGGTAAACTCCATTGCATCCTTTTTAAGCCTTCTAAGCACCAAAGAAAGAGTCTTTAAGGTTGAGATTACCACCATAAGTGCATCTTGAACCCAGCACCACACCACCTTGCAATTCCGCAATATCTTTTCCTGACCTGAAGCACATAGTCATATTCCTCCAATTCATTTCTACAGCTACCCCCCAAGATCATGTCCACCCTTCCCCAGAACACAAGCATCCACAATCACATCTATATCTCTGAACCGCAGGGATAGATTAGAACATTTGCCCTTAGTGTAGATCCTATGACCAATCTCTCACCCCAAATCATTTTGTAGGGTTTATACGAAAATTTAGTGAATGTACCTCCTTTGGTGTCACAAAGTTGTGACTCACCCCACTATCAACCAACGCCGAAATGGTACCCCTTTCAAGGGGTCATCCAATCTCATAGTTTTTTACATTGACAAATTATAACTTGTCACTCGCATGAAGCCCATGAGCTTACACTCTAACCCCTCACCTTCTGTATCTTGTTCAATCCCCGTCTCCCATTATTACTAGCTTTAAGATCTTTTAGAGCTTGATGCAAAGGATGAAACTTCTTCCCGAAAACACAGCCTCTTCACCTTTCGGTCCGCCAGTTCTTGATAGGACAAGGGACGCACACCTCTAGATTTAGGTGCTTCTCTGCAGAACCACCACGGTCATTGTCCCATTTGAGCGGAGCTAAATTCAACTTTGTTGTAGATGAGCCCTCAACATATGCTGACTGTTGGTAGGACGAATCTGATCCTGATTGGATCCAACTACTATTGGACTTAGTGGAGCCCATCAGATTTTGTTCATCTTTCTCATTCCAATTTAAGTGCAACCTGTATGCTTTTATTGTTTGGTAAATATAACCCGAATGAATCTGATATGATGCAATGCCATTGCTAATTACCAAGCCGTCAATTTCCCGTTCCATTTGTCGGATATGGATCTTAGTCCAGCCATGAGATATCCAAAATATTGCAGTTTCAATGTGCAAAGAACATGTGCCAAAACAGATTCAAACAATTCAATGTAATCATCCACCATACCTGGTTGATGAATCACAGATAATTCTTCAAAAGGATTAGGAAAGGATTATTGTAGATAGTTACCCAATAGCATAACAACAAAGACGTGAGAGCTTCACCTTCAATTCATCAGGCATATCATGCATCTCGAACTAGGTTTCTGCACGTTAGATCCATCGCATGGGGTTAAGTCGATGATCATGTACTCCATCATACAATGGCTCACCAATTTGTGAATTCAGAATTTCAACCAATGATTTGCCACCAATGACTTATCATTCCACGGGTCTCCTTCTGCTCCAATGCCGCTGTTACGCCCCTCATCTCTGAAAGGGACTGATGCACATCCAAAAATTCCATGAATGAACACTGCATCTCACATTGTGACTACTGAATCTCAAAGCTCAAAGAGAGCAGCACGAAACTCGCTTAAAGAGCTCTCCACCACCTCCAAACACGGTCCATCTCTCCAATCAGCTAGTTTTGGAGACATTGTGACATATTCGACAAGTTGGACTAGGAAACAAGAATGAAAATTCCAATAGATATTGAAATTCTGCTCCCTCTAACAAAATGCTACAATCAAATAATTAATCCCCTTCCCTTAGCCTGTCACTTGGCCCCAACAGCCCCACAATTTCCCCATGTTTTGGAAGAGAATGAGAGTTATTTTCCTAATATTTAATTTCCCCATCCGTATCCCCATTTTGATTCACTTTCCTTAAGAGGAGCCTCTATTGGTACTCTTCTTAATTGGCCAAACCACCTTAAGCAAATTTCCATCATCATCTTCTCAGTGGATTTTGGTCCAACCTCCTTTAGGATACATTCTAGGTACATATAAATATAACTAATTGAGGAACATAACAGTTTATCCCATCCACAGGTTGATAGGTACTAGTAAACATGAATTTTCAAGCAATGTCAACAACTTGAAAAAATGCTGTAATGTAACCACATGATGTAAAGAAGTCTACACCAAGCATAATGTATTAACCATGGCTTGAGACACTAGGATTTAAGTGCGTGGGGCAGATATCGAAATTCTTATAACTCAAGTAATCTATCTATAATTATATAAACCTATCCATCCCTTGGACACATGTTGCTCAATCAAAGATTTGTGCCCTAGTGGTAACCCTGTGATTTTGTTATAAATCACGGTTATTTGGTTTTTAAAACCATTTGGTTTTTCACCCCTGCTGTTGCCTAGTAGCTGCCTCAAGTAGACGTCGATTTACATAGGGGTAAGAGTTGGGAGAAATCGACTGCATAATGCAAATACCTTTTTTGTTTTTAACTCACACGATGATTAGTGCATCGTCATTAAATATAAAGTGATAGCATGGAATTAAAAGGTAAAAGGTGGTAATGGTCAATGAAACGATTTTCTATCAGACAGAATGTATTTACTTTAATTTTGGTGATCAACCAAAGGCTTATTCAGATCAGAAAGTTAGAAAATCAAACAAACAATATTTGTGAAAAGGCTACTCACCACTCCTTTACTGATTAAATACTCCACAATATCAGTATGTCCATTAGCTGCAGCTATATGAAGAGCTGGATTCATACATTAGAGGAGCAAAGTCAAGTAGATATGAAGAAGTATAATGGGTCATAGGCTCATAGCTAAACAATTTTCTTTTTCTGCATTGGTCATCAGACAAAATTATCTTCTTCAAAAACTTTTAATATACCTGGTTGGGGTTCTCAATTCCCTTCCTTCCAAATAAAAGTTAACTTATTCAATCAAAATGGTCTTATGAAATGGGCACTTTCTTTACAAGCTCCTATATTTCATGATCTCATCAATGACGAGCTTTAAAATCCAAACTTTCATCAAAATCAACCTTACAACTTATTTAATATATTAATGCAACCATTTAACATATAATTTTCTTTAGCCTATTCAAAATGTATAAGCATGGAGTCAAAGGTTGTGGCCCTTTGATTCACCCTAATTATAACATAAATTTCACACAATCACTGTAATACTATTTTTATTCAGACTGAATCTAACTGGAAAAAAAAGCTAGTAGACACCAAACTAAATATGCACTCTAACAAACTCCACCTCACCGTAAAAAACACTACCAAACCTGTAAATTCCAGTGAGTTAACTCCACATTTAACAGGAGTTGTAATATATACCTGTTCTCCCCTGTTCATCCTTGGAATCCAGACAAACACCAATACCTGCTAAGCTCTTAACATCATCTAGGACACCAAATCTTGCAGACTGTCAAAACACATAAACATTTCAATACCAACAATAACTATCTGTCATTTAATCTAATTAATCATTAGCTAAAAATATCACATATTTGATTTTAGTTCTTCCAGTATCTAAAATGGAATAAAAAATGATAATTAGAGGAATTAAGTGATTTAATATTAACCCCGAGCAAGAGTTCGATGTCGTCCGGTGTCGTTGGGGGAGGACCTGTACGACCTGTACGTGTAGTGTTCTCCGCCGCACCCATTTGCAATTGTTACACTCACCTCGCTGCTCAGGTTGTGTCTAGTGAGAAACACAAGACAGGTTATACTAAACATGGCGTATTTATAAAAGCAACCCATTCTTTCAAATGGGTCCAGAGAGCACCGAAAGCATATTACCGACAGAAAAGCAAAACGCTAAGATGCGCCGCGCACTGAGAGGATGATACATGTCACACCCTGCAGTGTTTTGCAAAGTGAAAATGAGCTGAATCATAAGCATCTTGTGTACGTGTGGCTATCAACTGGCGCCACATAGCGGGTGAGAGAGAACTGCTACAGTTTTCAGAAGGTAAAATTTACTTTAACTTTGGGATTGAAAAGCTTTGGCATCTTCTCTTACTTGTCTTCATAATTTTGACATTTAATTTTTTGAAAGAATCATACTAATTAATCTAAAGAATATAAAATATTTCAAATTTACGCATTTAAAAGTAAAAAGAGGGAAGACGGGGAAGCCCTCACCGCCGGCGGCAACCAAAGTCCACGTCAGGACCAGGAACCGCCACACAGAAACCACCGCAATTGTTTTGTTCAAATTATTTAAAATTTTTGTAATTTATATTTGTTAATGATTTTTTATTTTTTAATTACTCGATCAGTATAAATGTTTTATAGATTTAATCGATTTTTTTTTAATATGATTGGGTGGGACTAATTCAGGTGTTGGAATTGGAACCCAGCTGGTGAGCATCTCTACCATAAAAAATAAAAGAGAAAACAAAAAATGAATGTTTTTTCTCAAACGTTGGTTGTCATCTTAAAAAGAAAGGAATTTTAAAAAAGTTTCTTTCTATTTTTATAGTTTTACTTTTGCTGGAACGATGCCCAACTAATCCATGGCAACAAGGGGATTTTGATTAAAAAATTTAATTATGAACTAAATTGAAAGATGGCTTTGCAGTTTTTTCCCCTTTTTTACCTTGTTATAAGAATAAAAAAGAAATTTATGTTTTTAATAATAGTAAAAAAAATTGAAATATAAAATATACTTTGTGAAAATTAAGAGTATGTTTGTCAACTGATAAACTATTTTTTGTTTGTCAAATTATAAATTCAAAATATTATAATACAATATAAAATTTGAAAAATAAAAAATAAAAATTTTTTATAATTATAAAATTAATTAAATATAACGCATTAATAAAGATTGGAGAAACTATAATATATATTTAAATAACCGTATAATTTACATATAGTGTATCATGATAACAAAAATTTATAAACACTAAATAACATATAATTATATATAAGTACAATTTATTATTATTATTATTATTATTTGTTATAATTAACTAAAACAATAATTATAAAAAAAATATTTAAAAGATAAAATTAGTTTTTTCTTTTAAAATTCATTTTAGGTCTCTAATATTTTTTTATTTAAGTTAGTTTTTAAAGTTTTATTTTTTTTTCTCAAATTAATTCTTTCTATTAGCTCTATTACATGACTTAATAAAAATATCTTAAGTAGCATTGAAATGACTTAGCATTATTTATTTAATCTAATCTGAAACTTTTTATTTAAAAATTATTTAAAAAATTATCTAAGTAATACATATTCTCCCACTTCCTCTTTTCCTCTCTTTCCTCTTCTCGTCTACCTCTTTACTCCTTTCCCTTCAAACTTACCAATCTTTTTTTTTCCATTACCTCTCATTTCTTTTTTCTTTTTGTAGCTCTCTCATCTTTCTCCTAACTTATTAGACATTATTATCTAAGTTACTTTTTATTAACATACAGATTGTTACTTCTTATATATCATTTTCATTGTCATATCATCAATTCAACTTTTCTGTTTAACAAAATATGAAAACTCCTAATACAAAACAGAAAAATTATAACATAAAAAAACATGAAGTGAATTCTAATCATAAGAAAGAAAAAAAATATAAATTATTGCAGAATTGAAAAACCTTAAGTTGTAGCAACTTATGTAAGTTAAGAAAACATAAATTTTTTTAAAAAAAAAACTCAAACTTTGGCACATCTATATGCACTTACAAGAACTAAACTCTAAAAATATAAACACTAAAATAAAAGCTTAAATAAGATTAGGAATAATTTTTTTTTCGCTTTCTCAAATTCCTGTTTTTATTTTTTTTACGAACATAAATTGTTTTATCCTAATTTAATTTTTTTAAACAGTACAGGATTAGAAATTTAAATAGTTCGATCAGTGTTTAAATATTTATAAATTAAATCAAATTTTTTATTTTAAAAATTAATCTAAATTGAACCTTGAATGCCTCCGATGCCAACTTAATTAGTTAAGATTAATCTGTTGCCTTTATCAAATTAATGTAATTAAATAATTATGTTTTAAAATAATTACTTAGTTAACCCGACACTAATTTGATATTTTTTTATTTATTTCTCAATATCAATTATTTTAGAGTGTCATTGTAGATAATAGACTATTATTGTATAATTTAAGTAATTATGTTTTTATTTCTTATAAATATACTCAAATTTTAATTTATATATTTTTTACGTTTGATCCTTATAAATTTATTTTTTTTAATTTCTATATCATTTATTGATTATATTATATAATTTAATAAATATACAATCACAATATAATTTTTAATATTATCATATGATATTAATTATATAATTAAAAATTAATAAAATTTATAACAATTACTTTAAAATTCATATTTACGATTTTTTTATTCATCAACTTAAAAATTTTAAACTAAATATGATCAAAATTTAACTTATCAAACATATTATATTATTAGTCACTTTAAAATAATTGTTCACATAGTATACACTAAATGAAAAAGTAAGTTTTTAACAATTTTAAAATTTATAGTATTTAAAATTAATATTTCGATAAAAAGAAATATTTACAACAACTACTAAAGATATATTAAAAAATTTAACTACATATATATTGAGTAGGTACACCAAACTTAAGGAGTACCCAAAACTTGCATATAATTATAATTATATAAAGAATGCTGCTTTGTTCTATTCTTTATTTCTTTTAAAGAAGAAGGGGAAAAAGAAAAAGGGAAAAAATGAGTTTTTAAAAATAGAAAAAAAAAATTGTAAAGAAAAAGAAGAAGCGGAACTAACTAAACTACCTACCAAACGCGTCCTTTGTATTCCCCTCCACATGTTGAGGAGTCCCGTGCGGTCCACAACTCATACTCTCATCTTAGACCATAACTATTTATGGAGGGATTATATCAAAATAAATAATAACATTTTAAATATTTTATAAAAGTTTATTCAAAATTTATTTGAATTAGAATTATAAAATATTTTTATAATAATTGTTAATAAGTATGCTTAATATTGGTTAAGAAAGTAAAAAATAAATTTTAAACAATTCTTTTAATTAAAAAAAATGTATAGTAAAATATATTAATTATTCTTTAATAAGTATTTTTAAAATACTCACTAACCGTAATTCTTATGTGATAGTAAGTCATAACATTGGAAACAAATAAAAAAATAATTAAAAAATTGTGTTTCGAAAAATGTTTGAAAATATAATTAAGATTTTTTATTGAAATTATTTAATAAAGTAAAAAATTATTTAATGCTTATTTCTAGATGATAAAAAGCGTCTAGGAAATACTTTAATTACTCTTCAGTAAGTATCTTTAAGATATTCACTAGGACAAATTCTTATGTAATAATAAATCATAACATTGAAAAGCAAATTAAAAAAAAATAATAAATTGTGTTTGAAAATGTTTGAAAATGAAACAAAAAATTGTAATAAATGCTAAACACTAGTCTTATATTGATTTGGAAAATAACATATGAATATTGGTTAAAAATATTTAATAAATGAAAAATAAAAATTCAATATTTATTTTAAATAATTAAAATTTTAGTAAAATATATTAATTACTCTCAATATTGATTAAATAAATGAAAATAATTTTCTAAAAAAATAATTAATAAATAATCTAATAAATATTTTAAAGAATTAAAAACTTTTAATAAAAATAAATTTTACTAATCTTTTTAATTATATTATTAATTAATCTTTTTTTGGTATTTTCTTAATTACTCTTTAATCAGTAATTTTTAATACTCACTAATAATAATTCTCATGTAATAATAAATAAATAATAACATTGAAAAGCAAATAAAAGTCGGTGCTTTTGTTTGACCCTTTCTTGTGAGTTATAGGACTTGGAATTGGCATTTTCAAGTTTCAACCTTTTTACTGTTTTCTTCGTCCCTTCGGCATCTCGGAATCATTCTTCAGCATCTCTTTCATTTTCTTTCTCTCTTTCTCTCTCTCTCTCTCTCTCCCCCTTTATCTCTCTTCAATTTCTTTATTCAGGTTTTGTGTTGTATGGTTTTGCATACAAACACACACCACTAGTTTCTTCTATAATCTTTATTTTGGATCTGTCACTATGACTTCCTCACTCGTGAAGAACCAAGGCGAACAGGTACTCGGCGACGATTTCCAGGACCTTTCCATCAAAGATCTGGTATTTTTTTCCTTCCTTCTAGCTAATGGGTATGCATATTTCTTTCTTCTTGATAATGGGTGTTCCTGATTTAATTTTTGTGTTTCAATTCCGGTTTGTTTGGATGTTTATGGGGTACCCAATTGGGGTCTCGTGTCAAAGATTCGAACTTTATGTTATGGGTCTGATGATTTTTTAACCAATTGTTGATTTTGTTGATATTCTTTTATGGGGTTTGGGAATGTTGGAATTGGTGCTTCTGTTGTTGATTCCATGGTTTCTGATGTTGTTGATGTTCAGAGTGAGAAAGGGAGTGAAGCTGAGATTCATGGGGTGGGATTTGGAAGCCATGGGGGAATCTGTGCTATTTGCTTGGATAAGATAGTGCTGCAGGAAACTGCTCTTGTAAAAGGTTGCGAGCATGCTTACTGGTTTGTCTAAACAACCTTTTGCTGTTCGTTTTGGAATTAAGTTTGTGGAAAATGTGCATCTTTGATTATGATATGTTCATTTTCCAATTGCTTTTGAATTGATTGGAACAATGGAATTTTCAATACTCATTGTAATCAGGGACATGGATTAGTGCCACTTTCCAAATGGTGGTGTTTTTTCTTCCTTGAAACTATATAAAATGCAAACACCATGCCTATGTTACTTTGTTATTTGTGTCCTTATCCTGATGAGTTACGAGTTACGATTGATTCATTCTATTAGAGATAGAGTATGTTTCCTTTTTATGTCTTGGAGCATAACTTATTCATGAAATTTTTTCTGTAAATGATGGACTTGAGACTTGAGAATCTTTAAAAGTCAAGGGAAAGCTTGCGGCTTTATTCCCTTTTTTGCAACTTGGATTGGATTTCTGAACATCAATTTATGAGTTTGTTATCAATTTGTCACCAGTGAATTGAGAAGTGTTGTATAAGTTTGGTTTCTGTGAAATTGAGCATTATGGATTCCCACAAGATCATGATTGGGAGACTTTGATGACTGATGTGATCATGCATAATCTAAGTTCAATTAGTATGTAAATTGTTGGATCTCAAACATATTCACATCTCCACCATCATGTCCACATCAGTCTTTGAGGTAACATGGTCTGTTTACCTGAGTATTTCTTTTATAAGTTTCCATGAGGTAACATGGTCTGTTTACCTCTCCTGAAAGCTCAAGATGCGAAATCACTTTGGGCTTGAAGCCTGGAGCATTTGAAAGTTTATTTTTAACTTTGACTGAACTTAAACTTTTATTTAGAAAAATGGGGGTGAGATAGTAGAGATTCTATTATTATTTTGTCAGTACCAATCAATGTTTCTAAAAGTTTGAATTGTTACATGAAAGTGCAAGAATTGTTTTATTAAACGTTTAACAATTATGTTAGCTTTACCCCAGTATGTATCCCCGTGTTGATAAAATACTTACAAATGTCATTGTTTTTACGAGTGTCAGATGGTTTGGAACCTTAGGTAGTAAAGTTTGTTGCAGTTGCAATGGTTTGTAAATAGGAATTGGTTCTTCTTTTTCCCTTATGGGGTGGTTTAGTGCACTTTTGCTTGTTTAATCTATGATCACGGATGAGAAGAATTTTTCATAATTTACATTTGCTCATCATATCTTGTCCGTCAAAGTTATCTCAACTAGTTGATCAATGATGATACATAGCATGGTTCAATTGAAACTATGGAGTTGACTGATCAGTGATGCTTTATATCATGATTAAATTGGAAGCAAAAATATGGAAGATATCAAATTCACATGGTTGAGGCATCGTTGTTTGCAACTGTTTAACATCTTATATTTCTTTCAAATGAATAGACTAGAATTTGTCTCTGCATCAAGTTGTTCTGGTTATATGCCAGTGGGATTGAAAAAATTAGGTCCAAAATCTGGATTGATTAGCTACTGAGATGTTGTGGACACTATTCTGTTAAGTTTTAATGCTCTTTCATCTTACTTTGTGTGTGTTAAAGAAGTTTCTCACCAACTCAAGGATTTTGTCAAAAATTCTTTGATTAGACTCTTACCGATCCTATTAGATAATATAGGTATGTATTGCCTCTTCTAATGCCTCATCAAGGCATCTGATAAAATTTAAATTGGTGTTTTTCCCCTCTGAAATAAGTGATGCTCTGATTTTATTTGTTGAGTTTGCCTGAACTATAGTGTTTTCTTTCTTTCTTTTTTGATTCATTACTATTGAATTGACTGTTGGAAGTTGGAACGAATGAGGTCTTCATAGATTTTTTGAGATGTGTGTTCTTCACTTTTTTCTGATGGTCGGTCTTGATTTTTTTTTAGTGTAACATGCATCCTTCGATGGGCTACATACCGTGAGAAAGTTACCTGCCCTCAATGTAAATGTCCATTCGAGTTCCTGAATGTCCATCGCACCCTAGATGGCAGGTAATCACTGCATTTTCACTTTGGCTTATTTTTCTGATTTATTTCATGCTACGTATGTTGAAATGTGATGGAAAAAATCATGCTATTTTTATGGGAACGGATTGCGACATGAAAATTTTGTCTCTCTCTTCAATAATATTTGCTAAACAAAAATAAAACTGTATGTTTAAAACAAGAATGCTAATATCTCATAAACCAGAATATCATTGCATTTTTGGAGTCCAAACCAATTTAGTTATAACTTACATTAAATTTGAAAACTATAAAGCCAAGCAGCCTCCTGACATAGTAATAAAACATCAACAACCAGATAAAATAAGACTTCCATCTTCCATATTCAGCAACCAGAAAATAACCCGAGTATTTCCAAAAAGAAAATCACAAATTTTTCTAATCCTTCATTTACATCCTTTCACTGTTGATTACGACAGAACATGCTAAACAAGGAGGATGCCATTGAACACATCTGTCCAACGTATTCAGCAATGTTTTTTTATGTTTCTTTTTCAGCTCCTTTGGTTATTTACCATAAAATTCTATCATTTCTAGGCAGAGTTTCACTTGAAACTAGGATGTAAAGAAATGCCAAAATAATGTAGCACCTGAAACTATTTAATATGTAGTACGTAGTAAGGCAGAAAGAATGGCATTTTATAGGTTAGTAGTTGCATTGCAAATTCTTTTTGACAATAATTTCAAGGTGTGGCTGAAATCATGTTCTTACTTCTTAATCTTTTGTACTGTGGCAGCATTGAAGATTACATGTTTGAGGAAAGTGTTTGCCTACTACTTCGTGCCTCATGGTTCAAACCTTTAACGGTTGAAGAGCATGTGGATCATGAAGATGCTTATGAAGACATTGAAGATTACTACTATCAGTACGATGATGAGGATGATGATATGGATGAAGCATACTACGGGGCCTCGTCAAGTTTTCGCATTGGCAACCGTAGATGGGGAGACAATGGTTATGTCAGGGCTGGTCGTCAAGAAGCTCGACCAGTCCAGCGACCCAACTTCCAGCATTCAGGAGCAAGTTCATCCCGCGAGCCGAAGAAGAAAGAGGCTGAGAAAATTACTACAGGCAGAAGGGCGAAGAGGGCACTGAAAAGGGAAGCTGCTGATAAGGCAGCTGAAGCAAAGCATCAGCAACATTTGCTGAGGTTGGGTAGGAAGTGATTGTATTTTAAGGTCAAGCCAAGGCCTTGAATTTCCTTCCCAAAAGTTACATATTTTTCTTTTTCTTCCTTTGCATATTTTTTTTCCTTGTACAGTGTTAATGTGATCTTTACTCTAAAGCATGTAATACAATATGGGGAAGGTGTCTTAGAATAATGGCTTAGTGGGTTGTTGGAACTTGGATTATGGAAATTCCTAACTCACTGTAGCATTGAACAATTTAGGTTTTCAATTAGTTGTTACAATGCATCTCTAAATTGTACATACTTTCTATGTGATGAAATTGACACCTTAATGATGTTGATATGAGTTTCTTTTTTCAAAGTTAAAAGTTTCAAACACAAAATTGGTTGAAGAAAACTTCAGTTGTGTGGAGAGAAAGTTACCAAACTTTCAAATGTCCTGTATACTGAAGTAACTTGTTATGATTTGATCAATTAAAAGAGTGTTCAATACGGCTAATTTTCAAGTTAATCTTTATTTGTGACTGTGAGTCAGTTTAGATCAACATTACAGTTAGTAATTGTAAAATATGAATTAAGAAAATAAATTGAATTAATATAATTAGTTTACGTATTTAAGTTTTCAGGTTTTTCATTTTATTTATTTATTTTTATAAGATGGGTGTAGAAGTTAATTTTAATTTGTTAGAGGAATTTGGTTCATCTTAATTTCTTGATTTTTTTTAATAAATATTACTTTGAGGAATTTATTTAAATTAATTTTATATTTAGTCCTAATTAATAGTATTCATGTGGTCAATAATTCTAGCCAGGAAGGATCTGAGACGTTAAAATGATGTTCAACACGGCAAATTATGAAGTGAATATTTATTTGGTCAATAATTAACAACTAGATTTTCAGGATTTTATAAGTTCCGTTCATACAATCTTTCTTGTTTTTGCAAAATTTTTAATATGTTTGAATATTTAATAATAAGAAAGGAAAATGAAATAAAATGAAGACAAAGTAGAATGAAATGAAATAAAAATTATCATTATGATATTTAGATATACTAACATGATAACATGTATGTGAACAAATTTATGTTGTGTATAATTTAAAACTATGAAAAATAGTAAATAAATTTTTTATTAGAGCAATATAAAAATTGAGATTTTGGATGGAATGAAATGGAACCCATTCCTTTCAATTCTATAAATTTCTGTATGAGAGAAGTTAATGATGCAGTGTAATCCCTAATAAATAAAATAGAAAGGAAAATAAAATTACAGATAAATTGTAATTTTCCACAAAAGAAAGAAAAAAAAAAAACGTTTGCAAAGGTAGGTGCTTAAAGCTAATGGGGTATAGGTGTTGATAGGTTATGGATTTTAGTAATCACTGGAATTTCTATTGAATGGTGTAGTCAACTTTCACTGAATCTATCATGCATGCCTTATCTTCCATGCATGCATATGGAGTTGACAATGATGTGCATCTTTTTCTCCATTTGTTCTTGTTTTTTCTTCTCTTGAAACACGCATGTTTTTGCTCTTTATTGGATTGATGTATACATGCGATAAAGTAATTACATCACAATTAAATTTTAGTAATCAAAATATGGTGTTTTAAAAAAAATTAAAAATACGAGGTTAGTGACAATTTTTGGTGTTGGCCAGATATAACAACAAAAAATTCCTAAATTTTAAAAATTATCACTAATGATTTTTTTGAAAAATTATAAAAAACTAAAATTCATCATTCATGATTTTTTAAAAAATAATAAAAATTTTAAAAATAAAAAGGGGTTCTGTTAATCTCAGTCTAAGATTAACAAAACCCAATAAAAAATTGCTAGTAGAAATATTTTAAAAAATAAAAAAAATTTAAAATACTAAAAAAAACACCACTGACAGTACTGGTAAATTTTTAAAAATTGTATAAATTATTTATTTTTTTCCAAAATTTTATATTTTTCTCATATTAAAAAAAAGACCCTCATATATAAACCCAGCCTTTACTTTCAAATTACACCTTTCTGATTGGATTTAGGATAATTTTTAGTTATGTATATATAAAAAAATTTTATTAAAAAGATAAAGTCTATTTTAATAACTTTATAAAAAATTGATTTTTGATTATCAAATAAAAATACCTTTAATGCACATAAAAAAAAATGTCAATAAATTCACTAGTGGAGGATAGGTGGTAGGTGTGAATTCCATTTCTATCATGACTTAATTTGTTAAAAAGAACTAAACATGAGTTAAAAGGAAATGGACACTTGTAACTTTTTATTAAAATGAAAATATTGATAATAATAATAATAATAATACATATAATAGGACATTGTCCTTTTCACTTAGTGTGGAATTTCAAGTTTGAAGCACATATATTTTGTATGATTATATAAAGTGAAAGTGTGTTTCCATTGAATTTTCAACAAAGTGAGTTGGAAATGACACAGAACTTGAATGTAGTTAATTGAGATGTTTCGTGGTGACCGACTCTTATGCATTGTGCTTCTTTTCCTCACAAATCGTAAAATTGATATAAACAAAAGGAAATAACCTTTCCAATATACAATTATTACAACAAAGCTTTTCTGGTTTCAATTGGTGTCTTCTTCAAACACCTGTTCTCACTTCATCTAGTTTGAGAATTAAAACTTTTCTCCTAAGATTTTTCTTTTCTTTCAAATTACAATTATTATATTCAAGTTTTATATATATTCTTAAAAGCTAGGATTTCTCCTTGAGTCTTATTATAATTTTGATATGGCTCAATCTAAGAAGAGAATATTTGAACTAAAAATTTGATATGTCTATGTGGCATATATATTTTTTGATATGTTACTCACCCATCAATATAAGAGTTGTATTTTAAGACCCTAATTAGTTTTGAATTAGCTAAGACTGCATTTTTTTTTAATTTTTTTAAGTTTGAATTTGTGATTTCAAGTTTTTTTCATTGAGCCTTTAATTAAGGTTTTTCTTTTCTTTTATCATCTAAGTTTGTTTTTTTTTTCTTGAATATTTTTTTTAATGTTGCAGGTCTTTTTTTTTTAATTTTTTTATTTCATGCTTTTATTTTTAATTTATTTTGAATCTAATTTTTAATGTCATATTAGAATTTTAATATGATCTAATCAAATAAAAAAGGTAAGTATTTGAATTACAAGTTTAAGAGACCTCTTTATTTAAAATGCTTTAGACAATTTTAGAGTAGGACTTTTTAACTTACACACTTTTGATATGTTATTAATTCGCTAATGTAAAATTCTCTCTTAAGTCTAACTAGTTTTGACTTAGTTGAGACTTGCATTTTATTTTATTTTTTAATCTTTCTTCTATGGTAGATTCGGCTTGTAACTTCAAGATTTTATTTTATTTTTTGTCTCTACTTTAAGTTTTTCTTTTCTTTTATTGCCTAAGTTTGTATTTTTCTTTTTTTTCTTAAATATTTTTTTAATGCCATAAATCTTTTTTTTTTAATTTAACATTTTTTGTTTTAGGCTTTCATTTTTATTTTAATAGTCTTTGATATTATATTATAATTTTAATATAGTTTGATTCAATAGTAAAAGAAAGTGTTTAAGGTACAAGTATAAGAGATCTCTTTATCTAAAATATCTTAGATAATCTTAGAGTAAGACTTTTTAACTAATATATTTTTTTGATACATTGTTAACCCGTCAATATAAGACTTATATCTTAAGACTCTCCTTCAAGTCCAACTTGTTTATAGACTATTTGAGAATTATATTTTTGTTTTAATTTTTCTTTTATTTAATAGCTTGTTTTTGTAACTTTAAGTTTGATTTTGTTGAATCTCTACCTCAAGTCTTTTTTTTTTTTTATTGTCTGAGTTTTATTCTCTTTTTTTTAAATGTTTTTTTTAGTGCCAAAGTCTATTTTTTTTATTTAAACTTTTTCGTTTATGCCTTCATTTTTATTTTATTTTGGATATGGTCTCTAATATGTTGTTAAGATTTTAATATGGCCTGTAGGCATGGAAATAGGTCAAGGCAGGCCTGTAGCATAATTGTTAGATCTAAACCTAGCCTGTACTTGTTAAAGGCTTTATTTTTTGTCTAGCCTGATTTGTCCTAAAATCTGCTACAAAAAAATCTTTTAATAAGTCATCAGGCTTAGACCAACAGAGACCAGACTACTTAGCTTGTTTCCATCTCTAATGGCAAGATCCAATAATAAGAGAAAGTGTTTGAAATACAAGTTTAAGACTTTTTGTCTTAAATATCTTTTTTAATTTTAGAATAAGGTCTTCTAATATAAAACTTAAATCTTGAGAAGTTTAATAAAACAAACTATTATGACGACACAGGTATATGTAAGATATAATGATAGACATGATTGTAAAAGCGCTATAATGCTAGTATTTGTATAAGTATAATAATAAGGTTTTTTTATATATAAATAAAATAAATTAAATAACATATTACATATATGTGCCAAAGTGAATAACTTTATATAAATGTCCTAATTTAGATTTTATAAAAGTCAATTTTAGTTGACTTTTGCACAAATAAGAAACTAATTTTATTTTACTTTCGTTTACTCATCATTGATATTGATTATAATTGACTTTGTTGCCACTAGCTATTTTGTAAAAAGTTGATTATAATCGACTTTAGTTGGGTTCTAAAGTCAACTTGAATCAACTTATGCTGCTATTTAAGGTGAGGCTTGAGTGAACATGAGAGGAAGAAGGGAGGAGGTGAGGAAAGATACTTTGAGGCAAGAAAGAAGGTGGTTCAAAGTAGTTACTATGGAAATAAATAATAATTTGTATTGACTTAATTTTGCTAGTCATATTACAAGTAAATTCTCTATGTAGGTAATTTATTTTTTAAAATTATTTCAATGTACTTTATTTATTTATTTAATTTATTATGTTATTAATTCTTTAATCGTATGCTTAGAAAGATTTGTAAATATTAATTATTATATTTGTATACTTAATTAATTGTATATATAACATATCATGTCTATTATATATTTAATCAATTGTTTGTTATATAATTATTGGTATTTTAAATTGTATTTTTTTCTTATGTAATTTACTAATTTTTTGTAATAAATTAAATAAGTCTAGTTTCATGTGAGCAAATATTTAAATTGTAACTTATTGAATGTCAATAAATTTAAATTTAGTGAGTGTTAAATAATTTTGAATTTAAATTTAATTTTATATTGTAATAATTAATTATTTATTTTAACGAGACTATACATTAAGTTAAAATATTTCAGTATGTTGTTTGATGCATGATTTACTTTTGATATATTTTAGTTCTGCAACTTTACAAGCACTTTGTTATAATTAACAAAATCTAAAAATTAAATTTTAATTTTTTAAAACTTATTTTGTGATGTAGTTAATAAGTTTAATTTTGTTGTAATGTATTTATTTAAATTTTATTTTGAATATGAAGAAAATATTAAGCAATATTTTGGTGCATTTATTTTTTTTATTTTTTGTTTAGTTTGTAGGAGTGAATATTGTATTGTATATAATATCTTTTTTTATTATATAAGATACTAAGATTTTAAAGTAGTCATTATAATACAATACTCGCTCCAAATATGATGATGGATCTATTTCTTAGGTAAACTAGTTTTTATTGCCAGATGGTTCCAATATTCGATTATGATAGGACACTTATTAGCATAGTAGTCAAAATCACATGCCAAAATGTAAGAATGTACAAGTGTATGATCCCTGACCACCCTTCTGTGCTAACTCGCTCTCAAAAATGCAAACCACCAAGATTGGGTGGGATCGTCGAGTTGGACTGTAAAATCGGTAAGCTCGAATAATCCCAACACATTAAGAAACTTGATTTTTTCCCTAATGACCCGCGACCCAATTTGCGAACTGATTTGCTAAAAAAAACTATTAAAACCCTAAAATTCCAAAAATCAAATAAGAACTTTTGTCCTTCTTTTACTTTGTGACTTCATTCCACTCCACACAACCTAGTTTTGTTTTGCTTTGATAATTGTGCTTTGTTCTAATGACTAAGTTTTGCTCCGGCAAATGAATTTTTTTTTGCAACTAGGGTTTGCTTTGCGATTGAGATTTTCTCTGCTCTATTTTTTCTTTTAATCTTCATCATCTTTGCGCGATTGTGGGTGGGTTTATACTTTACTATTTAATAAAATGACTTCAACTAGTAGTCAAACTCTTCCTTCTAAGTTATTACCAAAGAATACACTAGGAAACAAGAGTGATGTAGCATGGCAACATTGGATTGCAATTGAAGGTACAAGAAGAATCTAATGTAAATATTGTCAAAAAATAGTAAGTGGAGATGCTTATCGGTTGAAGCATCACTTGGTTCAAACAAACAAAGATGTTAGAGCATGGAAATCTTTTCAGATAATGTGAGAAAGGATATGTGGACTCATAAGCATGCAAGAAAAGTTGAATAAAAAATTAAATTCAGAACGAGGAGATTGAGAAGAAGACTTTAAAAAAAAGTAGTGAAAATAAAAGAAAATCAAGTGAGAATAAGTTGTTTGGAGGAGAAAATATTTTTCAAAAAAAGGGTGTAACTACCTAAGAAAAAATCAACAGCATATTCAATAAGACTAAAAGAGAGGAGACTTATCAACCAATAAAAATATTTCTTTTATAATAATGTCATATCATTCAATGTGATAAGAAATGATAAATTTTTTGTTATGTATGATTTAATTGCTAGTCATGGTCTTGGATTTAAATCACCAAGCTATCATAAGATTAGAGTAAAGTATTTGTAAAAAGAAATAGAATTGATAAGAAAGAAATTAGAATAATATAAAGCTGAATGAAATATTATTTAATACACATTAATGATTGATGGATAGATGGATAAGAGGACAACAATATTTAACTTTTGGTAAAAAGCCATAAAAAATTATTTTTTTAAAGTTCATTGATGCATCTCATATATAAAAAATAAATGATAAAATATTTAAAATACTTGATAATATTGTTGAAGAGATTAATAAAAAAAATATAATTTAAATTGTGTCTGATAAATGCTCATAAAAGAATATTTTATTTTATTAGTGTTAAAAAGCCAAATAATAGTAAGAGTAAATCACACATTTGATGTGGTGATATTTTATTGGTTATACAGGACTTTAGATGTGCAGGAGGCAGGGAATATGGCTACAAGATATGCCAACATGACATAACCGTAAAAGATTTTGTGTCATATGATAATACAAGTGAACCTTTACTTTGATTTCAATGATGAGGATGCATAGAGCGTTAAATATTCAAGTATAAGTTGCATAATGGACTTCAGAACATGACGACCTTTGACCCCCTTAGCTATTCAACTGTGAGCAACATAAAAATACTGACAGAGTATTGAGCCTTCTTTTGTGGTATCAGATCAAAATATTTAATTTAAAATTAAATCAAGTAATTTATACACCAACTTAAAATAGTATTTCTGTACTCTTATAACAGTTAAAATAATTTTATTACTATATATATATATATATATATATATATATATATATATCAAACAAGCTTTTAAAAGTACTTACTAAAATAGTTTATTTTTATTTCAAATTTAATGCGAGTCAGATTAAGCTAAGTCAATTCTAATATGGATGAAGTCATAGCCGAACATATTCTCACCCGTAATGAATGATGTTACGTGTGTATCAACATTAAACATACAAGAAAATGGGAGAAAAATACTCACTATTTCATAGTAGTAGATAATAAGTGTGTTGAATATTGACTAGTATGCTATACTAAAATGTGGGTATCAACATTTTGAAATAAAATTGACTATTAATATTTTTTTAATTTAATTGATTTGAAACATGTTGAATTCATCTAGGTTGTTCAAATTCAACGTGGCTCAAGCTAGTCCAACATGTTGAACAAGAACTTAGAAGATGGATTTTTTTATTACTTTGAATAACTTGATCAATAGATATGATGAGTGATGATGATTGCAGAGTTATGCTACGCAGTGCTTTTCCTTAGCTGGTTTTTAAGGCCTTGGAGTTACTCCAACGGTTCTTTGTATTGTAGCTCTCTTTGGTAAACTCCACCATAAGTGACACTCTTCAATCTCTATTCTAGTTTTATTTAAGCACACTATTTTATAAAGGGAAACAAGAAAAATTCTACTACATTTTATAGAAGCAATGAGTACAGATTTTTCTACGTTTTCATCATGCAAATTGGACTAACGGGTCTAAGTGGGTCCTCCAATACCATTACCCCTTAGTGAGTGGAGCAAATGAGTCACTGAAATTGGAAGTTGCATTGTCAAGCAAAGCAAAAATAAAAATAAAAAAACTCCAAAAATAAAAAGATCTACCCCTCTCCCCACCCAAAAGAAAGAGCAATCAAAGAAAAAAGTGATATCCAACCAACCCATTACGTCACCGTCATCTTCCCTGTTCTTTTTCATGCTTCATCCTTCATTTTTTTCACCTACTACCACACCACAACAAGCTCCTTAACCACCCCTCCATTTCAATCAAAACAAACAACACGCTTCATTGTTCCTTCTCTCTCTCTCTCTCACTCACACACTTACATACACCTTTCTTTCCATGTTTGTGTCTGAATTCTAGGATTTATCTGACAAACATCTTCAACCTTCAAGATCATCATCATCTAGTGTATATTGAGAACCAGGTTTTCCAACTCTCTTTTAGTAGTTGCTCAACTAGTCGAGAAAACTCTGTTCAAGTTGTTTAATAACCCTTTACATGTTCTCTTTCTTTACAACTTTCCACTGATTTTAAGCTTGTTATTCAAATGAAATCAGTGTTTTGATGGCTCATATATGCAAAAGGGTAGTTGGAAATTGGATAAGTACCCTCATTGCATGACCATTGATGAACTAAACAACTATCTCCAACTTTGCTTGTGTTATAGTTTCTTTATTCTTGAGACCTTTTTGCAAGTTGTCGAACATAGTTTCAAGTGTTAACATCAGGTAGAATGGATTCATTCAATCAGAGTCATCAAGGTACAAGTTTTAGGTACAATCCAAATTCCAGCACAATGAATCATGCAGATGATGATGCTGAGTTCTCAGGGATTCTTGATATCTATGTTCATCATGCTAAGAATATTCATAACATTTGCATCTATGATAATCAGGATGTGTATGCTAAGTTCTCTCTTACATACAATCCTGATGAGACTCTCTCCACCAGAATCATCAATGGAGGTGGAAAAAACCCAATATTTAACGAAAACTTGAGGATGAAGATAACCCAGATGGATGCTGTTCTAAAGTGTGAGATTTGGATGTTTAGCAGGTCAAGAAATCACTTGGAAGACCAGCTTTTGGGATTTGCTTTGGTCCAAACTTCACAAGTTGTTGGCAAAGGAAAGCTGACTGAAGATTATAGCCTTTCCTCCACTGATCTCTTCCATTCTCCTGCTGGAACTGTCCAATTAACTCTTTCTTTGGACACATCTTTTCCAATTAGTTCCACTGTGAGTCCTATATCCACATCAACTACTATTAACTCATCTATATCTTCAGAAGTTGTTTTGCTTGATCCAAAAAATTCACAAGTTATGTTAGATCCAGTTGAGTATTCTAGAGTTGAATTTCCTGATATTAATGTGATGAAGGAGAACCAGAAAATGGTTTCTGAGTACTTCAATTTGGAGTCTTATGGTTCTTCTGCTTTAAGGCCTAATTCAGTAGCATTGCTACCATTTCTTCACCTTGGTGTTTCTCCTCATGGTGATGATTGTGAAATGACTATGACTTCACCAGATGAGAATCCTGAGTCCACTTCTCCAAATGAGAGCATTCATAATTCTGTGTTTCCAAGCTCTACCACTACAACCTTAAGTGATGATAGAAACTCATCTGATTCGGTTGAGAAAAAGGGTAACTTGGGTGGTGACTCATCGAATTCTTTCAATGTTTCAATCACAGTTGAAAGCAATCAGAACAATGGTGCTTCTCCAGATACCCCTACTTCCAAGAAAGAAAGTGAACCCAGAGATGAGGAGTCAAATTTCTCATCAAGCAAGGAAAAGAAGATCAATAGTGAGATAGAAGCAGCAAAAGTTAGTCAAGTTTTTTCTCCTCCACTAGGGAACATGAATATGGAGGCTGAACAATCAGCTATGCAGCAGCAAATAGTTGACATGTATATGAGAAGCATGCAACAATTCACCGAGTCTTTGGCAAAAATGAAGCTCCCAATGGACCTTGACAAACCTGAGAGTGAAGGTCATGGTGATGTGATTCAAAATAATAACAATAGCAAGTTGGAAATTGATAACAAGAAAAAGGATGGATCACGTGTGTTTTATGGTAGCCGTGCATTCTTCTAGTTACCTCTTGATGCATCAGCACATGACAATAGTTTTGATGTATGAAGACATGATGAGAGTTTAGTTTATTGTAACATGTGGTACCTCAGTTTATTTGGTGATGTTTATGATAGATTTTAGTTAATCATGTGTTGTTTAACCTCCCCTTTTGTTGATGGAAACAATCTTCCATTTTAATGCACCATTGTAGCCGAAAAAGATACTTTCATGACTATGTATATCTTTCTCTGTAATGTAGTCATGGGAATGCTTTTGTCAATTTCCTATGCTATTGAAATCATGGAGCATTTTGAGCTGTGTTTTTGCACTATGTAGTAAACTTTAGCACATTCATACTGTATGTTTGTCATGATAGCAATATTAAACTGTTGGACTGAAGTAAATTGCAAGAAATTGTCGGTTGTCATATTGTAATAGCTAATACATAAATGCTAATAGTGTTGTTTGTTTAAGAATTAAAAGTGAATTTCTTTTATTGTGAAGTATTATTAATTCACTTCACTATGATTCCTGAAGTACTTCTAATATTTTTGTATTTATTGATTCTTTAATCAGTGTGAAGAAGACCTTAACTAATAAAAGTTTAGAGTTGAAGTTAAATTTAATTATTTTGCTTCAAGCATAATTAACGGAGATTTAGAGTGAATTGAAAGGCTTTGATAATGTTTGCAATACTCAGCACAAAGTGACTTTGGTGAGGCTAGAGTGAAGTTGTTTTCTAGAAAGCATGTTAGTGTTTTAAAGACCAAATTAGCATGCATGCTAGCTCATCAAAGAATCTGTTCAACATGTCCCAATCTCCTTTTTGTTTGAGGCTGGCATCACCATCCTCAAGTCATGTATATAGCTACAAAAATCTTACCTGCTTTTTGAAAGTTCTATTGGATGCATTTGACAACACTACTGAGAAGGGTTTCAATGCTTTATTTTGTAATGATTGGCACACCTTGTTCTAGTGAAAACCTTGGTGTAACCCTTAACCAATCTGATAATGCCATATGCTATTAATTCTTTAATTTTATATTTCAACATTTACTTTATCTCTATCACATCATCCATTACTTTTTTTTTCTGATTTTCTCTGCCTCACTTATTTACCACCCCATTTTGAGGTGTACATAAATCATTTTACTAAATATTTTTTTGCAAATTCTAAAATTGATGCTGTGAACTATAATTTAATCTGGAGAGTCTAAAATATGGGTCCCATGTGATGATCAAAGATTGAGAAATTAGAGCAGAAATTTGTATATTTGATGTTAGTTCGGGTGGGTGGTGGGGCAGGTTTACACTAATTTTGTCAACACATTGTGCAACAGATTCTGAAAGGAGTGAACCAAATGTACTTAACAAAAAGAGGGGAAGGAAAAGGAAGCCCAAAATGGGGAATCCGAAGACCCACCTCCATATTGATTTAATTAATGAAATGCTATTTCCTTATTGGAATTTTTTTAATGTTAAATAGAAGTAAATTTGATTAAAATATATATTTACTCTCTATTCTGAATTAATTTCTATATCTAAAAATACTTACATTTTAATTTTTAAATGAATTTTTTTTATATTTTTGTCACTATTATTAAAATATTATTAGTAATTCATTCTTATTATTTATTTTAACACTGATATCATAGTTATAGAGATCAAAACATGATATATGATTTGTATAAAATTAAAATGTAAAATTTTTAATATAAATTAATTAATTTGTAAATAAATGTTAATTATAAGAAAAATATATATTTTAGCTAATAAAATTTTATAAAAAAAATTATTATACAAAAAATTTAGTTATGTAATTTTTTTAATAATTTTAAAAAGTTAACAAATATATTATTTTAAAAACATAATCAAGTATTTAATCGTACAAAAATTGAATATTTTAGACTTAATCTTTACAAAATAATTTATAAGAATCTAATTTTTACTTTTTCACGAATTATTATTTAAATTTTTTAATTAATATTATCTAATTAAAAGTCGACACTTGATAGTATCTGAATAAATTATATCACTTAAAAAATTAAAAAAATAATTTATGAAAAAAGTAAGAATTATATTTTAAAAAAACACTTAATTCAGCATTATTTAAAATTTAATTATGTATATTTTTAACAATACGCTAGAAAAAAATCAATTTTATACATTTTTTTTAATTTGGTAAAATAAAGTTTGAGGGGTCGAAAAATTGTTTTAGACTTTATTGTTGAACTTTGATCTCATTAACTGATGATTAACTCTTACTAATTAGAGAAATGTTATTTATGCAATCATAATCTTTAATTTCATAATAATAGTATGAGGTGTGTCCAATAAGCAATTGAGGTACCAATTAGGTGCAGTCACCTACAGTACCAGGATTTGAAAACTACCATGCCCCTTTTTTTTAACACAGTGATCTCATCTAAATTATTTGAACTTCTCATCATTAGTCTAATCTCAGTGACTTATTACATCTAAATCATTAGAAAAATATAATGACAATTGTTAAACATGTGAGTTAATATAAACTTTAAGAGAAAAAAAATGATTGAGATTTTGTGATAAGTATCGTTCAAATCCAGCTAAAATAACATGATTGATAATTAGACCCAAGTAATAATGTGTTTTATACATAATCTTTGTTGATATGAATATGTATTTAATGTTAATTAAGCTAATTATATCAAAAGAAGGTTGAAATTTTGGTATGGGAATAGTGTATGCTAAAGGTTAAGTAGCTTAGTAAATTGGAGGAGACAGCAAATTTCTAACTCAACGGATATCGGCGCCTAATTATTAAGACTTATTGGAAGTGTTGATGTTGAAATTCTTGAAAGCTTAATTATTAAGACAATTATCAAAATATTTTAACCTTCAATACCCTTGTTCAAGAAAAGGAATGAGATTAGTTTTAAAAGGAACTCAAAGTTATTTATATTATAATTTATTGTAAATTTATTAAATATTTAGAGAAAATTTTATTGTTAATAATAGTCTTATTTAATTTGAATAAAATTATTTTGTGTAAAAAATATTTCTAGTCTAATAAAAAAATGTTTTATAATGTTCCACCCTTTCTTTAAAAAAAATTACTTGGGATTAAATAAAGGGAATTTTGTTGCTTTTTAAGACTTATTTTGATTTAATTGATTTATTTTATTTTAATTTTTTTATTACATGTTTACAAAGGCCACGTTAATGACTTATGGTTATCTCATGGAAGCTACCTAAATTCCTAACAGTCCAATCCTTGTACCTTTGACTTCGTATTTTCAAAATAGCGAGGACCAGTGATTTAGTCGTGTAATATACCGGTATTATTAAATTAAAATAATTTTTAAATAAATAATTTAAAATATATCATTTAATTATTTAAAAAATAATATATATTTTATTATATTAAATAAAATAAAAATTTAAAATAAATTATGAAAATTTGAATTTAAATTACTATTGAATTAAAATAAATATTTTATACAGAAAATGAAAAAAAAGCTAATTTTTAAGAGACGTTTATAAAATATCAAAATTTAAATAATATACAAATATCTAAATTATGAGAAGTGTGATATACATCATCGTAAAGATATTATAAAATAAGTTAATTATTGGATTGTTTAATCTTATATTTTATAAAAAAAATTATTAAAAAATATAAGTTTTTAATATTAATATATTTTAAAAATTAAAATTATATTAATTTTAAATTAAAATAATTTAAATGACTATTAATTTTATATTAGTACTACAAATAATATTTATAAATAATAATTAATAGAAAATATTGTTATTCTATCATACCTATACAAAATATTGTTAGTGGTGATTTTTAAATTCTATATTTTCATAATTTTTCAAAGGTATATATGTATATATTCTTTAAATCTCATATATAAAAAAATATTCCAATATCTTTCCGTATTTATATCTTATGAGATAAAGGACTAAAAAAGTAATATATATAATATGAAATGAAAACAATTTATGTAACTCATCTTTTATATAAATTCTTTTATTTAATTTTTAAAATTAACTTAACTTTTGAAAAAAATATTTATTTTAATAAATATTTATTGATAAAATTATCTAATTGGATAATAAATAACAAAAAAAAGAAACAAAAATATAAAGAAAAAATCTAAATTGAATATTAAACACACATATAAAGTGTAGGTAAATGAATATAGATACTGTAATACACATCTATTTCTGTTATATTAAACACACATTACTAATTTATTATTACTTTTTGTTTTATGACTACCGTCTATTTTTGTTTTATTATGTCACCTAAAACAGGCCTAGTTAAATGCTTAGGCCCAAATTAAAAATTGAAAGCAAGTGCTGCAAAAGCAATAGAAGTTTTGTTCATAGCTTGTATTGTCCAACCCATGAGGCCCAGTTTCACAAGGCCCAGTCTCAGAAGGTCAACTTTTCCTGAGTCTAAAGCTAGATCCGCTTGAAGCTGTTTGGACAATAATCTTAATTGCAGGGAATTACCTTTTACTTCATTTTTTTTACAAAATCTTGAATTTTGATTTCAGGGTATATAAAACCTTTTATTTATTTATTTTTGAAAGATGATTTATAAATCACTTTTAGAATTAAACTTTTAAAAAATAGTAAATATATTTTAAGATTATTTTTTATAAGTAATTTATGAATATATTTTGAAAATATTTAATATATTCCAAAATAAAATGTATAAAAATAATGTTTAAAAATAATAAAATAACTAAAAATATACAATATGATCTAGTGGCTCGAAGAAAATTATCATGTTGCTAACCTACTATTAAACTATTAACTTTTTTCAAAAAAGAAACAAGATCACTTTCATTTCAATTGTTTTTTTTTATTCTATTTATTTTAATCCTTATCCTTTTTCATACATCTTTCAAATTCTGAAAGAACTACATAACATCATAATACATTATTTGTCTTCCACATGTTTTATACTTACCAATAATTTCTTTCATTAACATTGACACCTTCTTGTAATAACTCTTAAGTCAATTAAACTTATTTATTTATTATAAAATTGCTAAAGACATGGTCTTTAAGAGTAATACACAAAATAAAACCATAAAAATAGAACAAGCCTTTAATATTGTACCACTATTAAAATTATTGATAAAAAAAAAAAATAACACTTAGTCTATACAAAGACAAAATAATTCAATCACGTTTATAACTCATTTGTTGTAACGTTACTAATGATAGAAATAAGTCTTAAAATAGGATTTTTTTTTTTAAAAAAATTTACATTGAAGAACTAACTTTATATAAAATTAGATAACTTTAAAATAAGAATATTCACTTTGACATAGAAGAACAAAATACCTAAATCACATTTATAATTCATTTGTTGTAACGTTATCAATAAAATAGGATTAATTTTCTCAATAAAATTTGACATAGAAGAACTAATTTTATATAAAATTAGATAACTTTAGAATAGGAATATTCACTTTGTACAAAATTTAATTATCAAACTTATTTGGTGACAAATCTATTGACCCACACTAGTTGTAACTCCTAATTTCAATAGAACCTTATTTATGACAAAATAATTAAAGACTCTTTCATTCAAAGTAACTATTATAACAAAAGTTTAGTTGTCATGATGACTCGTTCATAATAAGTAAAATTCAAACAACCAATAAAAAATTATTACTCTTTGTTTTATTTTTTCAACACTTTAACAAAGTTTTATAATATCACTTTTTTTTCCTTGAACATTTTACATAAATCATAATTATTTTTAATGTTCTCTCTCTTGTTTTTAATATTTTTATTTTATTTTTTGTCTTTCAAAACTTGAAAGAATAATAAAACATAGTATCATAATACAATTTTTTCCTTTCATGTCTCTTACAATGACACAATTTTATATATTAGTGGAACATATACACTAACTAACTGTAATGCCTTAAATTTAATTTTAAATAAATACTACTTTTTAAATTTGGAATAATAAAAGTTTCCTGAAATATTTTAAAATAGGAAAAAAGTTACAAGTTTATATCAAATAATTGCTACAGGACTATTTCAAATACAACAATCTCAAATTAACATTTTAAGCACTATGGCAGTTTTATCCAACCCTTCACTGAATCCAATACTGATCGTCTTGATTACCTAAAAAATGAATATAAGGATAAGTACTCTACACTACCAAACACACAAACAAGCATAGAGTCTCACCTTGCACATAATTCACATTATTTCTAATACACTTCACATAATATAATCACAGACAACATTATTACGCATATCATTTTCATTCATAATCAATACACTCATGGCACCAAAACATTCATACACATGCGCATTCACTGCACGTAACCACGCTCACTGTGGCACTGTGATCACAGATTTTTACCATTAATGGTCGTCGGTTACTCCCGTCTCACGGATACCACGTGAGCAGTCACGGGTCGCTTAGCAAAGGTAGTGATGAGAGGTCTAGTCAAGAGGAGAATGTGTGGCCCGTGGTGCACTCACAATCACTATTGGTGTCACCGCCACTCTCTTTTCTCCAAGGTATTTCTACCGTCCTCATCTTCCACACCTCTAGTGTATCTCTGAATCATACACAGCATCATTACAACAACATTTAACACGCCTCTTTCACACACATTTCAGTCACACACATAATATTTATGCTTGCACACGACACACAGCCCACATTCATTCGTATTACACAGTACTCAGGCCTACATTCAAATCATATTATACGGCACATAGGCCTATTTTCATTTACAACACCCGGCACATATATCCCTATTCCGTTACGCTACATTTTCCAGATTTACCTACATTCATCATGCCATCCATACCTATTTCCAACTACTTATATTATTCAATCATCAATCAAAGATATAATCACACACACTTCAATCAAGAGTATGTCAACCCAATCACAATCAACTCACATTACATCCAAACACACAATAACTTCCATAAATACACTCATTCTTTACTCTCTATCTCAGTCACCTTACAAAATCATAGCAAATAAATAGATTTTCAAGTAAAATGAGATAGGATAGAATTTTCCTTACCTCGAATGAAGACCCAAACACAAATTGACCCAAGGAAGTGCTCCCACACGGATTTTGTCCTGAATACATGGAAGAATTTCATGAGAACCCAGGAAAATCATGAAAACAAGAAAGGGGAGTGAAAAACCAAAACCATAACCATTAAAACTCACCTCCAAGTGTTTCCAACACGAATCCAACCTTCAATCTAGCTTCCGAACGGCTTTGGAGGCAATTTAATCGGTGGAATAGGATTGTGGGTCGAGAGAATCAAAGAAATTTCTAAGAGAAGTTGAGAAATAACCTTTCTCAAACCCTAATCCCCTTTTAATCCTCTCTGATCGCGACACTCTCGTTATATTGGATCTCGCTGCAGCGACACTCTCTCTTGCTATAGCGAAAAACTCAAACAAAACTGTATTTTGGTTTCTGCAGAATTTCGCTACAACGAAACCATCTTGTTGTAGTGAGACTGCACATCAAACTGTTGCTTTGTGATTACAGCAAGACACTCTAGCTACAGCGGCAAAATGACGGTTTCATGCCTTCCTCTCAGAACTCTTTCACTATAGCGAGACATCTCTTGCCGCAGCGAGACTACTTTCAGTCTAATCTCAATCATCCAATCATCTACAATTATAAATACACTAAACAAAAAAATCAATGCAAATAATTATATTAATAATAAACTATATTACAAAATTCAGGATGTTAAACTAATAATAATTAAAATAAACTTATTTATTTATGAATAAATTGCTTAGTTAGGATTTTTTTTTAAGTAATAAACAAGACACAACAATAAAAGTTATCACAAGTCATTAATGTTGTTGAATAGTTTAAACTATTAATTAAAATAACTATTAATCTAAGAAAAATAATCTCTCTAGTGCATTTAAGGTTTATTATTTTGTAGCATAATTAATGCATGCAAATAATCATTCATTAAAAAGTATATTTTCTTTTAATAAAAATTATGTATTAAATGTTGTTTCCTAATTTTGTGTAAGTAAAATTTAACACGAGCATTAATTTTATATAAAATTGCACAATAAATAAGTAATATTTAAATATTTAATATTTTTTATTATTATAGTTTGACAATGATCTTTACTTATAATATTCAAAATTTGAATTTTATAATCAATGGTTTAAAAAAAGACCAACAGATTTTCAACGCAATTAATTTAAAATTTTAATCTCATAATTTTAATTCAAAATATATCTAGTAATATATTTAAAAAGTAATAAATTATACTTGTAAACATCTCCAACAAACGAATAAATAAAATCACAAAAAATAGGACTCCTAAAGTAAATATTAATAGTTATAACTGTCAATTGAAAAATGTCACTCAAACTAAAAATAAGAGATACCAATGTTTTGTACATTTAGTTTCTCTATACTTTTAGTTACTTTCTAATTATATGTTATTTATAGTATAAAAACATTGTTTATATACATTTTTATAGTGATAATAATAATATTAATAATGTCAATTATTTGTAGATTATTTTGAAAGATCCGTTAATCACAATACAAGTTCTGTGATAATTAATCATTAAATATTAAAAAAAGCTAAAAAAATTCATTTATTCCTCCACTAATCTAGTTATTTGTTTGGGTTGGATGTTTTCCATTGCAAAAAAAAATATTAGTTTTTTTAATAATAAAAATTTCATAATTTTTTATTGAGAAAAATATTTTAACCATATAATTTTTTTTTAAAAAAAGTCCTGATGGACTTGTGTTAAATTCTTATTGAGTGATAAATAATAAATGTTATAAACTATAATTAAAAAAATGTATTTAACTTTTTGTTAAAGTTATATGTAATATCACATTACTTATTCAGTTTTATTAGTTATACACTAAATGAATCTTTAAATATTTTTTATTTATTATTTTAGTATTTTCTTAGTTCAAATATTTATTTACTCTTCTGAAAAGTTTGTTGCTAAATTAAATTTTTAAAATCATCATTGTAACACATTATCTTTGAGAAATATTTAAATGGTTACATCTTACATTTTAAAAGATTAATTTAGTGTTTTTTATATCATTAAAAGGCTAATTTAATGATAATTTAAGCAGTAAATAATATAAAAATATTTTTTAAAAAAATTACATATAATAATTATATATAGAGAGACTAATTATTTAGTAAATTAATGAAATAATACATGTAGAGGAATGCTATCTTTAGCATCCTATTAATTATTAATTAAAATTTATTAAAAATTATAAAAGTATAACATACTTTTTTATAGCTTTTAATAAATTTATAAATTAGTATGAATTATAACTTTTCATATTTATTTTTGTAACAAAATTATGATAAATATTAATTAATGCATAAACTACATAAAAAATAATAAAAAGTTATATTTTTATTTTCTTATCATATATTTTTAATTATTATAAAAATAATAAAATTATAAATTTTAATAAAAAAGTTTAACACAATTTTTATTATTGAATAAAATACATATGAGACTCAATGTGATTCATTAAGTTCTATTTCCAATCCGCCTAATAATAATTTTACCTAATAAAAATCATGTTGACATGAATTAATGTGTTATAAATTTTATTAATTTGCATTAAGTATTTTATAATTACATGTATTTGAATACATAATTTAAAATTTTATTTTAAAAAAAATTTAATAAATAAAAGAAAAAATTAAAATATATTTTAATATTATTTGACTAATTTCAACCTTTAATATAGTAAAGAAAAATTATTATTATTATTATTATTATTATTATAAAGACACTCTATATTCATAAAATACTCAATTTATCTCATTTTCTTTTTACTTAAACATAATTTGTATACATTAATATATTAAAAAAATATTATTTTAGTGATAATAAATTTTTTAAAATAAAATAAAAAAGAAATTACTTGCTTCTTATCTATTTGATTCCTCATTTTTAAAGTTGAATGGATGCCACTTGTAACAAACTTTTGATAAAATACAAAAATATTTTACTCTCATAACTTGAATCATAAATCTTGCTAACTCCCTTCTATACTATATAATAATTGCCTTTCCCCCATCTCAATTCTCACACACACCTTTCATTTCTCACCTTTAGCAATGGATGAACATGGCGTCAAAATTTCCTTTTCTCCCAACTCTGATTCCTCCATGAAACACACCCCTCATACCACCATTCACTCTTCCTCTCACCAACAACAACCACCTTCTACCATTGACCCACGACAACCGGTAACTCCACCATCAAAGAGGTCACGTGGAAGGCCTTTAGGCTCTAAGAACAAGCCAAAATTTCCCCTTATGTTCAACCAAGACACTGACCAAGAGATGAAACCTATCATCATTGAGGTTCCTATAGGCTTTGATGTGGTTGGTGCTGTGATCCAATATGCCCAGCGCCACCAAGTAAACATCACAGTGTTAAGTGCTTCAGGAATTGTTTCCAATGTTACTCTTTGTCATTCTTTCTCAAATACTCCTGCTTTTACTCTTCATGGACCTTTCACTTTGATGTCCCTCACTGGCACCTACATGAATAATACCTCTATTGTTGATTCTTCATCTTCATCATCTTCTTCAGATCCTAACCCTCTTTGTTCTTTTAGGATTTCACTTTCAGAGAGTTCAGGTCAAAACTTTATTGGGATTGTTGGGGGCAAGGTTGTGGCTGCCAATGAAGTTATTGTTGTGGCTACTATTTTCAAGAATCCTGAAATTCACAAGGCCAAGGTTACTAACAACAGTGATGAAGGGAATAACAGTAACAATAACTCTAATGCTGATAATCAAGGTGGCCATGAGAACTTGTTTGGGTTCGATGTTGCAAATTATTGAAGATCTTCAAATGTGTCATCTTGTACCCTATTTTTATTTTTTTTTAATATTATTTGTCAATTAACTTTACCAAAATTATAGGAGTATTATCAATTTGCCAACCATTATAATTTACTGTATGTTAAAATATTGAAATTATTTCTAATAAAAAAATTTATAAAATTCACCTTTTTATTAGTTTTTTAAATTTTGTAGAAAAATTATTGTAATTATTAATTTTTTTAATTTTCCTTGATTTTAAAATCTTTTATATGTCATTTTTTAAGAGAAATATATGTTATGAGTTTAAGAAAAGACAAAAATATTCAATAATGGTATATTAACTCTATTTTTTTTATTGTGAAACAAGTTTAATTGTTTCTAAATGTATAGTAATTTCTTCATTCTTATTGATAGTTTGGATGATAGTGATAGTGAAAAGTGTGGCCCTCCTCCCCTTCTCTCTCTTTATTTAAAAAGAAAGTTTAATTTATTTCACTATTAAACTTTCATAACTTATTATTTTACGACACTTATTTTTTTTTTATTGATCCCTTAGAAAAAGGCATACTTTATGATCTCCTAAATTGAACATAAAATCAAATGAAAGAGAAAGAAGTTGAAGTACATTTTGATAACAAGAAAGGGGTGATTAAACTATTCTACTTCATCTAATTCAAATTATTTTTACTATTTAACTATGTAGAATCTATGATAAATGTTTTTGTTTTCTATTTTACTTTCCTTTTTTCTTGTATTTATAGACCATTTTATCCTTTTAGTTTTGAAACAAAAAATTACAAAATATTTCTTTCTCTTTATTCTTATTTTTTTAATTAATACTTTAATTACTTATTTATTATGGACCAAACTCTTATGTAGTCAAAATAAAATATATTTATTGAATTCATGACATGTCACACCACAAACCATTAAATATTATACTACAATTTTCATTATATAATGATTTTGACTCTAATAAATTTAGGCACACTTAGCATCTATCAACCTTTTGCCTCATACCTTAATTGATATAATTAGATGCATAGGTGCTACACATTAATTTATTTGCATTGTAGATGTGCTAAAATTAAATAAAAAAGTTGTCTTTAATGATATAAAATTTTGTATATATTAAAAATATTTATAATAAATTTTAAATTTATTAATTATACTAGATTTGTAGCAAAAAAAAATTAACATTTATGTTGCAATGCCACATTGTCTCAACTTTTAAGTGTTTTAAATTTTTTTACTATAATTAACGACTAAATATTTTTTATTAAGAGCCAACAACATTAGTAAAGTATACATTTTTCTATTATTACACAATAATAGATTCATTCTTTCTAAGCATTTCAATTATATATGAATTACTATCTAAAAATTTTATTATAAACTTAAATATATTGACTTTATTTTTATTATTCTTATTCTTATTTTGCTTGTCTTTAGTGTCCACAAAAATATAGCATCAGACATCTTTAAATTCAATAAGATTTATTAAATTTATCACAAGTTAATTCAAAAATCAAAAGATGACAAGAAAAATAGTTAAAATAAAGTTTAAATTTTTTTCAAACAAGTATTGATATTTAATCATGATTCTCATACATAAGCAAAAGAAAATTTATTTTAAACAAATCATACTATTATAACTATATATTGAAGTATAAAATAAGGGTTTATTAACACTGAGAAGAACAAAAATTAAAATGAAAAAAGAATTAGAAAGATAGAGTTTGAGTCACTCCACCACTTTAAACAAACTACAATCTTATTTATTTTTTCCTTTCTTTTCTCTCTCAATTATATTTTGTTCTTCTCTAATGTATTTATGAAGCTACAACACAACAAAACACACACATGGAATTCTTTTATTTTTAAACAAGATAATAAATATAAAAATAACAATAATATTAGTAGATAATATCATACTACGTTATACAACAAACCATTTGATCCACAAGGTCTCAAGTTACTATGTCGTAATTATTAAGTCAAACATTTTTTTAAATAAATTTTAGGTATTGCAAATAATTTCATTCAAAATTAAATCATTAATGGCCATATACGATACAATATTTTTAACATTGAAAACTTAAAGAAATTAACTTGTAAACCCAATATTTTATTTCTAATTCACAAATCTAAAAGATAGTATCAAAATTCTAATAATACTTCTTACCTATTTATGCATTCAATTTAATTATAAAAAATATTTAATTACAAAATATAGGTGAGATAAGTTGGTTTTAATCCAAATGGATATATGCATTATGCAAAAACCACAATTAATTTTTTCATTAAGTATAACATTGATAATGAAATCCTAATAGCCAACAAAATTTGTTAATTATGTGGCAAAATTTAAAGAGTTGATAAAAAAAAAATAGTAAAGACATAGACAATTACTCAATAACACTAAAGACTTATTTATATATTTAGTATTTCTTCTAGAGACTCCACAATTTTACCTACCAACCCTTTTTTCCCCACTACTACATATACTACTTTTAGCAACATTTAAGAGGCTACATTTAATAAAATGTTGTTAATACTTTTAAAGAAGTAGGTTTAGCAACAGTTGTCGATAAAAATGTTACTTTATATTAAGATTTTAAAAATTTTCAATAGATTTTATTTTTTTAATCCAAATTTTTCAAAATTTTTTCACATTTCCCCAAATACACTCTATTTATCTTTTTTCTTGAGCTTAAAATTTGCATTTTTTCGCATAACAATTTCAATTCCAAATATATTCTCTCAAGTTCAGATTTGAGTTCTCGTTGACACTCTTCTCTAGTGCAATCGAAAGCCAATTTTGATGCAAAATCCTTCAATAAATCCGTACTTGAGTTTTATCTCTTTTAAATTTTCTTCTCTTTGCAATCAAACTTTGTTACTTGTTTTAAAGATTATTCCTAGTCTGTCTTTTGTATTCCATGGGTTTTGAGATCTATCTCGTGCCATTTAGCATTCAATGTTTTGTGTTATGTGTTTTTTGTTTTGTTGTGTTTATTGATTGTTTTGATTTATTTTTTTTTCACTTCATTGCGATGCTACATACAAGTTAAAAAACAATCCAAGAGTATTTTCATGACATGAACTAGTTCGACTTTCTTTATTTGTATTTCTGTAGTTCTTGTATTTGTATGTGTATGTTTGTTTATTAATTTTGGAGAACATCTAGGCATTGGAATCCTTTTATGAGTAATTTGATCCATATTTTATAAACATTAGAACAAAGGCTCATGAAGTGTTGTAAAGAGAAGATGATCTAAATGAAATTGTTCACGTGTTTTTAATTGGTTCTTTCATCGTGAATATAGATTAATGAAATATTATCACATGTACAACGAGGAATCAAAATTCATTCAGGATTTCTATGCTTTTTTTTTTTATATATGTAAATAGTAAATTTAGTTGAATTATTATAGTATGTAAGTAATAATGCCTTAGCTGAATCAAACAAAATCACCTTAGACACTATAAACATATTAAATAGTAAATTTATATTTAAAAAAATATATTTATCATATTACAATTATAAAAACACATTAAATTTTTATTTTTATTTTTTTCTTTATGCCTTAAAATGAGATAATTAAATCTAGTTACGTGCATGTCATAAAGATAAATTGTATTATAGTTGTAAAGCTTCATTTTTAAATTGTATTTCATTGGAAGCCACTAAAATCAACCACCGAAGTTTCATTTTCAGATGGTTATAATATAAAAAAGTTGACCACCCATTGTTTCACTTGAACAATGAAAAATTCTTATTAAATTTTGGAATCTAACATTGCTAAAGTAATATAATTATTTCATTTTTAACATGATTATTTTTTTTTATATTTCTATTATAATATTACCTCTACTTACATGGTAACATCTATTTTGAAGGAACGTAGTAGAAAGAACAAAACAAGTAGAACCAAGTTTACAATTATAAACACCACAAGTTTAAAAAATTTTGCAAAATTATGTGAAGAGGTAAGAAAATATAATTTATTTTCTTAAGTTTAATGATTTATTTAGTTGAACCAATTTTATATTTTTGTATAATGATTTTTTCATGTTGAAATGTTTATTATGACCTACAATCCTATGAATAAAAATCAGTAAAAGTGTGGTATAAGCATTTCTATCATTACTTCTAACTTCTATACTTTTATAATTTTTTAAGTTTGCTAATGTAATTTTAAATTTTAATTTTTCAGGCTGAGTTTGAAGATGCAATAACTTTTTACGTCCACATGCATTAGAGCAAAGCTCGGCCTAAGATGATGTATTTTCAGAAGTCTTAGAAAAAGATTGACATAGTTATGTGTGCATCTATGAAAAAGGAGTTATACCTTCAAATTTATGAGAAATCGAGTCTCGTGTTGAATTTCAAAAACTAATTGATGAAGTTAAAAAGAAATGCTCAAGTTAAGATGGTATGCAAGAGGAAATGCAAGTAAAATTAAAAGAGCAAGTGTAAGCTATCAAAAGTGAATTGTTAGGTGATATGAAAGTTATTCTGAAATAATTGCAAAAGTGCTTTTTTAAATATAGTGATTCTAGATTTAGGTAACATTTTAAATATCAAAGAAAAGGAAGCTAAAGTAGTTAGAGCAAAACAAGTATTACACTAAAAATTTGTATTTGTAATATTAATTTTTTATATATTTTTTTACTTATAAATTATATTTATAATATTATTTATCCCATACTAATGGTGTTAACACTAAGGTTATACTATATTTGAAAGTAAAAAAAGAAAAAAAAAATTCATAAAAACCAATACGAGAAAGTTAAGTAATATTAATTTTCATTGTGTTGAGTTTTTTTTTTATTGCTTATTTCTTAACTTATGTAAAAGTGTATTTTTTTTCCTTATTTAAAAATTTAAACTATGGAAAATCTTGTTAAAGTGAAAAAGATAAGAAAGAAGTGAAATTCACTTTATTATAATGTCTTTGAACTATTTTTGAATATTTAATATTGATTATATTAATTTTTATTTTAAAATTTCATAGAAAATTAAATGAAGTAAATGTTAAAGGAATTACAATTGAGAAGGATCTTAATAAGAACAACATCCAACCATTATCTTTTGCCTTTTTTTTTAAAAAAAAATCTTCTTTCTCTTAAATAACTTCATTTTTTATATATTATTTTAATTATTATTCTAGAAAAATAATTTTAAAAATATATAAAAAAACAAATATTGATTCAGAGAACCTTCAAAAGCTACATAAATTTATTAAATTAATATAAAATTTTTGTTTTATTTAGTCTTTTATTAATTAAAATTTATATTGAAAATTATAGGTTAATAAAATAGCTATTAAAACATGGAAGTCTATGAGTAATGAAGTAAGTTCAATCCTTATTTTCATTTGAGTAATAATAATACTTTTGATTTGTCTCATTCAATTGGACTTTCATAAGTATTAATTTAATGATATCCTTTGTTGATATGTAGTGAGTAATGCCTCGTTATATTGAAAATAATCTTAATGAATGATACTTTTGTGCAATAAATTTAACAAGATCATTTAAAAAATAATTTTACACGTGTTATTATGGTTTGTCTAGCACCTTCTGATGATAAGAGTAACATGATGGATTAAAGATTATAGACTAACTATACATAAGAGTAACATGATCGATTTATGAAGTAAGAAGTGATCATATGAAAACTTTCATGCACTTGACTAATACAAAATTAATTAAAATTCAGAAACCTCAAAAATTTAATCAAAACATATTACAATTTCCTAAAATTGATTCACACACTTCAAATAAATAATGATGAATCAATTACCTTTCAATTGAAATTAGAATGAATACTTTCAGTTCACAAAATGAAATAAATTAGATAGGATAAGAGAAAACCTGAATTGACAACAAATATTGTAAATTGATTCTTAAAAGTGTTATGCTTCCTTAATTCTTGAATTAGATTATGAAAACTACTCTTCCATAGGTAGAAGAGCACAAAATTCAAAGTTTTCGAGAATAGGATAAAAGATACAGAAAAAAAAGAAGAAAATTCAAATTGAATCTAAATATGTCCAAGAAAATAAAAATCCTTTCTATGTTCTCCCTCTCTCCTTTTAATTGGTTCTAAATTTTAAAATAGAAGATAATAAAAATCCTAATCCTAATGATAGGTAATCTTATATAAAATTTAAAAACAAGATTACACCAAGCATGAAATTTGAAAAATGGCACAATCTAATGAAAGAAATATTCTAAATGGTAACCACCTAATTTTCTAGAACAAAATTGTAACTTACTCTTTTATTTCAAACTAAAATTTGTGTTCTTTTGATTTCATGATCAGAATATAAATTAAAAGCTTGGATGTTAACTTTCAAATGTCACTAGAACGAGTCTAATTGTATATTTATGAACTGAGATATAGCTTAAATACTGCACATTAGTTGTCAAGATCCACATTTGTCTCTTTTCTCTTCCAGTTTTGACCCAATTCTACCTCCAAAAGTTAGGATTCAACCTCTAATTTCTTTATAAGAGTTGTAAGCTCATATTTTAACTTCCTTACAAAAGAAGAATCACATTAAAACGAGATTTATAGTCTAATTTATAACTCAAATACTGAACAATATCAAAATATGTAATTTGAATTAAAGCCTAATCAAGACTGAAAAAGCAAAAATGGTCCAAATCAATTCTCTTATGCACAAAATAAGGTTAATATACTAAATATGAAAAATATATATACACATAAAATTTCAAGTGCACTTATTTATTACAATAATATTAACTATTCATTTTAGTGAACAAGCTCAAAAGGCAAACTTTATCTATCTACACTATTGGTGTTATTCTATAAAAAAAAACTTATGTAAAAACAAATACCCTATATAAAAAAGGACTTATGAAAAAGCATTAGAACCTTTTTCATTAAAAGTAATAGTCGTAGTAAAGTTTTAATAGTCACCAAAGTTATTAGAAACTATTTTATTAAAAGTAATAATTGTACTTAAGCTTTGATAATCACATGACGTTATTAATGTTATAGCAAAATTTAAACCATTAATAAAAGTAAGTAATACTCAATGTGTACTATTTCTAATGATAGAAAGCAAATGATAGAAATTATATTAATTTAAAATTGTAACGATAAAAAGCTCATCATCTTTTATTAGCATTGAGATTTAGATCTAATTGAGGAATTGAACATTAATAACATTCTATATTTAATCTCCTACAAATCAACAAAACCATAAAAAAAGCAAATGGCTTCATTAACCGTTTTGTGTACTATTAATAATTATTAATTGCTCCTAAAATCACATCTAAAGTTAGATAAAAGAAAAAAATAAATGGATGTTACATTTCTTTCATGATTGGTTATACATTTGTTTATGTTTTAATTATTTCTAACTTGTAATCCTATATAAAAATATTTTTTTTTAAGTAGAGACACCACTTAAATTTTTTTAATGATATTTCTTTTGCTAATTAAAAAAATTATTAATTATTATTAAATTCTTTGTTATTGATGTAAAAAAGAATCACTAATTAACGTTATTTAAAAAGAAGAAAGTAATTATTTGTTATCATAAAGACTAGATCAATTTTATTGAATTAAGTTTAACTTCAATTATTTCTATTAAGATTAACAATAATGATCCAATCTTATACATCAAATTCATTTCCATTATTTATTCTCAAGAAAGTTAAGGTGTGGATTCAAAAATTGTCAAATACCACTCTCCAAAGAAAAGTCATCTTATTTTTCATATCTAGAACCATTCCTTTCATTCAAGCCTATTATAAACATTTGATGGTAAGAAATAATAGGATGTGGTAGATCCATTGTTGATCACTATGTTTAACAATTACAATTTGATGGTAACATGCGACAATGTTTTTTTACATTGATCTCTAAAAAAATTTAATAAATTTACTATTGTTATATTTTGTTTTAAAATGTTTCAAGCAATATTTGTCAAAAATTAAGTTTTTGCTATGCTTTCTATTATAATTTTTTGTTAGGTATGCTAGACAAATCAAAATACGGTTATTATAATTGAAAATATTTATTTTGTTAGACAAGAAAAGATGATAAGACTTTAATAAAGTAAAATGTCAATTGTTTAAGGTTGTACTCCCAATTCAATACTATGATATATTTCACTATCTATTACGTATATTGTTTTATTAATTTCAAAATCTAGTAATTGCACCAATTCACTTTAAAAGCAAAATCTTTACACTAATGCATACATCTAAATCACAATCATAATGTGGTACTAATATTGGTATTGTAAAAACTTGAAATATTATTGCTTTAGTGCAAGAATGAAATTTGGTTATGTTGAGACTAAAAATTATCTTTGTTTTATTTCTTTGAGCCACAATCATAGAAAGAAAAATAAAAATGATCTAGTTTTGCTTTACACCAAGTCTAGCTTCTAATTCTAACCACTTACAAAATTATATGAAAATGAAAAGCTTTAATTTTAAAGATAATTGCATTTATACTAAATCATCTTGAACACCAAACAACAAACACACAGTGAATCAAGCCTTTTGTCCTTCTTCCTATAACAATCACACAGTGTTGCATGAAATAACTTCTACAATTAACTGGTATAACAATTTAGAAACCCACCCAATTGTTATAAATCCTTAAAATGTCAAGTGAAACAAGATAAGTTTAAAACAAATGGCTCGAAGATTCATTTGCATCACAACACAAAATACATTTGAGGTCACAATTGTTATTTAAAATGTTATTTTAGTTTTGTTGGCAAATTGTTTAGAATTTTTTTCTAAACACAAGTAACTTTTGATGGAACCTTTATGGACAATAATTTCTTAAAAGAGAAAATTATTAGTCACCCTTATTAAGTAAGAATATGTTGAATTATTTTTTTACTTCCATAATTATTTGAGTTGTATAAAGTTTAATAAAATTATGAAATAACTAAAGATTTTTCCAAGTTAAAGAGCCTTCTTATATTTCATTCATTATCTCACTCTCACTTTATTTGTTATTTTATTTTATCATTTCATACACATTCTTATATTTTCAACAAACTCTCATGAATAACATACTCCTTATATATGTTATGAATGTATAAATTTAATTGGATTAACTTTTTTGTGAAATAACTAGAGATTTTATTTTAATAAAAATAATAATTATAATAAAACCCTAATACTCATCCTCAGTCTCTAATACCATAGTAAAATTTAAATTCAAACAATTGATAAAGTTAACAATAATTAAAATATGAACAATCATTCTATTTCTATTAGTTACCATAATCTCACTTGTGTTTTTTTTTTTTATTATTAAACCTTTCATTTAAATTTATCAATGTACTATTTTTCTATGTCTGGTAATAACTCTAATCACAATAAATTTACCACAAAGAAAAAATATAAGTTTTTGAAATCAAACATGCTCTCACTTTCTTATTTTGTTTCTTTTTTTTCACTCTTCTCATTTCACGGGCTTTTTAATCATTGATAATGATGTAAAATTTAATATCACAATCTCTCTCAAATCTTTAACATCTTCTCATGTTAACAATAGATTCTAATTTGGTAAATTAACCTATTTTATAACTAAACAACTGTATGCTTAATAAAACTAAAATTTTATTAGGTATTCTTGTTGGTGTAATAAAATTTAAAAAACTGATAACGTTGTTAGAAAAAGTTTGAGATTTAATTTTTAAGGATAAGATATTATGGAAAAAAATATTATCTATCATTAATTTAAAATTAATTATGTTTTTGAATAATTTAATTCAGATTAGTACCGTAAAAATCATTTTCTTAATTTATACATCTCTTTATTTTTTAAAACTAAACTCCTGCTTAGACTGTTCCTTATACTGTTCATTGGTGCTTTGAATGATCCATGCTAAGTAAAAAGGATCTTTTATTACTGTTTAAAAAAGCACAGCAAGAATTGTTATTTCATTTGTTGCTGTAAGATGTAAACTGTGAGTATTTTAAAAAAAATAGATATATTTTATTTTATTAAGTGGTTTTTTCTACACTGTGTATTGTTTTTAAATTTAATATTAAATGTAATTTTTATAATTTTATCTAAAATAGCAGAACACATATTATTAATAATTATAATATTTACATTTTTTAAAATGTATTAAATTTAAAATTTTCATATAATATTCTTTAATTCAGTATTTAAAAAAATAATTTAATTTAATGATACATGACCGTGAAATGTTCATAAAATGACTAAAAGTAATTATTTGTAGATTATTTTGAATAAAAATCCAATCAAAGATTACCACATAGATATAGTTTAATTGTTAAGCTTAGCAATGTGAGAAAGTAATAAAAGCTTATATATTACAAATTAAAATTATAATAATGATGATCATTGTCACAAATTATATCAATAGGAAACCTTGAGTTTGAAATAAATATTATATATATAATCGTAAATAGGCGAATGTGCACGATTTCATGCTATTGAATATAAGAGATATATTAGCAGTGAAAGAGAAAAAAAAAGGATTAAATTGCATTTTCAAGTCTTTATAATTTATTTTACATGCAATTTTTTTAATATTAATCACTCTCTTTTTAAAAATTATTTAAATTCAATTTTTATTTCAAAATTACTTAATATTTAATAAAAGTATAATAATGGTTTGTAGAGCTTTAAAAAAACAAAACTGTTCAGCCCATTGAGAATAGCCTATTACAAAAATAAAAGAATTTTGCAGGCCTCAAAAGGTGTAAATTTAATTTAAGCTTTTAAAATTATATCTAAAAGGAATAAATGTTGATTTTTTTTTTTGTGAGTCTTTGCATTAGACTTAAACAAATCATACTAAAAAAAATTTAAATTTAATTTAAACTTAATATTTAAATTTATCATTTTTATTAGACGAGTTTAAGCTCTCCCAATTAGGCAGGACTATTTTATTAGTTCTAATGATGTAAAACATTATTAATTTATAAAAATTAATATAAAATAATAAATTGAATGTATCAAATATAATTTTATTTTATTTTTATATAATTAATTCATATAATTTTTTTCTATACAACATAATAAATATTGTATATTCTTATTTTATTACTATATATCTGATTATGACATAATTTCCATATTAGATACATTTTCTCTTCAATTTTTAATAAATAATTATTCACATAAATCAGGAAAAACTATAAAAATAATTTTTTATAAATGGAAACAGAACTCATTTATTTTGTTGTTATTTTTTCATTATATTTAGTTTTATATGAATTTAATTTTCATACGTCATCAGTGTAAATTTTTTTTACTGAGAAATAATTAAAATACATAATAAGTTTAATTTTAAATTAATAATTATGTCTAATAAAAACTTTATATTAAATAATAGTGTAAAAAATTATATTCTTGATACATTCTAATTATATTTTTTAATAAGTTTACTAAAAAAATTTAAATAACACATTTTAATTGAATATACTGATAACGTAAAGATTTTTTATATTATTATTTAATAATAAATTATTATATTGATAACATTTATTAAATTTTATAATAATGAATTTAAAAATTCTATTTATAATATATTTTAATAAAATTTATATTGATCATATTTTAAAATTAAATTTTGTTTATTTATGTATTTATTTATTGTTGAATAAAATTCATATGAGAGCCACATGATAAAGTGAGTCTCGTTGAATTCTATTTCTCATTTATTGAGAGTCAAACATGACTTTTTCTGTATTAAAAAATTAAATTAAAAAGAATCAACTTATTAAAAATGTATATTATTAGCATTGATATTGTATAATCACATGACTATTTATGATATAATTTCATATAACATATCTTTCCTCTTAATTAAGGTTGAAAATACATTTTTACATATACAAAAAGAAATTTCAAATAATTACATAACAAACTTCAACCTTTTTGTCCTTTTTTTATTTTTCTTGAAATTTATAATAGACATATAAATAAATAACACATTTTTAAATAATTTTTTATCATTATATAAAATTAATTTGAAATCTAAGTAACAATGTGGGTGACATTGAGTTTTATTTGTTGTTTAATAAGTCTAACACAAATTTCATCAAATAAAAAGTATATCAATAAACAATTATCACTTTTTAAAAAAGTTAAACAACTTGTTTTATTGTTAATTCTGTAATTATGACATAATTTTTATGGTAGATAACTTTCCTATGAATTTTTTAATAAATAATTGTTCACATAAAAGAAAAAAAAGGGTAAAAATAGATTTGTCTAATTTTACTTAGAGAACTCCATTGTTTGATCATTATTTTTTTTAATAATTTTACTATAAAAATTTAAATAGCATATTTTTAATATACTTTATTTCATAACGTATTTTTTTATTATTAAATAAAGTTTATGTGAGACTAACAAGTAACAAACACATCTAAGTGAGCCCACTGAATTCTATTTCTTAGTTATTGAAGCTAAGACAAATTTTATGACAAGAGAAAAAAAAAAAAACACCGACAAATTTTGCATAATATGAAATTGGAAGAAATAATGCATTAAAAAAAATTGCTAGTATTAATCATTTTATTACTACATGCATATGATTTATTTCTATATAATATAGTTTTTTTTTCTTCTTAATTTGTTCATGTAGAATTGTAAATATACATGAAAAAATAGTTTAAAAAATTCTAATAACTTTACTTACCGAATTCAACTATTTTATCCTTATTAATTTATTTTATATTTTTTCTTTATTTTTTTATTAACAGAGCAATACACAAATTATTATTTTTTAATACACATTTTAATACTATATTATATTTTTAAAAAATATTTTTATTATTAAATTTTTTTATGACACTCATCTATTAATATAAGTTAAATTCACTTTTATTTTTCTTCTAATGAATCTAACAAACTTTATTTAATAAAAAATGTGTGACACATGGCACTTGAAAAGAATATTTTTATACTTATTATATTATATTTATATAATAATTTTCATATCAAATAAATTCTCTCATAAATTTCATTAAATTAATTCTTACATAAAAGGGAAAAATGTAGCAATAAATTTCAGCATCATTTGACTAACTCTAACGTTAAATTATATTAAAAAAAGTTCCACCACCTTTTTGGTTAGCATCTTTTTATTGGATTGTATATTTAAAAAACCCCACCTCTTGGTGAACCCTCACACCCTCATTTCATTTTCAGACACGAATCTTCATTGTGTGCACCCTATCCATTCCTATTTCCTCAAGAAAATCCAATACTAAGAAGTGCCACTTCTCCACTATAAATTCTCATCACAAGCAACACATCAACACCAACTTTCTTCTCTATCAACACCAACTATAAATTTTCATACTTAACTTTTTCTTCTTCTTTTTGGTTTTTGAACGAGACTTTCGAGTTTCTGATTGCACCAATGGCTGAACAAGGCGTAGCAATCTCTCTCTCAAATGCCTCTCCAACCTCTGAGTCTTCCTCCTCCGAACACCACGCCCTCCACACCACCGGCGCCTCCTCCCACCACCAGCCATCGTTATCCACCGCCGTCTACCCACTTAACCCAACCCCACAATCCAAGAAGCCACGTGGCAGGCCCCCGGGCTCCAAGAACAAGCCCAAACCCCACATGATGATGGGCCAAGGCGGTGAGCCCGCCATGAAGCCCATCGTCATCGACGTGCCGCAAGGAAGCGACGTCGTGGAGGCGATTACAAACTACGCGCGTCGGCGCCACGTGAACCTGACGATCCTGAGCGCGTCTGGCACAATCGCTAGAGTCACTCTCTGCCACGCTATCTCTCGTGCCCCCGCTTTCACCGTCCATGGACCCTTCAACCTAATGTCTCTCTCCGGCACTTACCTTTACAATTCCCAAAATGCCCCTAGTTCCTCTTCCTTATTCACCATCACTTTCTCCGCCGTTCAGGGCCATGTCTACGGTGGCATCATCGGTGGCAAAGTGGTAGCGCAAACCAACGTCTCTGTCATGGTCACTGCTTTCAAGAACGCTGAGTTCTACAAAGTCCCTGAAGGCTCTGAAGAAAGGGATAACAATGATGACAACAATAACGATAATAATAATGACAATAACAATAATAACAACACTAATATTTCTGATTTTGGTGGAAACGAGAACATGACCGGGTTCAATGTCAATCCCTGGGGGGTCGTTATGTGAACATGAGTTACTGAAGACAACATAAATCTCTCCTAATGTGTTAGGTGTCGTGTTTTTTGTTTTCTTAATTTTTTTGGTTTCTGGGTTTTACTTCAATTGTGTAGTGGAACTGTTAATTAGTCAGTTATTACAGTGTTATGATCACAGGGCTAAAATAATAGTAGGGCTATGTTTCTCTCTTTTGTTGCTTTATAATATAAGTTTGTTGAAAAGATTTATGTCTATTTGTTGTTTATTTAATTTAATTTTCTTTTATTTAATTGATTCCAGTTTTTTCTTTTAACTTAATTATCTTTCATGCGAGAGAAAGAGTTCCATGAATACACAAAGAACTTCAAATCAATGGCGATTTAATGTTTTTTTTTTTTTTTTAATTTCTGGGTGCGTGATGGTTTTTAGAATTGTTGAGGACTTGAAAAGTGTGGCCACTCTTTCTGTGTGTGTGTGTGGTTCCGTTGGATTTGTGTTGTTGTGTGCGGTGCTGCAATGGTAATGTGTGTCAGTGTGGTTTTGGAATTCCATACAATCAATCTCACAGGGTGGGTTTCTTTCTTCTGCTGTTTTCTCGGGAAGTGCCCAATTTATTATCTTCAATGCTGAGAATGGAGACAAATGTAGGAGAAGGTGAAGCAATTCTCTAGTCAATGGAGTTTTCAGGGAACATGCTGTGGGTGATTCTACTAAACCGCTTTGCACAATCCATGTTTTTATCATTCAGTGTGTAGAGATATTTTTTAGTTTAAGGATTTCTTTTCTTTTTTTGTTTCAGTCTACCCTTTCTTTTTTCTTGAATTTAGAATCGTTTCCGTTAAGTGTCATGCATTTCATAAAATCCTTTAATTCTTCATTATTTTATGAATTCTTTTATTCCCTATCGCGAATGTACGCAGATTTTATCACAGTCAAGATAAGGTGCATTTAATGCATTACATAAATCGTTACACATAGTTCATTTTGTGTCAAGATCATTACCACTCAGATTTTGAATATAGCCACGTAGAGCATCTCATCTCAGGTATCAGGCTTGTAAATATCGTCAAGATCATTGACCAAACGATCTTAGTTGATGCATACAAATCTTCTCATTTGGGTTGTTGAGACGTGGATCTGCTGAAATTTAGCAAAAAGGCCTTCCTTAATATGATATTATTAAAGTTTTTATTACGTGGGAAAATCTTAACGATGAATTTTAAAGTTATTACTTTCATTTAGTCGTATGTAGTATTATTAATTAGGGAAGCTAAACTACCATTATGGTGCATGTAATGTTACATTAGCTTAAGCTATAAAATGTTCCGTGTTTCTGAAACCAAAACGAGCGATTGATTGAAACCACATATTCAGAAGCAGCATCGGCAAACCAGGTGGTTTTCTCTATTAAATGACAATAGATTTATCTTTTTAGCATTTAATATAAAATATTTATATTATTATTTAACATTATAATAGTATTTTATAAAGGGTGTTTGACTATATTAATTATTATTTTAATTCTTGAAATAACTGATATATTATATTCGTACAAGCACATAAGGGATACACTCTTTCAAATTTTATTATGATGCATAAAAATTAAACTTGAACTTATAACAAGGCATGATGAAACGTGATGAATCTCTTTGTATGGTTTTAACAATTTTGTGGGAAAAAAAATGTGATGTGAATCTCTTTCATTGCTGTGTTGCTATCATGAACCAAAGTGTCCCTACCGTACGTTGAAGGTGGATGGAGGGGGTGAAGAGTTTGGAAAATAAGTAACTTTTTCATAAATAAGGCGTGAAAGACTCTAGTCCAAAATCCAGTCAAAATGCTCAGCAATTCAGACATGCATACTTGGTCTTAGATGTGACAATCAGAGGAGTCCAAATCTACTGCTCTCATATTTATGATCTTTTCGTCCTCTTTGAACAGCACCTATCAGACAGTGTGTGTGTGTGTGTGTGAGAGAGAGAGAGAGAGAGAAGGTTTTTTTTTTTTTTTTTCATGCACAGGATGAAAGGCTTTTTTGAGTTGAAGGATTGGCTTTATTTAATTTGTTGATACTGATTTTTTAAAAAATAAAGTAAAAAAATTATTAATTCATTATTTTATTATAATGTTGACAAAAAAATTTAATTTAATTACTTGATCATATGTTAAATTTTGGTTTAATAAAGTACAAAGAAAATAAGATAAAGACAAATAAAATTTAAAGTGAATAAAATTAAAAACATTTTTATTTTTAAAAAATTCATTTTTCCTTCAATTAAAAAATACCATCATTATATTTTTTTTCTATTTTATCTTTCATTTTTCTATCTGAACAAAGTTTGAGAGAATTGGTTTGTAAGATCTCTATTCATTTGACAAAAAGAAATTATTATTGTGATGAAAAACTGATGAATGGTACTTTATTTCATGAGATTTGAGGTGGAACCTGAGCTCAAGTGGAGGTGCACGCGAGCTCTGGTAGAAGCAGTGCAAATTTGTAGCGAAATGACTTTCCAAGGCTTCTATGCAAGAGGAAAACTAAAGCTGCATTGACTTCTTTCCACTTACCATTTCAAATTGCTGTTAGCATTGCACACTATCAAGTACTTCACCAGATGGTCAAAGTTCAGATCTTTCCTTATTTTTTAATATTTTATGTACATAATCTACGTAAATAAAATTAATAAATATTCAAACATTGTTACCTTAAATTAAATATTCATTTGAATTTGATGCACTTATTTATAGTATATTAAAATAGTAATATATTGAATGTTTTATATGCGTTTGCTTTTGAAAGAGTTATCATTTTTTGTACAATAAAATAAAATCATATTTAAAGTGTACATATAAATATATTTTATGGGTATCATACACTAAATTAATCCTATTTAGTTGACAAATAAAAAACTATTTTTTCCTTAATTTCAATTCCATTAATCACAATTAAAAATTTATTGTTTTGACCATTCCATTCTCTCTCCCGCAAATGGGATCCCAAAACCATGAGCAAACAAACAGGCTTTTAATAATTGTAACGTAACCTAACGTATTCTTTTGACTGATTTTTCTCGTCAACGTATTTTCAAATTCAGTATTTATTCATTTATTATATATATATATATATATATATATATATATATACATGGGTCTAGAAAAGTGTGATTTTGGCTATTATGGTAAAAATGGTTTTCTTACCAAAAGAAGTTGTTGTTAGTTAATAGAAAGGATTTTAAGAGTTTTAAAAAAGGTCCAAGCATCAAAACCCTTAGGATTCTACTTTACCAAAAAGAAAAGCCTTTATTTAATTAATATTTCATTTGAATACATGAAACGTGACAAACAATGACACGATCCTTTTCACTTTCTTTGTTTGGAGAGAGGGAAAAAAGCAAAAGGGTGAAGGGAAAAAAACATAGAGTGAGTAGAGATTATAACAAGAAGAAAATTGAGAGGTGGGTGTTGGAAACTTGCGAGGTATGTGACTTTTTGATGGGTAGGGGTCAGTGTTTAAAGATGTAGCATTATAGGGGGCCTCCCTCCTATTGAACAGCAACTGAACCACACCGTACACTGCTAAAGCAACACAACAGAAGGCTCTTTTATAGGTTAGACTTTAGGATAACATTCTCCAACGCTTAGGTTATTAGGAGTAATTTTGTACCAAACACTTGGGAGCTGGATGCACCAACGGGAGACAAGACAAAATGTTATTGTACTACAGTGATGATCCAGGGGATTTTCATGTGCTTTGCTTTTGTGTCCAAGAGTTTTTTCTTCCATTCTCTGTGCTCATTGGTTACATTTTTACTTATATATTGAAAATTTTGCTTAATCAATGAATCATGTTGAAATTTTGTGGCTTTAATACCTTACGATGATGTTATTAGAAGAGTTTATTATCTTAAATAATTTTTGTTTAGACCTGACATGATTTTGTAATTAAGATGTTTGTATTAGGTTTAAAACCAATTCATTTTAAAGGGTGTTTAGGAATTAAGTGTATTCGATCATTTGGACTGACTTAACTAATTAACGAGTAAAGGAATTGGGTGTAATTGAATTTCAAAGTAACAAGTTCGATTATCATTTTTGGATTAAACACCAGGTTAACCTTTGTGCAATTAATTTCACTCAATCCAACTTTGTTTCTGCAGGTAGAGGTAGCGTTTCAATTATGTCTCTGAACACAGAAGACGGAGACATTTAGATAATGAAATACAGATATACTAATATTTATTTTTGTGTATTGTATTTAAAAATAAAAATATAACGTATTATATCTTGTATAGTATTTAGATATAAAAATTATGAAGATAATTTATGTAATTTTTAAAATTTATATAATTTAAAAAAATTAAAAAAATTATTTTTATTTTTAAAAGTTTACTTTATGTATCTTTAAAAAAGAGATATTAGTATTTTTTTTAAAAAAAAAATACACTAATATTTTTTGAATGTGTTTCAGTTCATATCTTGCGATGTAGGGCAGCTACTCCTCATTTTGAGTAATGGAAAAGTTCCTGAATCAGTAGAACACTGACGGAAATCAAACGATGATCTACTAGAAATAGTTTGTCACTTTTTGAGGATATCTACGGAAGAAGACTGATTATTATTAGAAGACTGACTGTTATAAAGAACAACATAAGAGATTTTTTTATCAGATTTTGAATCATATTACAAACTGGAATCAAACATCTTTCTTCACATATATACGTGAATTCATTAATATTAACAGAGGTGTTAGCCACGGAAATGTCACTGAAAGTATCTAAAATTATAGGTATAGGTGTTTGAGGCTTAATAAGAGAAGAGAATTCACTTAAGATGTAAAACTTTTGTATTTATATTTCTTCAGCAAGACACTGACTAAATATAATACGTGTGTATTTGTGTTTATGTTTCAGAATCAAACGCTATCATAGATAGATATAACTTTTTTAATTTTGGACATGATTACTCTGTCCAAATCAATCAATTCATAATGGGATTGAGTTGATTGTTAAAAACATAAAAATAAAAATAAAAATTTGACCCAACCCATTATGTTTTAATTAAATTAAGTAAATTTGTTTCATCAAGCTTTACTGGACCTGTGAATATCCCTTCTATATATGAATAGAAAACTTAATTTTCATTCTTTCCGTGTATTTGAATGTTGCATTATTTTTTAGGAAACTTTCACGGGTCACTTTAAACAGGAGTCAATTTGCATGTATATAAATAATTGCTAATTTCAACATTTATATAATAATTTTTTAAATAATAACTTATGTCATAAATTTTAATATTAAATAATAATTTATTTTAATACGTTATACAAAGAAATTTATTAAAAATAACTTACAAAAATTATAAATTATTTTTTATATATTGTTCTCAAGTTTTTCAAATAGACCCTTTTTCTCACCGTTCAATTATTTTCCAACTCAAGATGATCGTTATCCTAGATTGATGTATTAGTAGTCCTTTTGAATGTATAAACTTATAGAAATATCTTTGTAATGATTATAAAAAAGGTTAGATAGGAAAGATTTCTATTTGTTTGAAAAAGATTGTCGTTCTAAGTCAAATGCCTCAATAAAATATTGTATTGCATTATATAGAATTCTTCACCACAACTTTTGTGCTAAACAATCATAATTCTATTGATATATTTGGCTTAGAAAGCAAACCTTTTACTTTATCATATACAGAGAGAGTGAGTTGCTTTACAATATCTCGATAAATTATTAATTAATTTGTATTCGTATGAATTTTTGTTGACTTAATATATTTAAATAATAACAATAATTTTACTGTTAGATAAATGAAATTTAATAAAAAATTCATTTAAACATTGGAGTTACTTCTAGAGATAGACAGATAAACACCAGTAGAAGAGTTTAATCATAACAAAATTTTTCAATGAATGTTAGACTGATAATTATTATTCTAACGTGTTAATGAAGGATTAGTAATTAATTAGTATAAAATTTACCTAAGATATTAGTCGACATAGTTCAAAAATAAATGGCTGAGCTAGTCTTACTTATTGGTAGGTTCATGGTTAGATATGACAAATCTCCTTGATTCAACATCTGATTCATTAAGCATTAATCAAGGAAGCATACCACTACAGGCCAAACCAACATGACTTATTAAAAAATCTAGCAGATTAGAAAGGAAGGATGTAATCCAATCCTAACCAATCAAATTGAAATAGCAAAGACAATTATTAACAGTGGAAAAGTAATATCATAAAGTTCACAAGAAAGAAAATAATACAAACTTAAACATAAATGAAAATCTAACCTTCAGAAAACTTAGAAGATGCTGCCACACTTCACAGTAATATGTTTATTTATTAGCTTCTTAACAATTGCGATTGCAATTGAAGTATTAGCGACGTGAATTTTAATTAATGCAGGGATTCACTGAATATTTTTGAGTTCAAATATTAATGGCTGCTCATATGCCGAAATTTAATTGCACATCATATTTACTGTTTAGATTTTATTTTGATGAAAAATTTTAAGTACTTGTTAGGTACAGTATTTTTAAACTTGAAAGATAATTCAATACTTCTTTAGATTGATAGTCATGATTTTTTAATATCTTAAAAATTAAATAGTATTTATGTTTTTTTAAATAAATCAATAATTTTATTATTTATTAATATAAAATTAATAGTTATAATTATTTTACACGTAAGATAGCATAAATATCTTTTCATTTAGTATAATTTATCAAAATTTTAACATTCTAAAATATATGAAAGTAAGAAAAAAAAGATCCTAAAAGAGTTAAGTATGAAAGGAGGTATAAATAATAAATACAAAAAGTTAAGTATAATAAAAAGATTTTTAAAATTTTTTTAAAAAATAAGATATTTAAAATTTTTTATTTGATATAAAAATTATCTAATAAAAATTCTGTAGTATTTTAAAATTAATTTTTCTTACTATACAAATACATAAATTTTAAGAATTTTAAAATGGCATATCCAAACACAACCTGATTTGAGTTAATAATTCACCTTATAGCTTATTTCAAAACTGTTTTTTATCCTAATGGGATTGTATCATTCCAGCCTTTTTTGTTTTCTTTTATGTTTTCCTCGGGAGCAAAACTTAAGTCATACTTCCATCAATCTATGTAATAGTAGTAGAAGTGAATTGTGTCATGGGCAAACTTGACTTATTTTGAGACATTAGATATTGGAATTGAAGAGTAAGACACTATATTGCTCCCTATGATTCACTAGATTCGGCGTATGTTTGTGTGGTTTAGCTTACCTCTTGCATTAGTATAATTGAATTGTAGTCATTTATTTCATCTAAAAATTTTACGTAAGCTTGAGATAGAAATGCATTTGTCTCCACTACTATAGAGGCTTACGCATCTATGATGGCTTTGATAAGCGTAATTCCATTTTGTAGTCCAATTTCTAGCCAACTCTACTGTTACAAAGGACACGGGGCAACGACGAAACTATGGTAGAAGTTTTATTAGAAATAAATGGGATTCGCATATATTAACAAAAAGGATGGTATGAAAACAACATAGTATGCAATTTAGGAGATAGAAGAGAGGTTAATTTATGGAAAAGATTCTTGGATCGGAGGAGTCGAGTTACTCTTATAATAAATTATTTACAATATCTAAGGACAAAAGAAATAAAGGTTTTGGAAGTCGACAATTGAGTAAATGATCAATGGAATTGAAACCTGACATAAAGAAGACCATTTTTTGAGTGAGAATCAACTATACATTTGGTGGTGGAAGCAAGAATCATTGCAAGATTACAAAGTCAATTCAACTCTCACATTCTTCAACATACAATTTGCATCTAAAGATAAAATTTTCTTCATACTATTTTAGACTAAAATTGTTCCCCCAAAAGTTGCTATGATGTGGTTGGAGACTTTCTCTTGATAGACATTTATTTTTTTTGTTATTATTTCTCTATGTGTGGATGAAATGTTTTGCTTGTTTAAGTTATCAGGTGGTGCTAGTGGATTGCAAATCTCATTTCTTTCCGCACAAATTATGCAGATTGAGGAAGAAACTAAAGCAGGGTTAACTTGCTATATGGTTTGCAAATTTTTTATCTATTTAGTTGCACGAAAACGCTATCATATTCCAAAATCAGCCTCTTGATTTTAACAAAGTTATTGAGCTTATTAAAATTATCCTGGCTTTGGATTAAGTCAAGTTTCTCTGCTTTTATTCAAGACTAATTTACTAATAATCCTATAGTTTGTCTAATTTATTGTAATTGGTTTTTTTTCACCTATTTGTATATGGGTTGGGTTACCCCTTATAACCTTTTTATATTATCTATTTGTAGAAGTCATTGATTGATTCTTAAAGGACTTGAAGTTGTAAACTTTGACGAATTTGTCTCTCTATCTATGTGAAGCATGTGTTTGATTTGGCGTCCATTCTCTAAAGATGTGCGTATTTTCAACACGTCAAATATAGCGTTGAGATTATTAACGTGGATATCAGGGTTCTTGACGCTGATCCAAACATGCTGAAATCTTATATAAAGTATGTTCATTTACCATCTTATTTAATTTCTTTTTGAGTTCAGTAATTATTACCAAATATTTAACATCAATCATTGAGATACATATATCACTACTTATTGGTATCTGATACCCAATTGTGTATATTAGAAGTGAGAGTAACAATAATGGTAGTTACAGAAAGAAATTAATATTTGATTGCAAGCATGCATGGTGTTTTCATTACCAATTTGAAATGACAGTATCTCATCACATATTGTGTTTCGTTGATCGTTGTCAATATTTGATTGCAAGCCAAAGTTCTGTTCCATGCATTTTTCAACGATATAATTCCTTTCCATCATCGAGATTCACCATTTAGACATTTATATAGTTTCATCATTTTCTTAGAAAATATGGTGTCTTCATTACCAGTGCCTTAATCTTTATATTTAAACTTATGAGCATATTTTCTAGAATGCTTATAGCTAACAACTCTCTTGTTTATTTGTCTTCGTATTCATGAAATTATTATTCTAAATATTACATTATCAAATAGCCTTTCAATCATTGTTTAATTCGGAACATTCATCCTGGCTACAGTTGACTCTCTAAACTTCTTTCATCTTTCCTAATGGACTGGAAAAATCGAAACTGAAAAAGGGTGAAGATGCTATAAATGGTTGGGAGTTCAAGTATCTTCAATATGCGAAAACCACGTTATGCAATATTGCGGTTACATATCCAATAAAATTATGAAGACAGCTTGGATTCCATTTGGTTTGGTACAGTTTGGTCACTATGGCTACATAAAAATTGTATTATATTCAAAATTGAAGATCTTAATGTCAAATTAGTGATGGATATGATACAATTTAAGGTCTTGGACATGGCTTAGAGGAAAAATACAGGAGTTTAATTGTTGTTTTTATGAATGGATAAATGAATCTGTTAGCTCCTTCATATGATTAAAAGTTAGAACCTGGTTGAACATGGAAGTATACAATTTTAAGTGGATTTGCATGGGATTCAAAGACAAAACGATGACTTGCTGAACTTGAAGATTGGCAAAAACTAATTCAAATATGTTAAAAAATTTCAACTTCTTGATTTTATATACTTTTATAGTATTTATTTTTAACTTTGTTTAATAAATTATTTGACAGGCTAAATCTAAAGCTAAATAATAAATAACAAAATGGTGATCATGTGTAGGAAAGATAAGACAATTAGAGAGCATGCTGACTGCCTTTAGAAATAAGATGTCACTCTCCATGGAATAAGAGCATTAGAAACTAACGAAATTACATTAGAGAATGTCCAAGAAGACAATGAGTAAGAAATTAATTCTCCTACCGTGCAAGTTGCTCAACAAGAGATAGGGCTAAGAGGTTTAGAAATTCTAAGAATGATATTGAAGCTGAAGGGATAACAGAGGTACTTTTGAAAATTGTCAATGCTTTTAAATATAATAATAAAGCTCTAAGGGAAAGCATACTAGCTTATGAGAGAGCTCAACAAAAACTTCTAATATTTAAAATGAGATTTAGAATCTTTTAGAAGAATTAAAAATTGAGAGTCAAATGTTCAACTATGTATACTTATATCTTTTTTACAATCCTAAAAAGCTTAGAGGACTATTTGGATTTCTGGGAATAAGCAAAAGAATTTACTAATAAAAATGGTGTCTGGTCAAGTTAGTTCCTAAGGCTACTCTATCTCTTTTTTCTTTCTATTTTTGTTTATAACCAAATTTTTATTTCTTTTAAACTTCTTATTTCATTTTGTAAGCCATATTAATATTTAGTTAAAAGTATAATTGGTATACGTTTATTATGTCGTGTAGTTAGCATTGGGAGGAAAAATATATGTATTTCTTTTATGACTTCTTATTCTGAATGTATCCTCTCCTTTTCATGCTTAATTCTTCTTGAGTGTGAAAATATATACTACCTCTGGTTCTTTTTATAAGAAATAAAAAACTAAATTATCAAGACCAAAGAAAGCAATCAAATTAAATATGTTTTCATAAATATAAATTTTTTAAAAATAACCATAATATTAAATAGTATAGTTAGTAATTTGTATATTTAGTGATACTAATAAACAAGAGTACAAAAGAAATTTACTAATTAATGTATCTCAAAACTATCATTTGTTTCTTATAATAAAGACCAAGAAAATGTGTCATTTTTTTCTTATAAAAAATACCGGAAGTGGTACTTAATTTACTTGACAAAGATTGCAGACTTTATTATGATTAATACTTGCAGGTTTTATTATGATTGTGTGAAATACTTCTTAGCACTGATTCTTCTTAGGTTGCTTGCATTGATCAGTGGCATTATAAGAATTTGTAAATCTTGATCTATCATTTATCACCAAATTTTGTGACATTCTCCAAATTTGGAGAATTGTTACTATAACTTTTGAATTGTATCTTAGTTGGTGTGTCTACTTTTGTTGGACATGGAGGCATGAGTGGTTGCATCTGGCACAATGAATATTTTTATTTGACTCTGTTGAGAATTAGTGGAATCATATTAGCATATATTGAGGTGTATTTCAGGATCAAATAATTGATTTAAAGATGACAACAAAACATTGTAAATTTAAATAGCCATAGAAATTATGCTATCCATGTTATGTTTACATCCTTCTTGTCATTTTTCTAATTAATTTTTGTTCATTGTTATATGCTAATAATACTATTCTTATTTTTCAATTTAGTCATCTGATCTCTAGCGTTTTTCTCAGCTAACACTATTTGAATCTTGTGTTCTTAACTTGCTTAGGTATGTATATTCGAGAATGAATATAAATGTCCAATCCTGAAAATAAAACAATGTTGAATAGACATTAAGAATATTTATAGCTTTAAATATTAGTTGTAGCACCAACATTATTTGCTTTGTGATTTATATTTTAAAAATTTATACTTAAAATGCGTTAACAGTATAAATGTGAATATCAAAAACTAGTTATGTTACATAATGTCAACCTGCTTTTATCAATACTTTTCAGTTGTTGTTAATACCTTAAATATAATGGTATAAAATATGATAATATATATATTCATTTATTTTGTTTGCTTAACAAATTTGAATGAATTAAATATAATTTAAAATTTTTTTCTTTTATTTAGTCTATTAAAATATTTTTTTCATATTAATTATTAAATGAATGAAATAAAAAAATAAATAAATATTTTTTAAAAAAGTGTTATGTTAATTTTAAAGAAAGAACAATAAAAAATTTATTTTTAAAAAAATGTTAGTTTTTAGAGTGAGAATTTTTTTAAAAATATATAAAAAAGTATAAATATAAATTTTTAAAATATTAATTTTTAGAAAAAGAAAATATATAATTTGTGTATTTTTTTAAAAAAATTAAAGAAACGAATAGCAATAAATTATTTTTTAAAAAAATATATTAGTTTTTAAAGTGATGTTTTTTTAAAAATTTATAAAAAATAAAAATATTATTTTTTTAAAAATTATTTTTTAAAAAAATAATTAATTTTTATATTTTTAAAAAAATAAAAATAAAAATAAAATGTATAAAAAGTTAACATCTAAATAAAAGAGGGTTTAATCTCCCTTTCCGTTTCTTTTTCTTTCAATTTTTTTTTTCTTTCGTACTCTAAACAAAGTCTAACTATTTATACTTTTTGTAAAATAATAGTATTTTTTGTTTTAAAAAAAACCTACTTAATTTATGTAATTACTTTCAACTAGCCATGCATGAAAAGGATATTCTCCACATGAAATGGGAAGAGAGATATAGAAAGGAAATTTTCTTAACCAACGTGTATTAAAAAAAATAAATGAGATATGAAAAAATAATAAAGTTAATTTTGATATACTCTCAATCAATGTAAAAACTTATACTGTCAATCAAGTAGAAATTACCGTCCATATAATATTTAAAATAGTTATAACAAAAAATAATAATTTCTATTATGTTATAACAATTAAATTATTTTAATTGGTATCAATTTGTAGTTATTCAATTAACAGAACCGAAAAAGAAATCATGAAGAGAGGGAAGGAACACAACGAATGCGCAAGTTATTTAATAGGTTGTTTAAGAAAGGCTGTGAATTGTCTATTTTGCTTGATGTTGAAATTGCTCTTCCCTTCTCTCAGTATATACAAGATCAGGTTCAAATCTTAAAATATAAGAAACGTGGATTTTATATATCAAATTTTTTTAAAATTTTAAAAACATAAATTATTACTTAACTTTTTTTTTTTATGTTTGCTATTATAAAATTTATAATACCTAATTTATTATTTGTCGTACTATCAATTAAAATTTTTAGAAATTACACATCTTTAATTTTATAAAAAAACATTTTTCTGATTAAAATTATAATATTCATTACTTTCATTTATTTATTCAAATTTTACATTGTTCTCAATATTCTCTCACGACTCTTTCTTTAATTAATTAATAAATTTATTTTTAATATTAATGTATCTTATATATATATATATATATATATATATATATATATATTCTTAAATATAATAAAGCATACAATTGTCCGTATTCTTAAAATATCTTCTACAACTTAAAAACAATATTATAAAATTATTTATGTATAATACTTATTTTAAAGATAAAAAAACGTAAGAAATGTAATTTACATACATAGTATGTGGTTAAAAAAATTAAAATTAAAATATACACACATTTCTCAAATATATATATAATTTAAAATGATTTTTAAAAAATTATTATTTAAAATTAATCTATTATGAAAAAAATATTATAAATTAATCTTAATTATTAAAATATGTATTTTTTTTAAATAAAAAATTTATGTTTTTCACATTTCTTAAAGGAATTAAGATTTATTTATTTCTATTTTGTTTTAAATTTTTAAAATTATATTTTGAGATAATTTTAAAAAATTAAAAAATTAAAATAATTTTTTTGTTATTTTCGTTTTCAAAATTATTTTAAAATGAGAAAATAAAAAGACTTGTTTAATAAAAATTTTTTGAAAAAAATTTCAAAAATTAAAAAAATAAAATCTCTTTAGTTTTATTTACTTTTTTATTTAGCTTTTTAAATTATATATATATATAACATTTAATTTTAGTATTTTTTATTTACTTGAATATATTTTTATATTTTAAATAAAATATTGAATTGAAAATTATTCTTATTTATGAAGTAATACTGGGAATTTATACAAATTTTAATAATTTTTAAAAATTAAAAAATATAAATTAATTTTAAGCTAAAAATATTAATTTTAAAATTTAAATAATTTTTAATAAATAAATATAAATAGTATTAATAGGTAATATGATATAAGAAAAAAATAATGAATAACATATTGATATATTAAAATAAGTGAATATGTATATTAAAAATATTTTTAGCTATTCTAAAAAGATAAATAAAAAATTAAAACTAAAACACATCAAAAGTTATTTTTAATTTTTAATTTTAAAATTGAAAATGAAAATTTATTTTAAAAAACCGAGGTTAATAAATAATTTTTATTATTTTTAATTTTAAAAATAAAAATAAATTTATTTTTAAAAACCTAAATTAATAAATTTATTTTTATTTTTAAAAATAGAAAGAAACAAAATGATTTAAAAACTCATTCTTCCGGCTTTCTAGTAGCCCGAATTTTACAAACTCAATATAAGTTGGTCAAATAGTACCTCCACTAAGACCACTATTATATATTGTTTCTTCTCAAGAAATATACATTTCTTAAAAAATATTAATTACACAAATCATAATAATAAAATCATGTTGAATAATAATATCTTTATTAAAAGAATTAGAATATAATTATAAATAATTTAATTAAGATACTAATAAATAAAAATATTAAATTTTCTAAAGTGATAATTGTTTAAAAATGCATTAAAATGCTTTAAAATGACAAATAAAATGAGATGAAAAGCACATCTAAAATAATTTTTGAAATGCTCGTTTTTTATAAAAATTGTCATTAAAACAAATTTTTTTCTTTTAAAATTTAAAAATATAAAAAAAAAAGCTCAAACACAACTTAGTGTTAGTCTTACAAGAATAAAAACTAAACACAATAAAAAAAATGCAATTTCTTTCACGTAAATAGAGCTTGCAAAAAGAAATTCTAAACTAATAAAAAAAGTTAAAAAGAATAACTGCCACGCTTCAGACGACTGAAAAGTCAAACTAGAAATCTAGAAATTATAAGACCTTCACCTGGTAACCGGTGACGGATTGATAGCGTTAGATAAAATTTAATTACATAATTTTAAATATTTTTATATTCTTCTTTAATTAAAACTAAAAATTTAATTTGGTTACCTGTTTTACTGTAAATTATAAAGTAAATTTTAAGTTAAAAATAATATTTAAAATATCTAAAACAGTGTTCCTCAATTTTGTTCAATAGACTGTTAGTTAGCTAGATTCAAAAATTAAAATATACCATTTTATGTTATCGCGTCTTTAAGATAATGTACATTTTAAAGAAAATTGTTAATTATAAAATGTGTTAATTTTCTCTTATTACATATAAGATAATGTATAATTATATTTTACTATTTTTTAATAAATTAATAAATTATTTTTTATAAAAAAAACCAAAAAGAAATATATAACTCTAAATTATGTGAATCGTAATGCAAATATATGAAGCTTAGCTTCAACTACCGAGGACCTTATAATAATGCAGTTACCCAAAATAAACAACCTACTGTGTTGTTCACATCTGATTCGATGGAGTATCTCATTAAATTCCCAATGCGATCACACTTATAATCGTGTCTTATAAATATTTATCAAAATTGTTAAATTTAAGGATAAATGCTACTTATGTGGCTAAGATTGCTGTCGTGGAGTGTCACAAGTCACTGCTGCAGTTACAAACCATAATCTCAAATCTTTTTTTATACGCATCATTTTCAGATCGTTTTAACATTTATTATCTTTTTTTTAATAATATATCACTATAATATTTGTTCTAATTTACTTTTTTATTTCTTTGCTATGACTCTATTTGTTTTAAAAGTTAATAATATTTATTTTTTTACATGTCTTCAATTTTTATTAAAATGACACTAATTAAAAATTATTATTATACATTTTCTAATAATTTTCAATGTATCTTAATATAAATTTTAACATTTTTCTTTTAACTTATTAATTAATATCTTAAGACCCGTAGATTAGTAAAACAGAAACTCTATTAAAACATCTATATATTATTAAAAATAAGTGTAAACTAAACAACCATTATATCATTCATTTATGATAATTTTTTTTCTTCATATCGCTTTAAATTATTGAAAAATCATAATAAAATTCCTCTTTTATATAATAATCAACGCGTAAATATTCTCATAAAGCTCGTAATAGAACACAAAACGGAGATAATATATAAAACTTCTATAACAAAAGGCAAAAGGGAAGTCTTAAAAAGCACAGGTAAAATCCATTATCTTACATTTTATTATTCAAATAAAAAAGAGACTAAAAACTTGAAAGAAACAAAAAAAGGACCCTTAAAAGTAACTACAATACAAACACAAAACGAAGCAGAAAGGGTTATGGATTCACACCGTTTGTTACTCAGCTAGATTTTCCCGGCGGCGGCTTCTTAGCGGCGGTGACCGGAGAAGGGGTAGTGAGAGGGGTTTCTCTCTCTTGGTGGGCGCTGACAGAGATGGAAATGGTGGCACTTGCGGTGGCTCCACCTTGGGTAACTTGTTGGGTCAGGTCAAATGGCTTTGTCAGGTCGTCACCGGCGAGTATCTCCGGCGGTAAGACCTGAGAAGCTTGCCGGCGGTGACGGGACATGTTGGTGTGTCTTTTCTTGTTTATTTGTGTGTGCAGAGAGAGAGAGAAGAAGAAGAAGAAGTGAAATGAAGAAAGAAAGAGAATTTGAAGTGATTTATTATGGAAGTGAGAAAAAGTGGGGTCTGTTCGTTTGGACAACAAAACAATTTAATTACTTACGCGTTTTTTGTATCACTTGACCATTTGTGTCTTAAAAGAAATTTGAATAATTGAAGCTAATATTTTTATTTATGTTGTTACCCATTAGTGTTTTAGAGAAATTAATTGAAATCAAAATTATAAATTTTGTATTAAGTTGTATTACAACTTATACGACATTTTTTAATATTTTTTATTTTTAATAATATTTTAAAGATATTGGTTAGTGTTTGTCTTTGTTTGGATATATTAAAGTCGTGGATCTATATATTAATAATATGTTCTATTATACTAATATTTAGTGTATTAATAATACATATTAACTTTTTATATTAACAAAATTAACTACTTAGGACCTGTATATCTTAACAACAATAGTTAAAGTTTTAAGAATCAAAAAAATTTATTAATACTATCTTCTCATAATTTTTAATATATTCATAATGTAATTTTTAATAAAAATATTTTATAACTTCTTAACTAGTCTTAAAATATATATTAAATAATAACATCTTAAATTGATAATATTCATATGAATATTTAATTTATATTAATAATGACTAATTTAATATCGAATTTTGAGTATATGACAATTATTTGTGGAGAAGATTATTATGATTACAATGGCATTTTAATATTTAAAAACTTAATTTAGTTTATAATAGTATAAATTTTTATGACATAGTTGATCATTTTACTTATGTTATTAACTATATATGCACAATTTAGTTTTCGAGTAACAACAATAGACAGAAAAACTAACTTATTCCTATTTTCAAAAAAATTTATAAGTTTATACTAAGTAACAAGTTTTAGGAACTAAATTAATAAAAAAAAATTAATCCAAACAAGTCTTAGGAACTAAAAGATGTTTTTAAAGTGCCAATTGCTAGTAGTGAAATTAAATAGGATTTTTTTATAGGAGTTAAAATTTTAAGCTAGTATTTAAGAATTAATATTGCTTTGCCTAAATGCATTAAGGGGGCGCGTCTTTGAAATATTAATTGATGAAAAATCATTAAGTCAAATGATATTAATTGACAGTGTAATTTTTATGCACAGTTAGTATAAAATATGAATTTTATATTAATTAATATAAATTTTTTTATTGCATTACAATATATAAATAAATGACAGTGTAAAACAAGATTGTTCTGTGAATATATAACATTTGTTGATATTTTTACAGAATTTTAACATTTATTAATACTATGAAAAAAAATGTTATTTTGCTACAAAAGTTTAATAATGGATCGAGATTATATCTTTTAAGATTTTAGTGCATATTTGATGAGAAATTATTTTTTTCTCAAATATTATTTTAATTTTTTAAAATTTTTTTACCTTGAAATAAACTTAATTAAAGCGTGACATGTTTAGAGCACAAAAACTGATTTATATAATAGTAAAAGTTTACGTTTGCCTAAATATGCATTTATATGTTTTATAATATACTAATAAAATGGCATAAAAAATACACCATATGTTTATATCGTTTATATGTTAAAAAAAGGGGGAAAAAAAAACACCATAAGTTGTGTCCATATGGTAGAAAAATGTTGTTGAAACAACAATTTTTCTACAAAGATTAATGTAAAATTTAAAGTAAAAAAAATTATATAGGAAAATAAAAGATTCAGATATTAATTGTTTAATATTTTAAAAAATAATTGCAAAATTATTTAATAATTTAATTTCCTTTAAATACAGCATAATACATATAGATAGAGAATTAAATTTTTTTTACTCTGTTAATTTTATTTTATTTAGTAAAATTATCAAGAAATAATTAAAAATAAACATTTTAAATTTTTTTCTCTAGAATATATTTAATATTTTAAAATAGAAAAAACATCTTAATGAATGCAATGGTATTAAATACTTAAAAATAGAGTATTGTTGCTTGTAATAATTTTACCTAAATTTAAAAGTGTATTTTATATTTTGCTTAAATCAATAATTATAATTATTTTAATATTTTAAAATTTTAAAAATATTTATATTTTTGAATATAAATCACTAATATCTATTATATATATTTAATAGTGTTAATAATATTAATTAATTTACATAAAAAACATATATTAATAATATTGATTAATTCACATAAAAAACATATAATTTACTCTTGTTAATCTTCAAGTTACGGAAGAAATTTTCATTTTCAAAATTGTATGCTCAAAACACAGTTACCCAAACAATGAAAATTATTGCTGTAGAAAATTCATATTTATTGATGATTTATATTGTTATTATGATATATGCAGTCCTTATTTGTTTTATAATTAGAAAATTTATTTAGGCTTTTTAAAATAAAAATGACCATTTTAAAATAAAATGTAATTGAATTAATTTAAACATACATTACAGTCATTTTTAATATTTTAAAATTAATTTTAGTCAAAATAAGTACATCATTAAATTAATAAATTAAAAGAGAGACTCATATTTTTTTTATTAAATATTAGTCAACAGCTTAGAATATATTAAAGAGTGTATTATTAATAATTTTTATATAATATATATTTCAAGAGCTCAAATTAACGTTATTAACAAAACATTTAGCTAGTGTCTCCCTAAACCCTATAACCACCAAACTTTACCAAAATGTTTGAGCATTCAGTTTCTTCTTTGAGATGTGGACCAGAGTTTAGTTCTTATTAATCAAACGGTCCTCGTCACATTATGTTTGAAAGGTTCATTTTAAATTTTAAATAATTTCAAGTATTTTTAAATTATTTATTATATTTTAATATAATGAGTATTTTCTTCTTAATATAATTTATTATTTTTAATTATTTACAATTAAATTTGAAAAACTTTATTTATATGTTTTTACACAATTTAATTTATTTATATAAAGTAATATTACTGAAGACGAAAATGAGTTGAATTTAATTAAGTTTTATAATATTTTAAGTTTTATTTTAGTCTAATAATTAAAGTTTGAGTTTAATATATGAGCCAACTCTTTAAAGCTTGATTTTATTTTTTAAAACTTTTTACCTGACTTGCAAACTTATTTAAAACTTTATTTTATAATAAAAGCTTTTACATAAAATAATATTAAAAAAATATTTCATATAAAATAAAATTTTTTATCACTAAATAGACTAATAAGCGTAAATTGAAATATAAATTATCAATTCTAAATTTTCAAATAAATAAATTTATAATTTAATTTATTATTATTATTATTGTTATTATTATTGATGAAATATACTGGTTTATTAAGTTTAATATACTTTTAAAAAATTTCTTATTTTTAATTTACGTAGTAAATAATTTTGACTTGCCTTAGACTTGATATCTTTTACTTGACTTGATTTATTTTTACTCATTCTTTATATTAGCAATTTTTTAATTAAATATGTTTTAACTTTTTGTGAATATAATTAAATTAAATTTTTAGATGACGTGTCCACTTGCTATTTTAAAATAGTAACTAACTTACGTTATGTCATTACAAAATAGTAAAATATAAACAATTTTAAAAATTTATAAGTATCGAAATTAAGGAATCCTTTGTTAAGATTTTAAAGTAAGCAAATGCTAATTAGTACCGAATAATGATTAAAAATTGAAAAATATATTTTTAAAAAATTATCAATGTACATATTTTATGATTTTTAATGTATCTTAATATAATTTTTAATATTTTTTTACTTTCAATTTCTAAACTAGTGCTTTCTTCAAACTAAATTTAATCATATCTACGAAAACTAATATATATATATATATATATATATATATATATATATATATATATATATAAAGAATTTCTTAAATAAAATTTTAAGATATTAAATTTTACTTTCATTCAATGCTTAGAATGACCTTCAAATATTTTTTTAATGAAAAGAAAACTCTTCAAAATTTTAAAATTATTTAATAAAATATTTTATATTAAATAAAAATTAAATTATACGTGTATAAATTATATTCACTCTTATACTACTAATAACTTAGTATGAAAATTACTTTTAATTCATCTAACCATTGAATTAAAATTATATATTATCTATATTATTTATGTTAAAATTTTTCAGAATCCAACGTTTATAAAATTCTTATCAAATAAATTTTATTTTTATAAATTTTAAATATATATATATATATGTATATTATGCTAATATATATATATATAAAGATATTCAATAATTTTAAAAAATATATAAAAATTTACTTAATAATATGGATGATTACAAATTTTAATCTATATTAATTTTAAAATTAAATTATTTTAAAAAAATTAATAAATAGTATAAGATTGAATATAACTTACATTGTTACAATTTGATTATTCTTTATTTATATGATTAAAAAAATAAATAGTAATTAAATATTGAAAATGTAGCACTGAATTTGAATTACTTCAATTATTAATAATTAATTTTTTAATACATGATAAATATATATAATAAATAATAAATTTAATTACAAATTGTAATATTTAATATTATAAATATAAAAAATTTATAATTTTAATAAAAAAATTACTATAAACATTTTTTCATTATATACCTTTAAACATGTTACAAAAATAAATTATTAATTATTGTGTTATAAATTAAAAATTCATTATACTTTTTAAATAATTTTACTTATACTTTATAAAGTAAGCATTGAAAATTCAGTATATATATATATATTATTTGAAAATAAAAAATTACTTAATAATTTTTATTTGATAATTAAGAAAATTTGTATGCATCGAAAGTAAATTAATTTAAAATTATCGTACTTAAAAATACATATTTCCGTAATTGTAATACTTTATAAAATAAGTATTAAATAAAAAGTATATTTATTTATTATTTCAAAAATATAGTTAATAATTTTTATTTAATAAATAAAATAATTTACAGATAAAGAAGAGAATTTAAATTATTATAAAAATATTGATGGTAGCATTAAATGTTATGTTTGACTTTTGAAATTTAAATTGGTATTTAATCGACGGTTTATTAGCTAATACTAAAATGGACAGTTCTTCTTCAGTTATTGAGAGGCACAGCTTTTTATATTGTTTTAAGAAAAAATTAACGTATTTTTATAAGAATTAAATTTAGATATACAGAAAGCATAAATTTATATCATTATAGAATGTTATAATAATAAAAATTATAATTTTTATAATAATTAGAATTTAATTTTAGCACACTTTCAATATAAAAATAGAGTGTTGTCAACTACCATTTTAATTGCACCGGTTAAAAAAATAAGAAATATAATTTTCTATTAAAGCTAGGTTAAATTATATTTAAAATTATCAAAAAAGATGTATTAATAATATTTTTAAAAATATTTTTTCTTTAACCGACATTTACCTTAAAAATATAATATAATTTTATTAAGAATATCATCGTAATTTTTATTTTTATTTTAAGACATGTATGCATGCACATCATATCCTATTAATTTGTTAGCACTTGAAATTTTGATAAAACTACATTGTAGAAACTCAAGTTTTAAATGTCAACCAATCTAAAGCATGAAAATAAGAATTAGAAACGGTCGATATTTTTTTATAAAAAAAAGGCAATTTTATAAATATTTTAATAATTTTCTAATGAGTAGGTAAGGATATATAATAAAAAAATTAAAAATGATATTTTTTAAATTATAATATTTAATATTATTGTGTAATTTTCAATGCATTAAATTTTATAATTTTTACCAAAAAATTATAAAACCGATAAATCAATATTCAATTAGTCTTTATTAATATATAGTTTTGAAAAATAACCTATTAGTACAGCATTATAAGTTTATATTAACTATAATAAATTATACTAATATATAATTTTATTAATAAAAATAGTATTATATTAATATATTAAATGTTGGTATAATGTATTATTTATTAAGTTTAAACAGCAAAGAGGTCGTATTTATTTCGCTGTACAAATTACAATGAATAGTACTTTTTCGATTTTTTTTAATAATACAGCTACTTTGAGAAAATTGGGACAACTTGTGTTACCTTTGCACCATACACTGTCATGACTTACGATGTACATGGTACTGTACTCAAGCGTACACAAAGAATGGCTCTGACATTTCAAAATGTTTTGATATTTTTACTGCAAACTCCAACCTAATACTTTTATGAAAATTTATATATTTTTTTGTTAAATAACTTTTTTTATGATATATTAAAAAAATATGTAAAATTTTCGCCCATACTAAAATTGTGGTAAAATAATATATATATTTAAACTCTTTATTTTCATCCTATTGGCATGCTTAAATATTTGGCCACTATTTACTTAGACTCAAATTTAACGTAACAAGTTTTTATTTGTTAATCTACGTATTCGATAGTATTATATATGAAAATTTAAATTTGAAATAAGAAAAACATTTAAAAGAAAAATAAAAATAAAAATCATAATGATGTGCATAATAAAATTAAACAAATTATGCATTATAAAAATAAAATTAAAATTATAAAGAGAATATTTAAAATTATTTTAAAAAATATTTTTTGTTTAGTACAATTATATTTACTAAAATTCAAATGATCACGTGCTGAGCAGTAGAAAATTCTAATTTAGTATAAGAGATAAGTTTGTATATATATCTGGTAAATATGAAAATTCTCGTTTAAACAATTTAAAGCATTAATATCTCTCTTGATATTATTATTTTTGCATGGTTTCATGATTTGTTTGATTGATTAATATTCCTTATCCATATGTGTATACATATTGGCAAAATTGAAGTCACGTGATGAAGAGATTTGATTTCAAATTTCCATGGACCATGTTTTTAGTTTTAATAAAGAAAGAAGATATGTAGGAATCTTTTAATATTTGTTAAACAGGTAACCCACGGGAGATTATATTGTTTCATATGTATCTTATTTTCAAGATTCGATTTCATATATAAGTATCTGCTAAAACTAGAAAATATTGATATAATTATTTTCTGTATTAGAATACTGACATTGCAGGAAGCTCTAATTAGAGCATTCCACAAATAGCAGAAGGTTAAATGTATCTATCATGAACTCAATGGATGTGAACAAAGTGGTACAAAATATGATTACCTATATATTAATATGCGATCATGTCACAATGGCTTTATTTTTGTCAATTTAGATTCACTTAAGTTGATAAGTATGACCATACAGTGATATTAAAAATAGAAAGATACATTTTTTATTTACAAAAATTCACTTAATTAGTTATAGGTTTTCTTAGCTAAAATTAATAAAAAAAATTGTTTTTTAATTTATTTTAATGTATTACCAGTATATAGACTTTTATAACATCAATAAATTAGAATATGTTGTAAATATAATTACTAAATTAATAAAATTATTAAATTACTAACCCCTTTATTCTCCTCCTAAACATGAAATCCAAACATAACAAATAAAATTTAGCTAATAACCAAAATTTTGTAAGTAGCATTTCTCTTATATTAATTATTATAAAAGTTAATAATTTATGATTAGATAATACTGTGAAAGAAATTAATATTTGTATTTAATATGACTATATATTATGTTGATCAACATCACAAAAGATCTAAATCTTATTTCTATAATGGTACTATCGTATTAGAAGGGAATGATCATTTGGTGTTCCTTTTATAAGGGTTGTTCTTAAGGCTCTAATTAATATCTAATTGGCATTTTGTGCTCTATTATGACCCAGTTAAGTAGTTAACCGACAAATAAAATTATTGGTTTAAATATTGAGACAAATCTTCCACCAAATAATTGACAATGGGGGAGAAGTACGAGTTTGATGATGACAACATCTAGTAAATAAATTGAACTTTGCCTATTAGTTTAGCTTTTTAATATACTAAAAGTTAAAGTGATTAGTATTTAGAATTTAAGTGAATAAAAAAGTATTTATTTTTTAATTAGTGAAATTTGAGAAATAGATTATATAGCAATAGTTAGGCCAACAAAATACCTAACAATGGTTCACAGTCAAATAATAGTCTTCCATTTATACGACCTTTCTACTGACCAAGAAACAGTATATTTGACATATAAACTGAAGTTGGGACCATTTTTTCATCACCCAATGAGTTGCACCCAAAATTGATCTTAATTATAGCTTAGAAGGTTCTTCCTGTTGAAGTTATGAAATCAGAATCTTACAATTCACAAATTTGAAAATTGGACTTAGTTAAAATGATCTGAAAATGGGAGCACTTTCCTTTAGGAAGAGATTGTAGGAACAAGTTTGCATCAGTGGAAGAAGTCTACATCACCGAAACTTGTTAGCGACAAGTCTACAATGTCGGAGAAGCACCGAAAGACAAATGGAGCATTATGCAACCTCAAATTCATAAGAAGAAAAGCCAATGGGTTGGACTTTTTAAAACATATACATATATATAACACTATTTTATAAATTACTTTTTATACTAAAAAATTTACATTTTATTCTTTATATGTGTTATGTTATATTGCAGTTTTTATAGAAAAAATACTATTTATTTTTAATATTTCTTAATGAAGTTATACTATTAGTAACTAAAATTTAACAAAATACTCATGTAAATGTTAAAACATAAATATTTTTTAAACATATAAACTAACTTAAAAAATAAAAGTCTTAATATATATTTTTACTTTTTTAACATAAAAATAGGAGTAATAATAAAACAAAAATTATTATATTTTATATATATTTGATTATAATATCAATTATATCTTATATTATTTTTGTTATTATTTGCTCATCCTAGACTTTTTTACAATAATAAACAAAAATTATAAACAAAATTTTGAATTCAAATACTTGTCAAATAGTAATGAAAAATTTCTATAGTGGTTTTTTTGCAAACCGCCTGATGAAATAATGAAAAGGAATCTCTCAAAGAGACACTGACAATTTCACTAAAAATGTTGCTCATGGTGAGATGAGTCACTCAATAACATTTTGACACTTGTAATAGTTAGTTTTATATTTAAATTGTTAAATATTAAAAATAAATATAAAAATAAAAAATAGTTATAAATAAATTATTACCTTTTAACCATAATTTTTAAAATTTTAATTACCATTAAAAATTTAAATATTTTCAAGTAAAAATGTTATTTTATTTAAATAAAAAATAAATTAAAATGTTTTTTTGATGAAATAATATTATTGGAAAACATGTGTTACTCTATATATCTGTATTTTTATGTCATATATGCCTTTTTATTTAAAATTTTTACTAAATTTTTTTAAAGAAATAATTTTCAAATTTTTTATAAGAAACATTTATATAAAATATTGTATTATATAAATTAATAAAAATGTTATAATATCAAAATAATTTTATTTAATATTATTGAGCTTAGATTTGTTATCAATATTTTAATTTTAAAATTTTGTTCATTTTCTTACTCATTTAAATTTATTTTTTTAACTAACTTTGTTTATTAAGTAGAAATAAAAAAGTTAACAAAAAATTTTACAAAAAGTTAATAACACATTTTTAAAAATACTTTATTTGAAAAGGAAAATATATAATTATTTAAAAAGATATGAAATTTAAGTTATCATTTGATTTAAAAGAAAATTAATATTCACAAATGATTAAAGTTATTATTTTGATGGATCAATATATATGATAAGTTATGTAATATTTTAAAGTAATTGTTAAAAAATGATAATTTGTGTATTATATGATTGAATTTACCTATTTATCTCACATATTCTTATTGTAAAATGTCATATTACAATAAAAATAATATTCCAATGATAGTTAAAATTTTAGAAATTATAATTAAAAGGTAACAATTTTTTTAATTAATTCTTATTTTTATATTTATTTTTAATTATTTTTAATTTAAATATAAAATTAACTATTACATGTCAAAAAAATTTCAACTGTCTCGTATTCACTATGAGCAACTCTTTTTATTAGTAACATATGTTAAAATTTTCTTAATTGATTCCTCTAAACCGTAAGCAACTATTTTAAGAGTGATACGTGTCATCACCTCCTTAAGTGACACTTGTTGGTTATGAACTACTTTCTCTAATCGATCACATGTCATTTTCTCGTTGAGAGATACTTGTTGGCCATAAGTCACCTTTTCAAGCATATTACATGTCATTTTCTATTGTAATAATACATTTTTATTATGTAGTTTGCCAAAAAAAAAAAATACAAAGTAAAATTTGATCATTTTAATAAATTGTTTGACATGTATTCTAATTCAAAAAATAGTTTATAATGTTTGTTAACTATGGTAAAATAGCCACTCATTCTACCCCTATTTCATTTTTTTTTTAAATAAAGTAGAATACACTACATGTAAGCACTAGTTGATGACTTTTTTGTGAATACAAAATTCTATTTTATTCCTTTATCTTATTTTATTTTAAATCAAAGGCCAATTTAAGATAGTTTTTGTGCAATTCAAAAAATTAAATACAATAAAAAAACCACGATTGATAAAAATAATTTTTTACTGTAATTTTTGTTTAATTTTTAAAATAATAATTTCTTTAAATTTTTTATTTCATAATAAAATCTCACTTTTTTTCTTAAGATTTCAAATAGATTTTGTCATGATTTATTTATTTAAATGTTATTTATTTATTATTTTTGATAAAATAAAAAAGTTGAGCATGCAGGATGGTTAGATTCAATCAAATCAGTTCTAAACAATGCTTAGCTATAAAAGGAACAAACATAATGAAGAGAACATAACAAAAATAAGCTAGATTAGAAATGCCCTTTGAAGATAAAAATTTTAAAACTTCTTTGATTTATCATCATTAATAGAAGGTCAATAATTTTTTATAAAAAAAAATATATTTTTAACATTAATTAAAGTAGGAAACCAATATCTTGTCATGAGAACAAAAGAAAATTGAATAGAAAAGCTAATGAAAATAGCACAAGGAGATTAACTTAGAATTTTTTTCATTTTTTTTACAACCTTGAATTGGCTTCTAAAGAAATAAAGATGCGGAGAGTAATTTAGAAGATGGAGAAACGAAATTAGAAAAGAATTAAAAGTATAAGAGGAGGGGTTTTATAATAAAGTAAAAAACAACAGCAAAGGGGTGAAAGTTGAGAAGAAGGAAATCAAAGGATAAAATTATCACTTTAATTCATAAAATATGTAATTTGACTAAAATTAGTTTTTAAAAATTTTAATTTAAAATTTTAATCTTTGAAATTAATAATCATCAATCATGTTAGCTCTTATTGTTAAAAAAATGTTAAAATTGAATAAATGAGTGATGATTTGTTATATTAACTAACACATGACAATTTATTTTGAACATAAAATGATTATATTTTAGAATATTTCAAAAATATATCATTTTTGTCTTTGACTTTTAAAATTTTCAGGCAATAAGTTCATTTATTGTCTTTCATGACATCTTCTTCTCTTTCTTTGGCCATTATTTCTTTGCCTTCTACTACAATAACCTCACTCTCTCTCCACAGCTCTACCCTTAAATTTTATTTAAAAGTTTGGAAGGAGAGAGAAGAAAAAAGTTTAAAAAGCTTAAGAGGAGAGGGGAAGAAAGGTAAACTCCTCACTTATTTAGATATTTAACAAAATATTTCTCTTGTTTAGATAATGAAAAATTTAACATGTAAATGACATTATTATCCTTTTATATTTTTTATTTATATATTTTTTCTTTTTATTTTTTCAAAAAGTATAAAAATTAGACAATTTTCTCTCTAGAAATTAATATTTTTTTAAAAAATTCTCAGTCTTTAACATTTTTTAAAATTTTTTTTATTTTTTATTTTCTTGCTATTCTAATTCTAGATCATGTTAAATATTGAATCTAACAAATAAAATAGAAATGATAAACTCCATTAAATGAGTCGCTAAAATTCTCCAAAATGATTGAATTGAAAAAAAAAAAAAAAACAAGATTAGGAGAGTTTTGTGGACTTAGAAAAACTCTCTAACCATTCTCTTCATATTTAATTAACTTCCAAATAAATGTTAGTGATCACTAATCCCTCCCTTTCCCTCTTCAACATGAAATCTAAACAAAGCCTTAAGTTTACCCAAGAACATATCTTTTCTCTCTCAAACATAATCAAATAAGCTCAAGTTTCCACCAACTCAAGCCTTATATTCTACTTTGGAAAGGGGAAACAATTACGATTTTATTGTGTAGTATATTATTTATTTACAAATACCAAAATGTCTATTAATTCTTATAAATATGGCTCCTCTCAGATGAGGGTGTCTTCTATAGCAGTATGGTATATGTAACGTTGTTGGTTCCAGGTTGCTTAGGACTGTCAGGTTGCTAGTCTCTCGATGGTTCCCAACCCCTTTTCTCAAAAATCCCATTTCCTTCCATGATATTCTATGGGAAATTTTTGAGTAGTATCCGTTGAGTCATTCGCAGAAGCAGCTCTTTCAAAAGCACCCAAATCTGATGAAGGAACTGTGGAATCCGCGTTCATTCGCTGAAAAACAACAAAACTCACTTCGTCCCTGCACTCCTAGCTGCATAAGGCATTCTGCTTCCCCTGCCCTACATTCCTGACTAGGAATGATATGCGGTACAAGTAATTTGATGGATTCAATACTGGAGTTTCTTTCTAAAATCTATGCATTAAAGTTAATGAAATTATAGAATGGAGATTCTTCCTTCAACATTGAACTTGTTCATAAGCAGATTTTTGTTAACTTAACCTTATCCTTGAACCTTCCTCCCATGTCCCTAATATTTCTTTAAAGTTTAAAAGATATTGATCTTATGGTAAAATCTAATGCTTTGAAGTTTAAACCACTTGAATTGTCAAGAGCATTGCTAGATGTATATAATTCTTTTGTACTTAAAGTAAAAATGTTTATATCTCTCCCATGGAAATAGGACTGTGTATAGAAACTATAATGTTTAATAAATGTGAAAGTTAGAGACTAACATAATATTTTTAAGAGATTAATTGTCTAATACTTACTATCTTAAGGATCAAATAAAATAAAAATTTATTCATTTTTAAAATATTGATAGTGATATATAGGGGCTGATTAGTGTTAGGCTTGATTTTCTTTTTTTGGAGTTGGCTTCATCTAGGCTACTAACAAATGTAGCCTAAATTTTTTTAGAGGGTGAAGGCTTAAAGAAAAAAACTAAGAGAATGGCAATATTTTTATTTTGTTATTATTATCTTATTTTTTTTATTTTAATTTATGAATTTTTTGAGGTTGAATTTTGGAGAATAAAATGCCAAATTTAATTGGATTGGACCAAATCGATGACCTAGGTCTAGCACTAGTGAGTTTAAGAAAAATAAATAAGAATTTGAGGCATTGGGCTTGTGGAACCTTGTGTGAAAAAAAAAAGTAGGAAAAGAAGTCTGAAATTTTGGGCCGATATCATGTGGCCCACCGAACAAGAAAGTGGGTTTGCACAAATTAAGAAGGGGGAAGGAACTACGTTTTTTTTAATTAAATTTTATATTTAGCCCATTTTATTGTTTTATTTACTTTGATTCTATTTCAATAAAAATAATTTACTTCTCATATTCATTTTTTTATTCTTTTAAATTTCGTCCTCTTAAGTTTTATATATTGATTATTTTAAATAAAGATAATAATAATAATAATAATAATAATAATAATAATAATAATAATAATAATAATAACAACACAACAAAAAATATAAAACAGAGAAAATTTAATATATCTTATTTTGTTATCATTGTGTATAGCGATGAAAATAGATTATGTTAGATCAGACTTTGCATAAATAGACTTAATTTGTCTAATAATTTTGAAGCCTAAGAGTAGCATAAGTTTTTTATTATACTTAACCTGACATTTTTAAAAGCCTGATCTGACTCATTATCTCTTTGGCTTACTTCATATCGAGACATTCAATAAGTCATTAAATTTCTTATAAATAAACTATTAAACCATCTAAATAGGTATGTCTTTTAAAAGTGATAATACTTGTATTTAAATAAATTATTAAAAAAGATATAATATAAATAAGTGTGTAAGATTATAAAAAAATGATAAATTAGATGAAATGAACTAGTAATAAACATAATTAAGACAGCATAATGTAAATCAGTGTTATATTGTTATGTGTATAGAATATGTAAAAAACTCTAACAAGCAAGACTCTCTCTCTCTTAAGGTATATAGTAGAGACATTCTTTAATTCTAACAAAAGGATTAGTAATAAAATTTTATTATTTTAAAATTTAATTAATTGAATATATTATAATTTTTATATAAAATTATTTAATATATTATTATAAATTTTATAAATTTTAAATATGTCATTTTAATAGGCCTAATAGGCTTTTTCTTAAGTTCATATTTGGCCTATTTAATTAATTAAGTTTTTTAAAAAGCTTATTAAGTAAATAGGTTAGCTCAGTTTAGGCCTTAAATAACTTATTAATTAAATAGCTCTTTCGGACAGCTTGAAATATTTTCATTCCTAATTATGTATCTTGTTGAGTTATAATTTTTATATAAGATAATTTATTAATTCATAAAAATTAAAATCATACATTCACTTCTACATTAATTTTAAAATTTATATTTATTTTTTAAAACTTCATACAATTAATAATTTTAATATTTGTCTTTTGGATAATAAATTTTAGTTTTTACAAATAATTATAGAAATAAAAATAAAAGAAGATTAAAAAATGATAGAAATATTAATTTTTGTTTTTTTTATCATGTTATATTTGTCTTTTAATTTTTATTTATGAACTTTTATCTCTTGTAACATCCTCAATTTATTTGACTTATTTTTGAAAAAAATAAAAATTTTGGCATAAGATTTTTCGTTGTAGCAAGAAAAAGCATTTTGAACTAGGCCCTTTAGGGCCCTTTCACTGTAGCGAAAGAGTCTTATTATAGTGAGAAGTAGATCAAGATGACTTAACAACACTAGCATGGTAGCTAGAATTTTCGCTGTAGTTAAAATGACAGACAACAAAAGAAAAATATTGTCAAATTTTTTCGCTGTAATGAGAAAGTTGCAAGCTTGAGGGGTATTTAAAGACCTTTCATCTTAAAAACTTCATTTTTGAAATCAAATAACATCTATCTTGTTTCTCTTTGTTCTCTTACCTTTTCTTTTCAAAGAAAATTCTTTCAAATTTTGAATCTCTTTCAAATTTGAGCTTGAACGCTTATTCCTTCTGATTCTAAGTAAGTTTCTCAGAGTTTAGTTTTTCAAACTCTGTTCTATTTCTTTGTTTTTTCTCTTTTAAAAAGTGCACTTTTTTGTGATTTCTAAGAAAAATTTTGGTTCTTAGATGGTATCCTTGATTATTAATTTGTGTTTCCTTTAAATCTCGCGAAGAACATAGTTTTAGAAACATATTTTCAAATAAAGAGAGTTAATTCCAAACTCCAACTTCTATTTATGCATTTTTGGCTTAAAAACCTTAATTTTCACTTGATTTATAAAGCTCTAATATTTTTTATAAGGTTTCATTACTAAAAATGAAGTTTTTGAACATGAAAAAAAAATTGACATTGTTAGTGAAAAAAACTCTTCTTTTTATAGATAAGATATGGTTTAGGAATTAGATAAATATTTTTTTATAATTATAATAAATTTTTTTAATTGATTTAAGATAATTATTATTTAAATGAATGTTGTAAAATGAAAATACTTTTTTTATACATAAATAATTTCTAAACTCACACGTGATTTCAAAAATTAATATTTTCTTAAAAAAAATTTTTCTCAAACTTTTTTTAAAAATAAATTTTGATGATCATTCCTCTAATTATTTTTAAATTTTATGTTTAATTTATATATTTTTTTAAGCTAGCTCATTGTCTTGTTAGGACCCTGTTGCAATACCTTGGATGATAAATAAAGATTATGCTTGAGTAAAAAATTAATAAAAAATATAAGAAATTATTAAATCGAGTTTACTTTGTAAAATGACCATTTTTAATTTATTTGAATGGTATATTTTTACAATATGATATTACTTTATTTTTTATTGTGTTACACTATTTATTTATAAATAATTATTTTATTTTTATTTTATATATATATATATATATTAAAAATAATTTATTATGATCAATCGAAGCATAGTTAGACCAGTGATTTTTGTCACTATCATGATTTGTTAAACATGAATAAGTAGAAAAAAAATTCCACTTCCATTCCATCCAATGCAAACATACACACATTCCTAGTAATTAGAAGTTATCACAATAGACCGAACCAACAACCACTAAAACAATCCATTAAAATATGGCTGCGGTAGCATTGTACTGGGCCCAATCCAGCCCAAAGTTCACATCGATCGCCCAATAAGTCACCTTAACCTTCAAAAAAATAAAATAACAAATTCCCCTATCAAATAAATTTGACTAAAATAAAATAAAATAAAATAACGCTAAACGGACTGGGTTCTTCCTCAATGTCACTCTAATCTAGTTCGCTGTTTGGATAGTGGGAAACTGAAGGAAAGTGACGAAAAGTGGGTCTAAGAATTTGAATTTGGAGGTAACAAAATTTTTCATTTCCTACACCCACTAATTATCTACCTCATCGTTAAAGCCTCCAATGTCCCTATATTTCGCTTTTCTTTCTTTCTTTTATCTTGGTGCTTTTCACTTTGGCATGTCAATTTAAAATCATTATATATAAGAAGTTGTCATCGTGCAATGGTCGTCAGCTGTTCGATAAAATGCTTCAGTATTTCATATATGTTTTAAAGTTGTGCAGAATTGGTTTTAATATAACTAATTTTGAACTTTTGAGTGTAATTGAGATATAGTAAAATAAATTGCCCCTAAATGAAACAAGAAAATAAAAATTATTGTGTGCTTAAATAGTTATCTGAGCTAGTTGTAGTCATGTGTGGAATTTTGACTGATTTTCTTAGTTGGTTCTTATCTATGATCATAGAAGGTAGATGAGATTATGTAATCGACTTTTGGATATTAGATATAACATTTGTTTTTTTTGCAGTAACTACTCTGTGAAATGGAAGATCCATCGTTTTTCAATCGGATGATCAGTCATCTTCGCACAACTTGCAAGTATTACTTCCTGCATATGAGCTTAACTGCTAGTGTCGCTGCTGAAAATGACTGTATTTTGTTCATTATAGTATAGAACCGCTGTAGTCATTTAATTGAAGGATGGTTCAGTCATATCTACAAAGATTAGGGAGAAAATTTCAAATCTTTATATATTACTAATAAAGTTCACTAGGCTGCCTATGGTACAATAATAGTTTGCATAATTCCAATTATAGCTGTGCTGTTACGGCATGATGCTGCTCTGATGCGTTATTCTTGGAGCAGTATCACATCATATGATTCTGTCTATTCTTGGAACTTTTGTGATAATGTTAGGTACTATACTGGCTATCCAAAGGATCTTGGACCATCAAGGGTTATTCATTTTACCTCTGAACGTGAGTTTGTCAACCTACTTCACGAAGGTTTTCCCGTGGTTGTTGCGTTTACTATCAGGTGATCTGAAGTTAGCTTCAGAATTCTTATTTGCTTATCCCAATTTGAAGTTATCTTCAGGTCTGAATGGAAAAGAATTAGGAATAACTACTTGCTATTTGATAATGCAGGGGAAATTACACTCGACATCTTGACAAAGTAATAGAAGAAGCTGCTGCTGAATTTTATCCACATGTTAAATTTATGCGAGTAAGTTATTTTTCATTAACTCACTCTGCAATTTTTGGAAATCGTGTGAATAACATCATGATGCAGCATAGCACCTGTATGACTGTCGCATCAAATAGAATCACAAAAATACAGGCACATTTACTCACTGTAGAATTCATTGTTCACCACTTTTCAGCAATCCCTTCTTTCCATTTTATTACCCATGGATATTATTAATTTTTTGGGTTTTGGCTACTTATTTTCTGTGCCATCTGTAGCATTGTTATTGCACATTGATGTACTTGTTATTTTATTGTGCTTTGCAGGTTGAATGTCCAAAATATCCTGGGTTTTGTATAACTCGGCAGAAAAATGAGTATCCATTCATTGAAATATTTCATAGCCCAACACAAGTATGGTGTTCCTTAACTGTTCATTACTGTCTCATCACTTCACTACCTAAATTGCTGATGTGAAGAAGTTGTAAAAAATTCTTAGTGTAATAATTATGCTGAAAGCATATATTCTGTGGCAATAATTTTATTCATAGGTTAATCTGTTCAGTGACTGTACCACTCCATATAAATATTTTTTTGTAATTTGAGACTCGTGTTCTTTGATACAGGCAGCTAACCAGGGAAGGGTAGCTGATCCAAACATTACTAGATACAATGTGAAGGTTTTGCCTGTAAGTTTTTTCATTCTCTAGGTGGCACCTTGCAAGTTCTTTTCAGGCAAACTGTAGCATCTAGTACTGATTATGATTATTTATATTTGGAGCTCCTTCTCTCAAATAAATATGTAAAATGAATCTGGTGCTAAATCTAGTAATCAACCATTAAGTGACTGGAATACATAAAATAATTTTTTTTGTATGTTCCTGACTAATATATTTGCTTCCATTTGTCAAATATTGCGATATTTTGTCTGATTTCATTTTATTTATGCACTTGCAGTTCAACTACGACGTTAGTGCTTATGGATTTAGAGAATTCTTCAAGCGACATGGTATACAGGCATCAGATTTGAAGTAAGGATCCTGTTTTATCAATCTGTATATCATCATTCATCACAAGTTCACAACTTGAGGCCGATAGATGGAGAGATATATATGTACCTGTATAATGGTTGCTCGAACCTATAATTTGGTTTAAGTTCTCGTCAGGGCCATTTCCAGGTTAAGGTTCTCCAACTTCTAGAGTAGAATCTACGAGTGCTTATGGATTTACCAAACATTGGATTTCGATCTTATGTAGATGCTTGTTTGTGCTAATTTTTGGAAGTAAGTCATTATTTACCAGAGTGCATCGGCTTAAGTTTTATTTTTTAATATATATTTACACGTAGCAGATTGATTTGAGCTTTCTCTTCACACCTTTCTACACGTTTCTTTGAGCTGCTTCTAGCAATATCCTTTTTTTATTATTATTACATTTTTTTCTTCACAAGAGGATCTCTGAGTATCTTTCACTAAAGACAATCAAGTTCGAAGAATTTAACACAAATACATTTCTATATTTGTGTTAAGTGGTTAAACTAAAATAATCTTGTGCACTTCCATATTCAAATCTTTGCCCTACATGGTTAAGTGGGAACAGCTATTTGTTTTAGAAGTTTTTTTTTCTTATGATATGCTTGATATTCTTTTGGTTACAAAATAAGTGGCAGATATTTTTTTATATATCATATTAGAGAATGTGGTACGAAATTGGTATGAAACTGACTTTGTTATCGCAAATAGTTTTAATGTTTTTACCAAACATAAAGTTGTTGACAACGTAGTCATAAACATTATTTATTGTAACTTTACAAATCAGTTTAGCAAATAGCCGTTGCTTAGTACTGTTTGAAGAAAATCAAGGAAAAATTCAGACTTCTTCTATAATAATAATAATATAGCGATATTCTCATAATTTGTTTACAAAATTTTTCTTGCGGGTGTATATTTGAGATGAAATACCAACGTATTTCAACCCCAAACATTACCCATTTTGTTTTTAGCTTGAGGAGGAAAAGTTGGTGAGAGGTTCTAACTGTCAACCAAATGGGCTATGATGTAAGCAAATCGAAGTCGACTAACGCTTGGGAGCTGAACTTGAGATCAAATCTGTTAGAATTGACACCTAAAATTGACATAAGGCTAAAGCAAGAAGGCTAACGTGTCAGGCTAACATTTGAATTTTTAGATAAGATTCTTTCAAAAATATTTTAAAACATTATTTTTTTGTCATTAAAAATATTTAAAGTAATCCAACTACTGACGCACATTTTCAGGTACAACAGTTGAGCAGCAGTAATTCGAACATTTCACAACCATATACAAGTCCCGTTTTGCTCATAACACTGAAATGTAAATAAACCGTCTGTAACTTTTGACTATTTTTATATAATTTTCTTCATGGTATGTTTAGAAGATGGTTTTTTGGAAGGGATAGAAGGAGATGATATATTTTTTACTTTTTAATTAAGAGAATTATATAACATTTATGATGATAAATGCATAATTAATATATTAAATTTATGTAAATGTAACAATTTATATTTTTTATTTAAAAAATATTAATTTTAAATATATTTATATAAAATAGAAAATTTAGCCCTCTTCTTAATAACTCTTATATAGATAGATATTATGCACATTTAATTTTAATAGGTTGAAAGTGATAACAATTAGTCAATTACGCCTAAGGAAAAACAGCTATGAAGTTTATAATTCCTTGTTCATGTATTTTTAATTTTAGCTTCTAAACAAAAACATTGTCTTCTATTTGTTGAAAATGTAATCAATGATATTATTCTATTTGTTGTCAGAAATTCTAGAACCTTGCATTAATATAATAATTCTGCTTATTTAACTTGGTCCAAAAAATTGCCCCCAAAGCCATGATCTTCTACTACGTCATCACCTAACTAAACCAAACTGGATGCTCCAATCAAACACTAACATGATACAATCAAATACTTATTATCACATTTCATGTTTGCAAAACTTTCTTCTTTTGTTTTTCTCTGTTAAAATTTGTCAGATTTAATAGAATTTCCAACCTGATGAGTTTAGAAATAATAGCAAGGAAATTGGTTAATAAGTTAATGAAATAATGTCATAGGAATGCAAGAAAGAATTGTCGAAATGCTTCAATTGATGAGTTAAATGTCTCAGATAACCTACCTCTACCAAACATGTTAACATCTACAACAATATAACAGTCAACTTGGTTGTTTCAACTTCCATTTCTTCTAAACCTGAACATTATTCTTCCAAAAAATGTTGCCTTCTTAAGCTCACTTTTCTCCCACAGAATAATCAAACCCACACAATGGCAACTTGCTTGAAGCCACCTAGGCTATCTAGCACTGAAGATGATTCTGTGATACTCTTTTCAACTTCTAATTCTCCTGAAGAGTCCATTAGTCCTTCTTCTTCTTTCTACCATTCACCACCACCAACGCTACATTACTTCAGAACTGCATACAAACTTTGTGTGAGAAATCTCTCTTACACTTTGCACCCTCATAAGACCACTCCCTTTTCATTTTGTCACTTGGCTCAAAAACCAAAGCCTGAAACGAGTATACTCAATTCAGTCTCTTTTGGTGCCAGAAGTTCTGAGATTGTTGCTGTTGTTGGTCCTAGTGGCACAGGGAAGTCTACTCTTCTGCGAATAATTGCGGGGAGGGTGAAAGATAAGGATTTTGATCCAAAATGTATCTCAATCAATGATCACCCTATGACTAGTCCTGCTCAGTTGAGGAAGATATGTGGCTTTGTGGCACAAGAGGATAATTTGCTTCCTATGCTAACTGTGAAAGAAACTTTGTTGTTTAGTGCCAAGTTTAGGCTAAAAGAAATGACACCGAAAGATAAAGAATTGAGGGTGGAAAGCTTGTTGCAAGAGCTAGGCCTTTTTCATGTTGCAGATAGTTTTGTTGGAGATGAAGAGAATAGAGGGATATCTGGTGGAGAGAGGAAAAGGGTGTCAATTGGAGTAGACATGATTCACAACCCTCCAATTTTACTCCTAGATGAGCCAACATCAGGTCTTGACAGCAGTTCAGCTTTGCAGGTGATAGAGCTTCTATCATCAATGGCTAAAGCAAAGAAAAGGACAGTGGTTCTTTCAATCCACCAACCTAGCTATAGAATATTGCAGTATATTTCCAAGTTCTTGATCCTCTCTCATGGTTCAGTTGTTCACAATGGTAGCCTTGAACTGCTAGAGGAAACCATAACTAAATTGGGATTTCAAATTCCAATACAACTCAATGCCTTAGAATTCTCCATGGAAATCATTTGCAGGTTAGAAGATTCTAGTTCCAAATGTGACACTTGCACCATTGAGGAAAAGGATCCATTTCCAAACTCCATGTGGCCAGAGGAAGAAAATGGTGTAGTACAATCACAATATAGCAAGGAAAGTTTTGGCAGATTTTGTTATGTAAACTTGATTGAGATATTGTTTCTATGCTCAAGATTTTGGAAGATCATTTATAGAACCAAGCAGCTTTTCTTGGCAAGAACAATGCAAGCACTAGTTGGTGGATTTGGGCTAGGAAGTGTTTATATAAAGGTAAGGAAGGATGAAGGAGGAGTTGCTGAGAGGCTAGGTTTGTTTGCATTTAGCCTTAGTTTTCTCCTATCTTCTACAGTTGAAGCACTTCCAATATACCTTCAAGAGAGGAGTGTTCTAATGAAAGAAGCCTCAAGGGGAGCCTACAGAATTTCCTCTTACATGATAGCCAACACTTTTGTCTTTCTTCCTTTCTTGTTTGTAGTATCTATACTCTTTGCAGTTCCTGTGTATTGGCTTGTAGGACTCAACCCTTCCCTTTCTGCCTTTGCCTTCTTCACTTTTGTGGTATGGCTAATTGTGCTCATGGCAAGTTCTCTAGTACTCTTCTTAAGTGCAGTTTCTCCTGATTTCATTTCAGGGAATTCCCTCATATGCACAGTTCTTGGAGCCTTTTTTCTCTTCTCTGGATACTTCATACCAAAGGAGAGCATTCCAAAGTATTGGCTTTTCATGTACTACGTGTCACTCTACAGATACCCTTTGGATGCACTCCTCACAAATGAATATTGGAATGTGAGAAATGAGTGTTTCTCACATCAAACTGAGGGATCCCAGTGTTTGATCACTGGCTTTGATGTGTTGAAGAGTAGAGGACTTGAAAGGGATAGTAGGTGGATGAATGTGGGAATAATGCTAGGATTCTTTGTGTTGTATCGTGTGTTTTGTTGGATAGTACTTGCACGAAAGGCCTCCAAGACAACAGTATAACAAGTGTTCCAAAGCTACATCATCAGTCATATATTGAAACAAAACATGGGCTTCAAATGAATGCCAACTTTGTTAGAGTTTACAATACATTAAGAAGAGACTTTGCTCCCATGCCCATAATGTAGTGCACGTGTGACAGAACAGGCCTTGTACTCAAAACCAATTATTTTCAAGTTTCAAGCGCCATTGATTGTATCATATGAAATTCCAAAGCTACAGATTTATTCTAGGAATGTGTCTTGTCACTGTCTCATTGTAGTTGTCCTCTTTCCTTTTTCATTTTCAATATGATGGATGAAAACCTGAATAACTTGTTTGAATGGGAGACAATTCTATTGGGCAGAGGTTGAGAATATGGTTTGCAACCAAAGTCACCAAAGGCAATATTTTCCCACCAAAGTCACCAACATGTGTTGGTTTCAGTGAAAGAGATGTTCACAATGCGTATTCAACAAATTGATTGATGTAACAAAGAAAAACTAAAAAAGAAATTGACCTAATATCAGCACATGATTGGTAATTAAGGTAAAACAGAACTTGTATAAGTACTGCAAACACACATTTGATCTTGACTCTTTAAGAATTTTGTTTCCTCAAATAGGTTTATCAACTTTAGTTAAATTAATTAAGGTCTGATGTAACTTATAAATATTAAGGTTTCTAATAAAGACATTATTTTTAATATGAAAAAAACAATCTGACAGCCCGAAGAAAAGAAAAATAAAAAAAATATACTGATAATGTTTGAGTGAAAGACAATTTAATCTATTATGCATGTAGCAATAGGTTCAAGCTCACGAAACACACACAACTAAGAGGGACTATTGTCTTTGACATCCCTCTAAAACATAAAAAAGAAAGAAATAAAAAGGTAAATTGTGAGCATCTTGGTTACTTATTTTAATTTTTTTGTATTTCGAACAACAAGCAAAAGCAACACGAAAAAGAAAAGAAAGAAGAAATTAGCAAGTGTAGCATGAGGGACAGTCTAAAATCACATGGATAAATGCTGTAAAGCCAGAGAAAAATGAATAAGAATTTACCAAGAAAAAAAAGAAAAGAACAAGGAGAAATCAATTTCACAAATAAAAAAAAATCACAATATAAAAAAATAACGAACATTTTCTGATGTTACAGAAATAGTTTGTTAAAAACTTATTTTGGCAAAAAAATTAGAAATATTCATCGTCAATAATTTCAGAATTTTGACTTATAAAGTAGCACAATCTTAACCTTCAATTGGTATACTATTTATTAAATTATTCTTTAAAATTTTTATTTAATCCTTGAAAACTAAATAAGTAAAATCTGAAGATAATACATACAGTGTGCAATAATATACTATATATTTCAAATAATTTGGGCCTTAGTGCCCCACCCCGTCTACAAAAAAATTTAAATAAAATAAATTTCTCATAAATTATTAATTATTTATATAAAGACTAATTAATATATTTTATAAATCATAAATTAAATTAATTACAATAATATTGTTAGTAATATAAATGACGCATATTGGAAATATTAATATTATTTTTATTTTTAATATTTCTTAATATCAAATTAAAAAAATGAAATAAACTCAAATATTAAAATCATTAAACTGTTTAACTATTTAAATAACTATACTTTATTTAATTTAATATTATGCATAATTTTTTCAGTTTTTTTTTTAAATTTCTTTGTTAGGATCAAAGTATATATGAAACAAACGTTTACTATATTAAACAACTCAATGAACATGCAGATATCGTATAAATAAAAGATTTGTGTCACATCATAAGTAAAATAGTACTGTTTATAAACTAAATAAGATTAATGTAGAATTCATGATAAAAATTTGCAAAAGGGTGCAAGTTGTGGCAAAAGACAAAACAAAAGCAACTACAGGACTTTGGCGTTAGTACAAAGCCACACCTATGAACAGCAATTTCATCCACTTGCACTTGAAGTGGAGAATGCCTTTAGAATATTCATAATAATTTGATTTGATTTTGATACAGACAAAATGGAATGTTTCTGACCAAGATTTGAGACCAGTCAGTCCCAGTCAGCAACCTTTCAACTTTTGACCTTTTTGGGTATTATTTTCTTTCATGCTTAACACTGAGCAGTGACCACACTGTCACTGCCTACACACCCCACTTATGGTACCATCCTCTTCATTCACTGCCAACACCCCCACTTTCTTTGTGTACATGCATTTAGATTCACATTTGAATGATCACATGATAGCGTTTATTTTAATGTTACTAGTTATAGTTTTTACGTTATATCTAAGTTTTTACACGTGTTTCAAACACACACTTCGTATACCTTTTGGAATCCTCAAACTGAGTTATAGCATTAGCAGCCTCTTTAAAGTTCAAAAACACTCCCTTTGTCCTAGCTTGTGCATGCTGCAACTGTTGAAAGTTTCTTTGCTTCAAACTACTCTACTCATTTTCTTTCTCCAAAGTTTCGTCTGTCTCTTTTCTGATTCAAAGTTTGAACTTACCTTATTGGGGTACTAGAATTTATGTAGAGGATCATATTTTCTATGCTAAATTTGATTCTAGTTCTAGTATGGGTTTGTGTTCTTATATAGATTTCACTTACTCGGATTTTGTGTTCTGGACGGATCACAGGTGACAACACTTGAAACAAAGGATGGCTTCAATTGACTACATTTGTGAACAGAACCTATTATTATGGTTGGATTTAGTAAGGGTGAATGGGGTTTAATTAACAACTATTATTGGTAGAATTGTGTTGGGTTGAGTTTTGGAGATTTAGAGAATTCATATTAAAGATTTTAAAGATGATTGTGAGGAAAAACAAGGCAAGTGCAAAGTCACTACTTATGCTGCTTATGGTTCTAGCTTTTTTCTTTGTCACTTATAATTTGGTATTTATGATCAAACACCATAAGGCTGGGGGTTGGAGAAATGAATTGGGATTTCTTGGCCCTATTATCAGGATGCCTGGAAAGGTGATAGGGTCAGTAAATTCCAATTCAAAATTCCATGTTGCAGTGACTGCAACTGATACAGCTTATAGCCAATGGCAATGCCGGATTATGTACTACTGGTATAAGAAGGTGAAGGACATGCCTGGATCAAGTATGGGAAAGTTCACCAGGATAGTGCATTCTGGAAGACCAGATCAGTTGATGGATGAGATTCCTAGTTTTGTTGTTGATCCTCTTCCTGCAGGCTTAGATAGGGTAAACAGTTTTGTGATTCTGCTGTCAGAAATAATATCTTTTGAATATATATTATTATTATTATTATAAAATATTAAACAACTAATAATAATAAGATTTTAATAGAACCAAAAACATTTATTACACTTTTGTATCTCCAATGTAATAAATGTTTTCTTTAAAAGCTTACTACTTTTGTATGTTTAAAATTAGTTCTGAAGTCTGAGATTAACAAAACTATTATTATTATTATTATTATTAATTATGAATCCGTAATTCATTGCTTAGTTAAAATAATACATTTCATTCTCTTGCAATGTTTGTGTTAAACTATATACACATATTTAGAAACTTCGGCTGTCTAGAAGGATTCATAGAAAAGAGGAAAATGCGGAAGAAGAATCCTTGAAGAGTTAATATCCTGGCAGGTAAAGAGGGATCAATATGATCAAGTACCAGCGAGGTCACTTCCTTGTAAATGATTGTTACCATGTAAAATGTTCTCTTTATTATAAGTAGAGTTTATTTTTCCTATAACTTTGGAGAAAATATCTTGCCTTGATAAAAATTCAATTGGAGTAATGAGACAGGAGTAATTTTCATGATATATTTTTCTGAATATCATGGATGCTTTTGACACTTTGTAATAATGTTATGTAGAGGTAATCATCCAATTTGTATATAGATTTAAGATACCTAAAATGTGAAACTCTGCAGATATTTTTAGCTTTTCTTAATATATATATATATATATATATATATGTATATATATTGTAATTATTAGGGCATTGTCGGCTTTGTTATTTTGTTGTATTAAGGGTTTAATAAGGCTTAAGAACTCGAGTTTGATTAAGGTCCTAGTTATGCGAAGGGCAAACTAGGATTTGGCTCAAGTAAACTCTAGTTCTTAGGTTAATCCTGCAACTACAAGAGTTGGTAGATAAAATACTGTGGGAGGAGAATTGCTGAATTGGTTACCTAGTACTTACTATTCAATATCCAACACAACAAAGAACAAACAAAACAAGATGTATATTAAAAACTTCAAAAGACTTACACAAATCATAATTGACCATATTTTGATCATGACAGATGCTTTTTCAAACTAGATGAGATTATTGTACCAATGAAACCATGCATTTTCAGAATTGGAAAATTTAGATTTTATCATTTTAACTGTAAACTTGTCAACCTAACCTGTTTCAAAATGTTGACTATTATCAGCTTTATCATCAATTGTGATATTTCTCTATATTCTTTACTGTTGAATTAATTTCTTAAAAGAGTAGTCCATTATTTTTTGTCAGGGCTATGTTGTCTTGAATAGACCATGGGCTTTTGTTCAGTGGCTGGAGAGAGCAAACATTGAGGAAGAGTAAGTTTTCCTATTCTGGTTTTCTAGAATAGTTGTGCTCCAATGACAAAACCTAAGAAGCAATGCATTTTATGATTGGTGCAGATATATTTTGATGGCAGAACCTGACCACATATTTGTAAATCCTTTACCAAATTTGGCCTATGGAACCCGTCCAGCAGGCTATCCATTTTTCTATATAAGACCAGCTAAACATGAAAAAATAATTAGGAAATTTTATCCTGAGGAGAAGGGTCCTATTACTGATGTTGATCCCATTGGCAATTCTCCTGTAATCATTCAGAAGGTGAAGTCTCAATTAATAGTTTACATGTGTTGCCAGATTGATTTTAGTAGTATTACTTTGACTGTTATAATTATTATCAGGTTTATCTGCTTTTTTCCTAAAAGCATTATGGTCTTTCATTGAGGCATTGATTTTTCTTTATCATCAGTCCCTACTAGAGGAAATAGCCCCTACATGGGTGAATGTTTCCTTACAAATGAAAGATTATCCAGAAGCCGATGAAACTTTTGGATGGGTACTCGAAATGTGAGTATGTAGCACTATAACCAAGTTTGGATAAACTTATTAATAAGTACTTATTAAAGAAGAAAATAAAATGATAAAATAAATCAAACTTCTCCCATAAGTTAAAATCAACCTATGTACATCAACTTCTATATAAGATTTTTCATCTAACTTCTCCAAAAGCTTATGTGCATAAGTTGCTTTTAACTTATGGAAGTTTTATTCATTTTACTCTCTTCTTTTCTTATAAGTGTTTGTGGAGAAGTTTATCCAAATTAGGCCTATATAAATTTTCTAGTGCTTAATTTCAAATTATGATTGATGTTCATTTTGGGGATAACTTTTCCTGACGGTACTGATAGTTCTAACTTTCTGCCTCAATTCTTCTGTTGAATCAAGGTATGCATATGCTGTAGCCTCAGCATTGCATGGCGTACGGCATATTCTTCATGAAAACTTCATGCTGCAGGTTTGCTTATTTGTGACTGGGGGAACTGCATCTTTACTTTAAAATGTAATTTAATGACATGCATCATTGGAATGTTTCAGCCACCTTGGGACTTAGATGTTGGGAACAAGTTTATAATCCATTATACTTATGCATGTGACTACAATTTAAAGGTGAGTTGATTTCTTCTTACTTTATATTTTATATTAAATTAAGGTAGTAAGAGTGTGATGCCTTGATTAATACTCCCTTAGCTTTTATGACTCTCCATATGTAAAATCAGTGTCTTGTATGCTTAGATTTGCTTATTATATAAGTTACTTTATCAATGCAGGGGGAACTCACATATGGGAAGATTGGAGAATGGCGTTTTAACAAGAGATCTTATCTTACAGGTCCTCCACCCAAAAACCTTTCCTTACCCCCTCATGGAGTTCCTGAAAGCGTGGTAAGTCCTTGCTTTCCAATTTTCTGATTTGGTAATCATTATTCAAAGTTCAAACCTGCTATAGATAAGGAATTTCTGTGTTGGATAGTGATAGAACTGGACCAAAGGGATTAGAACAGAAAAGAGAAAAAAAAGAAAAAAGACAAAATCCAGGAAAGAGTTGTGTATTATTGAGAAATGACTCTTGTTGGAGAATTGATACCCTACAAAAGTGCAGAATGCTTTACAACAGATTCTGTACAACACAGTCCCTATCAGGTATTCGAGAGCCTGATCTCTCCTAGTCTAATCCAAGTGATTAATCAAGTGGCAACTAGCTCCCACATGGCTTCAAATTCAGGGAGATCCTTCTACTTGATCAATACTTCTGTTGTGCCTGAAGGATTATTGCGAATGCTTAACACTTCCACTGGTTTGTCTTGAAGTTCCAATTCATCCATTAACATCTTAGGTAAAGGTTGACTTTTGGTAGCTGGACCAATGGCTTTCTTAAGGAGTGAGACATGAAAAATAGGGTGGATCCAACTACCATCGGGAAGTTGTAACTTGTAAGGGAGCTGTCCCACCTTTCGAACAATTTGATAGGGTCCATAAAATCTAGGACTTAATTTCTCATTCACCTTTTTGGCTAGAAACTTTAATCTGTAAGACTGCAGCTTGAGATAAACCCAATGTTAGGGATTTTAGTTCTAGGAATTACAAAGAAACTGAAGAACTAGAGATGAGAAAGGGAACTCTGAAAACAGAGAAAGAGTTCCGATATTATTGATACAAAAGTGAGATACAAGAATCTTTTTACAAGGATTATTCATGAATGCTGAATTCCTCTCAACCAAGCTACTTATAGCAATTAACCTTCCTAACAGAATTGGTTATTGCTAACTACTTGTAAACTGAAAAACCATAACAATGCCTCCCTCTTGAAAACATCCTTGTCCTCAAGGATGGAATGAAGGAAATTTCTTCATCAACTCATAATAAAACTCCCAAGTGGAATCTTCTTGAGGCTGATGCTTCCATTTCACAAGCACTTTTGTAACAGCTCTTCCCTTCCTTTTGACTGTCATCCTGTCCAAAATTGCTTCCAGTTCCTTGTCCACTGCAGTAGCTTCCAACTGATCAGGTAATGCAGTAGAAGTTGCTACATCTACTACATGTCTTTTCAACTGGAACACATGAAAAACATTGCGAATTCTGGAATCAGCAGGGAGTTGAAGCTTGTATGCAACTGCTCCAATGACGTCAATCACAGGAAAAGGACCAAAATACTTGGGTGCTAACTTGGCATTGGTCCTTTGAGCTACTGAAATTTGTCTATATGCATGAAGCTTAACATAGACCATATCACCAATTTTAAACTTCCTATCACCAATTTTAAACTGTTTCATCCTTTCTTGAGACCTCTTGAGATGGAACTTAAGTAACTTCAGCATTTCTTCTCTTTTGGTGAGGCTTCTATCAGTCAATTCCACCTTGGATGCTCCCGGTAGGTAAGGAAGATGAATAGGGGGAACCTGTCCATAAACCACTTCATAAGGAGTGGCTTTAATTGCAGAATGGTAGGTAGTGTTGTACCACCATTCAGCCAAGGGCAACCATTTCGCCCAAGATTGAGGCACATCAGAACACATACATCTCAAGTAATTTTCCAAGCACCTGTTGACTACCTCTGAATGCCCATCAGTATGAGGGTGATAGGCAGTAGATAGCTGCAATTGAACCCCCTGAAATGCCATCAAATCCTGCCAGAATTGGCTAACAAAAGCAGGATCTCTATCACTAGTGATAGTAGCATGAAACCCATGTAACTTGAATACATGATCTAAGAAACATTGAGCCACTTCACTAGTAGTATAAGGATGTGATAAGGACATAAAATGAGCAGTCTTACTCAATCTGTCAACAACAACAAAAATCACCTGCTTGCCATAAGAATTAGGGAGTCCTTCAATGAAATCCATGGTAATGTGCTGCCATACATGATCAGGGATGGGAAGAGGTTGTAATAAACCAGGATAAGCAGCTGTGTCATATTTGCATTGCTGACAAACAAAACATTTATGGACCCACACTCTTACATCTTTTGTCATTCCTTTCCAATACACAATCGATTTGAGCCTTTGTAATGAGGCATTTCTGCCTGAGTGTCCACCTACTAATCCTGCATGAAACTAATTAAAAAGATCCTTTTTGAGTTTCACATCCCTTCCAACTACCACTTTTCCCTTTCTTCTCAATTCCTCATTTTACCAAGTATAATGCTTATGTAATCCATTACCACTCAGAATATCTGAAATCAATTTCTGCACATCCACATCTTCCTTCCACGAAATTTTGATCCTCTCAAACAACTCAGATTGCAACTCATGAACATGTAGGGACTGACATTCTACCACTTCCAGTCTAGATAATGCATCTGCTACCACATTGTCTCTTCCTTGCCTATATTCAATGGTAAAGTTGAACTCCATGAGTTTAACTAACCACTTTTACTGGAAAGCAGTCATTAACTTTTGCTCCAGTATGTACTTAAGACTGAGATGATCAGTCTTAATGACAAATGGTCTACCAATCAAATAGTGTCTCTATTTCTGGACAGCAAACACTACAGCCAATAACTCTTTCTCATAAGTTGAAAGAGATTGCTGCTGCTGATTGAGTGCCCTGCTGATGAAGGTAACTGGGTGCAGATCCTTCATAAGCACTGCTCCTAGCCCCACCCCTGAAGCATCAACTTCTAAATCAAAAGTTTTACTGAAATTTGGCAAAGCCAAGACTGGTGCTTGAGTCAACAAATCCTTGAGCAACCGAAATGCATCTCTGGCTTCATCAGTCCAAGCAAAGTTGTCTTTTTTTAGCATACTAGTAAGAGATTTAGCTACTACTCCATAGTTTCTTACAAACCTCCTGTAATATCCAGCTAAACCCAAGAATCCCCTCAACTGTTTGATATTTTGAGGAAGAGGCCAATTCCTCACAGCTTCCACCTTAACAGATCAGTGGATACTCCCTCTTTGGAAGTGAAATGTCCAAGATATTCTACCTTCTCCACAGCAAAGAAACACTTGCTTCTTCTAGCAAAAAGAGAATGTTTCCTCATTGTGAGCAACACCTGCTGAAGATGTTGAACATGCTCCTTCAAACTGCTACTATACACCAATATGTCATCAAAGATTACTAATAAGAATTTCCTTAAGAATTCCTGAAATACAGAATTCATAAGACCTTGGAAGGTTGCTGGAGCATTAGTAAGGCCAAATGACATTACTAAGTACTCGTAGTGACCTCCATGAGTCCTAAATGCTGTCTTATGCACCTCAGCAGGATCCATCCGTACCTGATTATAATTTGACCTCAAGTCCACTTTAGAGAAAATGGTAGAACCATTCAATTCATCCAGTAGGTCTTCTACTAAGGGAATGGGAAACTTGTCCTTTACAGTCTTTTTATTTAGTTCCCTATAATCTACGCACAGCCTCCATGAACTATCTTTCTTCCCAACCAGCACAACCAGACTAGCATAGGGGTTATTACTGTTCTGGATGATTCTTGTTTTCAAGTACTCCTGCACTAAGTCATCTATAACATCCTTCTGATTCTTGGCGTACCTGTAAGGATTCTTGTTTACCGGATCAGCTCCTTGCATCAAGGAAATCTTGTGGTCAAAACCTTTTCTAAAAGAAGGTAATTGACTAGGTTCTTCAAAAAGATCAGCAAACTCTTCCAACAGTGATTCAATCTCAGTAGGGAACTTCTCATTATCAGCATGAGTTGTCAAGGAATGTAGCAACCCACCATCCATACTGCATAGTTGGAACATGGACAAATGAACCCCTTCTTCAAAGTTTTTCTCATTTGCATCCTCTTAACAGTTGAAACAGAAGAGGTTGCCCCTCTTAAAACCTGCTTTTTCCCTCAAACATTAAACTCCATGCTGAGTTTGTTGAAGTTCCAAGTGATGTCCCCTGAGGTGATCAACCATTCTATTCCCAATACTAAGTCACAACACCCCAATGGCAACAACATCATATCATATGTGAATGTGGACTGTTGAATAGTCCAAGAAAAGTTTCTTTATCATATGTGAATGTGGACTGTTGAATATTCCAAGAAAAGTTTCTTACAATTGAAGTAATATGAATTCTAGTGCCATCAGCTACCACCACACTTATAGGATCCAACTGATCAATTCTGCACCCAAACCTTTTCGCTACTTCAGCATTCAAAAAATTGTGGGTTGAACCACTATCAATCAGTATGTGTAACAGTTTCTTTCTGAAGTATCTTGTTACCCTCATAGTCTGGAAGTTAGCAACTCCAGTCAAAACATGCACTGAGATTTGAAGAAACTCTGTAGAATCTTCCTCTCCCCCATCAACAATAGAGATGGCCTCATCCTGAACCACTTCTCCGTCTTCCTCCTCAACATTATCCACTTCTAACACATGAACCTGTAACTTCTTGTGAGTTAAACTGTGCTTAGGAGTATACGGCTGATCACAGAAATAATAGAGCCCTTTAGATCTTCTTTCACTCATGAATGCAGGAGTAAGGCTTTTGTACGGTTTTTGTGATGACTTATTAGGCAAGGCAACAGCGGTAGAAGGTCTTGCAGTAATTATAGGCTTAGAATTACTTGCAGGCTTGTTGGATTTTGACATTGCAGTAGCATTAACAGAAGAATTACTAGCATTTTCATACATTCTAGCCAGTGTAAAGGCTCTAGTCACTGATTGTGGTTGGAACATTCTCACAAGCATCTGAACATCATTTTTCAGATCACCCAAAAAATAGCTTAACATGTATTCATCAGAAAGATTCAAACGATTAACTATGGCATCAAACTTCTCATGATAGTCATAAACAGAAGAATTTTGCCTTAACCTCATCAATTCCGCCATGGGATCATCACATATAGGGCCAAAACAATCAATCAAAAGCCTAGTGTATTCATTCCAAGAAAGATTTAGCCAAGCAACATAATTCTTAGCAAAGGCAGTGTGCCATTGAAGAGCCTTTCCTTCGAGATGTATGATTGCCAAGCGAACCTTATGTTCGTCTGCTGTGCCATCCACCAAGAAGTAATTCTCACAGTGGTAGATCCAAAGATTCACGGCATCACCATTGAATCGAGGGAAATCGAGGCGAGCCAATCAAGTTCCACACGGGTACGTTAAAGACGAAGGTGGAGGATGATTCCCAATCAAGGTGTTGTTCCTGATTGCATCCTAAACTTGCATTTGCAAAGAGTCTCCCAACGTGCATTGCAGTGACCCCGCGATCTCCGCCAAACGCCCCTCCAATCGCGCCGCCAAACGATCCTTCATGTCTTTCGTGGAAGCTTGAGAACGAGTTGATTCTGCCATAACCGTACGAAAAAGATTCCCTAGAAGGTTGAGGCTGATACCACTTGTTAGGGATTTTAGTTCTAGGAATTACAAAGAAACCGAAGAACTAGAGATGAGAAAGGGAACTCTGAAAATAGAGAAAGTGTTTCAATATTATTGATACAGAAATGAGATACAAGAATCTTTTTACAAAGATTATTCATGAATGCTGAATTCCTCTCAACCAAGCTACTTATAGCAATTAACCTTTCTAACAGAATTGGTTATTGCTAACTACTTGTAAACTGAAAAACCATAACACCCAGTCCCCAACAGTGTACTGTACTTCGCTCCTATGTTTATTGGCATAAGTTTGCATTTGGTCTTGGGCTTTGAGAAGGTTTCTTTTCAAGTCAAGTAGGGTGGAATCGCGCTCTAGTGTCAATTGATTGACTTCTTCAACAACAAATGGTAGTACATTAGTTCCTTTAAGAAGATGAGGAGGATCGCGTGTTAAATGGAGTGAGTTTAGTAGAACTGTTATAATTGGTGTTAAACCAGAAGTTAGCTCAGGTTAACCACCATGGCCCTATTTTCAGTTTTCCCCCTGTCAAGCATCATATTTGGTGTTAAATTAGAATTCAGCCCAGCTTAATCACCGTGGCCACTGTTTCAGTTTTTCCTATCCAGCATCGTAAATATATCTCCAAGCAACGGGTAACAACCTCCGTTTGTCCATTCAATTGAAGGTGATAAGCTGAACTAAATTTCAGCTTAGTACCAGCTAACCGAATAACTCTGTCCAAAATTACTAAGGAATATTTTATCTCTGTCAAAAATAATAATAGTGGAAAAACCATATAGGCAAACTACCTCCTTCAGAAAAATTTCAGCAACATCCCTGGATATGAAAGGATGGGTCAAAGGAAGGAAATGAGCATACTTTGTAAGCTAATGAACTACTACTAGGATGCTATCTTTTCCTTGTGTCCTTGGAAGTCCCTCTATAAAATCCATTGAAGTATCAACCCATACTTGTGTAGGTATTGGTAGAGGTTAAAAGAGTTCAACTGGTGATAAAGCTCTTGATCTTAGTCTTTTGACAAACTTCACAAGCTGCCACAAACCTATGTATACCCTTCTTCATTCCTTCCCAATATACCAAAGCAGCAATGCGCTTATATGGTCTGAAAAATCTTGGAGTGTCCTCCTATTGCAGAATTGTGAAACTCAGTTAGTAATAATGAAATTCTAGTGGACCCTGTAGGTAAGACCAATTTTTCCTTATATAGTAATTTCCTGTTACGAAAAGAAAATTCAGGGTGTGTATTAAGATCTTGTAATAAATCCTATATTATGGCCTTGAGTTTGTCATCGTTATGTACTTTCTCCTCCCTTCTTGTGTCTAAAAACTGAACAACAGATAAAGCTAAGTATAACATCCTCCTAGATAAGGCATCTGTTACGCCAGTGTCAGATCCTGGTTTGGACTTGATAAGTCTAGGCCGATCAGTTTAGAAGTCCACTTAAATTGCTCCTCGCCCCATAGCCTTTATCATTAAGAAACTTGAGGCTTCTCTGATCTATATGTACAATAAAATGTCTGCCCATCAGGTAATGTTGCTATTTATGGGTTGTCATTACGATTGCCATGAGTTTTGTTCATAAACTGATTTTAATTGTGCCCTCTGATAAAGCTTGACTCAGAAATGCTCCTAGTCTTCCTTCCTAAAGTAAAACTGAATAATAAATGTTTTAGTAAAGTCTAGTACTATTAGAGTTGGTAGTTTTGTTATTGCCATCTTCAAATCATCAAAGGTTTTTAAAACTCTTTTTGTCCATTGAAACTTATCTTTTTGCAGAAGTTGTGTCAAGGGTTTGAAAATCATCCCATAATTCTTTACAAACCGCCTATAGTAGCCCATGAGTCCCAGAAATCCTTTCAACGCCTTCAAATCCTTTGGAGTGGGCCAAGCTCATATGATCTCCAATTTTTTAATGTCTGTAGAAACCCCCTGTTCTAAACTGATGTGACCCAAATATTCGATTTGCTTTTTGCCAAAGCTACACTTTCCTTTGTTGGCAAACAATTTATATTCTTGTAATAAATGCAAAATTTTCTGTAAATGCACTTTGTGTTCCTCTTCATGTTTACTGTAAACCACTATATCATCAAAGAAAACTAATGTAAATTTACTCAAGTATGGCCGTAGCACTTCATTCATTAGTAATTGAAAAGTTGAAGGAGCATTCGTGAGACCAAAGCGCATCACAACAATTCATAATGTCCCTCATGGGTTTGGAATGCAGTTTTAGATATATTCTCCTCCTCATTCTTATCTGGTGGTACCCTAGTTTCAAGTCCAGTTTTGAAAAAACCATCGCACCTCTTAACTCATCCAATAATTCATCAATATCAGGAAAGGTAATCTTATTTAAGCCTCTCTAATACACACAAAATCGGCACCCTCCATCCTTCTTTTTAACCATAAAATGGGACTCTGTTAGGATCACCAAACACAAGTATAGCAAATAATTGTAAAGAACAGAAGAAATCAGAAATGGAGTAATGTAAATGTAAATGTAAATGAAATGTATGATAAACGAAAGAAGGTATAAAAGTAGCACTCTCTCTCAGTTCACATAGAGCTAAGAGCCTCCCTCTATAGGCACAGATTGCTTCCCTAATTATTTTCTTTCATAACTAACTTTTCTCTCTTCCTTTCCTATATAACAGACTCTCCTTACACATGTGCCGCATTTCCCTTCCTTGTGTACACATGCCAAATTTTGGCCTTGCTACTTGACTCACTAATGGGCCCATATTAGGCACCCTAATCCTATCTTCTCCTTCAAACTCAGTCCTGTCCTCAAGACTGAAATCTGGGAATTGACTTCAAGTTAGAAACTCATCTTCCCACATAGCCTCTTCACTTGGTTTTCCTTTCCAATGAATTAACAGTTGTTGAATTCATTCACCTTGCTTAGTTAACATTGTACTTGCTAACACAGCTTCTAGAGCATAATGCTCATTCACTTCCACTTCCAAACCAGTAAGAAATGTTGTGTCCACTAAGGGATTAGTTGCAGCTTTTTTTGACTGTGACAACTGCAAAACCAGATGAATTCGTGAGATCCCAGGTAGCTGCAACCTGTAAGCCACTTCCCCCACCTTTTCTACTACTGCACATGGTCCAAAATAATGTGGTGACAACTTTTGATTAATTCGTTTGGCCACCGCTGCCTATGAGGTCTCAGCTTTACAAACACCGTATCCCCCACTTCAAAATGCACATCATGTCTACTTTTGTTAGCATATTTCTGCATTAGGTTCTAAGTCTTCAGTAAATGAAACTTGAGTTGCCTGTGAGCCTCATCATGATCAACTAATTCTCTTGCTACTGCCTCAACCTTCACCTAACCTGGAACAAAATGCGTCACAGCGGGAGGCCTTCTACCATTTATCGCTTCAAAAGGAGTCGTATTGGTAGAACTATGATTTGTTGTATTATATCATAGCTCTACCCAAGGCAACCACAAAACCCAATGTTGAGGTTGTTCCATTGCAAAGCACCTTAAATATGTCTCCAAACACCTATAAGTCACTTTTATTTTTCATTAGTCTCCGGATGATATGCAATGCTTATTTTCAACTTGGTGCCTTGTAACTTAAAAAACTCTTGCCAAAAATGGCTCACAAACATAGGGTCTCGATCACTCACAATAGAGTTGGGGCAGCCATGTAGCCGGATGATTTCCTTGACAAATACCTCAGCTGCAATACGAGCTGTGAAGGGGTGCTTCATAGGAATAAAATTGTTATATTTTGTTAAATGATCCATCACTAGCAAAATAGCCTCATAACCTTTTGACCTTGGCAGCCCTGTTATAAAATTCATGGACAATTCCTCCCATACCGTTTCTAGAATTTCCAAAGGTTGTAACAATCCTCCCAAAGCAAGAGTTGAATATTTTTGCCATTGACAAATGTCATAGATTTGAACAAATTCCTGAACTTTTTTCTTTATTCCCACCCAATACAACTTTACTATAATTCGCCTATATATTCTGTAGAATCCTGAATGACCCCCTTGACGAGAAGAATGGTGTTCTTCCAGTAACTTAGGGATATGAATTGATTGTGAAAGAATCACCAATCTCCCTTTGTTAACTAGTACTCATGAACTAATGAAAATCTAGGATGAGCTAGTGGATCTTATTGTATGAGGAAGTCTTTGTTATTGGCAGGTTTGCTTCATTCACCAGAGCTAAAGATATAAAGTTGTTGGAGGCTCCACAATCTACTAAGACTACTACCTTTCTCCCATTCACTTCTCCCCACATTTTGATGGACTTCTTAGAGGTCAAGCCTATTATGTTGTACATTGACAGTTGAAGGAATTTGTGCTCCAGCTCTTTACAATTAGGGAGCTCATTTTCTTCCTCTTCACTACTTTCTTCATTTAGCAGCAAAACCTGTAATTGCTTGTTTTTACATATATGCTCAGGCCCATATTTCTCATCACACTTAAAAAACATAGGCCTTTTTTTAATCTGTCATGCCACTTAGCATTCGATAGTTTCCTGAACCCTCTACCTTTGTACACACCAATAGTTTTAAGGCTATTAGAATCTCCTCCTAAAATGGCATGCAAGTTTTCCCCAACATTGGTCCCACCAACCCCTATGATATTTGAACTTCTATTTCCCACCTCCCAAGATACTGTTCTTGAAGAAGGGCAGTTATTGTTTAACCCTATCCCCTTGCAATTACTGCTAGCCCCTTTTGAGATCAGCATATTCTTCTCATCAATCCTTTGAGCCTGATCTATGAGTTCTGGCAAATTATATATATGATGTAACCTCAATTTTGCTTGAATCACCTCCTACAGCCATTTAAAAACATTCCTCTAAGGTATTCTAAATTCACCCCTTTGAGGGGACTGGCAAACAACTCAAACTGTTTCTAGTATTCCTCCCCAGTTGTTGTTTGCTTCAGACTTAATAACATCTCATACAGATTTTGCAACATTGAGGGTTGGAATCTCCTTATTATTGCTGATCAGAAATCCTCTCAATTAGGGTTTTGAGTGCAGTACTCTCACCATTGATACCATGTCAACTCCTTCCTTTCCATGGCTATCAACGCTACTTGTAACTTTTCCTCCTCAGAGATACCAATTACATTGAAATATCTCTCTACGTGATTCACCCATCCATATGCATCCTATCCTGAAAATATAAGAATCTTTAACTTCATCGTTCTTTCCCACCCCCATCTGGTGCTTGTTCTTTTCTTGCATCTTCCCTGAATAGCTTTCTTCCTATACACTGCAATTTTCTTACTAAGAATTTCAAGTGACATTTGCAATGGCTTCTTGGAATAATTTCTTCATTTCTTGTTTATCATCCTCGAGCCGTTGAAGGATTTTCTCAAAACCAAGCTACAAAGATTCCAATCGAGCCTCCATTCTTGTGTGTACCATTGGCATGAGCAATCTATGCACCACATAATTGAGTACATTGATACTAGTTGATAGAACTGGACTAAAGGGATTGGAACAGAAAAGAAAAGAGACAAAATCCAGGAAAGAATCATGTATTATTGAAAAATGACCCTTGTTGGGAAATTGATACCCCCATACAAGTGTAGAATGCTTTACAACAAATCCTGTACAACATAGTCCCTATCTCTCCAAGTCTAATCTAAGTGATTAACCAAGATGTCCTTCACTTCTCTCTCTTTCTCGTATTTATTCTCCACTTGTGACTATTGGTTAGTTATCAGTCATTCTATTGCTAATCAGGGGCTGGCCTACCTTTCTTTTTCCTTACATACATCTTCCTGGTTAGAGGTCTAACAGATAGTTGCTATTTCCCAAACCATTTAAATAGTTTTGCACCTTTTTGATATTCATTTTTGTGAAGAAGCTATTACCTATTATTAAGAAAATCAAAAGATAGATTGTTTGACCATAATCACGAATATTGATGGATCAACCAGATTATTAGCTAAATTTGATCAACCAGAATGTGGCCAGAATTCTGAAAGGCCAAGGATTTGGAAAGTGTATGTTCATAAGAAAAAGAAAACATGTAAGGTTGAGGATTTGGAGAATGTCAAGTTAGCATGTTGGTTAGGGGAAATAGGATTATAGTACACGGAGGGAAGGTGGAATAGAGGAATTCAGTTATGCATTTTGTTAGGACTCAGTCAAGTGACTTCTGCTCCTAATCTTAATATTGTTGTAAATAATGTTCCAGCAGCTAAAGCTAAACCATGGATAGTCTATTTTAGTAAAAGAAAGCAGTCTAGTTAGTAGTTAGTAAAGTATGACTCCTTATTCTGTTATTTTATGTTATGACTCCTTATTCTTTTATTTTCTATTATTCACCTTCACTATATATAGCAAAAGGGAATTAGTTAGGAGCAGTTTTGGAAATTCAGGTCCACTACATGTTGCAGTACATGTCATACCAGTGGCATTAAATAATTAGCTTAGAGAGGAAAAAAAAAGGTATTATTCTTTTATAAAAGTGGTTTTGTTAACATCAACTCTTAGGACTAGTTTTAAGCATACAAAAATAAGTTTTTCTTTTTATTCAGAAAAAAATATTTATTACATTTTGTGTTTTCAATGTGATAAATACTTTTGTTTCTAATGAAATCCTATCACTTGTGAATGCCTAAAATCAGTCCAAAAGGTAGATGTTAACATTTCCTTATAAAAATTAGCCATGAAGCAAAAAATAATTTCACAAATACCAAAAGAAAATGCATAAAATTTCATGCAATTTCAAATTGACAACATGCATATCAACCACTGAGAAGCTGAGCTTATATTGATATCCTCTTATAATGAGTTTGGGGACAACATGTTTGAACAACAGCCAAAAAGCTTTATTAAAACAGTACAACCTTTGTTACCACAATCATGTGGCTTTTATGGTTAGTTAATGTCTAATAGAAATGAAGAAAACCAAATCTAAAATAAATACTTAACATGTCATTTGACAGAGTGATGGACCAGAAAGCTAGGCTGAATCCTGAAACGCTCAAGAATAAGTAATTTTTATTATAAACCAGAAATGGAGCCTGAGCTCTTTGCAACCTAAACCAGAGAGCCTCAGCTTCTAAGAGAAAAGTTCTTTCTCTCTCTAACACAAATCCAAATGTGATAGGATTTACAGAAAAAGAGAAGAACTGGAATCTTTTATTCAAGAATGAAAATCTCGTGTGCCAATGGTTAGGCATTGGAAAAGCAATTGAGTAGCATTGACTGTTTGACAGAGTATATAAGTGTTTGCTGTAGTTTTGGGTTGATACTGTAAAGTTTTACTTTGATCTATAAAATTACAATTGTTTTAACGGAATCTTCATTTGTACAATGGTCATTTTGTGATTGCTAATTTTGGCAGCTAATAGATACCGCATGATGATTATTTGCAGGTGCAGCTGGTAAAGATGGTCAATGAGGCTACTGCTAATATACCTAAATGGGATTCATTAAATAGAAGCTGAAGAAAATAAAATAACCCATAAGGTATTAGGTCCCTCATCCCAGTGGCTATTAGATGAGAAACAACAGTAATAATCACCTGTGGAAAATAGCTTAATTTTCATAAGAATGTTTTTGTGGTATATTTGTTTTCAAAGCAAGTTAATTATTGGTATTGAAACATATAAAAAGAATTTTTAGTTCGTTGGTCAACTTTTTTTCCAATAGATTTTTGTCAGCGGCAATAAATGGAAAAATCTCCTTGTCAAAATGCTATATCTACAGTTCAATCTGTTGACTATGCAGTGAAAAGGGAAAACAAAAGAGAGATGGGTAAATGCAAGGAACCCTTAAGTTTTGAGTTGTACTATATTTGTATTATACATATGATAAGAACCTTGAGAAAACCACACCACAATAGCTAGTCTTAGAGAGTCCAAGCCTTAAAAATTCCACACTGGAATCCATACTTCTATTGTGGAACTCAAGGTCCATATCTTGCAATCGGGATCCTAACTTTCCACCACGCTTCGCAGCCTTAGCACCCATGTGGGCTGGCAGTGCACTAGCTCCTTTGATTAGTTTCAGGTAATACTTGCATCACCACTCATGTTGCTCAATTGCAGCTAGAAACATGCTGGAAGGCTCTGATAATAATTGATAAGAAGTAAGAACCTTGGGAGAAACAAATATCAGCTTCCACACTAGAATTTCATTGTTCCAATGTGGGATCTTAACAACATATCATTTCCATGTGGGGGTGGTTTGTTTGAGCATTTTCAAAGAAAAAAATTAATAAATCAGTTGTTAATTAAAACTTAATAGAGGGCATTTGGAAAAGTCAAATTTGAATGATTATGAGACTTAAAATGTTTTAATTTTGGTAAAAATGCAATTCACCAATACATTATGCATGGTCTCTTAAAGTTATTGTCTTTCTCCAACTAATGTATTCCAACTTCAGATGATTTAGATATTGGTTATGGAGATCTCTACCATACCTCAGCAAAGGAGAGAGAGAGAAAGAGAGAGGGAGAGAGAATCCAATAAATAAATGAAATCCCAAGGATACCATATAATTTACCAATATTTCTATGAAAAAACATGTGTCCTTTCCAGTTTTGTATAAACATTAATATCTGTATTTGTATTAAAATGATTGTGTTCATTCCTTACACCCTCTCATGCTACATACTTTTTCTATTTTTCTAAGGCTTTGTGTTTGCAGATTTGGATGATCTTGTAGTTAAAGAAGGCTTCATCTGAACTATAGTTTCTTCACTCACTCCCATTTTCCTAGCATAACGACCTGCTTCAAAGAACCTTTTAACTGCATCATCCATATAATCTTTCCCTTGCTTAACAGTCATGTTCTTTCCTATTGTATCTGGGAAACTAGTGAAGATATTGTCTCCTTTAAGCACAGCTGCAAGTTGGATCAATTCTTGCTGAAATTCACTGAGATTTGCATCTTCATTAGGCTCTCCCTTCCTGATCCTTGTAGGGGTTGGAAGTTTCTCTGCACAAAAATAACACCAGCTGGAATCAACAAAGTGTAAAATAAGCATTGGTAAATGCTGAATACCTACTGTTATTCGTGAGCATTTAAAGGTTATAGAATGTAACAATTTTTTTTTTCAATGGACATTTGTTAGTTGATAATATTCTAGAGTAACTTTAGAAATTTGGGAGTTTTCTTTCCCTTACTCAAATAGGGGGGTATCGCGTATTCTCTTTTTTATTTGCATTTTTGGATATATATATATATATATATAACAGTTTAAATCTAAAAACTAATACACTTACTTGAGCCTTTCATTTAACTTGCATCCAATAGGTAATAATTTATTACTACACTAACCATTAGGTGCAAGTTAAATGAAAGGTTTAGATCGAATGTAAGAGTTTTTAGATTTATAGTGTAAGAAGATACTTTTCCTATATATAAAAATAATATTTGAAATAAATTTTACCTTTATTTTATTCAATGTGCACATACACAGATTATAGAGGTTGAGAAAAGGTACGTGTCAAAGCCCATTAGATTATTTCAAGCAATAACAAATTTAATGAGGGCCTTGTTAAAGGTATAAAGCTTTCTGATTGCATATGGATGTATGCACGATATGTGGTAGTGTTTAATAAATAATCTATCAAATGGGATTTTGTTGCTTATTGATACATAATTGAGATCATAGTCCAATTAGTTGATCAAGGTTACTAACCTGGGCAATCAGTCCTGGGTTCTTTCCTGGTCTGAACAATCCCCTCAAATGTTCCAGCCCATTCATCTCTCTTGGTCAGAAATGAAGGCAAATTGAAGAGCTTTTTCACTGTTGCTGGAATGGATGAGTGTTCATATTCTGATGTAGGAGATGGTGACCCATTTGGCCCATGAACAACTGCATCACCATAGCAAATCAGAAAATCTAGTACAGTACTCAATAATTACATCTTTTTATAGCACAGAAATGAGATTCATTGGTTCCATTCAAGTGGACACAAAAATTGTGATAACATTATGTTAACTTGAGCAAAATGCTTTTCAGTTGCTTACTCAAATTTTCATTATTTCTTTAATTATAGTTTCTTAAGTTTCCTCTATTATACACGAATAAATAAAAAAATAAAATTATAGATTCTATATACTCAATTTGACTTGAAGAAATAAATTATTTACTTTAAGATAGTTAAAGAAACTAAAATTGAACTAATTACCACATCACATCATTAACTAGCAAAGGGTATTTTCTTATTCAACTTGTCTTCTAGTCATGCTAGAGCCCAGAAGTTTCCTCCCTGGCAGCATGCCCATCAAGTTGGATCATGGACAGAACCAACTAGAGGACCATTTATTTTATTTCCTCAAAGGCACCAAAAATAACATTTTGGCTTTCAGTTTCAGCACATTCCTTTGTACCTAAAAAAAATAACTTTGTTTTCCCCTTCACAAAATTTAGTACTTTGTTATCAATTTATTATCCCCTTTTGCCATCTTTTCAACACTACAAAACATATTTCAATATATTATTCAATCATGATCTACAGCACATGGTGCGCTATCAATTTACACATTTAAAGAGTGATATTTTAATCCAGCCAAGTACCTTAGATAACCCATTTCTCAACCTTAACTAATAAGTCAAACAATACATAATTTCCCAGCATTATTGCCCCCTTGGTTTTTGCTTAAGACATGTAGCAACTAATTTGCTTACACACTATGAACTGGCAAAAAAATCAAAGGTCAGTTTCTTGTGGGTGTGATTATTTGCCATTGTTGGAAATATCCTTAGTAATAAGGTTTCACATTGTGCACTTTGACAACTGAAAATTGAAACCCAAAAAGCTTTATGGTCCCACTCAACACAGCATCCCACTTTATTTGAATTGTCTTTTTCCAAAGTAGTGTGAAAATGAGATTGTTACGTGTGAGCCTATGAATGGTGTGAGTGATGCCTAACATAAAGCAAGTTATTTTATTGAGATCATGGATCCATAATGTGTGAAGTCAAATGAGGTGTGCATGGTGAGGAAGAAAAAGAGAATCTGAATATATTTTAGTTTTCTTCTCTTACAAGTTGGGTGAACAATCATAAATCATCATATTAATAGTGGTAGTGTAACCGTAAACATTTAGTGAGGTAGGGGGGAATGCCAAGATGATAAGGTCGTATTTAAGGAAAAAAAATTTAAATCTTTCTATATTTTATGTTTATAATTTTATTAAATTGAAGAAATTGTTAAATATTTTTTATATTTTCAAGATGATAGGATATATATTTATTAAAAAATATAACAAAACTAAAAAAGTTCGTATATTTTTCATATTGAAAGAGTGAAATGTAATGATTATACCTTGGATAAAATTATTCTAGCTACTTCAATTTTGTGCTTGGAATAAAATAACAACACACTTACTTAATTCTTAATGATTTTTTAGATATTTAAAATGAATCTTAAGAATTATTGTTAGAATTTTTAATCATAATAGTAACAATAATAATGAGAGATGTGATAAAAATACTTTATCTAATATACTCTTATCTATTAGTTAAAATTTATTAAAATTTAATTAAAAATAAAAATTCCCAACAACATAAGTTGATAAACAAATATAAAAAAATTGAGTGAAAATTGCATTTGAAATGAAAGATTTTACCTGTGGCCTTGTCAATCCAAGGAGAGATAGCAATAGTTGGAACCCTAACCCCCAACCTATTAAAGGTGAAATTGAATGGCTCTGGGCCCACAATCCCATCAGGGCTTGGAACACCACGCACCGGCGTAGGCACGTGATCAAAAAACCCACCATGCTCATCGTACGTGATCACAAACAGGGTTTCGTTCCACTGCGGGCTCGCCCTCAGCGTCTCGTACACCTCCTTCACGAACATCTGTCCCTCGTACACGTCATGCGAAGGGTGGTCGTCATTGGCTGGGAACAGCTTAGAATCCATGTACCGCTGCTCCACCACAACATAACCCGGTAACTTGCCTGCTTTTGCATCTCGCTTAAACGACAGGTCGTATGGGTGGAACTTTGGCACGTACTTTATTTTCCTTAGGTTCCTATAGAATAATGTCGCCGGAATATTCTGGAAGTATATTCCGAAGTTGACTCCGGCGTCATACAGATTGTCGAAGATTGTTTGTTGCGGGTAGCCCGCCGCGAGTTTCGCCGCCACGTTGCTCGTCGCGCCGCCGGACGTCGCCGAGTGCACGTAGAGCCGGTTGGGCTGAGTGGAGGACGGCACGGAGGCAAACCACCTATGAACATGAAATTTTATGGTATAATATAGTGTTTTTATATAACATTTTTTAAAATTTTGCCAAAAATACATAATAAATAATAATAATTTATATATGATAAATTTTTATTTAAAATTATAAAAAATGTTACAAGTTTCAGTAAACTGATATATTAAATATTATAATATTTTAAAAAAATATTAATGTAACAATATCCTGAAGTGCTTTCAAATGGTTTTTGTTAACTCTGTATAAAAATATCAAAATAATAAATAAAAAAAAACATTGTCAATTATTAAGTATTACTATGTATACATTTAATTAGCTAGATTCCAAGATCGAGTGCTTTCGTTAGTATTTCATAGGGGAAAGGTTATATGAATAATTAAAAAATTATTAATTACAGTCTTCAAAATTGAGTTTAAACAATAAATATTAATAAGTTTCTATTAAAAACTAAAGTTTTTATTACTTTTTATAATTTTAATATAACAAATATATTTTTAACAAAATCTTTAATATTACGTGCATGGGTAGGAATAAGGAAAAGAACCATTAAAACAATGCAATTAAAGGAAACAGAGATTTACTCGTTTTTCTCCATTTCTTCTTATATGGAATTATTTCTAAACAATAAAGCTAACTGCGTAGAAACTTTTACACAAAGTTTCTTCTACTAAACGAAACAGAATCCAAAATTTCCGCAGGGGAAAAAGGGTATCATTTTCATATGCAATAATAGACTGATATAACTTCACAACATAGTTATATTTAACCATAACACCCAAGACTTGTTTTCGTTTTAAATTGAACATTTGAAACCGAAGCATAAGTGTCCAATGGTTTAAAAAACACCAAAACTATATGCTGAAGATATATAAATGTATGATGATGATATGTGTGTGCGAATATGATACCCAAAGTAGCTGTGAAGATATTTATAAAGAACATTGCACTGTTTGATGATTGAAGGAAGAAACAGTTGGTAGAGAATTGTGTGCGATAATTTCTCTTCTTTTTAGACCCTTTCATATGGTCCCATCTAATCTAAAGCATTGAAGAGACACATTGCCATCATGTGGAGCTAGACTCAAATTAATATATCTTAAAATCATTAATAAAAAGTGAAGAAAATATATATAAAAAAATAGAATTAAAATTTAGAAGAGAAAAAAAAAAAAGTGATAAGTTTGCAGGGGAATCTCATTCTCACCTGTCGAAAACAGCAAATTCAGAAACGAGTGTCTTATAAACAGCGACCATGTCAGGTTCGAATCCGTTCATAACATTCTCAGACATATGTGAAGTGTTGTCCATTGCATAAGCTTGTTGTGCGAACCCGTTCATCGGAGCCGGGTTAGCCGAAGTTTCATTTGACCCGAATATTTGTTCTCTAATGGCTTGGAACGAGTGACCCGGATCCGGGTCCACGTCATGAGCCTGGTTCTTAAAAAAGAACCGTTTTGAATTCGGGTCGGATGCGGATAACAAATTGAATTCCGACCCGGTTACGCCGTTGATGGCCGGGTTGAGCTTCTTCATCCAACCTAGCATGTGGTCGAAGGATCGATTCTCCATCACCAAAACGACGACGGTTTTGATGGGGTTGGCAATGGCATGTCCATTGGGAATGTTCAAGAGACAAAGGGTTAATAGAATTGAAGAAAATAAAAGGGTGGAGCAACCTTTTCGGGTACGGGTTCGGGTACCCATGATTGTCTTTTAGTTCTTTTACAACGTGGAGACTAGAGAGAAAAAGAGACAGTGAGAACGATGGGTTGAGAGGTTTTGGTTTTGGGGTTTGATTTTGTTTGGTGAAGAGATTTATATAAAGATAGAGAGAGAGAGATATAGAGAGGAAGAGAAAGAAGAGTACTTGGGTTGCGTTTTGTGATGATTAAGAAAAGAACTTTTATATTACACGAGTGTTAGATGAGTTGAAGAAAAAAAATAGAAAAAAAATAAAAAAGGATAAAAATTAATTACGAATTATAAATAAAAATTAATCTTAATATATATAAACTATGTCTGTCATTGCGTTAGCAATAAATGAGATGGTTTGGATATTTTGTCTGCAACGCTGTTTGTTCATTGAGTGAAGGCACCGTGCCGTTCAGATTTTTCTTCCTCGTTCTTTTTTACCATTTCTTTTTGGATTTTTCTGTTTTCTCTTCACATTTTGTAGTAATATTTTTTACCAAAGCTTTTATTATTTCATGTTTACTTGTTACTGTACTTTTTTTTGTAGTTTGTGTTAACTTTGGTATGTTATAATTGAGTTTAATATATAAAGGCAATAAATCTTTCACAAAAATTTATTTATTATCTTAAAAAAAGTGTAATAATTAAAAGCAATTGTCAACACCACTTTTTAATGCTTAAACTCAGTGTTAGAGATTTTTTTTTAAGTGAGAATTTACAAAATATTTATAAAAAGAGTTTAAAACTAATTTCTATTTGGACATAGAAAGATTTGTACTCAGGATATTTTTCCTAAAAAGAATTATCATTGAAAACTGTTTATAGCCTATTGCTCAGAAAAAGCTAAATATTATCAGTATGAAAGGAAAGAGTTGTTTTGGAATTATAAAATTTATTATATGTATAATATATTTTTGCCATAATTTAGAAATTTTCATCTTTGATTAATTTTTTTAAATATTAGTTAACAAAATCTTTACAAATTTGTCAACTTTTTTTTACTAATAAACATTTAAAAATAGAAGGAAGTAAAGATGTGCTTAGTTATCCATCCAAAATTTATTAAACATATTACGAGCAATAAAATGTAAAAGCATTTCTTTTTTACATTGGCCCAAATATTTGTTAGTTTTAGTTAAATAAAAAACGGTTTTTTTAATGTGAATTACTTTAAAATTAGTCTAAAATGGACTTAAAAAAATAAATTACCATTAGATGTATAACTTATATCATAAACGATCAAGATGAATCAAATATAACTTGTTATAGAATGTTAAAATATAACTATAATAAACGAATCATTATATAAAAAATTATATATATATATATATATATGTCTTTTATAGAATAATCGATGACCCAAAGAGAAGTAATATAATTAATTATTTTATAAAAATCTTGTTTATTTTTATTGTAAATTAGGAAAAATTATTATTATTATTAAGAAAACAAAAACAAAAAATATATTTATATAATATTTATAGTTATTATTTTCACTTATTGATAAATTTTATCATCTTTTCACTTTCCACATATATTATTTAAATTCCGTTTTAAATATTTCATGTTATAAAAAAAAAACTCTAAATAAATTGACAAAAATCATATTGAAAGGATGAAATGGTATCTCAAAACCGATACAAATTAAGATCGATTCATTATACTATAACTAGTTTCATAGACTGTGAAATGCATGTATGTTTTATTTTAAACAATTACAATTTTTTAAATATTTATATATATAATATTTTAAATAATATTTTTTTAAAAATTATTTTAACATAACTTTATAATTATGAACAGTAATATATCAAAGTGATACAATTTAATAAAATTAAATAGCTTTAAAGTATAATTTTTAAAATAATAATTTTATTGTATAATATAGAAAAATATTTTTGAATTAAATATCAATAATCAATATATATTAATAATAATAAATTTAATAAATGAGACGGTTAAAAGTAAACTCTAAATTTAAAAACAGAAATAATTTTTTATAAATATCAAAATAAGCATACATAAAAAATATAAAAATTTATATAAAGTACTAAAGAAAAAGTTAGGTAATAACTTTAATTTACAAAATTTAAAATAAAATTAACCAATATATTAATAAAAAGAAAAAACATTGAAGTGAAAAAAAAATGTAAAATGTAATTCTACGTGACGAACTGTATAAAGATGATTAGCTTCCTTTTAAAATACCAAACTCTTTTTTAACACTATAAAGGTCAATGATCTTTAAATATAGTTTATTTAAAAACAATTTTTAATTTAAAATAATGAATCAATATTTGATATTAAAATTAACAAACAATATTTTTAAAATTAAATTAAAGGTTAAATACAAAACAAACTACAAAAGAGCATAGCTCCTAAAGATAAGAATAAGAATATTTATGAGTAGATTACACATTTTTTATTAAATAATAGAAATTATTTATTACAATTTAATTTTAATAGAAATTATTCTAAGATAAATTATTTATTACAATTATATCCAAATATTGTATTTAATAAATGTAATACAATCGTAATTACCATTTTTTAAAAATTAAAAATAGATAAAATGTCATCCAATTATTAAAATAACGGAAACAAAATAAGAAAAAAAATCTTTAAAATAATGTTATTTATCATAATTTTATTATATTAATAAGATTAAAAATTTATAACTTTTAGAATTTTTATAAATTAAAAGTAAAAAAGTTTAAATAAAAATAAAAAATAGATAATATCATATTTGCAGATATCATGTTTATAGTATTATAGTTAGAAGTGTATTTACATACAATTTATCTCATTAAGTTATATTGCTTTCTAAAAATAACTCTTATAATAATTTAGTATTGTTTTTTTTCATCTTCAATATTTGACATTACTCTATTTGTTTCAGTAATCTCCTTCTTTAATATTATATGTATTTACCTCTGTGAAAATATATTAAAATATATAAATGTCTCATTTTATATTTGTTAATTAGTTTTAAAATAAATTATATTGAATATTTTAAATTTAATAATTAAAAATTAATTTCTTAGCTTCTACACGATTTTTTTTAATTTTCAATTAATTTATAACTATTTTAATCTGACATAATCATACTCTGTTGTTAAAATACTACTTTTGTATTAATGGTATGAATCACTATGCATTAGATCGAAGATAAAATAAAATAACGTGCAGATATAACAATTCTTATTTTGTTATATTGAATTTATAAAATTAATTACATTAAATGTATAATCTCTTAAACAGGAAAAAGAAAATTTAGAAACCTAAATATCTAACGTCAATGTCACTATGTCACACCCAAATTTAATTGTACAGATTTATTTGCAACAAATAATTTGGCAAACAATTTATAAATGCTGCTTTTTTATTTTTCATGTAACAAAGAAAGGGGAGAGGTTCATTTACTTGTGTACTGAGTTAAAGAAATCTATTTCAGACCAATTCAGAGACAAATACAAAAAATTAATTAATCCAAATGCTCATTATTTGCTTCTATAATAATTTTTTTATTTATTGAATAAAAAAATTATTTTAAATTTTAAAAATATAAAAGATATAAATAATTAATGATATAGACTTAAATATATTAGACTGTTATGTGAGAGATTAATCAAATAATTTAAATAAATAAAAAATTAATATAAACAATTATTATTATTATTATCTGAAGATTGAAAGTTTTATCAATTTTTTAATTATAAGCCCAACTTTGTAATCAAGGACTAACTTACAGATAGTAAGAAAAAGTAATTTAAAATGTTATAAAATTTTAACTAGATTATTTGGCAAAAATTGTAAATGACTTATTTTAAGAGAAAATTAAAAGAGTTTTAATTATGTTTAAATTTTTGTATTTATTATTCATATTTTTTTTATACTTAACTCTCACTTTATAAATAATCTTAATTCGTAGTGTGGACGAAATTTTTATTAAAAAAAATACATTTATTAAAGTTATCAAAGTATAATAATTTGTTTTAAAAAAAATTATTATAATTGGATACTTGAACTCATTTTTATGGGTCAAAATTAATATTTTTTACTTTATATTTTTATCTTTTATATATCTTCAAATGAGTGAATAAACTATCAACATTAATATTTTTATTATTATTTTTATTACACATCAATTACAAAAGAATTTTAAAAAATAAAAAATATTTTTTTTCTATAAGAAATAAGATGTTTACTATCCTTTAATATATGAAACTACATTAAATATAAATTTGTTTGAAAATATAAATTTTATTCTCTTAAAATTTTGTGAATTTTTATTCATTACTTTATTTTTTAAAATAATTTTTTCATTTTTATTTAAAATTCACATTTAGCTATTATAAAGTTAAAATAATTTTTTTATTTTGATAAAATTTTACTATAATTAGTTGATTAAACTTAATCTTGATGGTTGAAATTAATATTTTTATTTTAATTTTTATATTTTAAAATATAAATTTAATAAATATTTATTCTTTTAATAATATTTTACTATAATTAGTTGATTAAATCTAATCGTAAAGATTGAAATGAATATTTTTTATTTTAATTTTTAATCTTTTGAAAATACAAGTTTCTATTATCTTATAATTTGACGAGCTTTTCACTTTGTACTTTTTAAAAATAATTTTTTAAAAAACTTTAGTTAAAATGTATATTTAACAAATTAGTATCTATAGTTTAAATTTTTTTTTAGTCTTTATATGATTGCTTTCTGACATTTTGATCATTTTCCTTTGAAACCGTGAACATAATTTTAAATGACAATTATTAATTTAAAGAATATTTACTCATATAAAAATTAAATTGTAATTTTTCTATATAAAAATTAAATTAAATTATTTTTGTCAAGACTAAATTTATAATATTTTTGATATTCAGAATTATCATTTGATATCACAAATCCTTAAAAGGGTAAAATTAATGTCAAGTTAAATAATCTTAAAATAGTAGAAAGGTACATGTGTGAAGCATACGAATACGCAATCAATTTGGTAACTAATGTTTGTTAGATATGGTCAAATTTATCTATTGAATATAATTTTAGAAATTAATTAAGCTACGTTTGGATATTTGACAATAGGTAAAATTAAATGACATGGAATAAAATAAATGTTTTGATATTATATGATGAAATAAAGTTTCTATTCTATTTTCATTAAATTTTATTTTATTTTTTAAAAACACTTTATTTTCCAAGAGTCATAATATTTCTTTTTAATGTTTCGTTTTAATGTCCTTAATAAATTAATTAGTGTGTGATAAAAATGAATTTTTAATGTTAACTTTTAAAACTGGGTTTAAAGCATCTAAATATAATAATTTTTTATTAAATAAAAAATTATATAAGAGATAAAGAATAATACTTTAAAAAAAATTAGTATTGTTATATGTTTAAACTCATCCCTTTAAAGGCTTAGCTTACATTTTTTAATAAAAATACTAAATGACACTTAAATTATTTTATTTGAAAATAACTCTTACAAAGAATATACAAGAAGACTAATTATATTAAAAAATTAACCAAGAATAATTAATTATTAATTATAGTGTCTATAAATCATATTTTGTAAACCAATCTATTTTTTTATGAATAGGATCACATCACGTAACTCTAAAATAAGAAAGAAATGTATTCCTTTTTAATATATGGATGGGAATGAAACAAGGAACGTAAGAAACTAATAATAGTTAGCAATAATTTTAGAGTGTTTGTTCATCTAAGTGTTTATCATCTAAAAGTGTTTAAAGGAAGAAAAAAAAACCTGTATATAGGTTCATATTTGATTGGATTACAATAGTGTATATCCATTCCTATATCTTTTAGGTACTTATATACTAAACATGATTTTACTATTCACGTTTTAATTAAATAAAATATGTTTGATTTTTCATCAATTAGCAAAACAAAAATATTGTTTTAACACTAAAGCCAACTAAAAAAATCAATAAAATAAAGAACATACATCTAACTCAAGTTAAAGATAGCTATAGGTATTTAAAATCCTAGTTGTAAAACATAGAGTAAAGTTAAATCTAACATAATCAAGCAATTAATTACAAAATATATAATGTACTTTTTGAATATTGAGTAAATAATAAACAACAGTAAACCAATTCATAAATATGTCTTGGGTTGGTATTTTCTCACATTATTATTATTATTATTATTATTATTATTATTATTATATGTGCAAATTATTATTAAGGAGGATATTAAAGGAGTAAAAGAGAAATTGAAATAAGGAGAAAGAACAAAGAATTGTATTGGGACTTGCGTGTTATTGAAGTTTTTAACCTTTTTAATATTTTGAATTGTTAATCTTCTTTTTAAGACTTTGTATTTTATTGAGACTTCTTGAGTATGAGATTTTTTTATATTTTTCAAATTCAATGATGTCTAAATGAAGTAAGATGTGTCATGTTTTGTAATTTCTTCTTCTTTTTGTATTGTATTATTAAATGTTAATTCAATGATAATATATGTTTCACTTTTCTAATTCAATAATGTTGAAGTGACTGGGATATGTGTTTTATTTTCGAAGTCATATATTTTATTCATGTTTTTCTTTTCTCATTTTTAATTTAATAATGCTGGAATAAGACGTATCTATTTTGTTTTTCTAATTCAATGATGTTGAGGTGACTGAGATAGGTGTTTTATTCCTCAAGTCATATATTACTTCTTCTTTTTTTCTTCTTCTTTTTAATTCATATTTTCTTTTACCAATTTAGTGATGCTGAAATGAATGAAACATGTGTTTTATTCCTTAAGTAAGATATTATTTTTTTCTATCTTTCTTTTTCTATGTATTTAATTTAATGATGCTAAACTAAGATGAAGTTAAATTCTATTTTAAGCTCTATAGGATGGAAAATGAAGCTTAAATATAATAAATATTAGAAAAAATTTTAAATATAAATGAACATATTTCTTTCTTTATTTATAAATTTATTAAAATGTTCTGTTTTGATATTTTTTAAGAATTTGAAAGTGAATCAACATGTTTTATAATAACAACAATAAAACTAGAGTTGAATTTTCAGTTGAAGCTAGTCGATCATCTCAATCACAACCTAGAAGAAGTATGCTCAACTTTTGTTAAATAATTATCTTTTAATATGCCTTACTAAATACTTGCTATCTATTTTTTTTAATTCTGTTACAGTGTTACTTTTACTTTTTATTATTATTATTATTTTACTTTTTTAGAGTGATTTGTCGTCAACTCATTTCATACACTACTTAGATAGCTTGAAACATCTTCTTCATGGATAGTTATTAAAATTTCTAATTTTTTGTTCAGTGAATCAGTTTCATAGTTTTTGGTCATGGACTTCAAATTTCTACTAAATTCATCAATATTTGTTTTACGTTTTGTTTTTACTTTACATGTTTGTTGGTACTTATCTATATTGATGCGTTCTATTGTCACTTCAGTCATTTGTGTGCTTTTGTGGAGAATCATGGTAATTAACATTTAACAAAGCTTTCTTTATCTTGCTTTTCATCATCCTTGGTTTACTTTGATCTTATAATGTCTCTAATATATGTTTTAGTGAAATCAAACCTTCATATTTTCTTTCATTCATTGTAAGTTATTTTAACTATCTTGTAGGTTTTTTTTTTTACTTTAATGTTATCAAGTTAAAATAGAAAAGATGATAAGTTCTATTTTTGCATATATAAAAAGGAGGCTTGTTGTTTTTCAATATGTACTGCATATACAAAAAGGAAGGGTTGTGGTTTTTAAAATTTGCATGACTTGCATGTATTTGTTAGGATGGATTGCCTAATTGTCTGCATGGTGAAGATTAACATTGCCCTTTTTTAAAAGGTAAATTAACTTGACTAGTTTTTTAATCTTCAAAATAATCATAAATTTTTTGTTCATTAATTTCTTATTTTGTTTTACTATTTATGTTAGGTGAATCTAATTGTTAGTAACTTGATTGTATTACTACTGTGGACATGGTTGTGTTAATTCAACTTGCAACTTAGAATTTGAATATTCTGATAATCTTTTTAGTGTCCACTATTCTTCTGTCCATATATAAATTCAAAGTTTCATCAATACTTTTTTTTGTTCATGTATGTATTAATATGATTGGATCAAGATTCGTTTTTATTTTATTTTTCAATGGTTCATCTTTATAATGAACAATTTTAAACATATAGTTACCCAAATTAAACCAAAAAGTAAAATTATAAGTTAAATTTTAATAAGGCAATTTTTTTTTTTATCGTAGCTCAAATAGGGTCATAACCATGTAGACCCCACCTAAAAAATTCGAATCACCAATTTTTTTTTTGGGTAGAAATAAGTCAGAATATGCTTTGCAAGAGTTTGGTTGAATTGGACATTACTGCCCTGAATCCAATCAAACTTGTCCAATGAGTTTTCCCAGTTCCTGATTTTTTAAATTTAAAATATTCTAATTATTTCATATTAAATATGTGAATATAAATATATTTTAAAGATAATTTTTCAACTTAGTGAGAATTTATCACTTAGCAATAATAAATATTTTTTTAAAAATTAACCGATAAAAAATAATTAAAAATAAAAAATAGGTTGATAAATTAGAAATGTGATATTGATATTTAATAGAGATATAATGTTATTAATTGCTAAGGGTTTAATTTTAAGAATTTAACCTTTTTTTTTCTAATTAACCTTTAAATTATTGTTGAATATATTTTATTTTTTTGGGATAATAACTATTTTTTAACGAAAAATCTAGTTTAAACATACTAACTTATATATTTAGGCATATATTAGTAAAAACGTTAGAATTATACTAAACAGTGTAATAGAAATTAATTTCACACCATAAAAAGTATCAATATATCTTTTATTTTATTTTCTGAGAGAGGGTTTCAATAATAATAATAAACAGCTCCACTTATCATAACTAAAAAATTCATATGTATCAAAAGTATTGCCTTTGTTACAATGTAACATCATCAGATGGGAACATTAACAACATGATGTCAAATTGGTTCAAATGCATCAACAACAACGACAAAGGAAGCAAGAAATTTCCAACGGGTCACGAAATAGAAAAAATCAGGAATCATAGAATATGTCAATGTATCCTTCCCATAGCTACCTTCAACTGAAAGAAAGCCTAAGAACTACTTGACATCCATCAACAGATTATTAAAAACATACATTAATAATAATTCAGAAGATTATATTAGAAATCAAGATGGAAATTTTATATCTGACTGTGAATTAATAACCATGTGTTTCGTGAAACTATTCGTGCTAATATTTTCGTACAATTCAACGTTATTGGTTAAAATATTATAATTACAATTTTAATCTTATATTATATTATACATACACACATATTATATCATAATATTTCGCACATTATTTGCTCAGTTCGTATTAGAGAAGCCAAAATAAAATAAAAATAAGGTGATTTTAACAAATATTTGGTTGGAGAAAAGTGAACGAAAAGAAAAGGCAATATTTTCATATCTTCATGTGTTACCACGAACCATCATTATTAATCCATGTTCATGTTAAGTTTACAATTAGAGATAAAAAATATTTTTTTATAAGTCAAAGAATCCCTTAACATCCAAAGCCAACAGTTTATAGGATCCTCATCCAATTTTTATGGATAATAATGAATTGACAACTAAAACATGCTCATTACCACCGCCCCAACCCACGTCACATTAGTCATGTAAAACATCACAGCTCTCAACGCATTAAAATTAAATGTTATAAATCATAATATCATTTATAAAACATGGAAACAGACTTTCTACTAGAGTCACATATTCAATTAATGAATATCATTGTCATCCTCATTTGAAGGCCTATGTAAGAATCAGTAATTCAAAAATATTAACACGGATTGCTTTAAGTAGAACCATAACCCACCCTCTAAACAATATCCCCCAACAGCATAAAAGAATATGAAAACTATTCATAATAATCCTACAGACACTACTGGACAAATATGAAAAATTAAACAAAACAGGCAATAAAAAATGCTAAATCCAACAGATAGATAATTCATTGTATTCATACAGGCCAAGATGGATGTGTTCAACTATCCACCAATTTATTTTGAAGTTCGAGTCAACCCCTTGACATAGAAAAAGAAAAGTAAGTGAACCACAGACCACTCGTCATACACAACACAGAATAAGAACCTTAACGAAGACGCAACAACTAAACACGTGTACTCACACAAGTGAGCCCCATAATTGTCAAATATCATATCCCATTATCCAACTTTGACACCCACTTCTTATCTACCAACCTTCCCAACTAAATAGTCTGAAGCATTGCGGCAGAAAAAAGGGCTAGGCACTATGTACCACTTGCAACCAAATGATGGCAACAACGATTTTTACAGGTGCATCATTATGACATTTCCACTAGAGAAGTGAACAAACCACTGCAACACCACCAATCCCAGAAGATATAAGCTCCAAGACGACTGAATAGTCTTTTATTTATCACCACCTATCCACCCCAACCAACCAGACAAGGCATTTACTTCTTACGAACTTCTGAACTGTAAAGATGCTTGTTTAACTTCCTTCGTCCGGGCTGAAGAGCTCAGCATATTCTGCGGTAATTTGCAAGAAAAAGAAATAAGAAGATGCAGCCTTAATTCTTGAGATTTCTCAAAATTGTAAGTCAGGCCCAAACAGCAATATTAGACACCAACACCAAGACAAAAATATAGTCAAAGAGAATATGACTTGAGACATTCCATGTTTCAAGTAGTATAAAATTAATAATATCAACAAATTGAAGAATTTGGCACTCACCTTTTGAAGTAGCAAGTGCCTGCAACAAGTCAAGGCCAACAAAACTCCAACAATATTCAATGACAAGGCAGCAAAGTTGGAGTTTGACTGAGTAGCAAAAGGATGCAGCACATTCGCAATAAGCCTTTCAAGGACCACAACGCAATACATAATTATGTTAGCAATCCAAAATGTGAACAGAAAGAAGAGTAACATTAACAGATATAAATCTATGCCAGAAGCATACCATCTATACTCTCATACTGACATCACACAAAGTAACGACCTGTCCAGATTGACTGTCCTTGAAATTGCTCAGGCAGAGAAGAAAACTGCTGACTTCCAGTTGTGAGTTGCTGTGGCTGCAGCTGCTGATCATGGTGTGATTTTAAAAGCTCAGAAGTTTGATAGTCTTGCCAACCATTCTGCTTCTCCAACTGAAGAGGCACAGATGGAACCTGTTTTCCAGGAAAAGGAAAGCTGACAGGTCCACTCAAGCCATTGTTACTGACTTGCTGAGAATTTGACTGAGAGTAGTTAAGAGGAACATTGGGGCCTAAACCTTTCATTGATGGACGCAAATGATATCCGTCCAACCAACTGTAATCATCCATAATTGGATTCCCACTAATTGAATCTGAAACAGTGGATTCAATACCTTGTTTAGGAGGAACAGGACTGAAACCAGGAGGAGGTCCAAGGTGCCTAGTAGGTCGACTGACAGGGGATTTTCTCAAACCAACTGGCAAGGCTGATGTTTTTACAGCTATGTTATCAAAAACTACCCCAGATGATGCAACGGCATCGATTTTGGATGGTATCACAGATTCTAAAGCTTTTGAAAGACCATAAAGCACACCATTAGTATCAGCATTGATAGATTGTTGGATAGGAATAGGAAGTGAAACCTGGCTAGGGATGCCTACAGCTTCTTGTAAGCCAGGTTTCATGACATGCCCATTCTCAAATAACCCAAGACCTTTTAAATTGTTAGCAAGAGAAATTTCCTCCTCTAACCACCTCGATGTATAGGGCTGCACTGGTTGCAGATGTTGAGGAACCATACCATTACCAGGAACAGTAAAAGTTTGATGATTTACATTATTTAGAGGGTCAGATGTAGAATTAACATGAAATTTTAAATCCCCTCCAGATGCTTTCATAACAGGCTCCAAGCCCACATGGGGTGCCCATGACGAGGCCACAACCTCAGCTCGTGTCTCAGACACTACAGGCTTGAAAACAATAACTTCATCATCATCATCTCCTTCAATATACTGGTTTTGGTTTGAGTGAACATTTTCCATCTTTGACTTCTCTGCTGGATTCTCTTGCACAAACTTTGCATTTGGCATGCCTGAATAGGTGGCAAGAACAAAATCATCGTGGGTTTGAGGCTCAACACCAATTATAAATTTCTTCGCCTTTGAATCAAAATATATTAGTTTTTGTTCAACCTTAACAACATTTGCTAAAGCCTTCCCTGCAGCTAAAATCCTTTTGACCCGAGCTTTTCTTTCCTTATCCCCATCACTTCCAACAGAATGCTTCCTTGAAAAATCCAATATGGTTTGTGCAGGAAGAAGTGGAACAAATCCCCTTAACTCAAAGTCCTCCCACAAAGCAAGTCGGTTTTCAGTTTCCCCCTCTTCATACCTGCTCATGTTATTAAAGCAAGTCTCCTCTTCATCATCATCAATAGACAGAGACCCCACTGAAAGCAGCTCATTCAAGAAGGATATACAACGATTCCAAAACTTTGATCTCAAAGTTGCCTGATTTTCATCCACATCATTGCCAGCTGCAAGATCTGGATAACAAGCTAACCACTCAACAAAAACCAAAATGCCTGGTAAAAGATAACTAGAAGAAGGATCACAAAGTTGTGCACATCTCTCTATTATGTAACCCATCAATTCAAAAGCTGCAGTAAATGCATTCTGAAGCAGAACAGCGCGCTGTACAATTTCTGCATATGTTTGACCTTCAGATTCTTTATTCACATTATAAACTGTAAATACAATAATGCAGACAATTCTGACAATGGCAAGTGCATTTTCAGGAGCATCTGTCCCAAAATTCAGATCTTCATCTTTCCCTGAAGACAGAAGCTCACGCAGGCCAGTACTAACAACAGCAAGAACTTCAGTGAAGGTCTCAAGGCTACCACAGTATTTCAGAAACAAAAGGGAAGAGTCAGAAAGACTTATACACAAACAAAGACAAACAGAAAGAAAATGTTAAAAATATATACCTTGTACGCGTAAATAAGATTCCATTCAGACGGACAAACCGAGTGCAGAAGTACTTATAAGTTTCTTGCATACTGGATGCTCCTTCAGTTTTAGGACTGGCATCAACACCAGTTCCCCTCGTTGCAAGCTTTGCTTCAACTTTTCCTCTTCCTTTGCCGGTTAATCGCCCAGAAGATTCCTTCACTGCAACAGCTTTAGCATCACCAGGAAGCTGAGAGAAGCTTTGACGATTCTATAATGGAATCATAAAAGTTGCTAGTTAGAATGATTATAATGTTATGTCCCAAAAGAATCACAGAATAATAATACAAAAGGGTGAAAGCAGGAAGAGGATAAATAGTCAACACACCCCACAGAACATAGTGTAAAAATACACAGAATCAAGTCCAAGGGCATATTCTTAAAGCCCAAAGTGATCCATGACAAACAGAATAGCTTCACAGCATGCTTATTTTCAGCTTTCTATACCACCAAATATAATTATGTACTAAAAACGCATGCATGAACTCCAGCTAAGACATGTACAGATAACATGGCTTTATTAACTTGCAATCAATCTTAAATTCATAACCTCCCTTTTTAATGCACTTAATTTTCAGCATCAAACACTAACAGTAAGAATGACTGAATCTAATCATCATAATAACAACTCAGTGTGCAAGCAGTAATCAAGATATAGACAACAATAAGAACGAATAACAAGCCCAAATAAAGAATATAATGCAAATTACTCAAATGATAGAAAGAGTAAAACCATGGTCACATTACCTTATCAAATGCAACTATCAAGTTTTCTCTTGCAGTTGTAAATGGACTATCCACAGCCAGACTACGAAAATACCGATAAATAGCCACCAGCTCATCCCCAGAATATGAAGCCAATAAAGCAAGCTGGAAAAAAAAAAGGCTTGTTAAAAATGGAATATTAGTATGGAACATGAAACATACCACAAAAGTATAAAGCAACCATAGAATAACAATGGATGCAGCAATGCCAAAAACCTGATGATGGGGATTCCCACTTGAAGGCCAAAGAGATGCAGCTTGCAAGTAGTAACTCGAAGCTGCTATGAACTCCCGGTTTATTGAGTCACCTTCACCATACATTCCTTTATAACGAGCAAGATCACCCAAATATATCAGACAACGATGACAAGATACTAAACCTTTCTTCATCTCAGCAGATTTCTTCCCATCTTTTTCCATTACAATCCGATTCTCTGAATCCTCAAAGTAACCAAGAGGAAGCCCATACTTTGCTCTGATTTTCGTAATAAGATCATGGTAAAATCCAGTTGCTTCTGAGAGGAAAGTCTTAAACTGTAGCCTTATTTTAGTGATCCGATCAGGACGTGCAGGGCCTTTCCCTCCCTGAGATGAGTTTGCACTTGTAGAAGAAAGAGCAGCACTGAAGTATGCTCTAAACTCTTCAATACGCTTATAATGCAACTGCCAAAGAGCATACTCAATATTATGCTGCTCAGAAAAAGCATGATCCTCAAGAATTATTGCTTCATAATTCTCACGCATCTGTTGCCAAGCATTTGGATCAGATGGTACTCGCGCCTGAGCTGACCTCCGACGTTTACTCTCCAATTCAAGGTTCTAAATAACAAATAATTGAAATGTTACAAACCAGACCTATGCATTCATGTCACCAGAAAAGCTGATGCACACCAATTTAAGAAAAACAAAGGAAAACCATGGAAAACGGCATGTTATAAGTTGGGTTAGTTTTCTTTTACAAGCTTAGCAAGTGACCGTCCAAGAATATTAAAAAATCTTAATAAATATTTTATTTATTCATTTAAAATGAAGAATTCAAGCCTCGCAGAAAATTCTCCAGATTAGCAGTGTGGTGCCGTGTATTGTCATTTTCTTAGTTAAAGCCAAGTTATTATGGTCTTTCATATGGATACTTTTATCTAGTAGAAGTTATTGTTTTAAAAATTCATTAAGTAACCCAACTTCAACTTTGGCAACAAAGAGTATCATCTATCAGTGTGTGCTGATGACATGACCTAGCACTGATTCGAAAACAGTATCGTAGGAAATTGAGAAAATATTGTAATGCAAAGTCATCATCCCATTAGGAGAAAAAAAAAAGCAATGACTTAATAACCTATCATTAAAATAAACCAACAAACCGAGAAAAAATTGACAGACCCACAACACAATAGTGCACAAGTTAGCCAATTAACATTAAGCAGATTCCTAGTATATTTTTCTTGGAAGATTATATGAGAATAACACCAATAAACCATTGTTCATCTATTTTTTAAGGTTTCCAGCTCAGCAAATGACCAAAAGATAGAAAAAGGAATACCTTTTCATAAAGGCGTTGTGCACGCTCCCATGATGAAGGAGCAGACATTTTATCCATCTGTACTATCATCATCCATCAATTATTTCTTGTCTAACTAAACTCAAGTTACATGAAACCTGCAAATAAAAATTTATACAAATTGCCCACTTCAATGATTCATATTTCTAATAGTTAGCATGTAATTGAGGCTAAAACTAATACAATTGTCACACAAAACGTATCAATAAATGATCACATACAACCCTGGCCTCCTATCACATTATACCCTTTGAAAGTAAAATTTAAAACTGAGTTCTAAAATACAGAGACCCGTTCAACTTGAAAATTGAAAATTGTCATGAATATAAGAAACTCAGGTATCAATAACCGAACCCACATAAACAAACCAGGCCATATACTAATTATAAAAACATGACTATAACTGACCCCTTTGAAAGTAAAACTCAAAAGTTAACTCTAAATTCATGTAAAACACACGATCTAATTCAACTCCTCAACGAAGATTGTATCAGATGAAAAATCTCAGGCATTAAAAACTGCCCCCACATAAACAATATACAGCTTAAAGCCCTTGAATAAAACCATAATAACAATAGATGATATCGCATACATCAAATATTCAAAACAAAGATAATAACAAAACAAGAACAACAACGATTATCTGAAACCCATCAACATATTCAGAACACAAATTAATAATAATCGAGCTCGATTTAATAAACTAATAACGAAACTGAATGAGATTTATGCAAATTCAAATGTCAAAACTTCCCACTCGCAGAGCTATTGAATAACATAAGAAAAGTGAAAAATAAAAAACGCGAGGCAATGCACAAACGACGACAATACCAGATCTGCGAAATCAATCAACGATAAAACATATTCGAAACAATCAGGTCCAAGATTTTACAGAAAAAAAAAAAGACGAACAAGAATCGAAGCTTCGCGAAGAAAACAAATTCAAAATTAAAATTAAAAAAAAAAAAAAAAAAAAACTAACCTGTGTAAAGGGTTGGGGGAAGAGAGAAGGGATCAGAGCATGGGATTGAAATCGAGGGGAGGATGAAGAAGGGTCTTCGTTAGGGTTTCGTTTGGTTGTGGGAGAAAGAGAGAGAAAGAAACAGAGAGAGAGAGAGAGAAAGAGAGAGATTGTTATTTGTTGGGGTCCAAAAAGGATGAGATTAGAAAATTCAACGTGTTTCTCTCTTTCTCTCTCTCTCTCTTGTTGCGGTGTTGTGTTGTGTTTTCCTCGCGGGCGGCGAAGCCAACGACGGCGTTTAGAGAAACACCTTTTCTATTATACTTTTAATTTATATGTTTATATTTATTAAGTTTCTAGGCTACGTTTACATAAACAAATGAAAATATTAAATATTTTTAATAAATATCTAAAAAGTAAAATTTAATTCATACCTGTGTTTTTCTTTTTAAGTTTTTAATGTATGCTTACAGAAAACACGGGAAAATACCAAACTATCTGTTGCGCTTGACTTATTTCGTAAATAATTTGTTAAGATCTATGTTGTGTCAATAAATTTTTTAAATAATAAGATTTATTAATTTAACCGTTAATTTTAAAAAATTTAATAAATAAATTAAGTTTATAAAATTTGAAAATCATTTAACGTTTTTATTCAATAATATTATCTAATATATAAATTTAATTTTATATTTAATTTTATAATTATAAAATTATACATATATTTATTTATAATTTAATATATATATATACAATTATAAATATAATGTTATATAATTTAATGATTAAGTTAATAAAATTTAATTATTATAAAAAATTACGAGCTTAATATATTTTTGTCGCACAAATAAACTGAACTTTAATTTTTATAAAATTAATTTTTTAATTATATTTTTAAAAATTGTTGATTTTATCTTTTCACTAATATAATTTTATTGAAATGTGATACAAAAATTAATATATAGCAAGATCTAAAATAATTACATTATTATTTAATTATAACTAAAGATAAAACTAAAATAAATTTTTTATAAATTAAAATTAAAAATTATATTTAAGGTAAAAAAATTTAAATAAAGTAAGTAACTAAGACTTATTTCTAACATAAATAGATCTCTTCTCATTTTAAATTATTTAAGATGTAAATAAATTATTTTCTTTTTATGATTAATATTAAAATAAAATCAACAATATCTATTTATATATACATAATAATAGTATAAATAATAATATTTAAAAATTTTATTAAAATTTAAAGATTTCCCATGGATAAAAAGTTGCTTAAATGTGAGATAAACAAATTTACTTAAATGTAGTAAATATTTTTTTTAAAATTATCTTTAAAGTTTTAAAAAAAATATTCCTATATTAATTCAACAAAATTAAGAAAAAAATCTTAATAAATTATTTTGAATTTTTTTTGTTTTATTAAACTTATCCTTTTATTATAACAAGTATGATTGTAATAGCTTTTATTTTTTAATCTAAATTCATCAAAACTTGACAAACTTATTACTTAATTGTATTATTTTTTTAGAAAAAATAAAGAAACAAAAAAAATTAAAATCGCAAATATGAAATTCTCCTAATATCAGCATGAAGAAATAATCTCAAATCTGTAAGAGAAAAATTTTAATTTTTGAAACTATAAACTAAAGAAGCTATTTATTTAACAAAAAAATTTGTATATATATATCTTTATCACAATTTAGTTAATAGTGATTTATTAATTTTTTTTCTTATTCACTCCTTTATATATCAAACAATTTTCATCACAAGGTTTATGACTTTTATTGCATCAGAATAACATAAGAAATGTCTAATATTTAGATTATAAGTTATTTTCAATCATGTAGTATGATTGAGTTTAACATAGGTATTGTCTAAAATGCCAATGAACTCAAAAACTACTTTTAAGTAAATTTTCATCTTTATTTCAAATTAAAACATTGAAATTAGTTCTTTCTAAACTCTCCAAGCACTCCCACTGAAACATTGTCAAAAAATTTAGATCAATTTTTAAATTTTAATCGATATCTATTGGTGCATTTTGAGAGGAATTTTTTTTTCTTTTCTTTTTCTTTCTGTTCTTTCTTTCCTCTCTAATATTATACCATTGTCATCTTTATTATTTCAATTACTGTTTTTTTTCTTCATGATTACTTCTTAATCCTTAATTTTATTTTGGTATGCTTGATTTATAATTATCTTTGATATCCATGCTTGTTTTTATTACTGTATACTTTTGTGAGGATACCTTAGCATAAACTTTTAGTCATTGTTGTATTCTAAATGCAAAAAATTAAATTTCATCTTTTCTTATCTAGATGGTGCATCCATTATAATTATCATGTGACCTTTTCTTTTTCACCTCACATTATCTCATTCCTCTCACCATGATAAATGCCTTAAATATGTTTCCTTTTAAATTATGATGCAAGTGGATGGAAGACTCTTTGTTTTTCTATCTCTCTCTAGCACTCCATGAGATAACCTCTTTGAATGGTACTAATAAAAGCGTGAGTATTGCCCATTCATACTCATATTAAAATTCTGGGAGTTGCTTCCTTCTAATGTATTAAAATCACATAGGAATTTAAAGAGGCAAGAACATAACCCTCCTTCCTTGTCTTAATCACCCATGTTGATATCTTTTAAATGCTTCCACGAAAATGGTGCCCCCATAAAGTAGCTATTTTACTTTGACATGGCCTTTACTTTCTCATACTGCATTAGGTATAACCTCCTCATCTTCTCATGCACCGCTTCCCCTGATTAATCTCCCTTGCATGCCTTATTTATTACTCCATTAAAACCTCCACCCGCAATTATTTTCATTCCCTATATTAAATTTTTGAAGGAAGTCCAAAGGGTGGAGACATGATTCATTCCCCACTAATTGAATACCATTATGACCAACCGGCTACATTTAAAATGCCCCAGTAAATACATAACCCACGTTGATCATTCATATTTTATATACCTTTTTACTAAAACCACATTTAATTATTGTTTCTAACTCTCCCTTTCTTCTTAAATTGCCTCTGCATTAAGTGCCCAAAAATCATCCTAGTGATTGTAATTCTTGTACAACGTGAGTGGCTTTGGTAAAACGTGAAAGCCATCAGGACTTAGTAGAGGAAGGTGAAGTGTCACGTGAAAATCCTATAATGGAAGGAGAGAGATTCTAGGCGAGTTAATGGTGGGTTAGGTGGCTATCTCTCGAGGTGACTCGTGATTAAAGGAGGATGAAGCGATGAAGGTTAGCTTAGTGGCCTCTCTATATGCTAATGCACATATAAAAGGAAACTCGACCCTCTTTGTCTCATTTTTTTTCTTCAAAAGGAAGCATTGTTTGAGAGAGACAACGAGAAGACAAAAGGACTTAAGCATTATTCCTCTAAAATTGCACTTTATCACCTTTCTCTTCCAGACTTGTTACTTTCAATCATCCATGTTAACAACCACAGACTGTTTGCTCAGAATCCTGCTCCAAAGGGGGAACCTTCATACTTCTTCTTCTTCTTTCTTATGACCAAGCAAAGGCAAGAGGGAGTCCTAGAGTTTCTAAGTTATTTGTGTGTGAAATAGTGTTTTGTATGTGCTTTCAAGTTCACATAATTCTAAATAAATCAAATCAGTTGCATGCATGATATCCCTCCAACCCGTTTGCATTTCCTTGCAATTGGACAGAGTGAAAAAGTAGTTTAAATTGTTGCACAATGAGCAATCATGATATTACATGTCATCATCCTCTTATTCTCTACTCTTCTTCAAGCTTTGCATGATTTACTTGACTAAGTTTGGTGATTGACATTATGTAAACATTTTTGAGTTTTACTTTAACAATAATAGTTCCTAAAATATTTATTCTTTGGAATAAGGTCTCTCAAGTCATTAGAGTAATCTCTATGATATTCGGATTATACAGTGTTAAGTGAATGGTGAAAATATATATGTCTGCAATTGAGTGTCTTTGCCATCACCTTGCATGACTAGAGAACTTGGCTGATTGCATGTAAATAATTTAGGAGAAATATATAGAATAATGTTTGAATTGAATCCTCAGAAAATATTTGTGAATCCTTGATATGAATCTATTGATTGAACTATAATTATGATGGTTGTACTTTTGTGGTAAAGAGTTTAAACTTTTAATTATGTCCCTTCACTATTTAAATGAATAAAAAGAAAAAGTTAGCTGCCTGCAATGAGTATTTGAAACACATATTCATATTTGCATATGTTTAATCCACAGTAATTGATAGGTCTCTTCAATTCCTTCTCTGCTCACCCAAATCAAAATTATTTGCTTGTGTTTAGAATAGAAGTTGATGCTTTTGAAGCTTGAATTATATAATAAATGAGTTTGAGTTATCCTCTGCATCTTGAGTTAGAGTACAGTAGACTGTTTCCTTTAAAATATCATATTACATTGAGATTAAAATGCAAATTGTGTGCAGACGAAATCCCTCTTAGTTTAATAATCCAAACATATGATTGTCTCCCTAAATATATTTGAATTCCAACATGATTCATGACAGTATCTCTTACTATTCAAATTGAGCAATTGCCTAATTTTATAAATCCTGAAATATACCATATGCAATTCATTTTATACAGTTAATCTTCATGTTCTCTAACATTCTAAAAATTGAATTGCATTATAAGGTTCTGTGATGATATATATATATATGAGCACTACCACGTGTCTTTGGTGACATTTTCTGTGGAATATATGCTCATTAATTGAACTTTAATGTGTTTTCTTTGAATGTAGTTAGTATACTCATCATCTTACTGTTTCTCTGTCTAAATAAATGAACGCATAAATATTATATATTGTTTTGTAAGTTATTTGACCCTTAAATTTCAAAACAAGTGTACTTGATAACATTGCAGAATTCAAAACTCCTTATCTCTTTTCAGGTTGCATTGTATATTAGTTATGAAAGGACTATTGAATGCTAGCAATAACAAAGATCTCTTTGTAATTATGAACTTAGATTGTATTATGTGTTTTAATTGATTAAGAACAAATTGTATTGATAGACTGCTGTGACTGTTGTTTCTAGTTTTGGATATTTGTTACTTAAATTGCAAGCTCTGGTTATATAGGAATTTTGTTTAGCAAAGACCATTAAGGATTTTAGAAACAAATAAATGCGTATATCAGTGTGACCTTAGTTAAAAGAGATTTCATAGAAACTTTAGACAAATTAAAAAGATTAAGGCAAGAAACGAATAAAAAGAGATTAATTAAGCATAACTCTTATCTTCACCTAAGTTTAATTTCTTCACCTTATCTAAATTTGATGTATCTTAAAGTAACTATTTGTAAAACTCAAACTATACTAAATGATATTGAACCATAAACTAGATTATGAAAGATACACTCATTCTTTCAATATACCTTAAAATATATATCAATTTTGTATAATTATGTTGAAAATGTGAAGATTATTGATATATAGGGTTATATGCATGTATCTAATTTGTTTAGAATCTGATTACTATTATAAACGAAATATACTGGATGAAGCATATATTATAGATACATGTGCATTAAATAAATGTATAAAAGTTATATAAAGTAATTATATAATTTACATAAGTCAAACTTTAATCCAAAAATATATGTATTTTTTTTACAATTTAAATAAAAAAACTTGAATATTTATGTATGAAGTACATACATAATAAAAATCAGCATAGAGCTCATCACAACTAATAAGCAAATTAAAATTATATAATTTATATGTAAATTAAAATAACTAGGCGGCTTCATTTCTTAACTGAGAAGACTTAGGCCTTGAATTTTCGATTGGCCAAGCAACGTCATCGATTCAATTCTGATATTGCAATAAAAAAAGACGAATCAACTTAGCAAAACAAAGAAGCTGAAAACAGTGAAAACAATCACAGTGTACCTCACGCGCCTCTCCACATAAGCATTTCCACCACCGCCGCTCCTTACCACCGGCGACTCCACTCTCGGCAACCGGTAATATCTCTCTTTCTCTCTCTCTCGCACACACACTCACGCGCGCGCGCACGCTTTTCTGTGAATCTTAAGTGTTTTGCTGTTCCTGTTGTTGGATCCCTTTCTTTTGTCGCAGAAACTACGATGTGTTCTGAGATCGAAACGCTTCAATAATATTGTCCGGGAATTGTTTCGATCAAGTTTTTCACCATCGATTTTCGAGGGCATTTTTTTTTTGTTAGCAAGCGTTCGTTGCGTGAATGTGTTGTCTGTGCTTCGCGTTTTTCGAAGCGCACAAGCATGTTCTCGTGCCTCTTTGCCTAGGAGAAATTTGTGCTTCGAATCGTGAATCCGTGGTGTGTGGTTACTTGTTTGTGTTCTCAACTTTAATTTGTACTGGAAATTTGTTATGGGAAAATAGCTACAAAATATTCATACGGAATCGAAAAGAGGCAGTGTAAACCGTGTTTTCTTTTCGTGTTGTTGATATTACCTTTCTGGTTTGTTATATATTTGCTTCTGTTCTTGGATAATATTGTATTTTCTATGCTGTAATTTGAAATAGTTTCGTAGATCTAGTGTTTATTACTCTAAGTTGCAGATGTTTGGGTATTGATTATTGAAGTTGCGATGCTATGATTGCAATTATTCGTTCAGTGTTGGACTATTATGTCCACTGGTGCTAAACTTTTTACTTTTTACCTTTTCTTATCATATACTGCTTTATTTTGTATTGACATTAAATAAATGCTAATTGATGCAGTTTAATTTAATTAATGATACTGATAATGCTAATTTTAGTTTTTAACACTTAATAGGGATCTGCAATATGGAAAAAACTTGAATTGGTTAATAGGTTGTAGAGTAGTTTTGTGGTATAATTTATTTGACTTGACTGTTTTATTTTGGTTATATTAATTCAAGTTGACTAGTTATATTGGTAAGGGTTAGGCTACGGGGATCTGTTTTTCTTTAAAGATGCATGATGGAGCAATTCTACTGCTATATATTTCAGAGAAAATTAATCCTTGAAACACAGAAACTAGAAATTTGCATTTCATTGGTATTTCTATTACAGTTCTTTAGGCTGCGACCTTACATAGTTCTGCATGCATGACAATTAACATGTCAACTGCATTTCTAGCATATTAGTGCACCATGGCATCCACGTGGATGTCTCTCTCAACAAACGCATTCTCTAAAATTTGGAATAAAACACAATCCCTTTTGTCAAAACTCAACAAAAACTGTAAGAGCCCAAAACCATAAGGCTTTTGTCTTGTATTCAGAGCATTATGACTTCTGTTTAGTGGTCAGTTATGACTTGGGGCTTGCATTTTTCTTCAGGCAAGACTATGGGAAGGGGTTTTACAGCAAACAAGGGAATGAACTCTGCTTGGGTGGGTTGAGTTTCTGGTCCTGAAATCCCTGTTGCAGGGAATTGAAGATTAGAGGGTCAATTGTGGGTGGACTTTGGCTGGGTATATGGGATTCTGGCTCCTCTATGAGTGCTGTTATTAGAGAGAGCTTAGAAGCTTTGGCTCAAGGAGGGAAGGAGAGGAAAATTGATTTCAGCTTTCTTTCAGGGACTAAACTGATGTCAAGTTGTCAACCCTATTTTCCAAGGATCAAAATGACAGTTTACTCTGTATTTTATGATTTTACATGCTTTGCAGTTGGTTCTCCTGGAATTTTTTCCTGAGTTGAGATTTATACTAGTTATGATGTTGCTGTATGATAATTTTGAGTCAAACTGTTGCCACATAATATTTATATTCATTTCATTGATTTATTAACTGACTTAATTTCTTTTATCATTTGTTTCAGTGAAGGCAAGACACTTGAACGTTTGAGTCATTGGTATAAAATGGTTTCCTTTGAAATGAATGATCGAAAAAGTAAGTGGAATTATATTTTGTTTTTACTAGCAATAGTGGTATGGTATGGGTTGGTATTCTGTCTTTAGCACTCAAGTCTAAGGATAGATCATCACAGTTTGCAATGGTTCTGTAAATAAATTAACTGTTGAATTCATTATTTTAGGGAGATGCTATCCGGTTGAAATGATATTATGGTTGTGCAAATAAACTTGGTTTCTTCTCTTTTGCTACCTTATGTATTTATTATTTTCTTGGTTTTGTTAATGGTTGGCTAGAAGATTTAAATTATGTAGTTTTGAGAGATTGATTCTAGAGTCTTTAACTTGGATTTTTCTTAGTTGGTGAAGTTGTTTTCACAGGTCCAAATTTGTGTGCATTTAATGTTTCCATCTATTTTATAATGCCTAGAGTTATTAAAGCTTGTGTGCACGTGATTGCTACCTATCCTCATTGCCTTGTCTTTTATCAAAGCTCCGTTGAGGAGGTGCTCGCCAAGTGGGTCTTGTGTCTCATATTTATGAATAGTGCAGGACATGTTGTGGCCTTCAGTCCAGACAAGCACAAGAAAATAAGAGAGAAAAAAAAATAAAAATCTGCCTGTTGTCTAAATCCCAAGCAAGAAATTAGACATATTTGACATGTCCATTTTGAGAACTCAATATTGATAATCTAATTAATCATGTAAACTTAATAACTACTTACGTAAATATTATACCATACTATTTTCTTGAAATTTATTATGTAGAAGTGACAGTATATGTCATGCACAATTCTATGTCTGTGTTCTAAACTTATTTTCTTCAGTTCATGGAGCAAGAAATCTTTCTTGAGATGAAATTTTTTTTAAAACATATATTAGTGCCCTTGCTTTTGTATATTTGTTTTGTAATCTTAGCCTCTTAGGTAGCAAAACGATAGGATAAGATTTTGTAAACATTACATAGCTGGCATCTACTGGTTATATTATAATTTTTATTTTACTATTCTAATATCTTATGAAATTTAATGTTTGCAATTGGCCTGTTAAACAGAGATTGGATTGGGATTAACGGGCTTTGGTATATTTTTCTCATTCCTTGGCGTTATCTTCTTCTTTGACAAGGGATTGCTAGCAATGGGAAATGTAAGTTTTATGTTATGACAAATTTCTTGCCTAAGCTTTTGATCTTTCTGCTTGCTTGTGTGATTATGCTTGATCAGATATTTTATGACATACTTTTTGTGACTCAATCAGATCCTGTTTGTTTCTGGAGTATCCCTGACCATTGGTCTAAAATCCACCATGCAATTCTTCATGAAACGTAGTAATTTTAAGGTAAACTAGTTATGTATTTATCAGCTCTTTCATTTAGCATTTCATGTGCTCTTCATGGTTAATATTCCATTGTCAGTATTTACTTATTTGCTGGTTTTGTAGGGAACGATTTCTTTTGGTATTGGATTCTTGATTCTTATCTTGGGGTGGCCTATTCTGGGCATGATTTTGGAGTCTTATGGGTTCATCGTACTCTTCAGGTTTAGTTGAATTCAAAGAAAATCTTTTCTATCAAGTATCAAGTATGTTTTGTGCTTTAACTACTGAACTGTTATGATGGAATTATATTTTGCAGTGGTTTCTGGCCAACACTGGCTGTTTTCTTGCAGAAGATCCCTATTCTTGGTTGGTTGTTTCAACAGCCATTTGTTCGATCGGTAAGTAGTTGTGCTGAAATGTTTCTTTCTTATCATCTTAAGCATTTATATAGCCATTTATTAAATCTAGTTATTTTAGTATGTTCCAACTCTCTGTTTGCGTGTTACCACATCAATAGTGGATGTACGTGAGAGTCTTAAAGAAATCTCAGTAGCTGTGGTAGATTGGGGGGTTATCATACGGTATGTTTGCCGAGATGCTCTATGTCGGCTAGGAATGGTCAACTTCTTATAAGGGCTTGGGAATCCTCGTTTGAGCTAACTTTTGGCGGTTAGTTAGACTCAAGTTTTCTAATATGATATCATAGGTTATTAAGTTGGAATGTTGGGGTGTGCATAGATGTCCAGTCCTGTTGGATTACTTATAGATGTTCAGTTACGCAAATTTCATGCACCAAATTTTGAATCCTATGAGAGAATTGTTAAGATGTCCTACATCAATTAATAATAGAGTGAAAATACTTCTTATGAGGGCTTGAGTAGTTCTCTTGAGATTTAGAGAGAAGGAAAAACAAAATAATAAATATTCCGTAGTTCAATATTTTTTAAAATAATAGATTAGCATAAAATTAATGTGCTAATCTTTCAATTTAAATATTATTAATTTAAAAATAAAAACTTGGTCCTCCTTCTGTATTTCTTTCAAAACTTCACTCCGAAATATACCCTTAATTTTCATTGATAAATGTCCCGTAGACTAGATATTTCCGTATTTGTCAAGATTGTTGAATGGTGTGAGTAGTTTGGTTCTATCTGTCTGTCATATACGATGTAGAACTTTCTCAGCTCTTTGCTAGATGTTGAGGCCTTTATACATTCATTTGCATAATATGCTGAAATTATCAAACTGAGCATTTTCTTTCAACTTGCAGTTGTTTGACCGCTATAGAGGCAAACGAGTGCCTGTTTAACACGTGGAATTGTTGAAACATTGTGTACCTGCTAGCGAGCGCATATGTAAGTCCGTGTAGAGAAACTACGTTCATTTGAAGACCTAACGCTGAATTGAGAACGCAATTAATTGTAGAAAATGTGGTCATTGCATTTAAAACTCCTTTTTGGCCCCATTTGATTCTCATGCTTCACGGAAAATCAATTGATCATCGGAGTTGTCAGTTCTTCAACTTATTCTGCATTACTATTAAAATCAGACAATATCTTTGGAAAGGTATCTGTACAGAGAGTGTTACGGTGGCATTTGTTTGGAACTCGTCGGAGAAATATATCGATTTTAAATTATATCAATAGGGGGTAGTGCAGCCACATGGGACTTTTTATCTTTGATTTTTTTATTTGTAATGTACTCTTCCAGTGAGTTGGAATTGGCTGTGAAATTAAAATTTTGAATTATAAATATATTTCTATTAACTCATGTGCCATCTGCTAGATTCTTCGCAAAATTAACACTTTTGTAACTCAGAAATTGTAATTACCCATTTACCCTTACGAGGTATTTTTGATCAATCGTTGGTTTGGGATTTCATATTTTCTTGCTTTGAAACTATCAAATCGTTGTTTTCTTTTTAATGTGCACATGGATTGGTTTGACAATTTCAATTTCAATTTGTGTGTGGGTTTTGATCATTTTGATGTATGCAATGAGAGAGACAGCAGTCACTTCAGGCCATTTTGTTTTAAAACTAGGTAACATCAATTTATTACTGTCGAACATCATCGAAGTGTGTATTAAAATTTATTTGAATCATAAATTTAGTGCGAAAAAATGATGATTAAATAGATACGAACTTCTTATATGTGATACAATTTGAATGCTTAAATTGTTTTGGTTTCAATTATCACAATAAGCACTTCTGATCGATCAAAAGTGGTTAATTCACTTTAATTGCATGAAAATGTAGGTAAACCTTTTAGATTTTGAAGTTCTGACCGATCAAACGAACTTAATGTAATACTTGCCTTTATCATGTTTGTTATTCACCATTATACGTGTACGTAAATATGTTAAAATGAAGTGGCAGATAAAATTAGTGGAGTTAACAATTAATTTTGTCTTATAAATCCTAATTATAATTTATATAGCAAATTATAAGGGGATTCGAAGTTTCAAACAAATAAATCAAACATTTCAATCTGTACAACATAATGACCAATTTCTCTACATTTTCTTTATCATTTTCGATTTTATTAACCTTGAGAGCTTTACTGTCGAGTTTATACATTTAAAGGTAGCAAATTTTTTAAAAAATATTTAATACACTTTTATATCTCTTATTTAAAAAAAAAAAAAACTATTTTTAAATGTTTAAAGTGGTTAACAAGACCAAATTTCTAGAGCAGGGGCAGGCTAACTTCTTGACAGCTGATGAAGTCTTCATTTTCTAGTTCTACAAAATGAAACTATACATTATCCTATCAATAACAAATCGCAAATATTAGAATCAAATAGCTGTACCTTTCCAGAATAATCTAAATTAGCAACAAATCAATTAATGAACTTATTTAGTCTCTTTCTGATTCTCAAGCCACGTGGAAAATTATTCTTAAAAAAATGTTTTGGTCTACAAGCACACCTCTTCTAAGTTGAATGGTTTTATCAGCAGAATCACAACATACCAAATCTAGCACAAAATGGATTTGGCGCACCCCCTAAAGCACCCCCTGCCACCTTTTGCCATCACCTCCCTTCTCCCAAAACCAATATACGCCAAAATACAATATGATGCTTCACGGCATGTCATATACTGATATTTAATACAACTGTTTACACAACAAGCACAACATTGTTCACAACTTGAGTTTATAACTGTCTCTTTCATCTGAAAAAGTATTGGCTTTTCACATGATAAAGAACACTTTACTTTTCTATTATAATACAATCCCTTTTTTCTACATCAGCACCAAACTACACATGGTATAAACACAGGCTGAAAATATAAATGAACAAAGTGACAAGTCACAATTCACAACCTAATGATTTTCATTATAACACATTTGCTTATTGGCATCAATATCTTATACCAACCAACGCAGGCAATCTTGCTAAGGAATAATACATAACACTAAAGGTTACAATTTACAAAATAAGCTATGCACAGAATATTGTCTGTACAAAATGTGGAAACCATGACAATTGGAAGCATGCTCTACCAAATAGAAGTTTCAAAGAAAGGAACTTGGAAGATTTGGGGGGATCACGGCCACATACATTAAAAATTTGACGAAATTCACAATTTTCCCCACTCAACTTAATCTCTGAGTTTTCTGAAAGTTCCAACTTCTCCATCTCAAATTGCTTAACCATCCAAACTGAATCATGGGTCGTCCAGACTGTTGTAGATTCACAACATGCCTTCTGTAAGGTATTAGAAAATTCTTAAGACCTGCCATTCATAAACGAAAAAGAAGTAAGTTCACATGCTCAAAAGCAACCTCTCTCCTCATGAGAGTAAAGCATAACACTATTAATCTATAAATTAATAACAGAATTTGATACAAGGCGTACCATTAATGCACATTGTCTTGTAAACAAGAGCAACATGAGGGTCTCCTTTAGTACTCATATGCTGCTTCTCCAAACACTCAAGAAAGGCTAAGTCAGCCTTCAGCAGCTTAGCTTGATCATGGGTATCATACCCTATATCATGGCAATAACAACAGAAATCCAACCAATCAATCGGTCGCCTGTCCCAAACAAGAGATCCGTTGTCTTTTCCACTAGACCAGTTTGGTCCACAGTAATGTCCATATCTAGGGAACAATTGAGAAAAAAATGCTCTAACCCCTGTATGCCATGGAACCTTACACACATATGGCCGGAAACGTGGAGGGTTAGCGTCACGGTCTTTCTCTACAACATTCCTATGACTTTGTGCATGCCTCTTTAACTCTTTATTGATAGTAGATGGTCTTCGAAACTTATCTCCACCACTATTTGCCCATGGAAACAATGAAAGGAAGGACAATTTCGAATCATTACTAGATTCTTCTTGCTTAGGTTGTTCAGTAACAGCTTTGATAGGAACAGAATTGGTCGCCGGATCTGTGTTCAATTCAGCTTTAAGCCAAGGGAGGTTACCAAGAAACCCCAAGTTCATGGTGGATAAAACTAGTTTCACCAAATTACACAGATTGCTACCACAGAACCAAATATTCTTTCAACCTGCCACCAGAAAAGAACAGGTAAACCATTTGCTAACCCAAAGAGAGAGAAAGGAAAAGCTAAATTAAAAATTGGTTCATATTTGAAAAAATAAAAAATCTAAATAGTTTTTGTATTTCTCCCCCATAAAAAAGATATGCCAAATTAAAATTTTGGGTATATTGAAGTCGGAAACCAAGTTTGGCATCAGAACTAGAGCTAAATTCAACACATCCCAACGCATAATGGGTTATTTCAGAACTAATTCACTAAATTTGACTAATACAAGGTTTGATCGAACACTTGATACTGTCTGTCTACAACAGTTCAAAAAAATGAATAGTAAACAAAAAAAATTAAACCTTGCACATACCCATTTGAAGATAACTAGAAAAGCACTTCAGAATAAATTCCTAAGCTTTAAAAAAGAAAAATTACAGAAAAAGAAGAATTGGGTATCATGAAAAAAACACCTCTTTAATTTAAAGAAGCAGTTTTAAGCGTGAGTGGTCTAAGAACATGATCAACTTTCTTGTACTTGTAGTTCATAAGCAAAACCGTGTTCTGAGCAGAACACGTCCATTTGGTTATGGAAAGAAGAAAAATGTAGACAGATGGATTTGGGTGGGAGTACGGTAACCACTAGTTTGCCACCATTTCTCAATAAACAGAGTGCGACCCACCAAAACCAAGGAGTGGCGTCTGAATTATGATTATATATTTTTAGATCACTAATTTCATCCACATATCATTCCAAAAGAATTTATCAATGACTGGTGAATTTTAAAATGAAAAATGTTATTCAGGTTTAAATATTAAAGGTAATTTTTTTAATTAAAAATAATAATTTTATTCTTTAATTAAATTTTAATATTTTTTTTGATATAAATGATTTAAAAATAGAGGCTTACATTTAATAAATAGAAAATAAATAAAAAATATTAAAATAAAAAATAATAGATCTAATTATATTTTAGTCTCTTAGACGAGATTTTTCATATTTTTTTTTATAAATTTAATGAATTTTTTTTATTTTTAAAATTTAGTACTTGTCAAATTTTTTTTGTCTAAAATTCTTATTTTTAATGTAAATTCTTACAAGTTAAATTATCCAATGATTAATTAATATGCGGTTGTTCTATCTTCAATTTCGAGTTTAAGCATTAATAAATATAATTATATTAAATATTTAAAAAAGAAATTTAATACTAATAATGTTACTGATAAGTAAATTGTTTCCTATGAATGATTTTTATAATCTAAATCAACAAAATTAAATTGATTAAATTACTTTTTATTTAAAAATTAACTAAAAAAACCTTAAATTTCACTCAAAATAAAAATACTAAATTTTCACTTTTAAATCAAAATTTTATCATATAGAATTCTTCAAATTTCATTAATTTTTTATTTTTAATTTTTTAAACTCTTATTATGTTCTAATTTTGTAATATCTTTATTTTATTTATATAATTTGTGAAATAATTTATGTTGAAAAGAGACAATAAGATAAATTTACTTAATTTTATAATAGAAAATTTGATAAAATTTAAAACTTTCTTTTTTATTACTTAATTTATAAATGTACAAATGCTAAAAATAAAAAAAAATGAGTATATATATAATTTTATTATAATTATAAATAAATTTATGCTAAAATTGAAATAAAATATAGATATATATTAACCTTCATTAATGTAAAGAGTTAAATAATTATAAACTAATATATTTTTGAAAATATATTAAGACTCATACATAATTTACGAAAAAAATAAAATAATTTAAATTTTAATAAGTAATTTATTTTCACACTAAAATACTGAATAGAATTCCAGTCATTATCTTTAAATCAACTCTCTATTTCAATTAACTCTTTTAAGATCAAATTTTCATCATCGTCAAGATTATGGTGTGAACAATACAATTTTAACTTAAAAATTTTAATTTAAAAAAAAATCTAAATTTTAGTATTACAAAAAGGAATAGAAACAAAGTTTTTAAGAAAAAAAAATTATCTATATAAAATGAGAAAAATTTAGAATTAATTTTTAATCATACTTAAAATCATCTTGCCTCTTTTTTTTCCCCTTTAAAAAGCAAAACTACTTAAAACATAATACGATTTTGACAAAAGCAACGAAAATGAAGCGTTACAGTTTTCATTAATTATAACAAAAAATGACAATAGAAACTAATATAAAAGATAATATCATACGTTAATTTTAAAGATGTTATTTCTTTAATTTAGAGACTAATTTGACAAATGCTTGAAGAATTAGAAACAAAGTTGATAATTTGCTTTAATGAATATTCATTGAATTAAATCGAGAATGGATCCAAGACTTCTTCTCGGTGATATTCAAGTCTAAAGTTATATATTCTTTTAATAAAAAATCTCAATTGCTGAGCCCATTCGTTCTTCCTTCTCACACTTGTTCCTTTGGTCTATTACTAATATCTCACATAGTATGTTAATTGATTGGATTTGTCTAAATTATTTTATGGGTAATCAATAATGTCATTTTTTGATCAACTAACAATCCAAGTTAATTAAGTTGACTACCCAAAATTACTCAAACCTAAAATAATTAAGCTGACCTAATAAAATATAATTGGTTTGGACGTGCATTTCTCATGATCTAGAACTCAAACCAAAGCAATTCAAATAACCAATATTTAATTATTAAAAGTATTAAGATAGACTCTAAAATTCATTGAAAGAAAGAAAATAAAAAAGTAATGATTGATAAAACTCAACTGATAATAGAGAAACGTTAAATTTTACTTAGAACAGCCAAATAACAGTTGTAGGTACTTGATGGACCATATTGTAATGCAAAAGAAGATATCTATGAATTTATTTTGTACTTTGCTTTAGATCATAGAATTTGATTAAATTGCATGTCTACGATATATGGTGCATTAAAAGTTAAACACAACTATCAAATAAATAATTTAAATTTGCTTTGCTTGTTTCTAGATCTTCCATTTTTCTATTCCTGTATGTCTCAACTTCTTTCCCACAGCTTCTAGTGATAAATCTATATTTTACTACATTTTTAGTATATTTTTTTTAATAAATAAGTAGTAAAGTACTCAATAAATTTGAAAATATCATAAAAATTATATTAATATTCTTAATTGTGTAGTTAGTTTGAAATTTTGGATTTTATTCTAATTTTGGAAGAAATTGGCTTAAGAAGAATTAATTTCTGTGCAGAAGCTTGAGCTGAGACCTTGAAGTTGATATTCAAGTGAAGAAGGTTGATGAATTGGGCTTAAAAGATCAAGAATCAAGCGTTATGTATTGGGGTATAACCACTTTGAGTGCATTGAGTTAACACTTTAAAGAAGAAAATCTAAAAAGATCAAGTGCGTAACAACTCTAAGTACTGGAAGTGAACACTCCAGCAACAGAATTTGTGAAGAGCCTACACGTTTAACGCTTTCACTGCTGAGAGTGATAATGCCCAAGGCTAATTTGCCCAAGAACCTTGCGCGTGGCGAGAGTGTTAACACGCAACTGGTCGCTGATAGTGAACACGCACAAGGAAAAAGTTTTGGAAACACATGCACGTAGACACTCTGGTTACTGAAAGTGTCTATGTAAAATAACAGAATTTTGAAAATTATTTTTAAAGTGTCAATTTTGGACGATTTGAGTTCCCACCTCAGCTATAGAAGCTTCTAGAAGACTTTTCATGATATAATTCTTACGGATTTTAATTGAATTGAGTATGTGATTATATTCTTAATGCAGTTGTGAACTAATCCTTCATTCAATTAAACTTAGAGGAATATTCGTCAATGAAAATTAAGTTTATTTCTCAGATCTGAATCATATGCCTAGGTTATTGAAATCATAGGAATAAGTATCATGATCTAGTAATCTTATAATTTTCAGAACTTAATGCAGTATTTGATTGAATTTTACCTAAGAAATTAGGGAAGTTTAATTAGGTATTAAGATCAATGAGGCAAGGAATTGTCCTTTAATTAAAGAAGTAAAATTGATTATCAATCAATTAAAATTTTCAAGATTTCAGAACATGATTATATTGCAATTAAAAATCTGGTGAAGTGATTCTTAACTATTTTTCACATAGTATTTCAATCCAAATTTTGTATCTTGTTTTTACAGCAAGTTTGTTACCTTTAGTATTCTTATTTCTTACTTTTACATGTTACAAATCTTTCAAATGAATTGTGTAGCTCAACTAATTGTTAAATTGTGAAGTGATAATTGAAAATAAGATCTTTGTAGACGATACTTGAAACTCATATTAATTTCTAAAATTTTATTACTTGCTATAACTACCTAGTATATTTGCTAGTTAGTATTCCTCTGAATTTGTGTAACAAGTTTTTGGCGCCATTACCAAGAATATTTAATTTTTAATATCATTAGTAGCAAGGAGACAACTAGATTGAGCTGTTTATTTTCTGTTTTCTTTTTAAATTCCGTTTTTATCAATTAAATTTTGTATTAAATTTTCTACTAGTTTTTCTGTATACATTTGCTGTCCAGTTCAGTAAAAATTCTGTACCATTGTATATTGTGTAGTTACATGCTTACATATTAGTTTCTTTTCTTAAATTCTTGTAGAATATTTTGTTAGTAATTTTCTGCACTATATTGTTCTGTATTCTTATCATTTTTCAAGTGTTGTTGTTGTGTTTAGTTTTTCTTTTTGTTATATGCGTGGGAAAAATAAAAGCAAGACTGCTCTTGTGTTTGATTCGAATATAGACAGAACATTAAGAAGGCTGAGAAATGAATTAAGAGCAGAAAATTCAGCAAGTAAAGAGGAAGAATTGGAATCTATACCTTGTACTCCTAAATCGGAAGAACTTCAAATTCCTTCTCCTACACCATCAACACCTTAAGATAAGATAATGGCTGAGTAGAACATGATGAGAACTTTAGAGGATTATGCAGTGCCTAACATGTAAGGATATAACTCCTCTATAGTCAAACCTATCATACAAGCCAACCATTTTGAAATAAAACCAGCTTTACTTAATTTAATTCAGCAAGATCAATTTTCTGGTTCAATTTTAGATGATCCTAACTTACATATCTCTAACTTTTTGCAGGTTTGTGATACAATAAGGATGAATGGAGTAAGCAAGGATGCAATTAGATTGAAATCATTTCCATTTTCCTTAAGAGATAGAGCAAAGTATTGGCTGCAAGCTCAACCACAAGGAAGTATAACCACTTGGGCAGACCTTGTCAATAAATTCTTACCAAGTATTTTCCACCATCAATCATGCCTCTTACTATCATGAAGAGACTTGGAATAGAAGAAGTCAAGCCAACTAGCATAACTTTACAACTTGTGAATAGATCTTACACATATCCTTATGGTATTGTAGAGGATCTGCTAGTTAAGATTAACAAATTTATTTTCTCTGCAGATTTTGTAATTTTGGACATGGAAGTAGATGTCGACATTCCTTTAATTTTGGAAAGACCATTCTTAGCCACAGGAAGAACTTTAATTGATGTTCAAAAAGGAGAGCTTATGTTGAGAGTGCAGAATGAGAAGATTATTTTCAATGTATCTGAGGCACTCAAACATCCCAATGATGATGTTACTTGCATGAAGGTTGATATTCTAGACTCTATTACTTTCCCTCATTTTATTGATAATGCTGATGATATTTCATTGTTAAGGGAAACAATAGTTGCAGGAATAATTCTGCTGCTGTAAAAAAAGAAGAAAACTTGAGAGAATATGTGCAACAGCTAGGCACCCTGCCAATTGTTCCTTTTTCAGAAGATTCAGTAAAGGAAGAACTAAAAAATGAAATGAAGGAAGAGAAGGATGAGAAACTTGAGTTGAAAAAGTTACCTTCTCACTTTAGATATTCTTTCTTAGACCAAGAACATGAAAATCCAGTGATTATTAGCAATGATCTCAAGGGAAAAAAGAAGAGAAGTTACTGAGAATTTTAAGAGCTCACAAGTCAGCAATTGGTTGACATATTACAGATTTAAAGGGATCAATCCAACTTTTTGCAAGCATAGAATTCTGTTTAAAGAAGACTACAAACCAGTAGTATGGCGACAAAGAAGATTAAATCTAGCCATGAAAGAAGTCACAAGGAAAGAGGTGATGAAGCTATTGGATGCAGAGATTATTTACCTAATTTTGGACAGCCAATGGGTTAGTCCAGTCCAAGTTATCCCTAAGAAAGGAGTGATGACCGTTGTGCCTAATGAAAAGAATGAATTAATTCTTACTAGAACTGTCATGGGCTGGCGCATGTGTATTGATTAAAGAAAATTAAATGATGCAACTAGAAATGATAACTTTCTATTGCCATTTGCTGACCAAATGTTGGAAAGGCTAGCTGGACATGCATTTTATTATTTTCTTGATAGATATTCTGGCTATAATCAAATTGCGGTGGACCCTATGGATCAAGAAAAGACTGCATTTACATGCAATTTGGAGTTTTTGCATATAGAAGAATGTCATTCGAATTGTACAACGCTCCTGCTACCTTACAAAGGTGTATGCTGTCAATTTTTTCTGATTTAGTAAAGAAAATTATTGAAGTGTTTATGGATGATTTCTTTGTTTATGGTAATTCATTTGATGATTGTTTTGCTAATTTGTCCATTATTTTGCAGAGATGTCAAGACACTATCCTTGTTTTTAATTGGGAAAAATGTTATTTCATGGTCCAAGAGGGCATCGTCCTTGGCCATAGAATTTCAGAAAAAGGAATGGAGGTGGATCAAGTAAAAATAGAAGTTATTGGTAAACTGTCTCCACCAATTAATGTTAAGGGAGTTAGGAGTTTCTTAGGCCATGCAGTTTTTATAGGAGGTTTATCAAAGATTTTTCAAAAATTATAAAACCTCTTAGTGATTTACTTGTTAAAGATGCTGACTTTGTATTTGATGATTCTTGCTTACATGCATTTTCTGTTTTGAAAGATAAACTTATTTCTGTACCTATTCCTGCAAAACCTAATTGGAATCTACCTTTTGAATTAATGTGTGATGCAAGTGATAGTGCAATAGGTGTTGTTCTAGGACAGAAAAAGGATAAGAAATTGCATGTCATTTATTATTCCAGCAAAGTTTTAAATTCTGCACAAGTAAATTACACAACTACTGAAAAGGAACTCCTTGCCATTGTGTTTGCTTTTGATAAATTTAGGTCATATTTGATGGGATCAAAAGTCATAGTTTATACTGACCATTCTACACTTAAATATTTGTTGTCCAAACAAGATGCCAAGCCAAGATTATTGAGATAGATTCTGCTACTGCAGGAGTTTGAATTAGAAATTAGAGATAAAATGTGAAAGAAAAATGGGGTAGTTGATTATCTGTCCAGACTTCCATTGGATAGTTTAATCTCTAATTCGTTGGACATTAATGAAGAATTTCTAGATGAAAGACTACTTGTTGTGGAAGATTTACCTTGGTTTGCTGATATTGGAAACTTTAAGGCCACTCAACTCATTCCAAAGAGATTTACTTGGCAACAAAGAAAGAAATTTCTACATGACAACAAATTTTATATGAGGGAAAATCCCTATCTGTTCAAAATTGGGGTGGATGGTATACTTAGAAGGTGTATCCCACAAAATGAATAAGCTGAGATATTGTGGCATTGTCATAATTCAAACTATGGAGGCCACCATGGAAGTTCAAGAATTGTTGCAAAAGTCTTGCAAGCAGGATTTTCTGGCCTACACTCTTTAAAAATGCCAAAACTTATGTTGAGAGCTGTGATAAGTGCCAAAGGATAGGCAAGATCTCTAGGAAACATGAGCTGCCATTAACAAATATTTTGAAAGTGGAATTATTTGATGTATAAAGAATTGATTTCATATGACTTTTTCCTATGTCATTCTCTCATGAATATATTCTTGTGGTAGTTGATTATGTTTCTAAGTGGGTGGAAGCCATTCCAACAAAGACAAATGAAGCCAAGGTGGTAGTTTCTTTTATAAGAAGGAACATCTTTCCTAGATTTGGAGTGCCCATATTTTTAATAAGTGATGGAGGTGCTTGTTTCTGCAATAAGCATCTTGAATTATTTCTAGCAAACTATAGTGTCAAACACAAAGTTTCCACTCCTTATCATCTACAAACAAGTGGACAAGTTGAAGCATCAAATAGAGAAATTAAACAAATTCTGGAAAAAGTGATGAATAATTCAAAGAAGAATTGGTCAAAGAAGTTAGATGACTCTTTGTGGGCACTGCCTTTAAGACTCCAATTGATATGTCACCTTACCAATTAGTCTTTGGAAAGGCATGCCATTTACCTTTGGAGCTGGAACATAAAGCTTATTGGACTACTAAATGGCTGAACTTTGATTTGGCTAGTGCTGGAGAGGAGGATTTTACAGCTACATGAGCTGGAAGAATTCAGGCAGCAGGACTATGAAAATGCCAAACTATATAAGGAAAGAATCAAGAGGATCCATGATAAGTTCATTTTGAAAAGAGATCTCAGACTTGGACAACAAGTTTTATTGTTTAATTCAATATTGAAATTATTTTTAGGGAAGCTCAAATCAAGGTGGTCTGGACCTTTTCTAATCAAAGAAGTATCTCTTTTTGGAGCAATTTTAATTGAGGATCAAAAGACAGGGGGAGAGTTCAAGGTCAATGGCCAAATGTTGAAAGTTTATCATGGAGAGACATTCACAAAGAACATCTCTTGTGTTAAGTTGGTTTCTCTTGAATGAGAAACATGAGGCGTCAAGCTAGTGATGTTAAAAGAGCTCTTGCTTTAGCTTAAGCAAGAACAAAGTGATGAAGATGTGTTTTGAGTGATGTTAATCCAATGAGTAATTACTTTGAGGAAGAATAGTTGAGGCGCAAAGGTTGTTTTCTGAGTTGAATTCTGTAGCGAAGCTTACGTGTTAACGCTCTCATTCCATAAAGTGTTAACGTGCAATTGATTTACACTGGGTGTTACCACTCTTGGAAGCAAAAGTTGAAATGCGCAACTACGTGTTGTCCCTCTAGTTGCTCACAGTGAATACACATAAAGGTTTTGAAGGAATCTCTGTAGTAGACTTTGTGCATGGACACTCTTATTCCATAGTGTTAATGCGCACATAAATACCTTGTGCGTTATTATTCTAGTTACTCACAATGAACATGCACACCTCTCATATCTTTTGCGTGACTACTCTTGCCACTGAAAGTGAAGACGCGCACAGGTGAAAAATTTTAAGTCCCAACTTCAGTCACTTGAAGTGATCACGTGATTTGCACACTTCTTTTAAGTGGTAACTCTGATTTCTTAGAGTAAGTACTCACATGTTATATTTCATTAAACTTTTTCAAAGTGCTTACTTTCCCTAATTAAAGTGATTACTTGTTTTGCGTATCTATTTAAACCCCTCATAGTAACAACGCATTGTTTCAAACCCAAAAACCCTAACTTTCAATCTTCGCTTTCTTGCTCACTGATTGATCACATTCTTATTGATTATTTGCTTTACCATCATCTGTGAGTAGGACTACATCATTTATGCACTCCAATTCCAGGTAATTCTTTCTCCAGTTTTTAATTTTTTGATTAGGGTTCTTAAAGGTGTAAATTGGGAAAAATTTGGGAACTGGAAATTGGGGGAAAATTTTATGAATTTGATGGTATGAATGTATGAATAAAGGTTGATAGAGTTAATTCTATGCTGAAATTGTCATTTTTAATTGAGATTTGACGTTGCACTAGGATTTTTAGTATGAACATGTTGTTGTGTTTTATGCCTGCATATGGGACTTGATTTCTGAGCAATTTATTATGAGATTCATGCATTTTAATGTTGGAAATTGCTTGAAATATGCTCTACATAAGTCTGAAATAATTTTTGATAGATCAATTGTGTAGAAAAGATTTTCAAAGAGAATCTTATAAGTACTAATGTGATTTTTGGTGTTGTGATTACTTGATCATGACATTCTGGATCATTATTTTACTACATTACACTGATTAACTCTGAATTTCACATTTACCATTGAAGTTTTAATTCTGCACATAATTGATCATATTATTATGCATTTAACACATTGCACAAGAAAATTATGAGTTGAACTGAGCTTGAGAATTCACTTTGAACTTGAACATAACTAGATCTTGATGAACTCTACTTGAATTATAACTTGCTGATGGTTCATACAATTTTTCAAGAGCATACTCTCTGTGTTTTGAGTAAGAAAAAGTGCTGTAATTGTTGAAATATTTCATGTACTTTTGGAAAAATTCTAAACTAATTCTTCCTTTGTTTACGTTGTGATTTCAGTATAGAAAATGGCAAGCACACTAAGGGGAAGTCCAAGGACTAAGAGGGAAAGATTTTCAGCTAGTCGTTCTTCAAGAACTATTCCTGACCATGACCCAAGATTTAGAAGTATTACACATGAAAATTATTTCAAAGCCAACATCTTAAGGAGGAAGATTGTGCATGATCAAAATTTTGATTTGAAAGAAGGAGAACATCCTGAATTTTCTGAACAGATTCAGAAAAGTGGCTGAGAGATTTTCACATCCATTTCTGGGAAAGGGTCCAAGGATATTACTCAAGAATTCTATGCTAATGCTATTAGGACCAAAGGAGAACATCTACCCTACAATCACACTACTGTTCGAGTCACTATGGTTAACTTTTCTGCTAAGAACATCAACAAAGTTCTAAACATTGATGTTAAGAAGGAAGAAGGCATCAAGATTTCTCAAATTTTGGAAAATCTATGGATAAGGATTACACTGAAATCCTTCACAAAATTGGTAGACCTAGAACTACATGAGAAATGAGTGCAAGAGATGAAGCTAAAAACATCTCTACACCAAATAATATGTTGACCAAAAACTTACTGCCTTTTGCAAAAGTATGGAGTATTTTCATATTAGTTCATTCATGTCGGTAATGCACAGCTCATCCATTGCTATTAAGAGAGCTAAGCTCATTTTTGCCATTGTTAGTGACTTCTACATCAATGTGGGAGAAGTGTTCAACAACAACATTAAGGCAATTCTGAAAACAAAGAGAGATTCTTTAGCTTTTCTAGGATTAATCACTTTACTTTGTGAAGATGCAGGTGTAATTTTGGAGAGTTCAAAGAAGAGATAAAGGCCTATCCATCCATTACAGCAGCTATGATCAAGGAGATCTATGCCATAACTCCAGTTACTGCTGCTTCACCTGTCCCTACAAAGTTCAAAAATGATCCTATTTTTACAATCAAGACACAACTGCAGAAAATTTTGGATAGACAGGACTCATTGGCTGAAAGACAAAATGCTCTACATGAAAGTAATAAGGCTAGAGTTATGCTCTTGGAAAATATAATGATGAATATTGGTAAGAAATTGGGCATGTCCAAGGAGCAGCTCTATGAGTCAGAGGTAGAAAATGTCCAATACCTTAGAGCCACTACATTCAACAATCTTCCTCTATTCAACACTTATTTAAACACTCCTCCAAGAGTTAATTCGGATGAAAGTGATGAGAATGAAGAAGAAGAAGATGAAGAAGAAGAGGAGAGTTCAAAAGAAGAATAGATTAGGAATTTAGTTCTAGTTGTTTTTCTTTGAAAATTCAATTTGTGTAATTTTTTTTAGTACTTAGGAACTTTAAATTTTGCAAGTTTAGCTAGTAATTTTCAGTTGTTCAGAATAATTTTAATACTTTTCAGTTGTAATGAAGTACAATTTTCATTTGGTTTTATATTTATGCATTGTTAGTACTTTATTTTTCTGATTAATTGATGAAAATTTTGATGTTGTGTACAAAATATGTCACTATCACACAACACCGATGCACATGAATTTTGACACGCATAAGCTGCCATAAAAAAGAGGGTGAATTATGTACCTCTTGTTTATGAGTTTAGATTCACATACACTAGAAAATTTCTAGAAAAACACAAAAATATTAGTTTAGATATTGAGCTGCATTCTGTGAATAAATTGCATTTAATTGAAAATTCTGTGAATTCTGAAAATATTTTTTTTAAGTTGTTTTTTCCATTCTTACATGAGATCATATTTGTAATTTTCAAAATGAGGTAGTCTTGCCACTTTGTACATATAGTTTTGAAAAAGTGGATTGTGAGCTTGAATGGTTAACATGTTCACTTAAAATTCCTTGGTGAGACTTGAGCCTCATGCATTCCTTGTTGTGTGCTAATTGATCTCATATTTGCTGCACCTCTAGAACTTGCATTGTTTCTTGATTGAATTTGTAATTTGTAGATCGCGCATATATGATGGAGGCCTAAATGAACCTCCCTTATGTTGAGAATCCTAGTTCACCCCTTTCGAGCCTTTAACCTTTTCTTTGGTGAAATTTCAATATAAGTCTTACTGGAAAACCATTGACCTATCCAAATTAGAAAGAGTCAATTTGAGTTTAATCAAAGATGATTTTTAAAACTAAGTTTGGGGTGGTATCTTGTATGACATTGCTTGAGGACAAACAAAGTTTTAAGTTTGGGGTAGAGAGCAGTAGCACAATCTGAGTTATTTGAAAAGAAAAAAATAAAATAAAAAGTAAAGTGTTGAAAAGAAGAAATAAAAAGCGTGAAAAATAGAAAAGAATCTTGTGCATAATTGATACAGGGATAGTACTTGAAATGCTGCAAAAATCATGAAATTTTGTGCAGATTTGAATGAATGAGAAAGAGAATGCAATAAAAAATTCAAGTTTTAATTTTTATCTACTTGAATTGCATCTTTTCTGTTTGGAAGTAAATACATTGTTTCCCTAATTGATTGAACACCTGCCTGTCCTTTAACCTCAATTTCACCTAAAGTCTTCTTGATATGTGATTTGCTATATATTTACAGAGGAGATTGAGAATATTTGCAAGTCTATGGTAGAGTGTGGTAAAAATGATGATTTTTGAGAGCAAAACATTGAGCCTAAACACTGTTGAGTGGTGAGGGAACATTACTAGTAAGCTGTGATCATGTTTCTTAATTTTGCTCACATAAACCTTTGCTAAAATACATGAACTCAGATGGCAAATCTTGTTTATAATATGACTAATTTAGTGTGATTGCCATGATGATTGAATTGATGAATAACTTGATTGAAATAAGAAATCAGAAAAACACAGAATTAGAAATTGAAATTTTTGACAAATGCAGCCTGCTAATTGATTTTTGAAAAGTGAATGAACTTTCCCTTTGTTTGATTTGATTTGCTTGAGGACAAGCAAAATTATAAGTTTGGAGTGGTGATAAATCCACATTTTACTACATTTTTAGTATAGTTTTTCTTAATAAATAAGTGGTAAAGTACTCAATAAACTTGAAAATACCATAAAAATTGTATTAATATTCTTAATTGTGTAGTTAGTTTGAAATTTTGGATTTTATTCTAATTTTGGAGAAAATTGGCTTAAAAAGAATTAATTTCTGTGCAGAAGCTTGAGCTGAAATCTTGAAGTTGATATTTAAGTGAAGGAAGTTGATGAATTGGGCTTAAAAGATCAAGAATCAAGTGTTTATGTATTGGGAGTAGCCACTTAAGTGCATAAAGTTAAACACTTTAAAGAAGAAAATCTAAGAAGATCAAGTGCGTAACAACTTTAAGTGCTGAAAGTGAATATTTCAGCAACATAATTTGTGAAGAGCCTATGCATTAACACTTTCACTGCTGAGAGTGATAATGCCCAAGGCTAATTTGCCTACGAACCTTGCACATTAACACTCTTGCCACTAAAAGTGTCTATGCACAGTTGCGCATTAACACTGTGGCCGCTGAAAGTGAACATGCGCAAGGCAAAAGTTTTGGAAACATATGCGTAGATACTCTGGTTACTGAAAGTGTCTACGCAAAATAACAGAATTTTAAAAATCACTTTTAAAGCGTCAACTTTGGACGATTTGAGTTTCCCACCTCAGCTATAGAAGCTTATAGAAGACTTTTCATGATATAATTCTCAGAGATTTAATTGAAGAAGTGAAAAAGGTGAAAAAAGGAGTATAAATAGAAGTTAAGAGTTTAGATTTGGAGACTTTTGTTCATTTTTGTTATTTTTCACTTTGTAACTGTTTTAACTTCCAAGTGAAGTCAGAGAGAGGAATTGAGAGTGACTTTAAAGCTTCATTACTAGAGGAATCAGAGTTAGGGATCCATGGATCCAGATTTCTTACTTCTCTTTCTTCCATTATAATGTTGTTCTAAACTTTTTTAGTTAGGGATCCATGGATCCAGATTTGATATTGTGATATAATTCTTGATTTAGATCTTGAGATTTTAATTGAATTGAGTATGTGATTCTATTCTTAATGCAGTTGTGAACTAATCCTTCGTTCAATTGAACTTAGAGGAATATTCATAGATGGAAATTGAGTTTATTTCTCAGATCTAAATCATATGCCTAGGTTATTGAGATCTTAGGAATAAGTATCATGATATAGTAATTCTATAATTTTTAGAATTTAATGCAGTACTTGATTGAATTTTACCTAAGGAATTAGGAAAGTTTAATTAGGTATTAGGATCAATGAGGCAAGAAATTGTTTTTTGGTTAAAGAAGTGAAATTGATTATCAATTAATTAAAATTCTCAAGAGTTCAGAATATGATTATATTGTAATTAAAAATCTGGTGAAGTGATTCTTAACTATTTTTCACATAGTATTTTCAATCCAAATTTCGTATCTTGTTTTTGCAGCAAGTTTGTTACCTTTTTGTGTTCTTATTTCTTACTTTTATATGTTACAAATCTTCCAAATAAATTGTGTGGCTCAATTAATTGTTAAATTATAAAGTGGTGATTGAAAATAAGATCCTTGAGACTCATATTGATTTTAAAAATTTTATTACTTGCTACAACTACTTAGTATACTTGTTAGTTAGTATTCCTCTAAATTCGCCTAACAACTAGCAATAAAGCCAAACCGTTACATTTACAAACAATTTCCCTAGCAACAACAATGAAACTTGGGACATAAAAAATCTCTCCTGCAACACATTTAAACAAGTCTCATTATTCTTTTGCTAATAAGGCATTGAGTTCCACCTTATTCGTTCTATCCCCCATATCTTGTTCTCTATATGTTTTTATCTATGTTGCGTAGTAATCAAAATCATGCAACCCTTGTGATAAAAAATAGAGGGAATCCCAATTACTTCCAAATCTAGCCTTCTCCACACATCATCCAATATGATCAAGATCTTTCTATTTATTCTTCAATCTTTGATAGAGCGAAGGGCTTTTCCCATTTCACTTTCTTCTATCAATTTTAGCCCAACATATCTGCTTGTTAGCCTTGAATGTTTACATAGTTAGGTGTCTTGGAAACGACTCCAATGTCACAACCTCATTAAACATGTTTGTTCTCTTGCTCTTTGTCAAAGGTGTTTTTCCAATATCTTTTGTACAATGTAGAACAATAACACTGTTTTCGTCTTCACCCAATGCATCTAAGATTTGATCCTTAAATGGATTTCTTGAACTAGGGTATGAAATCTTTGGAGGATGAATAGTATTATTCTATGTTAGGAAGAGGTGCAGGATGTGATATTAAGTTCCCTTTTTCTTAAGGTCAAACATGGAAACTAACATTTTTTAAATTTCTTTTACTAGTATGGTTGGAAAATGCAATTGGGACACATCCACAAAAGCAACTTTTTTCACTTCTCTTTCATCTTGAAAATTTTATACTTCATTGATGATCATATTCACAGTTTCTAGCCACCTCTCAACTTCTGGTTCAACCACTTCTCCATTCCTTACAGCTTTTTCAACTGCTTGTTTCACGCACTCAATTTTAGATTCAAGAAGGTTCTCTGCTTTCTGGGTAAGGTTGTTGATGTTTTTGTTAAAGTATACAAGGTAACTGAATTGGTGAAGGGTTGGATCTAGCTACAAGGCACTCAGCAACTTTTGCTACAGCAGAGATAACCATTTTAATTTTCTTTTATGGACGGTGGGAATGACAGAGAGAAAAAAAAGAGTCAATTTTAGTATTGTAAAATGAAATAGATCAGTGAAGCGTGCTCTGTTGGTGTAGGAAAATCTTCTTGGAGAAAAAAAAAATAGAAAAAAAGAAGAAAGTGATTCTTGTATTCAAATGTTAAAAACTTTTTGATATGAACGACGAATTTCTATAAAGAGTATGGTGTTGCCTTTTATTTTAACATTGGATGAGATGAGCCACAATATTTGAGATTAGGTTACTGTAGATTCTACATATAAAGCTTTACTTAAAAGTATTCATTTTAGGTTCTTATTGTTGGTCATGCAAAAGCAATGCTTTGCTTGTCTTTCGTCATTTTCGATTCCACTGCTGACTTTGGGCCATTAAGTACCCTAAATTGAGTCCCAAAAGTATATAGTAACACAACAAATCCCTATCGATCGGTAACTTTTGACAAAAACAGGAAAAGAGTATCAATTTAGTTCATAGGAGGAGAATATGTGACACTATGTTAAGAAACTTAAGCTTAACTTATTTTTAAAAGTTAGTTCATAAGAAGAGGATTACTTTAACCTTTATAAAAGTATTTTAGCTCTATTTTTAATCAATATAGAACATTTTAACAATTTGTAATAATAAAGTTTTGTCATTATCATCAATTTCATTGACATTTTTTACTGTTATTTTTTTTTGTTACAACTGTTATTTTGATTTCATTGTATACTCATTTGTCATAACAAAGTCTATTTAGTTGGTATTATTCATAAGAAAAACATTAAAAAATATAAAGTAAATATACTTGATTATAATAAAATTTTTAATAATTAATTTTCAAAAAAAGTTAAAGAAAAGTTTCGATAAGATAGAGTTCTTATAAAGATTAAGATCTCATGTATTAGGAAGAAATTAGAGGATATTGATACAAATAATGTCAAAAAGTTCATATAACTTAATATGCTTATGAATTGAATTTTATGTCTTTTGCTCAACAGTGTCGCCTTATATATCTAGCTAATATATTAATGATCAATAGAATAGGTGAAAACTTTTAGTTGATATATAATTAAATATTATACATAATGGGATAAATACTACAAAATAACTACATAATTTATAAAATAGGACATCAATTTTATGGATTTCCTTTTTTTATTTGATATTTCTTTTATAGAGTTTCTCAAATACTATGAATCAAATATAAAAAGTTAAAATTGTTTCTGATCCTAATATAATATTTTAGAATTATTTAAAATTTTATCTATTGAAAATTAAATATTAATATTGTCTTCAGAGAAAATAAAAAATATTTTTTAGTAAATATATTTATTTATGACATAAATAAAGAGTTTTCTCAATATAGTAAATAATCAGACCAATATTTTACTATATTTCTGTAAATTATTTATCACCAATCAGTAATTGTTTTATCATTATATATATGAGTATGAATTTCTTTAAAGAATTAATTATTTTTTTACTTTTACTATTGCCACCATTTATCATAGTGATTATATATGTTCTCTTGATTATTTTTTGAGAAAAATATTTAAAATATAAGATATTCTATATCATTGTTAAAAAAAATTATATATTATTATTTTATACTTTTGTTTGAATTTTATATGCAAGATAAGGGATAATTATTTAAACATTAATTTTAAAAACAATTTTCCTTTTAAATATTTTACCTCAACTCTTAGGTTAATTTTAAGTATCTAAAGATTATAAATTTTTAAATGAAAGATAATATTCATTGAATTTTTACATTTGGAACATAATAATTTTTTTTAATACAAGTTTACTATTTTTAAGCTCCTTATCCTTAGTGCAAATTAACATTTTCTTTTATCTTATAAAATGGATCTCGTAACAATTTTAAATATAATATAATATATTAATTTAAAATATTTTTTAATAAAATCATTAACAAGACTTGTACTTTTTAATCAATTTATATTATAAATATTTTTTTTTATCAATTTGCTCTTAGCTTGACAAAGAAGACTATTTTTTTTTCATAATTTTAGAGAATAAATTAACAAATGTATATGATTTTAGGGAATAAAGTAATGTATTAATCATTATTTGTATGTTTCAATCTTCCTAAATGTTAATGGGTGATTAGTATGAAGTTTGCTTCCGTTCACTTGCTTCACAGTTTAACATTGAAAGCAACGTATCTCATTCTTTGACCAAATTATTACTTAAGCTTTTTTCGGTAAACTAGTTGAAAGTTTATAATTAGTATAATCATAGTTAGCTTCTTTTATGTGATATATTCCAAATGACTCAACTAGATAAATATTTTTTTTCTTCTTGAAAATCACATTTGTTTACAAGAAAAGAAGAAAAGAAGCAAATCATCTTACTTTCTTTTATTTGTTTTACGTACATTTTAAAACTTGGAAGCAACGTATCTTAACTTCTTTACTCAAACCAAACGTTTCCTTACATTCTCATGTAACTCTGATACCTGCACCCTTATTAGTTAATCCCCTCCTTTCAACTATCTTTTTGGGTTTCTCATATACACATTTCAAGAGCACAATTGTATCCTATAGCTTTCGATTAGAGCAAAGACTATACAGGTGAAATTATACAACTCCTTACATTGTTCCCATTATAGCAATTTTTACACAATTATATATTTTCCCCCCAAAAATTTTCAGCACAACAATTATATTATATACCTTTATAATTACAAAATTGATGTAAGAAAATTTTCATTTGCATTCCCAACATTGCAAAAAATTTCTCACATTATTGCTAATCTATCTATAGCTCCACTCTCTAAAATTCTCATTGATATTCTTCTTTCGCCAGTTTTGTGAGAAAATATCACATATAAGTCAATTCTCATGCTTTTGAACTTCCTTCTAATGCTAGTTTTTTTTCTCCATTTTTGTTTTGGTAGAAAATCATAGACAAACATTTATTATATACATTTTTATTTGAAAATTAAGATTCCATTAATTCATGCCATTAAGGTTTAACTGAATTGCATACTATTTAACAATTCACTTTTAAATCTTGGTTTCATGCGTAAGAAGGGAAACACTGCATCTTGTATTGAAGATCTTCGAATGAAACAGATGTCTCTCCAAGCCAAGGTTTAACTGAAATTCAAGGTACAAATAGAACCATTAATTAATCTTTTAACCCAATTAGAGCATGTCTAAATTTTGTACACTCATATGTAATTTTGATACTCCCTGACCTTAATTAATCTTTTGCAAATAATTTTCTTCCATTAAATAGTTCAACTCTGCAAAAAAGAAGAGATTATATAATATTGACGCGACAGGAGTGTGTATATCATTTCTCTGTGATTGGGACAAAGTCCATACAACATCTAAAGGTAAAATGTTGTAACTCTATTTTTCCCATTTTTATTTCTCACATTTTTGGGGTGTTTGTACATTGTAATTATGCTATATGTAAGTAATAATTACAGAGTTAATTTTATTAGCTTTTTATTGAGTAATTTCACTCTAAAATTATCCATTTAAAAGCTCCTATTACATATATCATGCTTATAAGCTTTAAAAGAAATATACAACTATTTGATATCACATTCATGGTGTGAGATCTCTCATGTTTCCATTGTAAAAGATTTGCGTGATTATTTTTTTCTCTCTTAAAAACCTTTTTCATTACCATTTCCATTCATTTTATATTAGAAAACAAATAAAATTACACTATGCAGTCATAGAGGCTATGATCAAAGTCTTAACGCAATTCATCTCTCCAACTACGTGACTTTTTCATACTTCATCTTTTTAATTCACTTACATTATATGTTGATGGTTACACTAATTATCTGTCGCAATTTGCTTTTACATTTGGCATCCTATTTTATTTATATCAACATTATGATGATAGAGTTAATCATACCCTAACTAAGCCATCACCCTACTAGTTTACAATTTGCAATACATTGTCAGCATTGAGTTTTGTTACAGTTAATTTAGTCTCTTACTATTATTTTAAATAAACAGAAGAATTGGCTTCCAAAGAACTCCCTATATGCTGTTAGAGCACTAAACATTTGCATTTGTGGTGAGGTGATTCTCAATCCACTTAGGTGGTGCTAGATCCATCAACAATAAAAAACCAAGCTGGGTGAAAGTTAATTGCATAGGTATGAGTTTTTGACTTCCGTTCCTCTAGCTGAGATGTGATTCTGAATACAAGTAATGATTTTCAAATATGCATCTTACTTAGGTTCCTTGACTTGATTTAAGTTTTATCAAATTTATTACATAGATTTACAGATTTTAAAAAGTTATTTAGCAAATAAACTTGCCAAAACTTGCAAATCTTTTTCCAATTTTTCAATGTTGCTTTTTTCCCTAAGTTTGGACTTTTTGTGATTATATATTTCTTTAATTTCAAACTCTATTTCACTTAAAAATCACCCTCAACTCTATTTTGCTAATGTTGCACGAAAATAAGGGAAAATGTGTGAAAATAGAGATTATATTTTAACAAATGAACATGAACAAAAATTGGAAGTTACCGTCAATTATCGATCATATACATTTTTCACTTCTTTTTTTACATGTACACTTCATAGGTAGCCATTTTCCATGTAGATATTTGTAAGATTGCTCTATAATAGGAGATGCCCCCTAAGTTATCCTCAAAACTTTGGTATATGAGTTAAGCATCATCTTCCAAACATTTGTGTCTACATTGTAACTTCATAGCAAACTACAAGCCTTTACGTGCCATCATAAGTGCATTTTGGTATGCATTAACCATTATAAAGGAATTTGCTTGCTATGAATTGACCATGTATCTACACTATATTAATATTAACCATTTGAGAGGTTTTCCTCTAAGATTTCCAAATCTTTGTAAGTAACACTAGATGGACCCATCCAAGTTTGACATAGTGTTAATAATCCTATTAGGTTGAGTTCTTACAAGCTAGAATAGTTATGGTATACCTCTACGAAAGAGCCTTAACTTTTGGCCTTTTACCCTTCCAAATTATATTTTAACAACTCTAAATCATAGACTCAACTGTGACCGATCGTTTTTTCTTCATTTTGAATATTTTTAAATTTAAATAAGTTACTAGTTCCTAAAAATAATATGTTTTTAAGTTTTAGTTGCTATTAAAATTTTATTTAGTTTTAGTTTCTAAACTTACCACTATAAACCCTAAAGACTAAAATCATATGGTTTTTGTTAAATATAAGATTAAAATTGAATAAAATTTTTAAAACAGTTAAAAATAAATTATTAATCGAGTTAAACTTTTAGAAAGTATCTAAAAGATTTAAATGATTAAATTACAAAGATAGATGCTGTAATATCCTGTGCTTTATGTCATGCCTGTAATATATCATTGAGAAAAATCTGTAGTACTTTGTGAGCACAGTAGCCCTTGATGTCAACAGTGACGTCACGCTGATGTCATCGGTGACGTCACGCTGATGTCATCGGTGACATCACGCTGATGTCATTGGCGACATCATGCTAACATCATCGTTTATGTTATCAGTGACATCACGCTGACATCATCGCTTGCATCATGTTGACATCATCACTTACATTACGTTGATACTGACATCATTGCTTGCATCATGCTGACATCATCGCTTACATCACGTTGATGCTGACATCTTCAAAAATTTTCTATAAATAGGGAGTTTCACATGAAATTTTCATTTCTTCACTCCTATCCAAGGTTCTCGAAGGTTCTAAGGCTATATTTCACCATTTTCTCCCATACTAAACCTCCTAAACTTATATTTCTCTTTAGATCTGTGATTCTACGTCCGTTCTAAAGAATTTCAAGTAAATTTTTCTAAGTTTGAAGTTAGATTTACCGTTCGTTTCTCTTCTTCTTCTTTTTCTTATAGAGTTCATGGTATTCTTAGGAAAAACTCCGTTCTAGAGTTAAATCTTCAGTTAAATCCTTGTAAAAGCTCTGTTTTGAGGTAAGGGGGCTCTACTTTATCATTTTGTTATGTTTATTACTTGTATTCTCATAGATCTTGTCATGTATGTGATTATATGTGGAATAATCCTTGTTTTATGAGAAATAATCAGTAAAAAGTGAAAATAATTGGCTACTATGTGATTTTATGATGAATACAGGGTGAAAATGTGATATTATGTTCAAATAGGGCATGATAAGGTATATTGAGGATGATTGATGTGATTTTGTGATATGAAATATATAAAGAGATGGATGTTTCATGTTTGAATATATTGTGTTTCATGTAAAAATGATGTGTATTGTGAATATGTCATGGTTTGATGTATATGATGAAAAGTATGTGGAAATATGACGAAAAATATTTGTGAACATGAGAAATGACATATGTGAACATGTGAATATACTTGAAAGACTATAAGATGAAAAATGGATATGATGTAAATAGTTACAGAGATACACTGAGAGAGTGGAAGATGGAGACAATATGGTATATCTTGAGAAAATATAGGGTGGTGAGTGACATTCGGGATTGTGCACGGAATATTGTGTTTGAATGCACCACATGGCCACACACTCATTTCTTGACTTGACTCCTGACCATTACCTTTGCTAAGGGGCAGTCTATTGCATGCGTTGTATCCATATTGCATTGGGCCATCCGGCGACTATTTACATTGATGTGTAAGACCTCGGAATAAAGACATCGGACAACTGTGGCCACAGTACGCGTTAAGCGCAAATAAAAGAAAGTAAAATAAATTATGAATATGTGGAATATAATACGTGTTGAGATGAGAACATGCTTATATGACACTGTGATATGTAATGCCATAATGTTTTTCTTTAATCGTGATAAAATGTGTTTTATGATGAATATGTGATATGTATGAGTGGTAGGGTAGATACTCACCCTTACACAACATTTTTCAGGAAATCAGAACGAATAGTACTAGACTCACAATGCATGGATGGATGTGAACTGCTATAGGACTTAGTTATTTTGAGTTACGTAATGGATAATTTCAGTTCTATAGCATTTTTTTGAAACAGTTGTAAAACTACTATTTATTTTTGTTGCTGAAGAAAAAATTTAGAATCTTTATTTTTCTAAAGTACTTATGAATTAATGAAATTTTACTCTATGAACCTTATATCATTTCAATGTATTTTTCTTATTAGAGAGTTTTTGAAAGAAAAATTTATTCTACCATTTAACTTCTTATGAAAATTTATCATATATTTAGAAAAGAAATTAAATAATATAAGATTCATAGAGTAAAATTTTATTAATTCATAAATACTTTAGAAAAACAAAGATTCTAGAATTTTCATCAGCAATAAAAAGAAATAGTAGTTTTACAACTGTTTCAAAAGAATGTTATAGAACTAAAATTATCTATTACATAACTCAAAATAACTAAGTCCTATAGCAGTTCTCATTCATCCATGCACTGTGAGCCTGGTACTATTTGTCCTGATTTCCTGAAAAATATTGTGTAAGGGTGAGTCTCTACCCTATCACTCATACATATCACATATCCATCACAAAACACATCTTATCACGATTAAAGAAAAATATCATGGCATTACATATTACAGTGTCATATAAGCATGTTCTCATCTCAACAAGTATTGTATTCCACAGATTCACAATTTATTTTACTTTCTTTTATCCGCGCTTACCGCGCCCTGTGGCCACAGTTGTCTGATGCCTCTATCCTGAGGTTTTACACATCCATGTAAATAGTCGCCAGGCCCAATGCAATACGGATACAACACATGCAATAGACGGCCCTTTAGCAAAGGTAATGGTCAGGAGTCAAGTCGAGAAATGAGTGTGGCCATGTGGTGCATTCGAACACAATATTCTGTGCACAATCCCGAATGTCACTCACCACCCTACATTTCCCCAAGATATACCATATCGTCTCTATCTTCCACTCTCCCAGTGTATCTTTCTAACTATTTACATCATATCCTTTTTTCATCTCATAGTCTTTCGAGTATATTCACATGTTCACATATGTCATTTCTCATGTTCACACATATTTCTCGTCATATTTTCACATACTTTTCATCATATACATCAAACCATGACATATTCACAATACACATCATTTTTACATAAAACACAATATATTCAAACATGAAACATCCATCTCTTTGTATATTTCATATCACAAAATCACCAAAATCATATCAACCATCCTCAATATACCTTATCATGCCTTATTTGAATATAATATCACATTTTCATCCTGTATTTATCATAAAATCACATAGACAACTAATTATTCTCACTTTTGACTGACTATTTCTCATAAAACAAGGCTTATTCCATATAAAATCACATACATGACAAGATCTATGAGAATACAAGTAATAAACATAACAAAATGATAAAGTAGAGCCCCCTTACCTCAAAACAGAGCTTTTACAAGGATTTAACCGAAGATTTAACTCTAAAATAGAGTTTTTTTCTAAGAATACTATGAACATCTATAAGAAAAAGAAAAAGAAGAAGAGGAGAAACGAAAGGTAAATCTAACTTAAAACTTAGAGAAACTTACTTGAAATTCTTTAGAATGGACGTAGAATCATAGATCTGAAGAGAAATCTAAGTTTAGGAGGTTTAGTATATGAGAAAATGGTGAGATATAGCCTTAAAACCTTCGAGAACCTTGGATAGGAGTGAAGAAATGAAAATTTCATGTGAAATCCCCTATTTATAGAAAATTTTTGAAGATGTCAGCGTCAATGTGATGTAAGCGATGATGTCAGCATGATGCAAGCGATGATGTCAGCGTCAACGTGATGTAAGCGATGATGTTAGCATGATGCAAGCGATGATGTCAACGTCAACATGATGTAAGCGATGGTGTCAACATGATGCAAGCGATGATGTCAGCGTGATGTTACCGATGACATAAACGTGATGTCAGCATGATGTCGCCAATGACATCAGCGTGATGTCACCGATGACATCAGCGTGATGTCACTGTTGACATCGGGGGCTACTGTATATACACAGTTTCTTTCTGCTCACTAAGTACTACAGATTTTTCTCAAAGATATACTACAGACATGATATAAAGCACATGCTATATTGTGATTTTCAATAGTATAAAAAATTATTTTTTATAGAATTAAAATATGTTTTAATATTTATTTAATTTTTGAAATATTAAAAAATATGGAGAAACTAATTTAAAACATTTTTCTTTTCGAGTTTAAAAAATTAAAATCATAAAATAATTTATTTTTAACATTTTATGTTTAACAGCATACGTAAGTTATATGACAATTTATGTTAAAATTTTAAATAATTATGAACTCTCTTTTTCATTATGCTAACAAATGTTTCTAATTGCAAAAGGAAAAAATATTAAATATTTTATATAATTTTAGTATAATATATACATGTATCTTTTCATTTAATACATATTTTATAAAATAATTAAAAAAATATTTGATGGCTTTATCGGAGGACACATTAAAAATAAAATAATATCAGTTATAATATATTGTCAACAAATGTCATGTTAGAGTTGTAGCAAAGCTTAAGATGTAATAGGATCGTTTTTGCTGTTGTTGTTGTTGTTGTTTTTTTTTTTTTTTTTTAATCTTTGTAGTTTTATTTAAAATCTTTGAGTTTATAAAAAAATAAAAGTTAAACATATTGACCTTATAAAAAAATTATATTCTTGTTTTGGTTATATTTTAGTAATCTTTGTTTAATATTCTTCGTTAGAAGCTTAAAAATATTTTATTATAGTTGTTTTATTTTACTCCTTAAACTATCTTATAAAAGAATACAAAAAGTAAGTTAAGAAAAATAAATTTAAGTAACAGTTCTATGTTAATTCGATTTCATTGATTGAAAATACAAAGCCAACATGCTTCTCACTAATCTACATATTATGTCATTAGGTTACAACTTTCGAAGAATTTTTTATATTCAATGCTTATGTAATAAATCAAAATCCTCATTTTGCAGGTTGCCTTTAACTTATTCAAGATGACAGATTTCATAATATCCGTTGCATCCAGAATTGCTGAATATTTGGTAGGTCCAACATTGCGTGAAGGTCAATACTTGTTTTGCATTGGAAAATTCTCAAGAAATCTTCAGAATGAAAAGGCGGAGCTTAATTCAACAAAAGGGAGGGTGGAGGAACAAATTGAGGAGGCTCGGAAGAACGTAGAAGAACCTGAGGAGGCTGTTAAAACATGGATTAATGATGTGAATAAAATCATAGAAGAAGTGGAGAATTTGCAACGAAAGCTAAATGCAAACAATGGCTGCTTTCGAGGGTGGTGTCCTACATGGAAGCGATACTGTGTGTGCAAACAATTGCCGGAGAAAATAGAGAGAATGAAATTCCTGAATAAAGAAAGTACATTCAATCCCTTTTCACACCCTCTCCCACCTTCAAATTTTGAAGTTTCTTCTTCTGGAAATTTTATGCACTTCAAGTCTACAAAGGAGGCTGAGCATAAACTTTTGGAAGCTCTCAAAGATGACAATAACTATGTCATTGGTTTCTATGGGATGGGAGGATCAGGAAAAACATCCTTATCAAAAGAAGTGGGCAAGAAAGTAAAGAAAGGAGGGATTTTTGATCATGTCATATTTACCACAATTTCCCAAAATCCACAAATCAATAATATTCAAAATGAAATCAAAGATTTCTTGGGATTTAAACCTGAGGAAACAAGTATTTCTGGAAGGGCAAAGCAATTATCAATGAGAATTAAAAGTGGAGAACGAATTTTAATAATTTTGGATGATGTTTGGAAGAAGCTTGATTTTGAGGAAATTGGAATTCCTACTGAGGGTGACCACATAAAAGGTTGCAAAGTCCTTATGACCACACGTCGTCTACGAGTGTGTGATTTGATGGGTTGTAACGTAAAAATTCCCCTAAATCTCTTATTAGAAGAGGAATCTCAGGATTTGTTCAAAATGCATTCTGGCATAAATGGTGCATTGAATGAAGTGGCATTGGAAATAGTTAAGGAATGCAAAGGGCTTCCAATTGCAATTGTATCTGTGGGAGCTGCTTTGAAGGGGAAGTCTGATAGTTGGTGGATATCAGCATTGAATGATCTAAAGCATTCAAAACCACTTGATGTGGATGAAGGCGATAGAAATGCTTTCACTTGTCTTAAATTAAGCTATGATTATTTGAGAAGTGAAGCAGCCAAGTCAATCTTGCGAATGTGTAGTATGTTTCCAGAAGATCATGAGATTGAAGTTGAAGATCTGTTTAGATATGGAATAGGATTGGGAATACGTGAGGAAATTGACTCTTTTGAAATAATAAGGTGCAAAGTGAATGTGGCAATTGAAAATCTCATAGAATCTTCTTTGCTAACTTATTCTAAAGAAGAAAAGAAACATGTAAAAATGCATGATTTGGTTCGTGATGCAGTCTTGTGGATAACACGCAAAGAGAAAAAAACCATTGAGCTAAATCCAAAACAAATGCTACATGAATTGTTAAAGGATGAAGCTGTTAAGGAGTCATATGTTTTATCTTTATGGGGATTGAACAAAGACTTGGTTCTTCACGAATTGAATGTTCCAAAACTTGAGGTTCTTTTGTTGAGCTTATCTTGGTACAGGGGTTATACATTGAATCTTTCAAATTTATCATTTGAAGGTGTGGAAAAACTCAAGGTTATGGCAATAAATGGGTCTAGTTATCGGAATTCAATATTATCATTGCCACAATCAACTCAATGGTTGACTAATCTTCAAACTCTGCGATTGAGGGGGTTGAAATTGGAAGACATCTCTTTTGTTGGAAGCCTAAGGAACCTTGAGATTTTGGACTTACAATTTAGTCAATTGAAGGAACTGCCTAATGATATTGGCAAATTGAAAAAATTAAAATTATTAGATCTAACACAATGTGAAATTCTTGATCAATGTTATGATGAAGTGATTCAAAGATGTTTACATCTAGAAGAATTATATATCTATGGTTATGGGCTAAGCTTAAAGTCATATGAAACCTTGGAGAAGAATGATAAGTTATTGAAATTGCAAAGCTATGTTATAAGTGTTGGGGGATTGAATTATTTTTCCTATAGGATACACAATTTTCCTAACAGAGTTTTCTACATGGAAAAGTTCAATACTTTAAATCTAGGAAAAGTTACCAAGGCTCTTTTACAAAGAATAAATATAGTTCATTTACTTAAACTTGAAGGAGATTGTAAAAGCTTCATCCCTGAAGTGGTTCAAGCTGTAGGAGGCATGAATGAATTGACTGAGCTCCGTCTTGACAATTGTGACAAGATAGAATGTGTCATCAATAAAATTTCTCCACATGAATTTGGTTTCATCCAAAAAATAGAAAAGCTACAATTATTATCTTGTATTAATTTGAAGAGCATATTTTCATGCAATTTATGCAATCTCAAATGCTTAAGCATAATAGCATGTCCTAAGTTGGCATCACTGTTTCCAATGTCCGTTGCCCAAAATCTTTTGAAGCTTGAAGAAATGAAGTTGTCAAGGTGTGACATATTGGAACATATGATAAGAGAAGAAGAAAATGGAATTAATATTGCTCAAGAAATACTTCCAATCCCTGACAATGACAATTCTTGCCTTGGTCAACTTGAAGAACTTCAACCTCACAATTCTCAATTCCAAATCCAGAATCTCTTTCCTCTTTTAAGAAAACTCGAGCTAGAGAATCTTCCATGTTTTCTGAAAATATGCGAGAAAAACTGTTACCCACATTCGCCATCTACAAAGAAACAACGTCTGGTAAGTTATACTTCATTATTTACTTCCTAAACAATATCCTTGTTTGTTTCCAAATAGAGGATAACCATTTTGCTTGTTACAGAAAATGCTCCATGATGTTGATTGTAGTTCTTGTGAAAATAATAAAAAGAGGACTATTTGATGTAATAAGACGATGATAATCCACCCAAAAATAACATTGTGCGATTTCAAAAATTGGAAACTACTAATTAATCATTTCCTCTAAATTGTGCTTTTGATATTTTAATATTTTTTGTTCTCTTTTATGTAGAAACCAAGGACAAGTGGGGTGAATGAGAAGCTGATGAGTGGTGATGTCTCGACTCTGCAAATATCTGTATTGGGCTTCCAACATCTTCAAAGTTTAAAAGTGGTTAAATGTGAAAAAGTGAAACATCTATTCTCAATGGATGTCCTTCATATAAGACTACCTCACTTGACTTTCCTATACATACGTGAATGTGATGAATTAGAGGAAATTATTTTGGATAATGGGGAAACTCAAAATACATACAAAGTTGAAGGATGCTTTCCAAATCTTCGAGAGTTGAAGGTCAGCAAATGCAATAAGCTCAAGAGACTTTTCTCTTTAACCTTTGCTAGAATGCTTCCGCAACTACAACGTTTGAGAATAGCAGATGCTACTCAATTAGAAGAGGTCTTTAGTCATAAAGCTAGAAACAACAAAGAAAAATTTGTACTCCCAAACCTGTGGGAAATAACACTTGTAAACCTGCCTGTTCTTGTTGATATTTGTCAAGGGATGAAGTTACATGCGGTAAAGCTTACTCGCATTGAAATCGAAGCATGCCCCAAATTCACTACAATTTCAGAATATTTGCAAATGGTACCGAAGAATCTTTAATTTTTAGAAGCTACATAAAATGCTTATTATTAAACAAATGAAGATTATAAAATGCTATTCATGTAGAATTTATGGTAACTTTTAATATTGGAAATGCAGGGTGTACAGGGATGTGATGAGGCCATGTCTGATCAAGTCTTAGATTTTCAAAACAAATCATTTATCTCAAGTGTAGAAGTGTTGTATTTAACAAATCTAAGCAATCTAATATTTCTATGGAAGGGGCCGTCTTTAATCAATTTCCACAGGCTTCAACACCTAACAGTAGATAAATGCAGTAAATTGAAGAGTGTCTTTTCCGTCCATGTCATTAGAAGCTTTCCACAATTGAAAGCACTACGTGTTTACTATTGTGAGGAGTTGGAGGAAATAATTCCAAATGAAGAGGAGAAAGAAAGGCAACACATATGCTTCCCAAAATTGCAGGGTCTTACAATTTTTGGATGCAACAAGTTGAAATGTGTCTTCCCTGTGTCCATGATGAGAGATATGCCAAAGTTAAGCTACATGTACATAAGGAACTGCTCTGCAGTAGAGCACGTTTATGGAAGTGTAGACAAAGCCTATGATTCACAAGTCACAGAGCTAATGCTTCCAAATCTAGAAAAACTTTACCTCCTAGAATTGCCTAACCTCGTTGACCTTTGTGGAAGCTTACAGACTCAATATCACTTCAAGGATTTGTGTTCTTTAAAAGTGAAAGACTGTCCAAAGTTGTCTTCAACACCAACAGCGTTTCTCCATAAATTTGTTGAAGGTATTCTTTATACACTCAAACCTTAAAGATAGTATTTTATCAATGTTTATTAATAAATATTCCAAAAAGAAAAAAATGGTTATTTATAATTACATTTTTCTTGTCAATTTTTTTTTATAACTCAATCGACTAATGAAACTCTTTTCAATTGTCAACTATTTTATCAATGTACATTTTTTTTGCGTTAAAATTTTTTAATTGATGTTTGATTAGTTAAAATCAATTTTTTTTTTATCAATGTTTGATTAGTTAAAACCAGTATCTTTTGCATAAAAGATATAATAAAATTAGTAGAATAAAATAAATTTTCTACGTTTAATGGTTAGAGAAAAATTCTTGCTCCCTATATATTTAAGAAATTTTGTAAATAAAATTATTTAAGCTGTAAATTTTATTAAAGTTTTTCTATCTAAAATTAATCATTATAAATTGAATGCATTAAATTGTATTATACTCAAAACTCAGATCAAGATATCAAATTTCATAAAAATATTAAAGAAAAATCTTAAAATTTCTTTCATTTCACTTCTAATTATAGTTAAAGATATACATTTTTAGAAAAAAGAGACTCTTTTTTCTATAATAGTTATTTTTAATATAAATAATAATAATATTCTTACTTGAAACGTGTTTACGATTTAATTAAGACAAATTTATGTTTTATTGAGCCAAATTTTTGATAATTCTATCTATCTGTCTATATATATATATATATATATATATATATATATAATTGTCTTATTATATAACTCATATTGTCTCTCTTATTTGTTCCAGAAAATGAAGCTTGTGTTGAACCAAATTCATATCTTTACCAGACCTTAATTCTAGGCTTCTTGGGCAGACTACGTTGCAGAAAGGGCTGCTACCATTCTTGCATATATTTTGTTCTTATGTTATTTTTATTATACATAATACATCTGATTTCACATACTTAAAACGCTAATGTGTTAAATTTTTATTTGATTTTCAATCAATCTTCCTTCTATCTGTAACGTCCGAATTTTGATAATATAGATTATTGATAATTATATATGTGTGAGTATTTATATATGAGGGTGAATGTGGAATGTGCACTCAAGTGCGTGTTGATAAGATGTAAAATGCATTTGAATGCGTATATAATGATGTATGTGTGCATATATATATATATATATATATATATATATATATGAAAGCATGATTGGGCTGGACTGAAAATAGGCTAAGTGTCTGGTGTATAGTATCCTTGCTGCAGCGAGAAAATCTCGATGTAACGAGAGGGTCCTGGAAAGAAAAGGGCGAAACTGTCGCCTTTTTGCTGTAGCAAAAGATTCTCGCTGTGGCGAGAGAGCGACAAAAGGGATTGTATTTCTGGGTGTAGATTTGCTGTAGTGAGATTCCGCAGAAACCAGAATACAGTTTCGTCTGAGAATTATGCTGTGGTGATAGAGGGCGTCGCTGCACAAGAGATTCCTCGTTACAATCAGAGGGTTTTTAAAAGGGGGTTTTAGGAATTTGAGATTCATTTCTCAAATTTCGTCCTAAATCTCTTCAATCCTCCCGACTCAAAGCTCTATTTCACCGATTAATTGTCTCCAAAGCTGTTCAGAAGCTTGATTGAAGGTTGAATTCGTGTGAGGAATGCTTGGAGGTGAGTTTTAATGGTTAGGGTTCCGTTTCTCATCTCCTTTTCTCTGTTTTTGAGTTTTCTTGGGTTCTCATGGAGTTCTTCCATGTGTTTTAGGCTGAAACCGTGTGGGGAGCACTTCCGAAGTTGAATCCAAGTGCGGGTCTTCAATGCAAGGTAAGAGGGACTCTACCCTACTCTATTGTATGTGATTTGCTGTTGTTTTGCTGAATATCGTGTTGTGGTTGAGTTAGAGGGTAGAAAATTGCTGAGAAATGTAATGTGAGCCATGTGTCGTGATATGTGAACATTATGTATATTTACCTGAGTTTGATGAATGTGGATTGTATATTAAATATTGTGTGATAGAATGTGGACTTGTATGCCGAATAATGTGAACCAATGTAGGCCCAAAGGCCGTGTAATATGAATGATATGGGCTATGTGCCATGCATTATGGATAATTATAGGCTATGCGCTGTGTGTTGCGATACGAATGTGGGCCTAGTGCCGTATATTATGAATGAAATGTGGGCTGTGTGCCGTGTGTAAGCATGAATATTGCATGCGTGAATGGGGCGTGTTAGCGCTAGTTCAGCGATACATTGAGGGTGTGGAAGATGAGAACGGTAGAAATACCTTGGGGAAGAGGGAGTGATGGTGACACCGACTATGGAACGGGTGCACCATGGACCATACACTCTCTTCCTGACTAGATCTCTGACCACTATCTTTGCTGAGTGACCCATGACTGCTCACGTGGTATCCGTGAGGCGGGGGTAACCGGCGATTATTCATGGTATAAATCTGTGATCACAGTGCCACAGTGAGTGTGGCTGGCGTGCGTGTGCACGAGATTGTTATTAATTGTAATTTTGAATGTGAAGTGCTGTTGATGCCGTGAGTGGATCGATGTTAAATTGAAATGTACTGGGTAATGATGCTGTCTATGTTTATGTCTATATAAATGTATTGGAAATGAGTTAAAGGTGAAACTCTATGTTTGATTGTATTTTGGTATTATAGAGTACTCACCCTTACATTAATTTTTCAGGTAATCAAGACGATCGGCACCAGACTCAGTGAAGAGACGGATGAACTGTTATAGACTTAGAAAATTAATTTGAGAACTGTTGTAAATGAACTAGTCCTGTAGCAATGATTTAATGTGAAACTTGTAACCCTTTTCTTATTTTGAAATACTTTATGAAACTTTTATTACTCTAAATTTATGAAATTATTATTTATTGAAATATTTAGCTCTCCATGACACATTTTGATCAAGTGGTGGTATACAAATATTTAGATTGATAATCTATTAAAATTTAATTTAATTTTTAATATTCTCGTATTTTTATTTATTCTTGTCTATTAAATTAAAATTTTTACTATTCATGATAAATTGTTTTATGAAAATTGTTTAACAGTATTAATGAGTAGTGTACAAAAAATATATATTCTAAATAGGCTGTGACTTCTATTGTCCAAGTCCTCTTTTATTATTATTATTATTATTATTATTATTATTATTATTATTATTATTATTAAGAAGTTAGAAATGCTTTTTGATTCCACGTCAATCATTTGACTTTGGTTACCACATTGGTTGTCAACCACTTATCCACCTAAAATCTTAAATTTAGCTATAATCCTAAAGCCCAAACCATCACATGAGGGTATGTACTTGAAAGAATAGACCAGTCAAATTTCCACTAATTTGGACATTGAAGTGTTTCTTACAAAAAAAACTATCCCTTTTAAGATTATTAAAGTATTGTGATAATCCTTTCTCAACCTTCAGAAACCACCAATACCATGTATGTAGGGTTAATTTAAGTATTCAAAGATAATAAATTTTAAATGAAAGATACTAGTCATCGAATTTACATTTTAAAACATACTAAATATTATTTTAAGAATCCAATCCTTTAAGATACTATTTTTAATTTCCTTATCCTTATTGCAAGTTAATATTTTCTTTTAACTTATAAAATGAATCTCATAACAATTTTAAGAAGTGAATATCATATTAATATATTGATTTAAAATCTTTTTTAATAAAATGACCATTAACAAGACTTATATTTTTTTAATCAATTTATATTATTAATATTATAAATATTCTTTTTATCAATTTGCTCTTAGCTTGACAAAGAAAACTACTTTTTCATAATTTTAGAGAATAAATTAACAAATGTATATGATTTTAGGGATTAAAATAATGTATTAATCATTATTTGTATGTTTCAAATTCTGAGTTTTTGTCGGTAGAATTTTTTTTCTAGGTTAGCATTCTTGGATCTTCCTAAATGTTAATGGGTGATTAATATGAAGTTTGCTTCCGTTCATTTGTTTCACGGTTTAACATTGAAAGCAACGTATCTGATTCTTGGACCTAATTATTACTTAAGCTTTTCTCGATAAACTAGTTGAAAGTTTATAATTAGTATAATTAATAAGTTATTTTTTAAAAGCTATTAGCTTCTTTTATGTGATATATTCCAAATGACTCAACTATCTTATTTTAAATATATATTTTTTCCTTCAAAATCACATTTGTTTACAAAAAGAGAAGAAGAAAAGCAAAGTATCTTTCTTTTATTTGTTTTACGTACATTTTAAAACATGGAAGCAACGTATCTTAACTTCTTTACTCAAAACACAATTTCTCACACACCCTTATTAGTTAATCTCCTCCATTCAACTATCTTTTTGGTTTTCTCATCATATACACATTTCAAGAGCACAATTGTATCCTATAGCCTGCGATTAGAGCAAAGACTATAGAGGTGAAATTATACAACTCTTTACATTGTTCCCATTTTAGCAATTTTTACACAATTATATATTCCCCCCCCCCCCCCAAAAAAAAATTTTTGGCACAAAATTGTATTGTATACCTTTATAATTAAAACATTGATGTAAGAAAATTTTCATTTGCATTCCCAACATTACAAAAATCTCACATATAAGTCTATTCTCATGCTTTTGAACTTCCTTCCAACTGTAGTTGTTTCTCCATTTTTGTCTTGGTAGAAAATCACAGACAAACATTTATTATATACATTTTTATTTAAAAATTAAGATTCCATTAATTCATGCCATTAAGGTTTAACTGAATTGCATACTATTTAACAATTCACTTTTAAATCTTGGTTTCATGCGTAAGAAGGGAAACACTGCATCGTGTATTGAAGATCTTCGAATGAAACAGATGTCTCTCCAAGCCAAGGTTTAACTGAAATTCAAGGTACAAATAGAACCATTAATTAATCTTTTAACCCAATTAGAGCATGTCTAAATTTTGTACACTCATATGTAATTTTGATACTCCCTGACCTTAATTAATCTTTTGCAAATAATTTTCTTCCATTAAATAGTTCAACTCTGCAAAAAAGAAGAGATTATATAATATTGACGCGACAGGAGTGTGTATATCATTTCTCTGTGATTGGGACAAAGTCCATACAACATCTAAAGGTAAAATGTTGTAACTCTATTTTTCCCATTTTTATTTCTCACATTTTTGGGGTGGTTGTACATTGTAATTATGCTATGTGTAAGCAATAATTACACAGTTCATTTTATTAGCTTTTTATTGAGTAATTTCACTCTAAAATTACATATATAATGTTTACAAACTTTAAAATAAATATACAACTATTTGATATCACATTCATGGTGTGAGATCTCTCATGTTTCCACACAATAATTTTATGCGATTCCATTGTAAAAGATTTGCATGACTATTTTTTTCCTCTTAAAGATCTTTTTCATTACTATTTCCATCCATTTTATATTAGAAAACAATTAAAATTACACTATACAGTCATAGAAGCCATGATCAAAGCCTTAACGCAATTCATCTCTCCAACCACGTGACTTTTTATCAAACATCTTTATCATTCAATAACATGATACTACTTACAAATTCTTTATGAATATAATTGATATATAGGAGTAAATTTTTATGAAATAATTATAGTCAAATAGTTAATTAGTCAACCTTTACCACTTATAAAATAAACATCATTTTATCATCATTGTTTTTGAAACATTACACGTCCAAATACTCAGGCTTGTGGAAAGAATTAATTTGAATTTATGTATACAAAATATTTTAATTTGAAGTTTCTTGTTGCATGATATCATGTTTTTGCTTACTTATCTGGTCTTATCCTATCATAATCTCTACTTAAATGTCCATCTTTGCCTTTCTACAAGAACCTTGTTTCTTTTCTTTACTAGTAATTGATTTCTAATTTTATTGTTACATGTCCTATCTTGACTCATCCTGGTACATGTCTCTCTTTGAATTATTACAAGGTCTAAATTCCTTTTTATTAATTAAAGCTTACTTTACAACTTGTTTTATTTTCTATACTTTAATAAACTTTTTAACTTAAAAATTTTATATTTTTAACATGAAACTTAACATACTAAATCAAGTTTCGAGGATCAAGGTTTTACTCTCCAATTATGCATTTACTTTTATCATACTAAAGTGATTAACGTACTGCCCTCCTTTACCTCAAATTAAGTGGATTGAATTCTCACCAAAAGGAAGTTGAACTTGCAAAGCCTTGATACTTGAATGATGTATTAAAGAACTCCCCCAAAAGGCTATGAAGGTTTCTTAGGGTTTTAATTTTATCCTTCAAGTTTAAAGATGAAACTTGAAAAAATGAGTATTTAGGCAAGAGTTTTAGCAAAAGAGGTGTTTCTGGTTGAGAGAAGTTTCAAGAGTGAATAGAACTCTTGGTGCAAGTGAAAAGAATCTCTTCATCCACCTCTATATTTATAGGCAAAAAATTTAATGGCTTGACTTAACTAATTACACAATTTAAGTCTTAATGTATCCTAATTAATTGGAATTAGTTTTAAATACCTTACCTAAAGTAATTTAGGTGTATAACTTCACAATCATGCAACTCCTTCACAAGACAAGCATCTTGCTTGTTAATTTTATTCCTTGCCAATCCATGTGTTTTTAAGTTTTATTCTATGCTTATTTAGATTAATTTTACTTTTTTCTCAATAAGTTATTTAGGTAAGTTTCATTAACTTGGTCAAGATGAAGCGAACTCATCGAATGATCTAGCATGTTAGTACATAGGTGGTCATTGAGATTTAATTGAGAAAAACCAAATTCAACACCTATCTTAGACTAGGTTATAATATACCCTAATTTTTAGTTATTATTTATGTGGTCGGCCGTGTAAAGGGAACATCCTAAGGTGTCTGGTGCATTCTTGTTTACAAATTAAAAGGAATGTTATGACTTATAGTAGAATTTCAAGGATATTTTGGTAATCTCACTTTTAGATATTTTAGTAAATTCACTTTTAGAAGTAAGAATATTTTATTTTTTTCCACTAATCATGATTAATTACCATTAAATGTAACATCCTTATTTTTCTTCAACATCATAATAGTATAAAATTGGAAAAACTTGAATAATCGAACTATGGAATTTAGATAAACAAAAACATTAATTAATATAGTCATATTCTGATCTCATAAGGTACAAAATATATATATATATATATATATATATATATATATATATATATATACTTCTTAATTTACATCAGAGTTATTAAAATACATTAGGACTATCTATTCACATTTACAAAACTCAAAATAATACAAGTCCTAATGAGCAGCCTGTCCACCAAATGACCAAGTGGCACTAGTCTTTCCCATGCCAACCCTTTATCATCACTATGTCTTTAGCATCCAGATCGTCATCCGAACCAAGATACAGATCACCCGGATCTGCAGTGACCTGAGTACTCGTAATCTGCTCGATTGTCCATCGCAATAGTATTCCAGAATAATCATGATCATAGTACGTGACCAGATGTGTCCATGCCGCTGGGTTTCTCTTAGTACCAAAAAAGATGTAAATACAGAGGGTATGATGGATTCTATGCATAGAAAAATCAAAAGGGACGCTAAAAGCTAGCTCGAGCTCCATCATAACAATCTCACTAGGTACCTCACTATCATATACAAGAATCTTAAAGTAACTAAGTCTTTGGTACTCGCAAAATACATTATTTACCTTATTAGTTACCGAACTATCTACTACTCTAATTCCCTCTGTGGGTGCTGTCATCTGGGTTCCTTGAAATGGTTACATAAGGATGAGTCTCTACATTCATTACCAAGCATATATACACAGAGAATTTAATAGTACAGATAAAACATCAAACATGCATCATATAACCATATCATATATGCATTTAAATTTTGGTTTATCTCTATTGATCCTTTCATTACTCATTTTCATACTCAGTTCTATTCTCATTTCCACTGCCCCTGGAATCTCTCAGGGTCTTCCTTAGCATAGATAGTTGCTAGATAGCCACAGCTACACAGATACAACGTGTGCTGTCCCGGCCCCTTTTAGCAAAAATATGGTTAGGAGTATAGGTCAAGAAACAAGTGTGAGGTTTGTGGTGCTTTTACTTTCATTTATAGTGCACAATTCAAGAGAAGCATCCACCACCCTTATTTTCCCAAGACTTCTCAATCTTCTCCATCTTCTACACTCCCAGTATACCTTTGAACTATCTATACTCGTCCTTATTCTTATCGTACTCTTTCTGATTTCCTTTCTCTTTCTCTTTTTCTATCTCATCTTTCTATATCTCTTTCTATTTCATTATTCCATCATATATTACTTTCTCATCGCCAAGGGTTATTTCTCTCAGACTCAATACACCACATACATGCTCATATTCAAATAAAGCATACTCATCATCTATCATTTCAAACATATTTCAAACATCATAGAGCATGTTCTAAACATGATAAACACATGTTATCATTCATTTCTTACTCATTTCAAGCATTTTCATAGATACACACAACAGTTCTTAGCAATGATATAGAGTTCTCCTTACCTTGACTATAAGCTTACTAAGATATTTTGTAAAGGATCCTCGTTCACAGATAGAAGTTCCCCTGAATATCAACAGATATCCATCAGAACCAAAAACAGAAAAACAATCAGGAAAAATAGAATTTTACCCAAGAAAACTTACGTAGAATCGTCCAGAATCGACGTCCAAACTTGATTATGAACTGAGATCAGAGTTTCTACGGCTTATATCTGAGATAAAGTGAAGAGAGGATTCAGAGAAAAGAGAGAATCACGTAGGTTTTGGAAATAGACTAAGTTTCCATGCTAGAAATATCTTAAATAACCCTCAGCCCCGTGCGATTTCGCTTGAGTGACGGTCAGCTTGCTTGAGCGATGTCATCTCGCTTGAGCGACTGACAGCTCGCCTAAGCGAGATATGCAGACAACAATCTCGAACCTTCTCTTCTAATACGCTTGCTTGAGCGAGCTCCATCTCGCCTGCGAGATGGTGTCCAGAGAGTACGACATTCACTGTGTGTCCTCGCCTGGGCGACCCAACCTCGCTTGGGCGAGATGCTCAGCTCGCCTGAGCGAGATCACCCTTGCCTGGGTGAAGCGGCAGCAGGCTCAATCTTATTCGATTCTCGCCTGGGAGAGATAGCTCTGTAACTGCCTTTCTTTGCACGAATTATCTCGCTTCGGCGAGATCCATATCACCTGGGCGAGATCTACTGCACCTAAACTCCTTCTAAAATCATCTAACTCCTATCTAAATGCTTTCTAATACTAATGCCAATTAATATTACACAAAACACAATTTACTAATTAATGAAAAAAGGGTGTTACATTAAACAAAATTAATTAGTATTTAGTGTAACATCTTTATTTCATTTTTTCGTATAGTTCATAATTTATACCATTATAAGTCATTGAAAATTTGCAGAGTTCGTATATGTCCAAGCTTATCGTAATCAAGTACTAAAAACTTCATCTGGATAGGTGATTTACACAAATATTTTCATTCAACTTAATAAAAATTTGGTACAATAAAATATTAATTGATATGTTAATCATAATCAAAAGTTATAGGTTAAAGACTATACAGAAACTTGATAAATAAAATACAATAATTTACAAGTTGTATGTCAAAGTATATGAAGTTTACCATAATATTTACATCATCCAACTACTGTAAAATAAAACCTAAAGCAACCTCACTCAAAATCAACTGCTGAAGATCGGTCCTACTCATCTCCAGCATCCTAACTCTCTATCTCAGTTAGGTCCTCTGAGTCTTAGTCATCATCAGAACCTAGATACCCATCGCCAGAGTCAGTTCTGAACTCTGTCCCAGTGACCTACTCGAAGGTCCATCGGGTAGGTCTCCCAAGAGAGTCATGGTCATGGTAAGTGTATAGGTAAGTAAGGGCCGCCGGGGTCCTCACCGTACCTCTGTACCTATAGACATAGGGTCTAGTGTATTATACTTCTAGGGTAATCAAAAGGAATAGTACAAGAATAGTTCATCTCTATCATGACATAAACCCCAGGTTCATCTTCTACTAATATAGCAAATTTAAAATAGTTTACTCACTGATACTCATTAAATACATAGTTTAATCCAAAATCTACTGAGCTATCTACAAGTCTAACTCTTTCCTGGGGCTCCGTCATCCTGGTTCCCTGAAATTATCAGTAAAGATGAGCATCTATTCTATCCTTACGCACATTATCATACAATCATACTTTATAACATGAATATCATACCACCAGTCTTATACATTCATCACATAACACATTCCTATCACACATATCATTCAGCAATTCATTATTCAGTTTCCTTTCTCATATTTTAATACGCACTCCTAGTGCACTGTGTTCACAGATACCGATGCCTCCAGCATTTTTGAGGTCTTACTCAACTAGGTAAATAGTTGTCGGTTAGCCCATATACAAGGATACAACATGTACAATACTCGGGCTCTTTAGCAAAGACATAGTCAAGAGTCTAGTCAGAAAACGAGTGTGAGACCATGTGACACATTCGCTCTCAGACAGAGTGTGTATACATACGCGAATGTCGCTCATCACCCTACGTTTTCCCAAGATTCTCATCATCTCCGGACTCTATACTCCCAGCGTATCTCTGTAACTATTCACACTATATCCAATCCAAATTCGACTCTTAGTCATTATCAGAATTATCCACTTTCTCACTCATAAGATCGTGCTTATTAGAGCACTTCTGCACTAAGTTCATTCCCACTCATTTCACACATGCATTTATTCATACAATTCCAACAATATATCTTTTCATACTAATGTCATTTCAGCATATCATTTTACTCAAACATGTTTCATAATATCACACCAATATCAATTAGCAAGTCTCATTACCTTTCACATTGAGTACTCATCATGGAACACGCATAAGCATATATTGGCCATTTAGCCCAATCAACCAATCATTCCAAACAATCAAACAATGACAGTTTCAGTCATACTTTACTCCACCGATATCTCAAACAGTTAGTTTCATACCATACTCATATAACAGTTCTCTATGAGCATAAAATAATATTATATTATAGCGATAAAATAGAGCTCTCCTTACCTCGAAGATAGTTTACGGAGATATATTACAAAGGATCACCGTTCATGGATGGAAATTATCCTGAATACCAAGAGATATCCATCAGAACCAAAAATAGAAAAAACGATCGGTGAAAACAAAATTTTAACCGAAGAAACTTACGTGAGATCGTTTAGAATCAACGCCCGAACTTGATTATGGAATGAGATCGGAGTTCCTGAGGCTTTAATCTGAGGAAAAGGAAGAGAGAACTCAGAGAAAATCTATGGGAGGGACGTGAGTTATGAAACAAATGAGTTTCCTATGCACGAAATAGTAAATAATAAAGATAGGATTTTATTTATATTCAAAGAATTTGAAATACTAAACGTTTGAAATCCTAATTTATTTGAGTCTCATCTTTTATAAAGATATCTCTTGTATAAAATAAATATTTTTTTTTTTGCTAATTTTTAAGTATTGTTGCTTACTTTTTCTTGAACTTTAACCATTAACAATTCAATTAGTTTATATATAGTTGGGCACCCCTAAAAGATAAATTTTATGATTCATAAAATTGGAGAACTTTTCTAATGTTAATAAACTTTCTTGGTGGCTTGAAATAGGAGAGTTGTAACAAAGCATAAGATGAAATAGGATCGTTTTTGTTGTTTTTTTCACCTTCTAAAAAAATTATATTCTTTTTTTCGTTATATTTTAGTAATCCTTGTTTAATATTCTTCGTTAGAAGCTTAAAAATATTTTATTATAGTTGTTTTATTTTACTCCTTAAACTATCTTATAAAAGAATACAAAAATTAAGTTTAGAAAAATAAATTTTAGTCAGAGTTCTATGTTAATTCGATTTCATTGATTGAAAATATAAAGCCAACATGCTTCTCACTAATCTACATATTGTGTCATTAAGTTACAACTTTCGAAGAATTTTTTATATTCAATGCTTATGTAATAAATCTAAATCCTCATTTTGCAGGTTGCCTTTAACTTATTCAAGATGACAGATTTCATAATATCCATTGCATCCAAACTTGCTGAATATTTGGTAGGTCCAACATTGCGTGAAGGACAATACTTGTTTTGCATTGGAAAATTCTCAAGAAATCTTCGGATTGAAAAGGAGGAGCTTAAATCAACAAAAGGAAATGTGGAGAAACGAATTGAGGAAGCTAGGAAGAAAGCAGAAGAAGCTGAGAAGGCTGTTGAAACATGGATGAATGATGTGAATAAAATCATTGTAGAGGTGGAGAATTTGCAACAAGAGCTAAATGCCAACAATGGCTGCTTTCGAGGGTGGTGTCCTACTTGGAAGCGATACTGTTTGTGGAAACAATTGCCAGAGAAAATAGAGAGAATGAAATTGCTGAATAGAGGAAGTACATCATTCAATCCCTTTTCACACCCTCTCCCACTTTCAAAATTTGAAGTTTCTTCTTCTGGAAATTTTATGCTCTTCAAGTCTACAAAGGAGGCTGAGCATAAACTGTTAGAAGCTCTCAAAGATGACAATAACTATGTCATTGGGTTCTATGGGATGGGAGGATCAGGAAAAACATCCTTATCAAAAGAAGTGGGCAAGAAAGTAAAGAAAGAAGGGATTTTTGATCATGTCATATTTACCACAATTTCCCAAAATCCACAAATCCACAATATTCAAAATGAAATCAAAGATTTCTTGGGATTTGAAGCTAAGGAAACAAGTATTTCTGGAAGGGCAAAGCAATTATCAATGAGAATTAAAAGTGGAGAACGAATTTTGATAATTTTGGATGATGTTTGGAAGAAGCTTGATTTTGAAGAAATTGGGATTCCTACTGAGGGTGACCACAGAAAAGGTTGCAAGGTCCTTATGACCACACGCCGTCTACGAGTATGTGATTTGATGGGTTGTAAGGTGAAAATTCCCCTAAATCTCTTATCAGAAGAGGAATCTCAGGATTTGTTCAAAATGCATTCGGGCATAAATGGTGCATTGAATGAAGTGGCATTGGAAATAGTTAAGGAATGCAAAGGGCTTCCAATTGCAATTGTATCTGTGGGATCTGCTTTGAAGGAGAAGTCTGACAGTTGGTGGATATCAGCATTGAATGATTTAAAGCATTCAAAACCAGTTGATGTGGATGAAGGTGATAGTAATGCTTTCACATGTCTTAAATTAAGCTATGATTATTTGAGAAGTGATGCAGCCAAGTCAGTCTTGCGAATGTGTAGTATGTTTCCAGAAGATCATGAGATTGAAGTTGAAGATCTGTTTAGATATGGAATAGGACTGGGAATACGTGAGGAAGTTGACTCTTTTGAAATAATAAGGTGCAAAGTGAATGTGGCAATTGAAAATCTCATAGAATCTTCTTTGCTATGTTATTCTGAAGAAGAAAAGAAACATGTAAAAATGCATGACTTGGTTCGTGATGCAGTCTTGTGGATAACACGCAAAGAGAAAAAATTGATTGAGCTATATCCAGAACAAATGCTACATGAATTGTTACAGGATGAAGCTGTTAAGGAGTCGTATGTTTTATCCTTATGGGGATGGGTGGAAGATTCAGTTATTCATGAATTGAATTTCCAAAACTTGAGGTTCTTTTGTTGAGCTTCTCTGAGTGGAATTGGGAATATACATTGAATCTTTCAAATTTATCATTTAAAGGTGTGAAAGAACTCAAGGTCATGGCAATAGATGGGCATTATTATAGGGGTTCAATATTATCATTGCCCCATTCAACTCAATGGTTGACTAATCTTCAAACTCTGCGATTGAGGAAGTTGAAATTGGAAGACATCTCTTTTATTGTAAGCCTGAGGAGCCTTGAGATTTTGGACTTGCAATTTAGTCAATTGAAGGAATTGCCAAATGATATTGGCAAATTGAAAAAATTAAAATTATTAGATCTAACACAATGTAAAATTCTTGATCAATGTTATGATGAAGTGATTCAAAGATGTTTATATCTAGAAGAATTATATATCTATGGTTATGGGCTAAGCTTAAAGTCATATGAAACCTTGGAGAAGAATGATAAGTTATTGAAATTGCAAAGCTATGTTATAAGTGTTGGGGGATTGAATTATTTTTCCTATAGGATACACAATTTTCCTAACAGAGTTTTCTACATGGAAAAGTTCAATACTTTAAATCCTGGAAAAGTTACCAAGGCTCTTTTACAAAGAATAAATATAGTTCATTTATTTGAACTTCAAGGAGATTGTAAAAGCTTCATCCCTGAAGTGGTTCAAGCTGTAGGAAGCATGAATGAATTGACTGAGCTCTGTCTTGACAAATGTGACAAGATAGAATGCGTCATCAATAAAATTCCTCCACATGAATTTGGTATATGGAAGGGGCCGTCTTTAATCAATATCCACAGGCTTCAAGACCTAACAGTGAGTAAATGCAATAAATTGAAGAGTGTCTTTTCCGCCAATGTCATTAGAAGCTTTCCACAATTGGAAACACTGTGTGTTTACGATTGTGAGGAGTTGGAGGAAATAATTCCAAATGAAGAGGAGAAAGAAAGGCAACACATATGCTTCCCAAAATTGTTGTATCTTTCAATTGATGGATGCAACAAGTTGAAATGTGTCTTTCCTGTGTCCATGATGCGAGATATGCCAGAATTAAAGTTCATGAGGATAAGGAAGTGCTCTGAAGTAGTGCAGGTTTATGGAAGTGTAGACAAAGCCAATGATTCACAGGTCACAGAGCTGATGCTTCCAAATTTACAAGAACTCGAACTCAGAGGATTGCCCAACCTCGTTGACCTTTGTGGAAGCTTACACACTAAATATCACTTCAAGGATTTGTGGTATTCAACAGTGGAAGATTGTCCAAAGTTGTCCTCAACAATAGCATATCTCAACTCTGTTGAGCAGGTATTCATTATACACTCAAACCTTAAAGATAGTATTTTATCAATGTTTATTAATAAGCTAAATTATGCTTTTTAAAATATTCCAAACATGCACAGTGACATTATAAATAATTAGTAGTACAAGAAATAATAAATTGGGTATTTATAATTAACGTCTTTTCCCATCAATTGTTTTCATATAACATGTAGACCTACATTTTGATAAATGTATTGTAGAGCAATTTTGAAAAGTTACATCTTTATTTATTATTTCAGCGAGGAACAAGATGAAAATATTTCTAAAGGTCAACAGGATACTTCAGGTAAAGTATAGATTTTTTTATATATAAATAAATCTTCATATTTATACAAACTTTATTACCTTTGAGAGAAGAGCTTGGGTCAGCACTTCAGAACATTTAATTTTTATAATTAATGAACTGATATTTTTATATATATTTTTAATTATTCATATAAATTATTTTATATGAAAAACTCAATTTTATTTTTAATGCCAAAAAATTTTATATCTAAAATTTACAATGCATAAATCTGAAATTTAATTCATAATATCAAATTATAAATTGATTTACATTATTTATTTTCAGAATATTTTAAATATTTTATCCATGTATATTTCATAATAACATATAATATTTATTTTTGACTAAGAACATATTTTTAGTATATTTTATTTTAAATTATTTAAAAATACAATATTTTTATATTTCTAAATTTTAATGAATTTAGAAAAGTGATCAATTTTGATACACTGTCCATATAAGAACTTTTATACCGTCAATCAATTGGAATAATATAATTTTATAATTGGATGACAATGTAAAAAGTCATTACACTGTCAATGTATTTTAACTAAAAATAATAATTATTTTTATGTGGTTTTCAACTTGAGGCCTAACAACACATTTATTCTTTAATTCAGCCATACGTAAGGAGAGATGTGCTTCTTCACAACTTTCAATAACTATTAATTTTAGTTCAGTACTGATTTCAGGTATTAAACTTTACATTTAATTATTGTTTTAGTCTCTTTAATTTAGATTATGTATATTTTTAAATTTTTCTAAGGTTATTTAAGTTTTTTTTTTATTTTTAAATTTAGTAATTTATTTTTTGTTATTTTTTTCTATCAAATTAATTAGTCATTATAAATTGAATGCATTAAATTATATTATACTCAAAACCCACAGATAAATATATCAAATTTCATAAAAAAATTAAAGAAAAATCTAAAAAAAAATTCCTCAAAATCATGTTTTTACAATTTTTTTACATTTTCTCAAAATTAAGTAATAATAATATTCTTACTTGAAACGTGTTTAAAGAAAAATTTATGTTTTATCGAGCCAAATTTTTTACAATTCTCTCTCTCTATGTATATATATATATATAGAGGGGCAAGATTTTCTTATACATGTTTAAATTTAAAAACTCTTATATTCTCGATTTGAACTTTTTATTTAACTTACATCTAATAGATTATAATTTATTACTTTACTGACCGTTAGATATAAATTAAATGAAAGGTTCAAATTAAGTGTAAAAATTTCTTAACTTATTTCAATGTAAGAAGATTATTTCGTATATATATATATATATCTTGTTATATAACTCATATTGTCTCTCTTATTTATTCAAGAAAGTGAAGCTTGTGTTGAACCAAATTCATATCTTTACCCGACTCTAATTCTAGGCTTCTTCGGCAGACTACATTGCAGAAAGGGTTGCTACCATTGTTGCTTATATTTAGTTCTTATGTTATTTTTATTATACATAATACTTATGACTTCGCATACTTAAAACGCTCATGTATTACATTTTTTAGTTGATTTGTAATCAATCTTCTTTCTATTAATTCCATAAATTTAGCTTTTATAAATTACATATTTATAAGACTAAGCAAACAAACAAAAGAAAGAAAAAGAGTTAAACAAGTACATATATTGATAATCATCAAATAATAATTATTTTACAAACTTGTTTTGCTTTACTTAATTATAACTTAGCCCTTAATTGTTTTATCAATTTTTAAGTACCTAGAAAAGCTTTCTTCACATGAGATATTTAAAATGTTATTATATCTAAAAATTAGACTTCTAATTAACAAATATAGTAGTACTTCGAGAACACACAAGCCTTCATTCAGCCTCTTCTATAAATTGAATAAGCTTGTTAAGATGACCCCAACTAGCCAGCTATATGCATTTTCAAAATCAACCTTAAAAATCGTATCCTCCTTTGTTTTTTCATTTTTTGCAAAATTGACAACTCAATATATGATGACTATGCCGTCAAATATATATCTTTAGAAAGGAAAAATATATCAATAAATACAATTAAAAAAGATTGAGAACAACCTCTCAAACAGGTATCCAAAAATAATAGAGTTCACATATCTCTATTTCTGTCACATCCTTTTTTGCCAAAGCATCAACAAAAATATTTACCTCTCCATGACACAATTTGATCAAGTGGTAGTATACAAATTTTTAGATTGATAATGTATTAAAATTTAATTTAATTTTTAATAGTCTCATCTTTTTATTTATTCTTATCTAATAAATTAAAGTTTTTACTATTGATGATAAATTGTTTTATGAAAATTGTTTAACAGTATGAATAAGTAGTGTACAAAAAATATATATTCTAAATAGACTGTGATTTCTATTGTCCAAGTCCTCTTTTTTTTTTTTTTATTATTATTATTAGTATTAAGAAGTTAGAGATGTTAATCTACAAAGTGTATTATGAACAAAGGATGCATAAATAATTCAGTTGCCACGTTATTCCTCTGCAACACCAAATCCTGGGTAAGTTTATGTAGGTCTTATAATACACGACACTTGCTTTTATAACATTTTTAAGAACAATCTGCACCTCTTAAATGGATCTCACAGTATCCCATATTTTCACATGTAATCAATATTTATTTTAATTTTAAATGAAAATTTAAAATGATTTTATTTTAATTTTGCACTTGATAAAAAAGTATAATATATTAAAAATAATATCACTTATTTATAATTGTTTTTCTTATAAGTATAAATTGAAACATTATAAAAACATAAAAATACACTAATTAATTTTAAAAAAAAAAGAGTAATATAAATTTAAGACTTTAATTTTGATTACTTGTATGGCCAAAACACTCTTTGATCCCACATCAATCATTTGAATTTGGTTAAACTTTCATGTTGCCATCACTTCTTCCAAATCTACCTCAAAAGGACGTTTCTTTTGGGACTATAGACAAATATTTGACACTACTATCATATTGGTCGTCAACCATCTATCCACCTAAATTTTAGAATTTACCTTAAATTTAGTTATAATCCTAAAGCCGAAACTATCACATTGACACACTCTCACTATAAGTGCTGAGGAAATTTTCGTACGAAATGGTTATAATGCTATGTGTAGATAATAATAAATCTACCTCAACTAATGAGGTCTACACGTTATTTTAATCTCATACCTTATTATAGTCAAATTTCTACTTATTTGGGTATTGGAGGGTTTTGTTTTTTGCAAGAAAACCACTCCTTTTAAGACTATCAAAGTATTGTGATAAACCTTTTTCAACCTCCAGAAACCATCAGTGCCATGTATGTAGGGTTAATTTTAAGTATCTAAAAATAATAAATTTTTAAATGAAATATACTAGTCATTGAATTTACATTTTGAACATAATACATATTATTTTAAGAATCTTATCCTTTAAGATACTATTTCAAGTTCTTTTTCCTTAGTGCAAGTTAATATTTTCTTTTATCTTATAAAATGAATCTCATAAAAATTTTAAGAAGTAAATATCATATAATATATTAATTTAAAATATTTTTAATAAAATCATTAACAAGACTTATATTTTTTAATCAATTTATATTATTAATATTATAAATATTCTTTTTATCAATTTGCTCTTAGCTTGACAAAGAAAACTACTTTTCATAATTTTAGAGAATAAATTAACAAATGTATATGATTTTAGGGAATAAAATAATGTATTAATCATTATTTGTATGTTTCAAATAATGTAACAATTTTTTCTCTAGGTTTACATTCTTGGATCTTCCTAAATGTTAATGGGTGATTAATATGAAGTATGCTTCCGTTCATTTGTTTCACAGTTTAACATTGAAAGCAACGTATCTGATTCATGGACCTAATTATTACTCAAGCTTTTTTTCGGTAAACTAATTGAAAGTTTATAATTAGTATAATTAATAAGTTATTTTTTAAAAGCTATTAGCTTCTTTTATGTGATATATTCCAAATGACTCAACTATCTTGTTTTAAATATATATTTTTTCCTTCAAAATCACATTTGTTTACGAAAAAAGAAGAAAAGAAGCAAAGTATCTTACTTTCTTTTATTTGTTTTACGTACATTTTAAAACTTGGAAGTAACGTATCTTAACTTCTTTACTCAAAACACAACTTCTCACACACCCTTATTAGTTAATCTCCTCCATTCAACTATCTTTTTGGTTTTCTCATATACACATTTCAAGAGCACAATTGTATCCTATAGCTTTCGATTAGAGCAAAGACTATACAGCATCTAAACTCTTTTACAGGTGAAATTATACAACTCCTTACATTGTTCCCATTATAGCAATTTTTGCACAATTATATATTTTCCCCCCCCCCAAAATGTTCAGCACAACAATTATATTATATACCTTTATAATTACAAAATTGATGTGAGAAATTTTTCATTTGCATTGCCAACATTACAAAAAATTTCTCACATAATTGCTAATCTATAGCTCTACTCTCTAAAATTCTCATTGATATTTTGAAGGATGAGGACTGATATGCTTCTTTGGCCATTTTTGTGAGAAAACCTCACGTAAAACCTTATTCTCATGCTTTTGAACTTTCCTCTAATTGTAGTTTTTTCTCCATTTTTGTTTTGGTAGAAAATCATAGACAAACATTTGCTATATACTTTTTTATTTTAAAATTAAGATTTCATGCCATTAAGGTTTAACTGAATTGCATACTATTTAACAATTCACTTTTAAATCTTTGTTTCATGCGTAAGAAGGGAAACACTGCATCATGTATAGATGATATTCGAATGAAACAGATGTCTCTCCAAGCCAAGGTTTAACTGAAATTAAAGGTACAAATAGACCATTAATTGATCTTTTAACTCAATGAGCATGTCTAATTTTGTACACTCATGTAATTTTGATACTCCTCTGACCTTAATTAATCTTTTGTAAATAATTTTCTTCCATTAAATAGTTCAACTCTGCAAAATAGAAGAGATTATATAATATTGACGCGACAGGAGTGTGTATATCATTCTTTGTGATTGGGACAAAGTCCATACAACATCTACAGGTAAAATGTTGTAACTCTATTTTTCCCATTGTTATTTCTCACATTTTTGGGGTGTTTGTACATTGTAATTATGCTATGTGTAAGTAATAATTACACAGTTAATTTTATTAGCTTTTTATTAAGTAATTTCACTCTAAAATTATCCACTTAAAAGCTCCTATTACATATATCATGCTTACAAGCTTTAAAATTAATATACAGCTATTTGACATCACATAATATATAGCTCGAAGTTTTTTATACATTTTTATACATTTTTATACATTTGAAAATAAAAAGTTTTTTATACATTTTTATATTTGTTCAATTTTAACTAACAAAATGATTGAAAGCAAAATATAATTATAATCCAATAATTAGATGAACAAAAATTACATTGTAAGATATTAGAATAGAAATGACACCAAGAACTAAAATATGAAGGTAAAGGGGCATTAGAATGGAAAGTCTAGATAATTAAAAGAACAAGAATGAGAGAAAGATTAGTAATGGATTACCAAAGATATTTTGAATATTGAAAGGGAAAGAACAAGAAAGAAAACACGAATAATTGAAGCCCAGCAATGTGATATGTTGCAAAGAGGAGATAAACAAAAAAGAGAGAGAGAAAGAAAGAGAAGCGTGTAACTTAAGAAATAATAGTGGTGAAAGCCTTGTTCACTGCTGCCAGTGTGATACACTCACCAGTTTAAAATATGATTTAGAAGACTTATTTTAAAATCTAATGGACCAATTAACTTAATTCATATAATCCCAAAAATTAATAAAAGAATTTTCTCCAAAAAGTTTTAATCTCGTGTCTAACACTAGAATTTTCCTCTACATATACATTTACATTTCCTATTTCCCATGCTTCTTCCAATGTTCTCATTAATCTTTATTTTCAAGCATCTTACAATATGTTACAATGAAGATGCTATGATAAGAAATTGTGCATATATATATATATATATATATATATATATATATATATATATATATATATATATATATATATTCTTATACTAGTATAAGTCTAGATTTCTTACGTCTCATCTGACCTTTTTATTTAATTTATATCTAATTGTCAACGTTGAGTTTTATTACAGTTAATTTGGTCACTTACTATTATTTTAAATTAAACAGAAGAATTGCACTTCCAAAGAAGAAGTCCCTATACTATTAGAGCACTAAACATTTGCATTTGTGGTGAGGTGATTCTCAATCTTTAAAGTCCTTATTTCAAATTTTGTACATATATAATTTTTTTATTTCAATTCAATTTTAATATAAAATTTGAGTATAATGAAATTTTTTCGAAAGTAATTACTAGAATTTAAGCAAATAGTTCCATTCAGATCAATAGAAATAATGCAATAAAATAAAACTTTCGTATTTACCATAATCAAAAAGTAAAAGTAAAAGACTGTATATAAAATTTATAAATAAAGTGTAACACCTTAATTTAATTTTAATAAATAAAGAATTTTACAAATTTTAAAATAATAAAATTTTCACTTTCAATCTAAGTTCATTAAGCATTTCAAATAAAGAAAGGGTTTATAAATTTCATCAAACAGTTGCTACGAGACTTATTCAAATACAACAGTTTTTAAAATAATATTCTAAGTCCTATAGCAGTTCCATCCACCCCTTCACTGAGCCCAGTGCTAATCGTCTTGATTACCTAAAAAATGAATGTAAGAGTGAGTGTTCTACGCTACCAAAACACAATCAAACATAGAGTCTCACCTCCAGCACATTTCTAAAACGTTAAACAAATACAATCACAAGCAGCATTTCACATCCATAAGTACAAAACACAAATCTATACATACGCACACCAGCCACACTCACTGTAGCACTGTGATCACAGATTTACACCATGAATGGTAGCTGGTTACCCCCGCCTCACGGGTACCACGTGGGCAGTTACGGGTCACTCAGCAAAGATAATGGTTAGAGGTCTAGTCAGGAAGAGAGTGTGTGGCCCGTGGTGCACCCATTCTGCAGTTAGTGTCACCACCACTCTCTCCTCCCCAAGGTATTCCTATCGTCCTCATCTTCCACACTCCCAGTGTATCGCTAAACCATTCATAACACATTACAACGGTGTTAATACGCCCATTCATACATATATTCCATTCACACATGCAATAATCATGTTTGCACACGGCACACAGCCCACATTGCATTCAAATACACGGCACTAGGCCCACATTCATTTCACATTACACGCACATAGCAAATATTCATCTATATTACACACCATTTACATACAATCCACGTCTATCAAGTTTGGGTCAACATACCTAATGTTTACATATCACGACACATGACCCACATTACATTTCTCAGCAAATTTCCTACCCCCTAACTCAGCCACAACACAATATTAAACAAAATAATAACAATTCATACACAAAAGAGTAGGATAAAGTCCCTCCTTACCTCGGATCAAAGTCTCACACGCTAAATCCACCAATAAATGCTCCCCCTCACGGATTTCATTCTAAACACATGGAGAAACTCCATGAGAACTTAGGGAAACCACGAAAATAGAGAAAGGGTTATAAAACCGAAACCCTAACCATTAAAACTCACCTCCAAGCATTCCCCACACAGATTCAACCTTCAATCAAGCTCTTGAATGGCTTTGAAGGCAATTAATCGGTGGAATAGGGCTTTGGACATGAGAGGATCGAAGGGAGAGGGAGAAATAACTCTCCCCGATCCCTAACCCTCTTTAAATCCTTTTCTGGTCGCAACACTCTTGATACAGCGTGATGACCTCACTGTAGTGACACGCCCTCTCGCTACAGCGAGAAAACCAGAGAAAATTGCACTCTAATTTCTGCAGAATCTCGCTATAGTGAGACCCTCTCGCTACAGCGAGATTGCACCTCAAACTGTCGCTCTCTCGTTAAAGCGAGACATCTCTTGCTACAGCGAGAAAGTGATAGTTCTGGTCCTTCCGCCCAAGGCCCTTTTGCTGCAGTGAGAATAACCCAATAACACGCCCTACAGTTAAGCACTTAACCCATTTCAGCCCAATCAGTCATGCATACACATACACACACATATATATGTATCTATATATTCACAACATATATCTAAAAATACATACATGAATATACATTTAGATTTATATAAATAACAATAATTAATATTACAAAATTAGGGGCATTATATAAAGTACATTAATTTACAAACTATATGTCCAAATATTTAAGTATCAAAATAATATTTACAACACCAATCATTACAAAATAAATCCTAGAACAGCCTCAACTCAAAATCAACAGTTGGAAACCAATTCTACTCATCTCCAGCATCCCAACTCTCTATCTCGGCTAGGTCCTCAGAGTCTAGGTTGTCATCAGAACCCAGGTACCCATCGCCAGAGTCAGCTCTGACCTCTGTCCCCGTGACTCGCTCAATCGTCTAACGGGTTGGTCTCCCTAGAGAGTCATGGTCATGGTAGGTGTAAAGGTAAGTAAGGGTTACGAGGGTTTTAACTCTACCTCTATACATATATACACATAAGGTTTGGTGTATCCTACTCCTAGGCAAGTCAAAAGGAATACTACAGGCAAAGTCCATCTCTATCATAACATAAACTCTAGGTTTATCCTCCACCAATACAGCAAATTTAAAATAATTAACTTTCTGGTATTCATTAAATACATAATTTAATCTAAAATCTACTGAACTATCTACAAGCCTAACTCTTTCCTGGGGTTCTGTCATCCTGGTTCCCTGAAATTATCATAAAGGATGAGCATCTATTCTATCCTTACAAACATTTATCATACAATCACACAAGTATCATAAATACCACACAACAACCAATATCATACATTTATCACATCACACATTTTCATCACACATAACATCCAGCAATTTATTATTCAGTTTTCATTTCTCATATTTCAATCCGCACTCCCAGTGCACTGTGATCACAGATACTGATGCCTCCATCATTTCCAAGGTCTTACTCAACTAGATAAATAGTCGCTGGTTAGCCTATGTACAAGGATAGAACATGTACAATGTATGGGCCCCTTAGCAAAGGCATAGTCAGAAGTCTAGTCAGGAAATGAGTGTGAGGACATGTGACACATTCACTCTCAAACAGAGTGTGTACACATACGCGAATGTCGCTAACCACTCTACGTTTTTCCAAGATTCTCATTATCTCTGGACTCTATACCCATAGTGTATCTCTGTAACTATTCACACTAGATCAATCCAAATCTGACTCTTAGAGTCAATCTCAACATTATTCTCTTTCTCATTCTCAAGATCGTGCTTAGCAGAGCACTTCCAGACTAAATCCATTTCCCAATCATGTTACATATGCATTTACGCATACAATTCCAATAGCATATCCTTTACTCATTTTCATTTCATTAGATCATTTTATTCAAATATATTTCATAATATCATACCCACATCACTCAGCAAGTCTCATACCATTTCACATCAAGTTAAGGTCCACGTCGCTTGAGCGACGACATCTCGTTTAAACGACGACCAGCTCGCCTGAGCGAGATATGCAGACAGTGGTCTCAACCCTCCTTTTTTGATATGCTAGTTTGAGCGAGCTCCATCTCGCCTGAGTGAGATGATGTCTAGAGAGCATGTCATTTCTTCTATGAGTCTTCACCTGAGCGCCCTAATCTCGCCTAAGCGAGATCAGTCTTGCCTGGGCGAGGTGACAGTTAGGCCAACATTATCTCTATCTCGCCAAGGTGATGCTTTCCTCGCCTGAGTGAGAATCTCCTTGCTAGGCGAGCATCTCCTCGCCTGGGCGAGATGACTCTGCAATCGCCTTTCTCTGTACAAAGCATCTCGAATGGGCGAGATCCACCTCGCCTGAGCGAGATCCCCTGCACCCAAACTCCCCAAAAAATCATCCAAACTCCCTTCTAAATGCTTTCTAATACTAATTAACATTAAACACACATAAATTACAAAAAAGTGAGAAGAGTATGTTACACAATCCACTTAGGTGGTGCTAGATACATCGAACAATAAAAAAAATCAAGCTGGGTGAAAGTTAATTGCATATGTATGAGTTTTTGACTTACGTACAGTAAACAGACACAATCACAAGCAACATTATCACATCCATACGTATAATACATAAACACATGCATATGCACACCAGCCACAATCACTGTGGCATTGTGATCACATATTTCCACTATGAATGGTCACTGGTTACCCCTACCTCACTGATACCACGTGGACAGTCACTAGTCGCTCAGCAAAGATAGTGGGCATAGGTCTAGTCAGGAAAAGAGTGTATGGCCCATGGTGCACCCGTTCCGCAGTTGGTGTCACCACCACTCTCTCCTCCCCAAGGTATTTCTACCGTCCTCATCTTCCACATCCTCAGTGTATCGCTAAACCATTCACAACACATTACAACGGCGCTACACGCCCCATTCACATACATTTCATTCATACACGCAATATTCATGCTTGTGCACGGCACACAACCTATATTTAATTCACAGTACTCGGCACATAGCTCACGTTTTATCCACAATATATGGCACATAGCCTTCATTCATTCACAATATCATTAGTTCACCAATCAATGGCATTCCATCACACACAATCACACCCATGGGGCCTAACTATTTCAGCACACATCACATTGCACACCAATTTCCATTCAACACGCAATTTTTACTCCCTATCTCAGCCACATTGCATTAATCAACAAAATACACAAGAATTATAACACATTGAGATAGGGTAGAGTCCTCCTTACCTTGGATTGAATACCCACATGCTAAATCCACCAAGAAATGCTTCCTCTCACAGATTTTGTCCTAAATACATGGAGAAACTCCATGAGAACTCAAGGAAACTCAAACAGAGAAAATGGGATGAGAAACGGAACCCTAACCATTAAAACTCACCTTTAAGTGTTTTCCACATGGATTCAACCTTCAATCATGCTCCTGAACGGCTTTGGAGGCAATTAATTGGTAGAATAGGGCTTTGAGTATGAGAGGATCCAAGGGATTTCAAAGGGAGAGAGAGAAATAACACTCCCCAAACCCTAACCCCCTTAAAATCTTTTTCTGGTTGCGACACTCTCGCTACACCTTGCTGCAGTGACATGCCCTCACGCTGCAGTGAAAATGTTAGACGAAATTGTACCCTAATTTCTGCAGAATCTTACTACAGTAAGATCCTCTCGCTATAGCGAGACGTCTCTCATTGCAGCGAAAAGGTGACAGTTTTAGTCCTTCCTCTCAGGGCCTTCTCGCTACAGTGAGAACAACCTATTATTACACCCTGCACCTAGGCACTTAGCACATTTTCAGCCCAACTAGTCATGCATACACATATATATATTCACATATTCACAACATATATCTAGAAAAATACACAGCTCCATATACTTAATACACATAAATATCATTATCAAGTAAATCAACACACACACATACACACACAGATATATATATATATGTATATATATATATGTGTATATATATATATGTGTATATATATATATATTTAGATTTATATAAATAACAATAATTATATTATCAAAATTTGGGACGTTGCAACTTTTAAAAAAGGTTATATTATTATATTTTATAAGTGACCGCTTAAAAAAAAATAAAAAATGGCATAATAAATAAAAAAGTTTTTCAAGAGCCATCCAACTTTACCCGTGTTCTTATTAAGATTCTCATTAAATCCTCTACCACAAATGTATTGGTTAGGATCGAATATATAAAAATAGGCTATTAAAGCATGTTAAAATACAAATTTATTATCTTTATTATATGCATTTTTCAATAATGAGCAAATAAATCCATCAGCAAGTAATAAATCAGATTTCTTAGGTCATATGTGATAATCCCATTGAGACTCCTTGTTTAGTATTAAGAATTATCAATCCCTTTGTTATTGAATTTAATCAGAGGTGTGCATAAGTATGAGCATAGAGAGAGAGAGAAAGTTCTTTTGTAATTACAAATTTGAACCAATGAAACCGAGGTTCTAGCCTAACCTAGGTGGTAACTTTGATGTTGTCTTATTCTTTTTATGATTTAAAATTAACAGTTTCTTTTGATACCCTAAATTTTGTTTATCATATAAATTAATTAGTTAAGAATAGTAAGCTCACTTGATCTATTCATCCTCACAATGAAGCATAATAAGATAAACCTAATTAAAGAAAATGATTAAACGTTTATCATAAAATATTAAATTAATTAAAAAATTTTCGCCTTAGGAATTGCCATAGCTCTAATTTAAGATTTAGTTACACATGATAAAAATTAAATAAAAAATAAAAATACTAGACAAAATCATTATATCAAGTAAAAGAATAAAGAAGAACCATATAATCTAGCAATCTAATGCTCTTGTTGATACAATGTTGCTCAACTCTAATTCATAAAAGTAAAAAGACTAATTCCTATGAATGTTCCTAGAGAACTTTGAGAAAGAAAGAAAAATTTTGAGTAACCACATACAATAAATGTCTCCTTATGACCTAAGTAAGTCTTCCATTTATAAAAACAATTAGACTTAGCCCATTTAGGGGTTCAAAGCCTTTTTGTATGACACAACTATTTCGCCATAGGCATAGATGTGCTTATAAAGATGAAGTAGCATGGGTGTGCTAAATCTAGCATAAATATCTAACTTTTTCAAGATAAATTAGCATATATGTGCCGGAATTAGCATGAACGTGTACACCATTGTACAATCCAACTTCTTCATTATAAGCATCCTTTTTTGCTTCTGCGACGTTCTTTTGGTTTATAACATGTCTCACAAAATTTTCTTTTAACCTTTTTAACCCTTTCATCCTTCATTTTTTTCTTGGATTTCACTCTTCATTTAGAAAAAAATATATAAGAAAATTAGGCATAAAAGGATAAATTTTTAATATTAACTCATTACAAAACAAAATAGTTTTTCCTAAGATAATTTGTCAAAATGAAATTTTCACAACCTCTCCCCACTTAAGGGTTATTTGTCCTCAAGCAATATCCACTCTAAGAATAGAAGAGTCATGAACTTACACTTTTAGGGACCTAATGAATGAAACAAAATTCATCGTTAAGTACCTTGTGAGTTTAACTAAGCGTAGTAAGAATAGGTTCCTTAGAACCAAGTTTTGCACCAAAGATGAGTACTTTTCTCACCTTCCTCTCAAAGTGTTAAAGATTCACTCAACTCCATTTAAAGAAAGTCCTATATACTATAGGCTTGATTTTTAACTAAATCTCCCTTATTCATTTTAATTGGATGCAGAATGAAAAGATCATTTTATAGATTGTAGTGTGGTCATGGGTAAAAATGTTAGGTTGGATAAAAGAAAGAAAGAAAACACACAAAGGCTTTAAAATAATTTTAGTTAAAACTTATAAAGACATTTATTTAGACACCTACTTTTACTATACTATTCTATTATATTTTATTAATAGATTTTGTTGAAAATATATTATGATAACTTATCTTGTTTAACTATTTATCCTCTTCTTATAGTTAAATTCTTATCCTTAAGGGTCATGACCAATAAAACATTAAATACTAAGATAGTAAAACTTTTTTCAATTACGTTATTACTAATATTTTCTACCCTTTTTAAAAATTTATAAAAAATAATTACTTAAAAATATAATTTTAATATTTTTTATAAAAATAATATATGAACACTTTTTAATGAAAAATATTTTAAGAAAAAAATATTTTTACAAAATTTTTTATAAGAAAATATTTTTACTCATTTTATGAAAAATTAAATTTATATATATTTTTAAAATATCACAATTTTAATATTAGTGCACACAAAAGTATTCTAAATTTTCAAAAATTTAAATAACAATAATTCTCAAAAAACTATGTTAATTTTGATAAAAGAGAAAATTTTCATTTAAAATATAATTCACATTTTATTTTATTATTATTATTATTTATCTCAAACATTAAATAAAATGACATAATATTATTTGTTTTACTATTTCATTGTACATTAAACGTAAGATATAATAAGAATTTATACTTCTCTTCTCGTATCACATTATATATTTATCCAACTTTTTTATTCTATTATTTTTTTATCTTACCATGTTCATCAAACAAGTGCTTCTAGTGTATGATTACTCTTAGATAAGAACACTACTACTAATCTTGATGAATTTATCTGCCTCTAGATATATATTTAAAAATCACCATTTGTGACAGTACGTCTTGAGTTTCTCACTAAATCATGCACTTAACTCTTTTTTATGATAATTTTTTAATCAACACCATCAATCCCCATCGCCTATACTTAGCATTACTTAATCAATTTAACATTAATCGCTCTTATTTAAGAATTTTGAATAATTTCACTAAATTATATTTATTTTCAAGAGTTTCACAATAATTTTCATTTTAACAGCTTCTCCAATTTTACATAAGCAAAGATAACAAAAATAGAAGATGTTATCAAAATGTGTTACCTGTTTCTTAATTCTTTAAAAAATTTCTATTTCACAAATAAAATTAATATATTATAAACTTTATTTATATATCTTTCATATTTTTTTTTCTTAAAAATGGTAAATTAGATTCCACTATAAAAACGAAATAGTAAATAATAAAGATAGAATTTCATTTATATTCAAAGAATTTGAAATATTACACATTACAAATCCTAAATTTATTTGAGTCTCACCTTTTATAAAGTAATGTCTTGTGTAAAATAATTTATTTATTTATTGCTAATTTTCAAGTATGTTGCTTACTTGTTCTTGCACTTTAACCACTAACAGATTCAATTAGTTTATATTGCAACTCTTACGACTAAAATTCCTAAGCATTCAATAAAAATATTCACATAATTACTATATATATAGTTGGATACCCTTAAATTTTATAATTCATGAAATTGGGTAAGAGAACTTTTCTAATGTTAATAAACTTTCTTGGTAGTTTGAAATAGGAGTGTTAAAGATGAAATATAATCTTTGTTTTTTTTTTTTTAATCTTTACAGTTTTATTTAAAATCTTTGAGTTTATAAAAAAATAAAAAGAAAGCACATTCACCTTCTAAAAAAAATATATTCTGTTTTTTGTTATATTTTAGTATTCTTTATTTAATATTCTTCATTAGAAGCTTAAAAATATTTTATTATAGTTGTTTTATTTTAGTCTTTGTGTAAAACCTTAAATTTAATTTTAATAAATAAGAAATTTCACAAATGTTTAAAATAGTAGAATTTTCATTTTCAATCCAAGTTTCATCAAACATTTTAAATAAAGAAAGGGGTGACACGCCCATTCACACATAACCCATTCACATATACAATATTCATGCTTGCACATGGCACACAACTTATATCCAATTCACGAATTTCCATTCATATTACACGGCCTTCGGGCTCACATTTCACATAATATTCATTCAATTATATGGCACGAGTGCCCATACCCATTCACAACATCTAGTACATAATTCATATCACGTATCTTAGCAATTTCCTATCCTTTCCTATCCTTTAACTCAGCAACATCACGATATTCCATAGAATAACAACAAATCACTCATAAAAGTGTAGGGTAGAGTCCCCCCTTACCTTGAATTGAAGACCCACACTCGGGTCGACCACGGACGTGCTCCCTACACAGATTTTGGCCTAAAACACATGGAAGAACTCCATGACAACCCCAAGAAACCGAAAAATAGGAAAATGGGGATGAGAAATGGAACCCTAAGCATTAAAACTCACATCCAAGCATTCCCCACACGGATTCAACCTTCAATCAAGCTCCCAAACGACTTTGGAAGCAATTTAATCGGTGAAAAAGAGCTTTGGGCATAAGAGGATCGAAGGAAGAGGGAGAAACATCTCTCCCTGAACCCTAACTCCCATTAAATCATTTTCTGGTCGCAACACTCTCGCTACAGCGAGATTTTCTTGCTGCAACGAGGTAAAACCAGAGAAAACTGTACTTTAATTTCTGCAGAATCTCGCTACAGCGAGACTGCATCTAGAAATGCACCCCAAACTGTCGCTCTGTCTCTACAGCAAGACGTCTCTCGCTACAGCGAGAAGGCAACAATTTCAATCCTTCCTCCCAGGGCTCTCTCGCTGCAGCGAGAACAACCCAGTATCACGCCCTGCACTTAGGCACTTAGGCACTTAGTTTATTTCAACCCTATCTAGTCATGCATACACACAACACACACATCCATACACTTAATACATATAAACATCATTATCAAGTAATTCAACACACGCATCTATATATGCCTTTAGATTTACATAAATAACATTAATTAATATTACAAAATTCGGAGCATTACACCTTGCACTACCTTATAAAAGAAAACCAAAAGTAAGTTAAGAAAAATAAATGTAAGTCATAGTTCTATGTTAATTCGATTTCATTGATTGAAAATATAAAGCCAACATGCTTCTCACTAATCTACATGTTGTGTCATTAAGTTACAACTTTTGAAGAATTTTTTATATTCAATGCTCATGTAATAAATCTAAATGCTCATTTTGCAGGTTGCCTTTAACTTATTCAAGATGACAGATTTCATAATATCCATTGCATCCAAACTTGCTGAATATTTGGTAGGTCCAACATTGCGTGAAGGACAATACTTGTTTTGCATTGGAAAATTCTCAAGAAATCTTCAGAATGAAAAGGCGGAGCTTAATTCAACAAAAAGGAAGGTGGAGGAACAAATTGAGGAGGCTCGGAAGAGCGTAGAAGAACCTGAGAAGGCTGTTAAAACATGGATGAATGATGTGAATAAAATCATAGAAGAAGTGGAGAATTTGCAACGAGAGCTAAATGCAAACAATGGCTGCTTTCGAGGGTGGTGTCCTACTTGGAAGCGATACTGTTTGTGCAAACAATTGCCAGAGAAAATAGAGAGAATGAAATTCCTGAATAAAGAAAGTACATTTAATCCCTTTTCACACCCTCTCCCACCTTCAAATTTTGAAGTTTCTTCTTCTGGAAATTTTATGCTCTTCAAGTCTACAAAGGAGGCTGAGTATAAACTTTTGGAAGCTCTCAAGGATGACAATAACTATGTCATTGGGCTGTATGGGATGGGAGGATCAGGAAAAACATCCTTATCAAAAGAAGTGGGCAAGAAAGTAAAGAAAGAAGGGATTTTTGATCATTTCATATTTACCACAATTTCCCAAAAGCCACAAATCAACAATATTCAAAATGAAATCAAAGATAGCTTGGGATTTGAAGTTAAGGAAACAAGTATTGCTGGAAGGGCAAAGCGATTATCAATGAAAATTAAAAGTGGAGAACGAATTTTGATAATTTTGGATGATGTTTGGGATAAGCTTGATTTTGAAGAAATTGGGATTCCTACTTAAGGGTGACCACAGAAAAGGTTGCAAAGTCCTTATGACCACAGGTCGTCTAAACGTATGTGTTTCGATGGATTGTACGGTGAAAATTCCCCTAAATCTCTTATCAGGAGAGGAATCTCAGCATTTGTTCAAAATGCATTCTGGCATAAATGGTGCGTTGAATGAAGTGGCATTGGAAATAGTTAAGGAATGCAAAGGGCTTCCAATTGCAATTGTATCTGTGGGAGCTGCTTTGAAGGAGAAGTCTGACAGTTGGTGGATATCAGCATTGAATAATCTAAAGCATTCAAAACCAGCCGATGTGGATGAAGGTGATAGAAATGCTTTCACTTGTCTTAAATTAAGCTATGATTATTTGAGAAGTGATGCAGCCAAGTCAGTCTTGCGAATGTGTAGTATGTTTCCAGAAGATCATGAGATTGAAGTTGAAGATCTGTTTAGATATGGAATAGGATTGGGAATACGTGAGGAAGTTGACTCTTTTGAAATAATAAGGTGCAAAGTGAATGTGGCAATTGAAGATCTCATAAAATCTTCGTTGCTAGGTTATTCTGAAGAAGAAAAGAAACTTGTAACAATGCATGACTTGGTTCGTAATGTAGTCTTGTGGATAACATGCAAAGAGAAAAAAACCATTGAGCTAAATCTTAAAGAGCTTTTAAAGACTCAAATGCTACATGAATTGTTAGAGGATGAAGCTGTTAAAGAGTCATATGTTTTATCTTTATGGGGATTGGAGAAAGATTCGGTTCTTCATGGATTGAATGTTCCAAAACTTGAGGTTCTTTTGTTGAACTTCGATAAGTATGGGATGTCCTATACACTGAATCTTTCAATTTATCATTTGAAGGTGTGAAAAAACTCATGGTCATGGCAATAAATGGGTTTTATTATCGGAGGTCAATATTGTCATTGCCACATTCAACTCAATGGTTGACTAATCTTCAAACTATGCGATTGAGGAAGTTGGAATTGGAAGACATCTCCTTTGTTGTAAGTCTGAGGAGCCTTGAGATTTTGGACTTACATTTTAGTCAATTGAAGGAACTGCCTAATGATATTGGCAAATTGAAAAAATTAAAATTATTAGATATTACATGGTGTACAATTCTTGATCAATGTTATGATGAAGTGATTCAAAGATGTTTACATCTAGAAGAATTATATATCTATGGTCCTCGGCTAAGCTTAAAGTCATATGAAACCTTGGAGAAGAACGATAAGTTATTCAAATTGCAAAGCTATGTTATAAGTGTTGGGGGATTCAATCATTTTCACTATGGTAGACACAATTTTCCTAACAGAGTTTTCTACATGGAAAAGTTCAATACTTTAAATCCAGGAAAAGTTACCAGGGCTCTTTCACAAAGAATAAATACAGTTCATTTATTTGAACTTCAAGGAGATTGTAAAAGCTTCTTCCCTGAAGTGGTTCAAGCTGTAGAAGGCATGAATGAATTGACTGAGCTCCGTCTTGACAATTGTGACAAGATAAAATGCGTCATCAATAAAATTTCTCCACATGAATTAAAATTAGAAAAACTAGAATTATCTTCTTGTATTGACTTGAAGAGCATATTTTCAACGGAAAGCAATTTATGCCATCTCAAATGCTTAAACATAGAATCATGTCCTAAGTTGGCATCATTTTTCCCAATGTCCACTGCCGAAAATCTTTTGAAGCTTGAAGAAATGAAGTTGTCAGGGTGTGACATATTGGAACATATGATAAGAGAAGAAGAAAGTGGAATTAATACGGTTCAAGAAATACTTGCAATCCCTGACAATTCCTGCCTTGGTGAACTTGAAGAACTTCAGCCTCACAATTCTCATGTTTTCCTCTTTCCTCTTTTAAGAACACTCAAGCTAGAGAATCTCCCATGTTTTCTGAAAATATGCGAGAAAAACTATTACCCACATTCGCCATCTACAGAGAAACAACAACTTGTAAGTTGTACTTTCATTAATTACTTCCTAAATAATATCCTTGTTTTTTCCGAAACAGAGGATAGCCATTTTGTTAGTTACAAAAAATGGTGTGGTATGCTCCATGATGTTGATTGTAGTGCTTGTGACAAAAATAAAAGGAGGGCTATTTGCTGTAACAACACTATGATAATCCACACAAAAATAACATTGTATGATTTCAAAAATTGGAAACTACTAATTAATTATTTAATCTAAATCGTGGTTTTGATTTCTTTTAATATTTTTTGTTCTCTTTTATGTAGAAACCAAGGACAAGTGGGGTGAATGAGAAGCTGATGAGTGGTGATGTCTCGACTCTACAAATATCTGTATTGGGCTTCCAACATCTTCGAAGTTTAAAAGTGGTGAAGTGTGAAAAAGTGAAACATCTATTCTCAATGGATGTCCTTCATATAAGACTACCTCACTTGACTTTCCTATACATACGTGAATGTGATGAATTAGAGGAAATTATTTTGGATAATGGGGAAACTCAAAATACATACAATGTTGAAGGATGCTTTCCAAATCTTCGAGAGTTAAAGGTCATCAAATGCAATAAGCTCAAGAGACTTTTCTCTTTAACCATTGTTGGAATGCTTCCACAACTACAACATTTGGCAATAGAAGATGCTATTCAATTAGAGGAGGCCTTTAGTCATAAAGCTAAAAACAACAAACAAAAATTTGTACTCCCAAACCTGTGGCGAATAACACTTGAAAACCTGCCTGTTCTCGTTGATGTTTGTCAAGGGATGAAGTTACATGCGGTGAAGCTTCATCACATTGAAATCGAAGCATGCCCCAAATTGCCTCCAATTTCAGAATATTTACAAATGGTACTGATCAGTCTTTAATTTTCAGAAGTTACATAAAATGCTTATTATCAAACAAATTAAGATTATAAAATGTTATTCATGTATAATCTTAGGGTAACTTTTTTTAATATTGGAATTGCAGGGCGTAGAGGGATATAAGCAATCTAATATTTCTATGGAAGGGGCCGTCTTTAATCAATTTCCACAGGCTTCAACACCTAACAGTAGATAAATGCAGTAAATTGAAGAGTGTCTTTTCCGTCCATGTCATTAGAAGCTTTCCACAATTGAAAACACTACGTGTTTACGATTGTGAGCAGTTGGAGAAAGTAATTCCAAATGAAGAGGAGAAAGAAAGGCAACACATATGCTTCCCAAAATTGTGGTCTATTTCAATTTATGGATGCAACAAGTTGAAATGTGTCTTCCCTGTGTCCATGATGAGAGATATGCCAAAATTAAGGCTCATGTACTTAGGGAACTGCTCTGATGTAGAGCACATTTTTTGAAGTGTAGACAAAGCCACTGATTCACAAGTCACAGAACTGATGCTTCCAAATCTACAAGTACTTCACCTCCAAGAATTGCCCAACCTCGTTGACCTTTGTGGAAGCTTACACTCTCAATATCACTTCAAAGATTCGTGTTCTATAGAGGTGTATGGTTGTCCAAAGTTGAAGGTATTCATTATACACTCAAACCTTAAAGATAGTATTTTTATCAATATTTATCAATAAAATATTCCAAGAAAGAAAAAATTGGTTATTTATAATTAACATATTTTCTTATCAATTTTTTTTTTTTAATAACTCAATCGACTAGTGAAACTCTTTTCAATTGTCAACTATTTAAGTTGTGTTTGCATTTTTTTTTCTGTTAAAATTTTTTAATTGATGTTTGATTAGTTAAAATCATTGTTTTTTTTTTTATCAATGTTTGATTAGTTAAAACCAGTATCTTTTGCATAAAAGATATAATAAAATTAGTGGAATAAAATAAATTTTCTACGTTTAATGGTTAGAGAAAATTTCTTGCTCCAAATTTTTCTAAATAAAATTATGTAAGCTGTAAAATTTATTTTGAGTACTTACTAGTTACCATGTATTTATTATTTATTCTTTCAATTTTGAGTATTAATTTTAATAAATTACTTCTTTATTTATTATTTCAGCGAGCACCAAAAGATGAGCAGTACGAGTCACAAGAATATTGATTAGTTTATTTTTAAAGATCGTCAGGACACTTCAGGTAAAGAAAAACATAAAATTCTGAAAATATTTATACTGACAGATAAAATAAGAGCAAAAAAAATTAAAGTGAAGATTGAATAATATCAAATTATAAATTGATTTACATTATTTATTTTCAGAATTTATTCTTTAATTTTAAATATTTTATCCATGTATATTTCTTAATAAAATAGAATATTTATTTTTTACTAAGAACAGATCTTCGGTATTTTTTATTTTAAATTATTTAACAATTCAATATTTTTTATATTTCTAAATTTTATCGTATTTACAAAAGAGATTAATTTTGATACCGTTAATCAATTAGTGATTAATCAATTAGAATACGTAAGGAAAGATGTGCTTAGTCATTATATTTAGTTCAGTACTGATTTCAGGTATTAAACTTTACGTTTAATTATACTTTTGGTCTCTTTAATTTAGATTATGCATATTTTAAAATTTTTCTAAAGTTATTTAAGTTTTTTTAAAAATTAGTAGTTTATTTTTTATTAAATTTTTCTATCTAAAACTAATCATTATAAATTGAATGGATTAGATTGTATTATATTCAAAACTCAGATCAAGATATCAAATTTCATTAAAAAAAAAATTAAAGAAAAATCTTAAAATTTTCTTTCCTCAAAATCATGTTCTATCAATAAAGACTAAATTTACATAATTAATTTAAATTTTTTAAAAAATCAAAATTACTGATATTTTAAACTGAAGGAATAAAATTACAATTAAACCTAAATTTTATATTAACATCAATTCTGGTCCTTTCATTTCACTTCTAATTATAGTTAAAGATAACATTTTTAGAAAAAAGAGAGACTCTTTGCCCAATAAAGTTTCATCTTTAATTGTGTTTTTTACATTAGCCACTCCTCAATCCTCACACTTAACCCTCTGTCCATGGTGACCAATCTTATTTTAATTTTACTTTTATGCTGAGAATAAAAACATTAGCAATTTTTGCTACTACTTTAGTAATGATTATAAAATAATAGACCTGATATTTTATTCTAATTATTCCAATATGAATAATATATATTTCTATAATATTTGTGTCTTGGACTTTTTTCATTTTAAAGAAAGTTCATAATAGAATTAAATTGACGGTTCCATTAATAATCAAATACCCAAGTTTATATTGGATAAATTTTGAATCAAATTATATGTAATTGGTTTAAATAACATTGATCACATATCTATTATGTTTCTGTCCCATGATGTCTGACCTGTATGTTTGTATATCAATGATTTATGTTTATAAAATATTTTTGACAAAAAAAAATCTCTAAACACTGTAATTAATTATAGTAAATATTAGCGTTAGTATATCATAATTAATTAATAATTATTGATGAAGAGCCTCGTATATAACCATCATGGTTATAGGTGTGGAACTTCATATAAATTATTAATTAATAGTTATGTTTAATGTAAGTAATAATAATATTCTTACTTGAAACGTGTTTATTATTTTAATAAAGACAAATTTATGTTTTATTGAGCAAATTTTTGACAATTCTATCTATCTATCTATAAATTGTCTTATTATATAACTCATATTGTGCCTCTTATTTATTCCAGAAAATAAAGCTTGTATTGAACCAAATTCATATCTTTACCAGACCTTAATTCTAGGCTTCTTGGGCAGACTATGTTGCAGAAAGGGCTGCTACCATTCTTGCTTATATTTTGTTCTTATGTTATTTTTATTATACATAATACTTCTTACTTCACATACTTAAAACGCTAATGTTTTAAATTTTTTATTTGATTTTCAATCAATCTTCCTTCTATCAATTCCTTCCATTTGGATTTATAAATTACATATTTATAAGACTAAACAAACAAACAAACAAAATAAATGAAAATAGTTGAACATGTACATATTAATAACACATCAAATAGTAATTATTTTACAAACTTGTTTCTCTTTTACTTAATTATAATTTAGCCCTTAATGTTTCATTAATTTTTTGGTACCTAGAAAAGCCTTGTTCACCTGAGACATTTGAAGTGTAATGCCCCGAATTTTGGTAATATTAATTATTATTATTCTTATATATATATATATATATATATATATATTCATATGTGTGTTGATTTATTTGAAAATGATGTTTTATGTGTATTAATTACATGGATATGTGTATGTATGACTGGTTGGGCTGAAATGGGCTAAGTGCCAAAGTACAAGGCAAGATACTGGGCTGTTCTCGCTGTAGCGAGAAGGCCCTGGGAGGAAGGACTTGAACTATCGCTTTCTCGTTGTAGCGACAAAGCGACAGTTTGGGGTGAATTTCTGGGTGCAGTCTCCCTGTAGAGAGATTTTACAGAAACTAGAGTGCAATTTTCTCTCTGTTTTTTTGCTGTAGCGAGAGGGCGTGTTGCTGCGGCGAGAATATCTCGCTGTAGCAGGAGTGTCGCGACCAGAAAAGGATTTAAAAGGGGCTAGGGTTCGGGGAGAGTGATTTCTCCCTCTCCCTTTGAAATCCATTCGATTCTCTCACTCCCACACCCTATTCCGATTAATTGCCTCCAAAGCCGTTTGGGAGCGAGATTGGAGTTCGAATTTGTGTGGGAAAAGCTCGAAGGTGAGTTTTAAACGGTTAAGGTTTTTGTTTTTCCTTTCTTTTCTCTGTTCTTGGTAATTTTCAAGGTTCTCATGGAATTCTTCCATGTGTTTAGACCGAAAGCCGTATGGGAAGCATTTCCGTGGTTGAGTTCGGGCATGGGGTCTTCAATTTAAGATAAAGGGGGACTCTACCCTACTCCTTTATGTGTGTTTTGCTGATATTTTGTGTGATATTGTGATGTGGCTGCGTAGAGGGTAGGAAATTGCTGAGATATGTGATGTGGGCACTTGTGCCGTTTATACATGTGTGTATATCTGAATGAACATTGTGAAAATGTGGACTTGGGGCCGTGTAATATGAATGAAAATAGGTTAGGGGCCATATCTTGTGAATGAATTATGGGCTATGCGCTGTGTGTGCTGTGAAAATGAAATGTGGGCCTAGTGCTGTAAAGTTGAACAAATATGGGCCTAGTGTCATGTATTGTTAAATGTGGGATATGTGCTGTTTCTTGAAATATGTGTGATTTAACGCCGTTGTAATGTGCTGTGAATGATTCAGTGATACACTGGCGGTATGGGAGATGAGGACGGTAGAAATACCTTGGGAAAGAGGGAGTGGTGGTGACACCGACTGTAGAACGGATGCACCACGGGCCACACACTCTCTTCCTGACTAGACCTCTGACTATTACCTTTGTTGAGCGACCCGTGACTGCCCACGTGGTATCCGTGAGGCGGGGGTAACCGACGACCATTCATGGTGTAAATATGTGATCATAGTGTCAATATGAGTGTGGCTAGCGTGAGTATGCATGGGTTCATGAACTGTGCTTATGGATGGATAATGATGCCTGTGCTTGTATTTGTTTAACGTATTGACAATGTGCTGAAGGTGGGACTCTATGCTTAATTGTATGTTTTGGTAGTGTAGAATACTCACCATTACATTTATTTTTCAGGTAATCAAGATGATCAACACCAAACTCAGTGAAAGGGGCGGATGAAACTGGTATAGGACTAGGATTTTAATTTGAAACTAATGTATTTGAATGGGTCCTGTAGTAGTGACTTGATAGAAATTGTAACCCTTTTCTTTATTTTAAAATATTTGATGAAACCAAGGGTTGAGAACCTTATTTGAAATGAAATTTATTTTATTCCAAATTTGTGAAATTATGATTTATTGAAATTAAACATAAGATGTTACATGAAGTATATCTACTATAATAAGGAGAAAAATTAAGAATTCTTTTATTAGACTTTTAATCAACAAATATAGTACTTCAAGAACACACAAGCCTTCTTTCGGCCTCTTCTTGTTTTTTTTTCAAAATTTAAAATGAATAAGCTTGTATTTGAGATGATCCAACTAGCTGAACCATATGCATTTTCAAAATCAACTTTAAAAAACATATCCTCCTTTGTTTTTCATTTTTTTTGTAAAATTATATGATGACTATTTTTCAGAAAGTAAAAAATATATCAGTAATTACAATTAAAAAAAGACTGAAAACAACCTCTCAAACAGGTAGCCAAAAATAATTGAGTTCACATATAACTATTTCTATCACACCCTGAATTTGCCAAAGCATCAACCAAAAATATTTAGCTCTCCATAACACATTTTGATCAAGTGGTGGTATACAAATATTTAGATTGATAATGTATTAAAATTTGATTTAATTTTTAATAGTCTCATCTTTTTATTTATTCTTATCTAATAAATTAAATTTTTTACTATTCATGAAAAATTCTTTTATGAAAATTGTTTAACAGCATGAATGATTAGTGTACAAAAAGTATATAAGGAGTCACTAACTCATCTAGAAAATCAAGGTTTTTGGGCATATTTCATTGAATTTAAATTATAAGTTAATGCAATTAATTGAGAAATTCAATGGAATGTTGTATTTGCTGGAAAATTCATGAATCACTCATATTCTGATGGCTGACATTTTTATTTTGAAGAGATTAAAAATAAATTTGCAATTGGACTTAAAAGTTAAAGATGAGTGCTGCAGGACTCATTTGTGAGAACACGAATTCCTGATTGTGGGGACACAATGCTGACTGAGCATATAAAAGCAAAAAATTTCTGAAAAGGCAGCGTCTTGGCATCTTTTATTTCTTTCCTTTTTATTTCATTCCAGAGTGCAGAAACCTAGGGTTTTTACATATAACTTACGTAAAATATGGTAGATAGGGTATTTTTTTTACATCTTTGCTAGAGGATTTTTATGAGAACTTGGATTTCATCTTATTTTCTCTGGTTTATATAATAAAACGGTAACTTTCTCATTTCATCTATTTGCTGTAAGCGTTTCTGTAAAAATGAATTCAGTATTTGTAATATATTTCAATTTTATATTATCTCCTTACATTATGACTAGCTAAATATCTTTAGATTGAGTGAGAATGAACCTATACTTTTACCCTTTGCAATGAACAACACTAAATATAGATCAAGATACATGCTTTAATCTAACATATTGATTCTAAATTTAATGCTTCCTTGTTTTACGTGAATGTGGTTGATGAAAAGAGTTTATTATTAGAAAGTAGTAAGCTTTCTTGGATTGGGATTAATTTTCTCATTATAAATTATTGAAGAATAGAAATCTATGATGATGTGGTCAATGGATTTAATTCTTAATGCTGAATGTTTTGAGTTATGTCTAAGAAATTAGAATAGTAGTTTCATTTTAGAACCAATTACTAAGGAATTGGGGTTGGGTATTTTAGAAAATTCGACCATTACATGAAGTTGTATTTTGAGTTATAAATTTATTTGTATGCAAATGAAAAGGGATAAGGGATTCTGAACTCAATTTGTTTTTAATTACATTTAGACCCACCTCCAGTAATTTAGATATTATATTATGCAATTATTTTAATTATTTCTCCACTTTTAATCTCGTAGTTTTTGTTCATTTATAAATATAAATTCCAGTGTTTTTAATTCTGTTTTTACAATTCTGCACTTAGTAATTTTACATTTTGTTCATACTTTATTTTGGTGACCCAACTAGTGCTATTCTTGTGGGTTAGTACTTAGCACTAATCCCTCTGGACGAAAATCTTTTGTTAGTTCAATGATTTGGTGCATTTGCCAAATAATTTATCAATATATATTGTAAATAGACTATGATTTCTATTGGCCAAATCCTCCTCTTCTTCTTCTTATTATTATTATTATTAAGAAGTTAGAAATGCTTTTTGATCCCACATCAATCATTTGACTTTGGTTACCACATTGATCGTCAACCAACTATCCACCTAAAATCTTATCACATTGAGGGTGTGTACTTAAAAGGATTCACCAGTCAAATTTCCACTCATTTGGACATTGAAGTGTTTCTTACAAAAAACCATCCCATTTAAGATTATTGAAGTATTGTGATAATCCTTTCTCAACCTCCAGAAACCACCAATACCATGTATGTAGGGTTAATTTTAAGTATTCAAAGATAATAAATTTTTAAATGAAAGATACTAGTAATCAAATTTACATTTTAAAACATAATAAATATTATTTTAAGAATCTTATCCTTTAAGATACTATTTTTAATTTCCTTATCCTTATTGCAAGTTAATATTTTCTTTTAACTTATAAAATGAATCTCATAACAATTTAAGAAGTAAATATCATATTAATATATTAGCAAAAAAAATATCATATTAATATATTGATTTAAAATCTTTTTTAATAAAATCATCGTTAACAAGACTTATATTTTTTTTAATCAATTAATATTATAAATATTCTTTTTAACAATTTGCTCTTAGCTTGACAAAGAAAACTACCTTTTCATAATTTTAGAGAGTAAATTAACAAATGTGTATGATTTTAGGGAATAAAATAATGTATTAATCTTTATTTGTATGTTTCAATTTCTGAGTTTTTTGTCGGTACAATTTTTTTTTCTAGGTTAACATTCTTTGATCTTCCTAAATGTTAATGGGTGATTGATTAATATGAAGTTTGCTTCCGTTCATTTGTTTCACAGTTTAACATTGAAAGCAACGTATCTGATGATTCTTGGACCTAATTATTACTTAAAGCTTTTTTCGATAAACTAGTTGAAAGTTTATAATTAGTATAATTAATAAGTTATTTTTTAAAAGCTATTAGCTTCTTTTATGTTATATATATTCCAAATGACTCAACTATCTTATTTTATATATATTTTTTCCTTCAAAATCACATTTGTTTACGAAAAAAGAAGAAAAGAAGCAAAGTATTTTACTTTCTTTTATTTGTTTTACGTACATTTTAATTTTAAAACTTGGAAGCAACGTATCTTAACTTCTTTACTCAAAACACAACTTCTCACACACCCTTATTAGTTAATCTCCTCCATTCAACTATCTCTTTGGTTTTCTCATCATATGCACATTTCAAGAGCACAATTGTATCCTATAGCCTGCGATTACAGCAAAGACTATAGAGGTTAAATTATGCAACTCTTTACATTGTTCCCATTTTATCAATTTTTGCACAATTATATATTTTGCCCCCAAAATGTGAAGCACGACAATTATATTATATACCTTTTTAATTACAAAATTGATGTAAGAAAATTTTCATTTGCATTCCCAACATTACAAAAATTTTCTCACATTATTGCTAATCTGTAGCTACTCTCTCTAAAATTCTCATTGATATTTTGAAGGATGAGGACTGATACCCTTCTTTGGCCATTTTTGTGAGAAAATCTCACGTATAACCTTATTCTCATGCTTTTGAACTTTCCTCTAATTGTAGTTTTTTCTCCATTTTTGTTTTGGTAGAAAATCATAGACAAACATTTACTATATACATTCTCGTGCCATTACGGTTTAACTGAATTGCATACTATTTAAAAATTAACTTTTAAATCTTGGTTTCATGCGTAAGAAGGGAAACACTGCATCGTGTATTGATGATCTTCGAATGAAACAGATGTCTCTCCAAGCCAAGGTTTAACTTAAATTCAAGGTACAAATAGACCATTAATTAATCTTTTAACTCAATGAGCATGTCTAAATTTTGTACACTCTTATATGTAATTTTGATACTCATCTGACCTTAATTAATCTTTTGCAAATAATTTTCTTCCAATAAATAGTTTCAACTCTGCAAAAAGAAGAGACTAAATAATATTGACACGACAGGAGTGTGTATATCATTCTTTGTGATTGGGACAGAGTCCAACATCTACAGGTACAATGTTGTAACTCTATCTTTGCCATTGTTATTTTTCACATTTTTAGGGTGTTTGTACATTGTAATTATGCTATGTGTAACTAATAACTACACAGTTAATTTTATTAGCTTTTTATTGAGTAATTTTACTCTAAAATTATCCATTTAAATTAAAGCTCCTATTACATATATAATGTTTACAAATTTAAAATAAATATACAACTATTTGATATCACATTCATGGTGTGAGATCTCTCATGTTTCCAACAATAATTTTACGTGATTCCATTGTAAAAGATTTGCATGATTATTTTTTTTTCTCTTAAAGACCTTTTTCATTACCATTTCCATCCATTTTATATTAGAAAACAAATAAAATTACACTATACAGTCATAGAGGCTATGATCAAAGTCTTAACGCAATTCATCTCTCCAACTACGTGACTTTTTATCAAACATCTTTAGCATTCAATAACATGATACTAATTACAAATTCTTTATGAATATCATTGATATATAGGAGTAAATTTTTATATAACAACTTTATCAAACATCTTGTTGCATGATATCATGTTTTTGCTTACTTATCTGGTCTTATCCTATCATAATCTCTACTTACATGTCCATCTTTGCCTTTCTACAAGAACCTTGTTTCTTTTCTTTAACTAGTAATTGATTTCTAATTTTATTGTTACATGTCCTATCTTGACTCATCCTAGTTCATGTCTCTCTTTGAATTATTACAAGGTCTAAATTCCTTTTTATTAATTAAGGCTTACTTTCCAACTTGTTTTATATTCTATACTTTGATAAACTTTATAATTTAAACATTTTATATTTTTAACATGAAACTTAACATACTAAATCAAGTTTCGAGGATTAAGGTTTTACTCTCCAATTATGCATTTACTTTTATCATACTAAAGTGATTAACGTACTGCCCTCCTTTACCTCAAATTCAAGTGGATTGAATTCTCACCGAAAGGAAGTTGAACTTGCAAAGCCTTGATACTTCAATGATGTATTAAAGAACTTCCCCGAAAGGCTATGAAGGTTTCTTAGTGTTTTAATTTTATCCTTCAAGTTTAAAGATGAAACTTGGAAAAATGAGTATTTAGGCAAGAGTTTTAGCAAAAGAGGTGTTTCTTGTTGAGAGAGAGTTTCAAGAGTGAATAGAACTCTTGGTGCAATTTAAAAGAATATCTTCATCCAGCTCCCTATTTATAGGCAAAAAATTTAATGGCTTGACTTAACTAATTACACAATTTAAGTCTTAGTGTATCCTAATTAATTGGATTTAGTTTTTAATACCTTAAAACCTAAAGTAATTTGGGTGTATAACTTCACAACCATGCAACTCCTTCACAAGACAAGCATCTTACTTGTTAATTTTATTCCTTACCAATCCAAGTGTTTTTTGTTAGATTTTTCTTTAATTCATTATGTAATTTTCATTATGCAATGACTATTATGAAATTACTTTTTTTCTTAGAGATCTTAATTTACGTTGCTCTTACAACACAATATATGGTTCTCATACAATTAAGGGTTTAGAGAGTACTAACATGAATACATTGTTCTTTGATGTTACCTCTCTCTTTGATGTCGTTGATCTCTTGGTATTTTCTCCAACTCTTTGGTAACCGCTCTTTGATTTATATGAAGGGAGAGGGGAGGATTTCTTTATAATTGTATTTACAATTATACCCTTAATGACTCTATATTTTATATTTAACCACCATCATATTAAACCCTTAATTAAAGTCATGCTATAAGTTACATAGGCCACTATAATAAGATTATTAAAATAATTTAACATTTTTAAGTTTTATTCTATGCTTATTTAGATTAATTTTACTTTTTTCAATAAGTTATTTAGGTAAGTTTCATTAACTTGTTCAAGATGATGCAAACCAATCGAATGATCTAGCATGTTAGTTGGTGTGTAAAAATCGATTACTGGCTAAGTGTACCCGTTGTCAGAGTAATATTATGAAAAATAGAGTACTAAGTGTCGTATCCACAAGGACTGTTATTAAGAATTACTTCCTTAATTACACAATTGTTAATGAATATGAAAAATAAATTTTGTTGATAAAATTGCTAAAAATAAAAGAATAATAAATTGAAAGGAACATATTTCTTATAATAATAAATTATAGAAAAGTATGACTAAAGGTATTCAAGAAAAATAGATAATTATCTAAACTGTAAATCCTCCTAAGTGTCCAAATAACTGAAATTCTTCTTCAACTACTGAGTTCCAAACCCTTATCGCTGTAGGAAATTTTGAATTAAATCAATACATTTCTCAAGGATAATGATTCCTAACCCTCAGTTGATCAATCAGAATCTCTTCCTTAATTAATACCCCTAGGTTGCATTAAGTTTATTATGAATTCCATAATTAGGGTTAATCCTAATACAGAAAACTTATGTTTTTCTATCTCTAGAAATACATTCAAGTCTTTTTAATTGAGCAATGTTAATTTCATGTAGGAATTTTACTCAAATTCAATCAAGAAAATAAGATGGAAAAAAAATTGATACTACTCAATTAAACCCAAGAGAAAAGAACATGAAATAGTATTAGAAGAATTCTAGAAAATTTGGTCAATTAGGATTCATTACGTCTAAATACGCAAAGGAAAATTAGAACCTAAACATCTTTAAACTAAAATTACAAAAGAGATGAAATAAAATGCTTGATCCCATCCTCCAGCCGTCTCTGAGTCTTTCTTCCCTTCAAAACCATCTCTTTTTAGGTTTCTGTGCCAAGTTCCCTTTTATATAAGTGGCCTAAGGGCTCATCTTCTTGCAGAAATTTAAATTCTGATGCACGTTAAAAGTACACGCTCATGTACACGGCCATGTACTTTGGCCGTGTACATCTCTGGTCTCTAATAATTGCACTTCACAACTTTCTTGAAAAGTACATGCCCATGTACATGGCCATGTACTTTGACCGTGTACATCTTTGGTTTTGATGATACACTTCAATTGACGTGACTTATGAGATACACACTCATATATACGGACATGTACTTGTCCGAGTATATCTCTGGCTTAATTGTGTTCTTGATTCATGCAACCAGTGAGATACACACTCATATACATGGGCGTGTACTTTTCCGTATATATCTCTGGTTCTTTGTGTGTTTCAATTTCCAATATCTTTTAAAGCTTTCACTTCTTGATCCTTTTTCCTGAAATATAAATAAAATGAAATTAATAATAGGAAATTTTCTCAATGAATAGCTTAAAACTCTCAATTATCATTTATGAATTACAATGTAGGATCAAGTATAGAAAACATTTATCATTAGTACATAGGTTGTCATTGAGATTTAATTCAAAAAAGCCAAATTCAACACCTATCTTAGACTAGGTTATAATTTACCTTTATTTTTAGTTATTATTTATTTTTAGTTTATATTATTTTCTTGCGTGGCCAATTCATTGCCATACATGTGGTCGGCCGTGTAAAGGGAACATCCTAAGGTGTCTGGTGCATTCTTGTTTACAAATTAAAAGGAATGTTATGATTTATAGTAGAATTTCAAGGATATTTTGGTAATCTCACTTTTAGATATTTTAGTAAATTCACTTTTAGAAGTAAGAATATTTATTTATTTTTCCACTAATCATGATTAATTACCATTAAACAAGATTAATTAGTATTTAAATGTTTAGTAATCTTTATTTAATGTGTAGCTATTTTTTTATTATTTTAGAGCAATTTTTTTAATTATATTGTTTCTTTTATATTTAAAATATTTTATTTGGTTCCATTTATGTCATAGAAAATAATTTCTAACTCGTACATACAATCTGTTTAGGGTTTAAATCATATTAAAAATGATACATTAGATTCTATTATATAAACGAAATAGTAAATAATAAAGATAGAATTTTATTTATATTCAAAGAATTTGAAATACTACACGTTAGAAATCCTAAATTTATTTGAGTCTCATCTTTTATAAAGATATCTCTTGTATAAAAAAAATAATTTTTTTTTTGCTAATTTCAAGTATTGTTGCTTACTTGTTCTTGCACTTTAACCATTAACAATTCAATTAGTTTATATATAGTTGGGCACCCCTAAAAGATAAATTTTATGATTCATGAAATTCGGTAAGAGAACTTTTCTAATGTTAAACTTTCTTGGTGGCTTGAAATAGGAGAGTTGTATCAAAGCATAAGATGAAATAGGATCGTTTTTGTTGTTGTTTTTTTTTTTTTTTCTCACGTTCTAAAAAAATTATATTCTTTTTTTCGTTATATTTTAGTAATCTTTGTTTAATATTCTTTGTTAGAAGCTTAAAAATATTTTATTAAAGTTGTTTTATTTTACTCCTTAAACTATCTTATAAAAGAATACAAAAATTAAGTTTAGAAAAATAAATTTAAGTCACAGTTCTATGTTAATTCGATTTCATTGATTGAAAATATAAAGTTCTCGCTAATCTACATATTGTATCATTAAGTTACAACTTTCGAAGAATTTTTTATATTCAATGCTTATGGAATAAATCTAAATCCTCATTTTGCAGGTTGCCTTTAACTTATTCAAGATTACAGAATTCATAATATCCATTGCATCCAAACTTGCTGAATATCTGGTAGATCCAACAATGCGTGAAGGACAATACTTGAATCTTTCACATGTAATTTTACCTTTCTTTTATAAGAAATATTATGCGTTAATGGACCTGCTCAATCAGCTCTAATTTTAGTCCTTCAATTAGAGTAAATAATAATTTAATTGTTAATCTTAATTGAGTTAATTACCTTTAATCTTAGGTGAGAGGGTATTCAACTTATTTTGGCTATACTAAATACTCTTTTTCTGTAGGTAAGGCCGAGTAATGACTTATCCAATACATATGTCATTAGTTTCTATGGGATAGGAGGGTCAGGAAAAACATCCTTATCAAAAGAAGTGGGAAAGAAAGTAAAGAAAGAAGGGATTTTTTATCATGTCATATTTACCACAATTTCCCAAAATCCACAAATCAATAATATTCAAAATGAAATCAAAGATTTCTTGGGATTTAAACCTGAGGAAACAAGTATTTCTGGAAGGGCAAAGCAATTATCAATGAGAATTAAAAGTGGAGAACGAATTTTGATAATTTTGGATGATGTGTGGAAGAAGCTTGATTTTGAAGAAATTGGGATTCCCGCTGAGGGTGACCACAGAAGAGGTTGCAAAGTCCTTATGACCACACGTCGCCTACGAGTATGTGATTTGATGGGTTGTGAGGTGAAAATTCCCCTAAATCTCTTGTCAGAAGAGGAATCTCAGGCATAAATGGTGCATTGAATGAAGTGGCATTGGAAATAGTTAAGGAATGCAAAGGGCTTCCAATTGCAATTGTATCTGTGGAAGCTGCTTTGAAGGATAAGTCTGACAGTTGGTGGATATCAGCATTGAATGATCTAAAGCATTCAAAACCAGTTGATGTGGATGAAGGTGATAGAAATGCTTTCACTTGTCTTAAATTAAGCTATGACTATTTGAGAAGTGAAGGTGCAAAGTGAATGTGGCAATTGAAAATCTCATAGAACATATTTTTAGTATATTTTATTTTAAATTATTTGACGATACAATATTTTTTATATTTCTAAATTTTATCTAATTTACAAAAAGGATTAATTTTGATACACTGTCAATATAAAAACTTTTATACCGTCAATCAATTAGCATACATATAATTTTATAATTAGATGACAATGTAAAAAATAATTACACTATCAATGTATTTTAATTAAAAATAACAATTATGTAATGTGTGAAAATTTGTTTGCTTAGATTAAGAAAAAAACTCATTTCAATCCACCCTTAATAACATTGTATTTTTATGTAGTTTTGAACTTGATGCCTACCTACACACTTAAACTTTAATTCATCCATACTTAAAAGAAAGATGTGCTTCTTCACAACTTCCAAGACTGATTTCAGGTATTAAAATTTACGTTTAATTATAGTTTTAGTCTCTTTAATTTAGATTATGTATATATTAAAATTTTTCTCAAGTTATTTAAGTTTAATTTAAAAATTAGTAATTTATTTTTTATTAATTTTTTCTATTTAAAATTAGTCATTGAATGCATTGCATTATATTATACTCAAAACCCACAGATCAAGATATCAAATTTCATAAAAAAAAAAATTAAAGAAAATATTTTAAAAAATTCATCAACATCATGTTCTCACATTTTTTTTGTTTTATTTTATTAACATTTTATTAAATTTATTACTTTTTAAATTTTAAAATTATTTCATGTCTCTTAGATCGATTAGAAATCTCGCAGAATTTTGTATTAAAAAAATAATAATTTAATTATTTTAAGTTGTTGATTTTTTTTGTTAAATTATACAAGGTAACTGAATTGGAGAAGGGTTAGATCTAGCTATAAGACACTCAGCAACTTTTGCTACAATAGAGATTAGAATACTATCATTTTTAATTTTCTTCTATGAATGGTGGGAATGACAGAGAGAAGAAAAGTCAATTTTAATATTGTAAAATGAACTAGATCAGTGAAAAAAAAATAGAAAAAAAAGAGAGAATTCTTGAATTCAAATGTTATAAACATTTTTATATGAACAACAAATTTCTATTGAGAATATGGTGTTGCCTTTTATTTTAACATTGGATGAGATGAGCCACAATATTTGAGATTAGGTTATTGTAGATTCTACATATAAAGCTTACTTAAAAGCATTCAATAAAGGTTAAAGAAAATTTTCGATAAGATAGAGTTCTTATAATAATCTCATTTATTAGGAAGAAATTGGAGGATATTGATACAAATAATAAGTCAAAAAGTTCATATAATATTACTTAACATATCTATGAATTAAATTTTATGTCTTTTGCTTGACAGTGTAGCCTTATCTATCTAGCTAATATATTAATGATCGATCATTGATATATAATTGAATATTATACATAAGGGCATATATTTTGTGAGGTTTATGATAGACTTTTCTCACACAAAATATGATATTCCATGTGCAAAATGTTACAATATTTTTATTTTTTTTAAATAAAATTTTTATTGTCATTATAAAAATATTTTTTATATAAATTGATTTTATTTACTCTATTTTTATTTATCAAAGTGAAGTAATTTTTTTCATTTAAATAATATGTGTTTTCTTCTCATTTCTTATATATTTCTTTTTATTAATATTTTATTTATTTTTATTTTATCCAAATATAACATTAACGAAAATTCATAATAAAAAATAATTAATGAAAAGTATTTTTACTTGAGTTAGAAGACAACAAAACTCTTAATTAAAACTAAAAAATAACAAAAAGAAAAAGGAGAAATAAACTTAAAGTGCATGATAGGCTTATTTCTTCTTCTTCTTCTTTTATGCATTTAAATGCATGATAGGATGTATCAGGAAAAATAATTGCATCATAGGTAACGAATGAGATAGATTGGGCCATAAAAAGAGAGAGAAATGGATGATAGGTTTGTATACCAAATAAAATAAATGCCCGATAAGTGAGTCAATGAATGATAGATTAGGCCATAAAAGAGAGATAAATGCATGATAGGTTTGTATAACAAATAAAACAAATGCACGATAAGTGGCAGATGCGCACTGAAGACTGGGCAAGACTTCCTTGAAGATTTTAAGAGGTGAATAGTGGATGAAAATCTCTGAGCAAAGTGATCAAAGTTGATGCTGAAAGTCCCCAAAATTGGGTAAGAAGAATCATATAGTCGCCTTTTGCTCTGCTAATTTCCATTTTCAATCATATTCATGATCATTTGAGTTGGTAGAGTTTAACGCCTTAGATATGGTGTTGGAGTTCAGTGGTTACTCATGATAGATATATCTATATGCAATGGCCATACATCATCTTTATGTTAAAACTGGCATATATTTGTTAATAGAATTTGATTATATGCAGCGGAAAAAAGAAGATGGCTTTGTTTCACGCAGAAGAGAAGCAGTGAAAGCGCATATGAAACAATTAATGACTCTGCATAATTTATTTGCTTTCTTATTTTTCTGAATCCACTTACTAAGGTTCTGTTTCCTACTTTGGCTTGTGATTTTTCATCATCTTCTGTTCCAAACTTATATGCCTCAAAATTGATATAAATCAAACGCGCACTGTATGCATCTGTTTAAAAAAAGATGTTTTTCATCCAAGTTTAAAATATATATGGTTTTGTTCCATGTTTACATACGAAGAAGAGTTTCCTGCAGATTTATTTTTTAAAGTTTTCAAATAAAAATATCTTAAATGTTTCTTCAGTATTTTTGCATTTAAACATAGAGTGGATTTTTTTGTCTTAAAATATCAGTTTTATAATATTTAAACATTTCAACTGAAAATTGAGTCACAGTATATTATCAAATTCTTACATATATATTAGTGATAGTAATATAATAATGAAAGAGATTTATTAATTTTGACTATTTATTTTAGCTGATAACTTTTTATACACATTAAATTTTATTAATTTATTCATTAAATTATATAATATTATTTATATCATCATACATGTCAAATTTTAGATAATTTAAATACTCACATGTATTTAATGTTATAGTTGACATTTATTTATATTTTACAAATTATTTTTATTGAAATAGAGTTATTTGATAAAACATCAATAAAATTTTATAAAGGTACTTGATTTATTTATTAAAATTTACTAAACCGTTGGTTAGATTAATGAAACAGAAGAAAAAGAGATAATTGATTAGTGCTTGTTTATTATATTAACAAAAATAACTTAAAATTAATTGGTATTGCAGGGAAAGAAGATACATGTGATTCACATTGAACTGAAGATGATAGAGATGAATGACTGTGCATAATTTCAACTAGGAGAAACATCATAAGACAACCACTTTGGCCTAAAATCTTATGTTATTGGTTTCTTGAATATAAGTGCATAATTCAAATATCACAGTAAGTTTATTTCTTGAACCTGTCTATTTTCCTAATTTTCTAAGTTCACTTTTTGAAGCCTTGCTTGTCACTTCAGTTTTTAATTCTTCACCATCTTCTGATGCAAACCATCTTTATCATTATCATTTTTTTCTTTTTTTCTTCTTGATTCCCAGTTGAATAGAACTGAGAGTATATATAAGATATACAACAAATAACTTCAATGTGATTCAAATGAAGTGATTGGTGGGTTAACTTAAAAAATATTCAGCTTATTTTTTTGTTTTACACTTCTTCATTTGCAAAATGATAAACAATACAAATTTGTTTTAAAAAGATTTTCCAGTATACTACTACCCTGATTTCCTTCAAAATCTACTGCTTTTTATTTTATTTAAATATTTAATATTCATCCAATAAGATTTAAGTACTCTTTCATAAAAAAGAAAGTCGTGTAATTATTATTTTTACCATATAAAACGTAGTTTTCATTTTGATATCAAATAAATGTTTTCTACGAAACTTGATTTGCTTTTCATTTTGAAAGCATTTGGTGTTTATTGTAAATTCTGAGGTACTCTTAATTTTTTTTTTTTTGTAATCGAACAAGAAAAATTTTAATCAATAATATTTAAATATATATTTAAATAATAAATTATTATATTTAAACAAGTTAAAGAGTGATTAAATCTTCAAATAGAAAAAAATACAATAAAAATTAAAAGATTAAAATTTTAGAATAAAATAATAATATTATATTAATATATTTTTTATATTTTTAATTCTATTATTATTAATATTTAGTAATTTAATTATTATATTAATATATTATGTTATAATTTATCTATTTATAATAAATAAAAATTATATTTTATTTAAAACTTAAAATATTTAGACACATATTTAAATAATAAATATATTTAATAACAAATTATTATATTTATCACATATAAACAAGTTGAAGAGCAATTAAACATTTGATCAAAAATAAGATGTAATTAAAACTAAATAAACTAAAATTTAATAATAAAATAATAATATATTAATATATTATGTTATAATTTATTTTATTTATTATAAATAAAAATTATTTAAATATAAAATATATTTTATTTGAAACTAAAAATTTATAAAAAATAAAATAAAAAATTGAATATACAATATATACATTACAAATATATAAAAATAATATGTATAAATAATAATAGGACCATGTAACAAATAATATAAATATTATAATTTTAAATAAATTATATATAATAATATATTTTTTTTTTATAACTTGTTACATATTTCTTTTTTATTGGTATAAATTTTTGGGTATAGTATCCATAAAAAAATATTTAGAGTATTACATCACCCACCTAATTCTTTTGGTACTTAAAAACAATTGATTTTATTTATAATATATGGGAAATATTCAACATCTCAATTTCGTTTTTAACATTAAGTTATTTGAATTTGAATTCACACACAATTTTAAATATCAACTTCTCATAAGTCTAAATTTTTAAATGTTTAAAATTTGATATAACTTTTTATCAAATGTTTTCTTAAGACAAGTAAATTAAATATATTATTAATGCGCACTAATTGTATTGAAGATATCATTTTTTTTGGGGTGCATAATTTCAACTAGGAGAAACATCATAAGACAACTATTGTGGCCAAAAATCTTATGTTATTGGTTTCTTGAATATAAGTGAATAATTCAATTATCACTGTAAGTTTATTTCTTGAACTTGTCTATTTTCTTAATTTTCTAAGTCCACTTTTTAATTCTTCACCATCTTCTTATGCAAACATCTTTATCATTATCATTTTTTTTTCTTCTTGATTCCCAGTTGAATAGAACTGAGAGTATATATATGATATACAACAAATAACTTCAATGTGATTCAAATGAAGTAATTGGTGGGATAACTTAAAAATATTCAGCTTAAGTTTTTTTTATTTACACTTTTTCATTTAATAATAAATTATTATATTTACTATGTTTGAACAAGTTAAACAACAATTAAATCTTAAAAAAAATAAAATCAAAACTAAAAATTTTAAAATAAATTAATAATATTATATTAATATATTTTTACATTCTTAATTCTATTATTATTAATATTCAATAATTTAATTATTATATTAATATATTATACTATAATTCTTTTATTTATAATAAAAAATTATATTTTATTTAAAATTAAAAATATTTAGACATATATTTAAATAATAAACTATTTAATAATAAGTTATTACATTTACTATATTTAAACAAGTTGAATAACAATTAAGTTTTTATCAAAAATAAGATATAATCAAAATTAAACGAACTAAAATTTAACAATGAAATAATAATATTATATTAATATATTTTTCACATTCTTAATTCTATTATATTAAATTTAATTATTATATTAATATATTATATTTTAATTCTTTTTATTTAAAATTAAAGATTTATAAAAAATAATAAATAAATAAATAAATAATTCAATATAATATATATATACATTATAAATATATGTAAATAATATAAATTTAAATAAATTATATATATATATATATATTATAACTTTCTATGTATTTTTTTTACTGGTATAAATTTTTATGATACGGTACAAAAAAAAATAATTTAAGGTACTACACAACACACCTAATTCTTTAGTACTTAAAAACAATTGATTTCATTTATAATGTATGGGAAATATTCAACATCTCAATTTCGCTTTTAGGTTATTTGAATTTGAATTCACGCACAATTATAAATATCATCTTCTCATAAGTATAAATTTTTAAATGTTTAAAATTTGATATAACTTTTTGTCAAACGTTTTCTTAAGACAAGTAAATTAAATATATTATTAATGCGCACTAATTGTATTGAAGATATCATTTTTTTTTGGGGTGCAGCACCTTATTTTTCATAAATTTTATACTTATATATATATATATATATATTAAGTAATCATGCAATTTATTATTTTTTAAAAATTTCATTATCTATATATAATCATATGACCAAATTTTCTTATCTCACTCCAGTAGGGTTGGCTTTCTTAACACGTGTGTGTTGTAAACCATAGGTACCAAACTAAATAAAATAACACATTTAATAGTTTATTCATTAAAATTAATTTTTTAATATAATTATTCAATTTTAGTTTTTAAAAAAAATTTTACATACTTAAAAGTTAATTATAAATCAACACTTTTTTTATTTTAACATATGATATATCATTTAAAATATAAATAAGTATTATTATTAGATTGCATATTTATGGTTATCTAAATATTCAATTCTATAAATATAAATCAAGGCAATGGTGACAATTATGTTAATTGAGGCAAATTTATATATATATATATATATATATATATATATATATATATATTATTTAATACTATTATAGGAAATTACAAATTAATTCAGTGCCATTTGTTATCTCCTTAATAATTTCTTTCCTTAAAAAAGTCGAACTTTCCGATATTAATTTCATTTAAAACATAAATAATAAATGATTTTTAACCTAAATTTTGTACTTGATATAGAAACATGCTACACGATTTGAACAAATCATTTGGTATAATATTTTTCAATCATATGAAAATAAACACAGTTAAATATTTTCTAAAATTTACATTTAAGTTGTTGTATTTTTTGAAAATAATATACTTATTCAAAAAATAATTGCAAACATACCTTAATTATCAGAAGTTATAAAAAAAACCAATAAATACATTTTATTAATAATATATATTAAAACATCTTACTTTTAATAAATACGAGAAATAAACTATATGATAACTAATATAATGTCATTTAATTATTTACTCACAAATTAGTTCTTAAATAACTTTCTAAAATATTATCCCGCAAGATTGCTGCTAAATACTAAGAATTTTTTAATTTAATTGTCTGAACATAAAATATATAAAACTAAATAAAATAAGAATTTAAATATGAAAGTAATTAAAAAGAATTAAAATAGTGTAACCTTTGAAAATAAATTAGTTCAGAAGAATTTATGGTGTATTATTTCACCTTTATACTTTTCTATGTTTATTTTTAGATTAATTTTAATTCTAATTTTTTTGTAATTGTCAATCATTCATTGAATCTATTAATATCTAATAATTACGCAATATTATCAATCTTTTTCTTAAACTAGTACCCTTAATAGTCATGTAAGGTAAAAGGAAGAGAAAATATAAAAAGTTCATTTAATAACAATTAAAGAAAAGAATCAAGTTTGATCTACTTAATTATTTATCTCGTTTTACCCCTGCGGATCTATTAACTTATGTGGTGGTTGCCTACAATATATATAATTATGATATGTTTAAAAGTTTCCAATTTCTAATATACAAGTATAGCATAATAGGACAAAAATCAATTAATAGAAAAAAATAAAATTATTATCAATCACAGATAACACATAGTCATGCAAAGGATCCACTATAGCCTAGAGATAATATAATAGAAAACCAAAACAATAATAAAACAATCCATAGTTATTCGAAAAGCAAATACAACCTAGAAGAGTCTCCAGTGGAAAAGAGATGAAGAAATCTCTTTATTTCAAAACACGCTTTTAAAGCTCCAATAGTTGTCAACGACTGGCCAAAAAAAAGTGATCTAAGTCATTGCTCTCAGGATTCTTTAAATAGAGTTTAAAATATAAGAGATGATAGTTGTTGTCTCTTAAAGATATGTTTTATGTCTAATAACAATATGGTGTATCAAGAGAGAAAAATATGATTTTCCAGATTTAAAATTTTAAATTCTCTCTTTACAAGTCCCTTAAAAAAATCTCAAAATCCGAAGGCAAGTACGGTCGTGCTACCCATTATGCACGCCCATGCATGGTCCATGAAACATGCTTATTCTTCCTCATAAGCAAGGTCATGTTGGCTACTTAGCAAGGCCCATTTTTCATCTAATTTGACCCCAAAATGCACCAAAATTTAGTTGTGACCTTCTTATATCCTGCATAATTAATATAGAAATCAGTTTAAAATCCTAATAAATAATGGTTACGCATGTATACATAGGTTGTAAAAACATATCAAAATTACAAACTTATCAACAACCTCATATCAAAATAATACACAAACTGCATCATTATCTCTTGAAAGTTGGACTAAGATCTAAGGGCCTCCGTCCCCTGTGGTCTTACTCCTTGGTTTTGGGTATGGGAAGGGTGATAGACATTTGTATTTTGACTTCCAAAATTATTCCTCCATGAATTAGGAGAGTTACTTTATCATCTTGAATTGTAATTTATGTTTATGAAGTTAGCTTTCTCTTTAACTTTGGTAACTAGACAATTGCTATTATCATGGCCCAAAGAGTTGCAATGCTCACATATAGAAGCTGTAGGTGACTTTGTTGATTGTTCATGTACTATCATTAGTGATTTTACTTGCTTAGTCAAAGCTTTCACTTTGTTTAATAGTGAAATGTTGCTCTCTGCTAGATAGATCAAAGCAGTCTCCTTCTTCTACTCATGTAAGGATCAGTGTGCCACTGAAAACTAGTTGATGTCATCTCATCTACCAATATATATGTATCATCTAGATTTTTTCTCATGATAACTCCTCCAGCTAGTGCATCAACTGTGGCCTTACTGTAGACTAATAGTCCCATGTAAAAAATTTGCATCTATCTCTAAACATGAAAAATATGATGTGAGCATCTCCTTAAAAATTTTCCAAAATATTATCACACTTCAAATAGAGATTCAAACTCATATTGCTGAAAACTGAAAATTTTTGCCATAAGCTTAGCAAATCTAATGGAGGAAAATATTTTACCAGAAATTGTTGAGTCAAATCCTCTCATATTGTAATAGAACCTATTGAGAGCATGGCAAACTATGCATTCACCTTTTCTGTGACCAAGAATGAAAAAAGGTGAAGCCTAATAGTATCACTTATGACCTCATTGTATTTTTATGGTGTCTATAAGCTAGAGAAATTTTGTTAGACAAAGGTTGAGGTCTTCATTAGGCGTTCCTCCAAAACTATGTAGAATTTTGCACCATGATGAATAATGTCAGCTCTAGCTCAAGATTGTTGGCTTCCACGTTAGGAGCCACAATGCTTCTGGAGACACCTCCAATAATGGGTCTATTATAATCTTGAATTGCTCTCCTTCCCTCTACCATCACTTGGTTTCTCAACTTTCACTATTACAAAACCTCCAAATATAGATGAATTTTTAATTATTGTAGACAAATTTTAGAATTACAAACAAATTTACAGACAATTTCAGCCCTTTTGTAATATCCGTGTAGGTAAATAATTACATATGAATTTTTAAATTTGTTTGTAATTTATAGATGAAAAAATCTGTTTGTATCTTACAAACGACAAAATTTGTTTGTAATTATAAACAAAAAAATCTATTTGTAAATTACAGATGGAAAAATTTGTCTATAATTTACAAACCAAAAAATTCGTCTGTAATCGGTCTGTGAAATTTCAAATTTTTTCCACTTTTTTTATAACCATAATTATTCCTTGTTGTTCTTAATTATCACAATCTATAAACATAATAAAAACTACAAAATTATATATTTAAAATCAGAAATTATTTATAAAATATAAAAGTAAAATGTCATTACAAATGAAGGAAGAATGTGGAGCTGCTTAATCTCATGAACTCAAAGTATGCATGCATTTGCATATTCTGCTGCTGCACCTCCCTTTGCATCCTAGATGCCACCTTCTTCTCTATCTTCTTCTCCATCTTATTTGCACATTTCTTCCATGCACTTTCCTTGGTATTCCACATCTCCTCATTTTGTTTTTGCAGTTGGGTGCTATCTACTCAACAGATGATGAATCTTAACGAGTCTCAGTGTACATTTATCTTAGTGGCTTTGCAGTGCAACTCTTTTAAGTCTACAAAATCATCTTTTCGTCTTGGGGAGAATAGAGAAGTTGCTCTACATAAATACAATTTCATTAGAAGTGGTACAAGAAACAACATATAATCACACTTAACAAAAACATAAACATCACAATCCTAAACTATTCTTGAGGACATCCTCTTGTAACTCCACAACATGCATATTCTACAATTTCTGCAAGTACAAATAATCCCACAACACAGTAATCTCCAATCCTACAACTCTATCTTAAAAATTTTAAGTCTCTATTATAGATCAAAATTTTAAAAATTAAACTGATTAAAAGTTAAAGTATCATACCAGGAATACAATGATGTAAATTATTTTTCAAATGGATGCTCCAATCACTAGTAAAGGCCAAAAAATTGATAATGCTAAAGAGAGACAGAGACAGAGAGATGAGAGAAAGTAGAAATAACAAAAAGTGAAGAAGAAGAACAAGGCACAATTTTGATAGGTTTCACACATTACAGACGAAAAAATTCGTCTATAACTAGTTTAATGAAATCATGTGTTTTACAAGTTCAATTACAGACGAATTTCTCCAAAAAATTAAAAAAATTAAAAATTTTGAATATCCGTCTGTATTACAGACATATTTTTTTTTGTCTATATTTTCGTTTGTATATAGCGTGTTTCTAGTAGTGCTTTTCCTTTGTTTTCTCATATTCCTTTCAATTCCTTTAGAGCGAGTGAATATGCAACAAAAAAATTATATAAAAATAAAGCAGAATAAATTGAAAAAAAATAGATTAACAAAATAAAACAGACAATCAAAATAATATTGAATTAAAAATAAGAATTTCTCAAATTAATTCAATATTATATTTTTTTAATAATGAAAAACAATCATCAGTAACAGTGTTTAAAACTTGTTCGTGAGCAAATATACCCATCAAAAAGTAATAGAGAGTTCTAAAATAAGTTCTTGAAATACTATCACACAAAGATTGTTTCCAAGAACGAATAATATCTTAATTCAGTTGTTTAAACTTAAGGAATGTGAAATTAAAGAAAACAAGAACTTAAATATAGAAGTAATTAAAAGGAATTAAAATAGCACAACCTATGACAATAAATTAATCAAGAAGAATTTCAGGGCATATGGTTTCAATTTCACATTTCTTTATGTTCATTTAGATTAATTCTAATTAGGATTTCCATATAATTGTTAATCATTCGTACAAAAGCTATTAACGTCCAACGATTATGTAATGCTAAGAGTTTTTTTAAGTATAAAGAATTTACGAGCTATTAATTTAATAATGATTGAAAGAAAAGAATTAAGATTGATTCACCTAATCCCTTGTCTCGTTTTACCATATAAATCCATTAAATATGTGGTATGGTTGTCTATAATATAATTAATTATGGTATGTTTAAGAGTTGTCAATTTTGAAGATACATAAATAGCATAATAGGATAAACATAAATCAAGAAAGAAAGCTGAAATTATTATCAAACATAAAGATCACATAGAGTCGTGCAAATGATCTACCATAGCCCTAGCTGTGGGCAGTGGCAGATCCAAGACCCTAAGGTCAGGGGATGCAAAAATATAAAGGGTACAAAAACATAAAATTAGGGGGTGCAAAATAATATATATATATATATATATATATATATATTTTATTAATAATAATTTATTGAAATTAAAAAGATTTATGAAAGTTGAGGGAGGTCATTTGCCTCCCCTCAACTGTATGTGGATCCGCCACTGGCTATGGATTTAGCTAAACATAATATAATAGAAAACTAAAATAATAATAAATCAATCTATAGTCAATCAAAAAGAAAATACAAACTAAAAAAGTCTTGAATGAAAAAGAGATTGAGAGGGTTCTTGATTTCAAAACAGGTTTATAAAGCTTCAATAGTTATTAACGGCCGGACAAAACCAAGATACCTAAGTCATAGCTCTCAATGTTCTTTAAATAGGATTTAAAATCTATAAGAGATAATTATTATTACCTCCAAGAGATATGTTTTATCTCTAATAAAGATACAATGCATTTAGGGTTAAAGGCCTTTTGCATGACAACTATTACACCATCAGCTGATCAGCATACACGTGCTTAGCCTCTAACTTGGGCGCAAAACTTTATCACGATGAAGTAGCATAGGTGTGCTAAATCTAGCATAGATATCTAACTTTATCAAGATGAATTAGCATTTATGTGTCAGAATTAGCATGAACATGTCAATATTAGACACCATTGTACGATCTAACTTCTTCATTATAAGCATCTTTTTTGCTTCTACGACGTTCTCTTAGTTTAGAACATGTCTCACAATTTTTTTTAACCTTTTTAGCCCTTTCATCTTTATTTTTTATTCTTAAACTTCACTCTTCATTTAGAAAAAATATATAAAAAAATTAGGCATAAAAATATAAATTTTTAATATTAACTCATTACAAAACAAAATAACTTTTCTTAATATAATTTGTCAAAATAGAAATTTAACAACCTCTCCGCACTTAAGGGTTATTTATCCTCAAGCAATATCCAAACTAAGAATAGAAGAGTCATGAGCATACACTTTTACGACCTAATGAATGAAACAAGATTCATCATTAAGTACCTTGTAATTTCAAGATAAGCATGGCCTAGCTTATAGGTTAGTTTCCTTAGAATCAAGTTTTGCACCAAAGATGAGTACTTTTTTCACCTTCCTCTCAAAGTGTTAAAGAGTATAATAATTCACTCAACTCCATTTAAAGAAAGTCCTATACTATAGGCTTGATTTTTAACTAAATTTCTGTTGTTCATTTTAATTGGATGCAAGAATGAAAAGGTCATTTTATAGATTGCAGTGTGATCATGAGTAAATATGTTAGGTTGGATATAAAAACACACACACAAAGGCTTTAAAACAATTTATAAAGAAAATAATTTACGTTTAAACTTATCTTGTTTAACTATCTTATCCTCTTCTTATAGTTTAAATTCTTATCCTCAAGGGTCATAAGTCAGAAACATTAAACCCTAAGATAGGAAAACTTTTTTCTCTTATCTTATTACTTATATTTTCTACCCTTTTTAAAAATTTATAAAAATTAATTACTTAAAAATATAATTTTAATATATTTTATAAAAATATTATGTGAAGACTTTTGAATAAAAAATATTTAAAGAAAAGCATATTTTTACAAATATTTTTTATAAGAAAATATTTTTACTCATTTTATAAAAAAAATTAAATTTATATATATATATATATTATATTTTATTACCAAAAATAAATTTTAATTATAAAAAATAAGAAAATATTTTTTATTATCTATCTTGACTCATCCTGGTTCATGTCTTTCTTTGAATTATCACAAGGTCCAAATTCCTTTTTATTAATTAAGGCTTACTTTTCAACTTGTTTTATATTTTATACTTTAATAAACTTTATAATTTAAACATTTTATATTTCTAACATGAAACTTAACATACTAAATCAAGTTTTGAGGATCAAGGGTTTACGCTCCAATCATGCATTTACTTTTATCCTACTAAAGTGATTAACATACTGCTCTCCTTTACCTCAAATTCAAGTGGATTGAATTCTCACCAAAAGGAAGTTGAAATTGCAAAGCCTTGATACTTCGATGATGTATTGCAGAATTCTCCCAAGAGGCTATGAAAGTTTTTAAGTGTTTGAATTTTATCCTTCAAGTTTAAAGATGAAACTTAGTAAAAGAGATGATTCTGATTTAGAGAGAGTTTCAAGAGTGAAGAGAACTCTTGGTGCAGTTTAAAGATCTAGAATTTAAGTCTCAATTTATCCTAATTCTCATCAAAAGGACAAGCATATTGCTTGTTAATTTTATTCCTCGCCAATCCATGTATTTTTAAGTCTATGCTTATTTAGATTAATTTTATTTTTTTAATAAATTAATTAGGTAAGTTTCTTTAACTTGGTCAAGATGAAGTCAACTCATCAAATGATCTAGCATGTTATTACATAGGTGGTCATTGAGATTTAATTGAGAAAAGCCAATTTCAACACCTATCTCAGACTAATAGGCTATGTTATAATTTACCCCAATTATTATTATTATTTATTTTTATTTTATATTATTGTCTTGCGTGGCCAATTCCTTGCCATACATGTAGCCGGCCGTGTAAAGGGAACATCTAAGGCTTCTACAAGGAATACTATCTTATAATAGAATTTCAAGGATATTTTGGTAATCTCACTTTTAGATATTTTAGTAAATTCACTTTTACAAGTAGGAATATTTTATTTATTTTTCCACTAATCATGATTGATTACCATCAATCAAGATTCATTAGTATTTAGCCCTTTTTAAATGTTTAGTAATCTTTATTTAATGCTTAACCTAATTTTTATTATTTTAAAGGAATTTTTTAATTATATTGTTCTCTAATATTTAAAATATTTTATTTGATTCTATTTATATTATAGAAAATAATTTCTAACTCGTACATACAGTCTGTTTTAAGGTTTAGATCATATTAAAGATGGTAATTAGGTTCTATTTATAATAATGAAATAGTAAATAATTAAGATAGAATTTTATTTGTATTCAAATAATTAAGAAAATCATACTTTTACAAATATTTTTTATAAGAAAATAATTTTACTCATTTTATAAAAAAAATTAAATATATATATATAATATTATATTACCAAAAATAAATTTTAATTATAAAAAATAAGAAAATATTATTTAATATCAAAATTTTAATATTAGCGTACACAAAAGTATTCTAAATTTTCAAAAATTTAAATAAGGTATGTTAATTTAAATATTAACACTCCTACTAATCTTGATGAATTTATGTGCCTCTAGAGATAAATTTAGAAATCACCATTTGTGTCATAAGGTAGTTAGTCATGCATTTCTTGTTAGAGCATACACTTAACTATTTTTTATTGTTAATTTTAATCAACACCATCAATTCACATCGCCTATACCTACCATTATTTAAACAATTTAACATTAATCACTCTTATTTAAGAAATTTGACCAATTTCACTAAATTATCTTTATTTTCAAGAGTTTCATCAATGACTTTCATTTTAACAGATTCTCCAATTTTACAGAAGCAAAGTTAAAAACAAAAAACAGTTATCAAAATGTGTAACATGTTTCTTAATTCTTTAAAACATTTCTATTCAACAAATAAAATTAATATATTATATTTATTAATATATCTTTCATATTTTGTCTTGAAATATTATTTTATAAAAAATAATAAAATTTTATTATTTGAAAAATAATAATAATAATAATAATAATAGCTAGTTTTACTCGGTATATATTTCATAATTTATTTACTCAAATAAACATAATTCTAGACTAATTTAAAATGTTTTACTTATTTACAAAAAGACTCATACTCCTAAATTCATTTATTTTTGTAATTTTTTTTTCTCTTAGTACACCTAAACATGCTTCAAAATAGTTTAAATTTTAATTTTTACTTAGTCAAAACAAAAATATGATGAAAATAATATTTATTCTAATTTATCAAATATCTTTATTCTTTATGAATATCATTGATATATAGGAGTAAATTTCTATGAAATATTTATAGTCAAATTGTTAATTAATCAACATTTACTTTTTGACTTATAAATTAAACATCATTTTATCATCATTATTTTTGAAACATTGCACGTCCAAATACTCAGGCTTGTGGAAAGAATTAATTTGAATTTATGTATATAAAATACTTTAATTTGAAGTTTCTTGTTGCATGATATCATGTTTTTTTGTAATGCCTTAAATTTAATTTTAATTAAATAATAATTTTACAAATCAGATAATCAGATTTTCATAAAAGATTTCGAAATAAGTGAAGAGTTACAAATTAATATCACGCAACTGCTACAAGATTAGTTCATTTATAACAAATTTCAAAATAAAATCTAAATCCTATAGCAGTCTATCCTTTCCTTCACTGAGTCTGGTGCTGATCATCTTGATTACCTGAAAAATGAATGTAATGGTGAGTACTCTACAGTACCAAAACATAAATTAAGCATAGAGTCTCAGCTTTAGCACATTTTCAATACATTAAACAAGAACAGGCACAGGCAACATTATCACATCCACAAGCACAAATCATGAACCCATGCATACGCACATCAGCCACACTCAAATTGACACTATGATCACATATTTACACCATGAATGGTCGCTAGTTACCCTCGTCTCACGGATACCACGTGGGCAGTCACGGGTTGCTCAGTAAAGGTAATGGTCAAAGGTCTAGTCAAGAAGAGAGTGTGTGACTTGTGGTGCACCCGTTCTACAGTCGGTATCACCATCACTCCCTCTTCTCTAAGGTATTTCTACCGTTCTCATCTTCCACACCCCCAGTGTATCGCTGAACCATTCACAGCACATTACAACGGCGTTGCACACCCCAGTCACACATATTTCAGTATACGGCACATAGCCCACAACTCATTCAAGACACACAGCCCCTAGCCTATTTCCATTCATATTACACGGCCCTCGGGCCCACATTTCACACAATATTTATTCAATTATACGGCACGAGTGCCCAAGCCCATTCACAACATTCAATACATAATTCACATCACATATCTCAACAATTTCCTATCTTTTAACTCAGTTACATCACAACATTCCACAGAATGACAACAAATTACACATAAAAGAGTAGGGTAGAGTCCCTCTTTACCTTAGATTGAAGACTCATGTCCTAACTCAACTACAGAAATGCTTTCTACACAGTTTTCAACCTAAACACATGGAAGAATTCCATGAGAACCCCAGAAATCACCCAAAATCAGAGAAAGGGAAGGAAAACAAAAATTCTAACCATTTAAAACTCACATCCGAGCATTCTCCACCCAAATTCGAGCTCCAATCTCGCTCCCGAATGGTTTTGGAGGTAATTAATCGGTGGACAAGGGTTCTGGGTCGAGAGGATTGAAGAGATTTAGGAGAGAATTTGATAAATGAATCTCAAATCCCTAACCCTTTTTTAAAACCCTTCATATCGCGACACTCTCACTACAGCGAGATATTCTCGCTGCAGCGACACGCCCTATCGCTACAGTGAAAAAACTAGAGAAAACTGCACTCTGATTTTTGCAGAATCTCGCTACAGCGAGACCCTCTCGCTAGAGCGAGATTGCATCCAGAAATGCACCCCAGACTGTCGCTTTCTCGCTACAGCAAAAATTCTCTTGCTACAGTGTGAATAGCCTAGTCTATTGCCCTGCAGCCCAACCAGTCATGCATACACATAAATACATATATATACATACATACACACATGAATATACATTCATTTTATATAATTATCAATAATTAAGATTATAAAGTTCAGGGCGTTACATTTTTGCTTACTTATATTGTCTTGTCCTATCATAATCTCTATTTACATGTCCATTTTTTCCTTTCTACAAGAACTTTGTTTCTTTTCTTTAACTAGTAATTGACTTCTAATTTTATTGTTACATGTCCTATCTTGACTCATCCTGATTCATGTCTCTCTTTGAATTATTTACAAGGTCCAAATTTCTTTTTATTTGTTAAGGATTACTTTTCAACTCGTTATATTCTACACTTTTATAAACTTTATAATTTAAACATTTAATATTTTTAACATGAAACTTAACATACTAAATCAAGTTTTGAGGATCAAGGGTTTACTCTCCAATTATGCATTTACTTTTATCCTACTAAAGTGATTAACGTACTGCCCTCCTTTACCTCAAATTCAAAGTGGATTGAATTCTCACCAAAAGAAAGTTGAACTTGAAAAGCCTTGATACTTCAATGATGTATTGAAGAACTCCCCCAAAAGGCTAGGATGGTTTTTAAGTGTTTGAATTTTATCCTTCAAGATTAAAGATGAAACTTGAAAAAAATTGAGTGTTTAGGTAAGAGTTTTAGCAAAAGAGGGGTTTCTTGTTGAGAGAGAGTTTCAAGAGTGAAGAGAACTTTGGTATTGATGAAAAGAATCCCTTCATCCACCTCCCTGTTTATAGGCAAAAAAATTAAGGGCTTGACTTAACTAATTATACAATTTAAGTTAAATTAAATGTTTAGTAATCTTTATTTAATTCTTAAGCTAATTTTTATTATTTTAAAGCAACTTTTTAATTGTATTGTTTATCTTATATTTAACATATTTCATTTGGTTCTATTAATATTATAAAAATTCTAACTCGTACATACAGTCTGTATTAAGGTTTAAATAATATTAAAAATGGTAAATTAGATTCTATTATAAAAACGAAATAGTAAATAATAAAGATAGAATTTTATTTATATTTAAAGAATTTGAAATACTACACATTACAAATCTTAAATTTATTTGAGTCTCACCTTTTATAAAGTTATCTCTTGTGTAAATTAAATATTTTTTTTTGTTAATTTTCAAGTATGTTGCTTACTTGTTCTTGCACTTTAACCAATAACAGATTCAATTTGTTTATATTGTAACTCTTACGACTGAAAAAATTCCTAAGCATTCGATAAAAATATTCACATAATTACTATTTCAAAATAATAAACTTTACAATATATATATATATATATATATATATATATATATATATATATATAATTAGGCATCCTTAGAAGATAAATTTTATGATTCATGAAATTCGGTAAGAGAACTTTTCAAATGTTAATAAACTTTCTTGGTGGCTTGAAATAGGAGGGTTGTAGCAAAGCTTAAGATAAAATAGGATCGCTTTTGTTGTTGTTGTTGTTTTTCTTTTTCTTTTTTTATCTTTACAGTTTCATTTAAAATCTTTGAGTTTATAAAATAATAAAAATAAAACATATTCACCTTTTAAAAATTTGTATTCTTTTTTTCGTTATATTTTAGTAATCTTTATTTAATATTCTTCGTTAGAAGCTTAAAAATATTTTATTATAGTTGTTTTGTTATACTCGTTACACTACCTTATAAAAGAATACCAAAAGTAAGAAAAGAAAAATAAATTTAAGTCATAGTTCTATGTTAATTCGATTTTATTGATTGAAAATATAAAGCCAACATGCTTCTAACTAATCTACATATTGTGTCTTTAAGTTACAACTTTCGAAGAATTTTTTATATTCAATGCTTATGTAATAAATCTAAATCCTCATTTTGCAGGTTGCCTTTAACTTATTCAAGATGACAGATTTCATAATATCCATTGCATCCAAACTTGCTGAATATTTGGTAGGTCCAACATTGCGTGAAGGACAATACTTGTTTTGCATTGGAAAATTCTCAAGAAATCTTCAGATTGAAAAGGAGGAGCTTAAATCAACAAAAGGGAAGGTGGAGAAACGAATTGAGGAAGCTAGGAAGAAAGTAGAAGAACCTGAGGAGGCTGTTAAAACATGGATAGATGATGTGAATAAAATCATAGTAGAGGTGGAGAATTTGCAAAAAGAGCTAAATGCAAACAATGGCTGCTTTCGAGGGTGGTGTCCTACTTGGAAGCGATACTGTTTGTGCAAACAATTGCCAGAGAAAATAGAGAGAATGAAATTGCTGAATAAAGAAAGTACATCATTCAATCCCTTTTCACACCCTCTCCCACATTCAAAATTTGAAGTTTCTTCTTCTGGAAATTTTATGATCTTCAAGTCTACAAAGGAGGCTGAGCATAAACTTTTAGAAGCTCTCACGGATGACAATAACTATGTCATTGGGTTGTATGGGATGGGAGGATCAGGAAAAACATCCTTATCAAAAGAAGTGGGCAAGAAAGTAAAGAAAGAAGGGATTTTTGATCATGTCATATTCATCACAATTTCCCAAAATCCACAAATTCACAATATTCAAAATGAAATCAAAGATGTCTTGGGGTTTGAAGTTAAGGAAACAAGTATTTCTGTAAGGGCAGAGAAATTATCAATGAGAATTAAAAGTGGAGAACGAATTTTGATAATTTTGGATGATGTTTGGAAGAAGCTTGATTTTGAAGAAATTGGGATTCCTACTGAGGGTGACCACAGAAAAGGTTGCAAAGTCCTTATGACCACACGCCGTCTACGAGTATGTGATTTGATGGGTTGTAAGGTGCAAATTCCCCTAAATCTCTTATCAGAAGAGGAATCTCAGGATTTGTTCAAAATGCATTCTGGCATAAATGGTGCATTGAATGAAGTGGCCTTGGAAATAGTTAAGGAATGCAAAGGGCTTCCAATTGCAATTGTATCTGTGGGAGCTGCTTTGAAGCATAAGTCTGACAGTTGGTGGATATCAGCATTGAATGATCTAAAGCATTCAAAACCAGTTGATGTGGATGAAGGTGATAGAAATGCTTTCACTTGTCTTAAATTAAGCTATGACTATTTGAGAACTGAAGCAGCCAAGTCAATCTTGCGAATGTGTAGTATGTTTCCAGAAGATCATGAGATTGAAGTTGAAGATCTGTTTAGATATGGAATAGGATTGGGAATATGTGAGGAAATTGACTCTTTTGAAATAATAAGGTGCAAAATGAATGTGGCAATTGAAAATCTCATAGAATCTTCTTTGCTATGTTATTCTGAAGAAGAAAAGAAACATGTAAAAATGCATGACTTGGTTCGTGATGCAGTCTTGTGGATAACACGCAAAGAGAAAAAAACCATTGAGCTATATGCAGGACAAATGCTACATGAATTATTAGAGGATGAAGATGTTAAGGATTCATATGTTTTATCCTTATGGGGATGGGTGGAAGATTCAGTTATTCATGAATTGAATGTTCCAAAACTTGAGGTTCTTTTGTTGAGCTTCTCTGAGTGGAATTGGGAATATACATTGAATCTTTCAAATTTATCATTTAAAGGTGTGAAAAAACTCAAGGTCATGGCAATAGATGGGCGTTATTATACGGGTTCAATATTATCATTGCCCCATTCAACTCAATGGTTGACTAATCTTCAAACTCTGCGATTGAGGAAGTTGAAATTGGAAGACATCTCTTTTATTGTAAGCCTGAGGAGCCTTGAGATTTTGGACTTACAATTTAGTCAATTGAAGGAATTGCCAAATGATATTGGCAAATTGAAAAAATTAAAATTATTAGATCTAACACAATGTGAAATTCTTGATCAATGTTATGATGAAGTGATTCAAAGATGTTTACATCTAGAAGAATTATATATCTATGGTTATGGGCTAAGCTTAAAGTCATATGAAACCTTGGAGAAGAATGATAAGTTATTGAAATTGCAAAGCTATGTTATAAGTGTTGGGGGATTGAATTATTTTTCCTATAGGATACACAATTTTCCTAACAGAGTTTTCTACATGGAAAAGTTCAATACTTTAAATCTAGGAAAAGTTACCAAGGCTCTTTTACAAAGAATAAATATAGTTCATTTACTTAAACTTGAAGGAGATTGTAAAAGCTTCATCCCTGAAGTGGTTCAAGCTGTAGGAGGCATGAATGAATTGACTGAGCTCCGTCTTGGCAAATGTGACAAGATAGAATGCGTCATCAATAAAATTCCTCCCCATGAATTTGGCTTCATACAAAAATTAGAAAAGCTAGAATTATTTTCTTGTATTAATTTGAAGAGCATATTTTCAAGGAAAAGCAATTTATGCAATCTCAAATGCTTAAACATAGAAGAATGTCCTAAGTTGGGATCACTGTTTCCAATTTCCGTTGCCCAAAATCTTTTGAAGCTTGAAAAAATGTGGTTGTCAGGGTGTGACATATTGGAACATTTGATAACAGATGAAGAAATACTTCCAATCCCTGAGAATTCCAGCCTTGGTGAAATTGAAGAAGTTCAACCTCACAATTCTCAATTCCAAATTCAGAATCTCTTTCCTCTTTTAAGAGAACTCGAGCTAGAGAAACTCCCATGTTTTCTAAAAATATGCGAGAAATACTATTACCCACATTCGCCATCTACAAAGAAACAACAACTGGTAAGTTATACATAATTAATTACTTCCTAAATAATATCCTTGTATGTTTCCAAACAGAGGATAGCCATTTTGCTAGTTACAAAAAATGCTCCATGAAGTTGATTGTAGTTCTTGTGACAGTAGTAGAAAGAGAACTATTTGATGTAATAAGACGATCATAACCATTTCCTCTAAATTGTGCTTTTGATATTTTAGTATTTTTTGTTCTCTTTTATGTAGAAACCAAGGACAAGTGGGGTGAATGAGAAGTTCATGGGTGGTGATGTCTCGACTCTACAAATATCTGTATTGGGCTTCCAACATCTTCAAAGTTTAAAAGTGGTTAAATGTAAAAAAGTGAAACATCTATTCTCAATGGATGTTCTTCATATAGGACTGCCTCACTTGACTTCGCTAATCATAAGAGAATGTGAAGAATTAGAGGAAATTATTTTGGATAATGGTGAAACTCAAAATATATACAATGTTGAAGAGGTCAGCAAATGCAATAAGCTCAAGAGACCTTTCTCTTCATCGGAGGAAATAATTTCAAATGAAGAGGAGAAAGAAAGGCAACACATATGCTTCCCAAAATTGATGGATCTTGAAATAAGTGGATGCAACAAGTTGAAATGTGTCTTCCCTGTGTCAATGATGAGAGATATGCCAATATTGAGCAACATGTGGATAGAGAACTGCTCTGAAATACAGCACGTTTATGGAAGTGTAGACAAAGGCAATGATTCACAAGTCACAGAGCTGATGCTTCCAAATCTAGTATACCTTCACCTCCAAGAATTGTCCAACCTCGTTGACCTTTGTGCAAGCTTACAGACTCAATATCACTTCGAGAAATTGTCTTCTTTTTATGTGACAGATTGTCCAAAGTTGTCCTCAACAACAGCAGCGTTTCTCCGTAACATAAGTCAAGGTATGCATTTTAAAAATATTCCAAACATGCAGAGTGACATTATAGCTAATTAGTAGTACAAGAAATAATAATTAACGTCTTTTCCCATCAAATTTTTTCATATAACATGTAGACCTACATGTTGATAAATGTATTGTAGACTCATTTTGATAAGTTACATCTTTATTTATTATTTCAGCGAGGGACAAGATGAATATGTTTGCAAAGGTCAGGAGGATACTTCAGGTAAAGTATAGATTTTTTTATACAAACTTTATTACCTTTGAGAGAAGAGCTTGGGTCAACACTTCAAAACATTTAATTTTATAATTAATTAACTGATATTTTTACATTTGAGTCATTGTTTTTCATTCTCAAGGATACATATTTTTTTTAATTATTCATATAAATTATTTTATATGAAAAGCTCAATTTTATTTTTAATGCCAAAAATTTTTATATCTAAAACTTACAATGGTATTGTTGAATCTTTCAATTTTGAGTATTAATTTTAATAAATTACCTCTTTATTTATTATTTCAGCGACTTCATCAAAAGATAAGCCATAGGAGTCTGAAGAATAATGATTAGTTTATTTTTAAAGATCGTCATGGCATTTCAGGTAAAGAAAAATATAAAATTGTGAAAATATTTATACAGATAGATAAAATAAAAGGAAAAAGAATTAAAGTGAAGGTTGAATAATAATAATAATAATAATAATAATTGTGCTCAGGAAAATAGACTGCAATTCTTTAAACTTTAGATTTTGTTTTAATGGATTAGAATAATAATATGATATCAGTAATAAGTATAGATTTTTAATATAAAAAAGTAATTTTTTATATTTTTATATAAAAATACATTATTTTTATCAATTCTTTAAACTTTACATATTTTTATATATTTTTCCATTATTCATATAAATTATTTTATATTAAAAACTCAATTTTATTTTTTTATGTATTATCCTTTTTTATTTTCTCTATTATTATTAATTTTATTAATATTAATTTATCTAATTTTTAATGCCAAAAATTTTTATATCTAAAACTTACAATGCATAAATTTGAAATTTAATTCATAATATCAAATCATAAATTGATTTACATTATTTATTTTCAGAATATTTTAAATATTTTATCCATGTATATTTCATAATAACATATAATATTTATTTTTGACTAAGAACATATTTTTAGTATATTTTATTTTAAATTATTTGAAAATACAATATTTTTACATTTCTAATTTTAATGAATTTACAAAAGTGATTAATTTTGATATACTGTCCATATAAGAACTTTTATAATTAGAATAATATAATTTTATAATTGGATGACAATGTAAAAAAACATTACACTATCAATGCATTTTAACTAAAAATAATAATTATTTTTATGTTGTTTCAACTTGAGGTCTAACAACACACTTATTCTTTAATTCAGCTATACGTAAGGAGAGATGTGCTTCTTCACAACTTTCAATAACTATTATTTTTAGTTCAGTACTGATTTCATGTATTAAACATTACATTTAATTATAGTTTTAGTCTCTTTAGGTATTAAACATTGTAACGCCCTAAATTTTGTAATATTAATTATTGTTATTTATATAAATATAAATGCATATATATGTGTGTGTTGGTTTACTTAATAATGATGTTTATGTGTATTAAGTATATGGATGTGCATATTATGTGTATGCATGACTGGATAGGACTGAAATGGGCTAAGTGCCTAAGTGTAGGGAGTAATTTTGGGTTGTCCTCGCTGCAGCGAGAGAATTCTTACTGTAGCAAGAGGGCCCTGGGGAGAAGGACCAGAACTGTCGCCTTCTCGCGCTAGCGATAGAGCGACAGTTTAGGGTGCATTTCTGGGTGTAGTCTCGCTGCAGCAAGAGGGTCTCGCTGTAGCGAGATTCTGCAGAAACCAGGGTGTAGTTTCGTCTGATATTTTCGCTGTAGCGATGGGGAACTCGTTGTAGCGAGAATATCTCGCTGTAGCGAGAATATCTCGCTGTAGCGAGAGGTCACGATCAGAAAAAGATTTAAAAGGGGTTAGGGTTAGGGAAGAGTTATTTCTCTCTCTCCCTTCGAAATCTCTTTGATTCTCTCATTTCCAAACCCTTTTTCACAGATTAAATTGCCTCCAAAGTCATTCGTGAGCTTGATTGAAGGTTGGTGTTGTGTGAGGAATGCTTAGAGATGAGTTTTAATGGTTAGAGTTTTGATTTTTCATTCCCTTTCTTTGTTTTCGTGATTTCCCTGGGTTCTCATGGAGTTTCTCCATGTGCTTAGGATGAAATCCGTGAGGGGAAAAACTTCTTAGTGGATTTAGCCGTGAGATGTGAATATTGTGTGTGTTTACACAAAATGGATGAATGTGAATTGTATGCTAGATGTTGCATGATAGAATGAATATTGTGTACAAATGTGGGCTCGAGGGTCGTGTAATATAGATGAATGTTGGCCATGTGTCGTGCAATGTAAAATGAATATGGGCCTAGTGCCGTGTATTTGAATGCAGTGTATAATTACTGCGTGTTTGAATGAAATGTATGTGAATGGGTTTACTTCTCTGATTTGAATTAGCAACCAGAATTAGGAGTTTCTTAGGGATAAGGGAACCTAATTTTGCAATCCTAAGGTTCTAAACCTTAATGCAACTCGAAATTAAACTTCACCTAAAGGATTAAGGTAGTTTAGTTGCTTGTTAGGGTCAATGATTTAAGGGATTAAACTTTGACTATTAATAAGAGAAACTGATTGTTAATTAACCAATTTCTTGAATGTTCAGAAGCATAATTGAATTAATATTGACATTCTTGTGAAATAAATTCCTAACTATTCTTCATTCCTATCTCATTTCATCACAACTTTCATACTCTGTTTTTACTGCAATTTTCTTACCTTTTAATGGTTCCTGTTCTTAACTTCTGAATGTTACAAATCTTCCAATTTCGTATGGCTCAAATGGTTATTGTTCTGTGAAATGATAATTGATTTCCTAATTTCCTGTAGAGACGATATTTTGATCTTAAAAAGTACTCATTACTTGCTGCAATTCCTAGTGCACTTGCTAGTGTTAGAGATTGCAACAACACTCGAAAATGCTAGAGACATCGTATCTGTGATCACAGTGCACTGGGAGTGCGTAGTGGAATATGATAAAGGAAATCAAGTAATGAATTGCTTAATGTGATCTATAATATGAACTTGTTATGTGATGAATTTATGTGAAATTGATAGTTGTTTATGCATGAGACTTGTGATATGATGTTCATATTATAATGTAGGAGTGTATAATATTGTTTGTAAGGATAGAATAGATGCTCATCCTTACTGAAAATTTTAGGGAATCAGGATGACAGAGCTGCGGGAAAGAGTTAGGCTTGTAGATTTTAGGTTGAATTATGTATTTAATGAGTATCAGAGAGTTAATCATTTTAAATTTGTTGTATTGGTAGAGGATGATCGTAGAGTTTATGTTATGATAGAACTGAATTATTCTTACATTATTCCTTTTGATTACCCTAGAGGTAGAATCCACCAGACCCTATGTGTGTATATGTACAGAGGAACGGTGAGAACCCTAGCAGCCCTTACCTATCTTTACACCTACCATGATCATGATTCTCTTGGAAGACCTACCCGTTGGACTTTGAACGTGTCACAGGGACAGATGTCCGAGCTGATTCGGGGGAATAGTATCTGGGTTCTGATGACGACCTGGACTCAGATGATCTCGCTGAGATAGAGGGTTGGAATGCTGGAGATGAATAGGACTGAGGCTACTATGAAGTCTAGTCAGAAGTCTAGTCACGAGTGTGAGAACATGTGATGCATTCTCTCTCAGACAGAGTATGTACACATACGTGAATGTCGCTCACCACCTTACGTTTTCTCAAGATTCTCATCGTCTTTGGACTCTATACCCTCAGCGTATCTCTGTAACTATTCACACTAGATCAATCCAAATCTGACTCTTAGAGTCAACCTCAGCATTATTCTCTTTCTCATTCTCAAGATCATGCTTATCAGAACACTTACAGACTAAATCCATTTCCCAATCATGTTACACATGCATTTACGCATACAATTCCAACAGCATATCCTGTACTCATTTTCATTTCAGCAGATCATTTTATTTAAATATATTTCATAATATCATACCCACATCACTCAGCAAGTCTCATACCATTTCACATCAAGCACTCATCATACAGTGCAAATACGCACGTATTGGCCGTTTGGCCAAATAAACTCATCAATCCAAACATTCAAACAGACATATTTTCAATCATACTTCATAAAACAGATATCACAACCAGCTATTTTTCTCCCATACTCTCACAGTAGTGCTCTAAGAGCATAAAATAATAGTATATCATAACGACAAAATAGAGTTCTCCTTACCTCGAGGATGAGTTTATAGAGAGATTTAGTAAAAGAGCGAAGTTCACGAACAAAAGTTCTCCTGAATACCAACAGATATTCATCAGAACAAAAATAAGAAAAGCGATTGAAAAAACTAAGATTTTAATCGAAGAAACTTATGTGAAATCATTCAGAATCAAAGTCCGAACTCGATTATGGAGAGAAATCGAGGTTTCTGAGGCTTTAATCTAAGTAAAAAGGAGAGAGAGTTCAGAGAAAATAAGAGGGAAGAACATGAGTTTAAGTTTAGAATGAATTTTTATGCAGAAAATTCCTTAAATACTCGCAGTTCCCGCATGTCTTGTTTAAGCAAGGTCCACGTCGCTTGAGCGACGACATCTCACTTGAACGACGACTAGCTCGCTTGAGCGAGATATGCAGACAGTGGTCTCAACCCTCCCTTTTTGATATACTCGTTTGAGCGAGCTTCATCTCACATGAGCTAGATGGTGTCCAGAGAGCATGTCATTTGTCCTATGAGTCTTCGCCTGAGCGCCCCAACCTCGCCTGAGCGATATCACTCTCGCTTGAGCAAGATCACTCTCGTCTGAGCGAGGTGACAGTTGGACCATCATTATCTCTATCTCGAACTCTCGCAAAAATCATCTAAACTCCCTTCTAAATGCTTTGTAATACTAATTAACATTAAACACACAAATTATAGAAAAGTGAGAAGAGGATGTTACACAATCCACTTAGGTGGTGCTAGATCCATCAACAATAAAAAAAATCAAGCTGGGTGAAAGTTAATTGCATAGGTATGAGTTTTTGACTTACGTTCCTCTAGTTGAGATGTGATTCTGAATACAAGTAATGATTTTCAAATATGCATCTTACTTAGATTCATTGACTTGATTTAAAGTTTATTGAATATATTAGATAAACAGAATTTTAGATTTAAAAATGTTATTTAGCAAATTAAGCCACAGTTAATCCTTTTATATATTTATTTAGTTGGATAGGGTAACGTGTCACAGGATTTTAACGTAAAAACTAACTATTAAAGGGAATGACAAAATGATGCAAAAATATGATTAAAATATTTTTTATAAAGGCTTGAAAATTTTATTTTCTATGTAACTGGCCTTTCAGAGTTAGTTAACCCTATTTCTAAAAAGAATGACAAGATGTGCTACAAGATTAGTTACATCACATGTGTAGTGCAATGGACAAGTATATCAGTTGACTAATAATAAAAGAAAGTATTTAAAACCTCAACTATTATCTCATGAATACTATGTAATAATTATCAAGATTATTGAAATCTTAATTATTTAGACAATAAGAAATTAAAAAAGAACAATTACTACAAAAGAAAAACATCCAAAATAAATGTAAACAGTTATGTATTAATCATTTTTAAAATTGTCTTTAAAAGTAGTTATATATTAACTACTTTTTAAAATTACTTTTAAAAAAAGTTATATTATTATATTTTATAAGTGACTGCTTAAAAAAATAAAAAATGGCATAATAAATAAAAAAGTTTTTCAAGAGCCATCCAACTTTATTCAACTTTATCCATGTTTTTATTAAGATTCTCATTAAATCCTATACCACAAATGTATTGGGAAGGATCGAATATATAAAAATAGGCTATTAAAGCATGTTAAAATACAAATTTATTATCTTTATTATATGCATTTTTCAACAATGAACAAATAAATCCAAAAGCAAGTAATAAATCAGATTTCTTAGATCATATGTGATCATCTCATTGAGACTGCTTGTTTAATATTAAGAATTATCAATCCCTTTGTTATTGAATTTAATCAGAGGTGTGCATAAGTATGAGCATAGAGAGAGAAACAGTTCTTTTGTAATTACAAATTTGAAGCAATGAAACTGAAGTTCTAGCCTAACCTAAGTGGTAAGTTTGATCTTGTCTTATTCTTTTTATGATTTAAAATTAAGATTTTCTTTTGATACCCTAAATTTTGTTTATCATATAAATTAGTTAGTTAAGAATAGTAAGCTCACTTGATCCATTCATCCACATAAGGAAGCTTAATAAGATAAACCTAATTAAAAAAAATGATTAAACGTTTATCATAAAATATTAAATTAATTAAAAAGTTTTCGCCTTAGGAATTGTCATAGCCCCAATTTAAGATTTAGTTACACATGATAAAAATTAAATAAAAAATTAAAATACTAGAGAAAATCATTATATCAAGTAAAAGAATAAAGAAGAACCATATAATCTAGCAATCTAATGCTCTTGTTGATACAATGTTGCTCAACTCTAATTCATAAAAGTAAAAAGACTAATTCCTATGAATGTTCCTAGAGAACTTTGAGAAAGAAAGAAAAATTTTGAGTAACCACATACAATAAATGTCTCCTTATGACCTAAGTAAGTCTTCCATTTATAAAAACAATTAGACTTAGCCCATTTAGCGGTTCAAAGCCTTTTTGTATGACACAACTATTTCGCCATAGGCATAGATGTGCTTATAAGGATGAAGTAGCATGGGTGTGCTAAATCTAGCATAAATATCTAACTTTATCAAGATAAATTAGCATATATGTGTCGGAATTAGCATAACGTGTACACCGTTGTACAATCCAACTTCTTCATTATAAGCATCCTTTTTGCTTTTGCGACATTCTTTTGGTTTATAACATGTCTCACAAAATTTTCTTTTAACCTTTTTAACCCTTTCATCCTTCATTTTTTATTCTTGGATTTCACTCTTCATTTAGAAAAATATATATAAGAAAACTAGGCACAAAAAAAAATTTAATATTAACTCATTACAAAACAAAATAGTTTTCCCTAAGATAATTTGTCAAAATGAAACACAAGCTCTCCCCGCTTAAGGATTATTTGTCCTCATGGAATATCTAAACTAAGAATAGAAGAGTCATGAGCTTACACTTTTAGGGACCTAATGAATGAAACAAAATTCATCATTAAGTACCTTGTAAGTTTAACGAAGCATGACCTAGTAAGAATAGGTTCCTTAGAATCAAGTTTTGCACCAAAGATGATTACTTTTCTCACCTTCATCTCAAAGTGTTAAAGAGCATAATATAATTCACTCAACTCCATTTAAAGAAAATCTTATATACTATAGGCTTGATTTTTAACTAATTTCCGTTATTCATTTTAATTGGATGCAAGAATGAAAATATCATTTTATAGATTGTAGTGTGGTCATGGGTAAAACTGTTAGGTTGGATAAAAGAAAGAAAGAAAACACACAAAGGCTTTAAAATAATTTATAAAGAAAAATAATTTAAGTTAAAACTTATAAAGACATTTATTTAGACACCGACTTTTACTATACTATTCTATTATATTTTATTAATAGTATTTGTTGAATAATATAATATGATAGCTTATCTTGTTTAACTATTTATCCTCTTCTTATAGTTAAATTCTTATCCTTAAGGGTCATCACTAAGAAAACATTAAATACTAAGATAGGAAAACTTTTTTCAATTACTTTATTACTAATATTTTCTACCTTTTTTAAAATTGATAAAAAATAATTACTTAAAAATATAATTTTAATATTTTTTATAAAAATATTAATGAAAGACATTTTAAGAAAAACATATTTTTACAAAAAATTTTATAAGAAAATATTTTTACTCATTTATAAAAACTTAAATTTTTATATATTTTTTAACTATATTTTATCACCAAAAATAAATTTTAATTATAAAAAATAACAAAATATTATTTAATATCACAATTTTAATATTGGTGTACACAAAAGTATTCTATATTTTCAAAAATTTAAATAAAAATAATTCATAAAAAACTATGTTAGTTAGAAATTTTTCATTTAAAACATAATTTACATTTTATTTTATTATTATTTTTATTTATCTCAAACAATAAATAAAATGACATAATATTATTTGTTTTACTATTTCATTATACATTAAACCTAAGATATAATAAGAATTTATACTTCACTTCTCTTATCACATCATATATTTATCTTCTTTTTTATTCTATTATTATTTATCTTATCATGTTCATCAAAGAAGTCCTTCTAGTGTAACTATCTTATCACTTAACTATTTTTTATGATAAATTTTAATCAATACCATCAACCCCGATCGCCTATACTCAGCATTACGTAAACAATTTAACATCAATGGCACTTATTTAAGAATTTTGAATAATTTCACTAAATTACCTTTATTTTCAAGAGTTTCATCAATAATTTTCATTTTTAACAGCTTTTCCAATTTTACATAAGCAAAGCTAATAAAAAACAGATGTTATCAAAATGTGTTACTTGTTTCTAAATTCTTTAAAAAATTTCTATTCAACAAATAAAATTAATATATTATAAGCTTTATATATCTTTCATATTTTTTTATTGAAATATTATTTTATAAAAGGTAATGATATTTTATTATTTGAAAACCATGTACACATTCAATTTCCTGGACAAATATAGCTAGTTTTACTCATTCTAAATTTCATAATTTATTTACTCAAACACTAACAATTCTAAATTAATTTTAAATGTTTTGCTTATTTACAAAACAACTCATACTCCTAGGTTCATTTACTTCTTTCATCTTATATTTTAGAGTAATTTTTTAATTATATTATTTCTCTTATATTTAAAATATTTTATTTGGTTCCATTTATGTTATAGAAAATAATTTCTAACTAGATGGTGACGCTTTTGGAAACACTTGGCAAGTGAACCAAGTTTAGTTGTAGTAAATTGATATTGTCCTCAGGGATTTGGTGATAATATTAATTTTCTTTCTTGTTTATATACAGAAATGGAAAGCAAGCTGAAATAATGGTTTGCGTGAAAATAAGTAAAAGCAAATAGAGTAAAATTTTAGTAGAAAACCTAATGCAAGAAAGAGATTTGATTCAAATGCACTTGCTAACACTTTATCTTTAATGAGTAAATATGATTTTAACTATCTTACTTCCATATTCATTGAGTAACTTAACTAGATACCTCAAAAGTAAGTCCTAAAGTAGTTAATCGTAAAATATGATTCTTCTATGATTAAGAATAACACCTTGCATTAAGAACAATAACTTGAACATAAGTGGCTAACAAACTCTAGTTTATTCCAAGTACAAGAGTTTGTCAGGTGTGATGATTCAGTTCAGATTAAGAAAATGCTTCCCAACAAATTTCCAAACCCTAGTTCATAAAACGGGTGATCAAGCCGAAATAAGCATTAAGATTAGAATTACACAAGTAAGGTAACTAAATATCATATAAACTTAAGAAGAAATAGAGTTAGCAGTTACATCGAATCCAATCCAAGAGAAACTAGCCACTCATGGTGAGGGCCATAGCAAGATATAAAATAAAATTACAAGAAGAAGAAGAGATGAAGAAGGCTCCTTGTTCCCAAGCAATCCCTTCCCCACATTTTTTTGTGCTCTATTTTCTCTTGGATATCTCTGTCTCTTTCGATCTCTGTTCATTTATATCTCCCCAAAATTCCCTTTTATGCATGTCTTCAAAATAAGAGAAATTCAAGATTTTTATTTTCGTCACTATAATTATGGATTCACGGCTGTAGTTATGCAGATTTAGATTGCCCTAATTACTTTGTCTTCTCACAGCTGCAGCTACATATTCATAGCCATGGTGTAACTCTCTAGAATTCTTGTTTTATTGTAGAATTTCGTGGCTACAGTTGGGGCAATATTTTGGGTGAAAAAAAAAAGGTTTGGATCAAAGAAGAATAAGTGCAATGGGGCAACTTTTTGTGGAATTAAAATAATTTTCCTTATGAAAGATGACAAAACCTTCTTTTTAAGAGTACAAATGGAAACAAGTTTGAAAATAAAAAATGTGATCATACTTATAAATTAGACCCCACTTAGACATCAAAAGATTGAATACATTATGCTACAAGGATTTCCTGATTAGACTTTACTTCTCCCAGATATGATAGTTAGGATCTCTTTCAAAAGAAAAATAAAGATGCCAAAAAAAAAAAGGATGGAAAAAAAAGAAGAAAGATTCGATTATTAGATTTGAAAAATACCAAAAGGGAAAAAGAAAAAAGGTTTCATGAAATAAAAACAAAAAGTTAGCAAAAAGGATCTTAAATGCAAATTAAAAGAAAAAAAGGATGTCCGCTAGGTATGAAAACTCAAAAGAGCAACCTAGGCAAAGTCAGCGCAAAAGAAAAAAGAGAGACTTGACTGCTAGATTTACCAAAAAGAAAAAAGAAACAGAAAAGTAAAAAAAAAAAGTTTCATGAAATAAAAAAAAAATTACCAAAAGGGATCATAAACGAAAAGCATGATAAAAGCTTAAATTGGATCAATAGATGTATTGAAATCCTTAATCTGGGACAATTGGCATGATATAATTAAACAGGGGCAATCGATAAGCTGTCAAACCCTAAATTGGGATAAATAATGTTCCAAGCTTTTCAAAATGGGGTAATTAATAATTTTCAGATGAAAATGATGAAATGACATGAATGTAAACTGAGGCAAAAGAGAGCCAATTGAAGTGCTTGACTTCAAACTGGGATAATTAACAAGGCTTCAAGCTTGGTTAACCTACTTCTAAGCTTGTTAATGAGTGGTCAATGTTACTGACATATGCTACTAACAGTGTTCATAAAAAAAAAAAAAAAATACTACTCCAATATCATTGTAATCATTCATGTTACATTTTGATTCCATTCACTTTAAATTATATGCATTTCATTCTCATCCACCATACATTACCTTATTTGCAATGTGTTTCATCTCTCTCTTAAATAAATTATTGATTTTCTTTGTTTTATCATTAATTTATTTTACATTTTGATAAATATATATTAAAGGAAAACATGTGTCCACAAAAAAAAAAAAAAAAAAAGAGAACATTGCAATTATTTTGATTTGTCTTGAGTCATAGAAAGTTCATTGGGTTCTCAATAAATACAAAATAAGCATATCATCATTTTAGCTCACAGAATATTAGCAGAAGCTAATATGAAAGCACGTTGGCCAAGCATCTAGTCACAAGTCAAGCAAAAAAAACCATGAGTCCTTCCTCATATTTGATTCATAAGGAGCGTGACGTTGTTAGGATGATGGGCTTCAAACTATTTGCAAAATGAAAATAACTTGTTTTGGATCATTTTCTAACATCATCTTGATTGCTCATATTTGATTCATAGGGTGTGTGACTTTGTAAAGATGATAGGTTTCAAACTATTTCATAATAAAAATAATTTGTTAATATTCATTTTACATTCTTTACATTTTACATCATCTTGACATCTTGCATCATTGACATTATCATGCATCAATTAATTCAACTAGAATTGTCTTTCATAGTGCTTGGATAATCTTGATCTCTCAGCCATTGATAATTTTATCTTCATTATACTTGTTGCATATGATAAGCATTCATTTCATAAACTCACCCTGTTGTACATCATAAGATTTCTTGTTATTCAAGTCCTTGTGCTCACTTCCTATTAAGAACACTATTTACTCCTGGTTCAAAGATTGTTTTATTGGTTCCATCTCATAACTCTTTTTTTTAACCTTTGAAAGGTTTTTCATCTTGGATAGGTTCCATGTGCCTATCTTATCTTATGAGCTCTGATATCAATTAATCTCAAGATCTTGTACGTGCCTCTTCTTATAGGTTCTTATACGTTCTTTATCTCACATACTTCTATACCCACCCGTTTCATAGGTCTTATGACTATCTTATTTCACAAGCCCATGAGCCTATCACCTCTTGCATACTCTGAAGTCAATTAATTTCAAAGCCCTTCTACATGCTTTATCTTGTAGGTTCCTATGCCTTCTTCATCGTACAAGCTTTTGTACTTACACACTTTATAGGCTTTCATGCTTTCTACTTTCATAAGTCCATACCTTCTCTTATAGGCCCTTTTGCACATACCTAGGACCTACACCTAATTAGGCTTCTGTGCATATGCACTCCTAAGATTGCGCACGTCATAGGTTAGCATGCTTGTTCTAATAGTTTTGGTTCTTAGACCACTTAATAGGTCTCACATCTACTCACCTCATAGGCCCTTATACCTATTATGTCTCATAAGATATCGTGTTTTTTCATAGACTTTCATGCTTGCTACATCTCATAAGCTTTTGCACGTACTTACCTTATAGTTTTATGCTTATTGTATCTCATAAGCCATCATGCTTGCACTTGTTAGGCTCTAGTGTTAAGTCCTCATGCTTATTTTAATCCATAAGTATCTAGACCTTCGCCACCTCACAAACTTCATACTTCTACATAGACCTCATAGGTTCTCATGCTTTCTTAATCTAATAGGTCTCTATGCTCGTGGCATCTAATAGACTCTTACCTACCCACCTTATAGGCTTTCATGTTTGTTACTTTCAAAAATCCATCTCTTGTCTATCGTGCAAGCCTTCGTGCCTACATAGATTCTATGCTTATTACATTTCTTTGGCCTTTATGTTTATGAACGCGTAAGCTTATTGTACCTCATAGGTTAGAACGTTTATTCTTACAGGCTTCACTCACTTACCAACTAATCATTCACGTAATTTCATCTCATCGGTTTGTACGTGTTTTCTTATAGGTCTCTATGCTCATGACCTTTGATAGACTTTTACCTACCTACTTTGTAGGCTTTCATACTTGTTGCTTTCAAAAATCTATCTCTTGCCTATCATGCAAGTCTTCATGCCTACATAGGTTTTATGCTTATGAACTCCTAAGCTCATTATACCTCATAGGTTAGCGTGCTTATTCTTACTTGCTTAACAACGAAGCCCTCACGCAAGTTTATCTCATAAGTCTCTATGTGCGTTTTGTCTCTAAGGACTTAGTGCCTATTGTAATCTTAGGCCTAATGCCTATTTTACCTTGTAGGCTTTTATGTTAGCTTATTTTAAAAGTTGTAGTGTCCATCCATCTTACAAGTACTCATGTTCATACATCCCTGAGGCCTAAGCCAATACATGTGCTTAATCATAAGCTTCATGTATTTTGTGCATCAAAGAATGTTGTGCTTGTTGCAATTCACAAGTCTCATGCTTCACATTTCAGAGGCACTCATACCAAATTTTCTTAAAGGTCCACATTCTCATTCCACCACTTATGCCCTTATATCTCATAAACTTTACTATTATTCTAGTTGGATCTTGCAAGGCTTCTTGTTATCTCACATGCCTATGTTTTATTCTCATCTTATACCCTTGCATGTTTGAATCATCTTATGAACCTCATACATACCTCATTTTGTAGGCCTTGTGCTTATTCATTTCATACGCTCACATGTCTAGTATGCCTCATGGACCTTTTTGTTCCTACACCTTTTCCAAAAGCTCTCATGCCTTTCCTCATACCAAAAGTCAAGACTTTACTTACTTCTTTATTGTTCTACCAAAGCTCGGTAGCTAAATGTATCTTTAATTTTTTCTTAAAGCTTGAAATCTTATTGACCCCTTTACTTCTTATCAATGTTTGAAATCTAAAATCTGACACTTAGACACAAGACCAGGAATAGGACTAGACCTCCTTCCTCTTCCTAACCTATCATCAAATGAAAGACAGAGTAGGTAAAACAAGTCCTTTCCTCTCCCCTCTTTACTTTTCTCAAAGTCCAAAATCTGAATGGAACCTTTTATATTTTCATAATGTCTAGAAACTGACGGGGTTCTCCTTTACAGAACCTAATGGACACCTTTATATTTTTTTAAAGTCCAGAATCTAACTGGCGCGTTCACTTTCATTGAAAGTTCAGAACCTGACTGACACATTTACTTTCATCATAAGTCCAGAATCTGACATCTTTACTTTTCCAGAAGTCCAGAACCTGACTAGCACATTTACATTTTTCAGAGACCAGAACCTGACTGGCACCCTTACGTTTTTCAAAGTCCAGAATCTGATTGGCACCTTTACATATTTCCAAAGTCCAGAATCTGACTGGCACCTTTATCTTTCTCAAAGTCCAGAATATGACTGACACTTTTTACATTTTCATAATGTCTAGAACCTGACTAGTTCTCCTTCACAAAACTTGGCTCGTATACAATGCTTGTGTTACACAGGACCACAGATAAAATTAATTCACTTCTTTACTTATTTCTTACAACAATAATATGAAAATTTTATTATTCATATTATTTAGTAAAAAGTAATTAAAGAGGGGCAACTGTGAATACCCAATTTTATCCGGGTCCCTGTCAAAAATAAATTTCAAAATAAAAAATTAAATATAATAATTTCTCTTTTTAAGAGGTTAAAAAAATAAACAAAAAAACTAATTTAAAATTTAAATTCAAATTTTCAATTTTTAAATATAAAATCATATTTAAAAATGGTCAAAGTAGTTAGTAGATTTTTAAGAAAATGAATAAAAAAGAAAAAAAAAACTGATTACTAGTCATTGAAAAATAAGGGAGCATTTATTAGGATCTAGAGTTTTAGAAAATGCCTATAAATATAAAGCTTAGGTCTTCAGAGAATGGGACTTTTAGAAGGTGAACACATTTTATTTTTATGAGACCTCTTTGAGAGAGAGTTCTAGAGAGAGCTTAGGAAACAAAGAGCAAAAGGAGAAGAGAGGATCAAAGAAAACCATCTGACAGCGTCAAAAATCCTAAAACACATCTTGAGATCGATTACAGAGAACAAAAAGAAGGAGAGATCCAAACATGAGGCAAAAAAGAAAAACTTTCATCAAGTAAGTGTTCTCCATTTTATTCTTTGGTTTGTTTCTCATCCTCCCTTTATCTAATAAAGATTTTTCCTCTTTGTTTATTTTCCATCTTCCCTTTATTTAATAAGAATTCTCTTTCTTTGTTCATTTTCCATCCTCCGTTTATTTAATAAAAATTCTATTTCTTTATTCATTTCTCATCCTCCATATATTATTAAGGATTCTCCCTCTTTGTTTATTTATTTTGTACATTTTTCTCTTCTTCTTCATGATTTAACACTTTTGCAAGTTAAAATAAAATTTTGCACAATTAATTAGAGCGAAATAAATACTTTTAAAGTTAAAATAAAATTTTGTACAATTAATTAGAAGGTAGCCGTTTTAATCAACGGACGTCACAAGGTGTTAATACTTTCCTTACACGTAAATGACTCTCCAGCCCAAATTTGGTTTCGAAGATTTTTTTAATTAAAAGTTTTTCCAATGTTTTCTTTAATAAACTTTGGTAGCGACTCCTTGTCATTGCAGTCCCGACCCCGGTCGCAACACTTAGTGCAAGTTAATATTTTCTTTTATCTCATAAAATGAATCTCATAACAATTTTAAGAAGTAAATATCATATAATATATTAATTTAAAATCTTTTTAATAAAATCATTAACAAGACTTATATTTTTTAATCAATTTATATTATTAATATTATAAATATTCTTTTTATCAATTTGCTCTTAGCTTGACAAAGAAAACTACTTTTTCAAAATTTTAGAGAATAAATTAACAAATGTATATGATTTTAGGGAATAAAATAATGTATTAATCATTATTTGTATGTTTCAAATAATGTAACAATTTTTTCTCTAGGTTTACAATATTCTTGGGTCTTCCTAAATGTTAATGGGTGATTAATATGAAGTTTGCTTCCGTTCATTTGTTTCACAGTTTAACATTGAAAGCAACGTATCTCATTCTTGGACCTAATTATTACTCAAGCTTTTTTGGGTAAACTAGTTGAAAGTTTATAATTAGTATAATTAATAAGTTATTTTTTAAAAGCTATTAGCTTCTTTTATGTGATATATTCCAAATGACTTGACTAACTTATTTTAAATCTATTTTTTTCCTTCAAAATCACATTTGTTTACAAAAAAAAAAAAAAAAGAAGAAGCAAAGTATCTAACTTTCTTTTATTTGTTTTACGTACATTTTAAAACTTGGAAGTAACGTATCTTAACTTCTTTACTCAAAACACAACTTCTCACACACCCTTATTAGTTAATCTCCTCCATTCAACTATCTTTTTGGTTTTCTCATATACACATTTCAAGAGCACAATTGTATCCTATAGCTTTCGATTAGAGCAAAGACTATACAGCATCTAAACTCTTTTACAGGTGAAATTATACAACTCCTTACATTGTTCCCATTATAGCAATTTTTGCACAATTATATATTTTCCCCCCCCAAAATGTTCAGCACAACAATTATATTATATACCTTTATAATTACAAAATTGATGTGAGAAAATTTTCATTTGCATTGCCAACATTACAAAAAATTTCTCACATAATTGCTAATCTATAGCTCTACTCTCTAAATTCTCATTGATATTTTGAAGGATGAGGACTGATATGCTTCTTTGGCCATTTTTGTGAGAAAACCTCACATAAAACCTTATTCTCATGCTTTTGAACTTTCCTCTAATTGTAGTTTTTTCTCCATTTTTGTTTTGGTAGAAAATCATAGACAAACATTTGCTATATACTTTTTTATTTTAAAATTAAGATTTCATGCCATTAAGGTTTAACTGAATTGCATACTATTTAACAATTCACTTTTAAATCTTTGTTTCATGCGTAAGAAGGGAAACACTGCATCATGTATAGATGATATTCGAATGAAACAGATGTCTCTCCAAGCCAAGGTTTAACTGAAATTAAAGGTACAAATAGACTATTAATTGATCTTTTAACTCAATGAGCATGTCTAAATTTTGTACACTCATATGTAATTTTGATACTCCTCTGACCTTAATTAATCTTTTGTAAATAATTTTCTTCCATTAAATAGTTCAACTCTGCAAAATAGAAGATATTATATAATATTGACGCGACAGGAGTGTGTATATCATTCTTTGTGATTGGGACAAAGTCCATACAACATCTACAGGTAAAATGTTGTAACTCTATTTTTCCCATTGTTATTTCTCACATTTTTAGGGTGTTTGTACATTGTAATTATGCTATGTGTAACTAATAATTATACAGTTAATTTTTAGCTTTTTATTGAGTAATTACACTCTAAAATTATTCATTTAAAAGCTCCTATTACATATATCATGTTTACAAACTTTAAAATAAATATACAACTATTTAATATCACATAATTAATAATAGCTCGAAATGTATGAAATTAAAAAGTTTTTCATACATTTTTATATTTGTTCAATTTTAACTAACAAAAAGATTGAAAGTAAGATATAATTATAATTCAATAATTAGATGAACAAAAATTACATTGTAAGATATTAGAATAGAAATGACACCAAGAACTAAAATATGAAGGTAAAGGGGCATTAGAATGGAAAGTCTAGACAATTAAAAGAACAAGAATGAGAGAAAGATTAGTAATGGATTACCAAAGATATTTTGAATATTGAAAGGGAAAGAACAAGAAAGAAATCACGAATAATTGAAGCCCAGCAATGTGATACGTTGCAAAGAAGAGATAAACAAAAAGGAGAGAGAAAGAAAGAAACAAAGAAGAGGGAAAAGGGGGGGAGAGAAAGAAAGGGAAGCGGGCAACTTAAGAAATTATAGTGGTGGAAGCCTTGTTCACTGCTGCCAATGTGATACACTCACTAGTTTAAAATATGATTTAAAAGACTTATTTTAAAATTTAATAGACCAATTTACTTAATTCATATAATTCCAAAAATTAATAAAGGAATTTTCTTCAAAAAGTTTAATATCGTGTTTAAAACACACAACAGATCAAATGTAAGAAATTTAGACTTACACTAATATAAGAATATATATGTATAATTTGGTTTCTTATACATATAATTTGGTTTCTTACTACTATTTTAAATTAAACAGAAGAATTGCGCTTCCAAAGAAGAATTCCCTATCCGCTGTTAGAGCACTAAACATTTGCAATTGATTCTCAATCCACTTAGGTGGTGCTAGATCCATCAACAATAAAAACCAAGCTGGGTGAAAGTTAATTGCATAGGTATGAGTTTTTGACTTACGTTCCTCTAGTTGAGATGTGATTCTGAATACAAATAATGATTTTCAAATATGCATCTTACTTAGATTCATTGACATGATTTAAAGTTTATTGAATTTATTAGATAAACAGATTTACAGATTTAAAAATGTTATTTAGCAAATTAAGCCACAGTTAATACTTTTATATATTTATTTAGTTGGATAGGGTAACGTGTCACAGGATTTTAATGTAAAAACTAACTATTAAAAGGAATGACAAAATGATGCAAAAATATGATTAAAATATTTTTTTATAAAGGCTTGAAAATTTTATTTTCTATGTAACTCGCCTTTGAGAGTTAGTTAACCCTATTTCTAAAAAGAATGACAAGATGTGCTACAAGATTAGTTACATCACATGTGTTGTGCAATGGATAAGTATATCAGTTGACTAATAATAAAAGAAAGTATTTAAAACCTCAAATATTATCTCATGAATACTATGTAATAATTATTAAGATTATTCAAACCTTGATTATTTAGACAATAAGAAATTAAAAAAGAACAGTTACTACAACAGAAAAAAATCCAAAATAAATGTAACCAGTTATATATTAATCGTTTTTTAAAATCACCTTTAAAAGTAGTTATATATTAACTACTTTTTAAAATTACTTTTAAAAAAATGTTATATTATTATATTTTATAAGCGACGGCTTAAAAAAATAAAAAAATGGCATAAATAAAAATGTTTTTCAAGAGCCTCGTGTTCTTATTAAGATTTTCATTAAATCCTATACCACAAGTTTATAAGAATCAAATATATATAAAAATAGGCTATTGAAACATGTTAAAATATAAATTTATTATTCCTATTATATGCTTTTTGTAACAATGAGCAAGTAATAAATCAGGTTTCTTACATCACATGAGACTCCTTGTTTAGTATTAAGAGTTATCAATTCCTTTGTTATTGAATTTAATCAGAGGTGTGCATAAGTATGAGTAGAGAGAGAGAGAAAGTTTTTTGTAATTACAAATTTGAATCAATGAAACTGAGGTTCTAGCCTAACCTAAGTGGTAAGTTTGATCTTCTCTTATTCTTTTTATGATTTAAAATTAAGATTTTCTTTTGATACCCTAAATTTTGTTTATCATATAAATTAGTTAGTTAAGAATAGTGTAACATCCATCTTTTAATATATAAATAATTTGCATTTATAACTTATATTGTTAAAATATGATTATGGAAAATTTGATAAAAACTTATATATTTGGAATAAATGGTACAATATGAAAATACGAATTAATAAACTTTATGAATTTACAATATTTCTCCTTAGAAGATTTTCACTGTCAATAAATAAAATACATAAGTGATTTTATTACATTGAATCAAATTTAGCTGAGTAGTTTCTTTCCCACAATCCTTGCCGAGTATGACCCTAAAACAGATCAATTATCTATGTTTCTTCTCTTTCATTACCTGAAAATAATCAGTAAGGATGAGTACTTCCCACCCCCCTAAGTTCCTTTTAATATAAATTAATTATCAATAATTAGGGTTATAACTTAATATCCTATTCTAATTCATTATTAACAGGGTATAGTCTATATTTACATTCATCACATCCAAATACATACAATCATCCATCAAGGCACATACCACAATTCACTCATCATATATGCATTTTTATATTGACCTGTATGTTATTATACATGTGTCATATCATTTCAATTCATATGTCACAATACATATGTTCTAGTGACACCCGTCGATGTACTAGAACACACGTATCATAACAACATAAATCGATATGCTATGATATATATATATATATATATATAATAATCATATATATTCTATATCATATCCCATCTATAGCACTTTTTATCATAATTGCCCCTGGGATCCCTTGAGGACTTCTAGCATAGACAACTGCTAGTTGGCCGCAACATCACGGATACACGTGTGCCGCCTCGGCCAATAATTTATTGTCCACTTTTTTCATTGTTAACATTCACCATCCTCATTTCTCCAAGATTTTCAAAATCTTCTCCTTAACTCTATACTCCCAGTGTATCGTTGTACTATCTATACTCATTCTCTTTCTCATTCTCAACATTTCTCATTTCACATTCTTTATATCAATCAACATATTATGATTCATGAGTCACAATTTATATAAATTCATAGATTAAAATATATATGATAACACACCCTTTCAATGTGCTATAATTATATCATAATCACTCTGTTTCAAGTTGCGTGGACTCATGCATTATAATCACGCCTCATATTCTTTCTCAATCATATCCCTATTTCTCATTCATACATCACATGCTTTCACTTTCATTCAACACTTCATTCATTTTTATAATTCTACTTATATTGCATACATTTTAGTCATCACTTTATACCTACACTTATTGCATCATACCAGTTCAACATATAAAGTGGTCATACAAAGTCATATCACGCAACCAATACAATACATCATCACAGAGACTACCACACAATGTCACACCATACATGCAATATAATGCGTCGAAGGTCAGACACCTTTGGACTCAACCCAACTCGTATCACTACTAAAAAGTCTGTTTATACAGACGGATTTACAGACGGATTTTTAGAGCATTACAGACGGTTTTTTCTATTACAGACGGATTTATAGACGAACATAAACCGTCTGTAATATCCTCGTCGGTAAAGAATTACAGACGAATTTTCAAATCTGTCTGTAAGTTACAGACGGATTTTGCCGTCTGTGAGTTACAGACGGAAAAATCCGTCTGTGAGTTACAGATGGATTTTTCTGTCTATGAGTTACATACGGAATTTCCCGTCTATATTTTACAGACGGATTTTTCCGTCTATAAGTTACAGACGGATTTTTCTGTCTATAATCCGTCGGTGATATATTTTACTATTATTGATATTTTTTTATTTGTATAGATAGTTATTTCCTGCTGTTCTTGATTATCACAATTTATAAACAAAATAGAAACTATAGATTCGGCATCTAAACATTCTAAAATGATTTATAAAATTTAAATGTTATTACAAAGGAAGACAAAAAAGCATCTAAATAAATACATTTAAATATAAAATACAAGTCTTCGTCAGTAATAATCTGTATGGTCATAATCCGAAGGAGCATCATCATCAGTAGAAGAGGAGTCAGTAGAGGAATGATGCATAAAGGTGAAAACCGTTGGTGTTGGAGCTGGTGGAGGAGGAGGAAAAGGTGTAGAGCTGCTTGCTCTCATAAGCTCAAAATAAGCATGCATCTGCTGCATTTGCATATGCTGTTGCGTCATCTGCTGGACCTCCCTTTGCATTCTCGACGCCACCTTCTTCTCTATCTTCTTCTTCCATGCACTTTCTTTACTCTTCTACATCTCCTCATTTTGCTTCTGTAGTTCTTCATTGAGGGCATGGACCTGAGTGCGGACCATGTCCTCCACATCCTCAGGTGCAAGAGAAGGGGCATCTCCAGTGACAGATGCAGGGGACATGGAGTCTGCAAAGCGGCCCCCATGCCATAAATGCGACCTTTATAAAGGCCACCCACTGTCTGTGACCACATAGCATCCTCATCTGCTGACTCTGGATTCTGAGAAGATGCTTCCTCAAGCCTTTGAATATAGTCATCCTACAGTTCAGATAATTAGATATTAGTTTGGAGAACTATTTAATAAGTCGTTAATAATAACATATATTATCAATAACTATGACTTACATATGTGGCCTGAGATCGTGTATCAACCCATAGGTTTTTGTCCTGCCTGCAAGTGTGTGTCTCCTTAAACAACTCTCCAGTAGTAGGTGGCCTCTTCAACGACTTCTCCTGCAATTAGAAATAAATCACAATCTTAAATATGAAATTATAGATAGAGTAAACTGAATTTTAAAATCACATACCAGGTTCGCCTTAGTGCCAGCCAAAGTCGTAGATCCACCAGTATGCAGTGACCCCCCTTTATTAGATGCCCTATTTGTCTTGTTCTTTACAAAGAGATTTTTAAACTCATCTGTACCCCAATACTCCTGCAAGGCATGAAGAAAGTTGGGTGCTATCCAATCAGCAGTAGAAGGGTCCTGGTGAGCCTCAGTGTACATCTATCTTAGTCGCTTTGCAGTGCGACTCTTCCAGGCCTTGAAAATTATCTTTTCGTCCTGGGGGGAATGGAGAAGTTGCTCTACAGAAACACAATTTTATTAGAAGAGGTACAAACAGTCATATGTAATTACACTTAGTTAAAATTAATACACTATTATTACCTTCCAATCTTTGAACCATTCCATCTTTGTATCATTTGGCACCTTTGCAAAACTTTTGTAAGGCGCATCAAACATCTTCTTAATCATATCTGTGACCTGATGGAGACCTTTCTGTGGTGGTATCCAACTAATAACACAATCAAGTAAAACATAACTACTAACATTCACATAAAATACGCAATATTAGGCATATTTGATTGAATTACTTACCAAGTGGACCCATCCCATCTCAAAGTTTCTAACGATCTCGATGATGTCTGGGTCTGTGATGACTGCTGCCCGCTTACAGATGGGGCAGAGTGTGAAACTCGCTGTACTGCAGGGGGAGGAGCAATATACCAAGGATTGGGCACCATGATAAATTGCTCCTGTCCCCTAACCTGGGAGGTCTGCATTATTGCTGGTGTGGACGTCGAAGTCGGAGCGGTAGGTGAAGAAGTGTTGCCACGATCAGTTTGCTGAGTAATACCCTTCTTACCTTTACCTTTACCTGCCATATCTGAATCAAACCATATATATGTTTAAAGACAAATACTATAATTTGTTTAAAATATGAATAATAATGGTGATAACTCAAATTAAATAATCATGGCAACATAGTAAATTGACAAACCTACTTACTTTACCTCATTTACTCTTATAGTTCAAGACTACCTTCATCATCATTCGATGAAAGTTCATCCATAATTCCTTCATCCTCGTCTTCTATGATGTCATCCATTTCATTATATCTCATAACTTGGGTAGGAGGGTCAATTATTTCAATTTCATTCAAAGGAGAAGATAAAATTGGAGGGACAACAGTGTCTATTACTACACGTGAAGGAATTGAGTCATCAATTTGATATGCATCTTCATCATCTACTTCATCACTTTCAATTCGACCCTTTGGTTTAGTTTTAATTACAATCCTCCAACTTTTATTACATTTTCCAGGGTAAGATAAGAAATATACTTGTCTTGCATTTTGTGCAATGATGAAGGGGTCAAAGCCTCTATATCTTTTGGTATGGTTAATCTCAATTATATTGTAATGGTTATGTTTACGTGTACCTGTTGGGCATGTTGGATCAAACCATTCACACTTGAATAAGACAATCCTTTTTATGGTTTCACCAGCATATTCAAGCTCAACAATTTCATGAAGTTTTCTATACCAATCACAGTCACCATCACTTGAATTTCCTCTTACCCTAACTCCACTATTATCTGTTTTTCTCCCTTGACATGATTCAATAGTTTGAAATTTATACCAATTAAAAAAGTAAATTGGCCAACAATTTAGGAAAATGTCATGACTTACATAACTTTTGAACCATGATGGAAATTGATTAAGGAATTTGTGACCATATAATTGTTCAAAATATCTGTAAACATTGCAACATTATTAACTAGATTTGAATGACCATGATCAGAAAAAATCATTAAAGCAATCATAAGTCACTTACGTTCTGAATGGTTGAACTTCATCACAATTTAATAAGATGTGCAAGTGGGCGGCCTCTGATTCATCACCTAAGATCTATCGTTCTTCGCATTTTCTAGATACACGACCTGGTTGGTTGAATATAGATAGACTTGGCTCATTACTACTTTCTTCCCCATCATCATTTTGACCAACTCGAGTTCTCCTAGATTGAACATGAGGTTCAAAATAGTATGTGCAAAAATTTGATGTCTCCTTTGATATATATGCCTGGCATATGAATCCTTCCACTTGAGCTCTATTTTTCACAGTCCTTTTGAACCCTCCAATTTCTCGTTCAAACGGATACATGCACCTGTATTGTATTGGTCCACATACACGTGCTGCATACGCTAAGTGTATAGGCAAGTGCTCCATGGAGTCAAAGAAACCAGGGGAAAGTATTCTCTCTAATTTGCACAAAATGACAGGAATATTTTTCTCCATAACTAATAGATCTTCAACCCTTAGAGTAGGTGAACACAGGTCCCTAAAGTACTCACTTAACTCAGTCAATGGCTTCCAAACATGGTCTGGTAGTTCCCTAAATGCAGCAGGTAGAAGACAATCCATGAATATGTGGCAATCATGACTTTTCATCCCAAAAAATCTTCCTTGTTCAACATTCACACAACGACCGAGGTTTGAAGGGTAACTGTCAGGCATTTTTAACTCCTTCACCCACTTACACATATCTTGTCTTTGTGGTAAAGTCAGAGTGTAACTTGCCTTTGACTTTGACCATCGACCATCTACAAGTTGTTGTAACCTCAATTCATAACGCCTACAATATTCTTCTAAATCTTGCCTTGTCTTGACATTATCTTTAGTTCGATCAGTGTCCATTACAGTATTCATGATATTGTCAAATACATTTTTTTCCACATGCATCACATCTAAACAATGACGAACTAAGTTATTCTTCCAATATGGGAGCTCCCAGAATATACTTTGTTTGGTCCAATTATATGTCATCCCATGTTATTTTTGGCAAGTGTTTAACTCTATCCCATACTTGATGACCATTTAAACGGGCGGGAGGGTCCTCATTCTCAACAGTTGCTTTCTTAAATTTGTACGCTTGACGCCTATAAGGATGTTCCATATCTAAAAATCTCCTATGGCAATCAAACCATGAATTTTTTCCTCCATGTTTTAAAGTAAATGCCTTTGTATCCTCCATACAAATTGGACATACTAATTTCTCTTGAGTCATCCATCCAGACAATATTTCATAAGCAGGAAAATCATTTATCGTTCACATCAGTGCTGCCTTCATGATAAAATTTTGCTTCCTTGATACGTCGTAAGTTACTACACCCTCACACCATAACTCTTTCAACTCATCAATCAAAGGTTGAAGGTATATATCAATTTTAGCCTTTGGATTTTCTGGACTAGAAATTATTACAGTCAAGAATAAATATGGATTTTTCATGCTCATTTCAGGAGGAAGATTAAAAGGTGTAACCACAATAGGCCAACAAGAATATGGTTTATTAAATTGATTGTTTGGAGCGAACCCATCAGCACATAACCCTAACCTTACATTTCTAGGATCGGATGCAAACTCAGGATACACTTGATCAAAAAGTTGCCAAGCTGACTATGAGATGGATGAGTCATTATCCCATCACTCCTTTTATTTTCAGCATGCCATGTCATGTAAGGAGCTGAACTCATAGACGCATACAACCTTTTTAGCCTAGGAATCAAAGGCAAATAATGCATTCTACTTTGCGGTACATCTTTATGTTTACCACTTCTACCACCTCTTCTTGGTTTAAACCTAGGCTCTCCACAGAATTTGCAATTGGTCAAAACAGCATCATCTTTGTAATACAGCATGCAGCCTTTCAAACAACAATCAATTTTGACTTCTTTTAATCCAAGTTTGGAAACTAATTTTTTGGCTTGGTAAAAGTCCTTTGGGATGGAGTCAGGTTCGGGACTAAGCTCACTAATTAATGTAGCCTATTGATTAAATGAACTCTAACTTTGATTGCCTTCTGACTTTATGCTTAACATTCTTATTGCTAAAAATAACTCTGAATGCACACACCCATCCCATAAAGGCTTATTTGCTGCTTCTAAAACATTATAAAACTTTGCAGCCTCTCCATTAGGTTCTTCTTCAGCTTCAAAATCATGAAAAATTCCAAATTGAGGACCAACAGCATCATAAACCATTTCTTGATAACGACTATTACTTTCTTCCCAACTTACATTACCTACATGACCACCTGATTGTAATATATTTGAATTACCTACTTGATTTTCTAAATTAACTTCTTCCCCATGCTCAGTCCATATTCAATAATCATGTTTAAATCCAAACTTATACAAATCATATCTAATTGAATCAATATCCAAAAACTTTCTACACTTGCACTTAGAACATGGACACCTAACGATCTGATTGGTGATGAATTGCTGCGAATTACAACAGACGCGTATAAATTCCTCTACACCCTCAAAGAATTCAGGTTTTATTCCCCCTCCACTTGGGTGCAACCTATCATACATCCACTGACGATTTCTGAGAAACATCTTCCTCAACAACTATATAAACCTAATACAAATATACAATATGGTATCAACCTTCTAAAATACATTACAAAAAATATTAATATAAGTTTAACTAAGCATGACCTAGTAAGAATAGGTTCCTTAGAATCAAGTTTTGCACCAAAGATGATTACTCTTCTCACCTTCATCTCAAAGTGTTAAAGAGCATAATATAATTCACTCAACTCCATTTAAAGAAAATCCTATATACTATAGGCTTGATTTTTAACTAAATTTCCGTTATTCATTTTAATTGAATGCAAGAATGAAAAGATCGTTTTATAGACTGTAGTGTGGTCATGGGTAAAAATGTTAGGTTGGATAAAAGAAAGAAAGAAAACACACAAAGGCTTTAAAATAATTTATAAAAAAAATAATTTAAGTTAAAACTTATAAAGACGTTTATTTAGACACCGACTTTTACTATACTATTCTATTATATTTTATTAACAGTATTTGTTGAATAATATAATATGATAACTTATCTTGTTAAACTATTTATCCTCTTCTCATAGTTAAATTCTTATCCTTAAGGGTCATGAGTAAGAAAACGTTAAATACTAAGATAGGAAAACTTTTTTCAATTACTTTATTACTAATATTTTTTACCCTTTTTAAAATTTATAAAAAATAATTACTTAAAAATGTAATTTTACTATTTTTTATAAAAATATTATATGAACACTTTTTAATGAAAAACATTTTAAGAAAAACATCTTTTTACAAAAAATTTTATAAGAAAATATTTTTACTCATTTTATAAAAACTTAAATTTTTATATATTTTTTAACTATATTTTATCACCAAAAATAAATTTTAATTATAAAAAATAACAAAATATTATTTAATATCACAATTTTAATATTGGTGTACACAAAAGTATTCTAAATTTTCAAAAATTTAAATAAAAATAATTCTTAAAAAACTATGTTAATTTTGATAAAAGAGAAAATTTTCATTTAAAATATAATTTACATTTTATTTTATTATTATTTTTATTTATCTCAAACAATAAATAAAATGACATAATATTATTTGTTTTACTATTTCATTATACATTAAACCTAAGATATAATAAGAATTTATACTTCACTTCTCTTATCACATCATATATTTATCTTTTTTTTTATTCTATTATTATTTATATTATCATGTTCATCAAACAAGTCCTTCTAGTGTAAATATCTTATCACTTAACTATTTTTTATGATAAATTTTAATCAATACCATCAACCCCGATCACCTATACTAAGCATTACTTAAACAATTTAACATCAATCGCTCTTATTTAAGAATTTTGAATAATTTCACTAAATTACCTTTATTTTCAAGAGTTTCATCAATAATTTTCATTTTAACAGCTTCTCCAATTTTACATAAGCAAAGCTAATATAAAACAGATTTTATCAAAATGTGTTACTTGTTTCTAAGTTCTTTAAAAAATTTCTATTCAACAAATAAAATTAATATATTATAAACTCTATTTATATATCTTTCATATTTTTTCCTTGAAATATTATTTTATAAAAGGTAATAATATTTTATTATTTGAAAACCATGTACACATTCAATTTCCTGGAAAATTATAGCTAGTTTTACTCATTCTAAATTTCATAATTTATTTACTCAAATACTAAAAATTTTAAATTAATTTAAATGTTTTACTTATTTACAAAATAACTCATACTCCTAGATTCATTTACTTCTTTCATCTTATATTTTAGAGTAATTTTTTAATTATATTGTTTCTCTTATATTTAAAATATTTTATTTGGTTCCATTTATGTTATAGAAAATAATTTCTAACTAGTTGGTGATGTTTTTGGTAACACTTGGCAAGCAAATCAAGTTTAGTTATAGTAAATTGATGTTGTCCTCAAGGATTTGGTGATAATAGTATTTTTTATTTTTTTTGTTTATATACAGAAATGGAAAGCATGGTTGAAATAATAGTTTGCATGAAAATAAGTAAAAGCAAATAGAGTGAAATTTTAGTAGAAAACCTAATGTAAGAAAAAGATTTGATTCTAATCCACTTTCTAACACTTTATCTTCAATGAGTAAATATGATTTCAACTATCTTACTTCCACATTCATTAAGTAACTTAACTAGATCCCTCAAAATTAAGTCCTAAGGTAGTTAATCTTAAAATATGATTCCTTTATGATTAAGAATAATACCTTACATTAAGAACAATAACTTGAACATAAGTGGCTAAAAACTCCAGTCTAGCTATTCCAAGTACAAGAGTTTGTCAGGAGTGATTATTCAATTCAGATTAAGAAAATGTTTTCCAAGAAAATTCTAAACCCTAGTTCATAAAATGGGTAATCAAGCCGAAATTAAGATTAGAATCACACGAGTAAGGTAACTAAACATCATATAAACTCAAGAAAAAATAGAGTTAGTAGTTATATCGAATCCAATCCAAGAGAAACTAGCCACTCATGGTGAGGGCCATAGCAAGATATAAAATAAAATTACAAGAAGAAAAAGAGATGAAGAAGGCTCCTTGTTCTCAAGCAATCCCTTCCCTACATTTTTTTTGTGCTTCGTTTTCTCTTGGATGTCTCTGTCTCTCTTGATCTCTGTTCATTTCTCTAAGTCTCTCCTCAAAATTCCTTTTTATGTTTGTCTTCAAAATAAGAGAAATTCAAGATTTTTAATTCCGCCGCTGTAGTTATGAATTCGGCTGTAGCTGTGCAGATCTAGATTGCCCTAATTACTTTGCCTTCTCATGCTACAACTATAGATTCATAGTCATGACTATAACTCTCTAGAATTCTTGTTTTGTTGTAGAATTTTGTGACTCCTGTACTTCAGACTTTATCAAATTCTACACAAAAAGAGAGATATTTTAAATCAAAACACTACAACTCTTGTAATTTCTTGAATTAGATTAATTTACCTACTTAGAGTATTAATATGCCCAAAATTATTTACATTTTAACCAAAAAAAGTATCAAATTAATAATAAAACATGAATTTCTAGCACTTAACAATCGTCTATATAATTTGTTTTAAGTTTTAAATCATATTAAATGGTACATTAGATTCTATTATAAAAACAAAATAATAAATAATAAAGATAGAATTTTATTTATATTAAAAGAATTTAAAATACTACATGTTAGAAATCTTAAATTTATTTGAGTTTCACTTTTTATAAAGATATCTCTTGAGTAAAATAAATAATTTTTTTGCTAATTTTCAAGTATTGTTGCTTACTTGTTCTTGCATTTTAACCATTAATAGATTCAATTAGTTTATATTGCAACTCTTACAACTGAAATTCCTAAGCATTCAATAAAAATATTCACATAATTACTATTTAAAAATAATAAACTTTACAATATATATATATATATATGGACCCCCTTAAAAGATTAATTTTATGATTCATGAAATTGGGTAAGAGAACTTTTCTAATGTTAATAAAATTTCTTGGTGGCTTGAAATAGGAGTGATGTGGCAAAGCTTAAGATGAAATAGGATCTTGTTGTTGTTGTTTTTTGTTTACAGTTTTATTTAAAATCCTTAAGTTTATAAAACAACTAAAAATAAAACATATTTACCTTCTAAAAATATTATATATATTTTATTATATTTTAGTATTCTTTATTTAATATTCTTTGTTAGCAGCTTAAAAATATTTTATTATAGTTCTTTTATTTTACTCCTTACACTACCTTATAAAAGAATAGAAAAAGTAAGTTAAGAATAATAAATTTAAGTCATATTTCTATGTTAATTCGATTTCATTGATTGAAAATATAAAGCCAACATGCTTCTCATTAATCTCATTTAGGGTATGTTTGGGAGAGGGTTTTTGGAGGGGAAGACTTATTTTTATATTTTAAATAAATAAATTTAAAATTAATAATTTTTTAAAATAAAAATATAAATTAATATAATAACAAAATTTAATGTATTAATAATATATTTATCATCTTAAATAATATATAACTTTTTTAATATAAAATTAAAAAATAAGTCCTTCCTCTCTTCTCTTCTAAAAATCTTCTCCCAAACAAACCTTAGAGGTTTTATTGTGTCATTAAGTTACAACTTTCGAAGAATTTTTTATATTCAATGCTTATGTAATAAATTTAAATTCTCATTTTGCAGGTTGCCTTTAACTTATTCAAGATGACAGATTTCATAATATCCATTGCATCCAAACTTGCTGAATATTTGATAGGTCCAACATTGCGTGAAGGACAATACTTGTTTTGCATTGGAAAATTCTCAAGAAATCTTCAGATTGAAAAGGAGGAGCTTAAATCAACAAAAGGGAAGGTGGAGAAACGAATTGAGGAAGCTAGAAAGAAAGTAGAAGAAGCTGAGGAGGCTGTTGAAACATGGATGAATGATGTGAATAAAATCATAATAGAGGTGGAGAATTTGCAACAAGAGCTAAATGCAAACAATGGCTGCTTTCGAGGGTGGTGTCCTACTTGGAAGCGATACTGTTTGTGCAAACAATTGCCAGAGAAAATAGAGAGAATGAAATTGCTGAATAAAGAAAGTACATCATTCAATCCCTTTTCACACCCTCTCCCACTTTCAAAATTTGAAGTTTCTTCTTCTGGAAATTTTATGCTCTTCAAGTCTACAAAGGAGGCTGAGCATAAACTTTTAGAAGCTCTCACGGATGACAATAACTATGTCATTGGGTTGTATGGGATGGGAGGATCAGGAAAAACATCCTTATCAAAAGAAGTGGGCAAAAAAGTAAAGAAAGAAGGGATTTTTGATCATGTCATATTTACCACAATTTCCCAAAATCCACAAATCAATAATATTCAAAATGAAATCAAAGATTTCTTGGGATTTAAACTTGAGGAAACAAGTATTTCTGGAAGGGCAAAGCAATTATCAATGAGAATTAAAAGTGGAGAACGAATTTTGATAATTTTGGATGATGTGTGGAAGAAGCTTGATTTTGAAGAAATTGGGATTCCCGCTGAGGGTGACCACAGAAAAGGTTGCAAAGTCCTTATGACCACACGTCGCCTACGAGTATGTGATTTGATGGGTTGTGAGGTGAAAATTCCCCTAAATCTCTTATCAGAAGAGGAATCTCAGGATTTGTTCAAAATGCATTCTGGCATAAATGGTGCATTGAATGAAGTGGCATTGGAAATAGTTAAGGAATGCAAAGGGCTTCCAATTGCAATTGTATCTGTGGGAGCTGCTTTGAAGGATAAGTCTGACAGTCGGTGGATATCAGCATTGAATGATCTAAAGCATTCAAAACCAGTTGATGTGGATGAAGGTGATAGAAATGCTTTCACTTGTCTTAAATTAAGTATGACTATTTGAGAAGTGAAGCAGCCAAGTCAATCTTGCGAATGTGTAGTATGTTTCCAGAAGATCATGAGATTGAAGTTGAAGATCTGTTTAGATATGGAATAGGATTGGGAATACGTGAGGAAGTTGACTCTTTTGAAATAATAAGGTGCAAAGTGAATGTGGCAATTGAAAATCTCGTAGAATCATCTTTGCTAACTTATTCTAAAGAAGAAAAGAAACATGTAAAAATGCATGATTTGGTTCGTGATGCAATCTTATGGATAACACGCAATGAGAAAAAAACCATCGAGCTATATCCAGGACAAATGCTACATGAATTATTAGAGGATGAAGACGTTAAGGATTCATATGTTTTATCCTTATGGGGATTGGTGGAAGATTCAGTTCTTCATGAATTGAATGTTCCAAAACTTGAGGTTCTTTTGTTGAGCTTTTCTGAGTGGACTTGGAAGTATACATTGAATCTTTCAAATTTATCATTTGAAGGTGTGAAAAAACTCAAGGTCATGGCAATAAATGGGCGTATTTATCCGAGTTCAATATTATCACTGCCCCATTCAACTCAATGGTTGACTAATCTTCAAACTCTGCGATTGAGGTTTTTGAAATTGGAAGACATCTCTTTTGTTGTAAGCCTGAGGAGCCTTGAGATTTTGGACTTACAGTTTAGTCAATTGAAGGAACTACCTAATGATATTGGCAAATTGAAAAAATTAAAATTATTAGATATGACATGGTGTACAATTCTTGAGCAATGTTATGATGAAGTGATTCAAAGATGTTCACATCTAGAAGAATTATGTATCTATGGTCATTGGCTAAGCTTAAAGTCATATGAAACCCTGGAGAAGAATGATAAATTATTGAAATTGCAAAGCTATGTTATAAGTGTTGGGGGATTGAATCATTTTTACTATGGTATACACAATTTTCCTAACAGAGTTTTCTACATGGAAAAGTTCAATACTTTAAATCCAGGAAAAGTTACCAAGGCTCTTTTACAAAGAATAAATATAGTTCATTTACTTGAACTTCAAGGAGATTGTAAAAGCTTCATCCCTGAAGTGGTTCAAGCTGTAGGAGGCATGAATGAATTGACTGGGCTCCGTCTTGACAATTGTGACAAGATAGAATGCGTCATCAATAAAATTTCTCCACATGAATTTGGCTTCATCCAAAAATTAGAAAAGCTAGAATTATCTTCTTGTATTGATTTGAAGAGCATATTTTCAAGGAAAAGCAATTTATGCAATCTCAAATGCTTAAACATAGAATCATGTCCTAAGTTGGCATCATTGTTTCCAATGTCCGTTGCCCAAAATCTTTTGAAGCTTGAAGAAATGAAGTTGTCAGGGTGTGACATATTGGAACATATGATAAGAGAAGAAGAAAGTGGAATTAATATGGTTCAAGCAATACTTCCAATCCCTGAGAATTCCTACCTTGGTGAAATTGAAGAAGTTCAACCTCGCAATTCTCAAATCCAAATCCAGAATCTCTTTCCTCTTTTAAGAAAACTCAAGCTAGAGGAACTGCCATGTTTTCTAAAAATATGCGAGAAGAACTGTTACCCACATTCGCCATCTATAGAGAAACAACAACTTGTAAGTTATACTTCCAAAATAATATCTTGTTCGTTCCCAAACAGAGGATAGCCATTTTGTTAGTTACAAAAAATGGTGTTATATGCTCCATGATGTTGATTGTAGTTCTTGTGACAATAGTAAAAAGAGGACTATTTGATGTAACAAAACTATGATAATCCACACAAAAATAACATTGTACGATTTCAAAAATTGGAAACTACTAATTAATTATTTAATCTAAATCGAGGTTTTGATTTTTTTTAAAATTTTTTTTTGTTCTCTTTTATTTAGAAACCAAGGACAAGTGGGGCGAATGAGAAGCTGATGAGTGGTGATGTCTCGACTCTACAAATATCTGTATTGGGCTTCCAACATCTTCAAAGTTTAACAGTGGTTAAATGTGAAAAAGTGAAACATCTATTCTCAATGGATGTCATTCATATAAGACTACCTCGCTTGACTTCGCTAATCATAAGTAAATGTGAAGAATTAGAGGAAATTATTTTGAATAATGGGGAAACTCAAAATATATACAATGTTGAAGGATGCTTTCCAAATCTTCGAGAGTTAGAGGTCAGAAAATGCAATAAGCTCAAGAGACTTTTCTCTTTAACCATTGTTGGAATGCTTCCACAACTACAACGTTTGGAAATAGCAGATGCTACTCAATTAGAGGAGGTCTTTACTCATAAAGCTAAAAACAACAAAGAAAAATTGGTATTCCCAAACCTGTGGCGAATAATACTTGAAAACTTGCCTGTTCTCGTTGATTTTTGTCAAGGGATGAAGTTACATGCGGTGAAGCTTCATCGCATTGAAATCGAAGCATGCCCCAAATTTGCTCCAATTTCAGAATATTTACAAATGGTACCGATGAATCTTTAATTTTTAGAACCTACATAATGCTTATTATTAAACAAATTAAGATTATAAAAAGCTATTAATGTATGATTTGTGGTAACTTCTTTTAATATTTGAATTGCAGGGCGTAGAGGGATATGATGAGGCCATGTTTACTCAAACCTCCAATTTTCAGAAGAAATCATTTATCTCAAGTTTAGTAGTATTGTCTTTAACAAATCTAAGCAATCTACTATTTCTATGGAAGGGGCCGTCTTTAATCAATTTCCACAGGCTTCAAGACCTAACAGTGAGTAAATGCAATAAATTGAAGAGTGTCTTTTCCGCCAATGTCATTAGAAGCTTTCCACAATTGGAAACACTGTGTTTACGATTGTGAGGAGTTGGAGGAAATAATTTCAAATGAAGAGGAGAAAGAAAGGCAACACATATGCTTCCCAAAATTGAGAAATCTTTCAATTACGGGATGCAACAAGTTGAAATGTGTCTTCCCTGTGTCCATGATGAGAGATATGCCAAAATTAAGGAGCATGTGGATAAGCAACTGCTCTGAAGTAGAGCACGTTTATGGAAGTGTAGACAAAGCCAATGATTCACAATTCACAGAGCTGATGCTTCCAAATCTACTAGACCTTCACCTCCAAGAATTGCCCAACCTCGTTGACCTTTGTTCAAGCTTTCAGTCTCAGTATCACTTCAAGGATTTGTCTTCTTTTTTCCGTAACTTTGTTGAGCAGGTATTCATTATACCCTCAAACCTTAAAGATTGTATTTTTATCAATGTTTATCAATATTCCAAGCATGCACAGAGCACAGTGACTCGTATTCAAAATACTTTTTAATTGATGTTTCATTAGTTAAAAATCATTATTTTTAAATATAAATTATAATAATTATTTGATCAATGGTTTTGAAATATTATGCATATATTTTAAATATTTTTACTATCCGATATACTTAAGAAATTTTCTAAATAAAATTATGTAAGCTGTATATTTTATTTTCAGTGCTTACCAGTTACCATGTTTATTTATTATTTATTCTTTCAATTTTGAGTATTAATTTTAATAACTTACCTCTTTATTTATTATTTCAGCAACACCAAAAGATGAGCAATACGAGTCACAAGAATAATGATTAGTTTATTTTTAAAGATCGTCATGGCATTTCAGGTGAAGAAAAATATAAAATTGTGAAAATATTTATACAGATAGATAAAATAAAAGGAAAAAGAATTAAAGTGAAGGTTGAATAATAATAATAATAATTTTTAATGCCAATATTTCTTACATTTATATATAAATTATTAATTTTATTAATATTAATTTATCTAATTTTTAATGCCAAAAATTTTTATATCTAAAAATTACAATGCATAAATTTGAAATTTAATTCATAATATCACATTATAAATTGATTTACATTATTTATTTTCAGAATATTGTAAATATTTTATCCATGTATATTTCACAATAAAATAGAATATTTATTTTTGAGTAAGAACATATTTTTAGTATATTTTATTTTAAATTATTTGAAAATACAATATTTTTATATTTCTAAATTTTAATGAATTTACAAAAGTGATTAATTTTGATACACTGTCCGTCCATATAAGAACTTTTATACCGTCAATCAATCAGAATAATATAATTTTATAATTGGATGACAATGTAAAAAATCATTACACTATCTGTCACGACCCCTTTTTATAAGGGACCGAGAACATTGTTTCTACACCACATACTTATTTAAAATAGGTAAATAGCAGAGAATATAAGTATAAAAAAATTCACTTCTCATTCAAAGTAAAAATGAAGTTCCTTACAACAAATATCCAACATATCAACATAATATTACATTTAGTTTATAATATTCAAAATACCAAAAAAAAATTATAATACGTGATTCCCTCGACATGAGGTCTCATACATAAAGAAAAAGGACTTTGATGCATTATTACTCAACTCCAACTTCTAACTTTTCTTCACTGGCCCCTCAGCCTGTGAAGTAGATGTAACACCTGCTACATCTGCTCACGTACCACCGTACGATCATCGCAGTACACACACACACAACGACATAGAAAGAAATGCAAGGGTGAGCTTACCAAACATAAAATAAAATTATATATATATAGAGCAAAATATTTTTCACAAAGAATAACCCCATGCATTTCCAGCCCATCTAATGCACAGCATGAAAACGGCTTCCAACCGGTTTCACACCTAATTAATCCAGAAGGAACCGAGCGGTCCGGAGCGACCCATTCCGTATCTGGATCCGACAAGACAAAGACAAAGAAACAAGATGAACTTACCGTTACATGTCTACCCACCTAAACATGTAACTCGGCTCTATAATGATGCAAAACATATATCTCAAAGCATGATGCACGCCACCAAAATTATTTTAACAGCTCAACTACGGCAAGTTTATAATAGATCAGCCAAAATCTCAAGATTTTAAACTAATTAACAACGATTCTGACTTAGAAAATAGCTTTTATTCAATAGATCTAACAAAATCATATCAAAATATCTTGAAATAGCACATTAAACCGTTCAAAACATAGTTCATAGGTTAAAGTAAACTCCCCTTACCTCAAAAAGATGATTCACACTAGATCTACCGAATATTACTTGATTATAACAAAATTCACCGAAGATTCAGCTTTAGAACGGAGTTTCTCCTAAGAACACCATGAATTTCTATAAGAAAGAGAAGGAGAAGAGAAACGAACGGTAAATCTAGCTTCAAACTTAAAGAAACTTACTTCCAATCCTTCAGAATAGATGTAGAATCTCAGATCTGGCGAGAAATCTAAGTTTAGGGAGGTTTAGTATGAGAGAAATGGTGGTTTACGGCCTTAGAACCTTTGAGAACCTTGGATAGAGGTGAAGAAATGAAATTTCGTGTGAAACCCCCTTTTTATAGAAAATTTTTGAAATTTACTGTTCACGATGGAATTTACTATTTATTGCCAGAAACACTGTTCACCGCCTTACTGTTCAAGCCGGAAAATACTGTTCAGGGCACTATTTACTCCGGAAAACACTGTACACGCGTACTGTACACGCACTGTACGCGTATGTGACGTCACCGATGACGTCAGCAGTCACTGTACATACGCGGTTGGTACTGTTTATACACGGTTTGTACGCGGTTTGCACTGTTCATACGCGGTTTGCACTGTTCATACCCGGTTTGCACTGTTCACACGGTACTGTTCACTTTTTTTTTTTTTTAAAATAATTTCAACTCCATCTAAATATATTCCAATACCAAATAATCCTTCAATTAACATTGAACAAGTATAAAATATTATATATTACTCAATAATAAATTAGAAGCCTGACAATTCTCCCCCCGAAAATAAATTTTCGTCCTCGAAAATTTCATTCCCCAGAGAAAAGATGAGGATACAACTCTCTCATTCTTTCTTCTAACTCCCATGTGGCATCACCAGTTATTTGGTCCCAAACAATCTTTACTAACCGAATAGACTTACCTCTAAGTTTCTTAACTCTAGTTTCCTCGATACGAGCAGCTGGGACCTCCACAGATAAGTCATCTCGTAACTCCACAACATCAGGCTCAATTACATGAGACAAATTTGGAACATATTTCTTTAGCTGCGACACATGGAAAACATTATGTATTCCAGACAACTGAGGTGGTAACGCTAATTCATAGGCTACTGGTCCTCGACGATGTAATATCTGATACGGTCCTATGAACTTAGGTGTTAACTTCTTGGCTCTTAAGGCTCGCCCCACACCTGTAGTGCGTGATACTCTTAAGAATACATGATCACCAACCTCAAATTCTAGGGATCTTCTGCGTCGGTCAGCATAAGATTTCTGTCGACTTTGGGTAGCTCTTAGCTTTTCTCTAATAAGTTCAACTTTCTCCTTAGTTTCTTGCAGCATTTCAGGTCCAACCATCAAATGTAGTCCATCTTGGAACCAACAGATAGGGGTTCTACACCTTCTACCATACAGAGCTTCAAATGGTGCCATATCTATACTCGAATGATAGCTATTATTATAAGTGAATTCTACCAAAGGAAGCATATCCTCCCAATTACTCCTCTGCTCTACAATGCAAGTCCGCAATAAGTCTTCTAAGGTCTGAATAGTACGCTCGTATTGACCATCTGTTTGCGGATGGTATGCGTAACTCAACCTCAACTGTGTGCCCATAGATTCTTGGAAACTCTGCCAAAACTGGGAAGTGAATCGAGGATCCCTATCAGAGATAATACTAGAAGGTACTCCATGCAACCTGAAAATCTCTCTAATGTACAATTCTGCTAATTTCTCTAAGCTAAAGGTCATGTTAATTGGCAAGAAATGTGCACTCTTGGTTAGCCTATCAACTATGACCCACACTGCATCATGATTCCTAACTGTTCTAGGTAGATGGGACACAAAGTCCATAGTCACATGGTCCCACTTCCACTCTGGAATTTCCATCGTTTGTAACTCTCCTGGAGGGCTTTGGTGCTCCGCTTTTGCCTTTTGACAAGTCAAGCAGGCTTTAACAAACTCAGCTATCTCTCGCTTCATGCCTGGCCACCAAAACATCTGCTTTAAATCTTGATACATCTTGGTAACACCAGGATGAATGTTGAGACTACCCTTATGTCCTTCTTCTAGAATTGCTCTCTTTAATTCAGTATCTCTAGGGACACAAACTCGACCTTGACATCTGAGAATATCATCAACACCTTTACTGAAACCCTTTGTCTTATCTGTCCCTAAGAGAAATACAATCCGACATAACATTGGATCCCACAATTGTTTATCTTTAATTTCCTGTAAGAAATTATTAGTCACCACAATTCGGTTACAACTAATCTTTTCGGGTGATAAGTCCACATGTATGTTCAGGTCTCGGAATTGTTCTACCAAAAGGGTTTCACTGACTCTTAGGGAGAATGCCTGAACCACATTCCTACTTAATGCATCGGCCACCACGTTAGCTTTTCCTGGATGGTATTGGAGCTGAAAATCATAATCCTTAAAGAATTCCACCCAACGTCTCTGCCTCATATTTAACTCTCGCTGATCAAATAAATACTTCAGACTCTTATGATCACTATATACATCAAACTGAGCTCCGTAAAGATAGTGTCGCCACACCTTCGAGCAAAGACTACGCAGCCTAACTCAAGGTCATGAATCGGGTAATTTCGCTCATGAGTTCGCAATTGACGAGATGCATAAGCTACCACTCTTTTATCTTGCATCAACACACATCCCAATCCCTGATGAGAAGCATCACAGTACACCTCAAACGGTCGACTAGTATCAGGGAGAATCAACACCGGCGAAGAAGTTAGTCTCTGTTTTAACTCATTAAAGCTTTGCTCACATTCCTCGATCCACACAAAGGGTTGATCACGGCGAGTTAACCGTGTTAATGGTGCAGCTATCTTCGCGAATCCCTCTATAAATCTCCGGTAGTAACCTGCTAGGCCCACAAAACTACGAATCTCTGAGGCTGTCTTCGGTCTTTCCCACTGCAACACCGCTTCAACTTTGAAAGGATCAACTGCAATTCCTTTAGCTGAAATAACATGACCAAGGAACTTCACTCCCTCTAGCCAAAACTCACACTTAGACAGTTTAGCATACAACTGTTTTCCCTTAAAACATTAAGTACAGTTCTCAAATGCTCTTCATGTTCCTCTGACGAACTAGAATAAATTAAAATATCATCAATAAAGACTACCACAAATCGATCCAGGAAAGGTCTAAAGATCCGATTCATGTAGTCCATAAACACAGCTGGAGCATTTGTAACTCCAAAAGGCATCACTATATACTCATAATGACCATATCTAGTGCGAAAAGCAGTCTTAGGAATATCTTCATCCTTCACTCGGATCTGATGGTACATTGACTTCAAATCAATCTTAGAGAATACCTTAGCACCTCTCAGCTGGTCCATCAAATCATCGATTCGCGGCAATGGGTACTTGTTCTTAATTGTCAACTTATTCAACTTGCGATAATCCACACATAATCTAGAACTTCCGTCCTTCTTTTTCACCAAGAGAACTGGGGCTCCCCAAGGCGATACACTTGGTCTAATCATCTGTTTACGCATTAGATCCTCGATCTGCTCCTTAAGCTCAATTAACTCTTTTGGCGCCATTCTATACGGTACTACGGACAACGGCTCGGCCCAGGAATCAAATCTATAGCAAACTCTACCTCTCTACGTGGAGGTATTCCAGGAATATCCTCTAGGAAAATCTCAGGGAATTCTCGTACTACTGGTATTGACTGAAGGCTTTGCTCCACTTCTGCATTCATAACTCCCAACACAACAAAACAAGATACTCCCTCACCTAAAGATGTTTCTACTTGGCGAGTAGAAATCAATTCTACACGATCTTGCTGCTCAGGAAAGATTAAACACCTCCGGCCACAATCAATTAGCACACGATTGGCAGTTAGCCAATCCATACCCAGGATTACATCTAACCCTGACATCGGGATACAAATAAGATTTACTTTGTATCTTCATCCCTCAATTGCTATAGGACACCTAACACAAACCGTCGAAGTCTTAATTGAACTTAAAGTAGGTGTCGATACTACTAAGTCACATCCTAGATCGCCCACCGGTAATCCTAAGTTTCTCACACAATTGTACCTTCTTAGCGCCCTTACCTCCATTACCATAACTGCTAGCAGCTCTACTAGATGGAGCCTTCCCAACTCCACCAACATCCTCCGCATTAAGACTCTCTATAATGGTGGCTTGATCCACCAAGTCAGCAAACTCCGTGATCCTGAGTGGGATCAAAATCCTCTTTATGTCAGTTCTCAGCCCTTCTGAAAACCTCTGACATCTCCACTCCTCTGAAGTCGGGTGAGAATAAAATTTGTAGAGCCGCTCAAACTGTATTGCATACTCATAGACTGATGAGTTTTCCTTGCACCAAGTTTAGAAACTCTCGTTCTTTGGCAGCACGAGCATGAGAAGGGAAAAACTTTCCCAGAAAACTACTTCTAAATACAGCCCAAGTAATGACTTCACCTCGGGCCTCTAGCATAGTACGAGCTCCGTGCCACCACATCTCTGCATCCCCTATCAGCATATACGTAGCATATATCACCTTTCTCTCCTCGGCGCAACCCATGGTTAGGAAGATCTTCTCAATCTCCCGATCCGAGTTCAAGAAAGATCCGGTCCATCCACTCCCGTGAATTGAGGAGGATCATTCTTTACGAACTCGACATCCCATGGTATTCGGGAAGAGATGCACTGAGGCGATGGCTGCCGCTGCCTGTCTTTGCAGCGGCTTGATTTGCGACTTGCTGTCTGTTGAATCATATCTAAACTCGCTAACAATGGTCGCCATGGCCTCCATGGCATGAGCCATTTGGTTCACATCAGCAGGAGGAGGATTTGCAGCAGACCTTCTTGGTCTAGCCATCCTAATATATAGACTAGCTTAAAATTACTAACGTTTAACACATTCGGCAATACCACCACATAGCTATATTCACAGATTCAGCTCGGTGATATATTCATATTTAGTATATCATAAAAATTTAATCAATTTAATACTCGGTATAACAACATATCAACATTCACATAGCATAGCAAACACACTCATTTCATGCAATCATTTACAAATTAGCTTAACAGTCTCTTATTCACACAGTACGACTCACCTATAGCTCACCCAAGTATCATATACCAAGTTTCCTACATCAATCATGTCTGAGAATCGAGGTGATCAAGCTCGTTCCCTCACAACTTGATGAATAGAAATTATGATATATGATTCACAGCTAAAACTCACATGTTTAATATGCACAACTAACGCCTAACAACCTCACCCTGTAGGTTTACCTAGACCATGCTCTGATACCACTAAAATGTCACGACCCCTTTTTATAAGGGACCGAGAACATTGTTTCTACACCACATTCTTATTTAAAATAGGTAAATAGCAGAGAATATAAGTATAAAAAAATTCACTTCTCATTCAAAGTAAAAATGAAGTTCCTTACAACAAATATCCAACATATCAACATAATATTACATTTAGTTTATAATATTCAAAATACCAAAAAAAAATTATAATACGTGATTCCCTCGACATGAGGTCTCATACATAAAGAAAAAGGACTTTGATGCATTATTACTCAACTCCAACTTCTAACTTTTCTTCACTGGCCCCTCAGCCTGTGAAGTAGATGTAACACCTGCTACATCTGCTCACGTACCACCGTACGATCATCGCGCACACACGCACACAACGACATAGAAAGAAATGCAAGGGTGAGCTTACCAAACATAAAATAAAATTATATATATATAGAGCAAAATATTTTTCACAAAGAATAACCCCATGCATTTCCAGCCCATCTAATGCACAAGATGAAAACGGCTTCCAACTGGTTTCACACGACCTAATTAATCCAGAAGGAACCGAGCGGTCAGGAGCGACCCATTCCGGTATTTGGATCCGTACAAAGACAAAGACAAAGCTCAGCATGAACTTACCGTTACATGTCTACCCACCTAAACATGTAACTCGGCTCTATAATGATGCAAAACATATATCTCAGCATGATGCACGCCACCAAAATTATTTTAACAGCTCAACTACGTCAAGTTTATAATAGATCAGCCAAAATCTCAGCATTTTAAACTAATTAACAACAGTTACAGCTTAGAAAATAGCTTTTATTCAATAGATCTAACAAAATCATATCAAAATATCTTGAAATAGCACATTAAACCGTTCAAAACATAGTTCATAGGTTAAAGTAAACTCCCCTTACCTCAAAAAGATGATTCACACTAGATCTACCGAATATTACTTGATTATAACAAAATTCACCGAAGATTCAGCTTTAGAACGGAGTTTCTCCTAAGAACACCATGAATTTCTATAAGAAAGAGAAGGAGAAGAGAAACGAACGGTAAATCTAGCTTCAAACTTAAAGAAACTTACTTCCAATCCTTCAGAATAGATGTAGAATCTCAGATCTGGCGAGAAATCTAAGTTTAGGGAGGTTTAGTATGAGAGAAAAAGTGGTTTACGGCCTTAGAACCTTTGAGAACCTTGGATAGAGGTGAAGAAATGAAATTTCGTGTGAAACCCCCTTTTTATAGAAAATTTTTGAAATTTACTGTTCACGACGGAATTTACTATTCATTGCCGGAAACACTGTTCACCGCCTTACTGTTCAAGCCGGAAAATACTGTTCAGGGCACTATTTACGCCGGAAAACACTGTACACGCGTACTGTACACGCACTGTACGCGTATGTGACGTCACCGATGACGTCAGCAGTCACTGTACATATGCGGTTGGTACTGTTCATACACGGTTTGTACGCGGTTTGCACTGTTCACACGCGGTTTGCACTGTTCATACGCGGTTTGCACTGTTCACACGGTACTGTTCACTTTTTTTTTTTTTTTAAATAATTTCAACTCTATCTAAATATATTCCAATACCAAATAATCCTTCAATTAACATTGAACAAGTATAAAATATTATATATTACTCAATAATAAATTAGAAGCGTGACACTATCAATGTATTTTAACTAAAAATAATAATTATTTTTATGTGGTTTTCAACTTGAGGCCTAACAACACACTTATTCTTTAATTCAGCCATACGTAAGGAGAGATGTGCTTCTTCACAACTTTCAATAACTATTAATTTTAGTTCAGTACTGATTTCAGGTATTAAACTTTACATTTAATTATTGTTTTAGTCTCTTTAATTTAGATTATGTAAATTTTTAAATTTTTCTAAGGTTATTTAAGTTTTTTTTATTTTTAAATTTAGTAATTTATTTTTTGTTATTTTTTTCTATCAAATTAGTCATTATAAATTGAATGCATTAAATTATATCATAGTCAAAACCTACAGATAAAGATATCAAATTTTATAAAAAAATAAATAAGAATATAAAAAAAAATTCCTCAAAATCATGTTCTTCACATTTTTTTATCAACATTTTATTAAATTTCTTATATTTAACTATTAAAATTATTTCATGTCTCTTAGATCGACTACAAATCTCAAAAATTTGTATTAAAAAAATTATCAATGATTAAATTTGCATAATTAACTTAAATTTTTTAAAAAACCAAAATTATTGATATTTTAAGTTGAAAGAATGAAATTACAATTAAACCTAAATTTTATATTAACATTAATTCTTATCCTTTCATTTCACTTCCAACTATAGTTAAAGATATATTTTTTCAGAAAAAAGAGATACCCTCTGCCTAATAAAGTTTCATCTTTAGTTGTATTTTTTACATTAGTCACTCCTCAATCCTCACATTTAACTCTCTGCCTATAGTAAAAAATCTTATTTTAAGTTTATTTTTACGCTAAGAATAAAAATATTAACAATTTTTGTTAGTACTTTTAGTAATAGACTTATCAAATGATTGACCTGATATTTTATTTTAATTATTTCAATATGAATAATATATATTTTTATAATATTTGCGTCTTGAGCTTTTTACATTCTAAAGCGAGTTTATGTTAGAATTAAATAGAAGGTTCCATTAATAATCAATTACCCAATTTTATATAATTGGTTCAAATAACATAGATCATAGATCTATTATGTTTTTGTCCCATGATGTGTGGCCTGTGTGTTGTATATCGATGATTTATGCTTATAAAATGTTTTGGACAAAATATTTCTCTAAACATTGTGATTAATTGTAGTAAATATCAGCTTTAGTATATCATTATTAATTAATAATTATTGATGAAGAGCCTCATATATAACCAGTTATAGGTGTAAAACTTCATATTAATTATGAATTAATAGTTATGTTTAATATAAGTAATAATAATATTCTAACTTGGTTAACGTGGCAAGCTGTTTCGTCAAAACGGCTGACAAAAATATTAATTTTTAAAAAAAAAAAAACAAATTTTGTCACCTAAAATGTGAAATAATCAGACACGTGTAAGCATCAGGAAAGTTTGATAATATTTATGACGAAATTAATAAACAGTTTTGTCAAGAAAAGTGAAAAACTTGTAGATTGTGACATGTATCACGATCTTAATGAGTTTCGTCATGAAAAGTGAAAAACTCTTAAATGACAACACGTGTCACGATCTTAATGAATTTCACCATAAAAATTGCACAACTTACAGAAAGCTGATAAGTGTCACGATTTTAACACATTACGCAAATTAAATATAAATTATTTTAATTTATTATAAAATTATAATCACATCATAATTAAATAAAATTAACTAACACTATACCTGAAAATATTTTTTTATTTACATACTATTTTTAATTACATCTTAATTTAAAAAATTAAAATTATTAACATAATTAAACATAATATTTTTTATCAGTAAATATTAATTATAAATATATTAAAATTAAAAAAAATAAATTAGTAACATAATAACAAAAAATGTTTTTATATTTACATACAAATTACTAATGTAATGTAATGACAAAACATAATTTACTTTTATTAATTTTAATGATATAATCAAATAAAATCTAATTTAAATTTACATACAAATAATGACCACATTTAAAATTAAAATAAAATTACTAACATAATACTATAAAATATTTTTTATTTACATATAAATTTAAATTATATCTTAATTAGAAAAATAAAATTATTAATATAATTAAACATAATAGTTTTTATTAGTAGATATTAACTATAATTATATTAAAATTAAAAAAATAAATTACTAACATAATATCAGAAAATATTTCTTACATTTATATACAAATTACTAATGTAATCACAATATATAATTTATTTTCATTAATTTTAATAATATATTCAAATTAAATCTAATTTAAATTTACATATAAATAATGACCACATTTAAAATTAAAATAAAATTATTAACATAATACTATAAAATATTTTTTATTTACATATAAATTTAAATTATATCTCAATTAGAAAAATAAAATTTAATATAATTAAGTATAATAGTTTTTATTAGTAGATATTAATTATAATTATATTAAAATTAAAAAAATAAATTACTAACATAATACCAGAAAATATTTCTTACATTTATATACAAATTACTAATGTAATCACAATACATAATTTACTTTCATTAATTTTATTAACATATTCAAACTAAATCTAATTTAAATTTACATAAAAATCAGATCATATTTAAAAGAAAAATAAAATAAATAATATAATATTATAAAATATTTTTTATTTATATACAATTTTAAATTATACCTTAATTAAAAAATAAAATTACTAACATAGTTAAGCATAACAAAATTTATATACAAATTACTAACATAATCTATTTTTATTAATTTTAATAATATAATCAAACAAAATTTAATTTATTTTTATATACAAGACCACATTTAAAATAACAATTAAATTACTAAAATAATAATAATTTCTATGTAAATATTAAAAATATTTTCTTGTATGTTAGTAATATATTTTTTTAATTTTAATATAATTGTAATAAATATCTACTGATAAAAATTATTATGCATAATTATGTTAATAATTTTAATTTTTTAAATTAAGATGTAATTGAAAATAGTATGTAAATAAAAAAAATATTTTCAGGTATAATAGTTAATTTTATTTAATTATGATGTGATTATAATTTTATAATAAATTAAAATAATTTATATTTAATTTGAGCAATGGGTTAAAATTGTGACACTTGTCAGCTTTCTGTAAGTTGTGTAATTTTTATAGCAAAATTCACTAAAATCGTGATACGTGTCACCATCTAAGAGTTTTTCACTTTTTATGGTGAAATTACTTATTAATTTTGCCATAAATATTGCGAAACTTTTTAAATGCTTACACGTGTCATTATTTCGCACTTTAGGTGGCAAAATTTATTTTTTTTTTTAAAAAAAATAATATTTTTGCCAGTTATTTTGGCAAAACAGCATGCCACGACAACCAAATCATCCCCGATAGGAAAATAGTTTTAAAAAATCTATAATTTAAGAAATTATTTTTAAATTTACAATATTTAAATAAAAAAGCCAAATTTATCTTACATTCCACGTTTCCGAAACGGATCCTATCAAATATTTTACATTTTCTATACATGTATGTGTATACGTCTCTATTTTATTCCGGAAAATGAAGCTTGTATTGAACCAAATTCATATCTACCCAACTCTAATTCTAGGCTTCTTCGGCAGACTACAGTGCAGAAGGGGTTGCTACCATTGTTGCTTATATTTGGTTCTTATGTTATTTTTATTATACATAATACTTAATTATGACTTCACGTACTTAAAATGCTCATGTATTACATTTTTTAGTTGATTTATAATCATTCTTCTTTCTATTAATCCCATAAATTTGGCTTTTATAAATTACATATTTATAAGACTAAACAAACAAACAAAAGAAAGAAAAAGAGTTGAATAAGGACATATTGGTAACATATTGAACTAAACCCTAAACATATTGATATAATCATCAAATAGTAAATTGTTTTACAAACTTGTTTAACTTTACTTAATTATAATTTAGTCCTTAATTGTTTCATCAATTTTTAAATACCTAAAAAAACATTCTTCACATGAAACATTTAAAGTGTTATTATATCTAATATTAATAAGTTTGTAATTAAGTCTTCTTTTATAACTCATATATTAGTATTTGACTTTTATTTTATTTAGATTTTATACTGATTTATTTTGTATATTATTTAGTTTAGTATAAAAAGGCCACAATTGAGTTTAAGACATGTTTTAGGCCCAAATTGATTGCAAAATAAAGCTTCGCAACAGTTAGTAAGCACAAACCATATCATCAAGCACAAAGATGCTTCAAACACATGTACGACTGTGCATATTGACTAGCAAGCTCATGTATCAAGTTTGAGCATAACCATGTTCATCTGTGGAAAGTCCAATTATAAAGAGCTTTTAGAGTTTTCAAACTCTATAAAAGTGAGACCTCAGGCATTCAATTGGACATCTTGTCTCTCTTGCATGGGATCTTTGATATACTCTTGTCAAGACTCAAAGTTTCAAGCGACCGTACTTGAAGACCGAAAATTTATCTCATTCTAGTTTGCTTTTCTTTATGACTTTGTTTATGATTGTTTTAATCTTTTTCTTTAGCATGAGTAACTGAGTCCATAACTATGGCTATGAGAACTATTACTCATGAATTTATGAAATTTTGAAGTTTGAATATGTATTTGGTTTGTGCTCATGATTAGCTTTTATCTTATTGTGCATAATTATAATCCTAATTAATTATATTATTAGATGATCGTACTTTGATTAGTTAATGAATCTATAGGATAAAACAATACAAAGAATTGAGTGGACCAAACCAATCTTTTCTTTCAATTGTTATTAAATTAACAAGTTTATAGGTGCTTTATACTTTCTTAAATTAATATCTTGCATAACCATTGGGATGTTAGTTTAAAGAAAAAAATATTAATATTGTATGACTATTGAATATTAATTGTAAATATATGAATGATTGAAAATTTCAAAGAAATCAAACTTTGAATTAAACAAAAAAAAATAATATAAAGAATTGAATGAAAATACGCATATACCCTAAATTGATCCAGATAACTCCTAAATATTGATTACCTCTTAGTTTCATTAAATGATTAATGTTACCATCACCTTTTTAAATGACAAACTAAGATTTACCATGGAGTGGTGCCTTTAAGATTCACAATATCAAATAAACAATTATAATTAATAAATAACATCAATATGATAAAATCAAATTGAGTTTTAAAAGAGGTATACCCGTGATCGTCCAAAATTTAGCATAGGGTGTGCTTCTAACTGAGCAAGCCTTAGATATAGAATAAAATTATGTAAGCATGTATTGTGGTAGCTTAAATAGTGTTTGTCCAAGAGCATGACCAGCTTGCCAATCAGAGAGGAAGGACTACGCCTGGGCATGCCCTTCAACATAGGCATGCTAGATTAAATGGTCTCTAGCTGGGCTATGTTGATCTTTAGCACGACTGTGTCTATTAGAAAGAAAGGATTGACCATACAAGCTGTGCTAACTTATAGCGTGACCATGACAAAAAAAAATATATTGAAAATAGAATATAATAATGATAAAAAATAAATATAAAAATTTTTGGAAGGAAACCTTCTGAATTGAGCATGCTTGTGATTAATGGTAAGCATGAGGCAGGTTCAAGTGACATTTTCACTTTTCAAAAGAGTGAGGGAATAATTTTCCGTTCATTATTTCTCATTATTTCTCCCCTTCCTTATTTTCTACACTATATATATATATATATATATATATATATATATTTATCATCATTCCTTAAGGTTATTATTATTCTTCATCCTTTCTCACTTTCATGAATGAGTTGCACATTTTGACCATCATTTACATTGACTTTTGCTTTGGCTTTTTGGTTTATATTTTTGAATCCTAGGAAAATTTTAGTTGCTAGAAAAACTCAATCTAGGTGGTTTATACTAAAGAAGAGAGTCTTATGAATGAACATGCCCTTACTGAATGCACGCACATCTATGCTAGTTAATAAGTTGTATAAGTGTGATGCGACTTATCTACGAATTTCAACTCTAAATATCCTAAAGCAATTTATGTATTAAAAAATGATATATTTTGAGATAGAGAGAAAACATATATAAAGTTTGATATTTTATTTTAAATTTTAAATTTTTATATATTTTTCATAATCATGTATAATAAATTTCATAAAATTTAAACATATATCATCTAAAATTTGATATTTACTTATGTATTAACAATATCATATCATTAAAACAAAATAATGCGATAAAGTATTTATAAATTTTATTTTTATATAAAAATTTATTAAGTTGAATCTATTTGATGTGAACTTTCAAATGAATTAATTAATTTGACATGTCATAAAAATATATTAAATAATATAAATGTTTAAAAGTTAATGAATACTAAATCTTTTATATATATATATATATTAAAGTTGTATCATTTAAAATTTTTAATTTAATTTTAATTTTTATATAATAATAAAATATTTATAATAAATAAAATAGTGATACATTTGTTTTCTTTTTCTTTTTATGCTAAAAAAGGGGTTAAGAGTCCAGCTAGAACAACAAACTGAGGGAAGAGCCTAAGCAGCCAAGAGCCACATTGATGCAGAACTAAAAAAGGAGTAAGTCATGAGGAGCTTGATCTAATTTAACAAAAGAAGAAAATGACTCTAGACCAATTTTGGCTAACCTATCCGCACATCGATTAGCTTCCTTGACAATATAGCTTAACCTAACAAATTTCACAAGTTTAATACTATCCCTAATTTTATAAATAATATGATACAAAGGATGGGAGTGGTGTTGAATGGACTGAATACAAGCAATAGCCTCACGGAAGTCTGACTCAATCTACCAAACAGACTAGCTAAAAATTGAAGGAGTTGAATGCCATAAAAAATGCTTCATAATTCAGTTTCCAAGGGAGAGTAGAGAGCCAAAAAGTAATAGAACCCAACCACAAAATTATCCTTCCAATTACGGAGAACTCCACTACAGGCAATAGTCTCCAAGTTACCACACACAGCTGCATCAAAATTAAGTTTTAGCTGACTTTTACGATGAAAGACCCATCTGATCTTAGGGCAATCCTTAGCCTTATAGAAACTAGAAAACTCAGCTTCACAAAAAATTTTTTAGATTAAAATAGAGGGTTGGACAGAGTTATTATTAAAAATAAAATCATTTTTATCTTTCCAAAGATGCCAAATAATAAAACTAAAAAGTCCCTATCAATTATTAAAATAACTAAGGTAGGGATTAGACAAATTTTTAAAAATTCAATCAGACAAACCTACAAAAAAGAATCAATTGTTTTAATTTTTAAAATTTTTAATTTAATTTTAATTTTTACATAATAATAAATTATTTATAATAAATAAAATAGTGATACATTTGTTTTAATTACTTTTAGGAAAACATTAAAAATGTACTAATTTTAATAGTGATTTTTTTTAATTATCTTTAACGTTTTTGTTTTTAAAAAACTAACATTATTGATAAAAGAAGTTTAGTTCAACGTTATTTGCTCTTTAAAATTTGAACATCAAATGTATGTCAGCGTACTCGAAGATTTCTTTTGTTTCAGTTATGAATTTTTGTTTCAATTCTGAATTTTTTATTTTTTTTAAAACACGTTAAAAGTCTCATTTTGGTTTTTTACCTTTTAGTTTAAACAATAGTTACTTAAATAAAAAAATTTATTTAAAATTACAGGTCGTAAATTTTTAATAATAAATTAACTTAAACAATTACTATTACAGCATAAACAATTACTTATATAAAAACTAAGTTAAACAACTATATACATCATTGTGAGTTGATTTTACCTTAAAGTAATATAAAAATTGACACATTTAATGAATTTTTAAAAATTATATAATTAAAAATAAAAGTTTCTTAAATAAGAAAATTAAAAAAATATATATTATGAACCCATATAAAAATTAATACTATAATTTAAACAATAAGAATATTGTTAATGAATACTTACATGTAAGTTTTGTCGCAGCTGAGTTGAGCCTTGCTGTCTCACACTCTCAAAATTTCCGTTGCTTCTCTTTCTTCTTCTCGACGTTCACGTTAACGTGTGCCATGTGACTCACTCTCAAATCTCACTCTTCTTTTTCTCTCTACGACTCAATGTTAAATTCCCGTGCAAATTGTTACCCAACCATGACGTCCCTCTCCCGGCGGTTTCCCGCCGGCGCCGCCGGCTTGGCCTATGGTGGTCTCCGTCTCAATCGTCCGGCGAGAACCACCGCGATTTGCATGGTCCGATACGGTTTTCGGTCAGAGCGACGGGGAATCGCGCTGCGACTGCCGCCGCCGGGGCAGGAACATGGCGGCGTGTGGGAGAGATCCGGCGTGAAGGAAGAGGCCAAGAAGGCGAGGCCGTGCTCGTGTGCGGTCGGGGAATTGGCAGGGGAGAATGGGCGTAAAAGCGTGAATCGGGCGGCGGAGGTGGCGGTGGCTGCCGGGCTGACGGTGGTGATGGGCGTCGGGAACAGAGTGCTGTATAAGCTTGCATTGGTTCCTCTGAAGAACTACCCTTTCTTCCTTGCTCAACTAGCTACTTTCGGGTAATTCGTTTTGTTCAATCTTTCAGTTTTGCTTTGTTCTCGTTGTAAAGATGAATCCTGAGCTTGAATTTCGTTTCATGTATGTGTTTTTTTGGTACAATTTTGCTTACCTGTTTGAATATTTATGAGAAGATGTTAGATATTTATGTGATAATGCAGATGTTAAATATTTTTATTTATATTAATTGAAGGCTTGATTAAATTTTGGATTTAAAAAAGTTGCATTTACGTTTGATAGCTCATTTTAATTTTTTTTAAATAAGTCTTCAGTCAAATATTTTATTGATATCAAACGGATTCTTTCTATTTTTTTTTTCATTTTTTATTTATTACTTTTCAATATCACATTTGATTCTTTTAGATAAGATTAAATAAAAAAGATATTCGTGATATTTAAAGAGACTAAAAAGAAAACTCAGAATATTTCATCGAATCAAATGAGCAACAAAAATTACAGAACAATTATTTGATAAAGAATTTTTCTTTTATAAAATGCTTGTTTGAAATAAATTAAATATGAGAAATTAAATGAAATGATCTAAATTTAGAGATAAAATACTTTATTAAGCCTTAATTTATTTGGGCAATTATTATTATTAGAAAAGTATTAACCTGAGTTGTTAAGAGTTAAGACTATGGCTAACAAATATTAAAAAGAAAATATTTATTATATAATTTTGTCAACTTTAATCTTTAGACTGAGTTTAAGCTCTTATAAATAGTATATTTTTGTCAAAAACCATGACATTTATTATACATTCATGTTTTGAAGATAATAAATAGTTTCGTTTCTAATCAAAATTTGCCATTAAAATTTTTGCATAATTATTTTTTTATTGATAAAAAAAAGGGGCTTCAGCCTGAAGAATTACAAAGCAAATCCTTTAGGAATAATATTCGAAGACAAGTATTGAAGAAAGGCGAAGACAAAAAAGCTAGAACAATACTAAAAAGATAATAACTTATTTGAGGGTCTGATGACTTATGCGATAATGTTGGAGGGGGATCCCAGGATATTTTCCAATGTTAGCATTGCGTTGAAAGCCAAACTCGCGACTTAACTGATCTCTTACTCTCCAATGAACATTTCTAGAAAAATAAACTGGAGTCTTCTCGTTGGTAACCTTTTGCCTTGAGCTTTGGCAGAATATATCCAAGCATCCTTTGATCACTGCAGCTTGATCTATACGAGCTTCTGCAAATAGAATCAAATCATCTGCAAAAGCTAAATGTGAAACTTTTGGACCATCTTGACTCAAGCTAATAAGTCTCCAGGCTCTTCTCTTAACTGCTACATTGATAAGATCTGTTAACTGCTCCATACATAATACAAATATATATGATGAAATTGGGTTTCCTTGCTGATTACCTCTGCTGGAAGAGAACGAGTCCAATGCTTCACCATTCTAAAGGATCTTCATAGTTGGGGAGGAAATTCACCACCCAATAAACTTAATTTTTGAGGAAATCCAATGCTGTAAGAGTATCCTGCACAAATGGCCACTTAATCCTGTCATAGGCCTTTTCCAAGTCAATTTTAATAGCCGTTAATCCCTTTCTACTTTTTTTAGAGTGCATTGTACGGATTACTTCTTGAGTGATTATGATGTTATCATTACTATGATGGTTTGGCACAAAGCTACAATGCACTGGGCTGACAAGATTCTCTATAAGAGTTCAAAAGGCGACTTGCTATTATCTTTGTGATTGTCTTATATGAGACATTGCACAGAGACAGGCCTTAGCTGCATGGCATTTTAAACAATCCAAGGCTCAGTGAATATCACAAAGTCCATCCCAAAGATCTTGTCAACGAACGTAATGTCACTGACAACTATCATACGCTACTGTTCATGCCCATTTTCTTTCATTGTCAAACGCATATTTCATAGGCATAAATTGAAATGAGGTTAGTGTATCCTCAACATTCCACAAACCATCATCCCATGCACACCAAATAACCCCACCATGTCATTCTGCATCAACAATCACTTTACCTTGCAAGCCAAATCTACCAATCACCTGGTTGGCTTGTTGCCACTTGCAGGAGTTTCCATCAAGATAATGAAAATAGTACTATACATTCAACGAACAGCCTATATAACACCTGCAAACACCTCACCAAGGGTACTGCAACAATTCCAACAGAAAATATTCATTAAGACTTCTGGGATAATTAGTGGGCTACAAAGACCCCATTATCTATCTTCATTAAGGGCACATCCATCTCAGTACCATGGCATGCGCTTTATTTTCTCCTTTGATGAAATGAGTAGTTTTAGCCGATGGTGCTGATGGAATCTCATTTGGAGCCCTGTCATTTGTCATAGCCCCTTACACATTGGGTGATGAAATCTTGGTGTAATGTTCTATGCAGAAATTCCATACTACTTCTTTCTCATACTTTTTGTAAGTACGCTGCATGGTTTTGCATGATTAGGCTTTCATCAATATTGTGGCTCCTCTCTGTAGTAATAACTTTCTTGCACTTCATTTTTATAGTATTGTCCTGCTTTTAATTTCCCTTCATGCTTATTCTTAGGTTCTTTGTGCATTGACACCTTATGACCAACATTTTGCCTGCCACTATGCTTGTAATAATTATCATGTGTGCTTCGTTGAGGATATTTTTCACCACGTGTGTTCTTAATTCTTATTTCATGTCATTTGCTCACCACCATAGCTCCAGTTGGGGCCTGTACTTCTTAATTACCTCTTGCACCTCATTCACAGCTTCCTCCTGTTTGTCTGCTTGAATATCAAAACAAGAGATTAGCTTCCTTTTTCAGTTTGGCTTGTTACCTTCCTATTGCATAAGGCTCCATTTGTATCCTTAACCACATCCTTCCTTCTTTGCCCTTTTTTGGCCAACATCTAGGGTCCAAAAGTAGATTCCCCTCCTGTCTTTTGGCTAGTTACATCCCATGTATTTTGCTTACTATCGAGGATTAGGGTTGCTGGTTGGTCATGACTGACATTAGCCTTAAGCCTTTCAGCATTGTTTGCCTCCATAGCTACCCTTGGTATTGATTGTGCCTCTACAGTTTCTGTCTCCATCATGTCCATCAATTTTCATGGCAATTTTCAATCCCATGGCCATATTCTCCAATTTCTACAATTGAAATAGATGAGATGTAGACATTCATACTGGAGATTTAGAGTTGTACCTCTGACTTGCACTGAAGGCACTAACTGCTCATAAAAGGTCAACCTCCACACAAATATGTTCAAGCGGCCTCATGATTGTACTAATGTCAGTTTATCTACCTTTAACATAGTTCCAACTTTTGATCCAATATGCCATAGAAACTTCTTATTATAAAGTTCACAGTTTAAATTTGGAATGCAAATCCAACATGCCAAACGCTTTACTATATGTTCTTAATCCAATAAGAATGGTTGCCATCATTGCACTGTTAAATAATAATCTGCGATCATCCATGGGCCTTTATATAGAGCATGACAATAGTCCCCTGCCATTGAGAAACGATCCAAGATGTAATCTTGGGGCGTATCAATAATTTTAATTGCACATTTTATTGCCCACTTTTTGTGAAGTCTGCTCTTCAAGAACTGCAGACTAACTTTTTTCCCTAGTAGCTTCACAATCAGCTCATTCCTCCAAGGTCGACTTCACTCTTCTAGTTCTTCATCATTGACATGAATCTCAGGGCAAGGATTGAAGGGTTTGCCACTACTTATTTCTTCCACAGGTTTATCTCAGTATCATCAGTTTTCTAATAGATCATCCCAATTGTCAAAACTGTTAATCTAATTCGTTTCCTCACCAACCATGTGCTACAAGAAATCCTTATAATAGATCATATCTAGTAGTTCTTATGGAATAGAAAGCTCCCCAATCTCCTCACTCATTTTTCTGCAGTATTGTTTCCAATTCCATATGGATTGAACTTTTTTAATACTCTGATAGATTAAGTCCTCCTTCTCCTTTGTGGTAGTTCCTGCAAGCACCTGCACCTCTGTAGAAACCCTAGAAGCCATTTTCCTTTATTATATTAGAGATATAGAAGTGTACTCAATGCTTTGTTTTCTAATAAAAACTTACTATTACAAGATATCACAAGATTCAATGCATTTATAATATTAAATACTACAATTTTCAAAACTTAGTATTTATTGATTTCTTTTGTTTTGGGTACTTGTTAGAAAAACTGTTTTTTGTGTGGGTATTGGTTTATGTATTGTTTCACAATTAACACTTTGGTGGGTTCCACCTGAACCTCTCTGTGTGGGTTCAAGTGTTATCTGATGATGTTTATAGCTCTCTGCTTCTTTCTTTTCTACTTTTGGGTGAATCTCTTAATCTTGAGTGGTAATTTTTAGTTTCCAGTGCTGAATGTTTGCTAGAAAAGGGAGTTTGTTGGTGGAATTTGCTTTCATATTGGGTGTAATTCAGTAATTTCTGTTGTTTGATAAAAGTGTAACAAGCAACAACTTTAGGGAAAATGTTCTTTCTTTGGAATATGGAGAAAGTGTGTTAGTGAAGAAGTAACCAGCACGAGTGTTTGTGAAAACCTGACCTTTTTGAGAATTTATAATTGATGGACACGGTTCTACTGTAGAAAAGTAGCCACAATTTTCTTTTTCTTTTTAAAAAACTGAATGCCTTTGATCAGTTTGATGCCTGTTATAAGATAATATTTATATTCCTTCCACTTATTGATTTAATTTATTTGGCAATAACCTGAAACCAAGCAATCCTTTAAGTTTGAGAAGAAGTTACTCAAATGTTTTAACCCTGATGAGTAGTATAAAATGCGGTCTGTGATCTGCAAGAGTTTCCTCATCTTCCTTTTGGAGGTTGTTATGTTTACAGAGTTAATATAACTAACTCTAGTGATATTTTCTTTCTTTCAGATATGTAGTTGTATACTTTTCTATTTTGTATATCCGGTACCATGCGGGCATTGTCACTGATGAGATGTTATCCATGCCAAAAACTCCATTTTTAGTTGTTGGTCTCTTGGAGGCACTGGGTGCTGCCACAGGAATGGCAGCAGGAGGTAATGCTTGTACTAAAATATTTGTATGTTTCATGTCAAATACTTCTGTCTTCTCCACATAATTAAAGTACTTCTGTGCTACATTTTCTGATTGGTCTATACTTCTCGTGATAGGTCAATTTTCAAAAAAAATTTAAGTATTCTCCTTGTAAATTGATCACTTTATAAAAAATGCTTTGACTTTTTTAATAAATGACCAATTAAAAGGTGGGTCGAAAAAGTATGCTTTGTAAACTATAGAATAGAAGCATGAAAAGAAGAAAAAAAAATGCAGGGATATTGAAATGTTGACAATAACCATTTATGTTAGATTGAACCAACTCATATCGCAACTCCAGTTAGTAGAATATATTAAATAATATGATTTTTAACAATTTTTTTTTTCTCAGAACTGACAGTGTATAGTGTAAAATACATCTCTACTATCAGTAGTCTTGCTTATAAAACAAATGTTTTATGGGGTTTTAGTTATACCAATTTCAGTTTTTCTGGATGAATTAAACATAATTGTTAATATTAGATGGAATAGATTTTGAAGATTCTTATTTTCATTTTTATAAACATTTATATTTTTTCCTTTAACTCTAATTTGTGATGGATCTTTGACTGCCAGTGCTACCTCTTCCATATGTCAAATATTGCCGGAGATAGGAATATGATAATATCTGAGTTGTACAATTTTGGTTAGTTTATAAAAATGTTCATGTTTGAATTTCATTTAATTGTTTGTCTCCCCTCTTTGTTGTATCAGCAATGCTATCTGGAGCATCAATTCCAATTTTGTCTCAGGTAGAAGTCAATAGCAGTCAATTGCTCTCATCCATTTATTGTTAAGTTCTGTTACAGCTGCATTTTCATTGTAGCGCTATAATGAAATAAATTTCAGTTATTCACAGAGATTAGATATGAATGGAAAGGAATTAAGAAGGTGAATGTAAGTAGTATGCCTTTGTAAATTTTACTAGTTCATATGTTTTTAGAGGTTGACCATTCAGTACTTAGCACCCAAAGAAGCAAGACCCATGCCCTTGGATGTGTCCTGCTTGATTGCTGGTTAGGTTGTACAGGTGAAAAACACTTCCCTCAAAAACATGGTGACTGAAGACGACCATTGTGAAAGTTTGTCAAAATTTAAAATTTGGTTTATAGATCTTAAGTTCTAAACCAACTTAGCTTAGTTACTACAGATTTATTAGCTTCTATATGTAACTTGCATAGATTTCATGTAAAGGCAAACTAAAGGTGGATAGTCTACTTAACCTCCTCTTTTGTAGGCTTTTCTTGTGTGGCAAATTCTCCTTTCAATTATTTTTCTTGGGAGGCGATATAAAGTCAACCAACTACTTGGATGCTTTCTTGTGGCTGTTGGTGTAATTATTACTGTAGCAAGGTCAGTCTATGTTAATTTTTGTGGATGCTAGGTTATGTTGACATGAGGGCCTATAGGCGAAAGAACATGGTCTATAATGATATTGACTACGGATCAACAAATAAATCTGAAAGTTCATGAACAATTTGAAACAAGTATTAGTTGCTTTATGGTTTTGTTTGGTCAAATTGATTTAAGTGAGTTTTCATCACTTGTATAGCTGTTTAGCATCCATGTTAATTCACCCTCTCTTTCTGCCCTGCTTTTAACATAAGTTTGAGGATGTCGATTAGTAAAGTAAAAGACTTATTTAATGCTTTCATATTTTATTGACAGATTTCATGCTAAACAGCAAAGTCAAATTTATTGCAAGTGTTAATCTTTAAGTGACTCCACAAGTTCATACTCTTCTATATGGTCTTAAAAGTGAAGTCTGCAAAAAAGTTTTATTGAGTATTATAAATTATAGTGATAGAATTTTGTTCTTTGGCATACAGTAAAACTTTTGAATAAATTTTATTCTTTAGAACATTTATATAACATCTTATAACAAAAGTATATGTTGCAATTTGTAACAAAGCTGTAATCAGTGTCATGCATACAAATGAGATAAAGTTTGTTTGTTATACTTGAGGCAGTCTGATTTTTCTCCTCTGTTTACTTAATGTAGTGGATCTGGTGCGGGCCATTCATTGAAGGAAGCTGGTATATTTTGGAGTCTTTTAATGATAGTTTCATTTTTATTCCAAGCAGCTGATACTGTTCTGAAGGTGGTTTACTATTTTAATGAATGTTGCATTTCCTTGGTCTCAAACTGTTTCTCTATAGTGACTCATGGTCTTTTCTTATTTTGTAGGAAGTAATCTTTTTGAACGCAAGCCGAAAACTGAAGGTGTGTACAGTGATTAATTTTTTCAGTCCTTGTATTGACTAAATTATGACTGTGGAAATGGAAGGTCATAGCATAGGCCATTTGAGACTAATGAAAAGATTTCATTTCTGGTGCACTTGGTGACATGTCTGCTTCAAACTTCAATATAGAAGGAATGATGTTACTAAATTGAAGTAGAGCCTTAACAAAAATGAATGCAAATTATTGGTTTCATTTTTAAAGTTTCACACAAGTCACCTTCTATACTCATGCTTGATAGTTTATATTGTCAAGTTAAATTATAAATTTTTTTATAATTCAAGGTTTTAAATTGAAAACCATGCTATTTTGTATGGCTAAACTAGTTAAATTGGCTAAGTGTTGTAGTTTATACTTTCTGATGATACTGTAATATAATCAGTATTCAATATTATCTGAAACAGGGAGGTTCTTTGGATCTGTTTGTTGTCAATTCCTTCGGATCTGCATTCCAAGTAGGCTGCATTCTGTCATTAAATTTTTCTTCTTTGATTTTACAGTATAATTAAAAATGAATGCTAAATGCATAAATATATATTTAGTGTAGGCACTATTTATATGTCTCCTCATCCCCTTCTTATCAAAATTATGGGGCATCCCCTTTGGTCAACTACCAACCTATCTTAAAGATGGTGCAGCCTGCTTTCTGAATGTTGGGACGCTGTCAAGAGGTAAGCAGCTGTCTTTTCTTTTCCATATTGTCATTTCTTATAGAAGGCGATCACCAAAAATTATTGTTAAGTCATCAAATGTGTTATCTAGCTTAGTATCAAGTTCATCAAAGATCATTTATGACCTAGATCTATCTGCAAGTCACTAGGCAAGATTGATTTACACTTAAAATTTCATGTACATAACATACAATGGCCGGATGAGAGCATATCCTCTATCATGAGCATACCCCAAATAAGAAAAGAAAATCAAACTTTCACTAAGCTAAATGGTCATTTTTTTTCCTTCAAATATTTTAAACCAAACCTAGAGTTGTGTTAGAATACATGCATTTTATGAGAATAAATGGTAGATTTGTGGCAAGAAGCTTTAAAATTACATGGTTTCTGTATAAGACAAAGCACATGGAATGAAGTTCAGCAAGAAGCATGCTGACATTGAATTGGAGTTGAAAAATGGAGATTATGGCATAGAATATCAGAGATGGAGGACTGGTTCCAGTATTATTTGTGATCCAAATATGCTGCTCAAACTTTAAAGGAAACTTTTATGGCATTGCCATAAAATCAACAATGCTTCATGGGACTAAATGTTGGGCAGTAAAATGACAAGAGTAAAGTACTAAATGTTGGGCTGTAAAATGACAAGAGTAAAGTAAAAGCTAAGTGTTGCAGAGATGAAAATGTTGGGCTGGATCAACAGACATACAAGCACAAGATAGGATCAGGAATGGATTTATTGGAGGAAAAGTAGGAGTAGCACACATTGTGGATAGATAGTTGAGTTGCACGTTGAGATGGTTTGGCCATGTTAGAAGACATATAGAAGCCTTAAATAATAAGTGTTTATCAGATGCAGAATAGTCCATTAACAAGAGATAAAAGGAGACCAAGAAAAACTAATTGAAACCATTAAAAAGAACTATATTCAGATAGGCTCCGCAAAGATTTGGTTTTTAATCATCTGGCCTATGTAGCAAAATCCACCTTTCCGGAAAAGACTCTTGTTAGTGTTGGAACATTTAAATAAATGCAATATATCAAATTATTTTTGATTTTGCATTTCCTTGTGTTTCATTTTTTATTTCAAAAGTTCCACTACTTTTCAACGTAATTTATAAAAATCCAGGCAGCTTTGGAATGTTATTTATATGGACTGGTTGTGAAAATACCAATTTGGATTTCAAACATAGAATAAGGAAACATATGACATAAAATGATAGGGACCTGTGCTTTAGGGGGAGCTCTGCTTTAGGTTTCATCATCACTAAAACTTGAATGCAAACAGTGGTAGCTAATTAAAATGTTAATTGTATCCATATAATTTAAGGACATTGTAAACTTTGCTTGGACATGTTGGTTTCAAATCCTAATTTTGTTTGTCTTGTGAAAAAAAAAATGCAAAAAGTAATTTGGCATTAGATTTGGTTTGCAGGATGTGATGGAGCTCCTCTGTTGCCCTTGTTGTTTATCATTGTCAACATGGGCTTCAATATCTCATTGCTTCATCTCCTCAAAATCTCGTCAGCTGTTGTCTCTTGTCTAGCTTCCACATTTTCAGGTATTTGATTTGTTTCTCTCAAAGTATTCATTGATGTTAGAATTACAACATTCTGGATTAGTTGTTGATATGCAGGCATCAAGGAGATCTCTCTCTGTCTTTTTCCTTTTCTTATCTGATGGGAATCGGGGAATTCACTGTTTCATTTTTTTTTCCCGGGTTTTAAATATTAGAGTTGTAGGAGAATATAGCCAAATCACCTTCGTTTGTGGAGGAGGAATGAGGAGCTTCTAATGAACAGCTGCAACAGATTACAATTAGGAAATCATGGGAAAGTTTGCAATTATGGAAATATTTACCAAAGTCGGAAGGAATGGTTGATGAATACAATACTATAGATGTAGTTTTGAAACTCTTCTAGTAGTTACTTTTTCTTCATCCCTGATAGAAAGAATAGATCTATAGTGTGTTTGGTAATGTTTTTCAGCTAGTTGACAACTTTATTTTATTGGTTGAAAAACTCATTTAACAAAAAAATATCCTATTTAGTAAACTAGCTAAAATGGATAGTAACTAAATATAAGTATTCTTCTCATTTTTATCGTTGATATTCTTTTGCAATCCTCTTTTACCCTTTTAATTTAAAACCTAGTATCTCTATATATTATGTTCAATGTCTAAAGTACTGTCACTTTCAAAAATATCTTTTAACATTATAAAAAAATAGTTAACTTTTTCATAGATATTTTATTTAACAAAATCATTAAATCTCATTTCTTTATAATATAAAATCATGAGATATTATTGTCACTAATTTTTTAAAAATAATTTCTTTTAAACTTCTTTTGGATCTTGTTACTTTTTCATCTGACTAAATCATGTCATCGACTCTCCTCATTAGTGCCTCCAATGATCTTCTTTGCACATGTCCCAACAACTTCTATTGATTTCATGTCATTTTTTTTTTTCACAATAGGTGGTATATTTCAATACTCTTGCATATATAATCATTTCTTATCCTGTGTATTCTCGTATGATCACTCATCATTCTGTAGAGTTGATCCCAAGTGCCTAAACTTGGAGTTTTGTGGTATTATTTCATCTTGTTTCTTGCAAAAATTGCAATTCACATATTTTGTTTTATTTTGTTCAAGTGAAAATTCTTAAATTCCAAATTATTCCTTTATAGTTCAAGTTTAGAGTTAATATTTTCTTTTGATTTCTCAACTTGGATTAGGTCATTTGCAAAGAGCATGCACTTAAGAATAATTTTTATATGCTCCAAGCAAGCATGTTCAATGTTTAATATTAATGCAATCATTTGTCTTTTAGCCTGATTACACTTTTCAGTGATGTCATTACCGGAGGTCATAATAAGTTTTTGTCGATGATTCTTTGAACTGAGAGACTTATCAAAGTCTTTAACTATAGTGGCCTGAATATTTTAATTTTATCAGTACAGTGGCCTGAAATTTAATGAGTTTATATAGTTAGACTGTTGAGTATTTGTCTTTGGGGTACAATTTTTCATTTTAATTAAAGAAATGTTAACAACACACTCTTAATTGTTAAAATTTACTAAAAACTACAAAAATAATATGGGTTAAACTCATTCTCATTTCTAAATTAATATCTCTCATATTTTTGTAGTTTTTAATAAATTTTAGTCAATGAGTACGTTACAAAGAGTGTGCTGCTAGCATCTTTTCTCAATTAAAATGGAAAGATGCTGAAAGTTAAACAAAAGGGTGCGCGAGTATGATATGCTATTTTCCTTGCCTTTTGTTCATAAATATTTTGAAGAAAAAAAGTTTCAGGAAATTTTGGCACCTTGCAACAGTACGAAATTTTCCTCCATTTTTTCAAAGATTTTATAATGTATTATAAGTTCTTGCTAATTGGAAATTCTGAGCTAAACCCAACTGATGCAATTTGGCTTGTGGCAGTCCCAATAGCTATCTATGTGTTCACACTGCCATTGCCATACCTTGGTGTTGGCTCTTCACTTCCAGCAGGCTTCCTTGCAGGGGCCATCGTTCTCATCATGGGATTACTCATTTATGCATGGACCCCTTCAAATGGTTCCACCAATGCATCCTTCAGGGCTTCCACGTAGAGAAGCTAGCAGGGTTTGAATCTTAATAGCTACACCATTGCCCCAAGCCCAAGGAATAGGTTGCACCAAGCCCGACAGCAAATGGTACAACAAATACTCAGGTCCACTCTTCCTTGATTGATGATCACAAGATGGAGATGTGAAAATGATGTAATTTTTGCTTTAGTAAGTTGCTAGTCCCATGAAGAAAAGTATACAGAAGGTTAAATCGTGTTGGGCCTGCCCCAAATGAAAGAGAAAGAATATAGATAGGTCTAGTTCAAGTTTTGTGCAAGTTTTCATAAATAATAATAAGAGAACAGTTAGAAATACATTTTTCAAATGCAATTTTAAAACAATTTTATTATTGACTAAAATATATTAAAAATAATAAAAATTATGTGGATTTGAATCTTAGTATAATGATTATCTTATTTTAATATTTTTTAATGAATTTTAACTAATAATAAAAACCGTAATTAGAAATGTTTTTAACATTTTTCATAAAAATAAACATAATAATAATAGCAATAACAACGACAAAAAGAAAAGGAAGGAAAAAGCTATTTTATGCTTGATAACTAATTTATAAGTTAAGCATTAATCTTGGTTGGGTTGGATTCCCACGTACGAGTGGTGTAAGACTGAACATATGATTACATTTATTGGTGTTAAATGGAATGAAATAATAATTATTATTCAATGTTTTATTACTTAAATATTTGCAGAAGGTAGAAATAATAATAAAATGGTTGATTCCACCAGATCCCTCGTAGAATATTCTAAATGAAAACCAGAGTTGTCATCTCAAATTTCCTAAACCACTGTAAGAATTACATGGAACACTTGTCTTATAGGATACTTTCATTCGGTGGACCAAGAATAATATACTGTTTGATAAAAATGCTAATTATGTCAAATATTTTATGTTTGACATTTTAAAATTGATGTTTAAGCTTTATTTATTTGTTTAAATGAGATAAAACAAAGTGTTGGATTGACTTATTAAAAAGTTTTTTAAAACAATTGTTTGATTTTCTGCAAGAACAGTAGATGAGTTAGCTAAAAATCACAAAGCTCCCAAAACAAGTGTCAAATCCAAGGTTTTCAAATTTGATCATTTTCTGAAAATGCAGTATGCTGATTGCCATCGCCCCTAACTTTGTTAATTTAGAAAAAAAAAAAAATCATTTGAATTGAAATTACACTTTCTTTTACCTTAAAAAAAAAAATGAGAACTTCAAGTTGTGTTAGTTTTATTTGCATGTTATACTATAGTAACAACATCCCTCTAACAAAACGTTAATAACTCCCCCATTAAACCTTTCTAACATACAAATTACCGTTTTATTTTTCCCTCCGAGGAATTCTCTTCACCCTTGTTGTCTCCATAAACCCTATCCGTATCGTACCACGTAAAAGACGCGCCAAAGACTTCTTCAAAATGCACCCTCTAACCCTCCTACAATCTCTCACTATCAATACCTTCCTCTAATTTCATCAACTTTCCAAGCTGTGAATAAACTAAACTACCCATTTTGACCCCCTTGAACTTTTTTTTTTTCTATTTTTTATTTTTCCAATGTACTCCTTCTTTTAGTATTTCCTCTCTTCCAACAATCTTTCTTTCAACACCAAAACCCAATATTCACCAATCACCACCCTTTCCATTTCCACCCTATATTTCTCTATCTCTCTCTTTTTTTTTTTCTCTTTCCTTTGTAATATTTTGATAATACTTTTTTAGTTTTTCCTCCCTCCCTTCCTCCATGGGCAACTGTTGCTCTCAGGGGCCCGCCGATGCTCCGGAAGCGGCCGAGAACGCCGCCGTGGACGACAAGGAAGAGACAAACCAACAAGGCAGCAACCATGACAACAACAATGATAAGGATGAGCCTTCAACAAACCCTACCACCCCACCATCAACCTCAAAGCCACCGTCCTTGAACTCACCACCCTCCACGAAACCCTCAAAACCGGCTGCCATTGGCCCTGTCCTCGGCCGGCCAATGGAGGACGTGAGAGCGACGTACACCATTGGGAAAGAGCTCGGAAGAGGCCAATTCGGTGTCACACATTTGTGCACACACAAAGCAACGGGTCAACAATTTGCTTGCAAAACTATTGCAAAGAGGAAGCTTGTGAACAAGGAGGACATAGAAGATGTGAGAAGAGAGGTACAAATCATGCACCACTTAACGGGTCAACCTAACATTGTGGAACTTAAAGGTGCTTATGAGGATAAACAAACGGTGTATTTGGTCATGGAATTGTGTGCGGGTGGTGAACTTTTTGATCGTATCATTGCTAAGGGACATTACACTGAGCGTGCTGCGGCTTCATTGTTGAGAACCATTGTGCAAATAGTTTACACTTTTCATGGAATGGGGGTCATTCATAGAGATCTTAAGCCCGAGAATTTCCTCTTGTTGAATAAGGATGAAAATGCACCCCTCAAGGCCACCGATTTTGGTCTATCCGTTTTCTATAAAGAAGGTTTCTTCAATTCTGCTCATCTCTATTCTTTTTCTTTTTCAAAATTTTCACCTCTTTTTTTTTTAATCTTATTCTCTTTATTAATTAATTTTAACATGAGAGTTCGTTTCCGTTCAAGAGGTAACACTAAAAATTTGTAGTGTATAAATTTTTAAGGGACTTTTCTTAAGTTAGAAAAACTATTTTAAAATTGAGTACAATGATAATTTTGTTAGCTTGAGTTATCTAAATAATTTTATTTTATTTGTAAATTATGATAGCATATTTTAAAAGCAATTTTTATAAAAAAGTTTTTTTTTTTTTTTTTAGCAAAAGAAAAAAACTTAAGCAAATGCAGTTTAACATATGACTAATTAATAATGGTTGTTTCGGTGTACTGCGTCTCTGGTTCTTAACTGAGATTGATAACTCGTGTTTTTAACGCTAGAGTTTAATAAGATACTTGTTTTCCAAGTTTCATTTAAAGAAATTTGCGTTAAAATTAACATTAGAATCTTGGTGATTAAGAAACTGATTAATATATATATATATATATATATAGAATCTGAATTCTTTATATGGAACATGAAGCTAATTTTAATAGCATATTTATGCTTTTAACAGGAGAGACGTTCAAAGACATTGTTGGTAGTGCATATTACATTGCTCCTGAGGTCTTGAAGAGGAAATATGGGCCAGAAGTAGACATATGGAGTGTTGGTGTCATGCTATACATTCTTCTTTGTGGTGCCCCTCCATTTTGGGCAGGTCTATGTTTCATCTTTTCATTTTCAAAGCCACCACTTTATGCTAAACATTGTTTTGAAGAACAAGGAGATATCATTACATGTTTTCAATTGTGGATATGGTTAAGATTGCAATTTCATAACAAATAGTTAAATTGTGATTACAATTTGGGTTGTTACACCAAACTTGCACATGATCTTATCATCTACATTTTTAAAATGAGAAAATTCATTCTTGTTGTAGAAGAGAGAAGATTCTCACATGTGACATGATAAATTATGTGCAAGTTTTTGTATTTTCTGCATTTATTGATTTATTTTTATAAGGTCCCACTTATTTCATATTCATCAAGAGTAAGATGATCCATTTTCCCCTAAATAAATTTATTCTAAAATTTATGTTATATATATGCATAGTTTGAAATTGAAAATATGCAGTGTTTTGGCAGAATCTGAACATGGTATCTTCAATGCCATCCTAAAAGGCCGCATAGACTTTACAAGCGATCCGTGGCCTTCAATTTCACCTGCAGCAAAAGATCTTGTAAGGAACATGTTGAATTCAGACCCCAAACAAAGACTTACAGCACAGGAAGTTTTAAGTAAGTCTTTTTATCCACTGTTTTTGCTTCACATTCAATTCTTTTTCTAAAATAATGCTTTAAATTCATCTACAGATTTATAATTAAATAATGAAATCAATTCTAATTAGTAATAAACAATAAACTCGTTTGTTAAAAACAGATCATCCATGGATCAAGGAGGATGGAGAAGCACCAGATAAACCACTTGACAATGCTGTATTGAATAGGCTCAAACAATTCAGAGCAATGAACCAATTCAAGAAAGTTGCTCTAAGGGTATACTATCTTTGTGGATTAATTCTTATGAAGATTTTTCTTTAATACCTTTTACAAAACTTTCACTTCAGTCCCAAACTTTGTTAAACATAGTAAAATATCACTTTTCTCGAACACTAAGGACTAATTGAATTATATTTTGTAACGTAAAATGTCAAGGACTAGAAGTTTTGTGAAGTAAAGAAGTAGAATCTCAACACATAATGTTAGGAACTAAAAACCAAGTTTATTCAACTCATTTTATCAATTGAAGATCTTATTTATGAAATAATATCATGATTTAACAACATTTTAAGAAAGTGTATGAGCAAAGAAACATAACTTACAAAATGAATATAGGTTATTGCTGGATGTCTATCGGAAGAAGAAATCATGGGGTTGAAGGAAATGTTTAGGGGGATGGACACTGACAACAGTGGAACCATTACAATTGAAGAGCTCAAGCAAGGTCTTGCAAAGCAAGGAACAAAGCTAACAGAACAAGAAGTTAAGCAATTAATGGAAGCTGTAAGTTATCTTTCTCGCCAATTTTTTATGCAACCAAAAATTCAAAACACCAACACATTGAATTTCTCATTTTTCTACAAATTACAGGCTGATGCTGATGGCAATGGAACCATAGATTATGACGAATTCATCACAGCAACAATGCACATGAACCGAATGAACAGAGAAGAACATCTTTACACTGCCTTCCAATACTTTGATAAAGATAACAGCGGGTAAAAAAAATTAACTAGATGGAATATATATGCAGGGAACCCCTTTGTAAATTTACTTGCTGAGTTATAAAAATCAAGGTTCTAATTTCAATTTCTATGCCACATAAATCAGGTTCATTACCACTGAAGAACTAGAACAAGCTCTCCGTGAATATAACATGCATGATGGCAGGGACATCAAGGAAATCCTTCAAGAAGTTGATGGAGATAATGTAAGTGCTTCACTCAAGTAATTTCATTTTATAGTACTTAAAGAAATTACTTCCATGTGGGAACGGATCCTGGGTTTTAAATTGTGATTATGGTTGGAATTGTGATTGTGTCACAATCCTTGATATTGCAAAACGTTGTACATTTGTTGCTGTTGTGGCCGCAATTGCAATCACAATGCAATTCTAAATAGGTAGTATTTATTTAATGTTTATTAGATAAAATAGATAGATACAAAATATAACATAAGTAGATTTATTTATCTCTGTATATTTAATAAACATGGTTAGTAACTATTAATGTCACGTTGTACAGGATGGGCGCATTAACTATGATGAGTTTGCGGCAATGATGAGAAAAGGAAACCCTGAAGCTATGACTAAGAAGAGGCGTGATTCATTGCCATTGGTTTAGTGAGGGAATTGTGAAGGAACATATTTAAAAGGGTACATCTGCTTCAGCCCAATGGTTTTCTTCGGTGGAAAAGCTAATGGCTGAATGAATGATCATGGATTGCGTTGCATCATATATGTAGCTTTGTTGGTTGAAAAGGGATATAGGTGAGGAATGGGACAAAGGGTGGAAACTAAAATGTTTAAAGAAAAAAAATTGGGGGGGGGGAGGGGAAACAACATAAACTGACCTTTGAGAAATGTGAAGGTAATATGCTAGGTGTTTGGTTGGTCAACATTTTTTTTTCCTTATACCTTTTCCTTTCCTGTGAAAAATTGTAACAAGTCATGTACTCATATATTTCTGGTCACATAATTAGGAATTTAAAAAAGGGTATTCGTTTATTTACTATTTCCTTTTCAATAATACTAGCTAGCATAAATAATTATTAGGTTTCATATATTTTACTGAGTTAATGACGATCATGATTATAGGAAACTATATGTGCATTTCTTGGAGTTTCGTTAGTTTTCAATGTTATATATGATTCTTAATTAGTTCCGAATTCATCATGTACCAGAACTTAATGGCTTGCTAGTCTTCACATGGGTCAATTTCTTAGGCTAGATGATAAAGATTTTGAGGAGTTTATAAAATTAATTTGGATCTCATAAGTTTTCTTCGAAATTCTTACAGAAAATTAATTTAATTTATTCTAATAAATTTTATGATTAAATTTTGTCATATATATGATAAAAGTTATTAAATAAAAACTTAATTAAACTTTTTATTAAATATATATCTAAGAAATAAACACAAATTACCACACTATTATTAACAGAACCTCATAATTTTTTGTTCTGTTTTTTTATTTAAATTGGCTAGAATCAAAATTCATCTTGAAAAGGATGATCAGTTTTGAAGGAAATAAAATGTAGAATCCCTCATAATTTTTCTGCTCATAAATGAACAAAAGCAGAAGAGAAACAAAAATAAACATAGTGGCCAATTGGCAATTTTTAATAACAAAAGAAAAGTATTACATATAGACTGAATCTGTATTTGACTAAAATAGAAGATGTAACTCCTAATTATAATGTGTGTAAATGATGTTACACATACGTACTTATTCAAGCTTATTACATATATGGACTAAATTCAAGCTTTGTTTACTTACATATATCTAAGTTAATATTGCTCTTATTCAAGCTTTGTTTACATATATTTGCATGGTATCAAACATAAGCATCTGGCACCAACCGAGGGCTAACCATAGCTGACACAGGCACAGCCTTTTGCAAAGTGAATCCAAAACCCTCATCCATGTTGAGCTCTACCCCATTTGGCAAATTCCAATTAAAGGAGTGCACCAAAGTGCCCAAAATGTATTCAATCAGAACAATAGCCATTTTATACCCTACACAAATTCTCCTTCCAGCCCCAAAAGGAATCAACTCAAAATCAACTCCACTAGGATCGATTTTTGCATTCTTCCCACTTAAAAATCTCTCTGGATTGAACTCTAATGGGTTGGCCCACACATTGGGGTCTCTCCCTATGGCCCATATGTTAACATTTAACCTGGTGTTCTTAGGGATGTAGTAGCCATTAACTTGGCATGCTTCTGTTGCCACCCTAGGAACACCAAGAGGTGTTGATGGGTGCATCCTATATGTCTCCTTGCAAATTGCTTGAAGGTACGGTAATTTAGGCAGGTCAGATTCAACAAGTAGTCTTTGCCTTCCTATCACTTCATCCATCTCTTTCTGTGCCCTCATCATGATGCTTGGATTTTTCAACATTTCAGCTAGTGCCCATTCTATGATGCTAGTTGATGTGTCTGTTCCTGCAGTGAAGAAATCCTATATAGCAAAGAAGATATCTTTATGGTTAGAACAACAAAATGATACTATGAGTATGCAAAGTTTAATGAAATTCAAAGTCTTTATATACATTTTTGTTTAGTTATAGTGCTTGTGCATATTGGTTTAAGACACGTAGCTATGACTATGCTAAACTTGATGAAAATTGATCTCTTTTGAGACAATTTTGTTTTACATGCATCTACGTGGGAAGAATAGTAACAAGTAGACAAACAAAGTTGAACTTTGAGTAGTGAATGTCGACAATATTAGATGTTGAATTTGAATTTCGATTTAAGAAATTTCTCATTTGAACTGTATAATAATCGTTACACTACTTTCCAGGCAATAAAAACTTATTTTCTATTGGTCATTTATTTTATCAACTTTTAAAGTACATATTATGTTTACAGAAAAGATAAATAGTAAAGAAATGAGTAACGAAATAACACAAATCTACGTGCAGAAGTTTTATTGGATATAAATTTCCTACTTCAACCCCATCATGTGTCGTCACTTACTCATCACGTAAAAGATTTGTGCCTATTTAAGAAATATAAAAAATTAAATTTTTTTTATTATATATATATATATAATATTCTTATACTAATATAAGTTTAAAAATTTTATATTTAATTTAATTTTTTTTATTTAACTTATATCTAATAGATTATAATTTATTACTTTATTAATTATTATATGTACTTAAATTAAATATAAAATTTTTTAAATTTATACTAGAATAAGAATTTGTTCTTTTATATATATATATACTGTTAGAGTAGTTCAAGATAATACTAAAAATTCTTGTTTCTCTTAATCTCTCTCAAACCATCTTCTTTTCACAGATTATACGTCACAGAGTATACTTTTCTTGATGTTCAACAGTTTTTATCGGTAATGTTGCCATCAATGACGTCACACATATCTAAAATGGTTAAGTTTAGTATAAGTAATTAATTCAATTTGCGATTGATCATAAATATATTGAAAGTTTCATAAGTTTTTGATAGAAATGCAACCAGGATGATGCAACTCTTGTATTAATTTATTTTTATAGTGAATCATGATTATCTAAATGTGTTCATATGACAACTGTACTTACTTTGGAAAGGTCATATAAGTAGCACAAAATTAAATAGACAATTAAAAAAAGTAAGACTATAGAGGAGAGTTAAATAAAGTTGGGGTGAAATAGACAGGTACCAATAGTAGAGCCTTAACGTTTGACAAACTCAGTCTCTCTTCTTCTGAGTAAGATTCTCCATTTGCCATCACAATGTCAAGAAAATCTGGGTTCTCCTTACGCTCATGAGAAGACTTTACATGATCCTCAACAATCTTGGTTAAGAAAACATCAAACTTCTTATGCAACCTTTTCATCTTACCCACCACACCTTGTAAGTCCATCCAAGCAATGCATGGTACAAAATCACCAATGTTACCCACAGTTATGGTCATGAATTCCACCACCATCTCCTTAAACTCCTTAGACTTTGATCCTTTATTTGAAAATATTCGGTGGCTAATTATCACTTGGCTCACCATATTTGTAATTGCACAACTCAACAAGTCACTCACTTCAACTGGTTCCCCTTGTTTGGCACACTCATGCATGGCTCTTATCATGTGTTTTACCTCACTTGATCTCACATAGGCCCAATCCTGAAGGGCCTTTCCACCAACCACGTGCTTGGTTATTAGTTTCCTCATGAGCTTCCATTTGGGCCCATACTCAGCAAAAACTAGGTCTTGTGAATTGTAGCCCATCTCGACTGAACCTGTAATTATGGGCCTGTTTGAGAAACTATGGTCTAGGGTTTTGAAGAATGCTTTGGCTGCATCTGGGCTTGACACTACCACAGTATCACAAGTGCCCATTTTGAAGAACATGATGGGCCCAAATTTCTTAGCCATGTTTGCGAGTGTGACATGAGGCATGGCACCCAAGAGTGGTAAAACACCAAGAATTGGCCATCCTCTTGGGCCTGGTGGGAGATTTTGAAAACCACTTTTGATGATAAAGCGAATTGAAAAGTGTGAGATGAATAAGATGAGAAATGCAACCCCAATTTCTTTGAGAAGGAACGCATCAATAGTCATGTTCTGTAATTGAATTGATGCTAAGCTAAGCTTATGCTAGAATGTTGTTTATATATAGAGATAGAGATGAATAAGGGGATGCTAAGTGGTATGTTAGATGTGGCAGTAGTGTTAGGTGCTTAGGTGGGTTCACGTGAACACGTCATAGTGTACATTCAATGCAAAATACGATGTTAAATATATTACGATGTTAAATATATTACTTGTCTTTCTCATGTTAACCTCATACTTTATCGAAATTGTTGATCAGGAAGAAAGAACAATACGTGGTGGAAATTTGCTAAACCTTGCACGTAAGTGTAAGAGGGTCCAAAGTGAAAAAAGAAAAAAAATTACATCCATGTATTTTTATTTATTAGGATAATTATTATTTTAACTTTTAAAATAAATTAATTTACATAACTTAATATATTCTGATATGCTTGATGTTATATATTGTCCCATGACAAAATACAATTTACTATTCTTATATAAATAGAATGTTAAGTTTGAGAGTCTTAAATATTTGAAATTGAATTAATTAAAATATAAAGTGCGTTCTAATAAATATACAAATTAATATAGTTTAAATACTTTTATTTTCAAAATTAGCTCATTAAATTAAATAAAGATTTTTTTTTGGCGGGGGGTTATTTTCATTAATTTAAAATTTAGAACCATCTTTATACGTTATAAAAAATTATTATATATCAATTGACAAAAAAGTTTGCGTTAGAATTGTCTCTATTGATATAAAACTTGATTGAAAAAAATTATATAAACACAATGGATTTATACTAACAATACGACGTGACACAAAAAATTATTAGTATAAATCTAGAATATTCATATTCAAACAATTTAGTTGACAGACTATACTAGCTGAGGCAAATTCAATAACTAATTGTTAGAATACTCATTTGCAACTTTAGTCTTCATAATTTATATAAGATTGCTTACATTCAAGTGTTCTAGATTTCAAGTTATTAAAATTAAGTTCTTCATCCTAAAATTTCATTCAATTATTAACACAAATATAATAGAGGTGTGATATATTATTAATTTATATAATATATAAAAATATATCAAATATAAAATATTCAAATAAAAATACCAAATGCAATATATAAAATATAATGAAATTTTTTATTTATTTATTTATTTTATATATGTTTTTTCTTTATAATTTTGTAGAGATTAAAAATAATATTATATATTTATGGTTTTTTTAATTGTTAAATAAAATTTTGAAGTGAAAGACTTAATTTAAACAATTAAAAATTTAAAGAACTAGCAAGGAATTAAAATGTTGAATAAGTATAATTAAGTCTTGTTTATACTAACAATACGACGTCTATTATATTTGTGTTAATAACTTGAAATCTAGAAAACTTGAACGTAAGCAGTTTTATAAATTATGAAGACTAAAGTTGCAAATGAGTATTCTAACAATTAATTATTGAATTTGCCTCAGCTAGTATAGTCTGTCAACTAAATTGTTTGAATATGAATATTCTAGATTTATACTAATAATTTTTTGTGTCACGTCGTATTGTTAGTATAAATCTATTGAGTAAAAATAAAAGTATAATTAAGTTTTCATAATCCAATACCTAAGCTTGTTAGTATTTAATTTTATATTGTAATAATGTTAAACACCTTTTTGCCATCAATCCTATAATTTTTAATTATTTCTTAACCATTGCAACGGGAAGTAATAATCACCAAGCATCATTTAAAGCAAGAAAAAGAAATATTATACACATAAGCTATGGTAATTACAACCATCATGTTTTAGAAAATCAATGCATATCCCTTTCAAGAGGCCCAAAATAATATTACTAGTCTCAAACGTTTATGCAACTTCCCTCTTCCTTAAAGGGTGCACTTGCATCTTCAAAAATCAACACATAACATCTTTAATTTACTACTGTGGGATCAGCAGCCTTAAACTATTTTTCTACCATTAAGAGTCCCCAACACTTTAAAAACACAGTTGCCATATCTCAGTTATTTTGATGACATATCTGCAAAAAAAAGTCACATTGCATAAGATTATATGGTAAAACAATGACAGATGCGAGATAACAAAAAATTGCTCAGTGTTAATAATATTACAAATATGACATGGTAACTACTGCCATATGTGACTGCTGCCTATGTTGATGAGGTATATCATAATAAGAAACCCCTCAAAGCATTAATGATAAATTATTCAATATAATTATTGATTTAAAGGATTGTAATTTTATTACAAAGAAATAAAATGTAAATGATTACCTTCATTCCTGTGACCTCCTCTAATTATTGAAATTGGACAAGATTCATCTTTTTCCAATAGTCAAACATAGGTCTAGAAAACTCTTCTGCATCCTCATAGATCCACAATTTCCTCCTTGTACGAGTTAAGGCCACATATAGTTGTTTCAACTCAGAGCACAAGACATTATGTTTGGAATCATTAAAATTTGGCATAAATTTAACGTGAGTTCTTGAGTCCAACATATGCTTTTCCTTCATGTACTCGTATACAACCCCCCATCTCCTTTTCAAAGGTGAAGAAGCAAAAAAGTTGTACAGTAATACATCCTAAAAAAATGCCAAAAGAAGACAATGAGAACGATACTGTTTTGAGAATAAACAAAAAGATTTAAAAAAAGTTAAACCAATCAAATCCTCTTGTGACAACAACCTGAAATTCATGGCCCTTGCACTCTAAAATGGTTAAAACAAACGCTTGTTTTCCAACAATTTGCATGATTTTCTCTCTAGCAGAATTATCTCTTACCAAAATTACTTTTTCTGCCCCATATATCCCATTATTCTCACCCTTGCTTCTACTTTCTCCAAAAGTTGTTAGAATTGAAGCACCTCTATTTGTAGATTCCATCACAATTGGGACTTCCCCATATAACAAACTTGTTTCCACTTTCAACATGTCAATAGAATGAGGGAAAAAGTGAAACAGGAGCTCAATGATACTTTGGGACAATTTCAGCACCTTAGCATTAGTGCAAAAGTTCTGACTCAAAACAAAAATATCAGAAATTTGTCCTTTTCCCTTTCTTTTTTCATGGTTCCCACTCGTAGATTCCAGCACAAACTTTTTGTAAAAGAGAGACCTTACATCTTGGAATCTAAAATCAATTCCCCTTCCAATAGTCTGTGCTGTATCCCCACAAAAAACAAAACCCTCTTCCACATTTCTGCAGATATGTTTAAACAAAGCAATTTGAGCCATTGTGAGATCTTGTACTTCATCCACATACACAAAGTTCATTTCATCACCTTTGTATCTTTTACTCCTCAGTCTACTGTGGAGATCAACTACAACATCAGCTAAATCAAATTCACCATTATCCATCTTCATTTTTTCATAATTTTGAAAGATATCATACATCATTTCTCTTGTCTTCATGCTCAAAGTTGAAGTGCGGCTTTCAGATGAAGTACAATAGTCGTCACAGCTTAGCCTACCATACTCAGCAGCTTTTGTACCACCTTTTATATGTGACATTATTTCTGTGAACACTTGGTAAGAATCCAACTTCTTGGTTAATTGGGAATTAAAATGTGGCCAATATAATGAATTAAACCTTTCAAAATCCACTTCTTTATTCATTATGAATGTTTCCAATTCAACTAACCGTTTACCCTTGAGATAGAAACGTCTCTCAAAATAAGAATTTTCCAATGTCCCATCAAGCATCAGCAAAAATTTGCGAAATGTTACCACAAGTGGATATAAATTAAATGGAAGATTATTAAATGAATTTGGGATATTCTTAAATTGTTTTGATGTATTAGTATCATCAATATCTTCTTGATCTAAATTGCTGTCCAGGATGGTGCCTCCTTTACCTAGGGACCTGTATGATGTATGATGTACCCAAAAGAAAATTTAGTAAGAATGATTGGTAAGATACAAGTGATGCTGAATTCAATTCAAAGTACGTTAAGACCAATAAAATAATTTCTAGAACTCAGTATGCTAGAAATAAAACCAAATAGTTGAAATGGTCTGACTCAACACTATAACATTTCTTATTAAACAGGAAACAGAAAAATGAAGAAACATTTGAAACAGCATTCCACACTATAATGTAGCTCACTATCAAGCTTCATTTTTTTTATTATTTTATTTATCTAGTCTATGGTCAGGTATTTATATTAGTATTACCATATGAATGACACATCAAATTATTGACAGAGCACTGATATTTTTCTTTTGTGTTTTTTTTTTTCAAAAAAAAAAAAACATTCTGTGAATGTAGGCTTTAATGACATAAAGTCCATACTTAGAAGCATGTAAAATATTCATATTCAGTTTTTATCATCGCTATATATTTTCTGAAATAAAAGAAAATATAATATATAGCTGTTTCCAAAGGATACAAAGTTTTATGAGAGAAGTTGCATACCTTCTCAAGAGAGAAACATGATGTTGGACCTTTTGACATAGTCCAGGACTCAATGTCACAAATAATTGTCTTAAGACTGGTTTCTCAGCTAGAATATCCTCGGACTCTTCCACATTTGCATAATTATTGGATCCATAGACTTCTTCAACTGCCATATGGTGCAATTTCTCATTTCGAATCAGCTTAGTTATCAGAACTGTGGTTTTGCCAGTACCACTGCGACCGAGTAAAAATGTACTTCGAGGGAAAACAATTATGTTTCTTTGTTCATCATTTACCTCAAATGGCAGATCCACTTCTAAACTATCATGGCCATAAAGCATGTAATCTCTTGAGATGGAGCAATACTTCATCAACAAAATACTCTCCTCAAACTTTAAGTTTTCAGTCTCTTCTTTAGCATTTAAACCATTCTCATTTTCGTTATTATCAACACCCTTAAATTTTTGGATATTGGCAGAAAGTGGCCAGCTCAAAGGTTTTAAGAACACTCGGTACCTGTTCACAAACAAATAAGACTCATATCAGTTAAGTCTAGAATTAAATATTTTAAAACTAATGGATATAAATGGACTCACCCATCATCAGAGCCTTTCTCTTTGCATCTACTGATATATTCATCAGTGTATCCTTTGAATACATTGTCAAGGCGCTTAGCCAATTGTGGGATATCCTCTAAATGTAATATGTCCCATATCTTCAAAACCTGAACATATTTTGAAGCTTTGACTATGTCTATTGAACAAATAACAGAGAGGCCTTCAACCTTGAATTGGTTCAAAATCTGTGATGAATTTTCACAAGACAATTCCACAGTGAACTTTTTAGGTCTCCACCCACTAGAAAGTCTTTCTAGAAGTCTTATGACCATCTTCTTGCTCGACTCTGATCGTAACCTTTTGAATGATCTAAGAAACTTATCAGTAAAATGAACCTGCAAATACATAGGTGGCAATGTTAAGCATATACTTCCCCACCATTCTTTTTTATAAGATACAAATGACTAATTTATCAAGATTAATAAAAAATATTTGTATGTCATAAATTGATAGCAAATTTCAAAAATATCTATAGTAATAAATGAAGAAATTGGTGACTCTTACATTGAATGAATGCATGTATTCATTTAGAAGGGTAAAAAGTGAGTGTCTCGTTAACATAAATCTTACAATAAGGATAAAAAAAACGAGTTATCAACTAATAATTCTGAAAAAAGGGTCTTTGACTATTATAATTAGGACAAAATAATAGTGATAATTGTTTGATATCATTCTTAGACCAAAATAACGACGGTTAACTTTTAGTATACTCTTATTTTAAAGAGTTGTCAAACATTTATTACTTGTTGATTACGCGTAGTGAAGATCAAACATTGATTGTGCTAACAAATTTTTTATTAGTAAAGGTACCAAGAACAAAAAGTTGTCTACAGTAAAAACAATGAAGACTAATAATTTAATAAAAGAACAATTATAAATAAATCCAGGATATATATACCTTCCACAATGCATTTTTAAAAAGAACACTATTTGTATCAAGCAAATCATCAAATTGGTCTGACTCTTTCCTAGCATCCAATATAGCTTTAGCCATTTCTTTGACTTCATTGGCATTAAAGAAACAATTACGATTCTTAGCATTAAGCACCACAGCCTTCCAAACATTTTCAGTCTGTGTTAATGTTCTTTCATTCCCCAAAATCCATAAGCAATGCCTAGAAAATATATATAAAAAAAAAAAAAACAATAGCTTTTCAAATAATATGATACTCAAACAAATAAAACTTCTACAAATAGATAACTATTAGAGTGAAACATCTACCTAGCCCTTGTAAGAGCAACATTAGTTCTCTGAGGAGAGGAAATGAAGTTTAGAGATGTTCTGTTATTGGTTCTTACAGTGGATAATATGACAACATCTTGCTCACCACCCTGAAAACCATCAATGGATTTCACATTCACAGTAAAACTATCATTGCTTTCATATATCTGTCCAAGTTTCTGTTGAATTGCAACGGCTTGACCAGCATAAGGAGACACAATGGCAATGCTGAGTTTTTCATTGGAGCTCAACCATGCTACAAGATGGGATAAACAGCTGTATTTTAGATTTCAAACATCACGTGTTCATAATATATTACAATCTTTATAATTGAAAATTTGAGTCTGATAGATTTTTATTCCTTTCAGGGAAATTATTATCTTATGAGTTTAAATACAATGGAACATCATGCTGTTCTATAATATATCAACATTGCACCGTAGAGGTCGTCAATGAAATAGGGTGCTTTTGGAATAGCTTATAAATACCTTATCAAAATAACTTGATTCTTATAAGCTCTTTTAAGATTATTTCAATAAATGCATAGTATATTAGAGACTGAAGAGTAAATACAGTAATTTTGAAAAGTTTCATCTGTAAAAATCTTTTAAGAAGGAACCTTTAGATAGTTTAGTTATTACTTCTTTCTCCATAAAAACTTAACATCAATTATAATTTAGTAAACCATTTAAAAATTTGTATTCGGTACTGAACTCCTTTCAAATTAAGAAATAATGGACAAGAATTTCAAATGTCCGAAAAGGATGTCTTATTGTGACTTAAAGTCCTGCACCAAGGACAGAAAAGACAGTTAGAAGCGAAAAAAAAAATCTAACTTTAAAAATTACAGCCAAAATTTGTACATATTGGCATACCTTCGTGCAAATTCTTCAGTATTGTCATCACAACTGCAACCTCAGCCATATTTTTAAAACTTCTTCCAGCATCATCAAGCTGTTCTTTTCCTCCAATTATATTTATAAAAGAATAGGGACCAAACATTGGCCCTGGAAGATATTGCTTCCCATATTCACTTCTTTTAACATTTTCTGCATCCTGAATTTTATTAAAATAGAAATATGAATTTGGAAATGCACTTATTTGTGGGTGCATCCTATGTTGCGTGTTGAGAAAATGCTTTGGGTAACCTAACGAACTCAATCTCTGAAATAAGCTTCTACCAAAACCAGCTTCAAAAGAAACCTTGTACACAAAAAGAATACGCACAAATGTAAATTAGCAATAGAGGAAAATTGGGGATGAACAATAAAAAAGAAAGAACAATTACTATATGCTTTATAGTGGCTACATACATTGCTTCTAACCATGGATGGTAGTTGACATTCATCACCAACAAGAATGGCATGGCTTATTCCTGGAAGTAGCAGAGGTATTAATGATTCACACTCTTTTAACTGTGAAGCTTCATCTATCATCAAAATGTTCAGCGGCTTCATGGTTAAAGAGTGCAGCTTATAAGAACCAGATGTTGTGGAAAAAATCAATGATGAATTTTGGAAACAAAACTCTCTGATTGAATCTTTAACAGTTCTTAAAGGTTTTGTCAACATAAGTCCCTCAAGTGAATCTTTAACAGTTCTTAAAGCAGTTAGGCATTCAGTTTTCTTCTTGTAAAACTGGTATTCAGGCAAAATCTCTTGAAACAACAAGTCTTGAAATGACTCAAGTGCCTCACTTAAGCTCACTAAATTCCAATAGTTATGTTCCAGCAAGTGACACATGGCTACATGCTTACACAAGATAGTAATGCATGATTTTAGTCGCAATGCTGCATAATGAAACCTTTCTGTAAACTGTAGATATGATTTGGCCTTACTCTCCTTTCTCAACTCATCCTCAATGGATTTATGATAATCAGAATCACGATTTTCAAGAAGATCAATCATTGATTTAAAACAAGAAGTCCAACCAGTAGAGGGTGAAAAACACTTTTTAAGCTGTTGCACACGATGATCCAAATATATATCTTCAATATCCTCACCAACTTTCAGCCTCTCATTGTTTCCAAACAATAGCAATTCTCCCATTGAACAGAAAAAGTCACCAGATTCCTCACTGTGCGATTCTTTCAATATTGTTAATACACGTGAAGCCACTTCTTTGATGGCAACATTTGTGGGGGCACATATAAGGACCCTATATTTCATTTTCAATAAGGCAAAAAGTAATGTTCCCAAAGTTCTAGTCTTTCCCGTTCCTGGGGGACCCCATATGATTTTCACAGCAGAGTTGTGATTGCAATTGAGGCCAGAAAAACAAGCACTAATTGCCTTATTTTGAGATTCATTGAGTTCTGATGATAATCTTTGATATGAACAGTCATCCCTTAATGCATCAACCACTAAACCACAACAAGAACATTCCTCAACCTGTTTTCCAACATACATTAGTCAGTTATAGCACTAATTTCAAAATCAATTATTTTAAAGTAACATATAACACAGTTCCCATAAAATTATATGACATTAATTAGGATTTGAGAATCAATTGATCTGGTTTTGGTGTGGTCAGTCTGGTGTCTGAAAGGCATAAAAAAGTGGTAGTAAAAAGAATGAATAGATTGTTCCATTCTACAACAGACATTTTGCATTTAGCAAATCATGAATGTATGTAGGCACCAAGTTAACATTTAATTAAACAATGAATAAAATTTTAATATGCTGTATTAAAAAATATAACACAATAACATAAAATCAATACTTTAAAGCGTGGCATTCTTTTAATTAATCCCTATTTCAATTTTATTCGTTTTCTGTCCTTAAATATTATAAAAACCGAGGGCTAGTCTAAGGGACTAAAACTGTATCATTCCTAAAACAAATAAACAAAGGCTCAATGGAAAAAAAATAAAAAAATCATTCTCTTAGAAGTTGAAAAACTCTGAAGCTTAAAATTCACTTACCTCATTACTGGTGCATAAAATCTGCTTGACAAGCTTCAAATTACCAGGCATGTGAAGGGCATTCCAAATTCTTCTGTTTGGGCTTACATTTGTCAAGAAAACAAGAAATAGAGATGTATGTCTTAATTCTTTCGGATCAATATTTCTTGATGCCTTAACTTTTAAATAAACAGACATGCTACCACCCTCAAACTCATCTTTTGTCCATACAACTGATACAAAACAACAAGTTCTTCCAAATCTTTCCATGTCTTTTACAGTTTCTGGTTTATAATCGGCCAAAACCAAAACATCACCAGGCAAGGTCTTGTATGGTTCTCCATGATGAGCAAACCTGTTTTTCCAGTTATCAATTTTCAAGTGATAAAGTTTATTTTCCAGTGGTCTTGCCTCCTCTAAACCAATCACTTCTGCATAAGGTGCTTGGTTTATGATCTCCATACTTGAGCATAGTTGTGCTCGAGTTTCTTCTAGTAAAGGGTACACATAAGATCCAAGGTAATGATCAATGGACTGGAATGACTGTTCAATCTTTTCTACCTGAAAATCAAGGGTCAATCAAGCTCAAGCCACACATAACTTGTTAAGCAAACCATTAAACTGTAGGCCATGATCATACACTTACATGAAATATGTATATTTTTCCAACAGCTGAAAAAATCCAAAGTTTATTTTTGTTTCAAATAAGTGAAATATACATACGACTATGCAAAAGCACTTAAGGATTACGAAGAGACAAAGTCACAGAAGCCAAAAAAACCAAGAAAAATAAGTGCGTTAGCATTTAAACACTCAACATAAGATAAAGCTACACCAAAAAACAAAAAAGAGGTTCAGTGATGCTTAAAATAAGATAAAATGCAGAACTAATGCTACTACTAACCTTGTCCTTGTATAGATCCTCATTTGTAATTTCCTGAATTGACCAAGAAAATATAAAATCCATGAAGCCATAATCATCATGCTTGTCCTTCTTCTTACTTGAAGTTTCACCTTCCATCATTCCTTGTTACTCAGTTTACTTGGCAGAACAAAATCACAAAATGCATGCATGAAATGCAGATATAACTACTGATCATAAACCTACTGAGACTAAGAAACAATTTGAAATTTTAACTGCATATTGATCATTTGTCAGTTAAGGAAGTAACGCCTTTTTGTTTTCCCTGCAGGCTACACACACTCTTTTTGACTTCTCAACTCAGCATGTCTCTTTATATTACCACTTGACTCTTTGTTTGCTCATATAATCCTTATTCCATAAAAGATTTTTGTGGGAAAAATTATAAACTGTTTAGCTTCCTTAACTTCATTTAAGTGAAATGGAAAGGAATTTTCAGTTCTTAAAAATGAAGGGTATCGAGAAAATGAAAAGAAAATTTTAATTAAAGTGACTCTATACCTCAAACACATTTAACGATATATCCATTCATAAATTCATTTATCAAGTAATAGTGATTAGATGGTAAATTATGCTTTTTCCCAGTTTTGTTGTTGTTGTGTGTTTGGTAAAGAAGCATTACCCTTTAGTATACGAACGTGTGAAGCCTTCAAACGCACAAGCTGATTATAAAAGCTATGACCATCTTTCTGGAATTCAAATTTTAATGGAATACTACTTTTTTTTCATATACTATATTTAATTCATACAATTGTGTTACATAATCTGACTAATCTATAAAATTTCTTATTTTTCCTTTAAACTTTAATTTATGACAAAATTGATAACCTAAAATTTTAAAAGAATATTACCTTTTTCACTTTTAAAATTTTAAAAATTTGATGTTTTTAACGGTATGATCTAATTTCTCTTACTCTTTACCCATTGTATACTTCTATGATTGAAAAAGATCATAAATCTTTAAAAATGATTCCCTAATACTTGTTTTTTTTTTTTTTTTATAATAACCCACCATTATTGTCGTAAAATAAAAAAAGAGACTTACTTATAAAAGTGAGAATTGCTATTTCCAACAGAAATGTTATTTAAAATTTCTATATAGATAAATAAATAAAACAAATTATACTTTCTCTTCTCTAAACAAACAAATTAGCACAGAGAGATCGTATAATAGATATCCATTTCCTTTCTCAGAAAATAATCACAATCACATTAGTAACAACTAATATTTCTAAACATTGAATCAATTATTAAATTGATGAAGAGACTTAGTTCACAATTTATTCATTTAATTAGAATTAAATAATCATTAAACCAATAATAATAATCAAATACATACAATATAAATTATAATAAATTTAAATAATTAAAAAATAATAGTAAAATAGTAAATTAAATAAATTTTATAAACATTATTGATTAAATATATAAATATTAACACAAATTAATTAAGAAGTCGACATGAAAAAAATCTATATTAAAATATGCAATAAAAAAACAGTGTAGTGACATGAATTGTATTTACTAAGTATTCATAGGAAATGACATTTTACTTTTTTATTATTTTTATAATATCATTCGTCACCTTTTACTAAATAAATATTTATTTATTAAAACAAGACATATATGGACAACAACTATACTTATGCTCAATGGATAAATTGGCTGAACTTAATTCTAAGTGGCATTGGGTTCAAGTTTTATTCTTCTAACATTCAATATTTTATATCATTTTAGCGATAACAACTACGTCTTAAACGAGGATAATATAGATTACACGTTTACACGATGCTGTTTATCAAAAATAAAGTTTTTAAAAACATTATTATAACATTTCAAAGAAAAAAAACAATAAACGATTGTCAAACTAAATAAAGACGGTTTTGTTAACGATGTAAGAATTAATATAAACAAATTTGACATATTTGAAAAAGTAGTTCAATATTTAAGTGGATTTGAATTCTCCTCAATTTCATCTCAATCATTTAAAAGATTTTTAAAAAATGAAAATAGAATAGGAACAGTTCAACCAATAACGATTATAAATGCACGTTATGTGGTTGATTTATAAAACATATATTGAACGTGTATACTTCTTCTACACTTCTTCATAAAACTAACTGATTATTAGAATTTTGATGTAAAGGGTGTTATGAAAAGATAACAATGGTGATGTATTTATGTGTAGGATTTTGTTGTAAAATGTTACATAAGAGGTAGAGTTTTGACGTAAAACATGATATAAAATGATAAAAATGATGTGTGGTTATTTCATTCCAGCTAAATTGGGGTATCTGCCCTAAATTTGGATAATGCTTGATTATTATGCAAACTATTCATAACAAACGGAAAGCTTTCAAGCGGCAAACCATAATTTTTGCCCTACTTCTACTCTTATTTGACTTTAACAAGATACATCTAGCTTCAAATACCTCAACTCTATTGAACAATCCTTGAAGCTGGGATATCTTGAATACTGTGGGCAGAAAAGAACAATTTTTCCAGTATTTTCCTAGTTTTCCATAGTTCGAAAACCTCATGGCATGAAAATCCTCACCTTCTTCAATAAGACATAACTTGAAAAGGTGCTATTAGGTAGCATCTTAATTAGTTGAAGCTCCCTATATATATTGCAAGGGTCAGGCTCACCTGTTGAATCACCCATGGAACGACAAGAGGTAAGCTTATTTACGAATTGGGGCTTGTGGGGGAGGAGACTAGAACCTCTAAATTTGAAAAACAAAATGTAGAATTAACCTTTTTTTTTTTAATGTATCTGTCTGAGCTATTAGAAATTAATTTTGTAGTAATAATCTTTAGAAGTGGTTCATGAAACAATTAAAAGAACAAGACCTGAAGAAACGTGACCAATTTTGATTTGGAAATTAAATCAAAGCATGGGTTAAGTTTTTGAATTAAATGTTTATTTAATAAGTTTATATCAAATGAAAATTTATATTATAAACTTGATAATGAAATTTATTCAAATAAGTGAAAAGCGCTTAAATATTTTAACAAGCTATACTAAGAAACTTGTTATATTATTTTTAAAAAAATTATAAAAGTCATAAGTTATTTTCATGTATAATTTTCATATACTCTTTCAAACGTTCTTTAGTAATAGCATTAATTCACTCCAAGAAATGTTATAAACTAAAAGCCAGATGTTGATTTAACTTCTACTAGTGCAAGTTTTTATCTAATGAATATTAAAATATTAGCATAAATTTTGAGAATCTGCATTAATAATTTATTGATGATATACAATATTAATATACAATTACACTAAGGGTATGTTTGATAAATAAAATAAGATAAAAAAATAAAATATGAAAGTTGAATAAAAAATAAGATAGAATAAGAGTATATAATAATTTTTTTATCTTATTTTATAATTGTTGCGTACTTAAATAATACACACATATATATATATATATATATAAATATTTTCATTAAACAATAATTATATCAATACAAATAATCTTAGTGCCTTACATTTATTTGGTTAATAAAACTTTTTTAGCAATTTAATAGGTTTAAAGTAGGGATTGAAATCAAATTTATTTGCAGTCTAAGTCCAATTTAATCATCTTCATTTTACCTGAAGCGAAAGAGGTGATACTTTCACGTACAACATCATTCCATCATGGAGTAAAGCCTCATCATAAACACTCATGATAACCACTAAATATGAAACCATGTACTTCCATATCATTTTATTGTTCTACATCATACCACTTTTACCTTTAGCGGTGCTGCTGACATAGATATCTACACATGAAGTTTGATCCTATCTCTAATATTTATTTTTATTGTTACCAGATGTCTAACCAAAATTTTCTCTTGATGCAGCAAGGTTCCTATTTAATCACATCTTACAATCATGTTGTTCTATTAGATATTATAGAAAATATACACATTTAAACGTCCAATCGATGGAACATGGGAAATTTCCCATTTAAAGTTAGCACGAACTTTATGAGAGGGAATGAACCTCGTTTTAGTTTAGATTAACCAAATTATATAAACTCTAGCTACACAACGATTTTACCTCAATTTCCATGCACCCGTTTGCATTGTTGCCTTGAACTTGTATTGGTTAATGTGTGTTGATTATGGGGGTATTAACCAATACAAGGCCAAGATGATTGGATCAACATTCTTGTTTCCTTTGTCCATATGGGAATTTGAAACCTTGAACTTGTATTGGTTAATGTACGTTGATCAAGGGGGTATTAACCAATATAATATGATAGGGGTTCAACTTCTTTTAAAACTTTATATGCTCTTTGTATTTTGGCATTTTGAAAAATAAGCGACAGTTACTAAGATTATCCTATATTCTTATGTACGCAGAAAAAACCTGTTAAAATGTCGGTGCCACAATTTGGAGGGTGGGAGCATAAGTCCCCAGGAGTGCCTAGTGATTACTCCATGGTCTTCAACCAAGCTCGTGCAAACAAGAAGAATCAGAAGAATGACTTATCTGAGGTCAAGCGTTTAAGCCTTGGGAATGAAAGGGGCACCACAAATCCCAAACATCGTCATGGTCATGGTCATGGTCAAGGTCACGGTCATGGTCACAGTCACGGTCACGGTCACGGTCATGAACATGAAGATCCCCCTGTCATGGTAAGACCTTAATCTTAGTTACTATTATAGTTCCATAAGCATTTGTATGTTTGTTGTCTTGTTTGGATTTTGGTTTTCTAACAATTACATACTTATCTTTGAGCAAAAATTACACCTAATTGTGGTCCATACCCCCTTGATCAATGCACATGGATCACTAATAGGTGTAGTGTTGTCAAAGGAAACAATGCAAAACGACATGAACCCGTTGTTTTTATCTTCGATCATATCAATTGGTTTTCCGTTAAAGTTTGTTGTAAATGTCCTTTGAATGACTTCTAGCTTTATCTGAGCTATGCGCTTTTGGCATTTCTAAAAATTTAACAGGGATTAAAATATTAACTTGCTCCTTGAAATTGGATCAACAATTTATCTGGTTATTGATACTATATAAGAGATCAATTTGATTCTTGATTTGGTAGTGTGAGTTAGCTTGTTCTTGACATTAACAAAAATAAGACCTTTAATCCCAATTTGGTAGTCGTCAATTAAACAAGTCCTTTTTATTGGTGGGCACTACCCAATTTTATCTCTTACATTGCATCAATCAACTTGATGAAATTAATACAAAACTATCGAAGGTAGAGATTAAATTCATGGGTTAATTTTGTTTCCTGTAGTTACTGTTTTTTCGATTTTAGTTCTTTAATTTTTAATTTATATAATTTTAGTCCTCCTATTTTTTTAATTTCACAAATTTTGTCCTTTTAAGTTATCATTCAATTCTTCCTGCTTTCTTCCTCGCCCAAGTTTTGTCATACCTTCTTCTCCAAATTCTGTCTCCTAATTCTTCATGGTGTATATCCATTTTTACTCCATCATGGAGTGGCTTCATTTTCTCTTTCACACTCTCTAACCCTTTGCCTTCACATTCCACTAGCAAAAGACGATTATGGGAGGGATGGATCAATGGTATGAAGTGTCAACAATACCTAATTAGAGGACTTTATTAATACTTTTTCTTTTCCTCAAAACAAGCTAAATTTTCATTGCAAGATTATACAAACTAACGCATTCCCCTCAAACCAAAGAAAAGATTGAGATCTATGCTCAAAGTTTGCATCATTGAAAAAGATAAGAAAGGGAGGGTAGAGGCGACGCAAAATAGAACAAAGACAATTGTCAACAAAGACTAGAAGTGCACAAAAAGATAAGATCATACATCAATAGTAGAGTCCAACTAAAGAGAAAAGGATAAAGAGCTCTGTCAATAATGGCAGAGTTCAACAAGGGAGAGAAAGGAAGATAGACATCAGCTAAGAGAGAGAGAAGAAAAAGAAAAAAAAATTGTATAGTTCCTGTTAAAATTTAAATGACAGTTTAATGAAAGGATGAAATCTGTTAAATTAAAAAAAAATAAGGGACTAAAATTGCAATTAAAAATTTAAAGATAAATTCTAACAAACATAATAGTTGAGAGATCAAAATGTAATGAGGAAAAAGAAGATTGTATATTTGTTGTTAAAAATTAGATAGCAACTTGATGGAAAGATGAAATTTTTTAAATTAAGAAAATAAAAAACTTTTTTTTTTGCAATTAAAAATCAAGAGACTAAAATCAAATAAACAAAATAGTTGAAAAATTAAATGTGCAGTATAATCTTTAGTTTAAATAAGCTTTTATTCTTTATAAAATCCAATGCATTAAGAATTAGTATCTAAATTTTTTAATTAGGACTTAATAAATTTAGGAAATTAAAAATAAGTCACTAAGATTAAGCTAGTTTGTTGAGTATTGATTTGATGAAGGAACAGCCAACTCAACCATGATACATGTAAAACAGCTAATCCTATGCAGCACATTGTTGTTAAATTGTGATTGTTCCGAGTATGTGGCTGCAGTGACCCACATGCAAACATTTCACCTTTTGTCAAACCCTTGTTCTGGTTAGAGCCATCACACTCAATGCGTTAAACCCACAAAACTCACCACCTCCAAAGCTTCCTCGTAGACTCGCATTTGTGGTGCCAATTGCAGGACTCTCTATTTTGTCATATCATTATTAAAATATATTAAAAATTATTCAAATACGAGAAATAAACGTTAAATTAAGAATAAGAAAGAGTAATAGTATTTTACTGGCATTTATCAAAAATATGGATTTAAAGGATATAAATTGTGGTCTCACATAGTAACCCAAAAGAAAATGCCCATCATTTAGGCCAACAAAGAGGTGAGGGAGAAATGTGGTGAGGATGGTGAGTGGTGATGGGTTTATAGAGGAGTATGGAGTTTGTGTTTTGGTGCTACATTTGGGGTCTTGTGGTGTTCCAATTTGGTGGTTGTGATTGCATTCTAGTTGGCAACTTGGATATGGATCTGGATTCTTAACACTAACTTCACTCTGCAATTAAGCTATTTTTACATTTTCATTCAAGTGAGAAATTTTTGCTGAATTGATAGTTGTTGGTAACTTGTTGGCGACAAAGATTCCTTTCGTGGTGGCTTGGTGGAGTCACAATGCTTGATGGTTTTGTCAAATTTTTTTTTATAAAAAAACAAATTAATATAAATTTAAAATATATGTGGCATATAACATTAAATGTAACACTACTAACGTTGTATTCTAGTTAGCTATATTTGAACTTGAGAGTCGTGTTAACATAGGAGCTAATATTTTACTCCTTTAAAATATTACTGATTAAATTTAATAATTTTTATGAAAATTAAGTTTAAGCATGCTAAATTTTTTAGACATTGAAAATTTATTTTAAGTCTTTACTTTTCTATATGATTAAGGACAAAATTTATCTATGGTGTCAGTTTTAAAAATCAAATTGATTTAAAATTATTAAAGACAAGGATTCATTTTCATTTCATAATTTTAAAAATTGAATAGACTGATAAAGTTAAAATCCATCACTGTCCATCGTTATGGTCAAGAATTAAACTTACTTTCTGTAAGACAATTTATCGATAATGCTGATTTTAAGAACTGAAGTAACATTTTATTAATTAATTTAATTTTTCTAACAAGTGATGAATAACACATAACAAAAATTTATATTTACCAATAAAAGTAGAGAATTGTAACAAAACAAAAAAGATACATGTTAGAAAAAAATGGTCTGTTAATTTAACATTTAAAAGGAAATGAATAAATTGATACTAGATTGAGAGAGAGAGAGAGAGAGAGCATAAGAGAGTGAAAACATTATTATAGAAACACAGCAAAGATTTTCTAACTGAAATGGTGTTGATGATCTTGCAGAGGAGAAAGAAGGGTCTGAATTACATGAATTGCTGTATTATGGCTTAATATCAATGATCAAATGATTGAGATGGAGTCATGGTACTGAACAAATTAGGGGATGTGTGGCATGTAAACCATATATAAATGGGAGACAAGTTGTGTAGAAATCTTATAATCACAAGCTTCCATTAATGGAGTGTCATGTATATCTTTTACTTCATTACAATTGCTTTCGGCAGAGCCAAATAAATGTATCACATTAGTCATTTCATTACAAAGCAAGTTTTATGTATTACATCGCATGCACAAAACTCACATTTCACCACTGCCATCTCAGTCTCACCTTTCATTACGTGCAGGCATAGCTGCATATTCATAAGTGGAAACAAATACTATATTACCTACATGCTACTCAAAATATATTTAAAATATTAGAATTTTTTTTTACTGTTTTGTAACGAAATCAATTTTATTTTATAATAATAACTTTAATATATTTAATTATTCAATCGTATTCTCATAGTTTAAATTACTATCTTAAAGAAATTCTCAATTAAAACATATTAAAATAAGATAATTTTTTTCTTCTAACTTTTTACTCATATTTTATATATTTTTTAAATTTTATAAAAATAATTATTTAAAATGTATAATTTTCATACTTTTTAAAAAATAAATATTATATAAAATATTTTACTCATTTTGTAAAATATAATTTTATTTTTTATAATTTATTTTTGTTCTAATTATAAATTTTTCTCAGAAAAATAAATTTTAATGGAAAATAAATTATTATAATCTAATATTAAATTTTAATATTATATGTACCCAAAAGTATCTTATATTTTTAATATATGTTTTTATTAAAAATTTAAAATAATAAATAAATAATATTTTATTTTTTCACTAATTTTAATAAAATAATAATTTTATTATTTAAATATATTTTATATTTTATTTTACTACTTTTTTTATTTATCTCAATATTAAACGAAATGACATAGTATTGTCATTTTTATTATTCTACTGTTTATCAAACATAATATATTACAAAATTTTATATTTTTTCAATCGTATCATCATTATCCAATACTCTATCTTACCATTTTTTATTGCATTAATAAATACTTTTTTATTGTATCATGTTTACTAAATAAGCTTTGTTGCTATATACATATATATTGTTTTACGCTAATTCAATTTATTATATAATTAATTGAAATTTTAGATTCATTATCTAAACTTTAAAAAGTAGTATAAAAAATTAAAAGAAACATTTTATTATCTCATGTTAACGTTCAAAAAATATTTTTCTTAAAATGTGCCATCTGTATCAAACTTAAGTTGAGGGGTCTATTCTGTTTCCAAAAAAAAAGTAGTTTATGTAAGTTATTTGACAGGATAAATAAACCTATCAAACCATAATAAGTAAATTATTAAAGCCAAGATATTAATTTTATATGAATAAAATCTCATGAATACACTTAAGATGAAATTATTTATCAGAAAGTATTTTAAACAAACCCATCTCCTAATATAAGTTCAAATGCTAGTGGAGTGAATAAACAGATAAACACATGTTGAATGAAGCCATAATTAAGACAGAGACACAGTAAAAGAGCATTATATGAACAAGTCGAAAATTGAGTGGCAAGAGATTCAAGTCCAGAAAGGGAATCACAATCTTTGATGTCATTAAAAATTACAAATAACTGCGATTGGTGTAGTCGCAATTGGGGTCACGATGCAATTGAAAAAATCATAAAAATTTTTACATTGCGACCACCGTTGGTTGCAAACCACAGTTTCAAACACTGATACAGAGACATGCTTTAGTAAAGTAATCTCCAATTATCCCATTTTAAGTTAATTGTTGAGTAATTTATTATTCTCGCTTCTCTCCTAATTTTCTTAAGATCAATGCAAATTTTTACATTTATTTACCAAATCATACCATGCCAACCATCTCTCAGGACACATATTTGACCAATTCCTGGGATACACATAAACCATTGCATTTAATATTATCACATATTACAGAAATAAAACTGTAATGCTAATTGATAAACAAAACCAACAACAACACCTAAGCTTTGTTCATAACACATATCATAGATAATTTAAGGTACAAGGGTTCATGTCATTGTTACTAAGACCATCATCTATTGACCTCCTTACACAGTTGTCTTTAAATGATTACTGAACCTTACCGTATATGGAAACTGGAAACTTTGATTCCCTTGGAATAAAGTGGAAACATAAAGAGGGTATCTACAAGAAAAAAAATGGTTATTCACAGCATAAATATAACTAAATGAAAGGAAAAAAATGAACAGTGATTAAAATGTGGTGCAAATTGCTCTGCAAAGCGTTTAAGCACCCCAAATTAACTTAAAACCAATGCTTCATTTTGGTAGTGAAAAGTCCAACAGGGGCGACCTGAGAACATGTGAACATGCTATTACAGACATAAACAACACAAGAGTATATAAATATGGTTGTTTTATGAACCTTTGAGTAATATTCATATGCTCTCAGAACACCCCTGTTGCACCCCTCTACCACTATATCTTTCTTTGGGACATATCTTGGCCTTAATTGGAACCTTGAACCTTCAATTTTGTTTTGGCAATTTAATGGTTTCACCAATTTTCGTTCAATTTAAGATTTCAATATATAGCCAAAAACTTTGTACTTCGTAGCTTTGGATGTACTACACGAAAGTACTAGTGTAGAAGAAATATGAAACCTTCTTGTTCCAGGGCAGTACAACTTTGTACTAACCGTTCTCTTTGGATTTTGATGTGTACTAGTACTAATTTCAATCAAGATCAAAGATGCCAAGTGCTTTTTCATTCTATTATCTTGGTGGTCTTCAAAAAAAGAGGGAAAAAAAATCTTATTTTGGTTCTCAGAAGTATATTTTTTATTTAGATTTGTACGAAAAAATATTGGTTTAATCCTTTAAAGTTTTAATTTTCTTTAGGGGTTCATAATTACCAGCCACCACTACATTATTTTCCTGCTACAAAAATAATAAATTATGTTTCAGAAATGCTTAAATTACTCAATTTTTTAAATATTAAAAATTGCACTATCTTATCTTTTAATTTTGAAAATTAGACTCATTAAAAGCTGAAATGTACTAAAAATATTTTAACATAAATAAACATCTTAATAATTTAATAATAATGAATAAATCCTTTCTAAAATAATTTTTCGTTATGCAATATTTAGAATTAATGATAGCTAATTTCGAATTCTCTATATTTAATTTATAGTTTTAAAAGATGAAAATAAAATTTTAAGCATCCCCTACTACTAGAATTAGAGATTCATCCATCAAAAGCTTTATTTAATATTCTAAAATACTCAAGTTGATGGAAAGAATCAAAACTAATTTTCAATGATGCTACAATCACAATGAGAAAAATTGGGCCTATAAACCTCATTTAAGCTAAAGTAAATTTAAGTGTGACACATGAATTAGGGTTTTTTTTTTCTTGAAAAATAAATCAATTTTTATAAAAAGTTAATTAAAAATTTCATGAACATAATTTTTTAGTAGTTATTACAAAAGTTGATAAATTTTAATAACATGATAAATTATAATTAGATAATAGTAAAAAAATATTTATATCATTAGTATATTTATTTAACTTTTTTTACAAATACTTAATCCAACAAGATGTAAAATCTACACATCCAAAATCTCCATATATTTCCATATTCTAATTTTGTATATAATGGGTTGTAAAACAAGCATCCGTGAATGTAATACCAAGTATAAGGATTTAAGGCATGAATTAATCTCCCTTCGGCCCTGTTGTACTCATTACAGATTTCTACAAGAACTTTCAAACTGTTTAGCAATTCTCTTATTTCATTAACCTCTTCTGGGAGCTTTCCTTCATCATGGAAGCATTTAACCACATAGCACACCTCATTCTTAATTGTCCTCCAATATTTTGGTAAGAGAGGCCATTCATATCATCAGGAACTCACTTAATCCATAGATTTTTTGGAGGGCCATCAGAAAATGCTTAACCTTTTGTAATAGAGATCAAGAAAAGTTACTTTTTGCCCCGTTTTTTTTTTAGTTGCATTGCCTTTTTTAAATAATCTTTTAGTGTGCTTAAAAATTCATTTTGAATTTTAATTTTGGGATGTACTCTCTCAATTTCAAGTTAAGTTATTTTTACTACCATATGTATTGATCAATAGACATAAGGTTGATCTCACTTAATAAGTTATATATAATTTGTGATATATAATTTGACTCTTGCATATAAAAGTATATTAAATATTTGGAGAAAAATTTTTGTTACTTAAAATAGTTTTATTTAACTTGAAGAGTATATGTGATCTAAACAAAAATAAATTAAATGATGTTTTAATAATAATAAAAAAATTTATATCAAGTATTGAGATCTCAATGAAAAATCAATTTTTTATTCCAATTATTCTACCCTAAATAAATAATGGATATAAAGATTTTATAATATTGTGCAAATCATTGTTTTTACAAACAAGTATAATAAACAGTGAGAATAATTTAGTAAAATTATTCTACTGATTAAGATATTTATTATTTTTCTTAATATTTTTTAAAAGTATATTAAACATAAATAAATTTGAAATAGAGGGAGAAAATTTATTTTCTTTGGAAGAGTGATTAATTCACACAAATCAAATTTTTAATTAAATTATTGAAAAAACAATTAATTCCACAATGTTAATAACTTCAGAATTAAATTTTCAAAACTAAAGTGTTTCAATTGATAAAATAAATGGTATAATCAAGCATTTCCTTCATATAGTGAGTGTTTATTTTTTTTTCAACAATAATAGTAATTTTTCAGCAATGCAGTTAAACTCTATATTATTGGGCCTATAAAATACAATCATGGTCCAATGCATTCAAAATAGTCGTGGAAATTATATATTTTCAATAATGAACTTGGACTAAAAACTCAAAAATAAAGAATTTTATTGACCCAAAAGAAGAACTCAGCCCCTCCAGAACTGAAAGCTATTTTTTCAAGTTAATTAGTCAAATTTTGCATTAGTTTAAGAAATCATTAGTTTTGTTTAACTTTATAACAAGGAAAGGGTTCAGCTCCTTCAAATGAAAGCTGTACCTATTAGGGTACCCGGTACCGAGTACCCCTTAGGTATTCGGTACCGAGTACCCTCCAAACCAGATATTCCTTAAGATTCTCAGGTCTCGGTACCGAATAGTCACCATTTACCACGTGCATTAAATAATTAATATGCACTAATCTGAAATAATAACGAGGATTATACTTAATCAATAGGATAGTCAATAAGGCCTAAGTTATCCAGGCCCATAAGCCCAAAACAGTGGCTATAAAAAGGGAAGTACACAGTACATTATTGATTCTGATGTCATTCTTACTAAATATAGTAATCTCGCTTACGTAATACCGAACACTTACTTTACCATCGGAGTGCCTTTGCAGGTACCCTCCTCACCCTCAATTGATCACACCTCGGACAGACCGAATATTTCCAAGACAAGAAGACCGAATACTGCTTTTACAACCCATTCCGGAGTCCGAAGACTAAGGGGTGTTCTCATATCTAGGAACATTTTGGCGCCCACCGTGGGGCTCGATTCAACCAACAGTAAAGATATTATGGTGCTTACAAGAAGTCAACAAGAAGGACCTATCAGGACGAGAGAAATGTATGACGGTGATACTACCCCCAACCAACAACCCGAAGTGGTAGTAGAAAGGATGAGCCAGGAAGACCTCTCTTCTGTCATGAGGCAAATGAAAGCCGAAATAACTGAGCTGCAGAAACAAAGAGAGAGAGATGCACTGGAGTTATCAGCATTGAAGAGAGAAAATGCTAATCTGAGAAGTGAGATCAGATCGTACATACCAACTCATACAGCTCCGATTTCTCAAGAACAAGGGGATTCCTCTGCTCTGCAAGCTACAAAAACAAAAGCCCCACCACCAAGCATCCGACTCGACAGTGTCCGCCGAAATCCCTTCATCGCCTCTATCATGGAGGCAAGACTGCCCGAGGCCTGGAAAGGCCTAGTGTTAGAAAAGTACGATGGCACGACTGATCCCGAAGAACATGTAGACATTTTTTCGACGCAAGTTGGTCTCTACACTGACGAGGATGCACTCATGTGCAGACTATTTCCAACATCTCTCAGGGGACCAAAGACTAAGTTGGTTCACCCGACTTCCCCCCTCTTCGGTTGACTCATTCACAACTCTTGTCACACGCTTTAAGCTTCAATTTGCTACAAGTCGGCCACATCAGTTGACCTCTATAGCATTGGTGAATATTCGTCAAGAAAGAGGAGAAACTCTTAGGGCATTCATGGACAGATTTGGTAAAGTTGCCCTCTCCATTCGAAATCTTGAGCCAGCTGTGGCTATGCATCACCTCTCCACACCCTTAGGCCAGACCCTTCGTTAATAGCATCTCGCAAAAAGCCTCCGTCGGACTTAGATGAACTCGTGGTCCGGCAACCAAATACATGCAGATGGAGGAACTAGCCGAATACCGAAGCCCGATGAGAACCGATCAAGGCTCCACCAAGAGAAAGTGAAAGAAATAACCTAAAAAATAAAGAAAAAGAAAAAGGACTTGTCATTGACAGGGTCAACAGAGGACCTCGGTATACAAGTTACACTCCCTTAAATACTAACAGACAAAAGTGCTAGACCAAGCACTTAACACGTAAATAATGACCATGCCAAGAAGAGCAAATACCCCTCCCGTAGCTGACAAGACGAAAGTATGTAAATATCACCGAAACAGGGGTCATAATACTGAAGAATGTGCAGCACTCAAAGATCGGATTGAGGATTTAATTAAACCCGGTCATCTTCATAATTTCGTGGCCCATCCCCCTTCCAGAGGAGATAATCATCGAGGTCCCAGACATGAAAGACAAAGAAGTAGGTCTAGAGAACCTCAAAGGCGGCCATACGAACCAGAGAACCAACCTCGCCGAATTATTAACACAATAGTCGGTGGCTTTACAGGTGGAGGCGCCACCAACTCGGCTAGAAGACGACACCTAAGAAATGTGAGATCAGTAAATCACATCTCTTTAGGTAGTCGGGTCCGCATCCCCCAATCACATTTACCGACCAGGATTTTCAAGGGGTAGATCCCGTACAAGATGATCCTATGGTCATAAGTGTAGATATTAATAATTGTACGATCAAGAAAACATTGATAGACCAAGGTAGTTCTGCCGACATTTTGTATTGGAAAACTTTCCAACAAATGGGCATACCAGAGGAAGAACTCAGAGAATACCATGAACCTCTGGTTGGGTTTGCAGGGGAGAGAGTCGAAACACGAGGATGCATTGACTTATACACTTTGTTCGGGTCTGAACGAGAAGGGAAATGCATCAAAATAACTTACCTGGTGGTGGAAGCCAACACTTCCTACAACATACTCCTCGGACGCCCTTCTCTCAACAAATTAAAGGCTATAGTTTCGACTCCACATTTGGCTATGAAGTTTCCATCAGACCAAGGTCGGATTGTAACTATTCATGCCGATCAAAAAACCGCCCGAGAATGTTACTTTGCAAGTCTTCGGGTCAAACCGACACCTCGGGATGTGAATATAGTATCCCCTGAACTCAACAATGATATGAAAGATATAGAGCTTGATCCTAGGATCGATGAAGGCCCCCGAGTAGAACCGAATGAAGAAAAGAAATCAATACAGCTAGGCGTCCTTCAAGGACAGAACACATACCTCGGCATCGGTTTAACTGATCCTGAACAAGATATCATTCAAGAAGTTTTGTGGAAAAATAAAGAACTCTTTGCATGGACCGCTGCCGACATGCCAGGCATTAATCCAAGTTTTATGTGCCATCACCTATCTGTATACAAAAAATTCTCGCCCGATAGCACAAAAGAAGAGAAAAGTCGGGGGAGAAAGAGCCAAGGCAATTAAAGAGGAGACCGGCAAATTATTGAAAGCAAATTTTATCCGAGAAGTGACGTACTCTACCTGGCTAGCGAATGTAGTCATGGTAAAGAAAGCAAATGGAAAATGGCGGATGTGCACGGACTTCACGGATTTAAATAAAGCTTGCCCAAAAGATGCCTATCCTTTACCAAACATTGACAAATTGGTTGACGGAGCAGCAGGAAATAAATTCTTGAGCTTTCTGGACGCGTACTCCGGATATAATCAAATTCGGATGTATCGGCCAGATGAAGAAAAAACAGCCTTCATTACGGAATCAGCAAATTACTGTTATAAGGTGATGTCGTTCGGTTTGAAAAAAGCTGGAGCTACATACCAACGCTTAATGGATAAAATATTCAGTAAACAGATTGGCAGATGTATGGAAGTTTATGTTGATGACATGGTGATAAAATCCGCCACCATACAAGAACACCAAGCACACCTTGCCGAGGTATTTGCCGAAGCACGCAGGTATAACCTCAGGTTTAATCCCGAGAAAAATGTGTTTTCGGTGTATCGTGGGGAAAGTTCCTTGGCTTTATGTTATCGTAAAGAGGAATCCAGGCCAATCCGACAAGTGTCGCCGTAATAAGTATGAAAAGCCCGAGCTCTACCAAAGAAGTCCAAAGATTAGTAGGACGAATGGCAGCCCTATCTCGGTTTCTACCTAAATTAGCCGAAATAGCTCGTCCATTCACTACATTACTAAAAAGGGCACAGAAATTCCAATGGACCGACGAATGCGAGAAGGCTTTCCAACATTTCAAGTCTATACTAGCAACACCGCCACCCTATCTAAACCAATTAGTCAAGAAGATATCATTGTTTATCTTGCGGTATCACCAATGGCCATCGGCTCGGTATTAATGCAAGAAACTCCCGACCCCATCCTCCTATATTTTACCAGTCGTACACTACTCGGTGCAGACTAGGTATCAAATAATTGAGAAGGCAGTCTTAGCCTTGGTACATACATCTCGGCGTCTTCGACATTACTTTCAAGGATACCGAATTGTCGTCGACCGATTGCCCAATCGGTAAAATGCCGAGAAAACCTGAGTGGCGGGAAGAATGATGGCATGGGCGGTTGAATTATCCCAATTTGACATACGTTTTGAAGCAAGGGGCGCTATCAAAAATCAAAATTTGGTCGAATTCATTAATGAGTTACATCCGACCAAAAGACGAGTACTAATCAATGGACTTTATACGTAGATGGATCATCAAACCAACATGGAAGTGGAGCCGGAATCGTCCTAAAAGGACCAAATGGGGTCACCTTGGAACAATCGCTACGTTTCGGCTTCAAGACCTCCAACAATCAAGCTGAATATGAAGCACTGCTGGCTGGACTTCGTTTGGCTCAAGAAATAGGGATTAAGAGAATAACCTGCCTCAGTGACTCTCAGGTGATAACTTCCCAAATTTCGTAATTATCAAATCAAGGATAATACACTCGCTATGTTACTTCCAGAATACCGAAATTGCGTGCAACCTTTGATGAAATAGCAGTCCAAGACACACCGAGATCCTCTAATGAAGAGGCCGATCGACTAGCTAAGCTAGCAAGCACTCGTCGGCCTGGACAACTTCAGAGTATCATCCAGCAGGAAATAGCCGAGCCAAGTATATTGAAGAAAGAATGTTTTTTCATAGATAATCCGGCCGATTGGAGAAAAGATATCATCCAATATCTCAGTGATAATGAGCTTCCTACAAACCCGGATAAGGCAAAAAAGATAAGAACTCAATCTGCGAAGTATACCATGATTGGCCAAGAGCTATATAAAAGGGGAATCTCCACCCCTTTACTCAAATGTCTCGGCAAGGATCAGGCCAAATATGTATTAAAAGAAATACATGAAGGAATATGTAGTACACATTCCGGCGGACGAACAACAGCTCTGAAGATTATTAGGGCCGGATATTATTGGCCGACACTCCTCCAAGATGCAGATCAATTTGTGAAGAAATGCATACCCTGCCAACAACATGGTCCCTTGATTCATCAACCAGCTGAAAACCTCCATTCGGTGGTCACACCTTGGCCCTTTGCCATTTGGGGAATGGATCTGCTCGGACCCTTCCCCATAGCAAAGGGGCAATGTAAGTTCTTAGTCGTTGCCATTGATTACTTCACTAAATGGATCAAAGCCGAGCCCCTTGCAACTATAACGGCCAATAATGTTCAGAAGTTCACATGGAAAAATATCATCACCCGTTTCGGCATCCCTCATGCCATAGTCACCGATAATGGCCTCCAATTTACGGATCGACGCTTTAACGAGTTCCTAGAAGGGTTACATATCAAGCATCGACTAGCGTCAATCGAACATCCCCAAGCTAACGGCCAAGCCGAAGCCGCTAACAAGGTTATTCTCAGGGAACTAAGACGACGTCTAGGCTCAGCAAAAGGTGAATGGGCTGAAAAACTCCGAGATCCTTTGGGGATATCGGTGTACCCCTCAATCCTCAACTAAGGAAACACCATTTCGGCTAACATATGGTGCCGAGGCCATGGTACCTGTCGAAATCGGTGAGCTATCCCTTAGAAGGCAGCAATTTAATGAAGAAGATAATTCCGAAACTTTGTCAATCAGTCTTGATACCATCGAAGAAACCCGGGATCATGCAGCCATAATGAACGAAGCAAGCAGACGAATAATGACAAAGAAATTTAACTCGGGCATTCGGCCTAGGCATTTCATTCAAGGCGACCTCGTTTGGCGAGCAACTGGAGAAGCCAGACGAGATAAGAGACATGGTAAATTCTCGTCCAACTGGGACGGACCCTTCAGAATAAGGGAAAACTTGAAAAATGGATCATACCGCTTGGAAACATTGGAAGGAGATCCAATTCTGAGAACATGGAACATTTCTCATCTCAAACGTTACTACAGTTGATTATATGAATGTAAATGTAAATTCAAGTGCACTCTTTTTCTCGCTTGGGTTTTCTCCCCTTATAAAAACGTGAAAAGGGGTTTTCCCAAGAAGGTTTTTAATGAGGCACTATTTTAATGAAATTCGTCTGTTCAAGGCAACTATTTATTCAGTCTGTTAAATTTATTCTCTCCCGAGTTACATCTCGGCCAAGGTTGAATTTAATTTATCCAAATTATTCCCTCCCGAGTCACATCTCGGTTAAGGTTGAATTCAGTTTATTTAAGCGATTCCCTCCCGAGTTACATCTCGAACAAGGTTGAATTTAATTTATCCAAATTATTCCCTCCCGAGTCACATCTCGGTTAAGGTTGAATTCAGTTTATTTAAGCGATTCCCTCCCGAGTTACATCTCGGCCAAGGTTGAATTTAATTTATCCAAATTATTCCCTCCCGAGTCACATCTCGGTTAAGGTTGAATTCAATTTATTTAAAGCGATTCCCTCCCGAGTTACATCTCGGCCAAGGTTGAATTTAATTTATCCAAATTATTCCCTCCCGAGTCACATCTCGGTTAAGGTTGAATTCAATTTATTTAAGCGATTCCCTCCCGGGTTACATCTCGGCCAAGGTTGAATTTAATTTATCCAAGTTATTCAAATTTATAAGGTATTTCGAGCGACTACAGAAAATTAAAGGTCAAACACAGAGTTCCCATGAATACTTCATTATTTATTGATATTGAAATACAACAAAAGAAAAGCAAAATACATTTATTAATCAACAATATTAAGGGACTCTTCGAGGGCGTCGGCGGGAAGAGAAGTTTCAGGAGCACCAGTGTCCTCGGCTTCACCCGATTCCACTTGGCGAGGAGCAAGGAGATCCGGCTCAAGGTCGTCGGCTACCTCATCATAGCGAAGGAATTTTCCTTGGAAAAAATCCCTTGCTGTATCAAACTGGAAGCTTGAAGGAATTTCCCCGAACTGTCTAGCCTGCCGGACAGCATGGTAGAAACCTGCTTCATGCTCGGCATAGATCAGTTCGTTACTTTTAATTTCCAAGGCCTTCATTTCGGCCTCACACCGCTCCTTAGTCCTCCTCTCCCGCGCCAAGGCATCAGCTAACTCCAGACCCTTAGCCTTCTGTCGGCCTCGGCGGCTTTTCAGCTTGTTCTCCATATCCTCAACACGTGTATCTCGGATACGAAGATGTTCTTTAAGCTGATCCACTTCGGTTTCCAGTGCTTTGTTGGTCTCGGAGAGGTTCAGCTGTACCTCCTGGCTCTTGGCCAATTCTTCTTTCACCTTCTCGAGCTCAAGCATAGGCTCAAGCGCCAAAGATCGAGCCATGATCCCGGCTCGGGAGAAGAACTCGCAGAACCAATCCTACCTCGCCCCCTTATCTTGTTCATTTACTATCTTCTTCCCTGATTCTGAAAGAAGACGAGGTGGGAGTAGGCGGGAAGGATTCACCCCTTCGGCGAAGAACCTCTCGGACATAACCTCGGGAGAAATGGTTACCCCCCGAGAAGTCTCTCCCGGTCCGGCAGCAGGTTGGGCACGTGCCTGCTTTTTCTTTGACCTCGATTCAGCTTCCTTTGCCTTGCCCTTATTTTTTCTTTTTCGAAGGTCCCCTTCAGCTTGACTGTGATCTCGGGGAGGAGATCGAGCAGTGGCCCTCTCGGCCAAGCGATCCACCTCGGGATGACGATGTTGATCAACCGTCATCCCCTCCGGCATTCTTTGCTTTAAAGCCTGACGGTATCCCATTTCGGAGCCGAGATGTGCCATAAGAGCTGCATCAAAAAAGAAAAGTCAAATCAATTCAAGATATCTTAGAAAAATGTACTTAGGAAAATTACCTACCATTCAAGTCCATCCGAGGATTTGGGGACTTGAGCAACAAAATCAGTCCTCGGGCAGGAATTTCCCGAGGAAGGGTCTTTATATATTGAAGAGCTGACAGCTCCTCGAGCTGTCAAGATATCCTCGGGCACCACGTCATATCGGCGAGGTACCCGAGTCCAATGAAAAGGGAACAGAGGAGTCCCTTCTCGGTCGTAAAAATAATTTTTCCCCCCCTCGGGATGAATAAAGACCTTAAAAAACCCGGTCTTAAAACCTTTGAAGGAGGAAGTGTAAGGTTTAAAAATAGGAAAATCGGGCCGCGGAACAAGGAAATCCACCGAGCTTTGTCCGAAGGACGTGTACTAAAAAATGAAGAAAAAGGTTTGTGGTTGGCTCTATATAATGGAATTTACAAAGAATCCTAAAGGCTTGCATTGCTACCCACCCATTCGGATGAAGTTGAGTGGGGGCTACGTTTAAAACACGTAAAACCCCCATTTGAAAATCATCTAGAGGAAAAACTACTCCTAACTCCTTGAAAATGCAATCATAAACATAAAATCCCCTTTCCAAGCCGAACTCGGCGCCTAGGCATACTAGGTCAGGATTCGGCGTGCCATCCCCTCGGCAGCATTCGACTTCCATGGGATAAGGATCCTCGTTTTCAAATAAGCAAACCCTATTCGGTCTTAAGAACCGCTTCAGCTCGGCATTCCTTTGGTAATTGGAGAAGTATGATACCACCTCTCCGTCCACCCATTCATATCCTGGAATTGTACATGGTGGACATGCTCGGCCTCTCCCTAATTGGACCGACGATGGGTACCATCCCTTCGGCGGAGGCAGAGGATTCGGCAGGTTCATTAGATTCACCTACGGCCCTAATGGGCTCCTCGGCCTCGTCCACTACAATTCTAACAGACTCGGCCCTATCCCGGTCATCGGCCCTATCTGACAGTGAATCTTCCCATTCTATTGAGTTCACCATCTCGGATAAAAATATTTATACCTTGAGAGAAGTTTACTTTGAAAAGAAGAGCTCGGTTTTAAAGACAGAGAGCTTGGCGCACAAGAAAATTATAACACTTCGGTACAGAGCAAAAGGTAGAAGCAAGCAGGGACCACACTCCCCTTTTATAGAGCAAAGGGCTTCGGGTAAATGAAGAGTCGCGCCCAACTTCAGCCGTTAAGATCATCAATAGATCAACGGTTATCAAAAGAGTAACTTGTCGAGATCTTGGTGAACAAGAATGCAAAACCCTAAAAGCATCCCCAATTTCCCGCCAAAATCATATTTCCCGCTCATTGCACCGAGACCGAAATCTGGATGATAAGCCTCTTCAAAATTTCTACAATTTTTGAGGCTTCGAGGGCTAGTGTACCTATTAGGGTACCCGGTACCGAGTACCCTCCAAACCAGATATTCCTTAAGATTCTCAGGTCTCGATCAGAATAGTCACCATTTACCACGTGCATTAAATAATTAATATGCACTAATCAAGTAATAACGAGGATTATACTTAATCAAGAGGATAGTCAATAAGGCCTAAGTTATCCAGGCCCATCACCCAAAACAAAGTGGCTATAAAAAGGGAAGTACACAAGACATTATTGATTCTGATGTCATTCTTACTAAATATAGTAATCTCGCTTACGTAATACCGAACACTTACTTTACCATCGGAGTGCCTTTGCAGGTACCCTCCTCACCCTCAATTGATCACACCTCGGACAGACCGAATACTTCCAAGACAAGAAGACCGAAGACTGCTTTTACAACCCATTCCGGAGTCCGAAGACTAAGGGGTGTTCTCATATCCAGGAACAAAAGCTAATGTGTTGAATGAACAATATGATAGCATGGTTGCATTGAGTGTTATGAAGTGCATCATCATAGCTAAAAATACCAATAAACACATGTCCGCCAGCTAATTTACCAATTGAATTGATCAAGAAATAAAGCAATATCATCAATGAATTAGTCCCAAAAAAAAAATTACACACTAGTTTGTCATTTTTTTTTCAAAATTTTACAAAAAAATAAAAATTCATTTAATTGAACCAAATTGTATGAGTTTGTAAACAAATCATATTTGACTTAGTTCATGATTTAGTTTGTAAATTTTGTTTTTTTTTCAAAGCAAGAGGACAATAAGTTAATCATAAATCATCATTTCTCATTTTATATTGCTCATATCCTAGTTTAGGTTAGCTTTTGTTAGGATAAGCATTACTTAAGATCTGATTAAACTAGTTTATAGTAACTTTTTTTTTTTTACAATATTTTTTCAAACCGAATCTATTAAGAATTTATTTTTTCTAATCATAATTATTGAGTGGCCAATTATTTACTATTTTTTTTATCAAATTAATCTTTTTAACGATACAAAATCATCACCTTAATCCTTTGCATAGACCAATTTGCTAACAATTTTGTATTTTTAAAACACAACTTTGGTAAAATAAGTTTAAAGAAATATGATAGATATATTTTAATATTATAAATTTAATAATATTTTTTACAACAAATTTAAGGCAATATTATCCTAAATTTTAGAAGATCAAATTATAAATTTCTACCTGTATAAGGCAATATATATATATATATATATGTATATATATATATATATATTATTAAAATACATAACATGCTCATAAAAAAAACGCTATGCAAAGGTAGAATAAATGATGAAAGTATTTTATTATTAATGATTTTTTTAGGGCTTAGGTCACTTTGTATGGAAAAAAGTGTAATAATTCCCATATTAGTTTCAAATAGAAGAAATTAGAATCTAAAATAGTAGTGTAAGCAATAAAAAAAAGTGAATATTTTTTTTAAAAAAAAGATGAAATAATCTTTCCTTTGCAATTGAATCAGCATTCTACTTAGATATTCATTGAATACATTAAATTGAATTATAAAAATACCATCATTACTCAAACTAATTTTATTTTTTATATTCTTATCGTAATAAAAAATTTTACTGTCTTCTTATACATCAAATTAAGCTCATTATTGAATTAAAAAAATTAGACCTTAAACCTTTTTCACCATTTTCATCCTTTTAATGACAAGCTCCTTGAGAGAAGGTAATTGTCCAAATGGCGGAAGTGACAGGCAGTAGTTGCAATCACTGATCCGCAGGACTCGAACATTACAATACGAAGAATCACTCAGCCAATTTGGGAAACTTGTCCCGTTATAGTATTTGATGCCCAGTTTCTTTAACATCATTGAAGGTTGCAAGTTGTCAAGTACATATTTCTCAGTTTGTGAATCTTGTGGGTCGCTGCCCCACTCTAGCATAAGCTCCTCGATCTGCTCTTTATTCTTTAAATTTGCTTGAAATGCATCTCTGGGGTTAGAAACATTGTACAGGTTCAAAATGGAAAGCTTACCCTGTAGATGACGAAAATTTTCTTAATTCACTGATCCTTAATCCATCTTCTTTGCCTACAACAAAGGAAGACAATGTACGGAGATCTTGTAGTCTGCATATCTCTATTGGCATCTCCATAAAATTTGTGTCACTGATATCAAGGTGGCGGAGATTGACCAAATTTCCTATTTGAGCTGGTAACTCAGCAAGAGATCTACAGTTTGATAATTTCAAAGTTTGCAAATTGTAAAGCTTGAAGATTGCATCAGGCAACCTTTTGATGGAAGTATAGGAAAGGTCAAGATACCGCAGAAGCACCAGGATGCCTATTGAATCAGGTAGCTCAATGATATTTTCGTACATAGACAATGACAAAATTCGCAAACAACTTAGTTTTGGCAACCCACCATGCAACACTGACTTGGACAAGTAACATGTACTAATGGATAGAGATTGTGGTAGAAAGGTCCGCAAACACTTTAGCTCGTTCAAGCCCTGAAATCTTTTAGAGACATCATAACACTTTCTAATAAATGATAAATGGCGACCAGTTCTTGGGATTTCACCCTCTTCAATGTAGCAAGAACTAGTTCCAGACACAAGTCTAGCTAAATCATAAATGAGGTCATGCATTCGAAACTTTTCCTCTATCTCAGCTGTGTCCTTTTCAATTAAGGATCTCAATAATAATTCATTAAAGCATTCTGCACCTATAGATTCCATTGCTTGACCTCCTTTGGATTGTTGCAGAAAGCCTTCACCCATCCATAACAGAATTAACTCCTTCCTATCCAACAAATGCTGTTTTGGAAAAATTGAACAATAGGCAAAACATCTTTTCAATTGGGCTGGAAGATGAAGATAACTTATGCGTAAGGCTGGTAAAACATCATCATGTACCCATAAGTTGCTGTTCAGAATTCTGTTCCATTCCTCTGCATCAACCTTTGATCGCAAAAGACCTCCCAAAGTTTTAGCCGCTAATGGTAAGCCATTGCATTTTCTTGCAATTTTTCTACCAATTTCTTCAAGGTGCGGCGGATATTTGTCATAATCTTCTTTACCGAATGCATGAGTTGCCAGTATTTGCCAACAATTTTCATCAGTTAGATTCTGCAGCTCGTGAATGTGAAGTGTATGTGTGATCTGTGCTACTCTCTGTTGTCGGGTTGTCACAATGATCTTACTTCCCTTCTTTCCACTACTGAAAGGAGCTGTTAGGTGATGCCAGTCGTTATACTTGTCATTCCAAAGGTCATCAAGCACAAGCAAAAATTTCTTATCTTTTAAGGTGTTCTTTAGTTCAACACGAAGAACATCTAGATTAGAAATATCACAATCTTTAGATGTGACAGACTCAATGATTTTCTTCGTTACCCTTGAAACATCAAAATCATCAGACACCCATGCCCAAGCTTTCAAATCAAAATATTCATGCACTTTGCTATCGTTGTAAAGGTATTGAGCAAGGGTTGTTTTGCCCAGACCCCCCATGCCCCATATTGCCATCACTTCTATCTTATTATTGCTCTCATCATCGTTAGACAGAAGCATGTTCAGTAAATTGTTTTTGTCATCCTCTCTAGCAACCACAACAGGTTCAACCAACGAATCTGTAATTTTGGAATAGGAGACTCTCCTAGAAACACTTTGCAAACAAAGAATATCTCTCTGTTTCACAAAATGTTCTAGCCTTCCAGATATTGCTTCAAGCTTGGAATTTATGCTCCTATAGAATTGATTAAAGGGGGAAAAAAGTAATGATCTCACCTGGGTAGTAAAGCTTTTAGATTCTCCCTCTACCTTGCATCTCAAAGATTCAGTGTTGATTTCATCCAACAAATCTTCTGCATCCAAGACAGCATCTTTCAACTCATCAAGCCACGCCTTCACGGCAAGATCAGTGATCTGCTTCTCCTCAGCATCATTGAGCACAGCATTAAGTGCCAGCAGCTTAATCCTCAGCTCATCTAACAGAGAAACATTGAGCCTCCTACTGGCAAAGAAATCTCGAAACTCTATAGAAGTTATTCTATCTAACAAGATCTCCACAGAAGCAGAGATTAGTACCTCTCCCACCAAAGCCAAGGCCATTTCTTCTCTTGTTTTGCAAACTGTAAATCTCTTGCTAAGTGCTGAACGAGATACACAGTGGTTGTGAAAATTCGAGGTATGGTAGTGCTGAAATATAGTCAACGATGTTTTGGTTTCACTCTCGCTGTTTTAAGCGCGTGATCATCGTTTGCTTTTCATAAACGCGACCAAAACTTTCTTCGACGAATATTTTCATTTTAAATTTTTCTTTACGATAACTAAAGCTAATTCAATGAAATATTTTCATTTTCCCAAGAGGAGACGTATTCCTGCCTTTTTTATAATAAAAAATAAAATAAAATAACATAAATATTTTATTATAAAAAAAATTACATAAATATTCTGATATCAATCTTAGAGAAGACAATTTAAACAGGTTTTTTTTTTTTAAATAGAACCTGAACGAAAGTCGATTAAAATTAATTTTAGTTTTACGAATCGACTTCAAAAAAAGGTTGGGTTTCGTCTGTAATAGACTTCTGTATAGTTATTTATCTCCCACCATGACTACCTTAAAAGTAAGAGGAAAAAGCATCAGTAATAGTAATACAATATGAGAAAGTAAAGATGATACCCGCGCAGGACAGGGGACAGGGGATACTCTCTGCTCTCCATTCCTGTACCTATATTCTTCCTTGTCCCAATCTCTAATCCCCGCCATGGGGAGATTTTTTCCCACTTCTGCTTTCCCATAGATTCTGTGGATTTTCTTGAAATACATGAAAAAAAAAATAATAAACTATAATTTTATATTTTTTTTTAAAAAAAATAACGTTACATTTAATTTTAAATAAGTTACTATATTACTCCATATATATGATATTTAAGAAGGTTATTTAAGTATTTTTATATATGCTCGGGGATTCGAAGAACTCGTAGGGTAGAAGAATTGATCCGCGTCTCCGTCTCAAAATTAGGAGCAAAAGAATTTTCATAAACTTTATATTTAACAACTCTTTAGATGCTATAATATTTAAGAGCGAACATCACTTCATCTTTTATAGAAAGAATCAAAACTAGTTGTTAATGATGCTACAATTATAATGAGAAAATTTGGGCTTATAAACCTCATGTAAGTTAAAGTAAGTTTAAGTGTGACATTTTTATAAAAAATTGATTTTGATATACTATTAATATAAATTTTTATATTATTAATTAATTAAAAATTTCATGAAAATAATTTTTTATTAGTCATTTAAAAAGTAAGTAAATTTTAATAACATGATAAATTTTAATTAGATAATACTATAAAAAGCATTTACATCATTAGTATATTTTAATTAATTTTTATTTACAAATACTTAATCCAACATGATGTAAAATCTACACATCCAAAATCTCCATATATTTCCATATTCTGATTTTGTATATAATGGGTTGTAAAACAAGCATCCATGACTGTAATACCAAGTATAAGGATTTAAGCCATGAAGTACTCTCTGCAGATTTGTACAAGAACTTTTATACTGTTTAGCAATTCTCTTATTTCATTAACCTCTTCTGAGAGCTTTCCTTCATCATGGAAGCATTTAATCACATAGCAAACCTCATTCTTAATTGTCCTCCAATAATTTGGTAAAAGAGGCCATTCAAACCATCAGGAACCCACTTAATCCATAGATTTTTTGGGGGAACATCATAGAATGGTTAACCTTTTTGCAAAAGAGATCATTCACCTAGGAAAGTTACTTTTTGCATTGTTTTTTTTTAGTTGCATTGCCTGTTTTAAATAATTTTTTAGTGTGTTTAAAAATTCATTTAGAATTTTAATTTTGGGATATACACTCTCAATTTCAATTTAAGTGACTTTTACTATTTGATCTAAACTTAATAAGTGATATATAATTTGAGTCTTGGATATAAAAGTATTTTAAATACTTAGAAAAAGAGTTTTGTTATTTACAATAATTGATGTTTAGTTTTAAAATTGTTTTTTTAGGATACATGTGATTAAAAATAAATAAAGTTTTATTAGAAAAAGTTATATCAAGCATTGAGGATTTTAATTAAAAAAAAATTATTCCAATTATTCTACCCAAATAAATAATGGATATAAAGATTTTTTAATGTTGTGCAAGTCATTATTTTAAAAAACAGGCATAATGAATAGTGAGAATAATTTAGTAAAATTATTATACTAACTAAGATATTTATTACTTTTCTTAATATTAGTGAAAAAAAATTATAAACACAAATAAATTTGAAATAGAGGGAGTAAATTTATTTTGAAAATAAATTTTTGGAAGAGTGATTAATTCACATAAATAAAATTTTTAATTAAATTATTAAAAAATTCCAGAATGTAAATAACTTCAGAATTAAATTTTAAAATTAAAAAAATATTTCAATTGATAGAATAAATGATATAATCAATCATTTCCTTCATTAAGTAATAATAGTGATTTCTTCAGTAAGCCAGTTAAACTCCGTATTTCATTGGGCCTACAAATACAATCATGGTCCAATACATTCAAAATCCAATAATGATGCTCAACAACACACACACTAGAACATAAAGGATAAACAACCCAACTTGAAAGCATGGACTTCTTGTTGACACAAAAAACAAAATCATGGAAATTATATATTTTCAATAATGAACTTGGACTAAAAGCACATAAATAAAAAACTTTATTGACCCAAAATAAATACTCAAAGCTATCTTTTCAAGTTAATTAGTCGAATTTTGCTAGCAAATGAGAACACTAACTCGAAAAGTTCTAGAACTAAACTAGCTAAAACTTTTCCTCTTTATATTGATAATCTTAATATGTTCATGTATTACTTAAAATTTAATTGTAGTATATATCAATTTGCACTCTTGATAAATTTAATTTATAGAGACTTCTCTTTTTAATGTTTCAAAATAATTTACCATCGTTTGAAAATGATCTATTTTCATATTACAAACATTTTGTTGGTTAGTACTAACATTAGGTTAGAAAAGTAGAAAGTAGTGGCATAGACCATTTCCCAATCACTTCATGCTTATAATAAGAGGCTCTCTTCACGTAAAAAAGTGATTTGGAATAATAATCGAAATGCAAGGTGGAGGTTGTTTTATTTTTCTACTTAGTTTATCTTATCAAGGGTGTCTTGATGTTAGGTTACTTATGCCTAAGATAAGGTTTGATTCACTTGATTCTTAATATTAATTTAAAACTAATTAAATAGATTTTTAAAAACAATTAAAATGCAAATTTTTTATAATAAAAAATTAAAATTAAACTCACCTAAACGATCAAATTAATGCAAAAACAAACAAAATACCAAATTGCAAACAATAGAAATAGAAACATAAAATTGCAAAGAGAGTTTACAAATCAGGAAAAAATTAATTTGAGCAGAATAAATAAACATGTAAAACTCCTAAAATGATTTAAAATTGAAATTGTATCTCCGACAACAACGTTAATTTGATATATGATGTTGAGTCGCTATCAAAATAACTAAGTTTTTTTAAAAAAAAGTTACAGTATAAAGCTCAACCTAAATCGATTCACATAGACATATATTAAATTAAATTCAATTTTATGTTCTTTAAAAATGAGAGTAAATTTTGGAGGTTTGAAAACTTTAAATTAATTAAATTAAATTAAGTAAAAACAAATTAAGAAATATCAATTCATGAAATATCAAATGTATGTAACTCTGATTATCACAGTATCTAAAGATTTTAATCTGCATTTAAACAATTACTCAATTCAATTATTAATTCAATCAAATAACCTAATTGAACAGAGTTACAAATTAAATCAAATTATCATTTAATACAATCTGCATTAATTATCAAATTAGAATATCAATCGAGTTCTAATTTATATTCTAACCATAGAAAAGTCAATCACAATCTTATTTCACAAACATGAGATTAGAAAAAAAGAGAACAAACTTGGAGTAATTTGGCCAAAAACTTAAATAAGATTTACAGCATATGGATTTCATAGATTGAATGAGATGTTTAGTCTTCCATCAAAGCACTTAATCCAAACGAGAATGAGAGAATTCGAGAGAAGGTAAAAATAAGAATTTTTATTACAACAAAATCTCAAAAATTCAAAATGTCTAATCATACACACTAATTCAAAACCTTATTAATTTATTTATAGGTTCTAATTAAGGTAAACTAGATCAAAATTTAGGCCTCAATTATAACTATAAGCCAAAATATAATTATCTATTAACAAAATGTCTAAATACAATCTCGTAACAATATTCAAGAAATTTGTTTCAATTCTAAAAAATTATAAAAAATAAAAAATAACTCAAAATCTAGTAATTTATATATGTTCGAAGCTCTGAATGTATAAAATTCAATGCAATTAGAATAAGCCAAAAATAATATATGTAAAAAAAAATATAACTGAAAAAATAGTTAGAGATCAGAATAACTAAAAATACAAAATTAAAGCATTTATTTGTAACAATTATAATTTATTCATATAACTAAAAAATGGTAAAAACTCTAAAAATATATATATAAAAAAATATTTAAAAATTAAAATAAAATTATAAATATAAATAAAAATGTTATATCAAACTCACGCAACTTGAATGAGAATAAGTGTAATACTCCCTTAGTTTAAAATAGAATAAATTAGGATATGACAGTGTAGTGCAAACAATAAAAATAAATAAAAATAATTCAAGAAAAGGCGAAATAATATTTCCTTTACAATTGCATCAACATTCTAACTGGTTATTCACTAAATATATTTAATTATAATAATATTACGATCACTTAAACTTTTTTTATATATATATATATTTGCCTTTAGTATATTAATATCAATATATTAAAGATATTGAATTAACAAGACGAGACCTTAAACTTTAAAAAATAATAATAGAAGTATCATTAAATTATACATGATAGTTTTAATCTTATCCAAGACATTGAAATAACTTTGAAGTAAAAGAGGACAAAAGAAAAAAACATGAGTAACAATTTAAATTACTTTCAAACTCCAATGCAAAATCTACATTTGGAGGACACCACAAAAGCATCATAAATATAATTTATTACATTTTAATCTTGAAAAAAAAAATAATCCAATTCATGGTATTAACTTCAAACCATTAGTTTTGATAAACTTGATAACATATAAAGGGTTCAGCTCCTTCAAATGAAAGCTTCTAAGGTGAAAGAACAATGTAGTAGCCTGATTGAAATGAGTGTTGTGAAGTGACACCATCACAGTAGCAAGAAAATATCAATAAACAGGTCCATCAGCTAATTTACCAACTGTATAGATTAAAAAACAAACAATGTCATCAATAAATTAGTTCAATAAAAGACAATAAACACTAGTTTGTCACAACAAAAATTTTTAGAATTTTAACAAAATAAAAATTCATTTAATTGAATTAAATTGTAAATGAATTTGTAAATTAATCATATGATTTAGTTTGTAAATTTTGAATTTGAAAAAAAAAAAAAGAGGACAATAAATTAATAAATGTTGTATGTTTAATGAAAAAATATATAAGAAGCGCTCATACTATTATGACCTGCTCGTTTATGCGTATGACAGGAATGTGAGCAATCTTTGAGAAGTGTTCCCCTTTCTCATTTCTATACCTTTCTTCTAGCAATCGACAATGCACTATCCACAGTACTTAAAGAGACGATGGCAGTTGTTCCTCTGGCAATGACTCAAGCCATACACAGTCGTAGATACGAAGTCTTTTTAGGGAAGGGAGATGTTGAAGCCGTTTCCCTTCCAACCGCTTTAAACGATGAAAACTGGATAGACAGAGACGTGAGAGAAGTGGGCAGTGATGGCTCCCTCAGCAAGGTGTTGACCACTTCTTCATCCCTCAAACCCTTAAGATAAAGTTGTGACAGAGGAGGGAGGCGTTGGAATTGGAGACCTGAATGTGGTTTAAGTATTCCAAGGTCAACCTCAAGATACCGTAAACTGGAAGCCAAAAACCCTGGAGACACGACCCTAGCTCTGGAAGGCTATAAAGCGTCAAGTATTGAAGGGCAGGGAGATCCATCTCTTCTGAAAGTGACCTAAGTTTCTTACAATTATGGACAGTAAAACGATTTAATAAATTAGGAGAGGCCCCTCCTCCTTTATTAGCAATTGCTTCCGGTTGGTACAGTCGTATATGTAAAGTTCTCGAAGAGCTGGGAAACAATCTAGTGGAAAGGACACCAGCGAATCACAACTATCCGAGATTCCAAGGTATTCAAGTGATGTGTATTTGTGCCATCTTTCATCACACACAAATTCTAACCTCTCACAGCCACCAATGTCAAGTGATTGCAATGACGTGGGCAAACCATCACTTGGGAGGGAAATAAAAGACTCGATATTTCTAAGAGTCAAGTCTCGAAGGCAGTTGGCATTGAGTATCATTCTTGGCAAACACTGCAAGCTGTCACACTTTTCAATTGATCCGAACCCCTCTAATTGGTTGCACCCTTCGATACGAACCTCTTTCAACCAAGATAGGCGATTGGGCAAGTTTCCTCTCAACAAGGGACATTCGGATAAACACAAACTCTTCAGACAAGGAAAAGGAAAGTTGCTACCTTCACCTTCAAATGGTACCCACTCCTCCCACTCCAACATTTCTTTGAACTTGAGACTTTCCAACAGTGGAAATGGCTGAAAGTATGGGCAACTTGCATTGCTGCGATAGAATTCCTGACCAACTGGCTTCACCATTTTCATCCTTTTAACGACAAGCTCTTAAAGGGAAGGTAATTGTCCAAATGGCGGAAGTGACAAGCAATAGTTGCAGTCACTGATACACAGGACTCTAACATTGCAATATGAAGAATCACCCAGCCATTTTGGGAAACTTATGCCACTGTAGTATCTGATGGTCAGTTTCTTCAACATCCTTGATGGTTGTAAGTTGTCGAGTACATCTTTCTCAATTTGTGAATCTTGTGGATAGCTGCCCCATTCCAGCATAAGCTCCTCAATCTGCTCTTTATTCTTCAAATTTGCTTGAAATGCATCGTTGGAATCAGAAACATTGTACAGATTCAAAATGGAAAGCTTACCTTGCAGATAGGGAAATTTTCTCAATTCACTAATCCTTGATCCATCTTCTTTGCCTACAATGAAGGAAGTCAATGTACGGAGATCTTGCAGTCTACATATCTCTCTTGGCATCCTCATCAAATTTGTGTCACTGATATCAAGGTGCCGCAGATTGACCAAATTTCCTAGCTGACGAAGAGATTTACACTCTGACAATTTCAAAGTCTGCAAGTTGTAAAGCCTGACGGTTGCATTAGGCAATAATTTGATGGAAGTACAGGAAAGGTCAAGATACCGCAACAGCACCAAAACGTCGATTGAATCAGGCAGCTCAGTGATATTATTATATTTTGACAATGATAGCACTCTTAGGCATTTTAGTTTTGTCAACAAATCTTGTGGCACTTTTCTGGTTATGTTACAGTACCATCTATCCAGTGGTAGAAATGTCCGCAAACACTTGAGCTCATAGAAGCCGTCAAATTTTTTTGAGACGTCATAAAGGTTTCTCTAAAAAGATAGATGGCTCACATTTTTTGGAATTTCACTGCAATCCAGGTGAGATCTTTTTCCTGATACAAGTCTAGCTAAATCATAGATGAGATCGTGCATTCGGAACTTGTCCTCTGCAACAGCTTCGTCTTTCTGAATCAAGGATCTGGATAATAACTCTTTAAAGCTGTAAGAACCAACTATTTCGAGTTCTTTATCTGACGATTGTAGAAGGCCTTCAGCCATCCATAACAAAATTAAGTCTTCCCTGTCCAACCGATGTTGTTTTGGAAAGATTGAGCAATAGGCAAAACATCTTTTCAAATGTGCTGGAAGATGAAGATAACTTATGCGCAAAGCTGGTAAGACATCATTGTGTGCCCATAACTTGCTGTTTAGAACTCTTTTCCATTCCTTTTCATCAACATCTGATCGCAAGAGACCTCCCAATGTTTTAGCAGCTAATGGTAGGCCATCACATTTTCTTGCAATTTGCCGACCAATTCTTTCTAGACTTGGATATTTGTCATAACCTTCATTTCCAAATGCATGATTTGCGAGTATCCTCCAACAATTTTCCTCTGACAGAGATTTCAGCTCATAAGTGGGAAATGTATGGGTAACCTCTGCAACTTCTGGTTGTCGGGTTGTCACAATGATCCTACTTCCCTTTTTCCCACTAGTAAGAGGAATTATCAATTGATTCCAGTCATTAAAAGATTCATTCCAAAGGTCATCAAGTACAAGCAAATTTTTTTTATCTTTCAACCTATTTTTTAATTCAATACGAAGAACATGTGGATTGGTACTATTACAATCTTTGGATGAGACAGACTCAACAATTTGTTTTGTTACCTTGAAAACATCATAAAACTCCGACACCCACACCCAAGCTTTCAAATCAAAATGTTTCTGCACTTCACTATCATTATAAAGGCATTGAGCAAGCGTTGTTTTGCCCAGACCTCCCACGCCTAGGATTGTGATCACTTCTATATTATTAGACTTGGCATCAACATCAGATAGAAGCATCTTCAGTGACTTGTCTTTGTCATCCTCTCTATCAACCACAACAGGTTCAACCAACGAATCTGTACTTTCGCTACAAGAGGCTCTCCTATAAACACTTTGCAAACCAAGAATATCCTTCTGTTTCAAAATATGTTCTAGCCTTCCAGATATTGCTTCGAGCTTGGAATTCTGTGTTTTAAAGGGAGAAGAAAATAATGATCTCACCTGGGCAAAGCTTTTAGATTCTCCCTCCACTTTGTATCTCAAAAATTCAGTGTTGATTTCATCCAACACATCTTCTGCATCCAAGACAGCATCTTTCAAGTCATCAAGCCATGTCTTCACAGCAACATCAGTGATCTGCTTCTCCTCAGCATCATTGAATACAGCATTAAGTGCCCCAAGCTTTATCTTCAACTCTTCCAACAGAGAATCATTGAGTCTTCTGCTGGCAAAGAAATCTCGACACTCTGGAGAAGTTATTCTATCTAACAAGATGTCCACAGAAGCGGAGATTAATGCCTCTCCCACCAAAGCCAGGGCCATTTCTTCTTTTGTTTTGCAAACTCTATCACAACTCTAAATCTCTTGCTAAATGCTGAAGGATGTGAAAATTCGAGATATTATAGTGCTGAAGTCTAGTCAACAATGTTTTGGTTCCACACTCGCTGTTTTAAGAGCGTGAACATCTTTGTTTTTTCATAAACGCTGACTGACCAAAAACTACTGTCATGTTGTATTTTGTAGTCAAGTGCATGTGTATTTTCTTATTTATTTATTTAAATTTTTCTTTAACATAATGCAAGCTAATTCAAACAGCAGTTAAGTTTTTATTTTAACACTGCGGTTTTTAGTTAATACACAATCCATCGTATAGGTAATTTATGTTATTCTTTTCCCTAATAAAAGCTGTCCATTAATAAAAAAAAAAAAATTTGACAGGCTGTTTAAATTTACATTAAGAAATGTTAATTAAATAGTTTATATAAATTTATGAATTTACGATATCGAGTTACTATCAAAATAACTAAATTTTGCTAAAAATTTTGTTATATAAAGCTCAACTTAAGTCGATTCACACAACATATCTTCAGTTAAATTTAATTTTTTATTTTTTTAAAGAATAAAAGTAAAGTTTTAGGAGTTTGAAAACTGTAAATTAATTAAATTAAATTAAAAATAAATTAAAATTGAGTAAAAATAAATTAAAAAATATTAATCTATAGAATATTAAATACGTATAACTTCAATTATCATGATATCTAAATATTTTAATTCGAGTTTAAACGTTTACTTAATTCAATTATTAATTTAATTGAATAACCTAATTAAACTAGATTATAGATTAAATCAAATTATCATTTAACCTAATCTTATACACACCACTTAATCTACTAACTCAGGGTAGATAGCATCACAAATTTGCATCAATTGAATATTTAAATATTAAATTAATAACTTTACATTTATAGAATTTTTATTTTGATTTATATTAAATTAAAATTTTTACAAATTATCACATCAATGTTTTGAAAGAGATTGACTAAAAAATTACTAGTTGAGATGTGAAACCTTGTTAATGATACAACAATATATAACTAACTAATAAATAGTAATATAAAGGAAAAAATTACTCTAAAATAACCAAATTTCTGTTTGTAATACAATTGTTATAATTGAAAAAAACAAAATTTTCTAATTAGTAACACTAATCCCCCTTTGGCCTGTACAAAATATTAGCTGCATGGATGTTTCTCAGTCCTAGGCTACTTTTAGGAGATTAATATGGACATAATGTTCTAAATGCTCAAGTCTTATAAGGGGACCCGCGTGAAAGAAAATTATACAAAGCTTGATTGTTAATATTTATTCAATTGGACAAAAATGAATTTTATGGGATGAAAGTGAGGAAAAGAGAAGAAAGTAGGGGAAGCATTGAATGGATTGTCAATGCTAAGTTACTTTTAAGAAGTTAAGGGGAGAAGACTAGCACACTAACAGCAAGAATCGATGAGAGGGACACTAAAGAGGTAATTTTGGACAGTGAAGGAAATACGAGTCCCACCATATGGATTTCAACTTTAAATTCATATAACCTTCTGTGTTTCTTTGCTCTTCCATTTAAATATGTTTAATAACATTAAATATTTTTAGCTGCCTCAATAATGCAAATATTTTTATTTGTTGTTGGTTCCATGAGCTAAGCAAAATACAGGAGTAGATGGTTCAATTTAAGAAAGGGACTTTTTTGCAATAATGAATGGCAAACAATATATTATTTCATTGAAAGTGACCCCCAACAACCCACTTTGCATTTCAACTTTTTTTTTAATGTATACGTCTTCTGTGTGATTTCGAGCAAGTATGAGCATAATAATAGTAGTTGGAAAAAATGCATAAACTAAAATAGTAATTTATTGGGTTATGTCACGAGAATTGGTGGCATATCGCAATATTAAAAATCAACTAATGTTGGGGAAAAAAATCAAAATGAGGTTTAGACATTCTAATCAAGTCTTTGACTTCAAGAGTGTCACCAAGAGTGTCACCAACCTGACCTTCCTGTACAAATCAATTTATATAGATTTATGAATTTTAAATTGAACAAATATTAGAATAAAGCAAAATTAGCTTTAGTTAAATTGAACAAATATCAATTTATTAGTTTTAGTTAGTTGCTCCATAATCCACATCATCTCAATTTTCCGAAGTCTTCTTATTAAGTACCAAGATCCTTAGATAAACTCATGGTCAATAGATACACAACACGTGAATAAAGTAGAACATGACGTTGATATCTGATAAAGACTTGTGGCTTTAGACTTCTGTGTTTCTTACTATTTTTCTATTCTCAACGTAAAGAAACAAGAAATTATTCCTTTTGGGAGATCAGTTTCTACAACGTGCTTAATTTCTTGTTTGAAAATATATATAATTTATGATAAGGCAAGAGAAATAAAATAATTTTATTGTAAAATATGTGGTATGAAACTGTGATGAAATTAAATTTTTTCTGTCGATAAGTCTATTCATAAAAATTTACAAAAATATTAGAAGTAACAAAATGTAAATTGTATTTTAACAATTAAATTTACACTAGAAACAACAAAGAAATAATATATATAATTGAATTTTATTTATATACACAAATTTAATATTTACAAATTATTATCAAAATCCATTAGGACTTAGATTATATAATTACAGTATCAAAATAATTAAGTCTTATACACACTCAAAATACTAAGGTCTAATCTGAGTCGTTATCATTATATCTATCCTCTATTTTACTCAATTCTTTTGGAGTTAGGTGTTCATCATCTCTAAAATTACTATAATCAATCTCGATCTCAACACCTGTTACTCACTCACAGTAAATTAGGTCGATTTTTTAAAGAGAATGTGATCAAAGAAAATGTATACATAATTTGTAGTTATTAAAGTTCTGACTATCCTTTTATAAATATATTTATACGGTAGTCAAAAGTTATACTATAGTCTAACGTTATTTTTAAAATAAAAATATTATCTAATTTATTATCATAATCTACAACAAATTTAAAATAATAAAACAATTGATTCTTCTCTAACTTCCATTTTAAGTAGGAAAAAAATCATGATACTTCTCTCATTTAGTTCTATATTAACTACTATGCCGGTTGTTGATCATAAAATGTCTTAAAAATGTATTAGAACGAACTACTAATGGATGCAAATTATATTTTTTGGTAAATCGCGTTGAACAGAAACCCCAAAAAGCTATACTTTGTTATTTATTCTATTAATGTTAATAGTCACTCTCTGTCTTAGGCAATGACCTTTGATCTTTTCTAGCCATTAATGTTAACAAATTTATAAGTTTACTACTAAAAATTTGTAAGGTTCCCACTTAATCAATAGCTTAAGCTAAAATTTCATGTTGACCTCAGCAACAGTGAATAAGCTCAAGTGATTGATTCAATGAACCTAACATGATATCCTTCATCCAATAATAGAAAGTGTTGAAAGTAGTATGAGAATGTGTTGCTGACACTCATTATTTATTATTAAACTTGTGAGTTTTTCTACAAATGTTATATTACCCAAGTCAAGAATCGTTTTCCAAAATCTTACTTCTCAAAGTCTCTGGAAATTAATCTGTAACCATGCTTTCATATATTTTAAGCCAATGCATTGTTCCGTTATGTTACCGATTACAGATTACTCAAGACTTATTAAGTTTCAATTTTAAAATATTCATGAGCCATAGTTATTGATTTACTTCTAAAATGAATTTTTTATTTTTAGTTATTTGTTGACAAAGATTTTGTATTCCTGGTGATTCTTTTTCTTGTTTTTATTATGCACTATTGAATGTGTTTTGGTTTTTCATAAATTTCTCATGTGTTTACTAATTGCTGCATATGGCCAGAACCAAATCAATAGCTTGGAACCTTGCAGACACCATCTTTGACAAATTTGAAACTTAAGAATTTGCATATTTAGCCCTAATCCTTACATTTTTTTCCCTTATGTGAAATTTGACTACCAATTATAATTGTCCCAAATACATTGTAAACACTATTTTAGTTAATAAAAATTTAAAGTAATATTTATTCTTCAAATTTAAATTCTATTTCATAATTAGTCCACTAACTATTTAGTCCACCATTAGCAAAATTCATTAGCAAGAGATACCCAATAATTGCAATTATATACTTCTTTTTTGTATGTATTTTTTTTTTCATAAAGATACGTTACAACAGATAAATTAAAAGATTTTATTTTAAAAAATCATGATTTACATTAATGTTATACAACTTCCATATTTTTTTAATAAGAGCCTTTCAACTAAATTACACAAATTTGAGAGGTTGCTAGAAGTAGGTAATACATTGATTTTTGAAAAATTAATTATAATATTTCAAGTTTATTTCTAGTTAAAGTCAATTTCTTTTTATTTATTAATTATTAAGAAGTTAAAAAGGTTTAATTGTTGAAAGACATGTATGTGAAAAAATAATAAATGCTCTTAAAATTTTGTAAAGGACCCATAGGACTGGCAAAAAAATCTAAAAGTTTTTATTTTATATAAAATAGGCAGTTAGAAGTGTTTTACTAATATAATGCACATTAATTTTAAGAATTAGCAAATTAGGCTGTCCTCACTTTTTTAGTGGTTATCTAACTATTTATGCAGAAAGCTAAATTCAAACATGCCAAACAATGAACTTTGAAACCCCCCTCTAGAAGCTTTTTATGAAGTTGAATAGATCATGTAAGTGCAAGTTAACTTACCTGGTGTTGCTTCATCTACCAAAATAGGCATAGGGTGCAATTACCGAAACAAACTATTTTTAAAAATAGAAAACAAATAAGCTTTTAATTTGCCATAACATAAAAGTTCCAGAATTTTGTAAAAATAGCAATTCATTCAGTTGAATCAAATTGTATGAGTTTTTAAATAAATCATTTGAATTATTTACAGTTTTGAATTTAAAGAAAAAAAAAGAGGACAACAAATTAATAAATATAGTATTTTTTTAATAAAAAATATGATTTTCAATTATTTAAAAATAACCACAAAAACTAATTTTAACACATTAGTTACACGTCTCAAAGGTTGATAGGCAAAGTATTACTTACTTACGTGGTTATTTAGGACTTAGCCCCACTGCTCAGGAAATATAAAGTAAAAAATTGCTTTATTTATTATAGATATTGTTTTTTTATAAAATTATTTGAAGGCTCAGAATATTATGACTTGATCGTTTATGTATATGGCAGGAACGTGAGCAATCGTTGAGAAGTGTTTCCCTTTCTCATTTCCATACCTTTCTTCTAGCAATGGACACCTATTTATCCACAGTAATTCAAGAGACGATGGCAGTTGATCCTCTGGCAATGACTCTAGCCTTTCACATTCGTAGAAGCCAAAATCTGTAAGAGAAGTGAGATGTTGAAGCCCTTTCCCTTCCAACCACTTTAAACCATCAAATTTCCACAGCCACAAATGCTCGAGAGAAGTGGGCAGTGATGGCTCCCTCAGCAAGCTGTTGACCACATCTTCATCCCTCAAACCATTAAGGCAAAGATGTGACAGAGAAGTTAGGCGCTGGAATGGGAGAGCTGAATCTTGTCTAGACATAGATGATAGTATTCCAGCATCAACATCAAGATCTGATAAACTGGAAGACAACCACCTTGGAGACAATGACGCTAACTCTGGAAGACCACAAACGCTCAAGTGTTGAAGGGCAGGGAGATCCATCTCTTCTGGAAGTGACCTAAGCTTCTTACAATCATGGACAATAAAACGATTTAATAAATTAGGAGAGGCCCCTCTACCTTTATTAGATATTGCTTCCAAGTTGGGACAGTTTTGTATCTGAAGGTCTCGAAGAGCTGGGAAGCAGTCTAATGGAAAGGACACGAGCGAATCGCTGTTATTGATTGACAAGTAATCAAGTGATGCGTATTTTTGCCATCTTTCATCACACGCAATTTCTAACTTCTCACAGTCATCAATGCGAAGTGATTGCAATGACGTGGGCAAACCATCAGTTGAGAGGGAAATCAAAGACTTGATATTTCTAAGATTCAAGTCTCGAAGGCAGTTGGCATTGAGTATCATTCTTGGCAAACACTGCAAGCTGTCACACTTTTCAATTGATAGTTGACGACAAGACAAGTTGTCAAGCAAAGATAACAACCCCTCTGCCCCCTCTTTAACACTCATTTCTTCAATTGATCTATTCCACTGCAGATCGCATGATTTTGGCTCCAGTCGGTTGCACTCTGTCATACTAACCTCTTTCAATGAAGGTAGACGGTTGGGCAAGTTTCCTCTCAACATGGGGCACTTGAATAAATACAAACACTTCAGACAAGGAAAAGGAAAATTGCTACCTTCACCTTCAAATGTTAGCCACTCTTCCCACTCTGACATCTCTTCAAACTTGAGAATTTCCAACAATGGAAATGGCTTAAAAGATTGGGAACGTGCATTGCTGCAATAGAACTCCTGACCAATTATCTTCACCATTCTCATCTTTTTAATGACAAGTTCTTTAAGAGAAGGTAATTGTCCAAATGGCGGAAGTGACAGGCAGTAGTTGCAGTCACTGATGCACAGGACTCGAACATTACAATATGAAGAATCACCCAGCCAGTTTGGGAAACTTGTGCCATTATAGTATCTGATGCCCAGTTTCTTTAACATAGTTGAAGGTTGCAAGTTGTCAAGTACACCTTTCTCAGTGTGTGAATCTTGTGGGTCACTGCCCCATTCCAGCATAAGCTCTTCGATCTGCTCTCTGTTCTTTAAATTTGCTTGAAACGCATCGCTGGGGTCAGAAACATTGCACAGATTCAAAATGGAAAGTTTACCCTGCAGATGAGGAAATTTTCTTAATTCACTGATCCTTAATCCATCTTCTTTGCCTACAATGAAGGAAGACAATGTCCGGAGATCTTGTAGTCTGCATATCTCTATTGGCATTTCCATCAAAGTTGTGTCACTGATATCAAGGTGGCGCAGATTGACCAAATTTCCTATATGTGCTGGTAGCTCAACAATAGATTTACAATTTGATAATTTCAAAGTCTGTAAATTGTAAAGCTTGAAGGTCCCATCAGGCAACCTTTTGATGGAAGTGTAGGAAAGGTCAAGATATCGCAGAAGCACCAAGATGCCTACTGAATCAGGTAGCTCAATGATATTTTTGTATCCACGAAGTGACAATGTTCTCAGGCAACTTAGTTTTAGCAACCAACCATGCAACACTGATTTGGTCAAGTAACATTTGTCACGGTGTAGAGATTGTGGTAGAAAGGTGCGCAAACACTTCAGCTTGTACAAGCCCTGAAATCTTTTAGAAATGTCATAATACCGTCTAAAAAATGATAAATGGCGACCAGTTACTGGGATTTCACCGTCTTCAATGTAGCAAGAACTTCTTCCCGATACAAGTCTAGCTAAATCATAAATGAGATCATGCATTCGAAACTTTTCCTCTGTTTCAGCTTTGTCTTTTTCAATTAAGGATCTCAATAATAATTCATTAAAGCACTCTGCACCTATAGATTCCATTGCTTGACCTCGTTTGGATTGTTCCAGAAATCCTTCACCCATCCATAACAAAATTAACTCCTTCCTATCCAACAAATGCTGTTTTCGAAAAATTGAACAATAGGCAAAACATCTTTTCAGCTGGGCTGGAAGATGAAGATAACTTATGTGTAAAGCTGGTAAAACATCATCATGTGCCCATAAGTTGCTGTGCTCAATTCTGTTCCATTCCTCTGCATCAATTTTTGATCGCAGAAGACCTCCCAAAGTTTTAGCAGCTAATGGTAGGCCATTGCATTTTCTTGCAATTTTTCTACCAATTTCTTCAAGGTGCTGATGTTTGTCATAACCTTCGTTTCCGAATGCATGAGTTGCCAGTATTTGCCAACAATTTTCATCTGTTAGATTCTTCAGCTCGTGAATGTGCAGTGTATGTGTGATCTGTGCAACTCTATGTTGTCTGGTTGTCACAATGATCTTACTTCCTTTTTTTCCACCGCTGAAAGGAGCTGTTAGGTGATGCCAGTCATTATACTTGTCATTCCAAAGGTCATCAAGCACAAGCAAAAACTTCTTATCTTTTAAGTTGTTCTTTAATTCAACACGAAGAACATCTAAATTAGTAATATTACAATCTTGTGATGTGATAGACTCGATAATTTTCTTCGTTACCCTTGAAACATCAAAATCATCAGATACCCACGCCCAAGCTTTCAAATCAAAATATTCTTGCACTTTGCTGTCACTGTAAAGGTACTGAGCAAGTGTTGTTTTGCCCAGACCCCCCATGCCCCATATTGCCATCACTTCTATATTATTATTGCTCTCATTATCGTCATCAGATAGAAGCATGTTCAGTAACTTGTCTTTGTCATCCTCTCTAGCAACCACAACAGGTTCAACCAACGAATCTGTAATTTTGGTATAAGAGACTCTCCTAGAAACACTTTGCAAACAAAGAATATCTTTCTGTTTCACAAAATGTTCTAGCCTTCCAGATATTGCTTCAAGCTTGGAATTCATGCTCCTATAAAATTGATTAAAGGGGGAAGAAAGTAATGATCTCACCTGGGTAGTAAAGCTTTTAGATTCTCCCTCCACCTTGCATCTCAAAGATTCAGTGTTGATTTCATCCAACACATCTTCTGCATCCAAGACAGCATCTTTCAACTCATCAAGCCATGCCTTCACAGCAAGATCAGTGATCTGCTTCTCCTCAGCATCATTGAGCACAGCATTAAGTGCAAGCAGCTTTATCCTCAGCTCATCTAACAGAGAAACATTGAGCCTCCTGCTGGCAAAGAAATCTCGAAACTCTGTAGAAGTTATTCTATCTAACAAGATCTCCACAGAAGCAGAGATTAATGCCTCTCCCACCAAAGCCAAGGCCATTTCTTCTCGTTTTCCAAACTGTATCACAACTCTAGATCTCTTGCTAAATGCTGAACGAGATACACCTCTGTTGTTGTGAAAATTCTAGGTATTATAGTGCTGAAGTTTAGTCAACGATGTTTTGGTTCCACACTCGCTGTTTTATGCGCGTGAACATCTTGTTTTTCATAAACGCACCAAAAATTATGCACATCTTTGTATTACTATTTGTAGTCAAGTACATGAGTATTTTATAATTTACTTAATCACTATATTTCTAACAAAACTTTCTTCAATGAATATTTTCATTTTAAATTTACATTATGGTGAATTTTAAACTCTACCATAATGTAAAGTTTTTCATTTTAAAATTGCTAAATTTTAAATTTCAGTTCATTATGGTAATAATGAAATAAATCTAGATCGCTTGTTTCATTGTGTTGGGTGTATGCAAAAAGATAATTGAAAAGAAAAAAAACATAAGAACACAACACATAAAACAACGAGAATCGAATTTTGATTCTTTTGACTGAACAAAATAGAACTCCGTCGTCAAGTTACAAGTAAATTGGGCATAAATACGTATGAATATTCAATTTTGTCTGGTGTAATTTTATTTTATTTTATTTTATCTCTTTTTTTATTTTTAAAGGAATAAATCTATCTAATTTAAATAAATAAATATTAGTATATATGTTTGCTAATTTTTTTATAATTAAATTTATCTCATAAATTTTTGTATGATAATAACTTGTTTTATAAGTACTTTATTTTTAAAATTTAAAGCAAAATATCATGATTCTACGGTAATAAATATATTTCCTTCTTAAGCAATTTTAATAAAGTAATAAAAATTTATCAATATTTTTGGATATTAGTTAAATGAATTTTTTAATTTAAATTAGTCAATGTTCATAAATTCTAAATATATTTACCAATACCTGATGAAGCTGATTTACATAACATATTAGTCAATTAGTGTAATACAATGCACTGATGTTTTTGTTTTAAATTTTTAAAAATTATATTAAAACAATTTTAAAAAATTGTTTTTAAAAAGAAAATTTTATTTGTTAGTTTAGTTTTAAAAAAAAATTTAAAGATGAAAAAAAAACTAATTTGATAAATTTATTTTTCAAATAAATTTTAAAAACTAAAGAAAACCGTATTTATTTTTATTTACTTTTTATTTATTATTTTAAATTAAATGAATATATATTTAATATTTAATTTTAATATTTTTTTATTTACTCAAATAAATTTTTTATATTTAAAATAAAATATTGAATTGAAAAATTATTAAAACATCAAATTTTAATTAATACTGAACTGCAAAATATTCTTGTATGAAGTAATACTTGCAATTTATGCATAGTTTAATAAACTATAAAAATTATGAAATATAAATTAATATTAAATTAAAAATAATAATTAATTTTAAAATTAAAATATTTTTTAATAAATAAATATAAATAGTAGGAATAAGTAATATTGCAAAGAAAATAATTGAACAACACTAATACACTAAAATAAATAAATATGTCTATTAAAAATATTTTAGCTATTTTCAAAAGAGAAATAGAAAAATTAAAACCAAAACACGTTAGAAGTTATTCTTGTTTTTAGATTTTAAAAATTAAAAATGAAAATTTATTTTTTAAAAAATTAATTTATTATTATTATTTATTTTTAAAATAGAAAATCGTATTTAAAAAAGGAAACAAACGTATAGGGTAATTGGCTTTTCTTAAAAAGGGACGATAAAAAGGAAACAAGAAGGTTTAAGTAAAAGGGGTTTGAATGAGTCAAGAACTATTAAGAAGAATAAAAGGAAAAAAGAGAAGTAAAGTCTTTGAAATTTCTTGGTCCAAAACCACCCTAATTTTTTGGTTTGAGTATCGAACACCGCTTAGTCACCATCAATGGTCGCAAGACAAATGAACTTTGGTGGAGAGTTCTTATAATTGCGACATTGACATCGATAGTGCTAATGAAACAAAGTGTCAGTAAAGGTAGCTGCAGGTTTCAATGACAGTGCACCGCTTTGTGCTTTGTGAATTCTAAGGTCCTCCTTTCGAATATATAAACATTGAAATACCGTGAATTGTTGATAAAAATCTAATGATTAAAAAATAAAAAAATTAATAAAATAACTAATATGTTTAAAAGGATATATTAATAAATTTAATATTATAGTTATTGTAAAATTTTTTTTAATTTTTAATAAGGTAAAATTTTTTATATTTTTTATATACATATTTTTGCAGCTTAGATGAGTGCTTTTGTTTATATCGTTACAGATATAAACACTTCTTTGTTTCTATTAGCAAAATATTTCTTTTTTCTTTGCTCTCGCGTGACCAATATAGAAATAGGTACGTTATTTACCTTAATTACTAGAGCTTTTGAGTAAGACCTATGTGGAGCATTTTTTGGAGGTAAGATGCTCATTTAACTTTTTATTCATTTTATTTTTAATTTACTTGTATATATTGTATTTTTTTAAGTTTTATAGACTAATTAGATGAGTAAAGTAGTAGATTTAGGTAACGTAAGTACAACAGTTTACTTAAAAAAATATTAAAAATAGAAACAAAAATATATTTTGTATAAATTTTAAAATTTTATTTGTATAAAAATCTCTTTTATAATAAGAATAAAATATTAAAATATTAAAATATTAAGTTATAATCAGAATGAAAGCTAAAATTACAGATATATATATATATATATATATCGAGTTCATAACACTAAAAAAATTATTTTTTTTAATAAATTAAACTTTAAACTAGAAATAGATATAATTTAAAATCTAAAGCAATTAACTAATAAGTATTTTGCATATATATTAAATTAGTATTTATAATAGGTTTATAAATAAAAAATTAATTCTAAATAGAAACTTAAATTAATATTATTACATTCTTCTAAAATAACCTAAATATAATTCTTACCATCCATTGCGAATATAATCTTAAAATGGATTAATTTTTTTATTTCTTTATTTTTATTATTTGAAAATATTAGAAAGAGTTAATATCATCCGTTTCACTAAACTTTTTATTTAATTAAAATAGTTGAAATAATAAATTTATTATCTCATATAGTGTGCGTTGAGATAGAAATAATTTATAAACAATTCAAAGCAGATAGAAATCATTTATACACATCATTTTATAATCAATCATATATAATCATTCAATCTTTTGAACTCATGACATTTTGTTCATTTCAATTTTGAATTTTTCACTAAATAACAGTGCTTTAGGTATTCATGGGCTCCTAAATCATTGCCAACAAAATTTTCCTAGTTATGATAGACTTATGTTAGCATGGGTAGTCGTCGTCAACCACCACACACAGATACAACTTGTGCTTAGGCATTCATAGCAAAGGTATAATCAAGAGTTTGTGTCAAAAAATAAGTGTGGGGCATATGAATGTTTTCGCTACCAATTGTGTACACATAAGCTATTAGTATTCATTTCTCTCATTTCTCCTAAATTTCTCAAATCACATTCAGAACTCTATACTTTTAGTGTATCTCTTAACTATCCATATGGAAACTTAACAATGACACAATAAAGGTCATATTGTTTACACCAATCAATATTGTTCTAATATCTATGTTATAATCACATTAATCAATATGTTATAACATGTATTACAACACATATAATAATCACATTAATCAATGTATTTACGACGCATATATTAATCATATTTTTCCTTTTCTCACATTTTTCTCAATAATTCTCAATTATTCACACCAATTTTATATTTTTTTACTTTTTGCTAATAACATATTTTCCTTCTTCTCTTTTTCATCATTCAATAAAATGAAACATGTCTAAAGGTACATGTATTTTGAAAATAAGTTCTTCGTGAGCTTTAGAGAGAAGCTCCATATTTTGACCAGAGATATTACCCAAAGACCAGAGTTTTTCCTAATATTACAAAATAAAGTACTATTATAAAAAGAGAGAACAAAGAGATAGCAGTAAGATTCGAGAGCTAAGCTTTAAAAACTTACTTGGATTCAAGTGAAATAGACATTTGAGCTCAGATCTGAGAAAGATTCGAGGTTAGAGGAAGTTTTTCTCTAAGAAGGGAGAGGAAGAGAATGAAAAGAATAGAAAGGGAAATGTGGTTTAGCAAATAATGAAATTTCTCAATAAAGTCCCTTAAATACCTCTCAACTCGCGACATTCTTGCTACAGTGTACTGTCTCTTGCTACATCGTGAACTTTTCGCTTTAACGAGTCATTTTCTTGTTATAATGAAAAAATTAGGCAATATTTTTCTTTTGCTATTTGTCATTTTAGCTGTGGCGAGAATCCTAACTATAGTTAGAGTGCTATTAAGTTATTCTTATCCACTTCTTACTATAAGGAGAGCACAGTAAAGAACCAAATTCTAGAGTATCAGTCGCGCTATAACGATAAATCCTGCAATTCATACACTTTAAACTCTCATAATTTAAAATGACATGCATAAACGAAAAACATAAATTAGATTAGAAATATGGTTTATCATATTGAGGGTGTTATAGATAGTCCCTAATAACCCTTTTATTTCTGTTGAAGTATGTAGCAAATTCATTAATAAGTGAAATTAGATTAGAAGTATGGTTTATCATATTGAGCTACATGATCTCAACAATATTGACTTTTTGTGGTAGAAAAATGAGCTTACTCGACCTGTCAAAAAACTAAAATTGCGAGTCAAGGTAGGCTAGCCCATCGAGCCTATTTTTTTTTTTATTTTAAAAAAGTTTAAAAATAATTATTTTTAATTAAACTTTAATTTTATAAATATAAAAAAATTTAGATATTATTTATTATATTTTTTTGTTAATTTTTGGGGGATTAGCCTTTTTTCATTTTTTGATTTTTGGCAGGGGTCAACTCACTCTTAAACAGGCCAGTTTAACAAATTCAGCCCATTTTCTAAATATGTTTTTGGGCAAGCTTCTAGCAGGTCGAGGCAGACGGGCCCTGTTTTTGCCACCCTAGTCGCTTGCCTTTGTATGAGATTTCGCCTTTAGATGGAGACAATATGGACTTGGGTTCCCCATTTATGACTTTCTTATGGGGTATGAGAATATGGTTGCAAAGGTCCTTATACTCAGACCTTGAGACTTTCTAACAACTAGAATATGGCAGCATCCACTGTTCTTTTCAAACTACCAATTGAATGAATGGTTTACCATCTTCTTGTAGGCTCACAGTATCTCATTGAAGTTCGAATATCTTGTTGGTCGTACATATCATGAACTGCCTTCCATAAATCCAAAGCAGAGTCTGAGTAGCTGAAAATTTCTGCAAGATATAGCTGAAAATTCCATGGGGATAAGAATCCATGATCACACAAACTAATCATTGGATAACCATGTAGCGTATTTAGAGAAGAAGCCTTTGGAGGGGTAACTTTCTGATCAATAAAACTAAGTTTTGATCTCCCTCCAAGAGTAAGAGTTATGGCTCTTAACCATGGAAGATAATTGAATTCATTATTCAGCATAACAGACCTCAAACGTTAATTTGGATTGATTTTAAAATCTGATCCAACAACCACAGCATCAGGATTCTTAGCTCCTGAAGAAGACGACATAAAGTTGCCAAAAAATAAAACAAAAACAGGACAACAACTCTAATACATGTAGAAAAAATAGAAGAGAATACTCTATTAATGTACATATTACAATCTCTTCATATAGAACGAGAATAATTACAGTAACGAATAGCTAATCTTAAAGTTTAGGAGATGAAATAGCTAATCATACAAGAACATTAACTGAACAGATTGATTTTACAATTTCAGGACTTTTCTTCAATAGGTTGCAACACAATTATGATTTAGGATCCAAATCCTCTCCCGTTTACGCATGAACATGACAACATATTAAGACACCCTGCAGTTTCTGTGCCATCTTTTCACTAGTGAGACTTTGCACTAGTGAATTATATATTGTCCTGAAATAAGAAGGTCTGCAAAGTAAAAGATAATAAATAAGGGAGTGTTTGTTTCTCTTTTCAAAACGGTTTTCTATTTTTAAAAATAAAATTCAATACAAATTTGTATTATATTTTATTTTTAAAAGTAGAAAACTATTTTTAAAATAGAAATCAAACATACTCTGATTATTTATTTTTAATTATTTATTTAAAATTACTTAAATTTATATGATATTTTAATTTAAATTACCAAAAATAAAAGTTTATATTTTCAATTAATAAATCTTCTCAATTAAAAATATTTTTAAACAATTCAAAAATATTTGCAATTTACTTTAGCAAATTTCATAATAAAATTTATAATACAAGTCTTATTATAAAATTATAATTAAAATAAATATTTAATTAAATTAATCATGTATCTAAGCACACTTTTGGTTTAAATTCAACTTCTACATCACCAACAGCACCATATGTCACGACCCCTTTTTATAAAGGACCGAGAACATTATTTCTACACCACATACTTATTTAAAAATAGGTAAATAATAGAGAATATAAGTATAAAAATTCACTTCTCATTCAAAGTAAAAATGAAGTTCCTTACAACAAATATCCAACAGATCAACATAATATTACATTTAGTTTATAATATTCAAAATACCAAAAAATTATAATATGTGACTCCCTCGACATGAGGTCTCATATATAAAGAAAAAGGACTCTGATGCATTATTACTCAACTCCAGCTTCTAACTTTTCTTCACTGGCCCCTCGACTGTGAAGTAGATGCAACACTGCTACATCTGCTCACGTACCACCGTACGATCATCGCGATACACGCACACAACGACATAGAAAGAAATGCAAGGGTGAGCTTACGAAACATAAAATAAAATTATATATATATAGAGCAAAATATTTTTCACAATAACCCCATGCATTTCCAGCCCATCTAATGCACAAAGCATGAAAACGGCTTCCAACTGGTTTCTGACCTAATTAATCCAGAAGGAACCGAAGCGGTCAGGAGCGACCCATTCCTAGGTACGGATCCAGACGACAAAGACAAAGACTCGGCATGAACTTACCGATTACATGTCTACCCACCTAAACATGTAACTCGGCTCTATAATGATGCAAAACATATATCTCGGCATGATGCACGCCACCAAAATTATTTTAACGGCTCAACTACGGCAAGTTTATAATAGATCGGCCAAAATCTCGGCATTTTAAACTAATTAACAACGATTCTGACTTAGAAAATAGCTTTTATTCAATAGATCTAACAAAATCATATCAAAATATCTTGAAATAGCATATTAAACCGTTCAAAACATAGTTCATACGTTAAAGTAAACTCCCCTTACCTCAGAAAGATGATTCACACTAGATCTACCGAATATTACTTGATTATAACAAAATTCACCGAAGATTCAGTTTTAGAACGGAGTTTCTCCTAAGAACACCATGAATTTCTGTAAGAAAGAGAAGGAGAAGAGAAACGAACGGTAAATCTAGCTTCAAACTTAAAGAAACTTACTTCCAATCCTTCAGAATAGATGTAGAATCTCAGATCTGGCGAGAAATCTAAGTTTAGGAAGGTTTAGTATGAGAGAAATGGTGGTTTACGGCCTTAGAACCTTTGAGAACCTTGGATAGAGGTGAAGAAATGAAAATTTCGTGTGAAGCCCCCTTTTTATAGAAAATTTTCGAAATTTACTGTTCACCGCCGGAAACACTGTTCACCGCCTTACTGTTCATGCCGGAAAATACTGTTCAGGGCACTATTCATGCGGAAAACACTGTACACGCACTGTACGCGTATGTGACGTCACCGATGACGTCAGCAGTCACTGTACATACGCGGTTGGCACTGTTCATACACGGTTTGTACGCGGTTTGCACTGTTCATACGCGGTTTGTACTGTTCATACGCGGTTTGCACTGTTCAACTCCATCTAAATATATTCCAATACCAAATAATCCTTCAATTAACATTGAACAAGTATAAAAATATTATAGATTACTCAATAATAAATTAGAAGCCTGACAATTCTCCCCCCGAAAATAAATTTTCGTCCTCGAAAATTTCATTCCCCAGAGAAAAGATGAGGATACAACTCTCTCATTCTTTCTTTTAACTCCCATGTGGCATCACCAGTTATTTGGTCCCAAACAACCTTTACTAACCGAATAGACTTACCTCTAAGTTTCTTAACTCTAGTTTCCTCGATACGAGCAGCTGGGACCTCCACAGACAAGTCATCTCGTAACTCCACAACATCAGGCTCAATTACATGAGACAAATCTGGAACATACTTCTTTAGTTGCGACACATGGAAAACATTATGTATTCCGGACAACCGAGGTGGTAACGCTAATTCATAGGCTACTGGTCCTCGACGATGTAATATCTGATACGGTCCTATGAACTTAGGTGTTAACTTCTTGGCTCTTAAGGCTCGCCCTACACCTGTAGTGCGTGATACTCTTAAGAATACATGATCACCAACCTCAAATTCTAGGGATCTTCTGCGTCGGTCAGCATAAGATTTCTGTCGACTTTGGGTAGCTCTTAGCTTTTCTCTAATAAGTTCAACTTTCTCCTTAGTTTCTTGCAGCATTTCAGGTCTAACCATCAAATGTACTCCATCTTGGAACCAACAGATAGGGGTTCTACATCTTCTACCATATAGAGCTTCAAATGGTGCCATATCTATACTCGAATGATAGCTATTATTATAAGTGAATTCTACCAAAGGAAGCATATCCTCCCAATTACTCCTCTGCTCTACAATGCAAGTCCGCAATAAGTCTTCTAAGGTTTGAATAGTACGCTCAGATTGACCATCTGTTTGCGGATGGTATGCAGAACTCAACCTCAACTGTGTGCCCATAGATTCTTGGAAACTCTGCCAAAGCGGGAAGTGAATCGAGGATCCCTATCAGAGATAATACTAGAAGGTACTCCATGCAACCTGACAATCTCTCTAATGTACAATTCTGCTAATTTCTCCAAGCTAAAGGTCATGTTAATTGGCAAGAAATGTGCACTCTTGGTTAGCCTATCAACTATGACCCACACTGCATCATGATTCCTAAGCTGTTCTAGGTAGATGGGACACAAAGTCCATAGTCACATGGTCCCACTTCCACTCAGGAATTTCCATCGTTTGTAACTCTCCTGGAGGGCTTTGGTGCTCCGCTTTTGCCTTTTGACAAGTCAAGCGAGGCTTTAACAAACTCAGCTATCTCTCGCTTCATGCCTGGCCACCAAAACATCTGCTTTAAATCTTGATACATCTTGGTAACACCAGGATGAATGTTGAGACTACCCTTATGTCCTTCTTCTAGAATTGCTCTCTTTAATTCAGTATCTCTAGGGACACAAACTCGACCTTGACATCTGAGAATACCATCAACACCTTTACTGAAACCCTTTGTCTTATCTGTCCCTAAGAGAAATACAATCCGACATAACATTGGATCCCACAATTGTTTATCTTTAATTTCCTGTAAGAAATTATTAGTCACCACAATTCGGCTACAACTAATCTTTTCGGGTGATAAGTCCACATGTATGTTCAGGTCTCGGAATTGTTCTACCAAAAGGGTTTCACTGACTCTTAGGGAGAATGCTGAACCACATTTCTACTTAATGCATCGGCCACCACGTTAGCTTTTCCTGGATGGTATTGGAGCTGAAAATCATAATCCTTAAGGAATTCCACCCAACGTCTCTGCCTCATATTTAACTCTCGCTGATCAAATAAATACTTCAGACTCTTATGATCACTATATACATCGAACTGAGCTCCATAAAGATAGTGTCGCCACACCTTCAGAGCAAAGACTACAGCAGCTAACTCAAGGTCATGAATCGGGTAATTTCGCTCATGAGTTCGCAATTGACGAGATGCATAAGCTACCACTCTCTTATCTTGCATCAACACACATCCCAATCCCTGATGAGAAGCATCACAGTACACCTCAAACGGTCGACTAGTATCAGGGAGAATCAACACCGGCGAAGAAGTTAGTCTCTGTTTTAACTCATTAAAGCTTTGCTCACATTCCTCAGTCCACACAAAGGGTTGATCACGGCGAGTTAACCGTGTTAATGGTGCAGCTATCTTCGCGAATCCCTCTATAAATCTCCGGTAGTAACCTGCTAGGCCCACAAAACTACGAATCTCTGAGGCTGTCTTCGGCCTTTCCCATTGCAACAACGCTTCAACTTTGGAAGGATCAACTGCAATTCCTTTAGCTGAAATAACATGACCAAGGAACTTCACTTCCTCTAGCCAAAACTCACACTTAGACAGTTTAGCATACAACTGTTTTTCCTTTAAAACATTAAGTACAGTCCTCAAATGCTCTTCATGTTCTTCTGACGAATTAGAATAAATTAAAATATCATCAATAAAGACTACCACAAATCGATCCAGGAAAGGTCTAAAGATCCGATTCATGTAGTCCATAAATACAGCTGGAGCATTTGTAACTCCAAAAGGCATCACTATATACTCATAATGACCATATCTAGTGCGAAAAGCAGTCTTAGGAATATCTTCATCCTTCACTCGGATCTGATGGTACCCGGACTTCAAATCAATCTTAGAGAATACCTTAGCACCTCTCATTTGGTCCATCAAATCATCGATTCGCGGCAATGGGTACTTGTTCTTAATTGTCAACTTATTCAACTTGCGATAATCCACACATAATCTAGAACTTCCGTCTTTCTTTTTCACCAAGAGAATCAGGGCTCCCAAGGTGATACACTTGGTCTAATCATCTGTTTACGCATTAGATCCTCGATCTGCTCCTTAAGCTCAATTAACTCTTTTGGCGCCATTCTATACGGTACTACAGACAACGCTCGGCTCCAGGAATCAAATCTATAGCAAACTCTACCTCTCTACGTGGAGGTATTCCAGAATATCCTCTGGAAAAATCTCGGGGAATTCTCGTACTACGGTATTGGTCGAAGGCTTTGCTCCACTTCTGCATTCATAACTCCCAACAAAACAAAACAAGATACTCCCTCGGCTAAGGATGTTTCTACTTGGCTAGTAGAAATCAATTCTACACAATCTTGCTTGCTCAGGAAAGATTAAACACCTCAGAGCCACAATCAATTAGCACACGATTGGCGTTAGCCAATCCATACCCAGGATTACATCTAACCCCGACATCGGGATACAAATAAGATTTACTTTGTATCTTCGTCCCTCAATTGCTATGGGACACCTAACACAAACCGTCGAAGTCTTAATTGAACTTAAAGTAGGTGTCGATACTACTAAGTCACATCCTAGATCGCCCACCGGTAATCCTAAGTTTCTCACACAATTGTCCGCAATAAAAGAATGTGTGGCTCCGTAATCAAATAATACGAAAGAAAAGTACCGCCACTACCGTTGTTCCTTGAACAAGATCTCGTCGCACAGGCCGCTTCGATGCGAAGTAGTGAATACACGTCCCTCCGCTCTCGATCTGGTTGTTGTTGAAGCCCTAGTTGCTTTAGACCTAATAGCGTGCAAGGCGCTAGCGAAGACGAAACTGCCCTACTAGGCGTAGGACGGTCCCTTGCAAGGTGCCCCGGCTGGCGGCACGAGAAGCAAACTCTTACATCGGTCTGTGGGCAGCTCGGATAGTGTGGTCCACCACACCTAAAACATCCGACAATCTGCGACCTTGAGACTCTAGGAGAAGAAGAAATTGCTCCCCTAGGCCGAAATGTAGAAGTAGCAGTCCCTACCGGCACCGGGCCGATGCCGCCGATCCTCTTGATCGATATGATCGAGACCGCCGTTGGCGTAGCGACCGTCTGTAGGGACCCTTCTTAGCGCCCTTACCTCCATTACCATAAGCGCTAGCGGCTCTACTAGATGGAGCCTTCCCAACTCCACCAACATCCTCTCGCATTAAGACTCTCTATAATGGTGGCTTGATCCACCAAGTCAAGAAACTCCGTGATCCCGAGTGGGATCAAAATCCTCTTTATGTCGGTTCTCGGCCGTCGAAAACCTACGACATCTCCACTCCTCTGAAGTCGGGTGAGAATAAAATCTGTAGAGCCGCTCAAACCGTATTGCATACTCATAGACCGATGAGTTTCCTTGCACCAAGTTTAGAAACTCTCGTTCTTTGGCAAGACGAACATGAGAAGGGAAAAACTTTCCCGAGAAAACTACTTCTAAATACAGCCCAAGTAATGACTTCACCTCGGGCCTCTAGCATAGTACGAGCTCAGTGCCACCACATCTCTGCATCCCCTATCGGCATATACGTAGCATATATCACCTTTCTCTCCTTGGCGCAACCCATGGTTAGGAAGATCTTCTCAATCTCCACGATCCGAGTTCGAAGATCTGGTCCATCCACTCCCGTGAATTGAGGAGGATCATTCTTTACGAACTCGACAACCCATGGTATTCGGGAAGAGGTGCGGTGAAGCGGCATCTCTTGCCTGTCTTGCGACGGCTTGATTTGCAGACTTGCTGGCTGTTGAATCATATCTAGACTCGCCTAACGGTGGCTGCCATGGCCTCCATGGCATGAGCCATTTGGTTCACATCAGTGGAGGAGGATTTGCAGCAGATCTTCTTGGTCTAGCCATCCTAATATATATATAGACTAGCTTAAATTACTAACGTTTAACACATTCAAGAATACCACCACATAGCTATATTCACAGTTCAACTTACAGTGATATATTCATATTTAGTATATCATAAAAATTTAATCAATTTAGTACTCAGTATAACAACATATCAACATTCACATAGCATAGCAAATACACTCATTTCAGCAATCATTTACAGCTTAGCTTAACAGTCTCTTATTCACACAGTACGACTCACCTATAGCTCACCCAAGTATCATATACCAAGTTTCCTACATCAATCATGTCTGAGAATCGAGGTGATCAAGCTCGTTCCCTCACAACTTGATGAATAGAAATCATGATATATGATTCACAGCTAAAACTCACATGTTTAATATGCACAACTGACGCCTAACAACCTCACCCCGTAGGTTTACCTAGACCATGCTCTGATACCACTAAAATGTCACGACCCCATTTTATAAAGGACCGAGAACATTATTTCTACACCACATACTTATTTAAAAATAGGTAAATAATAGAGAATATAAGTATAAAAATTCACTTCTCATTCAAAGTAAAAATGAAGTTCCTTACAACAAATATCCAACAGATCAACATAATATTACATTTAGTTTATAATATTCAAAATACCAAAAAATTATAATATGTGACTCCCTCGACATGAGGTCTCATATATAAAGAAAAAGGACTCTGATGCATTATTGCTCAACTCCAGCTTCTAACTTTTCTTCACCGGCCCCTCGGCTTTGTGAAGTAGATGCAACACTTGCTACATCTGCTCACGTACCACCGTACGATCATCGCAGTACACACGCACACAACGACATAGAAAGAAATGCAAGGGTGAGCTTACGAAACATAAAATAAAATTATATATATATAGAGCAAAATATTTTTCACAGCAATAACCCCATGCATTTCCAGCCCATCTAATGCACAGCATGAAAACGGCTTCCAACTGGTTTCACAGCCTAATTAATCCAGAAGGAACCGAGCCGGTCCGGGAGCGACCCATTCCGGTATCTGGATCCAGACAGCACAGCACAGCATTGTTCATCGCCGGAAACACTGTTCACCGCCGGAAACACTGTTCATCGCCGGAAAATACTGTTCAGGGCACTATTCACGCCGGAAAACACTGTACACGCGTACTGTACACGCACTGTACGCGTATGTGACGCCACCGATGACGTCAGCAGTCACTGTACATACGCGGTTGGCACTGTTCATACACGGTTTATACGCGGTTTGCACTGTTCATACGCGGTTTGCACTGTTCATACGGTACTGTTCACTTTTTTTTTTTTTAAATAATTTCAACTCCATCTAAATATATTCCAATACCAAATAATCCTTCAATTAACATTGAACAAGTATAAAAATATTATAGATTACTCAATAATAAATTAGAAGCCTGACACCATACCATTTCAAAACCTGGAAGGTTATGGGCTAAACCCGAAGTTATCTCTATAAAATTAAGAGGTTATAAAAAAATGCTTTTATGTTATAGAAGATTCACTGTCATGAGAAAACACAAATGTTTGATTATTTACGACAACCAAAGGGAGTAAGGTTGTTAGAAAATAATCTACTATTCACACACATACAAAGCAAAAAGATAAGGACTTATTTGTTTCTATTTTGGTTCTTAATTTTAAAAATTATATTTAAAAACAATTTTAAAAAATTATATTTAAGAAGAAAATGAAAATAAAATTTATGTTAATAAAAAAAATTTATTTTTTTAATTTTGAAAAAAATTATTTTTTAAAATAGAAAACAAACAAAATCTTCAAAGAAAAAGGTTTTTGAAATTGCCCTTTCCATCTACTTTTTTGTGTGTACAGCAATGAAATTTTCTATTGCTTTGATCAAAAGCATGGCAGATATTGTTGTCTTTCCTAGAGATGATGCTCCAATCTCTTATTACACAATTTGTCTTTCAAGTTCCCTCCACTAGCCATCACCTTTATACCTTTCAACCATGTAAAATAGCAAAATTTCTCATATAAAAAGAAAGGAATGCTTGGTGGCTTCTGTTCTCACTTTCATTAAGGTGACAATACTATAATGATTTGTCTGTAACATCCATCATGTTGGATGAAACCTTGATTTTTATTTTTATTTTTATTTTTCCTTCCCTTGGTATATAAATTATATAGCAATCTTGGTTTATTTTGCTACCCTTTTAGACCAAATATTTTCATTGTTCTTATAAAATATCTACGTTTTCTATTTGTTGTAACAAACTAAAAACTGGAAAGGAAAATAAAAATAATGTAATTTATTATCATTAAAATAGAAACTTATAAACAACACCTATATATTATTAAAAGAGGCTTAACTAACCAATTCTAATTAAACATCTAAAAAATATTAACTCCAAACTTTTAGATTTGATTTTAAATAATAAAAAGTGACTAATTTTATTGTAAAAAAATATAACATAAATATACGAAAATATAATAAATTTCATTCTATAACATCGTATGAAATATTTTCTTATTGGATATTAACCACACTGCCGAGACAAATTCATGAGAGGTAATGATAACAAAATCCAAGTTGAAAACCCATTACTTTAAGGAGTATAAAATTCAGAATGGGTTTAAGTTTGATACGTTGTCTTTTTTGCATGTGAATTTTCATCATTTAGCTTATTAGAGGTGCTGATTTTTCCATGTAACTATTCACGTTACAGTGATTAGCAAGTCTACAAATTCGCTTTAATGGTGGCATGGATCATGCATGTTACTTTATTAATGTAGAAACATCAACTCAAAACCCCACCAAGACAAAAATAATAATAATTAAACCTATTTATGTCCATTAAAAGAGAACACGAGTTAGACAAATGTATTCATTATTTCTGTCTTTAAACATTTTGCATCAACAGTTATTTTTATTTTGGATTTTAAAGTGTGTTTAAATATATAATATTATGTTTTAATGTATTAAGATCTATAATACCTTAGATTTTGTTATTATATCTGCTTAAACATGTCTCTTAATTTGTGACTTTATGTCTCTCCTACTAAGTACATATTTTATGATGCTATCACACAAGTAGAGATGGAAATGAGTAGAGTATGGGTAGGGTACTACAGTACCCATCCTCATACCCGCGTTTTAAAGAAATACCCATACTCGATCCTATACCCGCGTGGGTATGAACATTAATCCCCGTACTCATACTCTCTGGGTACCTGCATACCCTTCTTGTACCCATTACCCGCGCTTGTTTGAGAAAAAAATATTTATAAAGAAAAATATGTTTATATAATTTCACATAAGTAGCATAATAATACAAAAATTTAATATATAGTTACCGAACAAGGTATAAACATAGATAAAAAATAAATATTCAAAAATCATAAATATTAAATGTATCTTAATATAATAATTTTCTAAACTAAAATTCTTAGAAACAATAAGCAAAACTAAACACACAAGTTATTTGTCAGTGATAATCCTATCTTGTGTGAGATTTGATTGATTGGTAATGTTAGAGTGACAACGAAATAGATCTGTACAATGATTGTCCCTTCGTGTGGGATCACTTGGTAACCTTTTGTGACGGCATTGACAACTAACTCTAATGAATAACGTTTCATAGTTGTTAAGTTTTAGTGAGACAGACATTGAGAATGAGAATATAGTTAGAGTAGAGAAGTTCAATACTAACAACAGAAAGTGGATACATAAAATATTTTTTTTAACTTTTGAATTTGAAATTGTAAGAAAAATAATAGATTTAATTAAAATAATATAATATAATTAGTATATATATATATATATTATTTTAGTATATATATATATATATATTAATACTAGTATTTTTAACTCATATACTATACGAAAGTATTTTATCAAAAATATAAATTTTTGAAAAATTATTTTAGTGAATTAAATATTTATAATGTATATAAATTTTAAAAGAAAGAATTTGAATAAAAGATAAATTGTTACAATAAAATTTTACAATAAAGAAATATACGTGTATATTAAAAAATTAACAATAATTTTTTATATTTATATCTTTTCAAAAACTTCTTTGAATGTGAATAAATAATAAGAATAATATTATTAGATTCAATATATTATAGTTGTGCTTGTAATACATATGTTGCATAGAAAAATATTATTTTAAATTAAAATATAAAAAATAAAATTTACATATTATTAATAAATAATAAATTTACGGTAATAGTAGGTGATTGTAAAATTTATAATATATTTATTATTTATCATTCACTTTATAATTTAAACATCAATATGATTTTATTAACAAAAATATTTGTGTAAAAAATATTTTATGTGTGTCATATATAAATAATATTTTTAAAAAAGTCAATCTCATATTAACTATGTAATAATTAAATTGTATTAGCCTAATTAAATGATATAAAATAGTAAATAAATTTTTTTATTAAAAATATAAATTAAAATAAATTTTTTGGTTTACTTTATTATTATAACTTCAGATAAGTAATATAATCATACAAAAATTTAATGCATAATTGTAGAATAAAGTTCAAGCATATATATATATATGCGGGTATGGGGCAGGGTGAGTACTTAGATACCCATACCCGCACCCATCCCCATTAAAATTTGCGGGTTTTTACCCATACCCATACCCGTACCCGTATAACGGGTAAATACCCTACCAATTGTAGGTAAATTTTGCGGGTGCCCATAGGGTACTTTACCCATTGCCATCCCTACACACAAGGATAGTAATACAAAAAAATATCTTTCACAATAGGATTTTACATCAATTTTTTGTGAAACAATAAAGAAAGAGACGCGGTGGCATTTTTGAAATTTACATAAACTTTTCTGCATCGATTGTTAATAGAATTGGCGCGGAAAGTACTTTTTATATCGATTTTAAAAATAACCAATGTAAAAACAAATTGATAGCATTTTTAAAATTTATATAAACTTTTTTACATCGATTGTTTTTAGAAACGATGTTGAAAGTATTTTTCACCTCGATTCTTTTGACAATCAATGTAAAAAAATATGTTTTCAACATTTCAATATTTTTCCTAATTTTTCTAATGTTTTTCTATTTTTTTACTACTTTTTTTTTTATTTTTTGTTACATCTTTTCCAAAAAAATCGGTATATAATTTGTAAAAGTTAAAGTTTTGTACCGAAAGTTATACCCTTTAAAACTTTTTACACCAGTTTCGTAAACAGCTCATGTAAAAGGCACTTTCTACATCCGGTTCCAAAAATAACTGATATAAAAAGTACTTTCTACAGTGGTTATTTCTAAGAATTGATGTAGAATCAATTTAAATTTAAAGTTTTCAAGTATGCACTAGCGAAATAACATGCATGGACAGTGAACACGACAATAGTTTTTCAGGTATATCAATGGTTTTATCTTGCTTTATTTTCTGTATTTTTTCTTTTATTAAACAATTTGACAAACATTACATATTCTTTATGTTATAGATTCAAACATAAAGGAACAAAGACACTTATAAATTATAATTTAAACAATGTTTTAAATACTGAGAAAATATGTTAATAATATTGACGTAAACGTTAAAACTGTTAAAGAAGATAAATACCGATGTCATTGATGAAGATAAATATGAAAAATATTTTTTTATATCAATTATTATAAACAACCAATATAAAAAGTAGATGTAAAATTGACGATAAAAGTCTTTTTTAACCAATGTAAAAAGTCTTTTTTCTGTTAGTGGGAGTTATGAATTTGATTTGAATCTATTTAATTGAAGTTTAAAAAATATTTGATCTAATAATTAAAAATTTTAAGACTTAGTTAGATCAAATTAAAAATAATATTGAATTTTAATTAATTTAACTTGACCTTTGGTAATTTGAATTAGTTATTTTAGTTTTTATATTATTTTTATGTTTAAAAAAATAATACTTTAGTTTTAGCTAATAAATAAATAAAATGTTATTAAATATACTAATTCTTGCCGTGGTCATTTTCTCCAATGAACATCACTTACTTATTAAATGAAATATAAAATATACGATAAATGTATAAAGAAATGTTTAAAAATCAAATATTTTCATAAAATTTAGTAAAACAAACAATATATTTGAATAATATTAAGCTTTCTAAATATGTAAATTTATAATATATTTATACCATTATAATAAGTTAGGTTCTTTTAATGATGAAATAATAATTAATATAAATTAATACTTTTACAGTTTAATTTTAAACATAAAAACTAAAACACCAAACTTAACTGATATTTTTTTAGTGGTTTAATAATTTAAAATATTTTAAATTAACCTTCGTAGGCATACTTTCATTATTTTTATTGTCTCTTTGTATATAATTTGTGAGTAATAATTTTCAAATTATAGCAATTTTAAAATATTTAAAAAAAAGTGATTTAAAATTAATTTTTTTATTATTATGTTAAGTAATTTTTTCTACATTGTATTTTTTTTAATTTAGTTTTAATATTGGTACAAATGCTTAAAATTGATTATGAAAATGCAACCAGATCAACATTAAAACTATATTTAACCAGTTGAAAGATTGTGCACATGTTACCATGTGCAAAATCCGAAAATAAAAGCTTTTTGATGAAAATAATCCTGACATTCCTTTTTGGAGCATCAAATGGGTGTGAGAGATTGGAAAAAAATGGTGAATAATAATAATAATAATAATAATAATAAAAAGATAAAAAAAAATGGTGTAAAAATATGAGTTAAAGCATTTTTTTATCTGCACAAAAATTTGTCATTAACAATTTTTTAAAAATGTCATATTTTAATATATATTATTTTTAAATATTATGTATATAAAAAATGAAAAATATGTTAATATTTAATCTTTTTTAGGCGAGAAAAAAATTATATATATTAATGATAGAAATAAAAATAAGTTAAGCTAAATTTTAGATAAGTAAATTAACATATTTAATAATTTTAAAGTCTAAATCTAGTATATGTCATAAATTTTTATTAAGTATAATCTTACTTTTTAAAATTTTAATTTAGTTTATTAATATTTTTAATAGTCTATTTCATATTAAAAATTTTAATAAATCGTTAAGTCTTTTAATAAATAGATCATAAAACTATCTAAACTTACATATTCTTTTTCATTACTTTCAAATCATATGTTTAATAAATAGATAATTAAATATATAAAAAATGACATTTTCAGATCTTAACAAAAAATATATATAATTTTTAATTTAACATTTTATTTATTCTAAAATTTAATTTATTAAATATAATATTATAATATAAATTTTAAATATATTATTAAAAATTTTATGAACTTTAAATAGTTAATTTTATCAAGTATAATAAGTTTTTTTTTAAACTTAAATTTAACATAATAATTAGAATTTTTAAAAAATTGAATTAAGTCTATTAAATTAAGTTAAAATTTTAAAAAATTAATCCTTAACTATGTCGAAATAGTTTAACCTATTTTTATTCCACGAGAGAGTTTAGCTCACGTTGATAGTTACTACTTCAATTTTAATTATATATTTTTTGTCTGTTTCCGCCAAGTCTTCAAAACTCTTCATATGTTTCGAAGCATCTATATTTTGATGAAGCATCACAATTTCCTTTTATTATATTTCAGGGGATATCATACAAATAATTTCTGTGTTAACAATCACTTGCTTGTTTCCTCTCTGTTTTTTTTTCCTTTTAACGTTTAAGTTTTTGTACAAAAATTAAAAAAACAAATAGTATTTTAATTTTATATAAAATTATTGTTAATTATTTATTATATTTCTCATTTATTATAACATTTTGAAAAGGAAAAATATATTTATTCATTAATCTTATAAAATGAAAGTATTTTTAAAATATCAAAGAGAAAATAGGGAATATTAAAAGAACTAAAATTATATATTAACGATTTAGATCCCTAAGCTTTAAAGCTCTCTTTTTTGTTAACTAGTGAGTACAATAATCTTGTCTCTTTTGGAAGCATTATTATCTTCTCTTCCTTTATTTTTAATTTAATTGCAACATGCTGATCTTCACGTGTCGTGCATTTAGATTTGTGCTGATATATGAAAGACAAATCTTTCACTCTTTCTCTTTAAAAAAGACATGAAGAGGGGTCACATGGCGATGGAGAAAGATCATGTGATGCAATATACATTCCCATGTTTACTCTGTATACTTGATCCAGAGAAAGGTGGTGATATTAATTTGGAATAGAATCTTCTGATTATTGAATATTTATTTGGACCCTTCCCATCGCATAGCAGTGATGCAGGTTTTAGAGGTTCCTATAGACTTTGACCAACAAAGATAGTGCAACAAAATGAAGAGAGGTTCTTGAATGTGTATCATCATAAATAGAACTATATAATGCATATCACTTTCCACTTAATTTTCAAGATAAAAGTTAAATACCCGAAATAGAGAGAAAGAAAGATAATATAAAGTGATGAATGAGACCCCTCCAACAATGGAATCTAGAGCTAGAAAGGGGTGCATGATATTTTCTTTTTTAAGTCCATGTATGTAGGCAACTTTGAGATTTGAAATCTATACCTTATCTATCCTAATGACAGAAGGTTCACTTATAATTATGAACTATAAATGTACATTATTCCATCACTGAAGACTAGAATGTGCTAGTTCTTTTATCATGTCTAGGTCACGGGCATGCTTCGAATTGTACAAAAATGAATAAAGGTAAGAATGTTCCATCCTTGTAAGTTGTAAATACTAATTATAATTAAATTAAGCATTTGAGTATTTATGTTTATATAACCCCCACTATTTTGTGGCTACTTTTATGTGAACACAAGGCATTATTGAACATATAAAAGATTAAAAAAATGTTGATCCTCGCGATCAGAACCCCATAATGATGGATTGACTAAAAATCCCATTTATAGTTGTTCATTAACATAATGAATTTCTATGAATTAAGTGAACTTCTCACAATGATCGCTTGTGAATAAATGATATATAGTCTTATTTGATGTGATTATATGATAAAATAGTATGTAGCCTTTGAAGAATGAAGATGAAGAAAATATGTAGAGGAGCTTAAATGATTATAATTCAGTATCAAGCAAACAAGGGCTAATTAACAAGTTAAATTTATGTTACAGTGGCCAAAAATCAAGAAATATAAGAATGTAGGCTTTATCTTGGTTCTATTTTCCAGGCAAAGACAGAGTAAAGAGGAGGGACCAACAAATTGAACAATATCTGACATTGATAATATAGTGGGCCAAGGCACATGCATAAAAGCTTAAACTTTCTCATTTCTATGGAGGAAATCACAACCTTCCAAGTTTCAGTTCCACATGAAAGATTAAAAAAATAAAAAAGATAGAAAACAAGTCGCTTGCAGGATAAAACAAATCTGAAACACTGTCTTTCAATTTGATTATTAGTCTAGGAACTAGAGAGATCTATAAGCCTCTAATTACTCAATTGTGCAGTTACATTTATTTTAAAACTCAAATTGCTTAATAAATTTCCTTTCTTCAGGGATGTCATGATAGAAAAAGCTGCTTTATATAGCCATTTTGCCAAGAACATAAAAAGCATTGAGTAGGGACAAAATGGGGATTACATCCATAGGAGATCAACGGAAAAGAAAGAAAGAAAGAAAAAAAAGTAGCTCCTCTTTCAAGAGGCATCAACTCACCAACACTACTGCCAAGAGAACAATCAATAGTAAATTAATACTTCATTATATCTTATTATAGTAATTCTAGAAAAAACTAATTATTTTTACTGACATGGTCATATGCTTCTTAAAATTAGTAAACTAGTGAGACCAGAGACATTAGATGGAGGCAAATGATAGTTATTTTTACTTATGCAAAAACATAGAAACACATACTCATGGTCTACAATTTTTTCCAATATATAAGAAGGAAATTTTAGTAGATCAGTCTTTGGAGCATTATTTAAAACAAGATTAAACATCTAATAATAATAAATTTTTATTAAAACATTATTATATTTTTAATATAATATTACTACATTTAAATACTTAAACTCAATTGAAGATAACAAAATACACACATATATATATATATATATATATAAAAGCTATTTTTACGTATTGAACCCTGATTGTTTTACATTTCCTCTTTATATATCTACTTTTATACCCATTAATAAAGAATTTTCTTTACTCTCCTTTCTAAGTCTAATGATTTGACATTTATGGTTATATATTTCTGTTTCATAAAGTTATATAATTATAAATTTATAATATGTGTGAGAGAGAGAGGTGAGTGAGTGTTGGGGGGCTTTAAAAGTTGCAAATGTATTAGTGAAGGAAGAAGAGTGTAACAAGAATCAAATTAGAATTGACACACACTTCGATTTCAGGATAATGTCTTTCACACTAGACAAGTGTGAGGAGAATATGGTGTTCACTTTTGAGTCTCAGAAGTCAGTGCCAGCACCCTTCTTGACAAAGACATACCAACTTGTTGATGACCCCAGAACTGACCACATTGTGTCTTGGGGTGAAGATGAAACCACATTTGTTGTGTGGAGGCCACCAGAGTTTGCCAGAGATCTTCTTCCCAACTATTTCAAACATAACAACTTCTCAAGCTTTGTTAGGCAACTCAACACCTACGTAAGAATCTTAATTATCTTGTTATATAGTACTTCTTTATTCTCTACAACTCATCTTTGCTTCATTTCACTTTATTGAGTTTAATTAGAAGTTAAACCTGTTTCCACGTAAACAAATTTACCTAATACTTCTTAGAAGTTAAAGCTGATGGGATTTTAAAGTTTTTAGCATATAACTAGTGGTCTAATATTCTTTCTTTTTTTCCAGTACTTTTAACCATAAGACAAACTCAGTGTGTGTCTGGTGCTACTGCAACACAGCTTTACAACCTCTAAACGGGATTTGAAGCATTTTAATACGTTTAAAAACCAACAGTGATGTAACTTTTGTTTTAGGTTGAGAATTTTATGCTAAGTTTCACTATAAACGTGCTTTCAATACAAAAGTTTCCAAACATAATCACTTCACATTAAACTCAACTCAATTTGAACAAAAAAACAGTTCTATAAAATTAAGATAATTCAAAATCAAGTCTGCAAAATCTCACCCAAAGCACACAATGACTAGCTAGCAATGTTATTGGATCATAATGTTCTCTAATATTGCTACTTTAGCTTCATGATTAACTTTGAATAGTAAAATAGCAACGTAAGTATTTTTCCCCTTCTCTTGCAGGGTTTCAAGAAGGTAGTTGCCGATAGGTGGGAGTTTGCAAATGAGTACTTCAGAAAAGGAGCTAAGAACCTATTATGTGAAATCCACAGGAGAAGAACCTCTCAGCAACATAACCAACTCTACCATGATCAACCACCATCGCAGATTCTTCATCAAGATGAAAGTTTCTGTTGGCTTGACACTCCATTACCATCTCCAAAACAAAGCACAGATATTCTTACTGCACTTTCTGAAGACAACCAAAGACTAAGGAGAAAGAACTTTATGCTCTTATCTGAACTCAGTCACATGAAGAGTTTGTACAATGACATTATATATTTCATCCAAAACCATGTAAAACCAGCATCCTTTGAACAAAGAAGCATCTGTGCTATTCCAAAACTGGTGGAATTGGATTCATTGCCTGAATCACAAAATGACATTGGGTTACTCAGAACTGTTAAAAGTAGTATTATTGATAAGTCTTTGATAACTTCTGAGGAATCAAACAATTTTGTGAAGCTTTTTGGGGTCCCTCTAGGTGGCAAAAAGAGATTGCACCCAGATAGCATTAATTGATGAATGAACAACATTACATTGAAAAGGTGTGTCCAATGATGGTTAGCCTGCATTGGGTGGCCCTGAATGTTTTGATTGAGATTGTAGAATTTCTGTAGTCATGTATAGAACTGGCTCATGTTCACATTGTTAGATTTCGGTACTCCCTTGAGAATTTTCCATTGATTGATATCTTAATGAAAGAAAGCATGTTTTTTAATTTTATCACCCCCTTATTGTTAAGTTGGAATCGCACATTATATTAGTTTGTAAATCTTAATAGTTTTACATTTTTGTCTTTTCTTTAATTGTATGTCTCTCTTTCTTTCTAATATACTGTTTTCTTTTCTCCATTTACTGTTTTCTAATTTTTGACAATAAATTCTAAAATAAGTCATGGAAAGCATGTCTCGTAGGTTATGGCTTTTAGTTTATATATATATAAAGAGACACTTAGGTGTTCCCTCAGTGATTAACAAAACATTTTCGCTTCATTATTGAACACACCCTTTCATCAAAAACAGGAAACAAATTCCAAAGCAATTTTGGTTGCACCTGTTTACTTAAAAAGTGGTCAACAATCCTTTTTAGTTTGTACAGCATGCATATAATCATAAAACCTCCACTTCAGAGCTTCTCAAAATCTTGGTCTCAGAAAAACCCCCAAGATCCTGTATTTTCTGATATGTAACTATGAAACTCAAATTTTAATGGATTTTTATTTTTTTATTACCATTTAAAATAATAAATAAATAAATAAGATAATTAATATATTAAATAAAGAGTATAATAATAACACTTCATGTAATAACTTTTGAGAAAATCTTAAATACTCTTTTTTTTTAATTTCACTAGAACATATAAAAGAAAAAAGAGTAGAGGTAGTAATAGTTATCATTTATCAATTCAATTAAAATGCATTTAATTCCCCGCCCTAACCATCATGTAAGAAAACAAGTCATGCAAAGATAAAATGAGAGAATAAAGAGATGGGTGAATAGGCATAGTAAACACAGTATGAGGCATATTGAAGGTGCAGGATGTGATTGAGCAATCATTTCATGCATTTTGTTTGACGAATCCATTATAGATACGGAATCTTATGCATATATTTTACTTTCGGTTTTCTCTAAAAAGAATAAGAAAAGAAAACCATTAAAAAGAAGGCCTAAAAAGGGGAGAGGGATAAAGAATGTTTTTACAAAAGAAAAGTTATCGGGATTGTAAAATCAACATGTCATGCATTTCTCTTTCATATAGCTTTTTCTTTCTCTTTAATATGGTATGTATTATTTAAATATTAAAAATTTATATCATATTTAGTAATGATATAATTATTTTAAATTTGTTTTTAATTCATATCCTTGAAAATTAATAAAATAAAACTTGTCTCATTTTAATTATAAAAAAAAAATTAACATGTTACTGTTATACGATATTCCAGCAGACAAGTTGTGAAAGCAACACAAAGTACGAAAAGATCAAATCCAAAATGGAATCCCATATATTAAACTGAACAAATATGTTATATACATTATTTTCTGTACCAAGAACACAGTTAAAGATGAATCTAACAAGACACATGTAAAAAAGTAATGTTAATTATTGCTGAAAGTCTAACATTTTCATACTTACATTATTTTATATTTATTTTTCATCTTACTTTGTTTTCCCTCTTCCATAATCTCTCTATATATTGATATAAAAATCTTGAAAGTGAACAATCTATAAATATCTTTATAAACATTTTTTAAGCGTTAAAGTATGTTCTTATCCTACTGATCTATTGGAACTCCAGTTATTTAAACTTTTTCTATGGCTAAAAGAAGATAAGCAATATTTGCACTTTGTTGCATCAACAGTAGAAAGATTTCAAATAATTTATTTCAACTATGCAACTTTTTTATGTTTTATTGTTTTAGTTTGAATCTGTCATCTTAGAAACACCCCAACGAATGTGTTGTAATCTTCAGCACTGTGACAGAACCACACAGACCATATAATTACCTCCTTCATCTTTATAAAATCACTTTTCTCTTTGGTTCATTTTCGATGGCACAAATTTACGTACACAAGTAAAAATTAGACGCAACCACAAATCTTAAAACAATTTCAAAGTTGCTAGACCCATTTTGCAGTAACAATACACACAGATTCAAGATTGTAAGATTAAGTTAATGATTTATATATTAAAAAGTTTTATTAATTAAGGTTTATAGTTCCCTTAGATATCTTTTAGTTTATTGTTAACTTTGTTATCTAACACACACTCCATAACAATGATTCCATAAGGATATATTTATACTATTTTTTTCTCCAATGATGATAGCATACAATAAGATTCTAGGACAATCATTTTTCAAACCAAAATACGAACACATTAAAGGCCTTAATTAGCGATAACTTTGAAGGCATTGGATGCGCACTTCAAGCGTTTGTGGCTCTCTCACTAAAATTGCATTGATCAAATGGTGCTCCTAGAAAGAGGCTTTGTTTGGAGATATCTTTGCAATTTCTCAATTTGGTGGAGTAAATAGTAAAAATGGTATTAGAATTAAGTTTAATATTAAATTTTACATGTCATTAAGGGTGAAATTGGCTGTGCATCAGTGTACATAACTTTTTCCTACGTATAGAAATTGCAACCCTGCTTTGAGCTTGTTTTTAAAAAGTGTATAACTTTTTTTTAATCTCATTTTGAGCAGGTTTAATTTTTTATAAGTTCATGATTGTTGGAATTATTCAATTAAATAAAACTTTTTGTGGAAAAAATCACAATTGGACCAAAATCAAAAGAAATTGAAGTGAATTGATGTATAAACTAACTCTAGCCTGTTTGACTAAGGCTTTTTAGTTCTTTTCAACTTTTATAAAATGGGGCTTGTACTCTAATATGGACTTCTTAATTTTAACCCATATAAATTGGTGTTAAATAGTTTGAAGTTATTTTATGTGCACTTTTTAGGATTCCTTAATTCTCTCTCTCTCTCTCTCTCTCTTAAAGTATGGTCATCCTTTTCATTTAGTAGTAGTACTTGAGGGAGCTTTTACAAAATGGGGACTTCCTTTTTCATAGAAGCTTTCTCTTTTCATTTTTTTATGAGAGTCCTTTACTTATATTTGTTGGTTTTTTTTTCCCTCTTTATTGAAAGTTTTTTGTTCCTGCATTTTGTTTATATTGCTACCTTCATTTTCTTTTTATTCACCTTCGTATCCTCTCAAATCATTTACTTATCAGAAATTGAATATGTTAATGCTCTCATATGTAGGTTGGAACTCTACCACACTATAGCGTCAATCCATCGTCATCATCTCAAATTATTCAAGCATTAATAAAATGTTGAAGATTAATGTTATTTCAATGCTTGTTGATCTAGCTTGCTAATAGATTTTTGCTAACGTAGAAGAAAAGGAAAAGGAAAAGCCTTTTAGCAATTGGGTTCTTTGTTAGGGAAGAGTGATTTGTTTTTCATTTTATTGTGTTTGAAGCTCACAAGATTGTTTTGTTTTGTTTTTTTTTTTTAAAGTTTTAAGCATACATACTTGATTCTTTTCAATTTATATGTGGTTTTTATTATTTAATATTATTTATTTTTTTAATTATAAATTTAGACTTTTCATCAATGAATCTATGAAAAAAAAGACAATTCTAATATAAAAAAAACTCGTATTATTATTATTGACAATAAAAAATAAAAGAATGGTGTTAACGTTAATTTTTATATATATAGTTGAGTTTAAGGTAAACTTTTAGTGAAAAGAATATAGTTTTTATATTAAAATTATAAAAGTGCGATAGATACTTTTTTTTATTATAAAAACTTGTTAATTTTGAGTGTTAAAATTTGAACCTAAAAGTTGATATTAATATTTTTAAAAACAAAGTCACCTTGTTATATATTTTTTAAATTTTGGGTCAAACTTAAATCAATAGATTCATTAAATATAGTTTTATTTATATTTTCATGAGATTTGAAGCCATCATCGTTGTTTTTGTTTGAACCAGAAACAAATGTGGTTAAACTTTCCACATTGAGTATTGAGTTATTAATTAGCATTGGGAAAAGTCTCTATGATCGAAACATAGAATTAGAGATGAGAAACCAACATAATGAAAATCAAAAGATCAAAGCGAAAAAGTGAGGATTGAAGGTCAGAGATTGAATATTCAAGTAAAATTAAACACATATACAGATAGATATGGGATTCACTGACACAAAGGGCCACTTCAATACCAACTAATTCATAGTTTCATACCAACAACAGGTCTTTTCGTTTAATATTTAAAAAACAAGTAATTTTAAAATTGTATAAAATTTCATTCACATTCAAAAAAAAAAAAAAAAATTGAAATGAGACTTTTTCATTTCTTGTCAACAAGTGAAACAAAAAATTCTACCAAAGAAGCCAAGTATTGGGCTTAAGCAATTAGGGAAAAATTTTCTGGATCAATTACTCTGTCCGTTGGGGTCTTCTATATTTGGGCTTGGGCCCAGTGATTCTTTTGTTACTTTTCCATTATAAAAAACCTATTTCATGAAAATTGTTTAAACTGGTTACAGTACAAATATGTTACGTTGAAATTTTATGATTAAAAAAAATACTTAATTATATATTATTTTGTTCTTATAAGTGTTGACCGTGCAGTTGACTCTTTTCTGTTGGGTGTTGAATTGTTTAAAGTTTTCACGTAATATTATATTATTTATTTGTTTTATTTTTATTATTTAAAATTAATATTTATAAATAAGTTTTTGAATATATTTTACATAATTAAATAATTTATTTTTAAGATTTTATTGTATTTTCTCTTTTCAATCATAACTATTTTTTTAAAACCTGGAAAATTCATCAAATCACAGGTGGTATTAGCTCAAGATTTTGATAGTTTAAACATGGTGCACCAGTATGTGTGTGGATACTAAATATTTTATCCATAATTGAGATGAATAAGTCATTTACAATTATAAAAGAAATAATTTTAATATTTTATTTTAAAAGGGGCAAAGGAAGACGAGATAAAAAAGAAAAAATAAATAAAAATAAAAAAGTGTTAAGAATTGAATGTAACCTTGAAGTGGTCGAAAGGTGAAGGGAGATAAATATTTTGGGTGTTCTTCTTAACTCTTCTCAATCATTAATTTTATATATATATATAAGGTTTAGTTAGAATAGTAGCAATTTGAAGTTTAGTTCCAACCAAATTTAGTTATTATATATATTTTTAATTATTTCTAATAAAATAGTGTTTCATATCAATATATTTCAATCTAGAATGTTCCACAAAGACTATTAGCAAAGAACTAAGATTAGTAAATCCTTAGATACTTAGAAAAACGATCACATAAATGATTATCGATACAAACAAGTTGAAGGAAAATAAAAGAAGGGGTGAAAAGAATCTCAAAATAAACAAACACATGCAAACAAAAGTTCACGTATGGATAGACCTAGGGCGTCTATCTTCACATATGTGACCTCCAAATTCAGCCATTTTGAGGGTCTTTCTATCATCAGATACAGGACTACAAGAATGACATTCTATGGTCATAACATGGTCAATTTAAGCCTTGATTGCATGGGACTAAGGCCAAATTTTTCTAAATGGCCCTATCTATTTAGTGATGCTTAGAAGTCACTTAAGTCCAAAATAGGGTTAAGTTAGGAATTTTTTTGTGGGGAGGGAAAAGCAAAAGTGTATTGTTTTTGCTTTTGCATGCTTCTGTTTCTAGTTTTATTTTCCGTTATTAAAGTCTGCAAAAGGAAAACATTTTATGTATTTTATATTTGAAGTGTATTTTTAGGAAGTAAGTGAGAGATAAAAAATAATAATATTCAGTATCATATATTATGTCAAATTTTATTGATTCAAATAATGAAAGCTTGACATAAAAACTTTGATAAATTCACTAGATTAGTGGATTTCACATAAAGATCTTAACATAATGATTCTGATTTTCTTTTCTTTTTTTCCTTTTTTTGGTGAATTGTAATTCATAATCTTTGTTACTTATATTTCCTTTGGTCGAACTAACTATATGAATTATGTGAAATTCATGTATCACATGCTACATGACTTCAAGTTTCACACGTTAAAATGCAATTAATATTCTAAGAATTAGTATTTAGGAAGTCTCATTCATTTATTCTCAACCTTGGAAATAGTACATATTAGTCTACATAATGTCTATATATGTGGATGGTTTGCATAATGGAAGTACTGAGTAGGAAACTGATTTGGTTAATCTTTGATGTATTATTCTGCAAGCTGACGAATAAACCAGTGCTGGTATCTCAAGAACGATGAGATGTACTTGGAAAGGGACTCCAATTGTCAAGCTTGGTAATACCAATAGAGAAGTGATATATGAAAGTGTGTGTACCTAGAGGCGTTGGTACAAGAGGGTTAACCTATGTGCTATGATCACCAGTTACACATGTATGGAGTGTACGGTGTTGTGGGTTGAGGCGCTTAATTAGGCCTTAGATAGCATGTTAATTAGACCTAGTTAAGGTGTGAATCATTTTAGGACTTCAAGGTGATAACCATTATCTGGATTTTCTGTTATGGTATGTTTGGATGCATAGAAAATAGTAGAAAGAAAACAAGTAGAAAATAGACACGGTGAGAAAAATATATGTAAAATGAAATAGAAAAAAATGTGTTGTTTAAATGAACAGAAATAAAAGAGAACGGTTAAAAAAACTTGTTTGAAAAAATGAAAAATAAAAAAAAAATAGATATTTTATTTTAATAATATTTTTAATAAAATATAAAAAAAATCCTTTCACTTTTTTCACACAAAACCTTTTGTAAGTAAAGATTTTTGTGGGTTCCATGAAAAATAATCTTTTTCACTCAAAACAAAACATCCAAATACACAAAAACTTTCTTTTCCTGCACCTTTTCATCCCTACATGATCTTTTTCCTTAAAACAAATAAAGGGTGTAATCCAAAATAGAACATATTTTCATTACTTAAAATCTCTCTAAAATCTCTCCCTTATTTAATTTAGCAACTTTGTCATAGATCTACCCCAAATTCAACAACAACAATGCTAGGGAGTAAGATCAGAAATGGGAGGCAGTTCTTGCTTTGTTAAAAAAGAATGCCAAATTTTACTTTATATTTTTCTTTATGAGTCAACCTCAAAGATGTAAAATACAAGAAATCATATTAATAAAAGAATCGTAACTCGTTATGCATTTATTAAGAAGAAAGGTCTCTTCAGGGATTGCTTCATGTTGGGTGAGATATAGTATGAAAGTAGAAATTTAAATTCGATAAAGCTCAATTTTGGATCAAGCCAGAAAATCGTGAACTAAGCAGAAAAAGTATCATATCCATGAGATTGATCAAAGAGACAAAAATATATAGAAATTGAGAACTCAGTTTAATATAATAATAATTAGAGGTCACATATATGTAAAATAGAAACACAAGCAATAAAAAGTTTGACACTTTCTGGTATCATTTAGTGATTTGGAAATATTGTGAACAAAGGATCCATTTGGATTCAAAGATGAAAAGAATTAACAAGCTCACAATAACTACTATGCTATGGTCAAAAAACTACCCACAGATTTTGGCAATGTGTCAGGAATTTATGGAGCCATAATATACTTTAACAAATGCTTATTAAAAACTTAATACCCTTCAACAAATTCATCTATGTAGAAAAATGTTAGTAGTGCACAAGGCATGCAACCTACTGCAAGTTTCACATATTTCCTTTTTATCCTTGTAACTTATTTTGCCATGGAGTTCTTTTAAAAATTTATTTGCAAAGAGGTCCTCATAACAATCTTAATTTCCTCATTTTCTTCGATGGCTTCCAACTCCTAACAACAACAAACACCAGCTTTGTCTAAGCTAACCTACCATAGCAAAAGTTTCAAATATTTAATATATCCTTACCATTCAATTTTTATGAGTATATAGAATGGTCATTTATAATTGTGCATTGGTGCACAAAATATTTTTTTTATACACCTTAAGTACCGTCCACACTTTAGGGGAGAAGCACCAAAGTTTTATGCCCTAGTTCAAATCTCAAAGTGACAAAAGATAAAATATGCCTAATATGTTTACTACTTATATTTCATAATCAAGATGAGGAAATTAAACAATACAACCTGATTGGTGCCATTTGTGCTCCACAACCCATGGAGAAAAGAACAAAGAAAATAAAAAACAAAAAAGTACTTGCTCAGAAGATGATGTGCCGGTGCCCAATGACGTTGTGAATAATCAAATTGGCCTTTTGCCCAACAATCCATATGCATTTAGATAAGATTCCCTGTGTTCACTTACAAATGTGAAATGTAATGATGCTCAAATGGCAACATCTCCAACCCAAATTATTATCCTTCTCTATATGAATAGTGATTGACTAATTCAAGTTTTGATCCAATATCACTCCTATACATGTATATGTGACCACCCACCCAACTCCTCTCCTTTTAAAAATGGACACATTATATCCTAAGTGTGGTAAGTGACCCCCTCATTGATGGGGCCTTTCTTCCACAAGGAGCCACGTTTCCCACTAAACAGACCAAAGAAAAAGTGTCTATTTTCATCAAAGTGTCAATCTTGAAAGACTCCCCCTTTTGTGATATAACATATTAGGTGGGCTTATCCAGTATCCACCACTGGAGTTCAACCGATAATAGGCTTTTCCCTTCAACCCCATTATTGACCACTTTCAAAGGACAGCAACTAAATAGATTTTATCACAAACAAAAAGAAAAGAGGGGGAAAGAAAGTAACTAGTGTTTTCAAAATGTTCAGAAATTTTCCAATGCAACTTAAGTTATTTTATTTCTCTTTTGAAATTCCTTGCGTCACTTTGTCCCTCTTTAGTTTATGGCTTAGCTTTAGGAAGTTGATTGATCATTTGCTGCCACCATATGTTGAACGTACTATTAATGGCATTGGTCATAAAGCCGTGATGGCCCAATAGTGGCATTTTGTTTCATATTAATTTTGAGAAAATAGTGATTTAATATATATATATATATATATGAGTAGATTAATAATTATCTTTTCTCTAAAATAAGTTATGATTATCTAAATAACATTAATACTACCTCTTGTAATATTTATAAGAATAAATTAATTCATCAAAACTGATAAAAGATAGTATAAATATTATTGTTATTTTAAAAATACACAACATATTAAATGATTAAGATAGTGACTCACATAAAAAAATAGGTGAGTTCTTAATTAACATAACTTTATAATAAATTAAGGATATAAAAGAATTTAAAAATTAATACATTTGAAAATAAGCCTTTATTTCTTATAATCAAGAAAAAATTTGACAAATATTTTTTATAAATAGAACTAAAAGTAGTATTATTTCATTTCTCATTTCAATTTAATTGTAGAACAAAGAAATTTTTTATGTTGAAGAGATCTAGTGGTTTTTAGTTTTGAAAAGAAAACATAAGGTACCAAATTTTTTTTCAACATATCAAAAGATTAAAATTCAATAACAGAACACAAAATTGAATACATATTATTCATATCATATATAAATATACCATGCAGGTTTAAACACAAAAATATCTGTGTAGGTCCAAGACATTATGGCTTTCAAAAACCATCGTAACTCTAAAATCTAGATTAGTGGTATTTATTTTTTTGGAAAGATATGTATATTATGAATAATAAATTTCTTATAATTTAAATAATATATTCAATATAAATATACATAACCCATTATGAATAAAAATTTTATTATGAATAATTGAAATTCATAATTTTTAGTTTATGTATCTTTACTGTCAAGCTTTTTATTGATGATTAAATTGATAATATTCAATTTTTAAAAAAAAATTATTAAGTAGCCTGCAGATAATAATACATATAAAGATTTTTTTTCTTTTAAATTTTGAGTCTTCCTCATGATTAAGAACTATATTTGATGGATTGAGTTGGTTTCGTAGTCAGGTGTGTTAAAAAAAAATTAGATAAATTAACCCATCATCCAACCTAATTTGACAGTTCATTGGGTGATTCAACACAACCCATGCTGAAAGATAATGAACTTGCAATAGTGTTATGTCTCCTTTCCCGAAAAAAAAAAATTACATTTATGATTTATATACATTTCATTAAAAAAAACTCTAACAACTCACTTTCTAACATATTTTTAATATTAATTAAAATTTATTAAAACTATAAAATTCATATAAATTCTACTCTTTTTCATCCTTATTTTTATAATTTTAAATAAATTTTAGTTAATAATTATATATATATATATATTAAATGTTTATCACTCCATTTAATACTCACTTGTTATTACCATTTTAAATAAAATACACTTAATTTAACATTTTTTATCTTTTTAAAATAAAAAAAACATTTTAATAGAAGAAGTACATCAATATCAAGCAAATTTTCGGACCAATTGTACATGAGCAGTGTTGTGCCTACATCTTGTCAGATTTGAATTCTTTGCATAAGAATTGAATGTCTAGTTCTTTTTTAATTTAAATAATTTTAAGCTTGCTTAAGTAAATTTTGAAACTTTTACTTAAGTGAAAAATTATTTAGCTTAAATGCAAGTTAGTGTTAGCGTAAGCAAATTTATATACCACTAAACTTTAAAACAAGCAAAATTTGCTTAAGTACAAAACTACTTAAGCAAAATATGCACTTAGTGAAACTTAAAAACTTAAAGCAAAAATTCAATAGTCTACAATTTGAGGAATAATGATTTTAACTTAAGCGAGAATATATAAGTTCACTTTGTAACATCCTATTTAAGCAAAATGATATATGTTTATTTGAGAAATGGTAGAAAATGTATTATTAGCAAATATGATTATGAAAAGAATTAGTGTAGATAGTTATAGATACATTGAGAGTATAGAAGATAGAGACAATTTTAAAAATTTGTGAAAAATATAGAGTGGTGAATATTATTTATGGTTGCACGTAACTTAATGAAAGCGAAAGTATCACAAGGCCTTACACTTATATCTCAAGTAAACTCATGACTGTACTTTTACTAAGATTCTTAAGTATTGTATATGTTATATCCGTGTGTATGAATTAACTAACAACTATTCACCTACATGTGTAAGATCTCATGAAATACAAGAGACAATGATTAATTGTGATCATAGTGCACGAGGAAGTGCGTATATATATAAAGAATGACATATTGTATTATATGTTTATAGTACATGTGTTATGACATTATTGATATATTTATTATTGTATTTGTTACTGTAAAATTTCAAATTGATTATTTTGGTCATCTTTCGATAGTAAGAAGACTCATCCTTACTTATATTTTTAGAAAATAAAATAATCACTCCTTAGAGACTAGTTAGGCTGATTGAGTGGAGTTTTGAGAGTAGATTAAATATTACATTTAGGGAATAATAGAGTTTCATAGTAAATTTGTTATAACTAGTGAAAGTGGATTCGAAAAAGTTTTTACTGTAGAGATCATAGTAAGGTATGATATCTCTTTTGATTACCCAACTAAACTGTTAGGATGCCAGTTGCAATGAATTATGTATAGACCTTCCATGACTTTGATTACTTGGGAAGACCGGTTAGATTTACTTGAAAGCAAATAATCGGTATAGAAGTCATAGTAAACAATAGAGACTATTATGATGAAGACATCACATAAGAAGAAATGGAAAAAATAAAAGGCTAGTTTGATGAAAACTAAACCACACTAGGATCATAGTCTCGGGATTTTATTTTGTTTTTAGTAGAAATGATTGCTCATTAAAACTTAATATATTTTAATTTTGTAATTATTTAATTTAAATCCTAATGTATTTTAGTTTTAACTTAAAAATATTAAACTCATGTAATTGTGTAATATTAAATATTTAATAATATTAAATATATTAATAATTACTATTCAAATTTTATTTTATATAGCAAATTATGCTACAATAGGAAATGTCTAATTATATCTTGAATTCTGTTATTTCAAGTATTATTAAAATTTTTATGGATCAAATGGCAAGAAATAAAAGTTTTAAAATTTTACTAAGTTTCTTGTATCATGATTAAAAAAGAGTTAATTAATAATTTAATTAGAATTATAAATCCTTTATAATTTATGAGAAATGATTTATTAAATAAGAGCGTTACAAGTTTAAATAAAAATAAATTTGTTTAAATAAAATTTAAATTTATTAAGTGAAAATTGGATAGAGAGCACACCTTCTTAGGCAATTCAACTCACTTGAGCAAAGATTAAATCACTTTAGTAACGTGTGGTCTTTGTTGAATTTTTGCTCTAAATTTTTATGTGTCACTCTAGGGGTTTAGTTGTTTATAAATTTGCGTAAGCTAAACAATCTCTCATTTAAGAGAAAATTTCAAATTTCACTTAAGCGAGCATAAAATTAGTTAAGTGAAAAAAAAAACTAAACATCCTGATCTTATGAAAACTGAAGTATATATTGATATTAATTTAACTTAACAATGGAAATATATATTAATTCTCACTCACTTATTTCTATTATTTTTATTTAAGTAATTTTTGTTTACAATATTCATATTTTCAATATAGTAATAAGAGAAAAATATTTAAAAAACATTTAATAAAAATAATAATAAACATATGAAAATTACAATATCATTTCGCTTTAATTTCTTATTCAACTCATCTGTGAATTCTTTGGTGGATTTATTTTGAGATAAACGTTAAGGTTTAATATGCAGACGTGCATCCATAAAAATGATTAATAGTCAAACATCAGTAATTTATTAAAAAATATACACAAACCCTAAAATCAATGGTTCAGAATTTATTATCATTATTTATGAATTAATAAGAAATACTTCTCCTCGTAACTACTTTAAAGAGTTTGTGATGCAGGTGGCAAGGAGATCTGAAGAAGCTTCTATGATCTTCAGAAGTTCATATATTTTACACTCGTGTTTATATGATTGATATTAATAATAGAAATTGGTTTAAAATTTTAAATAATGATTTCACTTATTCACTCATTGAATTTTTCTTATTATTTTGTTAATTATGTCTTAATTAAGTAAGTGCTAATCACTCATCGTAATTCTATTACTACTCTAATCATACAATAATAGTGTTATTTGTCGTATATTACTCTTCAAATAATCTTACAAGATTATTAATTGATAAAAGTATAAACACTAAAGAACTTTGTTTATTAAATAACTTATTGAAAATCTAGAGTTTATTTGTCCTCTAAAATCCTATATTCAATTTGTCATATAGATCTACTAATTAGATAATTTTAAAATTTTCTCTAATCTAATTAACTAAGAGTAATCAAAATTAATCAATTCTTAATAATTAAATAAAATTAATACAATAAACACTATTAACAAAGGAGATAATCATTCATTAAAGAAAAATGTTGAAATTCAATTATACTACAGCCTCGTAACTATGAATTTAATTACATATATTAATGGAAATACAAAATCAAATCATAGAAATTCATTATCTTAATGATATCTAGAAGAGAGCTAAAAAGCAAAATTTTAGGTTGAGCTAAAATAAATGAGAAAAAAAAATAGGCAGAGAGTTAACCATTTAGCCTGATGTATTTTTCTTTAAATGGACTTGTCCTAAGTTGAGCTAGACTGTCAATTTAAAAATATAAATTTTAAATTAAAAATAACTATGCTTAATTTAGCATAATTATTTTCAATGATTGAGCATAGACATGCTAATGTCCTGTATGGTCATGCTAGCTGTATTAGCACAATATTACTAACTTTAGCACGATTGTGTCATAATTTTTTGTGAATCACAAATGTGTGAATAATCAAAAACATGATTATGTTTAATGTTAGTATAATCATGCTCACTTTAACATGACATTATCAAGAAATCTTCTTAAGTAAATCACAAACATGTCAACAAGAAAAAAACTGCACAAGCATGATGCATTTAACATGGGTATATTTGGCTTACTAAGCATAGAAGTGCTTAGGTGGGAAATATGTCTAGATTGTAACTTTTTTAAAAATAGTTTAGAATTAGGGATGGAAACACGTCAGGTTGGCTGATAGGAGTTTGTGGTTTAATTTGGCCTTTTTAATAAACAAACCAGACTTAGGTTTTTTTTAAATCCTCTTTAAGTAAATAAGGTAGGCCTAAGCTATTTATAAAGTCTGTTAAGCCTGACAGGCTGGCCTGTATAAAAATATAAATATAAATATATATATATATATATATATTATATAATTTAAAAATAAAGTTGTCAAAATATATTAAAATAATTAAATTATTTAATAATATATTTTTTATATTCTTAATTCTGTTATTATTAAATTAATATATTATGTTATAATTTTATTTATTTATAATTATAATAAACAAAAATTATATTCTATTAAAAATTAAAAATATTTATACATGATTACACTTTTTAAATAATAAATTTATTTAATAATAAGTTATTACATTAATTATATTTAAACAATTTAAAAAATAGTTAAATCTTTAAACAGGAAGAAGACGTAATCAAAACTAAACGAAATAAAATTTAAAATAAAATAATAAAATGAAATTATCATATTTTTTATACTCTTAATTTTATTATTATTAATTTAATTATTTAATTATTATATTAATATATTATGTTATAATTATTTTTATTTATAGTAAATAGAAATTGTTTAAATTTAAATTATATTTTATTTAAAAGTAAAAATTTATAAAAAAATAATAACAAAATAAAATAAAAAACTTATTATAATATATATATATATAATCAGACCATGTAGTAAATAATATAAATAATATAATTATAAATAAATTATATAATAATATATATTTTTGTAACTTGTATGTATTTTAATTAAATTATTAGTTAATTTATCAATTTATATGTAATATATAAGTATGTGTTTTAATTTATTGTATCAATAATAAACTAATAATTTCTATATTACATTAATATTATAGTGTAATTAATTTTACGTTTATTTATTAATTTAAAATAATAAATTAATGAAATAAAAAATTAAATATTTTATAATTATTTTTTGAATTTAATAGTTATTATTGTTGTCATTTTATATATATATATATATATAGTACATTAAGTTTAAATTTTTATATTAAGTTTTATCACATTTTTTTAATTAAAATAAAAATTTAGAAATATAAGTTATTTTAATTTAAATATAAATTTTAATAATTCTTCCTATGCTAATATGTTATTTTTCTGTATCTATGAATTTTATAATATAAATATTTTTTATCTAAAATTTGTATAATAATGATATTTATTTATTTTTTAAAATATAATATTTTTTAGCTGATTCAATAAATTTTGTAAGTGTTATTTTTTGTTATCAATTTTATGTGATTAATGTGATTTTATTTATTGAATATAAAATATTTTTATACAAATAAAATATAATTATCATAAAAAATAATTAAAATATTGAATAATTTTATAATATTAAATTAAGAAAATAAAAATATAAAAATTTTATAATATAAAAATATTTATGATTAATGCTCAAATAATATTCTAAAAAGTATTTATAAAATTTTATAAAATTATTATAATTATTTAATAATTATCAATAATACAAATAAAAATTTGAATATATGTAAACTAATTTGACAATAAAATAATTATATTTTTATTAATATTATTCAATAACAACAATCATTATAAATTTTTAATATTATACAAATTTAATTTTATTTTTTTATCTTTTCTTAAGCAATTTTATTAGTATAAAATTTATAATAAAAAGTTTTATTGATTATTTCACTACATTACAATAAATCATAAATATAGCACAACTACATGCCTCTGAGTCAAAGCTGCTATTACACTTACTTTTTATTCTTATTTTATTATTATCTATAGTTACTTTGAATATAAATATAAGATAAATTATTATATTTATTTGAATAAACTGAAGAGCAGCAAAGTCTTTGAATAAAATTTGAACGCAATCAAAATTAAAGAAACTAATATTTAAAAATAAAAAAATAATATTATATTAATTTACTTTTTATATTCTTAATTTTATTATTATTAATATTTAATTATTATATTAATATATTATGTTATAATTTTTTATTTATAATAAATAAAAATTATATTATATTTAAAACTAAAAGTATTTATACATGATTACACGTGTTTAAAAAATAAATTTATTTAATTATAAATTATTATATTTGTTATATTTAAATAAGCTGAAGAAGAATAAGACCGATCAAAACTAAACGATTTTATTATTATTAATTTAATAATTTAATTATTATATTAATATATTATGTTACAATTCTTTTTATTTATAATAAATAGAAATTACTTAAATTTAAATTATATTTTATTTAAAAGTAAAAATTTATAAAGAAATAATAACAAAATAAAATAAAAAACTTATTATAATATATATATATATAATCAGACCATGTAGTAAATAATATAAATAATATAATTATAAATAAATTATATAATCATATATATTTTTGTAATTTGCACGTATTTTAATTAAATTATTAGTTAATTTATCAATTTATATGTAATATATAAGTATATATTTTAATTTATTGTATCAGTAATATTTTTTATATTATATTAATATTATATTGTAGTTAATTTTATGTTTATTTGTTAATTTAGAATAACAAATTAATAAAATAAATAAAATTAAATATTTTGTAATTATTTTTTTAATTTAATAGTTATTATTATTGTCGTTATATATATATATATATTACATTAAGTTTAAATTTATTTATTTTTTAAAATATAGTAATTTTCTTTTAATTGATTCAAGAAATTGTGTGAATGTTATTTTTTTTTTATCAATTTTATATGTTTACTATAACTTTATTTATTGAATATAAGATGTCTTTAAATAAACAAAATATGTTTCTAAAATAAAACTAAAATATTTACTATTTATATAATTTTTAAAAAATAAATCAAGAAAAATATAAATACAGATTTTATTAATATAAAATATTTATAATTAATATTTAAATAATATTTTAAAAATTATATATAAATTTATATTAATATTATTATAATTATTTAATAATTATTAATAACATAGATAGAAATTAAAAAATATAGATAAACTAATTTATAATTTTATATATATATATATATATATATATATTTATAACAGTCTTTGTTAACAGGCTTCAAATAAGGTCAGGCTAAGTCAAGCTCAGTCCTAATTATTATGTAACAGGTTAGGCGTCTTTAAAGTAAAGCCTGACTTGGCCTGACCTGCTTTCATCCCTATTTAGAATTTATATTTTTTTTTCACTAAAAAAACACACTTTAGGTTCTTTACCTTTTTTAATAATAAATAGAAAAATAGCTAAAAATAGATTAATAAGTTCAAATAATTAATCTCACACATAGTGATAGTCAAGCTTTATGTGCTTGTGCATTCTTGAAATGTAGGAGAAGTTGATGAGTTGTGTCAAGGTCTTGATATGGTCTAATATGATAAATGACAATTAAGTCATTTATATATCCCTTGGTCTAATAGAAGGGTACTATCTAACAATATAAATTTTAAATTTTGTTTCATTAGTGTGATAGATGTGACATTTTTCTTTTATAATATTGTATAATTATTTTATTTTTTGTATTTATTGTATTTCTTTTTAATTAACAATAATTTTAAAATTATGGAAGTTGTAGAGAATTTCGTTCAAGTGAGACAGAGTTTTCTATATTAGGCGTTTCAAAGTATTCTCACTCAGGTGAGCTGAATCTCACCCAAGCAAGAAGGGACAATATCGCCCTAACTGTCATCTAACCCAAGTGAGAAGACACAGGGTGAATGATGAGCTCTTTAGACCATTTCTCGCTCAAGCAAGAATATCACTCGCTCAGGCCAGAATATTAGAAAACAAGAAAGAAAAACCTTGGTCTAATTTTTCACTTAGGCAACAAGGTACTCACCCAAGCAAGAATGATTTCGCTGCTCAAGTGAGAGCTTGCTCGCTCAAGTAAGAATTTGCAAGTTTTGATGGATATTTAAGAGAATTTCATTCTAAAACTTGCATTACAATCCAAGAAAACTCTCACTCACTTCTCTCTTAGTTTTCTTATTTCCTTTTTCCAAGAAACCTCTCTTAAACTTCAAGCTTTCTTCGAATCCAAACTTGGACTCTAGTTCTGATCAAATCCAAGCAAGTTCTTCAGAATTTGGTTCTCTAATCTTTATTCTATTCTCTTTATTTTCTATGTTGTCAAAAGTGTTGTCACTTGTGATATCTAGAAATAACTTATTCTTTTGAATGATATCCTTCACACTGTTAAAACATTTAACATATTTGTACTCATATAATGTGATATTGTGTGTATTTTGACTTATGAATATATGTTGAATGAAAGTTTTGTCGTTTATTATGCTTGGTAATGTATGCTTGGTTGTTCATGTGGGATGATTGAAATATCTATTTTAAAATAAGTCTGGATGTGCTCGACTTTAGGCATGATATATTTAGTTGAGTAATGAGAATAAATAGAGGAAAATATGTTGTAAATGGTGGTGATGAAAGAGATCAGTGTAAATGATTGTAGAAATACACAAAGAGTATAAAAGATGAAATTAGAGATCTTGGGGCAATACAGGATGGTGAACGTTATTCGTGGCTGCGCGTAATTTGGTGAGAGCGAAATGTCTGGTTTGTATACTTTATATCCGTGTACATGGGTTTCTTGGTGACCATTTGCCTACATGTGTGTAAGACCTCATAAAATACTGAAGGCAATGGTTAACTGTGATTACAGTACATGAGAGAGTGTGTATATAAAAAAGAAATAGAATTTATCATAATTACAGTACATGAGTTGTGATATTCTTTGTATGTGTTGTACTATATTTGTCATTATTAGATTTGCAGTTGTGATGTTTTATGCTTGTAACTTTATTATATATTATTAGTGAGGAGAGAACTCATCCTTACAAACAAATTTTCAAGGACCAAGAATGACCACTCTACCAAGAACCATTAGAATATCAGAGTTTTGCATAGAAAGTAAGTTCAATTATATATTTAGAGAATGACAGAGGGTCTGCCACTGTAAATTTATTGTACTTAATGACAATGAATTTGGTGATGTATATATAATAGAATTTGTGATATCCTCATTTTTGTTAAACAATTAATTTATTAATATGGTTTTAAGTTAAAGATAGTTCTTGATTTTTTGGGAAAAATTAGGATAGAATTAACATAATACTTTAGATAAAATTGTTAGGTATATTTTTAAGAAATTTTTAGTAATTATTAATTTTGAAATTTTTAAGTTTCAAAAAATATACATTTGTACTGGTTAAAATTGTTGTATAAAGTTAAAAATAACATTTTATTTTTAAATAATAATAATAATAATAAAAAAAAAATATAAAAAATTTATATTTTATTTATAAATATTATTTGGAATATAAAAATACTTTTTTTGTAATTATTGAGCATTTTTAGATTTTTTAGTTAATTTTAAGTAAATTAGTTATATGCTTAAACAGAAATTGCGTGTAAAAATTTTATACACCAACTAAAGGATCAATAGTATCAAAAAATATTTTATAATTATATTTAATATATTTCATGATTATTTTTTTATTTTAGGATTTTTATCTAATTATTTCAATTAATTACAAAAAATTAGTGAAAATTCTAATATTATATATTATTATTTTCACTATTTAAGATAAAAATTAGTCTCTTAAGCTTCTCACTTCCTCCCTTCACTTCCATAAGTCCCATTTTCTTTCTCCCAAGGAACTTTGATAATCTTTGGTCTTAATCCCTTAAATTTTCAAGTAAGTTTATTAATTTTTTTTAATATTTTGCCTATTTTCATCATTCTGAACACTTTAAACCGATTAAACTCTTTATTTTATTCCTCTTTTTGGGTGCTAGAACAGTGGCATGAGGGTGAGATTTTGTCTAAATTTTTTTTTCTAAATTATGTTTTAGTTAGCTTAATCTTTCTATGTTTTATAATAAATAATTTTGGTGCTTTTTGTTTTGTTAAAAATGCATTTTGGAGTTAAAAACTATTGGTCTAGAGGTGTTATCCCAAGAGTGTTATGAGGGGAAAAAAATTGTTTTTAATCACCTTTAGGCTTATAGTATTCTATTTACATCATAGAAAATAATTGTAAGACCCGTAAGTCATTTTTGCAAAGATTAGAAAATGATAGTTTCAACTCACTAGTAGAGAGTTGGATGATTAATGTCTCTTAACATTGATAATGATTATGTGTGATTATTTGGTTAGGATTGTGATTTGAGAAGTGGTGGAAAAAAGACATTGGTGAGAAAAATCGGTATACACTTCAAGATAAAGGGGGACATATCTATTTTCAAGGGTATAGTAGAAAAAACGTTGTGAGATGGGATGTTTTATATCTTACTATATATGTATAAATTATTTGAAAGAATTTATAATTATTTCCATACTTAGTGTACAATTGTTTGATATTCCTTTTTGAGATTGATTTTATATGTGATGATGCTTCTATGATAATTGTTTTGTTGAATTCAGTATAAATAATTGATTGCCTAAAATACTTAGAAATGAATTAGCATTCATGTGGAGTGAGCATATAGAAGGTACGTTGAAAGTCGAAAAGAATTGGAGACTTGTGAATAAAGATGTTTTTTTTTTTTTTTTTTTAAAAGGAAGATTTGAGATAAAATTTGATGGATTTTGAAAAGTATTTTAGAAATTGAGAAATAGAATTGTGGTTAATTTTCTTCTTAAGAAAATGATTTTTTTAAAAATCTTTTTTAATTTCAAGTGGTTTGATCAAAATTTATTTAATAGTTTTTATATATTTAAAGTATACCTATATACATATTTAAATAATTTAAAGGATTTTAATTCATTTTAAAGTATTATTTTAAATAAGTATTTTGAAATGTGGTAATAATTGGAAAAAGATATTCGAGAGCCATTGAAATGGCTGGAAAGTTGTGAAATGTGGTGGTGGTAAGTCTATGCTTAAAATTAGAAGTGTATTGGAATTTTCTGACTGTTTTGCATAGAGAAGAAAATTTGAAAATATCTGAATTATAGAGGAAACTCTGTCAGATTGTCGGTAGAATTTTGAAACATATGTTATTGTTGATTGAAAAGAAATGTTTAATACCTAATTAAAAGACTGAAATTAGGTTCATGCATCATAAGCATGTGATGACGGTGGTGTTGGATGGAAAGCATATGAAATCTAGGGGAGACTCCAGGTTAGTCTTTGGGATAGTCAGGTGTGATTGAGTCAGGCAAAGGCTAGGGCTCACAACCCTGTGCTATCGGTTCTCACTGCAAAACCAAACTATCCTGATAGAACTCGATAGATTCTCAGAATCGATTGAGTTATACCTTTGAAACTATCTGATGAGATGGTTATGACCAAGAATGGTTGGTGGTAGTGAACTCTTGATCCTTCCTAGAAAGAAAGAAAGAAAGAAAGAAGGAAAAAAAATGGTTCGGGCCCACATGTATATGTTAGTATAGCAATTAACTAGGTGATGCACAGAATCATACATGTCATGTACATTGTGTGTTGAGTTGTTTGCTATTTGCTATGACGATTGTAAATATCTTGATGTGTTTTCTACTGTATTTTGGTTAAAATGGGTTTGTCTCACCCTTTTAGTTGTTATGTGTGTTATATGTGAATATGTTTAGTAGGTGAGGACACAGATGGCTCGACCACTGTACTAGTTCAGTGTCACAGTCAGATATGATCTTGAAGGAAGATGGGCGCACGATTGGGAGTAACAACAATTCACCCATACTGGCACTATTACCTTTTTGTTAGATAGAAACGAGCCAGGCCCACGGGCATACCCCATCCCCATCAGGGTACCCATGAGACTTACTTTTCCATTTTCTCCTGGAGTACAGTTTATGAGACCTCATGTCCCACCCCCTGTCCCTGTATTATCACCTCCAATATTACTCCCGAATTTTTTTAGATCTTTAGGGCCATATGTACCACCTGTTGTACGACCCAATATAACGAACATACCGCTACCCAGACACATCTCCATTTCATCCACTTCTAATTCGACTTCCTCTAGTTCTTCTGACTATGTGAATTCCTCTCACTGGTCAAACACCCTTACTGCTACTAGAAGGAAGAGGACTGCTTCTCATGCCAGACTTCCTCCTAGTTTTAACTCTTCTGAGCAGGAACCTAGTGGGAAAGGAGAGTAGGTTAGGGCCCAATAAAGTATAACTTGTAAATATATATAGGTATAATTTCTACTGACTGAGAGAACGGGTAAATGGAAATCCTTAACTGTTGTTAACTTTTGGAGGAAATGGTATTTTTTATGATCATGGGTCTAGGAGAAAAGCCTGTGAGGTCATTTTTGTTGTTGTTGTTGTCTTTGATATCGTGACCCTACTTTATTTTGTATGTAATTCAGTTATGTGCATATGTTTATATGACTGGATGGCTATATATTTTGACAGATGATATGTATATATGTATTTGGATAACTGGTGCAGATGGTGTATTTAGTTTCTATTTATGTGAATAGACGTAAACTCATACATGTGGTTTCTTATTGTTTGGATTGTTTTAATATTATATTTATATTGATGGCGTAATAAGTAGTAAGAGTATCACATAATTCATCATAAGAAATAATGTCCCTTTTGATTATCATGCTAGCAGCAAAATATACCACACTTCAACCATGTTATCCACTTCAAAATTTTCTTCTACTACTTGTTCTCCACTACCCATCTCCTCAACTTGAACTCTATCAACATTCATGGGATATTCAAGTAATGGAACATCTATACATATTTCAGCTTGTGAAACTGCCTGTATTACATATAACTCCACTTTTCCATAACACTTTGACAATGTAGCCATCTCCATAGCTTATTTATCATATTTTAGTTCCTTCAATCCAACATCAAGACATTTTCCACCAATCTTGTACCACATTCTATTAACCAAATCATATCTCAATTCACATACCCCCATCTAAAACTCAAAATAACTCCAGAAATCTTCTTCACAGTCCTAAATACTTGTCTGACCTTCAACATACTTAGTCTTTTGTGACTTTTCAAACTTTCCACCATGGTGAACTTCTACATAGAATTTATCCATCTCCTATGACCCAAAAAAAGGTAATAACAACAAAACCTAAATTTTAAAAAGATGAAATCTTTCAAATATTCAGCAATGTCCTAACTCCTATAACCTCACAAAATACAAACAAAATAATATACCAAACACATGCGGAGAATATATTTCATAAATAGAAACATACCTTATAACCTTGATGTTCAATTCCACTTCAAAATTTCAACCTTTTTCCAATAAGAAAGTCTAATAACCCTTGATAGTTTTTCAATATTTTACTTTGCAAACTAATTTTTCGATTTCAATCTCTCAAATTTTCTCTATAACACAGTGACCGTTTTTCTTCTTCTTGAAGTGTATTTCACGTAATTACAATCTTCACGTGGAATGACTTTCAATTCAAGCTTCCTCTATCGGTCTAGATAGGATAACATACACGCTGTTAGTATCACATAGGATACTTCTGTTATGTTCTTTAACGATGTCACGAAAAAGACTTAACGTAAAAAAAAAAAAAACATAACTTAGAGGACTAAATTAAACACACAAATAAATTAGAAAATTAAAATAAATTTTACCCTAAAGTTAATGGATAAAAAGTGTAATTTTGTCAAAATGATAAATCTCTTGATATGAAAATAGTCTTCTTAAAAAAATGATATAATTTGTAATATTTGTGATCTCAAAAATAACTCATGAAGATAACTAGTATGATTTTAAAACATGTGTCTTATAAACAATAATGTTAATGCATAATACAAACATTCAAAAACCTAAATTATGAAATAATCTGACTATTTTTTCATCTAATAAAAAAATAGAAAAAGTAATTTATTAATGATATATTTAAAAGTTAAAATAACATTTAAAAATGCTAGTGTTTTCTCTCAACAACGAAAAAGTTAATGGATTTCTTTACTAATTTAGATAATATAAATATTTTAAATTAGATAAAAATATATTATTTAAATAATAGTTAATATTATTTTAAAATTCTATAATAACAAATAAATAAAACTAAAATAATTTTTTTTAATTTATGGTATATAATAATAATTTATTATAATAACTTTGGTTAAAATTATACTATATAATTTTTAATAAAAATTATCATTCTATTAGTTTTTTATTATATATATTGACAGATTAAAAAAGTGAAAATAAATTTATTTTTGTCTCAAAAAAAAAATTTAGAAAGGTGTATTTTATAGTTTTCTATGAAAATGGAAATTACAAGTATAACAAGGAGAAGTTAGGTACACATTCAGTTCACGTGTGGGTTGCCGATGAAACCTCTTCGCTTCTGTTCTATTGGTGGATCTTCTGTTTCCACCGCCCAATTCTCTGTTCCCGAATCTACTTTACTCCCTCTTCCAACCAATCATGGCACGCGCTTTTAGGCAGCCATTTCGTCGCAGATCTGCCTTCACGACGGGCCATTCCGTTTTTTCCTTTGCACGTTTCCTTTTAACTGGTTCGTGTCGTACATCTCCGTCGAAGGTTGCAATCTTCTGCGGTAGGTCATACGAAAATAATATAGGAAAGGTTTCGTGATAAGTAATATAGAGTAACCTAACTTATATTTACATGGATATAAGTTATAGCCTTTTACATTAACAAGAAATTTCATTTCTTTATAAAACTAAATGTGTAAGTCAACAAACTTACCAAAGTCTATACACATATGATAATTTTTATTAGATATAGGTACTACGGTATTCTGAAAAATGAGAGAGTATTTTATGTTTTTTTATATATGTGAAATAATTATAATTATTAATTTTAATGATAGAATTAATAATATATTTTAAAAAAACATAAATATTTTTTAATATTTTAGTATAATTTAGAAAAAGTATTTAATACACTTTCAAATTTAAAAATACCTTATCAAATACCTATTTTATAACTTATACATTCATTTTAACTATTTTTTTTATAAAAAATTTTAGATATTGAAATATTTCTTGTAATTTATGGAAGCATCATAAATTACTATATGAATGCTCACATTAAGATATGTTATGAATTAAGACGGTCTTCGACACTTTAATACATATCAATATTTATACTTACATAATATATTTATAACTAATTTATTATTTTTTAAATATATTTTTAATTAAACTAAATAATTTTAGTTGTAATGCATTTATAATTACAAATTTTATTATTTTTATTGTTTTCTATTAAGTTACATGTTTTAACATTAATCACTTATATTTTTATTAACTTTTCATAATTAGTATTTGTTTCAGCATATTTTTAATATATTTTGGTATTCTTTTATTCTCTAATATTCAGTAATAATATTTTTATCTCTAGTTTGGTACTTTTCATCTTTTCGGTACATGATAATTTTATAATTTTAGAAAATTATAAAGAGAAGTAGATATAAAAGATTATGGGCTGAAAATAGGTTGGATATATAAATCAAGCATGTCAAAATAGTTTGAGATATTTTAAAATATAATGAATCACATTCATGTTTAAATATACACACAATATACGCTAAAATACTGAAAACAGCCAATTTGCACAAAATGAGCCTCTTTTTATATTATTTTTTAAGGAGTCGATACAGAATAAACGTGATGATACTGTATTATAAAAGAAGAAAAAAATAATTATGATCAAATTCATAATTATTTAAATAAATCCATTAAATACTCGTTTGTGGGTGATACTCAATTACTACTTATTGTGATTTATAATTAGAATAAATGTTACAAATAATTAATAATATTTATATAATTTTTCAAACAATAAAAAAGTAAAAAACGCTAAGGTTTTAAAAGTATTTCTTTTTATAATGTTGAAAGATATTTTTTCTAATTTTAAAAAAATATATATTATAAATGTTTTCAAAATTTAAATAGATACACCTTAATTTATATATGTAATATGATATTGTTATATTGATTTATTTTAACTTTTAATTTATCTAGTTAAGTAAGTGCATAATTTTGACCTTATAATTTTTTTAAAACTAATTGAGTCTCCTTAATTTGAAAATATAGCAAAACTAGTTCTATTGTTAAAAAAAATCTTCAAGCTAAAACCCTCTAATTTTAATTTTTTATTTAAATTTTTTAAAATTTAAATTAATTGAATTATTTTAATCTTTGGTTGACTCAAAATGCACCAATTAAAACATCAAATTCAGCAACAATAAGAAAGATCTTAATTTTTTTTCTCTTTAAATCCAAATATCATATCTTATAAAATGTTCAAATTTTATTAAATTTTCACAAATTTCTAGCTTTTATACTTTTAAAATTATTTTATTCATTATAAACTCGCTTGTATTTTGATTTAAAAAAAAATACCTTGAGAGTTTAAAGTAAAAAAATGTTGATAAAACTAAATTTGATTAATTTTGAAAATAGAGATACTTAATTGATTCATAAAAAATTTCAAGAGACCAAAATCACATGCAATCTAAACTAAAATAAGCTAAATGCGTAATTAAATTTATTATATTAATGCATAAAAAATGTTTATGGTTGAGGTAAATTTTATTTTCTACATCTAATATAATTTTTTGCTCTATTATTTAGATAAAAACTATATATTTGATACTTATATAAAAGTATATTTATGAATCTATCTTTGCTATTTGAAGAATTTGTAATGTATAATGACATTATATTTCAACCTTATAGGATTATTTTTTGTTAAAAAACAAACAATTTATTTTATATTTTACATTAAAAATTGAGTCTTTTAAAAGAAATAGATGACTTTAAAGGATAAAGTACCTTTATAATAATTGATTATAAAGATAATCAACTGTTATTTGACAAACTCTAACGTAATTAAATATCAACTATTGACTTTTTTTTTAATCAATTGGTATAAATTTATTATATTTTCTAAAACTTATATTTTTTTACAGTCATATTTGATTTTAAAACTCTATAGATATACATCTTAATCTGTTTAGTTTGGATTGCATGTGATTATCATTTTTAATTATTTTTTAACCAAATTAATTTTTTATTTTTTATATTATTCAATTTTTTATATTCAAAATTATTAAATTGTTATTTTTATACAAATATTTAAAAGTTTGAAATTTAGTAGAAACCCAATAGCATTTGAAGAATTTCAAAAAATATAAGATTAAGATTTGAAGATATTTTTTTGAATATTTTATTTTTAGTAAAACTTAACTAAAATGAGTTTTGAATAAAAGATTTAAGAACGTAACAGTCTTAAAAAAATTAACAACAAACTAGATTTAATTAATAAATATACAATTTTATACAATAAAAAGATGATTTAAATAGTTAAAGAAAATATTAAAAATCAAAACTACACAATATAAATTAGATTGGTAAAAAACACAGTTAAGGAATGATAAGATGTTCCTACATGAAAGGTGAGTGGTATGTGATGTATATAGATTGAAATTATAGTAGACATGGTTGCAGTGAAGCAATCCTTGACGGCTAGCCACCATATTCTGATTTAATGTTAACTGTTCCCTACGTTATCCAAAGACGGCTGTCTTTTTCCCTCCAACTTGCAAGAGAGAGAGAGAGAAATTATTATTATTAAAATACAATTTTAATAAATAAACTAACATTATTCTTCCTTAATTCGTTCTATATATGTTTATATTTGGATAATTGATTGGATCACAGAATCTAGAGGTAGAAATGTGTGTTGACATCCACGAAATTCTTGGTTTAACCGTAGCCGCCCATTTGTTTTGTTACATAACATAAATGACTATTTTTTCTTTTCTATTTTTCATTCATTACCCATCAACTGTTTGCTAAATTGCCTCAGACAAAGCTGGGAGTTCTTTGAATAGAGAGCACAATTTTGGTGTGTTGAATGGTGAAGAATTTCTTCGGTAAGGAGGTGGAGAAGAGGACCTACCCACCTACCCACCGCCCTTCAACATTCATCACCATCACCAATCCCTTTTAATTTTCTTCTTCTGTTTATGAGCACACCACCCCAAGAATTGCTGTGTTGTCTTTGGCTTTGGTTTGTTTTTCCTTTGCTTTAAGCCCTTCTTGGGGTGTGTGTGGACCTAATAGTAGTGCCTCAATTGCAACTACCACAGATTTGTTATAGGAACAAAATATTCCCATAACAAGATTTATTATTCATTTTACCCAAGAGATTCTTGAGATATGGGTCTTTGCATCTAGACTTATCTTCATCCCCCTCCTTTTTTTTTATCTTCTTGTCTTGCCAAATCCCATTTTCCATGTGTCACAAAACCTGATACAGATATTGGTGCCCCCACTTTTATTAGCTTCCTGGGTTCAACTCCTTCATAGGACCCATTACTACAGGTTCAATCTTTCATTGAATGACAGCTGTTGACATTGTCTGTACGGTTCTGCTCCTTTTTGTCGTAGGAAGCCAATAAGAGGGAGAAAGCTGTTTCGAAGGCTTGTTTAATTATCATTTTCTTTGTTACTATTATACATAGTAACATAAGAGTGGTTGTTGAAGCTTTCAAGTCAAGGCAATTTCCACCCCAGTTCGTCGGTGTGGTTGTGTCCTTGTTCAAACTTTGGCGTGAGGAGGCCCACCATTGGGTTTTGGTGGGCTTTCTTTGAACCAATAAAAAACCCATCTTTAAAAGGTGTTTGAAGATTCCAAATTTGCTTCAGTTTGGGTTAAATAGGGAGGTTTCATGATCTAAGTTATTGCCTTTCCACCATTGGTTTCTCCACTGACTTATAGTCTAGTCTAACCTCTCTTTCTCTCTCTTATCACATATGCCAAATTCAATTTTGACCCGTAAAAGAATTCCCTTATTCTAATGCTACTTTACTTCATTACTTGTATCTCCTTCTTCCTGTTTTTAAAGTCCCTCCTTCTCAAACCACTCCCTTCATGGGCAGCTGAGATGAGGTTGCTTTCCCTTTTATTTTGTCAAGAGTTGTCTGTGAAAACAGTGTCCCAGTTGTTCAGGAACCGCTTTTGGCTTGGTCTTCTTTGTCAAATTCCTCAGAGGATGTCTTTGGTGAGGAAGAGTCTGAGTTCAAGAGTAGAGAATGTTGAGGACAGCCATGACATGTCAGTGTTAGACTTGCCTGAGCTGGCCTTGGATTGCATTCTTGAAAGGCTTCCTCCCCCTGCACTGTGTCAAATGGCTGGTGTTTGCCGTTCCTTGAGGGAGAGGTGTGTGAGTGATCACCTTTGGGAGACGCACATGAATAAAAAATGGGGTAGGGTTATTGGTCCTGCTGCTTATAGGGAGTGGAAATGGCATGTTGCTTCAACAAGGAATGTTGGGGGTCTTAAACATGGCAGGCAAAGGGGCTTGATGAGATTCATGTCTCTTCGTTGGCCTTTTTCATTGATGAGATCGAAGGTTGATGCCAATAGTATCACCAAGCAAAGGAGTTCTATGCCTGTTGGTTTTGTCATGAACTGGTATCTTGCTCTTGAATCTGGCAAGTTCTGGTTCCCTGCTCAGGTCTACAACCGTGAGGTATATTTTAAGTATCAGCCCTTTTGTTCTTTTCCATTGAAAACTTATATCTGCCATGATAGCTACAAATATAAAAATAGTTGCTTGAATTTCAATGGAATTTAGTGGGTTGTGTTTTCTCACAAGTTACATTTTTGCTGTTGGTGGTGTAGAATGGTCATGTTGGATTCATGTTATCTTGCTATGATGCTGAGCTTAGCTATGATCCACGAACAGATACCTTCCAAGCCAGGTATTTGGCATGATTGTTGGTGATCATATATTTACTGTGTCAATTCATTGGGAGTCTATCTATATTTGTGTTTACATTGGTTATAGTCTGATAAATTTGACTAGCAAGTTTGAAGAGTTTTTAAGGAAAGCATAGGAGGAAAATAAAATGAAATTTAGATCTGATGGCCTAATTATTGATTTGTTGTTGTATAATACAGATATCCTCCGCATGGAAGAAGAGCAGATGCTAGAGAGTGTGGCATCCCATGGGAAAGGCTAAGAGCACCTCCTGTTGATACTTCTCCACACGATCTTCATATCTCTGAATGTTTAAATGATTTGCATCCAGGTGATCACATAGAGATTCAGTGGAGGAGAAACAAAGAATTTCCTTATGGTTTGTTCCTTTTTCCAATATCTTGTTCTATATATTTTTTTTAATTTGTAGTTTTTTTTCCATTCAAAAGGTCGACCCAAAAGAGCCATTTTAAGTTTTTAACAAAAATAACCGACAATGGCTGCATACTGTAGGACCATATCTAAATCTCCTAAAAGAGTAAAAAGAAGGCAGTTGGATCTACTTTAGGTCTTCCACAGAAATTTGATTACCCTTCTCTTAATCTCTATTTCTTTTATACCCTTGTGGACAGATTTTGATGATTGAAAACCCATTTTTGTATAGTGTTGACATTCTTCTAAGCTCTACCCTTTATGTATTATTCCTTGATTGATAAAAGAGCATTTCTGGAGTTCATATTATAAGTATATGATTGGAATTATATTAAGGCAAAATGAATTGCTACATGACGAAATGCACCTTTATGGCAGGTTGGTGGTATGGTGTTGTAGGTCACTTGGACTCATGCGATGGGAATGAAAATTATTGCCGTTGTCATAGTAGTGGTGAGTTAATTTTAACTTCCTTTTGGATAATTGTTAATATCAATCATTATTTTTTTCTTGGATATAGTTTTTATATTAATTCAGTCCATGTTCTTTTTCTCCCCTCTAGCAGAATAGAATTATATTCTGGCCCTGGGTATGATTGTCTAGTTAAAGTTTGAAAGGACAACTTCAGAATTTGTTGAAAAATGGTTGTGGGATTAGGATGAATTCTGTTTCTTAGATACAACTTAATATAAAGATACAAAATGGGATGCTAAAGAAATATGATGCTTAGAAATTTCGATGAAAGAAATTAAGTCAAGCTTACAGTTTGCTGTTTTATTGATTGAATATATTAAAGTTATAATAATAATAATAATAATAATAATAATTATTATTATTATTATTATTATTATTATTATTGTTATTATTATTGTGGATGTTATGCATGTGTAGTTAGTTTGCTTCGACAGACCAGACCAGACCACAAGTTTGGGTAGGTCTCTTTCTGGATTCTAATATATCTAAACGTGGACCACCTGCTATGCTATTTGGCTGGTCCCCAAGGCATATCATGGTCAGTGTGTCATCATTTCCACCAACACATTGATAAGTTGTGTCTCAGTGGATACATTTATGGCCAACTATGCTAAAGTACTTGATTCCTTTTGTAGGCTGTTTCATTTCTAGTAGGAATCTTTTGCTTTGTTGGACTAATATGATTATTTTAATTTTCCAAAACACTTCCATTTTTTCTGATCTTGTTAATTAGATTCAATGACCCATGATATCCTTCTAAGGTATCCCCATCCCCTGTGACATTTTATTTCACATTTCCTTCATCTCAATAAAAATAATAACAAAAGTAGGAATAGTAAATAAAATAGCGCCAATTTTAAAACTATGCCTCAGTAAACAAAATCAAGTGCTTATTAAATACTGGATTAATTGCCTTATGTTGAGAAGGCAGTTTTGTTTGCTATGAATTTTGAGGGATGAAATTTGACAAACTTGTGCTCTTGGATAAAATTTTGTTCTTTAGATGTCCTCAAATTATCAATATATCATTCTTATAAGAAAAATTTACATTTATAAAGGCGGAAAACGTAAAAACATACAACATTACTAAACTACTAAAATGATGCTGACCGACTGCTCAGTTTTACTGCAAGATTCATGGCATTGTCATAGTTATTTTATAGCCAATCCCTGAGTTATTTCTTGAGATCCAAACATAGTTTATTTGATGCTAAATTTGTTGGTTGCAGACACTGTGGTGCTAGAGTTCAATCATTACACTCCTGGCTCAAGATGGAGGCAGACCACTGTTAGTAGGAAAGACCATAGGGAAGAGGGAAACGAGGCTGATGGCTTTTATGGTGGAATAAGAAAGATTAAGAGCGAGGCTGAGATTTCCATTTGGAAACGTCTTTGGCCTTCTGAAGTCTTGGATTAGTAGGCACTGGATCTTATCTAATTCTTCTCCACTTAGCATGATTTCAAGATAGAGGCTTTGTTTCAGCAACTGAAGCATTGACTGGTTCTACAATCTGCATTACACATGGAAATATACAACATTAAGTCGACTTCAGATATTTAGGCCAACCTGATTTCTTTTCTGCCTTTTAATTGTCACATTTTTTCATAAGAGAATTTATGCATATTCATGTGGCTTCAATCATTGTAAATTACTCCTCATTTACGCACAAATGATGTAGAATATTCATTCCACTATATTTAGAATCTAGCTGACGGTCACAAATTTGTAGCTTCGAACTCACATAGCATTAAAGCTTTCTTCCCAATGAATGAAGATGTAGTTCAGGAATTATTTATGCGCAAACAGTTTATTGCTATGTGCATTAAGTATTTTCCCTCTCTTTTGACAACTGAATTTTCTTCTTGCTCTGAGTTTTGATCCAGTGTCATTTTAGTATTATCCATTTTCTATGTCATTTAATGTTAGCCCTATTAGCTTTTGTTATTTTAAGAAAGTCTTAAGAGGACAACAATGGCCTAAAAAGGTTATGTGGCTAACATTAAATGGAAGTTATATGTTTTACAAAGTTGACACGGCTTATTATATAGGCGCTGTTGTTACTGGGAGAGTGCCTGAGAATCTGATGCGGGTATTGTCATACATCTGATAGTTCTCTTCTGGTCCAAGGGAGAATAGAAATTGTTCCCATGCACATTTCAAAACAAAGGTACATACCAGAGAGAATCAATTTCTGAATACATTGGTATAATAATCTTACAATCAGAAAGTGGACAGAGCAATAATGTAAATGAATCTAACTGCTTATTCTAGCATGAAGTGGTGGCTCGATCACTTCATCTTCCTTCCCTCATAGCCCAAGCAGAGAAAGAACCTTGGCTCGTACAATGCCAAAGTGATTTTGGTCATGTCACTGGTTTTTTTTCATCTCTATATAAATGAGATGATAGCATCAGTGCCCCGAGTTTCAAAGTCTCCTCAAGAATGCTGGCTTCTTCAATACTGCTAACTTATGCTTAGCACTTGCTTTACCATTGCTTATATTCCTGAAGTGAAACGTCATTATCTGCACTCTCTTCCTTTTCCTGGTGCAAAAATTAACTCTTTCAAACTCATCTTTCTTTCTCTCCATAGCAAGCTAGGTAGATGAGGTTGCTTTGGCTAAAAAGGCTCATTATTGATCGGATTAGGATCCTCTCATGTGGTAACTTTACTGTAGAAGGGTGCAGTGTTAAATCCAGCTGTTCAAATTTATTAAAATATATTATTTAATAAAATCTTATATCATAAGAATATATATTTGATGGTTGAGATTTAACGCAGTGATAGTGTCACTGTAAAGGATCTCGTTCGTGATTGACCACTCTCACCTCTTTTGGAAAAACCAACCATTTGGGTTCAAATAGAATATGTGGGCATCTTGAATGGATTAAAATAATTGTTCCTCAAACTATGACTTGAAAAGGTTAAGTCTAGATACCAATCCCTGGGACCTTGATGGAGATGCAGTTGAGCTATTTTCATCCTCATATGTGCTTGGAGTTGTTGCTCTGTCTGGAAATCACAGTGCACCATAGAAACACTCCTCAAGGCTGCAGCTGCTTGCACTATGGACGCATCCATGTAGGAGAATTCTTATGAAAAGGAGATGCCCATCTGGTTTGACTGAAAAACCTTGGACGACCAAAGGCTCATTACTGAAGAAATATCAAAGATTTATAGAATATAATGACAGGAAAGCTTAGAAAAGAGTTGGTGTGTTAGGCGCTATTTGGCCTCACTAAATGTTTTCTATTTGCAAAGATTTGTACGGAAAACCCTCAAAACAACTTTTTTTGGTTCATGAGTTTTACTTCACGAAAAATTGGCTTCATAAATCACACCATATCATTCAGCGGACGATTAAAGTTAAATTTTTAAAAATCTAATTAATTAAAAGATCTTTTTTAATGACTATATTTAAAGTTTTTTTTTTTTGGATCTTTATCTACTTCCTTTTTTTTATTTACCTTTGAAATGAAGGGAATTTGGATTTGTATTAGAAAAATATTTCTTCAACAGTTATTAAGAATAGGAGCAGAATCTTCTCATACTAATATAAATCTAAAACTTCTTACACTTGATTTGAGCTTTTCATTTAATTTACATCTAACGAGTTATGTAACACCTTCAATTTTGTGACTCTTGTATAGAAGAAAATAGGAATTTTAATGCAGGATATCTTACTGTAGTGAGAAAGAGCGTTCAAAATCAAGCTTTTTGATACTCTCTCACTGTAGTTAGAATTTTATCATTACAGTAGCGAGCTCTTAACTGTAGCTAGAATGACAGACAGTAAAGAAAAATTTTGTTCGGTTTTTTCGCTGTAGTAAGAGAAGAGCTCGCTTTAACGAGAATATCGCGAGTTAAGGGGTATTTAAGGGTCTCCAACCTAGAAAATTGAATCACAATCGAAAGGTCTTTACCTTTCCTTTGTTCTCTCTAATTTCTCACCCTTTCTTCTCAAAAATCTTTCTCTAAAACTTAATCTTCCTTTGAATTCGGGCTTGAAAACTCAACCATTCAGACTCAAGGAACCTTTACCCTCAAGCCGATATCCTTTATTGGAACTTTGTGTCTCTCTCTTGGATCTTTAGGAAAACTCGATCTAAGAGACTCATTTTCAGGTAAGGGGACTTGATCCCAAACCCTAACTCCTTAATATTTTAGTTTGAAAATACTAAGTTTTCTATTTGGACCCTATAATACTAAGGTTTTCTTAAAAATCTAATGTGTAAAAATAGAGAGTTTGACATGAAAATCCCATGCTTATTTTTAAAATCAATTAAATACAATTTGTAACAAAAGCTCTAGACAAAACTATTTCAAGAAATATTATGATTTTACCAGTAAATCTTGTTCAAAGGTAATTTAAGATTTACAGATTTGATATTTTTGAAATAATAGATAAACTATAAATATTAGATGATGTCAGACTTTAGGATAGATAACTTTATTGTTACTGAGAAAGTGTGTATATTGGATTGTACGATTAGGCTAAGTCTAGAAGCGTTCGACCTTCGGCACATTATATTGGTTTGTGGTATGAAATTATTTGATGGTATTTCTGTGTTAGATGATATAATGAATATGGATATTGTATGATAGTTGGATATGCTAAAATTGATAGATTTATATTATTTATGAAAAATGTGGGAATGTTCTTGTATGAAGAAAGAGTTTTATGTATGAAATAGAATTATATGACTTGATGGTGGAATTATGAGAAATATGATTATAATACATGAGACAGAATAGATTAATAGATGTGATTATGATAGAGGTATTATGATACATTGAAAGGTGTACTCATAATACATGTATTGTAATACATTAAGTTATATGATCAAGACTCATGTATTATGACAAGTTGACCTATGAGAAGGATATGGAAAAGAATGAGAATAGTAAAAAAAATGCTAAGAATAAGTATAGATGGTTATAAAGATATACTTGCGGTATAGAGTTCAGAGAAGGTTTGAGAAATCTTGAGAAAATGAAGGTGGTAAATGCGAATTGTAAATAGGTGCACAATGATTTGCTGAAAGTAAAAGTATTCACAGGCCACACATTTATTTCCTGACAAGACTCATGATTATACCTTTGCTAAAAGGGGCCGGATCAGCACACTTGTATTCATGTTGCTACAGCTAACCAGCAGTTATCTATGTTATGAAATACTCAAGGGATCCTAAGGGCAATAAATGTGAAAATGTAATGAATATGAAGTAGTATAGAAATTGTACGATCATAATATATGCATTATAACATATCGATTGATGTTGTTATTATATATGTGTTATAATACATTGACAGGTACGATTATGACACATGTATTATGATATGTTGATTGATATGCTATAATACATATATTATAATACACAAATTATTGTGAAATTATATGTCATAAGTGATTGTAAAGATGATTGATTTGTTGGGTGTGTGTGCTCCATTATGACAATGATTTATATGCTCTGAATGTTATTGTTGATCTAATACATATATATTAGATAATATTTTCAGTATTATGTTTATATTTTCTTCCGTCGAATAAGAGATTCAGTGGAATGAGAGGTACTCACTCCTTACTAATATTTTTCAGGTAATGAAAGTGAATAGATAAATATGGTTGATCCGTTCTAAGTTCATAATTCAGTGACATTATGAAAGAAGATTGCTCTATAGGATTTAGAATAATTTGAAGAAGTGTAATATTTTATTAGATTTATATTTTAAATTGACAAGGTTCTATAAAATACTTTAAATGTTAGTTTTAGAATTTTAAATTACCTTGATAAATTTTTGTTGCAATTAATAATTTTGAAGTGTCATTATGTCTTAAAATTATGCGTATGCATTGTGAACCAATAATTTGCTAGACGAAAATTTATGTTTTATTTGTCACTTTAAAGTCTTGAAATTATTCTTTTGAAAGTTTTAAAATTTTCATAAGAAAAATATGAATTTTTCTTTTATTCAATTCTTAAATCTATAAAATAGAACACAATTCTCCTATTTTTTCCTTTTTGTCATAAAAATGTATTTATTTTTAAATAAAAAATGAGGATGTTATAAAGAGAATAACCTTTCTTCATGATTTGGTAAATAGTCAAGATATTCTTTGAGGTTGGCAACTAGTAGGACATTAGTAATAAGTTTTGTACATTTTTTTTGTCTCTTCCATAACGGTGTCTTTGCATGTGATTCAAAGATAATATTGTTCCTCATTCAAACTTTCACTTTGATGGATTGGTCGATACATATTTGGCCTATGATTGCTACAATCGCTATCCAAGTACCAAATTCCACTCTTTTCATTACTAGGATCTTGTGTAGCATAGAAAAAAAATGTTGTTTTCAATCATATTCTTCAACAAAATCTATTTGATACTTGTTTTATTACGATGATACTTTTTCACGTGTCCAAATTTCTTGTAATGTTTACATTGTAGTTTTTCATGATACTGGCATTCTTCTTCTGCATTATTTGTCCTCTAATAAATATTGCATAGAGGATATTTATCTTTGATTGTTTCTAGAGAAATTTCTAAAATTCTCTTTATTTTGAGAAGTTTCTCTATTAATTTTTTTTTCATTCCCTTTATTTTGAGACTAGAATTTGAGCTTTGATTAAAAGGCATTTTCAACTAAGTCTTCATCATGCATTTTAATAATTTGGATCATATTTATGGGGAATAATGATTAGTATTTTTTTTGACAATTTTCTTATGAAGAAATATTTTCTCATAAACTCTCATTTGATTAAATATTTTTTTTATTTTAAAAAAATAATCTTTTACGTTCTTAGACTTTTTTATTTTTAATAATTCAAACTTTTATCGTAGAGTTTGAAATTTTACATGTACCTTTTTACTTACTTCAAACTCTTCTTATAACGTAGTCCATGCTTCTTTGACTGCTGTAGCACCCATTATTTTTAGAAAAATTGTATCGGTAACAACTTGTTATAGAGTAAATAAGGTCTTCAAATTTATTTATTTTTGTTTATTTTCCTTTAATTCTTTTCTTTGAGTTGTAGTAAGAAATGAGATGTTTGTTAAAGTAGTGAATTATTCTTTTACAATATCCTACAAATTTTGAAAAGTGAAATATGTTTTCATTTTTGTGCTCCAAAAATCATAATCTTTACCATTAAAAATTGGGACCAAGAGAGATGATGGTTGAATAGTTTTAACCATGGGTTAGAACAATTTTAGAAATGGTTTATTATTACTTTTTTTTTATTGGGAATAATATGGTTATATTTTTATGCTCAGTACTGAACGTAGCTCCAATGCCATTAATGATTTTTGGCGTAAGTGATGAGTAAAATTGTTGAAATATATTAGTTGAATAGTTAAAAAATTGATAATTGAAGAAGTTTAGGTAAGACATTCAAGAAATATATAATAATAGGAAAAAGATTTTCTCACACTGATATAAGTCTAAAAATTTACACAAGATCTGATTCTTTCATTTAATTTACATCTAATGGTCAGTAAAGTAATAATTATAATCTATTAGATATAAGTTAGATAAAAGAGTCAGATCAAGTGTGAGAATTTCTAAACTTGTACCAGTGTAAAAAAAAAATTTCTCTTATATATATATATATATATATTATAGAGTTAAAAAAGAAAAAAAAAACTCATGACATAAACTATTTGTACTGGATAGGGCACTATTTAATCTTAACTCTAAGAAAAGGTAACTGAGTACCTCTTCAGTCTAATATAGTTGAATATCCTTTGTCAAATTAAAAGGTAATTAATTCAATTAAAGGTAATAATCAGAATATTATCTATTTTAATTAAAGGGCCAAAATAATGCTGACTCAGCAAGCCCATTAGCCCATAACAATGCCTACAAAAGGAAGGTAGAAAGTACAGATAAAGGATGTACTTTTCAATATAAAATAGCATTTATTGCTCAAAACCAAATATTGGAGTGCCTTTTGCAGGTACCCTCCCCAGGTCAAATAATGTCAGCAAGATACAGAAGAACGTTACCCTATTCAAATAGAGACTTGAAGACTAGTATTTTCCAAACAGGAACACTATTTATTCTCTTAATTCAAAACAGAAAAGGCAAATTTCAATGGAAGATAAGATCTTACGATCATTGGAGGAAAATTTTAATTACAAGTTGTAAGTATGATACATCACAATCTAAGTTGAATAAATTGGGATGGGAGGTACAATGCATTCTTGTGAAACCAGAGAACCAGAATTTCTTAGCACCATAAGCCTAGAATTTCAAGAATTAGATAACATTTGCATTTTCAAAAGTTAAAAAATAAAATTATCCAAAAAAATCATTAGCAAACCGCTGAGAAAAAAAATTAACGAACAACACAAACTCACTTTTGCTTTCACAATTGTGATTTCTAACATTTTCATTATTGTTTGGTGGGTAAATGTAATATTGGATTCTTAAATTAAGCTCATGAAATTATTGTCTCATAAATATTGTTTACAATTATTAAAAAATTCGTAATTTAATTATTAAATCAATTATTATAAAAGTGAGTAGCACAATACACGTCTTACTTGAACTTATAAAAGAGAAAACTAAGTCATATGAATTTTTTCATTCAATCTTTTATTTTATTTTTTTATTTAACTTTAAATTTAATTTTTCTGTAATTATTAATCATTCGTATAATTACTGTTAATACTAATGGTCATGCAATATTAACATTCACAATAATCATATAAGATATTAATTCAAGAAAGTATAAAGATATGTGAAACAAAAAAATCTTTTACTAGAATTCAGCACTGTCATACCTCAAATTTTCACCACCATGTATGTGTGTCTTGTTCAGCAGTTAGTAAGAGATTTGGAATTGTGATACAATCTACAGTTTGCAAAAAAACAAGAGAAGAAATGGCCATGGCTTTGGTAGGAGAGGCACTAATATTTGCTTCTGTGGAGATCTTGATAGATAGAATAACTTCTACAGAGTTTCTAGATTTCTTTGCCAGCAGTAGGCTCAATGTTTCTTTGTTGGGTGGACAAATATACCTGTAAAAAAGTAATATAAAGTTTTTAAATTAAGTTTCCAAATTATCGTCCCATAGAGATTGCTTACAATTATTAAGAATTTTATAATCTAATTGCTTGAGTTCAAAAGATGTAAAATTAAATAAAAATAAGAATTCAATTATAAAATCAATAATGAATAAAAGTAAGTAACAACGTATTGATTAAACTTATAAGAAAGAAACTTAAGGTATATAAATTTTCTCATTCAATCATTTATATTTTTTTCTGTTTAATTTTAATTCTGATTTCATTGTAATTACTAATCATTCATACAATTAATGTCAATACCCAATGGTCATGAAATATTAACATTCTTTTCTGTAAATTAACATCCACAATGGTCATGCAAGATATTAATTTAAGAAAGCATAAAACACCTATAAACTTATTAATTTAATAATAATTTGGAGAGAAAGATTGGTTTGGTCCACCTCATCTTTTGTTTTATTTTATCCTATAGATCCATTAACTAATCGAAGTACAATTACCTGATGATATAATTAATAAAAGTTGTAGGATAAATACTAATCAACGAAAATCAAACTTAGATTCAAACTTCAAAATCTCATAAATTCATAAACAAGAATTCTTGTAGCACTAACTATGGACTTAGTTATTCATGCCAAAAAAAAGAATTAAAACAATCATAAACAAATTCATAATCAAAAGAAATAAAAAAAATAAAGATGAGATGAGTTTTTAGTCTTTAAGTATGGCTGCTTTTAAGTTCTAATTCTCGCTAAAAGTGTGCCAAAGGATCGTAGAGAGATGAGAGGTGTATTACAAATCAAGGACAAGGTATCAAATTGGATGTTTGAGGTATCTTTTTAACAGGGTTTGATAATCATAAAAGCTCTTCATAATTGTGTTTGTCACAAGCGAGCACGCCGTGCAAGGTCATAAGTACAGCCATATATTATCTTGAAGTACTTTATTCTTGCTTCTAAGATTTGAGTTTGTTGACTGTTGTAAAGCTCTATTTTGTAATTAATTTGAGTCTAAAATAGGTCTTAAACCCAATTATAGCTTCTTATACTAAACTGTAAAATTAATATATAAATCAATACAAAATTCAAATAAAATAAATGTCAAACATAAATATATAGCTATAAAAGGAAGTCAAAATATGGACATCAATTATGAATGTTTGTTTTTCAATAATCACTCTTATTGACATCATATCTCTATTTACTCATTATGTATCGATTGATCATGAGATTATCTAGGGTTTATCTCAATAGTTTCCTTATTTAAGAAGACTTCTAAAAATTGAGAATATGATATGGATTGTGGAACACCTGAATAGATTACTAAGCTGAAGCCTCTAATGACTTAACTTTATCCTGACTGTGATATTTGTTCAATTTAAAATTAATAAATCTATATAAATTGTATAATTAACTTTTATTTATATAAATTTAAAAAGCCTGTCAGAACTTTTTTTTCTTCTGATTTTTGCCTATATTAGTTGAATTTTGATATTGCCGAATACCAATTCTCGTGATATAACCCAGTAAATAGCATTACCATTTTAGTACGATGGATTTTTCCAACTACTGTTATGCTCTATACTCACTAGAAATCACATGGTAGAGGTTGAAACGCAAAGTGGGTGGTTAGATGGTCACTTTTAACAAAATAACAATGTTTGCTATTGATTATAGCAAAAAAGTCCCTTTCTTAAATTAAGTCTTCAACTTCTGTATTTTGCTTAGTTCGTACAACCAAAAGCAAATAAAAATAGTAGCATTATTGAGGCATCTAAAAATATTTAATGTTATATTTAAATGATGGAGTAAAGAAACACAGAAGGAAGGAGGCATTATTTTTGGAATTAGAACAAAAAAAAAAAACCTTTTGTTCCTGGATATGAGAACACCCCTTAGTCTTCGGACTCCGGAATGGGTTGTAAAAGCAGTCTTCGGTCTTCTTGTCTTGAAAGTATTTGGGCTGATGGGCCTGGATAACTTAGGCCTTATTGATTATCCCCTTGATTAAGTATAATCCTCGTTATTACTTCAGATTAGTGCATATTAATTATTTAATGCACGTGGTAAATGGTGACTATTCGGTACCGAGACCTGAGAACCTTTAAGGAAAATCTGGTTTGGAGGGTACTCGGTACCGAATACCTAAGAGGTACTCGGTACCGGGTACCCTAATAGGTACACCTTTTATTAGGAAAAAGCATAACATATATTACCTACATGATGGGTCGTGTATTAACTAAACCGTAATACTAAAATCAAGACTTAACTACTGTTTGAATTAGCTTACATTATAAAAATTTTAAAATGAAAATATTTAGAAAGTTTTGTTCTAAATATAGTTGTTAAGCAAATAAAAAAATACACATGCACTTAGACTACAAATACAACGATTACCATAGTTGGTCAGTCAACTTTTATGAAAAAAACAAAGATGTTCAAATGCTTAAAATATTATATGTGAAACCAAAACATTGTTGACTAGACTTCAGCACTGTAATACCTCAAATTTTCACCACCACGTATTTGTATCTCGTTCAGCAGTTAGTAAGAGATTTAGAGTTGTGATACAGTTTGCAAAACAAGAGAAGAAATGGCCTTAGCTCTGGTAGGAGAGGCACTAATCTCTGCTTCTGTGGAGATCTTGTTAGATAGAATAACTTCTACGGAGTTTCGAGATTTCTTTACCAGCAGGAGGCTCAATGTTTCTCTGTTGGATGAGTTGAAGATAAAGCTTGGGGCACTTAATGCTGTGCTCAATGATGCTGAGGAGAAGCAGATCACTGATGTTGCTGTGAAGACATGGCTTGATGACTTAAAAGATGCTGTCTTGGATGCAGAAGATGTGTTGGATGAAATCAACACTGAATCTTTGAGATACAAGGTGGAGGGAGAAACTAAAAGCTTTACCCATGTGAGATCATTATTTTCTTCTCCCTTTAAAACACTGAATTCCAAACTTGAAGCAATATCTGGAAGGCTAGAACATTTTGTGAAACAAGAAGATATTCTTTGTTTGCAAAGTGTTTATAGGAGAGTCTCTTATAGCAAAAGTACAGATTCGTTGGTTGAACCTGTTGTGGTAGCTAGAGAGGATGACAAAGACAAGTTACTGAAGATGCTTCTATCTGATGTTGATGCCAAGTCTAATACTATAGAAGTGATCACAATCCTAGGCATGGGAGGTCTGGGCAAAACAACCCTTGCTCAATGCCTTTATAATGATAGTGAAGTGCAGAAACATTTTGATTTGAAAGCTTGGGTGTGGGGTATCGGACGTTTATGATGTTTTCAAGATAACAAAACAAATTGTTGAGTCTGTCTCATCCAAAGATTGTAACAGCACCAATCCAGATGTTCTTCGGGTTGAATTAAAAAATAGCTTGAAAGATAAAAAAATTTTGCTTGTGCTTGATGACCTTTGGAACGAAGAGTATAATGAATGGAATCAATTGATAATTCCTTTTACTAGTGGGAAAAAGGGAAGTAGGATCATTGTGACAACCCGACAACGAGAAGTTGCAAAGTTTACCCATACATTTCCCACTTATGAGCTGAAATCTCTGTCAGAGGAAAATTGTTGGAGGATACTCACAAATCATGCATTTGGAAACGAAGGTCATGACAAATATCCAAGTCTAGAAAAAATTGGTCGGCAAATTGCAAGAAAATGTGATGGTCTACCATTAGCTGCTAAAACATTGGGAGGTCTTTTGCGATCAGATGTCGATGAAAAGGAATGGAAAAGAGTTCTAAACAGCAAGTTGTGGACACACAATGATGTCTTACCAGCTTTGCGCATAAGTTATCTTTATCTTCCAGCACATTTGAAAAGGTGTTTTGCCTACTGCTCAATCTTTCCAAAACAACGTCTGTTGGACAAGCAAGACTTGATTTTGTTATGGATGGCTGAAGGCCTTCTTCAACAATCGTCAGAGAAAGAACTGGAATTAGTTGGTGTACCTATTAGGGTACCCGGTACCGAGTACCCCTTAGGTATTCGGTACCGAGTACCCTCCAAACCAGATATTCCTTAAGATTCTCAGGTCTCGGTACCGAATAGTCACCATTTACCACGTGCATTAAATAATTAATATGCACTAATCTGAAGTAATAACGAGGATTATACTTAATCAAGAGGATAGTCAATAAGGCCTAAGTTATCCAGGCCCATCAGCCCAAAACAGTGGCTATAAAAAGGGAAGTACACAGTACATTATTGATTCTGATGTCATTCTTACTAAATATAGTAATCTCGCTTACGTAATACCGAACACTTACTTTACCATCGGAGTGCCTTTGCAGGTACCCTCCTCACCCTCAATTGATCACACCTCGGACAGACCGAATACTTCCAAGACAAGAAGACCGAAGACTGCTTTACAACCCATTCCGAGTCCGAAGACTAAGGGGTGTTCTCATATCCAGGAACATTTTGGTGCCCACCGTGGGGCTCGATTCAACCAACAATAAAGATATTATGGTGCTTACAAGAAGTCAACAAGAAGGACCTATCAGGACGAGAGAAATGTATGACGGTGATACTACCCCCAACCAACAACCCGAAGTGGTAGTAGAAAGGATGAGCCAGGAAGACCTCTCTTCTGTCATGAGGCAAATGAAAGCCGAAATAACTGAGCTGCAGAAACAAAGAGAGAGAGATGCACTGGAGTTATCAGCATTGAAGAGAGAAAATGCTAATCTGAGAAGTGAGATCAGATCGTACATACCAACTCATACAGCTCCGATTTCTCAAGAACAAGGGGATTCCTCTGCTCTGCAAGCTACAAAAACAAAAGCCCCACCACCAGTATCTGACTCAGACAGGTCTGGCCGAAATCCCTTCATCAGCTCTATCATGGAGGCAAGACTGCCCGAGGCCTGGAAAGGCCTAGTGTTAGAAAAGTACGATGGCACGACTGATCCCGAAGAACATGTAGACATTTTTTCGACGCAAGTTGGTCTCTACACTGACGAGGATGCACTCATGTGCAGACTATTTCTGACATCTCTCAGGGGACCAGCACTAAGTTGGTTCACTCGACTTCCCCCCTCTTCGGTTGACTCATTCACAACTCTTGTCACACGCTTTAAGCTTCAATTTGCTACAAGTCGGCCACATCAGTTGACCTCTATAGCATTGGTGAATATTCGTCAAGAAAGAGGAGAAACTCTTAGGGCATTCATGGACAGATTTGGTAAAGTTGCCCTCTCCATTCGAAATCTTGAGCCACTGTGGCTATGCATCACCTCTCCACGGTCCTTAGGCCAGACCCTTCGTTAATAGCATCTGCAAAAAGCCTCCGTCGGACTTAGATGAACTCAGGGTCCGAGCAACCAAATACATGCAGATGGAGGAACTAGTCGAATACCGAAGCCAGATGAGAACTGATCAAGGCTCCAGCCGAAGAGAAAGTGAAAGAAATAACCTAAAAAATAAAGAAAAAGAAAAAAGACTTGTTATTGACAGGGTCAACAGAGGACCTCGGTATACAAGTTACACTCCCTTAAATACTAACAGGGCAAAAGTGCTAGACCAAGCACTTAACACAGAAATAATGACCATGCCAAGAAGAGCAAATACCCCTCCCAGAGCTGACAAGACGAAAATATGTAAATATCACCGAAACAGGGGTCATAATACTGAAGACTGTGCAGCACTCAGAGATCGGATTGAGGATTTAATTAAAGCCGGTCATCTTCATAATTTCGTGGCCCATCCCCCTTCCGGAGGAGATAATCATCGAGGTCCCGTACATGAAAGACAAAGAAGTAGGTCTAGAGAACCTCAAAGGCGGCCATACGAACCAGAGAACCAACCTCGCCGAATTATTAACACAATAGCCGGTGGCTTTGCAGGTGGAGGCGCCACCAACTCGGCTAGAAGACGACACCTAAGAAATGTGAGATTAGTAAATCACATCTCTTTACGTAGTCGGGTCCGCATCCCCCCAATCACATTTACTGACCAGGATTTTCAATGGGTAGATCCCGTACAAGATGATCCTATGGTCATAAGTGTAGATATTAATAATTGTACAGTCAAGAAAACATTGATAGACCAAGGTAGTTCTGCCGACATTTTGTATTGGAAAACTTTCCAACAAATGGGCATACCAGAGGAAGAACTCAGAGAATACCATGAACCTCTGGTTGGGTTTGCAGGGGAGAGAGTCGAAACACGAGGATGCATTGACTTATACACTTTGTTCGGGTCTGAACGAGAAGGGAAATGCATCAAAATAACTTACCTGGTGGTGGAAGCCAACACTTCCTACAACATACTCCTCGGACGCCCTTCTCTCAACAAATTAAAGGCTATAGTTTCGACTCCACATTTGGCTATGAAGTTTCCATCAGACCAAGGTCGGATTGTAACTATTCATGCCGATCAAAAAACCTCCCGAGAATGTTACTTTGCAAGTCTTCGGGTCAGACCGACACCTCGGGGGGATGTGAATATAGTATCCCCTGAACTCAACAATGATATGAAAGATATAGAGCTTGATCCTAGGATCGATGAAGGCCCCCGAGTAGAACCGAATGAAGGAAAGAAATCAATACAGCTAGGCGTCCTTCAAGGACAGGACACATACCTCGGCATCGGTTTAACTGATCCTGAACAAGATATCATTCAAGAAGTTTTGTGGAAAAATAAAGAACTCTTTGCATGGACCGCTGCCGACATGCCAGGCATTAATCCAAGTTTTATGTGCCATCACCTATCTGTATACAAAAATTCTCGCCCGATAGCACAAAAGAAGAGAAAAGTCGGGGGAGAAAGAGCCAAGGCAATTAAAGAGGAGACCGGCAAATTATTGAAAGCAAATTTTATCCGAGAAGTGACGTACTCTACCTGGCTAGCAAATGTAGTCATGGTAAAGAAAGCAAATGGAAAATGGCGAATGTGCACGGATTTCACGGATTTAAATAAAGCTTGCCCAAAAGATGCCTATCCTTTACCAAATATTGACAAATTGGTTGACGGAGCAGCAGGAAATAAATTCTTGAGCTTTCTGGACGCGTACTCCGGATATAATCAAATTCGGATGTATCGGCCAGATGAAGAAAAAACAGCCTTCATTACGGAATCAGCAAATTATCGCTATAAGGTGATGCCGTTCGGTTTGAAAAACGCCGGAGCTACATACCAACGCTTAATGGATAAAATATTCGGTAAACAGATTGGCGAGATGTATGGAAGTTTATGTTGATGACATGGTGATAAAATCCGCCACCATACAAGAACACCAAGCACACCTTGCCGAGGTATTTGCCGAAGCACGCAGTATAACCTCGGGTTTAATCCCGAGAAAAATGTGTTTTCGGTGTATCGTGGGGAAAGTTCCTTGGCTTTATGTTATCGAAAGAGGAATCCAGGCCAATCCGACAAGTGTCGTGCCGTAATAAGTATGAAAAGCCCGAGCTCTACCAAAGAAGTCCAAAGATTAGTAGGACGAATGGCAGCCCTATCTCGGTTTCTACCTAAATTAGCCGAAATAGCTCGTCCATTCACTACATTACTAAAAAGGGCACAGAAATTCCAATGGACCGACGAATGCGAGAAGGCTTTCCAACATTTCAAGTCTATACTAGCAACACCGCCAGTCCTATCTAAACCAATTAGTCAAGAAGATATCATTGTTTATCTTGCAGTATCACCAATGGCCATCAGCTCGGTATTAATGCAAGAAACTCCCGACCCCATCCTCCTATATTTTACCGGTCGTACACTACTCGGTGCGAGAGACTAGGTATCAAATAATTGAGAAGGCAGTCTTAGCCTTGGTACATACATCTCGGCGTCTTCGACATTACTTTCAAGGATACCGAATTGTCGTCGTAACCGATTACCCAATCGGTAAAATGCTTGAGAAAACCCGAGCCGGGGAAGAATGATGGCATGGGCGGTTGAATTATCCCAATTTGACATACGTTTTGAAGCAAGGGGCGCTATCAAAAATCAAAATTTGGTCGAATTCATTAATGAGTTACATCCGGACCAAAAGACGAGTACTGATCAATGGACTTTATACGTAGATGGATCATCAAACCAACATGGAAGTGGAGCCGGAATCGTCCTAAAAGGACCAAATGGGGTCACCTTGGAACAATCGCTACGTTTCGGCTTCAAGACCTCCAACAATCAAGCTGAATATGAAGCACTGCTGGCCGGACTTCGTTTGGCTCAAGAAATAGGGATTAAGAGAATAACCTGCCTCAGTGACTCTCAGGTGATAACTTCCCAAATTTCAGGGAATTATCAAATCAAGGATAATACACTGCTATGTTACTTCCAGGAATACCAGAAATTGCGTGCAACCTTTGATGAAATAGCAGTCCAGCATACACCGAGATCCTCTAATGAAGAGGCCGATCGACTAGCTAAGCTAGCAAGCACTCGTCGGCCTGGACAACTTCAGAGTATCATCCAGCAGGAAATAGCCGAGCCAAGTATATTGAAGAAAGAATGTTTTTTCATAGATAATCCGGCCGATTGGAGAAAAGATATCATCCAATATCTCAGTGATAATGAGCTTCCTACAGACCCGGATAAGGCAAAAAAGATAAGAACTCAATCTGCGAAGTATACCATGATTGGCCAAGAGCTATATAAAAGGGGAATCTCCACCCCTTTACTCAAATGTCTCGGCAAGGATCAGGCCGAATATGTATTAAAAGAAATACATGAAGGAATATGTAGTACACATTCCGGCGGACGAACAACAGCTCTGAAGATTATTAGGGCCGGATATTATTGGCCGACACTCCTCCAAGATGCAGATCAATTTGTGAAGAAATGCATACCCTGCCAACAACATGGTCCCTTGATTCATCAACCAGCTGAAAACCTCCATTCGGTTGTCACACCTTGGCCCTTTGCCATTTGGGGGATGGATCTGCTCGGACCCTTCCCCATAGCAAAGGGGCAATGTAAGTTCTTAGTCGTTGCCATTGATTACTTCACTAAATGGATCGAAGCCGAGCCCCTTGCAACTATAACGGCTAATAATGTTCAGAAGTTCACATGGAAAAATATCATCACTCGTTTCGGCATCCCCCATGCCATAGTCACCGATAATGGCCTCCAATTTACGGATCGACGCTTTAACGAGTTCCTAGAAGGGTTACATATCAAGCATCGACTAGCGTCAGTCGAACATTCCCAAGCTAACGGCCAAGCCGAAGCCGCTAACAAGGTTATTCTCAGGGAACTAAGACGACGTCTAGGCTCAGCAAAAGGTGAATGGGCTGAAAAACTCCCTGAGATCCTTTGGGGATATCGGTGTACCCCTCAATCCTCAACTAAGGAAACACCATTTCGGCTAACATATGGTGCCGAGGCCATGGTACCTGTCGAAATCGGCGAGCTATCCCTTAGAAGGCAGCAATTTAATGAAGAAGATAAATCGGCGAGCAACTGGAGAAGCCAGACGAGATAAGAGACATGGTAAATTCTCGGCCAACTGGGACGGACCCTTCAGAATAAGGGAAAACTTGAAAAATGGATCATACCGCTTGGAAACATTGGAAGGAGATCCAATTCCGAGAACATGGAACATTTCTCATCTCAAACGTTACTACGATTGATTATATGAATGTAAATGTAAATTCAAGTGCACTCTTTTCCTCGCTTGGGTTTTCTCCCCTTATAAAAACGTGAAAAGGGGTTTTCCCAAGAAGGTTTTTAATGAGGCACTATTTTAATGAAATTCGTCTGTTCAAGGCAACTATTTATTCAGTCTGTTAAATTTATTCCCTCCCGAGTCACATCTCGGCCAAGGTTGAATTTAATTTATCCAAATTATTCCCTCCCGAGTCACATCTCGGTTAAGGTTGAATTCAATTTATTTAAAGCAATTCCCTCCCGAGTTACATCTCGGCCAAGGTTGAATTTAATTTATCCAAATTATTCCCTCCCGAGTCACATCTCGGTTAAGGTTGAATTCAATTTATTTAAAGCAATTCCCTCCCGAGTTACATCTCGGCCAAGGTTGAACTTAATTATTCCCTCCCGAGTCACATCTCGGTTAAGGTTGAATTCAATTTATTTAAGCGATTCCCTCCCGAGTTACATCTCGGCCAAGGTTGAATTTAATTCATCCAAATTATTCCCTCTCGAGTCACATCTCGGTTAAGGTTGAATTCAATTTATTTAAAGCAATTCCCTCCCGAGTTACATCTCGGCCAAGGTTGAACTTAATTATTCCCTCCCGAGTCACATCTTGGTTAAGGTTGAATTCAATTTATTTAAGCGATTCCCTCCCGGGTTACATCTCGGCCAAGGTTGAATTTAATTTATCCAAGTTATTCAAATTTATAAGGTATTTCGAGCGACTACAGAAAATTAAAGGTCAAACACAGAGTTCCATGAATACTTCTTCATTTATTGATATTGAAATACAACAAAAGAAAAGCAAAATACATTTATTAATCAACAATATTAAGGGACTCTTCGGGGGCGTCGGCGGGAAGAGAAGTTTCAGGAGTACCAGTGTCCTCGGCTTCACCCGATTCCACTTGGCGAGGAGCAAGGAGATCCGGCTCAAGGTCATCGGCTACCTCATCATAGCGAAGGAATTTTCCTTGGAAAAAATCCCTTGCTGTATCAAACTGGAAGCTTGAAGGAATTTCCCCGAACTGTCTAGCCTGCCGGACAGCATGGTAGAAACCTGCTTCATGCTCGGCATAGATCAGGTCGTTACTTTTAATTTCCAAGGCCTTCATTTCGGCCTCACACCGCTCCTTAGTCCTCCTCTCCCACGCCAAGGCATCAGCTAACTCCAGACCCTTAGACTTCCTGTCGGCCTCAGCAGTTTTCAGCTTGTTCTCCATATCCTCAACACGTGTATCTCGGATACGAAGATGTTCTTTAAGCTGATCCACTTCAGTTTCCAGTGCTTTGTTGGTCTCGGAGAGGTTCAGTTGTACCTCTTGGCACTTGGCCAATTCTTCTTTCACCTTCTCGAGCTCAAGCATAGGCTCAAGCGCCAAAGATCGAGCCATGATCCCGGCTCGGGAGAAGAACTCGCAGAACCAATCCCACCTCGCCCCCTTATCTTGTTCATTTACTATCTTCTTCCCTGATTCTGAAAGAAGACGAGGTGGGAGTAGGCGGGAAGGATTCACCCCTTCGGCGAAGAACCTCTCGGACATAACCTCGGGAGGAATGGTTACCCCCCGAGAAGTCTCTCCCGGTCCGGCAGCAGGTTGGGCACGTGCCTGCTTTTTCTTTGGCCTCGATTCAGCTTCCTTTGCCTTGCCCTTATTTTTTCTTTTTCGAAGGTCCCCTTCAGCTTGATTGTGATCTCGGGAGGAGATCGAGCAAAGTGGCCCTCTCTCGGCCAAGCGATCCACCTCGGGATGACGATGTTGATCAACCGTCATCCCCTCCGCATTCTTTGCTTTAAAGCCCGACGGTATCCCATTCCGAGCCGAGGTGTGCCATAAGAGCTGCATCAAAAAAGAAAAGTCAAATCAATTCAAGATATCTTAGAAAAATGTACTTAGGAAAATTACCTACCATTCAAGTCCATCCGAGGATTTGGGGACTTGAGCAGCAAAATCAGTCCTCGGGCAGGAATTTCCCGAGGAAGGGTCTTTATATATTGAAGAGCTGACAGCCTCCTCGGCTGTCAGCATATCCTCGGGCACCACGTCATATCGACGAGGTACCCGAGTCCAATGAAAAGGGAACAGAGGAGTCCCTTCTCGGTCGTAAAAATAATTTTCCCCCCCTCGGGGTGAATAAAGACCTTAAAAAACCCGGTCTTAAAACCTTTGAAGGAGGAAGTGTAAGGTTTAAAAATAGGAAAATCGGGCTGGCGGAACAAGGAAATCCACCGAGCTTTGTCCGAAGGACGTGTACTAAACAAATGAAGAAAAAGGTTTGTGGTTGGCTCTATATAATGGAATTTACAAAGAATCCTAAAGGCTTGCATTGCTGCCCACCCATTCGGATGAATTTACAAACTCGTAAAACCCCCATTTGAAAATCATCTAGAGGAAAAACTACTCCTAACTCCTTGAAAATGCAATCATAAACATAAAATCCCCTTTCCAAGCCGAACTCGGCGCCTAGGCATACTAGGTCAGGATTCGGCGTGCCATCCCCTCGGCAGCATTCGACTTCCATGGGAAAAGGGTCCTCATTTTCAAATAAGCAAACCCTATTCAGTCTTAAGAACCGCTTCAGGTCGGCATTCCTTTGGTAATTGGAGAAGTATGATACCACCTCTCCGTCCACCCATTCATATCCTGGAATTGTACATGGTGGACATGTCGGCCTCTCCCTAATTGGACTGACAATGGGTACCATCCCTTCGGCGGAGGCAGAGGATTCGGCAGGTTCATTAGATTCACCTACAGCCCTAATAGGCTCCTCGGCCTCGTCCACTACAACTCTAACAGACTCAGCCCTATCCCGGTCATCGGTCTTATCTGACAGTGAATCTTCCCATTCTATTGAGTTCACCATCTCGGATAAAAATATTTATACCTTGAGAGAAGTTTACTTTGAAAAGAAGATCTCGGTTTTAAAGACAGAGAGCTTGGCGCACAAGAAAATTATAACACTTCGGTACAGAGCAAAAGGTAGAAGCAAGCAGGGACCACACTCCCCTTTTATAGAGCAAAGGGCTTCGGGTAAATGAAGAGTCGCGCCCAACTTCAGCCGTTAAGATCATCAATAGATCAACGGTTATCAAAAGAGTAACTTGTCAGATCTTGGTGAACAGTAAATGCAAAACCCTAAAAGCATTCCCAATTTCCCGCCAAAATCATATTTCCCGCTCATTGCACTGAGACCGAAATCTGGATAATAAGCCTCTTCAAAATTTCTACAATTTTTGAGGCTTCAAGGGCTAGTGTACCTATTAGGGTACCCGGTACCGAGTACCCTCCAAACCAGATATTCCTTAAGATTCTCAGGTCTCGGTACCGAATAGTCACCATTTACCACGTGCATTAAATAATTAATATGCACTAATCTGAAGTAATAACGAGGATTATACTTAATCAAGAGGATAGTCAATAAGGCCTAAGTTATCCAGGCCCATCAGCCCAAAACAGTGGCTATAAAAAGGGAAGTACACAGTACATTATTGATTCTGATGTCATTCTTACTAAATATAGTAATCTCGCTTACGTAATACCGAACACTTACTTTACCATCGGAGTGCCTTTGCAGGTACCCTCCTCACCCTCAATTGATCACACCTCGGACAGACCGAATACTTCCAAGACAAGAAGACCGAAGACTGCTTTTACAACCCATTCCGGAGTCCGAAGACTAAGGGGTGTTCTCATATCCAGGAACATTTTGGCGCCCACCGTGGGGCTCGATTCAACCAACAGTAAAGATATTATGGTGCTTACAAGAAGTCAACAAGAAGGACCTATCAGGACGAGAGAAATGTATGACGGTGATACTACCCCCAACCAACAACCCGAAGTGGTAGTAGAAAGGATGAGCCAGGAAGACCTCTCTTCTGTCATGAGGCAAATGAAAGCCGAAATAACTGAGCTGCAGTAAACAAAGAGAGAGAGATGCACCGGAGTTATCGGCATTGAAGAGAGAAAATGCTAATCCGAGAAGTGAGATCGGATCGTACATACCAACTCATACAGCTCCGATTTCTCAAGAACAAGGGGATTCCTCTCGCTCCGCAAGCTACAAAAACAAAAGCCCCACCACCGATCCGACTCGGACAGGTCTGGCCGAAATCCCTTCATCAGCTCTATCATGGAGGCAAGACTGCCCGAGGCCTGGAAAGGCCTAGTGTTAGAAAAGTACGATGGCACGACTGATCCCGAAGAACATGTAGACATTTTTTCGACGCAAGTTGGTCTCTACACTGACGAGGATGCACTCATGTGCAGACTATTTCTGACATCTCTCAGGGGACCAGCACTAAGTTGGTTCACCCGACTTCCCCCCTCTTCGGTTGACTCATTCACAACTCTTGTCACACGCTTTAAGCTTCAATTTGCTACAAGTCGGCCACATCAGTTGACCTCTATAGCATTGGTGAATATTCGTCAAGAAAGAGGAGAAACTCTTAGGGCATTCATGGACAGATTTGGTAAAGTTGCCCTCTCCATTCGAAATCTTGAGCCAGCTGTGGCTATGCATCACCTCTCCACAGTCCTTAGGCCAGGACCCTTCGTTAATAGCATCTGCAAAAAGCCTCCGTCGGACTTAGATGAACTCAGGGTCCGAGCAACCAAATACATGCAGATGGAGGAACTAGTCGAATACCGAAGCCAGATGAGAACTGATCAAGGCTCCAGCCGAAGAGAAAGTGAAAGAAATAACCTAAAAAATAAAGAAAAAGAAAAAAGACTTGTTATTGACAGGGTCAACAGAGGACCTCGGTATACAAGTTACACTCCCTTAAATACTAACAGGGCAAAAGTGCTAGACCAAGCACTTAACACAGAAATAATGACCATGCCAAGAAGAGCAAATACCCCTCCCAGAGCTGACAAGACGAAAATATGTAAATATCACCGAAACAGGGGTCATAATACTGAAGAATGTGCAGCACTCAGAGATCGGATTGAGGATTTAATTAAAGCCGGTCATCTTCATAATTTCGTGGCCCATCCCCCTTCCAGAGGAGATAATCATCGAGGTCCCAGACATGAAAGACAAAGAAGTAGGTCTAGAGAACCTCAAAGGCGGCCATACGAACCAGAGAACCAACCTCGCCGAATTATTAACACAATAGCCGGTGGCTTTGCAGGTGGAGGCGCCACCAACTCGGCTAGAAGACGACACCTAAGAAATGTGAGATTAGTAAATCACATCTCTTTACGTAGTCGGGTCCGCATCCCCCCAATCACATTTACTGACCAGGATTTTCAAGGGGTAGATCCCGTACAAGATGATCCTATGGTCATAAGTGTAGATATTAATAATTGTACAGTCAAGAAAACATTGATAGACCAAGGTAGTTCTGCGACATTTTGTATTGGAAAACTTTCCAACAAATGGGCATACCAGAGGAAGAACTCAGAGAATACCATGAACCTCTGGTTGGGTTTGCAGGGGAGAGAGTCGAAACACGAGGATGCATTGACTTATACACTTTGTTCGGGTCTGAACGAGAAGGGAAATGCATCAAAATAACTTACCTGGTGGTGGAAGCCAACACTTCCTACAACATACTCCTCGGACGCCCTTCTCTCAACAAATTAAAGGCTATAGTTTCGACTCCACATTTGGCTATGAAGTTTCCATCAGACCAAGGTCGGATTGTAACTATTCATGCCGATCAAAAAACCTCCCGAGAATGTTACTTTGCAAGTCTTCGGGTCGACCGACACCTCAGGGGGATGTGAATATAGTATCCCCTGAACTCAACAATGATATGAAAGATATAGAGCTTGATCCTAGGATCGATGAAGGCCCCCGAGTAGAACCGAATGAAGGAAAGAAATCAATACAGCTAGGCGTCCTTCAAGGACAGGACACATACCTCGGCATCGGTTTAACTGATCCTGAACAAGATATCATTCAAGAAGTTTTGTGGAAAAATAAAGAACTCTTTGCATGGACCGCTGCCGACATGCCAGGCATTAATCCAAGTTTTATGTGCCATCACCTATCTCGTATACAAAAATTCTCGCCCGATAGCACAAAAGAAGAGAAAAGTCGGGGGAGAAAGAGCCAAGGCAATTAAAGAGGAGACCGGCAAATTATTGAAAGCAAATTTTATCCGAGAAGTGACGTACTCTACCTGGCTAGCAAATGTAGTCATGGTAAAGAAAGCAAATGGAAAATGGCGAATGTGCACGGATTTCACGGATTTAAATAAAGCTTGCCCAAAAGATGCCTATCCTTTACCAAATATTGACAAATTGGTTGACGGAGCAGCAGGAAATAAATTCTTGAGCTTTCTGGACGCGTACTCCGGATATAATCAAATTCGGATGTATCGGCCAGATGAAGAAAAAACAGCCTTCATTACGGAATCAGCAAATTACTGCTATAAGGTGATGCCGTTCGGTTTGAAAAACGCTGGAGCTACATACCAACGCTTAATGGATAAAATATTCAGTAAACAGATTGGCAGATGTATGGAAGTTTATGTTGATGACATGGTGATAAAATCCGCCACCATACAAGAACACCAAGCACACCTTGCCGAGGTATTTGCCGAAGCACGCAGGTATAACCTCAGGTTTAATCCGAAAAATATGTTTTCGGTGTATCAGGGGGAAAGTTCCTTGGCTTTATGTTATCAGAAAGAGGAATCCAGGCCAATCCGGACAAGTGTCAGGCCGTAATAAGTATGAAAAGCCCGAGCTCTACCAAAGAAGTCCAAAGATTAGTAGGACGAATGGCAGCCCTATCTCGGTTTCTACCTAAATTAGCCGAAATAGCTCGTCCATTCACTACATTACTAAAAAGGGCACAGAAATTCCAATGGACCGACGAATGCGAGAAGGCTTTCCAACATTTCAAGTCTATACTAGCAACACCGCCAGTCCTATCTAAACCAATTAGTCAAGAAGATATCATTGTTTATCTTGCAGTATCACCAATGGCCATCAGCTCGGTATTAATGCAAGAAACTCCTGACCCCATCCTCCTATATTTTACCAGTCGTACACTACTCGGTGCAGAGACTAGGTATCAAATAATTGAGAAGGCAGTCTTAGCCTTGGTACATACATCTCGGCGTCTTCGACATTACTTTCAAGGATACCGAATTGTCGTCAGAACCGATTGCCCAATCGGTAAAATGCTGAGAAAACCTGAGCTGGCGGGAAGAATGATGGCATGGGCGGTTGAATTATCCCAATTTGACATACGTTTTGAAGCAAGGGGCGCTATCAAAAATCAAAATTTGGTCGAATTCATTAATGAGTTACATCCGGACCAAAAGACGAGTACTGATCAATGGACTTTATACGTAGATGGATCATCAAACCAACATGGAAGTGGAGCCGGAATCGTCCTAAAAGGACCAAATGGGGTCACCTTGGAACAATCGCTACGTTTCGGCTTCAAGACCTCCAACAATCAAGCTGAATATGAAGCACTGCTGGCCGGACTTCGTTTGGCTCAAGAAATAGGGATTAAGAGAATAACCTCGCCTCGGTGACTCTCGAGGTGATAACTTCCCAAATTTCAGGGAATTATCAAATCAAGGATAATACACTGCTATGTTACTTCCAGGAATACCAGAAATTGCGTGCAACCTTTGATGAAATAGCAGTCCAGCATACACCGAGATCCTCTAATGAAGAGGCCGATCGACTAGCTAAGCTAGCAAGCACTCGTCGGCCTGGACAACTTCGTAGTATCATCCAGCGAGAAATAAGCCGAGCCAAGTATATTGAAGAAAGAATGTTTTTTCATAGATAATCCGGCCGATTGGAGAAAAGATATCATCCAATATCTCGGTGATAATGAGCTTCCTACGGACCCGGATAAGGCAAAAAGATAAGAACTCAATCTGCGAAGTATACCATGATTGGCCAAGAGCTATATAAAAGGGGAATCTCCACCCCTTTACTCAAATGTCTCGGCAAGGATCGGGCCGAATATGTATTAAAAGAAATACATGAAGGAATATGTAGTACACATTCCCGGACGAACAACAACTACGAAGATTATTAGGGCCGGATATTATTGGCCGACACTCCTCCAAGATGCAGATTAATTTGTGAAGAAATGCATACCCTGCCAACAACATGGTCCCTTGATTCATCAACCAGCTGAAAACCTCCATTCGGTTGTCACACCTTGGCCCTTTGCCATTTGGGGGATGGATCTGCTCGGACCCTTCCCCATAGCAAAGGGGCAATGTAAGTTCTTAGTCGTTGCCATTGATTACTTCACTAAATGGATCGAAGCCGAGCCCCTTGCAACTATAACGGCTAATAATGTTCAGAAGTTCACATGGAAAAATATCATCACCCGTTTCGGCATCCCCCATGCCATAGTCACCGATAATGGCCTCCAATTTACGGATCGACGCTTTAACGAGTTCCTAGAAGGGTTACATATCAAGCATCGACTAGCGTCAGTCGAACATTCCCAAGCTAACGGCCAAGCCGAAGCCGCTAACAAGGTTATTCTCAGGGAACTAAGACGACGTCTAGGCTCAGCAAAAGGTGAATGGGCTGAAAAACTCCCTGAGATCCTTTGGGGATATCGGTGTACCCCTCAATCCTCAACTAAGGAAACACCATTTCGGCTAACATATGGTGCCGAGGCCATGGTACCTGTCGAAATCGGCGAGCTATCCCTTAGAAGGCAGCAATTTAATGAAGAAGATAAATCGGCGAGCAACTGGAGAAGCCAGACGAGATAAGAGACATGGTAAATTCTCGGCCAACTGGGACGGACCCTTCAGAATAAGGGAAAACTTGAAAAATGGATCATACCGCTTGGAAACATTGGAAGGAGATCCAATTCCGAGAACATGGAACATTTCTCATCTCAAACGTTACTACAGTTGATTATATGAATGTAAATGTAAATTCAAGTGCACTCTTTTCCTCGCTTGGGTTTTCTCCCCTTATAAAAACGTGAAAAGGGGTTTTCCCAAGAAGGTTTTTAATGAGGCACTATTTTAATGAAATTCGTCTGTTCAAGGCAACTATTTATTCGATCATTAAATTTATTCCCTCCCGAGTCACATCTCGGCCAAGGTTGAATTTAATTTATCCAAATTATTCCCTCCCGAGTCACATCTCGGTTAAGGTTGAATTCAATTTATTTAAAGCAATTCCCTCCCGAGTTACATCTCGGCCAAGGTTGAATTTAATTTATCCAAATTATTCCCTCCCGAGTCACATCTCGGTTAAGGTTGAATTCAATTTATTTAAAGCAATTCCCTCCCGAGTTACATCTCGGCCAAGGTTGAACTTAATTATTCCCTCCCGAGTCACATCTCGGTTAAGGTTGAATTCAATTTATTTAAGCGATTCCCTCCCGAGTTACATCTCGGCCAAGGTTGAATTTAATTCATCCAAATTATTCCCTCTCGAGTCACATCTCGGTTAAGGTTGAATTCAATTTATTTAAAGCAATTTCCTCCCGAGTTACATCTCGGCCAAGGTTGAACTTAATTATTCCCTCCCGAGTCACATCTCGGTTAAGGTTGAATTCAATTTATTTAAGCGATTCCCTCCCGGGTTACATCTCGGCCAAGGTTGAATTTAATTTATCCAAGTTATTCAAATTTATAAGGTATTTCGAGCGACTACAGAAAATTAAAGGTCAAACACAGAGTTCCATGAATACTTCTTCATTTATTGATATTGAAATACAACAAAAGAAAAGCAAAATACATTTATTAATCAACAATATTAAGGGACTCTTCGGGGGCGTCGGCGGGAAGAGAAGTTTCAGGAGTACCAGTGTCCTCGGCTTCACCCGATTCCACTTGGCGAGGAGCAAGGAGATCCGGCTCAAGGTCATCGGCTACCTCATCATAGCGAAGGAATTTTCCTTGGAAAAAATCCCTTGCTGTATCAAACTGGAAGCTTGAAGGAATTTCCCCGAACTGTCTAGCCTGCCGGACAAAGATGGTAGAAACTCGCTTCATGCTCGGCATAGATCGTGTCGTTACTTTTAATTTCCAAGGCCTTCATTTCGGCCTCACACCGCTCCTTAGTCCTCCTCTCCCACGCCAAGGCATCGCCTAACTCCAGACCCTTAGACTTCCTGTCGGCCTCGGCAGTTTTCAGCTTGTTCTCCATATCCTCAACACGTGTATCTCGGATACGAAGATGTTCTTTAAGCTGATCCACTTCAGTTTCCAGTGCTTTGTTGGTCTCGGAGAGGTTCAGTTGTACCTCTTGGCACTTGGCCAATTCTTCTTTCACCTTCTCGAGCTCAAGCATAGGCTCAAGCGCCAAAGATCGAGCCATGATCCCGGCTCGGGAGAAGAACTCGCAGAACCAATCCCACCTCGCCCCCTTATCTTGTTCATTTACTATCTTCTTCCCTGATTCTGAAAGAAGACGAGGTGGGAGTAGGCGGGAAGGATTCACCCCTTCGGCGAAGAACCTCTCGGACATAACCTCGGGAGGAATGGTTACCCCCCGAGAAGTCTCTCCCGGTCCGGCAGCAGGTTGGGCACGTGCCTGCTTTTTCTTTGGCCTCGATTCAGCTTCCTTTGCCTTGCCCTTATTTTTTCTTTTTCGAAGGTCCCCTTCAGCTTGACTGTGATCTCGGGGAGGAGATCGAGCAGTGGCCCTCTCGGCCAAGCGATCCACCTCGGGATGACGATGTTGATCAACCGTCATCCCCTCCGGCATTCTTTGCTTTAAAGCCTGACGGTATCCCATTCCGGAGCCGAGGTGTGCCATAAGAGCTGCATCAAAAAAGAAAAGTCAAATCAATTCAAGATATCTTAGAAAAATGTACTTAGGAAAATTACCTACCATTCAAGTCCATCCGAGGATTTGGGGACTTGAGCAGCAAAATCAGTCCTCAGGCAAGAATTTCCCGAGGAAGGGTCTTTATATATTGAAGAGCTGACAGCTCTCCTACTGTCAGCATATCCTCGGGCACCACGTCATATCGACGAGGTACCCGAGTCCAATGAAAAGGGAACAGAGGAGTCCCTTCTCGGTCGTAAAAATAATTTTCCCCCCCTCGGGGTGAATAAAGACCTTAAAAAACCCGGTCTTAAAACCTTTGAAGGAGGAAGTGTAAGGTTTAAAAATAGGAAAATCGGGCTGGCGGAACAAGGAAATCCACCGAGCTTTGTCCGAAGGACGTGTACTAAACAAATGAAGAAAAAGGTTTGTGGTTGGCTCTATATAATGGAATTTACAAAGAATCCTAAAGGCTTGCATTGCTGCCCACCCATTCGGATGAATTTACAAACTCGTAAAACCCCCATTTGAAAATCATCTAGAGGAAAAACTACTCCTAACTCCTTGAAAATGCAATCATAAACATAAAATCCCCTTTCCAAGCCGAACTCGGCGCCTAGGCATACTAGGTCAGGATTCGGCGTGCCATCCCCTCGGCAGATTCGACTTCCATGGGAAAAGGGTCCTCATTTTCAAATAAGCAAACCCTATTCAGTCTTAAGAACCGCTTCAGGTCGGCATTCCTTTGGTAATTGGAGAAGTATGATACCACCTCTCCGTCCACCCATTCATATCCTGGAATTGTACATGGTGGACATGTCGGCCTCTCCCTAATTGGACTGACAATGGGTACCATCCCTTCGGCGGAGGCAGAGGATTCGGCAGGTTCATTAGATTCACCTACAGCCCTAATAGGCTCCTCGGCCTCGTCCACTACAACTCTAACAGACTCAGCCCTATCCCGGTCATCGGTCTTATCTGACAGTGAATCTTCCCATTCTATTGAGTTCACCATCTCGGATAAAAATATTTATACCTTGAGAGAAGTTTACTTTGAAAAGAAGATCTCGGTTTTAAAGACAGAGAGCTTGGCGCACAAGAAAATTATAACACTTCGGTACAGAGCAAAAGGTAGAAGCAAGCAGGGACCACACTCCCCTTTTATAGAGCAAAGGGCTTCGGGTAAATGAAGAGTCGCGCCCAACTTCAGCCGTTAAGATCATCAATAGATCAACGGTTATCAAAAGAGTAACTTGTCAGATCTTGGTGAACAGTAAATGCAAAACCCTAAAAGCATTCCCAATTTCCCGCCAAAATCATATTTCCCGCTCATTGCACTGAGACCGAAATTGATAATAAGCCTCTTCAAAATTTCTACAATTTTTGAGGCTTCAAGGGCTAGTGTACCTATTAGGGTACCCGGTACCGAGTACCCCTTAGGTATTCGGTATCGAGTACCCTCCAAACCAGATATTCCTTAAGATTCTCAGGTCTCGGTACCGAATAGTCACCATTTACCACGTGCATTAAATAATTAATATGCACTAATCTGAAGTAATAACGAGGATTATACTTAATCAAGAGGATAGTCAATAAGGCCTAAGTTATCCAGGCCCATCAGCCCAAAACAGTAGCTATAAAAAGGGAAGTACACAGTACATTATTGATTCTGATGTCATTCTTACTAAATATAGTAATCTCGCTTACGTAATACCGAACACTTACTTTACCATCGGAGTGCCTTTGCAGGTACCCTCCTCACCCTCAATTGATCACACCTCGGACAGACCGAATACTTCCAAGACAAGAAGACCGAAGACTGCTTTTACAACTCATTCCGGAGTCCGAAGACTAAGGGGTGTTCTCATATCCAGGAACAGTTGGTTCTGACTGCTTTAACGAGTTATTATCTAGATCCTTGATTCAGAAAGACGAAGCTGTTGCAGAGGACAAGTTCCGAATGCATGATCTCATCTATGATTTAGCTACACTTGTATCAGGAAAAAGATCTCACTACCTGGAATGCAGTGAAATTCCAAAAAATGTGCGCCATCTATCTTTTTCTAAAAAACGTTATGACGTCTCAAAAAAATTTGACGGCTTCTATGAGCTCAAGTGTTTGCGGACATTTCTACCATTGGATAGATGGTACTGTAACATAACCAGAAAAGTGCCATAAGATTTGTTGCCAAAACTAAAATGCCTAAGAGTGCTATCATTGTCAAAATATAATAATATCGTTGAGCTACCTGATTCAATAGGCATCTTGGTGCTTCTGCGGTATCTTGACCTTTCCTATACTTCCATCAAAAAGTTGCCTGATGCGACTTTCAAGCTTTACAATTTGCAGACCTTGAAATTATCGAACTGTGCATATCTTACTGAGCTACCAGAGCAGATAGGAAATTTGGTCAATTTACGCCACCTTGATATCAGTGACACAAATTTGATGGAGATGCCAACACAGATATGTAGACTGCAAGATCTCCGTACATTGACTTCCTTTATTGTAGGCAAAAAAGATGGATTAAGCATAAGGGAATTAAGAAAATTTCCTTATCTGCAGGGTAAGCTTTCCATTTTCAAGCTACAAAAAGTTGTTGATCCTAGCGATGCATTCCAAGCCAACTTAAAGAACAAAGAGCAGATTGAGGAGCTTGTGCTGGGATGGGGCAGCGACCCACACGGTTCACAAACTGAGAAAGATGTACTTGACAACCTGCAACCATCTACCATGTTGAAGAAACTAAGCATCAGATACTACAACGGCACGAGTTTCCCAAAATGGCTGGGTGATTCTTCCTATTGCAATGTTAGGGTCATGCGTATCAATGACTGCAATTATTGCCTGTCACTTCCACCATTTGGACAATTACCTTCTCTTAAAGAGCTTGTCATTGTAAGGATGAAAATGGTGAAGACAGTTGGTAAGGAGTTCTATGGCAGCAATGCAAGTGCCCAATCCTTTCAGCCATTTCCATTGTTGGAAAGTCTCGAGTTAGTAGAGATGTTAGAGTGGGAGGAGTGGCTACCATTTGAAGGTGAACGTAGCAATTTTCCTTTTTCTTGTCTGAAGCGTTTGTGTTTATTCAAGTGCCCCATGTTGAGAGGAAACTTGCCCAACCATCTACCTTCGTTGAAAGAGGTTCTTATCAAAGAGTGCAACCAACTGGAGGCAAAATCATGCGATCTGCAGTGGAATGAATCAATTGAAGAAATGAGTGTTAAAGAGGGGGAGAGGGGTTGTTGTCTTTGCTTGACAACTTGTCTTGTCGTCAACTATCAATTGAAAAATGTGACAGCTTGCAGTGTTTGCCAAGAATGATACTCAATGCCAACTGCCTTCAACTCTTGACTCTTACAAATATCAAGTCTTTAATTTCCCTCCCAACTGATGGTTTGCCCACGTCATTGCAATTACTTCGAATTGATGGCTGTGAGAAGTTAGAATTTGTGTGTGATGAAAGATGGCACAAATACACATCACTTGTATACCTGGATATCTGGAGGAGTTGTGATTCGTGTTGAAAAGTCAAAGAAAAAGGGCGCATGACAAACGCATAAAATTTCGGTGCCTAACGCATTTTGAAATTCGGTGCCTAACGCGTTTTGAAATTAAGGATTTCATTTGCCTATATAAAGGAAGCAATGAAAGGCAAAAATGTAGAACAACTGAAAATATTCAGTGAATGGTTGTGAGTCATTTTTCGAGTGTTTTGTAAACACTGAGTGTATTCCCTTTTTCAGTAATATATCTGCAGCAGTCCGGAGACGTAGGCATTATTGGCCGAACTCCGTTATCAATTTTGTGTGTGCAATATTCCACATTTATTTTTCACTTCCACAAATTTGACATTACAAGAAAATTCTGCGTAATTTTCCCAACAACTGGTATCAGAGCTGGTTGTTAATTCTGCAATTTTTTGTAGTGTTACTATTCATATGAATAGTAACATACTATTCCGTGAATAGTAACATACTATTCCGTGAATAGTGAAAAACGTGAATAGTGCAAATTTTGTCGGCGCTACAAATTTGTCTACAGACGTGTTCTGAAACACGGTAGTTCACAGAAATTGTCAGAAACGATCCAGCGGAGAAGTCAGATCAGAGTTGAAGTGATGGTTGCAGATGAAGGAAAGGTGAAAATCGAGAAGTTTGATGGTGTAGACTTCGGCTTTTGGAAGATGCAAATAGAGGACTATTTGTATCAGAAAGGCATGCATGAACCTCTTACAGGCAAGAAACCAGAGTCTATGAAGGAAGAAGACTGGAAACTTCTGGACAGAAAAGCTCTTGGAGTCATCCGATTAACATTATCCCGTAATGTTGCTTTCAATATAGCAAAAGAAAAGACTACGGCAGATCTTATGAAGGCTCTTGAAAGCATGTACGAAAAGCCGTCGGCCTCAAACAAAGTTCATTTGATGAGGCGGTTATTCAACTTACGGATGGCAGAAGGCGCCTCAACAGCACAACATCTAAACGAACTCAACACTGTCACAACCCAATTGAGTTCAGTTGGAATCGATTTCGATGATGAAGTACGGGCTTTAATTCTCTTATCTTCCTTGCCTGAGAGTTGGAATGCTACTGTCACAGCTGTGAGTAGCTCATTGGGAAGCAACAAGTTGAAATTTGATGATGTTCATGATTTGGTTCTCAGTGAAGAGATCCGGCGTAGAGAGTCGGGTGAATCATCAACCTCTTCGATTGCATACGAGTCAAGAGGCGAAGTTCAACCGAGAGGAAGAGAACGCAGCAAATCAAAGAGCAGACGATCCAAGTCCAGAAATCATCATGGTTCCCAAAACTCGAAGTCGATCGAGTGTTGGAATTGTGGGAAGACCGGGCACTACAAAAACCAGTGCAAGAGTGCACGGAAGAATCAAGAAGCAAAGGACGAAGCAAACGTAGCCTCCACCTCAGGAAAAGACGAGGTGTTGATATGCTCTCTTAAAGAAAAAGAGGAGTCTTGGGTGTTAGACTCTGGAGCATCTTTTCATGCTACCTCACAGAAGGAACTATTCGACAATTATGTTCCCAGAAAACTTGGTAAGGTTTACCTTGGTAATGAGCAATCGTGTGAGATTGTAGGTAAAGGTGCAGTAAAGATTAAGTTGAATGGGTCTGTATGGGAATTAAAAAATGTCAGACATATTCCCGACCTGACAAAGAATTTAATCTCAGTGGGCCAGCTAGCTAGTGAAGGCTACACAACAATCTTCTACGGTGATGATTGGAAGATTTCAAAGGGTGCGATGACAATTGCTCGAGGCAAAAAGAGTGGTACTCTTTACAAGACAGCAGGAGCATGTCATTTGATTGCAGTTGCAGCAAATGAAAATCCCAATCTATGGCACCAAAGACTTGGGCATATGAGTGAGAAAGGGATGAAGATCATGCACTCAAAAGGAAAATTACCAGGTCTTCAGTCAGTAGAAATTGACATGTGTGAAGACTGCATACTTGGAAAGCAGAAAAGAGTCAGCTTTCAGACAAGTAGAAGAACTCCAAAGAAAGAGAAGCTTGAGCTCATCCACTCTGATGTTTGGGGTCCAACTACCGTCTCATCCATTGGTGGAAAGCAATACTTCGTGACTTTTATCGATGATCACTCCAGAAAGGTATGGGTTTACTTTCTGAAACACAAGTCAGAAGTATTTGAGGCTTTCAAGATTTGGAAAGCTATGGTAGAAAATGAAACAGGATTAAAGATTAAGAAGCTCGAGATCGACAATGGTGGTGAATATGTAGACACCAGATTCAAGAAGTTTTGCTATGAGCACGGGATCGAATGGAGAGAACCGTGCACAGTACGCCTCAACACAATGGTGTAGCCGAGCGTATGAATCGAACGTTGATCGAAAGAGCAAGCTTGTGTGTGCAAATGCTTACCAAAGCGTTTTGGGCGAAGCAGTCAATACAACAGCTTACTTGATAAACCGAAGTCCATCGGTACCATTGGAGCACAAGATACCGAAGAGGTATGGAGCGGAAAAGAAGTAAAACTCTCACATCTTAGAGTTTTCGGCTGTGTAGCATATGTGCACATCAGTGATCAAGGAAGAAACAAACTTGACCCAAAATCAAAGAAGTGTACTTTCCTTGGTTATGGTGAAGATGAGTTTGGCTACCGCATATGGGATGATGAAAACAAAAAGATGATCCGCAGCAGAGATGTAATCTTCAATGAAAGAATGATGTATAAGGACAGATATAATATAGGTGCCAGCAACTCAGAAACGAGTGGGCCAGTTTATGCAGAGGTGGAAGATATCCCAGATAGTCCTATGATAAGGAGTCCTCAGTCAGAGGAATCAAATGAAGAAAGCGATGTGCAATCAGAACCTCCTACTCCAACTCCTGTATTGAGAAGGTCCTCTCGGCCCCATGTGCCTAACAGGAGATACATGGACTACATGTTGTTGACTGATGGAGGGGAGCCTGAAGATTATATGGAAGCTTGTCAGACCACAGATGCTAGCAAGTGGGAGCTTGCCATGAAAGATGAGATGAAGTCTTTAATCTCCAATCAGACATGGGAACTAGTCAAGTTACCTATGGGAAAGAAAGCACTTCACAACAAATGGGTGTATCGAGTGAAGGAAGACCATAATGGTTCCAGGAGATATAAAGCCAGACTGGTTGTCAAAGGATTTCAGCAGAAAGAAGGAGTTGACTACACTGAGATCTTTGCTCCAGTTGTAAAGCTCAATACTATCAGGACTGTGTTAAGTATTGTGGCTAGTGAAGAGCTCTACCTAGAGCAATTAGACGTGAAGACTGCATTTCTTCATGGAGACCTAGATGAGGAGATCTACATGCACCAACCTGAAGGTTTTTCAGAAGAAAAGAAGGATATAGTGTGTAAATTGAAAAAGAGCTTGTACGGCCTGAAACAAGCTCCTAGACAGTGGTATAGGAAGTTTGAAAGCTTTATGCACAAAGAAGGTTTCCAGAAGTGCAATGCTGATCACTGTTGTTTCTTCAAGAGGTATAAGTCCAGCTATATCATATTGCTACTTTATGTTGATGACATGTTAGTAGCAGGATCAGATATGAAAGACATCAGAAATTTAAAGATGCAGTTGTCAAAAGAATTTGACATGAAGGACTTAGGCCCAGCAAAGAAGATTCTTGGAATGCAAATCACAAGAGATAAGCAAAAAGGAGTTTTGCAGTTATCTCAGGCGGAGTACATCAACCGTGTTTTGCACAGATTCAACATGGATAAGGCCAAGCCAGTCAGTACACCTTTGGCCAGTCATTTTCGTCTATCCAAGGATCAGTCTTCTCAAACAAAGGAAGAAGAAGAGTTTATGGCTAAGATTCCTTATGCTTCAGCCATTGGAAGTTTGATGTACGCAATGGTCTGTACGAGGCCAGACATTGGCCATGCAGTGGGAGTTGTAAGCAGATTTATGTCAAATCCAGGAAAAGCTCATTGGGAAGCAGTCAAATGGATTTTAAGGTATCTACGGGGAACAACGAGAAAAATGTCTCGTATTTTAGAAAAGGAGCTCTCAAGTTACGGGGCTACGTAGATGCAGACTTTGGAGGTGAAGTTGATCACCGAAGAAGCACCACCGGTTATGTTTTCACTGTCGGAACTACAGCTGTTAGTTGGATGTCGCGGATACAAAAAATTGTTGCTTTATCCACTACAGAGGCTGAGTATGTAGCGATGAAAGGATGCTTGATAAAGAATTGATATGGCTTCAAAATTTGTTAGCAGAGTTGGGTTTCACTCAAGAAAAGAGTGTTTTGCACAGTGATAGTCAGAGTGCAATACATCTGGCAAAGAATTCAGCATATCACTCTAGAACTAAGCACATTGATATACGTTATCATTTCATTAGATCTCTGCTTGAGGATGAAGTGTTGACATTGAAGAAGATTGTAGGAAGTAAGAACCCAGCAGACATGCTAACAAAGGTGGTGACCATTGACAAACTGAAGTTGTGTTCAACTTCAGTTGGCCTGCTAGAATAACAGACTAGAAAAGACTGCTGCATTGATTGAGGTGTGAAGACAGATTGAAATCAGTCTTCAAGTGGGAGATTGTTGAAAAGTCAAAGAAAAAGGGCGCATGACAAACGCGTAAAATTTCGGTGCCTAACGCGTTTTGAAATTCGGTGCCTAACGCGTTTTGAAATTAAGGATTTCATTTGCCTATATAAAGGAAGCAATGAAAGGCAAAAATGTAGAACAACTGAAAATATTCAGTGAATGGTTGTGAGTCATTTTTCGAGTGTTTTGTAAACACTGAGTGTATTCCCTTTTTCAGTAATATATCTGCAGCAGTCCGGAGACGTAGGCATTATTGGCCGAACTCCGTTATCAATTTTGTGTGTGCAATATTCCACATTTATTTTTCACTTCCACAAATTTGACATTACAAGAAAATTCTGCGTAATTTTCCCAACAATTCGCTCGTGTTCTTTCCATTTGATTGCTTCCAGCACTTCGATGCCTCAGTACAAAACAATGTCCCAACTTGGAAGCAATTAGTAATAAAGGTGGAAGGGCCTCTCCTAATTTATTAAATCGTTTTACTCTCCGTGATTGTAAGAAACTCAGGTCACTTCCAGAAGAGATGGATCTTCCTGCTCTTCAATGCTTGTACCTTTGTGAACTTCCAGATTTAGCGTCATTGTCCCCAAGCTGGTTGCCTTCCAGCTTACGAACACTTACTGTTGACGCTGGAATATTATCATGTATGTCTAAACAAGAGTTAGTTTGCCAATTCCAACGCCTCACTTCTCTTTTAACTCTTTATCTTCGTGGTTTGGGGGATGAAGAAGTGGTCAACACCTTGCTGAGGGAGCCATCACTGACCACTTCTCTCGAGTTTCTGAGGCTATACAATTCTGATAGTTTAAAGTGGTTGGAAGGGAAAGGGCTTCAACATCTCACTTCTCTTACAGAGCTTGGCTTCTACGAATGTGGAAGGCTAGAGTCATTGCCAGAGGATCAACTGCCATCGTCCCTTGAATTACTGTGGATGGTGAGGTGTCGATTACTGGAAGAAAGGTATGGAAATGAGAAAGGGAAACACTTCTCAAAGATTGCTCACATTCCTGCCATACGCATAAACGATCAATTCATAATATGAGCGCCTCATCCAAAGGTAATATAAATCAGCAATGGGACTAAGTCCCAAGAAAATAACATTCAATGCAGTCATGCTATCATATTGTTCTTTCAACACAGAAGCTTTCATTTGAAGCAGCTGAACCCTTTCTATGTTATAAAGTTTAACAAAACTAATGATTTCTTAAGGTTAATATCATGTATTGAATTATTATTTGATGTGTAAGATGAGATAATTTTTTATAATGAGAGTCAATATCCTTTAATATATTGATATTTATATGCTAAATAAAAGAATATAAAAAATGAAAATTAATTTATGTGATCATGATATGATTAGGGTTAAATTCAATATATTAAGGGAATAACTAGGTAGAATGCTAATTCAAATGCAAAGGAAAGATTATTTCGTCTTAAATAACTTTAATTTTTTCCTGCTTGTATAATATGTTAGGTTCTAAATTTTTTCTGTTTTAAACTAACATAAGAGAGTTTTACACTTCTCGTACAAAGCTTCATGAATAATGAAATACATTTGTAACTTACCTTTTTCATCACTTTTTTTGAGTATGCTGTGTATTTTGATATTATTTGATTATATTGCCTTATATGGGTAGAAACTCAAAATAATAAAGTAAATTTATAATTTGATATTCTAAAATTTAGGATGATATTGCTTTTAATTTTTTTTTTGTAAAAAAAGTTAAATTTATAATGTGAAAATGTATTTATTATAATTTTTTTAACTTATTTTACTACAATTGTTTTAAAAATACAAAATTGTTGGCAAATGGTTTTTGCAAATAATTAAGGTGATGATAAAAAAAATTAGTCATAATTTTTTATCTTTAAAAGATTATTTTGATTAAAAAAAAAACAAACAAATAATTGACCACTCAATGATTATGACCTAAAGAAAAATGCAAATTTTTAATAGATTATTTGGTTTAAGAAAATATAGTCACAAAAAAGAAGTTAACATGTACTTGTTTGACCACAATCTTAAGTGATGATTGAAAAAAGGGATAAAAAGAATTGTTTCAAGTACAATTGATGATTTTACTGCATGTCTTTGTGTGAAATCCTTATATTCTACTCTATCGAAATATAACTTTTGAAACTTATAAGTTCACTTCTATCAATTTATTTTGTTGTAAATAATCACTAGAATAATACGGGAAAAAAAAATAGCTATCAAGACTTCTTTTCATGTTACAGCTTATGCAAAATAAAGTTGATAATTTTAGTCATTCTAATCATTAAAGACACAAATCAAAAAATTACTAACAATACTTGAGAAGTTGTATGTAAAATAGAGGAAAATAATTTGATGTCTCAAAAATCATGATCCATTAATGAATATCAGCATTACAATTAGTACGAACTGGGTTAATGTGAAAAATATGGCTTCTCTTTTATCCTTGCTTGACTTCATCTTGAATCTAAGGCTCTCTTATGGCATAAAATTGGAAAAAATAAATTCAAATGAATAGTGGTGTTAGAAGTTTGATATCCTTACAAAATTTTTGTTTTATAGAGATAAATCATGATAGACTATAACTTATTAAAGAGTTAGGAAAGTTGAAATAGTTAAAGTTATTATGGTTGAATCTTCTTAGGAAAGAATATAAAAGTGTTATTTGTGTCTCGGTGGATGATAGACAACTTGATGACTTAATAAAATAAATTATATCAACTGCTTACTTTGGTGAATAAAACAACACTAATTAAGTCCAATTGCACTTACATAACATGTTTAACTTCAACTTAACCATATCACTTACACAGGAAGCTACTACTAGACGGAATTATAAAGTTATTTGTATACCGTGAGTCTAAATATCTTTCTTACATATACAAGTGATTACTATTAAAAAAAAATAGTACAAGCTAATTTGTTAATTCTTAAAATTAATGCTTTGACAAAAAGTTAATGTGCATTGCAATACAACAATACATGACTTCAACTTTCAACCTGTCTATTTTATAAAAACTTTTTAAAATTATTTGTGGTCCTTTAATATAAGGCCTTTTACAAAATCTTCAAAGCATTTTACATAGAAAAGTTGACTTTATCTAGAAAAAAAAAAACTTGAAATATTATAATTAATTTTTCAAAAATCAATGTATTAACTACTAACAACTTTTTTAATGTGTAATTTAGTTGAAAGATTCTTATTATAAAAAAAATTGGAAATTGTGTAAAATTAATACAAATCATACTTTTTCAAAATAGAAACTTTGAATTTACTTGTAACGTACCTTTTTGGGAAGAACACAAATTAAAAAGTATGAAGTTATAATTATTGGATGTCCCTTACAAATGAATGTTTCTAACAGTTGACTGAACAATTAGTGGAGTAATTATGGAGTAGAATCAAAATTTTGAAGAATAAATATTGGCATGAAATATTGATTACAATAGTATTTGGAACAATCACAATTGGTAGTCAAATTTTTCAGAAGGGAGAGAAAAAAATGTAGGGATTGGAGCTAAACAACTTTCAAGTTTTAAATTTGTCAAAGATGGAGTCACAAGGTTCCAAGCCATTGATTTGGTCTTGGCCATATGCAGCAATTAGTAAAGCTTCTGCCCTTCCTGAAATATGAGAAATTTATGAAAAATCAAAGCACATTCAAAGGTGGATAATAGCAAATAAGAAAAAGAATCACCACAGATACAAAAAGGATTCTTGACTTGGGTAATATAGCATGTGTAGAGAAACTCTCAAGTTCAATGATAAAAAAGGAGTCACTCACATTCCGATACTCCTTTCAACACTCTTTCTATTATTGGATGAAAATATCATGTTGGGTTCACTGAACAACCTGAGCTGATTCAATATTAGTGAGGTCAACATGAAATTTTACCTTATATTATGCATATGGAAAAGATTCTTCATTCATTAACTTAAGCTGCTGGTTAAGCGGGAACTTTCCAAATTTTTAGTAAACTTATAAATTTGTTGACATTAATGGCTAGGAAAGATCAAAGGTCATTGCTTATGGACAGGGAGTGACTATTAACATTAATAGAATATACAACAAACTATGACTTTTTGGGGTTTCTGGTCAACGCAATTTACCAATAAAATATAAATTTGCATCCACCTCTCCCTGAAAAAAAAGGAAAGGGGGAGAGGAGGAACCAACCAGAAGCTGCAATAAGACCCACATTAACATGGCAGTGGGAGGACCTTCTCAGTGATGTAATATATCAGAAAGTGCTGGAATATAAGGCAATTTAATAAATTGTATCTTTAAAATTTCAGCAGCAGAATTTTGTGATGAATAAAAGCAATGTATGATTTCAAGGACTTGGGTTAGTTCCATTAGCAGTCTCGTTCTATACATTTTGAAAACACTTTATGATCATCCACCAGCTTTGTAGTTAATATAGGACTAAATGAGAGAAGTACCATGATCTTTTTTCCTACTTAACATGGAAGTCACCGAAGGAAATAATGTGGAAGCAACTCTCCTGCTATCATCCTGCAGTATAAAATTTCCAACAACTATTAGTAACCAATGTCAACAATATTTAGGAAATATTCATGTAGAACACATATTGCAGAATATACATTGAATGGTGAAATATCAAAATCAGGTTACATAAATTTCCTTCAAGGAAGCTAAGACCCACAATAGATTAAAATGAGTTTGTTTCCCATCAAACTTAAGTCAACTAAAGAGAAAATTAAGGAAAATAATTCTGTAGTAGTACCATAGTAGTCAATCCTGAATAGCGACTAAGAGCAGCCAACCTCAAAAACACTATAGTGGAATTGCAAACAGAGGTTCTCAGAAGTCAAACCAAAACAGAGAAGAAAAATACAACAAAACAAAGTGGTCTCACTAGAATAAGCCCTCAACACAGGTGATCTTGCTGAAAAATGTGTGCGTCTTGTTAGAAACATAGTACTCAATCCTGGATAGCACTGCAAAGCGGCTAACCCCAAAAACATTATAGCAAGATAGCAAATAGTGGAATGACTGTTATTCTGAAGTTTTAAATATACCTAATATAAATAAAGTTACACGTGTATAAAATAAAAAACAGAGAAGGAAAATAGAGAACAGAGAATGGTCAGTCACCGAAAAATGTTTAGGTTCATCGAAAGTTTCGCCAAAGATGAAGATGACTAGCAAATGTCTAGGTCATGGCGGAAGCTTTGCTGGAGTTGAAGAAAATGATTGGAGATGAAGATGGCCAGAAAATTTTTAGGTCACGTTGGAAGCTTCGCTAGAAATGAAAGACACCAGAAACAGGAGGATGTTGCAAAGAACATAGATGAACAAAAACGAGAGAACTGAGAGAGCTTAGGGCTAGCTGGATGAGGGAGAAGAAGATATCAGAATGTAAAAAGGAGCAAAATCTCAAGATTGACCTCATTAAAAGTCACCCAACGTTCAAAAAGAGAGGATAAATTAGGGATTTGACCTAGGATGAAATAGCAACCGCAATGGTTGCGATTTTCTCTGTTTTCTGCCCAATTCGCGGTGCAACGACTGCTACAATGAAATGCAACACCAATGGGATAGTGGCATCCTGCTGCTCTACTCCTCAGTGATAGCAGCCACTATTGACTACTATGGTTGGAAATGAAGAAAATCACTATAACTTAACTGAATATAGTGAACAAAGATAGATTTTAGTTAAGAAGTAACCCCTAACGCAAATGGGTCACGTTAGAAATGAGTAGGTCTCACCGGAGATGAAGATAACCCGAATTTAGCCAGAAAAAGACTTTGGCTACTGTGAAGCTTGTTGGACAAAGCAGAAGTTGCCGAAGATGGTGAATGGGAGCACTTAGGGTTCAAGAGTAGAGTTTGAATCATACAACATGTAAAAATTGACAATGAAAAGGGGGAGAATAGTAGTACATAATTATATTTATGCATAATAACTATTCTATTATGAATGATTAGTGATCAATTATTCTATAGATGGTTGTTTGGCAGCATGTATTCTCTTTCTCAAGCAAGGTAATTGTTAGGGTCCAATTGCAAGGTACGGGACTTGAGTAACACATTGGAAGTATGGAATTATGATGTGGAGTTATAAGGCTTTAAGCTCTCCAACTACAACATTATGATGTGGTTCTCCCAAAGTTCTCATCAATTGGCATTATGTCTTCCAACTGCAAATGAGCAACACAGGTGATGACACCAACATTGCAGTGTTCATAATGGACTAGTCAAAGGAACTAGTGCACAGCCAGCTCATGAGAGTCAGGCTACGAAGCATGGTGGGATGCTAGGATTCAATTGCAAGGAATGCGACCTGAATCTCACATTGGAAGTATGGGACTCAGCATGATGGAATGTTAGGATCCAATTGCAGGGTATAAAACTTGACTCTCACATTGCAAGTACGGGATTCCAATGTGGGGGGGGGGGGTGTGGTTTATAAAGCCTTGGACTCTCCAATTACAACTAGCTTTTGTGGTGTGGTTCTCTTAAGGTTCATATCAATAGTCAACAATCAACACAAGCATAATTTTACATCAAATGCAAGTATCTTAACCACAACAAGTGAACTCCAAAAGGTCAAAATCAAACATCACCTGTGAACATGACATATGCACATTTGTTATTCAAAATCAACTAATTAGGAAGTATTTGAAGAGATTTAGGCAGTTTAAGGAAACAAAACATAACATTTGTTCTCTTAGGCAACTGCAAAATCACAATTATGAAGTTGGAGACAAGACAGGCTACATAAATAAATAGCTAAACTCAAAAAATTCTTAATAGTCTGCCATTTGTTTACCATCTATTACATACTTCAAAATGTGTACCTTCTCCAAAGACACATTAAATTTATTATGATTCATAAGATGCACCAGGGAATATACACTTTCAAATTCAATTAAAATTCCAGTGGAAGCAGACACACAAGACAAAATATGTATCACTTATTCTCAGGTCCAACAGCATAGTAGATATGACATTGATATCTACAATGCGAGCCAACAGCTGCATTTATAGTCATTAAAAATAGCCCCTAGTTAAATTACTTTCAATCTGAAAGTTGCACAGAATAAAAGATGTTATGGTAATGTAATGTTAGCTTCATGAATGATATCAGCATAAACATCAAAAGAGAAACCACAAAGGGCTAAAATTTAATGGAGTAGCAGAAGAAACCAATGGATGCTACCTTTTTATGTTTCTAGGGGGAACAAAATTGCCATGTCTGCATTCTTTTTTTATTTTGAATTTGAATTAAAAGTCATTTCATGAATTATTCACCATCCTTTTGATCAGCAATACCCAGTGGAAAACAGAGTAGGTTTGTTTCCTCTCCATTTTTGCACTCCCCTTTGCCAACAAGTCAAGCTCATTTCCCAACCCATTTGTCTCTACATAATCATCTCAGAATATGCAAAATGTTAAGTATTTCCTTAATTATTATTAGTTCCAAATAACATAACATTTTTTTTCTTTCTTTGATAGGAAAACAAACTTCATATTTGCCTGTAGTACTAACTATTGGAAATAATAAAGAAACTTAGAAAGTGTAGTTAGGACCAAGCCAACCTTTGCAGTCCTGCTTCCAGAGAGTTCAAATTTTGCTTTCCAAGTAAAAGATGGCACTGGAATAACAGAAAAACCTGAGGCAACTAAGATGCCAATCCACAGCCCATACCCAAATCCTCCACTCCACCAGCCCTTTAATGCATGAGATGGATAAAAAATGTTAATCTGAAGTAAATAAATAAATAAAATGCACTTTTCAAAATATTAATACAATCAAACTAAGGATACAATCGAATGATTACAATAAATAGATTATAGAACAAAGCAAACTACATCCATGTCGTCAAAGACAAATCACCAAAAGTAACAAGTTTAAATATTAAACACTCATCATTGCCAATTTCTAGATCTCACTTCCAGTCATTATTATCATATAATACATCGCTTAAACTTGATTGGGACCAATCTTCGCAAGAAGTTCCAAGTCCCCAACAAATATGTTAACTAGGAAAAGGCTGGACTTGTTAAAAATGAGTTTCTTTCAGAGAAGCAATATTCATCTTAATCAGTACATGGTATTAGCAGTGAATACTTTCAACAGCCAATATCCCAGCCCATCCAACATATATCAACCTCATACATTGCCTTAAAAAGCTCACTAAACAACACAACCATCACATTCATTTGATTATAGCAAAGATTTGAGCAGTAGAATAAATTTTGTTGCCACTCAAGGAAAATGTTTTACTCAAGCTTGAAAGGAAAAGCAATTTATACACTGAAATTCTTTATACAGAACACTTCAAAATATCTTCTAGTTTGAGTAAGCATACCAACCTGCTTTCCATCTTGTGGATAAGGGAGCGACTGCTCTATATATGCTGTGGTTCCTAATGAAATCAAGAGTCAATTTGCAAATAGCCAACCATAAACAGTGTCAACCTTCAAAAGAAATATTAAAAACCAAAATAATACTCTAAATATTACTGTAGCAAGCTGAATAAGTACCATGATAGTATAAATTACACTGCCAAAGAATGAAAAGAATACACCCCATTGATCACAGAAATGCTACCAAACCAGCAGATTGAGAAATGTGATAGGAAAAGCAAAGGAAGTATGAAATACCATCAATTTATACTTCATCCAATTGTATTTTACACAAATACACATGAAAAAGGTTATTAATCTTTCTGCTTAGCAAACATATAACATAAAAGGGTAAAATCAATTTAACTTTTTAAACGTAAGATATAAATTTGTGACTTAGACCTACCAAAACTTATGCACTGTCAAGTGGAGAGTAGTAAATATAACCATTGTTGTTAAAATCAGGAGTTGAATCATAAAATCATGCAATTTTACAATTTTGGAAGGTAGAATGATTCAGATTGCAGCAAAAATCATTCCCAGGTGAAATCAAGATTTAAAATGTAAAATTGGTAAAATCAAGATTTCCCACCAATTTCATGAAATGCCGGGTTCGGATCCAGATATTGGCCCAATTCATTCATAACTCAATGGATATGGCCCAATTTTGAATGACCCAACAGGCCAACATATATTTTTGCTCAAACCTATGTCCCAACCTCCTAAACTTAATCATGCCTCCTTTTTTTCTTTCTTACTCGAACCCTAGACAACACAATCGACAATGTGCAACCTGGTTTGCAGCCGACCATTACTGTCTTCTTCACAACTTTTTCATAGTTTCCTCAGCTCCAATCTTGCTCTGTTTTTCTTATCATGTTTGAGTCTGAAAATGGGTTCAAACACAGGTGCTGGTCAAAGCTCAGGTGGTGGCAGTTCTGGCTCTGTCCCAACTGCGACTAACAGCTCCACTGCTGCTGGCTCTTCAAGTTTATTTAAGTGCTTTTAGCGAATTTTTTTTTTTTTTAATTTTTGCTATTTTATATGCACGATATGAATTTATATGCGTGTGTATATGATTTTTGTTAAACTTTATGATTCAATTTACGATTTTTACTCCCCTTTGTGATTTGAAGTAAAATACCAATTTTAACTACCTTAAATACAACAATAAGCTTTAGAATACTAAGATAAGATCATACAATGATTCCAAACACTATCTATACTGCTGATTGGGTATATTTACTTAAACTACTTTCTGTCCATTGATCCTATAACTCCAGTCCACATTTTTGCATTCCAGAAAATCATCAATAAAATATTAAGCGTACACAAGTTGACAAAGATTCTCACAAGAAATCAAATTAGTAGGCTTGGCTCTACATCAGTCACAATATCAACATAATAAGATTCTTACAAGATTCTAATATCAGCCTCAACACATGATAGTAATCTTAGATGGTAAAAAAAATAGAGAAGACCAAAAGTCAAGACTTCAGCATCACAGGAAGACTAACAACTGTAACAAAATGTCAAAACAGATAATCAGACCAAATTTTTCATATTTGTATAAATAGAAGCAAATAATTAGTTGAAGCACAGCCATAAACAGAAGCCTAGGAAAAGGTCTGCACATTTATGTAGAGATAAAAATAGAGATCATGGTATACCCATTGGAGCTTCAAAACTACGAACCAACTGAACAACAGATTTGGTATCTAAGCGTCTTCGAGTTCTTTTGTTCTTCCCAACAAGTATTTTCACATGAGGAGAGTCAAATACCTGCATTTGTTGCACTAAAATGATATAACATCCTTCACAAAAATGGAGATAAATTTCTGATCAGAATCTACAGCATCTGTTCATGGGACCTAGATCTAGATGATCTAATGCCAAACCAATTTAAAACATTTGACAGGACTATAGCATACTTTTAATAAATTCCTTTTCTTTCTTTACGTATTAAAAAGGTCAACTCCTTTATTATAGCATGTAAACAACTTATGACTAAGAGAAAAGTGTTAGGCAACTGGCATTTAGAAGAAAAATGATAGAGAGAAAAGACAACTATTTACGTGGTTCGGCACACTTTGTATGTACCTACGTCCACGGCAACACTAGGAAGAGTTTTTATTTTGATGCATATAAAGCTTACAAGGGGTGTCATTATATAGGAAGAGTAAATTGTCAATTTTGTAAACTAAGCGATGTGGGACTTTGTAACTTAGAATACAACTTAAGGACTTTGGAACTTAGACTACAAACTTAACAAAAAGGAAGCAAAACCTATAAACTGAAGCTCCTTAACCTTAACATTGTAGATGACGAGTTCATGTTTTGTTTCATCCCATCTCAAGAGTTTTGTTTCCTTTTATCTTCTTTGTTTGTTGAGAAAGTTGATTGTATACACCTATGAAGAAATACCGTGAGGTATTTGGGTTTATTTGGGGTTCAGGTTTTGAGTGAAGTGTATTGTCCCCTATGTATTTTCCACCATATTATCTGAGTTCATTTGACTTACAGAAGAAAATGGAGGACTAAAGTCTAGACCATATAAAATTATAGTTCTGTTTTTTATTTTAAAAATGGTCATGGAGTAGCACAAAAGAGGATAAAATCACAAAAAGGGAAAATTTGTTGATAAACTAAGGGAAAAAAATTTTGTCCCATGCAGAACATTACTATGAAGACAAAAATACCCAACCCACTCCCATTCCCATATCAAAACTATCACTACAACTGTCACCACCACCACTGTTGTTGTCACCTCTACCATTGCTGTCGCAGCTGCCACCACCACCATTGTATATGTCAAAGGAAATTGTAGGGAATTTTGCATTGTTCTGTCTAATACCTATACTTATGCATATCAAACACCATACATCACAAAATCATGTGAGTTATGCGTCAACCACCAAACAATAAACAAAACAAAGGTTGTGTTATGACTCAATTAATTAATTGTACCATATTTTTATGCTTCTGTGTCTTTTAATATGCATCAAACTCACCCTAAAGTGTAACATTGTACATTGCATCAGTCATCCATCCATCGACCTAACTTGAATTGTGGAAAGTCTGTATGATGGCTGTCTTAACACAACAAAATTTGAAAATAACAATTTCTGAAAAGAAGATTGCTACAATGAATGATACTAATTGTGATGAAATTGACACAAAGGATATTTCTACTATTCAAATGTGCATACTTGACAATGTATTATGGGTAGTTGTACCAGGGAAAACAGCGGCAGCTTAGTGAACCAAATTGGAGTCTCTTTATATGAAAAAGACAGTGGTCAACTATCTTAATTTATTGCAAAGTTTGTATACACTTTGTATGGAATCCATACTATGTATTAAAAGAAGTCTATCAGATCACATATCTCTGAGTTCACTTCACTCAATATGGAATTAAAAAATACGAAAGAGACATTCTCTAATGAGTAACAAGTAATGATGTTGCTTTGCTCTCTACCTTCCTTTAGGGAGACACTTGCATATGGACATGAAAGTGTAAATATTGATGAGGCTAAATCCTCTCTATTGAGTTGAGAAGATAGAGCACGATAATGGTAGTCGTGATAACCCAACAGCTGGCTTGTTTGCTAAAGAAAGATCTAGAAAGGTTGGCTCAAGTAGCTCAAGTAGAAGCATGTCTAAATCAAAATTTAGATATGGTAAAGAAAGTGCAGATACTGCAAGAAAGGGCATTGGAAAGCTAAATGTCCTAGACATAAATAAAAGAATGAGGTTAGTACAAGTATTCTAGATTCTTGAAAGTGCCAAAAATATTCTCTTTGTATCAATTCGTTTCGTTGGTGATGCATAAATTATTAATTCTTCTTGCTCTTACCACATGTCTAAGTACTTCCCTAAAGGGATAGATTTATATCAAGGCTCTGTCTTGAGTCCTTACTTATTTAACCTAGTTTTAGATGTGCTTACATATTACATAAATAAAATTATCCCTAAGTGTATGTTATTTTGTGGTGACATAGTATTAGTTGGAAAATTAAAAAAAAAAGATTAATATTAAACTTGAGTTATGGAAAGATACTTTGGATCTAAGAATGTTTACTTGAATAGAAGTAAGATAAAGTATATGTATTACATTTTTAACAAAAAAACAAGATATCATGCTTTAAAAGTTAAAATTAAAAATCATATTATCCCATAAGTCTTCAAGTTTGGGTACTTGGAATTGATTCTATAGAATGATAGAGAAATTAATAAAAAATTTACTTATAAAATAAGTTGGATGGTTAAAGTAGAGAATCGCATCAGGAGTTATTTGTGACCATAAAGTATTTATCAAGTTAAAAGATAAGTTTAACTGTATTGCAATACGATCAACTATCCTATATGATAGTGAATGTTAGATCTTAAAAGAATAATATAAAAAAAAAGTAAAAGTAACATAAATGAAAATGTTAAAGTGGATGAGTAATCATATGAGAAACAAGATAAAATATAATTGTATATGCGAGAATAGTATAGTAACACCTATAGTTGAAAATATAACTAGAAGTCGTCTACAATGATTTAATCACGTGCAAAGAAAACAACTAGAGGCACCAATAAGAAGAGTAGATAGCATAACTTTTAATTTGGTAAAAAGAGGAAGAAGACCCAAAAGAACTTTAAAAGAAGTTACTAAAACAAATCTATCAATAAATAATATTTTTGAGAATTTCATTTAGAATCGAACTTAATACCATTGTATGACTCAAATGGCTAATTTCATCGAATAGGATAAGGCTTAGTTTTTGTTATTGTTGTTTTGATTCATAAGGGTATAAGTATTCTGCTAAAAATAGAATTATTATAATCTCTAAAGCTGCTCGTATTGTTATAAATGAAAATTAGTCAATGGTCTATGCTTATTCAAAGGTAGCACAATTGTTAGGAATATAGCCTTTCCATGATTTAGATTATAATACTGCTCATTTGTGTCAAGGCTGGAATGTCTACTTTGAGTAGTAAATATGACTTATTAGGTAATAATAAAATTGAGAAGCTTGATTTTCAAGAACATAATGTCTACGGAAAGCAAACCAAACTCAAGTTTAACACCGCCATTCGCAAGACTAAGGGCACAACTGATTACATTCCCACCGATTTGTGGGGCTGTACACCTGTTTCGTCAAAGGGTAGTGTCAAATGCTTGTTAGCTTTTATTCATAATTTTTCAAGAAAAGTTTTCAGTATATTTTCATAAGCATAAGAATGATATTTTTTAACTTTTAAAAAATGAAAAGTGCTTATAGAAAATTAAAACAAGAAAATTAAGCGTTTTTGAACAAACAATAGTTTGGAGTTCTATGAAGGACAATTTAAAGTGTTTTGCAAGAATAAAGACATAATAAAAGTGCAAATGACACCACAACAAAATAGAGTGGCAGAAGATATCAACACAACACTTTTGGAGATGACACGTAGCATGCTCTCTAATGCTCAGTTATCAAAAGAAGTTTGGGTTGAAAGTAAGCTTGAGCAAAGGGTACAAAAATACATATTTCTTGGTTATGCATATGATGTGAAAGGTTACAGATTGTGGTGTACTGAAAAAAAGCCACCAAAAATTCATATTAGCAAAGATATTAGGTTCAATAAATCAATCATGCTTCATCTAACAAATGAACTTGAAAATACAGGAAAAGAATATGATATTAGCAAGCAAGTGAAGGGTTTGAACCACCAGAGGAAATATAGAAAATTACTATAGATCAGCTTATTCATGAAGTAGACACTTCTTATCATCCTATTCAAAAGGAAGAGCAATGAATTGTGGAAGAACATGAAGTTCCATAGCAGTCTCCTCAACAATGGTAGAAAAGGTTTGATAATTTCATGTTAAGTCATAGTTATTTTAGAAGTGACTATGACTGTTGTTTATACCAAAAAAAGCTCTTAAATGGGTCATTTATTTATTTGTTACTCTATTATGATGAAAAGCAAATTAGAAATCAAGAAGTTGAAAACTCAACTCAATGGTATTTTTTAAATGAAAGAATTGGGTGCAGCTAAAAAAAATCTTCTGCATGGAAATTAATAGAGATCGCCATGCTGGCAAGTTACACTCATCTCAAAAGAAGAACATTGAGAAAGAATTGAAATGCTTTACAATGTCGAATGCAAAACCCGTGAGCACTCCATTGGCTATCCATTTCAGATTGTCAACTACAATGTCACGACTCACCACAGTCTGCTAAAAAGGAGAAACAAATATCACATGTTCTTTATGCAAATATAGTTGGAAGCATAATGCATGCTATAGTTTGCACTCATTGAGATATTTCATGTTAATATTGTTAGAAGAAGGATGGGACATCCTGACAAGATACATTGACATCCTCATAGTAGTCAATCCCGGATAGCGGCGTGGAGCGGCCGACCTAAAAAATGCTATAGCGGCATAGCGGATAGCAGGATGGCCAGGATGGCCACTATTTTAGGTATTATGGCCGCTATTTTAGGTATTATAAACAAACAAACACACACACACACACACAATATAAGAAGAATCAAAACAAAGAAGAAAAAAAGAGAAAAATACAGGAAAAAACAATTGTTCAGTCACCGAAAAAGTTTGCCGGAAGTCTGCCGGATTTGGAGAACATGACCGGAAAGTATTTCAGTGATGTTGAAAGTTGTGTTGACCTTGAAGAAGATAACAAGAGATGAAGAAAATGACTCAAAATAATTTGGGTCACCTTAGAGGCTCGCCGGAGACGAAAAAGATGACCGGAAAATCAAAGTAAAAGCATAGCTGAAAAAACAGAGAACAGAGGATGACCGGAAAAACAGAGAACAGAGGAGAGTTGTGGAGAGAACAGAGTAGAGCGAGTTAAGAGCTGACTTGAGGGAGGCTAGAGTTTTGCGTAAGGAAGAAGAGATTCAGAACTAAAAGGGGGGGGGGGTCGAAATTCTAAGATTGCCCCCCCTTAAAAAGCCCCAATGGTAAAAGACAAAGGGCACAAACGGAAATGTGAGAGGATGGAATAGCGACTGCTCCAGCCGTTATTTTTGGAGTTTTCTGCCGCTATTCACGGCGCTACGGCCGCCACTGTGAAACGCGACGCTACAGGGTCGCCGTCGCGGGAAACCGCCGCTCTGCCGTGATTGCAGCCACTATTACTGCTATTGACTACTATGGACATCCTATGAAATAGATACTTCAATATCTTCAAAGAGAATGTTGGGTTGATTTATAACTGGAGTCACACCAATGCTAGTAGTATTATTAGTTATGTTGACTTTGATTATCTTTAGAAGTGTTAATAAGAAAAGATCCATTACAGATTATGCTTTCATGTTTTCAGGTAGTACAATTAGTTAGAAAACATATTTACAATCAATTATGCCATTATCCACTATAAAGCAAAATATATGATTGCAGAAAAAGTAATGAAGGAAGTTATCTGGATTGGAAGTTTAGTTAACAATTTGAATTTAAAACAAAATAGTACAATAGGTTACTATAGTCAAAGTGTCAAACATTTGACTGAAGAAATCAAATGTGAAAGAATTAAACATATAGATGTCAAATATTATTTTATACAGAAAATTGTCTGACAAGGTGCCATTGTTAGTAAAAGGTTAGCATTTCAAACAATCCAACAAATATGAGGATGAATCCAATTACAATTTCTAAGTTCAAGTATTATTTTGACTTAATTAGAGTTTGTTCTGAGTTAGATCCAATGAGCATTTTGGTAAAGGTGGCATGAAAAAAGTTCAAGCCAAGGTGGAGATTTGTTAATAAACGGCATTCCTTTCTTCACATATTTTGGAAAAAATCAAAAGAGCAAATCATTCACTTTTGCATGCAAACAACTTATGGTTGAAAGAAAACTAATATTCTTCGTACACTAATGGATGATAGACACACAGAACAAAAACCTATATATTGGAACTTCTGAACATTGTAGACAACTTCAATTTTTGTTTTATGCCATCACAAGCATCATCTCTCAAGAAATTATGTTTCCTTTTTTCTTCTCTTTACTTTTTGAGAGTTGAGTGTATATACCAATGAGGAAATACTGACAAGTATTGGATATATTTGTGCTTTGGAATTTGAATAAAGTGTGCTTTTCCAATTGTTTTCTCTACCATATTTGCTTAGGGTAGTCAGAGATAGTTGCATGTGGACATAAGCTTTAAGATAAGGCAGTTCATAGAGCAAGGATTACCTTAAATTTTATAAGCTCTACACTGGTCATATTTGTAATCAATGTGAGATCTCAACACACACTACTCATGCCTAAAACTAGACATCTAGAGCATAGAAATTATAGGACTTATATATATCGCACTAAGAAAGCCGTAGGGCCAGGTTATTTTTTATAGTCAAAGATAGCCTAATATTGAATCTATGATAGACTTTGGATACCATCTTGAATTTGGCTTAAACCTAACTCAATCTCAAAAATTAGTTCATAAGGTGAGGATTTTTTTGGCCTTTTGAAGCTCTACTTTGACCATATATCTAGTCAATATGGATCTCAACAATCATTGAACAATCGTTCTCCATAATTGGTAGGACATTCATTTAAGAAATAGGTAGACAGTAGATGATAATTTCTGTTAGAACAAGTATGGACTTTTTAGTATATCACCACATTAGTATGATATTGTCCACTTTGAGTTTAAGTCCTTATGATTTTGTTTTTGAAAATCATCCAAAAGGCCTCATACTAATGGAGATCTACCATACTTATATACCATTCACCCTCTCCAATTCTAGTCAATGTGAGACTTTGTTCGCACATCCCAACAATCTCTCCCTCGAGCCTACCTTGGAGGCACTCTTGCCCGTTCCTGACCCTCGCCGCACCGGGCCCTACTCGGGAGATTCATCACATAGGATTCATCATGCATCATCCATGTGGCACTATCTGGGACCGTGCATACTCACATCCACATCCATGTGGCACCACTTAGGGATCCGAGCTCTGATACCACTTGTTAGAACAAGTATGGACTTTTTAGTTTATCTCCACACTAGTATGATATTGTCCACTTTGGGCTTAAACTCTCATGATTTTGTTTTTGGACATCATCCAAAAGGCATCATACTAATGAAAATCTACCATACTTATATGCTCCTGATCCTCCCCGATTCTAGTCAATATGGGACTTTGTTCGCACATCCCAACAATCTCCCCCTCGAACGAAGTCCTCTAACATTAAAGCCCACTCTGGAGGGACCCTTGCCCTCTCCTAGCTTTCAAGGCATCCTCGCTCTCTCTTAGAGGTCCACCTGCACTGAGCCCTCCCATAGGGATCCGCAGCCATCACTGCACACTTGGGGTTCACTGTGCACATCCACATTCACGTGGCACTACCTAGGAATCTGGGCTCTGATACCACTTGTTAGAACAAGTATGGGCTTTTTAGTATATCTCCACACTAGTATGATATTGTCCACTTTGAGCCTAAGCCCTCATGGTTTTATTTTTGAACATCATCCAAAAGGCCTCATACTAATGGAGATCTACCATACTTATATGTCCTTGATCCTCCCCAATTCTAGTCAATGTGAGACTTTGTTCGCACATTCCAACAATTAGTTCATAAGGTGAGGATTGTTTTGGCCTTTTGAAGCTCTACTTTGACCATATTTCTAGTCAATATGGATCTCAACAATCATTAATCAATCGTTCTCCATAATTGGTAAGACACTCATTTAAGAAATAGGTAGACAGTAGACGATAATTTCATTGCAAAAGATCACCCATTTTGGCTCCTACTGTGATTGTGAAAAAATGATTTTCATTCTCAATAGAAAAGATATAAGATTTTATGCACTATCACACTTACCACCTTAATGCAAAACATCCTCTCATAATTTTAATAGAAAGCAGCAGTTCTTCTACAATTAGTATTCTCCCTTCTTCATAACTACCATTTTCTTTTGCTGTCTCTAGATCATCAGACATGCATATGTGCATGCTCAAAACAGTGCAAGCCTTAAAATACATACTCACAAATCCCTAATCCAGTAATCCAATCCAAGCTTCATACCTACCCCAAGCATCTAGAATCCTACAGAAAACATTTCAGCAAAACTATGCCTATACAAATATCTACAATGGATCTTGCTTATTTCCTTTAAATGAACATGTTCTTCCTCAATGGAACTTGTAGTCATCTACAAGCAGAGTTATTCCATTTAAATGCAACTGTCTACTAGTCAATAATTCAACAAGCTACATACTACCAGCATCAAAAGAGGTACAACAGCATATAAATTCTAGATGATATCCTCAAACATTGCTACTACTCCACAATATTCCATGCAATGTCATAAAAACAGTACTTATGGTTGACCAAAATCAACTAAACCACAATCCTTCTACTTATATGCCAAAGCAACCAAGTCCATAGCATAACCATATCCATACAACACAGCCCCTTCATGTCCATTAAAACCCATTCACTCAAAACCCTCGAAACCCCATCTCAGTACATTCTATACCACACCCCACCCTAACAAATCTTCAGGCAAAAAGCCCTTTAAAGTTTCATTTTTTTTATTTCCCACCTAATTGGAACACTCGTAGCACTTCAAACTTTCATTTTTGATAGAGTCACGCATGTAGCACATCAAAGTTTCTTCTTTTTTTTTTTTCCAACATAATCTTTCTTACTACTGATAAAGTCACACTATCTAACTACACAGCCACAATTAAAAAGAAAAAAGAACGAACTTTATCCAACAGAGACAAGCCCGTTACCTGAGCTGAACAAACAGAACCATGTGTTTTCAACAGCGCCACGGCACCAGATACATCCGGGTCGATACCAAGTACCCATTTGGACCCGTCATCGATGCGGGTCGGGTCATTGAAAAGATGGGTCTTTTCTGGAAAAGGGTATGAGAGTGAGTCCAACCAATTCTCTTTGAGTTGAGCATCAGAAGCCTTGACCCTACGCCTTCTCTCAGGAACTATGATTTGAGGCTGATTCAGATTCTGGGTTTGGGTTGAAGAAGAAGAAGAAGAACAGAAGGGTCTGATGTCAACGGAGGAAGTGAAGGAAAGGGAGGGTATGAGTTTGGAAGAGAATTTGTTCATGAAATGCAATTGGGTTTGGTGGAAGTGTGGTGGTGTGAATTGTAGGGATTCCATGAATAAACATAGTACCAAATGACTCAGCTGATTGAATCGGAAGAATGGAGGGAACAAAAAGGACCAAAACAAAATCAAATTCAATATCCTATCTTCTCTTTTTCACTTCTTATCTGGCTTAATTTAATTTTAGGAAAATATTTTTTGTACCTGTGGAAAATTATGTTTTAGGTTTTTTTTTTTTTTTCAAAACATGTGTATTTTACTGTGGATAATGTATTAAAAAGTAATTAAAAAAACACAGTTGTATATTTTTAATATTACACTTTTAAGAATTTAATTTAAATACATTAACAATATGAAAATTTATTATAAAATTACTTAATCATAAATTTTATATTTGCCATACTCGTTAATTTTTATAATAATTAATTTAAAAATTATATTTAATAAGTAAATAATTTCTATAAATATATTTTCTTTTAAAATTAGTCTTTATAAAAAATTTGTTAGAGTTAATCTTGCAAAACAAATTTAAAAATAAGTATTACCATTTACTGAGAACTTAACAATGATTAGGCAAATACTAGGTCACATTATATCTGTCATGTGAAATACTACTTTAGAAATGGCAAAGTTTAAATAAGTAAGTAATTCCTAAAAAATATATTTATTAATAACTAGTCCTATTAAATTTTTGTTTTGATTTTGATCTTTAAAATTTTAATCTTTTTTTAAATATCATTTTCTAATAGAATTTTTAAGAAGAAAATTAGAAGTTGTAATGTGTATGATAGAAAAACTTGTTTTGATGTGTTACACATATTTCTATTTTAGATAATGCCGAAGTTCTTTATTGTGTGTAAAATAAAAAATAAAAACTTACTTTAATTATATTCAATTTTATTTTAAACAATAAAAATATAGATTTTTTTTTCAACAATAATAGTAGAAGAAGTAAGAAACTTGAAATCTTTGTATATTGAATGTAATAATAGAAAATTATCTTATTTAAAAGTTTGCAAGACTAAAAAAAATTAAAAGGATTATTTCTAAAAAATTATATTTTTACAAGATTAAAATTAAAACAAAAATTTAACAGAGATTAATTTTAAAAAATATATTTGTTAAGAACTAATTACTCATTCAAACTTTGTCATATTTAAAACTAACATTTCATACGATAAGTATGATATGTAAGGCCATTTGCTTATTCATCACTTGACTTGATAACTCTCGTTTAATACAGACTGTTTTGGGAAAAAAAATCATAAGAGCTAATTCCATAAAATAGTATATTTTTAAAGACTATTTATTATTTATTTATTTATTATAATTTTTTTCACAACAAATTCTAATTATACTCATTAATTTTTATAATTAAAAATTATAAAAATATCAAATATAAATAATTAAAATTGTATAAATTAAAATCATGTGAATATTAGAATGTAAAAATGAAAATGTAATTAATATTTTTTAACTAAATGTTGCGCTGATAAAATTGTCAACCATATTAGTTAATTATTGGATTTCTGTGTAAATTATTGGATCTTAAACTTATATGTTAAAATCTAATTCTTAATTTTATTTATAAGAAATGTTTAAATATATTCTTAGTTTTATATTTTTTTTTAAGATTTTGATTTTAATCTTTAAAAAAATATAAATATAGTTCTTACATTTTGTCAAATTATTAAGTTTTGTTCTTCTCAATTACGTGACTTTAAAAAAAGTAATATATGGTAACTTTTAAATTAATCATATTATCATTTAATAATCATTAAAATTGAAGGTATTAAATTTCAAAATTAACGAACTTGAAAAAATTAATAAAAACAAATTAATAATTGACAAAAATAAGAAAAACATACATTTCATTAATTAGAAAAAAAAATATTTATTATATTCGTGTTAAAAGTAATGGATACTAATTAGATCATTTACTATATTTCAATTAAATAAAACTCTTAATATATATTCATTTTTTACAATTTTTTTGACAAAACTCAACAATTTTATTTTTACACTAAAAGTAATTGTGATAAATTAATAAAAAAAACATTAAATGTGTGCCAAAATAAACATTAAAATTTTTACGTTTATGTCAATTCAAAAATTATTTTAAGATCTTTGAAATCTTATTTATAAAAATAACAAATGTGTATATAATGAAACATAATATACAATAAATATGTATATAGTAATGTTACACATGTGAGTGTAAGTGTCAAAAGGAATCATGTTGTAAATTCTTATATATAGACTCAAACACATTCTCACAATTTTTATGTAAATAAGTATCCTAATCTAGATTCATATGCATGTGATGAGTAGAACTTTGTGTAATTTTTATGAATATACATTGAACTTATATTTAATTAATATCCCTTAGTCGACATATGTTAAAGTCTTCTTTTGGTGGTGTATATAGATATATCTTTGAATCAATTAAAAGGGATGAAATGAAGGTAGTAAAATTGAATGATATCAATTACATTATTTTTAATCTTCACTTTATTTTGGCAGTGTAGGGTTTTAATATTTTAATAGTTTTGAAGTAAATATATAAATTACTTTTTGTTCCCAGAAAATATCATTTTGTACAATTTAAATTTTAAAAATGTTAACTTAGCCATATTTTAATCCTTTGTTCACAAAAATATAAGTGAAATGTAAGAAAAATTAACATCAAACCATACATCTTGACCGTTTCAAGGACCAATTAATTCTGAGTAAGTTAATACATTCAAGGATCAAATTTTATAAAGCAAACTTAAGAGAACAAAAGCAAACAAAGTATCACTTTCTCGGACCAATTTACATATTAACTCTAATTTTATTATTTAAATTTAATTTTATTAATTTTTTTAATCATTTTAATTTTTTACATGAAATTGCTCAGTCTGAAACTCTCAAAATCATCTCAACAAACTATATAACATGATGTTGAGTCTTAAAAAGCATCTCAATGTTGAATGATCTACACTCTTAATGTAATTTTCCTAATTTTACATGTTTAAAAATAAATAAATTTTTTTATTTAATACACGAGAAATTGATATATTAAAATTATAACTTAGTAGACAACTTTTTGCCACTAATAATGATCTAACATAATTGAAACCATATTAGATAATTTCTAATATAATAATATATATAATAGTAGATAAAGAAATAAAGTATAAACACAAAAAAAAGTAACTTTTCAACCATTAGATTATTTGATTTGTACAATTGAAATTTAATGTAAGTTTTTTAGACTTACACCTAGTGTCAATGGATCCTATCCCTATATTATATATATAATAGCAGATAAAGAAAGCAAGTTTAGATTTGTGCACCTGTGAACTCGTGTTAGCTTGTTAAAGGATAAATATTTTAAATTATTAGACTATTAACAACTTTTACTAGAAATTTTGTATTCCAATACTAATTTCAATATTATGCTATGTTACAACTTTGAATAGATTTTCCATTTTAGCCAAAGCATTTAATAAAAAAAAAACTTATTTGTTACACTATTTATATTTGAGTAACTTCAATTGACTAAAAACGTAACAACATTTTCAATAGGGCATGATCTTTTCTTACATAAGTATAAGTCTAAAAATTTGTCCTGTCTTTTATTTAACTTACATCTTATAATTTACTATTTTATTGACCATTAAATGTAAGTTAAATGAAAAGTTTAGATTCGAGTGTAAGAGTTTTTAAACTTACATTGATGTGAGAAGATTCTTCTCCTTTTCAATATTTTTAATCTAATAATAAATTTTCTTTTTATGTTGTAAACGAGAGTAATTCTTTATGAGTTGCGGTAATAGCTATTTACACCATTTAGTTTAATAGCAAATTAGTAATTTAAATAATAATTATAATTAAAACAACATATCATTTGATAAACATACTTGAATTTTATATATATATATATTATTTAATTTATATCTTGATATTTTCTTTCTTTCAACTACACAAAGGGTAAGTATTACTTCACTCTTTACCCAAGACAATGCCCATAACTCACTCATATCACTCAATAGTTGTTCTTAATTTTGTTGGGATGCTTCGTTCTTTATTACTAATAATAATAATACTCAACTAACGTAAATAATTTTTTATTAAATTTTACAGCATAATTTGAGAAATTACTATAATCTTGAAAATAAAATATTCATTCAAAGAATAGACTTGTTAAAATGCAAATATTTTTTTTATTCTATTTCAAAAAATACAGCACAATTTTTCATTCTAATATATTTGAGAAATTAATGTTGAATGTCAATATTTTTATCATTTTTTGGTAATTTCAAAATAAATTACCTTATATCAATTTAAACTTTTCTTTCTAGCAACCAACAAAGGTTGGTTCAAGTAATACAAGTTTTATTCCCCTTAAGCAAGATCTCATATTTGAACCTTGTGTATGAAAAATATTCCCACTAAGACAGCAGCTCCACCACCTATGGATGTTTTCTGATCGATAAGATTACCAAAGAATATTTATAGTCAAGACCAAGAAAAAACCTTTTTTCTAGCTCATAGGACAAAAATATTGGTTGCACTAAGACAAATTAATTGTTTCGTTGAAAAAATAAGGCTGAAAATGTGTGATAACATTTTGTTAAAACAACATGAATTCCTCATTCCTCCTCCTAAACTCTCAAAGTTCTCAAGCAGATTGTCTTGAAAATCTTCGTGATTGGTTATGTATCCCTTCAAATAGAGAATTATGTTTTGGAAGATACAGTCTACAAGATAGGCTTTCTTTCTTGCATGTTCTTTTCTTTATCTTCACCATATCAAGTCCATGGGATTTCTGATAAAGACCATGCTGGCTGCAGAGGAAAGTAGCTTTGAGTTGGAATAGAAATACCATGCATTGCTAAATCTTCAACATATCAGAGTCACCTGCGATGTTTGTTTCTGAGAAGTCAAACTATGTTAGTGCTGCTACTCAAGACTAACTTCAAAGATGACTCCTTCAAGGTTCTGAATAATTCTCCGAGTTCCACGCACTTCTTTCATCTGCAACTGAAGCTTAGAAGCTTCGGTAATAATCATTGAATCCATGCTGCAGGGAGAGAAAAATTAATTGAGAACAATGCTTATACTTTTAACCAAATCAAATCAAAAGCTACACAGACTGAATAAGCTCTCTCTAACAATCAGATTATGGAACACTTATAGTGAATAAAATAATTAATTGGATTTGAGATATAAGGAAAAGAAGGAGAAAGCAAAGGAAGCTGCAATTCACAATTGAGATCATAAAGGAGACAAGAGAACAACTAAAACCCAAACATTATAAAAGAAATGCCATATTCAGAAAAAGTTCGTTAAACTTGTTTACACAAGGGTATTCTGAAGTCGGGAAAGAAACCTAACCTAATAATAGCAAAAAATCACATGATAGTTTTTACTTTTTAAGAGAAAGGCAGACCAAATCCCATCCTAAGACTGAGTTGGACATGAAGACAAGTTTTAAAGCTCACAAATGCAGCAAAACTGTTTTCAAAATCTGATATGCTTCTTTACATATCAGGTTCTATAAAATTGTAGCACCAAGGCTAATGCTAACCAGTCAAATTTTGAAAAGAACAAATTTTTATTTAACTAGTATCACTACCAAGTCACCAAACGTTACTAATAGTACACATTTTAGACATGTAAAATGTAAAAGGCAAAATTGAATGAAGTCAATCTTAGATTAGCATGTTGCAATCAAACTAAAGAGGCAAAGAATATTCAGTAAAAAAATAATTCACTGAACAACAATTACTCAGCCTTATCCTACTAGTTGAGGTCAACTACATGGATTATACAATGCCATTGAGTTCGGTAAAAAACTAAATTTTCAAAAATATTATTAATCAAAAGGTTTTTTTAATAACTTTCTATAAAGTTCTTTCAAGTCTCCCTCTATCCCCTTTTACCGGACTAAAAGTCATATCAATTCACTCTCCTCGCTAGTGCATTAAAAAGTTTTCTTTAGATGTAACCAAATCATCTTAGACGATTTTCAATCATTTTTTTCATATAAGTGCTACTCTAATATTCTCACATGTAAGTATAACAATCATTTCTTATCATATCCTTTTTCATGTGACCACTTATCTACCTTTACATTTACATTTTTGTTACTCTCACTTTTTCTTGTATTGTTTTTTAAAGCTTAACATTCATTATAATATAGGATGTAGAATTGATTTCCAAGTATCTGAACTTAAAAATTTATGGTATACTATCAACTCAAATTTTAACTACCAAGGCATGACCACGTTCTTATTTTTCGCTAAAATTGCAATGTATGTATTTTGTCTTACTTATATAACAACAACAATCAAGCCTTATCTCGCTAAATGAGATCGGCTACATAGATCACACAATGCCATTGAATTTGGACAAAAATCAATTTTTCATAAATCTGGTTAATTAAAAGGTATCTTAATAACTTCATCTAAGATTTTTTTGGTCCTCCTCGACTCCTTTTTACCAGACTAAAAGTCATGTAATCCACTCTCCTTATTTCTATTCAAGTAAACTAAAAACCCTTAGAATATCACAAATTTTAGACACATCCTTAATTTGCTAAACACACCCTATCATCTATTCCCAAGGCTATCTGATACTAAACATTTTAGACACAATAAATGTAAAAGGAAAAACTGAATCCAATCAATCTCTTAAATGAGCATGTTGTCAATCAAACAATAAAGTAGCAAAGAATATTCACTAAACTAATAAAATAAAGATAAAATAGGATAATAACAAGCTTGGTTACATACGTCTTCGCTCGGGATACATAGGCTAGAATGAATTTGCATTTTCTGCCCTCTCTAACCTGCAGGAGCTGTTTAACAGTATCAAAAAGCATAGGTATGCTTGACTGCTGAAAACTTATGAATTGTCAAGGTTTCTGAAATAAATTTTTCAGTGAAAGTGAAATATTTTTTACATAAAATCTAAATGAAATGCAGGGATTTTAACTTCAAGCATCACAGAAATTCTACGAAGTCTGTCATTTGATTCGCTTATTCATTTCAGTAAATACCTGGAATCAGTCTTCATAAGAGAATATAGTTGTGTCTTTTGACATTTGATACAAGTAAACCATGGAGATTTGAGAAAGAAATCACAATAGTAAAAGATTATTATTATGATGAAGGTGAAGAAGAATGTAAAGAGGTCAAAATAATGCCTTCAAAGGCTTTGAAAGTGATAGTCAAAGTGTGAACAGCTTGAAACAGATGCATGTTCAGTAATGAATATAACATTATGGCCCTTGTATTGTTATAATTATGAAGAAAAAATTCCATAGGTAGCCCTTCCCAATGCCCAAGGCCTCAACTTCTGTCCTTATTTATAGGCAACATCCCATATTTCTCTAATGATCCCATACCCCAACTAACTATTTATTCTAACCAACTTAGGGCTACCTATAACTGGAACACCTATTAATGTAAGTCCTCACAAGATGACAGATTTTGAAGATAACCTTCTAATCTAATCTCATAGTCATAATGACCATAAGAAACTACACAGATGGTTCAGTCGTTGTCTTGGGTAAGAAATATGAATATTATCTCAGTAGATATCTGTGTTTATCTTTATCTTGTGCCTCCAGTTCTTCTGGCATTTATGCATGACTAAAGTACGATAACAGTGGGAAAAAATACATAAGGATATAAATATCAGCTCCAAGTATGAAGTCAAAACCTCCAGGATGTTTTTGTAATATTTCATTTATCTGATCAATGTTCCCCCATTCGAGTTTCTCTGCAACTAATCCTGCAGGTATATTAATGTAAAATTCAGTGGATCAGACAAGTGTCTTCCATTCTTCTTTAAGAAGGTTTTTTACTCACCATGAGAAGTAGAACTAATATTTTCAGGACGTGAATGTAGCTCTATATTTTTCTTTAAGATCTGAGAGGACATAGTATAATTAGCCTATATAGCAGATAACCAGGGATATGTTACAACCATGTGTCATAGGAACACATTTTCACAATCCTACCTTGAGAACTTCTTCATTATGGTCTGTCATCACAACTTTATTGCAGAATCTGCTGCAAAGTATTCCTGTAACACCTGTGATTCAAAGTAAGAACCATTCATAGCATCAAGGTCTAACCTTGTACAAAATAAGGATAGGGTATAAATGTAATCAGGATCTGTATCCTATCGAGGATCTGGAGGGGGTATAAACAAATAAAACATGAGATTGCACATAAATTGCAAGATGCTAATTCTTAACTATCTACATGTATGTATGTCTATACCAAAACAACCTTAAAATCTCAACTAAAATTTAATCAAAACAACAATAGAAAATCATGTCAGAATTCAAGTTGCAACTTGTTAAATTAAATTAAATAAAAGACAAATTTTTCTATTTTTGACCACATTAAACTATAAGATGACATTTTCACATAATCACAGTGCGATCACAGAACAAGTCCATAGCAGATGACCAGAGCACCCAAACTGGATGAAGCTGCAAATTATAAGCCAGCAAGACTCTCAACCATAGTCCATAAGCAGAAGCAGATTGGAGGAGAGAGTTGAAGACTCAAAGCACCACAAAAATTCTAGCAATCACCCATAACTGGAACCTCTGACAGATAGGAGATCAAGCAACCCTGGACAGGATGCAAAGGTCATAGGATTGTCATAGGGCATTGGTATCTACAGAATTCAGATTTGCTTGGGTTCTATTTTCAAAAATGGCCAACTTGGCCAGTATAGTGATATTTTCCAATCCAATCCCACCAGTTTCGATCCCATCAAAACCAGTTGGCTATGATGGGGATCAAATATTCAAATTAGGATGCAAAGTGGTATCAAGTGATCCTACAACTCATCACATGATTTGGTTTGGATTACTTTTTATCCTAGGTACCCAGTAATACTTTGGATTTTAGAAAATAATAAACTAACTACAACGATAAGTAGTTTGTTTCCTAAAACAAGGATGAGCAACGACTAAATAAGCGATTGCTCAAGAAAATCCTCCTTCAGTATTGTAAAACTAAGAACAATTTAAGGATGCATTGTTTCTCCAACAAACATCAGAGAATCTAAATATAAGAAATGATATTTTCTTCTAAAGGTGAACACATACCAACACCAGAACCTAATTCAATGACAGTGCAACCCTGAAGCATCTCAATATTTTTTGAAAGATAATCATTCATCAACATGGCTCCAGGCCACACCAGCTGTCCTGTCAAATCAAAATCAGCTGATTCCAAAAATAGTTAGTATTGTGAGTTATGACCAAACTAATATAAGATACAGAAAGCATAAAAAGGGTGCCAATTAAAAAGGACACAGAAAAGTGTGTGTACTCTAGTTCATACAAAGGCTTTTAGGTTTCCAATTAAGTATTGTTACATCATGCTCAACTCCGATTCCTATGTAAACTGTGTTTTAATCTAAATTTTCTAGTTGAAATTGTCTTTGAAGATTTAATCACAAATAAATAATCCATTTACGACACAAAATTTTCCTCCTTTCTAAAATAAGAATGGGAATGGCAATGTGAAGTATCACTTGGCTAGATGGATTTTCAAAATGAAATGTAATCCAATGAGGTAAAATTTCAGAACCATAAAGCAGTCAGATTTGGGCTCTTCCAAGCCCTTTCTAGTATGATTTAAGATTAACAGAACTTTTCTAGAAGATGAAAAGCATGCCCCAGTTTATTGTCTTCCATTGAAAGACTACGTAGAGAATCAGTTTTTGTTCACAACCTAGGCCTGTCAAGTGAACAACAGCTTTAAATAAAAACTAGGTGGAAAACTATTGAATTGAGTCTACCACATTCAAACTTAGCAACACGTCATATAGTCATATCAAATTTAAAGCACAATAAAGTTCCTATTTGAGGGATTAATATGGCAAATGGATAGCATTGCCAATTTACCAATTAGAAAGTCCAAGTTCAGTATACCACCCAAACAAAGTAAATGCCCATAATGTGAATACTGAATATTAGCATAGTTGACCAACATGTGTATCTGTGTGTGTGATAAGAAAAGAAATTCTAGTAACACACACTAACATACTCTTTCCAAAACCTCTTTTGTTGTTGAATGAAATTCATGTGGGACTTACTAAACGATGTGGGTCTCACACTGCCTCCCCCCCCCCCCCTCCAATAGTCCTATACAATGCATTCCATTTCCTATTTATGAGATTCATATGAATTTTATTTTACTTAATAGAGAAGTGTATATTTGAAAGAGTGTGTTTGTGATTACGGATGACACCAATGCAAAACTGAGTAGGATACTATAGTACCCATCTCCACACCTGTGCTTTAAAGGATACAGCGATACCACATGGATAGCAACTTTAGTGGCAATCCTCATATTCTATGGGTACACCTAAATACCCATACCTGGAATCATTAACCCACAATTTTGTTAAACTAAGGTGTTATTTAGCATCCTAATTATAAAACACGAATGGCCAACCAGTGATGTTCCTTTGCTGGTGATCGATTATGATGACAATCCATAACAGATACACACAATTCCTCTCAAACACACCATATCTCAACACTTAGTATGTGAAACAAACAGTAGCACCCGAATTAGGAGCCCAGAAAGAATGAAAACATTGAAATGCAGTCCCTATAACATGATTCCACTCATAATCAAATTTAAAAAATACAACCTTTTAATCAAACTATATCTTTCTCCAAAAAAATAAGCACAACCCATAATCAAGCACGTGTCGTTTTTTAAAACCTTAAAAAAATAATAAATATTAAAAATATAAAAAACACTTACTGGAAGCAGAATGCAGACAAAAGAGTTGAATATCTAGAGAACCAAACGTGAATTTCGTTAGTTGGTAACTGCAAATTCCCAACAGGAAAAAAACTTCATCTTCTTCACAACCGTGAGACTAAGAACGAGGAAGAGAGAGAGAGAGAAGGTGGAAATACTTGTCATTAATGAAGAACGATTCGTCCAAGCAAACAATTTCCTCTTCTTGCTCGTGTTGGTGTTGTTCTTGGTTTCCTCTTTCTTCCATATTCAGGGTTAAGGGAACAATGCGACGGCGTTTTGGTTTCTTCTACTAGTCTTTAGTTTCTGTTCCAAGTTCAATTTTATGCAAGGAGAACAAGTAACAGGCAGAGGCCGAAAATGTTTTAGAGAAGTTTTTTTTACGATAAAATAATAGTATAAAAATATTTTTTTTTGTAAATTAAAAATAATTTACAATTATCTATTTTTAAGATATAATTATTAAAATTTAAAGAAATAAAGTATGTTTAATTAATAAAAAAAAACTTATTTTTATACTCATTTTTTCTTTTGTAATTTTTTTAAAAAAGTTTGTGAACTCACTAATGACTTAAAAAAAAGATAATTGATATGATTAAATTAAAATTAGTTATAAAATTAATAAATCTATAGGTTAAAATAAGTATTATTATAGTAATAATAAGCGGTACACTGGCGACTTTCTTTCATTTTTACTTTTATTTTCATGAAACAATCCCACTTCACAATTTGTTTTAATATGCTATATTCATATTACTTATATTAAAATGACATTATAAGTCAATTTGGATAAATATATAGATAGGTATGAATAAAAATTAATATAAAAAATTAATATTTTTAAAATTAAAAGATTATACTTATTAAATTTTAAATAAATTTAAAAATATAAATAAATATAAATGAATTTCAATTTCTAAAAATTATATTCATTTTATTGATTAATTATTTATTTTTATGAATACTTATTAAAAAATTAAAAAAAATAAAGATTTAGAGTTAAGGTGTTTTGTTTTATTTTTCTCTTTTTATAACTAAAAAAAGTTTAACTAAAAATAATTTTAACAACTAAATTATCAAACAATTTTTATTTTTTCTAAAAATTATTTTATAAAATTATTTTAAAATGTAAATTTTAAAATTAAAAATCAAAATTAAATCAAACAAACCCTTAATAACTACTTTTCCTCATTCCCTAATTATTTTACCAAATATGAAACATAATACATCTTAAATATTTTCAGCATCACGAGAATTCTCTATTTTAATTCTCTCCACCTTCATTTCACATACTTCATAAGCTTATATATTAATTAATTTATTTATTTCTTTGTTATCTATAATTTTTCAATTTTCAAAATCCATCCAAAATTAAATACAAATTCCAATTATAAAATACATTATATTTATCCAACAACACCTTGGCTTGCACGCAAGAAATGCAAAGAAAGATATTGCAATGAGAGAAAGCATATGCTTTTAAAACTTTTTTTTTTCATATCTGAAACAGTACAATAATTAGAAGTGACACTTATAATAAAACAAAATTCGTCTCTTAAAATTTAATAATGAAATAAAGAGGAAAATTAGTAACACTATTAAACATATTCTTTTTAATATTTTTAATTATTAGTTAACATTTATTAAAAAACAGAAATATATATAAAAACAATATTAACTCAAGAATAAAAAAAGGGAGTCAGTTTTGATAGTTAGCTAATTTATGAGTACTAATTATTAAATGAAAGTATTTTTAAGAATATTCTTAATTGGGGGTGTTGTCAGAGATTAATTCTTTATACATTTTGTAATCTGACTTTTTTATATTATTTTTTATTTATTTTAATTAATATTAATTAAAATTTATTTTTTTCATAATTTATTTTCAACTTTAATTAATATAATAAAATACTTAATATTAATAATAATATTTACTAATTTTACATGTGTTAAATTTAAAAATAGTCAAATAATATTTTTAATTATTTATTTTAAATAATTCAATTTAATAATACCTATACAATGTATGAGAAAATTATAACAATAGTTTAAATGATTTCAATTTACAAAATACGAGGCCAGGATAAGTTGCTTACTTGATTAAAAAAAATTGCTTTTACACTGTTTTTTTTTTTTTGGTTTATTGCAATATTTCCTTTTTAGAATATATTACATATACTTTTAAAAATTAAATTTTGAAAAGAAATATTTGAAATTTTATTTTTAAAAGGTAGAAATTGCTTTTAAAAATTAAATTAAAAAATGATTTATAAATAATCTCTCCAATTTGATCTTCAGAATATATTAAATATTTTTTTTAAAATTAAATTTTAGAAGTGAGAAAAAATGTAACTAATAAAAAATAGTGATTTAACAAGTAATAACATTTAATTAATCTAAATCTTGTTGTAAAATCTTGTTAAAATAACCTTTAATTAAACTCACCAAAAAGAATCTCCTTGTAAATAAAAGGATTAATCTAGCTAAAGAAAGAATGAAAGATTATTTAGCCGGTGAAACATTGAAGCAAGTGAAAAAGCTTAACATCTTTGTTAGCCTTTAACAACTTCAAGCAATTTTATATGAAATTGAAAGGGGTGTACAAAAGGGAAGAGAAGAAGATAGTAAGAGAGAATATTCTTAATTCATTTTTGCATACCTTAATATATACTATAAGAGTGTCTTATATGCACTATAATAAAAAAACAATAACGTAAAAGAAGATTCTGGATCATTAAACTTCATACAAAATAACAGAATTGGTCCTATTGTCAGAGGTGGCCCTACATGTGGTTAATAGCGAATGTAATCCTTCAAATGGATAGGAGCTTAAATATTTCTTCTAGATTTCTCTTCACTGATGTCAGCTATTGTGCTTGGGTCAGGACTAATGGGCCTTTGAGTACGTTCTTCTGAGGTAGTGGGTGTGGTACTAAGGGTAGTTATACTATTATCTCTCGCTTATTCAAGAAACACCTTGTCCTCAAGGTGAAATTAGGACTGTAATTGAGGCCATGGTTCCCAACTTGCTTCTTTGAGGGGTAACCCCTTCCATTGGACAAGAGTCCAAGTGCCTGAGTCATTTGTTTTCCAGTCAACTATGGCGATTGGCTCAAGGATTGGTTCGTTGTCCACAATCTCAAGAGGTAGGGGAAAAGGTTAAGGTGGGGACGGTCCGAGATGAGGTTTTAAGAGGCACACATGGAATACGTTGTGTATTTTTGCAGCAAGAGGCAAGTCCAGTTTATAAACAACTTCCCTGATCTTTTGTGTGATTTTGAATGGACCGAAGTAACACTTGTGGAGCTTGCTAAAGTGTCCCCCGGTAGTTGGTATTTGCATTCTAGGACGAAGTCAAACATAGACCCAATCGTCCACTGCGAATTGTAGGTCACAACGGTTAGAATCAGCCCAGTGTTTCATTGCCAATTGAGCTTTATGCAGGTTTGTGTGAAGTTTGCGTAGAATTTCCTCCCTGTTGGATAGCTCGAATTGAACAGCAACATTAGATGTGTTATTGAGCAACAACTGAGGGATGGAGGGTGGTGGACGTTCAAACATTACTTCAAAAGGTGTGAGACTTGTAGAAGTATTTGGTATTGTATTAAAGCACTATTCAGCCCATGCTAGATACTTGCCCCATAACAAAGGACGGTGATGGACAAAGAACCGTAGGTACTGCTATAGTATTTTGTTTGTAACCTTAGTTTGCCCGTCAGTTTGAGGGTGATAGTCAGTAGACATACGTAATTTTGTGTCACTCAATCGAAATAGGTCCTGCCAAAAATGACTGATGAAAATTGGGTCTCTATCAGAAATGAGACTGGATGGTAGGTCATGTAGTTTGCAAACCATGTTGACAAAAAGTTCAACTACCTTAGTGGCATTGAAAGAAGTTGGTAGTGTACCAAAGTGTGCTGCCTTTGAGAAACGATCAACAACCACAAGGATGACGGTTTGCCCTTGATAGGGCGGTAGACCCACTATAAAATCCAAGGACAAATCTTCCCAGCATCTAATATGTAACACCTTAAATTTGATTTCAATAAATAACGAATTTCACAAATTTTTGAAATAATAAAACTTTTATTTGTAATCCAAGTTTCATCAAACATTTCAAATAAAGAAAAGGGGTTACAAATTACGTCAAACAATTGTTACAGGACTTATTAAAATACAAGAGTTTTCCAAAATAATATCCTAAGTCCTATAGCAGTTTCATCCACTCCTTCACTGAGTCTGGTGCTGATTGTCTTGATTACTTGAAAAATGAACGTAATGGTAAGTACTCTACACTACCAAACCACAATCAAGCATAGAGTCTCGCCTCTAACTCATTTTCAATACATTAAACAAACACAGTCACCGGCAGCATTATCACACACAGCTCATGTCAATTTAACACCGATGCACTCACGACATTGGTAGCATTTCACATCCATAAGTACAATACACAAACTCATGCATATGCACGCTAGCCACACTCACTGTGACACTGTGATCACAGATTTACACCATGAATAGTCGCTGGTTACTCCAGCCTCACGGATACCACGTGAGCAGTCACGGGTCGCTCAATAAAGATATTGGGCAAAGGTCTAGTCAAGAAGAGAGTGTGTGACCCGTGGTGCACCTGTTCCGTAGTCGGTATCACCACCACTCTCTCTTCCCCAAGGTATTTCTACCGTCCTCATCTTTCACATCCCTAGTGTATCGATGAACCATTCGCAGCACATTACAACAGCACTACACGCCTTATTCACATACATTTCATTCACACACGCAATATTCATGCTTGCACACGGCACATAGCCTATATTCAATTCACAGTACTCGGCACATAACCCACATTTTATCCACAATATACGGTACATAGCCTTCATTCATTCACAATATCATTAATTCACCAATTTCTATTCAACACACAATTTCTACTCCCTATCTCAGCCACATTGCATTAATCAACAAAATACATAAGAATTATAACACATTGAGATAGGGTAGAGTCTCCCCTTACATGGATTGAAGACCCACACTTGGATTCAACCACGGACATGCTCCCTACACAGATTTCGGCCTCCAAGCGTTCTCCACGCAGATTCAACCATCAATTAAGCTCTCAAACGGCTTTTGAGGCAATTAATCGGTGGAATACAACTTTAGGTATGAGAGGATCAAAGGGAATTCGAAGGGAGAGGGAGAAATAACCCTCCCCGAACCCTAACCCCCTTTAAATCATTTTCTGGTTGCGACACTCTCCCCTCGCTGCAGCGACACGCCCTCTCGCTACAACGAAAATATCAGACGAAACTGCACCCTGATTTTTGCATAATCTCGCTACAGCGAGACCCTCTCGCTACAACGAGACTGCACTCAGAAATGCACTCCAAATTGTCGCTTTCTCGTTATAGCGAGAAGGTGACAGTTCCAATCCTTCCTCCCAGGGCCTTCTTGCTGCAGCGAGAATTCTCTCATTGCAGCGAGAACAACCTAGAATTACACCCTGCACTTAGGCACTTTTTAGATCGCGACACTCTACAGCGACACGCCCTCTCGCTACAGCGAAAAAATAAGAGAAATCTGCACTCTGATTTCTGCAGAATCTCACTACAACGAGACTGCATCCAGAAATGCACCCCAAACTGTCGTTCTCTCGCTACAGCAAGAATGTGACAGTTTCAGTCCTTCCTCCCAGGGCCCTCTCGCTACAGTGAGAATCCTCTCACTGCAGCGAGAACAACCCAGTATCACGCCCTGCACTTAGGCACTTAACCTATTTTAGCCCTATCCAGTAATGCATATACACAATACATGCATCCATATACTTAATACACATAAACATCATTGTCAAGTAAATCAACACATGCACATATATGCATTTAGATTTATATAAATAACAATAATTAATATTACCAAAATTTGAGGCATTACATAATAGGAGGAGGAATCAGTTGTAGAAGTCCCAGTGTTTTCTGGGTAGGTATTTTTGTCTATTAACATGTGGGGCATTGTGACACAAAAGTGTGAACATCTTTCCTCATAGTATCCCAATAAAAATTAGCCTGGAATGAAATTCATTTAGTAATAAAGGAATGTAAGTACAAGATGAGGGAAGCCATAACCTTCCTTTATACAAGATGAACTCCTTGTGGACTGAGAAGTTGGGAAACTTTGTTGGAAAGGTGGAGAGTTTGTATTTGAGGTCAAGAAATTCTTGATTTGAATTGAGGGCAACTCTAAGGTCATCGAGGAAAGCCAATTGAGTTACTGTGAGGACTAGAAAAGTGTCCTCTGATGGTAAGCGAGAGAGGGCATCTGCTGCATTATTGGATTTTTTGGGCCTATATTGTATTTCAAAATTAAAACCCAAGAGCTTGGATAAATGAGTTTGTTGATCCAGTGTCAAAACTATTTGAGTCATAAGCTCTCAGATTGATTGCTAATCTGTTTGTATGATGAAATGACGGCCCAATAAGTATTGTCTTCATTTATGGACAATAAAGGTGATGACACATAATTCTCGTATTTATGTAGAGGAATTTTTTAGTTTAGGACAAAATTGTTTGCTGAAGTAAGCTATTGGGTGACCTTGCTGTGAAAGTACTGCTCCTATGCCGGAACCTGATGCATCAGTTTGGACTGTGAAAACATGGTTAAATTGAGGAATTGCCAAGACTGGTACATTTGTGAGAGCATTTTGTAGTGCACAAAAGGACATGGATGCTTCTTCTGACCACAAGAAATTGTCATTTTTTAGGAGGTTTGTAAGAGGGGATGTAATAGATGCATATCCTTTCACAAAGCGATGGTTCCAGTTAATCTAAGGAATCCGCGGAGGGATTTGATTGAAGCGGCAAAGGCCAATCCAATATAGCTTGTATTTTTGAAGGGTCGAGTTGTACGCCCGAACTCGAGACAATGTGCTCGATATAATGAATGGATTGTTGCCCTATTGAACACTTTGAACCTTTCAGCCGGAAACAGTTATCCATCAGCAATTGAAATGTTGTTTCTAAATGGATATGTGAGCATCAAGGGTGGGGCTATAGACGAGTATATCGTTGAAGAAGACGGTGATAAATCGTTGTAAGTGAGGGCAAAAGAGGTCGTTCATCATGGCTTGAAAGGTTGAGGGAGCATTGCAAAGCCCAAAGGGCATAACCTTGAATTCAAAATGCCCGTTATGTGTTCTGAATGCTGTTTTCATAGAATTTGATGGACGCATGAGTATTTGATGAAACCCAGAAAAGAGATCCAGCTTTGAAAACCAGGCTGCTTGACCCAACTTGTCTAGTAATTCATCTATAGTGGGTATTGAAAATTTATCCTTAACAGTGACAGTGTTTAGTGCATGATAATCTACGCAAAAATGTCATGTGTCGTCCTTTTTCTTCACAAGGAGCACCGTGGATGAGAATGGACTAGTGCTGGGTTTTATGAAATCAGAATCAAGCATTTTTTGGAGCTGTTGTTCAATTTCTTGTTTTTGGAAGTGGGGGTATCTATATGTGCGAACGGATATTGAAGGTGTGTTGGGTAATAGGGTGATTGGGTGGTCTGTTGGTCGAGAAGGTGGAAGTGAAGTTGGTGGTTCAAAAATGGAGGAGTATTTGGTAAGAAGATCTTGTAACTCAAGAATGGAGGAAGAGGGTATGTCTGAATGTGTGGTGTGCTTTTGTAAGGTTAATGTGTTTAGAGTAGTGGGGCTATCAAGGTGTACTGGGTTTGGCGCTAGGGTCAGTTGGAATAAGGCCTTAACTCGGTGAGTGTTATGTAGTCTCTTTAGTTGTTTGACTGAAATGGGTGTGGGATTTGGGCTTGTTTCTCCTTTTAGTTCCACCAAATGGCCGTCCCACATAAATTTCATAAATGGGCCTGTCTAGTCCATTACAAACGGGCTGATTTGGGTTAACCATTGCACTCCCAAAACAATATCATTACCCGAGAGTTCCAAAGGATAGAGATTCACCAAAAAATTTAGAGAAGATAATATTATGGTGGTATTTGAGCAAATGGTAGAGCATGGAAGAAAATCTTCGTTGCCAACCGTAACACAAAGAGGTGAGTGAGTGGGCTATTGAGCCAACTGAAGGAACTGAGCAACTCTTTGCTAGATGAAATTATGAGTTGCCCCGCTGTCCACGAAGATCTGGACCGCATAGCCTTTAATAGATCCTGTGAGACAGAATATACGTGGGGTCCATTGGCCTGATAATACGTGTAGGCTTATGAGCCCAGCCTCTAGGTTTGAGTCATCTGGTGGATCTGAATCTGTGTCATCACTTGGGTCAGGTGTATCGGCGGGTTCTTGTGAGACGAGCAAGAGAAATTGGGTCTTACACCGGTGGCTGTGGTGGTAACGTTCATCACAGTTATAACAAAGGTTTTTTTTTTTTTTCTCTACGAGGTTGCATTTCTGCTTCTGTGAGCTTCTTTATGGGTATTTTGGATGTCGGGGTGGGCAAGAAAGGGAGAATTGGTTTTAATGGTTGCGTAGGGGTTGGTGGTGGTGGGGTTGACGGCCTTGGAAAGCAGGTGAAGGGAGAGGGAATGTGTTTGTGTTTATTTGTCTAAACTTTGCCAAGAAATGAAGAGAAGAAAAATCATCAATGAGGCAAACAGGGAGACCATAAATTGTAGCTAGAGCAGCAACTACATCTACAGCTACACCACATACTGCATCATAAGCATAAAATATAAATTGTTGTACAAATCTCTTTAAGTTGTTTAAATAATTTTACAATGTAATTATTAATTATTGATAATGAAATGAATTATTTTTCTTTCTATTTTGCAGTTTATATATTTTTTGAGGATCATTGACAACAAATGACCATTTTGTATATGTGAGTGTATTTTGGGGGGTCATTGACACGCAAAGACCTTTTTTTGGATTCTGTTGAGCACTTAGCTCACATTTTTTTGAGTTAGGTTTCTACTATCCTACCTACTTTATTATATTTTAATTGTTTTTTAGTTTGTAATTTAAATGCCTTATGTTTTCTTGTAGCAATTGTGTTATTACTCATTTGTGCTTTATGATAGATTGATAGAAATCTAACATCCAACTCATGTAATTGTTAATTTCAACTAACTACTATCTTTTGTGGGTGGTCTATTTTCTTTTCCTTTTTATTTATTTTCATTAAAAGTTAATTCATGCTAATGTGTATTAATTTTCTCTACTTGCAAGGCTGAAAATTGTAGAGTTTGACATTGATCATACTCCAATGTATTAATGAGAACATAATCATTATTTCTCTTTTGGGTTAGTGAATATTTCTTTTAGATTTTTCTTCACTAATGTCAATTATTGTGCTTGTGCCAAGACTAATGGGCCTTTGAGTACGTTCTTCTGAGGTAGTAGGTGTAGTATTAGGGGTAGTTATACTATCAGAAACCATAAAACTCATTGGATACATAATAAAGAAGCCACAACTACGTCTATGCAATTAAAAAGATTGGTACAAGAAATGATCAATTTAACATTTTAAATGCTGTTAATAATTGTTTATTGTTTTGCTATTGTATTCTCAAACCTAAATCGAGAATCAAACACATAAATTCAATTTATTGTTCAACGATTTCAGATGATAACGAAACAAAATGTTCCTTTGGAACGAAGATCAAACTGAAAAGTACTTTTGCCAACATTTAATAGACGACTCAAAGTTGTTGGCCAGTTCAGTTGAATATTTTATACATTTTTGGTCAACACACGGTTCAATAAATTAAGTGTTATATTATTAATATCATTTTTTATAATATTGATTTGTTTATTTTCTTTATCACACTATATACTTTATATTATATTTTTCCTTCTTTTTTTTTTTTCTATTTCCCTATTTGAATACTGTTTAAAAACGTCAAATTTCATGCAAGGAGTCTTCGTATTGTATAGTAGAATATTATTAAAAATAAAATACAAATTTATCATAGGAACACAATTTCTCTTCAAGTTACATGACGCTTATTCTTTGTCAATTTCATCGAGCATCGAGGTACGAGATTAGTTACAGCATCAAGATTCATGTACTACAACGTCGTAGTAAAATAAGGTTACCCTTCGATTAAATTGTGTGTTTAAATTCAATTTTTAAACTTAGGTTGAAGGCATAGATTTATATCTATGTAAACGTAATTCTAAACATGTTTAAGAAATTCATGAGATCACGATAAAATGCATAAAATCAATTTGAAATGAATTTACATTTGACAAAATTTGACATAAAACCAAATACGTTATAAATATTGCTTATGCTTTAATGTGATTCTAAAACATGAGATCACGATAACAGATTTTCTGCTGAACAAATAACCGGTAGCATGTAAAATTGTACACTCTTTTTGCATAAATCCAAATTCCACGTAGAATTGCACGAAAATATTTGAAAAAACAATGAAATTTTGATTAGAGATTTTAAGCAGTCACTTCAACAAGGACACCATTAATGGCTGAGAAATGATTGATACACCATACACGTCTTCAGTTCTATCGCATCTTCCCATTTATTGGATATGACAAAGGAAAAACATTAGTCTAAACAAATTGCTCAAAAGTCAAAATTGTTTTCTTAAATCTTGGGTTGTTACTTGTAACTAAAAGCTACATTCTTATGGACATGTGAGAATCATTGAAAAATCCTCATAGGAACATATATGAAGAAGCGGAAAACTCCCGAAAAGAAAATGGAAAAAAAGAAGATAAATATGTACATAAGAGAGCTTGAAACAAAGAAGAAAAGATCGAAAGCTCTAAATAAATGTTCCACTTATCTGTTATGCAAAGGATTAGGACCTGTGTAGATTTTCCTTTTTTCATCACCACCCAGAACTCCTTCGCTACCACCTTCACCTGAATTCTGTCTAAAACCTTGTTTGGCTTGAATAGGACTACGCTTTGACACAGACCCAGTTTCAAAGTTTTGAAATTTTGCATACTCAGTAGTAGTAGTAAAGAAGCTTTGGAACAGCAATAGAAGCAACAGTAGTAGAGAGAAACAAGCGCGACCCGGAAGTCTCATGGTCTCAACTCTCAAGGCTCAAAAGTCCATAAAGAACAAAAGCAAAACAAGCTTTTCTTTTTGGATCTGATTCAAAAGGGGTAACCAAACATACCCTGAGCTAAGGAAGCAGAGAGAAAGGTGGTGTTGTTTGTTTGAAGGAGGTGATACAATGAGATCTGATGTAGTTTCCTTTTGCCTCCTTTTGGCACCCTTTTCATTCAGTAGTTGTTTTTGGCCAAGACATGTTTGGGAATTGTCTGTTTTTTAATTGGATGTGGTGTAACCTTGATGTCTGAGCTCTGAAAATGAGGATGGTCAATGAGGGGTGTGAGTCAATATGCATAGGGGTTGGTGCTTTATTGCAAATAAATATGGTGCAGACTTTGTTTGGATGCAGATTTCAGAGCCACTTTTTTTACTTGGGAAACAACAATGAACCAGAGAGAGAAAGAAAGCAGGGAGTGGAAGAGGATCTTTCTTGCATCTATTGGGGAGGTGAGGGTGATGCTGCTATGAATTCACCCATGATGCATACATATACTTACTGCTTGAGAGAAAAAAAAGAGACCCTTTGAATAACTCTGTTTATCTAACTTACCCATTGTATCTTAACCGCTTTTAATGACGTTATATAATTAAAATTAACATTTTATCTTAAAAATTAATGTCGACCTTTAATCCTGACCTTATTATATTAATTATCAAAGTAAAGCTTAAATTTTAATTAAAGAACACTTTAAAAATCAAGTAAGGTATTGTATCTAAGTTTTATTCATTTTCAATCCGTAATTTCCTTGACGTTTTACAATGAAATTTATTTATTCAATCTAGTTAAAGGTAATTAATTCATCTTCGTTGAGATTAAAAAATTCGCAAAGATTTATTCCTTAGCTCCATCTAAATATGAATAGGGTCTTCATCTGTCTTAGCTCCAAAGGTTTTGATCTATACAGTAAATTTTGTGAGGTGGAATCTCCAAGGTGAAAGGGAATTAGTGTTTTAGTATCAATATACAAGAAAACAGAGGTAATTGGGTTGGTCATATACAAACGTAAGGTGCAAGTTTCAAAGAGATTATGCAAACCAGAAGGTTGGTCAACTGCTAAACAGGGTTTTAGGCTTCATAGTAATTGGGTGCATGGATGACATCAAATAATGCTAATGTTAATGTCAGCTGTTATAATTTCATGTGAGTAATCATTGATGATAATTCTCTTTAATTAGGTGCATGTATCATAAGGATTTAGTTCATCTAAAATAGATGTAAAAGTGAAGAAAAAAAGTATTTGTCATTATTTTGAATAGTTTTTTTGTAAACATGTCAATTTAAATTTATCACAGTTACACTTTTATTTTCTTACTTGATATATCTCTTCAATTTAGGAATGTTGAATCCACATTAATTAGACTCATTCTAGCATAGAAGTATAGCGTTTGCTCCCAAGAAAACAAAATATGCTGCTTTTCTGTAGGGTATAAAGTTTAACTAGAGGGGGAAAAAATGAATTTGATCAAACAGGTGGGGATTTGACAAATGGGCCATGCAAATGTGGACAACGAATACATGGATTTTTTCCCAACAAAGAATGATGTTGTCTTCATTCACTTTACACAAATGAAAAAGCTCATTGCTTTAGGTTCTGGAAAGTTTTTAATTTATTTTCTCCCCATCCCATTGAAGGGCCCTCTTAGATTTATAACCTTTAAACTTGGTATAATATATTGAAAAAATCTACTTTTGTAGATTACGTGCTTTTCATTCATTAATGCCTTTATTTATTTATTTATTTATTTATTTATTTTTGCAATGTGGTGACATGTTTTTATAACAAGTATCTTCATTTACCTGTAGTTGCATGAATGTCTATAATCATTAAATGGGAAAATAGGAAGTGATTATCTAACTACTCTACCAAGATTGACATTTTATCACTAATTTTGTTAGCATATTAAACAAATGCAGCTTAAGTAACAATGTATTCCCCTGCCTTGGTACACTAACAGCTATTGCACGACTATGTACACCTGGCACAACTGCACAAGTGACTTTGTTTGAGTGTAAAAGAAACCAAAATAAATACATAAATAAATAAAAGTAGGTGAAGCAACTTTAACATCAATACAAATTGAGATGTATTATGTGTGTGCATATAAAGAAGATGCAGTGTTATATTATAAGTACTTTTATTCTTTTTGGAAAGTGAATTCCAAGTTTGTGTCATTGGGTGATTATGTCCTAGATAGCTTCCTGCAACACTGCATGTATCCTGTTAAATATAATGCATATCTTAAGATGGAAACAAAATATCTATAACATGTGAAACACCCTTAAATGTCATCATGCACTTCTGTTTTCATCAATGCTTACTGTGCCTGTTATACAGATGTATGACACTCACAAAACTTAAATTTTTGGCATTATAAAAGGGAAATCATCATCATGATGAGGGGCACCCACCCCATCAAAGTTGAGGTTGTGAAGGGAGCTAAGTGATCATTTTCTTAAGGAGTTAATCCACTTTGAACCTTTGACTGTGAGCAAGCTGATTGAAAAAAGAATCAAACTACAAGGAGTACTGAGAATAAACTTAATTATTGACTGAAATTTATTGAAAACTATAAAAATATGATGAGAAATATTAAATTGAGTAAAATCTAAGTGATTTTTATAACTTTTAATAAATTTTAACCAAATGATTTGAAAGTGTTTTAACATTTCTCATCAGATTATTTGGTGAGTCCACAAGGGCTATCATTAGTGCCAGAAAATAAATTGTTGCACAAGCAAAATAAATTAATCCATGTCTTTTTCTGACTTTGCTGATTGCTTTTGGTTCCCTTTTTTTACTGGTCAAAGTCATGGCTCATGCTTCAACTTGAAAGTTGTCAAGGCTTGTGATTCTAGACTTATTCTCATTCCCACGCTTCCCTTTGTTTTGATTCTATATGTGTAACTTTATGGCAATAAAAAGAAAGAAAGAGAGAAAGAAAATGGATGGCCTGGTTTTCGTCTTAGCCATGGATCTCTTAAAATAAACATTACCTCAAGCTTTAGATAGATTTCTTAAATAAATAGGCATACTTGAGGGGTCTAATTTTAGAAAGCAATCCTGATGTTGATTCCCAAATGACAATAACAATGATGATTAAAGACTCATTACTAGTATCTGATAGCATGTTGGAATAAAAATTTTACATTGAAATGTATTACAATTTTCTTTAGAAATTTTTTTTCTAAACAAATTATTCCCCTACAAATTCAGTTTTAACCGGTGGGTAGTTGGTTCAAATAAGATATAATTACCCTTAAACAAGATCCAAGTATAAGTCTTGTATGTATATAAAGCAATTCTCACACAAAAGTTAGTCCCATACTAGAAATATTTTCTCATGTTAAAGAATCCCATAATTTAGACTAAAAATCTGTTTTGACTAAAATCAATTTTACAAAATCAAAATTATTCAAAAATTTTGCTTACTAACCCAAGCACTATTGAATATATGTCTCAATTTGATCCTACTTTACTTAATTTGTAATTGCTTTTGCTGCAATTCGACAGCAATTGTCTAGCTTGTGTTAGTGAAATTTGCTTTTGGATGTACAAGTATTACAAAAAAGAGCATTCAGATTAAGAATTTTTCTACAGTGTATACCATAACTTAATTTTCCAGCAACAATATACCACTTATCTAGTTAGAATATAACAAGCACATTGAGCGGCCAAAAGTAAATTCACACCTACGAAAACGCATTTGGCAATTCAAACGTGAATCCTTGTGCTCCAAACCATACATAGCAGCCAACAAACTACTTCAAGTCAATGAAAGTTAGCTGGACAATCACTTTTCCACGACAAGTAACCGTCCACCAACTTACAAATAAATGAAAAGCAGAGACGGTCAAAATTAGGTTAACACATAACAGGGTTAAAATAATTTTGGTTATCTTGTTTTCTTTGATCTTTTCAGAATTCTAATAGGGTCATACATAGTATAACTAAACACCATACACAATGAACGCATGATGTGAGCCAGGAAAATAAACAATTTTGGATAAAAATTGCAAGCTTACACTCAAATGAAAAGCTTGCACTTACTATTGGCAGATTACATGCATTACTTCTTCCTTCCCAACTCATCACGTGCGTGGGCATTTTATTCCTCTTTTATAATTATAGGGGGATAAAAAGATGAAACATATAATTTCCTGTCATTGCATGAAGCATCTAAATATAATTTTGTATGGTACAATGTTATCATATCTTGGAAGCATCAGCTGTGACTCGGGTAAATGCAATGGCAGTCTTCGAGCCAGATGGGCGCCCCAAATGCTTGCTGATGAAGTCCCCAGTTAACATGAGCTTTGCAAGATCAACATTGGTTTTCACACCAAGTCCATTCAGCATGTACACAACATCTTCAGTAGCTACATTTCCTGAAGCTCCCTTAGCATATGGACAGCCACCTAGACCGGCAACTGAAGAATCCACTGCACTAATTCCCATCTGTTTAGACACAAATCAACAAGGCCCATTACAACAAAGATAAAATACAGGCCATGTTTAAACATGTTTATACAAATCTAAATTCTAAGGCTTTGTTTGGGAGTTAATTTCTTATTTTTTTGGAGTGGAGGGGGAAGGAAGAGAAGGGGAAGACTTATTTGATAGTAACCCTTGTTTGAAAGTTTTAAATGAGAGAGGATTTTTATAAACCCTCCAAAACCTTGCTAAACTCATGTTTTTAAGTTCTCCAAATTAGAGGATGTTTTGTTAACCCTCCTTTCTTCCTTCCCCTCTCCTCTCTTACACCTCAAACCTTTCCCTTGGCCCTCCAGTAAAACTCTCAAACAAAGCCTAAGGAAGAAAATAAACTGTTCATATATGGTAAAGAGTGTTAATTAAATTTGTTCAATGGTTAGTTAGTAAACCAGTTTAGAACTTTTATCACATGTGTTGAAGATAAAAGCTCAACAAACTGAATCAATAAACAAGCAAATCAGAAGTTCAAGCAATAGTTTGTTGACGTACTTGGAGGGACACAAGAATATTTGAAAGTGATTGCCCATAAGTGTCATGGAAGTGGACAGCAAGTTTCTCTACTGGTACAACAGCCATTACAGCCAGAAGCATGGGAACTACAGTTCCTGATCACAACAGAATGAACAGAAAACAAAATAAGTACAAAGAGCATATGTGAGTAACCAATAGAAAACGTTTAAAGAATATTTATATTACAGATTTTGAGACAAAGCACATATGCAATTTTCATCCCTCAAGAACTGACATTATTTACTTTACTGTTAAGCACAACAAACATTGGAAAACAGTCTCCCTTTAATTAAAGAAAAGAATTTGATTAGCAGTGAGGACTGAGGTTCGAGAATCAATAAATAAGCATAAAGAAAACAGGATGCAGAAAGTAATCAGGAAATAGAATCGATATGTTAGATGCCTCCAAAAGGTGAAGAGTTTAAAACTCATAACAAAACAACACAGATAGAGGTATAAATTACAAACAAATGTTTTTGATACTAAAGATTAGACAATTATATAGAAAGTTCAAAAATAAAGGATATGTTCTGCGTGCAACAGGCATGAGTAATTGTGCTTGACAACTTACTGCATGGCCAGATTTTCTTTCGGACAAGGAGGGAGAGTAGGAAAGTAGGAAAGGCAACATGTTTGTTGTCTTAGAATGGAAAAAGAAGAAAATGTAGAAGATATGGATGAATAACCGATGAAATGTCTCAATGAAGTTCTAGTTTACAGTTATAATTAGTTTTCCAAAAAGGATGGAATTATATACTCCACAGAATAAATTTATGGGGCCTGGGTGATTGAACAAATTAACATAAGGGACAAAAGCACATTTCTCAGAATCAAAGATACAATGAGCTTTTACATCATTATGGAAGAAAGTCTGAAATTGAACATACAGAAGTAAAAATAATTTTCGAAAAATCAGCAGTTAAATGTGAGATCCAATGAAAAATGTGGTGATGTAAGTTAAGCAATATGCCAAAGCACCACAGGATATTATCAAACTCTATTCCTATAACTAAGGACAAATAACTTAGCAAATTGTAGCAGAATATCCATAAAGATTTGAAATCTTCATCATGATTGATGGTGGCTGTTCTGAGTCTTCAGACCAAAATGAAAACAGAGCAATAAAGACCCCCCTACCTTATCATGTTCATACTCAGAAGAACCTTTACAAGAATAGAGAACCTTATCATCACAAAATAAGAGTAAGTAACCAGAAATACTGGACCAGGATAGCTTAAATTTTTTCAGAAAGAGAGGCATCCAACTCATTACCTGGTGTCCCAACTCCAATTGTGTCCCCGAGGGAGATTTCAAAGCAACCCATATCATATAGTTCTTTAGCTACATATGCCACTTTTGATGGAGGAATTGGCCCCTCCTCTGGGCATCCAACAACACATGATACATACCTATGAAATTTGAATACAGAGAAACTGACAGGAATTAGCAGAACAGAAACATAAATTCTGTGTTAATAAAATTTTACGCTATCAACAACACATGGGATTTTCATGTCTAAATTTTAGACCTTGACCTGGTTGCCTTTTTAATGAACACCAAGAAGGGTCTTCACTGATACCAAAAATTAACTTACTTAAACAAAATAATATCAAAATATCAATACAAATACAAATGTTAAAAGTCAGATATTGAGAGATATTTCATAAAATTTAGGATCTTATGGGACAGCAATAGAAATAATGATCGGGAAGAAAAATGATGTTAAAATGACAACAATGCCACCAATCAATGGTGAAGGGAGGGAATCTACCATTTAAACAATTCCTAATACAGCATCCCTACTACTATTATTCAGTTCAACAATGCATGTGGATGTGTGCATACAAACTTTCCATTCCCTTGTATATAAATTTTATGGAATCTTCTAATATTTTCCTGATTTCAATATTTATTTTTTAACAAACATTATTTAATCTTGAACAACTTTTTAGATTTTCTTTTTCTTTTTTGCATACAATTAATTGTCAAGACAGACAGAGAAACAAGATTAAAATTAACATAATTAAATAGGTGAGTGAAATATAGTGTACAAAAAAAACTTATAATATTATGTTCACCTTATTTGACTAAACTATTTGTTTTTAATTCAACATCATTTTAATTGACTTATTAACTAAATACTTTGTTCACATATAAAGTTATTTAATGTTTGGTATGTATAAAGTTAATATCATTAAAAAATTTTGTTTGCTTCATAAGTATTGGTACTAGTTTAGTCTATAAATAAATTTATAAATATTTGGGTTAAAATTTGCATAGATAAATTTCTGTCTTTCAAAACTTACCTCTGCTTGAACATCAATTTTGGTTGTATTGTATCACAGGTTTAAAAAGTAATATATAGAAAGCAATGGAGAAGAAAATATAGAAAACTGATTACATAGATGCCCTGGAACAGAACATGTAGCATATCAATCAATGTAAGACAAATTGTTCGATTAATTATCCAGTACTACCCCCCACCCCCAGAATAAAAACGAAATTGAAGGAAAATAAATGCAAATCCTTCAGAAAATATCAAAATGAAAAACAGAATAAAATGCTTTCTCTCATGCATAAATGCACGTTTAAAAAGATATTGAAGTGAAGTATGGATGGATGATTAGAATAATGAAGGAAAAACAAAAAGCATACCCTCGAACAGGAATTGAGAGCTCTTTAGCAGCACGGGTAACAGCACGATAGCGAGCAAGGCTCTCTTCAATACTACAATTAATGTTTGATTTTGAGAATGATTCAGAAGCTGATGCAAAAACAGCTACTTCTCGAGCCCCAGCTGCAATAGCAGCTTCAAAACCCTATAAATGTAACAGATCAGACATCTGAATGAAAATCTACCCATTTATAGTTGTTCCAGTTATTTGCACCTTTAAATTAGGAGTCAGAACTGGCAATCTGATGCCTCCCAGGTTATGAACTGCTTGCATTACATCCTTTGCATCTGCCAACTGGAAGATACAGAAACAGAATGACATTCAAGTGGGTAAAACTCAAATCACACCAAAAATAAGTTAGTTCAGAAAGGATATTCAGCTAGAACTCATTTCACATAAATGCACCTCAGAGGAAGTTTACCAAAACAATCATTCTTCTCAATATCAAGTTAAATAAATATGCTAAAGCCATTATACCTGTGGGACCCATTTGGGAGATACAAAACTAGTGGCCTCAATGACACATAACCCTGACGATGCTAATCTATGAATCAATTCAATCTTTACAGCTGTTGGCACAATGTTCTTCTCATTTTGTAATCCATCCCTTGGACCAACTTCAACTATCTTTACAAATTTTGGTATACCTTTCATAAACTGCATTAAAAATTGTATGTATATTACTTACCAGCCAAAGAAATATGATAAAACCAACCAACTACTGAAAGCATAAAATGAACAACATAAATTTAAAATGGAAACACAAAAAGAGACAGAGATGACAAATTTAGTAGCTGGAAAGAAATCCTAAGACAGAAAGTACTTCAGCCATTGCATTACCTTATATGCCACATCCTGTATGTTTTTGTTATTGCTCTTTGCACTATAATGGTGATCTGATGTGTCAAATGAATTATCAATCATTCCAAATTTCATCGAGTTCCTCCCAAAGGTCGCAGCCTTTTGACTGAAAGAGCCACCTCGAGACATGTCCCTCGTTTGCCTTTTCCACGGGAATGTCTCTGCTGTATACTCTTCATCATCTTCACTACAACCAAGATAAACTTAAGGTAATGTTATGGATATGGAGCAGAAATAGGTTAAATAATTATGCCAAATGCGGAAGAAATCTAAAAGAGGACTAAAAAGAGCTTAAATGATAAATAAATAAATAAATGCAGAAGTGTTGACTTATAGTATTTTGCAATATTTGACTCACTCGCAGCTGTTTGATGTACTGCAACTTCTTCCATCAATCCAGCAGCATCCCATGCCCAAATTATCTACTGTCGGACGGCAAGCACCAGACGAGAACCTCTGGATTCTATCTATGGTACTCATGCTAGGCAACTTGTCAAGGCCAAGTGGCTCCTCCAAACTTGACATGATGAACTGGATGGATAAAAGGGAACTGGCAAAAGATATTGATGTAAGAACTGTGCATCAAGAACTTATTTAACATTCTTGTTATTTTCATCAGGCTGTAAGGAGGAGATACATATTCTCATCTGCATATTATGTATTTAGTTTATTCATCTTAAGTCTTAACACAGTGAAATCTAATGACATGTATTCACTGGTTTAATTCACAACACACAACAGATGCCATTAGTAAATTATAGTCTTCATAAGATCCATTTACTACAGATGATGCTATATCATATAAACGATAATAAAATAATGGGTGATGTAAAGTAAAATTCAATAAATGATGAAAGGAAACAACATAGTCAGATGAACTTGATTTAGACAATGCTTATTCAAATATGCAGAAAACAAGGAGGGGGAGTAAAAATGGAGTTAAATGGAAAGGATTTTGACTTTCATTCTCTGGTGCTTGGTAGAGAATGCGAATTGGGAAATCACTTTTAATTCACTTTCTTTCTATAGGAGAGGCCAGAATTTGTCATAAGTTGCACTCCATTTTTCAGCTTTCCCTTATTTTTTTTGAACAGGCAAGCAAGAAGTGATTTTCATTTCAAAATTTCCACGTCCTTATTCTCATCTTACTCAAACAATGATAGCCTCAATGAAAAAAGGTATTAGCAAATGAAACAAATACCCATCTATTTTAGGCCACTAGACTTAAGCGACATATCCCCCTTCCAACCACGACCATGGATTCAAAGAGTAATGTTTCAACAAATGCAATGGTGCCACAGTCAAACAGGTGAACTCCTAACTTTCCAAATTCATTATAAAAGTCTAAAGTTCTCCATGATCATTGCATGCTTTACAATTGAATTATACTCGGTGAAAGATGCATAAAAATAAGTTCCTCAAGAAAAATGATAACCTGTTCACAATGCAAACTTTTTAATAATAATAAAAAATAAAATCCTATTAAGAAAATTTACTTAACCACCAAGCTTTTAAAAGTTAACCGCCAAATGTTACCGTAACCCCGAAGACAAAAAAAAAGAATGTTTATATCTCGATCTATATATATATATATATATATATATATATATATATATATTCAAATTCAGAAACAGCTGAAACTGTGGCCTAGGAACTCCTTTGAAGCTAAGTGAGAGAATTCTTAACCGCTGTAACAATCCTGTCACATGCAAATGTTTTATCGTACCTCAGAGTCAAATAAGAAAATCTTTAATAAAACACAGGCATTGTCTGCTTTGACACCATGAAATCACACTATTCTGTTAATTTCTTAATTGAAATAAATTATTTTGGTTTAGGATGTCAAACAAAGAACTCAGTTCCATTCCTCACCCAGCTCATCACAATTGACGCCCAAATTTGATAATAGCAGTACGTAACCAACCAGCAACAGAAATGCAAAACTCAAGAGTTGAAAATTGAACACTGGAACTTTAAACCGAGTTCCCCCCAAAAAATTAAATAAACAACAAGTAAATTGAATGAACAAGCCAAGAATCAAGAACCGTTAAAATCAAAAAGCATATTCAATCACTAATTTTTTTCTTCTTGGATAATTTTGTTCGCCCAATTCCCTTCAGTTTACAGGGAAAAAGAAAAAAGAAAATTGGAAAAAGCATGCAGACCTTAAACCAAGCGAAATTAGGAGGAAGAATTGGAGGGAAGGCAACAAAATAGGGTTTCTGGAAGTGAAACCCTAGAAATTGGGGAAATTCAAACTTCGTGATATTTAGAAAATACCAACGGAAACGATATAACGAAGAAGAAGAAGAAGAAAAAGAGGAAGGTGAAGGGAACGTGACGGAGTGTTTATTATATTAACGTAGTTCGGTTTGGTTGGTAATGGAATGAATGGCTCAAGAATTATAATGATGTCATTATTTAATTTCGATTTTCTTAAATTTAATTAATTCGTTTTTGAAAAAGAAAATTTAGTGGTTGCTTGAGATGAAGGCAGCAATAGCAATTGAAGCGTTGAATGGAATTGAGACACACCCAACGCAGTGACTGAGAGAGAAAGGCCCTTTGGCGGGTAATTCACGAGATAGAGTCATTTTCTCCCTTCTAACTTACTCCTATTTTGTACACTTCGAATACGATATTTTATGATATCAAAATTAATATTACTTTTCATATAAATATTTTTATTTTATATTATATTTGTTTTTTATTTATAGCACAGGTTGTAGGAATAATATTTATCGGTAATAAAAATTTTCTTTAGAATATTTAACAGAGATTTTAAAACAGAACAATCGTATGTAAATTCATATACACTTTGTAAGTATTAGTTGAGTTGTGTTTAACTCACTCTTATTTTTTAACGAATTAAAAATATTAATTTAGAAATGTTATTTTAAATTTGAAAAGAGATTATATATTTTTTTAAAAATTAACATTTATATTTTTTTAATATTTTAAAGATTAAAGATATTTATATTTTTTAAATAAATTACTAATTTTCTTATCTATTAATATAAAATTAATAAAAATAATTATTTCTTACTTAAGAGAACATATAACTGATTTATAAGGAACACAGAGAAAATTACTTATTAATGGTTTAGCTTATTTAAAATTTTAAAATATAAAAATATTTAAGAATATATGCAATTAAATTATAACTCATATAAATAATTGATTTTATTAATATTAATATATGACTTTTAATATTTATTATATATATATAATATTTTTTAGAAAATTTTTTTTTTCACACTAATATAAAATTAAAAATTCTTCTACTTAATTTGAATATTTCATTTAACTTATATTTAATAAATTATAATTTATTATTTTATTAGCCATTAAATGTAAATCAAATAAAAAATTTAAATAAATATAAAGATTTTTAAATTTATATTATTGTTAAAAAAAAATTTAAATTTTCAACTGCCTGTTTTAGCATTCATGCGTGTGTCTGTGTGTATATTTTGTGTGTGTGCCGACCATTTATTTTCTTTTTGGAAATATATCAATGCCATTTATAATTCGTGGTCGGTAAGGTGTTACTTCAGAAAATATCAGTCATTTAATAATTTTGCCTTTGAAGTATAAAGAGATATTAAATATGAATAATACATATACTTAATCTCTCAAATTATAAATATCAATTGATATAATCCTTTATTTTTATAATTTTCAGTTAATTTAGTACTTAATATTAGCACTATTAATTTATATACTTTCTACCATTGTAAAATTAGTCAATTTATCAATTTGAAATGATCAAACAAGCCACCTAAGGATTGAAATGGCCATAATTTTTTGGTCAAAATTCAAGATCAAATCGATGGATTCTTAACATTATAAATATATAATGAGTAATAATTGGTGGCATTAATGGGTTTTAAAAATAATTTGAAAGACTAAAATAATTCATAACGATTAATGTATTACCAAAAGAAGTTTGTTATCAACATTTCTTATTTAAATTTAATAAAATAATTATGAGAATTTTTTATAATTATTATTCCTAACACCCTAAAAATTGAAAATGAAGATAATTTTTAAAAATAAATTAAAGAAAATATGGCACAATCAAACGCGCCTTATAATATTAAAGATAGAGCAAAATAATGCTTGAAACAAATTAAAAAGGAATATAATATAATACACACCTTAATTTTCACACTTTCCATTTGAAAAAATTCAGTCTTCAAATTAAAACAAAAATGGAAAATTTTAAAAAGCAGCGGATCCCAGCACCAATTAATGCACACAAATTTACGGTTTATTTGTTTATGTTTTTTATTTTTAAATTTTATAATTATATTTTAAAATAATTTAAAAATTATTTTTAAAAAAAAAATTATTTTTAAAAAAATAAAAAAAATTATATTAACAAATAAGTTTTTTTTAAAATTATTTTTTAAAAAAAACCAAGCCCTAATATCTTGCTTCAATCTTGTTTGACTTCCACAGCAAAAGTTAAAGAGAGACTGTACTAATAAAGGATATAATAAAAAATATTAAATAATTTTAAAAAATGATAAAATTTATAATATATATAATAATTTTTAGATAAATAAATAAAATTAAATTGATATTATATATTTATATTTTTTTTTAGCTATTGTTGCACCGACCAATAGTTGTAAAATCAAGGTTTAGACCTGATTCAACCTTGTGAATTTTAGCCGCAAGATAGTGGTCAAGATGTTATATTTATTTTATTATGAAATTTATATTTTTAATTTTATGTTTATAAAATTATTTTTTATAAACTTTGAATTTCATGATTCTCACATAATATATAAATTTTCACACACTTAATTATTTATAAAGCATTAACGTAATGTCTTTAACATATCTCTTTTTAGTGTTTTTGACCTATCTTTTATTTTATTTAGAAATTTTTTTTAATTGTATTATAATTATATACTCCATATTTTATATTTAACAATTATCATATTAAATTTTTAATTAGAATTGTATTATAAGTTATATAAACTACTGTATAAATTATTAAAAAATGTAATTACATCAAACAGATTAAACTTGTATGTGTTTAAAATTATATTTTCTAAATTTTTATTCTTTTAAATCATTTTCTCACAGTAAATTCATGTATATTTTAACTAAAACTAACTAAAACAACCTTAATTTTACCTTAAATATTTGCCGACCAAGTTGGATACGAACGCAATGTCCATTAGTATGGCCATCAACATCGTGACCTGCAGTTCACCAATTTTGGTCATTAAGAAGCATCGTTCAATATGGTACCACGTCCATTTTGTATTTGGTGCAAGCATCCCATGAAAATGATGTAAGCAAATTTAGGAATACCTTATATGATTTTTATGTATATAACATTCCATCAGTTTAACAGTAAAAAAATTGGATAATTTTACTGCCTATCATTTGAATGATCAATCTGTTTGATCTTTTTTAGCAGATAATTAATCTTTAAACGATGATGTTTAAAATATTAACATTTTTTATCATATACTTTTATTTAGTGTAAATTTAATTACACAAGAGAATCGAGTTATAAATATACAATTTATCTAATTTATTATTTTAAGATAAAAAAATTATCATATTTTTATTCTATCATAATGAATCCTTAATCATTATCACAAGTTCAAGAGGATATATTTTCTCCCAACATAAGTTATATACTTTGGTCAACCCCATCTTGTTCTCCAAGGGATTGTACCTTATGCTTGTTAATTAGCTCATTTGTTATGTATATATACAAACTTGACTATATTAAATACTAGAAGTACTAATCTCTAGTGGACTTAATCTTCTCTCCTTCAAGTTCAAAGACTTTGCTAAAATAATAATAACATGTACTTAGGATGTTTCTTTCAATAGCCAAAATTCCAAGCTTATTAAATCTCACCCACATGGCATAATAATGTTCCTTCTTCTCACTAGTGCTCTCAATTCAACATACAACTTTTTTTTTTGGCTTGTTCTCTTGCAATGCCATCAAGTTTAGCCATCTTTAAAACAAAATAATTGTCTTTATTTCATCTCTTTATGTTTGACTCATTCAACTCCTCAACAACGACAATGTCATTTAAAAAGAAAAAAAAAAAAAGAAGCAAAAATTGAGGCGGTTTTGAATATCACTCAGCATGCAGGCTTTGTTATTCTCCACAATTTTATGGATGTATAATAAAAATGGTGCAATATTAGCTATTACATGTTTGGCAACAGTAGCTAGGGTTGTAAGCATACATAACTTGAATAGTGACGTGACCGATGCTAATAGTAAGTTGTAAATCAAATGGAATTTAAGTTAGGATATGTATTAAAATAAAATATGAAATTGATAATAAAAAGGTACGAATTATAATTTTACATGTTTTCTACTTTAACATAATTGGAGAAAATGATATAGTAATTGTTGCGATTTGTTTGAAATTTAATCAATCTATCATTGAGCTTTTGAATATCCATATCTTGGTATTCATGTTTACTTAGGAAATGTATATAATATTTTATATTTTTCATGTAATAATTATAAAAAAAAAATTTAAAATTTCATGCAGTGAATAGATGAAAATTATAAAATATAATTATATTTCAATAAATCTGTGGAGTCTATCTCAGTATTTGTCGAAGATGCATACAAATTGCAGCTTGTCCCATCCATATAAAGCGAGGACCACTGTGACAGTGAGAATTCATAGATTTTATTTGGTAGATTCAATTTGGTGGCCAAAATTGTGGACACGTGTCAGCTTAATATTGATTGGTGTGTTTGCAACAAAACAAAATAAAAATCGAATAAAGTAATGGCCGTCCATTTGGCCAATTTTGGTGCACAAATTTGGATTTTCTTTATCACTGTTACCTGTCACCTTTGTTCCCCTTGATTTGGCATTTAAGCACGATTAAATCGTTACAAAATCCTGCTATGCTACAAATATTGCATTCTATTTATATAATCTTCATTGTGTTGTGGTATTTAATTTTTTATATTTTGTTAATTTTAATCATTAAAGTAAAATTTAAATATTTATAAATAAAAAAAATTTATAAAAAAATATATAATTATTTGTTAAAATTATAAAAATATAATAAATATTTCTCTTTCTAATAAAATTTTATTATTATTAGTTATTTGTCCTCAGCTTTAAGGGTTACATTAATAAAATTTTTATTTTTTCAATGTTTTATTAGTTTTATATCCTAATTTTAAACTTTAATTTTTTTTAAAAAAATTCTCTTTACATGAACCAACTATTCCTTTGAACTTATATTAAAGCATAAAAATATTTAAGGCCTCCTATCTTGTGTTTAAATTGATTTTTTTTTTATATGAATGCATGCAGATGTCATCTAACAAAAAAATATACTATTCACCATTGAATCAAACTTTAATATTATTTCATTAACTATTTATTTTAAACATTAAAATTATTAAATAAAAAAGGATTTCATATCATAAATCTAATACTTAGAATGCCAATTAAATAAGGAGGGTAGGAAAAAAAAAGTGTTTTTAGTCTAATTCCAGAAGGATCTCCCAAATCTTTAGAAGGAGAAGCTTCCAAAGAAGAATTTGTTTTCTCTGATATTAAACCATCAAACTCTAACAAATGTGTGCTGAGAGGGCTATTTATGTGCTTTTTCTTCTCCCCTTCTCCTCCTTTAAATCTTTTGAAAAATAAGTACATGCATGCGGTTTAAAATTTGACCTAATTATATTTTTGCTGTCCATTATATTTATTCAAATAAATTCTTTTTTACTTCTTTTACGTAAATAATTTGAATAATTAATATCAAGTATTAAAAATATGTTTGAACATGTTATCCTGATTAGTCTGTGTTCGTGTACAAAATTTGCATGGTAGTCACAGTAATACGAAGAACACCTCCTTGTCATGATCCTTGTTATTTAGAAGTATTTAACAAATTCAATTTCATGCAAATAAAAATTACTGAAGATATAAAGTAAAATACAGTGTAGCTAGACAGAACTATGTGGGTTTTTAGTTGTTTATAAATTAAAAATTGAATAATTGGAAGTGATTGACTGATAATAGACTGAGAAGTTTGCAAACCAAGCTTGTTAGGAAGCTGATAAATTATTTATGCCTAAACTAGCTTTTAGTCAAGCCAAGTAGTAAATGTCACACGAGGTACTAGTTGAGTATAATGTTAGCAAAGGAATAAGATGCATATAGGTACAAGTGGAGAGCTGAAAGCATATATTTCTAGAAAGATAAAGGTTAGCAACACAATTTTTTAATATATTTAGTTTTTTACTAAAATTAATTAAAAATTAAAAAAATATATAGATGTCATTCCTAATTTAATGGGTTTTTTTAAAAATATATTTTTATATTTTTAAATAAATTTTTAAAAGATAATTAAGATTGTGTTAAAAAAAGTATATATATATATATATATATATATATATGTGTGTGTGTGTGTGTGTGTGTGTGTGTGTGTGTGTGTGTGAAGATAAGCTAGATTGAGTCTGAGGGTTTTTTTTTTTTTTTGAAAGATAGATTGAGATTGAATCTTGAAGTTATTGTTTTATGCACAAAATATTTAGTTGTTGCAAAAATGTTTTTTTTCTTTAAATTATATATGTTTTTTTTATTAGAGACAAAACTATTTGAATTGAATATAACTTTTGTAGACAGCAAAATTCTTGTTCCAAATACATCTACTAGAACTCAAACTCTTGAAACTATAATTTAAACCATTGAAACAACTTTATAGCAATCCAATTCGTATTATACAAGAATTTTAACTAGGTGAAAGATGGGAGGTAGCTGTCTAACAAACTACTAGATATATTAGGGATTGAGGTGGTCACAATTAAAACAGTGTTGCATAACTTGTTCACTAAGGATGGTTAAAGATAAGAACAAAAGTACATTTCCTAGGAAATAAAAAAGGACATGATTAAGCTAATCATATGATGAATTTTTATCATAGCTTAAGTAATGTGACAATTATCTACACTATTATTGTTAATGTGATTAATTTTGAATATATAGAAATGTAGGTCTAATAGATTTATGATGTACGTGGCAAATGGATTTAATGTGGTTCATGACTTGAATAAAGAAATACGAAGTGTACAATAACTTACGAACTCTCAATCATACACAAATCTATTTTTCACATATCATTTGAGGGGCAAATCCCCATTTTACAAAGCACTTTTGTTGCATTTTCAACCATTTACAACATTTATTAATGACAACTCTTTGCAACTTTCACTCATGAACTTCTTGATATGTTCAATCAAATCTTATATTAAATGCATTTTGGAATAGTTTACAATGCAATTTACAATGGAGGGGCATCATCTCTTTCTTGTAAAATTGGCTAATAAATAAAGAAATAATTTACAATGCAATTTTCAATCATTTTCAGCATTTATTAATTTATAGATCTTTTTACACTTCATCTATAGCACTTTGTTAACAATCTTTCCTTTCAATTTTATGCCTTATTTTCCTCTTGCTCAGCTTCTTGATAGATTCAATCAAATTTTATATTATATGCATTTTAGAGTAGCTTAAAAGCCTAGATTGGAATAGGATTGTCTCTTTCATTGGAATGGGTGTGTTCACAGACAAAGTATACTTGATTAATCAATCCAATCCAATCTATTGAGTATTTAAATTTAAATATTTTGATGTGTTATTTCTAAACGTTGTTTTTTTAACGAATAATTTATTATTTGAGTATAAATCAAGATTTTCTATATAAACGATAAATTTTTTAATTTAATTTGATAATTATTTAATTTTTATAGATCACACTTTTAATTTTTTTTAAAGTATATACTCAATTTGAACTAATTTGTTTATAATTGGAGTAAGATACTTTGAGTCACATATAAAAAAAGAAAATTGAACCCAGCCCAAACTAATGTGTTTTAATAGAGTCGGATAATTATCTTCACTACCCGTCAATATATTTGCATGTGAAATCACTTAACAAACTTCATTATATGTTTTACTTATTTAAGTATTGCTTATGATATTAACTATGTTAGAGTATAAAGAGGGCAATATGACAAGAAATTATTAAAATTAAGACTTTCTTTTAAGAGTACTACTTGAAGGATAAAATAAAATTTTGTTAAAGATTATGTTAAAAGTTACAATAAAAGTTTATTACTAATAATTTTTATTTTTATTCTTTAACTATACATATATATGAAAAGATTTTCTCACACATTAATATAAGTTTAAAAATTTTTAAATTTTATCTGAATATTTTATTTAATTTACATCGATTAATAAAATAATAAATTATAATTTGTTAAATATAAGTTAAATAAAAAATTTAAATTAAATAAAAAAAATTTTAAATTTATATTAATGTGAAAAAATTTTACTTTATATATATTATTTTATTTTATTTTCTTACTGCAGTTAAAAGTTATCACAATTAGATTGCTTTCAAGATGTAGGTAGCCGTTAGTCCTAAGTGACAATGACAGCAACTAATGAACACAGTTTGTGAAAATGGATCATCAAAACTTTCACGTAACTTAAGAATTTATGTCAAAATGACCATAAAAAGTAAAATAAAAAAAATTGTTCAATTATAGTGTTTTGAACTAAATTAATTAATTTTTGTGCATTCTTACATGCAGATATTGTATGTGAATTAAATTGAGAGTAATTATAATACAAATAAAATAAGAAACTAATTTGAAATAAAGAGAAAAATAACAAGTTGAGACATTTTAAAACTTATGATTGAATATTTTTTTAAGAAGAAGTCTTAAGACAGAATGTGAGTCAAGACATTAAATTGAATTTGTTAATTGATCAAATTAATTATAGTCCAAAAAAATTAACTTTGTAAAGATAATCAAATTTATATTTACTTAAAACAATTATATTAATATTACTTAAAAAAATTTGTTAAGATTGGTATTTTTAATATTACTTAAAAAAAGTTTTAAATTTAAATTTTTGTATATACAAATCTGAATTAAACTGAATAAAATTTTTTTTTAACTAAATATTAATTTATGAATTGATGTTACCTATTACATATTATATCTCTACAAATTATGAGTAAAATAAGTTATTAATTTTACAAATACAGTCTCATATCATTACGTTTTGTTGAAAAAAAAATTAATTTTTATCTTGTAATTTTTATTATTTTTTAAAAAATTAACTGGTATAGTCAAGTTAGGTCAACTACTATTATAAGATAAATAGGATGACATGATTACTTCCCACATCACCATATAACGGTTACATTAACTATTTTCTAAAATGGTAAAAGTTACAAAAACGAAAATAAAAAATATACATTAGTTTAGATATATACACTTACAAATGAGTCATAATTCATTGACATTATAAATCAAATATAAATATTTAATTATTTAAATTTTTTAAAAACTCTAAAATTTATTAAGTCAATCGTGACATGATCTTATATTATTTTATTGATTAATGTGTATTAGATTTTTTACAATTTAAACATTTATAAATATATTAAAATTTATATTTTTAAAATATATTATTGATTAAAATAAAATAATATGATAAAATATTTATTAAATATTTTTATAAAATTTATAAAATGATAAATAAAAGTTTTAAATTAATAATTAAACTTTTTAATTTTGTATTCAATAAAAAAATTGTTAAATGGTATAAAATCTAAATTTATACTTAGTATCAACAAATTTTCAATATATAAGTTTTATAAGAACCAAAAGAATAAGGAATAATCAAGGATATATTTATATGCATTATATATTTCACACTTGATACATATTTTACCAAATCATCATTTACAACTTTTATTTATATAATAAACACAAAATGAACATTAGTTTATAAAATGTATTTACCAAGAACAATGTACCAAATCTGTCATTATTTGAAATTGCAAACTAAACTGTGGGAGAAATACTATGTAAAATGGTTGCTAAAAGACAAGACCTCAGCTAATTAATCTGGAATTCTTAATCAAATCCCATAATGTGAAGATTTTAGTTTAAATATATTAACACTGTTATCTAATAATAAATTATTATATCAATAATTTTTTTAACTTTTATAAGAATTAATATAATAATCATATCTACAATGCCTTCTAATTGGTTTTCAGTGTAAAAATCTGTACACTAAAAGCACACTAAAATTAAACTAGTAATATTGAATTATTCATAATAATTCATGAATTATATTTTAATAAATTCAATTTCTTTTATAATAATCGAACTTTATCTGATTAGATTAGATCGACTAAAATTTAAAATATTTTTATCCAAAATTTCATTTTATCAAATGTTTAATAATTTATATATGAACTAAAGATATAATATACTAACAACTATTAAATTAATATCTCTTAATTAATAATCATAAAATGACACATAAAAAAATGAATTAAAATCCATTGACACTGAATGTAAAATTTAGATATTTACATCACTAAAACTTTTCATACAATGCAAGATTAATTAATCTAACTACTAATTTAAAAGTCTTTATCAAATAAACAAAGTTTATAAAATTTCATATATGAAACTGATTAATAAACTTTTGAAGAAGTGTTTACAAGAAAAAAATTCATATAAAAAATAAAAAAATATTTTCTTATAAGCTAAAAACAATTTATTCTGTCAAATTTTAAAAAGTTAAATGATTTTTTTAAAAAATAAAGAAATATAAATTACTTTTAATTTATAAGAAATTTCATTTATTTGTTATACTAATTTTTTTTTCTATAAAAACTTGTTTATAAATTTATCCAAACTAGACCAAAAACAAAACGAATAAGTAGTTCATTTTATTGTTCTTTTTTAATGAATAATATTTTTTTAAATTATAAGTAAATATCAAACTATTAATAATATATTTACAAATATCTAAATTATATTAAATTTCATAAAATAAAAAATATAATTTTTTTAACTTGTACGAAGTTTTATTTATTTTTTATATTATATTTTTTTTATAAAAACGTTTTTTATAAATTTATCTAAATTAGACTAAAAACAAAATCATAAACACTTCATCTTGTTATTCTATTTTAATGTGCAACATTTTTTAAAATATAAATAAATATTATATTTTTTATAACAAGCTTACAAATGTCTAAATTATATTAAATTTAATATATATAATCATAAAAATAATATAAAATAATTTAATGATTAAATTATTCAATCTTGTATTTTATGAAAAATTATTAAATAAGCAAAGTATCCAAGTTTAACACTTAGTGTCAAGTATCTTAACTCTGAAAATATTATTTTATTCTATTTATTTTTTTAATTCTCAACCGCACTTACATGTGTAGTCAAAGTTGTCTTGATAGGATTAATAAGTACAAAATGCAAAACAATTCTATAATTTACCAAACAAAACGGGCAATTGATCAGTTTCCTGTTACATTCTTTTTTATACTTCATTTTACTGTGTCAAAATCTTACCTATGGATCATACTCGATTAAGAAAGGTCATACACAATAAAATATGACTACTTAATTTTCCTAAAACACTTGATTCACAAGAATGTACTCAATGGTGCTTCTTACTGGCACCCTTTTTACCATGTTTCTTCTTACCTCCTTTCCTTTTCCCTGCATTGGACATATTCGTTCCATTATCATGATCCCTTGATGGTGCTGAATTTAACAAATGCTTCACATCAAGTATGCCATTCCTAAAGCGACCTTCACTTGACTTAAGACCCCTGTTCTCAGGTTTGTGTTTCCCAACTGATCTTTTACTGCTACCACCAGTCTTTGCCCCGAATTGTCCAAGAATCAAACGCTAAATGCCACAAGGAGTACAGAAATGAATAATAAGGCCAGTAACAGTCAAACAAACAAATTTAAAAAAAAAAAAAAAACAGACGAAAGAAATTAATTACCTCTTGAAGCATTTTTTGCTCCCTCTCCTTTTGTTTCTTCAGCATTGGTCGTGCCACACTTAAAGGTAATCTTTGATTCTTGGGGGGCTGCATATGGAGAAATGATAAACACTAAGAAATTTGTTTCATGAACATCCATGTAATAGTATTTGCATTCGTACATGATGTAGAAATTAGAACATTAACAATAGCCCTCACCTTCCCACCAAGAGAAACGACCTTCCTATTTTCAATCTTTTTGCGTTCTTTCCATGTCATGTGCGAGTAGCCTGGAAAATATGATAATTAGCAGCCATTACAAGTAACAACTACACTTCAATATATGAAATAGTGGAAAGGTAAACAAGACCGGGGAAACTGGGTAGGGTCATAAATTCTTCAGCTCCATTAAAATAAAGGAACAAATATTTTCTCATCATTTTAATATCCAATATGAAAAATTTCCAATTTTAGCCCCTGGGTTATTCCAAAATTTCTATGTAGTGATCTTAAATTTTCAACAACTAATCAAATCCTCAAGATCATCACTGATATTACAGACAATCAACTAAATGATTCACTCTTCTACATCATCCTAGTTAAGCTATAGTCATAGATTAGTGTTGTGACCCAAAATATTACTCAAGAACATGAAAGGAAAGTGGTAAATTGCAGCCATTGCCACTTATCCTAATCTAGAAGTTTAGGTTGGGAAAGTTTCAAGTAAGAATAAGTTGTTTTTCGCACATAAAAGAAGAGACTTTATAAGGAAAGGAGGCCAACAATGAAGAGGATAATAGACCCATGAAAACGTTTTTCCTTTGACGTACACAATTATGAATTTTAACTGTTACTAATTCCCTCCACAAACAAAAATTAACTGAAACATACAATCATAATTCATAACTTCATCTGCTCACATGACACTGTGCTTTTAAACTATGAAATCGATATTAGCATTGCTGTCACATCTATCAGGCCATATAAATCAACACAATCCATAAAACATCATCATCCACTTTTCAGAATGCAATCTACCAGAGAATGTATATTCAAAGCACACTAACAATAAAAAGCTGATTAAACAAGAAGATGACAACAGTCAAGAAAAGGGAAAAGAAAGTCAAAGTGAGAAAAGGAAAACGAAAATTACTAAAATTCTCAACATCTTTCATAATCTCCCTTATGTCCATTTCTTGTTCCTGTATATCAGTATGTTCTCCTGGAGGTCCATGCCCAGCAGCTTGTTTCTTGTTCTTGTACATCTTTCCCATCTCTACATCAAAAGTTGAAAAACATATTTAAGAAAATAAAAAAAGTCACAAACTATATCAAACTACGGCTACAAACACAAATCAAATAAATACAAATGGTTCAAATGGATACGTCAAAAAGGGCTTGGGTTTGTTTATACAAGGACTATTACAAAATTATATTCATCCTTAACAAGAATAGCCAAGTTATAGTAAATATGAGGCTAATATTACACATAGACAGATTCAAGTCTTACAAAAGTATTAAGTGTACAAATTACATTAATGAAAGAATTCATCATTGCAGTGCCACTTTGCAATTAAACTAAGCATGAAAACAATGACCTTTGAGGATTCACTTATGTATTCAAAGTTGTCAAAAAACAATTGGCCCAGCTCTAGCTCTAGCCCTAGCCCTAACCCATGCCCATGTCAGTTAGGGTCAAAAAGTCCTGTGGGCCAAAAAGCCCTATGGGCCAAAAAGCCTACTAGGTCAGAGTTAGGGTCCGGGTTTCAAGGGCCAAAAAATTTTAACAATTGCAAGTTTCTAACTCAAATTTAATTTCATAATTAACTATTAATCGTTAGTGCAATAACAGCAAAATAGAACATCAGTCCATCTCTAAACAATGGTAGAATATGTTAATAGTAAAATTCAAGCAAATTCAATTTTCAGCATTAGTGTCATAACATAATTTCTATAAACAATCTAGATTTATATAAATCCATCTATAACAAAAGAACATCAGTCCAACTATAAACAAAACTAATTTCAAAGACTCCTTTGTCTTTTCAGCATAAGTAAGAAGCAGATAACAGCAATATACACAAAGTCAATGTGCATGATTCATCGTTATCCATTGTAGAGCAATGTTGAACATATTAAAATTGTCAAATGATTAGGAAACACAGCAAAATGATTAAGAAATAATGTCGGTATGTCTATAATTATCAATAAATACATATCTTGTATAGTATGGAGCCAAAAGAATTCCAGCAATACTTCACTGATTATATGTATCCTGAAATTCAAATTGACTGTCACAGTTCTCATTTGTGAGGGAAATCATACATAATTGAGGTTCAAAATCTTTACAGAGCAGCAAATCCTTTAAATTTAGAATCAACTCTATCTTGAACATCATTCTTAGAGGGAGAGGGAAGGAGCAATGTTCTTGCAATGAGATTCGTGCTCCCTTGTATAAATTTAATCAATAATCATGACAGTATAATTATACTTCAATGAATAGGGGAAAAACCATGATGAGAAAAAATTGATACTAGAAATTGAAGGGCAGTTACATTGTAGGAGCAAAAGTATTACAGGATAGTTACTGCTAACTCCAAACAAAAGTATTACAGAGAACCTGAAAATCCAAGCAAACAGCATATGGCTAAAAAAGAACTTGCATGGGCAAGCTACAACAAATTATTGTGTAAGAAATCAAACATGTATGGTTCAAATCAACAGGTGATAACGTGTATTTTATCTTAAAAAATTTAAATAGGAGTGGCTATAGACACTTAAGACTGATAATAATCACTCCCCAAATCAACAACACATTTGGTTCAGGACAATTAAGGGTTCAGTTTGAGAAAACATTATTTTTTTATTTCCATTTCATATTTTCAGAAATAATTACAAAGATTGAGAGCGAAAGGGGTAGCTAATCTGAATGTGGAACAGTTTCTGCAATCGAATTCAAAGCCAAATTCAAGAGAGGAAAGTTGAAGAAACCAACTCCAACGAGAGAAGTAACTTACAGAGGCAAAGAAAGTGTCACGGCTGTAATTTCGTAAATAATTGAGAATGTTAGAAAAAATTGGGATCAGAATTTCATAAAACTATCTCATAATATATAAATAGATTATTGGCAATTGCACTGATTGAGAGAAAAATAACATATGTACAAAGAAGGAACATATTGTATATAAACGAAGCATAACTATGACACCACACGACACATGTAAAGCAAATTAAAAATAAAAGTATCCAAAAAGATTCAGAAGCATTCGACGATCCCAAAACAATACAGCGGGATTTTAAGGAATAAATTAGCAGAACATGCAGTCAAAACTGAACAAGAAAGAATGAATAAATAAAAAAGAAGAGCAAGCGCACAAAGATGCATCGACGTCGAGTATGAATGGAGGAAGAACTGGGTGAGGATAACATACCACAGAACAGAGGAGTGAGGTACAGAGCAGTGACAGTGAGCAGAGAAGAGAAAACTCGTTTTCGACGTTGAGCTCAAACGGAGGACACAGGTATGAGTGGAGGCACCAAGGGAGGAGGACAGTAGACTGATTCCGATTCAAATTAGGATTTAGGGTACTTGCTTTTGTTCTTATGTTTAATTTTGATTTAAAATTAATATTTCCGTCATATGATGATCTTTAATATATCGTTATTATTATTTAAAAATAAGATTAAATTTTAAAATTTATTATGATTATATTTTTTACTAGAGAATTTTAGTTATTTTTTATTTTAAATTTATTATTATATTATTGTTATTAATTTATTTATTATATGTTAATTATTATTTTATTAGTTTGTTTTAATATAATTTTTTATTTATCATAGTATTTTATTATATTATAATATTTTATAAGAGATTTTTAAAAGTTTTAACTATAATTTTTAATAAATCGATCAGACTAATCTTGATTTTCAGTTAATATTCATAAGTTAATTTTCTATTAATTATAAGATAATTTAATAAAAAATAAAGAAACAAATTAAAAATTGAAATTAAAAAATTAAATTTATTTTATTATCTTTTAAACCAAACTATAATTGAAATTAAAAATTATATTAAAAAAATTATTTTTTTATTAATAGTTCTTAATGACAATAGTTTATTGAATTCGATAATATTATTTACAGAGATAAAAGTTATAAGATAATAAAAAGAATTATAATTTATTTTTAAGTTTTGGTTTTAGTGTATCAGTTTTAAAAGTATAATTTTTTTCAGACAGCCATTTTTTTTTAAATAATTATATTCGAATAAGATAAATTTATTACAAGCAGTGGAACTTTTTTTTTTTCTAAATATTTAACAAAGTGAAATTTATTTGAAATTGAATTCAATATCACAAGTTAAGTAATCATTTTTTAAAAAGGTTTAAATTAAATTCTTATTATTAATTCTACCATGTAAAATTTTTTATAAAGTTCTTTTAAGCTTAACAATAATAAATATTTGTTAGTTTATTTATTATATTATTTTTTTATTTATTTAATTAGCTCAATCTTTTGGCTTTTTTATTTAAATATTATTTTTTTAAAAAAATTATCAAAATATATATTTTTTAAAACTAATTTTTTGTATGAATTTTTTTTTGTGTATGTCATAAGTTTCAAGAATATAATTGATGAAACTTTAATCTATCTATTTTTTAAAATTTCGTCAATGAAACTGTGAAACTCATAAGTTATTATTTTTTTTTTATTTTGTCACAGAAGTTGGCAAAGCTTACATAGTCAAATTTTTTAGACTATATTTTATTTTTGTCTAATAAATGAATTGTGAGATATATGTTTCTCCAAAACTAAAATAGAAAAATATAAGGAGGGTCCAAATCATTTTGAAAACTATAACAAAAAGTGTTTCATTTTATAACTATTATTTATTTACGAAGAGCTTTCGTCGAGCAACCCAATATCATAAGCAAATTCTATCTTGTTAAATGCATCTCGAAAAATAACTGGCACAATAATTTTATCCATAGGCAAAATTAAATTTTTTCTTAATTTTAAATTAAAATTTACCTTCGTTCTCTGACTATTTAATTTACTTTAGCCTTCTAATTTTTAAAAATATTTTAAATAAATTTTTATTCTTTAAAAACTTTAATATTATTAAAATGATTTTTTTATTTTGCATGACAGATGTAACATCTCGATTTCTGAATTTTGACAAAATTTTTGTCAAAATTTTTAAAAAAATTAAATTATTAAAAATTAGTTAAAATGACTTTAGAGTTTTATATTCATTAGATAATTTGTGATTTTTTGAAATTTTTAAGAAATACTCAAAATTGATCTATTTTACGAAAATAATTTTAAACTGAATTTGATTATATAGTAAATAAAGCCGTAAAATTTTAAAAATTTTATAAGAGCCTAATAATATTAGAAAGATTTTGGAAAGTAAATTTTTACGATGAAATTTGATAAATTTCAAATTCTATTTTGCAGTACGTTTAATTAGCAAACAATAAATGAACCGATCTGAAAGTAATTTGAGTGAATCAAAATTTTAGTGACCATCTCAGTATTATTCTAAATATTCTACTATCTCGTTTTAAAAATTTTTTCTACCTGTTAAACTAAAAATTATTTACATTTGTGAAAGTGTAATTTTTAAGTTAAAAAAATGATAAAGTAATTAAATTTTAACTTTTAAAAGTGATTAGGAGAGAGAAGATGCATAAAAAATAATTTTCTTCTCCAACAAACTTTCCGTAAGTTCTTTCTTCTATTTTTCTCTCAAATACCTTCACTTTCAAGCTTGATTCTGAGGGTCAAACTTTGATTTTCTTGAGAAGTTTTAAGAAATTTCGTTAGAAATCAACTTCAAGCGTTGAAGAGAACAAACCTGGATATAACAAGTAAGGAGTGAGTTATGTAGTAAGGATTACATCATAAACTTATTTAACCTTATTTGTTGAAATTGTCTAAATTTTCTTATGGTTGATGATTGTGATTTCTTCATATGCTTAATTTTGATAATGGTTTGCTTATGTGTTTGGTGGTGAAAATATATGTTTGATACTTCACTAAGACATAAATTGTGTTATATGATATGAATTGTCTTTGAGTGAGCATTTATGTGCATGGTGATTTTTCATGGAAAAGTTTAATGAAAATAAATTGAAATGATTGAATGATGGATTGAGAACCCTTATAAATTGTATTGAGAAATTTTTTTTTATTGTAACAGGTATTTGGAAAATTTTGGGAAGTCTCAGACATTAGAGGAAACTCTGTCAAAATTTTGAAAAATATTCAGACTTAGAAAGTTCTTAATTATTCTCGAACAAATTTAGGAATATGGAAATATGGGACTTTTCTAAGAAAAACTACTTAGGAACTCATACATTACTCATCTGAAAATGATATTTTGTGCAAAATGAAGAATCAGAGACTATGGACTCTGGGAATATGATAGAGAGGCCCTGAGGGAGGACTTGGGGATAGGAATGGTAGTGGTTGGAAGCCCTAAAAGACTTAGACTTGCTACCTGTCGTCGAGGATCCCACTCTACAAACTCTCTTATACCTGACTGTGCTCTTGCTGTATATCATGGTCAGTAAGCTACTAGGTTCATATTTGAGCGTGGATCTCAACAATCCCGTGGGTGAATTTTCATACCTAGTAGTGTCAACTCCTGGCTACCCCCAATACTGATTTAAGAAATGATTCGGGCCTCCAGGCATGGACATTTTAGAAAAACAAACTAGAATCATGCACCATAATTATCATTCATTTGGAATGTGATTGATTTGTGAATGTTTATAATGTTTGATTTTAACGTGATGTATAAATTGTGGCTCACCCTATCGTTTTTCTATTTTCTTTATTTTCTCTGTACTTGCAGTACTCATTGGAGCTGATCGGTTACCACCTGTAGCAGAGGGAGATGGCACATATTCCACACCAAATGAATATGACGATCAGGCTCATTAGCTCGGAGCCACATTGATGACAACACAATTGGGATAGACACACCCATACTTTTGCAGACATACTTATTATATTTTTTAGGAGAGCGGCACCAGGACCCAGAGGTGGTGTCCCTATTACCATAAGGACTAGACTAACCCTCAATTTAGATAATAATAATCTTTTTCAGAGTATACCATCACCAATTTTCCCTCCAAATGAGGAGAAGAAAATGGATATTGATATTCTGAAGGATTATGATCCTTTAAACACCGATGAGTCTAATGACTTGGAGATGGACTCAGATGGGGGAGATTCATCTCCTAAGTCTAAAGATATAGATTTGGAGTAGGACTAATACTGCTTTATTTTTTATTTTTTTTGTATAGTGACAAAGGTTAGTCGTAGGCATTCTTTTGCTGCACATGGGCCTTTATGGTATCGGGTAGAAGCCACTATTTTTGTTTAGTTGTACTGCTGTGTAGGAAGTCATCCCTGGTATTGCCCTTATTATTTTGAAGAACTGTAACTAATATTTTATCTGTATATAATTATGTTGCTAGGTGAAATAATAATTGAGTTCTCCAGTATACAGTGCTGTCTTTTCAGCATAAGTAAGAAGCAGATAACAGCAATATACACAAAGTCAATGTGCATGATTCATCGTTATCCATTGTAGAGCAATGTTGAACATATTAAAATTGTCAAATGATTAGGAAACACAGCAAAATGATTAAGAAATAATGTCGGTATGTCTATAATTATCAATAAATACATATCTTGTATAGTATGGAGCCAAAAGAATTCCAGCAATACTTCACTGATTATATGTATCCTGAAATTCAAATTGACTGTCACAGTTCTCATTTGTGAGGGAAATCATACATAATTGAGGTTCAAAATCTTTACAGAGCAGCAAATCCTTTAAATTTAGAATCAACTCTATCTTGAACATCATTCTTAGAGGGAGAGGGAAGGAGCAATGTTCTTGCAATGAGATTCGTGCTCCCTTGTATAAATTTAATCAATAATCATGACAGTATAATTATACTTCAATGAATAGGGGAAAAACCATGATGAGAAAAAATTGATACTAGAAATTGAAGGGCAGTTACATTGTAGGAGCAAAAGTATTACAGGATAGTTACTGCTAACTCCAAACAAAAGTATTACAGAGAACCTGAAAATCCAAGCAAACAGCATATGGCTAAAAAAAGAACTTGCATGGGCAAGCTACAACAAATTATTGTGTAAGAAATCAAACATGTATGGTTCAAATCAACAGGTGATAACGTGTATTTTATCTTAAAAAATTTAAATAGGAGTGGCTATAGACACTTAAGACTGATAATAATCACTCCCCAAATCAACAACACATTTGGTTCAGGACAATTAAGGGTTCAGTTTGAGAAAACATTATTTTTTTATTTCCATTTCATATTTTCAGAAATAATTACAAAGATTGAGAGCGAAAGGGGTAGCTAATCTGAATGTGGAACAGTTTCTGCAATCGAATTCAAAGCCAAATTCAAGAGAGGAAAGTTGAAGAAACCAACTCCAACGAGAGAAGTAACTTACAGAGGCAAAGAAAGTGTCACGGCTGTAATTTCGTAAATAATTGAGAATGTTAGAAAAAATTGGGATCAGAATTTCATAAAACTATCTCATAATATATAAATAGATTATTGGCAATTGCACTGATTGAGAGAAAAATAACATATGTACAAAGAAGGAACATATTGTATATAAACGAAGCATAACTATGACACCACACGACACATGTAAAGCAAATTAAAAATAAAAGTATCCAAAAAGATTCAGAAGCATTCGACGATCCCAAAACAATACAGCGGGATTTTAAGGAATAAATTAGCAGAACATGCAGTCAAAACTGAACAAGAAAGAATGAATAAATAAAAAAGAAGAGCAAGCGCACAAAGATGCATCGACGTCGAGTATGAATGGAGGAAGAACTGGGTGAGGATAACATACCACAGAACAGAGGAGTGAGGTACAGAGCAGTGACAGTGAGCAGAGAAGAGAAAACTCGTTTTCGACGTTGAGCTCAAACGGAGGACACAGGTATGAGTGGAGGCACCAAGGGAGGAGGACAGTAGACTGATTCCGATTCAAATTAGGATTTAGGGTACTTGCTTTTGTTCTTATGTTTAATTTTGATTTAAAATTAATATTTCCGTCATATGATGATCTTTAATATATCGTTATTATTATTTAAAAATAAGATTAAATTTTAAAATTTATTATGATTATATTTTTTACTAGAGAATTTTAGTTATTTTTTATTTTAAATTTATTATTATATTATTGTTATTAATTTATTTATTATATGTTAATTATTATTTTATTAGTTTGTTTTAATATAATTTTTTATTTATCATAGTATTTTATTATATTATAATATTTTATAAGAGATTTTTAAAAGTTTTAACTATAATTTTTAATAAATCGATCAGACTAATCTTGATTTTCAGTTAATATTCATAAGTTAATTTTCTATTAATTATAAGATAATTTAATAAAAAATAAAGAAACAAATTAAAAATTGAAATTAAAAAATTAAATTTATTTTATTATCTTTTAAACCAAACTATAATTGAAATTAAAAATTATATTAAAAAAATTATTTTTTTATTAATAGTTCTTAATGACAATAGTTTATTGAATTCGATAATATTATTTACAGAGATAAAAGTTATAAGATAATAAAAAGAATTATAATTTATTTTTAAGTTTTGGTTTTAGTGTATCAGTTTTAAAAGTATAATTTTTTTCAGACAGCCATTTTTTTTTAAATAATTATATTCGAATAAGATAAATTTATTACAAGCAGTGGAACTTTTTTTTTTTCTAAATATTTAACAAAGTGAAATTTATTTGAAATTGAATTCAATATCACAAGTTAAGTAATCATTTTTTAAAAAGGTTTAAATTAAATTCTTATTATTAATTCTACCATGTAAAATTTTTTATAAAGTTCTTTTAAGCTTAACAATAATAAATATTTGTTAGTTTATTTATTATATTATTTTTTTATTTATTTAATTAGCTCAATCTTTTGGCTTTTTTATTTAAATATTATTTTTTTAAAAAAATTATCAAAATATATATTTTTTAAAACTAATTTTTTGTATGAATTTTTTTTTGTGTATGTCATAAGTTTCAAGAATATAATTGATGAAACTTTAATCTATCTATTTTTTAAAATTTCGTCAATGAAACTGTGAAACTCATAAATTATTATTTTTTTTTTATTTTGTCACAGAAGTTGGCAAAGCTTACATAGTCAAATTTTTTAGACTATATTTTATTTTTGTCTAATAAATGAATTGTGAGATATATGTTTCTCCAAAACTAAAATAGAAAAATATAAGGAGGGTCCAAATCATTTTGAAAACTATAACAAAAAGTGTTTCATTTTATAACTATTATTTATTTACGAAGAGCTTTCGTCGAGCAACCCAATATCATAAGCAAATTCTATCTTGTTAAATGCATCTCGAAAAATAACTGGCACAATAATTTTATCCATAGGCAAAATTAAATTTTTTCTTAATTTTAAATTAAAATTTACCTTCGTTCTCTGACTATTTAATTTACTTTAGCCTTCTAATTTTTAAAAATATTTTAAATAAATTTTTATTCTTTAAAAACTTTAATATTATTAAAATGATTTTTTTATTTTGCATGACAGATGTAACATCTGATTTCCTGAATTTTGACAAAATTTTTGTCAAAATTTTTAAAAAAATTAAATTATTAAAAATTAGTTAAAATGACTTTAGAGTTTTATATTCATTAGATAATTTGTGATTTTTTGAAATTTTTAAGAAATACTCAAAATTGATCTATTTTACGAAAATAATTTTAAACTGAATTTGATTATATAGTAAATAAAGCCGTAAAATTTTAAAAATTTTATAAGAGCCTAATAATATTAGAAAGATTTTGGAAAGTAAATTTTTACGATGAAATTTGATAAATTTCAAATTCTATTTTGCAGTACGTTTAATTAGCAAACAATAAATGAACCGATCTGAAAGTAATTTGAGTGAATCAAAATTTTAGTGACCATCTCAGTATTATTCTAAATATTCTACTATCTCGTTTTAAAAATTTTTTCTACCTGTTAAACTAAAAATTATTTACATTTGTGAAAGTGTAATTTTTAAGTTAAAAAAATGATAAAGTAATTAAATTTTAACTTTTAAAAGTGATTAGGAGAGAGAAGATGCATAAAAAATAATTTTCTTCTCCAACAAACTTTCCGTAAGTTCTTTCTTCTATTTTTCTCTCAAATACCTTCACTTTCAAGCTTGATTCTGAGGGTCAAACTTTGATTTTCTTGAGAAGTTTTAAGAAATTTCGTTAGAAATCAACTTCAAGCGTTGAAGAGAACAAACCTGGATATAACAAGTAAGGAGTGAGTTATGTAGTAAGGATTACATCATAAACTTATTTAACCTTATTTGTTGAAATTGTCTAAATTTTCTTATGGTTGATGATTGTGATTTCTTCATATGCTTAATTTTGATAATGGTTTGCTTATGTGTTTGGTGGTGAAAATATATGTTTGATACTTCACTAAGACATAAATTGTGTTATATGATATGAATTGTCTTTGAGTGAGCATTTATGTGCATGGTGATTTTTCATGGAAAAGTTTAATGAAAATAAATTGAAATGATTGAATGATGGATTGAGAACCCTTATAAATTGTATTGAGAAATTTTTTTTTATTGTAACAGGTATTTGGAAAATTTTGGGAAGTCTGTATTACAGAGGAAACTCTGTCAAAATTTTGAAAAATATTCAGACTTAGAAAGTTCTTAATTATTCTCGAACAAATTTAGGAATATGGAAATATGGGACTTTTCTAAGAAAAACTACTTAGGAACTCATACATTACTCATCTGAAAATGATATTTTGTGCAAAATGAAGAATCAGAGACTATGGACTCTGGGAATATGATAGAGAGGCCCTGAGGGAGGACTTGGGGATAGGAATGGTAGTGGTTGGAAGCCCTAAAAGACTTAGACTTGCTACCTGTCGTCGAGGATCCCACTCTACAAACTCTCTTATACCTGACTGTGCTCTTGCTGTATATCATGGTCAGTAAGCTACTAGGTTCATATTTGAGCGTGGATCTCAACAATCCCGTGGGTGAATTTTCATACCTAGTAGTGTCAACTCCTGGCTACCCCCAATACTGATTTAAGAAATGATTCGGGCCTCCAGGCATGGACATTTTAGAAAAACAAACTAGAATCATGCACCATAATTATCATTCATTTGGAATGTGATTGATTTGTGAATGTTTATAATGTTTGATTTTAACGTGATGTATAAATTGTGGCTCACCCTATCGTTTTTCTATTTTCTTTATTTTCTCTGTACTTGCAGTACTCATTGGAGCTGATCGGTTACCACCTGTAGCAGAGGGAGATGGCACATATTCCACACCAAATGAATATGACGATCAGGCTCATTAGCTCGGAGCCACATTGATGACAACACAATTGGGATAGACACACCCATACTTTTGCAGACATACTTATTATATTTTTTAGGAGAGCGGCACCAGGACCCAGAGGTGGTGTCCCTATTACCATAAGGACTAGACTAACCCTCAATTTAGATAATAATAATCTTTTTCAGAGTATACCATCACCAATTTTCCCTCCAAATGAGGAGAAGAAAATGGATATTGATATTCTGAAGGATTATGATCCTTTAAACACCGATGAGTCTAATGACTTGGAGATGGACTCAGATGGGGGAGATTCATCTCCTAAGTCTAAAGATATAGATTTGGAGTAGGACTAATACTGCTTTATTTTTTATTTTTTTTGTATAGTGACAAAGGTTAGTCGTAGGCATTCTTTTGCTGCACATGGGCCTTTATGGTATCGGGTAGAAGCCACTATTTTTGTTTAGTTGTACTGCTGTGTAGGAAGTCATCCCTGGTATTGCCCTTATTATTTTGAAGAACTGTAACTAATATTTTATCTGTATATAATTATGTTGCTAGGTGAAATAATAATTGAGTTCTCCAGTATACAGTGCTGTGTAATACGGGAAATTTATTGACCATTTTGCCCTTTGTATTAGTGAAAAAGGATATCTAAACACTTATGAAAGTTTACCTTAAGTACTTCAAGTAATGACGAAATTCTGAAATGTGTTATTGAAAATTTGCTTGTTAAAGTTTATTTTTGCGATTAATGGTTAATACATCAATATTATGTATGAGAGTAAGATTATTAGTATATAAAAAAATGAGGGTTTATAAAGTAGGATGTTACAACAGATACTGTGTATTACTGTTCATTGTCTTTTTCCTCAAGTATCAGATCTTATCTCTGGTACAGTTTCTTCTTTCTTTTTCCTTTCATCTTCATTTTCTTGTAATCAAAATTCTATCTTCTTGTCACCAACACTAAGCATCCAATCCCAACTCTCAAATAATAAATAACATAATTTTTTAATACATATTTTCCATCTCCAACAGATCTAAACATACAAATATTCATGTTTTCATTTTTCATTTTATTGATTTTTCATGCTACTGTAACCTCCAAAGTCTTCACTAACAAGAATACCATGTTTTGGAAGCTTAAAACACAATATGAAAATAAGCACAGATTTGACAAAGATGAAAAATAGATATTTAAAAAGTTGATTAGTTTATAGTTAAGAAATACATATGGCACAAAATAATTTTTTTTAACAGATTTAAAGTTTTTAATAAAAAATAACTTATTTGAAACTTTTTAAAAGTTAAAGAATTAAAGTGAACAAGAAAAAAGTTTGCAAACAAAAGTAAATTTTACCTTAAAGTTTGAAAAAAAGAATGATTTTGTTTATTATACAAATTTGGCCAACTTTTGTGACGAAATTTAATAATATTAAATTTTACCATCATAATTACGAAACATAAAGAAAAATCGCCACTTGCAAAAATTTTATGAGTTTTGCAGATTTAATGGTGAATTTTTTTTAAAAAAAATAAGTTTTACCAATTATATTGTGAAATTTATGACACATGACAAAGAAACCCTACACATAAAATTAATTTAAAAATATATATATTTTGATAATTTGTTTTTTTAAATATTTAAATAGAAATCCCAGTCTTTTAGATATAAAATATTTCTTTAAATTACTTGAAACTTAATAAAATTAACAAAAAAATTTAACATACAAATTGTCAACTCGTAAATTACTCTAGCATAGCACGAACAATTATAATTTGATTGTATTAATAATAATACTATTATTAATATTTTAATAAAAAATTATATATAAAAAATAAAATAAAGTATTTATAAATATAATAAATACTCTATTTTATTAGTTAAAAATCAATTAAAAATATAAATAAAAGTTTTAAATTAGTGGTAATCACTTGTATATGCAAGAAAGATAGTTAGACTCATGGTAAATAAATAACTCTATGATCCCCCTTTGGCAGCTTTTTGTGTAGGTTACACATCTAAGTTGTAGTTAAACATGTTATGTAAGTGCAATTGAACCTAGCTAGTGTTGCCTCATTCACCAAAGTAAGCGGTGAATATATTTTTTTTTATCAAGTTATCAAGTTAAGTATATCATTTATTGAGACACAAATAACACACTTAAAAAGATTCAACTATAACAACTTTAGCTGTTTCAGCTTTCCTAACTCTTTAATAAATTCCAATCCACCATGATTTGCCTCTACAAAACAGAGAGTTTCTAAGGATGTCAAACTTCCAATTCAACCATTCATTTGAATCCTTTTTTCCCAATCCATGCCATATGAAAATCTTATATCCAAGATGAAATAAAGTAAAGATAAAAGGGAAGCCATGTTTTTCACATTTTTAACTTAGTTCGTACTTATTGTAGTGCTCATATTCATTAATCGATCATGGTTTTCGTGGCATCAACTTATTTTCCTCTATTTCATATAAAAGTTCTCAAGCATTGTTAGTAAGTTTTTTGTTAGTGTCTTTGATGATAAGAATAGCTAAAATTATCAAGTTTATTTTACATAAATCTATAGCATGAAAAGAAGTTTTGGTAGCTTTTTTCTTTTTTTCTTTTTCTCCTTTTCTAGTGATTATTTACAACAAAATAACTTGATAGAAGTGAACTTATAAGTTTCAATTTGAGTAAGTTATATTTTGGTAGAGTAGAATGCAAGGGTTTCACACATAAACACATGCACTAGAATAATCAATTGTACTTAAAACAATTTTTTTTTATCCTTTATTCCAATCATCACCTAAGATTGTGGTCAAACAAGTACATGGTAACTTCTTTTTGGTGACAATATTTTCTTAAACCAAAAAATCTTTTAAGAATTTACATTTTTCTTTAGGTCATAATCATTGAGTGGCCAATTATTTATTAGTTTTTATCAAAATAATCTTTTAAAGATACAAAATTATCACTAATTTTTTTTATCATCACCTTAATTCTTTGCATAGACCAATTTGCTAACAAATTTGTATTTTTTAAACACAATTGTAGTAAAATAAGTTAAAAAGAATTATAATAAATACATTTTAACATTATAAATTTAACAACCTTTTTTACAAAAAATTAAAAGCAATATCATCATAAATTTTAGAATATCAAATTATGAATTTACTTTGTTATTTTGAGTTTCTACCAATGAATATAATTAAATATATCAAAATATCAACACGAGAAGTGTACAATTCTCCTGTGTTAGTTTAAAATAAAAGAAATCAGGACCCTTATATCAGTACAAGCAAGAAGAAAAATAAAATAATTTAAGACAAAATAATCTTTCCTTTGCATTTGAATTGGTATTCTACGTTATTATTCCCTTAATACATTGAATTTAACCTTAATAATACATGATCATATAAAATAATATTTATTTTTTATATTTTTGTATTTAGCATATAAATATCAATATATTAAAGAATATTGACTGTCATAATAAAAAAATTATCGCGTCTTACACATCAAATTATAATCCAATATATGATATTAATCTTAAGAAATCCTTAGTTGTGTTAAACGTTATAACATAGAAACTGTTAAGTTCCTTCAAATAAAAGCTTGTGTTGAAAGAATAATATAATAGCATAATTGCATTGAGTGTTATGAAGTGCACCATCACAGCTAGAAAATATTCAAAAACACAAGTCTCCCAACTAATTTAGCAACTGTATTGATCAAAATTCCTTTATGTATGTTACTTAAGAAATTGTTTTTAATAAAAATATTTGCAGGCGTTCATATTATGACTTGATGGTCTATCTTGATGGCAGGGATGTGAGCAATCTTGGAGAAGTGCTTCCCTTTCTCATTTCCATACCTTTCTTCTAGTAATGGACACCTCCATATGCTCAGTATTTCAAGAGGCGAAGGCAGTTGATCCTCTGGCAATGACTCAAGCCCTCCACATCGGTAGAAGCCAAGCTCTCTAAGAGAAATGAGATGTTGAAGCCCTTTCCCTTCCAACCACCTCAAACCATCAAAATAGAGTAGCCACAGAGACGTGAGAGAAGTGGGCAGTGATGGCTCCCTCAGCAAGGTGTTTACCACTTCTTCATCCCTCAACCCATGGAGATAAAGATGTGACAGAGAAGTGAGGCGTTGGAATTGGAGAGCTGAATCTTGTTTAAGTATTCCAACATCAACACCAAGAAATCCTAAACTGGAAGGCAACCACCTTGCGGACAACGACGCTAGCTCTGGAAGATCCGTAAGTTGCAAGTGTTGAAGGGCAGGGAGATCCATCTCTTCTGGAAGTGACCCAAGTTTCTTACATTCACGGACAGTAAAACGGTTTAATAAATTAGGAGAGGTCCTTCCACCTTTATTAGTAATTGCTTTCAAGTTGGGACAGTCATCCATCCAAAGCTCTCGAAGAGCTGGGAAGCAATCTAATGGAAAGGACACCAGCGAATCACAACTCTCCGAGATTTTAAGGTCTTCAAGTGATGTGTATTTGTGCCATCTTTCATCACACACAAATTCTAACTTCTCACAGCCACCAATGTGAAGTGATTGCAATGACGTGGGCAAACCATCAGCTGGGAGTGAAATCAAAGACTTGATATTTGTAAGATCCAAGCGTTGAAGACAATTGGCATTGAGAATCATTCTTGGCAAACACTGCAGAGTGTCGCACTTTTCAATTGATAGTTTACGATAGGAAAAGTTGTCAAGCAAAGATAACAACCCCTCTCCCCCTTCTATAACATTCATTCCTTCAACTGATGTATTCCACTGCAGATCGCAAGATTTTGCCTCCAGTTGGTTGCACTCTTTGATAAGAACCTCTTTCAACGAAGGTAGATGGTTGGGCAAGTTTCCTCTCAACATGGGGCACTTGAATAAACACAAACGCTTTAGATAAGAAAAAGGAAAAGTGCTACCTTCACCTTCAAATGGTAGCCACTCCTCCCATTCTGACATCTCTTCAAACTGGAGACTTTCCAGCGATGGAAATGGCTGAAAGGATTGGCAACTTGCATTGCTGCAATAGAACTCCTGACCAACTGTCTTCACCATTTTCATCCTTACAATGACAAGCTCTTTAAGAGAAGGTAATTGTCCAAATGGTGGAAGTGACAGGCAATAGTTGCAGTCACTGATGCACACGACTTGAACATTAGAGTATGAAGAATCACCCAACCAATTTGGGAAACCTGTGCCATTGTAGTATCTGATGCCCAGTTTCTTTAACATCGTGGATGGTTTCAGGTGGTCAAGTACATCCTTCTCAACTTGTGAATCTTGTGGGTCGCTGCCCCATTCCAGCATAAGCTCCTCAATCTTGTCTTTGTTCTTTAAGTTCGCTTGAAATGCATAGCTAGGATCAACAACGTTGTGCAGCTTCAGAATGGAAAGTTTACCCTGCAAATAGGGAAATTTTCTTAATTCACTGATCCTTAATCCATCTTCTTTGCCTACAAGAAAAGAAGTCAATGTACGGAGATCTTGTAGCCTGCATATCTGTGTTGGCATCTCCATCAAATTTGTGTCACTGATATCAAGGTGTCGTAAATTGACCAAATTTCCTATCTGTGCTGGTATCTCAGTAAGAGATTTACAATTTGATAATTTCAAAGTTTGCAAATTGTAAAGCTTGAAAGTTGCAACAGGCAACCTTTGGATGGGAGTACAGGAAAGGTCAAGATACCGTAGAAGCACCAAGATGTCTATTGAATCAGGCAGCTCAACGATATTTTTGTATCCACAAAGTGACAGTGTTCTCAGGCAACTTAGTTTTGGCAACCAACCATGCAGCACTGATTTGGTCAAGTAACCTTCGGGACAATATAGAGGTAATTGTGGCAGAAAGGTGCGCAAACACTTTAGGTCATACAAGCCCTGAAATCTTCTAGAAATGTCATAATACTCTCCAATAAATGATAAATGGCGAGCTGTTCCTGGCATTTCACCGTCTTCAATGTAGCAAGAACTTCTTCCTGATACAAGTCTAGCTAAATCATAAATGAGGTCATGCATTCGAAACTTTTCCTCTGTTTCAGCTTTGTCTTTTTCAATTAAGGATCTCAATAATAATTCATTAAAGCATTCCGCACCTACAGATTCCATTGCTTGACCTCCTCTGGATTGTTGCAGAAAGCCTTCACCCATCCATAACAAGATTAACTCCTTCCTATCCAACAAATGCTGTTTTGGAAAAATTGAACAATAGGCAAAACATCTTTTCAATTGGGCTGGAAGATGAAGATAACTTATGCGTAAAGCTGGTAAAACATCATTATGTGCCCATAAGTTGCTGTTCTCAATTCTGTTCCATTCCTCTGCGTCAACTTTTGATCGCAGAAGACCTCCCAAAGTTTTGGCAGCTAATGGTAGGCCATTGCATTTTCTTGCAATTTTTTTACCAATTTCTTCAAGGTGCGGATATTTGTCATGAACTTCGTTTCCGAATGCATGAGTTGCCAGTATTTGCCAACAATTTTCATCTGTTAGATTCTTCAGCTCGTGAATGTGAAGTGTATTTGTGATCTGTGCAACTCTCTGTTGTCTGGTTGTCACAATGATCTTACTTCCCTTTTTTCCACTACTGAAAGGAGCTGTTAGATGATGCCAGTCGTTATACTTGTCATTCCAAAGGTCATCAAGCACAAGCAAAAACTTCTTATCTTTTAAGTTATTCTTTAGTTCAACGCGAAGAACATCTAGATTAGTAATATTACAATCTTTAAATGTGATAGACTCAATAATTTTCTTCGTTACCCTTGAAACATCAAAATCATCAGACACCCACGACCAAGCTTTCAAATCAAAATATTCATTCACTTTGCTGTCATTGTAAAGGTATTGAGCAAGGGTTGTTTTGCCCAGGCCCCCCATGCCCCATATTGCCATCACTTCTATATTATTATTGCTCTCATCATCGTCAGACAGAAGCATGTTCATTAACTTGTTTTTGTCATCCTCTCTAGCAACCACAACAGGTTCAACCAACGAATCTGTAATTTTGGTATAAGAGACTCTCCTAGAAACACTTCGCAAACAAAGAATATCTTTCTGTTTCACAAAATGTTCTAGCCTTCCAGATATTGCTTCAAGCTTGGAATTTATGCTCCTATAGAATTGATTAAAGGGCGAAGAAAGTAATGATCTCACCTGGGTAGTAAAGCTTTTAGATTCTCCCTCCACCTTGCATCTCAAAGATTCAGTGTTGATTTCATCCAACACATCTTCTGCATCCAAGACAGCATCTTTCAACTCATCCAGCCATGCCTTCACAGCAAGATCAGTAATCTGCTTCTCCTCAGCATCATTGAGCACAGCATTAAGTGCCAGCAGCTTAATCCTCAGCTCATCTAACCGAGAAACATTCAGCCTCCTACTGGCAAAGAAATCTCGAAACTCTGGAGAAGTTATTCTATCTAACAAGATCTCCACAGAAGCAGAGATTAGTGCCTGTCCCACAAAAGCCAAGGCCATTTCTTCTCTTGTTTTAGAAACTCTATCACAACTCTAAATCTCTTGCTAAATGCTGAACGATGTGAAAATTGGAGGGATTATAGTGCTGAAGTCTAGTCAACAATGTTTGTTTTATAAACGCGAGCAAATGCAATGGTCATCGTTGTATTTGTTGTCAAGTGCATTTGTAGTTTTTTATTGGTGTGTGCTGTGTATCTTACGGGCACTTGTTCAACAAATTTCTATAATAAAAAAAATGTGTTATTATATATTTTATTTAAAATTATATTATTTACTGCATATTCTTATTATATATATATATATTGTATATTAATTTTTTTATTTTATTTTTTATTATTTTTTATAAATTTTTAGTTTTAAATAAAATATAATTTTTATTTATTATAAATAAAAAAATTATAATATAATATATTAATATAATATTATTATTTTATTTTTAAATTTTAATTTATTTAATTTTGATGGTGTCTTTTTCTTATTCGAATACTTAATCGGTCTTTATCTTATTTAAAAATAATAAATATAATAATTTATTATTAGATAAATTTATTATCTAACCATATATTTAAATATTATTAGTTAAAATTTTTTCTAACTATATTTCGAACAAAATTTTCTTGAATGAGTATTTTCATTTAAAATTTTTCTTTACCATAATGTAAGCTAATTCAAATAGCAGTTAAAGTCTTGATTTTAATACTACAGTTTTTAGCTAATAAACTATCCATCGTGTAGGTAATCTATGTTATCATTCTCCTTAATGAAATATTCTGAAAATAATGCCTCCTTCCTTCAGTATTTCTTTACTCTATCATTTAAATATGTTTAACGTTAAATATTTTTAGATGCCTCAATAATGTTACTTTTTAATTTACTTTCGGTTGTACGAATGAAGCAAAATTCAGAAGTTGATGACTGTTATTTAAGAAAGGGCCTTTTTTGCTATAATGTAAACACTGTTACTTCCTTGAAAGTGACCATCAAAACCACCCACTATGCAGTTCAACTTTTTAATTATACATCTAACATATGATTTCTAGTGAGTATACATTAGTTGGAAAAATGCATCATACTATATAGTAATGCTATTTATTGGGTTATACCACGAGAATTGGAGGCGTATGGCAATATCAAATTTCAACTAATATAGGCAAAAATCAGAAAAAAAGTTAAGATAGGCTGTTTAAATTTACATTAGGAAAAGTTGGTTATATAGTTTATACAAATTTATGAATTTTAAGTTGAACAAATATCACAACTAGGGCAAAGTTAAATGGTTAGAGGCTTCAATTTAGTAGTCTAGTTAGGTGCTCCACAATCCATAACATATTCTCAATTTTTAGCAGTCTTCTCAAGTACCAAAATGATCGAGATCAACACTAGATAAACCCATGGTCAATGGATACATGATGAAATGAGTAAGTAGAGATGATATTAATAAGGGTGATTATTTGAAAATAAGCATTCAAAATGCAAATGTTAAAAATCACAACTGTGAAAATAAAAAGAGCGTTTGTGTTGTTCGTTAATTTTTTTTCTCAGCGGTAGTTTTCGATGACAGGTGACGATTCCGATGAGAACTGAGGGTTTCCAGTGACTCTTGCATATTTCAGGCTGCCACCTCGCGACTTCTGCCATGTAGAGCTCTCCACTACCGACAGCAGCTTATCTTAAATGGAGCTGACTCTTTTTTAGACAAAATTAATTAATTAAAAATAATAAAAAAAATAGTTTCATCTACGGTAAAGTCGAAACAGTTGCTGACATAGTTATAAAAAAAAAGCCTCATACAGGAAATTTTTTTTATTATTTTATTTTGGTAATTTTTTTAAATTTGTATTAAATAAATAAATAAGCCTTTTTGGTGCTCTCCCTCTCTATTTTTCAATCTTTTTCTTTACCAAAAATTTTGCTCTTCTCTCCTTTAAAATTGTGCCGCCTCTCCCTTAGAACACCTATTTTTGTCCAGGTTGTAGATTTTATTAAATAATAAATAATGGATTTCAAGAAATAAAAAAAAGTAATTAAAAAGACATGTAATCAATAAATATTAAAAAGATATTTTATAAATAATAATCATTATTTTTATTTTAAATTTTAGTTAATTTAGGGATTTATAGAATAAAATCAAAATAATCAAGGTGTAAAAAATATATTTAATTTCTTTTTATTAGATATTAATCCTATTATAAATAGCGACTAACCTACTCACACAAGGACATTGATTTCTTACACTGAAGAATTTTGGACAAATTTCTTTCACTGAAACATTTTTCAGGGGCAATTTTTTACAAAAATATGAAAAGAGACAGATATTATAGGAAAAAGGTATGAATTTTGATTACTCTTTTATTTTGTCTGTTTTTTATTGTAAATAATAATTATTACACAACTGTTTCTTTATTTTTTTTCTTTCGTTATTTTACTCTTTTTATTTCTTTATTTTTTAATGCTTTTTGTGTGTGGTTCCTTCTTTCTTTTCTTTTCTTTTATTATTATATTCTCTTTCTCTTTTCTTTTTATGTTTCTTTTTCCTTGAGCATTATCCATTGTGAAAAAAATATAATAAAAAAAAGGAACTTTTTTTAATTAAAACATTTAATTATATTTTTTCAAAATAAAATATAATTTTTTTTAAATCCATCAAAAATAAAAAATATTTTTTAGTAAAAAATAAAAAACAGAAATAAATTAATTTTTTATTAGTTCTTCTCTTTCAATTATTATTAAATTAATAACTCATAGGCTATTTATGTTTTTTTTATTCTTTTATCTTGCATAATTATTAGGTATTAATAAATTTAGTATGAGTGGTTAGCAATCATAAGAAAACTGGAATTAGAATTAATCTAAAAACGAACATAAAGAAGTATAAAATTAAATCATATGCCTTAGGTTATTCTGAATTAGTTTATTGTGAGAGGTTGCACTATTTTACTTATCTTTTATTACTTCTATATTTTGAATCCTTATTTTATTTAAATTCACATCATCAATTTTAAACAATTAAATTAAAATTTTTTTGGTATTCGAAACAATCCTTGTGAGACGATATTTCTGAAACTTATTTTAGAATCATTTATTATTTTTCGATAGGTATACTTAACCACGAATTATTAGTCAATAGAAAATTTTGTCCTTTTATTTGAAGTCATTCTTTCAATTGTCTCATATAAGTCAAATAAAATATCACTATCTAAATTAAATATTTTGTTATAGTAAAATCTAATTAAACAGAACATAAGATATACAACTTAAGTTACGAAACCTTTAAAAAAGTGTAAGAAACTTAAGAGATTGATGACGAATTTATTTACTTTAGATTGAGATAATAGATGTCACAACTCCTTTTTGGGAAGGATATTTGACATACTTAACCAAAGAGAATTTATATGAAATTTTTTGCATTTTAGAAAGTTTTGAGACTTATTTAATAATGATCACTGAAAAATAAAAGCTCATTGTCTGAATAATGAAATAGGACTTCAAGGCATCATTACAAAATTATAAACATGTACATACATAATTATTTTGTAACAATATTTGCATAAGAGTTGCTCAAATATAGATTATAAACAAAATTACATGTCTCAAAAATTATAGCTTAGTAGTATATAAACTTACCGCCAAGACCTAAACTAAAAAAATAAGTAAAGATACAACTCTTCCAAAAAGTCATGCTAAACTCCAAACATCTCTTAGCTAGACCTTCTAGCATAAGGAGTAGATGCATCACCTATCACACATACTTACGTACCATGTATGGTCATCGCAGCACACACACTAGCATAAACCAATGCAAGGGTGAGCTTAACAATCATAACTATAGGGTATAGAAATATCAGAAATATTTATACAACTTTTATAGTTCTCAACAAGCAACATAACAATTTCAGCCAATTAATACAGCATGTTCAACCCAACTGGTTTCACAGCTCAAGTATTCTAAAGGAACTGTTTTTGGTCTAGAAGTGATCCATCCCACTATCTGGATCTAGACACAACACAGCACAACTCAACATTTTCCTATTGTTACACGTCTAACTACCTAAACATGAAACTCAGTTTTAGAATAATAAAATAGGCATGATGCAACACAACTATATATATATATATATATATATATATATATATATATATATATATATATATATAACATTTTTAACACATTACATTACTACATTTTAAAATTTTTTTCACACACAACTAGCTCTATACGATCATCAAACAGTAGAAAATCTCCTCAACCATACATACTCTGGGTTCTACCCAAAAGTTTGTTTATACGTCAACTCATTCTCAACTAAAACAAGATTATATATAATATCACAACATCTAAGTGAGTAATAAAGACCTTCTAGGGTAATCTCCTCTTACTTGGAATGGATTTCAAACATTGCACTCCTCATGAGTCCCAAAGAGATAGATTCACTTCTGGATATAGAATATAGCCCAAAAGATCCAAATCTACTTAGAATGACAAAGTAGAAAACAGTTAAGGAAGAGAAAACAAAGGAATAAGAAGTGTAGATGGAGAACTGAGCTTCGGAACTCACCTAGATTTGGATGGGATAGATGTTTTCACTTATATCAAGAAGAAGTTTGGCTTCTAGAATGTTTCCTCTAATGGAAAAAAGAGAGAGAAAAAGAGAGAGGAAGGTTGTCTGGTGAGAAAATGAATGTTTCTCTGCACTGAGATTCTTAAATACCCATCTAGGTTCGCATGCTCTCGCTTAAGCGAGTCAATTCTTGCTTGAACGAGCCTTGCTCTTACCTGTGTAAGAAAACCAAATAGTGGAACCACTCAAATCTCTGTTATTCTCACTTGAGCGAGAGATATCTCGCCAAAGTGAGTTATATCTTGCCTGAGCGAGAATGGGTCCAGAGAGCTTCCCATTTTTATTGTGACTCTTCGCTTGAGTGATGTCACTTCTCACCTGAGTGAGATTCCTTCTCGCCTGGGCGAGAGGACAATTGGGTGGTCTTATCTTATCTAGCTTGAACGCGATTGATCTTACTTGAGCGAGATCGCTCTAGAATACACAAATCAGCATGAACCAATTTCGCTTGAGCAAGACACACTTTACTTGAGCAAGAAACCTTGCACCCAAAACTCTCAATTTTTTCCAAGAATGAAGGTTTTACAAATCCTCTACTATATCTCTATGTTTCTATACACATAAACACTTAATGGTTGATCTCAAGCCCTCACTATTAATCGTATTAAACACAACAACTACTCAACATTGCAAACGCACAGCTCTTATTCAGCAACTATACAACTCACACAAACATAAATCCAAGTCATTTCATACCATTATCAGCATACAACATCATCTTTAAAAGAAAATGTGTGTGTTTGTGTGTGTGTGTGTGTGTATATAATAACAATAGACAACTACATGGACAGGCCTAGTTTGTAAATTCCACCTAGTATAACTAATCTTTTATATATTTCTATACCTTTACTCTTGCTTGAAAGTTTTTGATAATTTGCTCTGTAACTTTATCCATTGCTTCATAAACATATGGCATGGTTGGTTTTAAATCACCATTTACAAGCCTTAATACTTTTACAAGAGTAATCACACACTTTAAGCAATACTAGATGGATTTTCAAAACTTAGAACCACTCAAATTAAGTTCATGACTTGCTTAGCCTCACTTTTACTAGAATAAAAACTTTCAACTTATTTTTTTTGAAGCAAACATCGGAGATCATTATTTTGTTGCATAATGCAATTTAATGTGAGATAAAACGCTACAAAACTTGTTATAATTGGACTTGTTAATTTCCTTTATTTAGAATGTTATTTATACAAGTTAATGATCCAAGTATGTCTATATATGTAAGTTATAATTTTTTTTGCATTTAAAATTGTGTTAAAGAACATGGGAAGCTGTAAAATATCCTTAAACACCAAATATGTAAATAGTGAGTTGTACAAGAGGACTAGAACAATTTTGTCTCCTTTTCTTTTAGCATTTTTCTATTTGGCACAAGGAAGTAATATCTGGCACAACTTGTATTATATTATCCTCTCTAATTTTTTCATCATGCCACTAAATAATTCAAACATTTGTTTGACATTCTTAATAAAATCCCTTCTATCAACCGATTCTAAGAAAAGAATACGAGAAAAAGAAAAAAAACAACAAACGTTGTGGAGAAAAAAAGGAGGCATGTGAACAAGAAACCAAAGGTTTTTTTTTTTTTTTTTCTAAAACATAGGGAGTCTGACTTCATGGAGTATCAAAAGTTCCCTCAAATTTCGTAAAAAGAAATAAAACCGACACTCCCTACGATCTATATCCTTCAGTTTGGAAAACCACATCAAATCACACGAATTATGCTATACTAACTATATGGTCATAGTTATTGCTCGTAAACTTCAATGGGTAAATTAAAAGAACCGATATTAATCTCAAATATTATTCTCTGTTTTTTAATTATTTAAATATAATACTTATCCATATAAGACATAATAAACTCAAGGAGGGTATTTTAACGTCTCAAGAACTTGGGATTGGGGAATTAGAAGTGTGGTTGGTCTTCAATAGCATTAGGCTATAACTCATTTACTAATGGATTCGATGAAGAGGACCAACAAAACTTACGGCACACACAACTCAACCCTGCCTAGGTTGGGCCAATTTTATGGGTTACTGTTTTATATGACCTTGGAACCTCATCCAAAGTCCACAGATTCACTTTAATTGAATCAATTCTTTTTCTGATTTTTATTTCTTCTTTTTAAATGGAAATAGTTTAAGATCTATTTTTATTAAATTACGTGACCTTTTTTTGAATTAAGCATTCAATTAATTTTAAATTTTATCATATTAATTTTTACATAAAACATTTTGTACTAGTTTTTTTATATTATGATAACCATCCGTTAGTTAAATTTATCTCTTTATATGTAAAATGTAAATTCTCATTATCAAATGAGTTTTTTTAGGAACTATCTTAAAATGAAATTGTTTTAAAAGTAAAATAATACTCATAATTTTTAATTTAATATTAATTTAAAATTTTTATATTTTTTTAATCTTGAAAATTCTATTTCTTTAATTTAGTCTTGTTTAATAAATTAATTTTTATGAATAATTAAATATTTTACTCTTTCTTATATAAAATTTATTATTTTAAAATAATCATACAATATTTTTTAAAAAATTATTTAATTATTTAATTATTTAATTATTTAATTCAATAATATTTAATGTATAACACTTTCGAAGAATCCATCCAATGCTTCCTTTCTGAACAAACAATCTCGTTATAATGCTCTGCAACACTTAGTTATTAACCTTCTTACTTACTCAAAAGGATTAATAAGCAGCACAGATCTCCAAACCATTGACCAGTCACTGAAATCAAGAACTATAAATATTTTATCTCTTCTGATCCAAAACAATTTTGACTTCATTAAGTGCTTTGGTGATTACTATCCTCATTAAGGATCCAATCTTCAATTCCTTGCACATTTCACATATCTGTTAGCTTCATTATTCATTTTTGGGGTCATAAATATAGTGGCACAATGGTTAATGTTTGGAAGTCATGGTGTGTTCTGGTTACTGCAGTACATTTGTTCCACATCACATCATCCAATTTCAGTGTCAAGAATTTACCAGGTTTTGGGGATCTTCCATTCACGTTGAATACTGGGTTAGTTGTAATTGCATATTTTGCTTTTGATTTTGTTTTGATTTTGGACAAGTTTGTTTCCTTCAAGGCTTTTTGTTTCTTGTTGTGCATATCAAATTAAAATGTTGCATGCAACATATATAGATACATTGGTGTTGGAGAAAGAGAAGAGGTGCAGCTTTTTTATTACTTTATTGAATCTCAAAGGAGTCCCTTGAATGACCCACTCCTACTTTGGCTTGTTGGAGGTCCAGGTTGCTCTGCCCATTCTGCTTTCTTCTATGAAAATGGTAAACGTTTCCTAATTTTGTTCCAATCTTATTTGTTGACTATGTTTTTTTCTCACTGTTATTTGGTGTTACTTCTATTATTTTTCTAACTCAGAATATTATATGATATGAAGTTATATAGAATAAGTTTTCATAAAATTTATCATTTAATAATATTAATATATTAAATTGTATTAATTTTTATTTTTTTAATAAAATTTTTATATTCTCTTTAGCACAGTACGACTTCAGTACAATTTAATTATTATCAACCATATTTTCATCGGAAATAGAGAGTTTGTTAGGGTGCATACATTAACATAATGTTGATATAAGCCTTTTGTAAATGCATGATCTTATAATTCTTATTCTTTCATCAACTCTTTTAAAAATGAGGGATTCATTTTAAATAATAAAACGAGAAGTTATAATTATTGGTTAAAATTAGAATTATAGCTGTATATTTTTTATACTATCATCCAATTATGAATTATTATATAAAAAAATTATAAATTTTTGTAATAATTAATTTAAAAGTTATAAATACCATGTATTTTAATTACTTGATAATGTGAAATTTTTTATGCTAACAATGCATTAAAGTTATGCTCTAAAAATCAACAGTAATAATTAGGATTAAATACAGATAAAATATAATATAGTATATATTTATTTATATTTTAACTATTAACATTTAAATCGTTGATTATTACTTCTTATTGTACTGTAGATGATCTAAATTATTTTTATCATATTACTGAGTTTCCTTAATTACCCAGTAGCTGAGTTTGCTGCTTTAAATTGCAGGGCCATTGATGTTCAATTATGATGCTTTTAATGGGAGCTTTCCAGAACTTATATTGAATCAAAACACTTGGACAAAGGTGATACTTGTCAGTGTTAATACTATCAGCCTTTTGGAGATTAATTTCTTTAGAGCAATTAGTGACTATATAGAATATATTAATTTCCATCGTCTACATGGGCAAGCTTAAAATTGAAATATCTTCATCACGTAACTGGTTATATGTACAAGGAATGTGATAAACCTAGCAAGAAATGTCATACTAGAAATTTGAATATTGATAAACTATGAATAATTTCTTCTTCTTTTTAAAGGTTCTCAACATATTATACGTGGATGCCCCAGTTGGCACAGGATATTCTTACTCAAAAACACAAGAAGGCTATTATAGCAATGACAAACAACTGGTAGAACACATCTACGAATTTTTACAAAAGGTTAACATCATTTTCATTTTCTTCTCTGTATGTGTATGTGTGATGAAATCTATCTTCTATTAAATTTGATTTTTTTTTATAAATGATAATTATAATTGTGTGTGTGTGTGTATATATATATATATATATATATATATATATATATATATATATATATATATATATATATATATCCATTTTATCCGTCTCCCCATTTTTATATTTTTAGTGGATGGCGGATCGTGTTAGATTCAGATCAAATCCACTTTACATTGGTGGTGGTTCATACTCAGGCATGGTTGTTGTTCCCCTTGTTCAGAAAGTATATGAAGGTAATTATTATATACTAAGTTTTACAATATGTGATTCCAATAATAATATTTTAGTGAGTAAATTGTACTTTTTTTCTTTTAAAAGGTGTTTTAATTGCACTTCCCTTTATCTTCCTATTTCAAAATTATACTATTTCTCCCCTTGAGAATTGAGATATGAATATCAGTTGCACTCATTTTTTTTTTAAATCCCATTTAACAATAACGAACAACTATGCAAGCCACTGATATTTTAATTATTTTCCACAACTTTAAATATCCGGAGCACCTAATTTTGAATATTTTAGAATGTAGAAACAAATTTAAATATTTATATTATCATTTTAATTTTTTTAAATCTTTATTTTATTTTCTAAATTAATAAAATTCATAGTAAATAGTTAAAATTAACTGTTAATCATATTAAAAATCAATGCAAGAGAAAAAAAACTCTAAAAAGTCATTTACGTTAAAATAAATTCAAATATAATATATATTTGTCCTTTAAAAATGAAAAATAAGAATAAAAATGCCTCTCTGGAAAGAGAAATATAATCTTATTCAACTGTAGTTTGATTCAATTCAAATTGCTTTGTGTTTTAACCATAGTTTACTAATTTGCAGATTATAAAGCAAGACGCTTACCGATCCTGAACTTCCAAGTACAGAAATATGCTTACATTTTTACGTTGTTGATTAGCATTTCATTGAACTTTATTCAATATATGGGTTTCATCTTTGAACTTTAAACTAGGGCTTTGTGCTTTCAAGTCCAAGAATTGACTCTTTCATGGACAATAACACAAAAGTTGAATTTGCTTACCAACGGGCACTTATATCGAATGAACTATATGAGGTTATATTCAACTAATTCACTAGATTTTAAATTAATTATAGTTATTAATTAATATATATTCAACTCAGGATTATGGTAACATCCAATGATCTGTGTTAAAAACTGAGTTTGGTGCAATTCTTCTTTTACAGTCAATTAAATCTAGCTGCAATGGTGATTATATTAATCGTGATCCTAACAATACAAAGTGTCTATCAGATTATGAAGCCTTTTCTGAGGTGAGAATTCTTCTAAATTTTTTAGCTTTTGCTATTAATTTGTTTATATTTTTCAAATACATTTAATACTTATATCATGTCGTAGCTAGTTCATTACATAAATGAATTTCAAATTTTGGAACCAAGTTGTATGATTGGATCGAAGGAGAATCAAAGAATTCTTTCTGAAGAGTTCAAAAATATCCATCAAACCAAATTTAGGTGTCGGGTATGTAACTCTCTCTCTCTCTCTCTCTCTCTCTCTCTCTTATATATATATATATATATATATATATATATAATATTACTTTGCATCTATGAGAGAGGAATCAAATAAAAAAATCTTATGATATTTAGAAGGACCAAATAAGAAAAATTAAAGAAAAGAGATCATTTTTGTAAACAAAAATATTATGGAAATTGTTTAAAATGAATTTAAAAAATAATATATTAAATAAAAATTATGAAAATTTCAAAGACTACAAATTTAATTGAACCTATGTGTGAGTATAGAGTTAGGAATAAATGGCGTCTCTAATATGTTTTTTTATTAAAAATAAATTTTATCAATTAAGCTGTTCAATTTTAAATTCTTAAAGTAGATCAAATTTATAATTTTTCATATAATTTAAATATTACTTAATATTTTTCATACTATTATATTTTAATGGATTATATATATTATTTAAAATATAAATAAATAATACAAATATATATTCATGAAAATATCGTAAAAATTAGTGAATAAAATTTATTTTTAATAAAAATTATTAAATAAATCATTTTTATTAAATTTAACGCTTAATATTATTTCATCCTAGCTCTATATACATGAATATATGTGTGTGTCGATCAATGTTATAAATGTAATACTCATAAATATTACAATATATTGATCTAGGATGACCAATACGCTGTTGGAGAATTGTGGGCAAATGATCCACTTGTTCGAAAGGCTCTTCACGTTAGAGAGGTAACTATAGTCATACTTAAGCATTCCTTTAATTAGATATTGCCAAAATAAAAACCATTTTTCAATAACAGTTATATTTAACAATTTTTTATTGATATTTATAAAATATTATATAATTTAATATATTGATAAAATAATATTCATAATTTTTAATAAAATTATTTATTTATTTATATTTGAGTAAATAATAAGAACTTATGAATTGTAATTTTTTTTTTAAAAAAAGTCAATGCATTGATAATTTTAAATAATAATTTATTATTTTATGTCCTTATGTATGTTAAAAGAATTGAATGGGAAAGGGTAAATTAAAATGTTTAATGTTAAAGGGAACCAAAGAGTACTTCCAAAGATGCAATCGAAGTGATGCATATACAAAGAACGTTCCTAGCGTCGTTGAACACCTTCGAAATCTCTCAAGCACAAACCTACGCTCTCTAATTTACTGGTAAGTTACTTAAATCTTCCCTTACGATATTTTATATAGAGGCAATTATGAATGTTCAACTAATTTAATTTTATTCAATCATTTTGCAATATTCCATTCAGCCAGTCACATAGTAACACTTTCTTTGAAAAATTGGCTATAATTTTAGGCTCATGTTTTGTTGGGTTATTGTCAAAAAATTCTGAGAATTAATTTTAAGGGAAGAATTAGAAGATAGATAATATTTATTTGATGGTAATTTTTATTTAAGAGTTTTTGAAATATAAGAAAAATAGTTCAAGAGACTTTATAAATTTTTTTAAACTCGCACAAATTCATATTTTTTATATTATTCAAATTTATTTTTTTAACTCTCATTCTCTTTTTTTTTTTCTCTTTTCTTACTCTCAACATTTTCCTTTTCTTTTCTTCTAAATTTATAATTTTTTTTATTAAGAGTTAGTCTTAGGAGAAAAAAGAAAGATTTTTTTTGTTTTCTTATAGTACCACTTGTTTAAAAGTTTTAAACATATATACAAGAAAAAGAGTTTAAGAGTTTTAATAAACTATAAAAAATAAAACTTATATATATTTGAAGTTATCTTAAATTAGAGAATTTTTGCTAACCCTTCTCTCTCTTCCTTTAATAATAATTAAATATTTAGAATGTTAAATATATATATATATATTGTTTTAATTATATTTCTGTAAATATTATATAACTTTCTTAATATAAAAACAATATATTTTATTTTTTTTTCAAAATTTATTTCCCAAAAAAGCATATTTAAGCTCTAATTGCATCCTTCATATTTGCTTTAATTATTTAGTAAAAAAATTTAGATTAATTCCTAAGCAATTTTTTGGATTTATCTTTTACAGCGGTGACCTTGACTTGTCGACACCGTATCTTAGTTCACTTTCGATTGTCAAGTCACTTAAATTGAAGTTGGATAAGACTTGGCATCCTTGGTTCGTTGATGGCGAAGTGGCAGGGTTAGTTTATTTTTTCAGTTTTAAAATGTGATTAAGCACTAAAACTAATAATTTTGAAAATGTAAGAATTCAAATAAAAATATAATTTTATAGAAATTAAAAATAAAAAAATATATTTTGATAAATTAGAAGTATATTTAATTTTAAATTTTATTTTCTCTTGTACAGATATTCAGAGAGCTACCAAAAAAGTGATTATCACCTGACATATACTGTTGTGAAGGTACGTAACACTATTTGTGTTTTGTTCAGAGTCAAGGCAAAATGTTGAGAAATTCTGTATCAATTTTTTATAAGCAAATCACAATCAAATCTTAACAAGAAAAAGATTTAAGCAACCAAAATAAAAGATCAAAGTAAAAAATCCCTATTTTTAAAAGATAGAATGTTTAATATGACTTCATATAATTTTCCCCTTTTAAGAAAATACTTTTTCATTCATGTTTATTGAACATATGAACCTTTACTTGCAGGGAGGGTGTCATGTGGTGCAAGAGAACAAACCTAAAGAGGTGTTTAAGATGATTGACCGATGGTTGTCATTTTATGATATATAAATAATGCATTATTGTGTGGTTAATTTGGGAGTTTTCGTTTTTTGTTTCATTTTACGTTATGTTTGAGTTTTCTTTTGTTGCCATATTATGTACCATGAGAATTCGTCTCAAGTCCAGAGAGAGAAGATGACATATATATTCATCCTTTAAAGATTATAACTTAGGACTTTTTATGAATATAATTTTTTTAAAAAAAATATTTGATAGAAAAAATTACGTCTAAACTACTGAAGTTTCTATAAAAAAAACATTTCATATCAAAACTTCTCAAAATTAAGGTATATATCATCCCATATTTTTTGCATACTTTATGCTATCTCTCTCCTATCCTTTTCTATTTTCTGAAATATTTTATATTTAAAAGTTAGCTGATCTGTACTAATTTGAATCTACTTAAACTATCTCATTTAAAAAAATTAAACTCGAGTAAAAAAATACTTTTTATGTTGATTAAAAACTTTTTATATCAAATTTTCAATAGATACACGTCGTCATATTCTACATTAGTACCATGTAATTGATGTAGAATATATGAGTGTCTAAATGCATGAAATCAATATCAATATTTAGGATTAGGCCAATAAATTGAGCTCTCACTAATCAATGGAGGTTGGTTCAGTGCTAAGTGATTGGGTATCTATTAAATAAAATTTTGAGTTTAAATCTTAGTGTATGTAAAAACTCTTCAATAAACTTACTCACCATATCTAAGTTAGATTTAATTTAAATGGGATATAAAATCATAAAATAAACTCTCTATTTTAGGCTCCAATTTTTGTCTTTTAATTACTAATAATATTTTAATTTTCTTCTTTTACTCTTTTTTGTTTATTTTATGTCTTTCTTGCAACGATAAGTGGTTTATTTAATAAAAATACATTATAAAAAATTCATAAAAAAATTTAAAATTTAATTCACGACTGCTCTTTGTTTACTTGAAAATTTTACGACAAAAGTAGTATAAGGGATGAGTTATCTCGTAAGAGATTGACCTGAACGACTTACTAGCACACCCACCAAATTCAGTAATTTTTTTATCCATGTAAAAAGTTATAAGTTAATTATTAAAATTAAAAAATTAATATAAAAGAGATAGTCCATATTTGAAAACACGTTGGCGTGTTCAAAATAACGTTGAATAAAAAGCAATAAGATAAAATTATGGAAAACTGAGCATCGACAATGTCGATACCTCGGCTTAGGGCCAAGAAAGCGACCTAGGCTCCAAATTTTGTCTTCTAATTACTAATGATTTTTTTGAAAATAAAAATTATAATTATTTGATAAATAATATTAGTTGCTAAGATTAATTAATTTTTTATTAAAGATAAATATCTCATTCTATAATTTAATTCCTCTAACACGATTATATGTTATTAATGATGTTTTTCAAAGATAAATTAATAAAATTTTATTAAAAATAAAAAATATATCAATAAAAAGAATAAGAATGCATTCAAATAAATACTAAAAAGTTTAATTAAGTATTTGTTTATTTAATTTTTATCATATGAGGTCATATGGCATAAATTTAAACCATAATGAAAATATTATTAAAATACGCTAAAAAAACAATAAGCTATTTTCGTAATATTCTCTTAAACTATTTTAAATTTTCTAAAATAAATTATTTTCTATTATCTTTTAAATTTTATTTTTAATAAATAATTTTATATCCTAAAAAACCCATAAAATATTTTTAAAATAAAATTATATAATTTTAATAAAATTATACTTTTAAAAGATTGATATTATAATTTGTAGGTAGATCTATTCGCCTATCACCAAGAGCCTTTGTATGTAGCTCCTTTGATGGCTAGCTGCTAGCTGAGACCTTGACATTGATTTGAGTAATGGTTTTACAGTGCGTAGAGATGACATTCGATTAACTGTTTATTCAACAAATTTTTATTCTATAAGAATGTTTTTTAAAATTATGAATAATTTATGAAAATAGTTTATAATTTTTATAAAACTATTTTAATTACTTTTTAGATGTAACTTATCAAATTAAACATATTTAACCCAATTTAATATATTTTATAGTTAAATCTAAAGCATAAACTATTATTTAAAAATTATGAAATAAATATTCAAGTAAATTGTGTATTCAAATACACTTTATATATCATAAATTAGATTATAAAATTTATTAATATAAATTATAAGACTTATTTAAAGAAGTTATATGAAACTAAATTATTTTTATAAACTCTTTATACTCTTCTAAACGCACAGTTAATTAAAATTATTCTTTAATTTCTTATGCGCTAGTTGAGTAAGATTTTGGTTTTTCCTACGTCATTGTTTTAATAAAAAGAACTATCCGTGTATTGAACGATGTCCCCGGTGAAGAGGAATAGAAACCGAGTAGCATGTCTAGATTATGTTAATAAAACCTATCATTAAAAAAAATTGCAGTGTCAACGGGATTAGAGCAACTTTAATATATTATAAATCTCTCTGATTGATTTCACAATTAAAAAAATAAAACGTTGCTTTTAAAAAATAATAAATTATAAATCTCTCTTAAATTATTTTTCCTCGCTTATCACGTTATAATAAAAAATGAAATAAGTAATTGTAAGAAAAGTATCACTAAAATAGCTTTTAAAATCCTATAAAATGAACCAGATTTTTAAATTACTAAATTAATTTTGTTTTCATCAATTAAACAATGATTAAAGTTGTATAAAATAATAGTATTTTCATTCCTATTTATCTCTTTAGAGAAAAAAAATATTCGAATCAAAGAGTCTTATTAATTTAATATTATTTTAAACTTTTACATGAACAAATAAATAAAACAATTTTTAATGTATAAAGAGAAATGAAGATTGTACTTTATATATATCCAAATTTGTGAGCAAAGAAAAGTTAACGTGAAAATGCAAAAAGACAAGATAATTAATTCATCGAAGGGAGCTGCTCAGATCTTTGAGCAATAATCGAATCTAAATTCTCATATCCAATATTTAAATATGGTATCCAAATTGTCAAGGGTATATATATATATATATATAGCCTCGTCTAAAGAGTGTGTTATATGATCACACAGTGGCACAATGGCTAGGGTTTCGAAGGCATGGTGCATTTTGGTTACCACACTGCATTTGTTGCACATCGCATCTTCAAATTTCGTCGTCAAATCTCTACCAGGTTTTGGGCATCTTCCATTCACGTTGGAAACCGGGTGAGTCGCTTATTCATTGATCATGGTACATGGGTAAGGCTATAATCATTTATATTTTTATTTTCAAATATTATCAAATTAAAATACATTTATTTTCAATAAAGAAAACTACTAACTAATAATTAAGAAATTAAAGTGGCTAAATTTAACCTACTACAACGTATGTACCCTCTAATACAGGTACGTAGGAGTGGGTGAAAGAGAAGAGGTGCAGCTATTTTATTACTTTGTTGAATCTCATAGGAGTCCCATGAATGATCCACTCCTACTTTGGCTTATTGGGGGACCTGGTTGTTCTGGCCTTTCAGGTTTCTTCTATGAAAACGGTACATATTTATGTCATAAATCCTCTTAATTTCTCTAAAATTACAAAAAATAGTATTATAAATATCAACTATTGATGGGAGTTTATACATTGATATATATAAAACTAAGTATCAAAAGAAATCAAGTATCAATGGGAGTGTAGGAAAAAATTAAGTTCTCATCATTTTAACCATACAAGTAGTATAAAACTAATTGCATTTTTCAATTAGCTAGAAAAATAGACTATTTTAATAATTAATTATATTTATAATTAATTATATTGTGATAATTGATTATACAACATAATTTTTATGTTTCTTGTTTAAAAATCTTTTGCAGGGCCCTTGATGTTGAATCATGACAAGGTTAATGGGACTATTCCGGAACTTCGTCTAAATCCAAACTCTTGGTCAAAGGTGTTCTTCATCTTTACCTGCTGCATATATTGAACAAATGTAATATTATTTAATTATTAATTATACTATATTAATAAATTAAAAAATAAATATTATCTTTCATTCTTGGTATCTTAAGTGTATTTAATTTTTCATTAAATATATGTTCGTTAATAAACGCTAAGTGAATCATAGGAAAAATAAATACAAATTTAATACTTTTAGATACTTAAACCGATTGAATTCAAAATGTGTGACTATTAACTGACATTTAATTTTAAAGAATAAAGTTAAGAAGAATGCAACTATATATAAATCATCGTTAATCATCTCAAAAACTTGAGTTATTAATCAAAACACAGAATGGTTTTAAACTTGTTATGGTAATTAAGTATTAACCTCTCAATTTGAAAAATAACGCATGTTAAATTGCAGGTACTCAACATATTATATGTCGATGCACCAATTGGTACAGGATTTTCTTACTCAAAAACCGGACAAGGTTATTATACCAATGATAAGCAAACGGTGGAACATATCTATGATTTTCTGCAGAAGGTTTACGTTATTTTAAACTATTACTTTTGCCGAAAATTCTATTTGCTATTATATTATATGTTTTTATTTAGCATGTGATGGTTTGTAGTTATGATTGTTTTATTTGTTTCTCTATATTGTATGAAGTGGCTTGTGGATCACCCCAAATTTCAATCGAATCCAGCTTATATAGGTGGTGGTTCGTATTCAGGCTTATTTGTTGCTCCCCTTGTACAAAAAATACATGAAGGTGAACATTAATTGATTTGCCATTGATTCCACCAATAAAATTGTTTTTTTTTTTTATTGTGCTCCAAATTGTTTTATGATGAATATTTTTACTGACTTGCAGGTTATAAAGCAGGATATTTCCCACTCCAGAACTTTAAAGTATACTATAATGCTCATGGTTTATTTTGTTTGATATAACACTTTGCTTTTGAAGAAAATATCTTAGTCACATTTGATCTTTGTTTGAACTTCACTAGGGTTTTGTGCTTGCAAGTTCATTACTTGACACTTTCTTGGATTTCAATGCAAGAGTTCAATATGCTCAACAACGAACACTAATACCGAACGAGCTATATGAGGTTATTATTCAACTCTTTTATTATCATTTTTGCTAAGTGTAGTTTAGATGCTGTAGTTATTATTATTATTAGTTTACACATTGTATGAAGTGTATTGCTCAGTGTTCTAATTAGACTTTGATGATGTAAGGATTGGGAGTACTCCTCATGCTCTCTTTAATTCATTTCGCTTTGTTTGCTGATATTCTTAAAAGGTCTCATTATGTGGATTAAGGTGCTATTTCTCTTTTACAGTCAATGAAAGCTAATTGTAATGGGGATTACATCAATATTAATCCAAACAATACAAAATGCATGTCAGATTATGAAGTTTACTCAGAGGTGACAATCTTTTACAATTTATTTATAATTTGAACTTGATTTAACCTTCTTTTTTGTCGTGATTTTGAACTGAATTTGAATTTGTTTATGTTCTATCCTAACAATTATTTGGGCCTGAAAAGTGTGGGCCAGTTAACAAATAATTTGACCGGAGTTTTAGGAAAGGTCTATATTGTTATTTTTTTTTTTAATTTAATACTTAATTTGTTTATGTGCTATCATAACAATTATAGTCCATTGCTTTTGATACCGCTTTCTAAAAATTAAATTTTAGAATTTAATTTATAGAAATGAGTAATATTTTTCCAAATATTATTTCTAAAAATATATAAAAAAAGGTGGTGTAACTAACAAAAAAAGGGCTGCAAAAGTAAATATGCATAAATATAATGTACCATTTCAAGGGAATGCAACGAAATCCCCATATATAGTAAAAGGCTAGGGTGTTAGGAAAGGTCTATATTATTATTTTTTATTAATTTAACACTTAATTATGTTGCTTAGTTAGTCCGCTACGTAAGTTTTGATCAAATCTTGGACCCAAGTTGTCTCGCGGGGTTTCCCAAGAATCAAAGAATTCTCTTGGGAGACATCATGGCTACCCACTATTCATCATTCACGTGTGAGGTAATTAGCAAGCCCCTATCTTTTTCTCTATACATTACATATTTCTGACAGAAATTTCTATAATTTTCATACCTATCATTGAAGAAAGACAAATATGCACTTGGTGATATGTGGGCAAATGATCCAAATGTTCGAAAGAATCTCAATGTTAGAGAGGTAACGTATATTAACTGATAATGTATACGGTACCCTTAAATATACAAATTGAATTTTGCATAACTAAGAAAATTTGTAATGTGAAATCTATAGGGAACAATAGGGGTATTCCGAAGATGTAATGTTACTGATGCATTTATTGATGCATATACAAAGAATGTTCCTAGTGTTGTTGAATATCTTCAGAATCTCACAACCACAAATCTTCGATCGTTAATTTACATGTAAGTTTCTAAAATCATTTGGTTATTTGCACATTACATAATCAAAATAAATTTATTCTAAGGGTATGGTTAAGCAACTTAAAGTTTTTTTTTTCTTTTGTTAGAGGCGATCTTGATATGGACATACCATATCTTAGTACACATTCTATAATAAAGTCTCAAAATATGAAGTTGAGTAGCAGTTGGCGTGCATGGTTCATTGCTGGCGAAGTGGCAGGGTTAGTTAGATGCATGTTTACTTAATTTCATGAAATTTATTATTTGATTTTTTTATTATTATGAGAAGGTTTGAGTTCATACATTTTTGGTTTTTTCTTCTTCTCATAGGTATACCGAGGAATACGAAAGGAACGAATATCACCTAACATATGTAACTGTTAAGGCAAGTAACACTATAAATTTTGCAATACGGTGATGATTAATTTTTAATAATAATAATAATAATAATAATAATAATAATAATTATTATTATTATTATTATTATTAAATAAAGTACATGAACATCCTTTCACTTTATTTTGTTAACGATAATTGTTTGAATTTTCTTTCAAAACAATTTAGCAAAATAATAAATAAATACAAGTGTCTATATATGAAATGACTAATGTTATCAAAATTGAATGCATGTACCTATGCTTACAGGGAGGGAGCCACGTAGTTCAATACCAGAAGCCTAGAGAGGCTTATGAGATAATTCGTAGATGGTTTTCATATTATGATATTTAAACTTTGCTTTCTTCGTGTATTTTGGGATTCTATTTTATTTTATTTTGTATGCTTCCACATAATGTTTCTTGTTAATAGTCCAATTTATCACATTAAAAGTTAAAATAAGTGAGCTTGTATAGGAACTTGATAATAATTCAACGTATGATATTAAATTTGTTATTACTCGATGGTTGATTTACAAATAGAAAAGTTCTTCATGCCCCTTACAAAAGAAGGATAGTAGTGTTTTTTTTAATTGGGTGTGAATAATTTTTTTCCCCTTATTTCAATTAAATAATGCAAAAAAAGTAGGCTCCGAGAAATAGGGAACACAAACTGTTTTCGCCGCCTGCAAATATACACTCAGACTTGAAGTTAAAAAAAATAGAATGGAGTGTTTGAGTAAGAGAGAAGAAATGTGATTCAAGAAGCAAAAATAGCATATGACTCAACATAAAGGAAGACAACCAAAGAAAAGAAAAAAAAAGGAGCAATAAGAGAAAGAATATAGAGAAAAACTGCACGAGAATGAGACAGGGAGAACAACCAAAGAGAGGAGGAGGGGAGAGACAGAAGAAGGAAGAGGGAGGAACAGATCTGCAATCAGCAAGAGAAAAAAATTCTTACAGAACAAAAAAGAGAAAGGGAGGAAGGGTCTTCCCCAATTCATTTCTCATCTTTTCCCTTGTCATATTTCTTCATCTCTGTATCCTCTAAATGGGTTTGCAAAAAAGTCTAAGTACCTTCTGCAGCACTTTCCTTTTCATTTATGCATTGTAGTTTTGTCTTTTTATAATAATATAAAACAACATGTTGGATGGCTTTTCAAAGAAGTTCTGGAGCTTTCCGTGCTTTGCTTTTCATTTAGGCACTATACTTTTGTTTTTATAATAATATAAAAATTATAAGATAGCTTTACATTAGGCGCTATCGTGATACATCTCATAATTGTCATAATCTTATATATTGATTGCAATCTAGATATATGTATATTTGTCATCTATATATACACATTGCCCTAGGACTGTTATATAAAACTTTTATTATTCATATATGTATATAAATCTTGGATTATGCAATTCTTTTAGTGCACCTTTTATCTCAATTCCTATTCTTTGTATGATATTTACTAAGTACGACGAAGAATTTTCTTTTATTTATTTATTTATTTATTTTTCTTTCTTTTCTTTTTTTCATCTTTTATTGATTTGACACTTTTATGATTCACAAATAGTAAGTAAAAAATAACTAAATCAAATAAAGAAAAATAATATTAAAAATTAATTTTTTGGTTTAATATTTTTATTGTTGCTATATTTGTTTAATCATGCACCTCTTATTTATCTATTAATATTTTTATTGTTGTCATTGTTTTACTTATATAAAGTAATCATAATGTAAATTTCTATATCAATTCTTTATTTGATGATTGGTAAATTATATTTATTTAAAAATTACATCACAATTAAATAAAGTGTTTGCATTAATTTATAACATGATGTATAGTTCTTTTGTCGTTATGCATTATAAATTAGTAAGAACTGAGTGTATCCACGTTATTATTGGTTTTTTACAATATAAATTTATCATATTTTAACTCTAATTAACTATGTAATTATTTTATTAATTAATCTAACATATTTCTTCATTTAAATATTATTATTTTTACAATATAAATATTATTATTTTTTAATTGCTTTCCTAGGAATTTCTTTTCTTGTTGAAACTTTTTCATACACCTCTTCTTGACATTCTAATTTTCACTCATTCTGAGTAAAATTTGTTCAAATCTTTATCTTTGATCATATCTCCTTCCATTTAGACATGTATGAATTGATATCTAAAATGTAAAAAATGATTTCTGCATAATAGTTATAATAATGATAAATTATATGTGATGAGACAAATTTCCTTTGTTTCAACAATGAGAGGTGCCAAATCTCATTTTCCATATAGATGTTTTGAAATTAGCCTAAATCAAGAGTTAAAAACAAAGAAGCAAGGTCTATGCTCATGAGCCCTGACCTCAAAATGTTGAGATAAAGTAACAATTGGGGTTCAGTTAATGTTGTGTGCTTTCTTAATGGAAAGGAAAGACTATGTAGTTATCTTTGTGATCACATTTCATGCAAGATTTTTTTTAAAAAAAAAAAGTTTTGCTATGATGCATTTTTCGTTCTCTGATATCATTCTCAATTCTCTAATGTTATTTTTCATGCAATGATATTTTTTTTCCACCAATGTTATTTTTCTTGCACTGATGTTATTTTTCTTGAACTGATGTTATTTTTCTACACCAATGTTATTTTTCTTGCAATGATATTATTTTTTCTACACTGATGTTATTTTTTCTACAATGATATTTTTCTTGCACTGATATTATTTACCTGCACTGATGTTATTTTTCTATGTCATTTTTCTTGCAATGATGTTATTTTTCTACACTGATGTTATTTTTCTTACAATGATATTATTTTTCTGCACTGATGTTATTTTTTGCTCTAACATTATTTTTCTGCAATGATATTATTTATCTGCCCTGATGTTATTTTCCTGCACCAATGTTATTTTTCCTACAATGATGTTATTTTTCTGCACAGATGTTATTTTTCTTGCACTGATGTTATTTTTCTTACATTAATGTTATTTTTCTGCACCAATATTATTTTCCCTACAATGATATTATTTTCCTGCACTAATGTTATTTTTCCTGCAATGATGTTATTTTTTTGCACCGATATTATTTTTCTTGCAATGATATCATTTTTCATGCAATGATGTTATTTTTCTGCTTTGACATTATTAGTTTTCATGCTTTGAGTTTGATCTTCTTTTGTTGCTCCTGACAAAATTGGTTCACTTCTTTATCGTTTCTTACTAGGATATTATGAAATCTACAGATGTTCATATTATCTAGTAAAAAAACAAGTAAAGAGGGGCAATATGTGAATACTAATTTCTGTCCTTATTGCACATTTTATTAAATAATAAATGATGAATTTCAAAAAAAAATAAAAAAGATAATTAAAAAAGACATATAATCAATAAAAATTATAAAGATATTATGTAAATAATAATCATTATTTTTATTTTTAATTTTAGTTATTTTAGGAATATATAAAATAAAATAAAAATAATTAAGGTGTAAAAAATATACTTAATTTCTTTTTATTAAGTACTAATCCTATTATAAATAATGACTAACCTGCACATACAAGGGGATAGAGAAAAATTTTAGAAGGATTTCTTTCGTGGAAGAGTTTTTCAAAGAGAAACTTTTAGAGGGGACTTTTACACGCATAATTTTTATATAAAAAATACAAAAAGGGCCAGACACTGTATGAAAAAGGTATAAATTTTGATTACTCTTCTACTTTGTCTGTCTTTTATTGTAAATAATAATTATTACACAACTATTTCTTTGTTTCTATATTTTTTTTTCTTTCGTTATTTTACTTTTTTTTTACCTTTTTATTCTCAATGCTTTTATTTTGTGTGGAGTTTTCTCTTCTTTTTTTTTTCTTTTCTCCTTATATTCCCTTTCTTTTTTTTCTCCGTGTTCATTCTTTTTTGACTGTTATCCATTGTGCTAAAAAGTATAAAAAAAATAAAAAGAAACCATTTTTTAATTAAAACATTATAATTTAATTTTTTTTTCTTTTAAAAATTTAAATTTAAATATTTCAAAAATAAAAAAATATTTTTTAGTAAAGGTTAAAAAAGAAATAAATTGATTTTTTTAGGTTATTAAATCTTTTAAAATGAAAATATAAAAAAAATTTAGAATTTTAAATAATTTTCAAAATACTGTTTTTTATGGTTTTTCCTTAAAAAATAAAATAAAATATACAATAATAACAATAATAAATAAATAATTATTTTTAGGTAATTAAATCTTTTTAAAATAAAATATAAATTTTTTAAATATGAAAATATATTTTCAAGTTATTAAATTTTTTATCAACCTTAAAAAAATACAAAAGTTTTTTTTCTTTTTTTTAAAATTATTTTACTTTAAAAATAAAATATAAATTGAGACCAAGGGTTATTTTGAGATCTTAAATATTGCTTTTGTCTATGATGGTAACAATTTATATTTGAGGCCTATTTTACAAAAATAAAAAATTAAAAAAAGGAAAAAAATAAATATATAAGGTTAATATTTAAAATTAGTAGCACTATTTAATCTTGAGATATCGTTCATTTGGACAGGCGAATAGGAGTGCTAATACTATTTCTATTCGTAATCAACTCTCAAACTCGAAACTCTTATTGTTTTTTTTTAATATTTTGTCCTTGTAAAAATAAATAAAATTTTGGTGGTGACTTCACATTTTTTAAATTAAAAACTTATATTTCAAAGCCACTATCCTCTTGCCTACTAAGCGACACTAATAAATTTGAAAAATATAATAATTTAAATAAAATAATAATAATTTTGTAGAAATAAAAAATAAAAAATAAAATATTTTGAGAAATTAAAAGTATATTTAATTTTAAATTTTATTTTCTCTTATAATATGTGAAAGTGCGTGCCTCTAATTAAACGATATTGATTATTATTATTATTATTATTATTATTATTATTATTATTATTTGGTAGATGTATTGCATTGCTGTTAAATAAATGTTCCTTTTATGTTTTGTTGAGAGTCAAGGCAAAATGTTGAGACATTCTGTATCAAATTTTCACTAAGCAAATCACAATTAAATCTTAACAAGAAAAAGATTTAAGCAACTAAAATAAAAGATCAAAGTAAAAAAATCCCTATTTTTAAAAGATAGAATGTTTAATATGACTTCATATAATTTTCCCCTTTTAAGAAAATACTTTTTCATTCATGTTTATTGAACATATGAACCTTTACTTGCAGGGAGGGTGTCATGTGGTGCAAGAGAACAAACCTAAAGAGGTGTTTAAGATGATTGACCGATGGTTGTCATTTTATGATATATAAATAATGCATTATTGTGTGGTTAATTTGGGAGTTTTCATTTTTTGTTTCATTTTACGTTATGTTTGAGTTTTCTTTTGTTGCCATATTATGTACCATGAGAATTCGTCTCAAGTCCAGAGAGAGAAGATGACATATATATTCATCCTTTAAAGATTATAACTTAGGACTTTTATGAATGTAATTTTTAAAATATTAATATACATTTTGGATAGGATTAATTATTTTATAATTTTTAAAATAAAAAATATTTGATAGAAAAAATTACGTCTAAACTACTGAAGTTTCTATAAAAGCCATTTCGTATAAAAAATTCTCAAAATTAAGGTATATATCACCCCATATTTTTCACACACTATGCTATTTTTCTCTTATTTCTTTATTTTTCTGAATCTTTTTATATTTAAAAGGTAGGTAAAGTGTACTAATTTGAATTAATTTAGGTTGTTTCATTTAAAAAAAATTAAACTCTAGTAAAAAAATAACTTTTTATATAAGTTCTTTAGATGATGTAAATATAATCAATATAATAAATTATCTATATAGATTACTAAGTAATCGATGTAAAATGTATGTTTTATATGGTTATTGCACAATTAATGTAAAAAAATTAAATCTTACACCAGATTTTAACCGATGTAAAATGTATTGCACTGTGTAAAAAGAACTAAATTCTACACTAGACTTAACCGATGTAGATAATATTTACATCATTTATGTCCAAAACGTGATATAGAATTTTTTTAAAAAAATATTTTTTCTACATTATATACTAAAACTAGAAAGATATATATAATTCATAAATAATTAGAGAATACACACATTTTAATTATAATAAAAAATTATAACTTTATATAATGTAAAATTAATGGTTTACAATGTCTACAAAGACTTTCATAATTTCTAATCTCTAAAATAAAATTGGCCCAACATATTTGAACATCATTAATCTCCTTTTTAAGCATTGAATCAACATATTTAAATATCTACAGTGAAATTAATGGTTTACAATGTATTTTGAACTTGGATCAATATTTTAAAATTGTATTTTGTATTTGAATTTCAAAGTGAAATTCTACAATTATAGACTATAGCTTTTCTTTTCTCTATCTCTTTACACACTTACACCGTAAGTCTCTACCCAAAAGTCTTTTCCATCCGCCATATCCACATCATTTTTGTCCTCTATTCTAAGAGTCATCTCTTCAAAATTCTAAGAGACCATGTTCTGTAACACATAGTTGTATTTCTCTTGGAGCAGATTAGCCATATAAGTTTTATTTTCTTTTTCATTTAGGACTATGGATGCATTTTTAAGTGAGCATGACTATGTTTAACTAAAGCATGCCTCATGTTTACTAACAAACCCTCTTTGTTTAGGGTGTGCTTATCATAAGCATCCTTCAAGTTCATGTTCAGAAGTGTCAACTAAATAGGAATTTTACGACTTTATATTTTTTTGGGAATTTTTTTCTTTTGAGTTTGAACTGGTTTATGCAATTCTCCCTCCTCCTCTGTCTCCTCTACACTCATATTCTAACCCTCCAATGTTTGTTGAGGATAAGGGTGAATAGGATAGATAAGATATTTGTTATTAATCCATTGTTTGTTGAGCTATACTAATAAGATAAATTTATCTTGTTGTCTATTATATCTTACTATACTAGTGTAATGTTTATCCTGAGAATATAGTTGGAGTTAGAAAAGGACACGAAAAAAATATAGTTGTTATAAATATGATTTCATTTCACAGTTTAGAGTTACAACTTTTACATTGAAAATACTTGCATTTAAAATCTCTATACGCCAAACTTCTACACTTGTTAGACTTGAAAACCAAGAGATTAACAATTCTGTGTTAATTATTGCTAGAAGTTATACGTTTATGTATTACAGTATAATATCAATTTCAATAATTTACTTTAATATTTTATTGCTTTTCTTTATTGTTTTGTGCAAATCTTCTTCTACTCTTTTTTGTTTTATTTTATGCCTTTCTTGTAACACCCCTATTTTTATTATTTATTAGTTTTGCATTTAGTATGAGTTATTAATGTATGTTGCTTGAAATTAGTAGAATTTTAGATGTTTAAGTTGCAGGAATTTTCGCTGTAGCGAGATTTGTCTTGCTGTAGCTAGAATTCAGCGTCCAAAATCAGACATTCTAATGCTTTCTTGCTGTAGCGAAGAGCTTTCACTGTAGCTAGAATGACAGACAATAAAGTACAATTTTGTCTATTTTTTTTCGCTGTAGCGAGAATTGACTTGCTGTAGCGAGAATATCGCGAATTGAGGGGTACTTAAGGGTTTCCAAATTAAGAAACTTGGATTATAATCTAAGTCACGACCCTCATACATTCTCTCTGACTTCTCTCCTCATTTTCTCAGCAAATCTTTGAAAAAATCTCAACTTTTCTCTGATCAAAGTTTAGAAGATCACTTTCCTTGTTCTTTGGTAAGTTTTGGAACTTTGTTCTCTATTTCTTTGGTTATTTTTTTTGTTCTTCCTCTTCTAAAGAGAAACTTTTGTGATATTTAGGAAGAACTCAGCCTTTTCAGCAAGATCCTTTGAAAACCCTTTATTAAGCTTTCATTTTAAGGTAAAGAGAGCTCTATTTTGTTACTAAGGAAGTGGTATGCTTGTATTCATGAAGATGTTGTGATGAAATGTATGATTTTAAGTATATGTTGGATGAAAACATGTTTTTGTTATATTTGAAGCCTGTTTTGTGATGTTGGATGATGTGTATGACTTTTATTTTGACTGTATATGCATGTACATAGTGGACTGAGTCCGAGGAAACTAACTCTCAGCAATGATTGATTTATGTGTAATATAATAATGAACTAGAGTAAAAGAAAGATATAAAAGCATGAATCATATATGAATAAATAGATAGTAAGAAATATAGAGATGAGATAGGAAATAAGGAAAGAGAGTGAAATGAGAATGGAATATAATAAGGATAAGTATGGATAGTTCAGAGGTACACTGGGAGTGTGGAAGATAGAGACATCTGAGAAGTCTTGGAAAATGAAGGTGTGGATGCTCCTCTTAAATTGCGCAAAACAAATGAGAGTAGGAGTACCATAGGTCTCACACTTATTTCCTTACTAATACTCTTAACCATGCCTTTGCTAAAAAAGGCTGGGTCAACACACGTTATATTCGTGTAGCTGTGGCTATCCAGCGACTATCTATGCTAAGGAAGACCTCGAAGGATCCCAGAAGCAATGAAAGTGAAATGAGAATCCCAAGTATTAAGAAAGAGATGAAGAGTAATAAGTTAAATACTTAAATATTATTTCATGAATATGAGTATAACTTGGTAACATGATTAATTGTTGTATTATCTTTGTTTTACTGTGTGAATAATTGTGAATGTATGCTTGGTAATATGAATAGAGACTCATCCTTACGTAAACATTTCAGGTAACCTAGATGATAGCACCCACCGTGAAGATTAGATTAGTAAATAGTTCTGTAACTAATAGACTGAATTATGTATTTAATGAGTATCAAAGACTTTGTTTCTTTTGGATTGCTATAGATGAAAATGATGTACCTAGTGATACTATTATTATGGAAATAGAATTAACTTTTAGTGTCCTTTTTTATTTCCCCTCAAATAGAATTCATCATACTCTTTGTGTAAATATCTTTCTTAGTACTGTGAGAACTCCAGCAGCTTTGACCTACCTGTTCACGTACCATGACCACGATCACCTTAGGAGACCATCTCATTGGACGTTTGAGAGGACCATTGGTGCCCAGGTTATTGCAGACCTTGGTGATCTGTATCTCGGATCAGATAATAATCTTGATTCCGATGATATCGTGATGATAGAGGGATAGCACGGGGACGACTAGTGTCTCTTTGATTGTGTTATAGATATACTGCTCATTAGGACTTATCGTGCTCTGTATTTTGTAAATGTTGTAAAATAAGTCCTACTGTATTTTGATGCATATTTGATAATATTAATCCACTGTAAACTCTTCATAACCATATATTTATTAATGTTATTTCATGTTTCCTTTTTAACTTGTTTAATTTCTATGGATTTGTTCTCTAAATTTTTATAAGTACAAAGTAAAATAAAGGAAATATTCTATATTTACATGCTTCATACTGAACTCAAAAATGCATTTGAATTAATTATTCTTTTTTAACTAATAACTTATTTTCTTATGATTTTGAATAAAATAAGGATGTCACATTTCTTATAACGTTAGTTGGTTTATTTAATAAAAACACATTATAAAAAACTCATAAAAAAGATTTAAAATTTAATCTCAGACTTCTCTTTGTTTACATGAAAATTTTACTACAAAAGTAGTGTAAGTAATGAGTTATCTGGCCAGAAGATTGACCAGAACGACTTACCAGCATACCCATCAAAGACAGTAACTTTTTTTATCCATGCAAACAGTTATAAGTTAATTATTAAAAATAAAAAATCAATATAAAAGAGAGTGCATATTTAAAAACACGTTGGCATATTCAAAATCACGTTGATAAGATAAAAATATGGAAAACTGAGCAACGACAATGTCGATATCTCGGCTCACGGCCAAGAAAGCGACCTCTTTCAGGCTCCAATTTTTGTCTTCCAATTTTTGAGTAATGATTTCACAGTACGCTGAGATGAAATTTGATTAAGTGTTTATTCAATAAATTTTTATTGTATAAGAACGTTTTTGTTTCTGTTTTAAATTATGAATAATTTATGAAAATAGTTTATACTTAAATCTAAAGCATAAATTATTATTTTTAAATTATTAAATAAATATTCAATTAATTTATGTATTCAAATACACTTTATATCATAAATTAGATTATAAATTTTATTAATATAAATTCTAAAACTTATTTCAATAAATTATATGAAATTAAATTATTTTTATAAACTCTATACACTCTTCTAAACGCACACTTAATTGAAAATTATTAACTTTAATTTTGGTTTTTCGTAGGTCAATGTTTTAATCAAAAACTGTCTATGTATTGAACGATATATCGGGTGAGGGGATGGAAACTGAGTGGCACATGCCTATAGAAACCTATCATTAAAAGAAAATTGCGGAGAAACTTTAATAAATTATAAATCTCTCTTATTGATTTCACACTTTTTAGAAAAACGTTGCATTAACAAATAATAAATTATACATCTCTCTTAAATTATTTTTCCTCGCTTATCACGTTATAATAAAATTTAATATAAATTATAAAACTTAGTTAAATTAATTATATGAAACTAAATTATTTTTATAAATTCTTTATACACTCTTCTCAATGCACACTTAATTAAAAATTATTAACTTTAGTTTCTTATGCGCTAGTTGAGCAGATTTTAGTTTTACCTAGTTCAATGTTTTAACTTTCAAACAAGTAATTTTACAAATGACAGGAATTGAATTTATGTGATGTAACTTCTTTGCATTTTATGAATAAGATTAATTAAATTAGGCAGGTCTATAGTAATTAACTTAAACAAAACAAAACAGGCAAGACATTGTCAAGGTAATTAAAATATTGTGATTTAACAACACATAAAGCAAATGCTACATCATTTCAAGACTTAGTTGAAAATACAAACACAACAATTAGGAAAATGATTTATTGACTGTTAGTAAAATTAGAAACAACACATTAGAAGCATCACGATACAGGAAAGGATACTAAGAAATGGCAGAGAGCTACTGATAAGTTCATATTTTGATATATTTTATAATTTATATTTATACACTTAAACTCTATTTTATATACATTTACATTAATTATATTATTAATTATTACAATTTAGCTAGAAGTTGTTATTAGTATATTATGGAGATATTTTTTTATAAAAATTAGATATTTTTAGTTCTTAGCAGTGCTATGTGAAGTTGAGTTTGAATAGAAACTGATTTGAAAAGATAGAGCTCAAGTGACTGAAAACTCAGGACACAACTTATATAAAGAGGCCTTATGCTCCACACTTGACAGTTCCACTTCTCTACACACATTCTTCCCCTTCTTAGTTCTACTCAAACTCATCTTTGAGAGTCATTAGAGACCATTGGCAAAGACGACAAGCTTTCCCTTGGAGTCCAAGCAAGTGATTGAGCACCCCTTTAGAGAACGAGAACTTTTTTTATCTTCTATCTTTCTGAGTTTCTTTTATTTGAGTTTTTCTTTGTGGTTATGAGTTTATTTATCACGTTCTTCATAGTTTATTTTGTTATGAGTAACTAAATCCATAGTTAGGGCTATGACAAATCCTACTACAAACTTTATGTGATTTTTACTTTAATGTTGGTATTGGTTTTTCTTTAATGTTTAGTTTTATCGTATTAGATTATATTGTGTATGTTTCTTTCAACTTTTATTGAATTAACAAACTTATATAATCTTCATGCTTTCTCGACCAATTACCTTGCATAATCATTGAGTGTTAATAGAACTAATTATGAGTGGTTGGCAAATATTTGAATATCAATATCAGGATTAAATTAATTAGAACATAAAGAAATATAGTAGGTGAACTCATAAGTTATAGGCTCATCTCATCTGATCTTTCTCATACATTCTATTACTGTTCTTTTAATTTATTGTTAAAATTAAGCTATGTTTTTTATCCGTTACAATCCTGTTACATTTAAACAATCAAATTAAGTAATTCTTGGTACTTAAAAATAATCTTTGTGGAACGATAACTTAGAAACTCTTAATTCAAAAATTCTTTATTACTTTTTGATAGGTACACTTGCCTACGAACAGCTACATAAATTTGTAATGTTAATCTTCATGTACTTGTAATTATTGTTTTTAAAGGAAACATTTATTCTATTAATAAAAAAACATATTTTTTAAAAAGTTTATATACTAATTTTCATTTCTTGATATAATTTTTTTAAAAGCTAAACTGTTAATTGTCTTTTACAAAACATAAGTTATAACATTTGTACAGAAGTTGTAAGTTTTGAAAAAGTTGAAACAACAAAGTTACTTTATGAAATAAGTATGCAATACAAATTTTTGTAAATATTTTATCAAGGTGCATAATTAAAACAAACCTAGAAGGGTGTTGAAATTATGATTGTAATATTGACGGGCAACTATATATAACAATATTCTATCAGCTAGAGTCTATATTGTCCGAAATATGAATGGCCCTTCATTTTATTTAGAGTTAGCTTGCTAAAGTGTTGCTAATATGATCAGTGTATGGAATTGTCCAATTACGTGAAAGGAAATCAAACCCAAAATTGAGGCAACTATTGCTAGGCTTATACCCATGCAATTTTAGATAATTCCATAATTCATATATACAATATCAATACAATTTGACTACAATAAGTGAAAGATATAGATAATTTAAAAAAAAATTGTGTATATAAAATCTGAACCAATAAAAATAAACAAATTTAAAACATACACTTACAGTAAATCTAAATTTGATATTAACAATCGATTACTAAAAATTATACACGTACTTTGAATCATTATCCATAATGCAATTTTTCAAAATATATAAGTTTCAAAATTAATATTTAAAATAATTATATATTGTGATTAACTCTAAGTAGAAATTTAATCAACAATATTACCATATCCAAATAAATTAAATCCTAACAGAATAGTTTCCTTCCTTACAATCCATTGCAAGTATGATCCTAAGACTGATTCATCTTTACTCATTTTTTCTTTACCTGAAACAGTTGTAAGGGTGAACTTCTCTCACCCAATTAAATTCTCTTTTTATAATATAATTAGAATAATATAGTAATAATTTAATATAACATGCAATAAAATAGAACCTTTTCATTCTTAACATTATTCATTCATTATTCATACATAATTCATTTCTTATTTAATCAATCCAATCAATTTTAATACGTGAACTTATATCACTTTATTTATTTATATAATTGTAATCGAATAACATCACTCATGCACGTGTTTCTTCACATTTAATCAAACATCATTATCCAATTCATAACTTTGTGCCACTTATCCATTTTAAATCTGAACAATTCATCAATTAACGCTACTCTAGGTACTTATGGGCCCCTAATCACTGCCAACATATTCTCACTAAGTATGAAGGACTTACGACAGCAAGAGTAGTCGCCAGTCAGCCAAACCACATATGGATACGTGTGCGTTCACAACCTTTATAAAAAAGGTATAGTTACGAGTTCAGTCAAGAAATAAGTGTAAAGCCTGTAAATGCATCCCACTTTTACTCGTATACACATTAGTGAATAACATTCACCACTCTCATTTTCTCCAGATTTTCATAATCAACTCCAGACCCTATACCTTTAATGTATCTCTGAACTATTCATATCACATCTCAATAGTGGCATATTAATCATAATATCTATAATCACACTAATCGATGTATTACAACCTGTATGTTATAATCTTCTCTATCGAGGTATTACAATACACATTATAATCTCACCAATCAGTATTTTCATACCACATGTATTAGTATTCCCTTTTCTTTTTCTCCATACATAGTCATCAATCATTCATATCACATATTTTCCTTTTTATTTAATAACATATACCATTTTCAATCCACATGCGTAATTTCACACATTCCTCTTAATTTCATAAATTCTCTTTCAGCAATTAATCAATTTCATACTTTTTCAACATTTTCATAGTTTCCACTAGGGGTGTTCAAAAAACCCAGTTTTACAAATCCAATCCATAACTAATATTAAACTAGTTTTAAAAATCTAGATTCATATTAAATCAGTTTTTTTTATTAACTGTATTTGTGTAACTGGTTTAGTGTCCAAATCTATTTTCTAAAATCAATTTTTTTTTTAGTTATCTAAATCCATATGTATATGTATGAAGCTATATTATCTTATATATTTACTTATTAAATTTCAGTGTTATATTAGTTTACAAAATTTTATATTTTACTACTAATATTTTTTATTAGTTCTTATAATTAAAATTAAAATATTCAAAATAATTAAAGATATTAAAATATAAAAAATATTTTTAAATTAATTAATACTTTTTTTTATATTTATGTTTACCTTTTACTTTTTAAAATATTATAATAATTTTATTATTATTTATATTATTAATTTTAATTTTTATAGGTTTTAATTTAAACTTTCACTATAAACTTTATTTATTAAAAATAAGTTAAAAATAATAATAAATATTTTATACACTTCTATAAAATATAATATATTGATAAATATTATTCAAATTTTTTTGAAATGCACTGATTTAATACAATGTTTTATATAATAAATTAGTTTTACTTTAAAAATATAATTTATAAATGTATTGAAAATCAGTTTTACGTTAAAAATTAAATTTAAAACTAGTTTCAATAAAAATTAAATTTAAAATAAATTTTAAATTAAATTTATATTTTAAAACTATATTTGAACTTATTAAAAAAATAAAATAAAATAAAATAGTTTAAAATTTAACTCATATAATTAATTTGTATGATGAATAGATGATAAAAATTATAATATATTTAAATGTTTATTACTTTAATAAAATATTATTAATAAATTAAAATATACACGAATATTTTTTTGACATGTATTGTTAATTTTTTCTAGAGATGTAATGGATTAAAGTACCTATTGTATTTATATTTTATCTTTAATGAATGTTGATGCTTAACAAATATATATATATATATATTTATATATATATATATATATACAAATATAATGTTATTTTATTTATTATAAAATTTAAATATATTTTAATATGAAAAATTATAGTATATTTTTACTATATGTAAAAATGGTTTAAAACCAGTTTAAAACCAAATCCAAATTTTAAAACAAGATTTAAACCGGTTTTAGAAAAATTAAAATGGATTGGTTTATAATCCAATCTAAATATATGGATTATAAATAGATTTAGATTAATTTTTTGAAAATCCAATCCAGGAACACCTTTAGGTTCCACAAATTTCATTTTCTACACCTTTCATGGACACCTTCTATAACACCTTAATTTAATTTCCAATAAATAAATTTTGAAAAATAGAAATAATAAATTTTTCATCAAAGTGGTTCCCAGTACATAAGTTTAATAAAATATTTCGAAATAAAGATGAATTACAAATTCGTATCAACGACTACTATAGGACTAACTTTAAATATATTTCCAAAATAATGTTCTAGCCCTATAGTAGTTCTATCCATTCCTTTACTGAGTTCAGTGCTTATCATCTTGGTAATCTGAAAAATAAATGTAAGAGTGAATACTCTACACTATTACACACACAGATAAGGATAGAGTCTCACCTTGTCCATTTCACACATTTTCTAACACATTTTAAACCAAACATCAGCAGTCACAAGTAACACATTTCAATATTTCATTTCAATTGCACCAACAAACATTCCATACACATATGCGTTCACTGCATGCAGCCACACTCACAGTAGAACTGTGATCACAATTTCACATCATTGATTATTGTCGATTAGCCCCCGTCTCACAGATACAACGTGTACGGTCACGAGCCCCTTGACAAAAGTGTTAGTTGGAAGACGAGTTAGGAGGAGAGTATATGGCCTATGGTGATCCACGCTCACTATTGGTGTCGCCACCACTATCTCTTTTCCAAAGTATTTCTACCGCCCCCATCTTCCACACCCTCAGTGTATCGCTGAACCATTCATAGCTTCTAATATATTCACAACCATATTTAACATGCCATTTACACACATTTTACTCAATATCCATCACAATCAAGTCAATCCCATTAAAACATATATCTTTCTACATTTCAATCATCCACATTACATCACACAACAAATTAACAGAGTCCAAATATATAATAAGATAGGGTAGAGTCTCCCTTTACCTCAAATCAAAGACCCAAACACGAAATCAACAAGGAAGGTACTCCCCACATGAATTTTTCCCTAAATATATGGAAGAATCCTATGCGAACCAAAGGAAACTCGAGAAAACAGAGAATATGGGCGAGAAACCAAAACCCTAGCCATTAAAACTTACCTCTAAATGCTCGAAACTCGTTTTCAACCTTCAATCTTAATTCCAAGCGACTTTAGAGGCAATTTAATCGGTAATAGGTTTTGAGTTAAGAGAATCGAAAGGGAAATGAAGAGAGAAGGGTAGGAATGCATTTTTCAAATCCTAGACCCTCAAATACCCCTCTGGTCGTGACACTCTTATTGCAACGACACACTCTCTTGCTACAGCGAAAATCTCAGAGGAGCTGCGCTCTATTTTCTATAGAATCTCGCTACATCGAGAGTGCACCCAGAAATGCACCCTTCATTGTCACCCTCTCACTACCACGAGAGCGCAACATTTTCACCCCTTTCTCCCAATGCCTTCTCGCTACAGTGAGAACGACACAGTTTCATGCTCTTTGCTCAGGGCCTTCTCGCTACAGCGAAAACACCCCTACAGCACACACTTAACCTATATACTCAAACAACTCCAGCCCAAACACAAGTCAACCATCAATAATCATGCTTAAGCATAAGTCCACATCACATTTTAACAACATATTCATACATCTTCACAACCATAGTTACATTCAAATCATTACACAATCAAATGCACATTCAATACATCAATTTATACATTTATATTAATACATTAAAATATTATTACAAAATCTAGGACTACACATTCCAATTTCATGCATGAGTAATTCTCATATAGGCCCACTAATCTCGCACAACAATCAAATCTTTCATTTCAGCACATATTTACAAGACAATAACATATTATCATACAGTTCATCACAATATGCTAAAGGTCAAATATTCTCGGACTCAGCCTAATAATACAAATCAAAAATATATTGCTGAAGATCATATTCTCTTAGTCTTAAATAAGTCTTCTAGCAAAAAATTCAGCATTTTCTACCTTTTTATCATTTAACACACATACTATTCAAAAAACTGATAACTTCCAGCATTGTCTCTAAACTTCTTAAACTCATTCTTGCTTACTATTTTACTATAAACTCAATTTTAAGCAATTTCAAACAAATCAAAACCTTTTCTTATACAAAAATCCATTTTCACCCTATAGTTTCAATGAAACTTTATAGATTTAATGTCCATAATAAAACAACTTGATTCTTTCAAAATCAATACACATATAAATAAAGTCTAGGGTTTGAGCATAGCTCCCCTTACCTTGAAATGAAGATTTAAAGAAAGATTAATGAAGTTTAATGTCCTAGAATTGATATTTTCTAAATATCATAAGATACCTTTCAGAAATATGAAATGGAGAGAAACCAATTGTGAATATGGAGTTAAAATTAAAGAAATTTAATTATAATTGCTTAGAACTGAACTTACAACCTTAGATTTGAAGAATGATTGGAGTTCAGAGAGGTTTAATTTGAGATATATAAGTGAGAGTTAAGAGAGTTTGGGGTGAGAACGTGAACGGAAGTGAACAATGAAGTTTTCATGTTGAAAAACTCTTAAATACCGCTCAGCCTCATGATGCTCTCGCTACAGCAAAAAGATCAAACAAATTTTTTTCTCTATTTTTTTGATATTTTTGGTCCAACAAAAATTCTTGCTTTAGCGGTGGTTAGGATAGTCTTATCCACTTCTCGTTGCAGTAAAAGTCTCTCACTATAGCTCAAATAAGGAAATGACTTTTTGACATGCTTTCAGGGTAAGATGATGGTCAGAGGAAAACATGGTTGTTTTTAGTCAAAATGAAAGAAAGTTCTTGATAAATTTTCATAAAAGATGATGGCCAAAGGAATCTGGCTTTCAGCTGAAAAATCAACATTTATGTATTACAGTTTAATATCAATTTCAGTAATTTACTTTAATATTTTATTGCTTTTCTTTATTGTTTTGTTCAAATATTCTTCTTTTACTCTTTTCTATTTTATGTTATGCCTTTCTTCTAATGTTAATATTTTCATTATAAAAACATATTATAAAAAACTCATAAAGAAGATTTAAAATTTAATCTCATATTGTTTTTTATTTATTTGTTTACTTGAAAATTTTACTGCAACAGTGATATAAGTGATGAGGTATATATCTCGCAAGAGATTGACCGACTTACTAGCACATCTATCAAAGACATGGTAATTTTCTTATCAATGCAAACAATTATAAGTTAATTATTAAAATTAAAAAGTTAATATAAAAGAGATAGTACATATTTAAAAACACGTTGGCATATTCAAAATACGTTGAATAAAAAGCAATAAGATAAAAATATGGAAAACTAAGCATCAACAATGTCGATATCTCCGAGGCCAATAAAGCGACCTCTGTTTTAGGCTCCAATTTTTGCCTTCTAATTACTAATAATATTTTTGAAAATAAAAAATTATAATTATTTGATAAATAATATTAGTTTACTAAGATTAATTAATATATTTTTTATTAAAGATAAGTATCTCATTCTATAATTTAATTCATTTAAAACGATTATATGTTATTATTGAAGTTTTTCAAAGATAAATTGATAACATTTTATTAAAAATAAAAAATATATCAATAAAAAGAATAACAATGCATTCAAATAAATATTAAAAGGTTTACTTAAGTATTTGTTTATTTAATTCTTATCATATGAGGTCATATGGAATAAATTTAATAAAAAAATAATTAAAATAATCTAATATTTTTTATAAACCATAATGAAAATATTATTAAAATAAGCTAACAAAAGTAAGCTACTTTCGTAATCTTCTCTTAAACTTTTAAATTTTCTTAAATATATTGATTTTTTATTATCTGTTAAAAAAATTTAAATAAAATTAGTTATACTTTAATAAATATTTTATATCCTAAAAAAATCATAAAATATATTTAAAATAAAATTATATAATTTTAATAAAATTATATTTTTAAAATATTAATATTATAATTTGTAGGTAAAGAGCTTTTGTAGGTAGATCCTTTGATGGCTATCTGAGACCTTGACATTTATTTGAGTAATGATTTCACAGTACGTTGAGATGAAATTTGATTAAGTGTTTATTCAATAAATTTTTATTGTATAAGAACGTTTTTGTTTCTTTTTTAAATTATAAATAATTTATGAAAATAGTTTATACTTAAATTTAAAGCATAAATTATTATTTAAAAATTATTAAACAAGTATTTTATTAAATTGTGTATTCAAATACACTTTATATCATAAATTAGATTATAAAATTTATTAAAATAAATTTTAAAACTTATTTAAATAAATTATATGAAACTAAATTATTTTTATAAACTCTTTATACACTCTTCTCACACACTTAATTAAAAATTATTAACATTAATTTCTTAAGCGGTAGTTGAGTAAGATTTTGGCTTTTCCTAGGTCAATGTTTTAATAAAAAACTGAGTAGCACATGCCTAGATTATGTTAATAAAAACCTATCATTAAAAGAAAATTGCAGTGACAGCGGGATTAGAAAACGTTGCATTAACAAATAATAAATTATAAATCTCTCTTAAATTATTTTTCCTCGCTTATCACGTTGTAATAAAAAATGAAATAGGTAATTGTAAGAAAACTTGCACTAAAATAGCTTTTAACAAAATCCTACAAAAGTTGTATAAAATAAAGTACTTTCATTCCTACTTATCTGTTTAGAGAAAAAATTCAAATCAATGAGTCTTCTTATTAATTTAATATCATTTTAAACTCTTACATGAACAAATAAATAAAACAATTTTTAATGTATAAAGAGAAATTAAGATTGTATTTTATATATATCCAAATTTGTGTGCAAAGAAAAAAGTTAACGTGAAAGTGCAAAAAGACAAGATAATTAATTCATCGAAGGGAGCTGCACAGATCTCTGAGCAGTAAACGAATCCAAATTTATCATATCCAATATTTAAATAACGTGATGCATTCATTCAAACTGTTAGTATAAATATATATACCCTCGTCTATAGAGTGTGTTATATGATCACACAGTGGCACAATGGCTAGGGTTTCGAAGGCATGGTGCATTTTGGTTACCACACTGCATTTGTTGCACATCGCATCTTCAAATTACGTCGTCAAATCTCTACCAGGTTTTGGGCATCTTCCATTCACGTTGGAAACCGGGTGAGTCGCTTATTCATTGATCATGCTACATGGGTAAGGCTATAATCATTTATATTTTTATTTTCAAATATTATCAAATTAAAATACATTTATTTTCAATAAAGAAAACTACTAACTAATAATTAAGAAATTAAAGTGGATAAATTTGACCTACTACAACGTATGTACCCTCTAATACAGGTACGTAGGAGTGGGTGAAAGAGAAGAGGTGCAGCTATTTTATTACTTTGTTGAATCTCATAGGAGTCCCATGAATGATCCACTCCTACTTTGGCATGTTGGGGGACCTGGTTGTTCTGGCCTTTCAGGTTTCTTATATGAAAACGGTACATATTTATGTCATAAATCCTCTGAACTTCTCTAAAATTACAAAAAATACTATTATAAATATCAACTATTGATGGGAGTTTATACATTGATATATATAAAACTAAGTTTCAAAAGAAAGAAAGCAAGTATCAATGGGAGTGTAGAAAAAAAATAAGTTCTCATCATTTTATCCATACAAGTATTATAAAACTAATTCCATTTTTCGATTAGATAGAAAAATAGACAATTTTAATCATTAATGATATTTATAATTAGTTATATTGTGATAATTGATTATACAACATAATTTTTATGTTTCTTGTTTAAAAATCTTTTGCAGGGCCGTTGATGTTGAATTATGACAAGGTTAATGGGACTATTCCGGAACTTCGTCTGAATCCAAACTCTTGGTCAAAGGTGTTCTTCATCTTAACCTGCTGCATATATTGAACAAATCTAATATTATTTAATTATTAATTATACTATATTAATAAATTAAAAAATAAATACTATCTTTCATTCTTGGTATCTTAAGTGTATTTAATTTTTCATTAAATATATGTTCGTTAATAAACGCTGAGTGAATCATAAGAAAAATAAATACAAATTTAATACTTTTAGATACTTAAACCGATTGAATTCAAAATGTGTGACTATTAACTGACATTTATTTTTAAAGTTAAGAAGAATGCAACTACATATAAATCATCGTTAATCATCTCAAAAACTTGAGTTATTAATAAAAAACACAGAATGGTTTTAAACTTGTTATGGTAATTAAGTATTAACCTCTCAATTTGAAAAATAACGCATGTTAAATCGCAGGTACTCAACATATTATATGTCGATGCACCAATTGGTACAGGATTTTCTTACTCAAAAACCCAACAAGGTTATTATACCAATGATAAGCAAACGGTGGAACATATGTATGATTTTCTACAAAAGGTTTACGTTATTTTAAACTATTATTTTTGCAGAAAATTCTATTTTCTATTATATTTTATGTTCTTATTTAGAATGTGATGGTTTGTAGTAATGATTGTTTTATTTGTTTCTCTACATTGTATGAAGTGGCTTGTGGATCACCCCAAATTTCAATCAAATCCAGCTTATATAGGTGGTGGTTCGTATTCAGGCTTATTGGTTCCTCCCCTTGCACAAAAAGTATATGAAGGTGAACATTAATTGATTTGCCATTGATTTCACCAATAAAATTGTTTTTTTTTTATTGTGCTCCAAATTGTTTTATGAAGAATATTTTTACTGACTTGCAGGTTATAAAGCAGGATATTTCCCACTCCGAAACTTCAAAGTATACTAAAATGCTCATGATTTATTTTGTTTGATATAACATTTTGGTTTTGAAGAATATATCTTAGTCACATTTGGTCTTTGTTTGAACTTCGCTAGGGTTTTGTGCTTGCAAGTCCATCACTTGACACTTACTTGGATTTCAATGCAAGAGTGCAATTTGCTCAACAACGAACCCTAATATCGAATGAGCTATATGAGGTTATTATTAAACTCATTTACTATCATTTTTGCTAAGGGTAGTTTAGATGCTGTAGTTATTATTATTATTAGTAGTAGTAGTAGTAGTTTACACATTGTATGAAGTGTATTGCTCAATGTTCTAATTAGACTTTGATGATGTAAGGATTGGGGGTACTCCTCATGCTCTCTTTAATTCATTTCTCTTTTACAGTCAATGAAAGCTAATTGTAACGGGGATTACATCAATATTAATCCAAACAATACAAATTGCGTGTCAGATTATGAAGTTTACTCAGAGGTGACAATCTTTTACAATTTATTTATAATTTGAACTTGATTTAACCTTCTTTTTTTTGTCGTGATTTTGAACTGAATTTGAATTTGTTTATGTTCTATCCTAACAATTATTTGGGCCTGAAATGTGTGGGCCAGTTACAAATAATTTGACCGGAGTGTTAGGAAAGGTCTATATTGTTATTTTTTATTAATTTAACACCTAATTATGTTGCTTAGTTAGTCCGCTACATAAGTTTTGATCAAATCTTGGACCCAAGTTGTATCACTGGGTCTCCCAAGAATCAAAGAATTCTCTTTGGAGACATCATGGCTAACCACTATTCATCATTCAAGTGTGACGTAAGTAGCAAGCCCCTATCTTTTTCTATATACATTACATATTTCTGAAAGAAATATCTATAATTTTCTCACCAATCATTGAAGAAAGGCAAATATGCACTTGGTGATATGTGGGCAAATGATCCAAATGTTCGAAAGAATCTCAATGTTAGAGAGGTAACGTATATTAACTGATAATGTATACTGTACCCTTAAATCTACAAATTGAATTTTGCATAACTAAGAAAATTTGTAATGTGAAATCTATAGGGAACAATAGGGGTATTCCGAAGATGTAATGTTACTGATGCATTTATTGATGCATATACAAAGAATGTTCCTAGTGTTGTTGAATATCTTCAGAATCTCACAACCACAAATCTTCGATCGTTAATTTACATGTAAGTTTCTAAAATCATTTGGTTATTTGCACATTACATAATCAAAATAAATTTATTCTAAGGGTATGGTTAAGCAACTGAAAGTATTTTTTTTTCTTTTGTTAGCGGCGATCTTGATATGGAGGTACCATATCTTAGTACACATTCTATAATAAAGTCTCAAAATATGAAGTTGAGTAGCAGTTGGCGTGCATGGTTCATCGGTGGCGAAGTGGCAGGGTTAGTTAGATGCATGTTTACTTAATTTCATGAAATTTATTATTTGATTTTTTTATTATTATGAGAAGGTTTGAGTTCATACATTTTAATTAACTTAAAATTATCTTTCTTTTTTTGTTTTTTTTTCTTCTTCTCATAGGTATACCGAGGAATACAAAAGGAACGAATTTCACCTAACATATTTAACTGTTAAGGCAAGTAACACTATAAATTTTGCAATACGGTGATGATTAATTTTTAATTATTATTATTATTATATAAAGTACATGAACATCCATTCACTTTATTTTTAACGATAATTGTTTGAATTTTCTTCAAAACAATTTAGCAAAATAAGAAATAAATACAAGTGTATATATATGAAATGACTAATGTTATCAAAATTGAATGCATTTACCTATGCTTACAGGGAGGGAGCCACGTAGTTCAATACCAGAAGCCTAGAGAGGCTTATGAGATGATTCGCAGATGGTTTTCATATTATGATATTTAAACTTTGCTTTCTTCCTGTATTTTGGGATTTCTATTTTATTTTATTTTGTATGCTTCCACAGAATGTTTCCCGTTAAGAATCCTTCAATTTATCACATTAAGAATTAAAATAAGTGAGCTTGTATGGGAACTTGATAATAATTCAACGTATGATATTAAATTTGTTATTACTCGATTATTGATTTACAAATAGAGAAGTTCTTCATGTCCCTTATGTCACGACCCCTTTTTATAAAGGACCGAGAACATTGTTTCTACACCACATACTTATTTAAAAATAGGTAAATAATAGAGAATATAAGTATAAAAATTCACTTCTCATTCAAAGTAAAAAATGAAGTTCCTTACAACAAATATCCAACAGATCAACATAATATTACATTTAGTTTATAATATTTAAAATACCAAAAAAAAATTATAATACGTGACTCCCTCGACATGAGGTCTCATATATAAAGAAAAAGGACTTTGATGCATTATTACTCAACTCCAGCTTCTAACTTTTCTTCACTGGCCCCTCAGCCTGTGAAGTAGATGCAACACCTACTACATCCGCTCACGTACCACCGTACGATCATCGCAAAGACACACGCACACAACGACATAGAAAGAAATGCAAGGGTGAGCTTACCAAACATAAAATAAAATTATATATATATATAGAGCAAAATATTTCTCACAAAGAATAACCCCATGCATTTCCAGCCCATCTAATGCACAGCATGAAAACGGCTTCCAACTGGTTTCACACCTAATTAATCCGAAGGAACCGAGCCGGTCAGGAGCGACCCATTCCGTATCTGGATCCGACAAAGACAAAGACAAAGCTCGAAAGATGAACTTACCGTTACATGTCTACCCACCTAAACATGTAACTCGGCTCTATAATGATGCAAAACATATATCTCAGCATGATGCACGCCACCAAAATTATTTTAACAGCTCAACTACGGCAAGTTTATAATAGATCAGCCAAAATCTCAGCATTTTAAACTAATTAACAACAGTTACAGCTTAGAAAATAGCTTTTATTCAATAGATCTAACAAAATCATATCAAAATATCTTGAAATAGCATATTAAACCGTTCAAAACATAGTTCATAGGTTAAAGTAAACTCCCCTTACCTCAGAAAGATGATTCACACTAGATCTACCGAATATTACTTGATTATAACAAAATTCACCGAAGATTCAGCTTTAGAACGGAGTTTCTCCTAAGAACACCATGAATTTCTATAAGAAAGAGAAGGAGAAGAGAAACGAACGGTAAATCTAGCTTCAAACTTAAAGAAACTTACTTCCAATCCTTCAGAATAGATGTAGAATCTCAGATCTGGCGAGAAATCTAAGTTTAGGAAGGTTTAGTATGAGAGAAATGGTGGTTTACGGCCTTAGAACCTTTGAGAACCTTGGATAGAGGTGAAGAAATGAAAATTTCGTGTGAAGCCCCCTTTTTATAGAAAATTTTCGAAATTTACTGTTCACGCCGGAAACACTGTTCAACGCCTTACTGTTCATGCCGGAAAACACTGTACACGCGTACTGTACACGCACTGTACGCGTATGTGACGTCACCGATGACGTCAGCAGTCACTGTACATACGCGGTTGGCACTGTTCATACACGGTTTGTACGCGGTTTGCACTGTTCACACGCGGTTTGCACTGTTCATACGCGGTTTGCACTGTTCATACGGTACTGTTCATACACGGTACTGTTCACCTTTTTTTCTTTTTTTATTATTATTTTTTTTTAAATTTCAAACTCCATCTAAATATATTCCAATACCTTCAATTAACATTGAACAAGTATAAAATATTATAGATTACTCAATAATAAATTAGAAGCATGACAATTCTCCCCCCGAAAATAAATTTTCGTCCTCGAAAATTTCATTCCCCAGATAAAAGATGAGGATACAACTCTCTCATTCTTTCTTTTAACTCCCATATGGCATCACCAGTTATTTGGTCCCAAACAACCTTTACTAACCGAATAGACTTACCTCTAAGTTTCTTAACTCTAGTTTCCTTGATACGAGCAGCTGGGACCTCCACAGACAAGTCATCTCGTAACTCCACAACATCAGGCTCAATTACATGAGACAAATCTGGAACATACTTCTTTAGCTGCGACACATGGAAAACATTATGTATTCCGGACAACCGAGGTGGTAACGCTAATTCATAGGCTGGGTCCTCGACGATGTAATATCCGATACGATCTATGAACTTAGGTGTTAACTTCTTGGCTCTTAAGGCTCGCCCCACACCCGTAGTGCGTGATACTCTTAAGAATACATGATCACCAACCTCAAATTCTAGGGATCTTCGCCGGTCAGCATAAGATTTACGTCGACTTTGGGTAGCTCTTAGCTTTTCTCTAATAAGTTCAACTTTCTCCTTAGTTTCTTGCAGCATTTCAAGTCCAACCATCAAATGTACTCCATCTTGGAACCAACAGATAGGGGTTCTACACCTTCTGCCATACAGAGCTTCAAATGGTGCCATATCTATACGCGAATGATAGCTATTATTATAAGTGAATTCTACCAAAGGAAGCATATCCTCCCAATTACTCCTCTGCTCTACAATGCAAGTCCGCAATAAGTCTTCTAAGGTCTGAATAGTACGCTCAGATTGACCATCTGTTTGCGGATGGTATGCAGAACTCAACCTCAACTGTGTGCCCATAGATTCTTGGAAACTCTGCCAAAACTGGGAAGTGAATCGAGGATCCCTATCAGAGATAATACTAGAAGGTACTCCATGCAACCTGACAATCTCTCTAATGTACAATTCTGCTAATTTCTCCAAGCTAAAGGTCATGTTAATTGGCAAGAAATGTGCACTCTTGGTTAGCCTATCAACTATGACCCACATTGCATCATGATTCCTAACTGTTCTAGGTAGATGGGACACAAAGTCCATAGTCACATGGTCCCACTTCCACTCTGGAATTTCCATCGTTTGTAACTCTCCTGGAGGGCTTTGGTGCTCCGCTTTTGCCTTTTGACAAGTCAAGTAGGCTTTAACAAACTCAGCTATCTCTCGCTTCATGCCTGGCCACCAAAACATCTGCTTTAAATCTTGATACATCTTGGTAGCACCAGGATGAATGTTGAGACTACCCTTATGTCCTTCTTCTAGAATTGCTCTCTTTAATTCAGTATCTCTAGGGACACAAACTCGACCTTGACATCTGAGAATACCATCAACACCTTTACTGAAACCCTTTGTCTTATCTGTCCCTAAGAGAAATACAATCCGACATAACATTGGATCCCACAATTGTTTATCTTTAATTTTCTGTAAGAAATTATTAGTCACCACAATTCGGCTACAACTAATCTTTTCGGGTGATAAGTCCACATGTATGTTCAGGTCTCGGAATTGTTCTACCAAAAGGGTTTCACTGACTCTTAGGGAGAATGCCTGAACCACATTCCTACTTAATGCATCGGCCACCACGTTAGCTTTTCCTGGATGGTATTGGAGCTGAAAATCATAATCCTTAAGGAATTCCACCCAACGTCTCTGCCTCATATTTAACTCTCGCTGATCAAATAAATACTTCAGACTCTTATGATAACTATATACATCAAACTGAGCTCCATAAAGATAGTGTCGCCATACCTTCAGAGCAAAGACTACTGCAGCTAACTCAAGGTCATGAATCGGGTAATTTCGCTCATGAGTTCGCAATTGACGAGATGCATAAGCTACCACTCTCTTATCTTGCATCAACACACATCCCAATCCCTGATGAGAAGCATCACAGTACACCTCAAACGGTCGACTAGTATCAGGGAGAATCAACACCGGCAAAGAAGTTAGTCTCTGTTTTAACTCATTAAAACTTTGCTCACATTCCTCAGTCCACACAAAGGGTTGATCACGGCGAGTTAACCGTGTTAATGGTGCAGCTATCTTCGCGAATCCCTCTATAAATCTCCGGTAGTAACCTGCTAGGCCCACAAAACTACGAATCTCTGAGGCTGTCTTCGGCCTTTCCCACTGCAACACCGCTTCAACTTTGGAAGGATCAACTACAATTCCTTTAGCTGAAATAACATGACCAAGGAACCTCACTTCCTCTAGCCAAAACTCACACTTAGACAGTTTAGCATACAACTGTTTTTCCCTTAAAACATTAAGTACAGTCCTCAAATGCTCTTCATGTTCTTCTGACGAATTAGAATAAATTAAAATATCATCAATAAAGACTACCACAAATCGATCCAGGAAAGGTCTAAAGATCCGATTCATGTAGTCCATAAACACAGCTGGAGCATTTGTAACTCCAAAAGGCATCACTATATACTCATAATGACCATATCTAGTGCGAAAAGCAGTCTTAGGAATATCTTCATCCTTCACTCGGATCTGATGGTACCCAGACTTCAAATCAATTTTAGAGAATACCTTAGCACCTCTCAGCTGGTCCATCAAATCATCGATTCGCGGCAATGGGTACTTGTTCTTAATTGTCAACTTATTCAACCTACGATAATCCACACATAATCTAGAACTTCCGTCCTTCTTTTTACCAAGAGAATCGGGGCTCCCAAGGCGATACACTTGGTCTAATCATCTGTTTACGCATTAGATCCTCGATCTGCTCCTTAAGCTCAATTAACTCTTTTGGCGCCATTCTATATGGTACTACGTACAACGGCTCGGCTCCAGGAATCAAATCTATAGCAAACTCTACCTCTCTACGTGGAGGTATTCCAGAATATCCTGCAGGAAAATCTCAGGGAATTCTCGTACTGCGGTATTGATCGAAGGCTTTGCTCCACTTCGCATTCATAACTCCCAACAAAACAAAACAAGATACTCCCTCGGCTAAGGATGTTTCTACTTGGCTAGTAGAAATCAATTCTATACAATCTTGCTGCTCAGAAAGATTAAACACCTCCGCCACAATCAATTAGCACACGATTGGCGCTAGCCAATCCATACCCAGGATTACATCTAACCCTGACATCGGGATACAAATAAGATTTACTTTGTATCTTCGTCACTCAATTGCTATGGGACACCTAACACAAACCGTCGAAGTCTTAATTGAACTTAAAGTAGGTGTCGATACTACTAAGTCTCATCCTAGATCGCCCACCGGTAATCCTAAGTTTCTCACATAATTGTCCGCAATAAAAGAGTGTGTGGCTCCAGAATCAAACAACACAGAGAGAAGTACTTGCCACAGCCTCCATGGCGTGAGCCATTTGGTTCACGTCAACAGGAGGAGGAGGGTTTGCAACAGATTTTCTCGGTCTAGCCATCCTAATATATAGACTAGCTTATATTACTAATGTTTAACACATTCAGCAATACCACCACATAGCTATATTCACATATTCAAATACAAGAATATATTCATATTTAGTATGTCATAACAATTTAATCAATTTAGCACTGAGCACAACGTCATATCAGCATTTCAAACAACATAGCAAACACATTTATCTCAGCAATCATGTACAATCTTAGCTTAACAACCTATTATTCACGTAGCATGAATCACCTATAGCTCACCCAGTATCATATACCAAAATTTTCTATATCTGTCGTGTCTGAGAACTGAGGTGATCAAGCTCGTTCCCTCACAACTTGATGAATAGAAATTATGATATATGATTCACAGCTAAAACTTATATGTCTAATATGCACAACTGACGCCTAACAACCTCACCCCGTAGGTTTACCTAGACCATGCTCTGATACCACTAAAATGTCACGACCCCTTTTTATAAAGGACCGAGAACATTGTTTCTACACCACATACTTATTTAAAAATAGGTAAATAATAGAGAATATAAGTATAAAAATTCACTTCTCATTCAAAGTAAAAAATGAAGTTCCTTACAACAAATATCCAACAGATCAACATAATATTACATTTAGTTTATAATATTCAAAATACCAAAAAAAAATTATAATACGTGACTCCCTCGACATGAGGTCTCATATATAAAGAAAAAGGACTTTGATGCATTATTACTCAACTCCAGCTTCTAACTTTTCTTCACTGGCCCCTCGGCTGTGAAGTAGATGCAACACTGCTACATCTGCTCACGTACCACCGTACGATCATCGCAGTACACACGCACACAACGACATAGAAAGAAATGCAAGGGTGAGCTTACCAAACATAAAATAAAATTATATATATATAGAGCAAAATATTTCTCACAGCAATAACCCCATGCATTTCCAGCCCATCTAATGCACAGCATGAAAACGGCTTCCAACTGGTTTCACAGCCTAATTAATCCAGAAGGAACCGAGCCGGTCCGGGAGCGACCCATTCCTAGATCTGGATCCAGACAAAGACAAAGACAAAGAACAGATGAACTTACCGTTACATGTCTACCCACCTAAACATGTAACTCGGCTCTATAATGATGCAAAACATATATCTCAGATGATGCACGCCACCAAAATTATTTTAACAAATTTCAACTACGGCAAGTTTATAATAGATCACCAAAATCTCAGCATTTTAAACTAATTAAAAACGATTACTGACTTAGAAAATAGCTTTTATTCAATAGATCTAACAAAATCATATCAAAATATCTTGAAATAGCATATTAAACCGTTCAAAACATAGTTCATAGGTTAAAGTAAACTCCCCTTACCTCAGAAAGATGATTCACACTAGATCTACCGAATATTACTTGATTATAACAAAATTCACCGAAGATTCAGCTTTAGAACGGAGTTTCTCCTAAGAACACCATGAATTTCTATAAGAAAGAGAAGGAGAAGAGAAACGAACGGTAAATCTAGCTTCAAACTTAAAGAAACTTACTTCTAATCCTTCAGAATAGATGTAGAATCTCAGATCTGGCGAGAAATCTAAGTTTAGGAAGATTTAGTATGAGAGAAATGGTGGTTTACGGCCTTAGAACCTTTGAGAACCTTGGATAGAGGTGAAGAAATGAAAATTTCGTGTGAAGCCCCCTTTTTATAGAAAATTTTCGAAATTTACTGTTCACGCCAGAAACACTGTTCACCGCCTTACTGTTCATGCCGAAAAATACTGTTCAGGGCACTATTCACGCCGGAAAACACTGTACACGCATACTGTACACGCACTGTACGCGTATGTGACGTCACCGATGACGTCAGCAGTCACTGTACATACGCGGTTGGCACTGTTCATACACGGTTTGTACGCGGTTTGCACTGTTCATACGCGGTTTGCACTGTTCACACGCGGTTTGCACTGTTCATACGCGGTTTGAACTTGAAATTGATTTCTTTGTGAGTTTTCTTCATTTTTATCATAAATCAAAATTGAATCTTGAGTTTATATATTTGGTGTTAACCAAACAGTCCACATCTGCATGAACCAAACACAAGTAAATAGAGAAAAAAGAGAGAACAAATTAATAGGATAATTTAAAGAGAAAAAAAAACAGAGAATCGCTCTCTAATGTGTACTTTAGAAAACGGTTAATAGATAATCGCTCTCTAAACATATAATTACAAAGCGGTTTTTATTAACCGCTGTCTAAGTTAGCGCTCAAAAAGCTCATTTCTGGTGTAGTGATTACTTATTTTAAAGTAAGATCTATCGAAGATTCAGCTTTACAATGAAGTTCCTCCTAAGATATCATCAATTATCTGTAAGAAAGAGAAGAAAAAGAGAAATGAACAGTAACAAAGTATCCCCTCTTTTACTATAAACAACACCAACCCAAGAAAGCAAGTAAGTCGATAAATCTGAAGGTAATATCAGTGAGAATCCAAGCCAATGCGCAGTAAAGTACAAGATTTGAGATGAAACCGAGCACGTTAAAAATAAATGAGTTAGAAGTTCCTCCAAACCATGACAAACCATTAGCGAACCTTTACAAGAAAGTGTATTCAACAACAATAGTCAAGTAAATACCATACTTAAAAGGGACATTCCCTCTCCATAGCCTTTGCAAGGCATCCGCCATACACTGATCTACACTGTTAGGACCACAAAAAAGTTCAAATAGCCATAAATACGCAAATTACACTAAATAACAATCTGAAAAATCTGTCATCCATACTCATTTATCTTCTTGTAGTACCTTAATAGAAACTCTATCCCCAAGCTTCAACAAAAGATTAAAGTTTGAGATCTCGTGTTGAAAGTAGTGTAATTAATATGTTATTATGCAATTTTTATTCTTTTAAAAAATTATTTGTAAAGATGCTTATGAAATAATTTTTTTAAAATGCATTAGATAATCTCTTTTGGATTTTAGCTTCCTTTATTAAAAAAAAATTGTTATTTCAAACCTCATACTTTTTAAAACTAGTTAAAATAACTCCTACAAATGTTAAGTGGTAACATGACATACACAACACTCAAATTACCTCATATGTCATTGTGAAAGAAAACGTAAAATGATACTATGTCATATGACATAACCATTAAATGGTGACAAAGTTCATGTTTTAAAATTTACAAAAATTTAAATATATTTTTTATCCTTATATTTTATAAAATTTTAATTTTAATCTTTTCAAAAATTGAGTTTAGTGTAATTTTAGTTCTTAACATTAATGTAATTAATTAAGAAGTTTTTATGTATTATATTTTTAGGTCATTAATTTTTTTATTATATTACATTATTACTATGGATTAAAATGATTGAATTTAAAAAATTAAAGACATTAAAATTAAATTTTCAATAAAAATATTAGAATTAAAAATATGTTTGAACTAAATATATATAAAAAGCAAAAAGTTCTATTAATTATAAAAGAAAAAGAATAATTAAGCATTGTATTAGATAAAACACCACTCGGCCTCAATGATAAAAGAAAGAATTTGAATACCCCTTCGGCCTAAATAAGACGAGTACCCTCCTCGTCAGATTAAAAATAAATTAAAAGATAATTAAACTGATTAGGATAAATAATCATATCATTATTTACTTAATTGGAAGGCTAAAGTCAGGACTAACTGTCGCAATCAGGCAGTCACCACGGTACGGAAAAAAAAAACATTTTAAAGAAAAATTAGTAGAGTTACCACCAATGTTTATCAAAGAAAACCTCAGAAAAACTTAAAATTTTGATCTTTAAAACCAAAAATAGATTCGGGAGTCATTTACGTGTAGGGAAGGTGTTAGCACCCTACAACGTCCATTTAAATAACACTTATCCTAAATTAATTGTGCAAATTTATTATAATTTTAAAAAGCATTTATTTAACCCCTAAAGCATTTATTTTAAAAAGCATTTATTTAACCCAATGGCCAAAGTTTTTAGAAAACCAGGGTTGGCTGGTTAACATGGACAATTAAGCTATCACAATTTGATATCCATTTTGAAAACTGATGCCCTCTTAAAGCTCAAATGCTTACGAACTTCGTCAATGAGTTCACTGCCCAGAAACACACCAGGTTAGATATGTAGAATCTGCATGTTGATGGATCATCAAACTGATTGGGTAGTGGAGCAGGAATTATACTTGAAGGACCAAACACCGTAACTATTGAATAATCTATTCGGTTTGGATTCAAAGCCTCCAAAAATCAAGCTGAGTATGAAGCTCTACTAGCAGGCCTTAAATTGACAAAAGAAATTGGAGTAAAATGTATCACTTGTTGGAGCAATTCAAAGATAGTGGCCAAACAGGTTAATGAAACATATCAGGTGAATGATTCGGCTATGCTCTAATATTATTAAGAATTCAAAAATATAAAGGATGAATTTGACGAGGTACATGTTCGGCACATACCGAGGACCATGAATGAACAAGCCGATAAGCTTGCTAGTCAAAGGAAACCTAGGCAGTTACAAATTATGATTCATTAGAAAATCCCTCAACTTAGCTTTGCCAAATAAGAGTGTATGGACATAGATAATATGCCTCAAAATTGGATGACCCCAATCATTCATTACATCACCAGCAGTAGCTTACCAACGGATCCAGCTTCAGTTAAGAAAATAAGAATGCATGCAGCTAAGTACCTCCTTCTTGGCAAAGAATTATACAAAAGAGGAATTTCAACACCTTTGCTTAAATGTCTTGATAAAGATCAAGCTAGCTATGTCATGAGGGAAATTCATGAAGGTATCTGTGGTATCCATTCAGGTGGATGAATCATGGCAGCTAAGATACTTAGAGCTGGATACTTTTGGCTGACACTCGCCCAAGATTGCCAAACATTTGTGAGGAAGTGCATTTCCTGTCAACAACACGACCCTCATTTACACCAACATGCCAGCACCCTTCATCCCATCAGTTCTCCTTAACCCTTTGCCATTTAGGGAATGGACCTTCTCAGTCCTTTTCCCTTGGCAAAAGGGCTGTGCAAATTCCTAATTGTCGTTGTAGATTACTTCACCAAGTGGTTTGAAGCCGAACTACTCACTATCATTACAGCCAATAATGTTCAGAAGTTCACTTGAAAAAACATTATTACACGTTTCGGTCTTCCTCATACCTTAATTACAGATAATGGGCTGCAGTTCATGGATCACCAATTTAATGAATTTTTGGAAGGGTTCCACATCAAACATAAGGTCACATCCGTTGAACATCCCTAGACTAACGGTCAGGCTGAGGCTGCCAACAAAGTCATCTTACGTGAACTTAAAAGAAAATTGGGTTCGACAAAAGGAGAATGGGCAGAGAAGTTTCTCGAAATCTTATGGGCTTATTGGTGTACACCACAAACAACTACAAAATAAACACCTTTTCGGTTGATATATGGTACTGATGCCATAGTGCTAGTCGAGATTGGTAAGCCATCATTTCAAAGACAAAACTTCGAGGAATTAGCCAATGGCGAATCCCTAGTCGTCAACCTGGATTTATTGGACGAAGTACGCAGTCAAGCAGCAATAGTGAACGAGGCTAGCAAAAGGATGATGGCAAGGAAGTTCAACCCCAAAATTAACCCAAGACAATTTTATGTGGATGACTTAATATGGCAAATAACAGGGGAAGCACGACGAGACCGACGAGAAGGAAAGTTGATTGTAAACTGGGAAGGACCCTTTCGGGTAATGGCATGCCTTTATTATGGGTCATACAAGCTAGAGACACTTGAAGGAAAGATAATATCGAGGACTTGGAACGTCACAAATTTAAAACATTACTTCAGTTAAACATTTGTAATATGTAATCGGTGCACTCTTTTCCTCGCCCAGGTTTTGTCCTCTTAAAAGAAAGTGAAAAGGGATTTTCCTGGGAAGGTTTTTAATAAGGCATACATTATCAATAAAATCTCTTCTGAAGCTATTCGGTTATTTATAATTCTCATATATTTATTATTTCCCTCCTGAGTACTCCTACTCGGTCAAGGATGATTCGTTTATTTAAAATTCCCTCTCAAGTATTTCTGCTTGGCCAAGCTTGAATTAATTCCCTCCCAAGTACCTCTACTCGGTCAAGGATGATTCATTTATTTAAAATTCCCTCCCAAGTATTTCTATTTGGCCAAGGTTGAATTAGTTCCCTCCCGAGTACCCTTACTCGGTCAAGGATGATTCGTTTATTTAAAATTTCCTCCCAAATATTTCTACTTGGCCAAGGTTGAATTAGTTCCCTCCCGAGTACCGCTACTCGGTCAAGGATGATTCATTTATTTAAAATTTCCTCCAAAGTATTTCTACTTGGCCAATGTTGAATTAATTCCCTTTCGAATACCCTTACTCGGTCAAAGATGACTCATTTATTAATAATTCCCTTCCAAGTACTCCTCCTTAGCCAAGGTTGAATTAATTCCCTCCTGAGTACTCCTACTCGATCAAAGACGACGATTTATCCCAGATACCCCTATTCGGTAAAAAATGAATCAATATTATACCCAAGTGGTTGAAGTCATTATCTTTTCATAAAGATGTTAGTAGTAATCAGCTAATAATGAAACAAGGAATTAAAGGAAAAGTTTTATATATTTCGTTTGTCTGAAGGATTATAAAATTTGGGCATTATCAGGCCATGAATACAAAGAAAAATTAAAGATCTATTTCTAATTTCCCTTCTCTCCGACATCAAGACTAGGGGCGTCAAGACCGGAGGCCTCAGTACCAAGAGCATTTTCATTAACTTTGACTCGATAGGGGACTTCGGCATTAGGTTCCACATCTTCATCCACTTCATTATATGGTAAAAACTTGCCGCCAAAAAAGTCTTTGGTAAGATCAAAATGGAAGTTGGCTGGCACTTGACAGAAACCATAGCATTGGCGAATGGCATGGTTAAAGCCTGACTCATGTTCGATAGCAACTTGGTCCAAACACTTATCAGAAAAGGCCTTCATGTCAGCTCAGCTTTTTGCCTTTCAAGAGCCAGGGCCTCTTCCATTTCAGCGAATTTGGCTTTTAGGGCCTCCTCTATCTCCAAAGACTTTACCCTTAGAGCCTTCATTTCTTCCTCCTTAGCCCTCAGTGCCTGCTCGGTAGTCTGGAGCCGACTTTCTACTATATGATAGTGTCCTTTATACTGAGTAACCTCGGCCTCCAAAGCTTTGTTGGTTTTGGCAAGGTTCAACCGAACCTCTTCGATGTCAGCTAAAGCTTGCTGAGAGAAGGAATACTCGTTCTGCACCTTCTTCACCTCAAGTATGGACTCTAAAGCTAGACTTCGGAGCATCATCATAGATCAAATTTGAAGCTTCGAGTAGCATCACCACAAAGACTCGAAGTCTAGGTTGTTGACTGCATCCTTTCCCGAATCAGAAAGCAAATCAAGGGCAACCACTCGTCCAGCATGAACCAATGGGGCGAGGAAGGTGTCGGATAATATAGTTGGGGGAATAACAAAGTTTGAAGAACTGTTGACCCCAACCGTCACATCACCTCAGGCTTGCTTTCGTGCCCCCTCTGTGCCACTCGGTCTAGCCAAATGGGCGTGCTTTCTTTTTTTCTCCCTCTTGGTCTCTCTTTCTTTGCCCTTCTCTTTTTCCTTCAGACGATTCGGCTTCGTCACTATATTCTCTAAATTGAGTCTCTACTTCTTCTTCATCTACCCCACTCGGTCTTGAAAAAAATTCACCCCCGCTTCGGTTCTCTCAACATTTTGATTGTTAATACTAGTCGGCCCAGATGAGTTTGACAACGAGTCCTCCCATTCTAAGGATTTGGCCATGGTAAAATAAGAGAGAGAAGAAAGGAAGACTAAACGTGCCTTACAGGTAGTTGATTTGGAAGGAAAAGAGAAATCTTTAAAAATTTGAGTCCCTTTCGATTTGGACCATCAATGTCTACTTCTTAGTTTAGAGAAAAAGTGGAGAATAAAGGCCTGAACCACCATGTACTTATTGAAGATATACAGATATACTCTCAGACACACGAAGAGTTGTTCCCCTTTTGGATCATTAGATCTTTTCCAGATCAACAATTGAGAGAGGACACCCCTTTGTCTTTCACACACATATCAAGGAAACCCTAAAAAATTCTTGAAACCCTAAAAATCTGAAGTTTTAGAATAATCTTTTTTCATTATTTATTATTTATTCTTATGATTTTTTATTTTTACCTCCTCGGTTTACACCACTTTTTTGATAAACCGAATACCCCTTCAGTGTGCACTCTTCAGTCCACTAAATACCTAGTCTACTTACTATACCTTAACCAAGTACCTTACTCGATCTACTTACATTCCTTAAACCAAATACCCCCTTTGGCATCCCTACTTATTCTAAAAATCGAGTACCCACTCGTCTAAATGTTTCTGATACTTGTCTATTATTAAGCCCTTGCCTCGTACCTCTTCGGGCTTGGGGGGCTAGTGTACTGGATAGGAAACTACTCGGTCTTACATATAGAAAAAGGAAACTGAGTCCCAATTCGGCCCAGTTTGGCCGAATACTCTTTGTCAGGATTAAAAGGTAATTAACCTAATTAAGGGTAATAATCAGAATATTATTTACTTTAAATAAAAGGCCAAAATCAAAGCTAACTCAGCAAACTCATTAGCCCATAACAATGCCTATAAAAGGAAGGTAGGAAGTACAGGTAAGGGGTTGACTTTTCATTATTAAGTAGCATTTATTGCTTAGAACCGAATCCTGACTTCAACATCGGAGTGCTTTTTGCAGATACTCTCTCCACGTCAAGTAACGTCAGCAAGATACGGAAGAACGTCACCGTTCCAGAGCAGAGACTTGAAGACTAGTGTTTCCCTATCAGAAACAGATCATTTGATGGCTAGCTGAGACTTGATATTGATCTGAGTAATGATTTTATAGGGCGTTGAGAATGACATTTGATTAAATGTTTATTCAACAAGTTTTTATTATATAAGAATATTTTTATTTTTCTAAAAAATTATGAAAATAGTTTATAATTCTTATAATTTTTTTAAAATTATTTTAATAACTTTTTAAAAATAACTTATCAAATTAAATATATTTTAACTCAATTTAATAAATTTTACAGTTAAATCTGAAGCATAAATTATTATTTAAAAATTATTAAATAAGTATTCAATTAAATCCTGTATTCAAATACACTTTATATCATAAATTAGATTATAAAATTTATAATATAAATTATAAAACTTATTTAAATAAATTATATGAAACTAAATTATTTTTATAAATTATTTATACACTCTTCCTTGTTCAATGTTTTAATTAAAAACTATCCATATGTCGCACAATGTCCCGCGTGAAGAGGAATGGAAACTGAGCGGCACATGCCTAAATTATCTTAATAAAAAGCTATCATTAAAAAATAATTGCAGTTTCAACGGGATTAAAGCAACTTTAATAAATTATAAATCTCTCTTATTGATTTCACAATTTAAAAAAAAAAACGTTGCATTAACAAATAATAAATTATAAATATCTCTTAAATTATTTTTCCTCTCTTATCACGTTATAATAAAAAATGAAATAAGTAATTGTAAGAAAACTTTCACGAAAATAGCTTTTAAGATCCTATAAAATGAACCAGCTTTTAAAATGACTTAATTAATTTAAAAAAAGAGCTGCACAGACCTCCGACCAATAATTGAATCCAAATTCTCATATCCAATAATTAAATGTTATATAAAAATCACAAGGCATTTATTCAAACAGTTAATATATACCCCCGTCTAAAGGATCGTGTTTTCGCAGCACATTTAATCGTATATATGATCATAAATTGAGTGTGTTATATGATCACACAGTGGCACAATGGCTAGGGTTTCGAAGGCATGGTGCATTTTGGTTACCACACTGCATTTGTTGCACATCGCATCTTCAAATTTCGTCGTCAAATCTCTACCAGGTTTTGGGCATCTTCCATTCACGTTGGAAACCGGGTGAGTCGCTTATTCATTGATCATGCTACATGGGTAAGGCTATAATCATTTATATTTTTATTTTCAAATATTATCAAATTAAAATACATTTATTTTCAATAAAGAAAACTACTAACTAATAATTAAGAAATTAAAGTGGCTAAATTTAACCTACTACAACGTATGTACCCTCTAATACAGGTACGTAGGAGTGGGTGAAAGAGAAGAGGTGCAGCTATTTTCTGGTAAGTTACTGGTAAGTTACTTAAATCTTCCCTTACGATATTTTATATAGAGGCAATTATGAATGTTCAACTAATTTAATTTTATTCAATCATTTTGCAATATTCCATTCAGCCAGTCACATAGTAACACTTTCTTTGAAAAATTGGCTATAATTTTAGGCTCATGTTTTGTTGGGTTATTGTCAAAAAATTCTGAGAATTAATTTTAAGGGAAGAATTAGAAGATAGATAATATTTATTTGATGGTAATTTTTATTTAAGAGTTTTTGAAATATAAGAAAAATAGTTCAAGAGACTTTATAAATTTTTTTAAACTCGCACAAATTCATATTTTTTATATTATTCAAATTTATTTTTTTTAACTTTCATTCTCTTTTTTTTTTTTCTCTTTTCTTACTCTCAACATTTTTCTTTTCTTTTCTTCTAAATTTATAAATTTTTTTATTAAGAGTTAGTCTTAGGAGAAAAAAGAAAGATTTTTTTTGTTTTTTTATAGTACCACTTGTTTAAAAGTTTTAAACATATATACAAGAAAAAGAGTTTAAGAGTTTTAATAAACTATAAAAAATAAAACTTATATATATTTGAAGTTATCATAAATTAGATAATTTTTGCTAACCCTTCTCTCTCTTCCTTTAATAATAATTAAATATTTAGAATGTTAAATATATATATATATATTGTTTTAATTATATTTCTGTAAATATTATATAACTTTCTTAATATAAAAACAATATATTTTATTTTTTTTCAAAATTTATTTCCCAAAAAAGCATATTTAAGCTCTAATTGCATCCTTCATATTTGCTTTAATTATTTAGTAAAAAAATTTAGATTAATTCCTAAGCAATTTTTTGGATTTATCTTTTACAGCGGTGACCTTGACTTGTCGACACCGTATCTTAGTTCACTTTCGATTGTCAAGTCACTTAAATTGAAGTTGGATAAGACTTGGCATCCTTGGTTCGTTGATGGCGAAGTGGCAGGGTTAGTTTATTTTTTCAGTTTTAAAATGTGATTAAGCACTAAAACTAATAATTTTGAAAATGTAAGAATTCAAATAAAAATATAATTTTATAGAAATTAAAAATAAAAAAATATATTTTGATAAATTAGAAGTATATTTAATTTTAAATTTTATTTTCTCTTGTACAGATATTCAGAGAGCTACCAAAAAAGGGATTATCACCTGACATATACTGTTGTGAAGGTACGTAACACTATTTGTGTTTTGTTCAGAGTCAAGGCAAAATGTTGAGAAATTCTGTATCAATTTTTTTATAAGCAAATCACAATCAAATCTTAACAAGAAAAAGATTAAAGCAACCAAAATAAAAGATCAAAGTAAAAAATCCCTATTTTTAAAAGATAGAATGTTTAATATGACTTCATATAATTTTCCCCTTTTAAGAAAATACTTTTTCATTCATGTTTATTGAACATATGAACCTTTACTTGCAGGGAGGGTGTCATGTGGTGCAAGAGAACAAACCTAAAGAGGTGTTTAAGATGATTGACCGATGGTTGTCATTTTATGATATATAAATAATGCATTATTGTGTGGTTAATTTGGGAGTTTTCGTTTTTTGTTTCATTTTACGTTATGTTTGAGTTTTCTTTTGTTGCCATATTATGTACCATGAGAATTCGTCTCAAGTCCAGAGAGAGAAGATGACATATATATTCATCCTTTAAAGATTATAACTTAGGACTTTTATGAATGTAATTTTTAAAATATTAATATACATTTTGGATAGGATTAATTATTTTATAATTTTTAAAATAAAAAATATTTGATAGAAAAAATTACGTCTAAACTACTGAAGTTTCTATAAAAAAACATTTCATATCAAAACTTCTCAAAATTAAGGTATATATCATCCCATATTTTTTGCTTGAAAGTTTTTGATAATTTGCTCTGTAACTTTATCCATTGCTTCATAAACATATGGCATGGTTGGTTTTAAATCACCATTTACAAGCCTTAATACTTTTACAAGAGTAATCACACACTTTAAGCAATACTAGATGGATTTTCAAAACTTAGAACCACTCAAATTAAGTTCATGACTTGCTTAGCCTCACTTTTACTAGAATAAAAACTTTCAACTTATTTTTTTTGAAGCAAACATCGGAGATCATTATTTTGTTGCATAATGCAATTTAATGTGAGATAAAACGCTACAAAACTTGTTATAATTGGACTTGTTAATTTCCTTTATTTAGAATGTTATTTATACAAGTTAATGATCCAAGTATGTCTATATATGTAAGTTATAATTTTTTTTGCATTTAAAATTGTGTTAAAGAACATGGGAAGCTGTAAAATATCCTTAAACACCAAATATGTAAATAGTGAGTTGTACAAGAGGACTAGAACAATTTTGTCTCCTTTTCTTTTAGCATTTTTCTATTTGGCACAAGGAAGTAATATCTGGCACAACTTGTATTATATTATCCTCTCTAATTTTTTCATCATGCCACTAAATAATTCAAACATTTGTTTGACATTCTTAATAAAATCCCTTCTATCAACCGATTCTAAGAAAAGAATACGAGAAAAAGAAAAAAAACAACAAACGTTGTGGAGAAAAAAAGGAGGCATGTGAACAAGAAACCAAAGGTTTTTTTTTTCTAAAACATAGGGAGTCTGACTTCATGGAGTATCAAAAGTTCCCTCAAATTTCGTAAAAAGAAATAAAACCGACACTCCCTACGATCTATATCCTTCAGTTTGGAAAACCACATCAAATCACACGAATTATGCTATACTAACTATATGGTCATAGTTATTGCTCGTAAACTTCAATGGGTAAATTAAAAGAACCGATATTAATCTCAAATATTATTCTCTGTTTTTTAATTATTTAAATATAATACTTATCCATATAAGACATAATAAACTCAAGGAGGGTATTTTAACGTCTCAAGAACTTGGGATTGGGGAATTAGAAGTGTGGTTGGTCTTCAATAGCATTAGGCTATAACTCATTTACTAATGGATTCGATGAAGAGGACCAACAAAACTTACGGCACACACAACTCAACCCTGCCTAGGTTGGGCCAATTTTATGGGTTACTGTTTTATATGACCTTGGAACCTCATCCAAAGTCCACAGATTCACTTTAATTGAATCAATTCTTTTTCTGATTTTTATTTCTTCTTTTTAAATGGAAATAGTTTAAGATCTATTTTTATTAAATTACGTGACCTTTTTTTGAATTAAGCATTCAATTAATTTTAAATTTTATCATATTAATTTTTACATAAAACATTTTGTACTAGTTTTTTTATATTATGATAACCATCCGTTAGTTAAATTTATCTCTTTATATGTAAAATGTAAATTCTCATTATCAAATGAGTTTTTTTAGGAACTATCTTAAAATGAAATTGTTTTAAAAGTAAAATAATACTCATAATTTTTAATTTAATATTAATTTAAAATTTTTATATTTTTTAATCTTGAAAATTCTATTTCTTTAATTTAGTCTTGTTTAATAAATTAATTTTTATGAATAATTAAATATTTTACTCTTTCTTATATAAAATTTATTATTTTAAAATAATCATACAATATTTTTTAAAAAATTATTTAATTATTTAATTATTTAATTATTTAATTCAATAATATTTAATGTATAACACTTTCGAAGAATCCATCCAATGCTTCCTTTCTGAACAAACAATCTCGTTATAATGCTCTGCAACACTTAGTTATTAACCTTCTTACTTACTCAAAAGGATTAATAAGCAGCACAGATCTCCAAACCATTGACCAGTCACTGAAATCAAGAACTATAAATATTTTATCTCTTCTGATCCAAAACAATTTTGACTTCATTAAGTGCTTTGGTGATTACTATCCTCATTAAGGATCCAATCTTCAATTCCTTGCACATTTCACATATCTGTTAGCTTCATTATTCATTTTTGGGGTCATAAATATAGTGGCACAATGGTTAATGTTTGGAAGTCATGGTGTGTTCTGGTTACTGCAGTACATTTGTTCCACATCACATCATCCAATTTCAGTGTCAAGAATTTACCAGGTTTTGGGGATCTTCCATTCACGTTGAATACTGGGTTAGTTGTAATTGCATATTTTGCTTTTGATTTTGTTTTGATTTTGGACAAGTTTGTTTCCTTCAAGGCTTTTTGTTTCTTGTTGTGCATATCAAATTAAAATGTTGCATGCAACATATATAGATACATTGGTGTTGGAGAAAGAGAAGAGGTGCAGCTTTTTTATTACTTTATTGAATCTCAAAGGAGTCCCTTGAATGACCCACTCCTACTTTGGCTTGTTGGAGGTCCAGGTTGCTCTGCCCATTCTGCTTTCTTCTATGAAAATGGTAAACGTTTCCTAATTTTGTTCCAATCTTATTTGTTGACTATGTTTTTTCTCACTGTTATTTGGTGTTACTTCTATTATTTTTCTAACTCAGAATATTATATGATATGAAGTTATATAGAATAAGTTTTCATAAAATTTATCATTTAATAATATTAATATATTAAATTGTATTAATTTTTATTTTTTTAATAAAATTTTTATATTCTCTTTAGCACAGTACGACTTCAGTACAATTTAATTATTATCAACCATATTTTCATCGGAAATAGAGAGTTTGTTAGGGTGCATACATTAACATAATGTTGATATAAGCCTTTTGTAAATGCATGATCTTATAATTCTTATTCTTTCATCAACTCTTTTAAAAATGAGGGATTCATTTTAAATAATAAAACGAGAAGTTATAATTATTGGTTAAAATTAGAATTATAGCTGTATATTTTTTATACTATCATCCAATTATGAATTATTATATAAAAAAATTATAAATTTTTGTAATAATTAATTTAAAAGTTATAAATACCATGTATTTTAATTACTTGATAATGTGAAATTTTTTATGCTAACAATGCATTAAAGTTATGCTCTAAAAATCAACAGTAATAATTAGGATTAAATACAGATAAAATATAATATAGTATATATTTATTTATATTTTAACTATTAACATTTAAATCGTTGATTATTACTTCTTATTGTACTGTAGATGATCTAAATTATTTTTATCATATTACTGAGTTTCCTTAATTACCCAGTAGCTGAGTTTGCTGCTTTAAATTGCAGGGCCATTGATGTTCAATTATGATGCTTTTAATGGGAGCTTTCCAGAACTTATATTGAATCAAAACACTTGGACAAAGGTGATACTTGTCAGTGTTAATACTATCAGCCTTTTGGAGATTAATTTCTTTAGAGCAATTAGTGACTATATAGAATATATTAATTTCCATCGTCTACATGGGCAAGCTTAAAATTGAAATATCTTCATCACGTAACTGGTTATATGTACAAGGAATGTGATAAACCTAGCAAGAAATGTCATACTAGAAATTTGAATATTGATAAACTATGAATAATTTCTTCTTCTTTTTTAAAGGTTCTCAACATATTATACGTGGATGCCCCAGTTGGCACAGGATATTCTTACTCAAAAACACAAGAAGGCTATTATAGCAATGACAAACAACTGGTAGAACACATCTACGAATTTTTACAAAAGGTTAACATCATTTTCATTTTCTTCTCTGTATGTGTATGTGTGATGAAATCTATCTTCTATTAAATTTGATTTTTTTTTATAAATGATAATTATAATTGTGTGTGTGTGTGTATATATATATATATATATATATATATATATATATATATATATATATATATATATATCCATTTTATCCGTCTCCCCATTTTTATATTTTTAGTGGATGGCGGATCGTGTTAGATTCAGATCAAATCCACTTTACATTGGTGGTGGTTCATACTCAGGCATGGTTGTTGTTCCCCTTGTTCAGAAAGTATATGAAGGTAATTATTATATACTAAGTTTTACAATATGTGATTCCAATAATAATATTTTAGTGAGTAAATTGTACTTTTTTTTTCTTTTAAAAGGTGTTTTAATTGCACTTCCCTTTATCTTCCTATTTCAAAATTATACTATTTCTCCCCTTGAGAATTGAGATATGAATATCAGTTGCACTCATTTTTTTTTTAAATCCCATTTAACAATAACGAACAACTATGCAAGCCACTGATATTTTAATTATTTTCCACAACTTTAAATATCCGGAGCACCTAATTTTGAATATTTTAGAATGTAGAAACAAATTTAAATATTTATATTATCATTTTAATTTTTTTAAATCTTTATTTTATTTTCTAAATTAATAAAATTCATAGTAAATAGTTAAAATTAACTGTTAATCATATTAAAAATCAATGCAAGAGAAAAAAAACTCTAAAAAGTCATTTACGTTAAAATAAATTCAAATATAATATATATTTGTCCTTTAAAAATGAAAAATAAGAATAAAAATGCCTCTCTGGAAAGAGAAATATAATCTTATTCAACTGTAGTTTGATTCAATTCAAATTGCTTTGTGTTTTAACCATAGTTTACTAATTTGCAGATTATAAAGCAAGACGCTTACCGATCCTGAACTTCCAAGTACAGAAATATGCTTACATTTTTACGTTGTTGATTAGCATTTCATTGAACTTTATTCAATATATGGGTTTCATCTTTGAACTTTAAACTAGGGCTTTGTGCTTTCAAGTCCAAGAATTGACTCTTTCATGGACAATAACACAAAAGTTGAATTTGCTTACCAACGGGCACTTATATCGAATGAACTATATGAGGTTATATTCAACTAATTCACTAGATTTTAAATTAATTATAGTTATTAATTAATATATATTCAACTCAGGATTATGGTAACATCCAATGATCTGTGTTAAAAACTGAGTTTGGTGCAATTCTTCTTTTACAGTCAATTAAATCTAGCTGCAATGGTGATTATATTAATCGTGATCCTAACAATACAAAGTGTCTATCAGATTATGAAGCCTTTTCTGAGGTGAGAATTCTTCTAAATTTTTTAGCTTTTGCTATTAATTTGTTTATATTTTTCAAATACATTTAATACTTATATCATGTCGTAGCTAGTTCATTACATAAATGAATTTCAAATTTTGGAACCAAGTTGTATGATTGGATCGAAGGAGAATCAAAGAATTCTTTCTGAAGAGTTCAAAAATATCCATCAAACCAAATTTAGGTGTCGGGTATGTAACTCTCTCTCTCTCTCTCTCTCTCTCTCTCTTATATATATATATATATATATATATATATATATATATATATATAATATTACTTTGCATCTATGAGAGAGGAATCAAATAAAAAAATCTTATGATATTTAGAAGGACCAAATAAGAAAAATTAAAGAAAAGAGATCATTTTTGTAAACAAAAATATTATGGAAATTGTTTAAAATGAATTTAAAAAATAATATATTAAATAAAAATTATGAAAATTTCAAAGACTACAAATTTAATTGAACCTATGTGTGAGTATAGAGTTAGGAATAAATGGCGTATCTAATATGTTTTTTTATTAAAAATAAATTTTATCAATTAAGCTGTTCAATTTTAAATTCTTAAAGTAGATCAAATTTATAATTTTTCATATAATTTAAATATTACTTAATATTTTTCATACTATTATATTTTAATGGATTATATATATTATTTAAAATATAAATAAATAATACAAATATATATTCATGAAAATATCGTAAAAATTAATGAATAAAATTTATTTTTAATAAAAATTATTAAATAAATCATTTTTATTAAATTTAACGCTTAATATTATTTCATCCTAGCTCTATATACATGAATATATGTGTGTGTCGATCAATGTTATAAATGTAATACTCATAAATATTACAATATATTGATCTAGGATGACCAATACGCTGTTGGAGAATTGTGGGCAAATGATCCACTTGTTCGAAAGGCTCTTCACGTTAGAGAGGTAACTATAGTCATACTTAAGCATTCCTTTAATTAGATATTGCCAAAATAAAAACCATTTTTCAATAACAGTTATATTTAACAATTTTTTATTGATATTTATAAAATATTATATAATTTAATATATTGATAAAATAATATTCATAATTTTTAATAAAATTATTTATTTATTTATATTTGAGTAAATAATAAGAACTTATGAATTGTAATTTTTTTTTAAAAAAAAGTCAATGCATTGATAATTTTAAATAATAATTTATTATTTTATGTCCTTATGTATGTTAAAAGAATTGAATGGGAAAGGGTAAATTAAAATGTTTAATGTTAAAGGGAACCAAAGAGTACTTCCAAAGATGCAATCGAAGTGATGCATATACAAAGAACGTTCCTAGCGTCGTTGAACACCTTCGAAATCTCTCAAGCACAAACCTACGCTCTCTAATTTACTGGTAAGTTACTTAAATCTTCCCTTACGATATTTTATATAGAGGCAATTATGAATGTTCAACTAATTTAATTTTATTCAATCATTTTGCAATATTCCATTCAGCCAGTCACATAGTAACACTTTCTTTGAAAAATTGGCCATAATTTTAGGCTCATGTTTTGTTGGGTTATTGTCAAAAAATTCTGAGAATTAATTTTAAGGGAAGGATTAGAAGATAGATAATATTTATTTGATGGTAATTTTTATTTAAGAGTTTTTAAAATATAAGAAAAATAGTTCAAGAGACTTTATAAATTTTTTTAAACTCGCACAAATTCATATTTTTTATATTATTCAAATTTATTTTTTTTAACTTTCATTCTCTTTTTTTTTTTTCTCTTTTCTTACTCTCAACATTTTTCTTTTCTTTTCTTCTAAATTTATAAATTTTTTTATTAAGAGTTAGTCTTAGGAGAAAAAAGAAAGATTTTTTTTGTTTTCTTATAGTACCACTTGTTTAAAAGTTTTAAACATATATACAAGAAAAAGAGTTTAAGAGTTTTAATAAACTATAAAAAATAAAACTTATATATATTTGAAGTTATCATAAATTAGATAATTTTTGCTAACCCTTCTCTCTCTTCCTTTAATAATAATTAAATATTTAGAATGTTAAATATATATATATATATATATTGTTTTAATTATATTTCTGTAAATATTATATAACTTTCTTAATATAAAAACAATATATTTTATTTTTTTTCAAAATTTATTTCCCAAAAAAGCATATTTAAGCTCTAATTGCATCCTTCATATTTGCTTTAATTATTTAGTAAAAAAATTTAGATTAATTCCTAAGCAATTTTTTGGATTTATCTTTTACAGCGGTGACCTTGACTTGTCGACACCGTATCTTAGTTCACTTTCGATTGTCAAGTCACTTAAATTGAAGTTGGATAAGACTTGGCATCCTTGGTTCGTTGATGGCGAAGTGGCAGGGTTAGTTTATTTTTTCAGTTTTAAAATGTGATTAAGCACTAAAACTAATAATTTTGAAAATGTAAGAATTCAAATAAAAATATAATTTTATAGAAATTAAAAATAAAAAAATATATTTTGATAAATTAGAAGTATATTTAATTTTAAATTTTATTTTCTCTTGTACAGATATTCAGAGAGCTACCAAAAAAGTGATTATCACCTGACATATACTGTTGTGAAGGTACGTAACACTATTTGTGTTTTGTTCAGAGTCAAGGCAAAATGTTGAGAAATTCTGTATCAATTTTTTATAAGCAAATCACAATCAAATCTTAACAAGAAAAAGATTTAAGCAACCAAAATAAAAGATCAAAGTAAAAAATCCCTATTTTTAAAAGATAGAATGTTTAATATGACTTCATATAATTTTCCCCTTTTAAGAAAATACTTTTTCATTCATGTTTATTGAACATATGAACCTTTACTTGCAGGGAGGGTGTCATGTGGTGCAAGAGAACAAACCTAAAGAGGTGTTTAAGATGATTGACCGATGGTTGTCATTTTATGATATATAAATAATGCATTATTGTGTGGTTAATTTGGGAGTTTTCGTTTTTTGTTTCATTTTACGTTATGTTTGAGTTTTCTTTTGTTGCCATATTATGTACCATGAGAATTCGTCTCAAGTCCAGAGAGAGAAGATGACATATATATTCATCCTTTAAAGATTATAACTTAGGACTTTTATGAATATAATTTTTTTAAAAAAAAATATTTGATAGAAAAAATTACGTCTAAACTACTGAAGTTTCTATAAAAAAAACATTTCATATCAAAACTTCTCAAAATTAAGGTATATATCATCCCATATTTTTTGCATACTTTATGCTATCTCTCTCCTATCCTTTTCTATTTTCTGAAATATTTTATATTTAAAAGTTAGCTGATCTGTACTAATTTGAATCTACTTAAACTATCTCATTTAAAAAAAATTAAACTCGAGTAAAAAAATACTTTTTATGTTGATTAAAAACTTTTTATATCAAATTTTCAATAGATACACGTCGTCATATTCTACATTAGTACCATGTAATTGATGTAGAATATATGAGTGTCTAAATGCATGAAATCAATATCAATATTTAGGATTAGGCCAATAAATTGAGCTCTCACTAATCAATGGAGGTTGGTTCAGTGCTAAGTGATTGGGTATCTATTAAATAAAATTTTGAGTTTAAATCTTAGTGTATGTAAAAACTCTTCAATAAACTTACTCACCATATCTAAGTTAGATTTAATTTAAATGGGATATAAAATCATAAAATAAACTCTCTATTTTAGGCTCCAATTTTTGTCTTTTAATTACTAATAATATTTTAATTTTCTTCTTTTACTCTTTTTTGTTTATTTTATGTCTTTCTTGCAACGATAAGTGGTTTATTTAATAAAAATACATTATAAAAAATTCATAAAAAAATTTAAAATTTAATTCACGACTGCTCTTTGTTTACTTGAAAATTTTACGACAAAAGTAGTATAAGGGATGAGTTATCTCGTAAGAGATTGACCTGAACGACTTACTAGCACACCCACCAAATTCAGTAATTTTTTTATCCATGTAAAAAGTTATAAGTTAATTATTAAAATTAAAAAATTAATATAAAAGAGATAGTCCATATTTGAAAACACGTTGGCGTGTTCAAAATAACGTTGAATAAAAAGCAATAAGATAAAATTATGGAAAACTGAGCATCGACAATGTCGATACCTCGGCTTAGGGCCAAGAAAGCGACCTAGGCTCCAAATTTTGTCTTCTAATTACTAATGATTTTTTTGAAAATAAAAATTATAATTATTTGATAAATAATATTAGTTGCTAAGATTAATTAATTTTTTATTAAAGATAAATATCTCATTCTATAATTTAATTCCTCTAACACGATTATATGTTATTAATGATGTTTTTCAAAGATAAATTAATAAAATTTTATTAAAAATAAAAAATATATCAATAAAAAGAATAAGAATGCATTCAAATAAATACTAAAAAGTTTAATTAAGTATTTGTTTATTTAATTTTTATCATATGAGGTCATATGGCATAAATTTAAACCATAATGAAAATATTATTAAAATACGCTAAAAAACAATAAGCTATTTTCGTAATATTCTCTTAAACTATTTTAAATTTTCTAAAATAAATTATTTTCTATTATCTTTTAAATTTTATTTTTAATAAATAATTTTATATCCTAAAAAACCCATAAAATATTTTTAAAATAAAATTATATAATTTTAATAAAATTATACTTTTAAAAGATTGATATTATAATTTGTAGGTAGATCTATTCGCCTATCACCAAGAGCCTTTGTATGTAGCTCCTTTGATGGCTAGCTGCTAGCTGAGACCTTGACATTGATTTGAGTAATGGTTTTACAGTGCGTAGAGATGACATTCGATTAACTGTTTATTCAACAAATTTTTATTCTATAAGAATGTTTTTTAAAATTATGAATAATTTATGAAAATAGTTTATAATTTTTATAAAACTATTTTAATTACTTTTTAGATGTAACTTATCAAATTAAACATATTTAACCCAATTTAATATATTTTATAGTTAAATCTAAAGCATAAACTATTATTTAAAAATTATGAAATAAATATTCAAGTAAATTGTGTATTCAAATACACTTTATATATCATAAATTAGATTATAAAATTTATTAATATAAATTATAAGACTTATTTAAAGAAGTTATATGAAACTAAATTATTTTTATAAACTCTTTATACTCTTCTAAACGCACAGTTAATTAAAATTATTCTTTAATTTCTTATGCGCTAGTTGAGTAAGATTTTGGTTTTTCCTACGTCATTGTTTTAATAAAAAGAACTATCCGTGTATTGAACGATGTCCCCGGTGAAGAGGAATAGAAACCGAGTAGCATGTCTAGATTATGTTAATAAAACCTATCATTAAAAAAAATTGCAGTGTCAACGGGATTAGAGCAACTTTAATATATTATAAATCTCTCTGATTGATTTCACAATTAAAAAAATAAAACGTTGCTTTTAAAAAATAATAAATTATAAATCTCTCTTAAATTATTTTTCCTCGCTTATCACGTTATAATAAAAAATGAAATAAGTAATTGTAAGAAAAGTATCACTAAAATAGCTTTTAAAATCCTATAAAATGAACCAGATTTTTAAATTACTAAATTAATTTTGTTTTCATCAATTAAACAATGATTAAAGTTGTATAAAATAATAGTATTTTCATTCCTATTTATCTCTTTAGAGAAAAAATATATTCGAATCAAAGAGTCTTATTAATTTAATATTATTTTAAACTTTTACATGAACAAATAAATAAAACAATTTTTAATGTATAAAGAGAAATGAAGATTGTACTTTATATATATCCAAATTTGTGAGCAAAGAAAAGTTAACGTGAAAATGCAAAAAGACAAGATAATTAATTCATCGAAGGGAGCTGCTCAGATCTTTGAGCAATAATCGAATCTAAATTCTCATATCCAATATTTAAATATGGTATCCAAATTGTCAAGGGTATATATATATATATATATAGCCTCGTCTAAAGAGTGTGTTATATGATCACACAGTGGCACAATGGCTAGGGTTTCGAAGGCATGGTGCATTTTGGTTACCACACTGCATTTGTTGCACATCGCATCTTCAAATTTCGTCGTCAAATCTCTACCAGGTTTTGGGCATCTTCCATTCACGTTGGAAACCGGGTGAGTCGCTTATTCATTGATCATGGTACATGGGTAAGGCTATAATCATTTATATTTTTATTTTCAAATATTATCAAATTAAAATACATTTATTTTCAATAAAGAAAACTACTAACTAATAATTAAGAAATTAAAGTGGCTAAATTTAACCTACTACAACGTATGTACCCTCTGATACAGGTGTGTACCATTAATGATATTTATAATTAGTTATATTGTGATAATTGATTATACAACATAAGTTTTATGTTTAGATATATTTAGTGAGAAGTGATTTTAAAATAATTGATTTATTTGTATTGTATAAAGAATCACTTTTTTAAAGTGAAATTACAAAGAATGTAAATTTATGTGTAATTATTAGTTTTATATTTAAAATAATTAATTATTAAAGAAAAAATAACTAAAACTAACCTGATAGTTTTTAATCATAAGCTGTAAAATTTTTATTTAAAAATTTGTCAGTAAAAAAATTAAAAGCTAAAAGTATTATTTTTTAAAGAAAAACTATAAATATGATATTCTTAAAGAAAAACTAAAAATATTATATTTTTAGTCCTACTTGTCGTAAATAGAATTTCTACATATAAACAAAATACCTGAAATCTAGATCAAAAGATAAATTAACTTTTTAATCATTCCCATGCATAAATAAACAGTATTTTTTTTTTTTTACAGCTTTTATCAAATAATCAGAAAATTTAAACTTACTCAATAACACGTTATGTTTCTTGTTTAAAATCTTTTGCAGGGCCATTGATGTTCAATTATGACAATTTTAATGGGACTTTTCCGGAACTTCATATGAATCCAAACTCTTGGACAAAGGTGTTCTCCATCTTGTATTGCTGCATATATTGAACAAATATAATATTATTTAATTATTAACTATACTATATTAATAAATTAAAAAATAAATACTTTCTTTCATTCTTGGTATCTTAAGTCTATTTAACTTTTCATTAAATATATGTTCGTTAATAAACGCTAATTGAAGCATAAGAAAAATAAATACAAATTTACTACTTTTGGACAATTAAACCAATTGAATTCAAAATGTGTGACTATTAACTGACTTCTAATTTTAAAAAATAAAGTTAAGAAGAATGCAACTACATATAAATCATCGTTAATCATCTCAAAAACTTGAGTTATTAATCATAAACACAGAATGGTTTTAAACTTGTTGTGGTAATTAAGTATTAACCTCTCAATTTGAAAAATAACGCATGTTAAATCGCAGGTACTCAACATAATTTATATCGATGCACCAGTTGGTACAGGATTTTCTTACTCAAAAACCCAACAAGGTTATTATAGCAATGATAAGCAAACGGTGGAACATATCTATGATTTTCTACAAAAGGTTTACGTTATTTTAAACTATTATTTTTGCAGAAAATTCTATTTTCTATTATATTTTATTTCTTATTTAGAATGTGATAGTTTGTAGTTATGATTGTTTTATTTGTTTCTCTACATTGTATGAAGTGGCTTGTGGATCACCCCAAATTTCAATCAAATCCAGTTTATATAGGTGGTGGTTCGTATTCAGGCTTATTTGTTGCTCTCCTTGCACAAAAAGTATATGAAGGTGAACATTAATTGGTTTGCCATTGATTCCACCAATAAAATTGTTTTTTTTTTTATTGTGCTCCAAATTGTTTATGATGAATATTTTTACTGCCTTGCAGGTTATAAAGCAGGATATTTCCCACTCCTAAACTTCAAAGTATACTAAAATGCTCATGATTTATTTTGTTTGATATAACATTTTGGTTTTGAAGAATATATCTTAGTCACATTTGGTCTTTGAATTTCACTAGGGTTTTGTGCTTGCAAGTCCATTACTTGACTCTTACTTGGATTTCAATGCAAGAATTCAATATGCTCAACTACGAACACTAATACCGAATGAGCTATATGAGGTTATTATTCAACTCGTTTACGATCATTTTTGTTAAGTATAGTTTAGATGATGTAATTATTATTATTAGTTTACACATTGTATGAAGTGTATTGCTCAATGTTCTAATTACACTTTGATAATGTAAGGATTGGGCTACTCCTCATACTCTTTTTAATTCAATTAGCTTTGTTTGCTGATAAAAAAAACAATTTTTGTCTTGGTAATGTTTGTAGTTTGAAATATTTTGGGATGATAGCATATATTCGTAGAAGGTATCATCATGTGGATTAAGGTGCTATTTCTCTTTTACAGTCAATTAAAGCTAATTGTAATGGGGATTACATCAATCTTAATCCAAACAATACAAATTGCATGTCAGATTATGAAGTTTACTCAAAGGTGAGAATCTTTTACAATTTATTTATATTTTGAGCTGAATTTGAATTTGTTTATGTTCTATCCAAACAATGTAAAAATTGGGCCACTCACCGAACTCGTGGGGCTCCATTGCCTTAGATAGACTCCTAGCTGTGTATGTAATCATCTATAATTATAGTCCATTGCTTTTGATACCACTTTCTAAAAATTGAAATTTAGAATTTAGTTTCTAGAAAAAAGTAATATTTTCCAGAATATTATTTCTAAAAATATAAAAAAAAAGTGGTGTAACTAATAATAAAAGGGGTGCAAAAGTAAATATCCATAAATATAATGTACCATTTCAAGGGAATGCAATGAATTCCCCATGTATAGATATTGTAACAGGCTAGTGTTAGGAAAGGTCTATATTATTTTTTTTATTATACTACGTCAAAAATGAGATAAGAGAGCATTTCTACTTTAAATTAGAAAGCGTTTATAACTGCTCTAAAATTTTGTGCTATCCAATATATTACATTTAGGAAAGCGGTTAAATAACTGCTCTCAAATGTTAAGATTAGAGAGCGATTCCACGCGAAATCGCTCTACAAAGTATGAGTGTAAGATTAGATAGCAGTTCCACGCAGAACCGCTCTCCAAAATATGAATTTAAACCGTGTATCTGAAATTTGAAATTTATTTATTTGAGTTTTCTGTAGCAAACTAAAATTAATTTATTTTTACGTTTAAATTTTAATTTACAAGTCTGATAATCAAAATTTCTTCATTTTTATTACAAATCAAAATTGAATCTTGAATTCATACGCTATGTTAATCAAACAGCCATATCTGCACAAACCAAACAGTAAACAGAGAAAAAGAGAAATAAATTAATAAGATAATTCACCGTTGACAAAGAGAAAATGAAAGAAAGAGAGAATGAATGATTTACTGTTAATAAAAAGAAAAAGAAAGAAAGAAAGAATAAGAAGAACTGTGAAAAAGGTACTTACAAATATGAACGAAAAACAGTGAAAACATAGAAGATGAAGAAAACCTACAAACGTGAAAGAAAACAAATACACCAACTTTGTTAATGCATAAAAGATGAAAAGAACTTACAAAAGTAAAAGAGACTAACTTTGTTAGGAAGACAAAGAGATTCATGAGCTGAGCGTGAGCTTGTTTCATTTATAAAAGTTAAAGACAAAAGAACGACTTTAGAGGACGATTCTTTATTAACTGCTCTCTAATATATAACTTTAGAGAGCAGTTAACAGAAAATCGCTCTCAGAAGTATAGATTTGAGAGCAGTTTAACTTAACTGCTTTCTAAATGTATTGTTACAAAACAGTTTTTATTAACCGCTATCTAAGTTAGTGCTTCAAAAGCTTATTTCTGGCGTAATGTTAATTTAATACTTGATGATGTTGCTTAGTTAGTCTACTACATAAATATAAATCAAATCATGGAACCAAGTTGTATCACTGGGTATCCCAAGAATCAAAGAACTCTCTTTGAAGACATCAAGACTCTCCACCATTCAACATTCAAGTGTAAGGTAATTAGCAAGCCCCTATCTTTTACTATATACATTACATATTTCTGAAAGAAATATCTACAATTTTCACACCTATCATTGAAGAAAGAGGAATTTGCACTTGCTGATATATGGGCAAATGATCCAAATGTTCGAAAGAATCTCAATGTTAGAGAGGTAACGTATATTAACTGATAATGTATACGGTACCCTTAAATATACAAATTGAATTTTGCATAACTAAGAAAATTTGTAATGTCAAACGTGTAGGGAACAAAAGGGCTTTTCCAAAGATGTAATACTAGTGATGCATATACAAAGAATGTTCCTAGTGTTGTTGAATATCTTCAGAATCTCACAACCACAAATCTCCGATCGTTAATTTACATGTAAGTTTCTAAAATCATTTGGTTATTTGCACATTACATAATCGTAATAAATTTATTCTAAAGGTATGGTTAAGCAACTTAAAAGTATTTTTTTCTTTTGTTAGCGGCGATCTTGATATGAACATACCATATCTTAGTACACATTCTATAATAAAGTCACAAAATATGAAGTTGAGTAGCACTTGGCGTGCATGGTTCACTGATGGCGAAGTGGCAGGGTTAGTGAGATGCATATGTTTACTTAATTTCAAGAAATTTATTATTTGATTTTTATTTTTATTTTACTATGAGAAGGTTTGAGTTCATAAATTTTAATTAAATTGAAATTATCTTTCTTTTTTTGTTATTTCTTCTTATCATAGGTATACCGAGGAATACAAAAGAAACGAATATCACCTAACATATGCAACTGTTAAGGCAAGTAACACTATAAATTTGGCAATACGGTGATGATTAATTTTTAATTATTCATTATTATTATTAAATAAAGTGGATGAACATCCTTTCAATTTATTTTGTTAACGATATGTGCTTAAAGTTTCTCTTTTTTATTTTTTCACTAGTGTATTATCTGATAAAAACAAATTCTAGTTAATTGTGCCTAAATCCTTCTTATACTCTCTGAAGGATGCATCCACCACATGCATATTAGTGAATGATTTTTAATTTTATTTTTTATAAAATATATTTTTCATTATTACATTTTAGCAAAATTTTAATATTGATTTTCTTTGAAAAATTGTTATAATTACTAGTTTGATGTCTTTATCTTTGCTAAAAGACGGTTACCATTTTATATTCAATGTTTTACATATATATAATATTAAACTCTTCTAACATTAGAAAATTAAGAAGCTTGTTTAATTATGATTTGAAATAAAGTCAATTGTAATTGCTATTATTAATAAATTGAAATTTAAATAATTGAACTACTATTTACTTCTTAAGTTCTTATTTTATTTGTGCTTTCAAAACAATTTAGCAAAAAAATAAATAAATAAAGACAAGTATATATATGAAATAACTAATATTATCAAAATTGAATGCATGTACCTATGCTTACAGGGAGCAGGCCACGTAGTTCAATACCACAAGCCTAGAGAGGCTTATGAGATGATTCATAAATGGTTTTCATATTATGATATTTAAACTTTTCTTTCTTCGTGTATTTTGGAATTTTATTTTATTTTATTTTATTTTGTATGCTTCCACAGAATGTTTCCCATTAATAGTCCTTCAATTTATCACATTAAAAGTTAAAATAAGTGAGCTTGTATAGGAACTTGATAATAATTTAACCTAAGATATGAAATTTGTTATTACTCGATGCATGTTCTTTTTCCTAAAAAAAGTTAGCCCACTTATGTGCGTAAATGTAAATATAATAGTTGAATCGAAATTAATAAGGATAACATGGCAACACAAATATGTTTAAAGAATAACATGATCAAATAAGAACTACGTATCTTCTTGTTAACTGTAATCATGTTTATGCGTAGTGTAGTTAATATGTTATTATGTAATTTTATTCTTTAATTTTAAAAAAATTATTTGTAAAGATGCTTATGAATTAACTTTTTCAAAATGGATTACATAATTTTATTTTATTTTTTTACTTTTAGCTCCGTTTATTGAAAAAATTGTTTATTCAAACCTCATACTTTTTAAAGCTATTTAAAATAACTCTTGTAAATGTTAAGTGGTGACATGACATACAAAACACACAAGTTACCTCAAATATCATTGTGAAATAACACAAAAAATGATATTACATCTGATGACATTACCATTAAATGGTGACTGAGTTTATATTTTAAAATTTACAAAAATTTAAATATATTTTTTATCCTTATATTTTATAAAATTTTAATTTTAATCTTTTTAAAAAATTGAGTTTAGTGTAATTTTTGTTCTTAACGTTAATGTAATTAATTAAGAAGTTGTTATGTATTATATTTGTATGTCACATTAATTATTTTATTATATCACATCATTACTATGGATTCAAATGATTGAATTTAAAAGATTAATATAAGAATTAAAAATATATTTAAACTACAATATATATAAAAACCAAAAAGTTCTATTAATTATAAAAGCAAGAATAATAGTTAAGCATGTATGAATATGTATCATACAATTTTATAAAGGTCGTAAATATTAAATTCAATTCTACCTTTGAATTTAAAAGGAACCAGCACTGTACGGTGATTTCGACGGGATAGTAATTTTTTAAAAAAATATCTAAGATATTCTTACTTTATTGAAAATGTAATTATAGGTGACCTCTTTACTATAATGGAATTATGCTCTAATTTGTTAATTTTAAATAAAAGTATTTACTGCATTAGAACCACGTCAGAAAAAATATCAAAAATAAATTTTTCTCATATAAAGTTTAATTTAAGTAAACATGTTTATCATAATGTCTGAGAGAGCATATTTATAAATTTATCTAAAATCTCAATATTAATTTAAGTTTACTATGTAATCACATGTCAATTTAGTTGCTGAGTTGACATTAATATAAAAAAAATAATAAAAATTCCAAATTAATATGTAAATATCATCTTTTATCTCCTATGTTAAAGGCTCGAAATAAACATATTTCACTTTATTTTACCAACTAATCTAGACACGTTGTTTTATATTTTTGTATGGGATAATAATTTTTTTATTAATTATTTACAGATATTTTCAATTTAAAAAAGTATGATAATAGTGTTCACTTGATTTTTTACATTATTTAATATACAAATGAATATAAAATTACTTTTTACTAAAATTAATAAATTAGAAAGATAATAAATATGAGTGACTAAAATTTTAATTATTTTAAAAGTATAAAATAAAATGAGTTTTATATTCAGTATTTACCTTCAAGTTGTTACAAATCTCAAAGAAAGAAGGATGTGAAGTTGTTTTTGTAAAAACTTCAATTAGCATGTTAATAATGAAAATTTGTTATGATTTTTTTCTTAAGATATATTTTAAACAATAAAAATTAATAATTGTAATTGAAACTTACTATACAAAATGACAAAGTAGAAGTTTAATTAAGAAATTAAATAATATTAAAATATTAAAGCCTATTAAAACAATATAAAAAAAAAAGAAAGCTAATATATAGATAGATACTTAAAACATTTTTCATTTATTTTTATTATAGATGCTAGAAAATTTTTTTGAAGACAACATTTACTGTAGTGGTGTTCAAGAGTTTTCCTTCTTTATCATATATTAAAATTTTTAAATCTTATTTGCTTTGAGCTCTAAACAAATTTACATATAATTAACCATGACGTGAATATAGACTTAAATAAATATTGACGTACCTTAAAACTTGTGATATCATTAATTTTATATTTATAATATATATATATATATATATATATATAATTATTAAGATATGATGAAAAAAAAAGCAAATATCAGCGTATATGTAGTATGAAAATTTAACTAAAAACATTTAAACTTTCATTTCCTTAATCAAATTATGAAAACTTAAGAATATTTAAAACGGTAAAAGATAGATAGTGCTTTAATAAATAAATTTACATAAAAATGATAAAGAAATATACATAACTGAAATTTATTTTCATACAAAGTTTATATAAACTATTAACATGATATATTTGAGATTTAATTTATGTAATATCATACTAATGTGAAAATATATGGAAAGTTCATATTGAACTAACAAGTGGTATCAAAAAGTTCAGATTCTCAGATAATGCTAGTGTCACATGAATGACGCATAGTGAATTTCATGTGATAAATCTCTCGAAGTCAAGAAGCTGAGACTCTTTTGAGGTGGGCTCTAGTGCCCAAAAGCTTTGTTATTAGAGGACTTTGTTCTATGAAAAGATTGTTAGAATATACGAACAAAGTCTCATATTTACTAGAATTGGAGAAGATTAAGGACATATAAATATGGTAGATATCTTAATTAATATGAGGCCTTTTGATTATGTCCAAAATAAAAATGATGAGAGCTTAGGCTCAAAGTGAATAATATTATACTAGTGTGAAAATATACAAAAAGTCTATACTAAATTAACAGGAAGAGTCTCCAAAAATAAAAGATCTCCCACCTAAAAAGAATCTCTCTCAAAGTCCTTTTATATCATTAGTTTTCTATTTATTTATTTTTTAATTGTTATGAAAATGAAAACTATGTTATACAATTCTACTATTAATGAATTTTTTCATATTACTGAATTATTTTGAAAAAAAAAATATATGCATTTTATTTTATATGTATTTTATTTATTGTAATTTCTATTTTTCTTTACTTTATATCAATTTTTTAAAATATATATAATTTTATGAATTCTACTTAAAAATATCATTCTTATTTTAAATTAACATACACATCTAAAATAATTATTTAAATTAATTAAATTAATTATTTTAAACAAACAAAATTATGTATTTACATGCATATGCTTGAAGCGTGAATTTACTTGCTCTAATTTTTTTTTTTATCAATTTATGTCTAACATTTAATAATTTATAAGAGCTCTTAGCGTGCTAAATTATAAAAATTAATAGAATAATTTATATAAAAGTCATTCAAATAAAAAATAAGTACATAAAATTAGACTATAAATGTGACACTCTTTTTTTATTTAATCATTTTTCTTAATTTTATATATTTTTTTAATAAAACTTGATTAAAATAAATAAAGAATATAAGTGATTTAGAAAAGTTTAAATTTATATAAATAAAAAACTAATAACATTTATCAAAAATTTTAAAAACTTCCTATAGATATCTCATTCGTACTAATGTTGAAAATTTTATCTTTGCAATTTAAATTTGTAACTAAAGTGGAATGTAAATTACAATTAAAATTTTATATTTTTAATAAATATATTTAAAAATAATATTTTTTAAAAATAAAAAATATAAATTGATATATTAATAGAAATTTAATCTATTAATAATATATTTATTATCATAAATAATATATAATTTTTTAATTTAAAATTAAAAAATATATTTTTTCCTCCCTTCTCTTTAAAAAAAGTCCTCTCAAACATATTTTAACTGAAATTCATTTACTTTAGTCTTTAATGAAAAGAAAAATAAGCTATACGCTTAAAGATGCTAACTTTGATAAAAAAAAAAAAATGCTAAGAAAAAGCTATTAAGTTAATAAATATACTCCATCCATTCATTGGCAGGATAAATTACCAAGTATTGTGCAATATGCCCCATACTCAATTGTGCATTGCATTTACATGTTCAGCTCACCCTCCTTTGATATTTGAATGGAACTAGTTTTTGCTGCCTATAATAATTCAAATACTACTATTAATGTGGTTTTTGATAAACTTTTTTCTGAACTTGTATCAAATGAGTATCTAATATTTTCAAAATTATGTGATTCCAAGTTTTTTTTTCCTTTTTTAAGCTTTATGAATCAAAATGAAATAAGGGTAAAAATAATAATTTAAATTTGTAAATTTATTTATTTTTACAGTGGCTTTTTCATGGTCTTCTCCAACAACGTTTACTTTTAATTTCTTCACTTATTCACATACTTGCATTTTCGACCTTGCACATCTTCACTATTTAGTCCTAAAATATGTGGATGAGGACTTAGGGTGATGTTTGAGCACTGAACACAATAGATAGGCAGTGAGATGCTGTCAATGTCAGCGAGGAACTTCCTTTGCAGTTTCTTGTAGGATGAACCCTCAGCCCCAATTCATTTGCTATTAACCTCATCAGTTCAAGGTGGGGAATTTTGTTGCTGAGTCAATTAAGAATCGTTAGTTTCCTTCCATATTTCAAGCTGGGCCACCTCGTTTGCGGTTTCTGGTACGAGGAACCCTGATCTACCCATACTCCAGAATCATACACGAATTTGTTTGTGCGTTGGTGGCCCTACACCTGTGACCCTCCCTGTGAATCTGTGATTGCTTAGGTAACTACTTGCTTTCATTCTCAAATATCTGTAAACATGTGGATTCTTCATGGTCTTTGCAGAACTTGATCCGGGAGATGAGGCTCTTACTTGCACAAACATTGTTTTTTTCTCTATTTTTCTTCTTCGAAAAGTAGAAGCACAGTTATTGGATTAATAAGAAACAAAAATAAATAAATAAATAAATAAAATAGCTACATATGCTTGCTATTTATCCTGATTCCCAAGATCATTTTTCTATCATAATTATAATAGTTCATTGATTTTTATTGATTGAATATCATGTGTATTTTTTACTCATCTATTTTATCTTTAAGAAGAATCATATTACACAGTAACTTCTCTGTTTTGCACTTTTACATAGACGTTTTCCTGAATTCTTTTCTGATAATTCTTTTATTTAATATAGTGAACGGGTGAATTGGTTTGCCTGTTATGAAAATCTGAGGTGAGCCATGAAAACAAGTTATGGGTCTGCCCATTCATAATTGTATGCAAAACATTGAATACATGTTTTTGGGCCGAAACTTGTTTTCATTTCAGAATTCAGGTGACTTGCATTAATGACCTGCAGTTAAACAAACCTAACTTCAATTATTTTCTGGTAGATAGAACTTTCTCTTAGGCAATTGATGAATGACAGTACTTTGAATGGTAGTGCCTGCCTCAGAATTTTTCTATTGAAATGTTATCACTTTCTTGTTTATGAATCATGAAATGCTGAACATTAAGATAAGCCGAAAGCTGTCCTTAATATTGAAAGGGCATAACAATATTTGTACTATGACTCAACCCTTGTTTTATTTTGCTCTTTTGTATGTTATCGGTCGTTTTGTGTTGACTTTATAACTTGATATTGCACAAGCTTCAGTGTGTCTTCTGCAACTATGATAGACTGTAATTAATTTGAATTGATGGATGGATAGGTGGACCTGTCTACTTTAATTTTTGAGGGAAGAAGAGGCTCTAAGAACAGCTGATTTGGGTTCATCATCATATGATCTGATCTTTTTGTAGAAAATGGCTGCTGAAGATGATAGAAGTGTTGTCGAAATATTAGAAGACCCAAATCCAATAGACATTGCTAAATACATGAATTTTGTCACTGCGCCACAAGCTGGTGCTATAGCTACCTTTTCAGGCACTACACGTGGCACCTTTGAAGGCAAAACAGTCATGGAGTTGAAATACGAAGCTTATGTTCCTATGGCAGTACGTTGTATCAAGTCAATCTGTTCATCTGCTAGAGTATCATGGAATCTACATTCCATTGCTGTTGCTCATCGTTTAGGCACGGTTCCTGTAGGAGAAATGAGTGTTTTTATTGCTGTGTCGTCCGTTCACAGGGCCGACGCACTGGAGGCTTGTAGATTTTTGATAGATGAGTTAAAAGCAACCGTTCCTATTTGGAAAAAGGAGGTCTATTCAAATGGAGAGGTATGGAAGGAGAACAGGGAGTTCCTAGAGAGGAAGTCCGAACTTGGTAACAAGGATGCAAGTTGAGGTGGAAAAAGGCAGAAAGCACAACAGAAAGTGCTACAGTGTTATGACTGTTCGGGCTGATGATGGGTAGCCAGGACTAATGTTCATGTTTGGATCAAAAGAACCATTAGGTAATTGCAATAATTTAATGTTAGTTTGCAGAATATCATCCTCTTTTACCATTCCCTTTTGCCAAACTGTTAGTAAGATTGTGTTTGAATTTTGAAGGTAATAAACATACCCTTCGGACTACTAAGGTATTTCATTCTGTCCTATTTATTTTAATGAAGTAAACAATTTGGTTGAAAGATTTGATGACGTACAATATATGATTGGATGGCAAGTGGTGAATCAATTTGTAGAAAATGAGGTATATTAGTGACAATAATACCAAAATCCATGTCCCTCTAACTTTCAGCGTATCATTGAATTTCAATAAAAATTGATTTTAAAGAATTAATTTTGTTTAAAAGTAAGTTTAAATTAACAATTTATGCTTTAAATTTTTGTTTTTTTGTTGTTAAAAGTGAATTTATAATAAAATTTAGTGTAAATCTTTTAACTAAATGCAAAAGTAATAATTTACCAACGTTCGAGCATGAATTTTAAAAAAATGAATTTTAATTAAAAGTAACTAAACATACAAAATTATGTTGCAAAACTCAGCAGGTTGTGCCAACAATGGGACCTTAGACTATAGTCCAAAAAATTCGTAGACCCAGAACTGTGCAAGGAAATAACATGCACGCAAGAGTGGGAGCAGGGAAAAAAAAAAGACAATGGTGAATCGGATCACGATTTGCCTTATTGCTCGATGATGATGTGGTTAACAGTGAGTGAGTGGATAATGAAGACAGTGATTTTTTTTCTATTTATAAGATTATTAACCATGCTTTCAACAAAAATATTGGTGTTGGGAAATAGATTGGTGTAGAAAAATATTATTAGTGAAGGAAAGAAATCTATGGAAGTCAAGTCAGTGGATGCTATTTTGGAGCAGCGTTGAGGATGGAAAAAATGAATTCTTGAGTTTGTTTTGTTCCAGAAATTGATCCAATGCTTGAGGTGGGATGTAATATAGAAATACAACATATAGAGGCAAATGGAGCTTTCAATGAGGCCCAACGTGGAGTTCATATGCTTCAAAAGGATTTCTGTTTGGAAGAGCACTTGCAGGCCTCTCCTCATCCCCTTTTGGGTTCCCAAAATGAACTAAACCTTCACTTTGTTCGACTCTCTGACGTAGGTGCTGGCCTAGCCCTTTTACATCCATAAATGAGTCATAATTTGTTTGATGACTTCGTTTATTCTGAAGGTAGAGTTTCATCGCGAGGAGTTGTGGTAGCTTAGAAGAAATCCATGATTTCTGTTCAGCTTGTCTGCAAAGAATTCCATTTTTTACACCTCGTAAGTTTTGACAATGATTCACCGTGGTTCTTCACTCCCATTTGTGCTAGCCCTTTTGAAGACGGTATAACCCAACTCTGGAAGGAATTGTACAATTTGTCCCCTCTCTTTGCAGGGTCATTGGTTACTAATAGGAGACTTTAATTATATAACTAGGTTAATGGACAGAAAAGGTAGTGCTCTTCCTAGTATTCGCAATTCCAACTTATTTATGGGAAAGGTTTAACAATTGTAAGCTTATTGATATGGGATCTTCTGGATCCCATTATACTTGTAGAGGTCTCCTTATCAACAGTTTTGGGCACCTTTTGGAGAAACTAGACAGCTTTTTGTAATGATGATTGGAGACTTTAGATTTCATAATGCTTTGTCAGAGTTCTGCCTAGAGTGCAATTCTCTGATCACCATCCTTTATGCATTCTTTTGGAAGGGAGAAACTTAGGAAACCTTGGAGGAACTACAGATTTGAAGGTGCTTGCTTGATTGATCCTTTTTATAGCAATACAGTTTAGCAAATTGGATTTCTTCTTCTAGTTTACCCCAATAATCTCCTTAATATTCGTGGCACTTAGAAGATTGGAATGCGCATTCATTTGGTCATATTAATCAAAGAAAGAAATCCCTTTTATCTAGAGTTAATGGTATCCAAATAAGGAACCAAGATACTTGTTTCAATCCTTTCTTGGACCAACTTGAGAAAGAGCTGCAAAATCAACTTTCTCAAGTCCTATATATCAGGAGGAATTACCTTGGCATCAGAAGTCCAGATCTCAATGGATCACAGATGAGGATAAAAATACTAAATTCTATCATGTGAAAACCATTAATCGTAGAAGACTAAACAGAATCATCATGCTGAGGCCATTGGGTTGATAATGTTGATGTAGTAAAATATATGGTACAGGAATACAATAGAAAAACATTTTTCTGTTTCCACTCGGTATTCCTTATTGGATAGTCACTTAATTTTCCTTTTCGCCCATTGGTGGATATTGCAAAGCCGCTTATTAATTTCTACCTTGGACTCCTTTGTATGGAGATGCATTAGTGAATTCAGGCACCTTATTAATAACTGTCAATTTGTTGACGTTAGAGATGGTAAGAGTACTAATACATGGCATAATGGATGGCTAATGGATGGCTACCTAGTGGTATTAATTTAGCTCAACTCGTCCTTGATATCCCTCCCCATTTGTTATCTTGGACTGTGAACTTCTTTGTTGTTGTTAATGGAGATTGGAATTGAAATATGTTAAATCAGAGCCTTCCTTCTCACCTAGTTGCGCAATTCCACTCCATCTTTCCACCTTCTCCTATGGATGGTGCTAACATTCATTTGGCCTGGGGATTATTTTTATTTTAAAGATTAAAAAATAATTTGCAAGAAACTCTTCTTCCAACAATAGAGACTCCATGTCTAAATGTTACTATTTTTTATCTAAATATTTTAAACATGGAGCAAAACTATATATGTTTTAAACTCAACAAAATGAAAAAAGATTGTACGATGAATGCCTTTGTTTTCTCTATTAATGCAGAGGGAAAATTGAATGGATTATCCTAATAGAGGAAAGGCAAAGTAATAAACTAAACATGTGTCATTTAGAGATATGGTGACAAATAGGAAAGATACTCCAACACCTTTACCCACAGGTGGATCAAAACTGACGCATAGAGAATTGGAAGAAGGTAACTACCTGAAACCTAAGTGCACCTCGATGGAAGTTTCTTCCAAAAACTGTGCAATCCTTGGCAAGATGCTGTGGTGGTAAAATTGCTAGGAAAACGCGTTGGCTTCCTCACAATGAGACATTGCCTTAAAAGAGAGTGGAAGATTGAAGGAGGTTTTGAAGTGATGGAAATAGGGAATGATTTTTTCATGGTTAAGTTCAACCTTGAGGAGCATAGAGAGAAGGTTATTAGAGGAAGTCCGTGGATACTATTTGACCATTATTTGGCAGTACAAACATGGGATTCGAAGTTTATTTCACCTACAGCAATGATCAAGAAAACATTAGTCTGGATTAATTCGTTTTCCTAGTCTAAGCTTAGTATACTACAATGAAAGCGTTCTCTGGGTTTTAGCAATAGTTGTGGGACAACCTATTAAGGTGGACTCACATACGTTGGAGGTCACTAGAGGAAAATTGCACGGGTGTGTGTGGAGATTAACTTGGATAAGCCGGTTGTGAGGAGTTTTGGGCTTCGGCAACATTCGTATCATGTTAAATACGAAGGTGGAATCGTATTTGTACTAAATGTGGTTACTATGGGCATGTTGTAAGGGATAGCCCAAACAGGCCAAAGCAAACCTCTCGTGAGAGGCTACGGAGGGTACACGACAAGCATACAACCAAAGCGAGCATGGAGGGTCCTTCGATGGCGGCGCAAGATGTACCATAATGTCCATGAAATGATTACGTCGAAACAGCAGGAACCAGGTAACCACTTATGAGGAGGCATTGCATTGCGAGTGAATTTTTGTGAAAAAGAATGAAGAAACGCTCTCCAAAAAATCAGGAGTAAATTTCGCATAAAAATAAGTAAATAACATCAAATTTGGAGTATCTTCCAAAATAAACAATCAGATACAAGGTAAAAAAGGTTCAAGGACATGCTTGGTACGAGGTGCGGCTAAGGGAATAGTGAACCACACGGAGACCAGGACTCAAGCTTGAAAGGGTACACTCCTATCCCTACGAAAACAAAAGGCTAAAACAAGACACCACTAGATCCCTAACATTGCCAATCTTGGGCACTAAAAAATGTTATGCATTGGATAGGGCACTATTCAGTCTTACCTTTAGGAAAAGGTAAGTGAATATCTCTGATCTAATATAGCTGAATATTCTTTGTCAAATTAAAAGGTAATTAATTTAATTAAAGGTAAAAATTAAAATATTATCTACTTTAATTAAAGGACCAAAATCAAGGCTAACTTAGCAAGTCCATTAACTCATAACAATGCCTATAAAAGGAAGGTGGGAAGTACAGATAAAGTGTGGACTTTTCAATATAAAATAGCATTTATTGTTTAGAACTGAATCTTGACTTCAGCATCGGAGTGCCTTTTGCAGGTACTCTCCTCATGTCAAGTAACGTCAGTAAGATACGGAAGGACGTCACCCTATCTAAGTAGAGACTTGAAGACTAGTGTTTTTTGAACAGGAACATTTTGGCGCCCATCGTGAGGCATGAATAGTCTCACTTTTTTAGTCATCATGGTACTAACAAGAAGCCAACAGGAGGGACAAAATTATCAAGAACGAACTTCTCGTCAACAGGAAGAGGTCACACCCAATCAACTGATCCCTGAAGTTTTGGCCGAAAGAGGGGGAGATGCAAGCCTCTCTTCTGTAGTAAGACAGCTCCAAGCCGAGATGAGAGAAATGCAACAGGTCAGAGAGAGAGATGCTCTTGAGATGTCAACCTTAAGGAGGGAGAATGCTAACTTGAGGGAGGAAATTAAAACCCATATACCCTCTCAGAAGAGTAGGAAGAGTCCTCAGCATTGCAAGAAAAGCCTAAGGGAACTCCACAAGCTGGAATCCCTACTGAATGGGACGATGTCTCGGGTCGAAGCCCTTTTATTTAGCCTATCCTGGAGGCCAAGTTACCCGATAACTAGAGACGTTTAACGTTAGAAAAGTATGATGGAACGACTGATCCAGGAGAACACTTGGATATTTTCATAACCCAAGTCGATATGTATACAAAAAATGAGGCCTTATGGTGTAGAATTTTTCCCACTTCCTTTCGAGGACCAACCCTCAGTTGGTTCACCAGGCTACCCCCTTCGTCCAATGATTCGTTTGCAACCCTCACCAGACGATTCAATTTACAGTTTGCCACCAGTCATCCTCATCAACTGACCTCGTTGGCTTTGGTTAATATTCGCCAGGAGAAGAAGGAAACACTTAAGTTGTTTATGGAATGTTTCGGGCAATGGCCCTCTCTATCTGGAACTTGGATCTGGCAGTTGCGATGCACCATCTTACAACAACCCTTAGGTTAGGGCCATTTGTCAACAGTATTTGCAAAAAAAAACTCTTTCGACCTAGATGAACTACGTTGTCGAGCAACCAAGTACATGCAAATGGAAGAACTGGCTAAGTTCCACAATCAGGCCCAGATGGAGCAAGTGCCCAGTTGAAGAGAATTTGAAGGGAACAAACACGTAAGAAACAAACACGGAAACAAGGACCAAAAGATCAGAACTGAACGTCTCTCGAGGAGACCTAGGTTTGTAAGTTACACAATGTTAAACACCAGCCGATCCAAGGTACTCGAGCAGGCTTTAGCAACAAAGATATTAACAATATCAAAGCGTACGAACACTTTTAATCGGGCTAGAAATTGTACTTAGTAAATTTAGTGCACTCTTTCCTCACTCAGGTTTTGTCCTTTTTTTTGAACGTGAAAAGAGGTTTTCCAGATAAGGTCTTTAATGAGACACTTCATCAATAAAATGACAAAAAATTCTTTACAAGTCAATAGTCTCTTATTATTTCCTCCCAAGTACCTCACTCGGCCAAGGTTGAATCAAAATTCCCTCCTGAGTACCTCACTCGGCTAAGGTTAAATTAAATATTCCCTCACAAGTACCATACTCGGCTAAGGTTGAATTAAATATTCCCTCTCAAGTACCAAACTCGGCTAAGGTTGAATTAAATATTCCCTCCTGAGTACCACACTTGGCTAAGGTTGAATTAAATATTCCCTTAAATATTCCCTCCCGAGTACCTCACTCAGCTAAGGTTGAATTAAATATTCCCTCCTGAGTACCAAACTTGGCCAAGGTTGAATTGAATATTTCCTCTAGAATACCTCACTCGGCTAAGGTTGAATCAATATTCCCTCTCGAGTCCTCACTCGGCTAAGGTTGAATTAATATCTCTCGGATATCTTGCTAAAATAAGATTTAATTACTTTTTTCGGATAACCTATCTCGGTCAGTATCTATATTCCCAAGTACCTCGCTTGGTTAAAAGTTTGATTATTTTTTCCTATCAACCACTCTCGGTTAAGGTAAATTTTACATTTATGAGTACCCATTTTGTTCGAATGTTTGCTGACACATACCTCACTCAGCTATTGTCTAATAACGAATGATTGCTGTCGTGTAACATATTCGGTTCGAGTTGTTAAAAAAAAAATTACAAATATCATGGATACTAATCATCTTTAATTTGTTCACTTTTAAATGTTATTTTAAAAGTTACCATTAATACATAAGTAAATTTGTCTATTTCAACCTTGGATGCATAGCGCCTAACACCCCTTCGGCCTCATCCTTGCATGCAAGGTGCCTAACACCCCCTTCGGCCCCATCTTTGGATGCATGACGCCTAACACTTCCCTACAGCCTAATCCTTGGATGCAAGGCGGCTAACACCCCTTTCGGCCTCATCCTTGGATGCATGATGTCGAACACCCCTTCGGCATCATCCTTGGATGCAAGGCGCCTAACACCTCCCTTCGGCCTCATCCTCGAATGCAAGACGCCTAACACGCATTCGGCCTCATCCTTGGATACATATCGCCTAACACGCCCCTTAGGCCTCATCCTTGGATGTAAGGCGCCTAACACTCCCCTACGGCCTTATCCTTGGATGCAAGGTGCCTAACACCCCCTTTCGGCCCTATCCTTGGATGCATGGCGCCTAACATCCCTTCAGCCTCATCCTTGGATGCAAGGCGCCTAACATCCCCCCTTCGGCCTCATCCTTGAATGCAAGGTGCTTAACTCCCCCTTTGGCCCCATCCATGGATGCATGGCACCTAACACCCCTTCGGCTCCATCCTTGGATGCAAGACGTCTAACACTCCCCTACGACCTCATCCTTGGATGCATGGCTCCTAACACCCACCTCCGGCCCTATCCTCGGATGCAAGGCGTCTAACACCCCTTTGGCCTCATCCTTGGATGAAAGGCGCCTAACACTCTCCCTTCGGCCTCATCCTTGGATGCATGGTGCCTAACACCCCTTTCGGCTTCATCCTCAGATGCAAGGTGCCTAACACCCCTTCGGCCTCATTCTTGGATGAAAGGCGCCCAACACCCATCTTCGGCCTCATCTTTGGATACATGACGCCCAACACCCCTTCGGCCTCATCCTCGGATGAATAGCGCCTAACACCCTCTTTTGGCCTGCTTACTTCTTCATTACAATCGAATACCTCCTCTGTCAAAGTGCCATGGGTAAATACATTATTAAGCCCTCGCTTCATACCTCTTCGGGCTTGGGGGGCTAGTGTACTGAATAGGGTACTATTCGGTCTTACCTCTAGGAAAAGGTAACTGAGTACTCCTTTGGCCTAATATAGCCGAATACCCTTTATCAAATTAAAAGGTAATTAATCCAATTAAGGGTAATAATTAGAATATTATCTACTTTAATTAAAGGGCCAAAACCAAGACTAACTCAGCAAGCCCATTAGCCCATAACAATGTCTATAAAAGGAAGTTAGGAAGTATAGGTAAAGTATGGACTTTACAATATACAATAACATTTATTGCTCAGAACCGAATCCTAACTTTAACATCGGAGTGCCTTTTGCAGGTACCCTCCCCACGTCAAGTAACGTCAGCAAGATAGGTAGGATATCACCCTATCCAAGCAAAGACTTGAAGACTAGTGTTTTCCGAACAGGAACATATGAAAAACTAGAAATAAACAAGGAGAAAGGTCGAAAAGTAGTACTAACAGTTCCAAAACACACTTATGATCGAGCAACTTTTGTTCTGCCTAAAGGGGATGTCTGCTATACCTCGAACAACCATTGGGCTTCTGCCATTACTAGGATATAATGATAAACTATGACTAGCGAGTAAAAACAGAACGTTTTTGGGACGGCTTACATGTCAAAAAAAATATTTTGTTAGTAACAACATATTTTGTAAATCAAGAAATTTATTTAAATAAAGCAATTTTTAAAATAAATTCTTATAACAGTAATGTTTTAAAATTAATTACTGGAGTATTTTTTACCATGTCAGCAACAATATCGCACCTGTATGTCCAATAACATATTTTTTTATTAATATTTAATATACTATCCACCAATTGGTACTAGTCTAAGACATGTGATAGAAAGCAAACAAGTATAGTCAAAATAAGAGCGTCAAATAGTGATATGTATTGACTGCAAAAGAATATCAACCAGTCAAAATGATAGTCATGTCGTTGGTCAAATTGTGACAGTGCTATCAGAGGACAATACAATTGGTTCATTGACACATATCATTATTTGCTGGTTAAAGAATGGATGCACTTTTTTTATCCAATTTTGTAGTGTTATATTGTGGAAACTCTTACTTACTTTATTTATAATGACTATCACACTTATCCCCTCCTTCAATAGAGACTTTAGGCTCTGAATAAATATAGGAGTTCGTGGCATTGTTACAGACAGGGGCGACTATAAATACAGTCTCTCCGGTAGGTGCCTGTCAGCTGTCCAGCCGATAAACCCTAAGGATATAAGCATCAAATAATTTGAAGGCTTTGATACCATTACTGGCCGGGAGCCCCTTATATCATAACCCAGAAAGAAACTATCAGCACTTTCTAATACTTTGAGCAAACCCATATGCATTTTTCTTATACTTATGCTGATCATCCTTCCTGAATTATAATAAAGAGGACCGTAGTAACGGGATCTTTCACCTCGAAATTTTCTGATGCACAGGATCCATTAAAATGGCAAGTACAAAGCATACTTCTTTCTAGTCAGGGACTAGAGGATAGTCATTATAAACAGCTTTCAAAGAGAAAAACTTAGAAACAACTCATGATATATGAAACACACAAGTTTTATTTTAGTTCGATCTGCCTTCAAATGGCAAAGACTCCTCCTTATATAGAGGATGGACAGCAGACATAATAATTACATCAGATAGGTTTGGATAAGATTCCAATCCTTTTACAAAGTAACTTTTAGCAAACATACAAAAGAAAAACTTTAAGTACATCTGAGTCACACAAAAGACATAATACATAAAGACCCTTTATTACATAAAGATACTTTTTCAGAGATTCTTTAGTTCTTGAAGATAGGCTCGTGACTTGGTGACATGTTGGGATCGTCACTAAAACAGAAGCTGATAGAGTCAAATGGATCTTGTGGATCTTGTAAGTCCATCATTGTATCAGTCTGTGATGAGCTTTCATCTCTGATTATGACATGACTGGTTGTTTCCCAATTTTCAAAAGTAATAGAGGAGCAAATTACTGATGGATTTACTAGTTGGATCTTATCCCACATGGTTGGATTATCATTATCTGAAGGGCAAATTATGTCCATTGCTTTTAACTTGGAACATGTGGATTTTACCTTAAACATTTCTTCACGAGCTCCATTCTCAACATGGAGGTGAATATTAAGATCTGCCTGGTTATGAGGTGGTCTGTTTGGTTCAGATATTTCTTGAAGATTTGGAAAAGTATTCCAAACCTTAACTTGATTCTGAGTGTAGAGTAATTTTGAAACTGGATGTTCAAAATAAAGTCTGTGAATAATTACCACCGTTACATGCTTTGGAGTATCAGTTGGAGGCAATTTAATTTCTCTCCAAATGCTGAGTCTTTGTATTTCAGTCTGAACATCCTTCTTCCAGTTAGGAATGGGTTGATACCAAGTTAGGAACTTCCATAATAGAGTAGACCGATTCTAGAGATCATTAAGAAACTCAAACATGGTGAATGTGGGAAAGATTATGGGATAATGAAATAAAAGAGTAGCACACCAAAGATACCATACATCTTCTTCAATTAAAGGAAAATCCATTAATAAAGCAAAGATATTTAAGTATGGTGCATTAGGTTGAAACCAAGTAGGTTTAGGTTTAGCACCATGGTGGTAGAGGGAAAGAGCCAAATAATGGAACATATGATTTCTGGCAAAATCTTTAATATATTCCACTATAATGACCCCATCATTTCTCATATCAGGAGGAAACATTGGAAGAGGATTGTGACTAGTACTAGTACTAACTTCAGTAATATTGAGTGGGAAGATTAATGGATATGTGTTCAGAGAAGTAACAATGGCAACAGGCTTTTTTGGTCTGGATAAAAGATCAGGGACAACATTTTTTTCTCCTTTGATATGTTTTACAGTAAAATCATACCTAGAGAACCAATTTTTTAGTCTGAGAACCTGAGGGTCAGGTGGCATTTTCTTCTTGAAATCAAGCAGTGCAAGAAAAGCAGAATTATCCATTTGAACTTCAAAATTATGACCTCTGAGATAGAAGTCAAATTTTTGGATACCATTCTTAACTGCTAGAGTTTTTTTTATAAGTTGTGTGATAATGCTTTTCAGATTCTTTGAATTGTCTACTGACATGTCCACAATAAGCCTTATTTCTATTAACTTCTTCGAGTAGAACAGCTCCCCAATAATGATCACTAGCATCTGTCTGCAAAATTCTTTTTCCATCACCAGGAATCTTCAATGGTGGAGGATTCTGGGCTATTTTTTTCAGATGACGAACAGCTTCAGTTTGTTCATTGCTCCATGGTGGAGGATTTTTTCTTAATAATTTTGACAGAGGACTTGTGTACTTGGCTGCATTAGGAATAAAATCCCTAATATAATTCAGTACTCCTAGGAATTGTTGGATTTGTTTGACAGTGAAATTTTCATCAGGAAAATTCAGAAGTTCTTCTGCAATGTGAGGCTGAGGTTGATAATTTCCCTAAAAAAAATGCATTCCCAGAAAATCTATTTGGGTCTGAGCTAATTGAATCTTTTTCTCTGACAACATAATCCCATAATTGTTGGCAAGGTTAAAGAACTTGTCTAAAAGAGCTTTATGAGATTCTGTGTCTTTTGAGAATAGCAATACATCATCTATGTAGATGAGTATACTATCAAGGATAGGTTCAAAAATTCTGGTCATAGCTTTCTGGAAAAGAGAAAGTGCTACTTTTAGACCGAATGGAAGGACTTTCCATTGGTACTGAGAATTTGGAATACAGAAAGTAGTTTTGTATCGATCAGAGGGATCAACACCAAGTTGCCAAAAACCTGATTTTAAATCAAACTTTGAAAAGATCATGGCATCTTTAATAAGAGTGTAAAGGGAGGAGGTTTTTGGAATAGGAAACTTGTCATCTTTGAGAAAGTGATTAAGAGGCTTGTAATCAATTACTAACCTCTTTTTTCTCCTGAGCTTTTTAGATCTTTTTTCAACATAGAATGTCTGGCATGCCCATTCAAATTTGGTTGGTTCAATCAGTCCTTGACGAAGAAGCTCAGCACATTCTTGTCTAGCCATCTGAAGATCACTTGGACTCATTTCAAGATGTGTGGCTTTAGTAGGATTGATGTCTTCATTGAGCATGAAAGGAAGTTTTATAAAGAATTCTGGATTATTCCAAATTAGATGGGGATGAGAGAAATTCTCATGTCCATCTGCACACAAGGTTTTCAGCTTCTCCTTAAGTTCAGAATATTCTGCTGGACTTTCTTCAAGAGAATAAAGTTTTAATACATCTGTGTAGGGCTTGAAGTTTCTTTTGAATTTTATTCCTCTGGGAAGTATTTGAAGTTTGTCAGTTAGGCAATAAGCATCCATTCCAAGCAGAATATCTTTGTTAGGAAAATTAGTTCCTATAGGCTTAATCAAAATTATGCAGTCTGTGAACAACTTAATTCCAATGGACATTCTGGAAATTAAGTGTGTATTAAAGATCTTTCCATCAGCTGCTACAAAACTAGTTGTATACTGAGTCTAACATTTTCTTGGAATAACATCTAGATTCATCATAGTTCTTTGTGCTCCAGTGTCCATATAGGCTATGGCTCTGATTGGTGTAGCATATTTATTGATGAGAACTTGAACTTTCACACAGGATTGTGATGGAGTCTGAAGAACACTATTTACTTCTTGAGTAAAATAAAGAGGAATGTATTCTTCTTCTTTGCTTGAAGAATCTGAAGAATCATCAGACGATTCTTGGATGGCAAAGACAGTATCCTGGTCTGCTTCTTCTTGTTCAGAATATTCAGATTCAACGTCCCCTTTAATAGGACCTAAATAATTTTCCAGGTTTTGAGCTTTGGCATCCTTGTTTGGACATTTCTTAGCAAAGTGTCCTTTTTTTAACAGATAAAACATCTGGTTCCTTTGTTTTTCCCTCTCTTGTCCTTCTTTTTGAAGTATTTCATTCTTTTCTTCTTCTTCTTTGAAAACTTATTTATTTTGCCTTTTTTCTTGGATGAACAAACACACTTCTTTTCTTTACATCCAATTTCAAGATATTTTTTCTTGCAGGATTTTGTGAACTTTGATCTATCATTCATCACATCAGAAATAAATAAATATGTCCTGCATAATTTATCAAGAGATTCTAGTGTCTTCTGGTGAATTTGGCCGAGGCTTAGACTGCTTAAATCTTGTCCTTGGGCTACAATGAGTTTGTAAATCTCTGGCTGCAGTTCTTGAGGAAGAGAAGCAACATAAGTATTTTTTAGACTGACATCATTGTACCCATTAAGAAGATAGAAAATTTCTACCATTCTTTTATGATGTCTTTCTAAATCTTTTTTCTTCAACGAACATCTCATGTCAAAATAGTCTTACCTGATTTTCTTATCATAGAGATCCATATCACCTACAAATTCTTGGTGTATAGCTCCAAGAACTTGGCGAGTATTTCCCAATTGGTGAAACTGGTCCTGTTTGACACTTCCAAGATTGTGATACCATTCTTTTAGGGTGCCAGTCATTCTACAACAGAATTCTTCAATGACTTTGTATGAATCTGCATCTATCTTCATGAATTGAGTATCTAACCAGGCTCCAAAATCAAGTAATTTTTTTCTCCAATATTATGGAGAAACATCATCAAGAGTGAAATAAGGACCTCTATTAATTTTTTATCCTTTTTTCTCTCGCTTACTGGTTTCTTCTTCTTCATCAGGTGAATCATAAAAGGATCCTCTTTGATTACTAGATTGTGCTGTGTTAACCATCAGCATCTCAGTAATATTTGTGAATTCTTCATCGGAGGATTTAGTTTCTGATAATTCTGATTCACTCTGGGGTTCTTCAGCTGTTGAAGATTCATAAGATTCTTTATGTGAATCTTTTCCACATGTGATTCTAAGGGTAAAGGAAAGATGAGTATTTCCTCTTCAGAAACTATCAAAACCAAGAGCTTAGACTCTTTTGAAGAAGAAATATCTCCACCTAAAAAGTCATCAAAAGAAAGTCAAGAAAAAACACCTTTTATAGGTGTAATACTTGAAGAATAAATTATGCAGGACATATTTATTTATTTCTGATGTGATGAATGATAGATCAAAGTTCACAAAAGCCTGCAAGAAAAAAATCTTGAAATTGGATGTGAAGAAAAGAAGTGTGTTTGTTCATCCAAGAAAAAAGGCAAAATAAAGAAGTTTTCAAAGAAGAAGAAGAAGAAGAAGAAGAGAATGAAATACTTCAAAAAGAAGGACAAGAGAGGGAAAAGCAAAGGAACTAGATGTTTTATCTGTGGAAAAAAAGGACACTTTGCTAAGAAATGTCCAAACAAGGATGCCAAAGCTCAAAACCTGGTAAATTCTTTAGGTCCTATTGAAGGGGACATTGAATCTGAATATTCTGAACAAGAAGAAGCAGACCAGGATACTGTTTTTGCCATCCAAGAATCGTCTGATGATTCTTCAGATTCTTCAAGCAAAGAAGAAGAATACATTCCTCTTTATTTTACTCAAGAAGTAAATAGTGTTCTTCAGACTCCATCACAACCCTGTGTGGAAGTTCAAGTTCTCATCAATAAATATGCTACACCAATCAGAGCCATAGCCTATTTGGACACTGGAGCACAAAGAACTATGATGAATCCAAATGTTCTTCCAAGAGAATGCTGGACTCAGTATACAACCAGTTTTGTAGCAGCTGATGGAAAGATCTTTAATACACACTTAATTTCCAGAATGCCCATTGGAATTAAGTTGTTCCCAGACTACATAATTTGGATTAAGCCTATAGGAACTCATCTTCCTAATAAAGATATTTTGCTTGGAATGGATGCTTATTGCCTAACTGATAAACTTCAAATACTTCCCAGAGGAATAAAATTCAAAAGAAACTTCAAGCCCTACACAGATGTTTTAAAACTTTATTCTCTTGAAGAAAGTCCAGCAGAATATTCTGAACTTAAGGAGAAGTTGAAAACCTTGTGTGCAGATGGACATGAGAATTTCTCTCATCTCAATCCAATTTGGAATAATCCAGAATTCTTTATAAAACTTCCTTTCAAGCTCAATTAAGACATCAATCCTACTAAAGCAACACATCCTTAAATGAGTCCAAGTGATCTTCAGATGGCTAGACAAGAATGTGCTGAGTGTCTTCGTCAAGGACTGATTGAACCAACCAAATCTGAATGGGCATGCTAGGCATTCTATGTTGAAAAACGATCTGAAAAGCTCAGGGGAAAAAAGAGGTTAGTAATTGATTATAAGCCTCTTAATCACTTTCTCAAAGATGACAAGTTTCCTATTCCAAAAACCTCCTCCCTTCACACTCTTATTAAAGATGCCATGATCTTTTCAAAGTTTGATTTAAAATTAGGTTTTTGGTAACTTGGTGTTGATCCTTCTGATCGATACAAAACTGCTTTCTGTATTCCAAATGCTCAGTACCAATGGAAAGTCCTTCCATTCGGTCTAAAAGTAGCACCTTCTCTTTTCTAGAAAGCCATGACCAGAATTTTTGAACCTATCCTTGATAGTATACTCATCTACATAGATGATGTATTGCTATTCTCAAAAGACACAGAATCTCATAAAGCCCTTTTAGACAAGTTCTTTAACCTTGCCAACAATTATGGGATTATGTTGTCAGAGAAAAAGATTCAATTAGCTCAGACCCAGATAGATTTTCTGGGAATGCATTTTTCTCAGGAAAATTATCAACCTTAGCCTCACATTGCAGAAAAACTTCTGAATTTTTCTTATGAAAATTTCACTGTCAAACAAATCCAACAATTCCTAGGAGTACTGAATTATATTAGGGATTTTATTCCTAATGCAGTCAAGTACACAAGTCCTCTGTCAAAATTATTAAGGAAAAATCCTCCACCATGGAGCAATGAACAGACTGAAGTTGTTCGTCATCTGAAAAAGATAGCTCAGAATCCTCCACCATTAAAGATTCCTGGTGATGGAAAAAGAATTTTGCAGACAGATGCTAGTGATCATTATTGGGGAGCTGTTCTACTCAAAGAAGTTAATGGAAATAAGGCTTATTGTGGACATGCCAGTGGACAATTCAAAGAATCTAAAAAGCATTATCACACAACTTATAAAGAAGCTCTAGCAGTTAAGAATGGTATCCAAAAATTTGACTTCTATCTCAGATGTCATAATTTTGAAGTTCAAATGGATAATTCTGCTTTTCTTGCACTGCTTGATTTCAAGAACAAAATGCCACCTGACCCTCAGGTTCTCAGACTAAAAAATTGGTTCTCTATGTATGATTTTACTGTAAAACATATCAAAGGAGAAAAAAAATGTTGTCCCTGATCTTTTATCCAGACCAAAAAAGCCTGTTGCCATTGTTATTTCTCTAAACACATATCCATTAATCTTTCCACTCAATATTGCTGAAGCTAGTACTAGTACTAGTCACAATCCTCTCCCAATGTTTCCTCCTGATATGAGAAATGATGGGGTCATTACAGTGAAATATATTAAAGATTTTGCCAGAAATCATATGTTCCATTATTTGGCTCTTTCCCTCTACCACCATGGTGCTACACCTAAACCTACTTGGTTTCAACCTGATGCACTATACTTAAACATCTTTGCTTTATTAATGGATTTTATTTTAATTGAAGAATATGTATGGTATCTTTGGTGTGCTACTCTTTTATTCCATTGTCCCATAATCTTTCCCACATTCACCATATTTGAGTTTCTTAATGATCTCCAGAATCAGTCTACTCTATTATGGAAGTTCCTAACTTGGTATCAACCCATTCCTAACTGGAAGAAAGATATTCAGACTGAAATACAAAGACTCAGCATTTGGAAAGAAATTAAACTGCCTCCAACTGATACTCCAAAGCATGTAACAGTGGTAATTATTCACAGACCTTATTTGAACATCCAGTTTCAAAATTGCTCTACACTTAGAATCAAGTTAAGGTTTGGAATACTTTTCTAAATCTTCAAGAAATATCTGAACCAGACAGACCACCTCATAACCAAGCAGATCTTAATATTCACCTCCATGTTAAGAATGGAGCTCGTGAAGAAATGTTCAAGGTAAAATCCACATGTTTCAAGTTAAAAGCAATGGACATAATTTGCCCTACATATAATGATAATCCAACTATGTGGGATAAGATCCAACCAGTAAATCCATCAGTAATTTGCTCCTCTATTACTTTTGGAAATTGGGAAACAACCAGTCATGTCATAATCAAACATGAAAACTCATCACAGACTGATACAATGATGGACTTACAAGATCCACAAGATCCATTTGACTCTATCAGCTTCTGTTTTAGTGACGATCCCAACATGTCACCAAGTCACGAGCCTATCTTCAAGGACTAAAGAATCTATAATAAAGTATCTTTATGTAATAAAGGGTCTTTATGTATTATGTCTTTTGTGTGACTTAGATGTACTTAAAGTTTTTCTTTTGTATGTTTGCTAAAAGTTACTTTGTAAAAGGATTGGAATCTTATCCAAACCTATCTGATGTAATTATTATGTCTGTCGTCCATCCTCTATATAAGGAGTAGTCTTTGCCATTTGAAGGCAGATCGAACTAAAATAAAACTTGTGTGTTTCATATATCATGAGTTGTTTCTATGTTTCTTTCTCTGAAAGCTTTGTTTATAATGACTATCCTCTAGTCCCTGACTAGAAAGAAGTATGCTCTGCACTTGCCATTTTAATGGATCCTGTGTGTCAGAAAATTTCTAGGTGAAAGATCCTGTTGCTACGGTCCTCTTTATTATAATTCAGGAAGGATGATCAGCATAAGTATAAGAAAAATGCATATGGGTTTGCTTAAAGTATTAGAAAGTGCTGATAGTTTCTTTCTGGGTTATGATATAAGGGACTCCTGGCCTGTAAATACAGTCTCTCCGGTAGGTGCCTGTCAGCTGTCCAGCCGATAAACCCTGAGGATATGAGCATCAAATACATAAAGTAGTCTTTTCAAATTTCTATGTTCAAAATCTTTTTTAATTGAACTCAAGTCTTTCATTTTAAATACTCAACACTATTTTGCGATTATTAATTTCAACCATGCTATTGGCTACAATTAACATGTCATTTACGTATAGCAACAAATAAATGTATGAATCATCTAATAACTTTTTACTATAGACACAATTATCAACTAATTGTAAAAAAAATTGTAAGAAATTATAAAACTATCAAACCTCTTATACCATTACTTCAATTTTGTTTTAAACAATACATAGATTTTTTTTAGCAAGCATATATAGTTCTCCTTTTAAGCCTCAAGGAACCTATTAGGTTGTGACATATAAATTTGCTCATTTAGATTTATATGCAAAAAAACAAATTTCATATCAAGCTGCTCTAACTTCAAATTTAAAGTACTCATCATAGTTAAGAAAATCCATATAATCTTATGTTTTACCACTGGAATAGTCCATGGTAGTCAATCTCATCTTTCTATGAAAAATCCTTTGCCATAAGATTTACCTTGAACCTTGATGGTTCAAGTCTAGGAATCCCTTCTTTCTTCTTGAACATTTATTTGCAACCCACTAGCTTTAAGAGACTAAAATCTTATGTCTTCAAACAAACTTCCATCTAGAATAATTTCACATTTTAAAAATGTTAAATCTTTTCTTTCTAAAGAATTTATTTTTTCAAATATTTTATAGGAATATAAATTATATAAAATTTAATGCTTGTACTTTATTTTTTTCATTTAAAGGTAAGATAAAAGATAAAATAGAAAATAAAAAAATGTTAATTCCAATTCTTAAGAATAAATTTAAACAACTAATTATAATAAAATTTTATCAAAATGAAAAGCATTTATTTATATTTTATTATTATTATTTATTTACACTTTTATAACTTTAATACAATGTACGCATTGTTTTTCAATAAAAAAGAACTTCTTAAATGTTTAAATTCAACCTAAAAGGCTAACGGCTAAAAAAATTCTATAAAATAAAAAAAAATTATTAGTTAATAATTAAGTTTGTTTTAAATAGAAGACTAACAAAACTCAACCCAAAAATTAAAATAATAATTTTTTTATTTTTTTTATTTATCTTTTATCATACATTCAAATAAATAAATAAAATATTAGTATTAATATTTTTATTATAATTTTTATTGTATATCAGTTTTTATAAAATATTTTAAAAAGTCTTTTTTCTTAAAAGAAAATTTACTATTTTTAAAATATGAAAGTACAACAGATATAAGTTTAAGTAAAGATATAACTTTTAATTTTTTAAAATTTTATAATTTAAATTTTTTTAAAAATATAATACTTATTTATAAAATAGCTCTATAATTGACATTTAAGTTTTAATCTTTATGTACCTATTAGGGTACCCGGTACCGAGTACCCCTTAGGTATTCGGTACCGAATACCCTCCAAACCAGATATTCCTTAAGATTCTCAGGTCTCGGTACCGAACAGTCACCATTTACCACGTGCATTAAATAATTAATATGCACTAATCTGAAGTAATAACGAGGATTATACTTAATCAAGAGGATAGTCAATAAGGCCTAAGTTATCCAGGCCCATCAGCCCAAAACAGTAGCTATAAAAAGGGAAGTACACAGTACATTACTGATTCTGATGTCATTCTTACTAAATATAGTAATCTCGCTTACGTAATACCGAATACTTACTTTATCATCGGAGTGCCTTTGCAGGTACCCTCCTCACCCTCAATTGATTACACCTCGGACAGACCGAATACTTCCAAGACAAGAAGACCGAAGACTGCTCTACAACCCATTCCGGAGTCCGAAGACTAAGGGTGTTCTCATATCCAGGAACATTTTGGCGCCCACCGTGGGGCTCGATTCAACCAACAGTAAAGATATTATGGTGCTTACAAGAAGTCAACAAGAAGGACCTATCAGGACGAGAGAAATGTATGACGGTGATACTACCCCCAACCAACAACCCGAAGTGGTGGTAGAAAGGATGAGCCAGGAAGACCTCTCTTCACATGAGGCAAATGAAAGCCGAAATAACCGAGCTGCGAAACGAGAGAGAGAGATGCACCGGAGTTATCGGCATTGAAGAGAGAAAATGCTAATCCGAGAAGTGAGATCGGATCGTATATACCAACTCATACACTCCGATTTCTCAAGAACAAGGGGATTCCTCTCGCTCTGCAAGCTACAAAAACAAAAGCCCCACCACCGCATCCGACTCGGACAGTGTCCGCCGAAATCCCTTCATCAGCTCTATCATGGAGGCAAGACTGCCTGAGGCCTGGAAAGGTCTAGTGTTAGAGAAGTACGATGGCACGACTGATCCCGAAGAACATGTAGACATTTTTTCGACGCAAGTTGGTCTCTACACTGACAAGGATGCACTCATGTGCAGACTATTTCCGACATCTCTCAGGGGACCAGCACTAAGTTGGTTCACCCGACTTCCCCCCTCTTCGGTTGACTCATTCACAACTCTTGTCACACGCTTTAAGCTTCAATTTGCTACAAGTCGGCCACATCAGTTGACCTCTATAGCATTGGTGAATATTCGTCAAGAAAGAGGAGAAACTCTTAGGGCATTCATGGACAGATTTGGTAAAGTTGCCCTCTCCATTCGAAATCTTGAGCCAGCTATGGCTATGCATCACCTCTCCACAGCCCTTAGGCCAGGACCCTTCGTTAATAGCATCTGCAAAAAGCCTCCGTCAGACTTAGATGAACTCAGGGTCCGGGCAACCAAATACATGCAGATGGAGGAACTAGCCGAATACCGAAGCCAGATGAGAAATGATCAAGGCTCCAGCCGAAGAGAGAGTGAAAGAAATAACCTAAAAAATAAAGAAAAAGAAAAAGGACTTGTTATTGACAGGGTCAACAGAGGACCTCGGTATACAAGCTACACTCCCTTGAATACTAACAGGGCAAAAGTGCTAGACCAAGCACTTAACACGTAAATAATGACCATGCCAAGAAGAGCAAATACCCCTCCCGTGAGCCGACAAGACGAAAGTATGTAAATATCACCGAAACAGGGGTCATAATGCGAAGAATGCGCAGCACTCAAAGATCGGATTGAGGATTTAATTAAAGCCGGTCATCTCTATAATTTCGTGGCCCATCCCCCTTCCGGAGGAGATAATCATCGAGGTCCCGTACATGAAAGACAAAGAAGTAGGTCTAGAGAACCTCAAAGGCGGCCATACGAACCGGAGAACCAACCTCGCCGAATTATTAACACAATAGCCGGTAGCTTTGCAGGTGGAGGCGCCACCAACTCGGCTAGAAGACGACACCTAAGAAATGTGAGATCAGTAAATCACATCTCATTAGGTAGTCGGGTCCGCATCCCCCCAATCACATTTACTGACCAGGATTTTCAAGGGGTAGATCCTGTACAAGATGATCCTATGGTCATAAGTGTAGATATTAATAATTGTACGATCAAGAAAACATTGATAGACCAAGGTAGTTCTCACGACATTTTGTATTGGAAAACTTTCCAACAAATGGGCATACCAGAGGAAGAACTCAGAGAATACCATGAACCTCTCGGTTGGGTTTGCGGGGAGAGAGTCGAAACACGAGGATGCATTGACTTATACACTTTGTTCGGGTCTGAACGAGAAGGGAAATGCATCAAAATAACTTACCTGGTGGTGGAAGCCAACACTTCCTACAAAATACTCCTCGGACGCCCTTCTCTCAACAAATTAAAGGCCATAGTTTCGACTCCACATTTGGCTATGAAGTTTCCATCAGACCAAGGTCGGATTGTAACTATTCATGCCGATCAAAAAACCGCCCGAGAATGTTACTTTGCAAGTCTTCGGGTCAGACCGACACCTCGGGGGGATGTGAATATAGTATCCCCTGAACTCAATGATATGAAAGATATAGAGCTTGATCCTAGGATCGATGAAGGCCCCCGAGTAGAACCGAATGAAGGAAAGAAATCAATACAGCTAGGCGTCCTTCAAGGACAGGACACATACCTCGGCATCGGTTTAACTGATCCTGAACAAGATATCATTCAAGAAGTTTTGTGGAAAAATAAAGAACTCTTTGCATGGAAAAATAAAAAATTCTCGCCCGATAGCACAAAAGAAGAGAAAAGTCGGGGGAGAAAGAGCCAAGGCAATTAAAGAGGAGATCGGCAAATTATTGAAAGCAAATTTTATCCGAGAAGTGACGTACTCTACCTGGCTAGCAAATGTAGTCATGGTAAAGAAAGCAAATGGAAAATGGCGAATGTGCACGGACTTCACGGATTTAAATAAAGCTTGCCCAAAAGATGCCTATCCTTTACCAAACATTGACAAATTGGTTGACGGAGCAGCAGGAAATAAATTCTTGAGCTTTCTGGACGCGTACTCGGATATAATCAAATTCGGATGTATCGGCCGAGATGAAGAAAAAACAGCCTTCATTACGGAATCTGCAAATTTCTTGCTATAAGGTGATGCCGTTCGGTTTGAAAAATGCTGGAGCTACATACCAACGCTTAATGGATAAAATATTCAGTAAACAGATTGGCAGATGTATGGAAGTTTATGTTGATGACATGGTGATAAAATCCGCCTCCATTCAAGAACACCAAGCACACCTTGCCGAGGTATTTGCCGAAGCACGCAGGTATAACCTCAGGTTTAATCCAGAAAAATGTGTTTTCGGTGTATCAGGGGGAAAGTTCCTTGGCTTTATGTTATCAGAAAGAGGAATCCAAGCCAATCCGGATAAGTGTCAGGCCGTAATAAGTATGAAAAGCCCGAGCTCTACCAAAGAAGTCCAAAGATTAGTAGGACGAATGGCAGCCCTATCTCGGTTTCTACCTAAATTAGCCGAAATAGCTCGTCCATTTACTACATTACTAAAAAGGGCACAGAAATTCCAATGGACCGACGAATGCGAGAAGGCTTTCCAACATTTCAAGTCTATACTAGCAACTCCGCCAGTCCTATCTAAACCAATTGGTCAAGAAGATATCATTGTTTATCTTGCAGTATCACCAATGGCCATCAGCTCGGTATTAATGCAAGAAACTCCTGACCCCATCCTCCTATATTTTACCAGTCGTGCACTACTCGGAGCAGAGACTAGGTATCAAATAATTGAGAAGGCAGTCTTAGCCTTGGTACATACATCTCGGCGTCTTCGACATTACTTTCAAGGATACCGAATTGTCGTCAGAACCGATTGCCCAATCGGTAAAATGTTGAGAAAACCTGAGCTGGCAGGAAGAATGATGGCATGGGCGGTTGAATTATCCCAATTTGACATACGTTTTGAAGCAAGGGGCGCTATCAAAAATCAAAATTTGGTCGAATTCATTAATGAGTTACATCCTGACCAAAAGACGAGTACTGATCAATGGACTTTATACGTAGATGGATCATCAAACCAACATGGAAGTGGAGCCGGAATCGTCCTAAAAGGACCAAATGGGGTTACCTTGGAACAATCGCTACGTTTCGGCTTCAAGACCTCCAACAATCAAGCTGAATATGAAGCACTGCTGGCCGGACTTCGTTTGGCTCAAGAAATAGGGATTAAGAGAATAACCTGCCTCAATGACTCTCAGGTGATAACTTCCCAAATTTCAGGGAATTATCAAATCAAGGATAATACACTGCTATGTTACTTCCAGGAATACCAGAAATTGCGTGCAACCTTTGATGAAATAGCAGTCCAGCACACACCGAGATCCTCTAATGAAGAGGCCGATCGACTAGCTAAGCTAGCAAGCACTCGTCGGCCTGGACAACTTCAGAGTATCATCCAGCAGGAAATAGCCGAGCCAAGTATATTGAAGAAAGAGTGTTTTTTCATAGATAATCCGGTCGATTGGAGAAAAGATATCATCCAATATCTCAGTGATAATGAGCTTCCTACAGACCCGGATAAGGCAAAAAAGATAAGAACTCAATCTGCGAAGTATACCATGATTGGCCAAGAGCTATATAAAAGGGGAATCTCCACCCCTTTACTCAAATGTCTCGGCAAGGATCAGGCTGAATATGTATTAAAAGAAATACATGAAGGAATATGTAGTACACATTCCGACGGACGAACAACAGCTCTGAAGATTATTAGGGCCGGATATTATTGGCCGACACTCCTCCAAGATGCAGATCAATTTGTGAAGAAATGCATACCCTGCCAACAACATGGTCCCTTGATTCATCAACCAGCTGAAAACCTCCATTCGGTTGTCACACCTTGGCCCTTTGCCATTTGGGGGATGGATCTGCTCGGACCCTTCCCCATAGTAAAGGGGCAATGTAAGTTCTTAGTCGTTGCCATTGATTACTTCACTAAATGGATCGAAGCCGAGCCCCTTGCAACTATAACGGCTAATAATGTTCAGAAGTTCACATGGAAAAATATCATCACCCGTTTCGGCATCCCCCATGCCATAGTTACCGATAATGGCCTCCAATTTACGGATCGACGCTTTAACGAGTTCCTAGAAGGGTTACATATCAAGCATCGACTAGCGTCAGTCGAACATCCCCAAGCTAACGGCCAAGCCGAAGCCGCTAACAAGGTTATTCTCAGGGAACTAAGACGACGTCTAGGCTCAGCAAAAGGTGAATGGGCTGAAAAACTCCCTGAGATCCTTTGGGGATATCGGTGTACCCCTCAATCCTCAACTAAGGAAACACCATTTCGGCTAACATATGGTGCCGAGGCCATGGTACCTGTCGAAATCGGCGAGCTATCCCTTAGAAGGCAGCAATTTAATGAAGATGATAATTCGGAAGCTTTGTCAATCAGCCTTGATACCATCGAAGAAACCCGGGATCATGCAGCCATAATGAACGAAGCAAGCAGACGAATAATGGCAAAGAAATTTAACTCGGGCATTCGTCCTAGGCATTTCATTCAAGGCGACCTCGTTTGGCGAGCAACTGGAGAAGGCAGACGAGGTAAGAGACATGGTAAATTCTCGGCCAACTGGGACGGACCCTTCAGAATAAGGGAAAACTTGAAAAATGGATCATACCGCTTGGAAACATTGGAAGGAGATCCAATTCCGAGAACATGGAACATTTCTCATCTCAAACGTTACTACAGTTGATTATATGAATGTAAATGTAAATTCAAGTGCACTCTTTTCCTCGCTTGGGTTTTCTCCCCTTATAAAAACGTGAAAAGGGGTTTTCCCAAGAAGGTTTTTAATGAGGCACTATTTTAATGAAATTCGTCTGTTCAAGGCGACTATTTATTCAGTCTGTTAAATTTATTCCCTCCCGAGTCACATCTCGGTTAAGGTTGAATTCAATTTATTTAAAGCGATTCCCTCCCGAGTCACATCTCGGCCAAGGTTGAATTTAATTTATCCAAATTATTCCCTCCCGAGTCACATCTCGGCCAAGGTTGAATTTAAATTATCCAAGTTATTCCCTCCCGAGTCACATCTCGGCCAAGGTTGAATTTAATTTATCCAAATTATTCCCTCCCGAGTCACATCTCGGCCAAGGTTGAATTTAATTTATCCAAATTATTCCCTCCCGAGTCACATCTCGGTTAAGGTTGAATTCAATTTATTTAAAGCGATTCCCTCCCGAGTCACATCTCGGCCAAGGTTGAATTTAAATTATCCAAGTTATTCCCTCCCGAGTCACATCTCGGTTAAGGTTGAATTCAATTTATTTAAAGCGATTCCCTCCCGAGTCACATCTCGGCCAAGGTTGAATTTAAATTATCCAAGTTATTCCCTCCCGAGTCACATCTCGGTTAAGGTTGAATTCAATTTATTTAAAGCAATTTCCTCCCGAGTTACATCTCGGCCAAGGTTGAACTTAATTATTCCCTCCCGAATCACATCTCGGTTAAGGTTGAATTCAATTTATTTAAGCGATTCCCTCCCGGGTTACATCTCGGCCAAGGTTGAATTTAATTTATCCAAGTTATTCAAATTTATAAGGTATTTCGAGCGACTACAGAAAATTAAAGGTCAAACACAGAGTTCCATGAATACTTCATTTATTGATATTGAAATACAACAAAAGAAAAGCAAAATACATTTATTAATCAACAATATTAATATTTGGGGACTCTTCGGGGGCGTCGGCGGGAAGAGAAGTTTCAGGAGCACCAGTGTCCTCGGCTTCACCCGATTCCACTTGGCGAGGAGCAAGGAGATCCGGCTCAAGGTCCTCGGCTACCTCATCATAGCGAAGGAATTTTTCTTGGAAAAAATCCCTTGCTGTATCAAATTGCAAGCTTGAAGGAATTTCCCCGAACTGTCTAGGCTCGCCGGACGCATGATAGAAACCCGCTTCATGCTCGGCATAGATCGTGTCGTTACTTTTAATTTCCAAGGCCTTCATTTCGGCCTCACACCGCTCCTTAGTCCTCCTCTCCCGCGCCAAGGCATCGCCTAACTCCTGCACCCTTAGACTTCTGTCAGCCTCAGCAGTTTTCAGCTTGTTCTCCATATCCTCAACACGTGTATCTCGGATACGAAGATGTTCTTTAAGCTGATCCACTTCGGTTTCCAGTGCTTTGTTGGTCTCGGAGAGGTTCAGCTGAACCTCTTGGCACTTGGCCAATTCTTCTTTCACCTTCTCGAGCTCAAGCATAGGCTCAAGCGCCAAAGATCGAGCCATGATCCTGGCTCGGGAGAAGAACTCGCAGAACCAATCCCACCTCGCCCCCTTATCTTGTTCATTTACTATCTTCTTCCCTGATTCTGAAAGAAGACGAGGTGGGAGTAGGCGGGAGGGATTCACCCCTTCGGCGAAGAACCTCTCGGACATAACCTCGGGAGAAATGGTTACCCCCCGAGAAGTCTCTCCCGATCCGGTAGCAGGTTGGGCACGTGCCTGCTTTTTCTTCGGCCTCGATTCAGCTTCCTTTGCCTTGCCCTTATTTTTCCTTTTGCGAAGGTCCCCTTCAGCTTGACTCTGATCTCGGGGAGGAGATCGAGCAGTGGCCCTCTCGGCCAAACGATCCACCTCGGGATGACGATGTTGATCAACCGTCATCCCCTCCGGCATTCTTTGCTTCAAAGCCTGACGGTAGCCCATTCCGGAGCCGAGGTGTGCCATAAGAGCTGCATCAACAAAGAAAAGTCAAATCAATTCAAGATATCTTAGAAAAATGTACTTAGGAAAATTACCTACCATTCAAGTCCATCCGAGGATTTGGGGACTTGAGCAAGAAATCAGTCCTCGGGCAGAATTTCCCGAGGAAGGGTCTTTATATATTGAAGAGCCGACGGCTCCTCATTGTCAAGATATCTTCGGGCACCACGTCATATCGACGAGGTACCCGAGTCCAATGAAAAGGGAACAGAGGAGTCCCTTCTCGGTCGTAAAAATAATTTTTCCCCCCCTCGGGGTGAATAAAGACCTTAAAAAACCCGGTCTTAAAACCTTTGAAGGAGGAAGTGTAAGGTTTAAAAATAGGAAAATCGGGCTGGCGGAACAAGGAAATCCACCGAGCTTTGTCCGAAGGACGTGTACTAAAAAAATGAAGAAAAAGGTTTGTGGTTGGCTCTATATAATGGAATTTACAAAGAATCCTAAAGGCTTGCATTGCTGCCCACCCATTCGGATGAAGTTGAGTGGGGGCTACGTTTAAAACACGTAAAACCCCCATTTGAAAATTATCTAGAGGAAATACTACTCCTAACTCCTTGAAAATGCAATCATAAACATAAAATCCCTTTTCCAAGCCGAACTCGGCGCCTAGGCATACTAGGTCAGGATTCGGCGTGCCATCCCCTCGGCAGCATTCGACTTCCATGGGAAAAGGGTCCTCGTTTTCAAATAAGCAAACCCTATTCAGTCTTAAGAACCGCTTCAGGTCGGCATTCCTTTGGTAATTGGAGAAGTATGCTGCCACCTCTCCGTCCACCCATTCATATCCTGGAATTGTATATGGTGGACATGTCGGCCTCTCCCTAATTGGACTGACGATGGGTACCATCCCTTCGGCGGAGGCAGAGGATTCGGCAGGCTCGTTAGATTCACCTACAGCCCTAATGGGCTCCTCGGCCTCGTCCACTACAACTCTAACAGACTCAGCCCTGTCCCGGTCATCGGCCCTATCTGACAGTGAATCTTCCCATTCTATTGAGTTCACCATCTCGGATAAAAATATTTAAACCTTGAGTTTACTTTGAAAAGAAGATCTCGGTTTTAAAGACAGAGCTTGGCGCACAAGAAGATTATAACACTTCGGTACAGAGCAAAAGGTAGAAGCAAGCAGGGACCACACTCCCCTTTTATAGAGCAAAGGGCTTCGGGTATATGAAGAGTCGCGCCCAACTTCAGCCGTTAAGATCATCAATAGATCAACGGTTATCAAAAGAGTAACTTATCAGATCTTGGTGAACAGTAAATGCAAAACCCTAAAAGCATCCCCAATTTCCCGCCAAAATCATATTTCCCGCTCATTGCACCGAGACCGAAATCTGGATAATAAGCCTCTTCAAAATTTCTACAATTTTTGAGGCTTCGAGGGCTAGTGTACCTATTAGGGTACCCGGTACCGAGTACCCCTTAGGTATTCGGTACCAAATACCCTCCAAACCAGATATTCCTTAAGATTCTCGTGTCTCTGCATCGAACAAATCACCATTTACCACGTGCATTAAATAATTAATATGCACTAATCAAGTAATAACGAGGATTATACTTAATCAAGAGGATAGTCAATAAGGCCTAAGTTATCCGGGCCCATCACCCCAAAACAAAGTGGCTATAAAAAGGGAAGTACACAAGACATTACCGATTCTCGATGTCATTCTTACTAAATATAGTAATCTCGCTTACGTAATACCGAATACTTACTTTACCATCGGAGTGCCTTTGCAGGTACCCTCCTCACCCTCAATTGATCACACCTCGGACAGACCGAATACTTCCAAGACAAGAAGACCGAAGACTGCTCTACAACCCATTCCGGAGTCCGAAGACTAAGGGTGTTCTCATATCCAGGAACACTTTATATGATTTTTTTATTTTTACATTTTAGTCTTTCTCACCAAAGGCTGCTAATATATTTTTAACAGTAAAAATAAATATAAAAATATTTATTTGTGTAGGAACTAAATTGTAACATTACTTTTTTACATGAAGATCAAATTAAAAAAGCACATTAAGTATAAGAACTAAATTTCTAATTTAACCTAAAATCAAATTATGAAATATTTTATGATATATATTTTTTAAAAAATAATATTAATATAAAATACAATTCTTAATACATTATTATAGGAAAGAAATTTACTCTAAAATAATTCTCAATTAACTTGTTCTATTCCATAACTTTTTATAAGATAATATACTCTAATTCTACTTTTAGTTTATAATTATTAATATTATATACTGATGTTTTAAGAAAAAAATCTACAGTATATTTTAATGCAACTATACTTAAGAAATATTTAAAATATTTTATTTTAAAGATTAAAAAATGAGTCTCCAAGAAACTCTTATTCTTCTACAATGAAACCTCCCTACCAAAATGTTACTATTTGATATCTAAATATTTTACATATAGAACAAAACTATTTAAATGTTTTAAACTCATAACAAAAATGGTTTCGCTTCTTAAACAAGTGCACAAAGTGCGGGTTATATTTATATCTAACATAAAAAGTAAATATTCTTATTATGTCATTAACAATTAGCTTATTAAACTTGAACATACACAAAAACAGTGTGATAGAAAGCTTCAACACAAAATCAAGCAACATAGAAATACAAGGCAATAGAGTCTAATAGCTAAGAGGAAAACTCAAAGCAATTCTAACTTCTAAAACTTGTGTCTTGTAACAACTCGACAACTTATTCGGGATTGACGACTGTCCCCACAAACCAACACAAGACTTTTCAGTGTGCTTTGTCCTCACTTTCACTTCCCGAGAACTTCCCAGAAGGTCACCTATGCTTAACTTTAGAGTTCTTAAGTGATAGGCCACCGAAAAGTAAATGTATTTTGTTGGTATAGGTAGTCTTAATCAATTCCTTTAAGCTATCCTTAACTGTATACACAGTCTCTAGATCCCCCTTTCATTCTGATGTAAGTTCGATTCATTCATGTGCTCTTTACCGCTGGAAGCCTGCCAGGTAGCTGCTCCTTGTCTGTGCCACATTGCACCGTCACTTACTCCCCACTCTTGCTTAGTGCCTGAGTGTCACATGCCTACCAGCTTCCGCGTGGTTCGTCCTTGAACCACACCGTACTGGGAGAAAGGCCTACTCTCATACCAAAATTGTAACACCTTAAATTTAATTTTAATTTAATAAGAATTTCACAAATTCAAATAACCAATTTTCATAAAATACTTCAAAATAAGGGGAGCGTTACAAATTAATATCAAATGACTGCTACAAGACTAGTTTAGTTACAACAAATTTTAAAATAAAAACTAAGTCCTATATCAGTCCATCCATCCCTTCAATGAGTCTGGTGCTGGTTGTCTTAATTACCTGAAAAATAAATGTAAGGGTGAGTATTCTACACTACCCAAAACACACAATTAACATAGAGTCTCACCTCTAGAACTTTCCCAATACATTCAACAAACACAATCACAGGCAACAATTCACATCCATAAGTATAAAAACACAAATCCATGCATATGCATATCAGCCATACTCACTATAGTACTGTGATCACAGATTTACACCATGAATGCTCGCCGATTACCCCTGCCTCACAGATACCACGTGGGCAGTAACAGGTCGCTCAGCAAGGATAGTGGTCAGAGGTCTAGTCAAGAAGAGAGTGTGTGGCCTGTGGTGCACCCGCTCCGCAGTTGGTGTCACCACCAGTCTCTCCTCTCCAAGGTAGTGTATCGCTGAACCATTCACAGCACATCACAATGGCGCTAATACGCCTATTCACACATATATTCCATTCACTCATGCAATGATCATGCTTACACACGGCACACGGCCCACATTGCATTCAAATACACGGCACTAGGCCCATATTTATTTCACATCACACGGCACATAGCCAATATTCATCTATCATGCAACATTTATATACAATCCACATCCATCAAGTTTGGATCAACACACATGATGTTCACATATCACAGCACATGGCCCACATTACATTTCTCAGCAATTTCCTATCCCTAACTCAGGCAAAACATAATATTAAGCAAAATAACAATAATTCATTGCACAAAAGAGTAGGATAGAGCCCCCTTACCTTGGATTGACGTCCCATATGCTAAATCCACCGAGAAGTGCTCCCCTTCACGGATTTCATTCTAAACACATGGAGAAACTCCATGAGAACCCAGGAGAACCGCAAAAATAGAGAAAGGGAATGAAAAACCGAAATTGTAACCATTTTAAAACTTACCTCCAAGCATTCCCCACACAGATTCAACCTTCAATCAAGCTCCCGAATGGCTTTTGAGGCAATTAATCGGTGGAATAAGGCTTTGGAAATGAGAGAATCAAAGGAATTTTGAAGAGAGAGGGAGAAATAACTCTCCCCGAATCCTAACCCTTTTTAAATCCTTTTCTGGTCGCAACACTTTCGCTACAGAGAGAAATTCTCGCTGTAGCGAGGGGACTTTGCTGCAGTGACACGCCCTCTAGCTATAACGAAAAAAAATCAGAGAAAATTGCACTCTGGTTTCTGCAGAATCTTGCTACAGCGAGACCCTCTCGCTACAGCGAGACCCTCTCACTACAGCGAGATTGCATCCAGAAATACACTTCAAACTGTCACTTTCTCGCTACAGCGAGAAAGTGACAGTTTCAATTCTTTCTGTATCACGCCTTGCACTTAGGCACTTAGTTCATTTCAACCCTATCCAGTCATGCATACACGTATATACATACACACATCCCCAACATACATATATGCACATATATTCATACTCATTACATACAAAATACCATCATTACGCATCCAAGGTAAATTCATAACATTCATTTACACTTGTACACACACATATATATGCATTTAGATTTATATAAATAATAATAATTAATATTACAAAATTAGGAGCGTTACATGCCTCCTGTTGAATGATACTCTCCTCCAATTGATGCTTAAGATTTTCCAAATGTTATGTCAAAGTACGCTTTGAGTCCAACAACTTTTCCAATGCATCTTGTGACACTTGCAAACTAGGAAACAAGGCACGTCTTTCAACACTATCCAACCAATCCTTGTCAAAAGCAAATCTACGCACATCTTTCATTAACTCCAAAAAATGAGAGTGACTTGGTCCTAACACATCCAATATATTATGCGTTTGAAGGAATTTCAACAGCTCAGCAAGACAACTATAGGCATAACCTTTGTATCTATTATTGAGTGTGTTGTCCCTTAAACAAACACAAGGGTGCTTTACAAGGAAATCAATCAACAAAGACATGTTCTCATAACTCAAACGCTTGTTGGAGACCAGTTGGTCAAGTTCCCTTTTCACAACACCAGAGTCATTTACAATTTGAGAAAGGTTCCCACAAGTGAAAAAAGACTAATTAATAATTAAGCATCTTGAGATCTCAAAAAATAGAAAATTAGAAAAATAAAAAAGCAATGAAAAACCTTCAAATGGCCTTAAGAGAGACTTGGATGCCACAGGGGAAGTGATTGTAAGAGAGGGCTTAGAATCTGAAACTCCTTTGCCATGTAAAATATATTGTATAGCTATTTTGCCATCACTATGTTCCTACACAACTCAAACAAACAATGTCTTCATCTTTGAAGTCTTTAATATTTATGGGTTCAACATCACCATATTCATTACTACATATATTAAGGGATAAAACTTAGGTGCAGTGACTTATGTGTTGCTGAAGTTATTTACTGATCAAAAATAGAGTTTTATCTGGGTAAATTTCAAAAACATTAAATGTAAATATTTTGCTAAAAATAGAACTCTAATTTTAATGAGTAGACAACACTAACAGGACTTATAGAAGAACACGTAAGTTTTTTCCTATATTAAGTTTGGATGTGCAAGATTTTAGTGTATAAGCAATAACATATGGGTATGATAATTACCTCAATTCCTTATTGTTCCACAAAAATTTGTTCAACCTTTAAAATCCAATCTCATGGCAATTAATGAGTAAGAAACATTACAACAATATTTTTAAGTAGACAAACTTATTTGAAAGTTGAGCTATATATAATAAACTTACAAGTGGATATGTTTCACCCTCAGAAGTAACTAATGGACTTGATGATGAACAATGATTTGATGTTGTTATTGATTTGAAATTCATTGATGTAGTTCCTTCTTCAACATTTCTCTTAATACCCTTCACACAATCACAAAGCTATTTTAAGTTTAGAGCGTACCTACATTCCTATATTGAACAATATAATAAACAGTAACAGGGGAATGCCTTTTGTAAAGGAGTAACCAATGGTCCTAGTGATTTGTTTGTTGTTTTTGACTCTGTAACATCCTCATTTTGTACTTTATTATTATTGCAATTAATATTAGTTGTTTGTGCATGTTATTTGAAATTAGAAGTGTTTGATTGAGGTGAACTATGGGATATCTCGCTTTAGCGAGAATGAAGCTATGAAAATGGAACATTCTGGAGCCCTCTCGCTATAGCGAGGAGCTCTCGCTGTAGCTAGAATGACAAACAACAAAAGAAGAAAACTTCTGATTTTTTTTTGTAGTGAGAAAATCGCAAGTTTGAGAGATATTTAAACAACTCTCGTCCTAAAATCTTCATTTCCATCCAAATCACATATCTCTCTCCATCCTCTTCCTTCTCTCCCTCTCTTTTCTCAGAGAAAACCTCCAATAACTCTGGATCTCTTTCAGATTTGAGCTCAAACATCCGTTCTTCTCAGATCTAAGTAAGTTTCTCAGAGCTCAGATCTCTATTTTATCCCTTTTCTTCTGTTCTCTTCTCATGTTAAGATCTCTACCTCGAAATACTTAGGAAACCTTATCTTTCAGAAGATCTCTTCGTGGATATTCTGGAATCTCTTCGTAGATCACTCAGAGAACTAGTTGGGAGAAACCGTTACCAGGTAAAGGGAGTATTTTCGAGCTTTAAGTTTGTATATACGTATTTAATGACCCTAGGAGAATGTGAATAACCTATTTTAGTAAAAACCTATCTTTTATGGTGAAAAGATATTTTGGGTAAAAGAAAGACTTTGAGTTCTTTAAAAGAAATGAAATCAAATTCTTAGAGAATGTATATGGATTAAGTATTAGAAGATATACAATAATGAACTATAGGTTAGGAGACTACCTTGAGATGGTACGAGTTGGGTTGAGTCTGAAGGTGTCCAACCTTCGGCATATTGTATTGCATGTATGGTGTGACATTGTGTGGTAGTCTTTGTGATAAGTTTGATGTATTGTATTGGTTGCGTGATATGACTTTGTATGACCACTTTATATGTTAAACTGATATGATGCAATAAGTGTAGGTATAAAGTGATGACTGAAATGTATGCAATATAAGTAGAATTATAGAAATGAATTAAGTGTTAAATGAAAGTGAAAGCATGTGATGTATGAATGAGAAGTCAGAATATGATTGAGAAAGAATATGAGGCGTGATTATTGTAACACCTTAAATTTAATTTCCATAAATAAGAAATTTCACAAATTTTTGAGATAAAATTTTCATTTTTAATTCAAGTTTCATTAATTGTACCTATTAGGGTACCCGGTACCGAGTACCTCTTAGGTATTCGGTACCGAGTACTCTCCAAACCAGATATTCCTTAAGGTTCTCAAGTCTCGGTACCGAATAGTCACCATTTACCACGTGCATTAAATAATTAATATGCACTAATCTGAAGTAATAATGAGGATTATACTTAATCAAGGGAATAATCGATAAGGCCTAAGTTATCCAGGCCCATCAGCCCAAAATAGTGGCTATAAAAAGGGAAGTAAACAGTACATTATGCATTCTGATGTCATTCTTACTAAATATAGTAATCTCGCTTACGTAATATCGAACACTTACTTTACCATCGGAGTGCCTTTGCAGGTACCCTCCTCACCCTTGATTGATCACACCTCGGACAGACCGAACACTTCCAAGACGAAAGACCGAAGACTGCTTTTACACCGTAATCCGGAGTCCGAAGACTAAGGAGTGTTCTCATATCCAGGAACATTTTGGCGCCCACCGTGGGGCTCGATTCAACCAACAGTAAAGATATTATGGTGCTTACAAGAAGTCAACAAGAAGGACCTATCAGGACGAGAGAAATGTTGTATGACGGTGATACTACCCCCAACCAACAACCCGAAGTGGTAGTAGAAAGGATGAGCCAGGAAGACCTCTCTTCTGTCATGAGGCACATGAAAGCCGAAATAACCGAGCCGCGAAACAAAGAGAGAGAGATGCACTGGAGTTATCAGCATTGAAGAGAGAAAATGCTAATCTGAGAAGTGAGATCAGATCGTACATACCAACTCACACAGCTCCGATTTCTCAAGAACAAGGGGATTCCTCTGCTCTGCAAGCTACAAAAACAAAATCCCCACCCCCAGTATCTGACTCAGACAGGTCTGGCTGAAATCCCTTCATCAGCTCTATTATGGAGGCAAGACTGCCCGAGGCCTGGAAAGGTCTAGTGTTAGAGAAGTACGATGGCACGACTGATCCCGAAGAACATGTAGACATTTTTTCGACGCAAGTTGGTCTCTACACTGACGAGGATGCACTCATGTGTAGACTATTCCCGACATCTCTCAGGGGACCAGCACTAAGTTGGTTCACCCGACTTCCCCCCTCTTCGGTTGACTCATTCACAACTCTTGTCACACGCTTTAAGCTTCAATTTGCTACAAGTTGGCCACATCAGTTGACCTCTATAGCATTGGTGAATATTCGTCAAGAAAGAGGAGAAACTCTTAGGGCATTCATGGATAGATTTGGTAAAGTTGCCCTCTCCATCCGAAACCTTGAACCAGCTGTGGCTATGCATCACCTCTCCACAGCCCTTAGGCCAGGACCCTTCGTTAATAGTATCTGCAAAAAGCCTCCGTCGGACTTAGATGAACTCAGGGTCCGGGCAACCAAATACATGCAGATGGAGGAACTAGCCGAATACCGAAGCCGGATCGGGACCGATCAAGGCTCCACCAAGAGAAAGTGAAAGAAATAACCTAAAAAATAAAGAAAAAGAAAAAGGACTTGTCATTGACAGGTCAACAGAGGACCTCGGTATACAAGTTACACTCCCTAAATACTAACGGGGCAAAAGTGCTAGACCAAGCACTTAACACGTAAATAATGACCATGCCAAGAAGAGCAAATACCCCTCTCGTAGCCGACAAGACGAAAGTATGTAAATATCACCGAAACAGGGGTCATAATCGAAGAATGTGCAGCACTCAAAGATCGGATTGAGGATTTAATTAAAGCTGGTCATCTTCATAATTTTGTGGCCCATCCCCCTTCCCGAGGAGATAATCATCGAGGTCCCAGACATGAAAGACAAAGAAGTAGGTCTAGAGAACCTCAAAGGCGGCCATACGAACCAGAGAACCAACCTCGCCGAATTATTAACACAATAGCCGGTGGCTTTGCAGGTGGAGGCGCCACCAACTCGGCTAGAAGACGACATCTAAGAAATGTGAGATCAGTAAATCACATCTCTTTAGGTAGTCGGGTCCGCATCCCCCCAATCACATTCACAGACCAGGATTTTCAAGGAGTAGATCCCGTACAAGATGATCCTATGGTCATAAGTGTAGATATTAATAATTGTACGATCAAGAAAACATTGATAGACCAAGGTAGTTCTCGCCGACATTTTGTATTGGAAAACTTTCCAACAAATGGGCATACCGGAGGAAGAACTCGAGAGAATACCATGAACCTCTGGTCGGGTTTGCAGGGGAGAGAGTCGAAACACGAGGATGCATTGACTTATATACTTTGTTCGGGTCTGAACGAAAAGGGAAATGCATCAAAATAACTTACCTGGTGGTGGAAGCCAACACTTCCTACAACATACTCCTCGGACGCCCTTCTCTCAACAAATTAAAAGCGATAGTTTCGACTCCACATTTGGCTATGAAGTTTCCATCAGACCAAGGTCGGATTGTAACTATTCATGCCGATAAAAAAACCGCCCGAGAATGTTACTTTGCAAGTCTTCGGGTCAGACCGACACCTCGGGGGGATGTGAATATAGTATCCCCTGAACTCAACAATGATATGAAAGATATAGAGCTTGATCCTAGGATCGATGAAGGCCCCCGAGTAGAACCGAGTGAAGAAAAGAAATCAATACAGCTAGGCGTCCTTCAAGGACAGAACACATACACCGGCATCGGTTTAACTGATTCAGAACAAGATATCATTCAAGAAGTTTTGTGGAAAAATAAAAAACTCTTTGCATGGACCGCTGCCGCCATGCCTGGCATTAATCCAAGTTTTATGTGCCATCACCTATCTGTATACAAAAATTCTCGCCCGATAGCACAAAAGAAGAGAAAAGTCGGAGGAGAAAGAGCCAAGGCAATTAAAGAGGAGACCGGCAAATTATTGAAAGCAAATTTTATCCGAGAAGTGACGTACTCTACCTGGCTAGCGAATGTAGTCATGGTAAAGAAAGCAAATGGAAAATGGCGGATGTGCACGGACTTCACGGATTTAAATAAAGCTTGCCCAAAAGATGCCTATCCTTTACCAAACATTGACAAATTGGTTGACGGAGCAGCAGGAAATAAATTCTTGAGCTTTCTGGACGCGTACTCCGGATATAATCAAATTCGGATGTATCGCCCAGATGAAGAAAAAACAGCCTTCATTACGAAATCAGCAAATTACTGCTATAAGGTGATGCCGTTCGGTTTGAAAAACGCTGGAGCTACATACCAACGCTTAATGGATAAAATCTTCAGTAAACAGATTGGCAGATGTATGGAAGTTTATGTTGATGACATGGTGATAAAATCCGCCACCATACAAGAACACCAAGCACACCTTGCCGAGGTATTTGCCGAAGCGCGCAGGTATAACCTCAGGCTTAACCCAGAAAAATGTGTTTTCGGTGTTTCAGGGGGAAAGTTCCTTGGCTTTATGTTATCAGAAAGAGGAATCCAGGCCAATCCGGACAAGTGTCAGGCCGTAATAAGTATGAAAAGCCCGAGCTCCACCAAAGAAGTCCAAAGATTAGTAGGACGAATGGCAGCCCTATCTCGGTTTCTACCTAAATTAGCTGAAATAGCTCGTCCATTCACTGCATTACTAAAAAGGGCACAGAAATTTCAATGGACCGACGAATGCGAGAAGGCTTTCCAACATTTCAAGTCCATACTAGCAACACCGCCAATCCTATCTAAACCAATTAGTCAAGAAGATATCATTGTTTATCTTGCAGTATCACCAATGGCCATCAGCTCGATATTAATGCAAGAAACTCCTGATCCCATCCTCCTATATTTTACCAGTCGTACACTACTCGGTGCAGAGACCAGGTATCAAATAATTGAGAAAGCAGTCTTGGCCTTGGTACATACAGCTCGGCGTCTTCGACATTACTTTCAAGGATACCGAATTGTCGTCAGAACCGATTGCCCAATCGGTAAAATGCTGAGAAAACCTGAGCTGGCAGGAAGAATGATGGCATGGGCGGTTGAACTATCCCAATTTGACGTACGTTTTGAAGCAAGGGGCGCTATCAAAAATCAAAATTTGGTCGAATTCATTAATGAGCTACATCCGGACCAAAAAGGCAGTACCTGATCAATGGACTTTACACGTAGATGGATCATCAAACCAACATGGAAGTGGAGCCGGAATCGTCCTAAAAGGACCAAATGGGGTCACCTTGGAACAATCGCTACGTTTCGGCTTCAAGACCTCCAACAATCAAGCTGAATATGAAGCACTGCTGGCCGGACTTCGTTTGGCTCAAGAAATAGGGATTAAGAGAATAACCTGCCTCAGTGACTCTCAGGTGATAACTTCCCAAATTTCAGAGAATTATCAAATCAAGGATAATACACTGCTATGTTACTTCCAGGAATACCAGAAATTGCGCGCAACTTTCGATGAAATAGCAGTCCAACACACACCGAGATCCTCTAATGAAGAGGCCGATCGACTAGCTAAGCTAGCAAGCACTCGTCGGCCTGGACAACTTCAGAGTATCATCCAAACAGAAATAGCTGAGCCAAGTATATTGAAGAAAGAATGTTTTTTCATAGATAATCCGGCCGATTGGAGAAAAGATATTATCCAATATCTCAGCGCTAATGAGCTTCCTACAGACCCGGATAAGGCAAAAAGATAAGAACTCAATCTGCAAAGTACATCATGATCGGCCAAGAGCTATATAAAAGGGGAATCTCCACCCCTTTACTCAAATGTCTCGGTAAGGATCAGGCCGAATATGTATTAAAAGAAATACATGAAGGAATATGTAGTACACATTCCGGCGGACGAACAACAGCTCTGAAGATTATTAGGGCCGGATATTATTGGCCGACACTCCTCCAAGATGCAGATCAATTTGTGAAGAAATGCATACCCTGCCAACAACATGGTCCCCTGATTCATCAACCAGCTGAAAACCTCCATTCGGTTGTCACACCTTGGCCCTTTGCCATTTGGGGGATGGATCTGCTCGGACCCTTCCCCATAGCAAAGGGGCAATGTAAGTTCTTAATCGTTGCCATTGATTACTTCACTAAATGGATCGAAGCCGAGCCCCTTGCAACTATAACGGCCAATAATGTTCAGAAGTTCACATGGAAAAATATCATCACCCGTTTCGGCATCCCCCATGCCATAGTCACCGATAATGGCCTCCAATTTACGGATCGACGCTTTAACGAGTTTCTAGAAGGGTTACATATCAAGCATCGACTAGCGTCAGTCGAACATCCCCAAGCTAACGGTCAAGCCGAAGCCGCTAACAAGGTTATTCTCAGGGAACTAAGACGACGACTAGGCTCAGCAAAAGGTGAATGGGCTGAAAAACTCCCTGAGATCCTTTGGGGATATCGGTGTACCCCTCAATCCTCAACTAAGGAAACACCATTTCGGCTAACATATGGTGCCGAGGCTATGGTACCTGTCGAAATCGGCGAGCTATCCCTTAGAAGGCAGCAATTTATTGAAGAAAATAATTCGGAAGCTTTGACAATCAGCCTTGATACCATCGAAGAAATCCGGGAACATGCAGCCATAATGAACGAAGCAAGCAGACGAATAATGACAAAGAAATTTAACTCGGGCATTCGACCTAGGCATTTCATTCAAGGCGACCTTGTTTGGCGAGCAACTGGAGAAGGCAGACGAGATAAGAGACATGGTAAATTCTCGGCCAACTGGGACGGACCCTTTAGAATAAGGAAAAACTTGAAAAATGGATCATACCGCTTGGAAACATTGGAAGGAGATCCAATTCCGAGAACATGGAACATTTCTCATCTCAAACGTTACTACAGTTGATTGTATGAATGTAAATGTAAATTAAAGTGCACTCTTTTCCTCACTTGGGTTTTCTCCCCTTATAAAAACGTGAAAAGGGGTTTTCCCAAGAAGGTTTTTAATGAGGCACTACTTTAATGAAATTCGTCTGTTCAAGGCAACTATTTATTCGGTCTGTTAAATTTATTCCCTCCCGAGTCACATCTCGGCCAAGGTTGAAATCAATTTATCCAAACTATTCCATCCCGAGTCACATCTCGGTTAAGGTTGAATTCAATTTATTTAAGCGATTCCCTCCCAAGTTACATCTCGGCCAAGGTTGAATTCAATTTATTTAAGCGATTCCCTCCCGAGTCACATCTCGGCCAAGGTTGAATTCAATTTATTTAAGTGATTCCCTCCCGAGTTACATCTCGGCCAAGGTTGAATTTAATTTATCCAAACTATTCCCTCCCGAGTAACATCTCGGCCAAGGTTGAATTCAATTTATTTAAGCGATTCCCTCCCGAGTCACATCTCGGCCAAAGTTGAATTCAATTTATTTAAGTGATTCCCTCCCGAGTTACATCTCGGCCAAGGTTGAATTTAATTTATCCAAACTATTCCCTCCCGAGTAACATCTCGGCCAAGGTTGAATTCAATTTATTTAAGCGATTCCCTCCCGAGTTACATCTCGGCCAAGGTTGAATTTAATCTATTCAAGTTATTCCCTCCCGAGTCACATCTCGGCCAAGGTTGAATTTAATTTATTTAAGTGATTCCCTCCCGAGTTACATCTCGGCCAAGGTTGAATTTAATTTATCCAAGTTATTCCCTCCCGAGTCACATCTCGGTTAAGGTTGAATTCAATTTATTTAAGCGATTCCCTCCCGAGTTACATCTCGGCCAAGGTTGAATTTAATTTATACAAGTTATTCAAATTTATAAGGTATTTCGATCGACTACAGAAAATTAAAGGTCAAACACAGAGTTCCCATGAATACTTCATCATTTATTGATATTAAAATACAACAAAAGAAAAGCAAAATACATTTATTAATCAACAATATTAAGGGACTCTTCGGGGGCGTCGGCGAGAGGAGAAGTTTCAGGAGCACCAGTGTCCTCGGCTTCACCCGATTCCACTTGGCGAGGAGCGAGGATATCCGGCTCAAGGTCGTCGGCGAGGAATGGTTACCCCCCGAGAAGTCTCTCCCGGTCCGGCAGCAGGTTGGGCACGTGCCTGCTTTTTCTTTGGCCTCGATTCAGCTTCCTTTGCCTTGCCCTTGCTTTTTCTTTTTTGAAGGTCCCCTTCAGCTTGACTGTGATCTCGGGGAGGAGATCGAGCAGTGGCCCTCTCGGCCAAGCGATCCACTTCGGGATGACGATGTTGATCAACCATCATCCCCTCCGGCATTCTCTGCTTTAAAGCCTGACGGTATCCCATTCCGGAGCCGAGATGTGCCATAAGAGCTGCATCAAAAAAGAAAAGTCAAATCAATTCAAGATATCTTAGAAAAATATACTTAGGAAAATTACTTACCATTCAAGTCCATCCGAGGATTTGGGGACTTGAGCAGCAAAATCAGTCCTCGGGCAGGAATTTCCCGAGGAAGGGTCTTTATATATTGAAGAGCTGACAGCTCCTCGGCTGTCAGCATATCCTCGGACACCACGTCATATCGGCGAGGTACCCGAGTCCAGTGAAAAGGGAACAGAGGAGTCCCTTCTCGGTCGTAAAAATAATTTCTCCCCCCCTCAGGAAGAATAAAGACCTTAAAAAACCTGGTCTTAAAACCTTTGAAGGAGGAAGTGTAAGGTTTAAAAATAGGAAAATCGGGCTGGTGGAACAAGGAAATCCACCGAGCTTTATCCGAAGGACGTGTACTAAAAAAATGAAGAAAAAGGTTTGTGGTCGGCTCTATATAATGGAATTTACAAAGAATCCTAAAGGCTTGCATTGCTGCCCACCCATTCGGATGAAGTTGAGTAGGGGCTACGTTTAAAACACGTAAAACCCCCATTTGGAAGTCATCTAGAGGAAAAACTACTCCTAATTCTTTAAAAATGCAATCATAAACGTAAAATCCCCTTTCCAAGCCAAACTCGGCGCCTAGGCATACTAGGTCAGGATTCGGCATGCCATCCCCTCGGCAGCATTCGACTTCCATGGGGTAAGGATCCTCGTTTTCAAATAAGCAAATCCTATTCAGCCTTAAGAACCGCTTCAGGTCGCCGTTCCTCTGGTAATTAGAGAAGTATGATACCACCTCTCCGTCCACCCATTCATATCCAGGAATTGTACATGGTGGACACTTCGGCCTCTCCCTAATAGGACTAACAATGGGTACCATCCCTTCGGCGGAGGCAGAGGATTCGGCAGGTTCATTAGATTCACCTACAGCCCTAATGGGCTCCTCGGCCTCGTCCACTACAATTCTAACAGACTCAGCCCTATCCCGGTCATCGGCCCTATCTGACAGTGAATCTTCCCATTCTATTGAATTCACCATCTCGGCTAAAAAGAGTTATACCTTGAGAAAAGTTTACTTTGAGAAGAACTCAGTTTCAAAGACAGAGAGCTTGGCGCACAAGAAAATTATAACACTTCGGTACAGAGCAAAAGGTAGAAGCAAGCAGGGACCACACTCCCCTTTTATAGAGCAAAGGGTTTCGGGTAAATGAAGAGTCGCGCCCAACTTCAGCCGTTAAGATCATCAATAGATCAACGGTTATCAAAAGAGTAACTTGTCAGATCTTGGTGAACAGTAAATGCAAAACCCTGAAAGCATCCCCAACTTCCCGCCAAAATCATCTTTCCCGCTCAATACACCAAGACCGAGATCTGGATAATAAGCCTCTTCAAAATTTTTACAATTTTTGAGGCTTCGAGGGCTAGTGTACCTATTAGGGTACCCGGTACCGAGTACCTCTTAGGTATTCGGTACCGAGTACCCTCCAAACCAGATATTCCTTAAGGTTCTCAGGTCTCGGTACCGAATAGTCACCATTTACCACGTGCATTAAATAATTAATATGCACTAATCTGAAGTAATAATGAGGATTATACTTAATCAAGGGAATAATCGATAAGGCCTAAGTTATCCAGGCCCATCAGCCTAAAATAGTGGCTATAAAAAGGGAAGTAAACAGTACATTATGCATTCTGATGTCATTCTTACTAAATATAGTAATCTCGCTTACGTAATACCGAACACTTACTTTACCATCGGAGTGCCTTTGCAGGTACCCTCCTCACCCTTGATTGATCACACCTCGGACAGACCGAACACTTCCAAGACGAAAGACCGAAGACTGCTTTTATACCGTAATCCAGAGTCTGAAAACTAAGGAGTGTTCTCATATCTAGGAACATTAACCATTTCAAATAAAGGAATGGGTTACAATTTATATCAAACAGTTGCTATAAGACTTATTTAAATACAACAGTTTTCCAAAATAACATCCTAAGTCCTATAGCAGTTCTATCCACCCTTTCACTGAGTCTGATGCTGATCGTCTTGATTACCTGAAAAATGAATGTAAGGCTGAGTACCATACACTACCAAACCACAATTAAGCATAGAGTCTTACCTCTAACTCATTTCCAATACATATATATAGATGTAAGTACAAGCAGCATTATCACACCCACAAGCACAATACACAAACTCATGCATACACACAACAGCCACACTCACTATAGCATTGTGATCACAGATTTACACCATGAATGGTCGCCGGTTACTCCCGCCTCACGGATACCACGTGGACAGTCACGAGTTACTCAGCAAAGGTAATGGTCAGAGGTCTAGTCAGGAAGAGAGTGTGTGACCCGTGATGCACCCGTTCCACAGTCGGTGTCACCATCACTCCCTCTTCCCCAAGGTATTTCTACCTTTCTCATCTCCCACACCCCCAATGTATCATTGAACCATTCACAGCACATTACAACAGCGCTAATACGCTCATTCACACATATTTCAATATACGGCACATAGCCCACATTTAACAGTACACGGCAACAGTATAAATGTATTGAGATCTAAAGCATTAGTCTTGAGCCTTAGGATATGGTTAGGAGTTGTTTTGGTGGGAAGGAAAGGGAGAGACAATTTAAAATAATATTAGTCTAAATTTATACTATAAAAAATGCATTAGTCTTGTCAATCCCTTTCTTCTCCTTAGTTTTTTCCAATAAGAAAAGATTAATGAATGCAAAAGCAATAGTCATGAGCCATTAGTTTCCTCTTGTGCTAAGAAGACTATGGAAGTGTTTGTTTGTTTTATCATTATAAAATTAATTCTAAACTTTCCAATAAAATGCACACATTCTAATAAAAATCTGTGGTTCAGACTAATTTAAACTTGCACCTGTATCATATTCAAAAGTGTAAACTCAATTTTATTAAAGTCATTTACACTCAACTTTAAATCAAACAGACACTATATGGTACTCTTACATCTGAATAGGTTTTATGTAGAAGACTATCCAAAGGACTTATCTTGGCATTTGCTGCATCTGCTGGTGAAATGTTTGGCAAGGGAATCTCTAAACCAGTAACTTCTTCCACAAAACCCTTCTCTGCCTTTTGTGAAGGTTTGGCTTTTGTCTCCACAGAGATGAACATGTTAGATTTAAAGTCACTTCCTTCTTGAATATATTCAGTTTGAGTTGCTTGAATAGATTGATTTCCATTAACTTATGGTGGAGTTAACTCATGCTCTGATGTTGCTTGAACTTCATGCTCAATGTTATAGTTTTCTACAGCTACATTTTCATTATTGGTATATTCAGTGCCAGAGTCTTTAAATTAATGAATCATGTCTCGTAACATGCACTTGCTAAACCAATCAATTTCAGACTCTAGTGATAAAAAATTATAGATTAACAAGTCGTTTAGATCACAACTCATAAGAAAAAATAACACAAAGTCTAATTTCAATCTCCTAAAACATCATTATTAAGTTTAAAGGTAAAGATATTTGTCTATTTTACAAATTTGAAACTTTTGTTTAGTTTTCTTTGTTCCCTTTGGTATAACATTTAAGTTTCCAATAGGGAAAAAAATTGTCCTTAGGCTCTTGTAGGTAAAATTTTATTTGAGCTTCAATTATTAATATACTTTAACCAAATAGATGCAAGAATACTCATCTGGAGCATGAGTCTCAGTAATTTCTTGAACATTTTTTGTGGTAGGATTCTCTCTAGTGATAACTGAAAAAGGTGTAGTTATTTGGCCACCATCATCTTCCTACACAGATTAAAATATACAAATGATATGGAAGAAATGAAAAGAAAATGAAATGAATAAAAAACTAAAGAATTAATATTAAGTCACAACCTGCATCAGTTGCATCATTTAGTAATAACTTAAAGTGCTTAGCTATATATTTAGGTTTGGAGCATATTTATATTCTTATGCTGATAGAGATAGAAACGATAACAGGGGAATGCCTCTTGTATTGGAGAAAGCAATTGTCTGCGTGATGTTTTCCCCTTTTCTGAATCAATGGATAAAGTTGTTATAGTAGTTTGCTTTGATATAGAATCCTCTTGATTACTTTGGTCCTCTTTCTTTAAGACACTGTATACCAACAAAATGTGAATAAGTTGCATTATATTCCTAATAAGAGGTATTTGAAGTACTATTCATTTTCTCTGAAGTTTTAGAGCATTATATGCACAGTTAGATGGTTACATTATTTTCTTGGGAAATTTTAAAGGTGGTATCAGTTAGTCCAATGGTCTGGTTTTGGTTCATCAAGCTTGGTTCTCCTGTTGATTGCTCATCCAACAACACCTAAATGAGTGCAGATGCATTAGTCTTGAGCTATTAGTTTTCTCCAATACTAGGAATACCTTAATAGTTTACTTACATCTGAATGTGCTTCATGCCTTTTAATTGGTGACGTTGTTGCCGACGATATCTTTAAACTCGAAACTTCTTCAACAATTTCATGCTCTATCTCTGCAATGGATTGATTCGTATTGACTTCTGAAGAAGCCAACTCACTTTGTGCTTGGACATCCGGCTCAACTTCAATGTCTTCAGTGATTTCTATAGTTTGATTTTCATTGCTAGTACCTTGGGTTATTAAGTCTTCAAAATGTCGAGCAATGTATTGTAATATTTCAATGGAATATTTACTCAGATTTTCTGAAACAAAATACTAAAGATTAACAACTCCTGTAAAGAATAAGTCATAGGAATCAAAAGCAAATATGTAAATCATCATTTTCAAGTTTAAACGGATAAACTAGTGTAGTTATGTATAACCAGCACATAATGCTTTTAAATGTATATAATGTATACCTCCATAAACATAGTATACAACTTTAAGCCTCAACTGATTGGCCTCTATCGTTGAAGTCAAAGAGAGTTTTGGACAGCTCTGCACCCAAAGATCTGTATTCTTCAATTCAATCCGCTGGCTGAAGATTGGTAGTTTTACTAAAACTGAAAGACTTAGCTCTGGAATCTCAACTGTTTGATCACTTTCACATTTGAATACTTCCTTTAGCTCAGAAGCTTCTTTTATTATCAGAAATGTTAGCAAAGGAAGCTCTTCAGAAGTGGAGACAGGAAAGAGATATGTTAATTTTTTGCATTTTTTAACCACTATCCCTTCTAGCTTTGGGAAAGTTTTGGGGGAAAGATTACTGCTAATTTCTGCATCCTCTTCAATGATCTGCTTTAATTCTTTACATTCTTTTATAATTAGAATATGCAACTGTGGTAAGCATCTTGAGATAGAAGGAGTAAAGATTACTTCTAATTTCTCACATTGCACAACATGTAACTCTTTCAGGTTTTGGAGGATAAAAGAATTATTAGGACCTATCAAAAGATAGGTCATATGAGGCAGATCTTCCAACCGAATGTTTTCCCACCCTAGATTTATTTCTTGCCCAATTATTTCATTAAAACAAAAAATATTTTCCATTGTGGAGCCTTGTACCCATAAATATTTCAAAGAGAGCTTCAAGGTCTCACTCAACTCCTACAATAAATAAATAAATAAAGTCACGTAAATAAAAAACAAAATTCCATTAATATTTTCAAAATAACATTTTAGAATTAAGACTGGTAAAATAAGGATATCACTAATACTTCCGTGCTAACCACATTGTTACAATAACATCACTTTTTGAATTTTGGCTATGATTGATAACGGGAGCTTTTAGTTTATTAGGAATTTATAACTTGATTTTTTAAATATAAGTTAGTAGAATTGTTTGGTAATCACAAAATAAAAAAAAAATTATAATTTTTAGAAGTTAACATTTGAAAAGCTAGTTGAAATAACAATTAAGCCAATAATTTTATCTTATTTTTATTTTTATCTTTTTAAATGAATTATATTTATAATTATAGTTTTTAAATGAGTTTTATCTCCTCATCTAAGTTTAATATTATATTTATAATACTAAATATATTTTTCTAGTCATTGAATATATTTTAGTTAGTTTTATCTCCTCATCTAAGTTTCATTGAATATATTTCAGCCATAAGTTCTGATGTATAAGTTTTTAGCTAGTTATGTATAATATAATTATAATGTTACATCAACAAACTGTTTCTTATTAGGTGATCAAATCAGTTAGATGAATCTAATGATGTTACAATGTTAGTATTTATTAAAGAAAAAAACTAAATCTTTAACCTAATAATAATTGGATTAAAATCAATGATCAAGTCAACGAACAGTGAAGGTATAGGGAAAGAAGGGTACCTTGCATCTGTTATTCAGAGAAAGGATGAAATCGCCAATAGATTTAATGCTAAACTGGGAACATCCATTGAGTACAAACTCAATCAAATGTGGCAATGATGTGCTAGCAAATTCCGATAAAATTTGGCAGATCATTTAAGCAGAGACTTTCCAAGACCATAAGATGAAGGTTTATCTTGCAATGATTTTGATGATCATCAAACCAACATCCGAATATATATTTCAATTGCCCACAACCTTTCACAGAGATCATTTTCAATTTTGGGAAGACATAACTCAAATTATTGTCAACAAGGTCATCTCTGGTGTCTATTATTATGTGCTGTAATTCATCAGAGTCCTGAATTCTCAATTTTTCCAACATCATTGGAGCAATAGATAAGATAAATACAGATTTTATCTTTGAAAAATTTTGTAGCTCAAGTTCTTTAATGTTGCGCAGGATATGTGGTTGTTTCGAAAGACAACTACAATGTAATACCACAAAAATGGTTCTTAAATTTAATCTAACAATATCTCTTTGCATGAAACATAAGGAACGGGAATGTATATAAAACTTCTTATTCAAATGCTAGAGTTAGGCTTACGTTGATAAAAATCCATAATTTAATGCTCCAAAACTGTTGAGCTCTTGGAATTTGGTTGTCAACTTCTAGTTCTAATATTTACTGAAAGATATACAGTACAACTATATTCTAATTACTTTTTAGTAACTTGTGACATGCCAGTGTATTAAAGGTAATTTTTAAAGTGGAATGTTTAATATGCATATAGACTATAAGCATAAGATAACAGAGAGAGATGAGAGGGTTACCGATGAGATTAAGCTATCTTGCAATGATTCATTGGAAACCAATGAATTTTCAGTACTTTTGGTACTCGTGACTTTGCCTTTATATTTGTTTGGATAACACATATGGATCCAAGGAGAAATTTTGCATTTGTTGGGATTTGATTGTATCTTTTCCATGGAATCTTTTTTAGAAGATGACCCTGTCGCTGACGAACAAATGGAACAACAACATTTTGGAATGATATCAATGAAATTTGGTAAGCCAGAGAACTCCACCTCTTTCAGTGAGCCAAGTATTATATCCTTTGCCTCTTGATGCAGATCCTGACTTGCATGTTCATGTTGGTGTTCATGAAATATGTATTTCAGCTCACCACAATCATGTGTTCTGATAGTTTCTAGCAATGGAACAACTTGAGGAGAAAGAGTTGGACTTGGAAGTATATATTCCAAATGGGGGCACTTGCTAATATAATGAGTTTTCAGTTTTGGAAACATTGAGACAACTCTTGTTATCATTCTCACCACTAACAATTTCTTCCTTCAATTCCTCCCTTATTCTTTCATATGCTGCTATTATGTTTGTTAGTTGCTCACAATCTTCTATGGACAGTTCCTCCAAAAGCAAGAGGCTTTGACAAGTTGACAATTGAAATAGGGATACCAATTTTCGGCAATAGTACAATTTAATGGTCTTAAGATAGCAGAGGTTTAGCTTGCTCTTAAACAATATGCTTCTCAAGTTTATACACTCACGGATATTTAGGCTCTGTAAATTGTTTAGAAAGTCAGAGGGAAAGGGACCATTGCATAGTTCTTCGAAATTTTCCATGCGATGAAGTTTTAGCTCAATCAACTTGGAGAAGAAACTTTGTCTATGAGAATCAATATGTGTAGTGTCAATGAGACACCGCAATTGTGGACTCCCCGTTTAAACAAGCTGAACTAGGTCATTCATACCTCTATCTATGGGAACAATATCAGGTATGAGATTTCTCCATGCCCCTTTGATTCGTACCAGATGAAGAAGTTCGGATGTTTGCACCAGATGCTTGAATGTCACTTCTGAGAAAATAGCATCAATATTCGGTAAGGCCACACATCTTGACAACGATTCATCCACCGTTCTAAGGTAGTCACTGATAACGTACCTTTCTTAGGAAAGGTTATTTTTCCATGCAAACGCGAAAGATCAAACCTGACTTTCGTACCAACAATGTACAATTCTTCAAGTGAAGAGCACCTTTCAATCACTTCAATTGAATTAAATGCTCTAACATAACAATTACTTAAACACAACACTCTTAAGTAAAACAGTCTTTCAATTTCACGTGGGAATTCATCCATCTCACATGAAACCAAATCAAGAGTCTCAAGATATGGTAGCCATTTCAGAAAATAGAAGTCTCGTAGTAAGCGTAACTTTTCAAGGATCAGAGATCTAATACATCTCAATGATAGGAATGACCTTCTTAATGATTGAGAAACATAAGTCCGTGTCTTGAATGACAAATGCAAAACTCGAAGTTTGGTCATGTTTTCAAAGAATGAATTTGGGACTTCTTCATCTTCATCTTCATCTTTATTTCCTTATATGTAGACATTTAGAATCTCAAGTTCAGAGCTATCAAACTTACACGAAAATACATCCATACTCCTCCCCTGGCATAACAAATATTTAATATTTTTCCCCCTTTGAAGCAATGACTTCTGATTTTTGTCAGACAAATTCACTGCTTGAATTTCCTCATTAGCTATCCGTTAAGGCCACATCACGAACCAAGTCATGCATCTTAACACTTTGTTTCCCAGCTTTTACCAATAAACAAGAATTTACAAGTTTATTTTTGGCAGTAACTACTTGATCTCGAGCTTCATCGTATTTGATATCCATTTCCCCAAAAAGGCGCACTCCTCTGCAAAATCTTGTTAAAATTTCATCAGAAAGTTCTTCATCCTCTGGAAACAGAACATAAAGGGAACAGTTTCTTGGCTCCTTCATCCTTCAAATTATCATAGCTACGCCTCAAACATTTATCAACCAAATTTTCATCAACGTCGTGCTTAGACACTTCTGCAAGGATTTTAATGTTGATTTCCACACTTCCCAACTTTCTTCACCTATTAAACTGCTAGCAATGGCTGCTATTGCAACCGGTAACCCTTTGCATTCTTTGGTAATATCACGCCCTTTATCCAACAACGTTTAGAGGAACTATCGCTTATATTAGCATGCCTCTTGAACAAGGTCCATGCATCTTCCTTAGATAAAACCTCCAGCTGAATTATCTTTTCGCATCCCATTGATTGGCAAACCCGCATTTCACGTGTGGTTAGAAGGATTCTGCAACCCTTGTGATTGTCTTTCTTTGGAATCCCAATTTCTTCAAAATTGATAGGATTCCACACATCATCTAATATCAGAAGAATTTTCTCTCCATCAGTTAATCTACTCCAAAGAAGCTCGAGTCTCTCTGAATTATTTTTATCCTTGAAATCCACTCCTAAGGGTGCAGCAATATCATCTTCAATCTTTCTTATATCGAGAGTATATGACACTGTAGTATCAATGACATGATCAAATTGTGTGAGTTGCACAAGTTCCTTACCCACTTCTTTTGCCAAAGTAGTTTTACCTGTGCCCCCCATCCCTTGAAATCCAATTATAAAGTTGCTGTCATCTATCAATGCATCCGAAAGTTCTTTGATTGTCAACTTTCTGCTTTCAAAAGAAACGTAATCTTGAGAAGAATGATACTCAACACCTGGAAGATTAAGGGAAATTCCAACATTGCCATTATCAAATTTACTTTCTAAGAGTCTTTCAATCTCTTTCTTCTTGTTTGCCAATTGCTTTCCCTTACTATATCTCCATTTGCAATTTGGACACCATCCAAAAAAACACGTCTTTTTCATTTGAGTGTCCTCCTGAATGAGTTCTTCAGCTCTTTCTTGCCAAAAAGTCACATCTGGTCGAATATTGTTTCCTTTTCTTTTTTCCACTTTGGTATATTCATCCACAGTCATTCTCGTTGCTTTCAGAACTTCCTTTTCATCTTCATAGTCTTTAACAATGCATGAGAAGCAGCATATGTAACGTGATTCGGCTATTGCATTATTCATTAAGTTTTCCAAAATTGAGTTTCCCAAATCAGCTACTATGTTCGCCATCTGAATCGAATTCAATACCGGAAAGTTAATAGTCGTTAGATTTAATTTTATACATTTTTTTTGTATTAATCAAATTTAATTAATTTAAATACTTTTATAATCAAATTTTTCAAATTTTTAGTTAAAATTATGCATAAAAAGCATCATCTTTTATCTAAATTAATTCTATAAGATGTAACTTTTATGAATTAAGTGTTTTATGTTTTAAGAATTTTAAATAAGAACAATTATCTATCTTTTAACATTGATGGACGTATATAATTCTGTAAGTTAAAATGCTATCTTCAATACAATTGGCGGATTAATAATATATTTTAATTTACGTGTTAAGATTTTATAAGAAATTAGTTTAGTTTTTAAGCATTTATATGTACGACATATACAATGATGTTTAGGATTATGTCTGTATTTGAATGCAAAACGTTTGATATGTCAAAAACAATATTGGGAGGTTGAATATTTCCCAAGTATATTATACCGAAATGTAACTTGTTAAGCTTTTAAGTACATACAAAATTAATGAATACCAAATGCTTTCAAAATGTAAAGCAAGTACCTAAAGTGTAGTGAAAACAATTAGTTGGTATCAAAATGAAAACATTATATGGTCGACCCTTCTATAAAAAGTACTCACATCTTCTTGAATGAATAATAGATAAAAAAAAGCAGTAGATTTTGTGGAAATCAGGGGATAATAGTACTGGAAAATATTTTTTAAAACAAATTCGTATTCTTTAGCATTTTGCAAATGAAAACATTCAAAACAAAATAAGAAAATTGCACAGATTGTTCTTCAGAAAAATATTTTTGTCTTATTTTCAATTTGTAAATAGCTTATGTATTGATATTTAATGATCATCTGGGAACTATAGTTAAAATTTTAATATTTGTTATAGTATAAACAATAATGTGGATTTAAGGATTAAAAATATTAAGAGTTAATTTAGAAAAATAATAAAAGGTAAAAATATAATAATATCGACTCCTCTCAGCAGAAGAAAAATCAAGGAAAAGAAAAAATAATTATATTATAGAAATTGTATTACACTTACCATGAGAAAAATTTCAAGCTGAAAAATTAAGCTGAATATTTTCTAAGTACGTAATCACATTATTTTAATCAAATTGACGTTATCAGCTATATCTTGTATATGCTCTCAGTTACTATTCAACTGAGAACCAAAAAATAATCAGCTACATCAAACAAATAGGCACCGGTCACATGCATGTAAAAACTACAATTGAGGAAAATAACCACAAACTAAAAATAATGAAAAGAAAAAGAAAACCTTAATATCAGATTTTATGGTTGATTTTTTGCAATTAAAAGTAATAACATTTTATGACAAGAAAATTTATTATATTAAAACTATAAAAATGTAACAGTTATTTTTTAATAAAAATTTACTAATTTTAAATATTTAATATTAACCAATAATCAATAGAAGTTTGTATGAGAAGATGGTGAAGAATTAGAAGCTGAAATGACAAGCAAGACCTTAGAAAATTAGGAAAATGAGTCCAAAGTGCTTGTATCATGTTATTTCTTCCGGCTTAATTATGCACGTTCCTTCATCTCTCCATGCATCTCAACACTTCTCTTCTATGTTGAACCACATACACCTTCTTTCCCTGCAAAATCAATTAATTTTAAGTTATTTTTGTTAATATAATTAACCCATAAAATTGTAAAATCCCATTTTTTCCTTGAGAAAATAAAGTCTTTTGATATTATTTTAAGTCTTTTAAAATAAAATAAAAAAGTAAATTGTGTTACTATTTTTTAATACATGGAATTTTCTACTATCCTAACTCTCTTTCTCTTGGAGCATATTTAGAAAGTTAGAAATCAACATAGATGATCATATCATGCCTATTAGCCCAAAGGTTGCATGGAAAACACCCTAATGCAAACGACACAAGAAAACCCCCAAGGACCAAGCTTTAAACCACTTGGCTACACCATGCACACAGCTTACCTAGAACCCACATGCCACAAAAAGAGAATGTTCCTTATTTCAAATTCTATCTAATACGTATGGTTGGATTAAGGTAACAATTGTACTCATGCTATTTATACCCCTCCAATGTATCAGAGGACGAAGATATGCAAAGTCTTATGGCAACAAAATTCAAATGGCCATGTGATAACTCTCTTAGAAGTTATGTTTTTCTTTAGGGTTTTTGAACTTTCAGTTTGTTGATAGTTAGTTTTAGTTTTCTTGGATCCCATTTTTACATTATTGGGTTTAAATTTTTACATGATTACACTCACATTTAACCTTGCATTCTAGTGGTGTTTTGCTTTGGTTTTGTAGCATTTTGGAAGAAGAGTTAGGAAGCAGTTGAGGTAGGAAGGCAGAGGAGCAAGAATTGGAGCATGAGTCCTGAAACTCAAGTCACGCTCTTGTAACTAAACCTTTTACCAAGGGTGATTTATGGAGGCTATGTGTTTGATATTATGTTGATGTGAATTGATTTATGTCTTCTTTTCATTTGACAATCAGCATTGTATTTGAGTTTATTTATCTTGAATTGTTTGATCACCAATTTAGTATTGTAGGACACCTAGAGATATGCAAACATTATTCATGTGGTATTTAAGGGTTTGATAATTACTTATAGACTTAAGTATGCTAAGAGATTAGGTGTTTAACTCTACTTGAATGACATTAGATGATCCTGAGAGATACTTTAACGACATGATAACTCTACAATTGCTCAATTGAATTTGGACAAGGCATCTTGATGTTCATATTGCATTTTTTATCATTTAGTGGAAGTAAATCACCCTTGCATAGTTGCATTCAACTCCTTCAATTCTTATATTGCATTTGCATTGTTTTATCATTTTAGCCTTTATTCCTTTTAATATCATATCTTTTCAATCATTCAAACTTGTTATCTAATTAACTGGAATTGGTACTTGAGTTATCCATGCGAGTAAGACAACCTTCTATTTTACTTTGCAGCTGCTTACGAGACTTAACAAAAAAATTGCACCTAGCCATCCATTTTCTAAGCGGCTGCAATCGAGAGTCTGCCTGACTGCAGTAGTAGGTTGAAAATAGATGTGCAACCCCCGAGAAGACAAAGTTGAAATATGCCTTAAAACCACACGGCACTCTAGATAACAAGGAAATGTCCATTTTGTTACTAGAACAAGCCTGTACACGTGAGATGTGCTCAAGTGTAATCTGGACTGGAACCTTCGCATATTAGACTTGGTACCCCACTAATTATATTGGAAGAACCAACAATAATACCAGTCCAAGCTGCTAAACACTTCCCTCAAAAAATTCAGAATTTCTTCATTCTCTCACTTCTCTCGGCTTCTCTCAACTTAGCAAGAACAACACCTCAAATCCCTCTTCCTCTCACGTCCCAAACTCTTTCTCTTTGCATCGTGCTACAGAGCCCTGTGACCAGAACCTTCATCCCAAAATCCTAAAACTATTTCCTTACACCCCATGAACCCAAGACCAAGGAACACCTACCTTTCACAAATATCACCCCTTCCATCAAGGCTCAAGCCTGCTTCACCAAAGAAACATCACACCCATCTCTGGATGCACAAAACACCAAGGATCAAGTTTTCCAAACCCTGAATATCATCTGAACAATGAAACTATTGAGAAACATGCTAGAACCTCACAAAAACATGAAATTTCATCACATGCATGCATTCCCCCCTAAAGCTTCTATCTTGACTCAACATTCATTCAATCCTATGGAGCACTCAATTAGCTACCCGATCATAGCCTTTTTTAGAACAATATTTGGACTATGGATCAATGAGAAAAATAGTTTTCAGCATGTTGTATCAGATTTTGAAATTCTATAAAAATAGCGAAAAGAATGCATTCTTAAACCCCTTTCCACCAAACTTTATGAACATGCATGTGCATTTGTAAAATCTTGGTAATGAGAGCTTTCCATCAAGCTATCATATACACAATTTGAAGCCCATTTGACCATTCAGTTGCATGCACAAATTAAGCCACTTTAATCAGTCGTGCATTCTGTGACAGCAGAGTTACCACCCTGCAAAACGAATATTTTATACCACACAGGCGCATGAAAAATTATTTGGAACGCTTCCACAACCCTTAAGATGTTAGCTTTCAAACCCTTTTTAAAAAATTGGATTTTGACATCAACTTTTTCACTTTTGACCCAAAACTCAAACGTTGTCCAAGCTAAAATTTTGCAAAACTGAGTTCTGAAAAATTGGTCATGACATCAACTTTCCCTCAAATTCTGGACAAATCCGCAGTTGTAATGATTTTTCTAACTTCACCCATGTATTCTAGGTGATCTTAACTTTCCAACAAACTATCTTAAACCCATTTTGGATTCTATTTGCTAAGTTAAAAAGTCGAGACAAGTGGAAGTTTCATTTCAAAAATCAGTAGACACAGCCTGCATAAATGTTCATGCTATGACCAATCTACAATCCCAAAAATTTGCATGAACACATTTTTATAAACTTCAATGTCTTAGCTTTCAAACAAAATTAGTTGGCCTTGATTTGGATCACAACTCAATTAATTATGCACAAAACATTTTACATAGCTCAATTCTGGACCTCTTAGCATGACAACCACTTGATTGTTATTTTTAGAAGAAACTAGCTCCAAATCTGCAGGATAACTAATTGATGATATTCCTTGCAGTTGTAACTTTCCAAGAAGCTATTTTACACCCAAATTGAACAACTATGCTCTCAGTTACACTTAAATTTGTAAGTGTAACAATTGGCAAAATTCTGAACCTTAGGGAAATAAACACTTAACCACATATTCTATTTTGGCTGAGTTGACTTAGAAGATATTGATGGTTGGTGTCCCTAACTTGTTACATTTGTGTTCCCTCAAATAGGTGCAAGAGTACTCACCTGGAGTATGAGTCTCAGTAATTTCCTGAACACCAAAATTTATTATTATATTATAAAGAAATATTAGTTAAATACTCACAAGATATTCAATTCTAAATTTTATATAGAAAAGAAAAATAATAAATCATGGATAATAAATGTAAATGTTGAAATTAAAATTATTTTTTAAAGTACGAAGTTATTTTTTCGTTGCAAAAGGTCATGTGATTCTCTATTTTAGTTACCTGCATAAATACTTTTTTTTTGTTTTATAGTTTTATACTGATTTCTGTTAATCCGTAGGTTTTAATATAAATTATTATTTTATTAATAATATTTTTATTTTATTTTATTATTCATATCATTCATTTTATTTTATTATTTTGTATTAACTCAATATCTCTAGAATTCTAAGAGCTTTTTTGTTTCTGTTTTAGTTTTTAATTTTTAAAAATTATATTTTAAAACAATTTTAAAAACTGTTTTTAAAAATAGAAAACAATCAAGCTCTAAGAAATTTATACAAATTAAATTAATATGTAATGGAATTTCATTATTTTAATCTCGATTTCAAAGTTTGTTTTTAAATTTTTTAAATATTTTTTACTTTTAAAACTTGTTTGAGTCAATGTGTGAGCTAATCCACTGAGTTGATGGGCTGATTCGAATTAACATTTTTCTTAAGTTTTGACTTGAATGGCTTACTTGTTAAATGATATTTATGTAATGATTACAGGTTCAACTTGAAAAATAAGAAATGAACAGAATCTTTCTAATATGTCATTTGCCTCTTCAATCTTTATTAATCAATAATCATCGGTGATTGAATTTACTGTTTATTTTAAATAGCAATAGTTAATTTAATAAATTATCAAACAATATTATAAAAGTGAAATTATCGTATAGCATTCTTGATATATGCGATGAGAAACTAAATTTATGTAATACTTTTTTACGATTTCTTTTTTATAATTAAATTGTTAGCAACATATATGAATGATAATTTTCAGCAAATCTGTCAGGTGTAGGGAAGTTTTTTAGGTAAAAAGTTTTACAATGGATAAGACATCGCAATCCAACTCTAACAGGAGAGTTTTTAGATAGAGTCCCACAATGAGTAAGATATTACAATGCAACTCTAAAACTTTAAGAATTGTCATTTGGATAGGAGAATTTTTTAGGTAAGAAACTTCACAATAAATAAGATACTACAATACAACACCAAAATCTTAAGAACCGTCATCTACTCATCTGAGCTAGTCACCTGGATTGACTCAGTTTTGATACCAGTGTTGGATGATGTAATTTTTAGGTAAAGAACCTCCTAATGAATAAGATATTACAATATAATTCCAAAACCTTAAAGACAATTGGTGCATGGATCTATCTTTTTATAAATCTCTAACTTGCTCATATTTCATTTTTTATGTGCTTCTAATTCACACTTAACTCCAATAGCTTTCCCTTTTATCTTTTCAATTCAACTAACAATTCCAAAATAAAGTTTAGAAATCTAATGGTTTCATAGTTTACTTTTAGTCTATCAACTTCACTTCAAAATTTCCACCAAGCAACTTCCAATTACTTCATTTTTTGTGCCCATCACTCAAATTACAAGCACAAGTCTACGAATATAATTATTTAGTAAACAATAAACATGTTAAATAAGACCTGATATGGAATGTTCGCAAATAGAAAACTTTCTTTAATCATTAGAGCCATGACCTTTCAAAAGTTTATCCTCACACTGGGAGCTTGAACAGTTCAAAAAATCATCCTAAATTATGATATACCAAAACAAAAATGTCAACTTTTGTTCAATAATTTTAATTTTTTCTAGCACTGAGGCTGAGCATCATTTCTGCTATAAAAAATAATAAACATTCAACTTTTTAAGCTAACTCTTCATGATCAAACTCATGATCTTTTCACAGGGTCCCTTTTTTGTTCAGCTACTTGAGTCCACACCTTTGACTACATCATTTCTTGCAACGAGCAAATTTTGGCTGCTATTGACATAAAAGGATAGGGATAATTATATTCTGGATAGAATGTTATTTACAGCCACAACAATGTTCTCATAACACTGCCAGACTTCTGCATAATCTAGCTGCAATGTACATGAACAACTGTTAATTGATAACCATTTACATAACAACAATGACAACAAAAATTCTTAATGACAAAGGCTTTGTTTAGTAAATCTAGTAGAAAGCTGGTAGTACAATAAATAAAAGCATTTGCACTAGTTAAGTGGTGCAAATGTCAAAGAGTACTAATAAAGGGCATATTAGAAAGTTTATCAAATAATTCTAATAAAATAATTAGATTCTTTGATTTGTGTAATTTCTTCTCTCTCTGAACACATAAACAAGAATGAAGGTAGTATAATTTAAGGGAAAAAAAATAGAAACTACAAAATGAATAAAAGGAACTTTTTCTGTCAAGAGTGGCCATAGTTTTATATCTGGTCTTTATACAACTCATCCTTCTCTAGTTTGGAAGCAAATATAGAAAATTGAGGGTCCAGAAAGAGTTTGTCTCTTCATATGGCCATTTGCTAATAATAGACTATTGACTAACTCTAGGTCAAGCAAATGGGGCCAAGGAGATCCGTATAATCATTGCAAAGATGTTGTTAAATCCATTCTCCATGTTCAAAGGAATTGCTCTTTAGTATCTTTTGTATGGAGACAGCTTGTTGGAGGAAACCTGATGGGCCCAACGCTACCAAGACCCAATCAAACAAGGGCATGTAAGGGATAGGGAGGGGAGTTGGAAGGCATGTATTCAGTTTTTATTTAAAGAGGTTTTTGGAAAAAAAGGGAGGGATGGATGTATTTTTTAATTTTAAATTAAAAAGTTATATATTATTTATAATTAATAATAATTTATATTTTTTATTTTTCAAAAATATTAATTTTAAATATATTTAAAATATAAATTTTGTTCTCCTCTTTCTTTAGGAACCCAGTCCCATACCTGCATGGATATGAACATTAGTCCTTGTATCTATATCCTTTAAGTACCCACATACTCATTACTTGCGCTTATTTGAAAAAAAAATATTTATAAAAAAAATATGTTTATTTAACTTCACATAAGTAGCATAATAATTAAAAATTTAATACATAGTTGATGAACAAGGTATAAGCATAGATAGAAAACAAAGATTACAAGTGCTAAATGTATTTTAATACAACAATTTTCTAAACTAAAATTTTGAGAAACCATAAGCGAAATTAAATACTTATGTTGGTGATGACTCTTATCTTATGTAAGATTTGATTGAACAATAACAACAAAGCAACGATAAGATAAGATAGATCTGTATAATGAGTGACATTTTGTGTGGGATAACTTGGTGACCTCTTGTGGCAACATTGACAATATATATATGCGTGTATGGGACAGGATGGATACTTAGATACACATACCCGCATCTATCTTCATTAAAAATTGCGAGTATTTACCATATCTATACTCGTACTCATGTAACGAGTAAATACTCTACCTATTGTCGATAAATGTTGCAGGTACCCACCAGATATTTTACCAATTGTCATCCCTATCTCTCTTCTCCTCCAAAACTTTTCTTCTCAAAACAACTCCTTAAGCTTTCGTTGGAAGTGGAAAATTCTCTTCATTGCTGGGAGCATTGCTCTTGTCATATTTGCATTTAAATTTTAAATCAATAAATTTATAATTCTCTCTTATAGGAATTTCATCCTATCATAATCATCTAACTTCTTCCATTTTTTTTGTTGGTAGGTACCTTGCTTTCTTGGATTAAACTTATTTTAGCTACTGAATTGGGCATATACCATAATAGAAATAATCATTTGCTTAGGCTTTGTTTGGGAGTTTAAAGGGAAAGAGAAGGATAAAGAAGTTAAACTCTTCCCTTGTTTGTATGTTTTAGGGATGACAATGGGTAGAGTGTGGGTAGGGTACTAAAGTACTTATTCCCATACCCATGATTTAAACAAAATACTTGTATCCAGCCCATACTCACATGGGTATGAATATTAATCCTCGTACCTGTACCTTCTGCGTACCCGCATACCCATCTTATATCCATTACCCGCGCTTGTTTGAGAAAAAAAATATTTATAAAGAAAAATATGTTTATATAACTTCACATAAGTAGCATAATAATACAAAAATTCAATATGTAGTTATCAAATAAGGTACAAACATAGATAAAAAAATATATATATTCAAAGATCACAAGTGATAAATGTATCTTAATATAATAATTTTCTAAACTAAAATTTCTAGAAACAATAAGCAAAACTAAACATATAAATTATTTGTCAATGATAACCCTATCTTGTGTGAGATTTGATCGATCGGCAATGTTAGAGCGACAACAAAATAGATCTGCACAATGAGTGACCTTTCGTGTATGATCACTTGGTGACCTCTTATGGCGGCATTGACAACTAACTCTAATGAACAACATTTCATATTTGTTAGGTTTTAATGAGACATATATTGAAGATGAGAGTAAAGTTAGGGTAGAGAAGTTCAAGTACTAACAACGAAAAGTGGATACATAAAATATTTTTTTTAACTTTTGAATTTGAAATTGTAAGAAAAATAATACATTTAATTAAAATAATATAATATAATTAATATATATATATTAATACTATTATTTTTAACTCATATAATATACAAAAGTATTTTGTTAAAAATACAAATTTTTAAAAAATTATTTTAATGAATTAAATATTTATAATGTATATAAATTTTAAAAGAAAGAATTTGAATAAAAGATAAATAGTTACAATAAAATTTTATAATAAAGAAATATATGTGTATATATAAAAAAATTATACTTTTTTATCTGAAAAAAAAATTAACAAATAAAAATTAACAATAATTTCTATATTTTATATCTTTCAAAAACTTTTTTAAACGTAAATAAATAGTAAGAATAATATTATCTAAATTTAATAGATTATAGTTGTACTTGTAATACATATGTTGCATAGAAAAGTATTATTTTAAATTAAAATATTTAAAATAATTTAAATATTATCAATAAATAATAAGTTTATGATAATAGTAGGTGATTGTAAAATTTATAAAATATTTACAATATGTTTATCATTTATCATTCACTTTATGATTTAAATATAAATATAATTTTATTAACAAAAATATTTGTTTGAAAAATATTTTATGTCTGTCATATATAAATAATATTTTAAAAAAAGTCAATCTCATATCAAATATATAATAACCAAATTGTATTAGCCTAATGAAATGATATAAAATAGTAAATAAATTTTTTTATTAAAAATATAAACCAAAATAAATTTTCTGGTTTATTTTATTATTAAATATATTTTTATATTAATCTTATATAACTTCACATAGGTAATATAATAATACAAAAATTTAATACATAGTTGGAGAACAAAGTTCAAGCATATATATATATATATATATATATATATACGCTTGTGCTCATTGATGGATGATTTGGACAGAAGATGAAATTATTTTCCTAGATCTTTTCCTAAAGGAATATTGTTCTCAACAGTCTTAATAATGTAATCAAAACTATTTTTCTTTGGATGTTCTTTAGAAACATATAATGTGTCTTGAAGGATTTCTGGAATGGTCCAGTCATCCATACTTTGATTGATTTCTTCGAAGCGAACTTCTTCGTTGAAGAGGTTATGTTTGGGTGTAATCTCAGGAGAATGTTTTTCCTGATCATTAAAAAGATTGGTTTTAGTTAGAGAGGAGGAAGATGAACTAGAGACAGAGTGGAAAAAAATGCGAGAGAAAGAGCGCAACAGTCTAGACATCATAAAAATACTTCTGACACATCACCTTTATCTAGTTCCGTAACAATACACTTGTTAATTATTTATAACTTACTCAACTGGATCTGGTTATTTGTGGACTTTTTTTTTTACAAATTTACAAATTCTGAAATTCTTTTACTATAGCCATCAGCTTCTTATGTTCTTTGTTTTTTTTTTAATACAGCATCGTCGAATTAGCCTTACTACCCTTTCATCATACGGGACTTACTACTACAGCCCTATTCAAAAGAACTAAGAACTGTTGTACTTTCAATACAGGATTTTCATAAACAAAGAATTGTACAAAAGCAATATTTCAGAACCATTGGTTCGTGGCGTTGTTACAGACAGGGACGACCATTACAAGTATCACCCGAAGGGCCTATCAGCTGTCCAGCCTACAAACCATGGTTACAGAAATTTCATAAAAGAATAATAAAGTCCAGATCCAGAAGAACATAGTTATAAACAATTAACAGTTATATTCCTACTTCCCCATCAGGCTCTGATACCAGATAACCCGAAGTGGATCAAGGAAGGAACAAAATAAAACAGACTGAAAGAAAAGGAGGCAGTAGCAAGACTACTAAATTAAATGCAGAAATGTAAAGTGCAGAATGTAAATAAATTTAATGCATAGAAACTAGAACGGCGGTAGAACTAGCACAGATCTAGTAGAGGGAGAAGAGAAGAAAGCCTTAGACAAATATTTGTTTTATCAAGAAACAAGAAAAATTTAGATAAGAACTTTAATAGATCCTTTCAACATCTCATCTAAGTAAAGTAGCCTTGAATAATTTTTTACAATTAATTAATAGTGGCTTTGGGGTCGAAGGAAGGAAGGGGAATTCTTATTCAGAAATGTTTGGATATTGAAGAATTAGAGTGGGGTGAATCATGAGGATCTTGAGGAGTGTTGAGAGCGAAGAAGAAAGAGGGGTGTTGGAGAAAAGTGATTTGCATTATTCTACCAAATGAGAGTGAGAGAGTGTGAGATTGGGTGGAGGTTCACGGTGGGTGAACACTTGTGACACTCAATGGAAAAAATCTCAAAAAAATTCAACAGTGATGATAGATAATGTCGAGTCACTATCAAAATAACTAAGTTTTTTTTTAAAGATTTTGTAGTGTAGAGTCAAACCTAGGTCGATTCACGGAGACACATTCTCAGTCAAATTCAATTTTAAGTTTTTTTTTAAAAAAATGCAAATAAGGTTTTGGGGTTTCAAAAATTGCAAATTAATCGAATTGGATTATGAATAAAATAAAATTGAGTAAAAATGAATTAAGTTATATTAATCCACAAATTATCAAATGCATGTAACTCCGGCTATCACAATATCTAACGATTTAAATTTGCATTGAACAATCACCCAAATCAATTATTAATTCAATCGAATAACTTAATGAACAGTTACGAATTAAATAAAATAATTATATAACCTAATCTGTATTAATTATCAAATCAGATAATTAATCGAGTCCTAATTTGAATTCTAGCAACATGAAAGTTAATCACAATCACAATACACAATTTTGAAATTAGAAAGAAAAAGTGAATAAACTCGGAGCAATTTAGTGCAAAACTCAAGTTAGAATTATAACGTTTGGATTATGCGGATTGAATGAGAGGTTTAACCTTCCATCAAAGTACTTAACCAATGCAAGAATGAGAAAAGAAAGAGAGAGTTCAACAGAAAGTAAAAACAAGGATTTTTATTTTGGTCAAGTCTCAAAATCTCAAAGTGTTTAATCACCTTCTAAATCAAAACTATATTAGTTTATTTATAAGCTTTAATTAGGATAAACTAAATGGCCAAAATTTGGGCCTTAATTATAACTACAAGCACAAATATAAAATTTATTTGTAATAAGCCTAATTTATTTGAATAAATAGAAAATGGTAAAAACTCTAAAAATAAAGCATATTAAAAGTATTTATAAATCAAAATAAAATTATAAAAAATAAACCTAAAATGAGAGTGAGAGGGTGTGAGATTGGGTGGAAGTTCATGGTGGGTGGACACTTGTGACACTTAATGGAGAAAATCTCAGACAAAAATTCAACAATGACATGGAAAAGAGATTGAGTTTCATAACAATAGGCAACATGTGGATGACAGTGAATGTGTCTAGATATTGCAGAGCTAGCAATAAACAGGAAATCACTAGACAAACTCAGGATGTTGTGTGTGAGAAGGTGTCGAAACCATTGAATAGTGTTGGGAAGGTTACACTGGCCAAAAGAGCTCAAAAGTGTGACTGACTTCATTTTATGAGAATCCATACTAAATGTCAAGGCCATTACCATGGGTGACAATATGATTATGTTGGAATCAGAGGGTCCAGAGGAGCTGGGGGAGGTTATAACTAGGTACAAAGATGGTTTCTCTAAGCTATTTTATAGCATTGATTAATGGTATCCTCATATGGTGGCAATTAATAAGGGAACTTGAGTCCATTTGTACAGTGTGTCATATTATACTTGGTTAGAAATATTCTTTCGCAAGATGGTGTCACCATTGGGAGATATTGTGTGCATAAACGATTATATAACTTTCCAAAGATGTATAGATTTTGCCAGAGTTCACCTACGGGCCCAACACATGCCCTAATTAATGAAGATCTAAAAATTCATGTTAATGATCTTGTGTTCTCAATCCAGATGGTTGGAGAACATAGGAGAGAATTCTTTCAAAAAGGATAGTGGTATCATAATTCAAATACTTCATTGTTAGAGAGTTATGACAATGTTTTATTGAATTTGGACGCGTTGGAGGACGAAAATTCAGATGATGGCGAGAAGGGTCATGATTTAACGATAGGAAGCATAACAAAAAAAAAAACAGTGACCAAAGATAGTGTGGAGATCACGTAAGAGGGGGAATAAGGGGTGGATTATTAGGGATAAAACTTACGTGATTCTTTGCCCAACATTGCTATCAAGAGGAGTTTAAAACTACGAAATCAAATTCTATGGAGAACATAGCAGATGCGTGAACGAGAGAGAATTCAAATTATGAAGTGAATATCAATAATGACTTGATTTTCAATAATAATGTAAATGTTGTGCAATTGGGTGATGATGCATTTGAAAATGAGGTTGACCGAGGTGGGCCTTTGTTGGTTAAAACTTATGAGAAAGAAAATTTGTTAGACACAGAAGCTGATAAAGGATTATGACAATTAAGTGTTATTGATAAGGGACTAATCGAAGGTAGGGATGTGGTACAAAAAAGGTTTACTGACGGATCTAATGGTCTAATTATTAGGCCTTCTTATGGGTCAGATGAGGCTAATCATATATTGAGTCAAGGCCTAGATTCTCCTCAATTCAATGTTATTGAGGCAGTAATGTAGGAAAGAATTAATGTTACAAGTGCATTTCACAAGGCGAGGAGGAATAAGCACAATTCCAACTTCAAGTTATAGGCTCAATCTAAATTTATAAAAACAATTCTGTGAAGGGATCAAAGCTTGGGTCTAATACTTGGGATATGTATCTTAGAAGTTGCTTGTAGTAATACCTTTGGAGAGATCAATTGTGGTGAATTATATTAACGACCCCCTTTGACATATATCGTTAATTTCTTTTAAAGTTGTAACGAATTAGAGTATCTCTTGTATTCTAAATTTGTTAATTAATAAAATATTGATGTTAAAAAAAAAGTAAGTTCTAACTAATTTAATTCTAACTCATGTAGATTAAAATTTGGAGAGATCAATTGTAGTGAATTATATTAATGACTCCTGTGACATATATCGTTAATTTCTTTTAGAGTTATAACGAATTAGAGTATCTCTTGTATTTTAAATTTTTCAGTTAATAAAATGTTGATGTTCAAAAAAAAAAAGTCAGTTCTAACTAATTTAATTCTAACTCATGTAGATTAAAATTTAAAAGTCCATAGGATGAAAAATCTATAAGGTCAAAAAGTTTACAAAGATAAGTAGATTAAGGTTAATTCATGAGCTAATTATTTTTTCAAAAAATTATTTTAATTTATTTTTATAGAATAATCATATATTATCTTATAAAATAATTTATTAAAAATATTTATTTTATATAATATTTTTTATTATAATCTTGTAGACTAATAAAATTGTTTAAAAAAATAAAGAAAAACTAAATTTTATAAATTTTAAATATTTATAATGACTAACATTATTAAACAATATTAATGAAAATATTATTATTTATTATCATATTAATTTATATATTTATCTAATTTTTATTTATATTATTGATAATTAATAAATAATTTTAATAATTTTAAAATATTATTTAAATATTAAGTAAAATTTTTTATATAATTTACAATTTTTATATTATTATTTTTGTTATTAACTAATTTTTATAAAATTATTAAAATATTAAAGATTTTAATTGATGTGCAAAGTATTTTAGATGTCAATACAGGGGATGCTGAAAGGAGAAGATTGGTAAATAATTTCAGACTAATGCTAAATTGAGTGTTGACAGATTCAATCACTCATTTCTGTTATAGGTCAAATCAATGTACTAAATATAGAAAATGTTGGTGTAATTCTTTTGCCAACATTTTCATATGAAAAGTGTCTTTTTGATGCAAGCTTAAATATTTACGTTTAATCTTAATTTATATCTTATTAGTTATAATTTATTATTTTATTAATTATTATATATAAATTAAATAAAAAATTTAAATTAAATATAAAAATTTAAATTTATACGAATTTAAAAAAATCTTACTTTTATATTATATTATATGTATATATATATAAACATAATTTTATCATAATTAGTATACATTCAAACATGCACTTAATTAATTTGTCATCAAATAAATAAAGGCAAGATATATTCCTATTGTATGAACTATACTTTTTTTTTTTTATAAAGGTGTGAAAAACAAAAATCCATTAGGGATAGGTTTGAAATATCAATATACGTGACTATGTTTGGTTCAAATTTTTTTCTCTCTCGACTCATGGTTTGATATTTCGAGTATGTTTATTTTATGTTGAATAATATGTTTATTTAAAAAATAAAAATAAAACTCATACTGTTTTAGAAATTACAAATAAAACTGTTTAAACAAAATTATTATGCTAAAATAAATTTTTAAATAAAAATATCTTACATTAATTATTTTTACTTTAGATTCGTATTTAATTAAAATTAATTTTATAAAATTATAAAAATATAAGATTAAATATATAAAATACTCACTCGTATTTGCATTTAATCAATCCATAGATGCATGTATAGGAGGCACTACTTCTCAATATCTTTTTAGTGATACATACTATATGTTTAAGTAAATGCTCATTCATATATCTTAAAAATGTTCAGTTTTTCAAAAAAATTAAAATATGTTCTAATAATACTTAATGCACAAATCACATCAAGAGAGAATATAGAAATATAATTTATATATAAGTTAAAGGTAACTAATATTATACATGAGTAGCACATTTTTAAAATTAGCACAATTATGTTACTTAGTTTAGCAATAATGTATTTTAATTTTTTAATCTTTGTATTTTAAATATTAACTGAGTATGTTTTTTTTTTTTACAAAACTTTAATCTATATAAATTGTATTTATTTCATATAATTTTTTAAAATCTATCAACTAAAACTATTTTTTTTTCAAAATTTCAAAATTTTTTCTGTTTTATATTTTTTTTATATTTTTACACTTCATAATTTTTTTTTCATCACTTAATTCTATAATAATATATAAGATGTTAAAAGTGACAACTTTATATTAATTAAAATTTGATTGATATATTTTTTATTATTTAAAAATTAACTAATATTAAAAGTCATCGCAGAAATTTTTTTGTATTAGCGTGAATGTTAACTGCTTTTAGTAATTTATGTTTTGAATTTTGGATAAATTTAGTTAAATAAACTTTAAAAAATTATATAAAATAAATATACAATTTATATAAATTAAAAATTTATGTAAAATATTATGAATTTTAAAAATTTAAAATTGAAATGTCCAAGTTAAACTTGATTATATTTTATGTCTTAGGAGTTATATTTAATTTTAAAATAAACATATTTAATGCTAATTTGAACACGATTGTGCTACTTTTGTGCGAATTATATTTTTATTTTTAAACAAATATGTCCATGTTAATTTGAGCATGATATGAGTTGGAAAAAATTGACATATTTTAGGATATTTTTTAAAAAATGATATATTTGAAATTTTTATTTTTATTTTCTTTATACATAAAACTTTTACTTAATTAGAAATATTTTGTTTTCAGATTATACATTAATAAAAAATAATTATTATTTTTTTATATTTTAAAGTATTTAAATTTTATAAAATATAATTATATTTATGAAACACATAGATTAACTAATAGTTAACTTATTTTAAAACTTAATTTATGATCTTAAGATCAGATCAATTGTGAAAAAAATGCTTGTGATCTAAATAAAAAAATTATTTAAACCTAATTTCATATTCAATAAATAATTATATTTAGTGTTTATTAAAAAGATCAATAAATAATTATCTTTACAGAAAGCCATGAAAAAAAAATACATATTAGTAATTAGTAATGTAATATGTATGTAACCATTACAATGAACCCCTTGACATTTTTGACTAAAACTATTTTGGTGGATTGACACTGTTCTACTTAATTGCTGCTTTTATGTAATCGGACACGACACTGACATGGACACACATACCAATTCCAATTTACGCTCATGGCATGTCTTGCCTCTGTTCTTATGTAAATGGACACTGACACGGACGGACACACGTATCCCAATTCCAATCTAGGCTCCTCGCATGTCTTGCCTCTCTAGCGTGGATCAACCAAAGAGTCGCCAGAAAACAAATCCCGGCAACCATGGCAGGTTGCTATCTTCCTTCTTCTTTTGTTCAATTGCTCTTCTCTAATTGAAATTTTAGTCACCAAGAAAATTGAGTTTCTCGTATTTGTTTTTCAAAAACTCTATTTTCAGTTTTTAAGTTAGCCAAGGTTCTTTTATGTTTTTTTTTTTAATCTGAACTGAAAATAATTATTGTATGAGAACACTATTCATGTTCTTGATACCGATTTGCATGTCTTATTTACTATGTTCTCTCTTTAATTTTTATTTTTTCTTTTGTAGGAGAGGTGGTGGGAAATTCTACCCAAGTCTTGGAAATTAATTTTGAGAAAAATTGTTTTTTTAAAAGGAAAATGCTGATGACACTCTTTATGGAATTAAAACTAGAAATTTTTTTATTAGAAAACGTAAAAAAATACTTATGACTCTGATTTTTAATGCATTATAACATTATTTCTAGTAAAAATTTAGTATTTTGATTCCAGTCCAGCTATCATAGGGTACTATTAGCCAGACAGGTTTTTAAAAGCTCATATTTTTTGGTGCAGGAAATTTTGACTTAGGAGAAAGTTCAATCCCATGTAAGATCAAGGAAGAGCACCAACTTCAACGAGGATTGATGGCAGGAATGCAAATTACTTACCAACCGGTTGTTCTAAAATCAAATCAAAACCCTAATTTTGCAAGAGTAGAAGGCCAACCAGGTGAGCCAACTTGCTGTTGGCATTTCAAATGCTTGCTCAGAAAGCTGACAAAATAAAAAAGAGATTACTTTTTAAAAATAAGATGAACAAAACTTGATTGATTACATTGTCAGACTTGATCAAATTTTCAACTAAATAAACAATGTTAGTCATAAAGACTTCCAAGCTCCTTTTAAATTTAATGTGCTGTGGTTTTGTGACTTGAAGCATCACTAAGAGTAATGTTTGTAGGTAACATTGGCTTCAAAGAGTGTTGGATTGTTTTGTATTGTCAATAGATTGGAATGTGTTGCTCTGATGTTGCAGCTGTGAATAAACTTGGTGAAAATTATCAACCTAAATGCCTAAATGTCAACTGTACTGCAGTGCTATGATTTTGTAGATATTAGAGTTAATATTTAATGAATCTAGTGATGAATTAAAAGTTTAAGATGTATGCTAAATTGCTAATCATATTGAAGTTTCAGGAAACTAAATGATGAATGGTGAAGTATTTTTTTAAATGTGAGAAATTGGAAATTTCCATGCATAGGTGTATTTGGTATTTTGGTTTATGATGAGTATTCATGTAATCATTAAAGCATTTTATTTTCTGTAAAATGATAAACTGTTGATACTCTTTCAATGGTGTATACTGTACTTCTAGCTTGAAATGCTTGTATATACATCTGAAAATTGATAATTTTCCCATTTGCTTTGTTTGTATAGCTTTGTAACATCAGATACATGTGGCTCATTTGTATGAGGCTACAGTTTCTCCTGCAAAAAAAAAAAAAAAAAAAACTAGTGATTTTGAGAAAATTCCATTTATTTTCTGCTATAAACCAAACAATTACGAAATTTCAACTCTGACATGGCTTTATAGGATTAAGTGTATTTTTTCTTCACCAACCTTTTTCACAATTGTGAGGGGTAGGGTTTACACATGCCATTTTTTCTTAGTTGATTGAGCTCTATTTATGTCATGTGACTGAATTTAAATCCTGGTTGCAATGCCCTTCCTTTTCCTGGCACAAAATCCAGTGCATTGCAAAAGAAGCTAAAGTATCATAGTGTATTATATGGATTTTTCAGGTTTGCATCAAAAAGTATACCAGACTCGAAGTTCTAATGCCAAAGAGAAAGTAAAATACATGGTTTGGACAACTGAGATGGACAAGTGCCTCACTGAGGTACTTGCTGAGCAAGTGGAAAAGGGGAACATAGTAGATAACATCTTAAAGCCAGCAGCATTTTCCGGCGCATTGAAAACATTAAATGGAAAGTATGGTATGTGTGTGACAAAAGGACACATAAAAAATCGGTTGAAGACATGGAGGAAGCAGTTTGGGGTTTTGAAGGAACTCCTTACTCATAGGGGATTCATGTGGAATGAGACAAAAAAGATGGTTGTTGCAGATAACTCTGTTTGGAGTGATTACATCAAGGTAATCCCATTACATGTGATATGATATGCATTTCATCAGTTTGCAGTTTCATGTTGATTTTCTTGTCTGATGTTCTTATGTTACCTGCAGACACACCCTGATGCAAGGGTTTTTCAAGGAAAGTCTATAGAAAACTATGATCAATTATGTACCATCCTTGGAAATGATCAAGTAGTTGCAAGCTTTTCTGACAATGTTGCAGAAATAGATGTGAACTTTGCAACTGATAAGGAGGATCCAGATCTTGCAATTGTGTCTGGAATACAATCTGATGGAAACCAGACCAAAAATCTCAGGTGGACAGTTGAAATGGACAATTGGCTTGGAAAGGTTCTTGTAGACCAAGTGAGGAAAGGGCTCAAAGTAGATAAAGTTTTGCAGAGAGAAGCATATGACAAAGCTGTTTCATCCATAAATGCAAAATTTGATTTTCATCTAACAAAATACAACATAAAAAATCGGCTTAAAACTTGGAAAAAACAGTATGAATTGTTGAAGGAACTTTTGTCTCATACTGGATTTGAGTGGGATGAAACTAAGAAAATGGTCATTGGAAATGATTCTGCGTGGAATGACTACATTCGGGTATGTTGTCACCTATAGGATTTACATATTCTGACCACAAAAGTTATTTGAATGACTTATTCCTTCTTTTACTTTTGTTGAGTAAACCTTTCTGCAATATGAAAAATGAATTTTCTTTAAATTCTTTCCAAAAGTCATCAGCCATTATCCTCATAGATACAGTTAATCGGGGATAACATTTGGGAGTGGGTATTTTGAAACCCCTTGTTGTCTCTTGCTAGTTGCTAAGAGGGCATCTTTATAGCATGAAATATTTGTACATGCAGATGAAGCTGCTTCATTTTTAGAAGGTTTTCAATTGAATCATGCACTGTTCAAATAAATGGTGGTTAGATGAAGTAATTAAGGAAAAAGCAGGTTTCTTTGTCAAGATGGATACCATGATGTTTTTTCTTTGTTTGGTACAATCATTATGTTTTCACTTACATGTTACATGACGTGGTAATTATCTTTATTGTTTGATTGGGTGGCAAGGCTTTTCTTTTAGGGAGGAGTTGGGGGAGATTAAATGATTAGTTAGAAAGTTGATTGCATTGCTACAGTTTTGTTATTAAACGGCTAACCCCTTCCTTTGCTTGATGTCCCTGATGATGCAGATTATCATTTATTACAACCTATTTATTGTGTCTGAAGAAAAGGATATATAGAAAATAGCCCAAATGAACTGTAGTGGCAAATACCCTTACTTTTATGAAAGGAAATTCACTTGCCTACCTTGTTCATTTACCAACCTAGCTCATTTTCTGTGTTGAACTTGACCTCCTTAAATTCAAAATCAATATGTGCTGGCCATGACCATCATGTAAATTAATGATATCTATAAGCATTTAATTTGAAATCTTCAGCAATGGCCATGAAATGCTCAAAGAATTATTAAGGAACCATTGTGAATAACTTATTTTTGTTGCATGCTGTTGAGATGAGAGAAAACAAGAAGGTATGAGAGGAATTCTGCATGTTTCAACTACACTATGAGATGTATATTTATATTAATAACGAAAATCGTAATCATAACTATAAAATTAAGAACAAATATACGGTTACCTAATTACTATAATTATAAGGATACTATTTTCCTAAATAATATATTTACATATATTTAACACTCTTCTTCATGTTGGAGCATATAAATAATATGCACCAAGCTTGTCACATATGTATTGAATACGAGGATCCCTTAAAGACTTTGTGAATACATCTGCCAGTTGATAATTTGAATTGACAAAACTTATGGCGATAACTGTGGATAACATCTTTTCAAGAAGGAGGTGACAATCAATCTTAATATGTTTCATTCGTTTGTAAAAGACTGAATTCAAGGCAATGTGTAAGACTGCCTAGTTATCACAAATGAGTGTCATTTGTGTATCTTCTCTAAATCTCAATTCTTTAAGTAGTTCTTTTAGCCATATAAGTTCACATGTGGCTGAAGTCATGGCTCGATATTTTGCTTCTACACTAGAAAGAGAAACCTCATTTTGCTTCTTGCTCTTTAAGAAAATTAGATTACCTCCAATTAAAATACAATAGCCAGATATGGATCTTCTGTCATGAGAGCCTACATAACCTGCATTAGAATATCCAACAATTTTATCATAACCCTTGTTCTTGTACAGGAGACATTTTCTTGTAGCACCTTTGATATACTTCAAGATGCAAATCAATGCATCTCAATGTCCTTCATTGGGAGTGTTGAGAAACTGACTTACTACACTAACAGCAAAAGAGATGTCGGGTCAACTAACTGTGAGGTAATTTAGTTTACCAACCAATTTTCTATATTTTTCTGGGTCAACAAGAGGCTCTCCCTGACTTAGTAGAAGTTTAGAATTAAGATCCATAGGACTATATACAGGGCTCCCATTAAACCTGTTTCCTCCAATATATCCAATTCATACTTTCTTTGAAAAATTACAATACCATGTTTAGATTGTGCCACCTCTATTTCCAAGAAATATTGAAGTTTTCTAATGTCTTTTGTCTGAAAATTGTAACATAAGTTGTTCTTCAATTATGTAATGCCATGATGGTCACTACTAGTGATAACAATATCATTCACATACACAACCAAGTAAATGCATCTTGTGACTGAGTGGTGATAAAAAAAATGAGTGATCAATTTTACTTCGAATCATCCCAAATTGCTGAATCTACCAAATCAAGCTCTTGGAGACTGTTTAAAACTATACAAGGATTTTCGAAGACGACAAACTAATCCTAAAGACTCCTCTTGAGCAACAAAACCAGGAGGTTACTCCATATAAACTTCTTTAGCAAGGTCGCCATGAAGGAATGCATTCTTAATGTCAAGTTGATGAAGGTTCTAAAGGAGGTTGACAGCCATGGACAAGATCAAGCGCATAGAGGTCATTTTAGCCATTGGAGAGAATGTGTCATCATAATCCATGTTAAAGATTTGAGTATAGCCTTTTGTCACAAGACAAGTTTTAAGACGATCCACTTGACCATCACCCACTTTGACAGTGTATATCCACTTGCAACCAACAAAACATTTACCTGAAGGAAGAGGAACAAGGTCCCAAGTGCCATTGCTGTGAAGCATGCACAATTCATCAAGCATTGCTTGACGTCAAGCGGGATGTGAGAGAGCTTTTGCTGTATTTATAGGAATAGAAACAAAAGAAAAAGAAGAAAGACACATATATTGGGAAGAAGATAGACAATGATATGATAAAGCAGCAGCATAATGAAGAGAGGGGTTACAAGTAGAACATATACTTTTTTAAAGTGCAATAGGGAGATCAGTGTCAGGTGATAGGATTGGAGGAGGCACATATGTTGGAACCGGCAGAGGGTCACATGGTTTTTCAACAGTGGGCAAAAGTGGCCAACGATGGTACACTTGTAACAGACATAGAGGAGGGTCATCAATAGGAGGTGTGACCTCTAGTGGGTAAAAAACAACCAGAATTGGTGGTGAAGGTATGACAAACTCTGGTTCTAACTCAGACACTGTAGGAAAACTAAAAAAAGGAATAGAATCAAAGAAAGTAACATCAGTAAATATAAAATAATGTTTAAGAGTTGGAGAGTAACACTTATAACCTTTTTGAGAATGACTATAACCAAGAAAAACACATTTGAGGGCACAAGGAGAGAATTTGTCATTACTTGGACTAAGATTATGTGCAAAACATGCGGATCCAAACATACAAGGTAGCCAATTGATAAGGTAACAAGTTGTCAAGATGCATCTCCCTAAAAACAATATGGGACACATCTATGTAAGAGTAGAGTGTGAGTAGTTTCAATAAGATGTCTGTTTTTTCTTTTAGCAATTCCATTTTGTTGAGAAGTATGAGTACAAAAAGTTTGATAAAGTATAACATTAGACATCATGAAATTTTGAAAGGAATGTAATAAGTATTCCTTAGCATTATCACTACGCAAAGTGCGAATTGGAAGACTATTGAACTTTAATTTCCTTAAAAAAATTTTAAAAAATAGAAAATAATTCAAAACGATCTTTCATTAAAAATAACCACGTGCAACAAGAATAATCATCAATAAAAGTAACAAAATACCTAAAATCTAGAGTAAAAATAGTACAACTAGGATTCCAAACATTAGAATGAACCAAACTAAAAAACGATGTGGCTTGCTCATTTTGACGACCTGGAAATTAATTATGGACTTATTTTTGTAGTTGACACAACTTATAAGAAAGTATAAATAACTGAGAGAGACTTGACACCAATAGTTGTAGTTTTTGAAGACTCGGATGTCCTAACCTAGTATACGAAAGAAAAGGGGAATTCACCTCCAAACCAGCATGTGTGAGGGGTTGAAGTTGATATAGTCCATGTGACTCACAACCGGTGCCAATCATCTGCCCTGTCGTCTGGTCCTTGAGAAAAACATAATTTGTAGTAAATGAGACAACACAATTAAGTGTGTGAGTGAGCCGATTTATAGATAAAAGATTAAAAGGAGAGACTTAAGAACATATAAGACATTGTCAATAGATAATAATGGAAGAAGAGAGAGACAGTGCCAACACCTTGAGATTGTGTTTGAGACCCATCGGCCATAGTAACAAAAGGTAAGTATCCAGATGTAGAGAGGGAGAAAAAAAGGATTTGTTACTAGTAATATGATCAGTGGTACCTGAATCAAGTACATATGAACCAAGAGATGGGGAATGAGAATTAATAACAAAAGAATTACCTGTGTACACAACAGAAGCAGTGGAACCAGAGGCCTGACGATCCGCATACCAACAAAGGAAATCGTTGAAGAATGCTGGTGGGATGTTAGAAGAAGCAGGAGTCACCATGGGTCAACCTAGAGAGAGAAACACAACCAAACAATGGTAAAATAAGGTAAACAGCAACGGCTGTGGTGAGAAGCTAGTAAAAAAAAAGCACGCCGAATTCGGCGATGTGAATAGTGGCAGCTAAAAAAGCCTGCTATGAGGAACATTACGGCCGAAAAAAGGCACCGGAGAGTGAACAGAACATCCAGAAAAAGTCGCTAGAGAGTGAATAGTGCTGCTGGAAAAGTCACTTATGAGTGAACAGTGCGGCCAAAAAAAAAACAGAAACTTGAGACACTGTTTCTAAAAGGAAAAAGTTACACCTATGAGCAGTAGGCCCACATGGAAAGAACGAATTAGGGTTTCTTTCTTGTTAGGCTCTTGATATCATGTTGAGATGAGATAAAACAAGAAGGCATGAGAGGAATTCCATGTGTTTCAACTACACCACGGGATGTATATTTATATTGATAACGAGAATAGTAATCATAGCTACAAAATTAAGGATAAATATACGATTACCTAATTGTTATAATTATAAGGATACTATTTCCCTAAATAATATATTTACATATATTTAACACGTGTAACTGTAGACGACTAGACGTAGAAGTTAATAACCTTTTTCTACAGTTTTTAGAGGTAATTCCTCTTCTAGAGAAAGCATTTGGTAAGATTTTGATGTCATAAAATTTGAAGTTCAAAGAAAGAAAAATGTGCAGCTCAAAGTTGTTTTTACCAGGCTAATTGTTTGTCAAAGCTGCAGAGATGTTTTATCCAAAATAAGTTGGAGAAGAGTGATGCTATGATAAACTTATCGTTTATAAAAATATATAAGAATGCCAACTGACAAGATATTTCCTTCTTTGTACTACTTGGTATTCTTTTTTCACCATTTCACAATTCTCTTAAACAAGGAACACCATGAAAACAGGCTGATGCTTTTGCGTTTATTAATAAAGAAAAATATTGACCTCAGTTCTTAAGGATGATTTTAAGTAACTAAAAGCGACAAGTTTTATCAGGAAAGAAAATATTTACTATATCAAGAATATAAAAGTGTAATAAATGTTTTTTTTTCAATAAAATAAATACTATTTTTAAACACTTAAAATTATTCTTAAGGGTCAGGTTAGCAAAACCTATTAATTAAAACCTACTAATTAAAAATGTAAATAGAAAGCATGCTACCATATTATTGAAGTTTCTCTTCTATTAGTAAATAAGAGACCTATCTGAAAATTATTTTCATCATAGGCGATAGCAATCATAGGTAGAATTCAGATATTCTGTTAAATGTTTTTACAGACTCCACTTATCACAATAACAACATTAGAATGAATAAAAATGTTTTATATGCACAAAGTAGTATATTCATTAGTATGCTTGCAATGAACTAAAATTGAAATTGTTTAATCAATAATTAAAAATTGCAATTTTTTAATAGGTTTATTGAAATAAAGGAAAACTAATAGTTCTTACCAATGAAGACAGGTGGGGTTTATCTCATCATTGCTGACTGAAGTGTGTTTGATTGTACAAAGTGACATTGGGCAGTTTCAAGGCATTGAACTGTTGATTCCCTCATTTCAATCACAGCCGCTGGTTGACAGTCTTTCTGAAAATCAAATACAATTGAAGTAGTTACATAACAAGAATCAGAATGATTTATCATTCTTCTCATGTATTTCAGTATGCAACTGTGGTGTCTGTGATTGTTGTGAAGTATATTTTACTGCTTCAAATTGTTCTAACTTCCACATGATATTAATGAAAATGAAAAGAATAGATCAGAATTAGCTAAAAGTTTCTTTTAAACAGATCTGCAATCTTTTAATGATCCTCACTTTAAAGTTTCGTGGTGCCTTGAAAATGTAATTTAATATCTTCATAGCATTCGTACTCAATTCTGTGTATTCAAGTATCATATTTAAACAGTGTAGTTTTAATTCAGAATTTGGTTTAAGAATCAGATATGTCAAATTATTTATTATTTTAGCCTGAAGACCATATATATTCATAAGGATTTGATCACAAATATTTGATCTTTCAAAGTTTTGCAACATTCATGACTTCATGTTACTCATGCCAGGCACATCCAGATGTAAGGACTTTCCGTGGTAGAGTATTTGAGAACTATGATCAGTTCTGCACCATCTTTGGCCATTTTAATGAGCCTTTGCATTGTAATGAATCTGAGCCTTGTGATGAGCCAGTGGAGGCTCTAAGTGTCTGTCCAGCTAACTATGATATCAATGTTAAAGATCAAGGAAGGCACATTAGGTGGACAAGTGATATGGACGACTGTCTTAGTGCAATCCTGGTGCAGCAAATAGAACGAGGTAACAGGAGCAAATTTGACTACAAATTGAAACCTGCTGCATTTGAAGCAGCTGTGTTGGGTATTAGTGAGAAGTTTCAGCTTGATTTGATGAAAGAACATATTAAAAATCGTCTTAAAACATGGAAGAAACAATATGATATTCTAAAAGAACTTTTGAACCAGAGCGACTTTGAATGGGATGAGAAGCGAAAAATGGTGATTGCTAATGATACTGTCTGGAATGAATATATTGTGGTACATATAAACTTACTTTTAATCTCTCTTAACATCTGTTATTGCATAATGATGATATTCATGAGCTTATTATGTATACTTTCTTGAACAGAAAAATCCTGATGCTCGACTTCTTAAAGGACGAGTTATCAGAAACTATGATGAACTGTGCATAATTATAGGTCATCGTGACCCACCAGGTAGCTCCATCAATGGTGCTCGTGCTAATATGGGCATGACTACAGACGATGATGATATGGAGGCTCAAGAGACAAATTACCATAGAACTAGCTCCGCAAAGGACAAAGGGAAGCATGTAACATGGACAGATGAGATGGATTGTTGCTTGACAGAACTGCTATTTAATCAAGTAATGTTGGGAAACAAGCTTGAAAAAAATTTCAAGACCTCAGCATATATAGCTGCTGTAACTTTTCTAAATGAAAAATTTGGCCTGAATTTAACAAAAGAAAACATTGTAAGCCGGTTGAAAAAATGGAAGAAACAGTATGGTCTCTTGCAGGAAATGCTTTCTCATGGGAGATTTGAGTGGGACGAGGAACATAAGATGGTTGTTGCAACTGACTCAGAATGGGATGAATACATTAAGGTATATTCTGTTTTCCTTCATATTAATTTTAGTTTCAGAACTTATTCTGGATTATAACATTTATTTGTTATTGTAGTATTTTAGCTAGCTCCTCATGGGTTATCAATGTTAGGTGATAAACCCTGTGATCTGATGATAATCTTCAACCTTTTGTTATCCACACTTTATACTGTTTAAGTTTAACCGGAGAGTCTGAGACCCATTATGATAATAACTGCCAAACTACTCCAACATTGTCTTTGTAGTCTTCATATCTTTGTTCTTTATGTTTACTTGTTTGATTGTTAGGATGGCTCCTGTTTCTGTCAACTACAGCCACTACCACATATTTTACACTGTAATCCTATTGCGATGCTAAACATTTTTTTCTGTCATCATTCGTCTGTGTTTATTCAGAAACATCCTGATGCTAGGCATTTGCGAGACAGGCATATAGAGAACTACCATGAACTAGGTATGATTGTTGGCAATGGGCAAGGAAGTGGAAATTGGTCTGAAAACTTTGAGAGGTTTGATGTAAATACTGCACCTACACCTAACTATGAAGAGCATGCAGAAACTCCAGCACAGTTATTAGCTAATGAAGAGATGAGCCGTGGTAATGCAAGTGACGAAGTGCAAGGTTTGTCTGAGCAGACAAGGGCCAAGCCTTCATCATCACATTCAAAACAACCATCAAAAAGGAGACGCACCAGGGATGCCATGCTAGAAATGATGAATGTTATGGCTGCAGATATCAGGCGGATAGCTGATGCATTGAGTGAAAGTAATAAGAAAGTGTGCTTGGAGGAAGTGGTTGAGAAGGTACAGAATATGCCTGACTTTGATGATGATCTCATCATTGAAGGTTGTGAATATTTATGTTTTGATGAGAAAAGGGCATTGATGTTTTTGAAATTAAATGAGAGACTAAGGAAAAAGTGGTTGTTGAAAAGATTGCGTGATCAAGGTAGTTAAATTGATCTTTGAATTATTTTCATCTTAGCATGTTCTTACTTCTCTAGTTTTGGTAGTAAATTATGTAATAAAAACAAACATTGAAGGGTAATGGCAAAGTTATGGAATGACAAGCTGCTTCAGCTTTCCTTTGCTGTTTACTTATTGCTTTAGGGTGTGTTTGGTAGTTAGTTAAGGAAGGGAAGGGCAAGTTTTTCTATTTTTAATTAGCATTCTCTAATTTCTATATATATATATATATATATATATATAAAATAAAAGTCATAAAATGATATATATCAACTTTTTATTTACTTTTATATATCAACAAAAATAACAATCAAGTCTTCTCTCGTTTGGTGAGGTCGACCACCTGTATTACATCATGTCATCGGGTTCGGTCAAAAACTATATTATAAAATATATTGTTTATCAATCATTCTCTTCTAATAACTCCTGTCGTCATTTTCTACTTTAACACCCGGCTTGTATTCTATGAGTAACTTGTTCCTTAATTTCATTAAACATTAGCAAAAGAGATTGAGAAAGCGAGAGAGAGAGAAAGAAAGGATTTAATCTTTTAGAATGTTGTTGATGATTAACTGACTGACACACAGTGATTTATAGAGTTCACTAGTCCTAGCTGTACAACTAGTGTTGCAATATCCTCTCTGATTTAGAAACATATTTTCTGTAGAGAGATATTCCTCTGAAGTCTGGAAGTTATTTTGTAATTATTTTTCTGTTTATTTTATTTTCCTATATATCAAATATTGCTTTCCCTATTTAGAGAATTTGGTTGGGATCTGTCACCTTAATTATAATAATCAATTCTCCTTAATTAGAGGGGAATCTCTGCTGTACATGTGTGAATATATCTTTTGGCAGCTTGCCTCTAATGTAATATACATTATTCAGTTCAGAACTTCATCGTTCAAGGTATCAGAGCTCTCTAGAGGGTGCTCTGGTGCAACTATCCCTTTTCGTTTTTAAACCCTAGGCCTTCATCTCCACCTATTATCCCAGTGTCTGAAGTCCATGTAAATAATCCCACTCTCTTGGAATCTTCCAAAACAAATATGTATGCCTCGGAATTGCAAAATTTGGGAGTAGTTGTACGATTGAATGGAAAGATTATTTGCAGTGACAAGATTGGTGAAGCTGACTTTGACGGGGAAGCAAAACTTGACTATCTCTTAAAGGACCCACTTGCAAGTGGTGATGAGTAGTTCAAGTTCAAGACGTGGGGTGCTGAAGATACAATCATCATGACCTGGTTGCTGAACTTGATGCACATTGAGGTGTCCCAGAACGTCATGTTTCTGGAATCAGCAAAGGAGATTTGGGAACCAGTCCAAAAGACATACTCAAAAGCCCAAGATGCTGCTGTCGTCTATGAATTAAAGACACATATTGCAAACACCCAACAAGGTAATCCTTCAGTTAGAGAGTATTTCAATGGGTTGACTAGTTTATGGAAAGAGAAGAACTTGTAGGAATATGAAATTGAAATCAAAAGAAGACAATCAAGCTAACCTTCAGGAGGGGGAGAGAGATTGATTTTATGAGGTGCAGTCCCTCAATAAAGAAGAGATTGAGAAGTTGTGGCAGTTTCTTGAAACCATAACCAGCTTAAGCTCTCTGCTCATTCAACTCTATTAAGGCTCCTTATATAGTCCGCGAGACCTGGATCATAGACTCAGGTGCAACTGACCATATGACCCACTCCTCAAATTTGTTTAAAACCTACAAGCCTTGTTCTATTAAAAGGTCCATCTTTGTTGCAAATGGAAAATCCATTATTGTAGACAAGGTAATGTAGAAATTTCACGACTCTTTAAAAGACACCTCTAAGGGACTGGTTCAGTTCTTAAAGAAAGGAACAAAAGGGTAAACTTTTCTTTATTGAATATTCTCTGTTGGGGCAGAATTATCCACACTAGAGGAAGAATCAAATGAATACAAAGAACATTTCCAGTACTTTGAGAGCTTGGTCTCTCCCACGCTATTACTATTGTCTAACCGAACGCCCCCCTTTTTCTCTAACTTCTCTACTTGCTTTCTGTCATTTATAATTATCCTCAACTAATTGGCTTCTCTCATTCTTTTGAGCCTCCTTGTATAGACTTCTCTAGTTAGGGGTTTGTCCCACAAATTTCCAACAACCTTCTCTCCATCCACCAACTCATAAAGAACCTTGATTGCCTTGTTATTTTTAATTCCTCTCACTGTGTGTTTCAGGACCAGAAGCAGGGGAAGATGATTGGATATTCTAAGGAATATAATGTATTATACTACCTTGAGAACACAAGCCCTTTCCAACCACAGAATTCTGTCAAACAGTTTTGGTTGTTTTCTTTGTCTGCTGCCCAAAATGTATCAAAGAATGGTTATCTATGTGATGTCGTTAGAACATTGTAGGGAAGGTCAACCACCTTTTTCGTTGATGAAATCTATTTTTCCTACTTTGTTTAAGGATGTTAATATCAACACATTGGATTGTGAGTCTTGTGAAATAACCAAACATCACGAAGTAAACTTTCCTGTGGTTAATAAAACATCAAATTCACCTTTTTCCTTGATTCATATTGACGTTTGGGGACCCTCGAAAGTCTCTAGTGTTAATGGAGCGAAATGGTTCATAACTTTTATTGATGATTGTTTTATACTAACTTGCCTTTATACAAATAAAATCAGAAGTCGTCAAGTTATTCCCAAGTTTTGTAAAGTGGTCCTAACCAATTTGGGGTTTCCATTGCAAAATTCCATTTTGATGATGCAAGAGACTACTTCAATCAAAATGTCAACTCCTTTTTTTATCAAGAAAGAATTATCCATAAATCCTCGTGTTGACACCCTACAACAAAATGCGGTTGCTTAACAAAAGAACCCTCACTTGTTGAATGTTACTCGTTCCTTACTGTTTCAAATGCATGTTCCTAAAGATTTTTGGGGCAAGGTCGTCCTCAATGCAGCATTTCTCATTAATTGTCTACCTTCCAAGTTTCTCTCGAACAGAAGTCCTATAGATGTCCTACATCACCATCCAAACTGTGTCTGTAAATACACCAACCCCCAGAGTTTTTGGCTATCTTTCCTTGTCCACATCCATAAACAACATCGTGGCAGTAAACTTGATTCTCAAGCCCTTAAATATATTTTCTCAGGATACTAGAATGTCCAAAAAGAATACAATTTTTTCCATGCACCATCAGAATATTTTATGTCTCTATGGATGTAATATTATCAATTGACTCATCAGAGGGTGCAACGTTATCAATTCAAGGAGCAGGAGGTCGTAATTTACGAGGAAGAAATGGACGATTCATGAGTTTGAAACAGAGATAGATAGGGATCTAGACTCATTGAAAAGAAAATCGTTAGAGATGTAAAGTCTTTTGTGAAAACTCCAAAAGAGTTTGAGAGAAAAATGAACACAAGCAAAAATGCATTCTGTATTCCACAAAGATTCAATTGTGATCAATTACAAGAAGCATTATATAGCCTGTAACACAATTAACAAGACTAACAAACTAACTGCAAATGACCAAAGAAAAACTAACTAACTATTGGCTAAGCTAAACCGTAAAGCTAAGAAGCACATCTGTTAACATCCCCCCGCAAGCTGGAATGAATGTTAATCATTCCAAGCTTGGAAACTAGATATTGAAATGGTCCTGGGGCAAGTGGCTTCGTGAGTAAATCTGCAGTTTGATCCTTATAAGGAATGGGCATAAGATGCAGCAGCTTAGACTGAATTTTCTCGCGTACCAGGTAACAATCAAGTTCAATATGTTTGGTTTGCTCATGAAAAACCGGATTTGCTGCTATATGAAGTGCGGATTTGCTGTCACAAAAAAGCACAACAGAACGAGTGAGAGGAATGCCAAAATCTCGAAGAAGATACACCAACCACTGAGCTTCACAGCTTGCATGAGTTAAGGCCCTATATTCTGCCTCAGAAGAAGATCTGGATACAGTTGATTGCTTCTTGGATTTCCAAGAGATCAATGCAGAACCAAGGAAGAAACAGAAACCAGTGACAGATCTTCGTGTATCAGGACAAGCTCCCCAGTCTGTGTCAGAAAAACCAGTAAGATGAAAGGAAGATTTAGTGGGAAAGAAAAGACCTTTTGCAGGATTGCCTTTGATGTATCGAAGAGTGCGAAGAGCTGCTTGCAAGTGAATGGAAGTAGGTTTGTTGAGAAATTGACTAAGCTTGCTAATAGCAAAGCTAATGTCTGGTCTGGAATTTGTTAGATAAACTAGCCTGCCAATGAGTCTTCTATAGACAGAAGCATCAGGAAGAGGTAAGCCAGCAGTCTTAGAAAGCTTGAGGGAATATTCCATTGGAGTGGCAAAAGGTTTGGAGGCCAACAATCCAGCATCTTGCAATAGATCTAATGCATATTTCCTCTGATTAAGGGAAATACCTGTAGATGATCGAGCAATTTCAAATCCTAAGAAGAACCTCAAAGAACCAAGATCCTTAATACCAAATTTTTTATTTAACAAGGATTTGATTTGTCAGACCCTACAAGTATCAAATCATCAACATAAGTGAGCACAATTGTAAAACCAGTGAGAGACCTCTTGGTGAATAAGGAATAATCAGATTTTGATTGAACAAAACCAGCAGTAGCAGAAAGTTTGAAATTCCATTGCCTACTAGCTTGTCGAAGGCCATATAAAGATTTGGTTAACTTGCAAACCAAGGCAGGATCAGAAAGAAGCAATCCAACAGGTGGTTTCATATAAACCTCCTTATCTAAGTCACCATGTAAAAATGTTGTATTAACATCAAGCTGTTCTAAGTGCCAATGTTGGAAAGAAGCATTCTTATGGTGGTCATCTTAACAACAGGGCTAAATGTATCAAGGAAGTCAATTCCTTTGGTTTGAGTGAAGCCTTTTGCTACAAAACGGGCCTTATACCTTTCTATAGACCCATCTGCCTTGTGCTTGACTTTAAAGATTCATTTGCAGCCTATGGTCTTCTTTCCCTTGGGCAAGTGTGTCAATGTCCAAGTATGATTCATATCCAAAGCAAGTAATTCGTTCCTAATTGCTTCTTTCCAACAATCAAATTTAATGGCTTCTTGGTAAGTTGAAGGTTCAGAAACACAAGAAACAAATAAGCAGAAATGTTTATAAGAAGTAGAAAGAAGATCATAAGAGAGATAATCTGAAATGGGATATTTGACCATAGAAGAGAATGGTGTAAATGAAGCAACAACCAATGCACAATGATAGTCTTTTAAGTAATTTGGAGGATTCGTGGTTCTCTAAGATTTTCTTTGCTGAACATGAGGTGTAGAAGAAGTGGGGAGAGTAGATAAAGGCATGTTAGAAACATGTTCAGCTTCAGATGGAAGGTTAATTTGAGATGGAAAAAATTCAGTAGGTAAGGGTGTAGGTGAATTATCTGGGGAAATGGAAGGTAAAGGAAAAATATCTTCAAACTGAGTAGGAAGATTCAAATGGGATTGAGTGAAAGTTGAAGGTAGTTGTGAAGAGCCTTGAGATTGTTTTTGAGGAAAAATATTTTCATAAAATTGTACTTGTCTTGAAAGAAAAATTTCCCTATTCTTTAAATCATATAGAACAAAGCCTTTAACTCCTCTTTGATAGCCAAGAAAAATACATTTGCGTGCTCTGGAGTCCAGTTTCTTTCTGTTAGAAATGATAGTGGAGGCAAAAGCAAGACATCCAAATACCCTTAAATGTGAAATATCAGGAATTTTGTTGTGTAGCACATAATAAGGTGATTTGTTGTCAAGCAATGAAGAAGGTGTTCTGTTAATTAAATGGACAGCTAAAGCAGCAGCATAATTCCAAAAACAATGTGGCAAACCAGAATGAAAGAGCAACGACCTAGTGATATTTAAAATATGTTGATATTTGCGTTCGACTAAGCCATTTTGTTGTGGTGTTTCCACACAACTTTTATGATGAATGATCCTTTTTTCAGCATAAAACTTAGAAAGACTAAATTCAGGACCATTATCTGTTCGAATAAATTTAATTAGTTTATGAAACTGTGTTTGAATAAGAGCAACAAAAGACTGGACTAAAAAACTAGTTTCTGATTTTAATTTCATAGGATAGATCCAAGTAAAACGACTAGTGTGTTCTACTATGGTAAGAAAATACTTGTGACCGTGGAGAGATGGTGTTGCAATTGGACCCCAAATGTCAAAATGTACAAGATCAAACAATTCATAAACAGAATCACTATCAGGAAAAGATAAATGCTTCTGTTTAGAGAAATGGCAAAAATTACAAGGCAAATCAGTTTTATTACATTCAATAGAAGCGTACAACTGTTTCAAAGTATAAAGTTTATCATGTGAGGGATGGCCAAATCTAAGATGCCAAAGATTATTCTTGTAAGAAAAAAAATTGTTTACGTTGTGTAGAATGGTTTTGGGATAAGACTTCATTGTGTAAAGACCATGCTGAACTTCAACTACACCAATCATCCTCATGGAGCTTGAATCCAAAATCTGACAGTCATGAAGGGAAAAAAAAATTTACAAGGTAAGGAACAAATGAGTTGAGAAACTGAAATAAGATTCAAAGTGAAAATAGGAATATAAAGCACATTGGTGAGAAAGAGAGATTTAGAGAAAAACACTGTGCCAGAAATGTTAGTTTGAATCTCAGCACCATTAGGTAGTTTAACATGGATAGGAGCAATGTGTTTATAACTTTGAAACAAGGACAAATTGTTACAAACATGAATAGAAGCTCCTGTGTCAATGATCCAAGTATCTTTAGGAAATAAATTGGACAAGGTGCAAACAATACCTGAGGGTTTTGTTCACAAAAGAACTGGAAATGTGATTAACCGTGTTACCATTCAAATTTGATTGTTGCAAAAGAGCCATTAAGGCCTGATGTTGTTCAGGAGTTAGAGTCATAGTTGGAGCAGAAGACACTTCTTGCTGAGAAAGGACAGTAGCAGTATCATCACCTTCATCAATATCTTCGAGTGATTGAACATTATGAGCAGAATGAGAATTCTGCATGTGAGGAGGATATCCATGTTTCTTATAACAAGTTTTGATAGTATGACCAGGACGATCACAATGAGTACACACTTTAGAACTCCGGCCACAATCGCGGCCCCTACCAGAAGTTGAGGAAAATTGAGATCGAATACCAGAACCACCACGTCCTCGTGTTAAGGAAGAAAAGTAAGCCAAAGTATGAGGATCATCAACAAGTACACCAAATTGACGCTCCTGTTGGATTAGAAGTGAGAAAACATGATCAAGATCTAGTAATGGCTGCATCATCATGATTTAAGAACAAATAACAGAGTATTGTTCATTAAGTCCTTTGAGAAAACGAAGGATGCAATCACCATCACGATAAGAACGTATAGTAGGAATAAGCAGAGGACGAAATTGGTCCAATTCTTGCCAAAGATTTTGCAATTGAGTGAAATAAACAGTGATACTGAGAGAACCTTGGTTAAGAGCGTAGATCTCTTCTTGGATATCAGAGATGTGAAAGACATCTCCTTGATAGTAACGTTTTCACAAATTATTCCAAATCTCAACCGCAGTGTCCATCCAATGAACACTCGGAGCAATATTAACATCAAGAGAGTGAACAAGCCACGACATGACTATGGAATTACAGCGATCCCAATGGCCAAAAATGGCAAAACCAGGAGGGGGACGAGAAAGAGTGTCATTGATGAAGTGAAGCTTGTTCTTTGAGCAAAGAGCTGTGGAGACATCACGGGACCAAGAATGATAATTGGAACCATCCAATTTGATCGGAACAAGAGGAATTCTAGGGCTATCACCACTGGTAAGGAAGTAAGGATTTGACGTATCAAGAACCGTAGGAGAAGAAGCAGCGAAGAAGACGATGATCGGAAGCGAAGGATTGAGAGATCAAGACATAATGATATTAGGTAAAACACACTTCAAATCCCGATAAATGTTTGAGTAACCATGGAATACACATTCCTTGGAGTGAAAAGCTAGCTTATGTCAATTGTATGAACGAATAAATGGGTAACATGCACAGCCAAAGGTGCAAAGATAGAGGTAACCAGGTTTCTTGTGATATAACTTGGTGAATGGGACATCTTGCTCAATTGCCTAAGCAGTCAGCCAAACGATGATGTTTTTGTTCTACAACACCATTTTGATGATGTGTATGCATATAAATCACATAGCGAATGATGCCAAAATAAGTAAGCAAATTTGAAAATGGTTGAAATTCTCCACCCAGTCAGTTTGAACCGACTTTATCAGCTTAATAAATTGAAACTGAACCATAGTTTTGAATTTTTGAAATACAGGTAAAGCTTCATATTTGTTTTAAAGGAAGTAAAGCCACATGTAATGGGTGTAAGCATCTACAAACATGATATGATATGAGTACCCTCCCGAGGACAGAAACAAGGAAAGACCCATAGATCATTGAAAATTAATTCAGTATACAATGTACACAGTAGTAGACTGCATAGAAGGCAGATGATGAGTTTTGCCAAAGTAACATACTTTACAAAATCAGCCTCTGTTTTATGCATTAGTGGTATATTGCAATGTTGTAAAACACTTCTAACAATTGTGTGATATGGATGACCAAACCTATTTTGCCAAATTGTGCAGAATGAGGGATACAAAGTAGCAGATACAGAGGGTATAATAGCAGTATTAGTATTGAGAGAAAGTAAAGTAGTAGTAGAAATCTTGTGTGGTTGTAGCATGTGATGAAACTTGTAGAGGCCATCTGCTCCAAGACACCCTTCCAAAAGTACTTCATGACAATCTTGAGATTTAACATACCAACTCTTAGAATGGAATTCAAAGTAGACAATGTTGTCTCAAGCACATTGACTCATAAGATTTATAGTAATAGATGGTACAAGTAGAAGATTGTGAAGGAAGAGTGTAGTGTGTGGTTGAAGTGGTGATTGACATTATGTGCTACCAATGAATAAATAGGCAAACCTTAGCCATTTTCAATCAATACTTGATCAAAACCTTGGAAGGTGATGAACGAAATATTTTCTCATTTGCAAAAAGATTTATCGTCAACCTTCATCAAAATATGCAGAAAAATTTATGTAGTCTAGGATGCAAGTCTAGGTCGTCTATCATGAATCATTAGACGAGTGACCAAATATCAAACATGTAGTGTGTAATGTATTTAGAAAGCAAGTAAACAAGGGGGTTTTGTGATTTTAAGATCAATGTAAAAAGCAAGAAACAAAATTATAAAGTTTAATCGATAAAAAGCGGTAAGCCCTAGTTCATTCATGTAAATTCTATCCCTATTCTTCTCAAGATTTAACACTCTTCCTCTCCTCCCAGAATTAGGTTAATTTAACAAGCGAAAATCAACCTTATGTTTCCGTACGAATTAAGCAATTCAATGGACTCCAATATCTCATTTCAAGATTACACAACCTTAGTAATAAACCTAGAATTAAGCAATTCAAGTTTAGAATCTCATTAAAATGAATTAGGGTTAATTAAGCAATGTCCCCTTCATTCAATCATTAATTCAATTCAAGACATTAGGAAGAAGAAATTCATGAAAGAAAAAGAATTATATTAACATTCAAAACCTAGAAATTCAAGAATCTATATAAACTCACTAGAAATTATAAGAAAATTACCCTTCCATAAGGATAGGTCTCACAATTACAAAATGAAAGTGAAGAGAAATCAACAACATCAATGCAAAAATCAAAGAGAAGTAAGAAGAAAATGGAAATCAAACCCTAGGTTGGACCATTGGCTATCACCTAAGGCCACTCTAAACTCTGCAAGTGTCCCCTAAAAATGGCAAAAGAAGCTAAAAGTGTGTAAAAAGACCCCACCCTAATTTCTCAAATTCTATTTATAGTGCAGAAATTTTTACCCAAAGTAACTACTATGGTTTCATAGTGATAACGCGCAATACTCCATAGTAGTAACTCTAGCTCCATAGTGGTTACGCGCAAGTCCTGTGATTTGGGCCTCTCTGGAGTTATCACTTTGGCTTCATAGTGATAACGTGCAGCGCTCCATAGTAGTCACTCTCACTCCATAGTGTTTACGCGCAAGTCCTGTGCTTTTAGCCTTTCTAGAGTTGTCACTTTGGTATCAGAGTGATAACTTTGGCTGCTCCAGAGTGTTTACGCGCAAGTCCTGTGCTTTTAGCCTCTCTAGAGTTGTCACTTTGGTATCAGAGTGATAACTTTGACTGCTCCAGAGTGTCTACTATGGTTCTATAGTAACTACGCGCAAGTCTTGTGCTTTTTGGTCTCTCTAGAGTTGTCACTATAGGTTCATAATGATCACTTTGGTCTGCCCTTCTGGATTGAGCTTGTTGTAGTGTTCACTATGGGATCCAAAGTGATCACTTTCATCTCAAACTTTCTCAATTGCTAAAAATCTATGGAAAAAGTCTAGAAATTCCTGTACAATTATTCAAATGATCAAAATTGCAAACTATATCTATGTAAATCAATGTAAATTAACCAAAAATTAAGAAACCTATGATATTTGACCAAAATGATGTTTTTATGTTATTTACACTTCCTAAGTTTTCTTTTTCTATTAAGAAACATCAAAATGACAAGTAAAAATTCAATAAAATGTGGATTCATCAGAAGAGTACACTTCGTTGAAGATTGTTTGTTTATGGAGTGACATTGATGTGTAGCACTAGAATCAGGAAACCATTCCTGAATAGAAAACCATGAGAATGATGTGATGCACTGTCAGACACCGATCATCTAGAAACTGTGTTTGCATAGCATAGGGTTGATATTGAGGTAGAGGTGCATAGGGTTGATACTGAGGCAGAGTTAAAGGCAACTGAGAAGCTCCATAGTATTGAAATGAGGATCACTTATGTGAAACATAAGTTTGATCAAATTTGTAATATCGTAACAATGCATCATGTCTAGACTTCGCATCTAACAAAACCATGTGAGAACTAGCTACATTCTTGACCTTTTCCATAGCCTTGAGCAAATTTTGAAGGTTGCCTTAAAGAGTAATCAAAGCTAGAAGGATTCGGAGCTAAAAAGACATTAGAGGTGTTGTTGTTGTCAGGCACACTGCTAGCATTTGAACCATTTCCAGCTTGTGCATCATTTACAGAATCAGATACAAAGGCATGATGATTATTTTTGAGATGAACCTCATAAGCAAGAATTAGAGCAATGGATCCTTTCGTTCCCATTGTTGATAGGTCTCATTGATTTTGTCAATGTCGATCTTCTTCACCGAGAATGGTGTTACACAATAATTAGCAATAGTTAGTGTTACACTCTGTTTTAGTTAGTTTTACACTTTATTTTCTGTTAGTAGCTGAATTGTATAGTGGTTAGTTGGCTTTTCTGTTTAGTTTTTCTGTTAATTACTTTTCTTGATTATATTCTTTGTATATATAATTCATCTTTCCATAACCTTCTTTTTAATGAAAAATACAGTTCTTCAATCTCTCTCAAGTTTTCTCTTCATGAGTTCTTCTTCTTTTAATATGGTATCAAAGCTCTTTTCGTAAGAGCTCTGTTGCATACAACCATGAATTTTTTCTTTTGCTTTTTCATGCTATAGTTCATCTTCCTTTATTGTTCTCTGTGTTAAGAGAAAAGAAAATGAAAGAGCATTAAGTGAATTCGTGTGTCTCAACTACACATTGGAGCATATATTTATACTAGGAGCATTGATATAGGAATTAATTATAGAGATATTATGGTTACCTAATTACCATAATTACAAAAATATTATTTCCCTAAATACAACATATCATCTCCCTAATTTCAGCATTACTATAATTACATGTTTCTATATTTACATATTTCTAACACTCTCACTCAAGCTTGAGCATATAGATCATATGCACCAAGCTTATTACATATGTAACTAATTCGAGGACCTCTCAAAGATTTAGTAAAAACATCTGCCAGTTGGTCATTTGAATTGACAAAGTTGGTGGTGATGTCCCCCGATAAGATCTTCTCATAAATGAAGTGGCAATCGATCTCAATGTGCTTTGTCCTTTCATGAAATATCGGATTTGAGGCAATATGCAAGGATGCTTAATTATCACAAATAAGTATCATTTGTGTAATCTCTCCAAATCTCAGTTCTTTGAAAAGTTGTTTCAGCCAGATAAGTTCATATGTGGCTAAAGCCATGGCTCGATATTCTGCTTCTGCACTTGAGCGGGCAACTACGCTTTGCTTCTTACTTTTTCAAGAAATCAAATTCTCTCTAATAAGAATGCAATAGCCAGAAGTAGATCTTCTATCAACAGGAGAACTTGCCCAATCTGCATAAGAGTAACTTACAATCTGAGCATAACCCTTGTCCTCATATACAAGTCCTTTCCCTAGGGCTCCTTTGATATATTTTAAGATCTGAATTAATGTGTCCCAATGTCCTTAGCAGGAAGAATTGAGCAATTGACTTACCACACTAATTGCATAAGAGATGTCTAGACGAATGACAGTAAGATAGTTTAACTTCCCAACCAATCTCCTATACTTCTTTGGGTCAGAAAGAGGCTTCCCCTGACTTGGCAGAAGTTTGGAATTAGGATCCATAGGAGTATCCACAGGTTTAGCACCCATCAAACTTGTTTCCTCTAAGATATCCAATGGGCACTTGCTTTGAAAAATAACAATACCAATCTTGGATTATGCTACCTATATTTTCAAGAAGTATCGAAGTCTGCCAAGGTCTTTTGTCTAAAAATGGGGACATAGGTGTTGCTTTATTTGTGTAATGCCATGATGATCACTACCAATAATAATAATGTCGTCGACATAAACAATCAAGTAAATGCATCTTGTGGGTGAATGGCGGTAGAAAACTGAATGATCTGCTTCACTCTGAGTTATCCCAAACTGTTGGACTACAATGCTAAATCTGTCAAACCATGCCCTAGGAGACTATTTAAGGCTATATAGGGATTTTCGAAGATGACAGAGTAATCCAAAAGACTCCCCTTGAGCAACAAAACCAGGATGTTGCTCCATATAGACTTCCTCAGTGAGATCACCATGGAGAAAAATATTCTTGATGTTAAGCTGATAAAAAGGCCAATGACGGATGGCAGCCATGGATAAGAATAAGCGAACAAATGTCATTTTGGCAATGGGAGAGAAAGTATCTCCATAATCCAAGCCAAAGATTTAACTATAACCTTTAGCGACCAAGCAAGCTTTAAGGCGATCAACACGCCCATCAGGGCCAACCTTAACTGTGTAAACCCATCAGCATCTGACAATTGATTTGCCTGCTGGTAGGGGAGCTAGGTCCTAAGTTCCACTGCTCTGAAGTGCACTCATCTCATCAAGCATAGCTTGACGCCAACCAGGATATGAAAGAGCTTCATCTGGATGTTTAGGAATAGAAACAAAAGGCAAAGATGAAAGACACATATAGTGGAAGGAAGATAAATGATGATATGATAAAGCAACATAATAAAGAGAAAGATTACGAGTAGAACGTATACCTTTGCAAAGAGCAATAGGAAGATCAGTTTCAGAAGGCAAAACCAGAAGAGGTGAATGAGTTGGAGCCGGTGGTGAGTCAAATGGAGTCCCTTCATTGGCTAGTGGCAGCACGGGAGGTGGGTAGGGCTAACGGAAATAAACCTGTAAAGGACGCAAAGGAGGAGTATCGAGAGGAGAGTTATTTGGTGGAGGTGGTGTCTCTTGGGGTTGAAAAACAACATAAACAGGTGGTAGAGATATGACAGACTGAGAAGGTGCTGGAGAAGACGCAGACTCAAAGAAAGGAACAGACTCAAAGAAAGAGACGTCAATGGAGATAAGATAGCGTTTAAGGGTGAAAGAGAAATACTTATAACCTTTTTGAGATCAACTGTAACCAAGGAAGACACATTTGTGAGCACGAAGAGAAAGTTTGTCAACCCTTGGACTAAGATTATGAACAAAGCAAGTGGACCCAAAAACACAAGGAGGTAAAGGATGTAAAGACTGGTGAGGAAATAAGACAGAGTGTGGTACCTGGTTATTAATAGTAGAGGAAGATAACAGGCTGTAAGGACAACATTGGCCCAAAATTGATGGGGAACATTACCATGAAGAAGGAGAGTCCGAGTAGTCTCAATAAGATGTCTATTCTTTCTTTCGACAACCCTATTTTGTTGAAGGTATGTGCACAAAAGGTTTGATGAAGAGTGCCATTGGAAGCCATAAATAATTGAAAGGATTTAGATAAATATTCTTTTGCATTATCACTACATAAAATACGAATAGAAACATCAAATTGACTTTTGATTTCATGGTAAAAGGACTGAAAAATAAAGAATAAGTCATAATGATTTTTCATTAAAAATAACCAAGTACAATGAGAATAATCGTCAATAAAGGTAACAAAATACTTGAACCCTAAGGTAGATATAGTACGACTGGGACACCAAACACCTAAATGGATCACTTCCAAAACCTCCAAAAGATGTGAATTTTGTTGCCTGGAAGAGGTGCAATACCATGATGATGTCATGGTTAATTCAATCAGTTAATGCAGATATTGCTGAAAGCATTTTATGGTGTGATAGTGTTAAAGATATTTGGAAGGCTCTCAAACATTGGTATTACCAGGGAGATGTTCGGATCAGTGATTTACAAGAAGAAATCTACATGTTGAAGCAAGGAGATTCAACAATAATAGCTTACTTCACTCAACTCAAGATTAGGTGACAAGAACTTGAGATTGAAGCTAAAATTGGGAATGTAAAGCACATCTGTGATATAGAAATCTTCTGAAAAGAAAATAAATCCTGCCAAATCTATGATGATTGAGTTCCCATTTGGTAGATGAATTTTTATAGGCTTGATTTTTCTAATGCACTGAAAAGACTTGAGTGGCAAACATAGTCTGTGGCTCCTATGTCTAAGATCCAAATATTGATTTGATATCATTAGACAGAGTACATATTGTATTTGTTTGTGTTTGAGAAACATTATGATCAATAGATGTAATGTGATTGGTTGAATGAATAACATGCTAATTGTTTGACTGACTCATAATAGCCACAATAGCTCTCTGCGAGTCTGGTGTGAGCTTGATTAGTTTGTCATCATCCTTTTCCTTACTACCAATGCTCATGTTGTCTTCAAAGCTTAGTGCCTCTTCATTACTTGTTCCTGACTTCTTGAAATGAGGTGAAAATTCATGTTTTTTTATAGCAATTATCCACTGTGTGACCTGTCCTGTTACAATATGAGCAAACCTTGCCTCTTCTAGCACTAAATCTTCCTCCTCTACCTCTTCCAAAGAATCTGTTTATGCTATTTGTAATGGCTAACACCTTTAAATCATGAGTCATAAAATTAAATTGTCTTTCTTGTTGAATTAATAGGGAGAATGCTTTTCCAATGTCAGGCAATGGTTCCATCAACATAATCTGTGATCTAACACTCGAGTATTGCTCATTTAATCCTTTCAAAAACCTTATAACATAATCATCTTGACGATATGACTTAATACGAGTGATAATTCTTGAACTACATATGCAATTTGTATCACAACCACACTTCAACCTCATTTCTATTTCAAAACTTATTACTCAACTTGGTTGCCAATTGATTTTTTCTCCTACATCTTGTGAAATCCAGGACCTCCAATCTATAAGGATGATTGATGTAGCTAAAATGAAAAGAGAATTTTACATTCTTGGTCTCAATCTTAAAGTGAATTCTTTTGTTCATTCTGTTAACAATTTTTATTCACATGATTGTGACCTGTGGCATGTTAGATTTGGTAATTTGGCTCATGACAAACTTGCTGTATTAAAGCAAAAGTTTTCCTTTCTTGATTGTGTTTTGAATAAAGATCCTTGTAATGTTTGCTACTTAGCTAAGCAAAAACATTTACCTTTTCCTTCAAGTGTGAGCAAATCTGAAGCAGATTTTGATTTGATACATATTGACATATGGGGGCCAACATCCCCCTCTTCTATTTTTGGACATAGATACTTTCTCACTGTGGTAGATGATAAATCAAGATATACCTGGACTTACTTCATGAAGCAAAAGTCAGAAGTAGCTACACGTTTGAAAGGCTTTATAGCCATGGTGGAGAATTAATTTAATAAGAGAATAAAATGTGTAAGGTCAGACAATGGACCAGAATTTAATTTGACATCATTCTTTAATGAGAAAGGAATCATTCATCAAAAATCTTGTGTTGAAACTCCACAGCAAAATAGGATAGTGGAAAGAAAGCATCAGTACATCATAACAGTGGCTAGAGCTTTTATTTTTCAATCTCATATTCCTAAATGTTTCTGGATTTATGCTATTTCACATGCTATTTTTCTTATTATAGGCAGCCAAGCAAAGTTTTGAAAAATCTCACTCCTTATGAGATTCTTTATCAGCAGCTTCCTGACATTAGTAACTTAAAGAGTTTTGGTTGTTTAGCTTATGCAACCACCTTACAAACTAACAAAAAGAAGTTTGATCCTAGATGAAGAAAATGTGTTTTTCTGAGTTTCAGACACAATGTGAAGGGATATCTCTTATTTGACTTATTATCCAGAGAGACTTTCCTTAGCAAGCATGTAGAATTTTTGAGCACATCTATCCTTTCCTGAGCAAAGAAACTATTAATGTTGATCATTTCTGTCCTAATGATCACTCTCACACCATTCCCTTACCTCTACTAAATTTTGAATCATCTACAGAATCATCACTTACTCATATTGATGCTTCACTTGACCCTAATGTTCCAAATATACCATGTCTAGAAACAACCATACAAGATCTACCATCCCTCAGAAAATCTACAAGGCCGAAAAGACTCCCATCCTATCTCATAGATTACCATCATACATTAGCCATTAATCATGCCATTCACTCTAATACTAAGTATCCCATTTCAGAATGTGTTTCCTATACCAACCTTTCCTCTTCTTACAAAAACTATGTCCTCAATATTTCCACAGCCATTGAACCTACTACGTATGCTCAGGCCATTCAACATGATTGTTAGAAGAATGCTATTCAAACGGAACTTGCAGCTTTGGAGAAAAATAACACTTGGACTCTCACAGATTTGCCTCATGATAAAAGAGCAATAAGATGCAAATGGATTTTTAAGATCAAGTTCCATTTTGATGGTACCATTGAGAGATACAAGGCTAGATTGGTAGCCAAAGGATATACTCAGACAGAGGGATTAGATTATCTAGACACTTTCAGCCCTGTTGTCATGATGACTATTGTAAGAACTTTGCTTGTTGTTGCTTCTGCCAAGAATTGGCATCTTCATCAATTAGATGTTAATACTGCATTCCTTCATACATGAGGAAGTCTATATGCACTTGCCTCCAGGTTTGTCTTCTTCTACCTCTTCTCATCAAGTTTGTAAGTTGCAAAAATCCCTCTACTGATTAAAACAAGCAAGCAGACAGTGGAATGCTAAACTCACTAATGTTTTAATTCAATCTGGTTATACTCAGTTGAGAGCTTATTATAATTCTGCTTCATACTAAGCTATTCTTGTTTATGTTGATGATTTGGTCTTAGCTAGAAATGACTTGAATGAAATTACCAAAGTGAAACAATTACTTGATGCTGCTTTCACTATCAAAGATCTTGACAACTTGAAATATTTTCTAGGTTTTGAGATAGCTCGATCTCACACAGGGATCTCCATTTGTCAGAGAAAATATGCAATGGATCTACTTGAAAGTGCAAAGTTACTTGCTACAAAACCTTGTAAAACACCTATGGATTACACTCTTAAACTTCATAAAAGTTTAGGAACCCCATTGAATGATCCTGAAGTTTATAGAACACTATTGGGGAGATTAATTTACTTGACTAATATTAGACCAGATACTAGTTTTTCTGTCACTCATTTAAGTCAGTTTATGGCACAACCAACAGATGTGCACTATCAGGCAGCCTTGAGAGTTCTTAGATTCATAAAAAATGCTCCTGGAAGAGGTATATTTTTCCCTTCAAATTCTGATCTTAAATTAAGGTTTCACAAATTCTGACTGGGGTTCTTGCCTTTATACAAGAAGGTCTGTCACTGGATTTTGTTTCTTCCTTGGCAATGCTCTCATTTCTTGGAAGAGCAAGAAGCAGCCCACAATTTCAAAATCTTCATCGAGGGCTGAATATAGAGCTTTGTCACAAGCCTCATGTGAAGCTTAGTGGTTATTCTATCTTCTTCAAGATTTTCAACTAACAGATATAGCCCCATTACTCTATATTATGACAATCAATCTGCCTTACACATAGCCTCCAATCCTGTGTTTAATGAATGAACTAAACACATAGAATTGAATTGTCATTTTGTTCGAAAAAAGCTACAACTTGGCTTAATTCACTTGCTTTCCATTTCCAGTTCTTCTCAAATTGCTGACATTTTGACCAAACCACTTAGCCTAACACCTTTTGAACACTTACAATCCAAGCATGGAATGATTAATATCTATTCCAACTTGCGGGAGGGTGTTACACAATAATTAGCAATAGTTAGTGTTACACTCTGATTTAGTTAGTTTTACACTTTGTTTTCTGTTAGTAGCTGAATTGTACAGTGGTTAGTTAGTTTTTCTGTTAATTACTTTTCTCAATTATATTTTTTGTATATATAATTCATCTTTCTGTAACTTTCTTTTTAATGAAAAATATAGTTCTTCAATCTCTCTCAAGTTTTCTCTTCATGAGTTTTTCTTCTTTTAATAAATGGAACACCAACCAGTGTTGGCAGAAATGAAGAATTGCTTGACGCTGCCATGAATCAAAGCTCTAATACCTTGTTAAGCATAAGAGAAGAGTTATAGAGTTTACTAGCTATACAATTAGCATAATAGAAAGATACCTAGAAGATAGTTAACACTTTCATATAATGCTCGCGCTTATAATTTTTTAGTTTTTTATTTTATATTTTATTTGTAATATTTTATTATAATTTCTCTCTCTCCTCGTAAATTTTACAAATCCTTAGACACATTTTCTCTATCTCATTTTTTTATAATATAAAATCCTCAAATTTATTGTATAAATTTATTTAAATTATATAATTTTATTTAATAAATTAATAAAAAAAATTATTATCTTAATTTTAAGAAGATAAATTGTTTAAATAAATTAAAATATGAAAATTCATAATTATTTTAAAACATATACAGTTATCAAGTTTCAAATTAAGGCTTAGTAATTAAATATTTCATTTTATACGTAATAGTAATTAGTTATCTCATATACTTTTAATATAATTAACATTCAATTTACAGTTAGTCTTAAAAATTTTAGTTAATTTTTCATTAGCTTTATCGAACACTTCTTTCAAGGGTTATTTGGTTTAAGAGAAATACGAAAGTAAGGAGAAAATAAAGTGAATTTTTTAATAAATAGTTATGTCTTTCAGAGAAATAAGAAATTGTATAAAGAGATAGAATAGTTTTAAAATATAAATATATATATATATATATATATATATATATATATATAAATTCTCTCTCCTGTTGTCCTCTCACGAATGAATAGTTATATCTTTTATATTTTCTCTTTTACTAAAATTTAGATAAGATATAAACTTAAAAGTTGTTGGTAGTATTTTAAAATTTCTGAAAAAAGAAAGGAAAGCATTCAATAAAGGGAGAGTAGCGTTACTAATTAGATTTTTTATTTTTTTTTATAATTATACAAAATTATATTGCGAATAGAAAATTGATTTTTTAGCGTAATTTTTTCTTAATATTATTGTTATTATTATTTAATGGTTAGATTATTTAACCAGTAACTATTTTAGTCAAGCTTCACGTTAGATTATTTTGATGGATTATAGAAATAATAAAAATTATTTTGATGGTTTACTTAATACTATTTCTACTTTGTTAGAAAAATAATATTTTTATTCCTATTTATCCATTCACATGAAGAAGTTACACAAACCAAAGCATTCAGTAGTTTGAAATCGATTGTTAAACATTCCAATTACCAACATTGTATCTCTTTTTTACTCTTAAACTACTTAAATGATATAAATATTCTATCTCTACAAAAAGAAATTAGTGGAAGAATAACATTAATATTGCCTTGAACTTTTAATAACAAGGAATAAATTTACTCTCTCTCTCTCGAACAAATATTATACATATTCAAAAAATTAAATGATGTTTAAGAAAACGTGTTAATCTCTTATTTACTTTTAAAACTATTATAAAAATCTTTTTTTAATTTATAAATAAAAATATTTATCATTCCTCTCCTTTTTCTTCAAATCAACTCTCAAATATAACATTGAAGTATGTTTATCCAAAGATGTTTTGTGACTGTATTTGTCCATTAGGCAAAGTAAAATTCAGCAACTAATTTTTAAAAAAAAAATACACAATAAAGTTAAATAACGGATTTTTTTTGCTAAAATAGGGTGAACCGAGAAACAAATTCTCCATATAGGATGATTGTCAAACAAATTTATTATCTAGGATGAAGAATGCTACATGTTATAAGTGTTGAAAGATTCAGTGCCAACATAAAATTATTTTTAATTTTTTAAATTTTAAGTGTCGTCAAACTATCTATTGATATTAAAGAAAGTTGGACACATGTCATGCCAATAACGGGAAGAAATTTTAAAAAAAATCATCAACAACTGCGATGGTAACACATGAATATTTTCTATAATATTAGACAACTTAGATCTGACTTTTTTTTCAGCACTATTGTAGCCAACATGTGTGTCAGCATAAGTAGGACCGACACACTTTTAATTGCTCCATGTGGCAGAGTTTTTGAACTGTTTCTTGCCCGTCTCTCTCCCCCTGCTTCTTCTTCTCTACTTCGTCTTCTTCCTTGTTCAAATGGTGCCGAAAACCAGGAAAAAAAAAAACATAAAGAAACTAGTGAATGATCTTCATTTTATTAAGCACTCCAACAACAAAGGTTAGTAAAAATAAAAATTATATTTAATTTTTTTATATTTTTTTGCATGTATAAAATAAGGAAATAAGAAAATAGAAATTTATATTTTGGAATTAGAAATATCATATATATATATATATATATATATATAATTATAATTATAATATATATTACAATATTTATAATATTTTTATTTTTTTAGGTAGAAAATTGTATTTAAAAGTAAAAGTAATATTTATATTATTTAGTATTGTAAATATTATTATGTTAAAATAACTAAATTTTAAACATATATAAATATAAATAAATTAAAAATTATTAAATAATTAAATTAGATAAATATATGAATTAGAATTATATGTGATTGTTGGTAGATTAATAAAATAAAAAAATATTTGTGACATAATAAAATTGAAATAATAAAAAGACATGTTAATTAATAAATTTATATTGAATAAAAATCTGCAGTTGTTAAATTTGTAAAAAACAATTGTCACAAAATTAAGAACTAATAAATAATTTAAAATTATGAAATTAAAAAATAAAATTAGTCATCATTTAATTATAAATTAGATTATTTTGAAAAAATAAAGAGTAAAAGAATAATAATTTAAGTAAAAAAATGAATATATAAAATATTACAGTTTAGTTATCATGTATGTATTTATTTAAATTTAAAAGTATAAAATTATAATTATAATATGTTATATAAGTAGTTAAACGATAATAAAAATTAAAAATTTATATATTAAAATTATATAAATATATGGTTTAGAATTAGAAGTTGATTGTTAGTAGATATAGAAAAAAAAATTAGTAAATATTAAAAAGGCAGATTAATACTTAATATTTGATGAAATTAAAATGAAAATTATAATGAAGGTGTAATATATTCATCACAAAATTAGTAATAAATATATTTGAATATGTTAATTTAAAATAAAAAATACTGAAAATCAAATAAAATAAATAATTAGTAATTTAGAGATTTGAATCTTTTAAAAAAGATTGATATTATTTATCTGAGTTTGATTAATAATAATAAATTTACGTGTTAAAACTATTTTTTTAAGTGTATTCTAACTATCTTAGAAATATTGCATACGATTAATCTCAATTACCAAATATTGTTACAATTTTTTTATTTTATTTTTCATGCTTTTTTTTGTATGAAATTAAATACTCAAATTGTCCACTTATTCTTTCTTGAATTAATAAAACTGGCACCGATGATTCTTTTTTGACCATACCTATCATTAAAAATAAATAATATATCTCAGCTAATGATCATTTAAACATCATTTTAAAAAAATGTCACTTATTTGTAATTTTTTATTCATTAGTATTTTTGGGCAACAATGCTCTTACTTTCCATGGACATCCAGTATTATAATTCACACACTTCATGAGTTGTCGCTTTTGACCCAACAACAAAAAATGTTCGATGTTTCCTTGTTGGATAATGTTCTATCGCCATTTTAACCTCCTCTTCAGAGTCAAAGAGTTGTCCAACATATAATGTATCTCCTTGTATTCATGATTATGACAAATGCAACTCAAAAAAATCTAATTCTTGATCAGGTATGTTACCAATTAATAACAATTAGTATGAATTTATATTTCAAAAAAGTGTTACAAAATCTATAGTAAACTCTCACAATGTTAATTAAAAAAATTTCACAATTAATTTATTATATAAAACTATGTTTGTTTCATGTTGCACATTGCTATTTCTTTCGATGTTTGGAATATTGATCATTGAATCAAAATCATCTCCCAAATCAATATCAGATGAATTACCTAAAGGAATTTATCTTTCATCTTCATAATAATCTTCGTAGTCATCTTCTTCATCTGCAGACGCAATAGAACATATTTATTAATAAATCAATAAATTTTAAACATAATATTATTTAAATAAATATTATACATTACCTCTTCAAGTTGCATACTCTTTTTCATTGTCACTAACGTTAACAGGTGAGAGCAATAAATTTAAACCTGATGATTGTGCAATAATATGAGAAGTTTCACTAATTGCAATGTCCACATATAACTCAACTACATTTTTTTAATATCGTTGTTGACATGCACTTATCATGTAATCAATGACTTCATCATCACGTACATCTAAAATTGTGTGGTTTCCATTCCTTAGATCAACTAAAATTTGTGAAATTAGTCTAGAAATTACATTACTTTACAATCTCAATTTTGTATGTATATTTCTTTACAACATCTCGAAAGTAATTTCACATTCTATCTTAATCGTCTTCTTATTTTCTTCAAATATTATACTCTCATCCTCTTTGTATACTCTTCCATTCCAATAATAAATAACCATAATTTCAGTCATCCTGCATATCAAAATAAAAAATACAAAAAAAAACTTATGAAAATAAATTTACGACTTAAACAAACACTAATAGAAAATATTACAAACACATTAAATTAAAAAATATTTATATTTACATTTTCAATATTGTACTTATACTAAATAAATTATCATAGCACCACAAATATTCTTAATTTCATAAATTAATAATCACATAAAAAATAATAATATTAATAATATTGTTTAAATCTTAATTGTAAAAATTAAAACTTCTAATATTTTCAATTATATATATATATATATATATATATATATATATATATATATATACGGGCATGATTTACTTATACTAATGTAAGTCTAAAAACTTTTGTACCTAATATGAGAATTTCATTTAACTTACATCTAATCTACAAAAGTTATATTTTATTACTTAATTGACCGTTAGATATAAGTTAAATAAAAAGTTCAAATTGAGTATAAAAAATTGTAGACTTGTACTTGGTATAAAAATAAATATAGATATACACAAACATAGAAAACCGTTGGATAAGAGTATTACTTCTTTAACTACAGCATAAATGTGTGTTACTGCATGGAGCATAAGCAAGTGTTGGAGTCAAAGTAGCAAACACGTGATAAAGTGACAAAAATCAGCATACTGACACATAAGTGTCACAAAGAAATCAACTGACAAATAAGTGTTGAACTATTTTTAGCCGACCACATGACAGAAATTTAAGTTAGTGTTGTTTATTACTTTGCTGGTACTCTATTTTTAAATAATGTAAAATTTATGTAACTATTTTGTAAGATGATGCTACCAATAAGAAACAAAATTTAATGTGTTTCGGCAATAAAGTTCATGATACTATATCAATTCTGTCAAGACAATGAATTTCTTTTTGGCAATTTCCTTGCATGGAGAATTTGTTTCTCCATTCATCCTATTTCAGCAAAAAAAAAAAAAAAAACCTTAAACAAGCAAGAGGCTGAATTCCTAAGCCTTAAACAAAATATTATGAATAGATTGTTGTGAAAAAATAAATAATAATAGCTAACGACACAAACACGCCTTTTGTTTGCATAGTTGTTATTTCTAACGTTTGCATTTTGAATGCTTATTTTTCAATAAGCACCCATGTCTACTTTGTTTACCCATTATGTATCCATTAACGTTGAGTTTATTTCTCAGCCGTTTTAGTATTTAGAAAACTTCTGAAATTTGAGAATACGATATGGATTATGAGCACCTAACTAGACTCATAAATTAAAGCTTCTGTTGATTTAACTTTGCCATGATTATGATATTGTTCAATTTAAAATTTATAAATCTATACAAACTGTATAATTAACTTTTCCTAAATTTAAGCTCAACCTTTTCTGAATTTTGCCTATATTACTTGAATTTGAAGTTGCCAAATGACACCAATAATAGTGCATGATGTAACCCAACAAATAGCATCAGTATTTCGGTGCGATGCTTATTCTTTACTTGGAATAGAAATTTTACTTAAAAGATTTTTGCAACTACTATTATGCTCAGATACCTAATAGAAATCAGACTAAAAAAGTTGAAATGCAAAATGGAAGGTTGGGTGGCCACTTTCAAGGTAAAAATAAAGCATTTGCTATTAATGTTAGCATAAGTAGTCACTTTGTTAAGATACTTTCATTGATATATCACGTTCAGCATATAGCAAGAGATTTATTTAGGGTTCCAATATAGTTTGCAGAACAAAGAAGAAATGGCCTTGGCTATGGTGGGAGAGCCACTTATCTCTGCTTCTGTGGTGATCTTGTTAGAGAGAATAACTTCTACAGAGTTTCGAGATTTCTTTGCCAGCAGGAGCCTCAATGTTTCTCTGTTGGATGAGTTGAAGATAAAGCTTTGGGCACTTAATGCTGTGCTCAATGATGCTGAGGAGAAGCAGATCACTGATGATGCTGTGAAGACATGGCTTGATGACTTGAAAGATGCTGTCTTGGATGCAGAAGATGTGTTGGATGAAATCAACACTGAATATTTGAGATACAAGGTGGAGGGAGAATCTAAAAGCTTTACCCAGGTGAGATCATTATTTTCTTCTCCCTTTAATACCCTGAATTCCAAGCTTGAAGCAATATCTGGAAGGCTAGAACATTTTGTGAAACAGAAAGATATTCTTGGTTTGCAAAGTGTTTATAGGAGAGTCTCTTATAGCATAAGTACAGATTCGTTGGTTGAACCTGTTGTGGTTGCTAGAGAGGATGACAAAGCCAAGTTACTGAACATGCTTCTTTCTGATGTTGATGCCAATTCTAATAATATAGAAGTGATCACAATCCTAGGCATGGGAGGTCTGGGCAAAACAACCCTTGCTCAATACCTTTATAATGATAGTGAAGTGCAGAAACATTTTGACTTGAAAGCTTGGGTGAGGGTATCGGACGTTCATGATGTTTTCAAGGTAACAAAACAAATTGCTGAGTCTGTCTCGTCCAAAGATTGTACTGGTACCAATCCAGATGTTCTTCGTGTTGAATTAAAAAATAGCTTGAAAGATAAAAAAATTTTGCTTGTGCTTGATGACCTCTGTAATGACGAGTATAATGACTGGAATCAATTGATAGCTGCTTTTACTAGTGGAAAAAGGGGAAGTAGGATCATTGTGACAACCCGACAACAAGAAGTTGCAAAGTTTACCCACACATTTCCCACTTATGAACTGAAATCCCTGACAGAGGAAAATTGTTGGAGGATACTGGCAATTTATGCATTTGGAAATGAAGGTTATGACAAATATCCAAGTCTAGAAAAATTTGGTCGGCAAATTGCAAGAAAATGTGATGGCCTACCATTAGCTGCTAAAACATTGGGAGGTCTTTTGCGATCAGATGTTGATGAAAAGGAATGGAAAAGAGTTCTAAACAGCAAGTTGTGGGCACACAATGATGTTTTACCAGCTTTGCGCATAAGTTATCTTCATCTTCCAGCACATTTGAAGAGATGTTTTTCCTATTGCTCAATCTTTCCAAAACAACATTTGTTGGACAGGGAAGACTTGATTTTGTTATGGATGACTGCAGGCCTTCTACAACAATCGTCAGAGAAAGAACTGGAATTAGTTGGTTCTGACTGCTTTAATGAATTATTATCCAGATCCTTAATTCAGAAAGACGAAGCTGTTGCAGAGGACAAGTTCCGAATGCATGACCTCGTCTATGATTTAGCTAGACTTGTATCAGGTAAAAGATCTCACTACCTGGATTGCAGTGAAATTCCAAAAAATGTGCGCCATCTATCTTTCTCTAGAGACCATTATGACGTTTCTAAAAAATTTGAGAGCTTATATGAGCTGAAATGTTTGCGGACCTTTCTACCATTTAATAAATGGAACTGTCACATAACCAGAAAAGTGCCGCAAGATTTGTTGCCAAAACTACAATGCCTACGAGTGCTATCATTGTCAAAATATAATAATATCACTGAGCTGCCTGATTCAATCGGCATCTTGGTACTTCTGCGGTATCTTGACCTTTCCTATACTTCCACCAAAAGGTTGCCCGATGCAACCTTCAAGCTTTACAATTTGCAGACTTTGAAATTGTCAAATTGTGAATCTCTTGTGGAGCTACCAGCACAGATAGGAAATTTGGTCAACTTATGCCACCTTGATATTATTGACACAAATTTGAAGGCGATGCCAACAGAGATATGCAGACTACAAGATCTCCGTACATTGACTTCCTTCATTGTAGGCAAAGAAGATGGATTAAGGATCAGTGAATTGAGAAAATTTCCCTATCTGCAGGGTAAGCTTTCCATTTTGAAGCACCACAATGTTTTTGATCCTAACGATGCATTTCAAGCCAACTTAAAGAAAAAAGAGCTGATTGAGGAACTTAAGCTTGAGTGGGAGTGGGGCAGAGACCCACAAGATTCACAAATTGAGAAAGATGTACTTGACAACTTGCAACCATCAACAATGTTAAAGAAACTGAGCATCAGATACTACAATGGTACAAGTTTCCCAAATTGGCTGGGTGATTCTTCATACTGTAATGTTCAAGTCCTGTGTATCAGTGACTGCAACTATTGCGTGTCACTTCCGCCATTTGGACAATTACCTTCTCTTAAAGAGCTTGTCATTATAAGGATGAAAATGGTGAAGACAATTGGTCAAGAGTTCTATTGCAGCAATGCAAGTTCCCAATCCTTTCAGCCATTTCCAATGTTGGAAACTCTCCAGTTTGAGCAGATGTCAAAGTGGGAGGAGTGGCTACCATTTGAAGGTAAAGGTAGCAATTTTCCTTTTCCTTGTCTGAAGCGTTTGTGTTTATTCAAGTGCCCCATGTTGAGAGGAAACTTGCCCAACCGTCTACCTTCATTGAAAGAGGTTCGTATTTTAGAGTGCAACCAACTGGAGGCAAAATCATGCGATCTGCAGTGGAATACATCAATTGAAGAAATGAGTATTAGAAAAGGGGGAGAGGGGTGGTTGTCTTCGCTTAACTTGTCTTATCGTAGACTATCAATTGAGAAGTGTGACAGCTTGCAGTGTTTGCCAAGAATGATACTCAGTGCCAACTGCCTTCGATACTTGACTCTTACAGATATCAAGTCTTTGGTTTCCCTCCCAACTGATGGTTTGCCCACGTCATTGCACTCACTTCGCATTACTGGTTGTGAGAAGTTAGAACTTGTGTGTGACGAAAGATGGCACAAATATACATCACTGGAATACCTGACACTATGGAATTGTGATTCGCTCATGTCCTTTCCTCTGGATTGCTTCCCAGCTCTTCGAAACCTTTGGATCTATGACTGTACCAATTTGGAAGCAATTACTAATAAAGGAGGAGGGGCCTCTCCTAATTTATTAAATGGTTTTACTGTCCATAAGTGTAAGAAACTCAGGTCACTTCCAGAAGAGATGGATCTCCCTGCCCTTCAAAGCTTGTACCTTAGTGAACTTCCAGAGTTAGCGTCATTGTCCCCAAGGTGGTTGCCTTCCAGTTTACAAGATCTTGGTGTTGATGGTGGAATACTATCATTATCATGTATGTCTAAACAAGAGTTAGTTTGCCAATTCCAACGCCTCACTTCTCTGCCACATCTTGGTCTCAGTGGTTTGGGGGATGAAGATGTGATCAACACCTTGCTGAGGGAGCCATCACTGCCCACTTCTCTCACGTCTCTGTGTCTATCCAATTTTTATGGTTTGAAGTGGTTGGAAGGGAAAGGGCTTCAACATCTCACTTCTCTTAAAGAGCTTTATATCTCCGAGTGTGGAAGGCTTGAGTCATTGCCAGAGGATCAACTGCCATCGTCTCTGGAATTCCTGTGGATAAATAGATGTCCATTACTACAAAAAAGGTATGAAAATGAGAAAGGAGAACACTTCTCAAAGATTGCTCACATTCCTGCCATCAAGATAAACCGTCAAGTCATAATATGAGGGCTGCACTGCAGGCACGAATCATCCAGAGGTAAACCCTGATTTCAAATTTTTTATATAAAACAATTTCTACCGTAATATATATAAACCAATTTGTTTTATTTTAGATTTTCTGAACAGTGAGGCTAAGTCCCAATAAAATAAACAACATAACTACGTAAATAGTAGTTTGCGGATCAACCTTTTTTGTGTTAAATCATATTTTGAGACGTGTAATTAAGTGTTAAAAATTGTTCTCAAGGTTACTTTTAAATAATTAAAAATAATATTTTTTATTAAAAATTATAATATTTATTAATTTATTGTTCTCTTGCTTTTTTTATTTTTTGAATTTAAAATTTACAAACTTTTTTTATATGCAAAATAAATATTATTAAAAAGAGATCAAAAAGAAACTCAAAACTTATATATACAGAAAAAAAATTACTTACTCAAAGAAATAATTTATTTGCAAACTCATTTACAATTTAATTCAGTTAAATGAACTGTTATTTTTGTAAAATTCAAAAACTTTTTGTCATGACATACTAGTTTTATTGTCTTTTTTTTTTAAACTAATTTATTAATGATATAGTTTTGTTTCTTGATCAATACAGTTGAAAAATTAGCTAGTGGACGTGTTTCTATTGAAGTGCCACTTCACAACATTCATTTCAATCATGCTATCCCATTGTTCTTTCACCAAACTAATGGTTTGTTAAGGTTAATATTTAGTATTGGATTTTTTTTTTTTCAAGAACATAATGTAATGAACTATATATTATATTTATGATGTTATCATCTTAACCTAGATTTTACATTGGAGTTTGAAAGTAATTTATTAGTGTTTTCATGTAATAAATTATTACTTATGTTATTTTGTCCTCTTTTACTCCAAAGTTATTTTAAAGTGTTAGTCAAGATTAAATTTATCAGTGTTTAGTTTAATGGCATCCCTATGATTGCTTTTTAAGATTTAAGGTCTAGTCTTATTAAATCAATAGTGGGCTTAATTTGATGCGTAAGAGTCAAGAAATTTTTCATATGATAATCAATATGCTTTAATACATTGATATTGACATGCCAAAGACAAGAATATTAAAAATAAAAATTAGTTTGTGATAATGACATTATTATAGTTCAAATCAATATATTAAGTGAATAATCAGATAGAATCAAATGTGAAAGAAAGATTATTTTTATCTTTTCTCAGATTATTTTTATTTTTATTTTTATTATCTGCACTTCTACTATAAATCCTAATTTCTTATATTTTAAACTAATATCGGAAAATATTACACTTCTTTTGCTACAAAACTTCCCTAAAAAAATCATCAATAACATAATACTTTCATAACTTCTACCTTTTGCATCACCTTTTTTTTTTTTTTTTTTGAGTAAATATAGACTTGTCAAAGTAAAAGATATTTTATTTTTTGGCATAAAATATTCCCACCCAATTAAAAAATAAGCAAATATCTCCACTATCAGCAGATTTCCTTCAATTCAATCTAGAAGGGAAATAGTCTTCTAGCCACTCTAAGCACAATTTTGATCCAAAAGCTTTGTTATAATAGCATCATCTATAGATGAATCCCTTCTTGACGAAGAGTCTCTTTCATAACCATATAATCTTTGGTTGAAAGTAATTAACATAAATTGTTTAGCTTTCAAAGAAGATGAGCTTCTAACATAAAAAGGAATTTAGCAATGATTATTGCAAGAAGGAAGTGTTAACATCAATTTGTTAAAGTTAACATCAATTTATCATAGAAATAATAAAATATTGAAACTTAACCTAAAGGACCTTTTACTATGTCTCTAATTTGCATCTTTTTACTGCTAGTTGTTACTTTTCGAGCGTGGTCTCTTAGAAGTTATTGAGATTATTTCTTAATGATTAAGTAGTATTGGGTCAAAATAAAATTGTTTCATCCTATCTATAAATTTAGAAGCACGAGTTTATCTTTAGCAGGGTTTCCCTCTTAAGCACAGTTTTGGTTTTGCTTCTCCTCATCATCTCATAGAAGCAATATCTACATATTAGTAGGTAAGCCCCAAAGCCAAAATCATAGAAACATCAACACCAATATTTACATATTAGTGGATTAAATATCTTAGGATGCAAACAGGTATTGCTTACACTCTTTAAATTCAAGTAAAATATATACAAAACATATATAAAACAAACGTCAAATACTTCTTAATTTCAAATTTCTCTACCTACATTCCAAGAATCACACACTCTCTTCAACTACGACTCAAATTATTAGGAAGATTGAATCACACCTATGCATGTAGAGAGAGCATGAAATCGATTCAAAGAGCAGTTGAGAGAAGATGTTTTTTTTTTTTTTCTTTCTCAAAGTTAGAGTTATATTTCAAGGTTGGGAGACGGGTATGGGCGAGCAAAGTTATAGTAAACTGATAAAAAATTATTTTAATAATTACTTGAAATTTTTTTCAACTATTGTTAATTAACTGCAGTTATTATAATAAATCACAAAAAATATTTAAATTTTTTATAGTTATTTAAACTGCAGGGACAATGTTCAAACTTAACAATAGTTATATAAATGGCAGAAAAAATTAATTTTTCTAGCAGTGATTGAGTTTTTAAAAATATATATATGTATATATTTTTCTATTAAAAATATATAATTATTTATCTAATAAACAATACTTATTAAATAAAAAGTTAAAACTTTAATAATATAAAAAGTAGTAAACGTATTAGTACAACTTGGTATAAATTATAAATCAAGTAAACTCAATTTAAAAAAAAATTCATATATTCTAAAATAATGTTTCATATTTATATAACAATATAATAGAAAAATTCATATGAATTTATATCAATAATTTTATTTAGTTTTAAATATAAGAAATGAAAATTGAACTGAATACCATAAAATATGTAATTGATAACATCAACTTTTGCATTGATTATTTAATTTAACTAATTAGATAATTTTGCGTTTATGAAAAAAATCTATCACACTTATGTAATACTAATGTTTTACTAGTTGAAAATTTATGTTAATGATCTCATGTTCTCCTAATCTAGATGGTTGAGGAAGATGGGAGATAATTCTTTCAAAGAGAGTAGTGGTATCATGATTCAAATACTTCATCGTCAAAGAGCTATGATGATGCTTCATTGGATTTGGACACTTTAGACGATGAAAGTTCAGATGATGGTGAGAAGGGTTGCTGTGATCTAACGGTAGAAAGGGCAGAAAAAAAAAAAACCAAATGACCAAAGGTGGTGTAGAGAGCATGGAAGAGGGGAAACAAGGAGTGATTATCAGGACAAAATTTACTTGATTCAGTGTCAGACATTACACAATATCAAAAGAAGTTTAAAAGTCTAGAATCAAATTCCACAAAGAACGTAATAGATGCACGAATAAAAGAAAATTCAAATTATAAAGTGAATATCAATAATAACTTGATTTTCAATAATAACGTAGATATTATGCGATTGGATGAGGATGCGTTTTAAAAGAAAGTTGACCAAGGTGAGCTTTCATTGGTCGAAACTTACGAGGAAGTGAGTTGGTGAGACATGGAAACTGATGAAGGATTATGACAATATTTAGGTAATATTGATAAGGGATCAAGGCAAAAATGTGGCACAAAAAGAATTTATTGGCGAATTTGATGGGCTGATTATTAAGCCTTCTTATGAGTCAGATGAGGTTAATCATGTATTAAGTCAAGTACTAGATTTCCTTCAATCCAATGTTGTTGTTGAGACGGAAGTGCAAAAAAGAATTAGTGTTACAAGTGCATTCTTCGTAAGGCGAGGAGGAAGAAATATGACTCCAAGTTACGAATTCGATCTAATTCTATGAAGAGATAAAAACTTGGGTTAAATGTTTAGAAAATGTATTTTAGAAGTGACTTGCAGTAGGACTTTTAAGAAGGTCAACTATATATGTGAATTAGATTAATGATCCATTGACATGTATTATTAATTACCTATAGAGTTATAATGGGTTAAAGCACTCCTAGTACTCTAAATTTGTCCTTAATAAAATATTAATGCTTAGCAAAAAAAAATTATTAGTTAGATGGAAAATTATTTTTATTTTAATTAATAATATTTCAATTTATAATTTTTTATTTTCAAAATTTCTCTTTTATGCAAAATTAAAAATTAAAAAATTGATATAAATATTTACATTACTCAAATAAATGATTACATATATAAGAATATAAATATTTATATCACATGAAATAAAAATTTACCTCAGAATAATTATTCATACAATATGTTTATTAAAAAAGTAAATTATAAAAATTGTTATTCTTTTATATTTTTAATAAAAAAATTATTTCCTAATTTTATATTATTAAATTAAGTTAATACAATTGAATTAATTTACAGTTGACTTTAAAATATATATTTTTAAAATATATTAAAAGTGTATTTATACACGAAATACAAATATATATATATATATATATTCATTTTCTTCTTTTATTTTTAACTCTACTTCATTAATTTATTTTTTTGTCATTCCTTGAATATGATTACAATCATACATACTAATTTTCATGATATAAAAGATATAATAGGAAGTATTTTTTTTTGTTACCAATTTCTTTTATATGAGTTAATATCATAGAATATTGAAATTTTTGCTTGTGTATTTTTTAAATATAGAAACTAATTATTTTTACATGATACACAAGAAAAATGACTTATTATAAAAAATTATTGAGTCATTTGAATAATTTAATAGAAGTATAATGTAAATTTAATATTTTAAGTGCATAAATATTATAATTGCTTATTCTATAGTAGTTTTTTACTATACAAATCTAAATTTATACAAAATTTATTTGTATAAAATACTGATACACATAAACCATAGTTAAGTATAAATTATTATACTTTTTCACATTTACATGTAAATTAAAAATTAAAATAATTTTAAAATTTAATGCTTTACGGAGTCTTTATTAAAATTATATTATCACCCAAAAAATTAATAACATATAATTTAAGTTATTATCAACAACAAAACTTAATTTGAATGTCTTTAAAATTAAAGAAAAATTAATAACATATATAATTTAAGTTATTATTAACAACAAAACTTAATTCTAATGTCTTTAAAATTATAGAAAAAAACTAATTATACCTAAGTCAATTTTTTTATGAATACATAATATATATAATACCAAGCAAGATTAACTTTTAATATCTTAATAAAAATTAGAAATATAAGAATAGAAGAAAGAACAAATGATGTAAAAAATTTTAATATAAAAGAGCTTATGATTTTATTTAAATTTTTTAAAAATATTTTATATTATTTATAATATTTATACTTAATTAATTTATAAAAATACATATTTTAATTAATAAATTGTGAAACATAATTAATATACATTTAGATATAAAATAGCTTATGATTTTATTTAAAGTTTTTAAAAATATTTTATATTATTTATGATATTTATACTTTATTAATTTATAAAAATACATATTTTAATTAAAAAATTATGAATAACTACTATAGACATAATTAATATTGTTCCTGTTAAGGAAACTTTTATCTTCAGAATATCCTCCTACTGCGAGATGAGATGACGTCCTCCTTGATACTGTGAATCTTTCTTTGTCTGACGTAGAGGGTGGTACCTGCAAAAGGTACTCTGATGATAAAGTCAGGTATTAGTTTAGGTAATAAATGCTATTTAATATTTAAAAGTCAACCCCTTACCTATATCTTTTACCTTCCTTTTATAGGTAATATTATGGGCTATCGGAGCTTTGTGAATCAACATTGATTTTTAGCCTTGTAATTAAGTAAATAATGATTTAATTATTTACCTTAATTGATTTAATCATTCTTTAATCTGACCAATGGAGTACTCGTCCTACTAAGGCCGAAAGGGTATTCGTCTTACTAAGGGGATGGATCCGGTAATTCCGATCTTGTATTTTTAAGAGATGGTGTGAAAATGTTTGACACCTTCTTTGTATATGAATATATGTTTAGGGACTTAAGTATTAGACTTCCCTTTGATGACTTTCAGATGGGTGTATTAAGGGTTCTGAACGTCGCGCCATCGCAACTTCATCCGAATAGGTGGGCGGCTATGCAAGCATTCAGAATTTTGTGTAAATTTCATTATATAGAGTCAAGTATAGATTTATTTCTTCATTTTTTTTGTACTCGCCCTTCAGATAAAGAGAGATGGGTATCCGTAATAAGGCAAGTTGAACTGCCTCTGTTCAAGCCTTATACTTCTTCCTTTAAAGGCTTCAAAACCCGGTACTTTAAAGTAACTGTCAACCCTATAGGTAGAAAATATTTTTTTGATAGTGAAAATAAGTCTTCATTTCCTTTTCACTGGACTCAGGTCCCGCGGAGGTATGATTTGTACCCAGAAGACATGTTGTCCTTTGAAAAACAAATGGCTCTAGAGTACCTGAAATCTCTTCCTCGGGAACTACCAACCCGAGCCCTCATTCTTTTGCTGAAGTCCCCCAAGCCTCGCTTGGATATGGATAGTATGCATTATTGCCCTAGTTTACTTTGGATATAGAGTTATATTGATTTGACTTCTTGTTTTTATTGCAGACATTATGACGCAGAAAGAATTCGGTTTAAGCTACTGAAAAAGGTTTAAGACAAAGAGCTCCAAAAGGCACCTCGGCTGATGAGCATTGGAACCTTGTTTTGGACCAAGTTCCACACCTGGCTGAAGCTCGCTAACCTCCCCGAGATCTTACCCTTGCTGAAGGTCAACCCAAAAATAGGAAAGATAAGGGCAAGGAGAAGGAATCCAAGAGAAAAAAGAGGGAAACATGCCCAAGATGTCAAGTCGAGTGGTCCGAGTAGCTCATCAAACTGTACCGTCATTCCTCCCGCTGCTTATTACGAATCCTTTTTTACTGAAGGGGTTTGAGCTAAGTGAGTCGTCTTCTCCCCAGACTTACTATCAGATTAAGGGAGGGCTCTTGTAAATAAACAAAATAACAAGTCCCGATGACAATGGTATTATGAATTTCAAGCTCGAGCAATGGTGTGACGCGTAGCTTTGCTTTTGAACCTTTACAAGAGTTGGAAAGGGTCCAAAGCCAATTCTCCTTTTATCAAAAAGCTCTACCCAAAAGCAAGGAGGTCCGGTCAAACTTAGCCAAAACCAACAAACTGTGACTCAAACTAATGCTTTCCTTACGCTTGTTATGGAACATTTCCTCAAGAATCATAGCTGGCATGTGACTCAAAAACCGTGAGAAAATCCGGATGTCAAACTTGTGAAGGAACAAGCATATCCCGTTTCCTTTTCTTCCGCAGCATTCTCTACTCCCCTTCCTTTGATTATTCAGTAGCGCTGTTACTTGTTTGTTAAATGTTAAAGATAGCATACAGATTGTCAATTTGATTATTTATGTTGTTAGCCTGCCCAAGTCATAAATGACATTTCTGAAGAATATATGACAGCATAATTTGTGGCTTCTTCTAGAATTGCCATTCTTGTTTCTGATTTCTATTTACCAGTTTGCAGAAATGTTGTCCCATGTCCCTAAAATACTTGCATTCTAAAATAATATAACGGAGCATGGTCGCGCTCGTCAATACGCCCTCCCTTCTCCCTTCTGCATATATATATATATATATATATATATATATATATATATATATATATATATATATATATATATATATAAAAGTTACATTGTTTTATTTTATTTTAAATTATTGATAAATATATTTTCTTGTTTAAGCCAACTATTACCGGTGATAGATAAATAAATAAGTAAAGATGAGACATGGAGTTAGAAAGTAAAGCAAGAATGTCTATCGACAATATTAAATTCAAAAAACAAAAGGAGATAGAAAGTGGAGATAGAATACTCATGTTTCCTTTTATTTTATTGGTTACTGTGTAATTGAGATTCGAATTAGATACAACAATGGCACAAGTTTCCCAAATTGAGAAAGATGTACTTGATAACTTGCAACCATCAACAATGTTAAAGAAACTGAGCATCAGATACTATAATGGTACAAGTTTCCCAAATTGGCTGGGTGATTCTTCATACTATAATGTTCAAGTCCTGTGTAAGTGTGTATAGGTGACTGCAACTATTGCGTCACTTCCGCCCTTTGGATAATTACTTTCTTTTAAGGAGCTTGTGAGGAATTATATTGCAGCAATGCAGGTTCCCAATCCTTTAAGCCATTTCCAATGTTGGAAACTCACGAGTTTGAGCAGATGTCAAGGTGGGAGGAGTGGTTACCATTTGAAGTGCCACCACTTCACAACACTCATCTCAATCATGCTATTTCATTGTTCTTTCACCACACAAGCTTTCATTTAAAGGAGCTGTACTCTTTAAATGTTATAAAGTTTGACAAAACCAATGGTTTTTGAGGTTTAATATCATGTGTATTGGATTTTTATTTATTTTTCAAGAACAGAGTGTAATAATTATATTTATGCTGTTTTTGTGGTATCATCCTAACTTTGCATTGGAGTTTGAAGGTAATTCATTAGCGTTGCGTTTTCATATAATAAATTATTATTTATGTTATTTTGTCCTCTTTTACTCCAAAATTATTTCAAAGTGTTAGTTAAGATTAAACTTATAGTGTTTAGTTTAATGGTATCTTTATGATTATTTTTTAAGATTTAAGGTCTAGTCTTATTGATTCAACAATGGACTTAATTTTTTTTGCTATAACAATGGACTTAATTTTATAGGTAAGAATCAAAAAAATTTTAATATGATAGTCAATATGCTTTAATATATTGACATTGACATGTCAAAGACAAGAATATAAAAAATAAAAATTAGTTTGAGTGATAATGACATTATTATAGTTCAATTCAATATATTAAGTGAATAATAAGGTAAAATGTTTATTCAAATGGGAAAGAAAGATTATTTTATCTTTTCTCAAATTATTTTTACTTTTTTTTATTATCTACAGTTCAAATTTTAATTTCTTCTATTTTAAACTAATATTGGAGAGTTTTACACTTCTTTCCATACAAAACTTCCCTAAAAATTCATCAATGACAAAATACTTTCATAACATCTACCTTTTGCATCACATTTTTTGAGTAAATATAGAGTTATCAAAGTAAAAGATATTTTATTTTTTGGCATAAAATATCCCCACCCAATTAAAAAATAAGCAAATATCTCCACTATCAGTAGATTTGCTTCAAATCAATCTAGAAGGGAAATAGTCTTCTACGCACTCTAAGCACAATTTTGATCCAAAAACTGTGTTATAATATAGCATCATCTATAGATGAACCCCTTCTTGACGAAGAGTCTCTTTCATAACCATATAATTAATCTTTGGTTGAAAGTAATTAACATAAATTGTTTAGCTTTCAAAGAAGATGAGCTTCTAACATAAAAAGGAGTTTAGCATTGATTATTGCAAGAAGGAAGTGTTATCATTAGGATTCCAAGAGTCAAGCAAGAAGTAGGTATTGACAATGAAGAATCATGTTCCCATTCACCCACCACCCACGAGTTACGCCTAAGTACACCTTTTAATAGAAACGTTGTGGTTAGTAAAATAGCTAAAATATGTGGTTCCTAACAGTTATTTTTTTAAACTACTTTTCAGCTATTTGTCATGAGAGAAAATTTCATTTTTGTCCCTATTAATCCCTTATTTTACCATTTAATTTTTAAAACCTTACAACTTTTACCTCTTTTACCTTCAACTTTTCTAAATCTTCTTTATCAAGTATCATTAAATCTTATTAAAATATATTAAATATTATTTTTTATAATATAAATTATCAAAATAAGATTATATATTGATTCATTTTATTTCATTATATACAATAAAAATATTTTAAAATGATAACAAAATAAAAAATTAATAATAATTTTAAGATATATAATTACCAAATTTAAAATTCTAAATTAAAAATTAAAAGAGTGACAAATTTTTAAGTTATAGGTTCAAAAATTAATTATATTTATTATTTTATATTCAATTTTTTAATGTAAACTTAAATTCAAGAACCATTAAATATATTTTATTAAATAATTTAAATTATCATACAAACATGTATTAAATATTTTTTTAATAATTTTGAAATAATCAACATTTTTATTTTTAATAATTTTCTAAATATTTAACATGTGTATTTTTTGACACATTAAAAAAATTGTTATATATTTATCAACTAATTTAATATTTAATTTTATAAAACTTTTAACCTAATTAGTTAGTTTATCACTTTATTTTTTCTCTCTCTTTATTTTTAGTTACATTTTCAATTTTTAGCTAATTTATTAGCTTTCAGTTAGCTTATAATGCTACTTTTATTAAACACACATAATTAGCTAATACTCTACTTTATTGAAGATAAAAGTTAAAGAAAAATAGATTCTCCTCAAAAATTGTTTGTATAAATACGAAGATCATTTTTAGATTTTATTTGAAAGTTAATTTTAGAGAAAAAAGAGAGAAACAAATATTTATATAATAATTATTTTTATTTAAAAGTTTTTAGATAAAAGAGGAGGTTTATAAACCTTTTAAAACATTTCTAATCACATATTTTTAAGTTTTTTCAATTTGACGATTAATCCCTTTATCTATTTTTCTCTTTCTCCTTTTAAATAATTTTTTAATCTCTTTAAATTCTTAAATAAATAAATAATAATAAAATTTTCATTTTTACAGCCAAGTTAGAATTCTAAGATTTATCAACTTTTGAGAGAGTATTACAAATTCTTTATTAATTTTTTAGAGTATGATGCATATAATTTTATTCTATAAATCTAAATATTAGCTTCTGAAAATAACATGTTATATATACTAATTAGGAGTTATTTCGTTGAAATAAAACAATATACATATAATTTTCACTATTTTTGGACGTTTGTAAGAAAAAAACACGTCAATGGCTTTCAAACTAAAATCTACTGCTACATAGCAAAAATGAAAGTCAACACTAGATTTTATTCAAAACTCAATATGCTTGCAACTCATTTGGAAATATACGCAACTATAAATTTCTCTTTAAGTCTTCATCTAGGGGCAACAAGTGTAAATTTTTTTTCAAATTTGTATGACTTATAGGTTATTTTGTTTATAAAATATGAATTTAATTTCAATACGTGTTATACGATTTTAATTTAGTCTCAACAAGTATTCTTTTAAATTTAATTCTTATTATATTACACAAATTTTTAAAATAATTTTTTTATGTTATTTTGTAAAAAAAAAAAGAAACATGTAGTTAAAAATAAATAATATTTTTACTTGACCGATAACCATGGTCATGTTAGATAAATATAGTGTTAAATTTTTAAATTATATTTTAATTGTTTGAATATAATTTAACTGATATCATATAAATGAATACAATTATTAAAGATTGATGTTAAAATAAACTATAATCTTAAATAAATTTAAATATATATATATATATATATAAAGTGTATATGGAATTAAAACTGAAAGAAACATTAAATAGTAAATTATCTGATGAATTAATGCTATTTATAAGATAAATTTCATTAAATATATTTATTTATTATTTATTAAATCTTTTAAAAACATTAATTAACATTTATCTTTAATTTTATTTTATTTTTTGAATGGTGGCCCTTAAGCAATGATTACTTTCCTCTCGAGCTCCACCACTGTCTCTGCTTCATTCTTTTTCCCTCTACAAATTAATAACTGTGACAAATACAAGCCTCTAACTACATGGTTAATTTTGAGAAAAAATGTTGACCACTTAGCATTGACCTTGGTAAACTTTTTGACCACAAAGGTGTAGATGGTAAGAAAGATTTCGGTTTTGGTGCAAGTCTAGAAATATTTTACAAATGATATCAAATCTTTAGTGAATTTTTTCTTATGTTCTTTTTTTTTTTTTACAACATTTTATGTTTTTAAAACATGAATTTGTAGTTGCCATGGTTAATAATGTTCCTGTGATGGAACCACTAGGCTTCAATGTCAATTAATGGCTTTTAGTGCACAGCTTCTAGTTTCAGATCAAGCTTCTCCATCCTCAAGTTATGGAGGGCTTCAATGATCACAGTCATTATTTATTTCATAGTAGCAAACTTAAGATTGGGTTTCAATTTCATAGAGCAAATAAATTTTCTTCCAACTGTAGGTACTTAAATTGCCTCCTTAATTTTGATCATTATAGCATAGCTTAATACTTTTCTTAAGAATTAATATTTTTCCTTTAAAAGAGATCATTTAATATATCAAAAGTATAATAAATGCTAATATTTTTAATTGCTTAAAATCAACTTTAAAAATTGATGTTAACAATTTTCTAATTATATAAATTTAAATTTGATATTAATGTGTAAAATGTTGTGCCCTATCATGAAATGATGTTTTGATATATATTTAAAAGTGTCAAAATTTTTGAAATAGTGATGTGATATAATTTGATTTATATATATTAAATATTAATTAATAAATATCTTAAAAGAATTAGTTAATAAATAAATATTAACAGTGATGTTCTTTTTTCCTGTTAATATAAAGGTTAGGGAGAGAGAAGGTATTTGAATTCAAAGCCAAAAGAAGTATATATGTCTCAAGTTTTAATAGGTATTTATAAGATTTAACATACAGTTTGATCTGGAATCAATGGATTAAACTAATAATAAATTGTATTTTTTATCTTAAATAGTACCAATTAATTAATAAGTTTATCCCATTAATTTTTTAATTAACTTGTAAATTTTTTTTAAAAGACTAATTTACACTGACAATCATTTTTAAGAACCAAAACAACAAAAATTATTAGTATTTTATCATCCAAGCATCTTACAATTTACCTTGAGTTTCTTGTTGAAAGAGCTAAAAATGAACAAGTTGGATTTGAAGTGAACATGATTATGTAAGTTGGAAACTTTTTTTACAGAAAAAGGAAAAGAAAAAGGAGCAGCATAAGTGTCACATAAGAAGTTACAAGACTTTGTGTGATAGATGCTAGATGATGATTGATGGCAAGGAAATTTGCATACACCACAAGAAAATAACCACTTCCAGAAGAACATAACTCATTATTTGGTGAAGTTTTCTCTGACATTATTATTATCCATGTCAACAAAATAATGCAAAACACCTTTCTTTTCCTTAAACAAAGTCAAGTCAAATACCTGAGTGCTTCAGTTATATAATAATTGCAACTAAAGAATAAAAACTTGTTACTGTAATATTATTTCCAAGTAAAAAGGAACACATAAAAAAACCCTAAAAATGATAATTCATATTAATTTAATTTTGAAAGTTTGCATACATATAATTTAGTAGAAATAGCAAAGTGGACCAACCTGTCCTTTTTTAGATACGAGTCAAAAGCATAAATTTCATTTCACTTTTAAATTAGGTTGATGAGTTCACTCACTTACAAATTTAAAAAGCTAAACTAATATACATTAAATAAAAAACATGTATAGTTAAATTTAAACATAAATCAATGATTAATTTTATTAATATTAATATTTAATTTTTTTTATTTATAAAATTTACATATAAATTAAGAGATATAAAAAATATAATTTTTAAAATTTTTATCATATTAAAGAAAAAACTTAATTCAATGGGTTCAACCTGTTTCATCCCACTTAACGTTTTTTAAAATGTGGATTTATAAAGAGAGATTAAATGGGTTAGTAGGATCTAAAACTTCTAATATGTACGTTAAAATTAGCAAGTTAGATGCCTCAACCCATAAATTAGATTTTTTTTTGTCATCTTTATAATGTAATTTATAATCTTCTTAATTTTTTTTATCAATTTAATCTCAAAATTTTATTAACTTCATAACAATTTATAGCATGCAAATTTGTCAATTTCATAACCATATAAATTTCTCAATTTCACGTTATAAGAATTACCTTATTACGAAGTTGATAAATTTAAAGACCAAATGAAAAAAATATATAAATTTGATAAATACTAACTAATATACAATAGACACTAAAAAAATTAAAAGAAAAAACTTGTATTAAAAAACATCTTAATATGTTCTCATCATAATTTTTAATACATCTTAATATTATTCTTTTCAATTAATAATTTCTTAATCAATATTTTTCGACGCTAATTTACATAATAGAGATGCTATATGTCAAACAAAAAAATTAATACGAATTCATGTACAGAAGACGAGTTTTTCCATAATTAAAGGATAAAGTTAGAAATTAAGGTAGAAGTTTTATACCTAACCATGAATTAGTAATGTTTGCAAAGTTATTAACTTTTATTACTAAATCAACATATATTACTACTTAGCATGAAAAAAAATTATATTAGTACTTAATTAAGAAAAGAAGGAAAAAAAAAAGAGTTGAAAAAAGTGAGTGAACAGTGAAGTAAACGGTAAGAGAAGGAAGGGAGAAGGTTGGGACCCGCGAAAGAGTTTTGAGTTAAAAGCATAATAACAAAGAAGGGAAGGCATGGACGAAAACAATAGAGTATCCAAGTTGGAAACAATACAACTGAAAACGTTAACACTTAAAACACAAACTTGTTGAGGGGCCACTGGCTGGGGGCGCCATTCTCTTTTTCCTTTCAAAAAGCAAAGCTAACATCTCTCTCTCTCTCTCTCTCTCTCTCTCTCTCTCTCATTGCTACCCTGTTGGTGGATAACCATATTTCAGCAACCCCTTTGCATCTGATCTAAGAATCCCAAGCTCAAGTACCCATTATTTGTCATTTCATGATCTGTAAGTTCAACTCTTTTTCTTTTGTTAGCTTTTTACTGATAGGTTCATCTTTAAAAAAATGGGAAAAAAAAAGAGAACAATGTGATGAGCTGGAGAATTAGGGTTCAGTTTCATTGTTGGAAGATGTAAAGTTTTGCTTTTGATTTAATTAGGCATAATGAGTAGGGTGGAGTGGTGGTACCTGAAATTGTTAGTTTCTGATTTTGGGGTATGTTTTTGGGTTTTATTTTATTCTGTTTATGGATGACTGTGAGTGAAAGTTCCTTTCTTTTTTTGGTATGTTTGTAAAATTTCATTGAACTGCTTTAAGTGAAACGTAATCTGCTCAATTATTCATGCTAAATGTGCATTGTTTTTGTGATTGGCAGAGGTAAATTGTTCGTGAAAATGACGAGGATGACCCGTGATTTTGGGGATACTATGCAGAAAGATGCAGTGCCGGCTGTGTCGGCTGATGTAATATTTGCTTCTCTTCGGTTTCCTAATTACAAAATTGGAGCTAACAATCAGATCGTGGAGGCAAAGGATGACTCAAAAGTGCTATCTATGAAGGAGGTTGTTGCACGTGAGACTGCACTGCTGTTGGAACAGCAGAAACGTCTGTCAGTTCGCGATCTTGCCAGTAAATTTGAGAAGGGTTTGGCTGCTGCTGCTAAGTTGTCTGAAGAGGTCACCTTTTTCCTATTTAAAATTCAACTTAATTTTTTTATCCCTAAATAATGCTTAATTTTGGAGGGTATTTCAACTTGAGATTTCTATTATGTCATTGTTTTTTAATGTTTTCCATTGAAATTATCAGTGATTGTGATTTGCAAAGATTTTCATGTCGTTGTCATTACTAAGCTTGTGTGGGGAAATTCAGGCTAGACTTAGAGAAGCAGCTTCACTGGAAAAACATGTTCTTTTGAAGAAGCTTCGAGATGCACTGCAATCCTTAAAGGGGAGAGTGGCAGGAAGAAACAAGGATGATGTACAGGAAGCCATTGCTATGGTTAGTTCCTTTTTCAAGGAAAGAGAAGCACTTTTTTTCGTACTGATACTTGAAATATATTTTCATATTTATTCTGTTATCTGATAAAGAATTAGTATGGAGGTGATAAAATAATTATATGCAGAAATTTATTTCATATTTATTGTGTTAATGGGATAACTTGTTGCATCGTATACTTTTAATAATAGCAAGTTATCCCAGTAATTTTAGAGTTGGTGATTCATTTTAGGGTCATTGGAAACTCTCAAATGTGAAATAATTGCAAGTTATAACAGTGTGGTGTACTTGGTGAGTAAAGAATGAATAATAATTCCTGTATAATATACATCAAAGTAGTATTCTCTTACTGTCTTACACCAAAAGAAAATTATTAGTATCTTGGTGTTTATGTTTTTCTAAAGGATTTGCATCAACAATTATCCAACATGATTGCAGAGCACTTGTATTTTGACGTTCTTTTTATTCTGTCAAGACAGACAGGATAAGCACACGCAGAGAGGGGAGAGAGGGTGGGGGATTGGTGTGAATGGAAAAGCATGGAAAACAAGCTATGGGATATATTTCTTAAAATTTGCAGTATCTTAAGTTTTCTCGGATATATAATTGATTCATTGCTCTACCTCTCCTGCACAGAAGTTACAATATTCTAGCTCATTTATTATTGCACCACTCTATTTGTGATTATAATCAACTGTAACTTATTTAATGTATTCTGCAGGTTGAGGCTCTAGCAGTTCAGTTGACTCAAAGGGAAGGGGAGCTAATACAAGAAAAGGTTGAAGTGAAGAAGCTAACAAATTTTCTGAAGCAGGTGATGTTAACTTCTTTGACCTTCTCTTTTTCTTTTGTGATAGAAGTAGAAATTTGATAAGCAATAAAGAAAAATTTTACAAAGAATAATGGTATGTCTTCTCCAAACTCAGCGGCAACAGAAAATGAAACAAGACCAAAAGTGGCATCAGATTTATCAAAATCATTTCCTTTAGCACAATTGATCCCTCTGCATGCCTGCTAGAAAAAATCCCTAAAACAACTGTGATTTCCCATGATAAATTTACCACAAATATTTCCTTTACACTTATGTGCCTGACTTCAATTGGAAACATCAAAGGACAACATAATCTGTGTGGTGCCATAAATTAATGAGCATAACATTTCCGAGTCTAAGAGACACTAGAGTATAGTAGGAATGAACTTGAGAGTATTTGCAATTTCAATAACCAACACATAGCAGATTTGTAGTCAGTACACATAAAAGTTTATATGCAATGAACAAAATGTGGGCGGAAACTTAACTGTCTATTTAATTTGTGTGTGGAATGAAACCTCTGGAAGTCGATTCAATATTTTATCAGCATTATATATAGTTCATGGTGGAATGAATGACAGGGTGACAAAAGAAACTTTCTTTTCTATTGTTGAGAGTTTAGATTTATTTGTAGGCTTCTGAAGATGCTAAGCAACTTGTGGATGAGGAAAGGGCTTTTGCTCGTTTTGAAATAGATAATGCCAGAGCAGCAGTTCAGAGAGTGGAGGAGGCACTTCAGGAGCATGAAAGAATGTCTCGAGCTTCAGGGAAACAGGTTAATCCTATTTGCTTGTCATTTTAAGTGTTCAACTTTTAAAATTGGGAGATTTGGATCTTTCCTTCTGCCATAATGATAAGTGCATCTGACTTATCAATTATTTTCTTTTTGATTCCAGTCCATTTTTTTAAATATAATCAACTTATATGAAACTATGAGTGAATATAAATTTCTTTATGTTTGATTTTGTCCTTTATTGAGGTAGGTCCATGGTGGATATTTCCAACTAGTTACTTAAGCTTTAATGTTTAGTTGCCCTCTATCTGCAAACTTATCTGTTGGGAATGTAGTTTGTTTAGAACATTGTTTATTTCTTTTGGTTTGGATGTTTCTCATGCATAATTTCTGGTGGTTGTCTCAGTGTGGGACATTACCTTTTAGAGGTATTTCTCATGTTCTTTTGACAACCCGACATCCAAAACTCCCTGCATGGTTCTTTGTCTAGACTTCAGTACCAAATGAGTAGGGTTAATGCTCAATCAGTGGCCCATATATTTCTAGATTGTATTTGAATTTGTTGGGAAGCTTCTCTCCTTTGGAATAAGATGTCTGGTATTCTGAATAAATCTTGTGTGTGGCCCTTCACTTAACCCTTACGAGCACTTTCTCTTTTTTCAAAGATTTGGCGAGAAAACAATGGTTCCAGAATTGTGGCATTATGCAGCTTTTGACTTTCCTTTGATGTAGGTTAGAAAAGAATGTGTTCATTTTTAAGGGCCAATCTTTGCCCATAGTTATGTTTTGAGATGGTTTGTTTGTTTCTTTTTGCTATGCACATAACTGTTCCAAAGGGTTTTACATCTTTCTGATGTATGGAGAGACTGGACAGCCTCATGCATTATTGATTTTCTACCCATTTAATATACCCTTAGCTGTACTTATTCATTTTCTTTTGTATAATTTCTTTATAAGAAATTATTAAATAAGAGAAACTCTTCAATAATCATAATTTGTATTGAAATATAACTGTTGATATTGTAGTGCTGTATCAACCAGCTAATTTTCATTTTAACAAAATTTATCTCTTTTGGAACTTTAGGACGTGGAACAATTAATGAAGGAGGTTCAAGAAGCTCGGAGAATCAAAATGCTGCATCAGCCAAGTAAGGTATATAGTGAGCCTTTGTTCTTATTTCATCTATTGTCATAGATCAATCATTATTGTTTGAAATATTCTTAGATGTAGTTCCCTGACCCACCTCTACTGTTTTTCGTCAATACTTATTGGCAATGTATTTTGTGTATTCTCGTCTATACTTAATGTCATCATATTTTGGTATGCCTGGTCTCTTGATTTTCTTATTCATTACAAAGAGGTCAGACGTAATAGTTGCTTGAAATTTGAGAAAATAAAGATTATATATTTTCTAGCCCTTTTTCCTGTTTTCAGTTAAAGTTGAATTTTATCTCAGTCCTCGAGTTCCATAATTATCATGTGGTTTATGAATTATGCTGTCAATTTGTTTTTCTGCCTTTCAAGAATAGCTACTTTACTGGTCTGTTGTACTGTTATGTAGTAACAATGTATGATCACTTACAACTTGCAAAACGACACAAAAAATTTGAATCAGGGCAAGATATTACATCTATGAAGGTGTAGAATGAATCCAGCACCCAGAACTGGGGAAATTCTGAGAATATATTTGGTTATGGCTGCAGTATATTCTTTATACATGTTCTCCTGGGTTGAAATTGGCCCTCTTACTATTTTCTTAGCCTCATATCATATTTCCATGATATTAACATTTTTTATTGTTATTTTAAGTAAATGAATTCATTGTTCACTTGTTGATTTTAGGTTATGGATATGGAACATGAGCTTCGAGCATTGAGGGTTCAACTTGCAGAGAAGTCTCGACTCTATCTTCGACTACATAAGGAGGTATGCCTACAATGTTATGCCATTTTGAAGTGGTTGGAATATATTGTCATTGACTAATTCTATGAAATAAGAGCTTTGAATTACAGGACTTTAGGAAGTGCTAGTTTGTTCTGCAGTATGCAAAAATGTGTGTGTTGACGTGTATGTGTGTACACACAAGTATCTTACTGTCCAATTCTCAAACCTAGTCAGTACCACTTATTGGCTATTAATAAAATGAAAAAGAAAAAAAGAAAAAGAAAAAATTCAAATCTTCCATATTTATTCCTTGAGGCTAGAATCTGATATAGAATTGGGGGTTTTCAAAGGTCTTACATGTTTAGTGTTATGGACATCGTTATTAAGTATACTTTTGTTTGACGTGAATGATATGTTTCGTAGATAAAATTGAAGAGTAATCTGATGACTGTGTCTCTTCAGTTGTAAGTTGTCCTTAATTTTCTTCCATTTCATCTTTCAGTTAGCAAGGACAAAGAAAGGAGAGGAAACTGTTCCCCAGTTATATGAATTAGAAGGGACTGAAACATTAGGTTCATATTTGCAAATTGAACCTTCCTCTGATAATGCCCCTGAACTTTCAAAATGTTCAATTCAGTGGTATCGTGTATCAACTGAAGGTGCCAAAAAGGAACTTATTTCAGGTACAAATTCCAAAAGTTTTGGAGTTTGAAAGATCAAGAGCTTTTTTAAATAACATTTTCTGTTGGATTGCTTTTTTTTTTTTTGGTGTTGATCATTCAAATCAATTGACTCATTATTTATTATCTAAGCATGGTCATATATTTATATTAATATAACAATTTTTATGGTGACATTTCTATCCATAGCGTGTATAGCAAATTAAGCAACCTCTAACTAGTATTTCTTTATAGCACAAAATACTCTCAATATATAGTTCTTATATTATTTTTGATAATATATACAAACTTATGACAGGAACTGGATCAGAAACTAGAAAAGGAAATTAATTTTTATTGAATACTTGGGGTATTCAAGATACCCTCTTCTCTCCCCACTCTCTGAGTGTAATCCTTTCTCAAAATGCTGAGATGATCTCTCCCTCTCAATTTTCCTTATTCAGATGCAATATTTTATTCAAACTTCTCTTACCTAACCAACTCATCTAACTAACTAACTAACTAATGGAAATCACTTAACAGCATACTCATGATTGTTATCATATTTATTGCTTTACGGTAACAAGAGTTACTTTTCCAAAAATATCCAACATTCTTTGTTACATGTGGAAATTTTATTCTGGCAGATAAACTTTTAGCCTCCAAGTATTTGCCTACATGATCACTGGCTTATTCTTTGTTTATATCAGATTGCTTCTAAAGGGTTCCACATTCCCCGTACTAAGCTTTGTGAACCATATACACCAGAAATAGACAATCAAGCCAATATAACCTTTTATGGCCAACAAAATGGGAAATTGATCACTGTCCCAGTGAGGCATTCTATTTTGTGCCTTAGCAATACTATTGCTGAGTGGGATGTTTATCTTTTCTTGAAGAGGTTCTTTCCTTGGTCTGTATATGAATTAATGCAACAGGTTGAAACTACCATGACAAGTACTAAGATGTGAATTCCTTCAATCTAGTCAATTCAAATACTTTCCTGTATTGCAGGTGCCAGAAGGCACTCAATCTCAACTACAACTGAACTTTATCCATATGGTGATCTCTATATGTTGAATTTGACAACATAAATTGCAGACCATTTCTGGGTCAAAATTCACTTCCACAAATGTGCTGTTCCTCACATCATCACCAATACCTCCGTTGATATCTTCCATCCTTTTAGATGTCACTTTTCCGTTGAAGGAGCAAATTTTTTGTCATTAACCATTTGTCTTATTAATAAGGTGGAAGGGCTTATCCTATAAGGTGTACGGTGTACCATTTGAGATGCATTGTGTTGGAATATTGATTGTTAATAAATGTCATATCTGGTATCTTTTCTATCCTTGCTCATCATGTAATACAACTTTTCTGTTCTTAGGAGCTACCAAATCAGTTTATGCTCCTGAACCTTTTGATGTTGGACGCATATTGCAAGTTGATATTATTTCAGAAGGTCAACAGATCACATTGTCAACCACTGGTCCAATTGATCCAGGTTTGGTTCCAATGCTGAGTCATACTCTTTTAATTTAGTATTCATTGACAGGAATGGTTCTACATACTTTCATCTATTTGAACTATTAGGCTTTTCTAGTTTGATTTGAAGAGACGAACTTGTTTCTTTGTCCATTCTTCTGCAGCTGCTGGTTTGGGAACCTATGTAGAGGCACTTGTGCGAAAACATGACACTGAATTCAATGTATGTCATTGTGATCCTTTTAACTATTTGTTTTTTCTTTTTCTTTCTCTTATAATTAGTATGCAAGCATCAATCTGAACTTGTCATTTATTGGAGCTGTTATATAAGCTTATCATTTGTTACTTGTTATGTTTATTGTATAGCTCACTTGACCATTTGTGATTATCAACTTCAGCAGTGTTTTCACCTAGTGTGTATGTGGGCTCCATGCTTGTCCCTTCGCTTGTATAAACAAATTTCAATTAAAAGTAGTGTCTGGTTACGTTAAACTAGTAGTGTGTTGAACTTTGTTAACATTTCAATGTAAAAAGTTTTAGAAAATCTGGTCTATTCTATGGTTTTAGAGCTGTACTGTGTTGCACTTTGTTAACATTTCAATATAAGAACTTTTAAAATATTTGGTCTGATATAGTGACAAGACAATAATAAAAGTTGACTTTAAATACTTTGCAGGTGGTTGTAACTCAGACTGGCTCAGATCATCCAACGGAATCTATTCATGTGCTTCATGTTGGAAAGATGCGGATGAAGCTCTGTAAAGGAAAGACAACAATTGCCAAAGAATACTATTCAAGTTCAATGCAGGTATTTCAAGTTGTGGGCAATTAGTGATATATATTTCTGGGTGAGAAATCAAATGTTTTCCATGTTCCATCATTCTTTAGCTTGTGTAGTCTTAGTACATACAAAAAAGAGCCATATATTTACTTTGTTAAAATACTGTTTTCAACCTTTTCTGATAGTCTATATACTTTGAGCAATGAAGCTATCTTTCTGTGTGAAATATCTTTAATTTTTTTGTTCAAGATTTTGATATTTTCCTTCCCTTATCTAATTTGTTGTTATTTACCAAAATATGGTGCTTTGTTCTTGTTGTCTTTAGCTTTGTGGAGTTCGAGGAGGTGGGAATGCTGCAGCACAGGCAATCTTTTGGCAACCAAAGCAAGGTCTTTCTTTTGTATTAGCTTTTGAATCAGAGCGAGAAAGGAATGCAGCCATCATGCTTGCAAGGAGGTTTGCATTTGACTGTAATGTATGTCTCCCTGAACTATTTACATTAGATTTACTCAGAGATGGATTTAGCTCCTTTAAAATATGGTGCGTACTTTAGACATTAAAGTTCGAAATGATAGCTGTTGATTAGAAAATTATTGGTTAGGATTTGAACTTCATGTGTTGTTACCCATGTACATGTATTTTATCACAATCTCAACCGTTAATTTTTCAATAAGTGGCTATCATTGCTCTCTACCCTCTTGAAGTGCACCTCTCACTTTAGAAGAGCCAAATTGGAGACTAATATCTTTATGAATTTAACCATTCATCATTCATTTTCATTCTTTTTTACCTCTTGGTCTTTGTTGCTAAATTTCTAATGCAGATTACACTTTCTGGACCTGATCACAAAGCTCCTTCAGAAACGTAATGGGGCCTCCTAGAATATTATTTTCTCAACTGTAATTATTTGAGTTTTCCTTCCTTGTATTATAAGTGTGTAACAGTGAAATATGCCTTTGGATTGTGCTAAGGATTCATACCTTGTGGTCTGAATTCCTTCATTCAATTTTCTTTCACCAACACTAGGGCATTTTTTTTCTTTGCCTTTGTGAGTGACACTTGATGAAGTTTTTAGAGCTTACATTATGGAAATGGTGGAAGTTATGTCCGGCGTTTGAGGTGCTAATTGATTGTATTTGATTGATCCAATTTATATCAAAATTCTGAGTTTGTGTTTAGATACTTGAAGTTTTTATGAAACTCTCTATGAGATGAAAGATAAAGTTAATTTTTTTACCTTAATGAGGTGATGAGGATATTACTATTACATGAAGACTTTAAAAACACATGATAAAATAATTAAGTCAAAGGTTTATAAAATAATACACTAGCGAGTCCCCATAAAATGTGATAGAACTAGATCTGAATATAAGCATTGTAGAATTTTAAACAAATGTATGAAAAGTGATGACATATATGTAAAACTTTGTAAGAAACATATTAGTTTCAATAAAACTTTCATGGTATGTTTTGGTGATGGGTGAAATAGAGAGAAAAGAAATAGAAAGATGAGGAATAGATTTGAAGAGATGTTATTTTATGTGAATTGAAATAAAAGGAAAGGAAATTATATATATAAAAAAATTCTATGATGAGTAAGAAGGAGAGTATAAAATAAATAAATAATATCAATTTTTTACTCATTAAAAAATTAAAATAATATAAAAAATGCAAATTTTTAATATATTATTTTTTTAGTATAAAATTATTTATCATTTTTTATTGTTTATAACAATTAGTTTCATTTTTAAATAGTTAATTTAGAAGAAAAAAAAATTAACTGTAACATTTCATATTCATTTTTCAGCTATATGAAAATAAAACGTGAATATGTGATTTTTACTATATATATATATATAAAAGAAGAAATAGTTAGAATCTATTAACACTAGATGTAAGTTCTTTTAATTTTATATTAAATTTTAATCATACAAATAATTTAATAGTTGAAAAATTATTGATTGTTTAACTAAAATAATAAAGTATAAATGTATAAAAAGAGATAATTTTTTAACTATTAGATTATTGATTTTTGCTGTTAGAATTTAATATAGTGTTAATAAATTTTATGTTATATATATAATTTATTTATTTATTTCATGTAGCTCAACGAAGTTAGAGAAGTATTCTATTGCAACTCAATTTTACTTCATCTCGGTTCAGCTTTTCTCATTTCAACACATGAAAACGTAGCGTCATGTTCAAGTATATAGTTTTTTTAAATTGTTAATCATTTAGTATATGATTTCAATGAAATAACAATGACCAAAATCAGGGGCACCTAGTGGTTAGCAATATCCAAATCTATTTTATATATTCTTCATAGAAAAATCCCAGTTCCAAATTTGGACGCAAGTCTCCTCTTTCCTAACGACGACGTTTTGCTCGAACTCAATAATTGATTTGAGTGACAGCATCACTATCGTCCATACACGTACCACGCCTCCTTCGGTATGGAGTAATAATAACAAACATTAACTTATTTTCCAATTCAAAAAATAAATAAATGAAAACACAGTACAATTTCCATCAACGGTTATCATTGGTCAGATATACTGTGGCAGAATCTGGACCGTTGATTGACTAATGGCTCTCAAAATCTTGATCTTCCTTTTTATTTAATGTCATAGGCACCTCTTTTCCTCCTTTTCAAAGTTTCAATTCGATTATCACTGATCACAGGTACTTCTTAATTCCTTCTTTGTTTAATGCTTGTTTTGGATGCATTTTGAACCATTTTAATGTTTTGGAATTTTGTTTGTTGGTGTGGTATAATATGATATTCGATTAAGTGTTGATATTGTGTTCTGGGTACCCCTCATGCTGATCACTGGGAAATCCACTGGGAAAGAGAAATAACGACCATTAGTAAAAAAGTTAGCTTGTTATATCTTCATTTGGTGCAATTTTGGAAATTGTTGATCAAGAAAGTAAATTTTTTTTTTGTCATAAATAATTACAAAAATATCCCTTTATTTTTACTTTGTTTCGAGTTCTTAAAGATTAGTAATAAAAAGGCAATTTGATGATTTTTACCAGTTTTTGCAAATATTATAAACAGGAAATAAAGTAAATGAAGGTGAAGTTTGTAATTGTTTATGAACAAAAATGAAAATGAAGCGTTTTCTCCCAGGTCTGAAACTTTGTACAGTGAATAATCTGCTTGTGTCTATATCGAATGGGTGTGATGTGATCCAGATTGTAGCAGTTTTTGTTCTGCAAATTATTGATGTACAAATTTAATTTGTTACTTGTTCTTGTCTTTGATTTGTTGTGATTGGATCTTGCTCACTTAATTTGCTTTACCATTTCTTATTTAGATATGTCGACATCTGATAAACCAGAAGCAGTAGAAAGGGGTAGTAAGGATGATAAACAAAAGGAAGATGATGGGAAGGGTGGATTTCTTGATACAGTGAAGGATTTCATTCATGACATTGGTGAGAAGATTGAGGAAACAATTGGGTTTGGGAAGCCAACTGCAGATGTTACAGGAATACACATTCCATCAATTAATCTTGAGAAGGCAGATCTTGTTGTTGATGTACTCATAAAGAACCCGAATCCAGTACCAATTCCCCTAATTGACATAAACTACTTGGTTGAGAGTGATGGAAGGAAGCTAGTTTCAGGGTTGATACCGGATTCAGGCACAATCCATGCACATGGAGAGGAGACAGTCAAAATTCCTCTTACTTTGATTTATGATGACATAAAGAGTACATATGATGATATTAAACCTGGAAGCATCATTCCTTATAAGGTGAAGGTTGATCTCATTGTTGATGTTCCTGTCATTGGAAGGCTCACTCTACCTTTGGAAAAAACTGGAGAAATCCCTGTTCCATATAAGCCTGATGTTGATCTTGACAAAATTCAGTTTGAGAGGTTCTCTTTCGAAGAGACAGTTGCTATTCTTCATTTGAAGTTGGACAACAAGAATGACTTTGACCTTGGCCTCAATGCACTTGATTATGAGGTGTGGCTTGGTGATGTTAGCATTGGAGGTGCAGAACTTGCCAAATCTGCAAAGCTTGTGAAAAGTGGCATTACTGACATTGATGTTCCAATTACCTTCAGGCCTAAGGATTTTGGTTCTGCACTTTGGGACATGATTAGAGGAAGGGGTACTGGCTACACTATCAAAGGACATATTGATGTTGACACTCCCTTTGGAGCAATGAAATTGCCCATTACCAAAGAAGGTGGTACTACCCGTCTCAAGAAGAAGAAGGAAGATGGTGGAGATGATGATGAGGTTTGCCAATAATTTATGCTTCTTTTTTACTCGATTTGTTTTTTGCTTGTTCTCCAGAAATTGCGTGTATGTGTATTATACATTTCTATGTGTAATTTTGTCCTTCAATTATAAGTAGCAACAGCTGATCTTTATTATACTTGTGTTTGCGTATATACGTTCATGTTTTGCTTGTTGCTACTGACAATTTCTTTTCAAAAATAGATTTAACTGGCCAAATTTTGATGGCATCAGCATTTAAATCTGTGTGATGGCCAATCCTGACAATAATAATTGTTGCACTCCTCACCATTTTACATTTCAATTCACTCACTATTATTATCTGGCATTTGTGCCTCAGTGTAGAGTTTTTAAACTCTATGCAATATCTTATTTTATCTCAGACTTAATAGTGAGAGCAGAACTTCGATACCACCGCCTGCTATCCCTTAATTTGTAGAAATTTGACTAAAACTGCATTCCTTGCTATGATTCTTGTAGTTGAAAGAGTTTCAATATAGACATGGTATTTCAGAAACTAGTCAAATTTTTTTTTTCTGCTTAGTTGGAAATCCGAGAATTGATTTAATAAAGAATTTGTTGTCTGAATCTTATATTAAAGAAAATAATTTTTAAAATGAAAAGGGATGCTTTTCAACACTCGAAAACTCACTCCTGAAACTGTTTCCTTTAACTTGTTTAGAATAATTTGAAGCACTTTCTTTTTTAAAAACTAAGTAAGTTAATAGTTTGTTATCTGTTTTTCTAATTTTTATTTTTTACTTGTGCTATAATTTTAACCCTTTAATCTTTTCTTTGGCAGGATTGATGAAGAAATGGCAGCTAGTAATTAGTATATGTTCTTTTATTTACTACTTAGGCCCATTAGAATGTTAAGTAAAAGGGAGCTGAACTTAAAAGCACTACTTCTGAGTTCTTGTGGCTATTTATGTTTCTTGAGATATCAAGTTGACACTTGAAATGGACGGTGGTATCAGAGTTTATGTAAATATCAGAGCAGTTTGGTGTTTGCCTCTCTCTTGAAGCCACATTCTTGTTTGAGCATGTAATTGATGATCAAATTCAAACCCATGTAGTGTTATCTTGTCAAAGGATTGTTGTAGAGTGTTTTGCTATTGATGTGTTCTATTCAAAAGATATTTATGTAATTGTTATACTCAACCATGTATAATCTGCAGATGTTATTCAAACTTTGTAGAGTTATTATTTAAAAATTTTAAAAATTATATTCTTGACTATCTTTTATTTTCGAGAAAGTCTTCTCATGTTTAACTATATATTTGTATGAAAATATCGTAAGTTATTATATAACTCAATTTGTAAATTTATAATAACTTCTATTTTACTTTTTCTTTTTAATTTTATGATTTATATTTTAAATTTTTTTTTAAACTATTAAAGTATAACTAATCACATTTTTCAATTTATCAAAAAATAACGTCACTGATTATAACATCTTAAAATATAATTTAGAAATGAAGTTATACATATTAAAATAAAGAAGAGTATTAGGTACACATTTTTTAATATACTTTTTTAAATACATATTTAATTATTGATTAAATTTTATTAAAAATTATAAAAATGAAAGAAAATATATTAAGTTAAGATTAAAGAAAAGTGAAACTTTTCTAATTTTTAATAAATTTTAATTAATAACTAAAAGTGTGTAAAAATATATAATAAATAGTGTTATACTAATATTTCTCTTAAAATAAATGTTGGAAAGAACGTACAGACAACCCTACAGAGACATACGTAGACAAAAAAAAAAAAAATGGAACCTCGGACCAAATGACATTAATTATAAAGCTTAATAAAATAATATTTTTAAAAATATTTTATTATAAATATTTTTTTCTTGAATTATTCCATGATTAATTTGATATTATTACAACTTTTATATATATATATATATATATATATTTTTTGGACAATAATTTCTTACATTAATATAAGTTTAAAAACTCTTACATTAAATCTAATTTTTTTATCTAACTTATATCTAACAAATTATAATTTATTATTTTACTGACATTAAATGTAAGTTAAATGAAAAGTTCAGATTAAGTGTAAGAATTTTTAAACTTATACTTTTATAAGAAATTTTTTTTCGGTCTATATATAAATATAGATATAATTTACAAAATTTAAATATAGATATTAATTTATGAATATTTATTTATATTTTAAATATATACAAATGTAATAATATGAAGTAAAGTGAAAAATTATCAATTATTTTTTTAAAGTATTTATGGCTTAAATGACATTTTATTTTATTTTTATCTAATATGTATAAAAAAATTTTGAAAATGATATTTTAAATAAAAATATATTATTAAAATATTTCTTGCTAGTAACTTCAACTATAACGTTATTATATTGTATTTAACATTTTTTTTATGTTACTCACCGTATATAACATATCGTTTTTAGTAACCTTTGTACATGCCATATTTTTTATTTAGATCTTATAAAAAAATAAATTAAATTTTAGCGATTAATATTTAAAAAAAGTGTTATCTATAAGAATCACAATAAAAAAATTTGTTACGTGTAGGAATGAAAATTAAAAATAGAAGTATGAAGTATATAGATATTCAAACAAAATGAATACGAATCTTCTACTTTTTGCACTGCAGAATGCAGAATGCACAAAAATTGCGGATGATCTGTATTCAAACAAAACTTGTCATTGATTTATTACAAATTACAAATAAAGATTTATTCGCTTCAAATAATATTATTGTAGCCTAGTGAAGTTATGAAAATTATTATGTGAAATGACGTTTAAGAGTGGCATAGAAAATATTTTGATTTAATTCATTATGGGAGATTAAAACGAGAAAATGTGAACCAATTTTCAAGTATCAAAGTCATTCTATTTTAATTGAAAAAGTGAAAGAGTAGTGAAAGCTTCATTTTTAGTTTTATTCATTTATTTATATGTTAAAAATCCATTATTAAGTTTGCTTGAATTCTAAGTACAATTATGGTAAATTGTTTTTTTATAGACAAATCTTTGATACAATCCGTTAGGTGTTTTTGTGTTAATTACTGTTATAATATCAAAATTAGAGTTTTATCTTAATAACTAAGGTGTTTATAGCTTGAGTTAAATGAATTTTAATATAAAAGTATTTTTATTTAATCAAAATTTTATGGATTTAGTTAAGTTAATTTTGGTAATTTTTTTTCTTTATCCAACTTAAACTAACCTGACTGAGTTGAGTAGTCAAGTTAGCACTTCCAACATTCTATCCAAAAGTTAAAACAAAGCAAGCAGAAACTAAAGACAAACTAACTAAGTAATCAAGCAAATAAAGTTGTAGTCTCACAAAAGATTGAGAACTAACCTAGGCCAAAGTTGTTAGAATTGACAAGGGAGGAGCCAACCTAGGCTAAAGAAGGAAGAGTTTTCGAAGAAGAAAGAGTCATCAACATTGCAAAGGAGTTGTTATCAAAGAAGAAAAAGTCATAGGTGTCACATGGAGTGCCACTATCAAAGAAGGTTAACCATTTACTTAGGTTGTGTTTAAGGAAAGGAAAATTTTTCTATGTTATGAAACCTCATCACTACAGCCTTTGGTAGATGGTGGGGGTTACACCAGGATTTTTGTGAACCACCTCGAAAAGTGCATTCCTTTGACTAAAGTCAACATATGTGAGTTCTTGTATTTTGATTAAGTTTGCGGTCAAAAAGAAATTTTTACTAAGTTACAAAGGTTATTAGACTTTGTGGTAAGAAAATAGACTATGCCTTTCTGAGAAAAGATAAACTCATCTCAAAGACTATGGGCAGATACATCATTTTTACTAAAAACAGGACAACATCATACGCCTATATTTTGAATAGTTACGAACGTGTAGAGAAAATCTCTAAGGCTTGAAATTTTGTCAAATGGATTGCCCTTCGACACATTGTTATGTTAATAGATGAAGAAGTTAACTCCAAGACTAAAAAGGGCATATTTCAAAATATTTGTAGGGTTATAAGAAGAGCCTCATTTCACGATGAAAATGACACATTTCGAGAAGTTTTTATAATTGTAAGAAGAGTCTCATTTATGACAAAAAGGAGTCATTTTTTGAGGAGTCTTGGAAATTTTTGAGTCCAAAATCTAAAACATCCAGAACCAGTCAAGAAAAAGAGTTTTCGAGAAATTTTTCTTAAAGCTTGTTGAAATAGAATTGACAAAGGAGTTATTCTAAGTCCAAGTGACAAGGCAGATGTCAAAAGGTGAAGAAACGTGTCAAAAAATTGTAAGGCTTAAAGCGACTACCACCAGTAGAATATTGTGAACACATGAAGTAATTATTAGCGATTACCACTAATTAAAGATCATGAACATATGGAGTAGTTACCAGTTACCACCAGTTGTAGATTAAAGACACAAATAGTTGATCATGTGCGACAATGTTTATGGAGAAGACACAGTTATCAGCAATTATGGAGAAAAGCACAATCATGGGCAGCAGCAATTAAGAAAAGGTATGCATACATAGAAGAAAGTTATTAAGAGGCGCTCGCGAAAGGAAGAGAATAGTTGGGATTCATCTATCTATAAATAACAGTAGGCTTTACATTACAGATGACGAATTTTTGCACTAGACACTAGCGCCTAAATTTTTTGCACGTTGAAAATTTTGCATTAAGTTAGACATTGGCAACCAAGAGATGCACGGTTCTTGGTGTTGATTGTCAGAGTTGTACGCTATATTTCCACAAATTAGTTCACTTTTAGTTTGTTTCTGTAGTATGTTACCTTTAGTTCAATATTGCTTCACTATCCTTCTACTGTTCTGTTTAATTTTTTGCTACATGAGGTCAATTTGATCATCATGTTAAGAATATACTTAGAAGAACTTAACAAGATATAAAATTCAATTCCATATTGTTCTTAAATTTATTTGTTTACTACATGTTATTTTCATAGTAAATAAGTTGACATTGTAGGGAAGGAAGAGTTAATGTTGAGATAGTGTGTAGGGAAATGAGGATAGATGATTGAGGTCATATAGTCAATGTCACAAAGGTTGAAGACTTGGAGCTTTGAGGAGGGTAAGAGGCAGCAAAACATGAAAAGAAGAGAAGAACTGACAAAACTGTATGTAAATCTTCTAGAGTTTTGGTGAAAATCGCAGCTAATAGTCTATCTTTGTTCAAGTGAATTTTGGTTCGCTTAAACGAAATATACAAAAAAGTTATTTTTGTTTAAGATAATAAAATTTGCTTAAATAAAAAAATTATTTTTTGCTTAAGTAGGAGAGAAGGGTGAGAGAAAGAAAGAAGGGGTGGGAGAGAGACTGGGGAGGAGAGCAAGAGAGTTAGAAAGGGAAAGAGAGAAACAGAATGAGAGGGGGCTAAGTGGGGGCAAGAGGGAAATGGGTGAACGCTAGGTGGGAGAAGAGGAAATGAGATATGGAAGATGTGGAAAAAAGAGAAAGATGAAGCTGAAAGAAAAATATAGGTGAAAGGTAAACAGAACGAGAAAGGAAAGGAGTTGAGAGAAAGAAAAGAGACATTTTCATTTTTTTTAATTTGTTTATACAAATCTAATCTCTAAAATAAAAATCAAATTTTAAGAAAATATGACATCAAAAGTGCTTTAAAAAAAATACTTAAAAAAGCTTTATATTCTATTTCTAAAAAATATGTAAGGTAAACACATAGTCAAAATACTTTTTATTCAACTACCAAATACTATCTTATTATAAGAATTTTCATAATCACATTAAGTTACAATAACATTGTTTAAAGAAAATAAAAGTTACAATAACATTGTTTAAAGAAAATAAAACCATCTTTTGTACCATGTTATGAATCTTCACAACCTCTTTCAATTTATTTCAGTTGGTCTCCATATATAATTTTTTTTTCATTTATCTCTATTCATAATATATAATTTTTTTTATTGTTCCGAAACATTACACATTTATTTTCTTTCTGTCGATGTAATTTTTTTTTTGCAAGAATTCAAATAAAAAATATATTATATATAAAGATTTCTGCAACAAAAATATTTAAATATAAAATAACAATGTTATGATAGATCTGATAGTAAGAACATTTCAAAAATATTTTTCATTCAAAAACTTATTTACAAACCTTTCTTTTATAAGGAATGAATAACACAGGTGAATTTTATACAAAAAATAAAATTGTATTTAAATCTAAAAAATTAAGAAAGATGTTTTTAATATATATAAGTTCTTTTTAATAGATTAAGTTTACAAAATCATACAAATTAAAAATTAATTAGCAATCCATTGAACAACTTTAGTTTAATTTATAATATAATTTAAAATTTTATAAATTACATATCTATAAATTTTAAATCATTTTAAACTTAATATATATCATCAACTTGAATATATCATATTATTTAATGGTTGAATTAATAAAACTCAATATTTATAAATAATTATTATGATGGTAAAAGGTAGAGTTGACAAAATGGCCCTAGTTAGCTTAAACATGTTTGATAAAATATAAAATCTTAGTCTTTAAATTTAAAGTCCAAAAATTTATCCTAATCCAATTAAGCCTAATGCAAGTTAATTTTAAGAAATCAGTCTCTATCTATAATTTTTCCAAGCCTAAATTTCATCTGAACTTTTTTAGCTCAAAATGCTAAAATTTGCTTATCTTGTGGCTGGAAAAGTCTCTTGGTCAAAGCCTTGGATGCCAGTGCAATGCATGCATGCTCAAAATGAAGACAAATCCACATGGCAGCTGATATATTGCTAGTTTTGTAGTTTCTTTATGAGAAGTCACATGGAGGCACTGCACGATGTAACGATATCATCATTCAAGTCATCATAGTTCATTATCAAATTCAGTCTTTTATTTGAACCTTTCAACTCAAGTAGGTCAGTAGCATGCTCCATCCTAGAGAACATCATCAAAAGATGAATTGCTCACATGTACAACTAGATTCTAATCCTGTATGGAAACTATTTTTGTTTTTTGTTTTCTATAAACATTATTATAAGGAAACAAATACAACTAAGAACTAGTGAACCAACAAGCAAATCATGCAAAATGCTCAAAATCATTATTGTCTATGATAATTTTTTATCTTTACGTTGAATCTGTAAGTTATATTAAGCAACTAAAATTGGATCTGTTTGTCATAGAGTATCTGCGTGGTAGACTTGAAAATTAAAATCAAAATAAAAAACTTACCTTGCAATTTCAGGAATTAAACACATTTCGCATGCATTTCTAAACACATTAAATTATATTACAAAACAATATAAATTGCTAACAAGTGTATTTAAGACACTAGATAAAAAAAAAAATATATTTTTAAAAACATATATATATATATATATTTATAATTTTTAGTACATTTTAACATAAATTTTATTAAAACTTTATTATTTAGTGATTCTTTAATCGGTGCTTTTTAAAACACTAGTTAACAAAACTCCAAAACATTAAATATTACATTTTTTTAATAAAGAATATCATTGATTAATTCTTCGTCACGTTACTCGACACACCTTATAAAAGATTGAAAAAGCACCAGTGCAGGGTAATACCTAAATTATTGTTTTGCAAACCTATTTTTCCATCGAATATAACGTATGATAAAATCCGACGTTCCACATCCTTCGCCACCCAAAAAAAGAGAAAGAAAGTCACAGATCAACGGTTGTAAACAGCACCTTCACTTTATCTTCCATGTAACGTTATGTGACACGCAAATCATGCAAACGAATGCAAAGAGCCACTATTTTTAGCACTATCTGCATTCTCATTGGCTCTCTCTCTCTAACCACTTTCTCTCTAATGGGTTCGGATAGAGAGAGAGAAAGCTGCAACTCTCGGCACTTCACATGGCTCGTGAAGTCATGTTTCCCCAACACTCACGACGCCACCGTAATTAAACACACGCTGCAACCGCTATCACACCCTACTTCACCTACCCCCGCAACCACCATATCCTCCCTCCCCGACGACATCCTTTTGGACTGCCTCTCCCGCGTTCCCCCCTCTTCTCTTCCCGCACTGTCCCTCGTCTGTCGCCGCTGGTCCAACCTCCTCCGCTCCCCCGACTTCTCTGACCTCCGCCGCCTCCGCCGTCTACTCCGCCACACCACCGTTGCACTCGCCGCCTCCGACCTCGGCCTCTCCGCTGCCACGCTCCTCGACGGCGCGTGGAATGCCTCCCTCTTTGTCCCCTGCTATGACGCCGTTTCCCTCGACAACTTCCACTCCTTACTCTCCCACGCGCGCGTGGCTTCGATCGGTCCGAGGATTTTCGTCGTCGGAAGGAGTGCCACGTTGCAATACGACATGTGGACCGCCACCATAACCCCGCGCTCGTCCATGACTTTCCCGCGCAAAAAATTCGCATTGGCCGCCGTCACCGGGAAAATATACGTCGCCGGCGGTGGTTCAAAAACCACCGCAGTTGAAGAATATGATCCTGTAGCTGATACTTGGAGCGTGATATCTCACGCGCCGAGGAGGAGGTACGGTTGCATTGGAGCCTCAGTTGAGGGCGTGTTTTACGTGATTGGCGGGTTGAGAATTGGCGCCTCCGAGCAGAACGTGTTCTCACGCGCCACTGGAGGAGCCGAGGCTCATGCGGCATACGCGAGTTCCATGGATTTGTTTGATGTGGAGACGCGCGTGTGGCTCCGGAGCAGGACGGTACCCGGAGGAGGCTGCGTGGTGGCCGCATGTGCTGCAGCTGGGCGCGTGTATGTGTTGACCAGTCACGCGGTGGAGCTTTCGTTTTGGAGTTTTGAAGCACGGAGAAAACGCGGTGGCCGTGGCCGTGGTGTATTTGGAGAGTGGTGTAGGATTAAGAGCCCACCGCTACCGTCGCAAGTTAGAGTGGACACGAGGATGAGGTTTAGCTGTGTGGGGATGGGAGATAAGGTGGTGTTGATTCAAATGGCTGGAAACTTGAATGAAATGAGGGGCTTGAGAGAAGGGTTTGTTTTGGTGTATGATTGTGTTGCCGGAGAGTGGAGTAAAGGGGCAGATTTGCCGGAGGTTTATCGACGCGCCGCCTATGTGGGTGTGGAGTGCTAGGTTGGCATCTTTTGTTTGGACTTGGGAGTGTAGTGTGACCAGCAGACAAATGCGTATGAGGGTTGGGTTCATAGGATAGGGGGAATCTAAGGTTGTGGTCCCCTCTATAAGTTCAGTTAATCTTTGGGAATGAGCAATTGCGTTGATTTTTATTGGCCTTGTTCTCTGCAAGGTATTCTCCTTTTTTTTGTTGGAGAAAAAAATGAAAAATTATTCACACACATTTTATGTTAATAAATGTAACATCATTTTCAGAAATTTTGTATTGTTTCTACATTTTTTATGTTTTTACTACTTGACCACCCTACCTGCATCGTTAATTTAGGGAAGCTCATGATTTAATGCTTTGATTGGCATTTTGTTAAAAAATTTGATGGTTCAATTGGACTTAGCTGACCACGCACGTGAGGGCTAGGGGTGCAGGAACATGTGATCCTTCCACTGTTGAGAGAGGGAAGTGACTTGGGCTTTCGCCCATGACACATAGGACCCAACTCCCAACTTGGATGGGCACGCCACCATTTTGCATCCTCTAAGCCCAACCTGGTTAGACTATAAGCCTTGTTCTACCAAAATAATGCCCCCACTTGGGTCACAAGCCAACGTTAACTAGCTCGACAGGTAGTGAATTTTCTCACGTGTTTATAACATCTGTTTTCTTCTAAATTATGCCCAATATGGGACTTTGAGAACAGTCATAATAGCCTGCACTTGATGGGAAGATTGCTCCAACAGAACATTGCAGAGTGCTTTTGGCTACGTCTAGAATATCATTTTTAGGCAAAACATTAAGTTGGTGTTTGAAAATTCAAGCTTTTCACGCATTTTGACAAGAGAGAGATTCGGAATGTACGTGGGGTTCTTTTTTATTGGATGGTTACCAGCTTTCTTCTGAACAGCACTGCGCTCCCTTTGTGGGGTAGTTCAGGACACCTTGAACTTTTAATTACGTTACGATAACCATTCATCTTGATTCTATTTCTAATATCTTTTCCTGAGTACAATGTTATTTACAAATATCCATCCAAGGCCTTGCTATAATCTCAAAATTCATTGCGAGAATTATATTACATTACGATACACAGAGTATGCCAAACACAACGTTCTAAGCAACATGCTGGATCACATGATGCAGCTTGCAATTGAAATTGCAATTGTAATAGTAAGGTTTTTGTGGTCTTTACAATTGGATTGCTACTACAGTTGTGGTTGCGTTGGCTGCACCTATCTACAGTTTTGTAAAATATTGAAGATCGTGATATAACTACAATAAAACGCTACATCAAACTAGAATTATAGACTGCATCACCTGCAATTGCAATTTAAAACCTTTTATTATGTCTAACAAAACATTTTAACTAGGCTAATATGGGTGCTTGAACTTGTGGCAGAAAGTGATCTGCTAGCTAGAAGAGACTCGACACCCATCATTTCATATAGTTCTGTTCTGATTGTGGACTGCACTAATCGCAATTAACCCATCTGATCACGCAAAGACTAGCTTAATTGCAACTAAAATTTATAACCTTGTTATATTATTAAAATTATGACGGCGGATATGATCCAAGAGTGTGAGAAGGCCGTAGATTTTGAGTTTGAGTCATCTGTTTATCTAAAAATTCTTCAGAATTTAAACTTATGACTTTCATACTTATATATCTTTTAATTAATTTGTTACTAATACCAATTATATGTAACTTTTTATTTTATAACAATTATATGCAACTTTCTTACTATGCTAAAATGGATGCATGAACTTGTGGCAGAAAGTGATGTGCCAATTGTTAAAAGAGACTTGACACGCATCATTTCTTGTATAGAATTACTGATGGATGAAAACTTGGCATTCGTGCCTGTTTGTTTAGTTTCGTCAACCTTGTTTACGTGACTACCAAGATGAAAAGCTCCGTTTCACCTGAGTTTTTTAAAAAGGAAAGAAAGTTTTTCAATTTTGGTATAGCTCCGTAATACATGTACAAACAGGCAAACCCTGAAAATATAACAAAAAAAGGTAAAAAAAAATTCAAAATAACAAAAATCCCATCATGCCAACAAGTATATTTGATCATGACGCAGATGTCGTTTGTTGTTGCACAACTAAAATTGAAGCCTTGGTCTCCATATCCGTTGAAGCAAGCAAATCACCAATCACCCCCAACTCAGTATATTCAGTCCAATTTTCCAACCCAGAAGTCTGAGAAGTTCTGACCCCATTTCTTCTCCCAACTACAATAAAATCAAACTTAGTAGCAATATCTTTGATGAAATTTGTTGTCTGGGATGCATCATCTATAGTCCTTTCTTCATATGTCACATTGTCTAGCTTAACATAAGCTCCACGCACCTCTCTTAACTCCTCATCATCAATCATATGTTCCCAATTCGTAAAGTCATGGTCATGTGCAAGCAACCTATAAACAAACAACTTATTATCAATATTTTTGGCAGACCTCTTAGCTAAGCACAAAGCTTCTCTATCATCAGGTCCACCCAAGAAAACCATGGCCACATTGTAACTAGTTGAATTGAAGCCAGAAGAGCCACGGTTCACAAGAATCCCAATAGAGCAAGGTGCCCTTTCCAAAACCGTAGAATTAAGTGACCTTATGTTGGTATCATCTGATTCAATTGAACCATCACCACCCCATTTTATATGAAATGGAAGAATTATAAGTGATGCATTTTTGTCCAATGCGAGGTGGCAAACATCTTCATGCATTAGTGTGACTGGGGATATGGCTGTGTAAGTGTTGGCTGTGGCAGAACCAGCATAATCACGTTCAAAAAGATCGAAGGTTACAATGACTTCACCAGAGTAATTGTAGGAGGACCCAACACTTTGCTGAATCTTGTGTGCTATAAAAATGGGAGTGGACCTTCCAATTAGCTCCATGAGATGCAAAACATCAGCCACTAGTGTGTTCTCTGGTGCTGGCGAACAAAGCTGTAGCACATTCCTTACGTGAACCGCGTGGTATGGCTTGTGGATGCATGCAACTACACGAAGCTCAGAGTTATGTTTCAAGTTCATGATGTTCCTTTTCTGATAACCTGCGTATTTCCTTGAAGGGTCATACAAAAACTTCACTCCAAGCCTCGAAGCCGATCCTAGGATCAACACCGAGACAACCATAACTCCTATTGTTGTTTTGCTTTGCCCCTGCAATAGTTGAATTGTGGTTATAATTAGCTAGGGAAATGTTTTTATTACGTAGAATGAGGTGTATTTTTAGATTGGCAGAAAAGAAAAATAAGTGAAAGATAAAAATAATTAAATGGTACATTCAGTATCAATTTAGTGATTTAAATTAATTTGTTAAGCACGTGAACAAAGAATCATGATATTTTGGCATCTAATGTGTTTACATCTTACCCCCTCCTCGTACACAACTATATTAAAAAGTGAGAGAAATTCAATTTCACAACAATATTCATACATTTACACACCAGAGGAATGCTACCAACACAGCAACACACTGTCCCACTCAAATTGAACTTCTGTGACTCACTAACTACATATTCTTTAATATAAAACAAAATGCATGAGTGATTGAATGCTTACCACTGCATCGTAGATTAGGATGTAGGAGCATATATCAACACCACCCTTGCAGCTCATAATGAGAGCAAGGCAGAAGCCATCAGTGGTGGGCATGCTACAAGAGCGGCAAATTCCCATGCACACTATCATTTTAACAACGTGCACCACAAAAACGAAGCATGATAAGATGAGAATCTCATCGAGAGGGCCACATTCGTTAAGATCCACCTTCATTATACAACATGTGACAAAGATTGAGGACAAGAACCACGTCGAGAACAACTCAAGTTGGTAAACCAATTCAGACCCCAAAGGAGGACCTTCAGGAACAGCAAGGCCAAATATAACCGCAGCCGCTACGAAAGGTTGGTTGAAATACCTTGTAAAGTGTCCCAACATCAAAAACACCACTATGATGATGTAAATATATATCTTATTCACGGGTCTACCCTCTGGGGTGTTCTTCACAACCCATCTCATTATTGGACGCCCAATTAGTGGAATTACGAATATGAAAGCCAGAAATGCTACCAAGTTTCTAACAAGGAAATATATATCAATATCCATGCTGCTCACAATGGCAGCGCCGATTCCTGCCCCGATTCCACCTGATAAGGACCAATCCAATACAAATCACATACAAAGGATAGGACAAAAATATGTAAACAAATGTTAATATGATTAATTATATTACTAAATTATAAAATTCTATTTTTCTATTTAAAATATACTTTTAACTTTTAAAAATATGTTAATTTTTGTTTTAGTTTTTACTTAACTATATTTCTTTGCTAAATATGCTTTTAGCTTATGCAAATATGACTAAATTTGATTTTAGTCATTTATTTTTTTATTTTAATTTTCATAAAATTTAAAAGGTGCTTTTTATGGTACATAAAATTTAAAAGATTTGAACATAGTCTTTGTCATTACTTTGTTCTTGCATGACAAATACCTAAACAAGCTATATCAATTATTAGTTTGATGCTATTCTTACCCATTTCTATCTTCACATTTAACAAAGATGGTACATTTTAAGTTTCTTATTAATAATTGAAAGTAGAAGTGTTTTTTAACTTTAAAAGTTATAAATGAATCAAATTTAAAAAAGGATTAACTAATAAATAAATAAATTTGACTTTTCTAAAAGTACAAAAAATGTAAAGTGAAATGGTTACAATCTATTCACTTTACTCACAAAGACAAAAAGAGTTTATTCACTGTAAATTTAAATTAAAATATTTTGTAAATATAAATTCTCACTCACTGTATATACATCTTATATTAGAAAGTTAAATAATATTTTTTAATTAAAATTTAAGTATTTTATCATGTAAAAAATATAAAAATGTAATAACACTGAATTTTTGTATGTTTCAATTCAATCTTATGGTATTAAGAAAACACAAATTTAAAGATAAAATATATTTAAACTAATTTTTCATTAAAAAAATTAAAAAGAAAAAAGTTGATGAGTGTATAAGAAGCGAGGCCAAGCACCGATATATTTTCCCTTTGAATTATTACCTGTTATGTCATTGACAAAAGCTGAGGAGAGTGCAAGGCGTCCAAGTTCAGAGTTGAGAATTCCGAGTTCGTTAAGCATGGAGGAAATCACAGCAAAGGAGCAAGAACTGTGAGAAATAAACACCACAGCCAACCCTCCTGTATCATGAGCTCCAAGGATTTTTGTCCACAAGGAATAGAACGAGAACATGACTGTGTAGCCAACAATTATGGGAGCGAAATAGGAGGTTACTGCAATGACCCATGCTTTTTTGCCTGTTTTTGTGATCAAGGTTAAGTCCATTTGCACTGAGTTTAGAAAGAGATAAAAACAGTAGCCAAGTGATGATACTGTGTTCAGTATGTCTGGACCCCCAAATGGGAATAACTGTTGTTTGTACTTTTCCATTGGTCCTGTATGAATTGATGGGCCTAGAAGAAACCCAGCCTGAAGAAATATTGCAAATTTGGATTTAATTAGCTCATGCTTATTATCATACCCTTCTTCACGATAAAGTCACTTGCTATATCTCTAGGATAGTTGATTCAAGACAACTTATTTACATGTGTTAATATGAAATGAAAAAAGGAAAAAGAAAAAAAACAAACACCATAAGTTATAACCATCTAATCTATGGGTTGACCTGATAACATAGGTTAATTACTGCCAAAATTTAAGGATTAAACTTTAATTTATGACTAAATTAGTTTTGAGTCTTTTTTTTCTAGTCTCTTATAGAAATTTCTTTAATTAGATTTGAATTAGTCTGATTTATCAAGATATAAAATACAAATTTGGGTCAGATTTGAGCTTTTATTTCCTAACTTAAATAAGAAACAAGTGTTTTAACTTGACCTATAGAGTTCAAAGCCTAATATGGCTGGTTTGGAATAACTCGTTTTAACTTATTTTTCAGCTTTTAATATCTCTAAATATCAAGATAGTCGAGCATTTTGATAAAATACAAAAAGAAAAGGAAGAGAAATCATGGGATCTCTTTTTATTTTATTTTTAATGTTTATTTAGTTCAATTTATCTTAAAATAATAACTACTTATTTTATTATCTTTTAAACCTATACAAACTATAAAAAAAATTTTTTTTGTCGAAAATATAACAATCTGGACTACGTGAAAGATGATTATTTTAATTTCCTTAAAAACTTGACATTGTCGTGTGTTATAATTATAGGGAATGACGTGAGTTTAGCGATTTGCTTATGCATACACAAAAGTAATTAAACATGTTTTCTATTTGGTCATAATAATATATCTATCCAATAGCAAAATTCAAAGGAGGCTAGGAATGAGAAATTAAAACTAGCAAATCAAGAAAGAAAAAAAAATGACCATAGAAGAAAGATGCATACCATTACTTGTGAAACGAAATAAGGTAACCCTAAGCGCTTGAAAATGAAATGAAAGCCTTGGGTGACAGCGAAAATGGCAATTATTTGCAACTCAAGCATTGTAAATGCAGATTGTGAAGGTATTGCACCAGCTTCGTGAGCCCACAGGCCATCTGATATTATATGCATTGGTTGATTGAGGCACACATTGTATACCTGATGTCGGTCTGAATCAATGCTCGTCAAAAATGTTGCTGAATTGAAGATTGTCTCGGTTGCGTTCATATTTTGGTCACAGAATTGAACAAGGTCACAACTAACAAAATGAATTAAAAACTGTGTTTGGTTTTAATGGGTTTTTTCAGTTTGAACGCTCGTTAACACTAAACAGAATAGCTTTTGGAGTTTAGACGTATATTCATGCATTATATATAACGATGTATTCGAACATGCCTAAATGGAAAGCTTAAGAATAGAATAAAGGGGCTTTACCAACTAGATCAAGGAAAGCAGCAAGGTGCAACCTTATCAAGGATACCAAATTTAGAATTACTTAATTTTACAGCTGCATACGAACTTGCTTCGGTGTTGCTTGTCTTCGCCTTCTGGAAAAACAACTAGTTTATGTTCAATGTCGTGACAGATATATTTTACATTCTATTTTTCTTTTCCGTAATTACACTCTATTTTGTTTATATTTGGTTGTATCCATTAGACGTATTAATGGTTGTTTAAAAAAAGTAATTTTAGATAAATAAACTTGCACTATGAACACAAACACAATGAAGCTAAGTAGAAAAAGAGAGGAGATCATAAATGAAAAAATTAGACGAAATATTAGGAGTATCATTGTTTATACTATTAAAAATAGCACCGTATATTATTTTATCCATTTTTATCTTTTTTATATGCAAATATTTAAAGCATATATTCCACTTACAAAGAGACATCTTTAGGTATCTCATTTGATAGTTCAAAACTTGTTTTAGCGTTCGTGTCTAAAACTGCTCTTGTTATAAAAAAAGAAAAGAAAAGGAAAGGAAATGACAAAGTATGAGCAGAGACATTTCGATTAGGTTAGTAAACGAGTATCAGCTGTTCTATGAATGTTTTCAATAGAAAATCTTTAATGTAGTTTACTGAAGATAAAAGTGTAATCAAATAACAACTTTAAGGATTTGAGTCACTATATTAATCTTTCAAGAATTTCCACATTAGTCCTCTGAAATTTTTTGTCATTCAATCCTTTTATCATCACTTTAGTCCTCTATAAGGATTAATTTAGTAAAATTTTAAGTCATTTTAAAAAAAAATTAATTATCATTAAGTTAATTAAACTCTTTTTTCACTATTTTATATCTTTCCGAACTAACATGTAAGATTTTAATTTTTTGAAGAAATAATTTGGTGACAAAATGTTAAAAAAAATTAATATACTAACAGTTTAAATATTTAAAAGACTAATTTTATAGTCAAATCTTTAAATAACTTTTTCAACAATACTTTCTTTTAAAGGTGGATATATAATACAGCAACAAGCGTGAATTAAAAATAAAGGAGAACATCAGTGCTCCTAAAATAGTTGGTGAGTATCAATTATCTTAAATTAGGAAAAAAAATAAATCTTTAAAAGGGATTTACGAAATGAACATTTTAATTTACTTGGTTGATACTTATTTTATAAATATTATAATTTTATTTTGTTTGAAATTCGTATAGTTAATTGTAGTAGATATATCATTTTATCAAACTATGCACAGATAAAATATAGCGTACGCTATTCATCTGATAGTGTATTAGCAAACTAAGGACTTTTTCCTGAGTTATGGTGTATGCACAAATATGTTTTTCTTTTTTCTTTTTTTTTTAATAAAATATTGTTGATTAGAAACTTTGTGATGCTGTTTAGAGAAAGAAAGAATTTCTACGTTACAAAGATCTTAACTAAATTTTTATGATAGAAAATAAACTATGTCTTTCCAAAGAGAAACACACTTAAAAGATCAGTAACATAGATATATCTTTCAATTAGAATCATAGATCCCTACATCATGATAAGTCAAGGACGTGTAAAAAATCTAAGTTCAAAAAATTGTAGGTGAAAATAGTTATAGAAAAGGCATGATCATGAGTAGTTATAGATAGTAGGTGATGGCAACTAAGCGGAAGCATGCACATAAGGCAATTATTGAGAAATGTCTATGAAAAGAGGAGAGCGGTGATGGTTCACCCATTTATGAATAATATAAACCTTCATATTTTCAGGAGATGGCTTTTTACACCAAATATCAATACTTAAAATTCTCGGCATACTGAAAGCTTTGCACTTAGACAGATACTGACAATCAGATGATTTACAATTCCTATTGTTCATTGTGAAGATTCATAGGTTATATATTTCATCCATTTATTTTTTGCAATTTACTTTCTGCAAGTTAACTCATCCACTATTTGCTTTTGTAATCCTTTTATATTCATTTTAATACTGGTTTCATTGTTCTATTACTGTTGTTAATAGTCAATTTTTATGCTTTACGATATTTGATTCAATTATTTCAATTATGACACACTTAAAATAAACTAAATTCTTAAATTGCTCTTGAATTAGTTTATTTGCATTCTGCAAATTTTTATTGTAAAAAGAAGCACATGATGTTTTGAAAGAGAAAAATGTGCACTATACTTACTTTTAGTCGGGAAGAAATGTATAAATGTCAATTAAAACTTTCAGAAGAGAGGTATTTAGAAAGAACTCAGTAAGTCAACAGGAATGTATAAATATCATAAATAAAACTTTCGGACGAGAGATATTTAGAGAGAACTCATGGATATGTAATAACACACGATAGTTTATTGGTTTTCATATGTTTACAAATCAATAGGAGAAGGAGGAACTGCGAGACAAAATAGGCTATTCTTACATTCTCCCTAATTTTTAAAAGGAAATTGTTTTTTTTATCGTTGATCTAATTCGAAAACAACGAATGATTATTATGAGCGTAAAATAGTACACACAGTTTAGATGTGTATTCCACGGTTTTTGTTAGAATGATATTATATTTTAATAAAGGGTAAAAATGTAAATTCCTAAAATAAGAAAAAGAGAAAAACGATAATGTGCATACATCTACTTATGAGCGTAATAATAGGTATTTAAATTTTAAATTTTAACTTAAATTAATGACGGTCGTACGAACGAGTATCCGATTAATTAATTTTATCTATTTTTCTGTAGGTTAGCACTCAACATTTAGAAATTTTGCATACATGTTGGTAATTTAAAGAATATTAATGGATTTTTGAAAATTATGTACATTGTCACTCAACTTTTAAAATTGTTGCTTACCCATCGATACAATCATTGGTTATTTGAAGAATACCAACAAGTGTTACGGAAGGGATTTTGAAAATTATAGACCTTGTTTTCTCGAGAATGACATGTATCAATGAAACAAATTTATAATAAGAATGCATTCTTCTTTTGAATTTTATTTATATAACTGGGGATACAATTACAAAAATAACACAATTCACTTTTTCTTTTTCTTTTCTTACTTAACTTATGCATGGGTTAGAAGAAGAATGCATCAATCTTATTTTATATTGTTGCTCATGTGTCGGTTTGGTGGTAGTTAGAAGCAGGTTGGTCTTGTCAATTCGTTAATATCAAACTTGAGTGTGTTACTCTCAAAATTATATTTTCTATTGTTGCTTATTTTGTCTAAAATGCTTAAGCTATCTTACTTATATACATATATGTTGGAATCAAATGCAATGAATCGCATGAAAGTTTTGTAAACACGACACAAAAGGATTCATTAATAAGTAACTTTATTACATAATTTTAATTATCATGAAAAGGGGCCATGGCTTATCATTTTCATTATATTGAAAATGAGCCATGGCTTATGATTATATTAACTTGATTACATAATTATGATTATCTTTCAGTTCAACCAAGTACAAGTACATGCATATTCTGCTTCAACGTAGCATGCCACCCATGCATACCATAAGCACAAATCATATCATGGCAAATTCAATAGTTTTCTTCCCATCATGACCCTTGCTAAAGAAATAGTTGAAGTAGTCAGAGAATGCAACGTGTTTGTATTTAGGTTCATCTCCATTCTCCAGCACTTCTGGCAAAGGGCCAATAGTAGCATCAGAAGCTGCGCTGACAAAAATTGGAATAGAGATCCTGGCATTGCTTCTGTTGGCAACCACTCGATGCTCTACGCTTTTGTATCTTCCATTGCTCATTATCTGTAACACATCTCCAATGTTGATTACCAGCGCTCCCTCAACAGGAGGAACATAGATCCAATTATCACCATCACTGTCTCTTACATAAAGCCCACCAATATCATCTTGCAGAAGGACAGTAATTGATGATATATCAGAATGAGGACCTACCCCTGCTACAAATTCAGGCTCAGGGCAAGCAGGGTAGTAGTTAAAACTCAATGTATTTGCACTCATTAAAGTGTGTTCTCTTGCTTTGTCTAAATCCTCCACATTCAATTTCTTCAGAAGCACCTTTAACAGTTTTCTAATCAAGGCTTCAGAATGTTTCATATATTCTAGTGCTTCATCCCTACGAAAAAAGATTAATAGCAATTATCATATATTCATATTAGTGAGAGTTTAGAAATCTCTTTAGTCCTTGACTTTGCTCATTTATTTGAGCCTTTTCTACTTTATTTTCCACCGTCGTTTTATACCAAAAGGGAGTAAGTGAAAATGGGTTTGTAAAGTTAAGAATTAACAAAAAGTTTTGATATTCTGACTATAATATAATTTCAAGAACTAATTTGACGGTTTACTCTGCTATCAAATCAGGTAATGCACAAAGCAAATCATAGATGATGAAAATTATCACTAACTTGCATATAGAAGGCCAATATGCACGAATTTTCTCCTCAGAAGCATACACAAGTTGCAGATAATCCTTCCACTCCAACACTGACTCAGCATGAGGGCTAAAACTGGAAGTCAATCTCACAACATCAGGGGGCGAGTTCTCTTTTAGATTCTTCTTCTCCTCAGCTGGCAATTCAAAAAACCTGTGCGCAGCAGCTTTTAGATCATCAAAGACCTTAATGGGTATCCCATGATTCACGATTTGGAAGAAACCCCACTTGGATGCAGCATCAAAAATTGAGTCCTGGACATCTGGGTCATCCCAGTTTGTGAAATCAATGATGGGTATTGATTCATTAGGGACAATTTTGGTGCTGTGTAATCTTCCCTCAAGAGGTTGGATGTACTGGTGAGGAACCTTTGGGAGGTTGAGATCAGCAAGACCCTTTACACCATTGGCTTGGTTGACCAAAAAATCAATAAGATTGGTGGGTGTGGACATGGCTAGACTTAGAGATAATGGGCGGGAATTTAGATTACTTGGGGAGAAAGGGGACTTCGTGTAATCAGCAGGTCTACTTACGAAGCTTATATAAAGGATTGTCGTGTCACAAGATACGTGTAAACTCAAGCAACTATCTAATTTAAAATTAATAAATTCTTAAATATTCATAAATATACAACTAAATAATATTTTAAATTTTTATAATTTAATTTATAAAAAATAAATAAAAATACAATAAAAATAAATTAAACTACTATGATAAGATTAAAAATTATATTTCATCTTTTATCCTCTTCATATTTTAATTCTAACACACATTAACAATTATCAAAATTCTACGATACACTCTCGTTATATTTGTTTGTTGTATTACTCTCACTCGAGATTGAAAGATATATTTATTGAGAGATAATTCCTTACCTAAATAATAAATAATCCAGCATTACTAATAAGAGTTATATAGCATATAATAGATTAAAATTCATTCCTAGAGTCCCAATCTATTGCATGTATTTAACCCAACTAAGTTCTAAGATAGTTTCCTAACTCAACTCAGATTTTTGGATCATAAATCATTTCTTGTAGGGTAAAAACAAGCATTAATATTAAAATAAACACACCTAACTTATGACAAATGAATAAACATATATTAAAAATACTAAAACATTAAGAGTATGAAGATTACATCAAATTCTTAGAGTTCTAACCATTCATGATATACATTACAATAAGAAAATACAAGGAAAAGAGATAGAAATTACTTTTTCCAATGGTTCTTGATCACTTTTCCAAGCTTCTCCACTACTTTGCAATGCGAAATTAAGTCATTGTGTGTTAGGGATTCAAAGCCCGCTCTGACCCTCTCTTTTCAAGTTGAATTTTTTTATCTAAGTGAATTCTTGCTCAACCAAAAAACAACCCGAGATTGCATATCTTCTTGCTCTAATTCTCACTCAGGCACCATTTCTCACCCAGATTCTCACTCAAGCAAAAAAAGCTAGAGAGCAAAGTCTGTTGTAAATTTTTTTGCTTAGACGAGCCAATTCTCATTTGAGCGAGGGTTATTTTTGCTTAAGCGAAAAAACTAGTAAAAAAAATATAGTCTTATGTTCATGGGCAAGTGTACCTGTCAAAAAGTAATATTTTCAAATACTAAGAATATCTTGATTTAATTGTTTAAACAAAAAGAGTGTGTAATGAATTAAAATAAAAAAGAGTTTAAATTTAAAAAGTGATTTAAAGAAAACAAAAGAGATTTTGACAAAGATTAGATGAAGTGAGCCTACGACATATAGTTTCACTTATTAGATCTTTCTATAATTTCTTTAGTTTAATTTTAATGTCAATTTCTTTAATGTTTACTAACTACTCGTACTTAATTTATTAACATCCAATGATCATGCAATGTTAATATTCTTTTATGCAAAGTCTAACCTAACTTAACTTATTTTCATTTTTATATACAAATACATACTACGAAAAAAATAAAAAATATGAGTACACTAATATAAATTTTAAATAATAAGAATAATTATTAGAAGATTGTCATAAAAATATTTCTTATATAAGAATTTAAAAAATTCATATTATATATTTTATAAATAAGAATGAATAAATTTAATTAAATAAAGAAATAAATATAACAAAATTAAGAAAAAAGTGAAATAATTTATAGATTTACCAAAAAAATGTTATATTTTTTTTAAAAAATAGTTTAACTAATATTTAACATATAATTAGTAATATATTAAATCATATCTAATTTTTAATAAAAATATATTTATATTACAAATAATTATTTTTAAAAAATAATTTTGATAACTATTGAGGCAATACTTACTATTAATTAAACAAGTACCCTTCCGTGTTCCAAAAGGTCATATATTAATTTAAGAAGGGACTTTTTTCCTGCCACCGATCCAAGCAATAAATGCTCTTTCCTGCAAATTTCTTTGAGTAAACAGACAGTGACAGTGCAATAACAGCGAATCTTGTTTCAAAAATAAAATCCTATTTCACACCATAATGGTGCATCGCACTAAACTCAAATGAATATAAATATTATTTCGACAATATCAAGGATGGTACTTACACTAAACTCACGTTTGTATTCCTATTTTGTATCATCTGTACCCTTACCTGTGTTTGATTTACTCCTATTGCACAGGGCAATGTGATTAAATGTGTTTCGAGAAGAATGAATATACATTCGAGTCAACTTTCGTGACCTTGATGACAGTATAAATATAATTAGTATCACGATTTGATTTTAGTCTATTGACATTTTTTTATAAAATAAATATGGATGAATGGTAAATATTAAAGAAATTAATATTGAAATTAAATTAAAAAAATATATAGAAAGATATAAAAAGTTAAACTATATACCTAAGTTCCTTTTATTTAATTTTTATCAAAATTTTTTTTGTTTCTTTTAAATTAATTTTTTGACAGAAATTTCTTTTATTATTTTAATTCATTACACATCTTTTTTGTTTAAACAATTCAATCAAGATGTTCTTGTACCAGTACGAAAATGATATTTTATGTCAGTTAAAAGTGGCTTTCTACATTGATTATTTTGTTGATATAGATACAACTAATATAGTAAATGGTGATATTCTACATCGATTGTCGAAAAAACATATTCTAAATCGGTTACCTATAAAATCGATGTAGAAAATATACTTTTACATTAATTTTGTTAAGAATCGATATAGAATATATACTCTTTCTACATTAGTTCTAATTATAACCATTGTAGAAAGTATATTTTCTACTGTAATTATGTCCAGAATCGATGTAGAGAGTTTAAAATTTACAGTTCTCATTATAACCATTGTAGAAAGTATACTTTCTACATCGATTGTAACCATAACTGATATAGAAAATATACATTTTTTTAAATATACTTTTTATTTAATAAATATCTACATAACCTAAAATATAGAAAAATATCACACAGTTTCAGATTGAGAAAATTCACATTTTATTATATATAAAAGAAATAATTTGATATATATAAATCAATTTTAATCAATCCAATGTTTACAAAGAAATTGAACTATAATCTAAAATAAACTGTGCTTAGCATGTTTTGATTTCTTTAATCTTCTCTTCAGGGATTGGATCAAAACTTACCAAAGACCAAGATTCTGTAATGTTGGCTGTGACGACAGTTAGCATAGGCCTCATGACATAATACCACACTCCTAACTCTCTTTTTATTTGTGTGACTAGAAGAATAAAAAATATTTAATATCAAATAAGAAATAGAAATGAAAAAAATAAGTAAGTAATCGTAAGTCTGAGGTGAACATTCACGTGGACAGATCCATGTAAGCTTCTTTTTATTCACATGCCTACCCTCCAACAACTTACATGCTTCTATAGATCTAATCATGATGAATATTATCACAAACGAGTGAGTTAGGTAAATATTCATGCTCATGTAAATAAGAAACAAATTGAATACATGTGAAGATGACTTACAAATCAATTATGGCCTTGATTTCTTTTTTAGGCTTATTCCATAACGAATATAAGAAAATGACTTTACTTTTTGGACAAATGATAAACAATTGCCAATATTGCCTATAAACCAAATTGACCACATTAGCAACTGTAAAACTAATTATATAACAAGACTAATTTGTAAAAACATACCCATAATGAAAGGGTGCAAGGTAGCAATGCTTCCTTCCTTCGCACAACCTCTTATGAATATATGATTGAATAGATTCAGGCTTGTTTCCTAAGCCCTGAATTTGAATAGGGTCAAGAAATCCATACATATGATCCACATCCTTTATAAATTGCATGTTGATTTAGATAACTACAAAATGGTAAAATAAAATAAATATGGCATGATTTATGTTAGATCAATGTATTTTACATATGTATTATTTTGTTTGAATTATGTTGTGTATGCTTAAAGTGTATGGATTTTCACATGTTGGAATACGAATATGAAAAATGTATGATTTTGATGTAAGAGCTGAGCAATTACAGTGCAGAATAGTTATTGTATTTGATATCATTAAGTGTATTATGAGTAATAACCTAAGGAATGAAGTCAAGGACTTGTGTTACCTCTGTTAAGAGTTCTACGTATAAAGTGTCTCGCTTAAGCGAGGTAATTCTCGTCCAAGTGAGATTGAGTCGTGCAGAATTGAGCATTCTAGAGTGTTCTCACTCAAGCGAGATTAGTTTGGCTCAAGCAAAAATAGATTGGATCACCCCAACTGTCTGCTCGTCTAGGCGAGAAGGGATCTTGCTCAAGCGAGGAGTGATCTCGCTTCGGCGAGAGTAGCTCACTCAAACGAAGAGTCGCAGGAAAGATGGATAGCTTTCTGGACCAATATTGCTCAGGTGAGAATACAGCTCGCTTAGGCGAGATGTTCCTCGCTTAAGCGAGAATAGCAGAAATTTGAGAAGTTTCACTGTCTAGAATAGTAGGGCTGTGAAACCAATTAGAACTTAACTGTTGTAACACCCCAGATTTTGTAATATAGTTTGTTTAGTAAAATAAGTGTTTATGTGGACTTTAATGTGTTGTGTATTTATTATATATGTACATATATGTATGAAGTGAATGGATTGGATTGACTGAACTAGATAGATTGAATATATATATATATATATATATATATATATATGTGTGTGTGTGTGTGTGTGTACAGGCTAAGTTTGGATGCTGCTGCAGGGCATTCTCGCAATAGCAAGAGGATTCTCGTTATAGCGAGAGGGCCTTAGGCGTGAGGCATGAAACTGTGATGTTCTCACTGTAGCGAGAGGATTCTCGCTGTAGTGAGAAGGCAGTAGGAGAAGGGGATGAGATTGTCTCCTTGTTGCTGTAGCGAGAGGTCCCTCACTGTAGTGACAAAGCCACAATTTGTACTGTATTTCTGGGTGCAGTATCACTGTAACGAGATTCTGCAGAAATCAGAATACAGTTTTCTCTGATATTTTTGCTGTAGCAAGAGAGGGTGTCGCTACAATGAGGTCCCCTCGCTGCAGCAAGAGTATCTCACTGTAGCGAGAGTGTCGTGATTAGAGAAGATTCAAAGGGGCTAGGGCTTGAAAAATTCATTTTTTCATTTTCTCTCTTCAAGGTCCCTTTGATTCTCTCGACCCAAAACTTTATTTCATGGATTAAATTGCCTTCAAGCCATTTGGGAGCAAGATTGAAGGTTGAAATTGTATGGAGAACACTTAGATGTATGTTTTAATGGTTAGGATTTCAATTTTTTATCCCTATTCTCTTATTTCTCAATTTTCCTTGGTTCTCACAAGAAGTTTCTGTGTATTTAGGACTAAATTCGTGTGGGAAGCCTTCTCGTTGCCGATTTTGTGTTTAGCTCTTCATTTGAGTTAAGGGGGGGGGGGACTCTACCCTATCTCATTTTGCTTGAAAAACTGTTTAATTACTATATTTTGTAATGTGATTGAGATAGATAGTGTGTGGTGGGTATGATTGTGATGATTTGAAAGTGATTTGAGTGGATTTTTATAAAGAATTGATGTTGAATATGATGAGTGGAATGGTTGAGCCTAATATAGGTGAATAAGTGTGTTTGTGTGTCCTTGAATGATGTAAATGGATGAAAATGAGTATAGATGACATGTTGAAATGTTATGTGTATGAAATGGACATGTGTGTCGTGTGTGTGGTAGATGAATGTGGACACTTGTACCATATGTGCGAATAAATGTGGGCCTATGTGCCGTGTAATGCTAATGACTATGGATAATTGTGCCGCGTGCTGTTAATGAGTAATGTGTATGGTTAAAATGTGTGTGTGAATGGGGCACGTTGAATGCCGTTGTAATGATGTTGTGAATGGTCCAGCGATACACTAAAAGTGTGAAAGATAAGGATGATAGAAATACCTTAGGGAAGAAAGAGTGGTGGTGACACCAACAATGAGCGTGTGTGCATCATGGGCCACATACTTTCTTCCTGAATAGACCTCTGACCACTACCTTTGCTGAGTGACCTGTGACTGCCTAAGCGATATCCATGAGGTGGGGGTAACCAGTGACCATTCATGGTGAGAATCTATGATCATAGTGCCACAGTAAGCGTGACTATGTGCGGTAAGAGCACGTGTGTAAATTGTTATGGTGTTGTGAGTGCATTGGTTATGAACTGGGATGAAATACTTTAAATGTTGCTTGTAATTCTAGACTTGAGTAAATATGCTAGAATACCTATAGATATGCATGGTGAGACTCTATGTTAGTTGTGTGTGTTAGATAGTGTAGAGTACTCACCCTTACATTTATTTTTCAGGTAACTAAGACGATCAGTACCAGACTTAGTGAAGGAAGGATGAACTGCTATAGGACTTAGATTGTATTTTGAAATTTTGATGTAACCAAATTAGTCTTGTAATAAGATCTTTTATTAAATGAAAATTTTATTACTCTCATTTTGTGAAATTATTACTTGAAAATTAAATTTAAGGTGTTACAGCTGTTGCATCATACATTATATGAGTTGCATTGCTGCATCCTATGCTGAAAAATTACTAAAATTTAACAAGCTGTATAGATATTTATATTCACATTTACTTTTAAAATCGTGGTCATTGTTTTGTAAGCTTATCCTTGCATCCTGCCTATGTCGTGTGTGTGTGTTTTGCGATGATTGTATTGTGATATGTGAGCAGATGTATAAAGTATTGTAGCTACTTTTCAAGCTGGAAGGACTGGCTGAGGAACATCAGAGTCAACACACTTTGAGGGAAAATTGTAGCTTTAAATTATTTTATCAGTCTAGGTTTTAGTGGTAGGTATAGATTGTTTAGCTACGATTTTTAGGTAATGTAATTATTGTTCAAAAACTTATATTTTGAGCTTCTCACAAAGTAATTGTTATAAATATGTATACTTAGGTAAATTCTTTTGAATTGTATGAAATTGCCCTCGAGACTTTGTTATTCTGTTGATTTGGATGTTGAAGTTTACAATTTTGGAAAGTTATATTATTTGTACTGTCTCATAAATGCAACCTGAATTAGGAGCAATAATTCAGGATGTCATTGATCCTTTACAAAAAAAGGTCGTGACAATTTAACATAAATATTTCTAAATTATAAATTACTAACAATAATGAGAATTACATTAACCATGCTTGAATAACAGAAATGTAAAACATCTCCTCACTCATTACAATGTCTATAATGTCCTTCTGTGTGAGGCATAATGGTATTGAGGAACCATTTCCATCTATTCCAATATCAAAGTCTAACTGCATAGGTTCCTTCCCCACCTTCATTGCCATTAGGCATAAACATTGAAGCACGTCAAGTTCTTGCTCTTTTTTATTTTCAGGAGTAGGAGTCTTTGTAGTTTCAATAATTTCTTATACAATTGCCAATACTGCTAATAATTATATATATATATATATATAATTTAAATAAAAAATATGTAAAAAAATAAATGAAAGATAGTATACCTCATCAAAAGGAAATTGAATGAAGTGTCTAGGCCAGAGGATGAAATGATTATGTGCTTCTTCCACTGTCATGACCTCCTCTATTGGCAATGGGACAAGTGCATTAGCAACTTCAATCCGTTCAACCACCATTCTTAGGGTACTATCATCTATTGTTTGATTTTGTATGGTTGGTCCTAGGTTATGCATTATGCCATATGCCACTAGTCACAAAGGACCTTTTACAAATAGTTTGCATCAGTCGACTGGGGCATCGTTTTCATTGAGGTCTACTAGGACACAACTACCCTTCATGTTGACAGGCTTCTGAGGACAAGAGGCTTCAAGAAGGGTGTAGAAATTTGTGTTCCCTTGTGAGAGACCCAAAAAGGCAAGTTCTTGCCTAATCTTAAGTCTCAGCTTCTATCTGATCTCCTCCTTGATTACCTCCAATTCCTCACGTGTGACAATTCCTTTCTTCTTTGAGGTACTTGTGCCAAAGTACTGATGAATGCCTACACCCTGTTCAGTAGTATGAACATGACCGAGGTGTTCCAGTCGATCAATAGTAACAGACAAAATGTCTTGACGTCCAAAAAGTGTGAAGGTACCCTGTGAATTCTGCTTTACTAAAAAATCATACGAAATGAATAATATTGATTTAATTAAGGACAAATTATTTTGAACCAAATGAGATTAAGTGTAAAAGGTAAAGAATTTTCATACTCACAATTTTGTCTCCCACTAAACGAGTTTGATCATAAATGTATTCTCTTGATTTCGTCTGACGTGCTCTCTTCTCATGACGTGTAGGTGGTGTTAGGGGAGATACCACCCCAGAGGGGTCTGATTGAGAAGCTTGGATAATTTTTTCTTTCTCTTCCAATATCCTTTTCTCAAGTAACTTATAACCTCCACGTGACAACTTGCGGAGGTGTTAATTCTTTTCTCGAATTGCATGTGCTGTCTTTCTTTTCTCCTATAAAAATAAAAAATAGACTTAACTAAGTATATTGGCAAGTTAAGTTAGAATTCAGAAAATAACACCAATATGAGTATTAAACAAATCTGAAAAGGAGGATTAGGTCAAGTTTTCACAAACTTCTTCCATGTGTGCTCATCAATGACTGTATACTCTTTACAAGGAGACACATCTTTATGGCTTCCAAACATAAACTTGGAAGTTAAGTATGTCTTTAATGCCCTATAACATTCCTCTGCAAATGACAACCACTTCCTCTTAAGAGCTTCTATGTTAGGAATGTCATAAGTAAGCTATAGTGGAAGTCAAACACAATATGTCAGTTAACTATACATTTTCAAATATTATAACAAAAAATTAGTAAATAAATATTTGGTTTACCAAAATGCTTTGTAATATTTGCTCCTTCACACACATCTCCACCTCATCCAAATCCTTGGTCAAAATGCTCACCTAACTACGTGTAAGTAGTTAAGGTTCAGTGGACTTCTCACAACATCGCGAGCAGCAAACTGCTCATGTCGCCACAATCTGAACACTTCATTGGACCATTCAATTGGTAGGAGTGATAGGCGATGTGTACAAAAGGCAGGGATAATATAGCTCTTGAATTTTGTCGAATTGGGTCTTACTAGATTACCCATTGAGTTGTCAAACTTAATGGGGATCTTTTGCTCACCAGTATGACTAAGAGTTTAATCTCTTAGTCGTGTCGCATGTCTACATTTCTTTATCAAAATTGAATCAGGCACATCTACATACATAAGACTAAAATTGTTAGAAAAACACATTAAAATATAAGTAAAAATATCAATGTAAACATTAGGTACAATAGAAGAAAATTTATACAACTAACTTGTAATATGTCATTTTTAGTTATTTTCCCATATCCCTTTTTCGTGATTATGTCGTGTGGCATATACGTCATTTGTTTTATAGTCTTCATTTAAAGTAGGACAATTTAAGGAGAAAGATAGATCATCAGATGGTTGAAGATTAGAAAGTTAAAGCTCATCTTTACCAGACATATGCTTGATTTGAAGCACTATTGCTAGCAAGATTAGTAACATAAAAAACTTGCCTAGCTTGACTTGTTATGATAAAAGGTTCATCCTTATAAGCCAATAAGTTTAAGTTGACAATTGTAAATCTGAATTCATCAATATGAATGCTACTGTTGTTGTCAACCTAATTACATTTGAAAATAGACACTCTAAATTTATTATAATCAATCTCCCAAATTTCTTCACCCAAAATAAGAAAAGGAAACTAATACATGAGATTTATCTTTTAAACTAGAGAAGTGTAAGGACTCAGTATCTATCATAACACCACTATTTTGCACTGCACTCTTGCTATCTTGATGCTTAGTATAAAAGCAAAAGTTATTAATATCGTATCCACTCCAACATATAACATCAAATTTTGGACCATATGCAAGCCACTTTAAATTTTAGATACAATATCACCCTTTAGAATAACATTTTCAAATTATTTCAAGAAGCTCTTATTGTGCTCATTCAATAATGATCTTTTGTTCATTCAAGGGTTACTTTCCTTTAATTTGTTCTTGTGAGAAGACAAAAAAGGTTGAACTTCATTGATGTTATTCAAGATATATAAATGTGCTTGTAACACTTCTACTCCACCTATGCTCTTCACATGACAACCTCGTGTACCCATTCCTGTTGACCATGACTCGTGATGATAATTAGGAACTCCTATAGGTCTTACTTCTGACAAATACTCTATAGAAAACTCAATGGCTTCTTCTGCAATGTATCTTTCAATTATTGATGCTTCAAGACATCGTGGATTCTTTATGTATGCTTTCAATATTTTCATGTATCGGTCAATTGGATACATCCACCGTAAATAAACAGGGCCACATAACTTAATCTTTCTCATAAGATAAACAATTAAATGTACCATGATGTCAAAAAATGATGTAGAAAAATACAACTCTAATTTATATAGTATTAAAGCAGCTTCAAATTCTAACTCATCTAACATTTCAACTTCAAAGATTTTACTAAAGAATTTTTGAAAGAAAAAACATAGTTGTGTTATGGTGTCTCACATTTTTTAGCAAAATATCAAGTATGGCAATAGGTAGATGGTGTTGCATCAAGACATGACAATCGTGAGACTTTAACCAAACTTTGAGATCTTTCATGGAGACAAGTCAATTCATATTTGAAGAGAAACCTTGTGACTCTTTTATTCCATGTAAACAATGACAAAGGCTTTTTTTTTTTCTTTTTTGGACAGAGTATGACAAGCTGGTGGTAAATATGTTTGCTTACTAACTGACTGTGGTGCTAATTTCTCTCGTATACCCATCTCAAGTAAATTAAGTGAGAGTTTAACCTGTCTTTTGCCTTTCCTCTTTCCTTGTACATTAAGGAGTGTTCTGATTAGGCCGTCAAACACATTTTTTAACATGTATCACATTAATATTGTGTCTTACATCAAGCACTACGCTAAAAATGAGCTTTTGGAGTGCAAACTTGGACAATGGTTAATAAAAATCACTTTGTATAAGACACTAAGAGAGCGGTTAACATTAAACCGTTTTTCAATCTAACCATATTAAAGTGGTTCACACAGAATCACTCTTTAATATACCATTTTGAGAGTGGTTCTAAACGATTTACTCTCTAACATATACTTATGAGAGCGATTCATTCAAAACTACTCTCTAAAGTTAACTTGTAGAGCAGTTGTTAAATAACCGCTCTTAGAAGATTTATATTTTAGAGAGTGGTTGACATGTGGAACTGCTCTCTAAAAGATTACAGAGTGGTTGACACATGAACTTACTTTGAGAAGAGTAGACTAGAGAGCGGTTAAAGACAAAATCGCTCTCTAAAGTTGAATTTCAAAATCAACCCTAATCCCCAAATTTGGTCATCCCTGCCCTTATGCCCACTCTATACCTCCAAATTTTTTTGTGTTCACAGAGGTATTTGCAACACACAACAAGCACTGTTGACATCGTATTGGCATTCCGAAGGTATATTCTTCATTGTTTCTATATTTTGTTGCTATGTATGAATAATCTGAGTCCAAATTTCTCTTTTTTAACTAATATGCACTTTTTTTTTTTTTACATTAAATAGTTACAAAAACGTCTCATTCTCCATCCTTGGCTTTAGGTGAATGGCGAATAAATTAGTGAAACTATAGTGGTTCGAGGTTAGTGAGATTGTATTTGTATTTGTGTTTTTTGAAAACTGCCTCCTTACAGAGAGCATGAAGTTTGTTTTCTAGTTAGTAAAAGTTGAATTATTCAAAATGTGAGACTTTAGGTTAAATAACCTGTAATATTGTTGATTTGGTTTAGGGTTTAGGAGTTTTTTAACATCATTTTAGGATACTAATTTTCTATAATGCATGCCACTAATTTGAATGTGGATTTTATTGGTATAGAAAATGATGTTTTGAAACTAATTAAAACCTTAGGTTATTTATTTTTTATTTTTTCTATTCTTCTAATATAAATGCTATGCTGCCTTACATGAAATGAATTGCATTGTGTGCTATGATTGAAATTGATGTTTTGCCTTATAGAATGTTATGAATGCATGATTATTTTTAGTGATTGTAGTTTGAAATTATGCTTTGAAATCTGAAATTGAATGAAACCTTAATTTTTCATTTGAGATTCAAAATAATGAGTGAATAAATCATTATTTTGAATCTCAAAATGTCCAAGTTGGACAATTTGTGAACAAAGTTATTTATTTAGTGGTTAGCAACTTATTGTGATAATGTTGTATTTAATACTTGACAAAAGTTTGGTTTAGAGTATTTTTATTATCTCTTTGTGCGTGCTTGATTAAGGTAAATCATCTCATTTTCAAGTTTTTTACTAAGAGACTAATGCAAAATGCTGCTAAGTATAAAATACAAAATTTAAGCAACAATTGTTAATTAAGATATGAAAAACTTTGTTTTCAAATGGGATAGGGCACTACCATGTGAGACTTAATAAGACATTTATATTTGTAATTATCATAACCGTAGTTAGAGCAAATATGAATCGAATTTGGATAATAACTGATCGTTTGATCGAAGAATATAAAGATGAAGTGAATGAGTTTATTAGATTTGCAATTAAGCATGCAACTGATATCAACCTTATTTTGTGCCCTTGTTGATATTGTTTGAATAAGATGCAAGTAAATGCAAAATAATTGGAAGAACATCTTGCAATGAGATTGATAAAAAATATACTTGTTGGACAAAGCACGGTGAGATACAAGGTGGAAGTACATCACATCACATGAAATCGAGTATGAAGATATTCCAAATGTTGTTAAAGAAGATCTTAGAGATTGTGCAAACATGTTTGAGAGGCTAAAAGATGATGCAGAAACATCATTGTACAATAAATGCAGAAAGTTCACAAGATTAAGTTTTGTGTTAAAGCCTTATAACCTGAAAGCCTCGAATGGATGGATGGACTGATAAAAGCTTCATAAAGTTGGTAATTTTATTAAATGAGATGCTAACAAAGGATATGTGATACCTACAAGAACATGTGATGCCAAACAAGAATTTGCTTCCATTGGATTGACCCATGAGAAGATACATGTTTGTCTTAATGACTGCATTTTGTTTTGAAATGAATATGCATCACTAAGTCAATATTCAAAGTGTAATGAGTCATGTTACTTGAAGAAAGAATATATACCTACGAAGGTCATCTAATATTTTTTGGAAATACCCAAATTAAGGCATCTATTTCGTAGTGTAGAAAATGCAAAACAGTTAACTTAGCATGCTGAAGGCAGAATTAGAGATGGTAAGCTTAAGTATCCAACAGATTTTCCTTAGTGAAAAAAAATTGGATGATAATATGAAGACTTTGCTGCAGAAACAAAGAATATATATTTTGCTTTGGCAATCGATGGAATGAATCCCTATGGCATGCAAAGTTGCTTTCATTATTAATCTCTGGTCCTAAACAACTTGAAAATGACATAGATGTCTATTTATCTCCTTTAATTGAAGATTTGAGGTTGTTTTGAGAAATTTGCATTGAAGTATATGATGAGTTTAGAGATGAATCTTTCATGCTCAAGGTAATGTTGTATGGTACAATTAATAATTTTTCTGCTTATGAAAATCTTTCTAGTTATAGCATAAAGGGTCAATGTGCATATCCAATATGTTCTGAAAAAACATATTATATCAGACTTAAACATTGTTACAAAAATGTTTTCATGGGGCCATCGTAGGTGGATTCCATGAAGTCATCCTTTCAGAAAAATAAATTTTTTTTTTTAATAGAAGTTGTGAAGAACAAATCTTTGTAGAGGTTAAAGACATCAGAACAACTTTTGAGAAACTATTTGCCAAAGAAATTTCAACTACAGGTTAGAAGAAGAGGTCAATTTTCTTTGAGTTACCCTATTAGGAATCGTTACACGTAAGACACTTTGTTGATGTTATGTATGTTGAAAACAATATATGTGAAAGTGTCATTAATACGTTATTGAACATCAAAGAAGAAAAAAGGATGACATTATTACAATGCTTGACTTTGTAAAGATGGGAATACGATTCAATTTGGCACCAGTGAAGAAGGGAAAACACATATTTTTACCACCAAAAGCATGTACCCTTTCTAGAAATGAGAAGCATGCATTTTGTGAGGCTTTTTATTCAGTTAAGGTTCCTGAGGGTATTCATCAAACATTAAAAGTCTTATATCATTGAAGGACCTAAAGTTAAAAGGGTTGAAGTCTCATGATTGTTAGATTTTGATAGAGAATTTGATTCCTAGTGCAATACGATCTATTCTACCAAAAAGGTTCGCGTTGCAATCTCCAAGTTGTGTTTTTTACTTCAAGATAATATGTAGCAAAGTGATTGATCATGCAAAATTACTAGCGTTGCAAAACTACATATCTAAAACTTTTTGTGAGCTTTGAATGTATTTTCTATCTTCTTTCTTTGATATCATGGTTCATTTGACCATTCACTTAGTTGAAGAGACAAAATTGGGTGGTCTAGCATATATGAGATAGATGTATCCCGTTGAACAATATATGAGAATAGTAAAAGGGTATGTAAAGAATAGAAGCCGACTAGAGAGGTGCATTGCTGAACAATATTTAGTTGAAAAAGTTGTTAAAATTTGCAATGAATATTTGTCAAATGTAGAATCAATTGGTCTTCCAAAATTGCGTCACACAGGAAGGATTTTAGGATAAGGTAGCATTTAAACAAATAGAGGATCCAAGAGTACAATGAGATCAAGCACACTTGTATGTTTTACAAAACACCCCTGAAATAGAACCTTTTTATAATAATGCACAAAGAAATATTGAAACGTGCAAATCCTAATCGAGGTGAGAATTGGATTACGAAAGAACATAACCAGATATTAATTCCATGGCTACAACATGTTTATGAGCAGTTGATTGAGAATAACAATTCTATTACAAAGAAGATTCGATTGTTATCAAGAGGTCCTTGTGCTGATGCATTTTCATACACTTCTTGCTTAATCAACGGGTTCACCTTTTACAGAGTAGAGCATGCTGACCAAAGTACTATGCAAAATAATGGTACTCTTGTTGCTAAATCACTTCATATATCCAGTGCAAAGGATAGAAAACCCATTTATATGAACATGTCATACTTTGGGGTCATTAAACACATAAGAATTGGATTACACAAAGTTTCGAGTAATAATATTTGGATACAAGTGGGTTGACAATAACAGTGGAATTCGCATTAACGACTTAGGCTTTATAAAAGTCAGTTTTAAGAGAGTGGGTTGTCAAAATGACTCATTTATCCTTGCACCACAGGAAACTTATATGTATGAAGTTTTAGATTTTTCTCATTTCAATAATTCAAATTTTACATACATGAAAATATTTTCTATATTCATTTATCTTTAACTTATTTTACTCAAATCAGCTTGATATTTCTATATTTAAAAGAGAAAATTGTTTAAATAAATAAGGGATGTTACAAACTGAATGTAAACTATGTGGGTTCGTGGTTACACCTTAAGTGTAACTTATCCCTAAGAGAGTTTTAATTGAAGTAATAAACCACATATTGTATTTCTTATTATTTGTGATTGTCTCATGAGCAGGTGAAAAACATTAGAGTCCACTTGCATGATTATGTTAGTCCACTCTGTTGGGTTCCACAAGCATCATCCCCTTTCTAAAAATAAATAAATAAAATAAAAACACAAGAAATGAATAAAAATGGAAAAAAATACACAGGTCGCCTCTTGAAAGTTTTTGTTTAACATTGCGAGCCTCACTTCCTGTTGGGCTATTATAGAAACATAGCCCGTGGGGTAGAGGTTACTCCATCCATGTATAGCTTAGCCTTCTAACGATTGACTTGAAATATCTCTTTCTCAGCCTTAGAAACTTCTAAGACTCCATAAGGGAGGACCTTAGTATCTATGTAAGGGCCAGTCTACTTGGACTTCAATTTTCCAGTGAATAATCACAGTCATAAGTTGTAGATCAATACTGTATCTCCCTTATAAAACTCACAATGTAGTATATACTTGTCATGCTACTTCTTGATGCGCTCCTTATATAACTTGGCATTCTCATATGTTGTAAGGTGCATCTCATTTAACTCATTAAGCTCTAACAGTCTTTTCTCATTTGCAAACTATAAATCGAAATTAAGGAACTTTAAGGTCCAAGAGGCTTTATGTTCAAGTTCAACAGGTAAGTGGAAACTCTTCCAAAAACCAAACAATAAAGAGATATATCAATAAGAGTTTTAAAAGCAAGTGAAAAAGATTGGAGTCTACTTGTATAGTTATGTCAGTACGTGATATGACTATAGTATTTAAGTGATACTTACTAATATTATGATTTTCTAAAAGTTAAGTATGTATAAATAAAGAAATGGAATCTCATGAGTAATCATTAGTAATAAAATCATGACATGTATTTTTATAAATTTTATAAGGTTAAGTGGTTGTAAATATTCATGTTGTTGGTACACAATTCTTAATTGCAATTGTTATAAATTAAAGAATAGGAAGTAGATCACCACGTTACACCCAAGACATCTTCTCTTCGTACTCTTATCAATTAAGGATGCAATCATTTTTTCAATGTTTAATCTAAGATCCGAATTTTGGCAACTTGATATTGAACTTGATGATCGATGTGAAACAAATTTTTATATTCCTAATAATGCTCAATATCAATGTAATTAAGTACTTAAGCATTTTTTAGTTTACAATGAAACATGTTTTCAACAAAAATATCATTGAACTTATAAGCTTATTCAAATAGCAATATTTTCTTGATTTTAACACGACGGTGGGTAGTTAAGCTAGAACCATATATCAACGATGTGCTTTGAATTATTCTTTTTATCAATAAGTTATGTCTCTTTTAGGTAATCCTTAAGATATCTCCACTTTACTAAAGCCTTCATAAGGATTCAAATGACTGAGATCAACATCAAATAAACTCATGGTGATTATAATCAGTAAATAAAGTAGACTAAAACGTGTTGATATGAGTTGTGAATTCGGGTTTCTAAATCAGCATTCGCATTTGTTTGATGTTTATAAAGCTGTACTCATTCATTGTTCATGGAGCCCTCAACAATGCAATGCTGTTTACTTGCTCCCCTTGGATGTATAAAGACAAAAATGATTGATTACCCGATGATGCAATATATTTGATTAATTTCATGGTTTTTGAAGCGAGGCAACTATTACTTCGATTTTTTTGGTGGAATTTACACAGTTGCAGGTGACACAACTGTAATGTCGAGTAGGCTTGTACGATTATTGAAAAAGCATGTCCTACATGCGGATCATGCTACTGCAACAAAGGAAGTGTCACAAGCTCATGTGTGTCACATTTGAGTACGCTTCGTGTCCTAATTAGAAACAAGAAAAAACTTTTCCTTTTTATGTTTTCTAAATTATATATAGGTGTTTGATAAAATATCTATAAATATGAGAGATATTTTATATTTTTTTCTAAATTTATTGTTGTAATTTTTAATATCTTAAAAATTAAATGATATTTATGTCTTTTTTATATATATCACTAATTGAGAGTAATAAAATAATTTTATCAACTCCTGTTATACTTATACTTGTGAATGATTAATTATAATTAAATTTAATTAATAATATATTTATAAAAAAACTTAATAATCTATTGAAAGTCTTAATACGAACTAGGCAATTAAAAAGATTAATAGATCAAAATAAGTTTTTAAAAATGTTAGGTTAAGCTTAATAAAACATTTATAACATATAATAGACTAGACTTAAGCTTCAAAAATATTAAGTATGTAATGTCCAAAATTTTAAGTATCTATTTTATGCTATTAATTGATTTTCTTGATTAATTTACATGAATAAGGTTAATAAGAGATTAATTGAATATTTATTAGAATTCAAATCTATGTTGATTAGGTAGACTAGAATTAAAAATTTATAGTAGAATTTTTTCTTAGGAAAAAAATTGGTATAGTTTCAGTAATTTAAATTATTAGAATAAAATAATATTATTTACCCTAGATCCAACGGTGGGAAAGCCATTTATCACACCTTGATCCAATGGCTCATAATCAACCTTGTGGCTTGTGGCTTGTGGCTCATTTGAGACCACAAAATTTATGAACCAATCAAAATTTGCTAAGTAAATTCATCATGGCCACTTGGATATTTTGCTTTCCCTCATCTCTTTATAAATTTATCACTTCTCTCCCTCATTCTCTTCTCCATATATTTCCTTTTCTTACCTCCATAAATTTTTCTCTCAAGCTCACCTACACTTGCAAATTAGAAACATCTTTGGAATCAAATTGGTGCTCAAAGAAGGTAGGGTTCTATCTTTGTTGTCATACTTATGTGGATATGTGTGGCTGCCTAGCTTATGTATTAAATATCTTAATCCATGATTTATGTTGTGTTTTTATTATGTATAGCTGGATTAATGGTGGGTTGGGTGAGTTTGAAGGTAGATCAAGTAGAAAAACAAAGAAGAGAAAGGAAACAACAAATCTAAAAACAGAATTTTTTAGGGTTTCCATACAAATACAGTATGTCGGCCAATTATTTACTATTTAAATATTATGAAAATATTTTTAACTTAAACTAGACATCTAGAAAATTCTATACATATAAATTATTAAGCAATTGGATTAATATAGAATTAGTTATGAATTTTTGAAGTTTGGTTTAAGTTTCAGATTTTGATTTTGGGCAGGTAAGTTTACGTAAGACATAACTCGTTCCACATAACTTGGATTGAGGTGAAACAAAATTTGTTAAAAATATAAGATATATTAGTTTATACCATAAAAATTTTAGAGTCCAATTCATTTTGAACAGTTCCCAGAATTTTTCCAAAGTTATCCGTAGTACTATTGAGTCAGAAACAAATCAACCTATAATAACCAAATTTAAAACCTTATAGCTTGAGTTCTATTTAATCAAATGAAATAAAAATTTTTGGATAATAAAATTTGATTCCTTAACTTTAAAATGACAAGAATTTAGCATTCATACACTTAGAATTCAAATTTTGATAAATTTTAATATTTTTAAGTGTTGTTTTAGCTAATCATAGAACTTGTCAGTAGAAAGTAAAAATATATTTATATTACAAAAAATTATTTTTAAAAAAGTAATTGTAATAACTATTGAGGCAACAGTTACTATTAATTAAACAAGCACCCCTACGTGTTCCAAGAGCTCATATATTAATTTAAGAAGGGACTTTTTTTCTACCACCGATCCAAACAATGAATGCTAATTTCCTGGAAAGGGTTCACCTCACAACTCAATTATTTTTTAACATATAAATCTTCCAAATTTACTTGAGTACATAGTGGCAGTGCAATAATAGCCAGATAATTTTACAACATAACCAAAGACCTATTTCACACCATAATGGTGCATCGCACTAAACTCAAATTCAGACAGGCTACTTCTATTTTAGAAAACCTAAAAAATCTACATAGTTTATGTAGATTTATGAAAAAAAATTTGGGCAGTTAAGTATCATAACCATGGTAAAATTAAATCATCGGATCAGCAACATTGGATAAACTCATGATCAATGTAATCTGTAAATGAAAAAAGACTAGAACTTGATATGTGATAAAAGCTATGATGCATGGGTACTTCAAAATTGGTACTATACCTGAGTGCAGGTTGCACTCATATTAGACACTCGATATGCGTATTGTACAGTTGCCTCAATATCTAATCTTAGATTTCGTTACTTTCAAACCTCTCAATATACAACTTTTTCTTTGGATAATAACGGGATTAGTATCATAACATGAATATAATACTTTTATTTGAATATGTTATGGTTTTTTAACCATTTCTTCAAAAAGTTAAATACCAATATACAATGATGATGGAAAATGAATATAAATATTATTTATATTAAAAAAAGTAAGCAAATCAAGAAGAGGAAATTAATAAAATATAAGCAATTTATATAAAATATATATTTTATTTAATATATTTTGCTGTACCCATATTTTAAATTTTTTAAAATTGTCATATTTATATATCGTATCATATTTTACATTGGAGTCCGATTTTTATAATTAAACGTGTATTTGAATCAAAACAATAGTTTTGAGTGACAGTATTAATGTAATTAGTATCATGATTTGGTTCTAGTCTATCAGTATTTCTTATATAAAAGAAGCTGACAAGATAATTAGCTACATAAGTTAGTAACAAATGACGTCTGCAAGTATAAAGCTTTGTTATATAAATACTTAAGTAAGTTGTTTGTAAAAGTTAATTTTTTTATTTTTTGATTGTAATTGGGAGAAAGTTTCTTTTTCTGTTTGGAGTGTTAACTCTGGGGAACTCTTAAAATTCTATCTCTTCATTTTTATAAACTTCTATTTTTCTCTTCCTAACTCTCTTAGTTTCTAACAATTAGTCCAATCTATCGGATCCATTTTCTCCAATGAGTATGAGAATGAATAAGAGGGTTGATTTGTTGGAGATGCTTGTTGGTGAGTTACGCAGCGCGAGTCAGATTCATGTTGAATGCCAAGAAACTTTCGCGAAACAAATGGAAGAATTACAATCAACGTAGAACTCTTTACCCGTGACGTTGTAAGCTCTGCTTCACGAAGTTTAGAAATTAACCAACATTAGGATTGAGGATCTCAATGAAAGTGAAGGATCGTTGTAAGGGGAAGATAATAATGTCCTTCATAATATCGCTGCCATTAACACAAAGTTCTTATCGTCTGCCAAAAAGGTTGAGTTGCTGGTTTTTGATGGTATTGATCCCACCGGTTGTATCTGTAGGACAGAGATATATTTTGAGGTTCAAAATATGTTTGAGGTCAAAAAGATTTGTTTGGCCAAGATTTGCATGCAAGGTCACACGATTCACTAGTTTAACCTTTAGCGTGAGGAAATTGAGACACTAAATTGGGAGACTTTGAAACATGCCCTAATTGTTTGATACTAAAAGTGATAGTTAAAAGAAAGAAATTTAATTATTCATGATAAATTCATGTATTGTGACTATGTGTGTAATGATTGTTGTTATACTTATTGGTGATTGAAATTACTGTTTTTTTTTTTATTTCATAATTATGATTATGCTGATATGTGGGTATTTAAAATGAAATTATGTTTAATAATAAGGTAGATGATCATCCTAATTAAATTTTTCATGAAACAAAAATGACGACACCTCGAGAGTAAGTTAGATTAATAGATAATTTTGTTTAATATAGATTAAATTATGTATTTAACGAGTATCAGAGTTTTTGTTATTTTAAGTTGGCTATATTTATATTTTAGAAATAGAATCATATTATAGTATTCCTTTAGATTTTCTTGTAAATAATATAATCCATTATACCTTATGTATACATATTTATAGATGAACTGTTAGGACTCCAGCTGCTGTGAGTTATCTACGTACCTATTTTAATCATGATCATTTTGGAAGGCCGACCCAGATAACTTTTGATCGAGTCACTGGTGTTGAGAATTCTTGCAATCTCTACCTTGGAAGCTATGAGGACCTAGATTCCAAGAGTGTTGATTTTCTATCAACCAATTTAGTACTTAATAAAAAATAATTAATGGTCAGGAGTAAATCTTAACAAAAAATTTTATAACAATTTATGATAAATATTCAATATTTATAAAAATAAAAAAATATAATTAAACCTTATTTATTTAACTGGATATTTACAAAAATAAAACAATTCACTTTTCTTTGTTTCCTGAGTCATCTTATGCATCGGTTGGAAGAAGAATGCATCAACCTTGTTTTCTATGGTCGCTCATGTGACAGTTTGGTGGTTGGTTTTGTCAATTCGTTAATATCAAACTTGAATTATGATTTTAATCTAGTTGATTTGTTAAAACTTAAACAACGCAGGATAGATACCCAACAATTACTTTATAACTTAAATATGTTAATTAGTTAACATAATATATAAATGATTTCTTTCAATTTAAAACTTTAAATTACAAAATCTTGTGAAATTTTATGTCTTGTATTTTTATAGATATTAAATAAATTCAATCTAATTAATATTTATATAATAATAATGTTTTCATTTATGTTGAATAAAAAGGAAAATGTGTTATTATAATTAGCATTGTTATTGAGGGAATCTAATTATTTTATTCAAACAGAGAATTCTAGAAAGGAAGAAAGTTTAGTTGAAACAATTAAAATTTTTAAAATATTATATTTTTTATAAATTTTAAATATATAGTCAAAACACCATCAATTATGTGAATCAATTAACAAGGGTTATTTTGGAGGAAATATATGTGATCTAGACACAAAAAAAAAAAGGAGAAAATCATCATCAAAACACACTGAATCTTCACTTGATTTTTTAAGGACATCTTTTATTCTTTATTTTGTATATGTCGTTTAAAGTGTCGTACTTTCCTTGTTTATCACCCGTTAAAGGTTTGATTAATCGACAGGAATTTGAATAGTCTGTAAATTTAATAGGGTTACTATATTTTAAAAAATTTTAAAAATTTTTGAATTTTAAATCCTCTATAATTGATTCTCCAAAGTTGGGTTCCGTTAGGAAAAAAAATTAAAATGTCCTTATTTATTTAAAATACCTAACTGAGATAAAGAATAAAATATTTGGAACAGAGAAAGTTATCTCACCTTAGGTAAGATAATTTCTTCTCCTGTTTTGCAAATTGTATTAAAAAAATCAACATACAATAAATATATATTATAAATTACTTATTTTTATTAATTTATATTTCTTGGTTCCTTCATTTTTTAAGATATCTAATATTTGTATTAATTTGTAATCATCATGGTATAACGATTGATCTTTAATCTCTTGAAATTTTTATTAAAAATACATAACTATAATCAAAATTTAAAAAAAAAAATCATTTGGTTTAAGTTATGATACTAATTTCTTTATCATCCAAAGAAAAAATTGTAGATTGAAAGATTTAAAATAATGTAATCAAGAGTTGATACTCACAGTTATACAATATGCATATCGTGTATCTGGGACGCAAACAACAAGCGTATATTGCCAAGTATATATGCATCATAAATAGGTGAGGTTGCAAATCATAAGAGGAACAGAAGATAAGAATTAACAATATTTTATGTTATGAGAGGAAATAACAGAATGTGCAATATGGGCCTGATCCATAGGCTATTCTAGCCTCCTTGTCTAAAATGCTTAAGCTATCTTACTTATACACGCTTTATATGTTGGAATCAAATGCAACGAATCTCATGAAATTTTTGTATAACACAACACAAAAGGATTCAATAATGAATAACTTTATTACATAATTTTAATTATCCTGAAAAGGAGCCATGGCTTATGATTATATTAACTTTATTACATAATTTTGCTATCTTTCTGTTCAACCAAGTACATGTACATGCACATTCTGCTTCAATGTAGCATGCCACAAAACATTTAACAAGTGAACAGGGTATATGTTTTCCTGGCATGCTAATCCAAAAGAACAGCTGGACTTGAAGAACCTTTTTAAAATACTGCATATCATAAGCACAATCATATCATGGCAAATTCAATAGTTTTCTTCCCATCATGACCCTTGCTAAAGAAATAGTTGAAGTAGTCAGAGAATGCAACTTGTTTGTATTTAGGTTCATCTCCATTCTCCAGCACTTCTGGCAAAGGGCCAATAGTAGCATCAAAAGCTGGGCTGATAAAAATTGGAATGGAGATCCTGGTTTTGCTTCTATTGGGAACCACTTGATGCTCTATGCTTTTGTATCTTTCATTGCTCATTATCTGTAGCGCATCACCAATGTTGATTACCAATGCTCCCTCAACAGGAGGAACATAGATCCAAGTATCAGCATCACTCCCTCTTACATAAAGCCCACCGATATCATCTTGCAGAAGGACAGTAATTGATGTGACATCGGAATGAGGCGCTACCCCTGCTACAAATTCAGGCTCAGGGCAAGCAGGGTAGTAGTTAAAACTCAATACCATTGCACCCATTAAAGTGTGTTCTCTAGCTTTGTCTAGCACCTCCACGTTCAATTTCTTCAGAAGCACCTTTAACAGTTTTCTAATCAAAGCTTCAGAATGTTTCATATATTCTAGTGCTTCGTCCCTACGAAAAAAGATTAACAGCAATTATCATCTATTCATATGAAAATACAGACGCGTGTCGTTTTCTACCTTTCTGAGCATATGTAGATAGAATGAGCTGCATTTGGAATGTTCACACGATGAAGTACCATAAGAAAAGGTAAGTAGTTCAAATTTGCACATCAGTACTCTCCTTTCTTGTGCATATAAACTGAGTTCATTCTGCATTAATCTAAGAAACATACTTTCAATTAACTGAATCCATATTCTTTGTTTATATACATTTCTATTGCCTAAAAAGTTGGACAAAAACTAGAAATATGAGACTTTAAAAATATTTTTTCGGTCCTTGAGTTTGCAAAATGTTATTTATTTGAGCCTTTTCTACTTTATTTTCCAACGTCGTTTTATACCAAAAGGGAGAAGTGAATATGGTTCTGTAAAGTTAAGAATTAACAAGAAGTTTTGAAATTCTGACTATAATATAATTTCAGGAACTGATTTACAAAAGCAGGTGATGCACAGAGCAAATCATAGATGATGAAAATAATCACTAACTTGCATATAGCAGGCCAATATGCACGAATTTTTTCCTCAGAAGCATACACAAGTTGCAGATAATCCTTCCACTCCAACACGGACTCAGCGTGAGGGCTAAAACTGGTGGTCAATCTCACAACATCAGGGGGCGAGTTCTCTTTGAGATTCTTCTTCTCCTCAGCTGGCAATTCAAAGAACCTGTGCACAGCAGCTTTTAGATCATCAAAGACCTTAATGGGTATCCCATGATTCACGATTTGGAAGAAACCCCACTTGGTTGCAGCATCAAAAATTGAGTCTTGGACATCTGGGTCATCCCAGTTTGTGAAATCAATGATAGGTATTGATTCATGAGGGACAATTTTGGTGCTGTGTAATCTTCCCTCAAGAGGTTGGATGTATTGGTGAGGAACATTTGGGAGGTTGAGATCAGCAAGACCCTTTACACCATTAGCTTGGTTGACCAAAAAATCAATGAGATTGGTGGGCGTGGACATGGCTAGACTTAGAGATAATCGCTGGGAATTTAGATTACTTGGGAGTAAGAATATATTTTGTATAATCAGCATGTCTACATGCTGAATTCAAACTCGACTGAAATTTTTCATTATTATTTTTATCAAATAAATAAATAAATAATTGGAAACTTTTGCTTTTTTTCCCACCCTTTGAACTTGTTATTGACGTATCAGGTAACGTAAATTAATTCATTAACGAATGCTGATAAAGCTTAGTTTGTCATATTTAGACAATTTTCATTGTCTTGTCTTTATAATTTTTTTCATTAGGTCAATGACTGAGAAGCCAAATATTTGTTAGGTTTTACCAAATAACTTTTTATAGATAAAAAATTACCATTAATTGTTTTTATCATCACCCTAAATTATAAAAAATCAAAGAAAAAGTTATTTTATTGATTTGAGTTTCTACCAATACAAGGCGATATATTTACATACTATTAAAGAAAAAAGCACGGTTGTAAAAAATTGACGCAAAAGATATAACAAGATTCAGATGTATTTTGTTATTAAGTGCTTCCGACACCGACCAAGCCGCAAGTACTTCTTATCGACTCAAATGAAACTTATTTCTCTCTTTTTAAATTTCAACATATAATTTATTATTATTATTTTTTATTAACTTGTTATTACTCAAAAAATTTATTTAAAAATTATTAAATTTTAACTATTCATTTAACATGAAATAAGATTAATAATTAAAATTAACTATATTTTACTTATTGAAAAATATTATTTTGTTAAAAGTGAATAGGAAGACATGAGAATCCATAATAGAACAAAGTTATTGATGAAATTTTGCTTTGACAAAAGGTAAGCATTTAAGAATCTAAGTAGGTAAGTCCAGTTTGATTAGTTGTTGCGTAGCCTTCGTGAAACTTTACAACACATATAATGGCAATGTGACTATTGTTTTTCAAAAACAAATTAGTAAAACTATCATGCAAGAATAAATAAATAAATAAAAATAAATTTAATATTTTCCATCTTTTTCACGTCATGAATCTTTGAGAGTCGTTATTTAAAAAGAAGTGATATCTAAATATATTATAAAAATAATATAAGATGATTTATCAGTTAAATTTATTAATCTTACATTTTATATAAAAAAATTATTATGTGATATATGTGTTTAAATTTAACAACTAAGTACAAGTAGATGTTAACTCTATTAATTTAAAATAGAAAAAAAATTAATAATACGACCTATTGCAATTTGCAAACAACTAAAGAGGTGAAAAACAATTCAAGAAATAAAAATGTCATACAATTTTTTTTTAACGAAATGTTACCGATAGATATGAGATAACGTGATTGATTCCAACAACTTATCATTCCTTCAAATTTGTACTCTATTAATTTGTACCAAATAGCAATGTGTTTTTTAATAATAAAAAAAAAACACCAATGGCCCAAACTAGAATAAAAAAAAAAAGGTTAGATGGATAAGAAAAGAAGACATTGAATTTTAGAAAAGTAATCATGTATTTTTTAAACTCAATCCAACAATTGGAGTTGGCAAAAGAGTCTTAAAATTTAAAAAACACACCTTTACAATCATTTAGCCTTATTAAATTTTAACATGAATAGAGGCAATTATGGATGAACTCGACTTCATGTCTCTTGAAAAAATATATTTCTAATCTTTCTCATGCTATTAAAACTAACATGGTAGTACTAGGAAGTGAGACTAATTTATAAGGCATTACTTTTGAGAATTGAAATAGTTGAAAAACAAACAGAACCACCTATTTTATTTAATTATTAATATTTTTAGGTGGGACAAAATTTTATTAAATTAGTAAGTTTAAAATTTTTTACACTCAATTTTATTTTTTTATTTAATTTATATTTAATGGTTAATAAAATTATAAATTATAATATATTAAATATAAGTTAAACAGTTGTAAGAATTTTTTAAATTATTATAATTTAACAAAAAAAATTTCTTTTTAAGTGAATTTTTTTACCATGTGAGTGAATAAGAATAGGAGTTTGGTGAGAATAATACAGACGTTAGTTGAATTTTAAATGGTGGATTCGTACACTTTTCTTGAACTTAGTATTTCATTGTAACCTTTTGTTAAAGCTTTTCTTACCTAACAATACCCGATGACCACTAACCACTATAAAGCATTTTAATAAAATATACATAAGTTGAGTATTTAATAACTTTGCATATATGGTGGTGAATTGTATTCACTGACGGCTCAAGAACTTTTAAAGTCTAAAGCAAATTTAAAAATAAAGTTTTTTTTATTAATAAAATAATTTATTATTATTAATTGAGAATTATGATTAATTAAATATTATTTATAATATCAATAAAAATTTAATAATTAAATTAAATATTTGAATTAAAAAATTTTAAATTTAATTTTTAAAATTTTTAAAGATATATTAAAACTAAAAAAAATAAAAATTTGAGGGGCCTAAATTCCTTGCCTATTAAGCCGCCCCTGATTGTATTCATGTTTAACTCAGCTTTTGACAACAAAAGAAGTGGCTGCTTGATGGTATTAATGTTGAAAAGAGTCACAGACTACCATTTATATTTTTTTTTCTTGCTCTTTGACAAATAACTGGTCTTTTTTGTTCACCAGAATTTAAGTTGTTACTTGCTCTCTCTTTTTTTGGTGAAAAATTTCTAAAAAGTTACAGGAAAACACGTTTTTTCAAAAACTACTGGAAACCGTAGGAAACTTTCCTATGAATTTTTTCTCAACAAAACACATTTTTTTTCGTAGAAAAAAGTTGCACAAAAATATGTGGATTTAAAATTTTCTTGCACATATTTATGGGGAGAAATCTGCAGGTATTTTTCCTATGGAACCATTCGAAAAAACTCCTTAAGAAAACCTGCAAGTAAATCCGTAAGTAGGTAATTTTTATGGAAAAAAATGCAATCCACAATTAATTCATGAAAAATAGATAAAAAAATTTAAAATAGATTCCAGGTAATTATATATAAATTTGATGAAACATTAGCATTGCTAAAAATTAAAATAAAGAACCATATAATAACATTCATTAACATTATGTGTAAATTTTATAGACTTCCATTAAATTCTAACAATACATGTCAATAATCTAATAATTAAAAAGTTATATATTATTTAACCAAAACAGTAAAGTATAAGTCTGTAGAAAAAAAATAACTTTTTGATGTTAAATTATTTTCATAGGTCGTGGTGAATTATATCAACGTTGAAGTACATTTTCTAAACATCAAAAGGAGTGGTTGTTGAATGGTACTTTGTTAAAAGAATCACAAAGGAGTAATTTTTGTACTAAATTATCCTTTTTTTTACAATCTATCTGATTCACGTTCGTTCACCATAATTATATACTTTTATTTATTTTTCATATTTTAATAAAATAAGTTGAAATATAAAATATTCAATATCTAACTTTAGGCTAATTAGTATTACTTTCAAATTTTAATAAACTTTGTTTGAAATAACATGCTGCTAAATTTCATATGATGGCACCTAGCCTTAAATTACCATAGCCACCAGCAACAGCACAATAAATAAACTTTCTTATGCATTTAAATTAGTATTCTATCTAGTATTCACTCTCTGTACTAAAGAACTGAATTGTAGTAATATCGTAATCGCTCAAGTTATTTTTTTATATATTATTCTTTTAATAATAATATATAAAAATATTATTTAAAAGATTGTTCTTCTCAATATTCAAAATATTTTTACACAACAAATTAAACTCACAAATAAATTAGTTAGACCAGACCTCTTAAACCTAAAAACAACCTTAGAGAAAACGTAAAACTATAAAAACTAGTTTTAATGCAAGCTACCACTTTAAAATGACTTTGGAGTAAAAGGGAAAAAAAAAACATGAGTAATAATTTTTTAAAATAATATTAACATTCTACCTTTAAAACTCCAATGCAAAATCTAACTTTTGATATGAATAAAGAGGTTTGGAAGATACCACAATATCCTCAATCATAAATATAATTCAATACATCCTGGTTTAGTGCATTTGCCTCAATCCATATCATTTACACATGCAGATACAATTACTATGTGAAGTATCTTCCACCAAAAACATGATTACATCGTAAATGAGAAAAAAAAAACAAAAAGGAAACAATTAATCATGTTATTCTCCAGTATGATTGCAGCTTAATGTTACTATTTTCCACCCTTATGGTAATTGCTTATCCAATTTACTCAACAAGGTTAAAAATCCATTTAAAGCCTGCAATCCTTCTTGGGCACTTCAGCACTATAAGCAACAATTTTCATTACACCCACCAGAATCACTACTAAAAAGTCTGTTTATACAGACGGATTTTTAGATTATTACAGACGGTTTTTTCTATTACAGACGGATTTACAGACGGACATAAACCGTCTGTAATATCCTCGTCGGTAAAGAATTACAGACGGATTTTTTCGTCTGTAACTCAGATGGATTTTTCTGTCTGTAATCCGTCGGTGATATATTTTACTATTATTGATATTTTTTTATTTATATAGAAAGTTATTTCCTGCTGTTCTTGATTATTACAATTTATAAATAAAATAGAAACTATAGATTCGGCATCTAAACATTCCAAAATGATTTATAAAAAATTTAAATGTTATTACAAAGGAAGACAAAAAAGCATATAAATAAATACATTTAAATATAAAATACAAGTCTTCATCAATTATAATCTGTGAAGTCATAATCCGAAGGAGCATCATCATCAGTAGAAGAGGAGTCAGTAGAGGAATGATGCATGGAGGTGAAAACCGGTGGTGCTGGAGCTGGTGGAGGAGGAGGAAGAGGTGTGGAGCTGTTTGCTCTCATGAGCTCAAAATAAGCATGCATCTGCTGCATTTGCATATGCTGTTGCGTCATCTATTTCTTGGACCTCCCTTTGCATTCTCGACGCCACCTTCTTCTCTATCTTCTTCTCCATTTTCTTTGCCCACTTCTTCTTCCATGAACTTTCTTTACTCTTCCACATCTCCTCATTCTTCTTCTGGAGTTCTTCATTAAGGGCAACCTATCATACATATCATACATCCACTGACGATTTCTGAGAAACATCTTCCTCAACAACTATATAAACCTAATACAAATATACAATATTGTATTAACCTTCTAAAATACATTACAGAAAATTTTAATATAAATTTTGGTAGAATCTCCCCTAATACATGTTAATTTCCTTACATTTGTTTACCATTTTTTTACAACAATGAAAATTTCACCTATAATCAACTAATAAATTATATAACAATAAATTATTCGATACATCAAACAAAAACACATCACAATCCTAAACCGTTCTAGAGCACATCCCCTTGTAACTCCACAACATCCATATTCTACAAACTCCACAAACACAAACAATCCCATAGCACACAATAATCAGGTTCGGAGAAGGACCTCTACGCCCTTCCCCCCAGTCATACAATCTCCAATCCTACAACTCTATCTTAGAAATTTTAAGTCTCTAAAAAACAAAAAAAATTAAAAAACTAAACCGATTAAAAGTTAGAGTATCGTACCAGGAATACAATGATGCAAAAAAACTTTCAAATGGTTGCTCCAATCACTCGCAATGGCCAAAACACTGAGCTCTTTGAGAGAGAGAGAGAGAGAGGGGAGCTAGAGAGAGAAACTGATGTGATAATGGGGGAGGGGAAGAGGAGGCGCAGTTTTATGGGATTCAGTCATTACAGACGGGAAAATCCGTCTGTAACTGGTTAAATGAAAAGGTGCGTTTTTTATTTCCACATTACAGACGGATTTTTCCGTCTGTAATGCGTCAATCCAATTTATAGACGGAAACTTTTGTCTGTAATTAAACCGACACATTTACAGACGGAAAAATCCGTCTGTAAATCCATCTGTAATTTCTCGCTTAAATATTCCCTCCTATTTTCAAAATACAGACGGAAAAATCCGTCTGTATTTAGAGCGGTTAGTTTTAAACCGCTCTCATAACTCTATTTTAGAGAGCGGTTCCTGATGAATCGCTCTGAAATTTCAATATTAGAGAGCGGTTTCATTTGAACCGCTCTCAAAAGTAATGTAAGTGAGCGGTTCCATATGAACTGCTCTCAGAAGTACATATTAGAGAGCGGTCCTGCCGAACTGCTCTCTTAGATTTCTTGGAGAGCGGTTCTTCATTAACCGCTCTCTTAACTCTTTCTTTGAGAGCGGTTATTACGAACCGCTCTCTAAAGTCACATTACAGACGGATATTTCTGTCTGTAATGTGTCAATCCAATTTACAGATGGAAAACTCTGTCTGTATTTTCTGTCTGTAACGTTTGGCGCCAAAAGGCGGGCGAAATACAGACGGATTTTACAGATGGATGTTAATCCGTCTGTATTACAGACGGATTTACGGACGAATTTTTCAGAAAAAAAAATTAAAAAAAAAATTTCACAAATCCGTCTGTAAATCCGTCTGTAATACAGACGGATTAATATCCGTCTGTAAAATCCGTCTGTATTTAGCACTTTTCTAGTAGTGAATGTTTCCTTTTAAAAAGGGCCTATTGAACAAATAAAAAATAATTTAGACTGAATATATAGTTATTCTATATCATACTTTTTGTAACATCCTCATTTTATAATTTATTATTATTGCAATTAATATTAGTTGTTTGTACATGTTATTTAAAATAAAAAATATTTAATTGATGTAAACTATAGGATATCTCGCTGTAACAAGACAAATCTCGTTGTATGAAACTCAGTGCCATGATAGTAAGAGCCTTTGATGGAATAAGGAAAGAAGTCATTGGAGAAATTGAAATCTCAATCCAAATTGGTCCTTGCACTTTTCAAATTTTGTTTCAAGTAATGGACATTACACCAGCTTATAGCTGCCTTTCGGGAGGCCTTAGATTCATTCTGCTGGAGTTGTATCATCCACATTGCATAAAAAATTGAAGTTTATCATTGACAATAAGCTAGTGATTGTCTCTGGTGAAGAAAATGTGTTAGTGAGTAAACCTTCATCCACTCCTTATATTGAAGCTGCTGAAGAAGCTCTAAAGACCTCTTTTCAGGCTTTAGAGATTGCAAATACTACTTATGTTGAGTAGGGAGCTCCAATTGTTAATCCTCAATTGTCTAATACATCCATAATAACAGCTAAAGTCATGCTCGAGGGAGGTTGTCAATATGGATTTGGGGCAAGACAAACCACCACAAAAGCAGCAAAATGGTTACAACTCCATGAGAATAAGGATAGGTTTGGGTTAGGGTACACGCCCACTAAAGCTGATAAGAGAAGAGTCATGGAGGAAAAGAAAGAAAGAAGATTAGCCAGGTTGAAAGGTAGGGAGCCTAAGACTGAAGAGGTCCCCATTTGTGATCTTCTGAAGAGCTTCTATAGTGTTGGATTTGAGTTTCAAGACTCAGTGGCTACTGCTGATGAAGATGTACCTGGAGAAGAAGTTGTGAACCTAGTCCGCACTTGTTTGCTGAACACAGAAGTTGGTAACTGGGAGATCATCAAATTACCTATGATTTTTAATGACCATTCAAAGTAATCATTGAAGTTAATCTTATTGTTTTGTCCCAAAGCTTTAGAACATCATTACTTTTTTAGAACACTAATATATGGTTTCTTTTTGTAATTTGAAATATTTGTTTGTTTTGTAAGTTGGGACACGTGTTTCCTTTTAAGTATATTTTTGAATGAAATGCAGTTTAAATTTTTAGTAACCTTTCTTGTCTTCTTTCTTTATCATTTGAACCTTGTCGTTTATTTTCTTTTTGTCTCAACTCTCACACAATGTAGATTTGAAAGTGACATGTCTGAAAGTAACAGTGCTAATATCTCATCCACTAATTTTGATTGTCCTATTAATCAAGCTGTCGAAGATGATAGTGATGTTGATTTATCCTCAGAATTTCTAAGATTATTTGATCAAGAAGTGAAAGAGATCCAACCTTATGATGAACCTAGTGAGACAATTAATTTGGGGACTGAAGATGATAAGAGAGAAATCAAAATAGGCACCCTCATGAAAAAACAAGAGCATGACAAGTTGATTAAACTCTTGCATGATTATAGCGATATCTTTGCATGGTCTTATCAAGATATGCCAGGCCTAGATGTGATATAGTCGAACATAAATTACCACTGAAGCCAGAGTATTTCCCAGTTAAACAAAAATTAAGGAGAATGAGACCTGAGATGTCATTGAAAATTAGGGAGGAGGTTAAGAAGCAATTTGATGCGGGTTTCCTTGCTGTTGCCAAATACCCCCAATGGGTGGCCAACATTGTGCCAGTTCTTAAGAAAGATGGAAAGGTTCAGATGTGTGTTGACTATCGAGATCTAAATAGAGCCAGCCCTAAAGATGATTTTCCATTGCCTCACATTGATGTGTTAGTAGATAATACAGCTCAACATTCATTCTTCTCTTTCATGGATGGTTACTCAGGTTACAATCAGATCAAAATGGCTAAAGAGGATATGGAGAAAACCACATTCATTACACCTTGGGGCACTTTTTGCTACAAGGTCATGCTTTTTGGTTTGAAAAATGCTGGAGCAACATATCAGAAGGCGATGGTGACATTATTTCATGATTTTATACATAAGGAGGTTGAAGTCTATGTGGATGATATGATTGCCAAATTAATGACTGAAGAAGACCATGTTGTAAATTTACACAAGTTGTTTGAGCGGTTGAGGAAATTCAAATTGCAGTTGAACCCTGCCAAATGTACCTTTGGAGTGAAATCAGGCAAGTTGTTGGGGTTCATAGTCTGTCAAAAGGGAATAGAGGTTGATCCTGATAAGGCAAAAGCAATCATTGAAATGCCACCGCCTTGCACTGAAAAAAAGGTTCGTGGATTTTTAGGGAGATTGAATTATATTGCTCAATTAATATGCCAACTAACTGTCACTTGTGAACCAATTTTTAAGTTGTTACAACAAAATCAACCCAATGGAATGGAATGAAGATTGTCAAGAAGCTTTTGAGAAGATAAAGCAGTATTTATAAAATCCTTTGATACTGGTGCTGCCAATGCCAGGAAGGCCGCTCATATGTATTTAACAGTGTTAGAAGGATCCATGGGATGTGTTTTAGGTCAGCATCATGAATCAGGTGAGAAAGAGCACGCCATTTATTACTTGAGCAAGAAGTTCACTAATTATGAAGCTAGATACTCTTTGTTGGAACGAACCTGTTGTGCCTTGGCTTGGGCAGCTCGTAGGTTAAGGCAATACATGTTGAGTCACATGACTTGGTTGGTGTCAAAAATGGACCCAATCAAATACATCTTTGAGAAACCAGCCCTTATTGGAAGGATTGCTCGTTGGCAGGTCCTATGTTAGAATATGATATTGTGTATGTTACTCAAAAAGCAACCAAAGGTAGTGCTCTCGCAGATTTCCTAGCTCATTAACCAGTGAATGATTATTAGTCAATACAGTACGAATTTCCTGATGAAAATATAATGGCGCTGTTTAATGAGAAAGAATCTTCAGCAAAAGATGAATGGGTCATGATGTTTTATGGTTCTTCTAATGCACTCGGACACGAAATTGGTGCTATATTGATTTCCCTAGAGAAACAATATATCCCAATCACAGCTAGATTATCATTTGATTGTACGAATAATGTAGCTGAATATGAAGAATGTGCTATGGGAATTCAAGCAGCTACAGAGTCTAAGATCAAAATTCTTGAGGTGTATGGTGACTCAGCCTTGGTCATCCACCAGCTGAAAGGTGAATGGGAGACTCGAGATGCCAAATTGATCCCTTATCAAGCCTATATCAGAGAATTGGTGGAGTATTTTGATGAAATTACTTTCCAACATATTCCTTGTGAGGAGAATCAATTGGCTGATGCTTTATCCACTTTATCATCAATGTTTGTAGTGAGTCAAAAAGAAGACATGTTGTTCATAAAGATGCAATAGCTTGATTATCTTGCCTATTGTCAAATGGTTGAAGAAGAATCTAATGGTAAACCTTGGTATCATGACATTAAAAATTTCCTAAAACACCAAGAATACCCATTAAATGTTGTTGAAAATGACAAAAGGACATTGAGAAGGTTACCAATGAGTTTCTTTCTGAATGGAGTTGTGCTATACAAAAGGAATCATGATATGGTTTTGCTCAGATGTGTGGATGCTTCAGAAGTACGAAAGATCATGGAAAAGATTCATGAAGGTTCATTTGGGACTCATGTCAATGGACATGCTATGGCAAAGAAGATTTTACAAATTGGATATTACTGGTTGACAATGGAGGCCGATTGCTTTCGCTATGTGAAGACATGTCACAAATGCCAGACATATGTTGACAATATTAATGTTCCCCCAATAAATTTGAAAGTTTTATCATCACCCTGGCCTTTTTCAATGTGGGGAATTGATGTTATCGGACCCATTGAATCTAAAGCCTCTAATGATCACTGCTTCATTTTAGTTGCTATTGACTATTTCACAAAATGGGTTGAGGCTGCCTCATATGCTAGCATGACCCGAAATGTGGTGGTGAGATTCATTAAAAAAGATTTGATCTATCGGTATGGCCTCCCAAGCAAGTTGATAACAGACAATTACACTAATTTGAATAACAAAATGATGAAAAAATTGTGTGACAATTTCAAGATTCAACATCATAATTCCTCCCCATATCACCCAAAGATGAATGGAGCAGTTGCAGTGGTGTGTAAAAATTGAATTACTGGGTAAGTGTACCCGTTGTCAGAGTAATATTATGAAATTTTAAATACCAAGTGTCGTATCCACAGGGACTGTTATTAAGAAATTCTTCCTTAATTGCATAATTGTTAATAGATATGAAAAAATAAATTTTGTTGATGAAATTGCTAAAAGTAAAAGAATAATAAATTAAAAGGTACAGATATTCTTATGAAAATAAATTATAGAAAATTATGGCTACAGGTATTTAAGGGAAATAGGTAAGTATCTAGATTGTAAATCTCCATAAATGTCCAAATAACTGAAATTCTTCTTCAACTACTTAGTTTCAAACTCTTATCGCTGCAGGAAATTCTAAATTAAATCAATACCTTTCTCAAGGATAATGATTCCTAACCCTCAGTTGATCAATCGGAATCTCTTCCTTACTTAATACCCCTAGGTTGCATTAAGTTCATTATGAATTTCATAATTAGGGTTAATCCTAATACAGAAAACTCACGTCTTTCTATCTCTAGAAATACTTTGAAGTCTTTTTAATTGAGCAATGTTAATTTCATGCAGGAATTTTACTCAAATTCAAACAAGAAAACAAGATAAAAGAAAATTTATACTACTCAATTAAACCCAAGAGAAAAGAACATGAAATAACATTAGAAGAATTCTAGAAAATTTAGTCAATTAGGATTCATTATGTCTAGATACTCAAAAGAAAGTTAGACCCTAAATATCTTGAAACTAAAATTACAAAAGAGATGAATTAAAACGCTTGATCCCATCCTCCTGTCATTTCTGAGTCTTTCGTCTCCAAAAACAGCGTCTCCCAGGTTTAAGTCCAGTCCTCCTTTTATAGGAATTGTCCTAGGGTTAATTTTCTTGCAAAAGTTAAATTTTTGACGCGTGTAAAAGTACACGCCCAAGTACACAGCCATGTACTTTGGCCGTGTAAATCTCTATTTTCTAATAGGTGTCCTTTAAACCTTTCCTGACAAGTACACACTCATGTACACGGCCGTGTATCTGGCCGTGTACATCTCTGGTCTGTGATACTTGGTCTTCACAATTTTTATAGGAAGTACATGCTTATATACATGGTCATGCACCTTGACTGTGTATATCTCTGGTTTAAATGATGCATTTCTCGACAACACCAGTGATGTACACATTCATATACACGGGCGTGTATCTATCCGTGTATATCTCTGGCTGAATATTTCCTTGTTCTTTGTATTTCAGTGAGATACACGACCATATACACGGACTTGTATTTGCCCGTGTATATCTCTAGGTTATTCTTTCTTCAATTCTCGACATCTTTAAGGTTTTCATATCCTTGATCCTTTTTTCTGAAATATAAATAAAATGAGATTAATTATAATAATATCTATCAATGAATAGCTTAAGAACTCTCAATTATCATAATGTAGGATTAAGTATTTAGAGCATTTATCATGCAGCGGCCAATAAAAATATGAAGAAGATAATCCAAAAGATGGTAGTGAGATACAGAGATTGGCATGAAATGTTGTCGTTTGCCTTGCATGGATATCAAACTTCAGTTCGTACTTCAACTGGGGCAACTCCATACTCTTTGGTATATGGAATGGAAGCAGTACTTCTTATTGAGGTTGAAATTCCCTCTTTAAGAGTAATAATAGAGACCAAATTGGAGGAAGCAGAATGGGTGCAATCTCGTTTTGATCAATTGAATCTCATTGAAGGAAAACAGTTGAATGCGTTATGTCACGGTCAACTGTAGCAGATAAGAATGAAGAAGGCTTTTGACAAAAAGGTTCGTCCAAGAGAATTCAATGAGGGAGATATGGTGCTAAAAAAGATTTTGACAACGCATAAAGATCATCGTGGCAAGTGGTCTCCGAATTATGAAGGACCATACGTTGTGAAAAGGCTTTTTCAGGAGGAGCTCTAATCCTAACAAATATGGATGGACAAGATCTTCCAAATCCCATAAATTCTGATGCTGTAAAAAAATACTATATTTAAAAAAAAAACTCGCTAGGTTGAAAACTCGAAATGGCGACCTAGACAAAAGTTAGAGTGACCTGGTGAGTTGAAAACTCAAAAGAGCAGCTCAGGCAAAAATTAAGGTCAAATAAATACTACACTGAACTGAAAACTTGAAAGGGCGGTTCAAAAGGTGCACTGACTTCAATTGCAAGAAAGCGGTTCAAGTTTGAAATATGATGGACTGGAATACTAAATTGGGGCAATTTTGAGAGGTTAAAGTTCAATCAAACGTAAGATGAATTAAAATACCATACTGGGGCAATTTTATTTTCGCAGGTTTTTAATGGATGATCAATTTACATGAGAGATTAGCACTATTCATCTGGAAGACATCACTTAATCGGCATAATACTTCACTATTTTTATAGTTATTTTGATCCTTCGATGTATTTGTTTTTTCGTTACTCATGTAGTAAGTCTTCTTTGTAAATTCATCATTTCTTTATTATAGTCATTCTGTCTTCAAAAAATATTTATCTCTGACTTTTGTCACCTTCCATTCAGCTTATATACATCACTTTGTTTACTCAACTTCTTCAACAGCATCAACCAACATTTTTATTGTCATTTCAATAATTATATACTAAAAGGAAACATGCAAACTGTTAAAAAGGTAATAAGAAAATACGATTACAATAATAAGCTTTAAAAATTCACATAGTAAGTTCGATGAATCTCCTAATAAATTTAGCGTGGCGAAAGAAGTTGTCTCCTTATGACAATGAATAGCTTAAAAACTCTCAATTATCATAATATAGGATTAAGTATTTAGAGCATTTATCAAATTCTCCCGAACTTGAACTTTTGCTTGTCCCGAAGCAAAGGAATGGATCAATTTTACCCTTGACAACATTTTTATGTTTGGCACTCAGGTGATGGATATTCTACCCTAATTTTTATATTAAATGTACAATTTAGCATGAAAAAGATCATTAGTAGATTTTGAAACCATTTTGATTGCAATGGAAGAAGATATTTGATGGAAAGTAAGGCCATGCATAGCAAAAACCACAACCTTGCTTAAATAGCCATCTTGGAGGAAATGCATAGCCGCACTTATCCTTTAGTGTAACTGATTTGAAGATTTTTTATTATTTTGAAAATCCTATTTTAAGAAAGAGGGCTTGTAAAGTCACACTTTTGTCTAACGAACTTTTGTCAACTTTTAGAGCTATTTGGGAGTAGAGATAATTGCTAAAAACGTATAATATCTTTCCAGAGTCTTAACAAATGATTGAGAGTGTTGCTCGTGAACAAGTGTACCCATCAAAAAGTAATAAAGAGTTTGAATTGAGTTTCCACATTATCATCTCATCGAGATTGTTTTTATGTAGCAAGAAAATAGTGATTTAATTATTTGAATTTAAGAGATGCATTACAAAGTAAATAAATGAATTAAATAGGTTAAAAATAGTGAAGAAACACACTTTTGATTACTTATTGGAAGAGAACCAAGGGCTTAAGGATTCACCTTTACATATTTTTATGTTTTCTTTTGACTTAATTATAATTTTAGTTTCCTTATGATTGTCAATCACCCATATAAATTTTATTAACATCCAATGGTCATGCAATGTTAACAATTTTTTCTTCAAATTATTACCCCTAATGATCATACAAGGTAAAAAGATAAGAAAGCATGATGCGTCTATGAGCTTGTTAATTAAATAACAATTGGCAGTGGAGAGTTAAGTTTGGTCTACCTAATTCTTGTCTCGTTTTATTCTATGAGTCCATTAACCACTTATGGTACGATTGCCTGCTATGTAATTAATTATGATATGTTAGAAGTGGCCAATTCCTAACATACAAATACATGCACTAGAATAAAGACTAATCATAAATAGAAAATGAAATTATTACCAAATAGAAAGATCACACAAATTCATGCAAAAGATCTGCCATAGCCTTAGTTATCGCTTTAGTTACTCATCCTAAAATAAACAAACAAAACAAGGGTAATAAACTTCATAAACATGAAAGAAGAATGCAAACTAGGAAGATTCTCCAAGGAAAAGGATGATCAAAGTTCTTATTCCTCAAACACGTTCCTGACCACTTGTTTAGATTCCAAAGAAGCTTTCTTTGTCTTTGCTAGTGACCTTCGCTCTCAATGACTCCAAGCGTTTTCAAAGGTATGAGTAAAAATCAGGGATGCTTCTTCTCGTTACTCTTGAGGCTTTTAAATTGAAGTTAGGGTATGTCTCTCATGAATATCTCTTGTTGATAGATCTAATGTTTTTCAAATTGTAAATTTGAATACACAGATCTAAAAAGAAATGTCCTCAATTTGTTGTAACAGACAACAAGCACGACCATGATTTGGTCATACACGATCGTACTTTGGTCTTGCGCAACTATGCATCAACCCGAAGCAAGGTCGTGCAAGTCAATATGCATGATTGTGCTTAGTCTTCTAGTATTGGCTTGCTAGTTGCTCGAGATCTGGGTGTGCTTTATCCAAATTGGCGTGTTTTTCTCAGGTTTGAGCCCAAGACTTTCATGAGTTCATTGTATCATTAGATATGCTTAACTATAGCAAATAACATATTAATTAGTTTAAAAACATATTCAAATAAAAATTAAATACGTATAAACATGCTGAAAAAGTGTGTCAAAATACAGACTTATCAAGCATGCTTAAAAACAAGAACTTTTCTCATTTCTTTTTCTTTGGTATTCCTATATTTTGCTTTTCTATTTTGAATGAATTTGATTTTCTTTAGAAATGCTTTCTATGTTTATTTTATTATGAGTAGTTAAATCCATAGATAGGGCTATGGTAGATCCTTTGCATGCTTTATGTGATTTTTACATTTAATCACAATTGTGATTTCCCTTATTGATTGATTTTCATCCTAGTAAGTTTATATTTATATATTAAGAATTTACCACTCTTAATATATCATAATTGATTGTATTGTTGGCTATTAAACCACATGTAGTTAATGGATCTATAAGATAAAACAAGACAAAGAATTAAGTGGACCAAACTTAAAATTTCTCTTTCAATTGTATTAAATTACTAAACTCATAGGTTTTTATGCTTTCCTTTTCTCTTTGTCTTGCATAACCATTGGGAGTAATAACTTATGAAAAAGAATATTAACATTGTATAACCATTGAGTATTAATAAATATAGTATGAGTGATTGACAGCTATAAGAAAACTAGAATGAGAATTAACTAAAGTGAACATAAAGCGATATAAAGATGAAACCACAAGCCCTAGATTTATCTCTAATAGTTTTTTTTTATTATGCATTATTTAAATTAAAATAATTAAGTTGCAATAATCTTGTTAATTAAAAATAATATATATGTGATAATATTTTAGAAACTCAATTTGAATACCGCTTCTATTACAATAAATACATATAACGACAAGCAATCCTATTTTCAGAAGAATAAATAAAATATCAACGTTAACATTTTTTTTCATAATTTTGTAACATGTAGATATGCCTAGATATATTTTTAACCGTAGTAAAAAATAATTATTTTTAGTATTTTATTAACTATAATTATTAGTTTTTGATTATTATGTATTTAACAAATCAATAAATTTTATCAATAAATATATATGATCTTAAAACATATATAATCTTTGACTTAAGTATGAGTTTTCAGTATTTTTAGAATTCATGATTTTTCTACCTCATGGCTCATTTTTAATCTTTCTAAGACAAGTTCAATTTTTTTTTTTTGGTTAAAAATATACATTTAATCTCTATATGATTAATATTTATTGATAAATTAGTCTTTATACTTAAACAAAATTTATATTTTAGTTTATGTATGAGTATCCTTCTACGTTTTAATTCTATTATAACATTGTTTATAATGTTATAATAAATTTATTCAAGGACCAAAATCTAAATGATTAAAACTAAAACGTAACAAATTGTATAATTTAATAAATTTGTAAAAAAAAAAAATTTACTTCTCACTAATATCTAAAACTTTCTAAAAAAAATAAGTTATAAAATGCTCCCAAGGATTTCCGTGTGCACTGCCCACAATTCGTGTATTTCCATGGAAATGTAAAACAATCGTATATTTATAGCACCAGGTTTCTGTAATCCTATTCAAATACATAGCAATAATGTCAAAACCTTTCATTCTAAAATTATTTAGATTAAGGTTGTGTTTGGATAAAAAAAAAATTAAATTTTTGAAAAATATGAAATTAATAATGAGGATGAGTTAAGTGAAAGTAAAGTATAAGATGAGTTATTATTGATAATTACAGAAAATTAAACATAACAAATGAGTTGTTTAAATTATCTCTAAAACATATCATTTTAAATTCTCTCTATTTGATATGGAATTTAACAAATTAAAAAATATAGAAAATTTTAAAAAATATAGAGTTTGTGAGCAGCTTTTGCATAACTTTCTTGCAACATGGATATCAATGGTGCGTCTTTTCTCTCTCTCTTTTCCTTATACGTATAATTGCTACTCTGTTTTTTTTAGTGTACAATTAGATGGAATTTAATTTAAATACTTATTCAATAATTTTTATTTAAACGATAATTTATATTATAAATTTAATAATAAATTTTATTAAAATAAAGTAAAAGTAACTTATTTTAATAAGTTATATATAGAACTTGGAAATCAAGTGAAATGAAATTATGCACGTTAAAAGTTATTTCTATAAATTATCCATAAGTAATTGAGAAAAGGGAAGGGTAGTGCAAAGGGAGTGTAGTGTGACAAAAAAAAAAGAAAAAGAAAAATTATAGAGATTTATTGGAGTTGTGTTTACAGTGAAAATTATATATTGTAAATAAATAAATCTAAGAGCAATTTAAAGACTATTTTTAAGATTCTTTAAAGTATGTTTTTTTACGTAACAGTGAGATAAACGTCGTTAAGTAGACTATTAAGCAAAATGGTAGATAATGATCACGTAAAACTAAATTAAACGCAAAGTTTTACACAAATGTACTGAACAGAAATGAAATTACAAGAAAAAATGTAGTAGAAATTGAAAATAAAGAACATGAATGTAAATTTGCAAAACAGTAAACTTACGATTCTTCATAATGAACAACAACAACCGTGAGTCTCTTGATAGCTGGTGTTTGGCTCGGTATAGAGTTTCAGTGTGTAGAGAGTTTGGGTGCAGGTGTATAGTACAAAAAGTCATTCTCCAGAATATGAAGCTTCGTAATATTTATAGGAAAATGGACCATCACCGTTCTCCTCTTTTAACGGACATTTCTTAGTAACTATCTTCTACACTTGCTTGCCTTTAATTGCTGCTGCCCATTATCCACGACTGTTTCTGATCGTGTTGACGATTATGACTTTTTCCATAACTGCTATCGTCCATGATCTTTCTTCTTGTCTCAAACCTTCATCTGATAGTAATTGTTGATAATAGCTTTGAACCTTGTAATTCTTTTGATATCACTTTCTGAGCCTTATCATGTCTCTTGGAATTAGAATAATTCTCTACTCAACTCTCTTGCAACCAGTTTTGGAGGAATTCTGGGAACTTATTCAGTATTGTGGACTTAGAATAGTTTCCTTGTTCGTCCCTATTTTCAACCAATTTTGAGGAAAATCTGATGGCTCATTTAGTCTTGTGGACTTAAAATAATTTCTTTGTTAGTTTTTACTTTTTGACCAATTCTAAGTGAAATATGAGATCTCATCTAGTCTTGTGGACTCAGAATATTTTCTTTATTAGTCTTTATGTTTTTTACTAGTTTTGGTTATTTTCTGTTTAAAGACTGGAAAATCCTCAGAGACTCCTCGAAATGCCACCATCTTTTCAACCAAAAATGGGTCTTTTCATGTTTTGTCACAAATGCTTGAAATATGATTTTTTGGATGAGGCTTTTTGCGATCCTCCAAATCTCTTCGAAATGCAATCTTCTGTTCAACAAAGAATAAGGCTCTTATAATTCTCTAAAATATCTCTATATGTAGCTTTCAACAAAGAATAAGGCTCTTCTACCAACCTTCATAGAAATGAGTTGAAAAGAAGTTCCTTCTACAAGTTTTTGACAAGAGACCTATGATTCTCTTTGATTTTTTAGTTGAAGGCTATGTTTGCATCACTGAACTTTGAGATATATTTTTTATTGAAAGAATATAGTTTATTTCCTACAACGAAAGTCTGGTAGAGCACTTTATAACTTAAAATGGTTTTCATTCTTCAAACAAGTTATTACGTACAAAAGTGTAATTTTGAAATAAAAATTATAAAAAAATAAGTGGTAAATGTAGTAGAATAGGTGGTGTTAATAACAACCACATGTGAAGCTTAGGAGAAATTTCTAGGAGTTTTCCAATGGGTTCGTGGTCTAGAGTACAACTTGGGTCTTTGTTGAATCCTGTGGAATTGCCTTCGGTCAAGGTTCATAATTTTGATCGACCCAAAGAAAAAGGATCATAATTTTGAGTCTCTTTCATTTTTCAATTTTGATGTGCGTGAGTGTGCATCTTATTTAGGTAATTTGAATTCAACTTTATTCTTTTTCTGCTTTTGGGTTAAATTAAAACGAATTTTGATTTGTATTTACTAAGAAATAAAGTTGATGGTATTTTTTTTTCCTATAATCTAGATCGTGCGTAATTTTGGTATTTCTTCTACTTAAAACTCCGACATTTTTATTTTCTATTAAAAATTTTGGAAACTTTGTAATGAAATTTTAACATGAAATAATTTTAAAAATAAAAAATTAATACAAATTTGATAAAATTTAAAAGATTTTATAAGATTTAGTATTGGAATTTGAAGTAGAGCCAGCAAAATATGCTCACTCAACCAGGTTAGCCAGACTTAGCAGATAAAATACAAAGTTTCAACTTTAAATAAATTAGATTCAGACTTTCTTAGTCCGATTCAACATTCAAGTTTAATATAATTTAACTATGTAAAAATTCATAAAATTTGAACTTTATCCATTTTGAATACTATTTTTTCGAACACAAATTATATCTGAACTTTTTCTGTCCGGCTCATTAGAGCATCAGTCTAAATGATTAACTCATTTTGACTGGTCTAGTTTAAAGAAAAAAAATAGTTATTTGTTTATATTTTTGTAAAATTTAATATTTTGATTCATTAATTTTAAGTAAAAAATAACTTAATGAATTCAATATATAAAATTTTGAAGTTAAAAATGATAATTTTTAATATTTTTATAAACAAAATTGATGGAAGAAAAAAATTAGTTAAATTTTTTTTTAAAAATCAAAATTACATACAGTGAAAACTAAACACATCAAAATTGTACCTGGATGAATCCAAGTCTTAGACGCTTCCTCTCATTCCAAGTCTTCTTATATGCAATCCCAACACATCATCTATGGAAAAGCCATGTCCACTCCCACCAATCTCATTGATTTCTTGGTGAACCAAAGCAACGGTGTAAAGGGTCTTGCTGAGTTGAACCTTCCAAATGTTCCTCCCCAATACATCCAACCTCTTGAGGCAAGATTACACAGCACCAAAATTGTCCCTCATGAATCAATACCCATCATTGATTTCACAAACTGGGATGACCCAGATGTCCAAGACTCAATTTTTGATGCTGCATCCAAGTGGGGTTTCTTCCAAATCGTGAATCATGGGATACCCATTAAGGTCTTTGATGATCTAAAAGCTGCTGTGCACAGGTTCTTTGAATTGCCAGCTGAGGAGAAGAAGAATCTCAAAGAGAACTCGCCCCCTGATGTTGTTAGGTTGGCCACTAGTTTTAGCCCTCATGCTGAGTCCATGTTGGAGTGGAAGGATTATCTGCAACTTGTGTACGCTTCTGAGGAGAAAATTCATGCACATTGGCCTGCTATATTGAAGTAAGTGATAGTTCTCATCACCTAAGATTTGCTTTGTGAATAACTTTATTTTATTAAATTCTATGGTATGTAAAATGTAGTTATGTACTCCAGAACTGTAATATTTAAGATTTATAACAGATTGCATTTTTTTACTTGGGAATGGGACCTTATTTCAAAGAATACTGGAGAGCAGTGGAGAAAGAATGTTTTAATTTTAGTTTTGTGCAAATTTTTAGGCAACAGAAAGGCAAGTGTAAAAAACGAAAATCGGATTTTTCCTTTAATCAAAGGGGTACTCGCCAACCGATTGTGAGATTGTAAAATTATGTGCCTATTGCGGAAAAAATTTGTGGTAGACTATAAACTACATACATCATTTAGTTTTTCTTTTGGTCCTTTGTTACGTGAAAATTCCAAATGTAGCAGCTTACTCTACATAAAATTATTCAAAAGGGTCTTCAGTGATATAAATGCTTGCTTTTCCTTATGAATATCTGATAATTGATATTAATATCCGTCTTCATTGACTATACTTCTTTTAGGGATCAAGCTCTGCAATATATGAAATTTTCTGAAACCTTAGTCAGGAAATTGTTGAAGGTGCTTCTGAAGAAACTGAATGTAAAAGAGTTAGACAAAACAAGAGAACACACTTTAATGGGTGCAATGATATTGGGTCTTAATTACTACCCTACTTGCCCTGAGCCTGAAGTTGTAGCAGGGGTAGGTCCTCATTCTGATATATCATCAATTACTGTCCTTCTGCAAGATGATATTGGTGGGCTTTATGTAAGAGACGGTGATGGTGATAATTGGACCTATGTTCCTCCTGTTGAGGAAGCGCTGGTAATCAACATTGGAGATGTGTTACAGATAATGAGCAATGGAAGATACAAAAGCATAGAGCATCGAGTGGTTGCTAATAGAAGCAAGACCAGGATTTCCATTCCTATCTTTGTCAACCCAGCACCTGATGCTATTATTGGTCCTTTGCCAGAAGTGTTGGAGAATGGAGATGAACCAAAATATAGACAAGTTGTATACTCTGACTATTTCAAATATTTCTTCAGCAAGCCTCATGATGGGAAGAAAACTGTTGAATTTGCCATGATATGATTTGCACTTGTGGTTGGCATTATTTAAAAATGTGCTTGAAGTTCTTTTCTTTTGGATTACGAAGCAGGAAAACGTATATCACACTGATCTTTCCTTAACTGCATTCTTGCATGCTATATTGAATAAAAAAATGCAGTTACTTGTACTCAGGCAGAAAGAGGATTACTTAAATTATAAAATAATTTTATTGTAATGACCAGCCGTGGCAACTTTTCAATTTCAATAAACATTGTGGATGGTTTTTACACTAAGAAGATGTTGACAAACATTTACTATGGCGAGGAAGAAAATATATAAATCCTTTAGGGCTAGTAGTGTTACAGAAGCCTCATGATAAGATTCCCAACATTTGACTTAGTTTTTACTTCTTATGATTTTATGAAATTAAGAAATTGGATCAACAAAAAGTTTACAATTATTTTCAACAACAACTAAAAAGTAGAGGTCGAGAATACTATCTTTTTAATGTTTAATACTAATATTGGGTTAAGAAAAGGATAATTTATATGCAAAACTACATGTATCGTTGGTGTTTCTTTGATCATAATTAGAATTTTATCTTTTTCTTTGATCATAATTAGAATTTTATCTCAATAATATATGCTGACCTTTAATATTAATGTACTAGTTTTGTTATTAATTATACAGATTATCGAGATAAAATTCTAATTATAATTGAAGAAGGACTCTAACGGTACTTCTAATACACTGAAAGTTTTGTCCGTAAAAATATTAGCTGAGTTGTGCATTAATCAATAAATATCTCTGCTAACTGTTTAGAATTTTTTTTCCAGCGTTACATGCAAGAAGATGGCAAGAGAAGAAGGGGATTGAAGAATGGTGAGAGTGGCCTAAGAGTCAAGGGAGATGTTGTAATAAACTATATTAAGAGAGTGGCCTAAGAATGGGGTATACAAAAGCTGATCTGATAAGTCAAACTCAACGAGAAATCCAGTAGACTTGCGGACTAGACAAAATTCCATCATCTTAATGCCCCTAGACTTTGGGTTACAAGCTAGCGTCACTTAGCTCAGTAAGGTTCATCGTTCCTTTAAGGTTTATAAAAACTATCATATTGATTGAATTGTCCAATGTGGGTCTTAACAAAGTGTCATCATGCTGACTTGGGTAGCGCCAACTTGTCACTCAAGTAAGGGCCCCAAGATGAAGAAACACAGCGTGGCTTTGCTAGACTTTGAGCGATAACCTCTGGCTCTTAATAGTGGAGGATAACAGGTTGCCGCACGCTATATTGCAGCCACAATTATGAATTTCCACTGTGTTCTAATCATTTTTTCATATCTATGGTAGCATTTTCCACTGTATACTGACATGATATATTGCTTGAGACTTTGAATTTCTTTTGCAAAGTGTGTTTGAGGTTTTGTTAATTATTTTATATTTTGAATGCTATTGTTTTTGGCTGCTCCTCTTTGCCTTTTGTATGCAATTAAGGTTAATGCCTTAACTGAGGTTTCATTTTTTCCCATGGCAATTGACAAAATACAAAATCCAGGTGAGACAAAACATTTGATAGTATATAGTGTTGGGCGAAGATGGTGAAGCTGAGTGAAAACCGAAAAAACCAAATCTGGAATATCCCGGTAGATTTGCGGACCAAATGCCCCAGCACACACTTATTGGACCGGACGTGAATAGTTCCAACACCGTAGTATTGTGAAGACCCCGCTTGGGTTATGACCTCGCGCTACTTAGCTCGGCGCTACTCTGGGTTCATCAAAGGTATATACATGTTATTGAATTATCCAATGTGGGATCCAAGGTTAACCTTTAATGCAGCAAAATTCTTTCGGTGCTATTTTTATTAACATTTAACAATAATTCAACATATTTAGATATTTACAAAGAGTTATAAAATATAGTTTTATAAAAATCTAATCTAGTACATAATAAGTAAAGATAAAATATTTATTTCTTTATGTGTAAAGAGTGTAGCTATCTGTGCTTAGTTCCATTGAAATATCTAACTACCAAATGTTATAATTATACTTTAAATTATTATTTACAACAAGGTTTATCAAAATACTATAAACTCCAAATGAAAACTTAATTATAATTATTATATTTATTAAAATTAATTAGATTCTATTAAAGCAATTTCTTTTCTTACAAATCACTACGAGTATAATCCTAAGAATGATTCATCTTCTTTTAACTCTTCATTACTTAAAAATGTTTGTAAGGGTGAGTATTTTCTGTCCCACTAAATTTTTATTTTCTTTTTTTATAATTCAATCAAAGTAATGTAAGAAATATTTTTTAATACATTATGCATCAAAATAGAAATAATTTATTTTTACAATATTTACCAGACAGAAATCATCCATAGACATCATTTAATACAATATGCACTAACATAATACCAACTCATATTTTATTAACAAGTGTTATAAGAGATCAAATAGATTATCAAATATTATTGTATGCAATAATGTTATTCAAACATCTAAATTTGGTGTCTATACCCAACACCATATAATAACAGTTTTTTCAAATATAAGGTTGCATATTAGTTATTCTATACATGTGAACATACTACCTAAACAAAAAGCTAACCAAAGTTAAAAAAATCACAAAAACGTCGTGGAACTCTCTCGCACCTCTGGTTCCTTCTCTCTTCTTCTTTTTCTTCTTCCTCCTCCTCTCCTGCGGCCTACTCTTGGATATTTGGTATTTGGGTGTTGTCCCTCATTTGAGCAATTTACTATATCACTTCATCTCTCCCACTTCTCCTCTCACATCTACACGAGAAATATCAAGTTCTTTAATCCCACCATGTTCTTCCTCTGCTAAAACTACATTTTTGTCATGTTATTTGTTATTCACATTACTTTCGTCCTACACTCTGTGTTATTGTGTGTGACTTTGCTGTCCCACTTCTCATCTAAGTGATACATGAGTCCTATCAAAGGTGGTGTAATACAAATCAGAAACCCAGGGTCTTGCATTTAAGCTGAATAGTTTTTGGTAAGTGGGTCTTTGACAAAGCTTATGCCATGACCCTCTATTTTATAAATTTAATTTTTTTTGTTTCTATTTTGTGTGTTTTTGCTTTCTCAAGGATAATGATTCCTAACCCTCAGTTGATCAATCGAAATCTCTTCCTTAATTAATACCCCTAAGTTGCATTAAGTTCATTATGAATTTCATAATTAGGGTTAATCCTAATACAGAAAACTCATATCTTTCTATCTCTAGAAATACATTCAAGTTTTTTTAATTGAGCAATGTTAATTTCATGCAGGAATTTTACTCAAATTCAAACAAGAAAACAAGATAGAAGAAAATTGATACTACTCAATTAAACCCAAGAGAAAAGAACATAAAATAGTATTAGAAGAATTACAGAAAATTTAGTCAATTAGGATTCATTACGTCTAGATACTTAAAGGAAAGTTAGAACCTAAACACCTTGAAACTAAAATTACAAAAGAGATGAATTAAAATGCTTGATCCCATCCTCCTGCCGTCTCTGAGTCTTCTTCTCCTCAAAACCAACCTCTTAGGTTTTTGTGCCAAGTTTTCTTTTATATGAGTGGCCCAAGGGCTCATCTTTTCGCAGAAATTTAAATTCTGACGCATGTTAAAAGTACATGCCCAAGTACACGGCCATGTACTTTGGCCGTGTACATCTCTGGTTTCTAAAAGACACCTTTCAAAGCTTTCCATAAAAGTACATGCTCATGTATATGACCATGTACTTTGGCCGTGTATGTCTCTGGTCTCTAATAATTGCACTTCACAGCTTTCTTGAAAAGTACACACCCATGTACACGGCCATGTACTTTGGCCGTGTAAATCTCTAGTTTTGATGATACACTTCAATTGACGCGACCAGTGAGATACACGCTCATATATACGGGCATGTACTTACCCGTGTATATCTCTAGCTTCATTATGTGTTTCAATTCCCAACATCTTTTAAAGCTTTCACTTCTTAATCATTTTTTTTGAAATATAAATAAAAATGAAATTGATAATAGTAAATTTTCTCAATGAATAGCTTAAAACTCTCAATTATCATTCATGAATTACAATGTAGGATCATTTATAGAAAGTATTTATCACCCACGCCCACTGTTGGTGTCACCACTACTCTCTCTTTTCCAAGGTATTTCTATCGTCCCCATCTTCCACGCCTCTAATGTATTGTTGAACCATTCATAGCATCATTACAATGGCATTTAGCATGCCCCATTCACACACATTTCAATCATAAGTAATGTTTATATTCTCGCACGACACTCAGACCCACATTCATTCATAACACACAACACAAGTGCCCATATTCATTCACGTTACATTCAACGCACAACATTTCTAGCTTCCACACAACAATTTTCAGCGTAATCTACATCAATCCCTCATCCAAATCTATTCATAATAGGGTTTAACATCATCACAATCATACCCAACATGCATTATCTATCAAAACACACTAGTTCACATGTCCTATCTTAATCACATTACTAAAACACAACAAGTAAGTTGATTTCCAAACAAATTGAGATAGGGTAGAGTCCCCCCCTTACCTCAATGAAGACCCTCACACCAAAACAACAAGGTAGGCCACACGAACTTTGACCTAAATACATGGAAGAACTCCACGAGAACCTAGAAAAATCGAGAAATCAAAGGATAGGGATGAGAAACCAAAACCCTAACCATAAAACTCACCTCCAAGCATTCTCTACACAAATCCAACCTTCAATCTAGCTCATGAACGACTTTGGAGGCAATTTAATTGGTAAGAATGACATAGGAATCGAGGGAAATGAGATTATGTTCGAAGGAAAAAGTGGGAAATGATTTTCTCCAAACCCTAACCCTCAAATACCCCTCTGGTCGCGTCACTCTCGCTACAGCGAAAAACTCAGATAAAACTGCACTCTAGTTTCCGTAGAATCTCGCTACAACGAGACCCTTTCGCTACAGCAAGACTGTACCCAGAAATGCACCCAAACTATGGCTTTGTCGCTACAGCAAGGGACCTCTCGCTACAGCGACAAGGCGATAGTTTTATCCCTTTCTCCCAGTGCCTTCTCGCTATAACAAGAATGGCATAGTTTCATACCATACGCCCAAGGCCTTCTTGCTACAGTGAGAGTGCCCTGTTTCAGCATCCATACTTAGCTTGTATACACACACACACACACACACACACATATATATATATACTTTAATAATTAAACAATATTATAAAATTTGGAACGTTACAGACCCCACTTGCTATTCCTCTCAAGTTTACTTTCTCTCATCCTTCTCTCCCCTCCTTCTTGTCCACCCCTCTCCTCCACCCAAACTTCTCTCGCCACCCCCACGTTTTGCTCCCCCTTTCCCCTATCTCAGATTTTAGCCTCTCATTTTCAGCTTCTCTCACTCCAGTTCTTACTCCATCCCTGCTTTCATTTCCACTTTCACCTTCACCCTTAAGACTATGTTTGAATGTTATGTTTAAGAGGGAAGAAGAGGAGAAGGAAGGAGTTAGTAAGATTTAATCTTTATTTGAGAGTTAATTAATTAAGAAAGGAATGGTTACTGATTTTTCTAAATCCTCCAAAATTTTTTGCTTTCTTAGTTCTCTCTTTTGAATATTTTCCTCGCTCTCCCTCTCTTGGTTTCTTCACAATTAGGATTCTTTTTTATTTCTTTTCAAAATATATAAGCTTTTAAATTGAAATTTTTTTAAAAAAATAATGAAAAGTAAAAATGTTAATTTTAATAATTTTAATATAAAATATGTTAGTTTTTAAATTAAAATTTTTTTAAAAAATTATAAAAAATAAAAATATTAATTTTTAAAAAGAGAAAATATTTAATTTTTTATATTTGTTAAAAAATAAAAAAATATAAATAAAAAATATAAATAATAATACTATTATTTATATGATTAAATCTGTTATTACATTCTTCTCTCGATATTAAACACTTAAATAAAATAAGATTTATTTAATTTTTTTTCCTTTCAAACATCTAAATAAAATATTAGTTTTCGCATGAGGTAGAGCGGATTCAAATTCCACTTGCACATGGTGATAGAAAGTATATCAAAATTTGAAAATATAACTAAACATACTAAAGTTAGAAATTAAATAGTTCATTATTTAAGTTTTTTGATTAAAATGTGAAAATAAATAAAAGAATATAATTAGGTAAACGTACCTCAATGAACTAGATTGAAAAATATTAAATTTTTTTAGTAGAAAAAAAGAGGAGTTATTTATTATAGTTCAAGAAAGAACATAAAATGATATTGAAAAGGTTTTTATATATTGATCTAATAATAAACTATTATATAATTATAATTAATTAACTTTTGTACTCATTAAATATGGAAAGTGGTCAACATGCCCCATCCCAAGCCTGTCAAAGAGTGAGTCGTCAGAGTGAGAAACTAAAGAAACAACCCATCAAATAAAAAGAAAAAAAAAAGCAAAGTAGGAAGGCAGGCGGCCCAGCTTAAATATGACTTAAAATTGGAAAAAAAAAAATAAAAACTAATAAAATAAAATAATAAATTAATGATTAATATGAATAGTAATTAGTAATTAATTAAAAAATGAGTATATTTTAATTATTTTATTTTTTGCAAAAAAAAAAAAAAAAGAAGAAGGTAAAATAGGTTATTTTATTGGCTAACGTTTTAACAAGTTATAGTGGAGGCCAAATCCAATACTCTAAGTAAGTTAATCGAGTTGGCTGTTAAACTAGGTGTATTTTACAACTCCTAATAATAATAAAAAATCAGACATATCACCTAATATAATAAAATGACAGTGTGAAAAAGGTATCTATATCAATACAACATTAAAAATAAATTATATTTATTGTATGTAAAATATTATTTATACTTATATATTATTTATTTTAATGACATATATATATAATTAATTTAACAAAATTTTATTTATATGTTCATGCATTGTGGAGGTCTTAATCTAGTTTGTTTTTAAATTTTATGAAAGATGCACAGTATCCAATCAATCTGCACTTGACAGGGAAGGTTCTAACAATTCCAACCTCTTAGAGATCGAAACAGCACGAAGCAAAGCCACTCTCAAGTAGTTGTGTAACCATGTTGATTAATTTTCCCTCCCTTCTTAGTTCTTATACTGAACCATATTTACAAACATGGTGAAAGAACTTAACTACTTCGAAAACAATGATACACATAATTTTTAACTTCTCTACGTTTTAAATTTAAATTTAAAATCTTTTGGAAATAATTTGCAAATCCTCTTACCGAAATACCCATACCCATGTCAAACCCTGGATAGTTGCTAATTAATAACAACATATTTAAATCAATATCTTTTAATGAGTTTAAAAAACGAATCGATTTCCAAATATATTTAAATCCACTTATAATCTTTGGAGTAATTAAGTAAAAATATCAATATGGTTGTCCAAATCTTTGAGTAGTTTCCTAAGTCTATTAAATTATATATGCCAACGATATTACTCAACTTTGGTATTAAAGTTATACAAGAAATACCCATAATTTTTATCTGGCACATTGAAATTGTTTGCCTAATGGCCAAAATTAACATTTATATAATAATGAAACAAGTTGGTTCTTCACTCGTTTTCACACATGAATATTAAAATTTAAAACAGTGATTTGATTTTAACAGTAAAATACGTTGGAAAAGTGTCAACTATCTACAGTACTAGTCTCAATCTCGTCTAGCATTTAGCATTTTAAGCCCAGTTTAGATGATGAAATTATAAACTGATTCCTACGGGTTATTACATTTTTAGAAATGTTTTGACAAATTTATCATATCACTTCTTTAGAAATGTTTCTTGTTTCATATGTTTATTTTTAAACAAATTTATTAAGTTAAATGATATTTTTAGATAAGATAGCCCGTGTGCCGATCTAGAGTCAAGTCCCAAATCATGACAACAACAACCTAATAAAAAATTACCAATTGTTATGTTTTTAAACAGTTTCTCAAGTGTTATTTAGACAGAACGACAAAAATGTAAAAACAAAAATTCATGACGTGGAGAAAATGCAGAATATGAAAGTTCTTGCTTTTTTTCCTTTCCATTGAGTAGTTTTATTAACTTGTCTTTAAAAAACAATAGATATGTGTCTTCAAATTTAAGAAGGATACACAATAACTAATTAAACTGGACTTGACACTATGTTTTAACCACCAAGATTCTTAAAATACTAAAACTTTTTTCAATGTAAATTCTCATTAACAACTTTGTGATATCCTAATTAAACGAGATTTATTCATCAGTAACAATAGATATGTGGAGACTTGCTTATAAACGGAAGAATGTCATGAAATAAGTTGCTGCTATACGCGCTTTCACATTTGAATATTAAAATTTAAAACAATGACTTGATTTTAACAGTAAAATACATTGGAAGAATATCAACTATCTACAGTACTAGTTTCAATCTCGTCTAGCATTTAACAGTAATTTAAGTTCTGACAACAAAACAGCTTCTGTATTCTATCTGAGACTTTCTAACAGAAAGAACAATACGAAAGAAGATATGGCCAAAAATATGGTGGCACAGGCTTTTATCTCTGGCTCTGTGAAGATCTTATTAGACTGGATAACCTCCAGTGATTTACGTGAATTCATGAGCTTGAGACAAAATTGTTAGCACTCAATGCTTTGCTCAATGATGCTGAGGAGAAGCAGATAACTGACCCTGCAGTGAAAAAATGGCTTGATAAGTTGAAGGATGTTGTCTTGGATGCAGAGGATGTGTTGGATGAAATCAACGCATACATCCTAAGGTGCAAGGTGGAGGGAGAGCCTCAAAACCTTACAACCCAGGTGAGATCATTCATTTCTTCTCGCTACTGGAGGCTGAATTCAAAGATTGAAAAATTATCTGAAAGCTTAGGACATTTTCTTAGCCAAAAAGATATTCTTGGCTTGCAAAGTGTCACTGGGAGACTTATTTACACAAAATATACAGATTCATTGGTTGAATCGGTTGTTGTTGCAAGAGAAGAAGATAAAAAGGAGCTATTGAAAATGCTTCAATCCAATGATGATACTATGCCTAACAACGTAGGAGTGATTACAATACTAGGCATGGGAGGTCTGGGCAAAACCACCCTTGCCCAACTCCTTTACAATGATAGTAAAGTGCAGAAAGAATTCGAATTGAAAGCTTGGGCTTGGGTATCAGACGATTTTGATGCTTTCAAGGTTACAAAGAAAATTGTTGAGTCTATCACAATAAAAGAACGTAATAGTACTAATCCAGATGTTGTTCGTGTTGAATTGAAAAACGACTTAAAAGATAAAAGATTTCTGCTTGTCCTTGATGACCTATGGAATGAGAATTACAATGATTGGCATCAACTAATTACTCCTTTTAGTAGTGCAAGAAAGGGAAGTAAGATCATTGTGACAACTCGACAAAGGAGAGTTGCACAGGTCACAGGTACCTTTCCCATTTATGAGTTGAAACCTCTAACAGATGCAGATTGCTGGTTGACACTGGCCAAACATGCATTTGGAAATGAGGGTTGTGACAAATATCCAAGCCATGCAAAAAAATGCAATGGCCTACCATTATCTGCTAAGATTTTGGGAGGTCTTCTGCGATCAAATATTGATGAAAAGGAATGGAACGAAATTCTGGAAAGCAAGTTATGGGCACTTGATGATGTGTTACCAGCTTTACGCATAAGTTATCTTCATCTTCCAGCCCAATTGAAAAGATGTTTTGCCTATTGTTCAATTTTTCCGAAACAACAGTTGTTGGACAGAGAGGAGTTGATTTTGTTATGGATGGCTGAAGGCTTTTTACAACAGCAGCATGGTGAGAAAGAAATGGAATCTGTAGGTGCTGAATACTTCAATGAATTATTATTTAGATCCTTAATTGAGAAAGATAAAACTACTGCAGAAGAAAAGTTTAGAATGCACGACCTCATTTATGATTTAGCTAGACTGGTATCTGAAAAAAGTTCTTGCTACTTTGAAGGCGATGAAATCGCAGGATCTGTTCGCCATTTATCCTTTCTTCGTCAGAGGTTTGACATTTATAAGAAATTTGAGGGCTTGCATGAGCGAAACTGTTTGCGCACCTTTCTACCACATGTCCAATTTCTAAACACTGATTATTACTTAAGCAAAACGGTGTCACATGATTGGTTGCCAAAACAGAGGTGTTTGAGAACACTGTCACTGTCTAATTACAAAAATATCGTTGAGCTACCTAAATCAGTCGGCAATTTGGTGCTTCTCCGATATCTTGACCTTTCCTATACTTCCATAAAAAATTTGCCGGATGAAATCTTCGAGCTTTACAACTTGCAGACTTTGAAACTATCAAATTGTAAATCTCTTATGGAGTTATCAAGACAAATAGGAAATTTGGTCAATTTACGCCACCTTGATATTAGTGACACAAATTTGGTGGAAATGCCAGCAGAAATATGCAGACTGCAAGATCTCCGTACATTGACTTCCTTCATTGTAGGCGAGGAAGATGGATTAAGGATCAGTGAATTAAGAAAATTTCCTTATTTGCAGGGTAAGCTTTCCATTTTGAAGCTGCACAATGTTGTTGATCCCATGGATGCATTTCAAGCCAATTTAAAGAATAAAGAGCAGATTGAGGAGCTTATGCTGGAGTGGGGCAGCGACCCACAAGATTCACAAGCTGAGAAAGATGTACTTGACAACCTGCAACCATCAACCATGTTGAAGAAACTGAGTATCAGATACTACAACGGCACAAGTTTCCCAAAATGGCTGGGTGATTCTTCATATTGCAATGTAGAGTCCTGTGGATCAGTGACTGCAACTATTGCCTGTCACTTCCGCCATTTGGACAATTACCTTCTCTTAAAGAGCTTGTTGTTGAAAGGATGAAAATGGTGAAGACAGTTGGTCAGGAATTCTATTGCAGCAATGCAAGTTGTCCGTCCTTTCAGCCATTCCCATTGTTGGAAAGTCTAGAGTTCGAAGAGATGTCAGAGTGGGAGGAGTGGGTACCATTTGAAGGTAGTAACTTTCCTTTTCCTTGTCTGAAGAGTTTGTGTTTATCCAAATGTCCCTTGTTGAGAGGAAACTTGCCCAACGGCCTACCTTCGTTGAAAGAGGTTCGTATCAAAGAATGCAACCAATTCGATGGGTTCGTATCAATTGAAAAGTGTGACAGCTTGCAGTGTTTACCAAGAATGATACTCAATGCCAATTCTCTTCGACGCTTAAATCTTAGAAATATCAAGTCTTTGATTTCCCTCCCAGCTGATGGTTTGCCCACGTCAGTGGAAGCACTTCGCATTGATCTCAGCACTTTGGGGGATGAAGAAGTGGTAAACACTTTGCTGAGGGAGCCATCACTGCCCACTTCTCTCACGTATCTACGGCTATCCTATTTTGATGGTTTAAAGCGGTTGGAAGGGAAAGGGCTTCTGTTGGGGTATCAACGCAATGCGGAAGACTGGATCGAATTTAATTGGAAATGAAGAGAAGGAAGAGAATAATGAAGACAAAATTTTAACGTGGGAAAAACTCCAAATCGGAGAGAAAAAAACCCACGAACAACGACGAGCAAAATAATTCCACTATGTAAAAGGGAGAGTACAAAAAATCCTCTAAAATTATGAGGACAAAGAGTAATAAATCACTCTATTTGTTTTCTCTCAATAAACTCTCTCAGAATGGAATAAGAGCTACAAAATAACACTCTCAGATTTCTTCTTCTGATCAGTGAATGATCGATTTCAGTGTGTCTTTCAATCGTTCCTACACTGAGTATTTATAGGCAAAGTTTTGTGAAGATTTTCAATATTGCTACAGTAAATTACTGTAGCAATTTTGAAAAAATATGATCGGTGCCTGCAAAAGTCAAAATCGGTGCCTACCAAATGCAAAAGTCAAAATCGGTGCCTAACTTTGAAAACTGAGACACCCTTTTTGACTAACAATCTCCACCTTGGATCAGTTTTGATAAATTGCTCGACGTCATTTTGCCCCGAAGGGTGTTCAAGTGTCAGAGAGACCAACCAAGTCCAAAAAATGTTGGAACTTGGCCTTTGGAAGAGGCTTAGTAAGCATATCAGCTGGATTCTCAGATGTATGAATCTTCTGAACAACGACTTCACCCTTAGCAACAATTTCTCGGATAAAATGATGTCTCACATCAATATGTTTTGTCCTGTCATGGTAGCGGTTATTCTTGGTCAAGCAAATAGCACTTTGACTATCACAAAACACAGTAAGAACATCCTGTGTAAGACCAAGTTCATTAATCAGACCTTTAAGCCAAAGAGCCTCTTTCACACCCTCTGTTGCTGCAACATATTCAGCTTCAGTCGTAGACAATGATGGAAGAGACTGAAGCTGAGCTTTCCAACTAATAGCACAGTTACAGAGAGTAAATATGTAACTAGAAAGAGATCTTCTTTTGTCAAGATCGCCACCATTATCCGAATCAACAAAACCTGTAACTTCAGTTGTTGCATGATTTCTATCGAATACCAAGCCAATATCAGAAGTACCTTTGAGATACCGAAAAATCCATTTTACAGCACTCCAATGATCCTTTCCAGGATTATGCATATACCGACTCACCATGCTAACGGCATATGCTAAATCAGGTCTAGTGCATACCATAGCATACATAAGACTGCCAACAGCACTAGCATAAGGAACGCGTGACATACGCTCCATGTCTTCCTTTGTCTTAGGCCAAAGATCAGATGATAACTTGAAATGTGCAGCAAGTGGAGTAGAAACAGGTTTGCAATTAGTCATATTAAACCTGTCAAGCACTTTCTCAACGTATTTTTGTTGAGATATAAATAATTTACCAGCTTGACGATCCCTGCAAATCTCCATACCAAGAATCTTCTTAGCTGCACCCAATTCTTTCATCTCAAACTCATTATTGAGTTGAATTAGGACTTGTTACGTGATGCAATCAACATATCATCAACATATAGTAACAAGTATATGTAAGATTCATCAGGAAGTTTTTGAAAATAAATACAGTCGTCATATTGACTTCTGCAATAACCTTGCCCAATCATAAAGGAATCAAACCTTTTGTACCATTGTCTCGGAGCTTGTTTGAGTCCATATAAAGATTTCTTCAATCGGCAGACAAGATGCTCCTTACCAGGAACAATAAATCCCTCAGGTTGCTCCATATAAATTTCTTCTTCCAGCTCTCCATGGAGAAAAGCTGTCTTAACATCAAGTTGCTCTAATTCCAAGTCCAATAAAGCAACAAAAGCAAGCAAAACACGTATGGAGGTATGACGAACAACAGGTGAGAAAATCTCATTAAAGTCAATACCTTCCTTTTGGCTGAAGCCTTTAACAACCAATCGTGCCTTGCATCTAGGATCTTCAACCCCAGGAATGCCGTCTTTCTTCTTATAGACCCATTTGCATTTCAAAGGCCGTTTGCCTTTGGGAAGTTCTGTTAAACTCCAAGTACCATTCTTATGAAGACTTTCAATTTCTTCATTCATAGCCACTAGCCATTTTGAAGAATCAGCACAAGAAACAAATTTCGGTATAACTGACTGGTTCAATGTCATTATTTATTTCTTGTGCAACAGATAATGCATATGCAATTAAATTATCATCATAGGCATAATTTGCATATCTAGCTGGCTTAGTAATCGTCCTTCTTGGTCTGTTTTGGGCAATTGAATACTCCTCTTCCTGCGACTGAATTGGAGAAGTGGTAATCTCATCAACATCATCATCACCACAAATATCAGTGCTAGACTTATTGATAGAAGAAGATGGAACATCAACATTAGGAGTTGTAGATTTTAACTCTAACTCCACCTTCTCGCTAGTACCCTGCAAATTATTAGTACCAGTAGAAGAAATCACAGAAGATTGTTTTCCAGAAGATAATAAAGCATCCTCGTTAAAAGTCACATCTCTACTGAGAATTAATTTTTGTGACTTAGGATTCCATAAGCGATATCCTTTAGATTCAGATGCATAACCAAGAAATATGCACTTAATAGCTCTTGGAGCTAATTTGCCATCATTGACATGTGCATAAGCAGGACATCCAAAGATTCTCAAATTAAAATAATCAACAGGATTACCCGACCAAATTTCTTCTGGAATTTTGAAATTAAGTGATGAGTGTGGAGAACAATTAACCAAGTAACAAGCAGTTGATACTGCCTCGGCCCAAAATTCACGTCGATGCCATAACCCAGCATTTGAGAGCATACAACGAGCTCTCTCAAGTAGAGTCCTGTTCATTCGTTCTGCAACACCATTCTGCTGGGGTGTTCTTGGAATGGTTTTATGTCTAGCAATTCCATGATTTGCGCAGAACTCATTAAATTCACTGTCACAGAACTCCAATCCATTATCCGTTCTGAGCTTCTTGATTTTCCTCCCTGTCTAGGTTTCAACAAGAGTTTTCCATTTTTTAAAAGTGGGAAAGGTCTCATTTTTATACCTGAGAAAATAAACCCAAACTTTGCGAGAAAAATATCAATAATAGTCATCATATAACGGCGTCCTCCATAAGAGGGAACTTTAGAAGGCCCCCAGAGATCAGAGTGAATATAATCAAGAATACCCTTTGTACGGTGAGTTGCAGTAGAAAAACTTACTTTTTTCTGTTTTCCAAAGACACAATGTTCACAAAACTCCAACTTACCGATACCTTGATTACCAAGGAGACCTTGCTTGCTCAAAAGATGCATGCCTTTTTCACTCATATGGCCCAGGCGCATGTGCCATAACTTGGTGACATCATTATCAAGCATAGAAGAAGATACAGCTGCTGAACCTGTCACAACAGAACCTTGCAAGAAATATAAAGTACCAACTCGGTTACCTTTTAACAAAACAAGGGCACCTTTTGATACCTTTAGGACTCCACCTTCAGATGAAAACTTGCACCCAAGAGATTCAAGGGTGCCAAGAGAGATGAGATTCCGCTTTAATTCAGGAATAAAGCGAACATTAGTCAGGGTCCTAACAACACCATCATGAGCCTTGATCTGAATAGTACCTATTCCTTCAACTTTGCATTGAGTATCATTAGCCATCAAGACAATACCACTATTAACTGGTTCAAAAGTGGTAAATAGATCCCTATAAGCACACATGTGGTATGTGCATGCAGAGTCAAGAAGCCACTTATCTTTACTTCTCTTGTCAGAAGAGACAACAGATGCCATAACATCTCCATCAGAATCAGTCTCAATATTAGCAGCTTCAACAGGTTGTTTACCTTTTTCTTTCTTTTATTTATTTTCTTCTTTTTTCTTTAAGATAAAACAATCAGAAATATCATGCCCATATTTTTTGCAATAACGACAGGTAGTGTTAGATTTTCGTCCCCTAGATTTGGATCTACTCTTTTTGTGACTAGTACTCCCTTTAACTTGAGTTCTACCTCTAACACTTAGACCCTCACCCTTGTCCTCAGAATGAATTTCAAGATCAAATTTTTCTTTGGACAATAAATTAGATTTAACATCTTCAAAGGATAAGGTGTCATTATTACCATACAACATAATTTCTTTGAAGTGTTTGTAGGTAGAAGGTAAGGAGACAATCAACAAAACAGCTTTATCTTCATCATCGATTTTAATATCGATATTTTGCAGATCCATACTAATAGAATTAAACTCATCAAGATGAGATTGAATGGGAGTACCTTCTATCATACGGAACGTATATAATCGCTCCTTGAGACGAAGCTTGTTGGCGAGGCTTTTAGTCATATATAAAGTTTCCAACCTTAACCACAATTCCGCAGCGGTGCTTATGTCGGCCACTTCACGTAGAACCTCCTTGGACAAGCAAAGTTGGATTGCTGAAAGTGCCTTTTCATCCAACTCGTCCCATTGCTCATCAGTCATGGAAGCCGGTTTTTTTAATTTTCCATCTAAAGCTTTCTTTAATCCGTTCTGAGTTAGAACAGCTCTCATTTGGACTTTCCAAATAGAAAAGCTAATCTTGCCATCAAACTTCTCAATGTCAAATTTTGTAACGGTTGACATTTCCAATTAAATAACTGCTCTGATACCACTTGTTGGGGTATCAACGCAATGCGGAAGACTGGATCGAATTTAATTGGAAATGAAGAGAAGGAAGAGAATAATGAAGACAAAATTTTAACGTGGGAAAAACTCCAAATCGGAGAGAAAAAACCCACGAACAACGACGAGCAAAATAATTCCACTATGTAAAAGGGAGAGTACAAAAAATCCTCTAAAATTATGAGGACAAAGAGTAATAAATCACTCTATTTGTTTTCTCTCAATAAACTCTCTCAGAATGGAATAAGAGCTACAAAATAACACTCTCAGATTTCTTCTTCTGATCAGTGAATGATCGATTTCAGTGTGTCTTTCAATCGTTCCTACACTGAGTATTTATAGGCAAAGTTTTGTGAAGATTTTCAATATTGCTACAGTAAATTACTGTAGCAATTTTGACAAAATATGATCGGTGCCTGCAAAAGTCAAAATCGGTGCCTACCAAATGCAAAAGTCAAAATCGGTGCCTAACTTTGAAAACTGAGACACCCTTTTTGACTAACAGCTTCAACATCTCACTTCTCTGAAAACGCTTTACATCTTCGAATGTGGAAGCCTCGAGTCATTGCCAGAGGATCAACTGCCATCGTCTCTTGAATTACTGTGTATAATCTCTTGTCCATTGCTAGAAGAAAGGTATGGAAATGAGAAAGGGAAACACTTGACAAAGATTGCTCACATTCCTGCCATTCAAATAAACGATCAAGTCATAGCAATATGAGGGGCTGCAGGGCAGGCAGGAATCATCCAAAGGTATGGCCTTCAAATAAACACTTGTGGATAAATAGGTGTCCATTGCTAGAAGAAAGGTATGGAAATGAGAAAGGGAAACACTTCACAAAGATTGCTCACATTCCTGCCATTCAAATAAACGATCAAGTCATAATATGATTACAGGAGAGCCTCATCCAACGTAATATAAATAAAGGAATTTTTTTATTTTACACATTCTGAGCGGCGGGGCTGTGATGAAGTATTGTTTAGTGTAAATATTTCTATTATATTTTTTTTATTAAAAAAACAAGTTACTATTTCATAATTAAAACATTATGTATATATATTAATTTTTTTTGTTATCTTTATTTTTTTTAGTAGTCTTATTTTTTCTCTATTTTGTTAATTTACTCTCGTGTCTCTTCCATCCATATGTATTTTATATTAAAAAATATGACTTAAAATATTTCATATTTAAATATATATAAAAATAAATTTTATTTTTTATATAATTATTTAACTAATTGATTATAAATAAAATAAGAAATAAATAATTTTAATATTATATTATTATAATATTAGTTATCATTTAAATTAAATAATTTTTTTACAAACTCATTTACAATTTAATTCAATTAAATGAATTGTTAGTTTTACAAAATTCTAAAACTTTTTGTTATGACAAACTAGTGTTTATTGTTTATTTTTGAACTAATTTATTGATGATATTGTTTTGTTTTTTTTTATCAATACAGTTGGTAAATTAGTTGGCGTATGTGTGTTTATTGATATATTCTAGCTGTGATGGTGCCTTCATAATACTCATTTCAGTCATGCTATTACATTGCATTCTTTCATTCAGAGAAGCTTTCATTTGAAGGAGCTAAACTCTTTCTATGTTATAAAGTTTAACAAAATCAATGATTTGTTTAGATTAATATCATGTATTGGGTTATAAATTTTTTTCAAGACTAGAATATAATGAATTATATTTATGATATATTTTTCGGTATCATCTAAACTTAGATTTTGTATTGGAGTTTGGAGGTGTTTATTAGTGTTTTCATGTAATAAATTTTTATTCGTATTTTTTTTCTTTTTTTACTCCAAAGCTATTTTAATGTGTTAGATAAGATTAAAATTTTCGTGTATAATATAATAATATCTTTATGATTGCTTTTTACGTTTAAGGTCTAGTGTTGCTAATTCAACGGTAAGCTTAATTTGTTGTGTAAGTGGCGAAAAATTTTTATATGGTGTTTATTAGCTAATATGGCTTCAATGATGACTAAACATAAATGATCCTTATAAAGATATCAAGTAATTATGATAAAGAAAGAAATATATCTTTTTATCATGAGTTTTCAAGATACTTAAAAAAAGTTTCTAATTAAGTGAAACTGAAATAAAGATAATAATCGTTTAAAGAGTGTAAAGGTAAATGTTATAAATAAATGTAAAAAAGACAATCAATAAATATAAAAGACTAAAATTGTAAAGAAAATGGTTGCAAGTGAAAGTAAAATGCAAGAAGAAAAATGAAAAGTAAAGGTAAAGATAAGTTGTAATATGTTTGATTAATTGATTGTTTTGAAGTCCTTTACAATATGTGTAAACTCAACTTATATAATATGTACAAAAAGCAGTTATTTAGCCTAAAAAATTGGTATCTATGTTCCTTACTCACTACTCTACGTGCATAAAGTGTTGAGTTACTTAATCAACATCCTTTTGTGTCAAGTAATCATCTCATAAATCTGTATTTTGATATGCTTTTATACTCTAAATATCTATGTATGACTATTATTTTAATTGAATTTTACACTAATTTATATATTAATTATCTAGTTTAGTATAAGAAAGTTATAATTGGGTTTTCAATATATTTTGGACTCAAATTGGTTGAAAAATAAGGCTTTGCAGCTGTCAGTACACCTATGATCTTATAACCAGCACGACCATGCTTTGACTATATGCATGATCATGCATATTGCCCGGTATAATCGTGCTTGCCTTTGAGGTTAGGATTTTCAAACTCTATAAAAGAGATCTGGGATAGCGGGCAATGACTTAGCATCCTATTTTTTTCTCATTCTTTCTATGCCTTTTACACATCTCTTTTAATCCTCAATCTTGGTGTTAACGAGTTGATAATGACTATCGAAACTTTGGGAGCACGTCAGATCTAGAACTCTACTCATCTTTTCTCCATTGGAAACTCATCTAGTTTGCGTTTACTTTTAGATTACTATGGATTGATTTATTGCTATTTTGATTTTCTTTCATATTATGTCTAGCTAAATTCATAGCTCTGAATTCTTTTCATGACTTTGAAATTTTTATGATTTATGATAATTTTGTGTTTCCGTTTTTTATTGATGTTACCCTATTGCGCTATAATTATATGTCAAAATTGATAATTCTTGAGCATACCATAATTAATTATATTATAGGTGATCGTATCACATATAGTTAATGAGTCTATAGGATAAAATGAGACAAATGATTAGATAGAACAAACTTAGTTCTTCTCTTTCAATTATTATTAAATTAATAGGTCATAGGCACTTTATACTTTTTCTTCCTTTTACCTTGCATTATTATTGAGGGTGATAGTTTTAGAGAAAAGACTATTAACATTGCATGATTATTGAATGTTAATAGATTTAGTATGAGTGATTAACAATCATAAGAAAATCAGAATTATTAGAATTAATCTAAAAGAGAATATAGAGTAGTGTAAAGTTGAAACCATACGTCCTAAATTATTTTCGATTAGTTTATTGTTAGAGGTTTAGAGTTTAAGAATTAAGTTTTAGGACAGTTTTTTTAGAATTATTTTATATTCAAATCTTTATCTTATTTAATTTTATATCTTTAAGTTTAAACAATTAAATTAAGAATTATTTGACAATTGAAAACAATTCTTATAAGACGATATTTCATAAACTTATTTTAGAATTTTTTATTATTTTTTTGTCAGGTACAATTGTACATTAACATCATATTCTATTAATTTTTCTGGTCAACATATAAAATTGCTTCAAGTATGCAAAGCATAATTAAAAACTTACTCCTCAACTTACTGCTAAGTATTATGTAAATTCAATGGTTGAGATTCTAAATTGAATTCATGTTAACTTCTTATATTTTTAGCGTCTCTAGAGTGAGTATTATATGCAGCTTCACAAAATCTTCATTTGTAGAAAACTTCAACATCTCTTATCCCTAAAAAATAAAAAAAATAAAAGATGGTTACCGGTCTATTTTTCATAAGTTTGAATTTTGTATTTATTTATAAGGAAACGGTGAGTGACTATATTTTAAATTTTTAAATGGTCAATCGTCTAAACTTTCAAAATGTCACATAATTAGCTAGCTGTTAAGTTCAGGTGTTAACTGCAGTCTTCTTTTAATTGATTTTCTTTTAACATCGTTAATTAATTACCAAATTAATTGTGCAGTCGTAACTGATACTTAATTTAGCCGTTCTGCCGTAAATTATCATCAAATGACCCCATTTAACTTACGGCTAAATTACTGTTACCAGAAATTAAGTGAATTTTCAAATCAACATGTTGAAGAATTCTAACTCTTTTCTATAAAATGGTGTATGCTTTTCTTAACCTTAAAGTATGTATAGATTTCTTCGTCTGATATTGCTAGTAAAATATGTTTTTAGTCTAAATTTATTTATTTGTATTTATTCAATAAGCCTTTTGAGGAAAAGTGCTTTAACATCTCACTTATCTCCTCCTGCTTAAATTCAGCGATTGTGATTGCCTTTAGTTCTTGCCAGAAGATCAACTTCCATCCACTCTTGAATAACTGTCTATAGACACGTGTCCTTTACTTGAAGCAAGGTTTTTACTCTAATATGCTTCACATTCTTGTCATCAAAATAAACGATGAAATCGTAATATGAGGTGCTGCACCAGCGGGAATCATCCAAAGGTAAAGCTTTCAATTATTTTTATAATTTTTTTTAATGCGAGCTAAATTTTATGGGATTATTTTTTTATATAATATATTTAGAAATAATATATATTGAAATATAGTGATTTTAAAAAAATTACAAATATATAAAATTTAAAAATCATCATTAACAATTTTTTAATGTAAATATTTGAGAGCAAAAATAAAAAAAATTATAAAATATAAAAAATTGACAATGATAATTTTTTAAAAAATATTAAAATATTTTTTAAAAAATCAAAATTTACCAATAGAGATTTGAAAAATAATAATAAAATATTTTATATTTCTCTTTTAGTTTGTACTTGTCTTTTAGTTTTTAGCATAATAATAAGCATATATCAAATATTATTACGCTTAAAAGGAGATGAGAGAGTGGCTTGGCTACTACTTAGAGAGTGTTTTGAATTGTTCTACATTCTTGTGCTATTTAAGTGTGTTACATTTTATAAACAGGTTGAAATTAGAAGTGAAGATTGAAGAGTGATTTCATGTATATATGCTCTTAGAAGTTTAGTTTGGAGAGCAATTCAACCCTTAATTGCTCTCCAAACTTGATACTTTGAAGAGTCGTTCTCCAATTTTCACTTTTGATAGTGGTTTTACGTGAATCACTTTCTAAAGTTAAGTTTTAAAAGCAATTCTTTCAATTATTCTCTAAAGTTATGAAAAAAGTTAACAGTTTAATATTTTAAATTTTAAAATTTTTTGTTACACCTAATAAACTAAATAATATCATAATAAATAATTACAAATAATTAAGAATATTTGAGTATCACAAATATACCTTATAAAGCAAGTTACATATGTCAATCAATAAATTAAATCAAATTGGGAATAATTCAATATTTCAAATTAATAGAATAATACAAAAGAAGACAAAATATAATTACATTGATGAACAATAATGAATAATGTTTACAATATTTTAAATTAATAGAATAATACAAAAGGGGACAAAATTAATATAATATCATTGATGAATCATAATGAATAATGTTAAATAGCTATACAAAACTAAATGTGTTTAAGAAATACACATTGTTCTCGTAAAAAATATCACTAAGAATCTATTATACTTAATTTGTCCTTAAAAAAATTTATGATAAAGATATGCACACCACTCCTTTTGAATTAGGTGAATTCTATTATTAGGAAAGGTTGGGAACTAGAATTCTAGAAATATTAAACACATAACAAATACACAAAGTCAAGTTAAATAAAGAATATGGTAGAATTTAAGTAAAACAAATAAAATTATTTAGTAATTTTGGATATGAACTCCTTATATTTACTAGGATCATAGTTTGTCCATATTGCAAAACATCTCTAATGAAGAGACACAGATAATATGCATAATCATCACTATTTGTTTGTTTAGGATACTCTATGGAAGAAAAAAAAACATAAAAATATAAATTAATGCAAAATTATAAGTACAGTAATAACTAACAATTCAAAATGTTATTTAGAAAATATACTTGCACTATTGTGTTCTTAGTAAGATACTCTAACTTTTAATTAGTTTAGTTTCTTAATTTTTGATGTAGAATAGATACTTATAATTTCTAAGATAGAGTTGTGGGATTGGAGATTATATGATTGGGGGATGGGTGTATAGGACCTTCTCCGAATCTGATTATTGTTTGCTGTGAGACTGTTTATGTTTGGGGAGATTGTAGAATATGCATATTGTGGAGTTAAAAGGGGATACGCTTTTGAACGATTTTAGGATTGTGATGTGCATGTTTATGATTTATTTATTAAAATATTTCTATATAATATATAGATTATGTGTGAAGGAAATGCTTTACATATTGCCGAAGCCATAAGCGCTAGCTTCTTTGAGCGCTTCCTCTTTCTTCTCTCATTAAGCACTTCAATTCTTTCTGCAATAGTTTTTCAACCTTAGCTTTTTTTCTTCTTTTTGAATTTTACCCTTAATTATTTAAAGGGCTTCAACATCTTCCTTCTCTCCCACAACTTTACATCAACGATTGTGAAAGCCTTGAGTCCCTCTTCAATTACTGAGTATATGGAGTTGTTGAACGTCCTTACTTCAAATTTCTGTACATTGTATAGTTAGGCATTTTAATCAATAACAGTATACAAGAATTATAGTTTATCGACATTTAATCCAAAAGTAAAGACTGAGCATAATTGAAACTTTATAATAAAAGAGTTATGCATACTGTAAGTACAATAATTTACAAAGTATTGTTCAAAATATACAGTTCTTAAAATATTTGCATCACCAAACACTACAAAATAGATTCCAGAGCAGCCTCGACCCTAGTCACTTCCAGAGTTCCAACCCTCTATCGCGGCCAGGTCATCAGAGTCTAGGTCGTCATCCGAACCTAGATACCTATCGCCGGAATCAGCTCTAATATCTGTCCCGGTAACCTGCTCAACGGTCCATCGGGTGGGTCTTCCCTGAGAGTCATGGTCAAGGAAAGTATAAAGGTAGGAGAGGGCTGCTGGGGGGTCTAACTGTACCCCTATACATATATACACTAAGGGTTTGGTGTATCCTATTGTTGGAAAATTCAAAAGGTATACTACAGGCAAAGTCTGCCTCTATTGTAATCTCTACCCTAGGGTCATTCTCTATTATAAGAGCAAATTTAAAGTAATCTACCCTTTTGGTGTTCATTAAATACAGGGTTTACACCCGAAATTACATTACTCTCTACTAACCTAACTCTTCTCTAGGGGTCCGTCATCCTGGTTCCCTGAAATTTTTAGTAAGGATGAGCATCTATCTTTACACACAATGTCACACAATCATATATTATAAGATGAGAATCATACAACAAGTCTCACACCAATTCGTACCAAATTATTTTCATATCATATACACAATCAGCAGTTCACTCATTTATTCCTTTTCTCACATTCCATACACACTCCCAGTTCACTCATATCACAAGCATGTATCATTTCATTTCACATCACTCAGCAGGTCTCATAATACTTCACATCAAATATTTACCACACAAAGCAAATAAGCATGTATCGGCCAATTTGGCCCAAACAACCACTCAATCCAAAACAATCATACAGGCATGTTTTCATCCATATTTCATATAATAGGTCTTATACTCAGCTAATTCTCCCATACTCTCACAATAATGCTCTGTGAGCTTAAAATACTAGTTTATCCAAACGATAAAATAGAGCTCTCCTTGCCTCAAGAACGTACTTACAAAGATCTTTAGCAAAGGGAGAAAGTCTACCGACCGAAATTAGCCTGAATATCAAGAGATATTCATCAGGATCAAAACTAGAAAATGATCAATAAAACTAAGGTTTTAACCATTCAGATCGTTCAGAATCCAAGTCTGAACTCGTTCACGGAGAGAAAACGGGGTTTCTGCTGCTTTAATACGAGTGAAAAGGAGAGAAAGATCAAAGAAAATGAGAGAGAGGGTCATGAGTTATGTTTTAGAATGAATTTTCATGCTGGAAATTCCTTAAATACCCTCAGCTCCCGCGCGTCTCGTTTGAGCGATGGCCCTCATCGCTTGAGCAATGCCATCTCGCCTGAGCGACACACAGCTTGCCTGAGTGAGATATGCAGACAGTGGTCTCGACTCTCTTTTCCTGATGCGCTCCCTTGAGCGAGCTCCATCTTGCTTAAGCGAGATGGTGTCTAGAGAGCATGAAATTCACCCTGTGAGTCCTCACCTGAGCGAGCCAATCTTGCCTGAGCGAGCTCACCAATTCGCCAGGGCGAGCTCACCCTCGCCTGGGGTAGGCGACAATTGGTTGATCTTTGTTTGGAGGGCAAGTGTACCCATTGAGAAGTAATAAAGGGTTCTTAAATTAAATTTCTGAAATATCGTCCCACAAGGATTGATTTTTAATTACTAAGAATTTTCTAATTTAATTGTTTCAAAGATACAAGATTAATTAAAACAAGAATTTATAAAATCAATTGTAAAACTAAGAGCAAGAAATACAATGCACGTCTTGGGTAAACTTATCAGATAAGAATCTAAGGCATATGAGTTTTCTCATTTAATCTTTTATGTTATTTTTCTGTTTAATTCTAAATTTGATTTCCTTGTGATTACCAATCATTCGTACGAATATTATTAATACCAATGGTCATGCAATATTAATATTATTTTCTCTAAATTAACATCCCCAATAGTCATGCAAGACATCAATTTAATAAAGTTTAAGGAGCCTGTGAACTTGTTAATTTAATAACGATTAGAAGAGAAAGATTGGTTTGGTCTACCTAATATTTTGTCTCGTTTTACCCTATAGATCTATTAATTAACCAAGGTATAGTCGTTTGATAATATAATTAATTAGGATTAAGAGAGAAGCACAATAGGATAAAATCTAATCACAGAACAGAAATCAAATTAAGATTCAAACATCAGAACTCCATAAATTCATAAACAATAGTTCCCATAACCCTAACTATGGACTTAGTTACTGATGCTAAAGGAAAGAACTAAAACAATCATGAACAAAGCCATAAAGAAAAGAAATAGGAAACTAGCGAGTGAGATATGTTCCTGGTCTTCAAGTACGATCGCTCGAAGCTCCAAATCTCGCCAAGAATATGCCAAAGATCTCGTGTAAGAGAGACGAGATGAGATGTATCCCAGAGCAAAAGCCAATGTCAAAAACGATGTGTAAACAGTGTGTCAAAAAGATGCCCTCGATGATGCCTTTGGTCTTCCCTTTTATAGAGTTTGAAAACACTAAAAACTCTAATTAATTGGGCTTCAAGCAGATGAGTACAGTCATGCAAGGCCTTAAGCGCGACCTTGCATGGGCTCGAAGCACCCCGTGCTTATTGAATGGGTCTGAGCATGCTGACTACTACAAAGCTCTAATTTTCCATTAATTTAGGCCTAGAATGCACCCAAAATCTATTTGCGGCCTCTTTATACCAAACTGCACAATTAATAAATAAATTAGTGTAAAATCCAAATAAAATAAAGATCAAATATGAATATATGAGCTGTAAAAAAGGGCCTAATTACAGACTTATCAATCTTATCTCCTCTCGCCTAAGCGACACTCTCCTCGCATGAGCGAGATCCTCTGAACCCAAAACTCTCCAAACTCATCCTAAATCCTTCCAACTCACTTCTAAACACTTTCTAATCCTCATTATCAATAAATCCACATAAATTACAGAAAAGTGAAAATAGGATGTCACAGTTGTCCTCTACGAGAAAGGGAAACATTTCTCTAAGGATGCTTACATTCATGCGACCTAGAGGAACGATGAACTCATAAAATGATAAGCTGCTGCACTCGTCAGATAAACAATAAGTACTTATGCATAATAAATTTTATTAAAAAATATATCATTTAATATAATTAATTACATTAAATTATGTAATTTTATTGAAATATTATCGATTAATTTCTTATTATACATATTTAAACATGTATTAAAAATAATGTTTTAAAAAAATTATGTTGATGTTATTATTATCTATTACACACACATATATATAAAGTAGTAATTTTATTTTATATATAAATAAAATAATTTTATTGTAATGACCAGCCGTGGCAACTTTACAATTTCAATAAACATTGTGGATGGTTTTTACACTAAGAAGATGTTGACAAACATTTACTATGGCGAGGAAGAAAATATATAAATCCTTTAGGGCTATTAGTGTTACAGAACCCTGATAAGATTCACAACATTTGACTTAGTTTTTACTTCTTATGATTTTATGAAATTAAGAAATTGGATCAACAAAAAGTTTACAATTATTTTCAACAACTTCTAAAAAATAGAGGTCGAGAATACTATCTTTTTAATGTTTAATACTAATATTGGGTTAAGAAAAGGATACAATTTATATGCAAAACTACATGTATCGTTGGTGTTTCTTTGATCATAATTAGAATTTTATCTCAATAATATATTCTGACCTTTAATATTAATGTACTAATTTTATTATTAATTATACAGATTATCGAGATAAAATTCTAATTATAATTGAAGGAGGACTCTAATGGTACTTGCAATACAGTGAAAGTTTTGTCCTTGAAAAAATTAGTTGAGTTATGCATTAATCAATAAATATCTCTACTAATTGTTTAGAATTTTTTTCCACTTACTCCTTTCAAGTTTTACCTGTATTCATCAAAATCGAAGCTTTGACCAAAAATCTTTTAGTACAGCCCCTAAAGAGTTCAAACAGCGTTACATGCAAGAAGATGGCGAGAGAAGAAGGGGATTGAAGAATGGTGAGAGTGTGGCCTCTAAGAGTCAAGGGAGATAGAACTTATGCTTAAAAGTACTTTCTATTAAGATAATTCACAATTGTGAATTGTGTGATGAGAACCTATGCTTAACATGGCTATATTGCAGCCACAATTATGAAGTATTTTTTGTTCTAATCATTTTTTCGTACCTATAATAGCATTTTCCACTGTATAATGACATGATATATAGCTTGAGACTTTGAATTTCTTTCGCAAAGTGAGTTCTTCCAGCAAGCATAGCAATATATAAACTTTGGAGACAATGGCAAAGGAAACATCAAAATAAACGGATGTGGCAAACACTAGCATGGTTGTGCATCAATTACATATGAATTAGCCAAAAATATAACTTATGCCATCCTAATTGTTTATTCAAGCAACCTTTCCCTCTATGTTCAAGGACAGGGCATATGTTTCCTGCTTGAAATACACACTGGTTAGAGTATTCCTTTTATTGAAATTTATCAAATAGGTGCCAAACAATCACTTGTTATTTTTTTTTAGAGAAGTTACACACTGGTCAGGTTGTTAATTCAAGCAACCTTTCCCTCTAACTTTTCTGTTTTTCAATTTTTGACCATGTAAATTTTCTAACTCCCACGGTTTATCACCATATCCATAAATCCCGCAAGTTGCGTATTAGTATTCCTCACTTCTCCTCTTTCATTCTTTATATCTAATGGAAATTTTTATTGAGAAACTGCATAACTCCAAAAGATCATCGAAGACTTTACGAAGTTACCATTGTGTTGCAATTGACAAAAATGTGAAGTGCGTGTTGATAAACCGTTGCAATTTCTGTTGGAGAGACTTCACAAACAGCATAATTTAAACAATGCTTAGCATTAGATTGCATTCCAAACGAAAAGATGATGGTCGGAGTACATGGACCTTCGCCATTATCCAATACTTCTGGAGAGTATACAAGCTGCTCTAAGTCAAGATTCCATCACCTTAGCCCCCTGACTTTGGGTCACAAGCTAGCATCACTTAGCTCGGCAAGGTTCTTAGTTCATTGAAAGTATATAAAAACTAAGGTATTGAATTGTCCAATGTGGGACTTATCTGTGCCAGGTTAACTTTTATCATAGCGAATTTTCTTACGTGCTATTTTTATTAGCAATTTTGCATGTTAATAATATGGAACACGATGAAAACCATCTTCACAATGCATAGCATTAGATTGCATTCTAAACAAAAATGAAGAACATTTATGTAATACAATGCACGAAGCAAAGCTGTGAAAATTATGGCTCTCAAATTCTTGATAGCTTTATGTGATAGAAAAAATGTTATTGATTTCTGTACCTATTAGGGTACCCGGTACCGAGTACCTCTTAGGTATTCGGTACCGAGTACCCTCCAAACCAGATATTCCTTAAGGTTCTCAGGTCTCGGTACCGAATAGTCACCATTTACCACGTGCATTAAATAATTAATATGCACTAATCTGAAGTAATAACGAGGATTATACTTAATCAAGAGGATAATCAATAAGGCCTAAGTTATCCAGGCCCATCAGCCCAAAACAGTGGCTATAAAAAGGGAAGTACACAGTATATTATTGATTCTGATGTCATTCTTACTAAATATAGTAACTTCGCTTACGTAATACCGAGTACTTACTTTACCATCGGAGTGCCTTTGCAGGTACCCTCCTCACCCTTGATTGATCACACCTCGGACAGACCGAATACTTCCAAGACGAAAGACCGAAGACTACTCTTACACCGTAATCCGGAGTCCGAAGACTAAGGAGTGTTCTCATATCCAGGAACAATTTCTTTTAAGGATAAGCTGATATGAGAATACAACTGCATGCCTTAAGGATGTCAAATTAGCTATAACATGATAGCGCACATATTTAGACACCCTCCGACCATTCAATTTCAAATTTGAGTGAAGACAGCAACCATCGATGTACATGTAATTTCAACTGAACCTTGATCCTGTAAATTTCTCGCAGGGAGAAGAAAAAGTAGTACAATATTTATGAACAAAAATCTTAAAAGAATGAAAAAGAAAGGAAATTCAACGGTTCGCTGTGTGGGCGTGCTGGCAACCTTGAAAAGGATGATGGTCGGAGTACTGGACCTTCGCCATTATCCAATACTCTGGACAGTATACACAAGCTGCTCTGATAAGTCAGCTGAACGAGATATCTAAGCTGGCCATCATGAGACCTTTACAAGGATATCACAATGTGCAAACCATAGTTCCATTAAGGATTGGATGCGCGACATTATCGGACACCGTAATGAATGCCCAGTAGACTTTGCGGACCAGACAAGATTCCATCATCTTAAGGCCCCCTGACTTTGGGTCACAAGCTAGCGTCACTTAGCTCGGCCAGGTTCTTAGTTCATCGAAGGTTTATAAAAATTATCTAATTGATTGAATTGTTCAATGTGGGACTTATCTGTGGCAGGTTAACTTTTAATATAGCAAATTTTCTTGAGTGCTATTTTTATTAGCAATTTTGCATGTTAATAATAATTGAGTGCTAACATAATTCAACGTAAAGCTATCACTAATAATAATTTTATATATAGATTTGAAAAAAATTATAAAATATAGTTATAGTTTTTGCTAGCATTTTTACCAATAATAAATTTTGATAAACTAAAATTATACAGGAAAATTGATTTTCTTTTTTTTAATTTTTCTCCTTCAACCACAAAATGAATCGTTCAAATATCCAAACAGTAATGATCCTGTTAGCCAGTCAATTGGATATGAATAACCCAACAATTTCATTTCATTTAGTTCTTGCCCATTGTTTCTCAAAGTCTTTTTCCTTAAACATTGGATCTTTAGCCCTTTAAAGGCAGAATAAAATCCATCTCTTATTACAATGAATGGTACACTTACTCGTCGTAGTCATTGACTTGAAATCTAAGGATTACCACGAACTCGTGTTCAATATACGTGCAGCAGATATTTTCATGTACAATAATAAGAAAAGGGTATGTGAATATAAGCTTGAAAGACGATAAAGGAAAGATAAAATTTTGTCATCACTTAACTGTAAGAACATATTTTATTTATATGACTTAATTTTATAATTTCGGTCTCATATTTTTATTTATATTTAATTTCAAATATATATATATATACACTAATTTATGGATAGTTAAAATTAAACGTCACAACTCCTTTTTGAAAGAATACTTGACATGCTACACAATTAATATTTGTATAAATTTTAAATATTTAAAAGAATATTAAGTACTAAATTTAAGACCATCAATAAAAAATAAAATTTAGCACTTTAATAGTGGAGTACAGTTCCAAAGGCATTTTAATAAAATTCTGAATATACATTTATACCTAATCATCCTTTCATAAAAGTTACAAAAGAGTGTTGATCAACACAAAGCTAAAAATACAAGTTATAATCAAAATTTACATTTCATGACTAAATTTATAGTCGAATAGTCTAGACTCATAACTAAGATCTAGACTGACAAAAGTAAAGCTACAGATCTCAAAAATGTCAAACTCAAATCACTCCTCAGCCAGATCCTCCAGTATTGGAAGTGGACACATTACTTGTCACATTTGCTTTCGTACCATCACCGCATGATCATAGCAGCACATATACCAACATAGACAAAATATAAGGCTGAGCTTATATAACAAACAATCATAATCATAGGGTACAAAATAAAACATAAATATTTATACAATTTTCATAAATTTCAGCAAAACAAGGTAGCAATTTCAACCAATTCACAACCCATTTAATGCAAATGCAACATTTCAATTTCAATTGGTTTCACAACTCAATTAATCTTGAAGGAACTGTTTATGGTTTGGGAGCAACTCATCTCAGTATCTGGATCCATACATAGCACGACTCAGTATTTCTTATTATTACATGTCTAAGTATCTAAACACGTAACTTAGCTCTAGAATGATAAAAATCAACATGATGTAGAACAATCATATATTAAGCATTTTCAACATATTATATTTTACCACAGCATTTTTAAATGCTCATCATAGGCAAGGTTTATTTTCACATCATTCACATGACATCGTACACACTCAGTATTATTCCCTAAGGTTTGTCCATACATCAACCCATACTTAACTAAATCAAGATTTATAATATTCGAGTGAATAACAATAGCCATCTAGGGTAAACTCCCCTTACATGGAAAAAAGTTTTTTAAATCGCACTCTTTGGGAATCTCAAAGAGAGATACAACGTTCAGCCATGAAATATCGCCCAAAGGACTCAAATCTCCATAGAATGGCAAGGTAGAAAGCTCTTGAGAAGAAGAGATCAAGAAACAAGGAGTGAAGATAGATAACTGAACTCTGGAAACTCACCTAGATCTGGATGAAATAGATGTTTGCACTTGGATCGAGAAAAAGTTTTGCTTTGAGAAAGTTTTCTCTAAGGGTAAAAGGTGAGAAAACACAGAGAAAATGAGAGGAAAAAGCTGTCTGCTGAGAAATGAATATTTTCTGCGCTGAGGTTCCTTAAATAATCCTTCCATATTTGTGCGCTCTTGCTTGAGCAAGTTAACTCTTGTGTGAGCAAGTTTTGTGCTCTGTTCTTGTCTAGGCGAGACCATCCCAGCTTGGGCGAAAAAACCAAACAATGGAACTACTGTAATTTCTGCTATTTTCGCTTGAGCGAGAAGCATTCTCGCTTGGACGAGCAACTTGAGCGAGACTGCGTCTAGAGAATTCTCCATTTTTCCTATGACTTCTCACCTAAGTGAGGTCTTGAGTGAGATCCTTTCACTACTAGAAAACTCAAAAATATAGACGAATTTACAGACGAATTTTTTCACTATTACAAACGGATTTTAGCATTACAGACAGATTTACTGACGGCTTCAGCCCGTCTATAATATGCGCGTCGGTAAATAATTACAGACGGATTTTTAAATCCGTCTGTAATTTACAGACGAAAAAATCTGTCTGTAAATTACAGATGGAAAAATCCGTCTGTATTATATTTATTTATGAAATTTCAAAAAAATTATTTTATTTTTTTTATAAACATAATTATTTCTCGCTGTTCCTAATTATCACAATTTATAAACATAATAAAAACTACAAAACTATATATTTAAAATTAAAATTTATTTATAAAATGTAAAATTAAAATTTCATTACAAAGAAAGAAGTAAACATCTAGAAAAATAATATGAAAAATAAAATAACATTGTAGATCACTAATAATCGGCGTGATCATCTTCTGAAAAAGTATCGCCATCAGTTGAGAAGGAGTCAGAGGAGGAATGACGCATGGAGCTGAAGATTGGTGGTGTTGGAGCTGGTGGAGGAGGAGGAAGAAGTGTAGAGGTGCTTGCTCTCATGAGCTCAAAGTATGCATGCATCTGCTGCATCTGCATATGTTGCTACATCTGTTACTGCACCTCCCTCTGCATCTTCGATGCCACCTTCTTCTCTATCTTCTTCTCCATTTTCTTCGCCCACTTCTTCTTCCATGCACTTTCCTTGCTCTTCCACATCTCTTCATTTTTCTTATGCAATTCTTCATTGAGGGCATGGACCTGAGTGCGGACCATCTCCTCCACTTCTTCAGGTATAAGAGAAGGGGCATCTCCGGTGACTGATGCAGGGGACATAGAGTCTGCAAAGCGACTCCCCATGCCATAAATTTGGCCTTTATAAAGCCCACCCATTGTCTCTGACCATATAGTATCATGGTCAACTGACTCTAGATCTTGAGAAGATGCCTCTTCAAACCTTTGAATATAGTCATCCTATAATTCAATGCAGATAATTATATATTAGTCTTGAATATTATATAATAAATCATTAATAATAACATATAGTGTCAATAAGGATAACTTACATATGTGGCCTGAGATCGTGTATCAATCCACAAGGTTTTATCTCCCTTGCGAGTATGTGTCTCCTTGAGCACCTCTCCATGTGTAGGTGGTCTCTTCAGTGACTTTTCCTGCAATTTCAATTAAATCACCATGTCACTCATATATATTAGATTGAATAACATAAATTTTAAAAGAAAATTAAAAATCACATACCAAGTTTGCTTTAGTGCCAGCCAAAGTCGTAGAACCACCAGTATGCAATGATCCTCTTTCCAAGGATGCCCTGTTTGTCTTATTCTTTACAGAGAGATTTTTAAACTCATCCGTACCCCAATACTCCTGCAAGATATGAAGGAAGTTGGGTGCTATCCAATCAGCAGATGATGGATCTTGACGGGCCTCAGTGTACATCTGTCTTAGGCACTTTGCAGTGCGACTCTTCCATACCTTGAAAATCATCTTTTCATCTTTGGGGGGAATGGAGAAGTTGCTCTACATAAATACAATTTCATTAGAAGAATTATAAGAAATATTATCTAATTACCACTTAGCTGGATATAATTATCTGTTATTACCTTCCAATCTTTGAACCATTCCATCTTTGTATCCTTAGGCACCTTTGCAAAACTTGTGTAAGGCGCATCAAACATCTTCTTAATGGTATCTGTCACCTGGTGGAGACCCTTCTGTGGTGGAATCCAACTTAACAGACAATAAAATAATACAATTATTATATGAAAGTTTAAAACAAATAGAGTTATTATTCATATTTTAAATTTAACTTACCAAGTAGACCTATCCCATCTTAAAGTTGAAAGCGATCTAGATGATGCCTGGGTCTGTGATGATTGCTGTCCACTTACAGCTGGGACAGCAGTGGATCCCTCACCTGTGCCTTGTGTAAAAGGAGGTTGTGTGGCATGTGTAGTCGGCAGTGAAGGGGGAGGAGCAAGATACCCAGGGTTGGGCACCATGATAAACTGTTCCTGTCCCCTCTCCTGCGAGGTCTGCATAGTAGCTGGTGTGGAAATGGAAGTGGGAGCGGTGGGTGAAGCAGTGTTGCCACGATTAGGACCCTGTGTAACACCTTTCTTACCTTTACCTGCCATATCTGAAACAAATATAATACATGTTTAAAGACCAAATACACAAATACACAATATTGTATCAACCTTTTATTTTACATTACACAAATTTCTAATGTAAATTTTGACATAATCTCCCCCTAATATATGAATATTTTATTATATTTATTTACACTTAATAAAACATGTATCTAATGTAAATTTTGGCAAAATCTCTCCTAATATATGAATATTTTCTTATATTTGTTTACACTTAATAAAACAAATTTCTAATATAAATTTTGGCAAAATCTCCCCTAATATATGAATATTTTCTTATATTTGTTTACACTTAATAAAACAAATTTCTAATGTAAATTTTGGCAGAATCTCTCCTAATATATGAATATTTTCCTATATTTGTTTACACGTACTTAATACAAAAATCTAAATTTTCTTTACACATAATCTATATATTATGTAATAATCTATTAATCAATGCATAAAAAACATACACATTACAATCCTAAACTGTTCTAGAGTACATCCCCTTATAACTCCACAACATGTATATTCCACAAACTCCGCAAACACAAAATCCAACAGCACACAATAATCAGGTTCAGAGAATGATCTCTACACCCTTCTCCCCAGTCATACAATCTCCAATCCTACAACTCTATCTTAGAAATTTTAAGTCTCTAAAATACATCAAAAATAAAAAAACTAAACTGATTAAAAGTTAGAGTATCGTACCAGGAATACAATGATGCAAATTATCTTTCAAATGGATGCTCCAATCACTCGTAAAGGCAAAAAAACTGAAGCTCCTTGAGAGAGAGACAGAGAGAGGCGAGAGAGAGAGGAAGATTTATAAAAAATGAGGAATGGGAAGGGGGAGGCGCAAATTTATGGGTTTCAGATATTATAGACGGAAAAATCTGTCTGTAAATAGTTTAATGAAACGGTGCGTTTTAAAAATCCCGTTATAGACAAATATTTCCGTCTGTAAATTCGTCAAGTCGATTTACAAACGGAAAAATCCATCTGTAAATTGCCACATGAAAAGTCAGTTAAAAAGGACAATATTTACAGACAAATTTTTCCGTCTGTAACTCCCGCTCCAAATTTTCCTCTCTTTTTCAAATTACAGACAGAAAAATCCGTCTGTAATTCCTGTCTATATTGTTTCGCGCTAAATGGCTGGTAAATTACAGAAGGATTTTTATCCGTCTGTATTACAGACGGATTTACAGACATATTTGTCAGAAATTTTTTTTAAAAAAAAAAAACCACAAATCCGTCTGTAATACAGACAAATAAAAATCTGTCTGTAATATCTGTCTGTAATCAGCGCTTTTCTAATAGTGTTTCTCACTTGAGCGAGAGGATAGTTGGAGCGATCTTATCTTGCTTGAGCGAGACTGATCTCACTAAGTGAGATTGCTCTAGAATGCTCAATTCAGCACGACTCAATCTTGCTTAAGTGAGAAATCCTGCACCTAAAACTCTTATTTCTCTTAGAATGAAGGCAAAACAATGAGGCTTTTACAACAAAAAGGCTCTAATATACTCTTACATCAAAACATACATAAAACACTTAATTATCCAATCAAAACCCTCACTACTAATCATATCAAACAAGACAATCACACCACACTACAACACACAATTTTTTATCTAGCAATTGCACAACTCTCATAATTATATTCCAACATATGAAAATTTATATGACTCCAACATTTATAACACAATTTGAAAGGAAAAAATAATATATATATATATATATATATACTAAACAAAAAGATTTACTGAAACAAAAAATATGATAGTTTATTAATTCTAAAATAAATCTGATATTATCCTAAAGGTGTTTTTTATGGTACCTTATAGATATGAGGGTTTAAAACTTGTTGAATTTAAGCATGATATATGTGTACTTATTTAATGTAGTCAAATTTTTAATTGTTTGTGCAAAGGCTTTTGAATTAGGAGATTACAAGAAGGTTCTCCGTAAGTTTGTTTTCAATAAAATAACATTTTATAAATACGATAAATAATTTAATAAAACAATTTATTAATCTATTTTATTTTATTAGTATATTATTTTGTTGTTTAACCTAAATCCTTATTCCCAATATTGCCTTTCCGAAATTACTTCTCCCTGCTCGGTGGAGGGTTGCTCTTCAACAACCGCCAAAGTACCAAAGTGATAAGTAACAAAGGCAGTATTTTGAGACCATTGTAAATCAAGGTTTTGTGTGAGGTGTTGGTGTTTGTAAAAACAAATACTTCAGATTTTGAAGGTTTTTTCTATGATTGTACCAGATATCCTTCAATTCACGTGCACTTTCCCAATAGAATCGCTAAATGTTTTAGACACAGGAAAATACTACAGAGATTTACATGGGTGAGTCTGTAAACTTTGCAAAATGTCAAAGGAAACATCCCTCTTCTTTAATTAGTTTCTAACTCCATATAAACCCATTGCAATAGACACTCATTAATTATAACAAAAGTTTCTATTGCTTTTGTTATTCTCGTTTCCAGCTTTTAACCACTTATGTACAATATTTAGTTTACTTTTGAGTCTTGTCTAAGGCTTAATTTAATTATTTCAGCGTCAAGATCTATCTCACTGCATATTTCCAGTTTTCAAAAGATTCCAGCCTTCTTGAACATGCATGTCGCCCAAGCCATAAGCGGTAGCTCTTTTGAGCGCTTTGTCTTAATGAGCGCTTCCTCTTTCTTCTCTTTATTAAGCACTTCAATTCTTTTTGCAATAGTATCGTAAAAAATAAAAATGTTTTCAAAAATATCAGAGAATTCGCCACTAAAGTTTATTTTAAAAAAACTTTGAAAAAAACTTTAAAATAATATGATCTTTGGTTCCTTTATTGTAAGTTTGTTTTAGGATACTAAGGTTCTCCGTAAGGTAACTATTTTAAATGGACGTTTTAAGATACTAATACATTCTCTAGACGTAAATGAAAAAATTTTAAAGTTTTAGGATACTAATACTACAGAGATTTACACAATTAAGTTTGTTTTAGGATACTAAGGTTCTCCGTAAGTTCGGAGTCATTTACGTCTAGGGAAGGTATTCGTATCCTAAAACGTACATTTAAAATAGTTACCTAAAATTAATTGTGCAAATTTATTTTAATTTTGAAAAACTATTTATTTAACCCCTAAACATTAATTATTATTATTTTTTATTTTTAAAAGACAATTTATTTATTAAAATGTTAATGGATACCTTAAAAAATTATTTTGAAAATTATTTTGACTTGACGGTTCCCGCTCCTACGTATCCCTAGATGCAGTGAAGAACTCAAAGCCACGTAGTTCTATCTAAAAATTATGAAGTTGATTAAATAAAATTAAGTTTAGTAAAGAAAATTTGTTTTGAGATTAAAAATAATTTTCACAAAATTATAATGTTTAGGATACAAGATAATGCAGTTATACATGTACCCTACGAGAAACAATACAGAAAGTGAAGGAAGATCACACAACTATATTACAAATCCTTAATAAATATTTGATTCGTAAATGAAGTATTTGAATTTGAATTTTGATTATGATTAATGTTGAAAGAGAATTAAAAATAGCGTAAGTTATACATTAATCTCTTATAATTTTTGAACAATCGAAGGCAATGTAAATCACACATTGATGTTATAAAAAATTTATAATATAATAAAAATGGAGAAATAATTTGTTATTTAATTTATCAAAATTAGAAATATGATTCAAGAAATTTTAAAATATGAAATTAATTTCATTTAATGAAATGAATAAATAAATTTGAATTGATTAAAAAAATTAATAAAAAAAATTAAAACTTTATTTGATAAATTTATGTTATATAGAACCTAAGGTAACGTTGGTATACATAGGTTCTAATAATTTATAATGCATAAAGGTAGAGTCGCTACACATTAGCATTATAAATTGTTTCGTTAATAAAATAAATTAAATTTAAATTAGTTAAATAGTTTGTAAATAAGTAATTAGAAGAGAAATATATCTTGATTTAGTATTAAAGTGGTTAAATAATTAATTAATGACAATATATGATGAATTAATATTGCATAAAGTCTTAGTAACGCAAATACACATAGACTTTATCAATTTATAATACATGACGATAGAGAAACTATACGTTAGTATTATAAATTGATGTAATTATATTATTATTTATTAATTGATTATAAAGAAAAATAATAATAAAATAAAAATACAAACAAAACTACAGCCATTCACTAAACCAAATAGAAACAAAACATAAATATCAAATTACATTCTAAATCTACATAAAATAGCAAGGAACAATAATACTACAATAATAATAAATAAATAATGAAATAAATATAAGAAAGAAAATTCAAAAATTATAAAAAGTAATTTACTTTATTTTATTTTTTTATTTAATTAATTTTTATGAAGAGAAGCACCTTTTATAAGCAGAAATAAAAATCAAATAAAATATCAAAATATACTAATATTATAAAAGTAACGTAAAATAAAGTAAATTGAATTTAAAGGTATAAAAAGAAAAATGATAAACTAGTTTCATTGAAATAAGTTAAAGAAAAAATAAATAAAATAATATTTAAAACAGAAAAATAATAATATAGTGGGCCTAAAAACAAATAAGCTAAAAAAGATTTGAGCCTAAAATATTTTGTTTTGTTTTTTTAAAAAAAAAATGGGCTATCTAAGCCCAAAACCAAAATAAATAAAAGAAAATTAGTAATAACAATAAAAATTTAACATAATATAATAATAATAAAAAAAAAGGCCGAAAGTAACATTGGAAATGGATATTGAGACGTGCAGTGGTACAGGTATTCATGACTCACGTCATTCAAAATTTTGAAAGGTCATTACAACTTTATTCTAATAATAATATATATATATAAAAAACAAAAAATGGAATATGAAGCTTCGTGACATTCGAGATAAGTAGCTTTAGTTTCTACGCTACAGTTCATTAGTTTTACAGAGTTCCAGTTAGAGCAAGCTTAGCTTCGTATGGAAAGCAAAAATAAGCTATAAAAAATGTCAAAATATGGACTTAACAAGGATAAAAGATAGAATATATAATTAAGTAAAATTTTTCATTAGTTAAGAACTAAGTGTCATGAAGATAAAATCAAGTTATAAATATGTATTTTTTTAACTAAAATTAGTGTATTGTATTTTTTAAAATTATAATTAGTAAAAACACATATTTTATTCATATATTTACTATTTAATAATTAGTCCTTATACCTAAAAAAAAAAAACTTGGGTTAGTCTCTATACTTAAAACAATTAACATTCGAGTCCCTACTCTTATGATTTAGTCCTTTTTATTAATAACGTTGTTATAACAGCAAGGAACAAAATGTAAATGACAAGGGCCAAAACATAATAAAACACTTGTATAAAGATTAAAGGCTTAATTATGTTTTTGGTCTCTATAAATATAGGTAGTTTTATAATTAGTCCATACAAATATTTTTGTTAGAAAGTGATTCTTCTAAAGTTGGTAATTTAGGAATTGATCCCTGCCGTTAACTCTCCCTGTATTAAATGCTGAGCTAGCTCCGTCAACCAGCTTAGCACTCCACATGGCGCCATGTTATATGCCATGTCATTTAAATTTTTATTTTTTATTGATTAAAATAAATATTTGCTAAAAAGTCCATAAACATGTTTTATATATTTACAAAAAAAGGCTTCTTTCTCCCCAAACTTCTCTCCCTCATTAACGGCAACCCACTTCCAACCCACCCCAACCTTCACTCTCATCCCTTTTTCCAACCCCTCCCCCACCCCCACTCAAAAACTCCACCTTCCTCACCCCAACTCCAATCCCAACCTTACTAATCTTGGCTATAATGATCATGGTAACTAATGAGGCTTCCCATGCTCAATAACACCCAAAAACCAAAAATTATACTTAAGGAATATATCGAATACCCAAGATATTTTGTAGCTTCTGAAATGGAACCCTCAACTGCAAAAATGAGATCCAAAAGAGCTTGCATTCCGTATTAGAAGGACCATAAGTATATCTAGTTAAGTTGCAATTAGGTTTGAATCCACAATAGGGTGATTATTATGAATGGATAAACAAGAAAGAAATAAAAAGGAAGGGATAAAGAGACCAATGCAAATTTTGGGTTATTATGTCCAATTTATGGACCAAAATCTGACCCTTTCATGGATGATTAAGGAGGAAGTATCTGAAGAAGCTCTTGGGGCAGCAAAGAAGCATCACGATCCATTGTTTTTTTACTAGCTCAAGAAAATAGCATGATATCTATTAGCAAAAACATTGCTTAATAATATAAGTAAAATGACTATTTATTTAAGTGTAAAGTATATCATGGACATGCTTGCGAAAAAACGCATTCCTCCCTTAACACATTACATTCAATATTTGGAACCACAGACCAAATTAACTAGTTCAATTAGTCAGACGGTAAACCACCTATGTCTCCAGTCTCATAATCCATAAATCAATATCTAGTTCTAATGGTTCAACCATTCTCCAAGAGCGAATTGCAATGTGGCAATAGAAACAAAGAATGAATGAATCAAACACCTTTGAAGGCTATAAGAGAGCGAAGATTATTCAATGCAGAAGTGCTGTTCTTATGTTTGGAACATTCCTCGGAAGCCTAAGCAACAACAAAACCCCACGTTGAGAAATCAACAAAGTTAGACTTTTTAGGAGAGAAGATATTAGGTGGAATCAAAAAGGAATTAGACAGTGGAGATGTTGAAAAGTGTAGGAATGTGGGAAGGAGAAGGGGTGTCGGAAAGGGGTGAGAGAGAGGGGAGTGGGTAGAGGTAGGAGAAGGGTGAGAATGAGAAATAAATAACGGAAGGAGTAAAAATGTGAAAAAAAGAAGGGGTGCCGGAAAGGGGAGAGTGAGGGTGGGAGAGGAGGGGAAGTTGGGGTAGGGGCAGGAGTAGGGGTGGGGGTAGGAGAGGGGTGAGAATAGAGGTTTGGATTAAGGTTGGGGTTGAGGTGAGGAAGATGGAGGTTTGGAGTGGAGGTGGGGGAAGGGTTGGAGTGAGGAAGGTGGAGGTTTGCAGTGCGGTTGGAGGAAGGAATGAGAGTGGAGGTTGTGGTGGGTTAGAAGTGGGTTGCTAGAGGGAGGAAGTTTGGGAAGGAAGAAGAAGTCTTATTTACAAATATATAAAATATGACTATAGACTTTTTAGCAAATATTTATTTTAATCAATAAAAATTTAAATGATATGACATATAACGTGACGCTAAGTAGAGTGTTGAGTTGACTCTTCGTCAGCTAGTTCAGCACTTCCTAACAAAAATATTTGTAAGGACTAATTACAAAACGACTTATATTTATAGGGACTAAAAACATAATTAAGCCAAGATTAAAGTATAATTTTTTTAAGTATTAAGACTAATTCGTAAATGTATGTTATCTATATGGACTAAATGTATAATTGAATCTTAAATATATAAAGAGACTATAAAAAAGGTTGTACTTTTTTGAAAGTTGAAAGTTTGGGAAAGAAGGGAATAAAATTTTGTTTTCATCATGAGTATTTAAAAAAAAAAAGTGTAATGTGATGTAACTAATAAAAATATGTGAAATAGAAAACTAGACCTAATTTTTTTAGCATGAAAGTGTGACCCATGTTGGAAAAAGAACATGTGTTGTTTTAATCTAAAGTTATATTTAAACCTTGATCATAAGGGTGCATGTATTATCTTTTGGTTCATAGCATAGTGGTAAAGTTAGAGAAACATGAAATGGAAGAAAAAGGTTCGAACATTGTCACATGCAAAATTCACAACCCTATGTCTACTCCTTTATATTACAAAAATAAGGAAAAAAAAAGAGTTCAATAATAAAAAAAAAGAATCTAAAATAAAGTAAGAGTGAATGAAAATTAGTAATTAATATTAGTAATTTAAAGATTTAATTATAATTAATATTAATAATCTAAAATATTTAAATAAGATGAAAGTTAAGAAAAATAAAAAAACTAGGAACACCCTCACCTAAATATTTAAGTTGCGTATATACTAAAAATAATTAATTAATTGATAACTTGACGTATGGAAACTTTTACAAGATGAACCTACAAAGTAAGAATATTGAAAATAAGTTTGAAGTAAAATTCATTAAATTAAAAGTAAGGTTCATTTAATTTTGTGATTCTCAATAAATTTTAATCAACAGTTAAAATTATATTAAAAATAATATTTTAGAGATATTAGTATATAAAAAGAAAAGACATTACCACTAATTTTTAGATCAATTTTTGACTAAACAAAGGGAAAATAAAATAAAAGAGGTGACAATTTTTAAATTTAGAACTAAAACTTCTAAATCAATTATGAAATATTAATTGTAAAAAGTGTTAGATCTATTAAATAGATTACTAATTTATAAAAAATAATTTAGATCAATAAAGTAAACAATTTACGTAGAATATATTTTTTTTATTCATATGAATTTTGTTCTCAATTTTATTTTAAGAAAAATCGACAAAACTTTCTCTTGTCTCTTTCACTAAACTTTTTTTTCCTTGTGCTTGCGCCCTTCATCACCTGTGAAGAGATTTTGTATATACTTTCTCATTTTTCTTTCCTTTCATTTTTCCAATTGAATCTTACTCTCAATTTTCTTTGAATAATGCCTATTGCAAGAAGTCTCACTCAAGTAAGGCATGTCTTACTCAAGCAAGATTGAACGTTTTGGACGAGGAGATTCAGAGCATTTTTGCTTAGATGAGATGAGTCTCACCCAGGCAAGATAGGATAGAGTTGCTTTAATTGTCCTCTTGCCCAGGTGAGATGGAGCTCGCTCAAGCAAATTTGATGGAAAAATTGAAGAACTCTTTGGACCCGTTCTCGCTCAAGCAAGAATACCAAAAAAAAAAAAAATCTAGAAAACTAATGTTTGATGTTTTCGTCCAGGCGAGATGGTACCTCGCTCAAGCGAGAGCGCACAAGTTTAAGGGGTATTTAAGGAATTTTTAATAAGAAAACTTGCATTACAATCTAAGTTACTCTTTTCTCTCATTTGTCTCTGAACTTTCACTTTCTTTCTTCAGAGAAACGTCCTTTAAACCCGAGCATTCCTTGAATTCGAACTTGAACGTTCGACTCCAAGTAAGCTTTTAGGAGCTTAGTTCTCCAATCTTTATTCTTTTCTCCTTATTTTCTATTTTCTCAACAGTGCTCTCTTTTGTGATATTTAGGAAAAGCTTTGTTCTTTAAACAATATTCTCCATAAATCTTACTTTAAATCTTTATTTCAAGGTAAAGAGAGCTCTTTTTTGTCATAATGCATAGTGTATATTTTTGTGTGCTTATAAGAATACTATATTCTTTGTTTTATTTGAAAAGTATGTTTAAATGATATTTAGTTGTTATAAAAAGTTGATGATATATGTTTGGTTGGTTCTAATTAATTGCGTGGTATATCATAATATATGTGCTACATGGACTTAGTTTGGAAGTGCTTTATAAAGCACAATCTTTTTATTTGAATAATGAGAATGTGATGAAAGAAAGTGTATGAGGAGTACAAAGTGATGAAAGAAATTAGTATAAATAGTTATAGCGATATACTGGAGGTATAAAGTTTGAAGACGATTAGGAAATCTGAGGGAAATGTAGGGTGATGAATGACATTCGCGTATGTGTATACACTCTTTCTGAGAGTGAATGTATCACACGACCTCACATTTATTTTCTGACTAGACTTCTGACTTTACCTACCATTATTGTATATGTTGTATCCATGTGCAACGGCTAACTAGTGACTATTTACCTATATGTGTAAGATCTCATAAAGTGCTGGAGGTATTGAATATTTGTGATTACAGTGTATGAAATAGTACATGTTTGAGAAAGAAAAGTGTAGTGATTTGTGATTAAGTATGCATGATTTTGTAGAAATTACTAATGAAATTGTTTATGTATCTAAGGTGGCAATGTTTCCTCTGATTTGTGAGCGAAATTTATGTATGATATAATTGCATTATATTTATCCTTACTAAATATGTCAGAGAACAAGGATGATTGAATCTAGAAGAGTAATTAGATTAGTAGACTACCTTATAAATTGTAAATTAAACTATATCCTTATAGAATATCAACGATTATGTTATTTTAAATTTGCTGTAGACTGTGATACTAAATAGGGTGATGTTTTTACTTTAGAAATGAATTTAGATTATAGTGTCCCTTTCAACTACCCTATAAATAATAGAATCTGCCACACCTTTAATATTTATGTTTATAGAGGAATAGAAAGGGCTCCAGCAATGGTGAATTATTTATATACTTTCCTCAATCACGATTTCTTTGAAAGATCGGTCTAATTTACTATTGAGCGAGTAACAAGCATTGAGGTTAAAGTTAATTCTAGAGATCTTGGAGAGGATAAGGATCTAAATTCAAAGGAGCTGGCTAATATGCTGGCACGACGATGATGACTAGGAGTGAGTTCTCAGTGTTTTGGATATGGATAGGGACTACTCTTAGGACTTAGTCTTTTGATGTTATAATTATGTAATCTAAGTCCTAATGTAATTTTGGTAACAGTTTGTATATGAAACTTGTGTATGTAATAAAAATTCAACTATGTACATTATTTGTTTAGGGTATATTAAGAGTACAATTTACATTATGTTATTTCTAATATCTTTGTAAATCTTCATGAATAGATTTGTCAACATGAAAGTTTTAATTTTAACATATTTTCATACCACATATTTGACAACAAATTCATTTTATTTTATTTATCTCGTAGTAAATTATATATTTTTAAATAAAAAATTAAGAGTGTCACAATTACACTTTGCTATTGTGCTTAATAACAATTCGAAGTGTGAGTTTATATCGTCCTTTATAGTTCTCTCTTTATATATATCTATATATATATATATATGTATGTATGTATATATAACAGTCAGTAAAATAATAAATTATAACACATTAGATGTAAGTTAAAAGAAAAACTTAGATTAAATTTAAAAGTTTTTATTAGACTTACAATAGTGTGAAAAGATCCTACCAGTGTGTGTATACTCTTAAAAGTATTGAATTATAGCTGAGAAAGGTCCAAGGTCTAGTGTCCTCAAACCATCATCTTTTTGCTTTTCATATTTTTTAAAAAAATCATCCATTATTTACTTTGACTACTACCAATACAAATGTTTTAAAAAAGAAAGGCATACAAACCATATTATATCTTTAAAAAAAATCATTACTTATAATAATACTATTGTAAATAAATTTTTGGTATTTATAAAAAATGAAAGTGAGAATAATGGAGAATAGTTCGTTGAATTTATTCATTAAAATTTTTATGTATTAATTACATATTGTGTATGCAATTTTTATTGTGGGATGAGAGACAAGACAAGTGATTACATCTCCAAACTAGTATTTGTACCGCTTTTACAAATTTAGAAAAACTCAAATTCAAATCATTAACAAAAAATTCACTTGTTACATCAATTTAAATTAATATTTAACATCAATTGATTAAACGATTTAAAATCTTTTGTTGAAGTCCTTATATTTTTTTAAATTTTGTAATTATGTTGTTCGTTTATATAATTTGACAACTTTTTTTTTTAATGATTGTTCTATAACTACATATTTTATAATTTTTTTTCAAATCTATATATAAAATTGTTATAGGTGATAGCTTTAAGTTGAATTATTGTTAGCACTCCATTATTATTAACATGCAAAATTGCTAATAAAAATAGCACAAAAAATAATTTGCTACCTTAAAAGTTAGCCGGGCACAGATAAATCCCACGTTGTGACCTAAAGTCAGGGCATTAAGGTGATGGAATCTTGTCTGGTTCACGAAGTCTACTGGACATAGGATAAAGTGTCTGTCCGATAATGTCGCGCCTCCAATGCTTAATGGCACTATGGTTGCACATTGTGAGTTGACTTAGAGCAGCTTGTGTATACTCTCCTGAATTATTGGATAATGGCGAAGGTCCAATGTACTCACACCATCATCTTTTTGTTTGGAATGCAGTATAATGCTAAGCATTGTGAAGATGGTTTTGATCACGTTTTAATTGAACCGTAGCAATTTCTGTTCGAGAGACTTCACAAACCGCATAATTTAAGCTGCAACAACAATTTAAAACACTGGTTTTATGATACAATGGTAACTTCTAAAGTCTTTGATGATCTTTTGGAGTTATGCAGTTTCTCAATAAAAAAAAAACTCCATTAGTTAAAAAGAATGAAAGAGAAGTGAGAGTTAGAAAATTTACGTAGTCAAATTTTGAAAACAGAGAAGTTAGTAACTTTTCTAAAAAATAACAAGTGATTGTTTAACACATCTTTGATAAATTTTAATAAAAAGAATACTCTAACTAGTGTGTATTTCAAGCAAGAAACATATGCACTGTCCTTGAACATAGAGGGAAAGTTTGCTTGAATAAACAATTAGCATGGCATAAGTGATATTTTTGATTAATTCACATCTAACTCAGAGAACCATGCTAGTGGTTGCCACATCTGTAAATTTTGATGCTTCCTTTGCCATTGTCTCCAAAGTTCATATATTGCTATGCTTGCTGGAAGAACTCACTTTGCAAAAGAAATTCAAAGTCTCAAGCTATGTATCATGTCATTATACAGTGGAAAATGCTATTATAGATATGAAAAAATGATTAGAACAGAAAGTACTTCATAATTGTGGCTGGCAATATAGCCATGTTAAGCATAGGTTCTCATCACACAATTGTGAATGATCTGAATAGTAAGTACTTTTAATGTTACATTAAAAAAATGATGGTTCAAGCAACTTGGCTGACCAGGTCTTTGTGGACCAGAGGTGCGGCAAGCTGTTATCCCTCCACTATTAAGAGCCAGAGGTTGTCGCTGCTCTGTGAAACCAGCCTCACGCTGTACCCTCAAAGTCTAGGAAACCATGAGGCCTGGGCCTTCGCTCGAGCCACATGGTTCAATCTCTCAACTTGGAGTGGGCAAGCCACCTTGTTGCAGCTTCTAACCCAACCTAGCAAGCCATGCTGTGTTCCATCATCTTGGGGCCCTCACTTGAGTGACAAGTTGGCGCTACCCAACTCAGCATGCTGTTACTTTCGTCAAAGCATTATAAATAACGTGTTTCCCAAATGTTTTGGCAATGTGGGACTCTAAATCACAATGGATATAGATATGTGAGCAGTGAGCATATTATCAATCTAAGCATTGTGAATAAGGTCATGATCACGTTGCAATTGTAAATTGGGGAGAATTCACAAACTTCATGATTGTGGCTGCAATAGCCATGTTAAACACAGGTTCTTATGGGATTATACATAATTTTACAGTCTTATGAATTTTGAAAACTATTTTTGAATGTCTATTTAAACACAATTAAGATGCTTCCTAAGTGATTTATTTTAGTAAGTTGAAATATACAAAGAATTAAAAAAATAAGAGAATTATATGCACTCTAGAAAAGAACTACCACTGAGGTAGATCTTGGAAAAAATACAAGCACACTTGAGAATAAAGCACGATGAATTGCGAAGTATGCATCCACAGTCTTGTTTATTTATTTTATTTTTCTTCTTATTCTTTCGCCTCCCACATGAATTTTGTAAGTTTGTGAAATAATTTTTGTAGTATTTAACTTTGATACATTTAGCATTGATTACAAATTAGAGAAGAATTACGACTAAGGTGAATCTTGGACAAATTACAAGCATACTTGAGAATGAAGCACAACGAATAGTGAAGTTTGCATCCACATAGTCTTGTTTCTCTATTTTTATTTTTTTTCTTATTCTTTTGCCTCCCACATGAATTTTTGTAAGTTTGTGAAATAACTTTTGCAGTATTTAACTTTGATACTTTAAACATTGATTAGTAGTAAGTTTTCAAGCAACATAAATATAAATAAACTCCTAAATTCATGTTCAAAAGAAATATTTTACAACAAATACATTAATACTTTAAAATGTAAAAATCATTCATGGATTGTTTCTATAAACCAAAAATGTCAATCATATTAATTTTTGTTATAATATTTTGTATATGGGCTATGTTAATATGACTAACATATATTGTTATCACTAATCACAAGAAGAGATTTTGCAATAGGATTTAAATTCTCTTCTATTGTAGCAGAAATGGAATGTTGAGTTTTATTTTAACTTAAGTAAAAATGAATTTACTTAAGCGAAAATGCAATAGTGACCAAAAAAATTACACAAAATTTACTTAAATAAATTTTAAAAAACACCATCTTCCATATTAGAAGTAAGGGAGCAAGAGAGGTTAAGGAAGCTAGGTGTGGGGGGATGAAGGGAGCATGAGGGGTGGGTGTGGAGAGAAGAGATTGGGGAGGGGGAGAAGAAATGTTGGAAGAGTTGAAAGGGGTTGGACACAAGAGAAAACTAGACAGTGGAACTACATAACTTTCTGCTATTCTTACTTGAGTGAGAGATATCTTACTTGAGTAAGAATGAGTCTAGAAAGTTTCTTATTTTTTCTGCGACTCCTCACTTAAGCAAGGTTATTTCTTGCCTGAGTGAAATTTCTTCTTGCCTAGGCGAGAGGATAGTTGGGGCGGTCTTATCTTATCTCGCTTGAGCGAGATCGTTCCTGAATGCACAAATCAGCATGAACTAATCTCGCTTGAGCGAGGCACACCTCGCTTGAGTAAGAAATCCTACACCCAAAACTCTCTATTTTTTTTTTCTAAAAATGAAGGTTTTACAAATCCTCTACTATATCCCTATGTTTCTACAAACATAAACACTTAATGGTTGATCTCAAGCCTTATTGTAATCATATCAAACACAACAACCACTTAATATTGCAACTGGACAACTCTCATTTAGTAACTATACAGCTCACACATACATAAATGCAAGCCATTTCATATCATTATCAACATGCAACATAATCTTTAAAAGAAAAAGTGTATATATATAATACAGGCCTCACAATCTTTATCTTCTTGTATAATCCATTCTTTTAGGATTATTAATTTTGTATGTTTAAATTTCTTAAAAAATTTTACCATACTTCTATTAAGATTAGCTTGTATTACTATAGTTTCATCAATAGGTGTTTCTTTCTTAACTTGAAATATATAATTTATTTTTGTAATTTAATAATATACTCTATAAATTAGGTGGAATGGATCATAAGAATCACCCATTATATGATTTAGTGACTTTATAAATATTTTTACAATTTTTGAAGTTTTTTTATTATTCAAACTCATAGAAAAATTTAAAAAACAATTAAAGAAAACTAGTCTATTGTGGAGATTACTTTCTAAAACAGTTGTTATTGAATTTCTCATTCTTAATAATTTCATATCTCTTAAAAGTACTAAAATAGGAAGATATACTCCTATCTTATAATTTGATTTTAATGCTAATTGTAATAAACTTAAATGATATTTTTGTAATATATGATATTCTACCTTTTATTAGCAATAACTTTTTTAATTGAGTATCGTTATTATAATTATAAACATTAAATAGTTTAGAGTGATGTAAATTCAAAACTAAAAGGGTTTAAATTTTTTAAAAATATGACACTACATGATTAAAAATTCGGTACAAATAGAAAGTTATAATGACCACACGTACCATGCACAAACAGTACAAAATCTATGGCTTTCAACAACACCTATTAGTAATTTCAAGGGTTGAGTGTTGAAAACCAGACACAAATAGGACATGATATTAGTTATTTCAAGGTAATAAACCTAACATTCTAAGATAAATTAATATTTTAAGTAAATTTTAAAAAAAATATTTTTATATCAATATAAATTTAAAAAAATTTATACTTAATCTGAATTTTTTATTTATTATGATTATATTTAACAAAAATAAATTAATAGCAATGATCAAACATAGGTCATTTCAAAAAATTAAGAATTAAAAGTATAAATAAAAAAGTAGAGAAAAAAACAAAAGTTGATATTTAAAATATATTAAAAATATATATATTTACTTGTCGTTGTATGTCTTTTCTGGTGACCATATTTGGGGAGAATATTTTTCTATCCATTTCCTAGCTTTAATACATTCCCTCTTGTGTCGAATCTTGTGCCTTTAATTTATATCAGCATCAGATTCCCAAATTATAAAGATAAAGATAGAAGCGTTAAATCCTTGCTATCCCCGTCTCCAGTTTTATTTATTTATTTATTTATTTATTTATTTATTATTATTATTATTATTATTATTATTATTATTATTTTTCGATTGAAATTAAATACAGGGACTCAATATGAAGAAGAGTGATTAAAAGTAAATTTGAGTAATCTATTTGAAAAAAAAATATTTAAGTAATCTATTTATTTAAAATGTTTTAGACTAACTTAGACTTAATTGAAATTTGTATTTTTGATTACTTTTGTCTTTAATTTTAAGCTTTAGACTATTTTAAGATTATTTTTAATATATATATATATATATATATATATATATTAATTTATATCCTTTATTTTAATTTTTAGATTTGAACTCTAATACTAATATAAGATTTAGTATGTAAACTCAATCTAAAGGTGAGGAAAAGTGATCAGGTTTAAATTTAAGTGGTTTACTTACTTTTTTTTCACCTCTTTTTTTTTTTTTTACAATTCATTAATTTTTTTGTAATTATTTTTTTTACAATGCCCTTAACAAGAATTTAATTCCTATTTTGTTTTTTCATTAAATATTTTTTTTCTTCTTTAAAACTTCATTCTTCGTCACTACTCGCACTTCATTTTTCCTCTCTATTACTCAAAGATCCATTGTTTTTTCATCAACACATTCTTTGAGCGTATTTCAAGCTTACTCTCTAAGTATATCAATTATTTTGAATGTATAGTGTTGTATAAAACAATTGACATCATTGTGGAGTGTTATTGACTATCAATGTCAGTTTTCTTCGAATAATAAGTTTTTAGAATTGGAATTTTACATTTCTAAAAATAAGTTTTTAAATAATGTTTTCACAATTTTGAAAAATATTAATTTATCTTGAAAATAAGTCTTCAGAATTTGAATTCTACACTTTTTAAAAAATAATTTTCTGAGTTATTAACAATTTTTTAAATTAAGTTTTTGAAATTCGAATTATACACTTTCAGAAATTGATTTCAAGAAGCGTAAACTCTATTCCAGAAACATATTTTCGAAAGTACAGAATCTTATTCTCATAAACTTATTTATGAAAAGAATTATAATTATCAAAATTAATCTCTAAAAATGTGAAAAATTAATTTTCAAAACTCATATTGAGAAGATCTTTTGATTATTATAACAAAAAAGTTTTTGAGAAAAAAGTTACAAATTTTTTTAATAGATGCAAAAAGAAAATAAAAAGTGTAGAAGGAATTCTCTTTGGACAAAAACTTGAGAGCCTTTTGTTTATATATCATTTAATTTTTATCGTTAATCTATCATATTAAAATTTAGTATATAGGTCTAATCTAATAGTAAAGAGTGTTTAAACTACAAGTTTAAGAGAAGTGATTCTTTAAAATGTCTTAGACAATTTTAGAGTAAAACTCTCTTAGATTTAAATTTTATTTGATATGTTATTAACCTACCAACATAAGATTTATATATCTTAATAATTCCTTTAAAGTCTAACTAGCTTTTGAAAAGTTAAAATTTGCATATTTTTTAATTTTTTTTAGTATGAGCTTATAACTTTAATTTTTTTTTAGACATTTCTTTGGTTTTTTTTTAGGATTTTTTTATTCTTAAATTTTTATTTATGCTACAAATCTTATTGTTATTTTTATTTGACCTTTGTTTTAATTTTTATTTTTTTATTTGAATTTGGATTTTGATACCATAATAGGATTTTAATATATAGGCCTAATCTAATAGTGAGGAGTGTTTGACCCTACACATTTTTATTTTTTAAATTAATTGATTGATATTATATGTTTTCTTTAACCATAAATATTTTTTATTGAACAACTTTTTATTAGTTATCCACGTATTTGGTAGTAATTAATATCGTGTTTAATATAATTTATATTTTTTATTTTTTATTTATTTTTGGGAAAATTACATTTATACCTCTTTAGATTTAAAAAAAGTTTAATCGACTTTTCTTATTTTCTAAATTACTTTAAATTTTTATATTCATAAAACTATATAAAATTAGGGATGATTTGCATAATCAAGAATAGTATGTAGTTTTATGTAGTTACATAAATTAAGTAATGTTTGTGTATACTTCAAAAGAAAAATGGTGTATCAAATGAGTTTCGTTGAATTTCAGGGAGCAACAACATGAACTTTTTCAAATGGAAGTAATTTAAGGAATTAATTATTTTGATATTTTTTTTAATATGTTATGCTAATTAATTTTTTTATATTAAGTATTTGGTTTTTAATTATATAAATTTTAATATTTTTGTAATTTATTTTTAATTTTAAAAAAACGTTCCTTTATTTAATATAACAGATATTATTAATAATAATTATAATATAAGAAAACAATAAAAAAATTTTCGCTTTAATAATAAAACTACATTTCCCTAAAAAGCTGGTGTTATTTGAACTAATACTTTCTGTCTCTCAACACAACTTATTTACCAAAATAACATGCTGTGAGCTAATTATCATATGATTGAACTTACTGTCAATTATAACAGAGCCCATACAAATTTAGAATTTAAAAATATTTGGTTTAAAAGACAAAAGTATTATTAGTAATAAAAAAAATTTAAAAATTTGAACCATGTTTGATTTCTTTTTATAAATAGAAAATATATTATATTTTATTTTTACTATTTTTAAAAAGGATGTCATGAACTCCAAGAATAATTTCCAATTCTTAAGATCTAAGAAAAAGATAGACCGGGAAATTATCCACTACGTGTTGGCTATGCACATTCGTCAAAGAAATCACGGTTGACCACAAAGAACAAAATTATAGACAACATGTTATTGGTAACAAGTTTTTCAAACCAACAGAACATGGAATAGCCATCCGCAGAGGATCCAATCTCCAGTCTTCCCGGTATCTACAAAATAGGAGTACGTGAAACTTTCCCTCCGTAACATCGAAGCGAGAGAGAGAGAGAGAGAGAGAAGCACACAGAGAGAAGGATAATGGCAACACTTGGTGGCGCTCGTGACGTGGCAGGAAGCCAGAACAGCGTTGAGATCGATAGTATAGCTCGTTTTGCTGTTGACGACCATAACAAAAAACAGGTTTTTTTTTTTCTTATTTTTATTTTCTTTAAAAGACGAAGGACGATATTAATTGTATTTTGTTCTACATTTGTTTCTTTCCCGATAAATTTATATGATTTGTGTTAATTTCGTATTGGGTGGTGACGCCGATGATCGGTTTTGGCCGTGTTACGTTTGATCGGAAGTACACATGTTGAATTAGATTCTCTCTGTCTCTTTGCAGTTTCTTTTTAATGTTGGTTGATTGATCGTTTTTCGAAATTTTTTAGTGGAGATAGTGGGTTTTGTCGCATGATTGTGGATGAAATAGTTAATGTTAACAATTAATCAAGGGAGTGTTACCAAGAGCTTCTGAAGAGTTTATAGAAATAGTTTATGATTCTCGTAATATTTTTAGCTTATTTTAATAATTGATTATTTTTATAGACCAAAATTCATATTGCCAATTGATTTGATTCTTAATATTTTTAGACCTGTTAATTTAGATATTGAATTTAATAAATATTAAATTGATTGAATGACACCAAAATTAGGATCAAGTTGACTGTTAATTATTAAATTAATTTTCATAATGGACCAAATCAATTGATAATTGTTAACATTAAGGATTGAGTTTGCATATTTATCATGTCTAAGTAGACTGGTGGTGGCAATTTCAGTGACTAAGTTGATTTTTTATTCTTTTGCAGTTCTAGAAACTCAAGCGGGTTTCTATTTTCTTTTTATTCTGTGACAAGGGAATTTGAGTTTGAATTTTATCTTGTTTTCTACTTTTTTTTATTTTTTATTATTGAATTGGTGATGGTTATGCAGAATGCACTTCTGGAGTTTGGAAGAGTGATAAGTGCAAAACAGCAAGTGGTTGCTGGTACCATGTACCACATCACTTTAGAGGCAAAAGATGGTGGGGAGAAAAAGGTTTATGAAACCAAGGTTTGGGAGAAGGCATGGTTGAACTTCAAAGAGGTGCAAGAGTTCAAGCTTGTTGGAGATGCACCTGCAGGGTCTAGTGCTTAGCTAGGTATTTGATTACATTACACCATTGATCCTTCCTGATTTTTAAGTATGAATTGTTTATGATGAATGCAAATTTTCAATAGTATTGAATTTTTCTTTTGGCTATTTGAATGATCTCAGAAACTGAGTTTAGAATGAATAGGGGAAGAGTTGGGGAAGGGAGTTAAAAGAACAAAATATTGTAGTTTGGAATATATCTCTGATTTAACATTAGGGTTTATTTGTCAGTACAGTTGTGATATTGATGATTGATAATGTTCGTTCATTTACTGGCATGTAATTACTATCTGTTGTAGAAACTGCTATGCATCCCACTACAATAAGTTGTAGATCATCACTGCTATAAGATACTTGGGAAATTAGTCATTTTTCAAATTTGTTGATGACTCAACTTGAGGGTAATGGCAAGGATATATTGGTGGCCATTAAGTTAGTCAAAGTTAAACATTTTATGCAATTAAATTAGTTCTTTTTCAATTTATTCTTTGAACACATTCACTGAAGGTTATTTTCCCCCAACTGAGAAAGATAAATGGCACATTTTGCATGAATTTTTCAACATTTGAAACTTGAAAGTGAAAAGCATTTTATCACAATTTCTCTAAGTTTTTATGGTCTAGTGATTGGGGAGAATGACCTTTTGATTTACCTTCAAGGACTAAGGTCATGTATCAGATGACTAATCTAGTACTCATGTAGTTCATTCTTTTCTTTTTTGGTGAGCAGAGAAATACTTTTAAAGCTAGGAATTTTCACTGTTTTCCTTTGCACAAATGCTCTCTTGAACCCATTTACATTTCTTTGCTTGTTCTGTATCAGGATCTCTGGTTCCTGCATAAGGACCGCTGTTATTACAATATGCATTAGTAAATTTCTGTGCTTTTACCATTAACATAACATCTGAATAATACTTATTATACACAATTAAGGGATCACTAACTGGGTATTCCCTTTAGGATCATCAGGTCACTAATGATTATGTATTTTCATTTTTGGTTATTTTCTGGCTAATACCATAAAACTTTGAAAAGGATAACGGATTCCAAATCAAAATATCTCCACTCAAACTCCAAGTGAGTAACTAAAAGGACACAATTAACAATTTTCAGTTAACTCTGATTCAGCCATTTCATTTTTTTTATTTTTTTTTGGTGTTCCAGTGCTAATATTTTATCTGGGTTAACATGGGACAAACCTAAGGTTTTATCTTAAAAATAACTGTTGACCTTTAATATTGACCTTATTGTGTTGGTTTGTGAGGTGAAACTTCATTTTTAATTAGACAACAATACCAAAAACACATGGTTTCATGTCCCTAGTTTGGATTTATTAAGAGAGTCTTTCTTGATTTTTCAGGTTACTTAAGAATGAAGACAGCTTGGCTCGAAGGTAAAAGCCAATGGATGTATAGAAGCATCCTATGTATGAAATAAATGTAGCTATGACCTTCGGTATTTGATATTTGAAGCAGTAACGCTACACACTTTGTATGCATTTAGCATCTTATTTAAAGGCTGAATACAAAAAATATATTATCCTTTTTTGTGTGAATATTATCAACTGATGTTTGCATATGTTGCAAGATGAAATATTGAGACCTTTTACGGAAGTATATATAAACAGTGAAAATAAATGAACTGTGTGAGTGCACCAAACCACCGTTGAATGCTGATTTCGAAGCAAGAGGTTACAACTCTTCATCGCATATCAAACATCAAGTTCTGGTCTGCTTCATTTACAATTTACATTCAACTCGAGTCAATCTAATGTTAGTCTCATCCATTTTAGTATTTACCAAGAGTTTGGAAAATGGAGAATATCATAAGGAGTACCTAACTATATTGATAGAGTAAAGCTAATCTTATAAGAGTTAATTCTACCCTGGTTATGATATCTAGTTATGTTACAAGGTGAATTTGTACAAAAAAAGAGTTTAAACATGAAGATAGAGCTCCGAGGATCTAATTCACTTCTCTTTTAGTTATGCATATACTTTGACCTCCTTGTTTCAAATATACCATGGGTCCTGGGCGAGGGGTGAATACCTAGAAAAAGCATTCTAACACTTTAGTTAGTGAGAGATCTTTAGAGGGAGACTGAAAGACAGAATGATGAATACCTGAACTATGAAGCAAAGGCATCTCTCTTCTTTGAAGTGTATATTGGACACGTTTATACTTGTTCATTATATGTAGGGTATTCTTCATTAGTTGCCTAATTAAAAGATTGTTTTTTATCGGCTTAAACACTTGAGCTGAAACTTAAGACACCTCTTTCAATATAAATGGACATCCATACACCAATATTGTTAAAAAGAAAAGAAATTTTAACTATTGAAAAACTTGAAATATAATTTAAAATATTTAGAAAATACAGCTTTTATTTTGCAAGGCTCATTATCATAAAAATAAAATAAAATAAAATATAATATTTTAGCTTTAGAAGGTGAATATGATATCATTTTATCTTTTCTTGAGATTTTTCTTTGGTAAACAAACCCAATACTTATACTGTAAAATAAATGTATTTTAATATGTTTTAGAAGCTTTTTGTTATTATTATATGAGGTGTTCCGATGTCAAATATTTTGAACTTGTCGTGTAAGGGTGTTCTTATCGGGGTTCGTACTTCATAGTAGCTGAAGGTTTTGGCTTGTCTTTTTTGAGGTTATTTGTCTACCCTCCTTGCCCTTGCAAGTTAAGAAATTTTTCTCGTCACTCATGTGGTATGTATTTTTTCCTCTTAATTTATAAAATTGACAATGTGAGTGGCTCAGTAATTTTTCCAAGACAAAGCAATTCACAGCATAAAATATGCATAGCATAACGGCTTGGATCAAGGAATTTTGTTTGTCCTTGGAATGAGCAATGGTCTCTCACATAGTGAGACCGCTTTGGAGTTATTGACCCTGTGTATGGGGTTGACCAAACCCATTAGGATTCATCTCGGAACATGATATTGTCCAATTTTGCATTCATAAATCACTACAAACTACATGGCTATAGTTTTTCCTTAGTAGTTTGTTTGAATTGTTTGAGTTATCTTGTATATTTCAAAATAGCAATTTTTGCCTAAGGAAATCTACAATTTACTATGTTAAAATTTGAGTCGTGTGTAATTTAGTTTCTAACATTTAACAAGGTACATTTTACTCCCTAATAGTTTTAAAATGTGCAAAATAACTCTTCTGTGCGTATTGCTTTCTATCTAAGCGTAAAGTGTTCAAGACAAAGGGCATCTGAAGGATATACGAAACAGCAAACTGAACTGCATAGAGCTTCTCTGTGAAAAAAAGAATATAGAAATACATATCACCAGAGAACTTGGGATTTTTGGGAATTTAAACTCGAGCAAGAGGAAAGTGTTTCATGGTTCCCTTGGTCTAGTGCCAATGATGTTCCCCTTCATTTCTTTTAGACAATTACTTGTGGTTCCCAAGCATTTCTTAGCATGCCTTGGTCTTGGGAGTTAGTAACATTACAACTGAAAATAAAAGGAATATTACAATTATCCATATACAGATTCCAGTGTTCACCAATTGTCTTTAACGTAATAAAACACCTTGGAATGTCTTCTCTTTACTCAAAATATTCATAACAGTAGTCAGTCTCCTTTGAGACATAACATTTTCATCTGTTTGGTATAGTGTCCGACATCTTGTGTTCACGTTGCAGGCAACTGATATTAATTGCAACAATTAAGAGTAATCATAAATATCACCAAACTTCACATTAAAAACTTGAAAAATCAAATATCACAGTTTAGACAATCTGTTGGTTATTTGAAAAATATAAAAAATTGAAATAAGATAGAATAAAGGGTGAATTTGGATATACATGAACATGAGGCTTTATCTTATTGAGTTGCTAAACGTGTAATTATACAAAAATAAAGAAGATAAAACCGAAAAGATTTGTTGTTAATTAGCATAACATTTCTAAAGATAGAAAATAGAAAATCAAATATTTTAATCTTTACAAATATTTTACTTTTTATTATTTAAAAATAAAAAAAAACTAATTTGATAGTTTTACGAGTCATTTTAGTCAACACTCCTCTTCAACAATGGGGTTGCATACCCCAAGGTTTTTTTTTTTCCTCTCAAGAAATCAAATTTGCCTGCCTTTGTTAGGATTTAAACATTTTGATATTCAGTTGTACAATAGATAAGTTGTACTTCTCTTAGAAAGAAAAATTTGACTTTTAAGTGTTTTGTTCTGCCATAAAACATTAGATCATTAACAATTGAAATGACAGCTTGGTTGTCTACAAAAATATGTGCTTTTTGTGTATTTCAAATATAGGTTAGTCATGAGCTTTCAGATCCAAAATGCTTGGTTCACAACAACAACACCAATTACTCTATGAAAATACTTTAAAACCCAATGTTAAACAATAACACGAAGTTCTTATATCATCAACACATCCTACCCAATCACTATCAGAAGAACTAAAGAGGCTTAAACTTTTAGCTTGGTTGAATATTATTCCAAAATCAATGTGCCTTTAACATATCTAAGATATATTTTTTTCTTCTTTGAAGTGAATTTCACTAGAACAATGCATGTACCTTAATAGTAAATCCAACACATATTTAATATGGCCTGGTTACTATCAAATACATCTGACAGTCTATCAAATTTCTATACACTCTTTCATAAACCTTTATAGCTTCATCTTCTTTGCAAAACTTCTTCTTTTCATTGATTGAAGTTGAAGTTGGTTTGCACTCTTGTATGTTGAACTTTTTAAGTACTTATTTTACCTTTTTTTGGCACACATTTTTTATCTTGCTTTTGTTGCACCTGCATACTAAGGAAGAATGTCATCTTTTCATCTAAAAAAAATCATTTTTTCTTTGAACTTATCCATAATCACCTTGTGGCTTCTAGTAAGAAAAAAATAGTCAACATAAAGAGATACCACAAGTATTTCATTATCAACATTTTTAACATTCAATATAAATTTGTTTGAATTTTTTACAGAGCCTAAGCCTACCAAGTGTGCATCAATTCAAGTATACTATGATCTTGGTGCTAGTTTTAGCCTACATAAGGCCCTTTTTTTTTATATTTTATTTTATACACCTTCTCTTCCTATCCTTGAACAACAAACTCTCTAGTTGTTCAACAAGATTTCTTCCTCCAAGTATGCGTCCAAGAAGGCTGACTTGACATCCATCAGATGTATGACCCAATCATTTTATGCTACAAGTGCTAACAAAAACCTTATAATATCCATCATAGACATTGGAGTAAAAGTTTCAAAAAGATCTACTCCAAAAACTCAGGCATATTATTTAACAACAAGCCTTGCTTTATGCTTGTTTATATAACTATTGGAATTAAATTTGGTCCTATAAATTGACTTAACTTCAATAGTTTTCTAATGATTGAGTTTGTTTATCAATTTTCATGTTTGATTTTTTAGTCATCTTAAGCTTCTCCTTCACTACATCTATATATTTTTTATAACTTGCAGTCTCTTCATATCCAATAGGAAGTTTCATGATGGCAACATTGTAGCTTTCATAAATGTCAGGAAGTAATCTTTTTCCTTTGACCAGTTCTTTATTTACATCTTCATTTGCCTCCTGAAATTTAATCTTCTTGTCATCTTCTCAACTCCAACTATCTAACTCTAATAATTTGACATCCCTACTAACAATTACTTTGATTAGTATGGTAAATAGATTCTGTAAGCCTTTGAAATTAAGTTATAAAACACAAAAATTTTATATTTAACTTTCTTGTCTAGTTTATCTCTCCTAACTCGATGAATAAAAGAAAAGAAAAAAAGCAACCGAATATGTTCATATTGAGTCATTTAGGCTTATAACAAAATCATGCTTCAACATTACCAAAATTCGTGAATTACAAATAGATTTTATAGACATATAAAATTTTTCTATATTACAAATGAATTTACATGACATATAAAAAAAATTATATATATTTTAATTTTTGGGTAAATTTGTCTATAAATCTATCTATAATACAGATGGATAAAATCTACTGTAAAATTCATTTATAAATACATGCCATTTGGTATGTAATGTTATAGACAATTTTTTTTTCATTTGTAACGTGGAACATAAACTTGCCCTTTCATATAGCTTGTTATAAATGAAAAAATTTGTCTCTAACGACTTTAATAAAACGATATATGTAATACCCTCAATTTTATTGCCCTTATATTGTCAAATAGAAATTTTTGGTGTAGAATTTTTTGCTCAAGCAAGATATGTCTCGCTCAGACGAGACAATTTTTTGGGCCAAGTATTCTAGGGTACTCTCACTCAAGCGAGATAAGTATTGTTTAAGTGAGAGAGGATAATGTCGCCCAAACTATTCTCTCCCCTAGGTGAGAAGTGGTCTCGCCCAGGCAGCCTCGCAGGAAAAAATGAAGAACTCTTTAAACCCATTCTCGCTTTGGCGAGAATACCTCTCACCCATGTGAGATGTTACTCACTCAAGCAAGAATGTCTCTCGCTTAGGCAAGAATAGCAGAAGGTGTCACCAAGAGAGAGTAGGGCTCGCTCAAATGAGAATGCGCAGATCTGGAGGGGTGTTTAAGTGATCTCAAAGCTGGAGCTTTCATTTTTTTTTCATCAAATAACTTTCACTCCTTGTTTCTCTCTGTTCTCTTACCTTCTCTTTCAAAGAAAACTCTTTCAAACCCCGAACATCTTCTAAATCCGAATTCGAACGTCTATTTCATTTAAATATAAGGAAATCTTCATTGTTCAGACAAAACTTCCCATCGAAAATGTTGTTTCCCTTATTTGGATCTCAAGGAGAATTTGATCTTAGAAACACGTTTCCAGGTAAAGAGAGTGGATCCCGAACCTTAACTTCTATTTTGTGTTTTAGCTTTAAAACTTCAATGTCACTGCTTTGAATAGTAAAACCATCATAGATTTTTGGAGTTTTGTCCCTGCTTTGAATATGAAAGTCGATGATCTATTACTTAAAACACTTAAATAAGATTTTTTTTATAGCAGAAATTATGAGTAACACAAGTTCTTAAGAAAATTTATGATTTTGATATTGATATGTACGTATAATTATTGTTGGATTATGACTTTACACAATATGGGATAAAAGGTGCTAAACCTTTAGGATAGACGATTTTATAAAAAGACTAATAGAGGGTGATCTCTGGCAATATATTTATGATTTAGTTCAATGTATGCTAACTGCGCGACTATTTGAGCTTAAGGGTATTCGACCTTCGGCACATTTCATTAATTTGTATGATGTCAAATAGGTGATAAAAATTTTGTATTGGAATAGTGTAGTGTAATGAGTGTGGGTTTGTCTTTGATAACTAATGAATGTTGAAATTGGTGAATTTATGTTACTGTGAAAAGTATTTGATTGTCTTGAATGATAATGTTTTATTAGTGAAAATTAATGAATAGAGGACTAATGTGAATAGTGTGCATATAAAAATTAAAGTTGTTTATGTTATCAAAGTGAAGAGGAAAATGTTGATAAATTGTGTGAAATATGAAATGCTGAGATGATGATAAGATATGTGTCATTGGAAATGTTGAGGTGCTAATAAAATGAATGTAATGAAAAATGTTGAGAAATTGAATATCATATGAAATGCTCAGAAAGTAAGTGTCATAACAAATGTTGAAATATTGTATAGATAGTTACAGAGATAACTAGCCGTATAGAGTCCGAAGAAGATTTGGAAAATCTTGAAAAAATGAGGGTGGTAAATGCTATTTGTAAGTAGGTGCACAATGTAACACTTTCAATTTTGTTGTTATTGTATGGAAAAATAGGAATTTTGGTGCAGGATGTAACACCCCGAAAATCCTTTCCTTTCCAATCTCTATATATATGTGTGTGTACCTATAGGTGTGCCCAAATAAAAAAAAATAAAAAAAATTTAATTTATCCAAATTATTTCTCCTTGATATTCATATATGTCTTAGTGTAGTTAAAACTGTTTATACCTAATATTTTACTGATTTAACATCACGTAAAGTTTTTTTTTTTTTTTTTATGTTTCCCCCTTCTCTGCATCATTTGAGTGGCAAAATTGTATATGTGCCTTAGTTGACACATGACCAGATTTGTTTATTTATTTTTCTGCAACGGATACAGCCTCGGGTTTAATCAGAGGCTACATGAGAGAGTAGCATGTTATCATTTTAAAGGCACATCCAAAATCCTAATTTCAAATTTTTTTTCAAATTGGACATTCAATTAATAAGTCATCCCACAAAGTCAATATTACATCTCTTTCGTGTATGTGAACACTTAATGCAGCAAAGAGACCTCTAAATCCTTTTGTGTCCCTGCATGGTGTGAATTTAGGTGGCCTTTCACTCACTTTGTACGTGTACTCCACTCATAGTTTTGTTGAGTGTTAAATTTGCAAAAATATCGAAACATATTAGGATTAAGGGGACGTGATACCTAATCTAAATATAAGCAAAGTGGAATGAAGATCCTTTATTAAATGCACCCCTTACCTATGCACAAAATGTGTTCCTTCCTCTTTGTGCTGGCAACCAACTAAATCTCCTATCCTAGGCTTGAAGTGACAATACTCTTGCACTCATTCCTTCCAGCAAAACTCCATAGATCATCAAATCAATTATGTGGCATTGGAAGGTTGAGACACAGCCACCTATGGTCTCGTCAAAATCAATGCCTATTGTACTAAGAGATAAGACTCTAACACTTCTTGCTTGCAAAAATCAAGGAGTAGAATATGTATCAAGAAAGAATAGCTCCCGGCCCTTGTTTAAAAAAATAAAAATAAAAATTCTAGTCCTCAAAATTCTAATCTTCTTCTCCCTCTTTCACTTCCTTCATCACTCTACATTTTAATTTATTCATTTTGCTTCTCGAGGGACTTCATCAAGGATTACTCCAAGCTGGATCGAGACCCTCCACACTCCATACTTTTTTTTTTATGATAAAATTCTTGTTTAAGGGGGAGTCCATGATATGTGTACTTATGTTCGAGTTTCATGTATGTTGACTGAGAATTTGCTGCATGTTAGTTGAATCTCTATGAGATATTTAGTAAATCCTTATATTGTGCGTGTGACCAGATTCTGTTGCATGCAATCCAATCACAAATATTTCATCAAATTAAAAAGAAAGAAAAGAAATAGAGACATACACTTAATTAATGACAATTAGCAAACTGAATGGTCATAAAAATTTCAACTTGTACGAGGAAATAATGATAGTGAGTGCTGCACTTGATGGAGTGGGGACAAACGAGTGAAGAGTGAAGAAATAAGCAAGAGTGATGAGTGACTTAGCAGTGTACAAATAGACGTCCCTTCTTTTCGCATGTCTATGAGAAAATTTTATTTAATTTTAGTGACTGCAAAAACTTCTTTATATTACTTTTGTAGTAAGTCCTATATGAATACATGTTTTAACTTGGCACATAAAAAATTGCTAAATTGTACAGGTTGCTTATTTAAGTTTTGATAGGTGGAGTCTATTTCCCTAAATATATAGGAAGAATATCATTTGACGATTTTAACAATTATAAGACATTTCCATGTACCATAACAAGGACAAGTGCATAAATTATAGTAAACTAGAATTACAGGGAGAATGTGCCTAATAATGTGAGAGAATGAGAGTAAAATTTGACTACATCCTCCAAAACTCACGTATAGGTAATTGACATAAGTCACCCAATAGGTACATTGACTGCATGGTAATGATTTCAGATACAGTAGGATAAAAAAAAAAACCCTGAGAAGGATAAAAAGAATTAAGAGAGGAGGTGGGAACATGACGGATAATTGAACCATAAATAACTATGACCCAATTGTTATTTGATCTAATAGTATATTAAGCATAGTAGGAAAGAAGAATGACTAAGGCCCAAAGAATTTAAGAAGGAATAGTATGGAGGTCCTAAATAAGAAATTCTCGTAGTGGCACAACTCTAAATCAAAAGCAAATAATTAAAAAGGGAACCATTAATCCAATTATATTCATGATTAATGAGTACACCCTAGTAATTTAAATATTCACGGAGAATTAAACTCTAAGTTGATCCTTATTGAAGTTTATCTGAATGTATAATAGTGATGCTAATTAGGTAAGACTTGGGTGACAATAAATAAATTGGAAATGAAGTAATCATGCATCACGCTCACAAAGGGAGAAATATCCTAAGGCTACAGTTGACACAGTTGTGGGACGCTTGTGTTAGGATTAATGATAATCCTTGGGGGTGGTAAAGGGGGGAATGACCCAATGGCGCAGAATAGCTCACTGTGACCTGGTCACATCACCAGCGAACCCTTGCCGAGCCTAATGAGAACACCTGTTACCAATATCGTAGTAGGCCCATTCCTGAATGACACTCGTGAAGTGTAGGGTGACCATTGTCACAAAATTTTGAATGTACTGGATGTGATAGTAGAGAATGGAGTTCTCTTATTGCCTTGAGGTTAAAAGTGAATGAAATGGAAATTGGTATATGGGATCCCCATGCATTGCATAACAACAAGAAATTATTATGAAAGAAGAAGAATTCTCCATAACTTGCCTGCATCATGCATCATCTCATTTATAAATACTAATGAATTCTATTTTGTCTTATTTCAAATGCAGCATTGATTCTTGATAGATTTATTTTTAATAAAGTAATTCTTGTACATGTATTTTATTTACTTTGATTGATATTATGGACTCACCTTGTCTTTTCTCTTTTGTTTTCTCTTTGTGGTGTGTTTGTTTGTTCGGTGTATTGTATATGTTGTGTGCAGATGGGTTCCAAAATGATGAAGGTGTCTGTACTCCTGATCAAGGATGACTTATGGATCTACTATAACACCACGCAGCAGACAATTTACCAAGGGTTCGCCAGGATGACCCTTGGGTCAGTCACTGAGGTGGGTTGGGAGACCCGCTGTATCACAGATATGCCCGTTGAGATTGTCTTTCCTCTACCTTTGTACGCTACCAGTATACCATTCCCTTTCATTCCACCTGTGGTCGTCCCTGCTCCCACGGAAGCTGATGTTCCTGTTCCTCTACCTATCATAGACAGTACCACAGATTCTCATGCACCTCAACCCTCTCTCCCTCCTTCTGCTGAGCCTGAGTATGTGGACATTCCAGTGATTGAGTCATCTGTTAGGCCTCGCCCTCCTACTCCATTCCGTCGACTATCACCCATTGATGAGGCCGGACCCTTACACTGTAGCCCTTCACCACCCCTGTCTTCTCCACACTCTAGTGTACCCCACCCCCCATCTACCTCTACTTGGATGGAAGATATAGACGAGGATCTGCCCAATCTGCCTTCTGACCCGGACACTACCCTCTCGACTTTGCCTTACTCTGATCCCTTAGAGTAGTATACTCCTTTGGATTGACTTGGTGTTATATATATATATATATATATATATATATATATATATATATATATATATATATATATATATATATATATATATCCATGTGTGTGTCCCCTTTCTTTTTGCATGATGGGAATTTTGGAAGAATTGATATGGGGATTGGTAGTTATATTTTTGAATGTTTTGGATAATGTATAGTTATGTTCTCCCAGTGGTGTGTCATGTGTTGGAATCTCTTTTATTTCCTTATGATCTTTAAATGAACTATGTTGTGACTACGTATGATAAATCAGTTAATTTTAAATTTCATCTGACGAATTAGTTTTAGCCTCTAAATTATACTTAGATTGATTGTATGATAAATGAAAAGAATATTAAGGATAATGCACATCTAAGATACGAGTAATTAAATGAATATTTGGTTATACACATTAACCCCTATATTTACGAAATTGTGTGGGTGATATTACGATCAAGTATTAAGCCCTTAGATACACGTGTTTTGTATATGAAGTGTATGATGTTAGACTGTTACAATAATGGTATCAGAGCAGTTCGGTCTATTTGGCTTTGGGTATGGCCTAATTTATCTGATTTTGTGCAGCTAAGATAGTTGAGAACTCTTCTATCTTGTATAATGGACTGCTATTTGCTCTGTCATGTTAGTATGAGATATTCTTTTGATTTAATGTATCTACCTTAAATTTTTAGAATCTCATGGCTAGACTACCAAGAGACGAAGTGATCGATGCCCTGTTTGAAAGAATAGTGGACGTCTTAGAACGTCAAAATGCACCTACCCCAAATCGTGGATTGTCCAATTTTCGCATGAACAAGCCTTCTCAATTCCATGGTGGATTTAATCCTAATGGTGCCCATCTCTGGATAGAAGAGCTAGAGAAGATTTTTGAAGTGAAGACTTGCACTAATGAAGAGAAGGTCACTTATCCAATATACATGCTTGTTGGAGAAGCTGAGCATTGGTGGAGAATTGCACGTCAACAACTGGAAATGGAGGAAGCTCCCATTGGATGGTTAGCCTTCCGTTGCCGCTTTTTGGAAAAGTATTTCCCAGAGGATATAAGAAGGAGGAGATAGCAAGAATTTCTCAACCTACGACAAGGAGGAATGAGCGTTGGCGAATACGCTGCAAAGTTTGATGAGTTGTTAGGTATTGCCCGTATTTTACTCAGGTTGACGATAGATCCCCGTGTTCCAAATTCGAAAGTGGACTGAGGCCTGACATTAAACAGACCATTAGTTTTCAGTAGGTGACTCATTTCCTGACCCTGGTAAACAGATGTCGCATATTTAAGGATGACACTAAGGCACGTCAAGCATCATGGAAAGATATCGGACCTCAGCACCAAGTAAGTGCCTCGGGCTTCAGAGGGAGAGAAAGCCAAGAAAGGCGTAAACCTTATTTCAATCCCAGACACTTTGGAGGAAGCAATTTCTCAGGGAATCAAGGATCTAGCATGGGAAGCGTGAACCGTTCACCTATTCGATGCCACAATTGTAATCGACCACACCTTAAAAGGATGTGTTCCCGTGATCCAGTGGTGTGCTTTAGGTGCCAACAACAAGGTCATCTCAATGGTTACTACTTGCTGAATAAGGGAAGATTTCCTAGAAACAATGGTGGAAACCAGAACCGAAGTGAAGGAAATGATCCTAGTCAAAGTAGTGTAGGTAGTCGTAAGCCCAATGGACCTTCCAAAGTTCCTTATGGACGGCCGAATACGAAAGGCAAGGTGTTTACTATGAATGATGCGGAGACTACTCAATCAGATGACTTGATACGTGGTAAGTGCTCCATGTGTGGAACTCCCTTGAATGTGTTGTATGACTCTGGTGCAACCCACTTCTTTATTTCTAATTCTTGTGTGAAACAATTAAATTTGCCTACCTCCCTGATGAAATGTGATGTTCTTGTTTCTACACCTACTAATAGTTCTGTGATTGCATACCATATTTGCTTAAATTGCCCACTCTACATCGATGGTTAGGTTTTCCTTGTTAATCTCATTTGTTTGCCTCTTCTTGAGATAGATATTATTTTTGCAATGAATTGGCTTTCAGTCAACCATGTCTTAATAGATTGTCAAAAAAGGATCCTCAACCCTCCAAATGACAACAAAGTTGAGGGTAGTAATCTAGATGACTCAGAGATCTCAGCTGTAAGTATGACAAAAAAGGATGCAACTCAGATGTTCATGTTGTTGCCTCTGAAAACGACAAGGATGGCCCTTCTCTAGACAAAATACCAACTGTTTGTGGTTTTCCTGACGTATTTCTAGATGATATTCCAGGATTATTGTTGTAAGAGAAACTGAATTTTCTATAGATCTAATATCTGGCACTGGTCCTATTTCCATGGCACCCTACAGAATGTCTCCCGTTGAACTTGCTGAGTTGAAGAAACAATTAGAAGAATTTTTGTCCAAACAATTCATCAGACCTAGTGTCTCTCCATGGGGAGCCCCTGTCCTACTTGTCAAAAAGAAAGATGGAAGCATGCAATTATGTATTGACTATCGACAGCTAAATAAGGCGACCATAAAGAACAAATACGCCTTACCATGAATAGATGATCTCATGGATCAACTGAGAGGAGTCACAGTATTCTCCAAGATAAACTTAAGATCTGAGTATCATCATATTAGAGTTAAGGAAGATGACATTCCAAAGACCGCTTTCCGAACTCACTACGGTCACTATGAATACATGGTAATGCCATTTGGGATAACAAATGCTCCTGCAGTATTTATGGACTACATGAATCGTGTTTTTCATCCTTAGATAGATTTGTGGTAGTTTATATAGATGACATTCTTATTTACTCTTGTGACCATGAGGAGCATGCTGGCAATTGAAGATTGTATTGGAGATCCTACGTCATAAGTAACTCTACGCCAAGTTCACAAAATGTGAGTTTTGGTTAGAAAAGGTACAATTCCTAGGACATGTGATTTCCAAAGACGGTATTGCGGTAGACCCCTCGAAGGGAGAAACTGTGTTGCAGTGGGAGCCACCCAAAATGGTTACTGAAGTTCAGAGTTTCCTCGGACTTGCTGGTTATTATTGCCATTTTATAGAAGGATTCTCAAAAATAGTTGTTCCTTTGACTCGCCTGACTCATAAGAACTACCCATTCAAATGGGATCAAAAGTCCGCAACCAGTTTCTGTGAACTGAAGAATAGGTTGACTTCTGCACCAATCTTGATTTTACTAGACCTTTGTAAGAAATTTGAAGTATATTGCGATGCTTCTCATCAAGGTCTAGGATGTATGTTGATGCATGAAAAAAAAGTTGTGGCATATACATCTCGGCAATTACGACCACATGAGAAGAACTACCCGACTCATGATCTGGAATTGGCTGCTATTGTATTTGCACTTAAAATCTAGAGACATCATCTTTATGGAGCTCAATTTAAAGTTTTTAGTGATTATAAAAGTTTGAATACCTCTTTGATCAGAAGGAGTTGAACATGCGTCAACAAAGATGGATGGAATTCTTGAAAGATTATGATTTTGAGCTACATTATCACCCGGGAAAGGCTAATGTGGTAGCAGACGCTCTGAGTCGAAAGGCACTGCATGCATGCTCTTTGATGGTTAAGGAAATAGAATTGATAGAATCCTTTAGAGATCTAAATTTGGCTGTTCAAGTTCAAATAAATAGTCTGATACTTGGGACAGTCAAGATTTCTAATGAATTTTTAGAACAGGTTCGAATTGCCCAAGAACCTGACTAATTTCTAAAAGAACGACTAGCAAAGGGGTTTGAGAAGGAATCTGATCTTCACTAAGAAGAAGGAGGCTGGACTAAATATAGAGATCAAATCTATGTTCCTGCCGTGGATGACTTAAGACGTTTGGTGTCAGAAGAAGCTCACAAGAGTAAACTTAGTATCCACCCAGGTTCTTCTAAGATGTACCAAGATTTGAAGAAGACTTTCTGGTGGCCAGGAATGAAGAAGGCAGTTGCAGAGTTTTTAGCCTCGTGTCTAATATGTCAAAAAGCCAAGGTGGAACACCAAAGACTACCCGGTCAGTTACAACCTTTAAGCGTCCCTGAATGAAAGTGGGACAATATAGCTATGGACTTTGTATCTAGATTTTCAAGAACGACTTTGGGTCATGATGCTATTTGGGTTATCGTGGATCACCTTACAAAATCTGCTTATTTTATGCCAGTAAATATGAAATACCCTTTGGAAAAGTGGCTCAAATTTACATCAAAGAGATTGTGCGATTACATGGCGTATCCAAAAGTATTATATCCTACTGGGATCCTTGTTTCACGTCAAGATTTTGGGGAAGTTTACATCAGGCTTTGGAAACAAAGTTACGACTCAGTTTGGCATATCACCCTCAAACAGATGGGCAATCAGAGAGAACTATCCAAACTTTAAAAGACTTATTGAGAGCTTGCATTCTGGAACAAGGAGGCCAATGTGATCAACATTTGCCCTTGATCGAATTTACTTATAACAACTGTCACCACTCAAGCATTGGGATGACACCTTACGAAGCTCTTTATGTGAGGAAATGTCGAACACCATTGTGTTGGTTCAAAACTGGTGAAAGTTTACTTATCTGTCCAGAAATGATTCAAGAGACCACAAGTATGATCAAGACGATTTGTGAAAAGATAAAATCCTCTTAAGACTAAAAGAAGAGTTATTATGACAAGCGAAGGAGACCTTTGGAATTTGAAGGAGATCATGTGTTTCTTCGTGTTACCCCAATGACAGGTATAGGGAGAATTTTGAAGCCTTGAAAACTCAACCCAAAATTTATAGGCCCTTACCAAATACTTGAAAGGAAAGGGAATTTAGCTTATCAAATAGCCTTGTCCCCAACTTTATCTAACCTCCACAATGTTTTTCATATCTCAACTTCATAAATATACCCCCCAACCCATCACATGTAATTGAATCCGACCAAATTACCTTAAAAGAGAACTTAACTTTTGAAGCAAAACCTTTTCAAATCTCTAATCATAAAGTCAAGAAACTCCAGAACAAAGAAATTTCCTTAGTTAAAGTAATCTGGAATGCTACTGATAAGAAAGATGCCACATGGGAACCAGAAAGAGATATGAGACAAATGTATCCTCAATTATTCCACTCAGGTCAGTCAAATTTCAAGGACGAAATTTCTCAAAGGAGAGGAGTGTTGTAACACCCCAAAAATCCCCTCCTTTCCAATCTCTATATATATCTGTGTGTGCCTATAGGTGTGCCCAAATAAAAAAAAAATTAGTTTATCCAAATTATTTTTCCTTAATATTCATATACATCTTAGTGTAGTTAAAACTGTTTATACCTAATATTCTACTGATTTAACATCACGTAAAGTTTTTTTTTTATGTTTCCCCCTTCTCTTCATCGTTTGAGTGGCAAAATTGTATATGTGCCTTAGTTGACCCATGACCAGATTTGTTTATTTATTTTTCTGCAAAGAATACGGCCTCGGGTTCAATCAAAGGTTACATGAGAGAGTAACATGTTATCATTTTAAAGGCACATCCAAAATCCTAATTTTAATTTTTTTTTTTTTCAAATTGGACATTCAATTAATAAGTGACCCCACAAAGTCAATATTACATCTCCTTCGTGTATGTGAATGCTTAATGCAGCAAAGAGACCTCTAAATCCTTTTATGTCCCTACATGGCGTGAATTTAGGTGGCCTTTCACTCACTTTATATGTGTACTCCACTCACAGTTTTGTTGAGTGTTAAATCTGCAAAAGTATCGATACATATTAGGAGTAAGGGGACGTGATACCTAATCTAAATCTAAGCAAAGTGGAATGAAGATCCTCTATTAAATGCACCCCTTACCTATCACAAAACGTGTTCCTTCCTCTTTGTGCTGGCAACCAACTAAATCCCTTATCCTAGGCTTGAAGTGACAATACTCTTGCACTCATTCCTTCCAGCAAAACTCCGTAGATCATCAAATCAATTATGTGGCATTGGAAGGTTGAGACATAGCCATCCATGGTCTCGTCAAAATCAATGCCTACTGTACTATACTCTTGGAAATTCCCATCGTTTGGAAGGAATAACAGAGAAGGGATAAGACTCTAACACTTCTTGCATGCAAAAATCAAGGAGTAGAATATGTATCAAGAAAGAATAGCTCTCGGCCCTTTTTTTTTTAAAAAAAAAAAGACATTCTAGTTCTCGAATTTCTAATCTTCTTCTCCCTCTTTCACTTCCTTCATCACTCTACATTTTAATTTATTCAGTTTGCTTCTCGAGGGACTTCATCAAGGATTACTCCAAGCTGGATCGAGACCCTCCACACTCCATACATTTTTTTTTTGTGACAAAGTTCTTGCTAACAAGTAAGGGGGAGTCCATAATGTGTGTACTTGTGTTCAAGTTTCATGTATGTTAACTGAGAATTTATTGCATGTTAGTTGAATCTTTATGAGATATTTAGGAAATCCTTATATTGTGCGTTTGACCGGATTCTGTTGCATGCAATCCAATTACAAATATTTCATCAAATGAAAAAGAGAGAAAAGAAATAGAGACATACACTTAATTAATGACAATTAGCAACCTGAATGGTCCTAAAAATTTCAACTTGTACAAGGAAATAATGATAGTGAGTGCTGCACTTGATGGAGTGGGGACAGACGAGTGAAGAGTGAAGAAATGAGCAAGAGTGATGAGTGACAAATAGATGACCCTTCTTTTTGCATGTCTATGAGAAAATATCATTTAATTTTAGTGATTGTAAAAACTTCTTTATATTACTTTTGTAGTGTGTCCTATATGAATACATGTTTTAACTTGGCACATAAAAAATTGCTAAATTGTACAGGTTGCTTATTTAAGTTTTGATAAGTGGAGGCTATTTCCCTAAAAATATAGGAAGAATATCACTTGAAGATTTTAACAGTTATAAGACATTTCCTCGTACCTTAACAAGGACAAGTGCAAAAATTATAGTAAACTAGAATGACGGGAGAATGCGCCCAATAATGTGAGAGAATGAGAGTAAAATTTGACTACATCCTCCGAAACTCACGTATAGGTAATTGACATAAATCACCCAATAGGTAAATTGACTGTATGGTAATGATTTCAGATACAGTAGGATTAAAAAACAAACCCCGAGAAGGATAAAAAGAACTAAGAGAGGAGGTAGGAACATGACGGATAATTGAACCATAAATAACTATAACCCAATTGTTATTTGATCTAATAGTGTATTAAGCATAGTAGGAAAGGAGAGTAACAAAGGCCCAAAGAATTTAAGAAGGAATAGTATGCAGGTCCTAAATAAGAAATTCCCGAAGTGACACAACTCTAAATCAACAAGCAAATAATTAAAAAGGGAACCATTAATCCGATTATATTCATGATTAATGAGTACACCCTAGTAATTTAAATATTCACGGAGAATTAAACTCTTAGTTGATCCTTATTGAAGTTTATTTGAATGTACAATAGTGATGCTTATTAGGAAAGACTTGGGAGACAATAAATAAATTGCAAATGAAGTAATCATGCATCACACTCATAAAGGGAGAAATATCCTAAGGCTACAGTTGGCACAACTATGGGACGCTTGTGTTAGAATTAATGATGATCCTTGGGGTGGTAAAGGGAGGGATGACCCAATGGCGCAGAATAGCTCACTGTGACTGGGTCACATTACTAGCAAACCCTTGCCAAGCTTGACGTGAGCACCTGTTACCAAGATCGTAGTAGGCCCATTCCTGAACGACACTCGTGAAGTGTAGGGTGACCATTGATACAAAATTTTGAATGTGCTGGATGTGATAGTAGGAAATGGAGTTCTTCAATCGCCTTGAGGTTAAAAGTGAATGAAATGGAAATTGGTATATGGGATTCCCATGCATTGTATAACAACAAGAAATTATTATGAAAGAAGAAGAATTCTCCATAACTTAGCTGCATCATTCATCATCTCATTTATGAATACTAGTGAATTCTGTTTTGTCTTATTTCAAATGCAGCATTGATTCTTGATAGATTTATTTTTAATAAAGTAATTCTTGTACATGTATTTTATTTACTTTGATTGATATTATGGACTCACCCTGTCTTTTCTCTTTTGTTTCCTCTTTGTGGTGTGTTTGTTTGTTCGGTGTATTATGCATATTGTGTGCAGATGGGTTCTGATATGATGAAGGTGTCGGTACTCCCGACCGAGGATGACCTGTGGATCTACTATAACACCATCCAGTAGATGATTTACCAAGGGTTCACCAGGATGACCCTTGGGTCAGTCACTGAGGTGGGTTGGGAGACCCGCTGTATCATAGATATGCCCGTTGAGATTGTCTTTCTTCTACTTTTGTACGCTACCAGTATACCATTCCCTTTCATTCCACCTGTGGCCGTCCCTGCTCCCATGGAAGCTTATGTTCCCATTCCTCTACCTATCGTAGACAGTACCCCAGATTCTCATGCACCTCAACTCTCTCTCCTTCCTCCCGCTGAGCCTGAGTATGTGGACATTCCAGTGATTAAGTCATCCGTTAGGCCTCGCCCTCCTACTCCATTCTGTCGACTATCACCCATTGATGAGGCCAGACCCTCACACCGTAGCCCTTCACCACCCCTATCTTCTCCACACTCTAGTGTACCCCACCCCCATCTACCTCTACTTGGATGGAAGATATAGACAAGGATCTACCCAATCTGCCTTCCGACCTAGACACTACCCTCTTGACTTCACCTGACTCTGATCCCTCAGAGGAGTATACTCCTTTGGATTGACTTGGTGTTATATATTATATATATATATATATATCCATGTGTGTGTCCCCTTTCTTTTTGCATGATGCGAATTTTGGAAGAATTGATATGGGGATTGGTAGTTATATTTTTGAATGTTTTGGATAATGTATAGTTATGTTCTCCTAGTGGTGTGTCATGTGTTGGAATCTCTTTTATTTCCTTTTGATCTTCAAATGAACTATGTTGTGACTACATAAGATAAATCAGTTAATTTTAAATTTCATCTGACGAATTAGTTTTAGCCTCTAAATTATACTTAGATTGATTGTATGATAAATGAAAAGAATATTAAGGATAATGCACATCTAAGATACGAGTAATTAAATGAATATTTGGTTATGCACATTAACCCCTATATTTATGAAATTGTGTGGGTGATATTACGATCAAGTATTAAGCCCTCAAATACACGTGTTCTGTATTTAAAGTGTATGACGTTAGGCTGTTACACAGGATATCTCGTTGTAGCGAGAAAGAGCGTCCAGCAGTAGGCATTTTGATGCTCTCTCGCTGTAGCCAGAATTTTCTCACTGCACTGAGGAGTTCTCGTTGTAATATAGATCGCTCGCTGTAACTAGAATAACAAATAGTAAAGAAAAATTTTGTTTGATTTTTTTTGCTGCAATGAAAGGTAGCTCGTTGTAGCGAGAATATCACGAGTTAAGAGGTATTTAAGGGTCTTCAACCTAAAAAATTTAGATTATAATCCAAAGTTTTGACCCCTCCTCTATTCTTTCTGGTCTCTCACCTTCTCTTCTTATAAATCCTCCTTTAAACTTCAATCTCGCTTTGAATATAGGCATGGAAATTCAACCATTTAGATTCAAGTAAGTTTTTTGGAGCTTGGTTCCCCAACTTTATTCTTATTTATCAGTTTTATCTAATCTAAAGTTGTATGTTTAGTAATACTCAAGGGAACTTTAACCCTTAAGCCCATGTCATCTCTCGAAATATTGTGCCTCTCTCTTAGATTTCTAGAAAAACTCGATCTAAGAAATCCATTTCCAGGTAAGGGAAGTTGACTTCAAATCCTAACTCTTCTTTGATATTTTGATTTGAAAACACTAAGTTTTTTTTATTAGAATCCTAATATTTTTCTTAAAATCCAAAGTGTAGGAATAGAGAGTTAAACATGAAAAATCTTTGATTAAACGATTTAAAATCTTTTGTTGAAGTCCTTATATTTTTTTAAATTTTGTAATTATGTTGTTCGTTTATATAATTTGACAACTTTTTTTTTTTAATGATTGTTCTATAACTACATATTTTATAATTTTTTTTTCAAATCTATATATAAAATTGTTATAGGTGATAGCTTTAAGTTGAATTATTGTTAGCACTCCATTATTATTAACATGCAAAATTGCTAATAAAAATAGCACAAAAAATAATTTGCTACCTTAAAAGTTAGCCGGGCACAGATAAATCCCACGTTGTGACCTAAAGTCAGGGCATTAAGGTGATGGAATCTTGTCTGGTTCACAAAGTCTACTGGACATAGGATAAAGTGTCTGTCCGATAATGTCGCGCCTCCAATGCTTAATGGCACTATGGTTGCACATTGTGAGTTGACTTAGAGCAGCTTGTGTATACTCTCCTGAATTATTGGATAATGGCGAAGGTCCAATGTACTCACACCATCATCTTTTTGTTTGGAATGCAGTATAATGCTAAGCATTGTGAAGATGGTTTTGATCATGTTTTAATTGAACCGTAGCAATTTCTGTTCGAGAGACTTCACAAACCGCATAATTTAAGCTGCAACAACAATCTAAAACACTGGTTTTATGATACAATGGTAACTTCTATAGTCTTTGATGATCTTTTGGAGTTATGCAGTTTCTCAATAAAAAAAAACTCCATTAGTTAAAAAGAATGAAAGAGAAGTGAGAGTTAGAAAATTTACGTAGTCAAATTTTGAAAACAGAGAAGTTAGTAACTTTTCTAAAAAATAACAAGTGATTGTTTAACACATATTTGATAAATTTTAATAAAAAGAATACTCTAACTAGTGTGTATTTCAAGCAAGAAACATATGCACTGTCCTTGAACATAGAGGGAAAGTTTGCTTGAATAAACAATTAGCATGGCATAAGTGATATTTTTGATTAATTCACATCTAACTCAGAGAACCATGCTAGTGGTTGCCACATCTGTAAATTTTGATGCTTCCTTTGCCATTGTCTCCAAAGTTCATATATTGCTATGCTTGCTGGAAGAACTCACTTTGCAAAAGAAATTCAAAGTCTCAAGCTATGTATCATGTCATTATACAGTGGAAAATGCTATTATAGATATGAAAAAATGATTAGAACAGAAAGTACTTCATAATTGTGGCTGGCAATATAGCCATGTTAAGCATAGGTTCTCATCACACAATTGTGAATGATCTGAATAGTAAGTACTTTTAATGTTACATTAAAAAAATGATGGTTCAAGCAACTTGGCTGACCAGGTCTTTGTGGACCAGAGGTGCGGCAAGCTGTTATCCCTCCACTATTAAGAGCCAGAGGTTGTCGCTGCTCTGTGAAACCAGCCTCACGCTGTACCCTCAAAGTCTAGGAAACCATGAGGCCTGGGCCTTCGCTCGAGCCACATGGTTCAATCTCTCAACTTGGAGTGGGCAAGCCACCTTGTTGCAGCTTCTAACCCAACCTAGCAAGCCATGCTGTGTTCCATCATCTTGGGGCCCTCACTTGAGTGACAAGTTGGCGCTACCCAACTCAGCATGCTTACAGTTTTGTCAAACAATTATAAATAATGTGTTTCCCAAATGTTTTGGCAATGTGGGACTCTAAAATGAGCAGTGAGCTTATTATCAATCTAATGATTCAGACCCTGCATGGTTTTGTCTACTAGATTTCTAAGATCAACGAGGGCATTGAACCAAACATGATGCATGCATTTATGCTGTACTAAAAAGATGATATGGCTAGGCTCACTGGGCTATTCGCCGAAGATTGTTGTTGTAAACCCAGCTTCCCGCTATATAATTTCGTAACCTATTTTTCTTTTTTATGATTGTTCTGTAACTATATTTTATAATTTTTTTCAAATCTATATATAAAATTATTATTAGGTGATAGCTTTACATTGGCTTATTGTTAGCACTCAATTATTATTAACATGCAAAATTGCTAATAAAAATAGCACACAAGAAAATTTGCTATATTAAAAGTTAACCTGGCACAGATAAGTTCCACATTTGTAGTTTTTATAAACCTTCGATGAATTAAGATCCTTGTCAAGCTAAGTGACGCTAGTTTGTGACTCAAAGTCAGGGGGCCTTAAGATAAAATATTATCATATTTAAAATTAAAACAGTTTTGCTATAATTTTTTAAGTGTTTTTTCTTTGAAAACGTAAAAAATATTTAATAACTTTTTATCTATAAATTAGAAGAATTTTTAGACATACAACATAGGAAGATTTAATTTTTTTTTTAAAAAAAATATGGGATTATACATAATTTTACAGTCTTATGAGATTATACATAAAGATGCTTCACAAGTGATTTTTTTCAGTAAGTTGAAATATATAGAGTAAATAAATAAAAGTCTCATAAGAACTCATGAGAAGAACCACCACTGAAGTGGATATTAAAAAGTACAAGCAAACGAGAATAAAACATAATAAATTGCAAAGTTTGCATCCACGTAGTCTTGTTCCTTTATTTTATTTTTTTCTTGTATTCTTTAACCTACCATGTGAATTTTTGTAAGTTTGTGAAATAATTTATGTAATATTTAACTTTGATATTTTTAGCATTTATTTTTTTCCACAGATTCACATTACATCAAAATCATAGAGAGGCTTCTGCTGTTCCATGACCTACACCAAAATTTTTTGCAGCTGCCATATATCATGGCCTGGAAGCTGGAGACAGTCCTACCTTCTTAGCTTGCGGGGGAGCCTATGAAGGGACGAAGCAAAAACTAGGAGAACAAGGTGAAGAAGCTGGGAAACAAGGGGATAAAATAAGGATCATGCTGCAAAAAATGAGGGAGATCACATTCAACCCATGCAAGAGGAAGAGTACGTCACATATGATCACAAACTGGTTGATTTCAAACTTATGACAATGCTTATTTTTAATTTTAAGTATTTGCTATTTTATAATGAATTACAATTGTAATTTTTTTTATTTTAAATACTTACACTCATTAATAGAATGAAATGAACTATTTATTCAAAATATTTTTTTTATATTTCAATGATATATTCAAGATTTTTCAACTTTACATATTGTTTGTTTCTATATAATAATTACATTTTTTGTATTATTCAATTCAATGAATTCCAATTCATTGCATTTTAAATAAGTTAATTTAAACAAAAATTATATTAGGTTAAGTAAATCAATTTTCGCTTAAGTGAATAATAGGACTTTCAATCATTGACTCAAAGTTATTTAAAATTAATTAAATTGTTTGGCCTATATTTAAATGAATCCTATTTTGCTTAAACAAATATTAGTTTATTTAAATAAATTATAAAATTTAATTCAATGACTTTTTATCTCAAATTCACTTGAAATTAATTATTTTTGTTTAAAAATGTTTAAGTAGTAAACACAATTTCTCTTTGAAAAAAAAACTTTACTTAAATAAGTTAATATTAAGCCTTCTTTATCTTGCTTAAACGAGTTTTATACATTATCAAACAAATATTTTATTGTTTAAACAATTTTTTTCAATTAAACAAATATTATTTATTTTGATTTAAGCGAATACAATATTATGTTTGTACGAAAATTATAGAATATCCATGCATTAGGTAGGTAGTTCTTCACATAACTTAATCTTTAAAGTTTCTGACAAGAGTGGCATAATGTAGAGTTAGTTAGCACACTAGCTTGTGGCCTAAGCCTAAGTTACTAACCCACACACATGTGGGAACATAGATGTGGCTTTTGTGGTAACTTGGGATCAGTTATAGGCTGCACCACACAATAAGAGTATTCTGATTATGTACCAAATAATAGGCAAATTTATTTAAATAATACTATTTATAAAACAAATTTTGAAAATGGATTTATTTTAAAACATATTCCTTATCTTGGCTAATTTTTTGTTTGATCAGCACTTGTCTCGCACCTGCATGGCTGATAGTAATTTTTTTTAATAATTTTTAAATAGTCTATCATTCCAGATTGTCCAATACAGCTCTATATGCGGACATGTGGAATTGGACAAATAAAAAGAGTATTAGTCCTATAAATGCGATAGTATAGCCACATGTCAAAAATGGATTTGTATCGTCCCACCAGCGACAATAGTTATTTGAAATCAACGGTTTGAGAGAAAAATAGACACGTGTTCAAATCGTAGTTGTATCAGCTCTAAAATATTGACTAGGCTATCGGCTTATTTGGTGCAATACTATTTGAAGTGTGGACACGTGGCTTCATCGAAACGGGTTCCGCGAACGAGCTTCTTCTTCTCCTTCCTCCATCCCTCCCTCCGTTAACGCCGGCATCAAGAAAATTTTTCATTGTTGGTCTGAAATTTTTCTGATCAAGTTTTTGATATTGCAGTGTTTTTAGAAAAATCCAAAGGTAAATATAACATCATGAAATAAATAAGTTTTATTTTATTTATAAAAAAATTTATGTTTTTACATGTTTTAAAATTTTATACATTGCAGTCCATTTTCGTCGGTCCTCTGCCAGTCCATTTTTGTTGGTCTCAGGTTAGTGTAGAATGGAAGTTTTATATATATAATTTTATTTTATTTTATTTGAGTCCTTAAATTTTTATTGTATAATATTATGTAGAAAAAAATTGCAATATCTGAATTTTTATTTTGGATTGGAAATTAGATTTAGAAATTGATTAAATGTCATTGTATTATGGTAGTTTAGCATTAAATTTAGAATTTTATGTATATATGTAGATTTAATTGAGTAAATTATATTTAACTTTGTATTTAATGTCAGTAAAAATAGATGAAATATTTATTGTAATTATTAAATAAAATATATTAATGGTATATGATTTTTATAAAATAGTAAAATGCATAATTACTTAAAAAAATGCATAATAAAACATGAATTATTTATTAAAATTTGCAATAAACTTTACTATTGTTTAAATTAATTAGGGGCGTGACTAAAAGGAAAAAATGTAATGTAAAAAACTTTAAAATGTAGGATAATTTTTAAAAATAGTAACTAGTACATGAAAAAATGTTACAAGTAAATTAGAAATTATTAAATTTTTAATGATAAAAATTTAAAATAAAATCATTTTTTAATTTGATATGAAGAGAAAATTTAAATGATAATTAAAATGAAATATATATATATATATATATATATATAGTTCAATTGAAAAAATCAATATGTAATATTGTATAAAAAATAATTATTTAAATAATTTATTTCAAGATTCATAAAAATTAATAACTGAATTTTTTTAAAATAAAAACTTATTACATTTTAAATATAGAAGAAAAATTTGATTGTTGTAGAGTAAAATAAAATTTATATTAGTAACTTTTGTTAAAAAAAATTATTACATAAAATTATAATTATACATATTATTGAAAAAATTTACAAGTTGACATCTGTAATAATAAAAAAATATAGTTAAAATAATTTATAAAATATTATAGCTTTTTAGATTAATATTAACTCTGGTTAGGAAATAAATTTATGTTATCATATTAAAAAGAAATTATATTAAAGTAAGAATCTGATTAAGTTAGATATATTAAATGGTAACAATTAATAAAAAAGTTGTTAAAATTTATTTACTTAAGTTAATAAATATGTTGCTCTGCATAAATATTAAACTACTATAACTTTCATAAATTATAACTTTAATATATAAATTATCGTAGGAATAATACGGTTGTGTCATTATAAATTTAAAAACAAAAGTGAAATTATATTGTAAAATAAAATATTAGTCATGTATATACATATATAACAAAATAATGTGAATAAAATAATATTGGATATTAATATGTAATCATAATATTAATTTATTTAAATACCATATCATTATGCATATTTAACCTTATTATGTATCTATGTTAACTAAATTGAGTGTAGTGTATTTAAATAATTAAAAGATGAGTCAAACCAATTTATTGTTATTGTTAATAATATGTTAATAATACTAATATTTTATTTTAAATTATCAGATGACTTCATCTTTTTCACAAGATCTAGTAATTAATCCAAGCCTAGAGAATCTATCATTATTGCGTTTTCAAAGTATATATATGTTTGAACACATTTGGGATGGTCGAGAGCATCCCGTGATGAAGGTTAGGAAGTGTCAGTTTATACCAGTTGATTTAAACGATGTTCCTGCAGAGATTTTATCACATTTAGAGTTGGCTGGCTTTGCTGGAGTGGCGCAGCTTGCCAACTTTCCATTGGATAGACATTTGATCACCGCATTGGTTGAGAGATGGAGGCCTAAGACACACATGTTTTATATGCCACCAGGAGAGTGCACCATGAAGCTTCAAGATATAGCCATACAGATAGGTCTTCAAGTTGATAGACTTCCAGTATTTGCAACGACTGGCGATAATTGGCCTCAGATAGTTAAGGACAGTTTAGGTATTAGGCCACCACCAAAGGCTTTTGTGGACAGCAGCTTAAAGCTTCGTTGGTTAGACCAACATTTCACTGATGTTGCTATGCATAATGAGAACGAGTTTCAACTGACAAGATTTGCTAGAGCGTATATTATGAGACTGATTGGAGGGTTCATGTTAGCAGATCATTCTAGCAGTAGAGTCACAGTTCGATACCTACCTTTACTTGAGGACTTCACCGTCGCAAGGCAATATAGTTGGGGAGGAGCAGCTCTTAGTTTCTTATATAGAGAATTGTGCATGGCAACAAATATTGACAGAGTTGCCATCAATGGTTTGACTCCATTGCTAGTTATGTGGGCTTAGGATAGGTTTCCATGTTTGTCTCCTCCTAGACCTATACATTTGTGGCATAATGTTCCATATGGTGCTAGGTAAACATTTTTACCACATTTCTACTTAGATAAATGATGATATATAATTTAATGATTTTAAATGAATGTTGTTTACTTTATTATATTGTAGGTGGTTAGTAAATTGGGTGCCTAGAAAGACGAAGAAAGATGTTGCATATTATAGATATAAACTTGATCATCTTAAACGGGAGGAGGTATTTATTAGTTTCAAACACTTTAATAATTGTAGTCAAAAAATTCAATTTGTTTGAATTTAATGAATTTTGTGTTTCAATTATCAGATTGTGTGACAACCTTATAGTTAGGAGTTACTTGAATCATTGTCGCCCATATGCTTGCAAGGGATGAACATTTGGAGGTCAGTGGTGCCTCTTATTTGCATTCAGATTTGTGAGTGGCATTAACTGGACCGTGTAATGTGTCAATTTGGAATGGTGCAACACATTCCTCGTGCTCCATACCAACCTGATGTCTTACATGACATTACATTTAGAGGGAAGATGGGAGATAATTGGAATGACAAGTTTAGACACGTCTTAGCATTATGGGAGAGGCGCATGGATTGGGTTTTCAGCAATGCCCCTCAAATTGAATTATTGAGTTCCAATTCGGAGTACATGAGGTGGTATATGAGTCATACTAGACGTTGGATGATGAGATATGCAGCTGTTTTCTCACTTCTGGTATGTATTTGTGTACATGTTAATATTACTAGACATTGTAATATGATATTGTCCTTGCTGGTTAATATTATGCACATTAAGTACAATTTAATCATACAGTTTACATCTTCTTATGCAATGCATGGAGATGCACATGAGAGGACATACTACTTGGCTACTGATGGCCAAGATTCATTCATATTTGATGAGCTGCGCACATTAAGTGAGACCATGTTGGCTCTACAGAGTGAACAAGTGTGTATCTTAGAACCAATCTCGTCATTCGACCAACCTGTTCAAACTGGATGCACAGAGGACCCGCATATTGATCTTGGACAACATGAGGGAGGTAAAGAAGGGAGAGGATTGCAATGACTTAGGGCACAGGCACAAGCTGCGACATGGTCTATACCCCCTCTACCAATTAGACAAGACGGTCTATATTATGTCCCTTCACAAGTGTCCTTTATCCCTTCTCAGTCTAGTCAAAGTTCTTATTTTCACTCATCACAATCTACCACACATGTTGGGTCTCCATTCTGTACTGGACAACATGAGTATGTTCCCGACTTTCATCATTTTATGACCCTTCCTCCATACGATCTGTCATTGTTCACACTATCCGCACCAGGTCCATTGTTTGAGACAGGGGGACAATCTTCTGTAGAGCCTTGGGATGAGCGTGGCATTGATCTCAATTCCCAGTTTGGAGCAGTTGCAGATGATGGCAAGCAACATGTGCATCGTAATCCTCATCGAGAGGCCAGAGATTGAACTCGACATTGCATCTTGACCCTACACGAGGACCAATCGCACCAGGGAGGTCAATAATCACAGCTGCAAATTCGTTTATATATATATATATATTACGTTTGTGTGCCTACTGACATATCTTAGTAATATTTTTTATGTGTATTGTAACGTGTATGTCTTTTTAATATTGGTTTTATGTTTTCTAATATTTGTCATTAATTATAAATTTTTGCATATAATACGTCTCCTTCCGTTCATATTCTTTTGGGTTAAAACTAGTAATGGATAAATATAATACAATACAGTCAATGTAACTGATGCCAAGTTTTGAATCCAAGTCCAACATAACATCATCAACATGTAATTCTAAACAAACAGTCTAGGCAATAAACAATGTGGGACAGTAAAATCATCAACTATTCCCACTACGTCTTGAACAATGATGTTGGTTGTGGTCAATTTCTCTACACAAAGAATATTGTTGTCGTGGTTGAGAATCCACCCAATCCATTTCATTCCTTATACTTGTAGATTTTGGTCAACCTTTTCTCCTTATTCTTTCTTTGTCAGGTACTAATTTATATTCGCTGGATGTTAAAATGTTGCTTTCACTTCCAAGAGGCCACCACTGCACTGAGTATGCATTAACAACATATTCCACTAAATAAACATGATCAACATATTGCCAATAATCAATACTGACATATGCACAAGCAGCTATAACATGAGACCATGGAAATCGATATGCTTGGAACTTTCCGCATTGGCAATATCGATTGGATAATATCACAGTCCACTTATTACCATCTCGTTGACTGACAGGATTAAATGTCTTTTCTACTTCAAACCTTGTCCTTTGAATGTCATATCATCGAACTTAATGTGAAGATGTTTCCTCTTGATTTTTTTTCCATTTGGTGCATTAATTTACAACAAAATATCATACTTGCATTTAATTCTGACGATGTGTCTTCGCCATGCTTCACAAAATACTGAACTAAGCATGAGTATGTACATTTGACCAGTGCAGTTATAGGCAAATTTTTGGCTCCTCTAAAAATTTTATTAACTGCTTCTGATAAATTTATTGTCATATGTCCATAACGCCTTTCGTCATCGTCATAGGCAAGCGTCCACTTTTCTTTGGAGATATAGTTAATCCAACTTTTTATATCCTCATATTGATTACGAAACTGTTGAAGTTTTTCTTCAAATCTTCGTTTGCATGTTGTGTATCCTATACAAATACAATGAAAAGGATGTTGGAATAGTATTATTCAAAACATAGTGTTCTTTGTAAACAGGAAATACGAACTGCACGTATATAAAAACAACCATATTTATATCTAATTTTATCAACTCTTTCTTTAAAGTTGGATTCTTGAATCGTTGATTAAAATTGCTTGCTATATGACAAATGCAATACACATGATATGCATTGGGAGGTTGTCATCCTATATGTGGATTAGAAACTGCACCTTTTATACTTTGATGTCTATCAGATATTAAAGAGATACATGTCTTCTCTGGGACATGAATGCAAATGAGAGCCAAGAATCATTCCCATGTTGACAAAATTTCTTCTTCCACAATTGCAAATGTAATTGGAAGGACATAATTGTTTCCATCTTGACTGGTTGTAATCAATAAAGTTTGTCGGTACTTACCATACAAGAACGTACCATTAACCTGTATTAAAGGTTTGCAAAATTTGAAAGCACTTATGCACTATCCGAATGACCAAAATAACCGATGAAATACTTGAAATCTGTTATCAACTTGGTGACCCCTCACATACTCATTTGTTTCAATCTTATAAACAGAACCAAGAGCATGTAATTGCATGTACTCTAACCATGTAGGTAATGTAGCATACGATTCATCCTAATCACTAAAAACTCTCAAGATAGCTTTTTGTTTTGCCTTCCATGCTTTCTTGTAAGAAACTTGATAACCAAATTGACCATTAATTCTTTCTTGAATTAATGTGATTGGCACTGACGGTTGTTCTTTTACCATACCTACAATTACGAATATCAATTTCAGTAACATTTTTATATATTTATTTTACAAAATCGAAATAACAACCAACAAATAATTTAGAAAAACTTACCAAGAACACAAGAGCAAATAAAGTTTGAATCAAGTTTTTTGTGATCTAACAACATCATTGAATTAACACATGTATGTGTTCCACCATATCTTGTGATTTTCCACTTGTTATAAAGTTTGCCTAAATTTGCTCTTACTCTCTAGGGGCATCCACTTGTGTAGTTTGGACATTTTACATGCAACTTAGTTCATTTTGATTCAACCATAAAATAACTTTGATGTGTTTTCATTACAAAATGTTTAATAGCCATTTTTACCTCCTCTTTAGACTCAAACACTTGCCCAACATATACAGCATCACCCTCCCTCCATGATTCATATACATGAACATCTAAATTTTTCATTTCTTGATCAGCATGTTCCCAATTAATATAAGTATAATGCAGACTTGAATTCCAAAACGGAGTTTCAATCATGTCTGCATTACAACCAAATCCTCCAGTTTATATACTTTATTCATGAAATATATAAATTAAATTATATAATATATAATACCTCCATGTGGTGCATTTTCATGAGTATTTAATATTGAATTAAGATGACCATCCACATTAGTATCTAATGAACTATCTGTTGAAAAATCCCATTCATTTTTGTCGCATCAACATCTTCATCTTGGTATTCACTTTCTACATAATCATAAAATTTGCTATCACATAAACATACTTATAACACATTAAATATCAATTTTTATCAAACAAAAAATACTCTCATACCTGATCTTAATTCATGCTCATCATCATCACAGATATTGTCATGTAAAAATGTGGCATTTAAGTTCACACCTTCTGCCTAAATACAAGAACTTTCACTAGATGCAATATCTGCATATACTTCAATTGCACTCCTCTGATTTTGTTGTAAAAAAGTACTTAACATACAATCAATATCTTCTTCATCACATATATCTATATTTGTATATTGTCTACCAATTGAATCTACTAAAAATCATGAAATCAATCTAGATATAACTTTAGTAGTAGACAATTGCAATTTTTTATGAATCTTTTCTTTTAATGTCTCAAAACTTATTTCACATTCAATTTTAATCATTTTATTATTTCCTTCAAAGTAACACCCTCATTAATTAAGAATATTCGACCATTTCAATATACTATTATCACAAAATTAGTCATCCTACATCAACAAATTAAATACACATACAACAAATTAAATTAGTAAAATTTAACAAATTAAATACGCATACAACAAATTTGACACTTTTTTTTTTCATATATACAACATTCTTCTATTTTATATAAAATTATTTTATTTTTTTAACTATATTAATTTCCTACTTTTACGTATTTAACAATGATTTTTAATAACTATAGTTTTTTAACTTTATATTAAATTTATAATAAACAATTTTTATTTATAATATCTATTTATTTACAATACTGCATCAATCTATATATATATTTTTTTGCTAGCATAACACAACAAAGTGTACATTTAAAGTTAATTATCAAGATAAATTACAAAACATATTTGTATATACATTATTAAATTGTTTTAATGTTGTATGCATTAAAATTTAATGACTTTAACGGATTATTATTATTCAACCGTTATTTTTGTTATTTAAACAAATTTTTATCACATTAATGCAATTATTTAACAACTAATTTAAAAACTCAATTTCATTTAAATAACTAACATAAAAATTATTAAAATTTTTAATAAATAAACTACATGTAAATAAATTCATAAAAAAATTTAAAAATGCAAATCTACAAGTTAACTAACCTGAGAACACTTTGTGCAGTTTTTCTCATTCCAGCTCGAAGAACTCAAAGAACGTCAATTGCGGAAACGGAATGTGTATATATATATATATATATGCTTTAAAATCCGACAAAGGAGTGAATGCAATTTAATGACCATCAGTTATTACCACGTGTCAAGTTCCCAGCTGTCTCGCACTCTCCCACTTGACAAGTGAGTCGTCCATTAACCTTCGGTAATAGTATCATCTTTGACCAGCCGATACTTGTAACATCCTTCTTTTAATATATAAATAATTTACATTTATAACTTATATTGTTAAAACATGATTAAGAAAAAATTGATAAAAACTTGTATATTTAGAATAAATAGTACAATATGAAAATACGAATTAATAAACTTTATGAATTTACAATATTTCTCCTTAGAAGATTTTCACTGTCAATAAATAAAATACATAAGTGATTTTATTACATTAAATCAAATTTATCTAAGCAGTTTCTTTCCCACAATCTCTGCCGAGTATGACCTTAGAACGGATTAACCATCTCCATTTCTTCTCTTTCATTACCTGAAAATAATCAGTAAGGGTGAGTACTTCTTGCCCCACTAAGTTTCTTTTAATATAAATTAATTACCAGTAATTAAAGTTATAACCTAATATTCTATTCTAATTCATTATTAACAGGTACAGTCCATATTTACATCCATCACATCCAAATACATACAATCATACAATCATCAATTAGAGTACATACTACAATTCACTCATCATACATATATTTCTATGTTGACCTGTATGTTATTATACATATGTTATATCATTTCAATTCATATATTACAATACATATGTCTCAGTAACACCCATCAATGCACTACAATACACGTATCATAACAACATAAATCGATCTGCTATGATACATATATAATAATCATACATATTATATATCATATCCCATTTATAACACTTTTTATCATAATTGCCCCTAGGATCCCTTGAGGACTTCCTAGCATAGATAGCTGCTGGTTGGCCGCAACATCACAGATACACGTGTGCCACCCCAGCCCCTTTTAGGAAAAGTATAGTCAAGAGTTTCGTCAGGAGATAAGGGTGTGGCCTGTGAATGTATATTTTTAATAATTTATTGTGCACCTTTTTCATTGTTAACATTCATCATCCTCATTTTCTCAAGATTTCCCAAATCTTCCCCTTAACTTTATACCCATAGTGTATCGTTGTACTATCTATACTCATTCTCTTTCTTATTCTCAGCATTTCTCATTTCACATTCCTTTCTATCAATCAGCATGTAATGATTCATGAGTCATAATTTATATAAAAATTCATAGATTACAATATACATGATAACACATCCTTCAACGTGCTATAATTTATATTATAATCACTCTGTTTCAAATTACGTGAACTCATACATTATAACCACGCATCATATTCTCATTTCTCATTTATATATGACATGCTTTCACTTCCAATCAACATTTCATTCATATTTCCATCATTCATTCATATATTATACGCTTTCAATTTCAATCATTCTATTCATATTGCATACATTTTTATAAATGCTCTAAATACTTAATACTACATTATGATAATTGAGAGTTTTTAAGCTATTCATTGATAGATATTGTAATTAATCTCATTTTATTTATATTTCAGGAAAAAGGATCAAGGATATGAAAACCTTAAAGATGTCAAGAATTGAAGAAAGAAGAACTCAGAGATATACACGGGCAGATATACACCCGTGTATATGGTCGTGTATCTCACTGGAATACAAAGAACAAGAAAATATTCAGCCAGAGATATACACGGGCAGATACATGCCCGTGTATATGAACGTGTACATCACTGGTGTTGTCAAGGAATGCATCATTTGAGCCAGAGATATACACGGTCAAGGTGCATGACCATGTATATAAGCATGTACTTGTCAGGAAAGGATTGAAGGACACCTATTAAAAAAATAGAGATGTACACGGCCAAAGTACATGGTCGTGTACTTGGGCATGTACTTTTACGCGCATAAGAAATTTAACTTTTGCGAAAAAAAATTAGCCCTAGGACAATTCCTATAAAAGGAGGACAGGACTTAAACCTAGGGAAGGCTTTTTCTTTGAAGACGAAAGACTCAGAGACGGTAGGAGGATGGGATCAAGCATTTTAATTCATCTATTTTGTAATTTTAGTTTCAAGATGTTTAGGTTCTAATTTTTCTTTGAGTATCTAGACGTAATGAATCCTAATTGACCAAATTTTCTGAAATTCTTCTAATGCTATTTCATGTTCTTTTCTCTTGGGTTTAATTGAGTAGTATCAATTTTCTTCCATCTTGTTTTCTTGTTTGAATTTGATTAAAATTCTTACATGAAATTAACATTGCTCAATTAAAAAGACTTGAATGTATTTCTAGAGATAGAAAGACGTAAGTTTTCTGTATTAGGATTAACCATAATTATGAAATTCATAATGAACTTAATGCAACCTAGGGGTATTAATTAAGGAAGAGATTCTGATTAATCAACCGAGGGTTAGGAATCATTATCCTTGAGAAAGGTATTGATTTAATTCAGAATTTCCTGCAGCGATAAGGGTTTGGAACTAAGTAGTTGAAGAAGAATTTCAGTTATTTGGACACTTAGGAGGATTTACAGTCTAGATACTTGCCTATTTCCCTTGAATACCTTTAGTCATACTTTTCTATAATTTATTATTATAAGAAATATGTTCCTTTCAATTTATTATTCTTTTATTTTTAGCAATTTTATCAACAAAAATTATTTTTTTATTCATTAACAATTGCGCAATTAAGGAAGTAATTCTTAATAACAGTCCCTGTGGATATGACACTTGGTACTCTATTTTTCATAATATTACTCTGACAACGGGTACACTTGCCCAGTAATTCAATTTTTAAACATCAAGTTTAGTCATAATTTCACATCTATACTTATTACATCATACCAGTCCAACATATCACCAATGCAATACATCAATCATATCACAGATACTACCATACAAGCTCACATCATATAATCAGTATAATCTGCCAAAGGTCGGACACCTTCAGACTCAGCTTAATTCACACTATACCAATATATGTAGTCTTCTAACTTAAAGTTCGTCATCGTATATCTTTTAATACTTAATTCATATACACCCTTAGAAACTTAGTTTTGAAAACTCTTAAAGCTATCCTAGCTCATATATTTCTTTTAAAAATCTCATATTATCAGTTCAAATAAACCCAAATATTTCTTTATGTTAAAATATCCATTTGTCATATAATATTATCAAGATCTACTGATCTTTTCTAAGTGATATGCCCATGTTTCTCATAGAACCACTAGATCTATATATACATATAACTACAGCTAGAAAATACTCCCCTTACTTGATAACGATTCCACCAAACTAGTTCTCTGAGTGATCTACGGAAAGATTCCACACTATCCATGGAGAGATCTTCCAAAAAATAAGATTTTCTAAGTATTTTGAGGTAGAGATCTTAAGATGAGAAGAGAACCGAAGAAAAGGAATGAAATAAATATATGAGCTCTGAGAAACTTACTTAGATCCAAGAAGAACGGATGTTTAAGCTCAAATAAATATAGCAAGAGCTCCTCGCTACAGCGAGAGATTCTAGCTACAGCAAGAGGGATCCAAAATGTTCCATTTTCACCGCCTCATTCTCGCTATAGCGAAATTTTCCATAGTTCACATCAATTAAACACTTCTAATTTCAAATAACTAACATTAATTGAAAAAATAATAAATTACAAAATAAGGATGTTACAATACTCATCCAGAAGGTGCCACGTGTCATCATCCAAGCCTTTCCTCCACATAGCTCTTGCTTGGCAGATATACCACCACGTGTCAGTGTATAAAGTTGTATCGGACATTCTGAAATGATAGACTATTTAAAAATTATTAAAAAATTGCTATTGGCCATGCAAGTAAGAGACAGGTGCTGATCTGGCGAAAAATTAGCCTAGACAAGGAATATGTTTTAAAATAACTCTATTTCCAGAATTTGTTTTATAAATAGTATTATTTAAATAAATTTGACCAAATAATATTATGTAAAATATGATTTTTTTTTTTTAAATACAGGTACCTTTGAATATATTAAATAAATTATAATTACTTTTTGTGTTATTTATATTTTTTTATTTCTTTAAATATAGTTATAATTTATATTGGTGTGTCATTATTTTTATTTTCTTGAAAAAATTATTAAAGGAGTATAATTGGAATCCTATTTAAATAAAAATGCTGTATTCAAATTGAGATATAATTTATTTATTATCCACCAAAAAAAGTATATTAAAAAAAATTAAAGATAATACAATCAAACTTTAATACCAAGGCACTTATACAATACATTGATTGAGTTTCTAGTATAGGTACAATGCGAGTATTACTAATTATGAGGTAATTCATATATAAGGTCTATGAGAGTCAGATAAAAAAAACTATTAAAAAACTTAATGATTTTTTACTGAATACTTTTAAAAGTAAAACTTATGAACATTTCAATCTATGACATCTTATAAAAAATAATTGTTTTCATAAATTAGAATCGACAAGTTGTTTAGACTAAATGCCATCGTTTTGCATTATATATATATATATAAGCGTACAAATTTGACGATATTAGTAGTTATTTTAATGCAAAATAATAATGTGTTAGTGCATAATTGGTTCAACCTAAATAGTTTTAATAAACTAATGATGTTTACACCAGAATTTCTATATGAATATTATAAATAACTTACCCTTACAGCGAAAACCATTAAAAGTTATCGTGGTGAATGGTAGCTGCAACAGCCTTCAGTGTTAGGTTGAACTGGGTTGGAGGGTTTGGTTGCACGCTCTACTTGAGCTCACCTACTTTCCTAGATATTCACCATGCATTAATAATCAATTAATGATTTTATTATTTTAATAACTATAAATCCAAACACCATATAATATTATATATTTTTATTTATTTTTTATTTATTCTGATACTTTTCGTACATATATTTAAAAATACACTTAAAAATAATAAAGGATAATTAAAACTTATCCCTTAAAATCATTAAAAAAAGCATTTTTATGTTCACATAGGTAAACAAGTACGTGTTGAGTTCATATGTCTGCTGGCCTGGGCTTGAACAATTATTTCTAACTCTATTAAATTTTTAACGAAAATAGAAAATCAATTGCCAAGATTCGTGTACTTGCGCACCTAACTTTTTTTTTTACTAAGAAAGCTTAATTACCTTGTATCTTTTCAATAACTTACCACTCTTTTGATAAATGATAGTTTTTCATAGATAATTGTGAATATTTTATTTATTTTATATCGGTTGTTGCTTAATGTTAAACCATGTATTTTAAAAAATAATTAGTTTTTACAGTAAAAATTTTCTAAAATATTCCTATTAAATGTACTGAAATTACAAGAAATAAAGGTTGAGTAATCTTAAAATTGTTTTAGTTGTTAGTTGTTATTGAAAGACAGAGCTGAATATTTTGTTCATATTTTAAAGCAATAAATAATAAGAATAATATTAATTTCATAATAATTTTAATAATATTTTTTATTTGTCTCTTTGAGGTAAATATTATTGTGATATATATATATATATATATATATAGTAATTTTAAGTATTTTTTATATTTTTTCTTACATTTTATTTATTTTAATTTGAAAAAATTTATTTTTTAATTCTTTTTAATGATGTGACTAATTAAGATATTGTTATGTAATACATCTTAATTTTTTATTGGATTACATCGATAAAAAATAAAAAATTTATGAATTTTAACAAAAAAAAGAACCAAATTAATTTGTTTTAGGAACTAAAACTAAATTTTTATATATTAGTGAAACAAGATACCCAATTTAGAAGTTGAAACACAGTAATTTTATTTTTAAAAGGAAATAAAAATACCGAATCCACCAAGATCTGACACTTGAAAAGAAAAAATATATTTTCTTCAAACACCAGACGAAACTTAAAGACATTTTTCTTGGTGAAAACTGGAAACCGGTAATTAGTTTCACACCAGATGAAAAAATAAGATTTCATGGCACAACATAGTTTTAACACTAAGATCTTTAATTTCAAGTGGCCATTAAAATTTAGAATAAAACACTTAAATTGGACTAGTTCAAGAAATGGTGTTAGAGTAACAATCTTTTAATTAATAGCTATTCTACTTTGTTAGGTAACAAGCATTCAGCAACATATTTGAAAATATATGTGTGGAAAATATTGCACCGAGGAGGATAAGCTCCTTTGTCATATGAATATTCTATACCACGTGACGTGCCAGATGAACTCTCCCAAACACCACATCACACACTCATGTTAAATATATATATCCCAACCTTCACTTAAACCATCACTTCACGCACTCAATAGCTAGTACTAGCTAGCAAATTAACCAACTTTCACCATGGACACTTTATTCTTCCTCAAGGAAATTGCTATGTCCATTTTGATCTTCTTGATCACCCATCTCTCCATTCGTTCACTCCTCAAAAACCATCACAAGAAACTTCCACCAGGGCCAAGAGGTTGGCCAGTTGTGGGTGCTCTGCCTCTAATGGGAAGCATGCCTCATGTCACACTCTCAAAAATGGCCAAAAAATATGGACCCGTAATGTACCTCAAAATGGGCACTAACAATATGGTTGTAGCCTCTACTCCTGCTGCTGCTCGTGCATTCCTCAAAACCCTTGACCAAAACTTCTCCAATCGACCCCGAAATGCTGGTTCAACTCATTTAGCTTATGATTCACAGGTAGAAAGTCATTGAAAAGAGTGAGTTTAAACAATACTTGCTTATGGAGGAAATGAATCTCTTTCTTTTATATATATATATGTGTGTGTGCTGTAATTATTCATATATGTCTAGCTTTTCACTTTTAGCTCTTCCTTTGCATGCTTTATGGAATCGTCTTTGTTCACAGGACATGGTGTTTGCTCATTACGGATCAAGGTGGAAGTTGCTTAGGAAACTAAGCAACTTGCGCATGCTTGGAGGAAAGGCTCTTGATGATTGGGCACAAGTTCGAGAGGAAGAGATGGGGTACATGCTTCGTGCAATGTATGATTGTAGCAAGAAGGGTGAGGCTGTGGTGGTGGCTGAAATGTTGACATATGCTATGGCTAATATGATTGGTCAAGTGATATTGAGTCGTCGTGTGTTTGAGACAAAGGGTTTGGAGTCAAATGAATTCAAGGACATGGTTGTTGAACTCATGACCGTTGCTGGGTACTTCAATATTGGTGATTTTATACCCTTTTTGGCATGGTTGGATTTGCAAGGCATAGAACGTGGCATGAAAACGTTGCACAAGAAGTTTGATGTGTTGATAACAAAGATGATTGAGGATCATGTGGCTTCGAGTCATAAAAGAAAGGCTAAACCTGATTTCTTAGATGCTGTCATGGCTCATCATAGCGAAATTTCTGATGGGGAGAAACTATCGCTCACCAACATCAAGGCACTACTATTGGTATAACACTTTTTCTTGTAAACTCTAATCATTTGAAGATATCTACCATAGAAGATTTAATTATGGCAAATTAAGGCAATTAAGCAGAGATATATATATATATATATATATATATATATATATATATATACATTCTAAAAGTAAGTTTTCGGAAACATTAATTAGTTATCTGATATGACGTAAACTAAGTTCATTCAAATTATGTTTATTTTTCATACTCTATTTAGGTTATGTTTGGGTAACAATAAGTATTTATTATAAAAACTCATATTAAATAAATAGTTTATATTAAAAAGTTGAGAAAAAATTATTGACATAAAATAAAAATGTGATATTTTAATAAATTATCAAAATAAATTAAAAAGTCTTATAAAAAATATAAGTTTTTTTATAAGCTCTTCTTAATGCATCCTTATACTTAAACTATATATATATATATACACACACACAATAAATTAGATATGGAAAATTGAAATTAATTGAATTGCACAATTAATGAGGGTGTCTTATATATCCGAAATGCAAATAATTTTTGTACATTTGGAAAAAAATTATTTTAGAGTATATTTTGGATATATATATATATATAATAAAAATAATTATACCCAAAATTATATATAATATTAATATTTTGTAATTCAAATAACGAACTTGTATTCTAATTTGTTTGAGCTACAAGTTCAATATGTCTAAACTAAATTAACCAAGGGTATCATAAATTTAGCAATATTAAGTTATTGACAGAAACTGGGAGTGTGTGGTCTACGACAAAGTACAAATTTAACAATCCGACAAGTGGAGAAGTAAATGAATCCAGGTCCCACTTCGAAATATTAAACTTGGAAGCATTTGGATTTGGGACCACGAAAGAGTGGGAAAAGATGTTTTCGTGAATACATTAGGATCCCATTAAATTTTATATTTACCCCTTTTTAAATATATATTTTTTGTTTTAGTTATTTAACATTGAAAAATAATATTTATATAATAATATATATATATATTATTTATCTCTTTCCATTTTTTATATTCTGATTTTTTTTCTTGTTCCATAAATTATTATATATATTTTTTAGATAAAAATATAGTGTTTGAAATTTAGGTAAAAAGTCATCCAAACATTCTCTAACTTTCAAGGTTTCAAAGCTATTTGGTGGGATCTTTCCCTTTTCTTGAGAACATGGTGTTTTTGAGTCATGTTAAATTTGATATGAAAATGTTTAAGCTGTAATATTTTAAAATGTAAAGTAGCACTAGCTACCGTTCAAAATAGCACTTTTATCTATACGAAATTTTAAAACAAGAGTTTAAAAAAATAATAAAAGTAATTAATTTTCAAGATTAATTCCTTTCAAATATTGTACCGTGAAACGAATTCACTTACTAGCGGCTAATCATTTGGTTTACTTCTACTAACGTAGACTTTATTTTAAAAAAATTATAGAATTTGAGATACGAATCTCCATTAGTACAACTACAACGACGGTTAGTTAAAAGTTTTTATTAAATAAATTATTTTTATAAATTTTTATGAAAAAATAAAATTATTAAGCATTTATCACATTATTTTATTTTAATAGATGATATATTTTTAAAATATAAATAAATATTAAATTTTAAATAACATACATATAAATATCTAAATTACATAAAATTTAACATATATAATTAAAATAATAATATAATATGATTTAACAGTTATATTCTTCAATTTTATATTTTGTAAAATATTATTAAATTATATAAATGTTTAAATTTGAAATCTTCCAAGTTTTTCTTATCATTATGGAAACGAAGGTATCGATAACCTTAATTTAATTTGAAGCATATCGTTATTAATCTTAACACATTAAAATTTAATAATGATAAGTATTCATGCTGTTTACAAATAAGTTTAGCTTATAAAACCTTATCATATGACCTTAAATTTGTTTGTAAAAGAAATTTTTGTTTTAACCATGTTAGGATGTGAAGATAATAATTAATATGCATAATATAATGTTGTTTTTCAAGTTTCTAGTTTGAGATTTTGCTCTAACAACTATATGCTATCTTTGTTTTAGAATCTGTTCACCGCAGGCACGGATACATCTTCAAGTATCATAGAGTGGGCACTAGCTGAGATGTTGAAAAACCCCAACATCATGAAGAGGGTTCATGAGGAAATGGACCAAGTCATAGGCAAGGGTCGACCCCTCCAAGAATCTGACATACCAAACCTTCCTTACTTGCAAGCAGTTTGCAAAGAGACGTATAGAAAGCACCCATCAACCCCATTGAACTTGCCTAGAGTCTCAGCTGAACCATGCCAAGTGAATGGCTACTACATCCCCAAGAACACTAGGCTTAGTGTGAACATATGGGCCATAGGGAGAGACCCTAATGTGTGGGAGAACCCTTTGGAGTTTAATCCAGAGAGGTTTTTGAGTGGGAAAAATGCAAAAGTTGATCCACGTGGCAATGATTTTGAGTTGATTCCATTTGGCGCTGGGAGAAGGATTTGTGCTGGGACAAGGATGGGTATTGTGTTGGTTCAATACATTTTGGGCACTTTGGTACATTCATTTGATTGGAAGCTACCAAATGGTGTTATGGATTTGAACATGGAAGAGTCCTTTGGGCTTGCCTTGCAGAAAAAGGTTGCACTTTCAGCAATGGTTACCCCTAGGTTGCCCCCGAGTGCTTACATTCCTTAGATTTGGGTATTTGTTCAAGCCTTGTCTAGTTTTCTAGATGTTTATGGTTATAGCCTATTGCTAAATAAGTGTTTTGAGTTGCATAAATATTGTATTTTAATTCTCTGAGGATCTTTCAACGTTAAAATAGTATTCGGAATTGTGCAATATTTTAAATAATATAAAAGTTCTTTTTGCAATTATTGTATGAAATTTTTATAAAGATTAAGCAAAAATAGATAGTATAAGCAGGTATAAAATTTGCGGACATGCTAACAGCGAGAGTTTAATAAATTATCATTGTCATGAACGGGGTGGCAACGAAAAATGAGAAAATTACTGGAAATATAAGTTAAAAGTAAGCAGATATTATTTCAGGTTTAAATATTTTGAAGGCTTGTGTGGTATTTTACCAAGTATTTTTTTTTTTTTATCATATATAGAACACCTGAAACCAAAAAAATCCTAACCCTGATTTTTCTACAAACAAGTCAAAATTTCAACCTTGAAACTGCATGCAATTAATACCACATAATTAACTAATAACACTCATAGGTCATATACACAACTTTGCAACCTTACCCAAATACCCATACTAGAAAACAAACATCACAAAACTATCATTTGAAGTCATATTCACTGAGATTGAGAGTTCCTCAGATTGGGGCGAGAAAATGAAAGTAAATGTAAGAAAATCAGATAAGGTAAAGTGGAAATTTTGGACACTTACCACATAAACCCTAGTGTGAATAAAAAAAGAAACAAGATATTGATGAGCCCATTTAATTTTGTATATTTTTTTGTGTAGAGACGGAAAAAGGGGAAAAGGAAAGAAGAGTAGTATGCAAGATTGTGTTTGTATTTTGTATTTCACAAAACAATGTCTTTTGAGTTTGAATTTTAAGTCCACACTCTAGAGAAAGAGAGGAAAGGAAAGGAGTAGTACCTGAGATTAATGACATTTAGGTATGAATTTGTTGATGAGTTGTTTCCTAGGGTGGATGGAAAACCACACAAACTGTCTCAATTGATGTTGAAGAAAGGGAAAAGAGAGAAGGAATTAAGGGAAAATAATATTTTTTTTAGAATTTTTTTTGTAAACATTAATTTTTGGATAATAAAATATGAAAAATAATATTGACATAACAATAATTATCCAACTCATCACTTAATATAATATAGTTGATGACATGAACTAAATTTTAATATTTTTTAAATATCAACAACTAAATTGTAACAAAATATTTTTAAGGGCTTAATCTAAAAAGTGCTACTTTTATAGCGACCAAAAACATAATTAAACTTAAATAAAACTATGAAAAAGTATGATGTAAATGTATTTATCTTATATTCATTTTTATGATAACAAGTAACACACTTTTGTTATTTTAAATAAATATTTTAAGACTCTTTTAATGCATACCTTTTTTCTTTGTCATGCATGCTTTTTTTTTTTTTTGTCTCCACAGGTGTCACTATTGCACCTTAAAACATCGTCAAGTTAGTAGTTCATCATCAGGTTGGTATATATCTATAAGTGAAATAGGAATCGCTCTTGATTGTTTAAAGTGATGGTTGACACCTTAGAATATAAAGAGGAAATGAAGAGTGAGAATTCATTGCAAGACTATGACTTTGGTGACTTTTGAAATGGATGTGCTCTTGTAGGAAAATTTTCCATTGTCTTGTATTCTTTTTCTTTTTTCAGTTGTAAAGATGCGACCTCTCTATTAGAAGAAAGGACAAGACATGATGGAAGTGTGCCTAAAAGGATGTTCATATTGTTTCATGAAGTGTTATGTTTCTTTTTACTCAATGTATGAGTTTTTCCTTTTGCATCTTTTCAAAGGACTTGCTTTTATGTTTGTTGCTCTCCACATGCATTGGATCATTCTCCTAGAAAATGTATCTCATTAATAAGTGTATATATGAGATCAAGTAAAATACCATATTAAAAGGTCAAAGGCTTTATATTTAGCTTTTTTTGTTAGTTTATGATGTTTTCGCACTTTCCTCCCTTTTTATTTAGTTCAACCCGTGTGGAACTAAGTTATCAAATAGACCTGCATCCACTAAGGACGTTTCAAATACATCAAGGGGCACTTTTGTTGCCATGATTACTGTCTCTTTTTTCTTGAACTTTTTGACTTGACGCATTGATGTAATGTGGTATGGTAGATATGCAAGGATACATGTGATCCAAGGTCATCCTAACAAGATGTGATATAGGTCTCACTTTAAGTTAAATAATTATGCTTTTTTTAGTGGCCCTGCTCTCCCCATTAAAGGTAGTAAGTTAGACATCTGTCCATAAGACTTGCTCTCTTTATAGCTTAAGAGCTTTGAAATTACACAAGGACATTATGTTTACTTTAGACCCAATATCCTATAAAGTGTGCCTTACTTTTATCCCTTCCACCATTGCTCATATGTATAGTGAGAAATTATGAACAAATTATGTGCATGTATCATCAAACTTTGAAAAGGTGAGTAGTTGATATCTTGTTCAATAAGGTGTTAAGGCTATCTCTTGGGCGAGTGGCAATTTCGTACCTTTGATTCTTGATTATGATTATTGTTTCTTTATAATTATGCAAGAGTTGTTGAAATTTATCATGTGTCACTATTGCATACAACAAATGCTTTTGTACTCTCTAAGTTCTTTTGGAGTGAAAAATAACATTTGGAAACTTTAATGGGTAAGTTTGTTTTGTTTCAAGCTCATAGAATATTAAAAATACTTATTTTTCATTAATCTCATCAGCAATAACCTCAATATTATTTAGAATGAGCATAATTATTATCAGCCATGACTTGCCACATTAGTTTTTAAATTTAGTCCTTTTTTGTGACTATTTTTTATTGAATGTATAGCATCTTTGTATCAATATGCATAGTCGTTAAAAATTGGTGTTCCTATATATCCTTCTACAAGTTATCTGTTTGAATAAATGTTTCTAACAATGTCAAAAATTTATATGATGAAAAATATTGTTAATGAAACAATGCAAGGTTTTGCCTATTTAAATTGTATTTATGATTTTGCAATATATATTATAAAATAGAGTCATATAAAGGTACTATATTCCTCGAAGTAAGTTCAATTTATTCTCTCTATTGCATGTATAAAAATGTATATGCGAATCATATGAATAATGTGTCATGAGAGAATTCCTATCTTTGTGACTTACTGACTTTGTGTAAATAAGCTCATCTAAGAAAACTACAAAAATATTAGAAATAATTAATGATAAATTGTATCTTAGTAAATAAATTTACATTGAAATCAATAAAAGAAATAATATGCATATCTGAATTTCATTTATGTACAAAGTTTAATATTTACACACTGTATTCAAAATATACATTAGGACTTAGCTTACATAATTATAATTTCAAAAATAGATTAAGTCCTAAGAATAGTCAATATCCATACCAAAATATGAAGATATGATGCTAGTTGTCATCCTCAAACCAACTCTCTATCTCCACCAGCTCCTCCAGAATCAGATCCTCATAATCTCTAGTATCAGCTACGACCTCAGTGCCTATTACTTGCTTAAAGATGAACTGAGTTGGTCTTCTATATTGGTCATGATCTAGAAAAGGGTATACCTAATTTGTAGCTAATAGGATCCTAACTGTCTCTCTATATATAAAAGTACTAATGGTGTTACAAATTCTATTATTTAAAGGATAATCAAAAGGAACACTGCAGTCTAATATCATTTCTAGGATAGAAACATTACCTAGTTCAATCTATAACATAACCACTGATATTCTCTAAATACATAAATTAATCTACAAACTATAAATACATTATTACACATAAAGCATATAACAAGTACATTAGCAGTATATACAACTGCATATATACTCAAACACAAATCCCATACAATTCTCTCCCTTAAATACACACTTTTCATGCACTGTAATCATAGATATTTGATGCCTCCAATACTTCATGAGGTCTTACATAGATAGGTAAATAGTTACCAATTAACCCATACGTACACACGGATACAACATATATAAATAATGGGCCCTTCAGCAAAGGTATAGTCAATAAATAAGGTATAGTCAAGAAATGAATGTGAGGTCATGTGATACATTCGCTCTCATATAGAGTATATATACATACGCGAATGTTGTTCACCATTACTCATCATATACTCCTTTTCATATTAATCTCATTACTTAGCTTAATAAGATTGTGCTTAATAAAAACACTTCTAAACTATGTCCATATTACACATAATGAAAATACAACACAACCAGCCAAACATATATCATCAACTTTTCACAATAATATAATATCATTCAAACATACCTTTACAAGCAAGACAAAGAATACACAACAATACTCTTATGAGCTCAAAATATTAACTGTGTCTTACTGATGAGATATAACTTTCCTTACCTTGAGATGAAGTTTTGAAAAGAGATTTGTGAATGATTTGGTTCAAATAACTGAGTTTCTCTTAAATATAATAAGAGAAAGAACTTTAGAGGAAATAGAAAATATAGAAAAAAAATAAAGATTGGATAATTAAGTTTTGAGAAACTTACTTGGAGTAGATCGGAACAAACATCCAAGTCTATATTTAAAGAAAGCTTAGGGATTAAGGGAGATTTTTTATTTTTTTTTTTTGAAGAAAGCGATTAAGAAATTAGAGAGAAGAGTGAGAGAATAGTAACTTGAATTGTGATATAAGTTTTCTAAGTTAGAAAATTTTAAATATCCCTTAACTCGCGACTCTTTCACTATAGCAAAATATTTCTTGCTATAGCAAAAAAAATTAGACAATGGTTTTTCTCTATTTTCTAACATTCTAGTTATAGCGAGAATCCTCGTTACAGCAACAGGGTTATAAGGTCATCCTTATCCACTTCTTGCTACAATGAGAGCAGCTTAAAAAGTCTAGTTCTAGATTATTTGTCTCGTTGTAACGAGACACTCTGCAACTTTTATAATTAAAACTCTTCCAATTTCAAACAACATGCATAAACAACTAACATAAAAAGTAATAATAGAAAATGACAACATAAGGATGTTACATATGTCAGAATCAAAATTAAAGGTATGTTGGGAGTTGGTAGAGGTTTCTAGAGCTAGCCTAAAAGGTTAACCTATTTTAAATATTTTCTAATGGGATGCATTATTGTAGTTGTACCCGAACAGGTTGAATATAAAAAAAAATCTAGATTAAAATATACACATCTAGGTGTGATGTATCACTCCACCATTCTTTCTTTTCATGCTCTATATTTCACTAACAGAGTCACCAATTGTTTCGAGATGAAACTAATAAACAAGATTCATAAACTTAGGAAGTGTTAAAGGAAGAAAGAATAGAGCGAACCAATAAAAAAGAAAATGTTATTGAGTAAATGCTTGTTAACTCCATATCTAAAAGGAACTATTTATTACATGAATATAAATCAAAGTCATTTTTCATCATATAGGAGCGATAAATTTCAAGCCTTAACTAAAATACGTTATGCTGAGAGGAAGACATGCATGTCTTCCTTTGTTCGAGAAATACCCATTTTAATGGATATTGATGGAATAATTATGTTGATCTTTGCAAAAAGTTAGGCATTCATGTGAGACTTGGTGGTTCCAACTTCCAAGTAATTCCCTTTTGTTTTTCAAAATTGATGGCTAGGATGCTTGATGCCCTGTTTCCTTGATAACAGGCTTTCCCTTGCAGCGTCTCATTTTTGTTGTTTTGTTTAGCTTTTTGCCTTTTAACAAGTGAACAATGCGCCTCTGTCATTTTTTTCACTTACTTGTATGTTTGTTAACTCATGCAACTTTGCTCATTATTACTTTTATGTTCATTTACGTTTTGTTTATTGTCTTTTGTTGGTTTACAATAAAGATAATCGATGTAATGCTTTTTCAAAAACATGTGATTTATTGTAGTATCTTAGTCCTGTATTGTTGATAAATCTATATTATGAATTATTTTTATAACAAACTTTTTATGTTTGGTCTTTATTTGATGAAGATTTTATATTAATTTATTCATTAATTATGTAAATTATCATAAATTTAATCATTAGTGAATTAAAGAATCATTTTGATTATAATTAGAAAAAATTATACGAAAAGCAGAGCCCCATACACTAGGAAGCATGTCATTATTTAACAACTAGTTTAACAGTGCTATACTGACCATGCATGGTCAGTATAAATGATTTGGCAATTTTTAAGAATTTGCGATAGTGAATATGAATTTAAATTTCAAATTTAAAATTAAAATTTTTAATATAAATTTAAACTTTGACAAATATAAAATTATATTTTTTTTAAAGATGAAATAGATCTTCTAGAAGATAAAACATATCTCTAAAAAGGTTAAATAATATCCTTTTAGAAGAAGTCAAATCATTGTCTTTTAATAGATTTTACGTTTTATATTAAGAGATCCTACACCTTTGAGAAAGCTACTCTTCAACACTTGTTTCTTATCTATACTTTTGTGTTTTTTAATCAAACTTGAAAATTCATGGATACGTCTCAAATCGCTGCTTTTTTATTGGGCCGGCCATAATTGCAGCTAAAATGTGTTATTAGATTAACATGTTAATCACAAACACGCTGATAGGGAAATTATGCCTACTTCGCTCATCTGTTAAGTCTATTTCTACCCAGTCATGTCAGCTATACGAGCTGCTATCACAGAGAAACCTACTAAATTTTAAGCAAGTTCATCGAAGTATAGGGGAAAAGATCCTGTCCTTTAAGCTAAAATGGTAAAAAATCATTATTATTGCTTTCAGCAAGAAATGGTCACTGCCACGATTAGCTATTGCAACTAATGCTCTATGCACTAGCTAAACTTTCAACTACAACAGATTAATTAGGCTAACTAATTCTGTACCTTCCTCAGTCTAGTCACTATGTTCGATCTAAAGTTTAGTATTCATCTTCGTAATTAAGATAGAGCCATAAGAACCAAAATAAGAACAATATGGAAGGAGAGTTAGAAAAATCATTACTATAACAGAATATTTTCTCTGTTTACGTGAAAATATAAGTTAAAATTAACCAGAGTTATCTATAAGCTAATCTCGTCAAATTAGGAACAACACGACCGAGAAAGGCAGCACTTACTGTTCCTTATGAGTTATGACTGGGAGATAAAACTGAGACACCATATCCTACAAAGCTTAGATCGTTGTTGGCCTGTTGTGATTCAGTCTTTCTTATGGACCACCACTTTTGTTAAAATCATGGCCATGCTTTGGGGTACATCGTTGGTTTACTTAACTTTCTCAAAGTATAAATACTCAATTTTTTTTAATTCGTATTTTACTCACAAATACTTTAAGATATTGTTTCACAGAGAATATAAAAGTATAACCTATCATAATCTATTGTATTTTTAGTGTTTATTGTGAAACAGAAAATGATTTAAATTATTTTATGTTGTTTTGATAGATTAAACTTTTTATTTTAAGGAGTGTTATATTACGAATTATTATAATATGATAACTATTTTTCATTTTATATTATTTTTAATTTTTTATATAAAAAATATTTAAAAGCATAATTGTAATAATTTTTTATAAAAATATATATGAACATTATATTTTTATAAAATTGTTTTCTGAAAAAACGTTCTTAATAGAATATAAATTTTTTTTACTAATTTTATAACATATAATTTTTTTTGTTTTAATTATAATTCACTGGAGAAAAACTAATTTTAAGTTATAAAAGTATTCAAGAAAACCATTATAATTTAATATCAAAGTTCAATATTGTTTTTACACAATTTTCTAAAATTTAATATATATAAATTTTTAAAAAGTCAATAAATTACATTAAGTTCTTCAAAATTAATAATAATTTTAATAAAAAAAGTAATATTATAACATAAATATAATTTATATATTTTTTATTAGTTTATTTTGTCTCAATAATTGAACAAAATGGCATAATATTATTTGTTAAGACGAAGATTTATCCTTCTTTTATTCAATCTTATATTTATCAACTCTCATTTTCTGTTTTTTTTTTATTATATCATATTCATTAAACGAGCCTTAATTACTTTTAAAAAATTAACGAATAACTAAATAAAAATAGTAATAACTAAAATAATTTATTCAGTTAAATTAAAATTGTTATGTAAAACTAATTTCAACTAGTTGATCTGTGTATAATTTCATAAAAAGTATATTTCATTAGTAAACCATAACTTGAATTTTCTATATTATAATTTTTTTAGATAATTAACACTTTCCATATTTTAATCTATTCCATATTTCCATATAAGTTATCATATGAAAAGTTAGGATACTATTTTTAAATTTTATTCTTATTTTAAAATATTTTTATAAATAAAATGAGATAATATAAATAAATTTATAATATATTTTAAGTAAATATGATTTAAAGAGAAATTATGTTTAATGGATTTGTTGTGGACAGGGATCTATTACTTTTGAAAGCAATGAATGTTAAGTTTTTTTATTTTTTTATTTTTTTATTTTTTGGCTTTTGTTAACCTTAGATTCAAGAGAAGAATTTAAGTATCTATAAATATTATTAAGCAATGAAAGCAATGAAAAATTCTTTTAATATTATTAAATTTCTCTTATACGGATGATATTATTTTGTTATTGTACGTTCTTGGTCCATCCAAAAACGATTTTGGTCCGAGAGCATTGGACCAGTAGATTTGCGGACCAAATGCCCCAGCACACACTTATTGGACCGGACGTGAATAGTTCCCACACCGTAGTATTGTGAAGCCCCAGCTTGGGTTCATCAAAGGTATATAAACACTTAACATGTTATTGAATTATCCAATGTGGGATACAAGGTTAACCTTTAATGTAGCAAAATTCTTTCGGTGCTATTTTTATTAACATTTAACAATAATTCAACATAAAGCTATCACCCATAATAATTTAATTTAAATATTTACAAAAAGTTATAAAATATAGTTATAAAACAATCATAAAAAAGAAAAATAGGTTACCAAATTATATAAACGTACAACATAATTACAAAATTTAAAAAAATATAAGAACTTCAATAATAAGTTTTAAATTGCTTAATCAATTGATGTCAATTATTAATTTAAATGATATAAAAGTAAATTTTGCTCAAATAATTTAAATATAAATTTTTTAAAATTTGTAAAAGCGGTGTAAATATTAGTTTGGAGATATAATCACTTATTTTGTCTCACATCCTACAATAAAGATTGCACTCACAATAAGTAATTAATACATAAAAATTTTAATGACTAAATTCAAAGAACTATTCTCTAATATTCTGACATTGGACACTTAATTCAACGTAAAGCTATCACCCAATAATAATTTAATTTAGATATTTACAAAAAAATTATAAAATATAGTTTTACAAAATTCTAATATGGTATAACATAAGTAAAGACAAAACATTTGTTTCTTTATGTGTAAAAAGTGTAGCTCTGTGCTCAGCTTTATTGAAATATCTGACTACCAAATGTTATAATTACACTTTAAATTATTACTTACAATAAAGTTTATCAAAATACTATAAACTCTAAATGAAAACTTAATTATAATTATTATATTCATCAAAATTAACTAGATTCTATTAAAGCATTTTTTTTCCTTACAATCACTGCGAGTATAATCCTAAGAAGGATTCATTTTCTTTTATCTCTTCATTACTTAAAAATGTTTGTAAGAGTGAGCATTTTCTGTTCCACTAAATTTTTATTTTCTTTTTTTATAATTTAATCAAAGTAATGTAGGAAATATATTTTTTAATACATTATGCATCAAAATAGAAATAATTTATTTTTACAATATTTACCAGACAAGAATCATCCATAGACATCATTTAATACAATATGCACTGAAATAATACCAACTCAAATATTTTATTAACGAGTATTATAGGAGATCAAACAAATTATCAATATTGTCAAACATACAATATGTTTATATCATTTCATGTATTCTCACATAGAGTACGTGAATTATAGCCATATTAATTAATACATTATAATACATGCATCATAATTACACTAGTTGATGTATTAAAATACTTGTATTATAATCACACAAATCAATCCGTTATGACTCACTTATTACAAACACACATCTCACAATTTCACAGTCATTGCTCCTGGGACCCCTTGAGATCTTTTATAAGTATAGATAACTTTTGGTTAGCCAGAATAACACAGATACAATATGTGCTAACTCAGCCCCTTTTATCAAAGGTATAATCAGGAATCTGGTCAAGAAATGAGTGTGTGACCTGTGATGTTTTCACTTACAACAAATCATTGTGCACCCACTTAAGAATACCAATCACCACACTCATTTATTCAAGATTTTTCAAATCATCTCCAGACTTCATACCTTCAATGTATCTTTGTAATTATCTATACACAGTCTCAATATTTCTCATAACATTCACTTTTTCAGCATTTTCACATGAAACATATTTTATCAACATTTCATCATTTCACTTTCGTAACATAAATAACTTTAACTTTTCATGCTCACCTATTCACACCAGTCTTCTATTCATCATTTTTCACTAATAAAACATTCACTAGTACAAAAAACACATTTTACAATAGGATTTTACATTAGTTTTTTGTGAAACAAGGTAAGAAAAGATGTGGTGGTATTTTTGAAATTTATGCAAACTTTTTTACAACAGTTGTCAAAAGAACCGATGTGAAAAGTACTTTCTACATTGGTTGTAAAAATAACCAATGTACAAAAAAATGCGGTGGTATTTTTTAAATTTATGCCACCTTTTTGTTTTTACAACTAATGTAAAATGTACATTTTACATCGGTTGTTTCTCGAAATCAATGTAGAATCAATTCAAATTTTAAATTTTCAGATATGCGCTAGCGAAATAGTATAAATTAGAGACTCGAACACAGATTTTTTGTAAGTTTCTAAGACTTCTGTTCTGTTAGCTAGATGAACAACGAATATGCAAAGGATTTTCAAGTACATCAATTATTTTAATTTCTTTCATTTTTTTTGTTGTTTCACTTTTTGTTGTTTTTTCTTCTTTATTAAATGATTTGATGAACATTGCATGTTTTTTATGTTTCAGATTCAAACAAAATGAACAATAATAAAATATGATGAACACAACAAACACAATGAACACAATCAACACAACGAGCGTGAAGAACTTGAAGAACACAATGAACTTGAAGAACACAACAAACAACATAAATACTAACGTTTATAAATTTTAATTTAACTTAAGAAAATATATTGATAATGTTGACGTGAGCGTTAAAATTCTTAGAACAGAGAAATATTGATGCCATTGACAAAGATGAACATTAAAAACATTTTTTACATCGATTATTATAAACAACTGATGTAGAAAGTAACACTTTTTACATTGATTTTTAACAATTGATGTAAAAAATCTTGAACTTTTTAGATCGACTATATCTACATCGGATACAGAACCAATGTAAAAAGCCTTTTTTCCACTAGTGATTTTATCATTTGAGGACAATCAAACACTTTTTTATAAATTTTTAACATGCATAACCTATCAGACAAAGATTCATACTTATTGTATCATATTAGTCTAATACAAAGAAATCATCAATTAATTCTACATCATACAAGTTAATGAACTATGTCAAAGGTCGAAGACCTGCGAATTCAAACTAGTTGTACAATATAAAAATATTTTTCCTGATATTACACTCTCTCGATCATAATAAAATTATCTATCCTAGAGTTTAATCTTTTTCTCAGTACCTATATTATTCTAAAAAACAATTTACACTCTAAACTTTTCATACATAATAATCACTAACAAAATTATAGAATTTCTTAAAAAGATTGGTTTTATTCATAACTTTTACTATGAAATTTTGCTAAGGTAGTTATGAAAACAAATATAGATTTTACATGTCCACAAGTCTATTTTTATAATGTAAACTTTAAGAAAATATTAGGGATTTGCCATCTTAAGCAAGAGAACTTGAATTTCTAAGCCAAAACATATAAATAGGAGTTAGAATTTGGAATCAACTCTCCTTACATGGAAATAGGTCTCTAAGACTACTTTCTTCACAAAATCTACAGAGAAATGCAATGCTATAATAGGAGATAGTACCCAAGGACCAAGATTTGTTTCTAAATATCACAAAAGAAAACATTTTTAAAATGAGAGTAAGTTAGAAGGGATTTTATAAAATTATATAAAATATGTTTAAAAACTTATTTGTAAATGTTTATTTTAAATAATAAAAAAAAATGATGTGGCATATCACGTGTTGTTACGTAGAGTGCTTAGCTGGCTCTCCGTCAGCCAGCTTAACACTTAACGAAGAGAGAGTTAACAGTAAAGATTAAATCTTAAATTTTTAATTTTTTAAGAGACTACTTCTTAACAAAATATTTTATAGGGACTTATTACAAAATGACCTATATTTATAGGGATCAATAACATATTTAAGCCTTATTATTATTATTATTATTATCATACTATACAAGTATCAAACAAATATTTAAAACTTACTTTATGTCCTAAAAAGAATTATAGTAAAAAAATAGAACTATCAAGATAGAAAACACCAAAAATTGCATAAACTTTCAAGAGATTATTTAAACAATTGAAAGACATGAAACAACATATATTCATCAAAATAATAACATGAATATAACAGATAACAAGTAAAGTAATTAATAAGTTTTTCTCAAAATATCTATTTATAGTTTGTTAGAATTTGTTTTATAGAATTTTGTATTTTCACTTATTTTAGGGTTTTTCTTATAAAATCTTTTTTAATCAATTTTATTTTCATGCACCAATTAGGGCTACAAATTTTTAGAAATAATACTCCCCTTTACTTGTTAGAAAGTTTATCCCCTTAATCCAAATTTATTAGCACAGTACTCCCTCTGGTTCTTTTTATAAGAAATAAAAGATTAAATCACCATGACCAAGAAAATTAATTATGTTATATTTTTTATAAATATAAATTTTATTCCAAAAATATTCATGATATTAAATGATGTAGTGAGTAATTTGTATATGTAATGATACTAATAAAAGAAGGATAAAACAGAAATTTAACAATTAATGCATTTTGAATCTATCATTTGTTTCTTATGATAAGGTCTAAAAAATGTTCTATTTTGTTTCTTATAAAAAAGACTGAAGGAAGTATTTCTTTAATTTATGAAATAATACTCCACTTTTAAGTTGATTATTGTAAGTCCTTTTTGGACAGTCCTTTTTCCAATCCCACTTGCTCAATTTACCCTTCTTTTTGAACCTGAATTATCAATGAAAATGAGCATTAGCTTCTCACTGCATTCCAAACAATAATGAAGAACATTTATGTAATACTATGCACCAAGCAAATTGCATGAAGCAAATATGTGAATATTACGGCTCTCAAATTCTTGATGGCTTTATGTGATAGAAAAAATGTTATTAATTTCTTTAAGGATAAGCTTATCTGAGTACAATTGCATGTCTTAAGAATGTCAAGTTAGCTATAACATGATTGTGCACATATTCAGACACCCTCCAACTAATCAATTTCCAATTTGAGTGAAGATATAGCTGCCACAGATGTTTAGGAAATATTTCTCTATTGTTATATGAAATGAGAATTAAATGGGATAGAGAAACTCACCCTTACAAATAATTTTTAAATAGAAAAACAATGAAGAAAGATGAAATCATTTTAGGATTTTACTAGAAACTGTCAAAAAGAATATTATGTAAAATTAAATTTATTATGAAACTGTAATAATTTTAAATTTGTTTCTATTTTGAGTATATTTAATATATAATTATATTAAATGACGATTCAAAGGACAAAACTAAAATGAGTTCATTTTATTAATCCAGGTCTTATATAAATAAAATTAAAATTTTTTTCTAATACCAACATGTTTTGTCTAGTTAAATCACATCTCATTGATATATTTTTTTTATATTAAACTAAGAAATTATTTAAATAAAGTAGAGATGTTATAACTATAATAAACTACAGAAAATATTTAAGTTTAATTATAGCTATTTAAATCGTGGGCAATATGCAAATTTAACAACAAATACATAGACCATGAGAAAAAAATAGTGGAGAAAATTAAATTTTCTAGTAGTGTTAAGCATGACATATGTGTTCTTGTTATTTAATGATTTTTAATTTTTCTAAATTGAGATATTACAAGAAAGTTCTTTAAATTTTATTTTTAAATTTTTAATAAAAATAAAAATAACATTTTATTAATACAATATTTTGAGACGATTGTAAATCAAGGTTTGTGTGTCAATAGTAATCAGTATAGGTTAATTTGTGTAAAATCAAGGCACTATTCTTATGATTTTGTTGAGGGTTTAAATCATTTTATATTTATAATACTATTATTTCTTTTTCCACCAAAAACATAATGGCTTGATTAGGGGTTTCTCTTATACGCATGATATTATTTTGTTATTGTACGTTCTTGGTCCATCTAGCAAATGAGGTTTTGTTAATTATTTTATATTTTGAACGTTATATAGTGTTGTGCGAAAATGGTGAAGCTGAGTGAGAACCAAAACAGATTTTGGCGCGAGGGCATTGGACCTGTTCATTATTCTATAATCTGGACGCTTGGGTTATGAGCTCGCGCCACTTAGCTAGGCAGCACTCTTGGTTCATCAAAGGTATATAAACACTTTACATGTTATTGAATTATCCAATGTGGGATCCAAGGTTAACCTTTAATGCAGCAAAATTCTTTCGGTGCTATTTTTATTAACGTTTAACAATAATTCAACATAAAGCTATCACCTAATAATAATTTAATTTAGATATTTACAAAAAGTTATAAAATATAGTTATAAAACAATCATAAAAAAGAAAAATAGGTTACCAAATTATATAAACGTACAACATAATTACAAAATTTAAAAAAATATAAGAACTTCAATAATAAGTTTTAAATTGCTTAATCAATTGATGTCAATTATTAATTTAAACGATATAAAAGTAAATTTTGCTCAAATAATTTAAATGTAAATTTTTTAAAATTTGTAGAAGCGGTGTAAATATTATTTTGTCTCACATTCCACAACAAAAATTGCACTCACAATAAGTAATTAATACATAAAAATTTTAATCACTAAATTTAAAGAACTATTCTCTAATATTTTCACTCTCATATTTTATAAATACCAAAACTTTATTTACAATAGTATTATTATAAGTAGTAATTTTTTTTACAATATAATATAATTTGTATGTCTTTTTTTGAAAAAATATTTGTATTGGTAATAGTTAAAGTAAACAATGGATGATTTTAAAAAAAGATGATGGTTTGAGGAAACTAATACTTTTAAGAATATGCACACGCTACTATGATAAGACAGTTTTGTTAGTGATGAGTTGAATATATATATATATATATATATATATATATATATATATATATATATATAACATAACCTCTTTGACGAAGAAGTTCGCTTCAAAGAAATCAATCAAAGTATGGATGACTGAATCATTCCAGAAATCTCTCAGGACACATTATATGTTCCTGAAGAACATTCCAAGAAAAACAATTTTGATTACATTATTAAGACTGTTGAGAACAATATTCCTTTAGGGAAAGATCTAGGAGAATAATTTCATCTCCTGTCCAAATCATCCATCAATGAGCACAAACGTAAATATAAATACCTCCACATAGGATATGTCCAGGTAGCTATTAAGCCTCTCATAGATATAGGTATAGATGCTACTATCCTAATGTGTCTTAGAGATGCTCGCCATAATGACTTTAACGACTCTCTTATAGGAACTGTCGAAACCAATCTAGGCCAAAGACCAATTTATTTCAATTGTTTTCCTAACAAAACAGTGAGTCTTTTATATGACCATATTTTTGATTGTCTGTTCCTCAATATATGCTTTCATAGGTTAAACATGAAAGAGAGATCTATTCCCGCAGCCTTAATCTATAGGATTCAGTACAAGGCCATGAACTCTTGTGCTTCTCGTGTCCTTCTCAAACTCCAAAGAGGTTAGACTACTTTATTTATCACTGATATGACAAAGGCTAACGTGTCTCTCCCGAGGATAATCAAATGGGATGAAGTTTCCCTTCTCGAGAAATGGGTCTTAGACAAAACTTCGCCTTGTGTCCCTAGGCCTGCTCCTCAAATCGAGAACATTTCTCAGGACAATTCTGGGAAAGTTGAAATAACCTTTGATAGGAGAAACTCCTTCTCTTCTAGAGTTGATGCCTATAGCAGATGTTCTAGTTTTGCCTCTGCTAGGAGATCTTTCTCTTACAGGTCCCAATCTTCTAGGTCTGATATTTCTAGATCCATTAACCATGACCCTTCTATAAACTTACAGGATTTAGACACTTCTTCTAGGATTCTCAGAAATGTCTACCAAACTTTTGAAAAAGAAGAAGAGAATCAGAGTATCCAATCTCTAACCTACTCCTCCCTTAATGAGTCTTATGATGTTATCTCATAAATTCATTATAGATAAGGAAACCCTTAGAAAAGATTTCTACTCTGAGGATTAGAAACCTCAAAGAGAGTGGTTCTTCCAAAAGTATAGGAGAAAAGACAGGTCTAATATCCAATAGAAATTCTATCAATTTCTCAAAAAAGTCAAACAAAATATCTAATTCTTTGATTGGTACCATGCTTATACCATTCACAATAATATTGATTACCCATGGCAAGAGGACGTTATTAGTACTTCCTCTGCGAATGTTATATCCTGGCAGATTAAAGATGGGCAAATAGTTCAAAGTGATTTTCCACCCACTACCCAATACCAATTACCAAATTTGAAAGATAAAAGCGGTAATTCTGTTACTACTACCCCTTTCAAAACAAAAACCCTGATGAGGCCATCACTCCCAATGACATCAAAGGCCTCGTGGAACAGGCCAATTATACCAATAAATACCTCCAAATTTTAGGAGAAAAGGTCTCTGACAAATCCGCTAAACCAAAAGTTGAAGAAATAGCTTTTTCATCTACCCAACCTCAACTAGAAAAGCTCTTGTTTAAACCTTTTAAGATTAGTGTCAAAGCTAAGCAAAAAATCTTAGAACTTAGATAAAGGGAAAAGACCAAAGTGAATGAGGACAACCAAAATAAATTACTTAGTAAGATTACTAGTCTTCTTACTACTGTCCCTGACACTCCTCAAGCTTCTGAAGAATCTAGTGTCAAACCAAGAACTAGATCTCTTACCAAAACTGTCAATACCATTTCTAAGATCGATTCAGGACATTGTTCTGAAACTAATTCTGTCCTAGCTATCAATCCCATCAACAATTGGAAAAATTCCTCCAAACTCTATTACAATAGAGCCACTGCTCCTGATCTTATTCTTGAAGAAAAACAAAATTTTATTCAAAGTTTTAATTCTAATGATATTTATATTTGGAATATTGACGGTTTGTCTGAATATAATATCATCGCCAAACTCCAAATATGTCGGTTGTCGCTATGGGCTATTTTACCAATCAAAATATGCCCGAAGACACCATTGTTTATATCCTAGTTGCAGGTTTTACTGGGCAGCTTAAAGGTTGGTGGGATAATTATCTCACTGAAACTGATAGAGAAAATATCCTCTCTGCAGTAAAAATTGATGATAAGGGAAAAACCATTGTTAGTGACAATGAGCGTCTTCCTGATGCTGTGTATACTTTATTATACATTATCTCCCAGCATTTTCTTGGAGACCCTTTTCTTTGGAGAGAAAGATCCGGTGAACTCCTTTCAAACCTCAAGTGCGAATCTTTAGAACATTTCAAATGGTATAAGGATACCTTCATATCTAGAGTTTTAACCAGGGAAGACTGCAACCAAGCCTATTGGAAAGAGAAGTATCTTGATGGGCTTCCTAAAGCTTTCAGAGATCTTATTAGAAGCAAGCTCTGAAGTCATTCTCCTACTAGAGAAATAAATTATAACAGTTATGATCGTGGTCAGCTTACTGCTATTATTATCCATAATGGCATCAAAGCTTGTCAAAAGGACAAACTTCAGAAACAGCTTGCCAAAGAAAAGGCTTTGAGTAAAAAAGAATTAGGGTCCTTCTGCGAGCAGTTTGGTCTTCCATCTTTCTCCACCAAAAAGAAGAAACAGGCTCGCAAAAAAGAAACTGTAGAACCCTATAAAAAGCCTTACAAACGAAAGTACAATAGAAAACCTCCTCACAAGAAGTAAGGGGAAAGTGTCATCCCTACCAATGTTCCCAAGAAACCCAGAACATGTGTAACTTGTTACAACTGCGGTAAACCTGGCCATATCAGTAAATATTGTAGGCTAAAAAAGAAAATTAGTAGTCTCAACCTTGAGCCTTCTATAGAAGACCAAATCAACAATCTCCTTATCGAAACCTCTGATGAAGATTTTGTCAAAGAATCGGATGAGGTTGTTAACCAAATCCAAGATGATGATCAAATTTCTTCCTCTGATAGTGATGATACTCCAGAAGTTAACGTTTTGACAAAAGAACAAGATCTTCTTTTCAAAGCTATAAGCTCCATTACTGATCCTCAAGAAAGAAAAGAATTTTTAAATAAATTCAAAGAGGTTTTAGAAATTAAACCTAAACCAAAAGAATATTTTACTACTGATAAGTTTGATATAACAGATATTTTCAAAAGATTAGAAAAGAATTCTAATATTAAACCAATATTCAGGATCTCCAGATTGAGATTAACAGTCTCAAAAAAGATATCAAAGAGATTAAAGAACAACAACAAATTCATCAAGTTATTCTTTTCCAATTAGATGAAGAATCTGACATTGAGAAAGAAGAACTTCTTAAAGATGATGATTCTGTAAAGGTCGATTCTGATAATCTAGAAGAAACCTTTATGTGTTTAATCAATAAGGTCAAAATTCAAAAATTTTATATTAACATCAGAATCATTATTGATGATTTTGTTCTTGATACTTTAGCACTCTTTGACACAGGTGTTGATTCAAATTGTATTTTACAAGATTTAATTCCTACAAAATATTTTGAGAAAATTTCTGAAAAACTCAGCACTGCTAGTGGTTCGAAGCTCAAAATTAATTATAAGCTTTCTAAAGCTGTGATTGAAAATCAAAGACTTAAGATTGAAACAAACTTTCTCCTTGTAAAAAATCTGAAAAACAAAGTTATTCTAGGAACACCTTTTATAAAAGCCTTTTTCCCGTTACAAATTTCAAAAGATGGAATTTCGACTTATCATTTGGGAAAACAAATAACTTTCAAATTTTCTAATAAACCATTTACTAAAAATATCAATTTTATTCAAAATAAAATCAATCAAATTAACTTTCTGAAAAAAGAAGTTTCTTTTGCCAACATTGAAAAATAATTACAAAATCCTTCACTACAGAAGAAGATCCAATCTCTTTTAAAACATATTCAGTCTTCTATTTGTTCCGACTTGCCTAACGCTTTTTGAAATAGAAAGAAACACATTGTTAGTCTCCCTTACGAGTTAGGTTTCAAAGATAGCTGGATTCCTACTAAAGCTAGACCTATCCAAATGAATAATGAACTCCTTCAATATTGCCAAAAAGAGATCAAAGATCTCTTAGACAAAAATCTTATTAGAAAGAGTAAGAGTCATTGGTCTTGTTCTGCCTTAAGCATCCTATTCCCAATAAAAAAGACCTTCTTAACAGATTAAATTCTGCCAAGGTTTTTTCCAAATTTGATATGAAATCCGGATTTTGGCAAATCCAAATTTGTGAAAATGATATGTACAAGACTGCCTTTACTGATCCCTTTGGGCATTACGAATAGAATGTTATGCCTTTCGGTTTAAAAAATGCCCCTTCAGGGTTTCAAAAAATCATGAATGACATTTTCAATCCTTATTCAAAATTTGTCATTGTCTATATTGATGATGTTCTTATTTTTTTCCATTCCATTGATCAACATTTCAAACACATAAATGTTTTTATCAATATGATTAAACATAATGGACTTGCAGTTTCCAAGTCTAAAATTAACCTTTTTCAAACAAATATTAGATTCTTTGGTCACAATGTTCATCAAGGAACTATCATTCCTATCAGTAGGTCCATTGAATTTGCTGATAAATTTCTTGACAGAATTTTAGATAAAACCCAGTTACAAAGATTTTTAAGATGTCTGAATTATGTAGGTGATTTTATTCCACACCTCAATAATATCATTAAGCCTTTACATGATAGGCTTAAAAAGAATCCTCACTCTTGGGCTGATGTTCATACCAATGTTGTCAAAGAAATTAAGAATAGAGTCAGAAAAATAAATTGTCTTTATCTCCCCATCCCTCAAGCTTTTAAAATTGTTGAAATTGATGTCTCTGACATAGGTTATGGTAGCATCCTCAAACAGAGAGTCGAGTCTCATGAGCATATCATTGCATACACTTCAAAACATTAGAATTCTGCACAACAGAATTACTCAACTGTTAAAAAAGAAGTTTTAGTAATTGTTTTATGCGTATCAAAATTTCAATCTGATTTATTAAATCAAAAGTTTCTTATTAGAGTAGACTGCAAGTCTGCAAAAGAAATTTTACAAAAAGATGTTAAAAATATTGCCTCAAAACAAATTTTTGCAAGATGGCAAGCAATTTTAAGTGTTTTTGATTTTGATATAGAATATCTCAAAGGCACCTCTAATTCTCTTCCTGACTACTTTACCTGTGAATACTTTCAGGATAAGTAGAATGCCTAGAAAGGCAACTACCCCTTCCAGGAGAGGAACAACTAGAGGAGGAAGAGTTAGGCTTGCCCTGACTCTTAATAAAACAAGACCAAAGTCTGCTACAACAGACTCATGTTCAAATTCTTCGGAGTCATCCACTCTGGCTGGGTCATCCACTCAGAAAGCAATCCAGGTTGTTGAGTCATCCACTCAGCAGTCTGTGATTCCTAAAAAAGACTGTTCCAACAAAGCTGATTCTTCCCAATCTCAAACAAAAAGTGTTAAACAAACTAATGCAGATTATGCTTTCCCTATTAATACATTTCTAGCCATACAGCAAGGTAGTCTAAACAGCCTACCAAAGAAATCTTAGGCAGACATTGCTTCTGATGAAGATATGGAAATTGATTTAGCAAACCTAAACACTATTATCCAATCCTTCAGTCTATCACAAAAGACAATAAGTCTCCCTGACAAAACAGAAAAAGTCATTAACCTCCCAAAAGGTAAAACCCTAAACACCAACCATTACATGGCAAAAGGTAAATTCTCCTTCGTTGTTCAAATGCAGCCCGAATTTTGGGACAAAAATCCTTACAAAGCCATTACAAAAGCTTTCCCTCATGGTTTTCATTTTAGACCATATGCCTTGAATAAAACCAGACAATTCTATGAATTCATTTTGATAGATTCAGATTCTGTCTCTATTAAGCATTATAAGGACCAAAAAGATCCCTCAATAATCACCCACTTAACGATATAGATTTTAAAAATCCTATCGCCAAAGAATTTTAGAAAAGATCCAAATTCATTTAAAAAAATTTCACAACCTTTTGACCCTGTAGGTTACAATTACTGGGACTATATTGATGTCTGGACAAGGACTTTCTGGTTCTAAAATAAACTCAATCGTCATTCTTGGTTGATTTATTTCAAGAAAAATCAAAATTACAATTTTCCTAACTGGTTCCTCCAATGGTGGGACTTCTTTGGACCTTTAGAAGCAATCCTTCCTTCTCCAGCAAAAGAAGGATTCAAAACTTTCAAAAATAGATATGCCCCCAACAGAATTGGTGCAGATCTCAAATATTTCTCTGCATTTGCTATGGCCTGGGTATTCTCATGGCAGTACAGGTATAGCAAGACAGAAGAAGAAGACATCCTTCCTATGATCCACAGACATGCTTTTGTGAAATGGTGGAACCAATTCAATGCAGATCATGCCGGACCACAAGGAGTTAATGAGTTTTTTGGAAATAATCCAAAACTCCTAAAACTTGTTGATCCTGCAACCTTTCAATTTCTGAATTAAAAGGCAAAAAATGCCACCTTCCTATCAGGTTGCGATTCTAAAGACAAGATGAAGAAAAACTTAAAAGAAGTTCTTCTTCTGTTGAATCAAGATAAAGCAGAAACTTCCACAAAACAAGAATCTAATAAAGAAGACGACTTCTATCAAAATGAAGAAGACTGTTTCAGAATAGACATACAAGAATTATGACCTACTTTGTAGAAACAGTTCTAATTACTTACCGGAACTATTTAAACAGTATCTTAATTTTGTTATAAAAGGAGGCATCGACCATGTTGTGAGGTACCCTTTCATTTAGCAATCTTAGAGAGATATTAGAGAGAGAAGATCTGAGAGATACAATCCTTTGTAAGCCTTCCCTCTTTGAGATCTTTTAATAAAAGTTTGCTGATTCAAATTATTTTCTCTCTTCTCCCTCTCAGCCAGTTCTGTTCGGACTACCGTCGTCCGGCTTTCTTCTCTTCTCCCTCTACTAGATCTGTGTTGGTTATACCGTTGTTCTAATTTCTATGCATTAAATTTATTTACATTCTGTACTTTACATTTCTGCATTTTTGTTTATTTAGTAGTCTTGCTACTACCTACTTTCCTTTCAGTCTGTTTATTTCTGTTCTTTCCTTGATCCACTTAGGGTTATCTAGTATATATATATATATATATATATATATATATATATTCCCTCATATTTGGTATATTAACCTTCTTTTGTATATAAGTGAATTAATTTAGACTACTTTTGCTTTTTGAGTTTTGGTTAAGCTTTAATTCAATTATTTTAGTATAAATTGGGTTATAGACTTTGTTTTAATGTGATTCTTATTTTGTATGAAAGTTAAGATATGGATCTTTAACTCTTATAAGAAATTGAAAGCTGAATCCTAACGTCCATAGTTAAAATTAGGCCTAAACTGAAAAAGAAAAGAGGCAAATGCAGATCTTAACTAATGTGCAATGTTTGGGTCATATCTCTGTCCAAAAATATCTAATTAGACTTATTAATTTCAATGGCATTTAAAATATAACATTCAAGCCTTTAATTCACATTCATATCACGAAGTCAAACATATGCAAATTCTAAGTTGAAATAAAGGATCAAGTTACAAATTTATTATAGGAGATTAGATGGTTATCATTTAGAATGTCTTTCTTTATATTATGATATTTTTAAAATTTTAAACTTGATGCAATCTTATTTTCAAATTTTTTATCACAATTACTTATCATTAGAATTCAAATTTTTATCATCTTCTATTTTAAAATTTGAACCTATTAAAAGGAGATGGGGAGAACATAAACAAACGCATTGACAGACTTAGATTTAATTTGAATTTTCTTCCTTTTCTTTCTGTGTTTTCTTCTCTATTCTTAGAACTTTAAATTTTTGTATTTTTCCATCTATAAAAGATTATTTTTTGTAATCTAATTCAAGGATTAAGAAAGTCAACACTTTTGATAATATGTTTGCAACGTTTGTTCACATTTTGGGTTTTCTCTTTTTCTTTCTAATCTTTTTAATTTCATGACTAAAATTATTTTCTAATTCCAACTGAGAACTGACTCGTTTATCATTATTTGTTTGAAATGTGTGAGTTAATTTTAAAAAATTAGGCTTAATTAAGTGATGCAAAAAATTATTACATTTTGATTAAATTTTAGAAGTTTCTGAATTTTAATTAATTTTATATTATTTAAATACATAAAAAATTTTGTGTGATCGCTTAATTTAGATTGAGATTTCATATAAATTCAAGTTTTAACCCCTCATTTTAGAATATTATCAATTTCTGAATTCAATGATGGAGTGTTTTAGGGATTTTAGATTGAGGTTTCATATAAGTTCAAGTTTTAACTCCTCAAATTAGAATATTATTAATTTTTGAATTGAATGATTGAGTGTTGTTACTTTTCTTTTGATTTTTGAATTAAGTATTTAAATAAATAAATTAATTATCTTCAAAAGAAAATTGACAAGAAGGCAAAGAAGGAGAAGAAAGGGAGAAAAACTTAATGGGAGGTTAGTGATTCTGAAACTAATTATATGCCCACATTTGATGATCTTCAAAATGCATTTGGTAAATTGCATAAAGAATATTTGACTTCATGTCCATATTGACATTGATCCTTCTATTTATGGATGCTTAGTGGAGTGGAATTAATCCAAACTTGTCTTTGAAAAGGCATTGGACATTGGTTAAGGACAACCTTGGGCAACTTTAACCTTGTCGACTATTTCCAGGGCTGCAACTGTGTGTAAAGGAGGGTAGCAATATACAATGATATTCTTTTATGTGTGATAAATAAACTCTCAAATATGCAAGGGTCTTGAATTCTTGTTGTAGCAATACGCTAAGTGCAGAGCTATCTCCCAATTTTCCAATTGTTATCAATCTTGGGTCCATGAGGACAAAAAAAATACATGATAATATTTTACCTTCAAGTCGATGTGTTATGTGTGGTTATTATGTACACAAGCTATCAAGCACTGATTTATGATAGTTTTTACTTAACAGTAACAAAACTTATATTTGATAACTAATCAGTAAGTACACCAAATTATTTTAAAAATAACCATGATAATCGTCTTACAATTGATTGATTTATTAAACTATACTTCACTAATCAAAGTTTTATTTTGATAATATTAACTATTTGGATCGAAGAAAACTCTAAACTTATAATTAAAGCAAAGCAAAAATTTAAAATAAAATACATAATGACTCAAAATGAATGAACTCCAATTTTTTTTTGAATTAGTCCTCCTCCTCTGTGAAACCAGCCTCACACACTGAGCTCTAGTATAGGAACCATGAGACCTCAGGCTTAGCCCACGGCTCAAACCCCCAACTTGGAGCTTGGAGTGGGCAGGCCAAGCTTGTTGCAGCCTCAAACCCAACCCAGGAAAGCCATATAGCTGTGTTCCATAATCTTGAGGCTGACACTTGAGTCACAAGTTAGAGCTACCCAACTCAGCATGCTGACATGCTTTTCAGAGGGTTTATGAACAATTTGTGTGACATATATTTGGGCAATGTGGGAGTTATAATTAGAAAACAAATATCTTAAGTGCTGTGTTTAAGAAAATAGTTTTTGTTGTCATTTTTTATTTTTACTTGTAATGGAACTTTAAACTGAAACAATTTACCTCTAAAATGTCATGAAAGATTTATGCAGTCACGTCCAAAGGCAATGGTATCAGAAACATCTTCATAAAGCTTAGAAAAATAGAATTATATCAATTATACATACGTTGAGGGGTCTATTACTATTTTGTTGTAGCAACTTTATCCATCATGATGTTTGTTAATTGGTACACATGTACAAGTAGTGCATTGGGGAGGTTTTAATTAATTAGAAAAAAAAAATACACAACATCCACTAATAATGTACAGTATTTGGATGAATGTGTACTCAACCATTTAAATCAAATAAAATGATTTAGATGGAAAGAACAGCCTATGACATGATCCCAGGTTCCAAGTCAAGCCTGATTGTCCAGGATATCTGAAAAGCTAATTTAGATGCCTCCCCAACACTTTCTGATGCAAAGCAAACATGTTGTGAATAACATTTTTTGTCACTTCAATTGCCACAGTGAAATAAGCGAAAATGACTAAAACTGAAAAAGTTACTAAAGTTATCACATAGCAATTAAACACAATTGGAAGTAAACTTGTGTGTCTTCATTCCACACCTTATTCTGTATCCTTCCTGTTAAATGCCTTTTGAGTTGTTTCTTTTCTTATGGTTGATCTTGTTTGAGTCTTAAATGTTTTATGCTATGGTTGTGAATGAGAATGCGGTCATGGTTGCGGCTATTGCGATTGTGGATATTGCAGTCCTTGTGTGAATTTGTTTTATGTTTATACATATTATATAGCTTATGTGTACTAGCTAAAATAAACATTAAATATACTCTATTAAATGCTTTAAGTTGTTATAAAAGTATATGTGAATTTTATTATAATTTTTTTCATTTTCAATAATAAATACTCAATTGACATCCTAATTCCCATCTCTTTTAATTGTGATGTTATTCATTATAGACACTTATAAAACTTTAGTGTCATTCTGATTATTCCCAGCTCTAGTGTGACATGCTATGAGATTGTAGCAGTCAACTAAATAAACTTTATTTTCAATATCCTTCAGAATGATAATAGCAAGATGTAAGAGTTCAGTGAAGCTAGGACATGTGCCCAGTTGGAATCCACAAGATGTACTTTTTGTTATGTTTCAGATATTGAAACCTGATTGAAGAAGATGCAAAATTGGTTGGTCTTTTTTTGTTTCTTGCACTTGTATCTTCAGTCAACATGCATGGCTTATTATGTGAAGGAATAATAGTGAGATTTTCTATTACTTTAGTTGCACACCTTTGAACTCTCCCAAAATTAATTAATCATATGAACTAATAACTAGTCAATAAACAGATTGTACTGCCAACTTCTCCAAATTCTCAAATAAATTTATCATTGATGATTAGTGAAAATAAATTTCATGCATTCAAGTATAAAATTTTTATTATTTTTTCTAAATTAGATAGAGATAATTAATAAATTTTTTATTGCATGCTTTTAGACAGTAGAAAATTCTTTTATATATATATATATATATATATATATAAATTATGGTGATATGAAGCTCAATAAAATAGGAACAGTATGACATTAAGGTTAGTAGAGGGGAGATAAAATTTACTCGGAGTTGTTTCGCAGCCATTGCCATGTTTAGCTACTATGAATATCTAAATGGAAAACAAGCTTCCAAAACCCAGCTAAAATTCATAGTTAATTTTATTGAAGGAATATTTGGCTATCTAGATGAGTTCAGAATCCTTTAACTATGCAAAACGTTTTAGGCCTCACTTGGATGAACTATTTTTCAGCCGTCTTGGGTTTGAACTATTGTTATAAGAATATTAAAGTAAGTTGAGTTCCTTGACACCAATTTTCAAACTAGTCGTTACACCAAAAAAGTTTATAAAATAGTCTGTATACAAAAAATTGTTTATAAAATTATCCCTATCATCACCCAATGTCTCATTGTGAGTATGAGCTGACCTGTACTATTTTCTATGGTTCTTCATCTCTACAGTATGCTGCCCTTTGTCTTCAGTCTTTAATTCAAATCAGAACACAGCACATCCTTTATCATTTACCATTATTATATATACCCTTCATAATTTCAGCTCCTATCAACCAAACAAATAACAAATAATTCTCCATTGTTTTATTGGAGTACTTGTCCATTGTGGTGTCAAGTGTGACCTTTTGGTAAGTGGTGTCTTGAATATTGTCTTTGGAGATTTTGGTGACCAACATAACTTTTTTGACACCATAAAGATTAGAAACATGGAGGCTTTGCAGATGAAGGCTGATAGGTCGACAAAATTAATTAACCACGGACTTCTATTATACCCATCAGAATCACTCAAAAATTAGTGTCAAATATACAAATTAAAACAAAAAGGTACGTTGTTAAACCTAAAAATAACTTCTGACATGTAACCTCTATAGCAAATTAGCAATACAATTTATACATCTCATAACAAGTAAACTGTATATTAGTGCATGTTAGGCTATAAAATATTATTTAAAAAAATAGTTTTTATCAAAACTCTCTCGAAAGGTTTAGCAAAAATTATCAGTTTCATTATTTGAACGAGTTGAAAATTGGCACTATATGTAATCTTGTTTACTTTTATTTATCCCCTTCATTTACTTTTTATATTTGACATACATAGGCATCCAAAAACTATACCTACAATAAAAGAATACACAAAGATGTCCACTTTTAGCAATACATCAGACACTTTACATATCCTTGAAATAAGTTAATCAGATACATTTAAGAAATTTAGTAATCAATATCAACTAGAGTCTCACGAGTAATATAAGAGAAAAATTGCGAGTCTCAAGTCCCACACCGTTGGAATATAACAATTGATTATTCTTTATAAATTTAAATTCATAACGACGTGTACCAAATCCGAGCAAAGTAACGTTTGCTTATAACCTAAGTAGGGGAATTAAAGTGGAGGAAGATGTTAAGCACTTATTGTGGCAAACCTCTTAAAGTAAGCCCGGGTTAGTCGTGTAACAGTGGCGTTGGTAGCCTTTGAGGTGAAGGGAATTGCGAATATCGGCTGGGGTTTCTCAAGCCCCTGGCCCCAGCGCGAAGGACGTAGAGGTTTGGCAAAAGTCAAGCTCGTTGCCTTGACAGAGCAACGTTCCCAGGCAAGGGGGTTTGTGAAATTATAGTCTCTGTTTACGAAGAGCAATTGGGTAGGGCACATTCAAAGCGAGCAAGCCACCACTTTGACATCCACCACCACTTTTGCTATATTTTATATCTTATTGTTATAAACCTTATAATTAAATAAAAATAGAAAAGTAATTATTAATTTATACATCAAAAAATAAATTTATATATTTTATTTAAAAAGACTTGTTTTGGATACAATTAAAAGAAGTCTATCTGTTCCTTTTATAAATTATACTAAAACAGTAACCCAACAAATGCTTTTCAACTTTTTCCTCCTTAGACGAGAAGTTGTTTCTTCTGATAGGCTACTACTAGTACTATCCTGTGACAAAATATGCCCCATCAAGTCTTATCCAACTTTCCTTCTTCCCAGTTTTTGTCTTTAACAGTTGCTGCTAATTTCGGTTCATGGGCACTTGTGATACCAAATTTATATTGATCGCCACTTTTGCTATAATAGTCATGCTATCCCAATTTGTTTGGTTGTTAATTATAATTAATAAACTTTTACTTTATTCTTTGAAATATGTAATGTTGTTTAACTTTTTAAATTTAAAATTTTATTTTCTAAAATTAATAATCAACATTCATGTTAATCTTTATTTTTAAGAGATGTTAAATAATACGTGACAGTCTATTCTCAACATAAAAAAATATTATTTTAAAATTTTTAAAAAATAATTTATTTTAATTCTTAACTTTTAACATTTTTTAGGCAATAAAGTCTTTCTTTTACTCTACTTTTTTCTATAACATCTTTTTCTTTTCTTCAACTATCACTATAATGACATTCATGATCGATTCATTGAAAGAAGTCTCATATGTAGGACAACAAGTACCCTTGTATTCCTTAAAATGATTTATTTGTAATTCATAACCACTTTAAGGCTAATAACGGAAAGATTGTACAATTTTTCTAAAACATATTACTAGAGATGTTGGTTTCATCATTCCTACATTTGGTGATATATTACAAGGGTTGTCGAAAGAAAAAGATGTTACGGAACAAAACAAAACAAAAGATGAATAAGACATTCTTATTCAAAAATGTTAAAAATCATATATAAAAATAAACTATTTTTAAAATATTTTAAGACCATACCATTTTTATCCAAAATGAACGGTCATTTCAAGTAACAAATAATCAATTTTATTACTTAATTTTAACCTCTAATCACAAAAATTAATATGATTGATGATTATTAATTTTAAAGACTAAAATTTTAAATTTTAAATTTTGAGTACTTTTTTTAGTCAAATTACTTATTTTAGGGATATTAATCAATCTAAAATGAATCTTTAACCTCTGTTCTCAATCATTGTATAAATAAGCATAAAGAAATTCCGCTAGCATGGAAAAATGTTTACAGCAGCATAACAAACTTCTGAATCAACTAGATTAGAATTAGGCAACAATTTCATTTCATACACCTCTTGCAAGTTGTTTATGAAACCCTTTTACGTCAACATAACATCATTGGACCGTTAAAATCAAATAAATTCCATCCCGATAACAAAAGAAACAAACAAAATTAGTCAGTTCATATATGTCCCCACCATCTTATCCAACTTTACTTTACAATTATTGACAACGTAACTTTTTTAGCTCTTCAACTTTCACCACCATCCATAAAAGACATCAAGTTCCCTAGTAACATTCATCACCTGCCATCTTCTCTTTACTTAGAAACAAAACTAATGGGAATTCGTATTGAGAAACTGCATACCCCTAAAAGATCAACAAATGTTTATGCAGTTACCATCAACCGCCGCGTTATCACAACCACAGTCACCTCATCTCGCACTGTCCTTTCTTCGTGGATCGAAGACCATCTTCAAGCCCCAAACAGGCGTCAGCGGAAGGTTGTTGGCCTTGACATTGAATGGCGACCGAGTTTTACCCGTGGTGTTACGAACCCTGCTGCCATCATACAACTTTGCATTAAGAACTGTTGCCTCATCTTCCAACTCTACCAAGCTTCCTCTATTCCCAGATGCCTTTACATGGCCCTGGAGAACCCAAACATAACTTACACTGGAGTGAAAATATCTGGCGATGCGAAGAAGCTCGAGGAAGATTATGGGCTAGAGGTTGCATATTTTGCAGATGTTGCAGCAATGGCAGCTGAGGAGTTCGGTCAAAAGGAGTTCAGAAGGGCGGGGCTGAAGACTTTGGTGGAGTTACTTACTGGAGAAGATATGGAGAAGCCAAAACATGTTGCCTTAAGTAACTGGGAGGTCAAGGAACTTACTTGTGCTCAAGTGAAGTATGCTTGTGTTGATGCATACTACTCCTATAGGTTGGGGAAGTGGATGATTTCTGGCAAGTGGTAATCATAATTCATAGAATATTGTAGAATATTAATAGATGGTAGACTTCAGGTGAATATGTTTGCCATCATCATATATTGTGGTAGACTTTACCAGCTTTGGTTTGTTTTTCTGTTATCTGGGGTTGGCATGGATGCTACGTGTGTAGTGCTAGCTGCTGATTCTGTAGTAAATAGCAATGTTGGTATTTATTGTGATTAATGTATTCGAAAATTTTAAGTGTGCTATATTAATGTTATTGCTTGGTAATTAATAGGACATATTTTATTAAGTGCATATCTTAATTAATAACCCCCTTAGTTTGATACATCTCCTATACAAAGGTGGATGCTAACAGGCTTCTATTGTTTTAACAAAGGCAACTCTCACTTTTCATAACCATCGGCCTAAAATCTCAGGTTAATAAGGACTTATTATTTGTGCATATGCACCAGAAATTTTCATACAAAATTAAGGAAAGAAAAAAATAGAAGGGTTATAAGTGTTAAAACGATTAAGTGAAGAAGAAAGATAAGGTTAGTACTTAAAGGCTCGAAATGAGTTTATTTTATGTCCAACCGTGCAGATTGTTGACAGATCTATGTATAGATTTCAACTATGCTTTTTACTAATTAACTAAATCGAATTTGGAAAAGAATGTTTTTATTAGATAAAGCTAATTAATTATAGTTTTTTATTGTTTTACACAATTTCCTTTTTTGATGAGAGAAGTGTAGGTAAGATGTCGCTCTATCTCAAGATCAAAATATGAACCCTTGTTAAGGACGAGAATATTACACTTTCTCACGTCCTACCAACAAAGGAGCATCAATAAGAATGAAATAAAAAAACCTCAGGCCGCCAGTTGAGCCACTCATCAATAGCATAGTAACATTATAATTTAAGACAACGTTTAAAACTCCCTTCTATGACAGATTGTTTTCAATTTGAATCAATCAAGGCTAAACAGAAATAAGTATTCCCTTATTTCATTGTAAACAACTAGCGCAAAGATTGTTTGGATAAAATTTTCCTGGCTGATGCAAAGACGACGGCAAGCAACGAAATTTTTGCACCTTGGTTCTCATGCCTTCATTGCAATATTTTGTCGGCAATGGGAAAGGTAGGAGTTACATCAACAGGTACCTAGGTTAGAAAATACAATATACACAGAATTAGACTTGTGATATTTCAAACTCGCAGGTCATGTGAAAGAATAATGTCTTACGAGAATAATGTAGGAGAATTTATAAACGTGAAATTTATTAATATGTTCCCAAGCAACAAATATAAAAGTGAAACAGAGAATTGAAGAAGAAAATAGACTTTGATCCTTAATTAATGACAAAAGAAGAAATACAGCAAGAAGGATGACTCCTTACTGCCCAGAGCAATGCTCCTAATAGAGAAACGACTAAGTTTCCTCTACCCAAGATATCAGAAAAACAGCACACCCTCCACAATCTTACATCCTCCCCTAAATAACAGAAAGATATGGATATCCCACTCTCTCTCTCCTCTAATTGCCCACACCCCTTTCTCTCATGCCACGTCAGCTCCTCCTCTTTTCTTCCGTGAGTACACTAACAATTTCTTAGGGAATGGCTTTGTTTCATGGGCCAATGGCTCAATAGGACCAATCTGGAATTGGGCTCTATCATTGCCCCCCACCTCTTCAATAGCTGTCTTGTCCTCAAGACATACTTCAAGAAATTGGCTTCTAATTGTTAAGGCATCTTCCCATGTAGCCTCCTCTCTAGTCTTTCCTTTCCAAAGTACCAGCCACTGAACCTTGTTCTCCCTTTTGTGTATGTTTTGAGTAGCAAGTATTGCTTCGGGTTCATTTATTTCTGCTCTATCATCCTCCAAGCCAGTTGGTAATTTGGGTTCAGCCTTGTAATTCCCTATTGCTTTTTTGAGCAAAGAGACATGAAATATCGGGTGTACTCTTCTATACGGGGGCAGCTTCAAGCGATATGCAACTTCTCCAATCCTTTCTAAGACTTCAAAAGGTCCATAGTACCTAGCACTCAATTTTGGACTGATTCTTGCCTCAACAGAATGTTGTCTATGCAGTTTTAACTTCAAGAATACCATGTCCCCTTTTTCAAAGCTTCTCCCCTGTCTATGCTTGTCAGCTTGGAACTTCATCCTCTCCTGAGCTCTTACTAGATGATTCTTAAGTTTCCTCAATGCTTCATCACGGTCTAAGAGCTCCCTTTGCACTGCTTCCACCCTGATTTCTCCTTGAACACATCTCACCATCACAGGAGGTTTTTGTCCGTAGACTGCCTCAAATAGGGTAGTTTCGATTGACGAATGAAAATTAGTATTGAACCAATATTCTACACATGAAAGCCACAAAACCCACCCTTTAGGCTAGTCGGTAATAAAACACCTTAAGTAGGTCTCCAAGCAATGATTTGTGACTTCAGTTTGGCAATCCGTTTGGGGATGGTAAGTTGTACTCATTTTCAGCGTCGTTCCCTGCCTCTTGAAGAACTTCTTTCAAAAAAAACTCATAAACAGGGGATCTCGATCACTAACCACCGAATTTGGAATCCCATGTAGCCTTACCACTTCCTTCACAAATAACTCAGCAATGGTTCGCACAGTGTAAGGGTGTTTGAGAGGAATAAAGTGACTATATTCAGTCAGTCTGTCCACTACAACCAAGACAACTTCAAATCCCTTTGACCTGGGTTATAAAATCCAAGCTAATGTCCTCCCATACCTTTTCTGGAAGAGGGAGAGGTTGTAAGAGTTCCCCCTGGAGCAGTAGTCATATACTTCTGCTGTTGACATGTATCAAAAGTTAACACAAACTGTAACATCCTAATTTTTAGTGCCCTTGGTTTGCTGAATTTTGACAAAATTGTTGTCAAAATTTAAAAAAAAAATTAAATTATTAGGAATTAGTCAAGCTGACTTTAGAGTTTTATATTCATTAGATGATTTGTGATTTTCTGGAATTTTTCTGAAATTTTTAGAAAATACTCAAAATTTGTCTATTTTGCTAGTATATTGATAAAAACTTTAAACTAAATTTGAGCATAGCAAATGAAGTCCAAAAATTCTGAAAATTTTACAAGAGTCTAGTAATGCTATCAAGATCTCGAAAAGTAAATTTTTACAACACAATTTGATAAATTTCAAAATTCTATTTTGCAGCATATTTAATTAGCTGATAATAAATAAATTGTTTTGGGAGCGATTTGAGTAAATTAAAATTTTAGTAATTATCTCATTATTATTGTAAACTTTCTACTACCTTGTTTCAAAAAAATTTTCCTATCTATTATATTGTAAAAGTATACATTTTGCAAAAAAAATGTAATTCTTAAGTTTTAAAAAAAAATAATAGATTAATTATATTTTTACCTTTATAAAGGGACATAGGAGAGAGAAATGCTTAAAAAATTCCCAAAACTTTCCTAAAACTTACGGGCTCTTCTTCTCCCTTTTCTCTTCCAAAAATCATCACATTTCAAGCTAGAAATTGAGGACAAAATCTTAGTTTTCTTGAGGAGCTTCAAGAGGTAAGTTTATTCCCCTCATCCTCCTCTACATTTGTATGGTTTTATTTTTCAAAATGGTGGATTTTCATTTTCTCTCCTTGCTTGGCTTCACATGAGTAGGAATGGGAAGAGTGTTATAGTGCTTTTGTTGTTGTGATTTTACACCTAGAACACTAGAATCATGCTTGAAATGGATTATTAGAAGTGGTTAGGCTAAAAAACTTAGGAACTCAAGTTCGTACGTTTTAGTCCATTGAATTCTGGGACTTGTGTGGACCGAATTAGGAGTCGGTGTCTCATGAAAGTTGTAGCCCTTTAAATTATCTAAATTTAGCAACTGGTTTCACATCAAACGGATATTTGTAGCTCAAGTTATGCTCATTTTACTATCAGATATTCTAGCTGTCACCTTAAAAGATTACCCTATTCCATCAGCCACGGATTTTGAATTACTGGGACTGATATGTGTAGAATTGGGACTCGAATCCTTCATAAAGGTTGTAGGAAATTGTATTATTGAAATTTTAAAATTGGTTTCATGCCAATAGCTTATGTGTAGTATAAGATATAGTCAAATTACTAAGGTATGTTCAGAATGTTAGTGTAGTGAGCCCTGTTAGAAACAGTCTCTTTAAACTGCAAACTGCCATTATTCTATAGGGTATTTGAATTTTATTCCTTCATAAGATTTGTAGATAAATGAGTCCTTGAGATTTAGAAACTAGTCCCATGTTAAAATGTTAAGTATATCTTGAGTTATGGCAAAAATACTGAACCTTGTGCAACCTGCTCAAAAATTTCCCTGTCATAACTTTGACCAACTTTATTGTACAATCTATCTTGAATTAGACTTTGACCTCTTCATCAATATTGTAGACAATCACGAAAATTCCAAAACACTGAACTTTGTTCATGTTTTTCATTAGGATTCCTTCTACTCTAAGCGTATACCAAATAGGATAATTTTCTAAATTGAGTGTAAGGTGAATGTGGGCTTAACATATTGCCAGGATTAGATTAGAATAATGAATGAGTTTAAATTCTCATGAGATAGAACCGGAGAAGGTTCTAACTAGCATTTCATTACATGTATAGATTTCGCCGGAAATCAATTTCAACCTCAAGCTTTGGAAAGAGCAAGCGTGGATGTAAGAGGTAAGGGGTTTACTGAAAGTTTACTGAAATTAAATTGAAATGAATAAATGATGGGTGGTGAACTCTTACAAACTGTATTGGGAAGTTTTCTGATTGTAACAGGTATATAAAAAAAAAAAAATTTTGGGAAGTCCGTATTACAAGAGAAACTCTGTCAAAATTTTTGAAAAATGTTCAGACTTAGAAAAAAAAAATATTTTAATCATTTTGAACAAATTTATGAATTTGGAAATATGGGACTTTTCTAAGAAAAACCCCTTAGGAACTCATGCACTACTCATCTGAAAATGGTATTTTGTGCAAACTGGGGAATCGGAGACTATGGACTCTGGGAATACGATAGGGAGGCCCTGAGGGAGGACTTGGGGATAGGAAGGGTAGTGGTTGGAAGCCCCAAAAGGCTCAGGCTCGCTACCTGTTGTCGGGGATCCCACTGTACAAACTCTTCTGTACCTGACTGTGCTCTTACCGTATATCATGGTCAGTGAGCTATTGGGTTTATATTTGAGCGTGGGTCTCAATAATCCCATAGGTGGATTTTCCATGCCTAGTAGTGTCAACTCCTGGCTACCCCAGCACTGATTTGAGAAATGATCTAGGCCCGCATGCATGAACATATTAGTAAAAGGAACTAGGATCATGCATCATCATCAGCATCATCATCATGTATTTGGAATGTGATTGATCTGTGAATGTTTATGATGTTTGATTTTAACAAGATGTATGAACTATGGCTCACCCTATTGTCTTTCTGTTATTTTTTTATTTTCTCTGTACTTGCGATACTCGTTGGATTTGCTCGGTCACTCTCTGTAGTAGAGGGAGATGGCACAGTTACCACTTCAAACGAATATGACGATCAGGTTCCTCAGCACAGAACCACACCGATGGCGTCACGATTGGGATAATCACATTCACACATTTGCTGGCATACATACTATAATGCTAAGGAGAGCGGCACCAGGACCCAGAGGTGGCAATGTACCTTTCACCATTAGGACTAGACTAACTCTTGATTTGGGTAATAACAACCCCTTTCAGCCCATACCACCACCAGTTCCCCCTCCAGCAGAGGAGGAGGAAATGGATATTGATGTTCCTGAGGATTATGATCCTCTAAACATCGATGAGTCTAGTGACTCAGAAATGGGCTCAGATGAAAGAGATTCATCTTCCAAGTCTGAGGATATGGAATCAGAATAGGACTGGAAGTGTCTTACTTTTTGTGTACAGTGGCAAGAGTTAGTTGTAGGCATTCTTTTGTTGTACATAGGCCTACATGGTGCCGGGTAGTAGCCACTTATTTTGCTTAGTTGTGCTGCTCTGTAGGAAGTCCTTCCCGGTGTTGCTCTTATTATTTTGAAGAATTGTATCTAATACTTTTATCTGTATGTTAATTACGTTATTAGGCGAAATGGTGATTGAGTTCTCTGGCGTACAGTGACGTGTAAACAGGGAACTTATTAACCATTTGCCCTTTGGATTACTGTAAACAACTATCTGAATACTTATGAATGTTTACTTTTTATTATATGTTATGATGAAATTCAGAAACTTCATATTGAAATTTGCATGGGAAAATTTATTTTTGTGATTAATGATAGGAAATATCGACGTTACGTATGAAGGAATTATTATTGATTTTCAAAAAAAAAAAAAATCACTAATTGAGGGTCTTTATAAAGTAGGTTGTTACACAAACTCCAAGGTGTCATTCTTCATACCCTTCCAATACAAGTTCGCAGCTAACCTTCTATAAGTACGTTAAAATCCAGAGTGCCCCCTTTATAGGGTCGCATGGAACTCTTCTAACAATTTGGAGATCCAAGAAGATTTCTCTGAAATTACTACTCTATCCTTACAAAACAGGATACCTTGTTTGTAGGTAAACCCTGGAGTTACCTCTTTTCCTTGCTGCAGAGCTTCAATGATCTTCTTCCATTTGTCTTCAGCATGTACTTCGGCTATGGCCTCTTGTCAATCTAACCACACAGGTATGTACATTAATGCCCTGAATTCTGTTTCTCCTATAATTCTTGATGGTGCATCCGCCCCTTTATTCTTCAAACCAGGTTTGTATACTATCTCAAAATCATACCCAAGCAATTTTGCAAGCCAATTTTGTTGACTCCCTAACATAACCCTTTGTTGCAGCAATTGTTTCAAACTCTTTTGATATGAATATACCTTAAACCTTCTCCCTAAGAGATAGGGTCGCCAATGTTGTATTGCTAAAGTTACTGCCATTAACTCTTTCTCATACGCAGATTTGGCTAAGTTTTGACTACCCAGGGCCTTGCTAAAGAATGCTACTGGTTTGCGGTTCTACATTAGGATTACTCCAATTCCCATACCTAAGGCATCACACTCCAATTCAAAATCTACCTCAAAGTTAGGTAGAGTTAGCACTAATGCAGTTGTAATTCTTCTCTTAAGCTCCTCAAAGGCCATTTGCGCCTTATCATTCCACCCAAATCCATTCTTCTTAGTGAGTTCAGTGAGAGACTTTGCTATTTTACCGTAGTCCTTGATGAACTTTCAATAATATCCCGTTAATCCAAGGAAACCACGAACTCCCTTGATGTTTTTCGGGACAAGCCATGCCATCACACTTGCCACTTTTGAGGGATCCACCGCTACTCCCTGTGCTGAAATAATGTGGCCCAAGTACTCCACACTGCCTTTCCCAAAATTGCATTTCTCCTTATTTGCAAACAGATTCTGCTGTCTCAAGACTTCCAAAACAACCTTTAATTGCACCAAATGATTCTCCCGGCTGTATATTAGTATGTCATCAAAGAATATTAATACACCTTTTCTCAAGAATTCACGAAATACCTCATTCATGAGAAACTGAAATGTGGAAGAGGCATTTGTGAGCCCAAAGGGCATTACTAAATATTTGTAATGGCCCTCATGCGTTCTGAAAGCAATTTTTGGGATGTCCTCCTCTCTCATTCTCACTTGGTGATATCCGAACCTTAGGTCGAGCTTGGAAAAGAATTGGGAACCATGTAATTCATCAAGTAATTTCTCGATCACTAGTATAGGAAACTTGTCCGGTATAGTGGCTTTGTTGAGAGCTCTATAATCCACACACATTCTCCACTTATTGTTCTTCTTCTTCACAAGAATCACAAGACTGGAATATTCACTTTGACTATGCCAAATATGCCCATTGTCCATCAACTCTCCCACTTGTTTCTCGATCTCATTCTTGTGGTGATAGGGATAACGATACGGCCGCACGTTCATGGGTCCCTGTCCTGGAATCAAGGTGATTGCATGCTCTTTGGATCGGACTGGTGAGAGTCCTTTGGGTTCCTGAAACACATCATCATACTTTAACAAAACTTCCTCCAAGTCTCTCTGCCTATCTTCTGTAATATCTTCCTTTTTTTGCGCCGATGGCTCCTTTAGCATTTTACAAAGGGGTGAGAGGAATGGTTCTCCTTGTGTTATTCCCCTTAGTACTCGTGCTCCTGAAGTTGTTTCAATTTTCATCGTGCTTCTGTCAATCCACCACAATTTCTCCCAGTGACTCTAACCAAGACATGCCCAAAATAACGTCAAGATCCTCCAATCCAAACAATAAAGCATCCATCGTAAATTCCCTTGCCTCTATTTCGAGTTTGATTCGGCGGCAAACCCCAAGAGTTTTAGTCTTATGGCCGTCGCCCATAAGAACCTTCATTTTCTTCGTGGACTCCTAATCCCATTCCATTGCTTCCACCAATTTCTTAGAGACGAAATTGTGGGTGGCTCCACTATCTATCAAAATCAAAACAGGGATATCTCTAATCTTTCCTCTTAATTTCATTGTGCTAGGGTTCCCCCTTGCTCTCCTTCCAAACTGAGTAAACTGATCGTATTACACTCCCCTTCCCAATCTGCCCCGTCATCGTTGCCAGAATTTTTATTGATGGAGTCATCCTCGTCGCATGCCACCAGAAGTTCCTCATTAACGAGTATTAGCTTCAATTGTTTTATTGGGCATTGGTGTAATGGGCCATATGGGCTACCACACTTGAAGCAAAGTCCCTTCTGTCACCTTTCAATCAAGTCCTGATAAGCTAAGTGTGTAGTACCTCTGTTTTTAAAGCCCCCTTTATTTTTTTCACCATCCTCATCCTTAGCATTTGGGCCAGGCCCATTCATTCCACCCTTGAACCATAAATTCGTGACCCAGTTCGACCCATCACATTCAAATGGGTTTTGAGACCCATATTTGATGATCCCCTGTACGCATGTCTCGTCTTCCCTGCCAAATAGACCTTCGCGATGATAGTTCCACTTCCACCACTTGCGCGGTATTCATCATTCTTCCTCTACTCAATGGATTTGCGGTATGAAGACTCCTCAATCGTGAGCGAATTTCTTCCTGTAACTCATGAATGATGAAGAAGGCGAAATATTGTTCATCTTCCATTCTCAGAACCTGAGCCACTAAACACTCGAATTGCTCGATATACTCCTCCACACCCTCTATTTGTTGTAAAAAGGTGAGTTGCTCAAACATACTCCCTTCACCCAATCCACCGCAGCGCTGGAGCAACTCCTTCAAAATTTCCCATGCGAGATCTTCATAATCATTTAACAGTGCATTGAAGAAATAGAGTGTTCCATCCTCCATACAAATCTGAGCCAAGTACAACTTTACCTCCTCGTTGGTCTCCTGTACTCTAAAGTAAATTTCTGCTCGAGTAATCCATCCTGACAGATCCTTCCCGTAGAACAAGGGTAACTCAATTTTCTTAACGGATTGACGAAATTCATGCAGAGCTTCACCTTCCAAAGATTTCAGGCCTGATCCTGACATGCCCCAATAAACGTTTCCCTTCGAATTTGCAGACTTCCTTCCTCCCATGGAGTTTTCCCCTTCCACATTAGTGCCTTTACTGAAAGTTTTTGTCATTAATTCCACCAGTCTCGTTTGATTCTCCGCTGCCTCCCTTCTCAAGGTTTCGATAAGTTTTGCCTGGTTTTCAACTGCTTCCTTCCGCATAGCATCAATGATTGACTGGCTTTGTGTTGCTTGAAGTTGTATGGTTTCCATCGTGTTTCTGATTTTATCCAATTCTCCTTCTACCTTTCCCAACCTCGCTTCCATTTCTTCCGCTGGTTTTGCTTGTCCTCTTTTTTTCTTTGTTGGCATTCACTGATCCAATGAATCCGGCAGGTCGAACCATATAATACGTTCCCAAGCAACAAATATAAAAGTGAAACAGAGAATTGAAGAAGAAAATAGACTTTGATCCTTAATTAATGACAAAAGAAGAAATACAGCAAGAAGGATGACTCCTTACTATCCAGGGCAATGCTCCTAATAGAGAAACCACTAAGTTTCCTCTACCCAAGATATCAGAAAAACAGCACACCCTCCACAACCTCACATCCTTCCCTAAATAATAGAAAGATATAGATATCCCACTCTCTCTCTCCCCTCTAACTGCCCGCATCCCCTTCTCTCATGCTACGCAGCTCCTTCTCTTTTCTTCCGTGAGTACACTAACAATTTCTTAGGGAATGACTTTGTTTCATGGGCCAATGGCTCAATAGGACCAATCTGGAATTAGGCTCTATCATTTATCCTAAGGGAAATGAGTTGCAAAGTTGCACACATGTAATGTAAGCCTATGAACAGTATTAGGACTGCTCCAAAAAGTTAACAGTGGTTCATTAGGCACTCCAAAAAGCCTATGCAAGAAAATGACTTGCAAAGCCATAGAAGTGTGTGAAGAACAAGCGCTTCATTAGGCACTACAATGTAGTCATCATCTTATCGCAACAAAAGTTAACAGAATTCTGTGGTCTAAAGATTTATACCTGAATATTCTCCAACTTTTTTAGAGCAACTTTCAGTGGTTCTGTCATCACACAGTATTTCTGAAGAAGAAAACCAGCGGCCTCTTTATCGCCTTTGGCTTGTATGGTAAGGATCTCCCGGCTTAGGCTTTCAACTGCTCCTTCAATCTTGTGGAAGAGAAATATAATTAATAGTACCCATCTTAGGGTCAAGCAAACTCAAGATGGAGGGACCAAGATAGTGTGTCTAGAAGCAATAATACCTTGGAAAAATCAACAGAAACTGTGTCTTCAGTATGCAATACAAAGGCTCCTTTCTCATATAACCAGTTGAACTGCAATGCTTGTCCTTTACTGACAATATGCAGTAGATTTAGATGCCAAATCATATCATAACAATAAACACCAGATGAAAGAAGAATGCATAGCTAGGCAGCGCACCCATGAGCTTCCTCTAAACCAAAACGTACTGACCGGAAGCATCCAGCAAGAAAAGAAACATACATGGACTTCAATAAACTTTCGGAAAGCAAGTCCTGGTAAAATCACAGAGACAATCAATGACATTAGCATCAATTGTAAGCCTCAAACAGTAGTCTAGAAAATGTAAGTCAAGCATAAAACATAACACAGAAACTACTCAGTTAGCAAGTGATTAAGAGTTGAAGACACTTCAAAAGCATAGAGCAGAACAAGTCATATGTAAAGCATAGTTAATATTTGAAGTTAACAAAATATGGTAATTTGTTCTCATGTGGTTCAATTGTCAAAAATAGTGTTTGTCCTCTCAAGTCCCTACTAGATGTTTACTATAGTTAAGTGAAAAGTATAATGGAATTCTGCAGTGTTTGTCTACAATTCGTTTGCCTTGAGTGCAAATAAGACTTTTAAGAAACTATTCTGTGTTTGCAAATTTTTAAGGGGTTTTCTTAGAAACTCCAACGTATTGAGACCATAGTTGAGCTTATGGTTTTTCCTTTTCTGTTCAGGTTCCTTTTATTGACTTTCCCCAATCTAGGAGGACTCCCAACCCTCCTGCATTGCAATTCCTTTCCCTTAATAAACTCATATTTCTTCCCCAAGAGAAAAAAAAAAAAAGTAAATAATTACCTGGGATATTAAGAATCTCAATGCCCAAAGGCCAACTATATCGGCTTTTGCTTCTTCCAGAGCTGAGTAAAATTCTTGTAATTCCTGTATCAAAAGGTAAGATATTGCAGGTAATATTATACACAAATAGACTGAAGCAAGGAAGTATACACACAATAGTAATTTTCTAAGCTTAAGATGCTTCTCATTATTTGATTGATGCCATCAACAAATTACTGAATGCAGAAGAGTTGACATCAACAGATAGGAAGGTGCGATATAACATCAAATATTTGAGAAGAAACAATCATAACCTTTTAAGGCTGATATAACCAAGAAATACACACTTAGACTAAACCAAAAGCATATCCAGATCTGGTGTGAGATTGTGGACAAAATAGGGAAAGTGGCAAACCCAAGGAATGCAGAGGCTCTTAAGGAAATAACATGAGTGAGGCACTTGGTTATCAACGACATAGGAGAGCATGCAGTTAATAATGTACCAAATAGTAAGAACAATAGTGCCCTAAAAAGCAAAAGGTAACATGTATATGAAGAGTCCTGAGTGATTCTGATTGGGTATTAGTTTTTACACGTAGCAAATTTTTTTGTTGAAGTCTGTGAACATAGGAGGTTTGGTGAAAAATGACTTCAAAAGCCATAAATTAGAAAGGCTAGGATAGATATTCATCAGTATTATTCCTACATAATGAAATGTATTATATGTGTATAAATTTGTATATAAACCTAGGGCACTAAACCTTATTTATACTTATAATAAGCCTCCCAAAAATAACCTACAAAGCACGAACTCTGACACAGATATGTACACTACAAGGACATGAACACTAAAGTAGCTCATGTCCAAAATATGACACTTTGTAGGGAAGAGTGATAGAAAGAGACAGAAAGACTCAAGTGAAATGAAACATGAACAAAAGATCTAAATCAAAAATAATTTTTGTACTCTCGTGTATACTCAACTTTTTCCTATGATATTGAACCTCACAAAAGAAAATTAAGAGGCATCATTTTACAATGTAATGTGGCATTTGATTGCTTTCAAAACTAACTCCTAAAATAAGATGAAACTATATCTTTCAAGATAAGAGTATTCACCTTCTCAAACCAACTTCTAAGTTAAACATTTTTACTATGATAATAAGCTTCTTAAAAAAAAAAAAAAAGAATTAGAAAAAACTGAGGCATTATATTCTCTGTTTTACTTTTCTAAAAGCTAAAACAAAATTAATAATATTAATGTGTTCCTCAACTTCGAGTGTCTAAGCCAACAAAAAAGAAAACTAATTGAACACCAAATGAGAAGTGTCCAACACATGTCAGTGTCACAAACATGTTCCATACCACGGCACTTTGAATAGGAGAAATAGGAGAGGCATCCAAGCTTCATAAATGATAACCAATCCCAAGAGATAATGGAAAGTAATGAAACTAATCCTATAGGATAATATATGATAAGATATACTACTGCATTATGTCCATGGAATATCTCATTAAGTAACTTTTTAACAATAATAATAAAATACAACAATGAATTTAGTGGCTCATATTAACATCATCACTAAGTTAGTGAGCTTACTACCAGAGTTTTAACAATCAAATAAATTGCTCAATTGAGGTAAATTGTGTAACTGACCAATCTGACAGTAGACTTCCGACCACTAGGAAGTGTTATGGTATGTGGTCCAATTCCATGGCAGCATTCATGGCAAATTGTATGCGTAAAGAATGATTCAAAATCTACATGTTCTTGTTGCTCCTTTGCAATGCAGGCAGCTGCTATAGGAAGAAGAATATGCTTGAACCTGTTTAGAATTGGCAAGTTTCCCCAACATAAAATATCAATTTAGAAAAATATGCAACAAAAAGAGACCCATTTACAGGTTGTAAGTTGTAACTTGAACAAACTAGATATTTTAGGGTCAAACTTTACTTAGCCTCTGAAACATTCTTAAGCATGACCATTGATGATCCCTGCTCTTTTACAATACGCTCATCATTTGGCAGATTGAAAGCAAGAGTCTGTGGTCCCTTGACATCCTAAAATAATTCATAGATGTAAAATTTCCAGTTTCATAGTTAAGCAAAATACAGAATTGCAAATTTACAACAGAGAACCCCTTGTGAATTTTATTAGAAAGGACATAGGGAAATTTTGCGTCCACCACAATAACTGCTTAAGCCAGATGTCATGGACAATATTATTGGTACAGAATCATCATTTTTTGGTCATTAGGTTTCTATTTATTTTCAAAAGCATTCCTCTGCAGCCAATGGTCTTGCCATTTAAATCATGCTTTATACCAGTATTTTCAACAGCAGGTTAGTTCAAAATTGACAGAAACTGGATAATTATTGTCAGAACTCAGAAGCATCTTTCCTTACTTTAATTATACACAGACAGAAAAACACACTCACACTCAATAGTCAAATATTCCTAACACTCACCCCTGCATTATATAGAAGCTGTATCACACGGATAGGAGCTGCATTCACATCTTTTGATTTGTATGCACTGTCCATTGGGAGATTTTCCTCCAGAAGCTTAAGACAGAATTATTTGAGACGTCAGTTGCACTTAATTTAGACAAAATAGAAACTACAGATCTTATTCACACATTAAATTGCTTGAAGCATAGTACCTGTAGATTATCACCAAAGAGTTTCAGTTGAGCTGTTGCTTCATCGTCCCTGATTCCAATATATGCTTCAAAGGTAGCCTAAAAGAATTGCAAAGAAATTACTGATTCATAAGCTCAAAGATAGTGGTCTTTTCAACTGAGATAATGCCAGCAAGTTATCACTGAATTTACACTATTGGGATAATTTATATTTGTTTATTCATAATAGTGTAAAAGAATTTAGAAATTCAACCCAGAACATGGCATTCAAAGATATACATTAACCTTCATTGCACCATAACTTGGTCCATTAAGCTCTGGCTGGACAAAGTTGCTATACACTTCCATAGCAAATTTACACACCTAAGCCTTGACACAGATCACCAGATCTAAGATTGAAGTAACGGGTGTGCATGGATTGGTTTGGTGTAAAACCAAACCAAATCCAATTATAAACTGGTTATGTGAATAGGATTTCAAAGTCAAACCATTTACTTTTCCTAAAACTGGTTTAGTTTTGATCAAACTGGTTTTAAACCAGTTTCAAAATCAATTTATAATCAGAGCCAGATTTTCCCTATTATTATAAAGAGCGTAAGTATATATTGCATCAGTTTTCAATCCCATAGTTATTGGCTTTGGTGTGTTCTCTGGTGTACATTCTTGAATGAATGCTTATCGGAAAGGAAAAGGTCACAAGAAGAAATTAGATCCCATGATGTAGGCTCAACCAATGAGAATTATGATTATAGATATCCAAATATATGGTTAAAAGCAAACATTGAAAAAAGAAGCTCGATAACTGAAAAACACCTATTGAGAAAAAGATGACAGAAAATCAATTAAGATAGTTTAAATAGTGCAAATAAAGCCATTGGAGACACCAATGAAGATAGTAGATGGCATGACTTTTAATCCATAGTAAAGAAGTAGAGGGAGATCAAGAAGAACTTTAGGGAAAATTATTAAAAGGGATATTATGGTTAATAATATTTTAGAAAATTTGGTTTTTGACCAAACTCAATGACATTGTGTAATCTATGTGGCCAACCACACCTAGTAGGATAAGGCTTAATTGTTGTTGTTGTGGTTGTCAATATTTTAATAAATTAGCTGGTAATGACACAACTTAATTCAATAGGAATACGCTACAATTTTGAGATGCATTAACTTTTGCAATATGAAAAGAACATTTAAGTTTAAAATAATCATAGCCTTCATAGGACTTTAATTGTATAAGCTGCAGAAAGCCTCAATGTTGAGAATTACCTTGTATCCAAAAAGTTTATCCTCATAAGTTTCATATGGCCCAATTGTAACATCCAACTTCGAGTCCTGCACAGAAAATAGAAGGAAAAAATAATTTTATGATCCAAAAATTTTCACAACAAATCACAGTACAGAAAGGATACAAGTGTGCTAAGGCTTTGTTGTTATTATAATAAAAACATAACGGTAAGGATACTAGTAAGCTAAAATTAGAGAAAGCCTATTTTTTTCCCCAATATTGCTTACTGGTAATAAAAGCCTATCCAAGAAAGCATAATTTTCAACTGATAAGGGTTTCCTAAATTGAATGTGCAGGACCGTTTAGTGATTTGTATGACCAGATTCATAGTCCCATCAACTATCAATGGGAAGCAACATAGAGGTTCTTTCCTGTAAAAGCATTTGGGTTGGTGTGTAGGTGGATGGGTGTTAAAATATACAAACATATGCATAAAGCAAGGGATTCATCACATGTTAGGGCAATGACCATTTAATAAGTAGAGGCCTAAGTTCCTTGGTATTTTTTTACTATTACTCCTTTTTTTTCCAGATTAAACGAATTATTGTCATATATAGATTCAGATGATCCCTAAGTGATATTTTCTCAACATTTTCTTCAGCAGCAGAAAATTCCCAAGGATTAGATTTGTTACTTGCTGATTTGTGGGAGGAAAAAAAGACGTCCCCCACACCTATTAAAAACAATTTGGCAATGAGTTAAAACAATATAACATTAATAATACTTTTAGCACATTAAAAATAAAAATGATAACCTTGACTTAAATAAATCTGTGAATATAGTCAATTAGAAGTTGTTGAGAAACAATCATGATATTTGCTATTTTCTTTTGTTTTACGAAAGAAATAAATTTAACTTACTAACAAAATGTTATACAAGAGAGGAGGGAAATGAATATGGAAGAAAAGAGGACCAAGTATCATGAAAGTAGCATAGCTTGTCCATGTCTATGTGTATGACTAGAAGAATTGGTACACATCACACAATGAAATGAAATCCTGATAAGAATTAGCAGTGATTGAATAAACTCTCTCATTTACATTAGTAAAGCTAACAATACAACTACATAAAATTTTTTATATAGAATATTTAAATAATGGAGCTCTTTTGATAGTAACTAGAAATTATTCAGCATTCACAGAGCATCTTACAAACTTGCCTACAACTTTATAACAACTGTAGCAAAAAGTAAACTACAGAAAATGACTAACCAATTCCAACCAGGCTATATCGGAGTCATAATAATCATTTGAAAGGAAAGCATCAGCCTTGCTATGTAGCAGCCTCTTCAAACTACAATAGGAAAGAATGAGTTAACCAACATTTGTAAGTAGTATTCAGCATGAAGTGGAACAGTGACTGCTTAATAATGAATGTAGATTGAAAAAAAACATACCTTGGTGAGTTGGTAATGTCCCCAGCTTTATGCAATAAATCAGCAGCTTTTGCAAGAAGAGACTTGTACTCTTCAGAGTAAGGAACTATATATAGATCATGAGAACCTGCTTTGTTATCGGACTGATTAGAATCTAAAATAAATTCACTGTGCCTTTTAATAACATTGAAAAATCCAGTTGCCTCTTTCTGTTGATCCTTTCCTAGACTGTCCTTCCATAATTCAAACTCCTGCAAAAGAAAATATTTATCAATTTTCAATTTTTCCAACCAATTTCTTGAAATATGAGGTAAACTGAACATATATTTTTTCACTTAAACTTTGTATACAGAGAGATGACGAATATATATCAGGTGACTAATTAATTCTGACCTGGTATTTGTAGGAAATAATCTTGCAATCATAATTACAAGAAACAAAAGTAAACTAATTACAGGGAAATAAATCTATACAAATAAAAATGAAAATAAGGAAATTAAAGTAACAATTAACAAATGCTCTAACACAGTTGTTTAGACAACAGATGTTTAGCATGATGATACCATTTTGTCCATGTCTGGCGGGTAGAAATTAGCACCATCTGGTTTCAGCATGGGAAATGCTGCTCTGTATTCCAAACCTTTCCAATCTCTAACTGTCCTCGTTGCTTTAGAAAGCAATCTTATTGCTGAATCTGCAGTTGTCAAAAATGCCTCATCTTCATCAAGGCAAGACCTGCCAACAATGAATAGATTATAATTACACAACAACGTACATGGACACAAAAGGGACACTTTAAAATAAGTAAGTTCTACTTGTATATTCTTAAAACTAACAATTTACATTATTCAAGGCAGACAGATGTTCATATATCTGTCAAGAACACCATCTAGCATTTGGTCTTGGCAATTTCAATTGTCAAAACAGGTCTACGATTGTTAAAGGATCCTATGGATTAAGAAAACAGATTTTGGTGGGAATCTAAATGCTAAAGTGGGCAAATGAGCCAAATTATAGGATTTTTTTTGTCTCAAGTCCAGGATGATTTTCTGGCATAAAAATTTACCTAAACCTGCCTATCTATCTATTATACACACCATTCAACCGGTAGATTAGATAGTCAAGAAAATACTTACCATGGGCTCTTGTTAATCTGATAATATGACCATTTCAACTTGTTCAACTCTGATGTATCAGCATGCCCTTTCAACCAATCTCTAAGAGCTGGATTACTGTACCATGACTGATAGGGAAATAAATAAACAAACTTAGTAATGGACACTATCATTTGAACATATCCATTGTCTTGGTTCTACTCTACAAATCACAATAAAAAATGAGAATATATTTTTGGAGCTTATCAAGCATGCTACATGGCACATAATACATGCATATGAAAAATTATTTGCTTGGATAAAAGTTTAAAAGTGAAATTACTATTGAATTTTTTATACTTCATATGAACATGCATAGTGAACATATAACATAAAATAAATACAGACAAGGTCCATAAACAAATGCATACAAATTACAAATAAAGCCATAAACGGATTGTAAACAACCTGCAGATGAAAAATTTCGTCCATAACAGTTGCAGCCTTGACAACAAAACCTAGAGCCTCTTTGTCTGAATCGGTAAGCCCTGTCAACTGACAGAATGAAAAATTAAATTTATTTTTAATGTTGACGGGGGACCTCAAATTTTTGGATAAACATCTTATTAATAGTCCCAGGATTGATAAACTCACAATCATAATATATCATGACCTTCAACACTCATAAAAGACACTTCTAATTAATTTATTTGCAACAAAAATTCATCCAAAACTTTCATAGTTAATCTCACTGATGTAAAAACTCCAGAGAATTAATTGCTAGTATCATTCATCTCATGACAATCACGTGCATAATGTGAATATATTATAATTTCCTTTAGCCTATAAATCAATAAAATATTTTATTCTATACCCATTTACTGCTAATGCTTTGATATGGGGCTTTCAGTACACAATGCGATGCAGCGTTCCCAATATCATTCAGGATCAACATAATGTTGCCAAGAGATAACAGAATCCAATCAAAATTATATATTTTGTAAATAGTTCAAGAAAGATAAGTCTGAAAGGGATACCATCTCTAGACCATGCAAAACAATTAGAAAAACAATGGAAAGGTGTGCAATGTCCAACATCAAACAAATGGAATCATGGAATCTGAACCAAATACCATATAGTTCCAATATACTAGAATTCTGGAATTATAAAGACTTTTTTATTCAGCTCTAAGATTAAGTACCAGGTTGAATCAACATTTGGCTGACTCTCATATTTCAATGTTATTTTTGGTGAGAACAAATTCAAGTTTTATCTTTATCAAGTCTGAAACCTTAATGTGTTTTCTGTGTATTGCATATGACCCAAGGGTCTGAATTTATACATGTACAAGGGAATCTATATTAATTACATATTATTACCTTAATAAAGGTAATCCTGATATCCTGCTGTAATTACGCTATTTTATTGACCTAATTACTATAATTACACATCATGCCTAATTACTATATTTACATATCAACAATCATGTCTAATTACTATATTTACATATCAACAATCTTGAATATGCTGAAAACTCAGAAATGACAGATAAATGCTAGCTGACAGAATTAGTAGCTCAGAAATACCCCCAAACATGTAACTAAAACACTCAAAGAACACTGATATAAAGACATTACAGCTACTCTTTTCATTTATTCATAGGGTCCCATTATGTCAAACAAACCACTTTAGTTTCAGACATAAAATAAGGTTAATTTGTATTCAAGCTCAAGGAGGATTGTGATATGACAGAAATGAGATGTATCCAAAGAGGGTTGTAATATACTAATACAATACATACTTTAACGTTATGCTATCCAAATGGACAAAAGGTACTGGGGCAAATAGAATTAAAAGATAAACAGTAGATAGATATAGGTCAGTACAATATAACAACCAAAACAAATAAAAATTACAACAACCTCTGCACTGAGGGAAATGGGAGCGTAACGACTTATTTGCTTCTGAAGAGTCAAACTGCGTGCTACAGTATTTTCCTTGTACCTTCAACAAATATGTAAATGAAAGAATACCAAAATGAACATATAATCAATGTTAGAATTTAGTGTAAACAAATGTACCGCTGTTTCTTGGTATAGTAGGAGAGAAATGTCTATATTTGTAATGGTTACTCTTCAACTTGCCAAAACAACATTGACACACCCTACTAAGCCAGCTTCTAAGCTATAAAGCACAGACACTCCCATTGCATGAGGTGCCGGAGTGTAAGATGTGTTTCCAACACCAATACTTCAACAACACATGTCAAACACTTCTCACTTATGGTCCAATTAAACAAGTATTTGTTGTCAACTCAAATACTTGAACCAAAAATTTCATATAACTTGAATTCTTGAGTCAACACCTTAAATATGAATGGACATTTTATGAACTATATACATAAGTCACCTTAAATATATTCTAAATATTAAAAATAATGTCTCTTAGCACTTTTTTCCACTCCTTGTCATAGAAAGAAGGCATTCATACAAGAACATATGATTATTGATTACCCATTTGGATTTTCTATTATGTTGCTTATATTTAACTTCAGTTGAGTTTCTTTTTGTCTCTTTTATACATATATATATTCACACACACGTGTATATATATATATATATATAGGCAACATATCAAATAAGAGGACCATTTTTATGTGAGAGTGGAGAAACAAATTTTAATCATTAGATCTCATTATGAATGGCGAGGATTAAAACATACAAATCATTTAAGATTTTTAAAAAGTCATATGACTTTCTTTAAGTGATCATGTGACTTCTTAAATCTTTTAATCTTAATCATCCATGTATAATTATACAGTCTAAATTTATTTTTCTCACTCTTGTATAATAAAGACTCATTTTACTACACACACACACACACACACACACACACACACATATATATATATATATGCAAAGATGAAGCTCCAAGAGTAAAGTAACTTTGACAAAAGTTACTTATATTTTAAAAATGTATATTAGACATAATATAAATTGGTCCGGTGAATTGTTAATTAGTTTTCGAGTTATATGACTTTTTAAATTCAACAGTTGGATTGACAAAATTCAATATGTATAAAGAGTTGTTAAACAAAATAACTATTGTCAAAGTTACTACTAGAATAACTTAATCTTGCTTATCTATCTATCTATCTATATATATATATATATGGACATTAGCTGTGTTGGAATTTGTGCATGCTTATGAGCCAACAATCTGCCTCCTCAAACAACCAATTGAGGCACCTGGACGAAGCATCCACCCCGATCAATTAAGCAAAACAGCTTGGCAATCTATCATCCCCATGCAAAGAAAGGGAAAATCCAAGCGACCAAAGACACCCAAGCAGACAAGAAAAATCCCGACTCCAAGAAGATAAGGGAAAAAAATTATGTTCTAGTAGCAATCATGAGCTTGGAAGCACCTATAGCCCAATTAATATCTCTCAAACTTTAAATTGTTATGGTAGCTACAAAGCAAGTAGAATTGTCACCAAAGATGGCATTGGAGTGTTGCACTCTCGATTCTTTCCTTTTCCTTGTATTCTGTTTTAAAGGATATGTTTTCTTATTTCTAGCTGTAGTTCATTTCTTTTCTATTGAATTTTTTTTTTTTTAATAGGAGAAAATAGAAAGACATGGTCTTACCAAGAGTGAAGTTTTATGATGGGAACTAAACCAGAATAATGATAATTTTTACAAGAGTGATTGTATAATGAAAGAGGTTTCACTTCACGTATAAAAATTAAGAAGCTTTTCATCATTCAAAACACATACCTCTTTTCGATTATATCAAAGAGTTGACCATATTGTCCATTAACATCGTAAGGGACATAGTCTGAATCTTCTTTGGCTAGTAACCTTTTATACCCTTCATAAGAGATATATTTAACAGCAGAAACCTCTGTTTCCTGCCAACGAATGAAGATCACCTCATAAAAGATCAGGAAATGCGTAAAGGAGAGGCTTGGAATTATAGTAGCACATCAAATAACAATCATTTGTATAGAATCACTTATGGGAAGAGCTCTGAAGCACGGGTACTTAATTTCCGTTCAAGTACCGGTACCGGGACGGGTACACAGCTGGTACGCCTGGGTAAGTACCCAGTACGTACCCAAAAGATTTTACAAATTAAAAAAAAGGGGTACGTCATGGGTACGGAGAATTGAGAAATTTTAAAAAAATATCAGTTCAGTTAGGTTTTATTTTAGGCCAAAATTTTGACCCGTTTTCTCCCAACATTTCCCAGTTCATCCTTCAAATTTCAGCCCCCAACCTGTACTTCCCAAGTTCTGCTCAGCATCGAAACTCCACAAAACTCCATCAATCTTCCAAGCTCCAACCTTAGCAACCAGCCAACCACCTCCATCATCCTCAACTTGCAGCAGCGGCGTTGTTCAGCGTCCAATAGCAGCAGCAGCATCCAGTGGCAGCAATAGTGTCCAGCGGCAGCGGCAGAGCAGTGTCCAGCATTCGGCATCCAGCGGCAGCGGCAGCATCTAGTATTGTAAAATGTTTTATTATCTTTGTGGACAAATATATGCCTCTTTTATATTATATAATATATGATATATTAAAATTTGTGTGCTTTTATTTTATATATAATTTTTTATATTTTTTTAATCGACGTACCCGTATCTTAGTTTTTTTAAAAATGCCGTGTACCCGTTACCGGTACTGTACCCGTATCCATGCAACATTGGGAAAGAGAGAGAGATATTACATTACTTTCAACTCATTATTGCCTTATAGACTACTACCCTGAGAATTATAATGACAATAATGCATCTAAAGGAATTCAATGAATATAGCAGATAAAAAAACATAAATCAAAGTGAAACATAACTATGAATGATCTATTGCAAACTGCATAATTCTTCTTATAATGTGAAGATTGTTCAGCTGAAACAAATGATATTAGACATTGATGTTACTGATGTTAATAAATATTGTTTTTTGGATTAGAAAAATCATGGAATTTGCTTCTCCTAGGTCTAGCATTCCTTCCACCAGATATTTAAAAGTAATTCCCATGCGAAAGAAGAAATAGTGTCACATTTAATACACATATGTCTAAATATAAGCTTATAAATGCAAAAGTTTAATTTACAGATTACCCCAAATATGCTTGTTGAAACAAAATTAAAAAAGCATAAATTCATGTAGAACTAGAATAGGTATCAAGGAGAAATAAAAACGAAATCAAGTTTTCAAAATTTAAATTTAAAAACAAGGCTCAAATCATTAATTACTAAGCATAAACTTGAAATTATAAGTGAATCATAAAATACTATACAACGATCACAAATGCCAGACCTTCATACTGAAATCTAGCACTTCCAGAACAAGCTAAATTTGCTGAATAATGAAAAACCATAAACGATAGCTCCATAATTGAACAAACATGTTGTATTATGTTTCTGAAAGAGCTCCAGTAAGTCCAATTTGAATATATCTTATACATCCTCACCTGAAGTGTAAAGGCTTCCAGAGGTATTGGATCAAGAGTTGTTACCAGATACACATCATTATATTCATTATTGATGTATTTTCCATCATTTATGACACTGCATTCCATATTTAATGTTAACATCAGCTAGTCCGCAGATAAAATAAAATGAGTCGAAGACACAGCAATAGTTGAAGATAACAAATACTACATGCACACAATAAAATGAAAAACTCAAATCAACTAAGCAAACGTGAAATAGACCCCTCTAAAGTCTGAAAAAACCCTTATCTTGAAAGGAAGGGTTTTTTTTTTTTTCAATTTTTAATTTTCAGTTTATATCTTTTCATTATAATCATAAGAATGTCACCTTCACATTCTATTTTTAAATTTCTGATAAGTAAATTGTAAAACCAAGGAAATTTTGGAAATAGAACACAGAATGAAAGCAAACAGGCAGCATTTATGCAATTATAATTATAATATTATAATTAAAAACTAAAATAAAAACAAAGAACAAAACGAGCCCTAATATTTTTAGTTATTGACAAAATACAAAAATACACCATAAACCACTTACCACTCTTGGAGGAAAACAAATATCAATTCGAATGCATCCTTAGGAAGGGTTACACCCAACTCTTCTTCGAGCTCCCTCCTGAAAAATTAATCATAACAATGACACTGACACTTGATTAGTAATTCAATTTCTATATGCAGCTCCCTCCTGAAAAATCAATCATAACAACAACACTAGAGACTTTTGATTAGTAATTCAATTTCTATATTCAGCTCAATACCCAATTTCAATTTGGTTTTATGCCAGAAAAGTCTACAATAGAAGCTATATATGCAGAAAAGACTTGCACATGGTTTTTATTGATTTGGAAAAGGCATATGATCGGGTACCAAGAGAAGTGCTAAAGAAAGCTTTAGAAAAGAAGGTTGTGTGAAGTATTCTACACTGAACAATTCAAATTTGAATTCTACAACAACGAATAATTCCAGTATAAATTCTTTCAATAAACCCATTGAAAATCTTGGATTCAGTAGAAGGGGGAGAAATTTTAAGGAATTGTCAGCAGTGGAGTATAATGAAAGACAGCAAAAAAGACTGTTTCAGATGTGATGAGAAATTTTTCCCGGACCACATTTACAAGAATAAACAATTAAGGGTCATGTTGTTGGAAGAAGACCTTGATGAAAGGGAAGTGTTAGAGGTAGGAGGAATACAAGACAATGTTTGGGAAGTAAAATCAAGATGGTGGGACCCAGGTGGAGTTATGTAATCCTTCACCTTGAGGACAAGGTGAAGCTTTAGGGAGGGGATTATTGATAGGTCACTCCATTGATAGTTTGTCTAAACAAATTACTTAGTTAATCTCCATTAGTTGGTTAGTTAGGTGAGTTAGGTGAGTTAGTTGAACAAGGCATGTTGCCTATAAATAAGAGTGGAGATTAAAGAGGGAGGGGGAATTGGTGAAAGGAAATTGAGGCCTTTATGGCATTGGGAGGTGCAGGCCCTTGAAGTTCAGCAGTGTTAGTTTTGTAATTGGGATTCATCCCTAATTCTTCTTAATAAAATACCTAGTTCCTATCACAAGGCTTAATCAAAGCCATTCACATTCAAACCAACTTATTACAACAAAATAAAATTATTTTTGTAACTTCTCAAGAAAGATTTCAAAAAAAAAAAAAAATTCCTTCTAAAAATAATTAAGCTGAACATGTCAAACGGTCCATCAATGATCAACTTGGTCTTTGACATGCCAAAAACATCAATTTGATTCCTGAAATAACAAATTTACTAGCAACTTTGACAATCAATTTCGTTTAGTAACGTTCAATCAATTTGGTCCTAACCTATAAGATACACAGATAAAATATAAAATATGGGTGTTAGATACAATTCGTATCGTATCTGATACAACAATGCGTCTTCTCTTGAAAAACCTATGATACGATGCTTTAAGATACATTTATAAATATAATAAAAAATTCAGAAAAAATATAATTATTGCAAAAAAACAAGCAAACTAAGAACTTATTTCTAAACATTAGTACCACGATGAAAGTTGAAACACCGATACTAGTCATAAAATCTACATCAAATTGGCCAATGCTAGTCAAAAGCGTTAGAGTAAATTTGCCTTTCCATAATACCAAGCACCAAATTCACAGTTAACAAAGTTAAGAACCAAATTCACTTGTTCTTAACAACATCATAAACTAAATTGATTAACAGGTAGTGTTGTGAAATTTGTCCAAGGTCAAATAGTTCACTCTCTCAGGGACAGAAATGGTAATTCACAAGGAAGAGAGTACCTAGCAGTGATGAGTGAGGAATCACCAGCGGAAATGTGACCGGCGCTGGAAATGTCCCAAAGATCAGGCCACGAGTCCTTGCACGAAGCACGTCGTTGGAGAAGCAATTCCTGCGTTCTCTCAGCGAATATCCACACGTGAACGGCGCGATGATAATCGCCATCGCGATGAACGTCTCCTCTAAAAACACACACACATAGTCGTGTAAGATTTTGAGGAATTGCGTTGAGTTGAATGAGAATGATCGCGAATTTACGATTACCTGGGTTTGGAAACGCCTGTTCTGTGACCGGTTTTGGTGAGAACGTCGAGGTACTCTTCTGCTTGTTGGTTATGCGTCTCAGAGTGTTGAATATGGGCTTTTTCGGCCATTGCGTTGCGCCGAGTGAGAGTTGGTGAGTCAACGCCAAATTTCACTTCAACTTGTACTATGGAAATGGAATTTTAAATAGGGGGAAATGCCTTGCTTAAGGAAAGGGTGAACTACTTTTCACTTGCTTTTTCTTTTACCGTTTTGATAGAAAATATGGCTTAAGAGAGTATTTAGCCATGTAAAAGTTGGTGGAATAAACTTTTAAATTAATATTGGAGATTATATGTGGCTTAAAATTTTTTTAAAAAAATTAGTTTTTTTAAAGAAAATTTATTTTAGTCTCAATTTGTTTTAGTTTATGTTAAATTATATATTCAGTGCTTGTATTTAGAAAAGTTATGCTTTATATATATATAAAAGTACTTTGTTATGATTTGATCATTATCGTTTACGCATTTTAGTTCTTATAACCGAGAGTATTATAATGACAATTATTAAAATATAATAAAATACTTATATAAAAATTAAATATAAATTTTTTTAAATATATAAATTAATTCATAAATGAATGTTAATTATAAGGATTAAATATATATTTTAACTAAAAATATAAAATAATTGATAAATTTATTTAGAAAAAATAAGATACTTAATAAAAGAATCATAAATTTTTAAGATACTGAAAAACCATGTTATTAAATCAAATCATTATTTTATGGCTCAATATCATGTATATATTTATTATACAAAACTTATTGATTTAGTAATACATAGATCAATCATAATTATAGTTAATAAAATATAAAAAAAAATTATATATGACACAAAAAATTATCAAAATTAAAAAAAAAATATGTTTAGATAATTTTTTTTGGATAAAATATTTAATTGATAAAAAAGTATCATAAATATTAACTAATAAGATTTTGAATTTATATAATAAGAATCGCTTACATATATCATGGTAGAAAAGTTATGAATTCATTCATATAATAAAATTGAGCATCTAAAGTTTTGAGCAACAGTATAATTTAGCATCTCAAATATAATAAATTTTTATTTTTTATATATGAAAAATCCAAACATTCTATGAAATTTTGATATATCAAATAAAAATTATATTATAAATAAATTAATATAGTTATAGATTAAAAATTATAATAAAAATGCTAACCTTAATATTATATTCATTCATCTAAAAATAAGATAAAAAATAAATTAAATAAAGATATAAATTTTAAAATAAAAATAAATTATTCAATCTAAAAATCATTTAGTATGATAAAAAAAATAATTTCTAAAAGCACTTTTATTTTAGAAAACTTCTAGAATTATTATTATTATTTTTTAAGGTTATCACTCAAAGAAAAAAATGTGATTATTTTTAGAAAATAATTTGAACTAAACACAAATTCAATAATAATAGTAATACGATATTGTTAAAAAATAAGTAAGAAATGTATCTATTATTTTAATTAAATAGTAAAAATATAAAAAAAAAATCATCCATTCAAAATTTTTAAGCGACTATATTCTCATAGGTTCAAATACAAATTGGAATTTATAATGTCATACTAATTGAATTTAGCGTTTATTATATTTTTTTTACTAGTATACATAATTTTTAAATTAATATTTCAATTCCATGATTTTATTATTTTATATAAGACAATATATTTTAATTATTTGTATATAAAAATATCTAATAAGTAGTATATTATGTATTTGTAAAAAAAATCAATTTGTCATAATTAAATACAAAAAATATAATAGTTAATAAGCCAAAATGTGTAAAACAGATTGTTAATAATATTTAAAGACATGTAATATAAATTAAACTTAGTCTTGTAATTGATTTTTTTTATAATTATTTTTTGTTTTGTTAATAATTTTCATTAATATGAAAATTTAAGTTATGAATAAATATATTATAATATAAATATATATTTTTAATAAGATATTATTTATTGTATATGCATATTAAAGATTCTTTGAAGTCATGTATCAAATATATTTATATATTACGAATATGTGGATTTGTAGAATTTGGAATTGAAGTTATTGGTAGGACTTTTCCAACGCAACATATAATTAAGTTTCAATAGATAAAATTATATTAAATATTCAGATAAAATTTATTGTCATTAATTATAGTTTTATTTGACCCGAAAATAATTATTTTAAATAAAAAAAATTTATAGTCTAGACTGAAAAAATAAATATTCATACTACTTAAAAATATTTATAAAATACAAAATCTAACTTAGTTATATAATATTGGCTTAATCATATTATATATATATATATATATATATTAAATTTTGCATAGTTTAAATATTTATAAATATATCATTTAATTATTAATATTTATTTATATTTTAATAATATATTAAACATTACAGTAAATAATATGAAGAAATACTTATTAACTTTATTTTTATATAAAATCTGATACACTTAATCAACTAGTCAATGGATGAATAAAGAAGTCTTATGTTCTATTGAAAAGCAAATGTATCAAAACATGGATATATATTTGAAAACATGCTAATTGAATGCATTTATGACATTAATTAAGAAAAAAGTATTCAATGGATATACATATACAACTATTATTACCTTTGATTTTTAAATCAACATTCATATATGATATTTACATGTAAATTATTAATATTTAATTATTTTATTATAAAATTTTATATTATAAAATATGTTATATGATTATTTTATATTTATTTAAAATTTTACGTTACTGAATTGTTTTATATTTTATAATAATTTATTTTTTAATTTTAAAATATATTTTTTATTACTTTAATTTAATTCGAAGTCAATTATGATTGAGATTAATATTACGATTGATTCGATTTTGAAAATATCATTTATATGAAAAGTATTTATATTTTGAAAAAAAGCGTACCCTTTAGCCTTTACTTATTATTTACTCGTTTTTACGATTTGGTAGTTTCTCTATTTCAAAATGTTTCCTTTTTATTGTGTATCTGTTAAATTCTTGGCTTTATTTATTTATTTATTTTACTTATTATTATTAATTATTAATATTATTATTATTATTAAACTTGACAAGTTGACATTTTTTGGTGTAGCATATTGTAGAAGTGTCGCTGTAATAATTATAATTTTATTTTTGAGTTCTGACTCACACGTGGGTCACTGAGAGAATATCTCCATAAAAAAAGAAGAATAGAAAAATGAAAACGCAAAACAAGCGAAAGAAAAAAAAGTAGTTCACCATATGAAAGTAAATAAAAAATATTATTATTAATTATTATTTAAGAAAATGAGAAGAATTGAAGAAAGCAATGAGTGAATATCACTATTTATGTTCCGTTAAGAGAATTTAGATGTTTTTTCGTTTCGCTTTTCGCAAATTTTCAGATCTCTTGTGTTTCTTCAAATCAAAACCCTAATTCCCCCAATTTCAGTTTTCAGCCTCGAAAAACCTATCTCCCTCCCTCCCTCTCTCTCCAACATCTTAACGGTTTTCCCCCATTCAACAGCTCGATCCACAGGTTCGTTTTTCTTCTCCTTCTCCTCGTTATTCTTCTCTATTCCTCAAATTTCTCTCTGTTTTTTCGTTTTTAATCTGAACCCATAGATGCTGTGTGAATTGGACTGTAATATAGTTTCAGTTTTTTTATTTAGGTTTTGTTTGTTTGTTTTATTCGTTTTTTGTAATTGTGGAAGATTCGCATTTCGTAGTTGTCGAATTTGCGGTTTTGGAATCGGGACTTCGGGGGCGTGTCTGGATTTGGTTTGGGTTTTGGTTTGTTCATGGATCCTTGAGAGGGATTCGCGGTGGTTCTTTCTTGTATTGGGTGCACATTGACAATCTGTGTTTTTGTTTGGGGAGGAAGTGGGAATTTTTTCATGGGCTTGAATGTGTTTGTTGCAGTGTTTTGGGGGAATTTCGGTGTTTTGGGTTGGTTGTTTAGTCAGAGTTTTAATTTTATTTGATAAGAGCGGTTGGCAGTTGTGAAAATTTGGGAGAGTGTGTTGAGCTTTGGGGAAGAACTTTTAACTTTTTGTTTTGAGTTGAGCTACTAGCTGTGGCGTGGCATCAATGTCCACCTTCTGTTTCGTATTCAGAGGATAATTTTTGTACAATTCCTTTTTGTTACTAATTGAAATGTTAAAAATTGCTGAAATGAAGGGCAATGGTGCCTTGGGTAATAATAACTGCTGATGATCGTATTTTGTGGGGGAGCCTAAATCTTTGTGTTGTAATTGATGATTTAGTGTGGGAAAGCTGTTTTGGAAAGTGATTGGTTGTTTTTAAAGGTATAATGGTCTATAGCTAATTATGCGAGTCATCTTAGAGTGTTTGGATGAATACATATATAATTCTGTTATTTTTTTAAGTTTGTGATGATAATACTGAATTTGTTTTAACCATCTTTGGTGAACATTCAGTTCTATCTGCCACTTTAATGACTATATTGGTTGTTTAGAAGTGGGATGATGTGGCAATAATTAGTAGCAGTGTAGCATTGAATATCTTGTAGTTTATTATCTGAAAATGTGAGGTTCTTTTTTTGTATGACTATTACTATATGGTTGTGCTTGTTCTAAGATAAATATGGTGGCAGTTGAATTTTGATGTAGCTGAATGTGCACATCTTGCTATATCAGAAGATGTGGTCTTTATGACACTATCATTAGGCTTGTTGCTTTTCTAGGTGTCTGTGCTGTCATTAGTATAATACTGTCACTACTCTATTAGTGTATTAGTTGCATATCATTCAAATTCAAAGGTAGTTGAGTGGTTGCATATGACGGTTATGAACTTTTGATCTGCCCTTAATTTGGAGTTTGGTTTTCTTCTGGATGTGCTTCATTGCATTAGGAGTGTGTAATGTTTTTTTTATATGTAATGCTGTTTCCTGTCCTCTCGATGAAAGGATTGGAAGGTAAATAATATTAATTAATAAGGTGAAAGGTGACTATGATTGTTAACTTCAGTCCATCCTCATTTGCATGGGGATATGCATGAAAAGAATATTAATCAAATAATGATAATTCTGATTGTTGTTTCTGTTTAAGTGTTCCTTCAACTGATAAATATGCTGTGAGATCCCTTACAGACATATAGTCCTGTTATGATTGTTCGCTTCCATGTTTTATCAAAAGATTCTATACAGATCAGGGTGGAAAGATTAGATCATAGATTAATGTTGGAGAACTTGGAGTAACAGTAGGGGACTCAAACTGATCTGGTTTTTCTGCACATGCATGGTGATGATAGTCAAAATCGTGTGCAGCCTTGTGTGATTTTACGATCTCCAACCCCCTCTCCATACTAGCTCAGTGACAGAATTGTGAATTAGCAAGATTGGTGGGATCGCTGAGCTGGACCGTGGAATCGGTAAGCTCGGACGATCCCCATGTGTTGATAAACCCAAATTTTTTATCCAATGACCTGCGACCTGCTTTGTGACTTGATTTGCTAAAAACCTTTTGAAACCCTAAAATTGATTCAGAACTTCTTCCCTAAAGGTTTCCTCTGCTCTGCAATTCCGTTCCACTTCACACAACCCTGTTTTGCTCCAGTACTGTCCTACGTTAAATCTCGATTTTGACTACCATGTGCACATGGATTGATTCATGTTCCTATGCTTTTGGTTCAGGAGGGGGAGTGGTCATAGCTTCTTCTAAGGGTTAGCTGCTATAGTTCTCGTTATATATTGGACTATCAAGTATCTTATAATTGTTCCTTGGTTTGGAGGTCAGTATTGTATGTCTTTTATGGTAGTGGAATCAGGGAATTGTAAGCTGTAGCAATCATCAGTGGAAAGGCTTTGTTGGGTTTGCAAACAGTTAAAAGTCATCAGCTGATAAACCTTAAACTTTTGCTTTGGTGCTTATTATCCATATAGAGGAATAGGTTATTGATATTTGTATCTTGAAAGATTGATTAGAAAATGTACTGTGCAATGTGCACTTTGAAGTGGTACGTAGTTTGGCTTGATTTCTCTAAGATGTAGTCGTTCATCTCTTCGTGATTCTTATTTTTAAGTTTTGTCTTGTCAGTCTTAATTAAAGCTCTATCTGTTGCCTAATTATTCAGTAAACTTGGATCAGCTTGGTTTTTATTGTTTTAGTTATTTGGTTGCAATTGAATGAAATGCTTTCCTCCAACATATTATTTTCTCTCAACAACAAAAGCGTTATGCACTAGGTGAGGTTGGGTACAAGAATCTGGGCTTGGTCAATATTGTTTCATAGTTGTAAAATCCAAACTGAGTTGGAGGGTTTGACTGTTTCAGCCATCATGGCCCAGGTAGAAGCTGGGAAAAGAGGCTGGCTTTTGTAATTTTTCTAAAGAATCTGTGTGGCTTATTTTTTTCCAGATGGACCAGAACACTTGCAATTGGACCAGTGATCTGATCATTTGTGTGGATCAGTTCGCAGTCCAGTTAATTAATGACCATGGTTTTAAGTAATGGTTTTTGGCTCTTTACTTAAAATTTCAATATATTTGTACTTGTACCTGATTGAAGTACTGCCTGTAATTGTATCTGTGTGAGACATTATATTGCATTAGGAATCTCCTATAGTGAGGGTGTATGTGAAGAATAAATGTTGTGATGTAAACCGTAATTGGGAAAGGGAATTAGCTAGATTGGGGTTAAACTAACTGCCTTCATGGAGGGCATAGAGGAAAATTGGAGGGACATTCTGTTCTAAGCTATGAAGAAATATTAAACAAGAGAAGAGTAGAGAGATTAGGAAGGAGGTATTGACTGAGGAGTTGAGGTGAGATCGGGGCCTCTCAAATGTCCTGTGTTACTGTATATTTTTCATTCAGTCCATTGGAAATTCACGGCCTGACCCAGTTATTATGAGACGCAGATTCCTGCACTATCATTTTACTTCCTTTCAATATTGATCAAATAGTTTATCTACTTTTGTTGTGTATAAAGTAAGGGATAAAATGGTTGACTGGATCCTTTGGTATTGGTTCTTAATATTTTTTGTTTTAGAAATTCATTGTTATAGTAATCGTGCCTGATTGAAGTGCTGTAATGGTATGTGTGAAAGCTTATATTTTAGACTATTTGATTCATGCACTATTAGATTCCATCCTTTCCATACTTGGATCAAACAAATTTTCTTTTTTTGTTTCATATTCTTGTCTATTTCAAGCAACAACTCAATTCCCCTGCACTGCTCTGTGCTTCTTTTGAAAAACATAATTTTTGTCATAAAATAAATTATCCATTATATTCTTTTTATTAAATTTCTAGAGATCTCTATGGACGTAAATGAATTTAGTAATCAGTGGTAGAAGAAGGGTCTTGTGTTCTTGAATTCATTTTTTAAAGCTATTATAATCCTGGAAAGATTTTGGAATCTCTAGGAAATTATGCATTGTCTTTCTTTCTTTTTTCTTGTAAACAAAGAAGTTATAAAGATAGAAGAGAAAGATACAAATGCAATTGCAAGAAGATAAGGAATCCTCATTAACTAAAGAAATGAGGACCAAGAATAAAGAGGAAAAACTAAGAACAAGAAAGACAACCAGTAAAATGACCATGAGTAAAGCACCACATAAAAGGTAGGAAAATGACAACCAGTAAAGATTCTAGCTTTGCTTTGCACTCATACACCAGAGAACCCCAAATTGATAACAGCACCAAAAAGCCTTTCAGCATCTCTGCTAATGCCAAATCCTCAAAAATTTACATGTGGAAACAGTTGAATATTATTGCGGCAAAGACAATGTGCACCAAACCAGTTATTCCATAGAAGGAAACTGCTAACCAATGCAAGAACAAATCCAATTGGATTTTGAATTAATGCTTACTTTTGTATCAATTAAACAACCCCTCTCCCCCTGGGTTTCCTTGTCCCTTTGTAGTTTGTAATATTTACTGGGTGTGTCTACCTCCAGTACTTAAGCTTGCTATTTGCAAATGGATCCACACTTACGAGTTATGATGTTAAATGAATGTTATCTTGTAGATTTGGTTTGGTTTTTTATTTGATGCATAACATATTTGTTAGATATTACTCCAATAATTTGGTAGTCCATTAGAAAACAATCGGTCTCATTATTTTTCTTTTATATTGCAGGGACATATTTGCTTCAAATTTCTGAAGAGATGTCTCCTGCTTCCAAATCTAAGTCTAAAGACAAAAAGGCAGGCAAGGAAGTGCAGAAGTCGTCTGCTAAGTCTTCAGGATCTGGTAATGCAGTAGCTGGTGTACCAGCCAGTGCATACAATCCTTTATTGGGAACATTCCATACTCTGGAGATGTCACCCACATCTACTTCACCAGTGCATTCTAATGGTCGTTTTCGGAACATAGATGAGACAGATGAACATCCTGCAGGCTCAGTGGTAGCTGGTGTGGAGTATGATTCTGTTTCTAACAATGGTAGTTGGTCTGGTGAGTCAGAGGACCATAAAGAGAAAGCTTCTAATCCTCCTACTCGACTGGAAGCAGTACCTGGAGCTGATAATGACAAGCGAGAGAAAATCCGCCAAAAGAATGAGAGGAAACATCAAAGACAGAAGGAAAGGCGAGCACAAGAGTTGCATGATCGTTGCAGTGGATATCTGATGTCAAGGAAGCTTGAGGCACTTGCTCAACAGCTTGTGGCAATGGGGTTTTCTTATGAGCGTGCAACAGTGGCATTAATACTGAATGAAGGAAGGGTGGAGGAATCAGTAGCATGGCTTTTTGAAGGCGGGGAAGATGCAGATAATCATAAGGACACAAGTGTAGGTGGGGGTAGTTTGAAAATTGACATATCAGAGGAACTTGCTCGGATTGCTGATCTAGAAACCAGGTATAATTGCTTGAAACAGGAGGTTGAAAGAGCAGTTGTTGCATGTGAGGGTGATCTTGATAAGGCTGCAGAGTCTTTAAGAGAATTGAAACTGGATCGGCCATCTGGTCTACCAAAGCTGGAGGAAATTGGTGATCCTCCTTCCCTTAATAGTAAGCAGCCTGGAGTTGTGAGTCAGAACGCAAGGTCACAGACAAAACCCATTCTTTCTCCAAATCAACCCAAAAAAGATGAAAAGGACTTTAACTATACAAAGCAAGCAGTTATGCTAGGAGGATCTACAGAATCCAGCAATAGACATGTGCAGCCCCTTAAGAGAGTCCAACCCAAGTCTGAATGGGCAAAGCCTCAACAAGCTGCCATACCGACTGACAAGAGGTGGCCAGGTGCAGGGTCTAACCCTTCAGCTTCTTATTCATTGGCATCACCATTGCAAGTGTCACCAACACCTGCCAAGACAGAAGTTTCTTATATGGCTGTTGGAGGTGATTATAAGAACCTTCAACCTGGAGTAGCTAGGGAGCCAGTAATTATGATGCAGCGGCCTCAAACTGTAAATGCAAAGCAGATTCCAGCCACCAGCATGAGTTCTTCTCCGCCTGGAGTAGCTGCCAGTTGGTATCCAACTAACAGTGTGGAAATCATGAGGTCCAATGGCTTTATGTCTCACACTCCTAGCGCTAGAAGCCTTGGTTCAAACTTTGTCAGTTCTAATCAACTGTATCACCAACTTCAGTATCAACATCCACAACAGTTTGTGGCCGGTAGTGGCAATTCAGTCGATTTCCAAGCAGCCAACCGTGGGAATAGCTTATGGAATAGAACGGGTGCATCCCCATCACTTGCTGCCGCTTCATCTCTCGGACTCTTTTCTGGGTTAGGATCTGCAGCAACATCGGGGGCAACTTCTCCGGTAGACTGGAGCACTGGTGGGTCAATGCAATTTGATTATACCAACATAGACTGGTCCTTGGATCGAGGCTTATCTCCACCAAGGTCTAATGCATTATTGCTTGGGCTTTCACCTTTTACAAAGAGTAATGCTGTATACGGTTCAAATGCTTCTGGTGTAGTTGCTCAGCCATCGATTAGATCATTACCCTCTAATGGTAGCATTGTTCCCTTGCCTGGATTGCAAGATGGTGCAGTTCCTTCTGCGGAAGCATCAGGTTCTTGGGAATGGAGTTCTCCATTTGAAGGGAAAGATCTTTTCAGTTTACCGAGACAGTTTGTTTCTTCTCCTTCTCTGTAGAATGAGGGGTGAAATTAAATGAATAAAAAGAAAGACCAAAAAATGTGTGGATTTGATGTTTGTTCTTATGATGCTATAGTTGATATGATGTTGGTGGTATGCTTTCAGTGAACTTCTCATACTTTCTCATGCACAGTATACATTGCCCGTCACTCCCTATCGCAAGCACAGTTCAGTTACATACCTGATATCTCGTTGCCTCGTTTGCTTACCTTACCCTATACAAATCTGGCATTTTTTTTAGTTAGGCTGCACCCTGGACAAAAAATTATTGGGTATTATGTCGTTATGACCATTCATATTGCCTGTGTTAAAATTTTACATTTAAAAAAAATGCATACGTTTTGATACGTGAGTGGCCGGATTGGATTGGATGACAAAAATTTCTCCGAAAAAATGTCTCCAAATAGGTTTATGGTACATTTTCGAAAGATCAAGGCTATAATTTTATTAAATCGAGTTGGGCTCAAGTCAAATTTGTTTAACAAGTTTAGTATAGAATGGACGTCCTATTTAAGAACACGACCGAGATTAACCCCATACAACTTGATTTGCTGCATTCATCTTCAATGCACAATAACGAATTACACGACTGAGATTAACCACATACAACCTATTATTGCATTCATATTCAATGAATAATTGAAAAGTTGTTCATTTCAATTCGGACGGTTCTAATTAATTTATTTTGATTCAGACGCCATTGTTAACGGTTATTTAGAGGGCTGGAGGTGGTAAACAGCATACTGGTAACTGTTACATCAAGAGTCAAGGTGGGACACCTAATAACACCATTCCCCGCCAATGAACATTTTCTTTATTCCCATAATTAAATGCTGATATTTTAGTTATAAGGGGGAAAAAAAACACTCTTTTAATTGATAAGTCGCCTCTTTATAATATTGACCAGGGAAGCAGACTAACTTTTTCTATTTTTCAAAAACTCGATTGCCATAAATTATAAAAGAAATTTGCACCACTCATTTTTACTAGTTACACCATTCTTTTTTTTTTTTTCAAAAAAATTAATATTCAAAAGTATATTTAGTCCAAAAATTATATTACGAAAGACATACTAAATCAACTTAAGAATTTAATTTTCATATAATATCAAATTACTCAATTTCATTTAAAAATAATTTAAGTCACTTTAAAATTTATTTTTTAAAATATATTAAATGTATCTATAAATTAAAGAAAAAAATCACTTTAACTCTGTATAATTTTGATTATGTACAATTTAGATCTTGACTTTTGAAAGTGTAAATAAAATTCTTGCATTATTCAGTCATCTAATTTCTTCATTTCTTGAATAAAAATACTCCAAAATCCCTAATTTCTCATATCTTTACAAAAATAAGCATTTTTTAAGGTATTTTTGGTCAAGAAACAGATAAATTGAACAACCCAATAACAGAAAAACTTTTTTTGCAAACTCTCAAAAGTACGGAGTATCGTGTAGCATACGATCAAACATATAAGGATATAAGATGGACTTTTTCCTAAATTAAATCCTAGAATTTGACACAAAAGGGTACAACATCTAATATTAGTAAGGTGCACAATATTTACACATTCCTCAAGTGAAGCCACAACTGACAACTGAAACTGATATCTTGAAATCCATAGCCATTCAGACTATTATTTTACCCCCTTTTATTTTTGTGACTTTCAATTCAATATTAAAGCTATGCATCATGGCCACTTCAAAACTGTTGAAAACATGTTTGGCATCTGGGAGACTAGGACTATCTTCAAGTTAAAGCATTAATTTCAGCCTTTAAAGAGTCGCTAAAGGCATGCTTTAAGACCAATTACTTAGGCACAGTTATAAATTAGAGGCCCTGCCTTATATATTTCATTCATCCATTTTCTTTCATTCTTTGATTTTATTGATTCCCAGCAGTCAAAGCATAAAAATTTAATTTATACATCATTAAATGATGCAGGGAAACAGACAAAATAATGCAGTTTTACATTACTATCTTATTATCTTACAAAATGATTGATTAAACGGACTCAGAAACCACAGGAGAGGCAGAAGGACTTGAAACATGTTCCCTGTACCACTGATTTTCCTCTCGAGTTAAAAAATAGGCATCTGCAATTAGAAAGAATAAAGGTTAGAAGTCCCCATTTGAACCAATTCAATCATGAGCTTTTGGTAGATCGCCCTAAAACAACTTTCAAATAATTAGTAAGTACTAAAAAAAATAGATGTTTTGAGATTCATGTATGTAAATAAGGTAACTATATAACCAAGGTAAACGTAGAAATAGTGATAGTTGATAACAGAATATCATGTAATATTATATAATATTATGTAATAATTATGCATTATTATAAATAGATACCTCTGCTGTGCATCTCACACAGGTTTAACTTATTCTCATTTTTGTCTTTCTCAACAAGATGTATTCAGCATATTGATAACATAAAAAAATAAATAAAAAAAATCAATTCTTTATTTATTACCTAAGAGGATTATTTAGATTATATCATTGGAGGTGACATTCTTTTTCAGCACAAAATTGTTCAGGGGGAGGGAATGGTACCCCATTCCAAACCAGGAAAAACCGTCTAGCTCATTCACCACATTCCAAGGTGGCGGAGGTTCAAATTTATGACCAGTTAGATGTGAGACTCTGTTTTGCTCCATCAACCAACCCCTTGGAGGTGGCATTCTAATATGTCAAAACTAGTTTAAGGGGTGGACATTTTTTGCTCCACCTAGCTTGGTATAAACAACCAATATGCGTGCTTATTCTAACTTATAATAAAATGTGCTTTCAGAAAGGGGTTCTTTTTGTTCAATGTCTCTCAATCAATTGAATGCAAACTAATGTGACAACTCTAGCCTTTCATGAACCATTCTTACTTCAATAACCGTTAATAAGAAAATAAATCATATTTGTCCTAGAATAGGGGTTTAAGGACTACAAGACACATTAAAAACCAGAGCCAGCAGACAGCACTATCTAAAATGTTTAATGAGACAAACGCAGCATCCTTTCAAATCATGCTGCCAGTGGCACAAACTTTTCAGCACACTCCACCCAAAATGCCATTTGGCTTACCAGAATTCATTTTCCCCCTCAAAACTGCATTCAAAGGGGGGCTTCAGATATAGCCACATGTCTGTTAAAAAATTAAATTCAGCTACAAGGTGTTTATGTTTCCTAATAGCTCATATTTTGCAGAGCTTCTAATGCATGTGGAACCTCGTGATCTTATGCTATACAAATAAACTTAGCACATGTCAACAGCTAAATTCATTTCCCACCTTCCAACAAAAAATGTTGCAGCATATGAATGACCGATTTAATCATTTTAGCTTCTGGATAAGTGGATGTACATAACTACGTATGGAATCAGAGATTCAATACATCATATACATGAACAGAGTTTTCAATATAAGCTTACCTGACAAGAACACGTCTTTGTGTTCATCATCGTCATAAATAAATTGTGGAGGATCAGGTGAACCAATGCCAACAATGGTGCTTCCACTGCATGAGATGTATGAAGACAGCATATAAGATGACTGCATCTTTTAAAATCAAGATTTTGTATTAAAGCAACAAGAAGAGCAAAACAAACACTGGACTACTTTAACACTATTAATATCCTTCAGAACAGGGAAGTGTAAACCTCAGCTTATTTTTGCTTAGAACCTTTCAAAAATATTTGTAAAGGAATAAATTCAATAATTCAACTACATGGGTATTTCTGGAAAATTCACTACTGACAAAATTCATGGAAAGAGTATACAACTTCATTTCACCAAAGTAAGAGAGAGATGTTTGTCATGAACCAACAAACCAAAATTGAAAAGGTGACATCTGAACAGAAAAGGAGTGAAATCTCCTTCTTAGAGTTTTCCTTTCACAAAGCTTTTTCTACCTATGAAGCACAGACTCAGACACATAGACAATCCAACATAGCCAATGCCCAAAATGTAGGACACGAGTGTGCACACACACATACATGAGAAAGTAAATGAAATTGAATGATTAACATGACAAATGATCTAAGCTGTTAATCAAGATTTCTATATTCACCTTCCTATGATAATGATGACCCTAGGCAAAACTACTAAGAGGCATTGTTTAGCAAGAACTTTGTCACATTACAAAAAAAGAAAAAGTAATAAAAGGTGTATTAGATTTTTCTAGATAGGTATATTCACCATTTAATTTTTTCTATAATACTATTGTCCTTGAAGTATCTAGCTGTACAAAGGCGTTAACTCAAGTGTCTGAGCTGTCAATACTTTTTCTAATCGGACAGCTAGTGAGAAGTGTCCAAGATGTGTCTGTGTGTCGTAAAGGTGTTGACGCATGTCCAACATTCTGACACCATAAGTAAGAGGAGTGTCAGTCCTTCATACTTTCTAAACATCTCAGCTCCCAAATGCTAGCAGTCAGACTGATCCTCTACCTGTACACCCTCTATTTATTTATATAACTATTCCCCTCTAATTGACTAACTGCTTTAACTGTCAATACTAACTATTTTGTTTCTCTCCCCTTTATTCTTACAGATACCCCCTTCTGTCCTAACAATGTCAAAGCCCCCTGAACTTCAAAGAATTTTAAATTAAAACCATGACTATCTTATGAAAGTATTTTTACTTGTTTCTGGCTCTACTGTGAGTTTGATTAACTTAGGCTAATACACATAATTCTTTTTTAATAAATAAAATTCATTATGACAAAGATCAGATCATATTCACAAGGGGTTGGTCACAGTAGTACGTGAACTGTGCTCCAGGAGAAGATGGCTGTTTGAGTCATGGAAACAGTAATTGTGGAGAGGGTCTAACTGCATCTCTCGGTGACAGAAGGGATTATTAGACTCAACCAAAAGATGTGGGGATACCCTAGGACACCGAAATATAAATATGTTTGTGTCTGAGAGCACCAGCAAGTATATTTGATTTTTACAAAAATGCCAGAGTAGATATTAAAGGTTAGGTTTTCCAGTGTTTTCACCTTCCTGACATGAAAACAGCATCATACTCTCTGCGACCAGCTGCAGTAATTCTCTGCTTCAGTTTTTTGAGTGAAGGGAGAACTTCAAATGCTGGAGGTTCTGCATATGAAAAAACAAGGCGAAAAAACATGAAAAGAAAATTAAAAATCAAATGAAAAATAAAATGCATTAGACAAGAACAGTACCAACCAACTTTGATTAGTATTCTGATGCTTGTCAAAGTTTATCAGGATCTAATATAACAATGTCAATGATAGGAAAGTTTGGTTTGCAAGACATTAAGGGGCATAGGTAATATTTCATAGTATGTTTTAGATACAATACAATTATACAATGAGACTGGAATCTCAGTTCTGCAAGACTACCTTCACACTAAAAACCTCATGGAATTATGTACAATGTACATTCATGAAAATCAAATCAAAGATAAAGTGAAAAATATATTAAAGAAAAGGAAAAATGATAAAAACACAGCTACAAGCATACCTAAATCATTAATACAAACATCTTGCGAGATACCATTCCTTGAGATCTTCTCCAGTAATGTTAAAGGATCAACACTACTAGTCTGGTCCAACCGTAGGCGCTGTATCATTGGAACTTGTTAAACTTGTGATTGTAAAAACCAGAGGGAAAACATGGGTTTGTTACTATTCTAAAAAGTCAAATACCTTGTAGACTTCTGCAGTTGAACATGCTTGTGGGGGCTTTATGAGAACCATTGGATTGTCCAAAGATACTGGTGGAGGAATATCCTGGACAACCTGCGCAAGTTACAAGAAAAATCTTGAATAAAATATAATGATTGGGAAATCACATTGAGTAAACCTAGCTGCCTGCACAAGGTTAAAGGGTTATAACTGTCAAATAGAATAGTTGAATACTTTCAAATTTCAATATTTAAGGAACAGACAAATTCCTTCCCATTCATGACTAAATGATCTGATGTCTTCCAGTACTATATTATTAATGGTTTTGCTGTTTCAGGAATAAAGATCAATCTAGGTAATATGAACAAACAATTGTAAATGTTGGGCACATACTCATATTAACAATGAATATCATTAGCTCATATTTAAACAGCAGTGGATGATTATCAAAGTTCGGCACCATGACTCTTAGGTTGTATTGCAAGACAGTGGCATAACTCTATTCACAGCCTAATCCATTGTAGCAATTAATAAGAATTATCAGATATTATTGATTGGCAGCACACACTGAGACCCACGCATTAATATGAAGTAAACATCTAGCGGTTATTCTCAAATCTGATTTTGAGAAACGGTAGGTACCTACTATTTGGACTAACCTCACCTCGACCAGTGCAATAGGCTGCTCCCTGAGAAAAAAAGAAGGGAATATCTGATCCAATCTCACTTGACCATTCTTGGAGTTCTTTCTCTGAGGCAGGACAACCATTGAATTGATTTGCCGCCCATAGTGCAGTTGCAGCATTGCTACTTCCTCCACCAAGCCCTGCCCCAGTGGGCACCCGTTTATCAAGATGAATCTGACAACAACATGAATAAATACAATAAACATTAAAACTTGTTCTACCTAGAATTCCAAGTAATATAAAGGAGCATGCATTTTTTAATTCAAAAATAATAAAAATAAGGAAGATACTATAACATAGTATCATTACTGCATACCCAAAAGAACTTGTCACTACCAGTCTTCTTCCTATAAAGATTAAGCGCCTTAATAATCTGTAAAGCGAGAACTTTCATATAACATTCTCTGAACAAATAAATGACCAGAAGAAGGAAAAAAGCTCAAGAAGGGAAACAGTAGTACCAAATTTCTATCATCAAGGGGCACCCCGGCCACATTGGCTGAGAGGCTATCCTTGGTTTTTGAAGGTGACAAAGAGAACTTAATTATGTCACCTAGACTTATCACCTGAAAATACTCAAAAAGACATAAGTAAGACATGCTCAAGAATGCATAAACCATATAAACAAGCAAATGGATAAAAAAAATCCATTGAAGCATTTACCAAACTGTGATCACTTACATGAAAAAGGGATGCCAAATCATGGTATCCATCTTCTCTCTTCTTGGTTATTCTCAAAAAAACATTTATCTGCAACAAAAGGGCTGGCAATTTCAACACAAAAAAGCAAACAAATTTGAGTAGCCTCTAAGCAAGAGAATGGAAGGGTTACCTTGCAAGGAGAGAACAAAGTAAGCCTTGAAAGAGGAGCATCCTTGTCCACTTCATCCGCCAACTTGTTTATCCTTCCTTCAGGGTCATACACAATCTAATTTTACCAACACATATTCACAACATTTTAAAAAAACTGTAGATATAAAAATCAACAAAATTCAATCCGAAGCATTACCCACTTAAAAAATATTCAAACTTTATCCCTAAACAAATGCCATTCAACAAAAACAACCACAGTGAAACTTCAATACAAAGCATAACAGAAAAACAAAACAAGAGGGGACAAAAGGGGTAACCTCTACTTGTTTTCTGGAAGTGTTGGAATTAGAAACCATTGCTTTGACCGAATGGGGTCTCTGAAACTGAAGCTTTGAGGGGAAATTTGATGACCCATTTGGTCTGAATTGAGGAAAATGGATGCTTCTGAAGGGGTTTTGGGAAGTGGGGAAAACATGGTTACTGCAGAGAAAGTGAGAGGAAGCCATGGATAAGTGAAATATTGTAACTTCAATTCAGCTGCAAATTTTTTAGTGCATCGGAAAATGTCAACTGTGAAGTCAAGAAAATGTGCTTTTTGTTCATGTGTTCCTCATGACCAAATTCGGTAAAATTCTTCTGAAATTGAGACGACATTATTATTATTATTATTATTATTATTATTATTATTATTATTATTATTATTATTATTATTATTATTATTATCATTATTATTATCATTAACAAACTATTAAATTAACCAATGATTTTAAGTAGATAATAATAAATATAAAATATTTATTATAGTGTATATTTTTAATAAAATAAATATTTTTACTTGTTTGAAATTATTTGTAAAAATTATTCATAAAATCAAAATTTTTAAAGCATCAATAATAAAAATTAATTATTTTTAATTTTTATAAAATTATTGTTTAATATAAGTAGATGTTATATAATTGCTGCTGTTAATTTTGTTTCATTAGATGATAACATGATAAATAGATTTTTAATAACTGGCATAATTATATTTTTGTCCTTTAATGAAATAAAAAAGTAATAACTAATATGTATATATATATATATATATTAAATATCAATAATATTCTAAAAATTATAAAATTGAAATGAACTATTTTTTAAAAAAAAATATTTTTTATACTTAGAAAATAACTAAATTTTAACCATTTGAAGTAAACACATTTTAGAAGGCCTGCATTGGTAACTTGGCATAGATATATTCATCGAACAAGAAAAAAATTGATTGTAAATTTAATATTAAAATATTAAAAAACATGCATATTGATTTAGTAAATTATATAGAATATGGTGTGTGAATTATTGCTATTATATTCATTTCAAATATATTTAAGTAAAATTTCTAATATTTTAATGCAGGGAATTATTGAATGGAAAAAAGAAGAAGAAAGGAATTATAAATAAATATAAACACATTTAATGCCTTACAAATATAAAAATATTAAATACTCTCTTTTGTGAGAATTAAGAAAACGGTTTAAAAAGCTATTTAAGATTATTTAGAATTTAAATCCCCTAATATATGCAACTCGTCTAAATTAAGTGTAATAATCAAATTTGTGTTTTTTTTTCTTTGTCCAAATCAAATCAAATTTGGGAATAAGCTGCATGAACATGATTCTTCCTTCCTAATCTTGATTAAATTTTTTTTGGTCCACATTTAAGCCTTTTTTGAGTCATATTCTTTAAGCCAGAGTCAGATTTTTTTTTTTTCCCCGCTCCATTTGAATCTGATTGAATGCTGGGCTTTTCGGGAGCCGAATGGTTTAGGTTTTCTTTCTTTTTTTATTTTGGAGGGTTGCTTTTTGCACCTCTATTTTTTGCTATTTGCACTCCTTTCATCATTTTTTTTTCTCAAAATTATCCCTTATAAACACTTTAAAAAATTTAGATTCATTTCATAATAAATTTCTGAAAACAATCTGACAAGATGATCAATAAAATAGGGAGAAATAAAATTCATGCAAATTCATGATTAATATACATCTTGACCAATGGTTAATGGATAATATAAATTAGTGTATTATATGCTCACAAATAAATTAAAAAAATAATATGATATAACATATTTTAAAAATTATAATATTTATAATTTAATTTTTAATAAATTTTTTAAGTTAAGAATGTTTAAATACTAAATATTTAAAATACGTAAGTTTTTTTTATTCATCTAAAATTTAATTCTATTCTCTCAAATTTATTCTTTTCATTTTTTTTCAGATAATTCAAGCATTTTCTTTATATTTTTAACAATTAGTTCAATTGACTTATGGTTGTGCTTAAAATTTAAGCAAATAAAAGTTTGAAAGAAATATCTAAAAATCAAATAAAATTAAGTAATCTTTGCTTGAAATAATATCGTAAAAGTTTTGTTTAATTTTTCTTTATCTTACTTCAATTTTTTCTTATTTTTTTTCACTTAAGTAGCATGCAAACTTATTTTTCAAATCTAACAACATAAGCAATTATACTCTCTTTGCATTGTGATTTTTGTAAATAGAATTATTAAATTTGTAAACATCATATACTTATCTCAATTTTCTTATAAATAAATAATTTGGCTAAATTAAAATAGGAATACTGACTAAAGAAATATGGTCAAATGCTAAAAAACGCACAAGAAAAATAATTTTTATAATTTTTACTTAAATTAAGTCAGATCATTTTGGCTTAAGTCAAGTAATAAGAAGTCGACTTAAGTGAAATTATGATATAATAATATAAATGTTTTCTTAACTCAAACTTTGTTTAAGTCAGACTTTTTCGCTTAAGCGAATATTAGAATATCTTATATAATTTAAGTGAATTAATGAATAGTTAAAAAATATTTATTTAGTGAACCTTTTTTTTTTCTTGTAACTTTTGTTTAAGCGAGGAAAATATGGCTTAAGTAAAAATTGCAGAAATTATATAAAGCATATGTGATAGTGTGTAGAGAATAAATGAGGAAGATCTAAAATAACATTAAACAATCTATCAACACAAAAACTTATTTTCATAATAAATTAAAATTGCAAGAGTTGATATTGATGTAAAAATTTTAATTCTAAAAATTATACTTAAGATTAAACTTCATACTTAAGATTTACAAAAAATGCTAAAGATTTATCATTCAATACTCTATTAATTCAAAACTTATCTGTGATTATAAATTAAAACTACATTTAGACATATGTATATAAATTTTCTTAAAATCATCGTATAGATATGAGATATATATAAAATTTATTTAAAAAAGATAAAAAAAATTGCTATTATTATAAAGATATAAAATAATAAATTTTAAAAATCTAAAAAAAATTATAAATTTTATAAATAATTAAATTATAAATATATAAAAATGGACATTATTAAATTACAAGTCAAGGATATAAACTATAAGACTTAGACTTAAAAAGATGAAAAAGAGTCATTACTGCGCTAAATTTACTAAACTTGAAATCATAAGTTAAATTGTTGTCTCTTACCACTGGATTCATATATTGTGAGTGACTTTATTTTTAAAATAAAATAAGTTATTTTTTAAAATAATTTTCTCCTAAATTAAATTTAATATTCCCAAAATTCAAAAAAAAAATTTCTCCATCATTCAAATTAAATGTATATTTTTTTTCTAAATTTTTCTTTTTCATCAATTAAGAGTAATCTTGTATAAAAGGTATATTTATTTCTAATATACATTTCTTTTTAAGGACCAAGCATTTTAAAAAATAAAAATTATTTTCCTAAGTGTAAGAAAAAAAACATATTTATAACTTATTTAAACCTGTTATTTTTAGAGAATTACATGACTTATATTTCTCTTTTGCATTTGTAGATGTATAGAAGTAAAAATTTAACTCGTCAGTTTTTTTTTTTTCTAATTCTAAAATACCAAAGATATATTTTTTTAATAATTTATCTATCTAATTTTGAATTTCAAAAGACTAAAAAATAATTTCAAATTTATCTTCTTTTTTCTAAAAAAATAATAATAAAATTGTTACTTTTTCTTAGTTTAATTGGAAAAAATATTAAAATAAGTTTTAAATTCATTTCTTTTATCAAAAATAGAAAAAAATAATATTTCTTGTAGATAATTTATTTTTTTAATCTAAATTTAAATAAAAGGATTGTCTCCTTTTTAAATTTAAAATAAAAAAATTTCATTTCCTATCTAAAGTTGTGTTTTTTTTATATAAAAAACATAAAAACCAAAGATTCTAATAAATTATCTCTTTTTTTTAATTGTAAGATAAAAAATAAAACTAATAAAATAATAATAAATTTACAAATAACATAAAAATAAATTATTTTTATTTAAAATGAAATAAATATTTTTAAAATTAAAATAATATTACATAATTAATTAGAATGTAATTGTTGTTATAGGTGCTAATATTTCTTGGTGCATAAATAAGTCCCAAAATTAAATATAGTTTCAATGTTTGTTCTCTTCTACTTATTTAACCTCTACCAGTTAATCCACGTGTTGAGTAAGTTTATTTCTAAAATAAAGGAAATAATTTTTTAAAATATCTTATCAAATGAATTATTTTAAAATGAAAAATTCTTTTCATCATTTAAAAATGATCTTTCTCGTGTAAAATGTAATGTTTATTTTCTAATGTACAAATTTTTTAAGGACCAAGCATTTTAAAAAATAAAAATTAATTTTTTTGAATGTAAGAAAAAAAACATCTTCAAAACTTATAAAATTATGATTTTTTTTTTAAGAAAACTATGTGACTTGAATTTCTCTTTTGCATTTGTAAATATACAGAGGTGGAAACTTGACTTATCAAGTTAATTTTTTTAAATTCTAAAACATAAAAATCTCTTTTTTAAATTTGTCTTTCCTTTTATAAAAATAAAAATAAAATTATTACTTTTTATTAATTTAATTTGAAATAAATAATATTAAATAACTTTTAAATCCATTTCTTTTATAAAAAATAGAAAAAATAATATTTCTTGAAGATATTTTATTTCTTTAATCTAAATAAAATAATTATTTCCTTTTTGAATTTAAAAGAAAAAATCTTGTTTTCTTTCTAAAATTATATTTCTTATATAAAAAACATAAAAACTAAAGTTTCTTAAAAACTATCAATTTTTAAATTGTAAAATAAAAGTTAAAACTAATAAAATAATAATAAATTTACAAATAAAAAATATAATTTTTTATTTAGAGTGAAATGAATATTTTAAAGTTACAATAACAAAAGTTTCTACTTAGTTTCATGACTGCTGTTGCGGCACTATTTAATATACTTCTTTTTAACACACTCAAACTGTTAACTAAATTTATTAAAAATTATAAAAATTATTTAATTTTAATTCTTTCTTACTTATAATTAATTTTTTTCTTATAATTTTATATTTTTTAATAAATTATAATTAAAAATGTGTTAAAAAATAAGTTGCTATAATTTCTCATAAAATATAAAACAAAAACAAAATAGTGCAAATTTTTTTGATTTTTAACGAACAATAAAAAAATGTCCACCAAATCCATAAAAAATGAAATCCAATGTGGCCCAATTTCCCTTCTATTCTATTTATAAAAATTCTTATTTTGACCCAAAAATATCTTTTAGAAACTTTTGAAGACCTATTTTACAGAATGACCTTAATATTTGATATTAAAAAAAGACTTTAATATAAGTTTTTTTACCGAAGCTTAGAAGTATTCATTATTTTCTCATATTTATCCTTCGTAAATATTGAACCATTTAGCTTTTCTGCAGTTAATATGATAATAAATTGTAACTTTAAATGGAAAATAAATTTGAATTATTATAATTAAATTTTAAAAAATATAGATCATTTAATTTTAACAATATATATTTTTTAAATTATGTAGTTGAATTGAAAATACCTTATAAATGGAAAACAAAACTAGAAAAAATATTAAATATATAATCATTTGCACCTCACAAGTTTTTCCTGATCTGGGTCCTGCCTAAGGAGCAAATTAGAGTTTTCTTGTGCCATGCAACCCTTCACTCACGGCAGAGAATGTGCTGTTCATGATAATTAATGTATGGCAACACATGGTCCCTCTTTTTGTGCTTTTTGGATGTCACCAAAAAAGGAAAAATCCCAAAAGTCCTTCATCCTCTATGAAAATTGTGTTGTTTTCTTCCTTCTTTTATCTCTTGTCCCTTGGTTGCCTATCCATTCATGCCAAAACACAAGAGCAACCTTTGTGCTCACCAATTTTCATTTTTCAATTATAGCATTGTATGTTTAATATTTCTACAAAATTATACTCTAAAAATACTAATAGCATTCAATCCTTTTTGGTTTAATTTATGAGGTACTTTAACTCAAAGCAAATGTTCTTATCCTTAGATCATGGAAATTGTTGGGTTACTGTCCTACATGGTAAAATTATATTCTTAGTTATTTATTGAGAGGTTTTAATATATTTTTCAACACACTTATTATAATAGTTTATTTTTTTAATAAGTATTTGTTTTAAAAATTATGAGGATATAGCTAACATTTTTTTAAAATAAAAAAGTGTATTAAAAAGTATTTTTAAAAGAGTAAATTGATAATTAAAAAGTATGTCTTGCAGCGAGCTATATCTTGCTCAGCATGCCCAAATATCTCCCAAAATGTATCCACCAAAAATGTGGAATATAGGAATGCAACTAAGGCTAGTCTAGAAAGATTCTAATATTCCCATGCTTTTACTAAAATCATGCTGTGGAATAATTAACTTGGCAACATTCCCAAGAGAACTAAAAAGGTTTAATATTTTCAGAAAGCATTCTTAATAAAGTGAACTTGTCTTTGAGGTAATTAAGGAGATATTCACTCTTAGATTTTTTAAAAGTTAAGTTCATTATAAACCTTATAACGTTTTTTCCTTTATAAAAAAGCCAATAAGTTGGCATCATGAAAAGCCTTGGCACTTTAGATAAGCTTTTTCCCATATATTTAGAGAACCGGTCACAATAGTGCTGTTATATCATAAAAGCTTCTTCATTATGTTGTCTAATTTGGTATCAAAACCTTTAGCCACATCTAAATAGCAGAAAATAATGGAATAATTCAATACTTAAAAGCTTCATCTAAGAACGGTCTCAAAATCAAGCACTATATTCTTGCACATCAGGCTGCCTAGAGGCTAGAGGTATTTTTGGATGACAGATTTAAAAGGAAAATAAGGGAAGGGAAAGACTTATTAATAGACTTTATTTTGTTTGAGAATCTATTAAAAGGGAATGGGAGAAAAGGAGAGTTTTCATAAATCCTCTAATATCTTCCATTCTTTTGAGATGCCCATATTGGAGAGTTTTGGAGGAAAAATATGTATTATGATAATCAGATTAGCCTATGTAAACATTTTAATTTAATTAAGCCCCCATTTCCTTCTTTGATTTTGGTAATATGAATATCCAAATAAGGGTAAGGATTTATCCTTTGTTTCTCCATTTTTCCCCACCTATGATTCCTTTCCCTCCTCTCTTCCAAACACATACTAAAAGGATCATACAAATTTCCTATGCACGAAGGTGAAAGCTTCTAAGGTAATAAAAATGTAAGATGAAAAATGCTTCCAAGAAAATTGTATTTACAAAACACTTTCACAAACATCTATGATCTAAAGATCAAATTCAAGGTACAAATTTCAGAAACTTTTTTCTTGTCATTGAAATTACAAGCATTATTTCACAACCAATTACACTTATGCAGGAGAAGAAATAAAACCTTTAGCACAGGGATTAAGTATTAGAACTTGAAGAACCAAATGGCCAGAAAGATGATAGTATATTTCTACTTCCATTGTTCACCTGGCTATTCTCCCTTCCGCTGGAGATATCACTGCTGTCACCACCACTATTGGCATTCCTTCCACCCCAAATTCGAATACCCCGAGAACTAGCACGACGACCTTGAGGAGGCAGCTCAACACGGCAAACAGGACATGAGTTATGCTGAACTAACCATGGAATAATACAGTCTGAATGGTAAATATGGTTACATGGCATCTTCCTGGCCTCAGAACCCAGTTCAAATTTTTCTTTACAAACTGGACAGTGTGAATCAGAGCGAAGATGTGCTTGTGTGATCTTAATAGTTGGCATTGCATCAATTGAAGAACGCGATGCAGGCGGCGGGCCAAGCCGATCATTTATAGTGAGTTGTTCAAGGAGTCCTTCCAGTCCAGCAGTCCCCATAAAGTAGTTGCCAAAATCAGCATGCCTAGGACCGCCCCTTGAGTGGCTATTAGACAAGGTGAACCCTGGAGCTTGACCACCTTGACCATGAACTATCAAATAAGGACCTGAACTATAAACATCCCAATTCTGTTCAGGAACTGAGTTAGAACCAGACCTCCTTCTAACATCAAAGTTTGAGTATCTTCCAGCCATTCTTTGCCTCATGAAATTTTCAACAGCATCTCTAAGTCCAACTCTTGGTTCAGAGCCTCTTTGTTCCATAACAGCTTGTATAGCATCAACTATGTCAGGCATTGGAACAAAATCTTCTGGCTGTGATGAAAAACCGCGTCGGGTTGCAACTCGTTGTATCTCATTAAATTCTTCCACAAAGCCTCCATTGCAGTAAGGGCATGTGGCATCACTTCCCCCAAGCCAGATTGGTTGCCTGCATGTATAGCACCAGTATGTTGCTCCACTTGACATCCTTTCTCTTTCACTAGAAATTTTAAATTGAAAATGATGCACCAAAAGTTCACTTTGCTTCTGCACCAAGTGTAGCGCTTCAGAAATAATAGTCACCAATGAAGCCAAAAAATGGGTTAAAAAATTGACAACAACATTTAACAGCTAACTAGTCCTAAAGTCTTCTGGCAGAACACCAGATGCTTAATACTGATAAGTATATCCTTAAAAGTAGTAAAATGGTAGACTCAAGAGAGAAAGGAATAAGCAAGCTCCAACTATTTAGAACCAGCAAAGAGACCAATATTAAGGACAAAACTTACGTGCAATTATTTAGGTAATTTTGCTGCTAATTTCCATTCAAAATTAGATTTCACCTCAGGAACCTACGATAACAATAAATGTCAACCTTTTTCACCCACACTCAAATTTTGTTTGGAAAACAACACCAAAAGTACCTAGAGAATTGTACCTAAGTTTGGTTTCAAAGTAAAATAAAGAACATTCTCTCTAACTCCAGCCACTACCTTGTCGTCAGATCAGGTAGTTTCATCATGTTATTCTCAACCTCAAAAAGTGATTTTTGGTTGCCATAAAAGTTGATTCAAAGAAAACAATGTGACCAAGGAATACAAACGAGAGATATTTTAGTATTTTACCCTTCAATTAAAGTATAAAGAAAGCTTTAGATTGAATTTCATGGTTATGACAACATATTTCAAACAAGAAAATAACCGCCACAGTAAAAAGGAAATTATAAATGAAGTCTTACAATGAACACAGGAACTCTGGAGCTTCTAGCTTATAGTCAACTCTCTCGAATTAAATCTTGAGGAATTACAACAAATTTGACACTAATTACAGATAATAAAACGTAAACAATTCAGAATCATTGAGTAAACCAGCCTACCCAGATGCAAAATACCACAACTATAATCACCCAAAACAAAAATTTTCAAATGGATTTCGAATTTATTCATTTATGAATGTATTGTTATTATTATCAGATAAAAAGAATACTTCCTTCCATCATAACAACAAAGAACAGGTCAAGTCCAACAATTACAGAACGGAAACAAAGCTCCATAAATTCACACATGCAAATTGAAATTATATTAAAATTTACCCTTAAACAATAAATTCAATCACTACAAATACATTAGAGAGGACAAAAAAATTCATGCAAGAAATAGGTAGCTTCAAGTTCAACCACAGAAATAGAACTTATCCTCAATCACACCACCGCAGAGACAGAAACAGAAGAGAGAGAAAGCAGCACAACAAATCCAAACTGAAAATTGAAATCCCACAAAAATCACACCTTGTTGTTATCAAAGCACGTAACTTTCAAATGGGGTGTCATTTAAATAAAAACCCATTATCCAAACATCATATTGAATTGCATAAAATCCACATAATAATAACAATAATAATAAAAAAGAAATTCAAGGAGAGGGAGACATATTCAGAATTCATGAGAGTGAACTTACCAAAGGAAAGGAAGAGAGAGAACAAAAGGAAGAAACTACACTGAATGAAAATTCAGAACATAGTTGCGTGAGATTTTTGAGGTTGTTGGAGAGAGAAAGCAGATGAGAACCTTCTTTGTTCTTTCTCTCTGTAACTAATTGATGGGGTCTTCCCACTGAGGCTAAGTTTCAGGGAAAAGTCTTTGTGATTTTCACCCCAGAATTTTGACTATTCTGTTTAATTCCATAAAAAAGAGAAAACAATGCATAAAAAATGAAATGATGTGTTGATAAACATAATACAATATTATTAAAGAATCTTTATTGTATATGTCATGTGTTGTTTGATTTGATACGCATGGACTTTTGTATTCATGCATGGTATTAAGAAAAAGAACAAAAAAATAAAATAGAATATTTTTATTGATATTTATATTTTAGTTTCTTGTACGAAATATTTAAAGGATATGTTACTTTGTCTTTTCTTAGAAGATATTTCAAAGTTATTGTCTTTTCTTTCTAGTTTATAAATATTTTTTTTCTCTTGAAAAATAAAAGAATTGTATTTGTCTTGATTATGTTAATAAAAATGAGATTTTTAATGGTTCTGAGTGAGCATAAACATGCTTTTAAAAAATTTCTTTAATAATTTTTATTATTATTTACAATTAAGTCTGAATAACAATTGATTTCAGAACTTTATAGGATAAAAGCAAACTATTTTTTATGCATAAAAGTCTTGTATGAGTTGAGTTACCTTCTCTAATTTTTAGTATTATTGACAGTTAAGTTCGAATGACAAATAATTTCAGAACTTTATAAGATAAAAGCAAACTATTTTTCTTTTATACATAAAAGTTTCAACTGATTCTTACTGCATTAGCCTTCGTTGATTGATAAAAATAAATAAATAAATATTTTTATTATACAGTGTGATAGATCTCGAATGATAAATTAAATACACTATCATATTATTTGGAGTTTCGTTAAAAAAATTTATTTTATCTATTAAAGTCTTTAAGTTGATAATATGCATTTAAAATTAATTGTTGATAACAACTACAATAATAATAAGTAGAGAAAAATTGTATAAAAAAAAACTTGTAGATATTAAAATGACTAAAATTATTTGAAAAATAATTTCTCAGAGGTAGTTTTTTGATAAATAAGTAAACACATGCTGTAACAAAAATAAAATAAAATTAAGCACATGCCTATTTTTTAATACAATTTATAAATGACGTATAATTTTATGTTTTGAAAAAGAAAAAAATATTATTAAAGACATAAACATTTGTAAGAAAATTGCCCGTATATGTATATACAGCTTTTGTTTCTATTAAATTAATATGTTTTAAAATTATTTATAAAAAATAATATCCTATAATTATTTATAAAAATATAACTTTTTGTATAGTGAGAGATAAGTTTAACCTTAAAGTATCTGGCCTTGTACACTAAAATTTGTCACAATGTCAAAGTTATGCAAATTAACACACACAAAATTATCATGTGTATAATATGATACTTTTAAGCATACTTATGTGTAAGAAATAAAATAGGTTAGGTTAAATTTTATATAAATAAATTTGACATGTTTAATAATATTTTATTTTGAAATATTTAATAGGTCATTAATTTTTTTTTTGTTTCTCATCTGATTTAATCTAGATCCAACTTAGGTCGTATATCTGGATGTGGTAGATGAGTCTATCATTAGAGATTTTTTGTATATACAAAAACTCAAATTCGATACTGAGCTGTTTGTTACTCAAAACAATCTTTGTTGGTGTCGTTAAGTTTCTTTATAAATAAATTGTTAAAATATTTAAATAAATATATTTTTAAAAGTCATAAAACTTATATTTAATTTATTTATTAAAAAAATAATTCAATATTTTGAATATATATAATAAAATTATATATTTCTATTTATAACTTCAAACCACATATTTAATTTAAATAAATAAATCACCACATATACAAAAAATACAATGATATAAATATTAATTTATAAATCATTAAGCAAATCTAGTATAATAAAGTCTTATATATTAAATCAACAAAAATAATATAACTAAATAAATTTTAGACCTAAAATTAACAAATACAATAAACAAAAATTTAAAATGTATAAATAATAATATTTTTTATATAAAATATGTAAAAAAAATTCTATCTCTTTTTCTTAAAAAGTATGTAGTAAAGATAATTTTTAATTCTAAAAAAATGATTAAAATTTTTAATTTAAAATTTTATTATTTTAAAATTAAAATAATTTAATATATTATTATATTATAATTTTTATATAAAATTATTTAATATATTATTATAAATTTTATGAATTTTAAATAAGATATTTTAATAAATTTAATAAATTTTTCTTAAATTTAAACTTAATTTATTTAATTAATTAAATTTTTTAAAAAATTTAAATTAAATTTATTAATTTAATAAGTTAGTCCAGATTAAAAATTTGCAACCAAAATAAGGAGACATTAACGCTGCGTGATTCGGAGAAAGAAAGAAATTTTATCTATATCTTTTTATAAAACTCACCGTTTGGATTATTTTTCAAGGGTAGAAAGTTTATCTACCCTTTATAAAACATATAAGTTGATTTCATCTTTCCCATTCTCTGTATGCGAAAAGTTTGAGCGGTTTCTCTATAATTAAATTTTAATTGTATTTTTTAAGAAAGTTATTATAATTTAATACCACCTTCCAATATCATTTGTAAATAGAAATATTTTTCAATTTTTTTATAATTTTAATATTTTTAATATTAAGTCATAAATTATAGTAAACATTAATTTTAAAAATTTATATTAATTTAGAGAAGGATAATTTTATCATTTAATTTTTATATAATTTTTTTTTGTCTCGACAAAAGATATAATAATATTTATTTAATTATCATGAAATTTATAAAAAAAAAATACGATAAGGTAAGGTTTTATTTTACACTTTATCTTATTAAACTCTTATATTTTATTATTATTTTTAATTTATCACATTGGAGCTTGTAAAATTATATCAATAAATAAATTATAGAAATCAATTATACATAAAATATTATACAAGTAATTAAATAATAAATTTAATATACATGTATTAATAGTGTAAAGATTTTTTACAATATTATTTAATTATAAATTATCATATCAGTAAGAATTTCTTATTTTTGTAATAATTAATATAAAAATTATATTTAAGTATATTATAATTATTTTACAATATAAAATAGTTTATCATAAAAGTGAGCAAAATTAAACTCTAAAATAGTTATTGACTATTAATAAATTAAATTAATAAATGCTTTCGTAAGAAATATATATTTTACAAACTAGTATGTAATATTAACTAAAGTGAGATTGTTTTACTTTAACCGTGATTTTAAGTTCCCAAAAATCTAGTACGCTAATATTTAAAGAAAAAAGTTTTAGTACCTATTTATTTTTTTTAATATATTTAACAAATTTAAAAATATTCATTATAGAGATAGATGAAAAATCTAATAATATATTTAGTGAAAAACATAAGATTAGTTAAAACATTATAATGAAATATTTAGTAAGATATAACATTTTGCAATTGTTCTTGTTTATTGATTCTCACTCTTTGGTTTTTTCATTACAATTGTTCTTGCCATTTTTGTTAAGGTTCTTTAAAGATCATTGCTGCAGTTTCTGACGCTTAACGCGTAACATTTTACAGAACCTACAAACAAAAATATTTATTCAAGAAAATTATTTACTATTTCGCATTAAGTTGTTATTCAAAAGGTCCAGGGTTATACTGGTTTGAGCGGTCTCTCCCATTCCACCGGCCCATCCATTCCATTTCGCCGGAGGAATCAGCTTTTCCGGCGTCTCCTCTCGTGCGTATGTAACGTATCCTCTGTTTTTTTGTTCATCGGAGAAATTAGTTTGTCCGGCATCTCCTCTGTTTTTCTGTTCACCGGAAAAATCAGATTTTCGAGCGTCTCCTCCGCTTTTCTGTTCACTGATCACTCTTGCTTCAACTTTATCATATGAAAGCTTTTTGTTTAATATAACACTCATGTTGTAATGTTTTGCAATATTATATACGCATATTATAGATCTTCAAATAGCGGTCATCCTGGCCTACGCTATTTACCGCTATCCGAGATTAGAAGCTAATTTTTACATTGGCTTCATCAGGTGAAGTGAATCTGCACATGTTAGCAAGAAGCCTTTTGAAATTTGCTAAATATGCATTGATGTAGTTTATGACTAGTTTGCTTTTGCTTTTACTAGGATGACATTGTCAATGCAAAATAAGTACCAAACCTCCATTTGTAAATTTGACGTCTCACGGATTTAAAATATTCACCTTCTCCTACCCATTGTTAGTATTTGCATATATTATATGGCATGCCGACTTCATTGTTGTATTTGCAGATAGCCTTTTTTATGCAACTGTGCTTTCAAGGCTTCTCTATCAATTCCTTATAACTTGTAAGCTTTTTGGCTGGTGTGAGTCTATTCATTTCCTGTCTTAATTCCTTGGACCTTCTTATTCAACTTTTGTTTCCAACAGATTTAAAATGGTATATCTTTTCTAAATAATTAAACTGTGTGATGTGTGCAGTATATTTTTCCATATCTATAATAACATCTTCCGATGTATAATGTTGATTCTAATCCCAAAACTCTAGGGATACATTATGTTACATTGGTATATAAATTATTCATGAAATACAACAATTATATTCCCCATTCAGTTACAAATGGAATGTTATTTTGAAGTTTTCCAAGCCTTGTTTTATTTATGAACTTCACTGTTTATTTATTACGTTTATTCTTCTGCTGCTTGCAGACTCTGATCGCAAACAAGGGAAGGCCCATGCATAAAATTTGAACACAGTTGAACATTATCTTGATATTTTGAAATATTGGAAACACAACACTTTGGAACATGGATGCCACTATAATTACATTTGACAAATCTTCTGTGCCCTCACTGAACCTTGCCCGAATAATCTGCCATGTGTATGTTCATCTACAACTTATTATAGTTTTTCCTTTTTTACATATATTTTTTTTATTATTCTAAGATTAAGTTTAAAAAAATTTCTGCCTGATTTTGTTTTCTATTCATATACATATATACTAAAAAAATTTTAATTCTCATCTTTCCAAGCATACAAGCACCCTTAGCTCCATCATGGACTTGTATGCAGTAAAATTTTGATTTTCAGTTCTAGTTTTGAACATATTTTAACTTAAGTCCATATATACGCTAGTTTTTTTATTTTTATATTTTTTTAATGTACCAAAGATTTATTTCCGATAAGAGAACTGATCAACTGCTCTATTTAATTCCTTTTCATACGAAGACAGATGTCAGAAGCAGTTTTCCCAGTACACATGTCCTCGATGCAACTCACGATATTGTTCCCTTCAATGTTACAAAGTAAGTCTAGTAGTTGTCTGTTAGTTGATTTTAGTTAGTTACGTAAGAGTTTGATTCTGGTAGAATTTTTAGTATACTCTAAGAAAAGGAAGAGTGGGCAAGTTAATGTTAAGGCCCAAGTCAGTTAGCTCATAATTAGGGGGCAATTTACAAGTGATGGTTGTTATAAAGTTCAAAGTTAGGAGAATTGAGGTGTCTTTTGTGAGTGGAAAAGCTTGTGTAGAACAGCAGCTAGGATCTCTCGAATATTTCTGACATTGTATGATAATAGTCTGCACCTTAATTGGGTGCAGGACTGTGTTATTGTTTGTTCGCATTGATATAATTCAATCTTTTCCTTTGCTTGCTTAATATTCTTTCTTTGCAAAGCTCTATGTGGGTGACCCTACACAATGTACATGTGTACTGAGTTTTGGATTTGCCATCACGATATGAGGCACTAGCATGCCAAACTAGGTTTAAATTATGGTTGCACTGAGTTAAAAAGTGTATAAGGTTAACTCAACAAACACTCTCGCTATAATAAGAAGTTGTCGATGTAGCGAGAGAGGCTCTTGCTATAACGAAAATAATAGATAGCAGAAGAGAACTATGGTCTAGTATTTCTCACTTAGTTGTAACATTCTCATAGTGTCACACTGTTTACATAAATAATAACATATAAAGCAATATCACTGAAGTTATTCAATAGAACTCCACTCTCCAAGCCTTCTCAATTACTAATTCCCCAAAAACATAACTCTCCATTAATCCATCATGTAACTATTTATAATAATAACTAATATCAAATTACAATTGTCTTAACCACTTAAACGGCTAGTTATTGAATTTTTCGCCTATTCCCTTTCACTTCTTTCTATTGTATACTCTTGTGATCCTATTAGGATCCAACGAAAATAACAAAGTGGGGAATCTACCTTGGCTATGCTTCACATTTGTCAATGACCAATTGGCATTAGTAGCTAAAACCAAAAGATCCAAAGATCCTGACCAGTTATTAGACATGGAACCACTTCCTCCAATAAAGAAATTCAAGTTCATAGGAGGAACTACTGATTGGGTATAGAGCCACTTTCTTCATAATTAGTATTTATTTATGTCTTGCCTCTTAATAAAACAAATATAACACTTTGCTAACTAAAATCTAGAAACATGTGGATATACTAATCTTAAATTTAGATGAAAAGTTGAGATCACTGAATGGAAATGTGTTTAATTTTCATATATTTTTGCAATCCTTAAAATTTACACAAGATTCTTTTTTAACTTGTTGCAAATTTTAGAAAAAATAACTAAGTAAATATGAATTATATGTACTTCAACTAAAATATTAATTAATTGAATTTATATGTCAAAAACAAAGGAAGTCATATTTCGGTAAAAATTGTGACAAATTATCATGATATTTTTTAGATAATACTTGTTTGATTAAGTGATTTTTTTGAAGTATAGAGATTGATGTCTCGGTGTCTAATCCTTGTATGCTTCATTTCTTAGTTAAAATGTGCTAGAAAACAATATCATGGTGATCCAAGAAAAGGAACAACAAAAGTCTAGTATAGGAGGCATTGAAATGGTTCGTTTGTTGACAAAAGTCGAATAATATAGTAAGTTATTCAAGCTCATTTAATGAATAACTCTTGTTATAACAAATAATTAGATAATAGTTTTTCTCTTTTATATGTCATTTTCACTATAGTGAGAATTTCTCTGTCGCTACGACGAGAATTCTAATTATATCAAGAGGGTTAGTGAGTTATTTTTATTCACTTTTTATTAAAGCGAGTCTTTGGCTACTGTGAGAGTGTTCTAGAGATCTTAATTTTGGATTATTTGTCTCACTATAACAAGATATTCTGCAGAATATTCCAATCAAACTCTACTAAATAAATAATATGCACAAATAACTAATATAAAATGCAACATAACAAAATAAGAATGTTACAAAACATGTGCATGCCTTTAACTAAGAGTTGCAATACCAGGCCCAACTGATCTAACAAGAGTAACAAGCATAGTTCCACTAGTAGCTTCAGCAACGGGCAATAGGTCAAGTGCGTTGGAGTAAGAGATGAGGAAAAATTGACAACTTAAATTATACATAGAGCAATACCAATAGGAGAAGGTTAAATAATATAAAAGTTGAAGTTCAGGAGGACGTAGAATATCACTTCTTATGTTCTAATGTGATGACCGTTTTTAATAAACATATGAGCTTTAGGATATATAAGACTACAATAAGAAGCGACTCTAAATGTCTCTGACTCATTTGTCAGAACTCTTAACTATTATTGACATATCACTGCTATCATTGACCATAATCTCTCTTAATTTTTTCACTAGCTTTTTATTATTATTATTATTATAATACTTTGTATTATTTTGTGCAAAGCGATTAATATTATTTGAATTGATTATTCTATTATTTTATAAATTAATTATATTACAAGTGATACTACTAAATCTTTATAATTTAGATTATTTACTTTTAAAAACTATTAAATTATTACCGAAGGGTACACCCGTTAATGCAACTCATCGATAAAAAGCAAAATTAATTTATTTTTATTATTGGGTATCTATAGTTAAATTTATGTGAACCCATAAAAAATATTATGTTTTTAACTACCTCAGCAACAACTTTAATCTAATTATATAAATTGGTATAATTTTTATGTAGTCGGTAAACTTATCTAAAGTTACCAACACATTTAGTTAGCCATCGACTTTTCCTATAGCAACATATTGGTTTAATTGTACCTTTTGGTCCCTCTAGTTTATATTTAGTGATTTAAGTTTTTCAATCCAATTAAATCTTCTATCTTTAAAATGGTGCATATTTGGTGCCGTGTTGATCTCCTTTACTTAAAATTCTCCATATTTTTATTTTCTAATCAATTTTCTTTTTGGAGGAGGAGGAGGGGTTTGCAATAGAATTAGAACATTAAATAATTTTAAATTTTAAGAAATAAGAAATTTTTTACTTTTTTTTTATAAAAAAAATTGAAGGATTTTATAGTAAATGATATTAGAGTTTAATGAAAGAAACGTTTTAGATTTTTTTTTTTAATGAAATTTGATATTTTGGTTATTGAACTTTTGAGTTAAATCACAATAATCGATTTCATTAGAATTGAAAATTTATCACGCTTGTCCAACTTATAAATTGAAGATTGTGCAAAAATTATTTATACTAACAATAGTCCCAAACTACAAGTTGGAATTTGTCTTGGATCGTTTCAACTTAAGAACATTCTGTGGTCTTTAATCTTGGAAAAAATGCTTACACTGAAATTTGTGCAAGACTCTTTTTTACCCCTGAAATTCAAGACTTGTCCTCAAATTATGTCATGCATTCATACCTGTTACTCAATTAAGGGTACTAAGCATGGGTTTGATGAAGGATAATATCCTACTTAACAATATGGATTTCGCTAGATTGGTTCCTTTCAAATCCTAGAATTTTAGTGCATGTGATTTATTATGAAATCTCAAAATCACATTTATTTTATAATACACAATCTTATAAAAATATTCAAAATTAATAATTGTCTTCAAACTCATTTGGTACAACACAAGTCTATGCTGCAGCCTCATCCAATTCTATTTGATGTTTAATTCAACCATCAAAATATAATAAATATATCCTATGATCTTGTCTTAGTCTTCATTCTAATGTAAATTTTATCCTATGAAAAGACATAAGTTTAAAACAAACAGAAAAAAAATGACGCTCTGTAAAATAAGAGAAAAAAACTATCCTGCTCTTATCGAATTATATTCTTGTCCAACTCTTATATCTTATCATGTTCACCAAACACACTCTTCTTTGTAAAGGGGTGTTTGGTTTTGGTCTACTATTTTGACCACCTAGGTAAAGAGAAAAAGAGGAAGGGCACTGACCCATTTTATTTTAGACGCTGTCTTCAGCAAGACTTGAGTTGAGTGTGCAGATGTGCTAGACTTGATTCATCACCAATTCACCTTTTCCAGTGCTAGCACCTCCAATGTAAGCAAGTAACAAAAGGTCGTATATACAATTAAACTGAAACCCCTCACTAATTAACGTTAATCCTACACACCTAGTACTTTTTCAAGAATAACATTGGAGGAAATACCACAAGATATATATTCAAAATATATATTTCTTTTACTTCTCAGAATTCTAGTATGAAAAAACCACCACTGAAACACAGACTAGACATTAATGATGAAAAAGGCGTTGTTTAGACTTATAAAAGAAACGCAAGCTATCAGCCGCATGAAGTCCAACAAGAAACACTTAAATTTTGTTGAATGCAACAATGTCACAGCTTTGGACATGCTCGTTGCAGGGCTCAACCGTCAGATGCTCCTCAATAAGGGAGTCCACGGATACAAGGTCATCAACAATGGTTAACATGATCTGCAACTTCTTGATCCCATAACCAACAGGAACCAGTTTGGCTGTATAAATATCAACAAAAGCATTTTGTTCACATTATCTATACAAGTTAAACACATCCGAATAATATTTAAGAGAGAAGCAAAGAAAGTAACATACATGCTCCCCACAATAGACCAGGCATCTCAACGCTACGAACAGCCTCTTCTAGCTTCTTCATGTCTGTCTCATCATCCCACGGCTTAACATCAAGCAGAACTGAAGATTTGCCACCTAAAAAATGCCAATAGACAATTTCAGCCGCATTTAAGGGAAACAAGAGCAAACAAAGCGCGTGTTTGTTTTACAATTGGAAAATCAATGCTCCCAGTTTCCAATTAAAAAAGGACACATTCCAATAAAAATATGTGGTTGAGATTAATGTATGCATGTATCTCAATTATACTCAACTGCTCAATCAATTTCATCAAAATCACTTCCACTCAACTTTAAACCAAAGAAGCAAAAAATAGTACAATTTCATTATATAACTCAATATTCCTAGCTCTCACACAACAGGTAATGAAATGGATTATATAAATTCAAGGACAACCTTTTTGCAACATTTCATCAATGTGAAATGCTTTTACAAACTGCAAAAATTAAGTCAACAGTCAAGACATCTTACTCTCTTTCTTCTTGGCAGGTTTTTTAGCAGCCTCCCTTTCCTCTGCTGCCTTTTTGTCTTCCTCTGTCTCATCACCAAAGAGATCAAGGTCATCATCATCGTCAGCAGCAGAAGCATCCTGGCAAATTAAAAAAAAAATCCCAATAACCAAACTAGTTGAAGATTTGAAGTAATTGGCGTCTTAGCCAAGGTAAAAGTACTAAAACAACAATAATCTACCATTTGTAGTCACAACTTAGCATCCAATGGGAGCAATGAAGTAGGATAGCTTATGATGCAAAGCGCAAACCAATATTTAGGAAACTTTTGAGCAATAGGGGGAGTGGTTAGTAGGGTTCATAGCCTTAACCAAACCCCTTCCCACCACGACAACTCAAGAATTTCTAATCATGGAGATACATTACTTCATAAAAGACAAATTACAAGATGTTTTAATCATCTTTTTTCAACAAGCAAATTATACAAAGTATTTCCACTCCACTATCACCATTATAAACCACTCCACAACACTTTCTATCACTCAATCCACTCAATAAAAATAATTCACATTAAAAGCATATCATATTTAATAAGGTGTACAAATACAAATAACCACCGGATGTTTCATCCATTTTCAATTTTCACACATAAAAATTTATTACATAAGTTATAACACAACCCTCAAAAGTTTGGATTTGAATGACAAACATTATATTTTGAGTCCCAAAGTCCTATGGGTTACACAAGTTAGATGCGCCTTGACAAAAAAAGTGACACTTGAGTAGTTTGCAAGCTGACTCTGCTCATTTCCCATCCTAGCAATGGGACACTAGTGAATTTAACATTTTTTTTGTATTCTTATCCAAGCTTCAAAGGGGATATGTTTACAAAACAAACTTTATGTATGAAGTTGAAAATAATTGATACACCATGAGGTTATTTGTTATTTATCCTTTATAATAGCTAATGCAACTATGGTGCGCCAAGGGGAATTACAGTATATATCCTGTCATCATCAAAGTTGAATTACACCAAATATATATAATCAATAACTTGAATACATAATCATTTTCGACATTTTTTTTAATAAATAGCAAAATGGCATCAAATATATGCACACCGGTTTTGCAGGAGCAGCCTCAGCTGGAGCAGGAGCCTTGCCACTGAATCTTACCCCTTGAGCACTGCCACCGAAGCTTCACATGACACACCAAAATGAAAAATTAAAACACAAAAACGAAATAAAAACCCAATTTTGGATAAAAAAAAATAGCAAAACAAATGAGACCCATTTGGAACCAACCTTGCAGCAAGATGGGAAGAGACAACCTCGTACCACTTTCCAACATTGGCAAAAGTGCCATCTGGCTTCTCCAAAACAGCAGCATACACTTTGATGTCATCCTTTGTGAACTGATCCCTGAAAACCCAATCAGACCCAGAACGGGAATTAACCAGAAACAAGAAAAGAGCTATTAAAGATTGAAACTTATTGTTTAAAAATGAAAAACAATAAAATTGAGTGTATAATAGTGGGTTACCCAGAAATGTAGGTCTTTCCAGAGAGGAAGTCATTAAGGGACTTGAGACCTGACTCTGTGTGTAGATTTGAGAAAACAACAGCCATTTTGTGGAGAGTGGATGGATGCAGAGGGGAGAGAGAGAGAGAGAGAGTTCAATGGTTGATATTTATATTTTTGTGAACAACAAACCCTAGTTGAGTTGCAGGTGAATAAAGGTATATTCTCTCTCTCCTCCCAATCTCCAGAGATGACTAAAAATTGTCCGCTTAAAAATTTTTGAGTAACAAGTTGTTGGTCCATTTTTTTGGTTTTATTTTTTATAAAAATATTAAATATAAATTTTAAACATGATAAAAAAAATTGCATATTTTAGTTTATAGGACAAAATTAAAATTAAGAAATCTCTATTTAAAATAGAAACTAAAATCAAATTTTTTTAAATTAAAGTAAAAAATGCTTTCAGAGTAATAACTTATTTTAATCAAATTTTATGAGCACGTTATTTTAGTTTATAAAAATTTTATTACACATATCTAACAATTTATTTTTAAAATTTATAAATAAATATTCCATAAAATTTAAAATCGATCATTTTAATTCATAGAATTATAAAATTGATTATTTTTTTTTTAAAATAAGACTTATATTTTAGTTTGTGAAATTATAAAGTATAATTTTTTAGAAACTTAATTTTAAGGACTAAATTTATATGAACTTATAATTTTGGAGTTAAATAATTAATTTTAAAAATGGAATTGAATGATTATTATAATTTAAGAAGCTAAAAATTATTTTTATAATTTTAGGAAATAAATAGAGAATATATAACTTGTAAATATTAGTTTATAGATAAAAATATTTTTAGGAATATTATTCAATGGGAGTGTTTTTAGGTGTATTTTCAAAGTATAAGCGCTTTTAGAGTCAATTTATTGGTCAAAATAAGAAAATATGATAAGATAATTTATTATATTTTATTTTATTTTTAGTATTTATTAAGTAACATGATATGATAACTTATCATATTAAGTTATCTTATCTTATGTTAATAGGTTAAGGGTCTATTGGATGGTCAGGAAAAGAGTAAATAAGATAAAATAACATATCATTTTTATTTTTAATCAAATGTTTTAGAATATGATTAATTTATTATATCTTATTTTATTTGACTAGTGTAATTGTAATCTTGAGAATAAAATTAGGTTAAAAAAAAATAATTGTCTTCCATAAAATAACTATTTATTTTATTACTTCTTTCTCTCTCCTCTTTCTCCTTTCTTTGTATTAAAATTACAAAATATATTAAAATATTTATATGCTTTCTATAAATTAAAAATAAACAACTTATACAAAGTAAAAAAAATAAAATTTAATTTAATAAATATAGATAAAAGGATAATTTTATCAATTTTTTGTATATTTATATCATATTCTGAAATTATTCTATATATTATTAAGCTTGCATCAAACATTGGATATGATTACGTTCTTATCCTATTTTTCTCTTATTCAACTTTCTCTTAGATTTTCCTCTATAATTATTAGGCTGATCATGTGAGGAGTTTGTACTCTTAACATATTGTTAATAAATCTAAACTTCATGATTTCACTTCTAGCAAAGGGCTTTATCGAGCAGATCCTTTATCATTATATTTATTTATTTTTATATATATACAAAATAAGGATGTTCATGATTTGGTTTGATTTGATTTTTACTGAAAAAAGTCATTTCAACCGCATATAGAAATAACATGTAATTTAGTTCGGTTAAGTTTGAATATAATTTGAAAATCGAACTGCAAAATATCAGTTCAATTTGAATTTATTTTTTCAAAATTTATTTATTATTAAACTATTTTATTTTTCAAAAATTAATTTTTTATTATATGATTTTTAATCTATTTTTAAGTTTAGAACAAACAGTAGCTTAAAAATTGAAATGACTTTATTGAAAAAAAATGAAAAATAGAGAGAAGAAATTATGATTAAAAGGATAATATTACAAAAAAAATTGATAGAAAACAAAAAAACAAAATATATTTAATTGGAAAAAATGAGAATTTAAAGTTAATAGAAATGATGCACTATATATTTATACAATGTTATGATAAAATTGAGTGAAAAATGATTTATATAAAAATACAATTAAAAAAATTATAAATTTATTATAAACGCAACTTATTTTAATTTTAAGATAAGAAATTCAAAATTGAATCAAACCACGATATAAAATGTGATTCTTTAATTTAATTGAATTTATTTTTTTATGATTGATTTAGTGTTTTGAATCAAACGATTGATTTAGTGTTTTATGATTGAGTGTGAATAACCAATTTCTCTATTAATTTACCTTTATACTTTTTTTTTGTTACTGTCATGTTTTATCATTACTAATTTAGTAATCCATGAATTGCACAATTTTATTTTATTTATCTAGATCACAAGTGTATTTAACACAACTACATTTATTGAGATTCGGATTCAAGATAAAGTATTTCTCTCCACTAAGTTGATCTAAAAGAGAAAAATATTATCTTTGAATAATGTAAAATTTATCAATTTAATCATTAAGTTATATAATATTATCTTTATAATCATGTATGTCAATTTTTAATTTAGAATTTGGATATTATAGGTATATTATTTAATAATTGATATTCACTTATTCTTTTTAAAAATATAAAACATTAAAATAATGTAAGTTGATAAATATTTATTAATTCCTTTTTAATGAAATTTTATAAATTTAATCAAATTCATAAAGAATTTCAAATAAATGATTAAATTGATAAAATTCATACTCTATGAAAACATAAAATAATTTAAAAATTTAAGTTTGATATATATTTTCAACGAATTTTTACATTGTATATGCATAATACAAATAAATAAAGTGGTTTATAAAAGAAATATGTTAAGAGAAAAAAATAACTTAAATAAAATTTTCAATAAAAACATATATTATTCATATCCTATTTCATTTTATTTATTTCTTTTGATTAAAACAATGCATTAAGTTATTGTGAGGCATGACAAATTACAGGTTCTACTCCTCGCTCATTTCTTTAAAATGTAATAAATATGTGTTTTATAATTATTCTTTCAAGTTTGGAGGCTGTTTCCATCATGAAATTTTCCATGTCAGTTGGCATTTCGTCAATCAAGTTAGTATATCATTTTAATTGTGGCAAAGCTCATATTCACGTTAAGAAAATAAGGGTTCATAGTAATCATAAGCCTGAATATATGCAGACAAATGGGCAATTGAAAATAATGAAATTATACTTACAAGACGATTAATACCATAAGCAACTTTAAATTTTTAGTTATACAAGTGAAAAATAATTCTGAAAGTACCATTTTCAGTTCACAATTCAGATGAAATCCAAGTTAGACTCAAATGCAATGTCATTTGCACGAGAGAAATTGTTTCCACCTATAAGGGATGAAGCAAATTTGCTTTGGAATGTACCCAAAGAATTTGCAGATATAAAAAATGCACTAGAAAACGTTCAAGCCTTCCTCAAGGATGCAGATAGAAGGGTTGAAATAGAAGAAACAATGCAAATGATGGAATCAAAACATTGGTGAAGCAGTTGAGAGAAGCATCTTTTTCTATAGCAGATGTCATTGATGAATGCATGATCTATGTGGAACAACTCATGGTCAAGGAATCAAGAAAAGAAGAGTAGATTATCACATCCAAATCCAACCTTGTTTTGAGCATGGATCAAGTAGTTGTACGGGTAGACAAATTGTGGATTGGCATGACCCTCGAATGGTTTCCTGTTACCTTGACGGGGATGTCTTTGCTGGGAATACCCTTTTGGCCTTTTATAGCAATTGTGGGCTTTTTGGTGATACAATGAAGGTGTTTGAAAGAAATGTGTGAGAGGGATAAGGTGTCGTGGAATACTGTTATTGGGCTGTGTTCTCTTCATAGGCTTTATGAAGAGGCATTTGCATTTTTCAAAGGGATGGTTACTGAACCGGATTTGGTTACTGTTGTTAGTGTGTTGCCGGTGGGTGCAGAAACTGAGGATGAGGTGATGGCTGAGAGTTGTGTTCTGTCATGTTATGAAGCTTGGTTTGTTGGGCCATGTTAAGGTTGAAAATGCTTTGGTTAATGTTTATGGAAAATGTGGGAGTGAGAAGGCTTCCAAGAAAGTTTTAATGAAATTGATGAGAGAAATGAGATTTCTTGGAATGCTATTATTACTAGTTTTTCTTTTAAAGGGAAATACATGGATGCTTTGGATGTATTTAAGATAATGGGACTGAACACTGTTACCATTTCTAGTATGCTACCTGTATTAGGAGAATTAGGACTTTTAAAGTTGGGAATGGATGGCGATTGGTTCAGTTTAAGGATGGGTAAAAGAAGCATTGTATCTTGGAATGCTATGGTTGCAAATATTGCTCAGAACAGACTTGAATTTGCAGGTGTAGAATTAGTGATGCAAATGCAAGCTCATGGAAGGGTTGGTCTAATGGAAGAAGCTGCAGAGCTTATTACAGGCCTCTTTGTTGTATCAGATGCTATTTTTGGGTGCACTGATTGGAGCATGATGAATACAAGGGAACATAGAATTGGGGCACTGCGCAGCCGAGCATTTGTCTAAATGAAAAGCCTCATCACTGTGGATACTATATACTCCTTTTAAGTTTTAAATATGTACGCAGAAGCTGAAAGATGGGATGAGGCAAACAAAAGAAAAATTCTGGTTGCAGTTGGGTTCAGATTTGAGATCAGGTACACGCATTTCTTGTTGGTGAGAAAATAGACAGCTTGGATAGTGGCTTTTGACTATCAGAATGTGCTTAAATTTGTTCAAAATGGCATTTCTGGTTGTATAAGACGACCTGATTTTTTTTTCTTCTTTTACATTTAACTAATTTTTTTTTATTTTAAATTTTTATGTAGCACATTTATCAATCCAAGGATGTGATTAAACTTCTTAAGATTTGCAGTAATGGAAGTTTCTCTGGCAGGAATTATGGGTTTGATTACTGTTAACTTCATGATTAAGCTTATGCTTGTTTTGTCTCTGCAAGGCCAAGACATTAGTTGTCTCCATTCAAGCCGTGTCCTGATTACTGCCATATATTTGTTTAGAAAGTAATGTTTGCATATTGCCAATTCCTAGTGCATTGGTAGTTCTGTAATTCAGAGCACTTGATCCTTTTATGCCTTTTCGAGATTGAAAAGTTGATACTTTATATCTGGCAGTCATGGGTACTAATGCAACATCCAGTTACCCCACGTTAATGGCTTCAAATGTGAAAATAATCACAGCATAGGAGAACATCTGACAGCAAATAGTATTTGTTATATACCATCATTCTCATTCTGTCTTCAAGAGATCAAGACAAGAGATTGTTAATGACTTAAAACTATAAAGAAATACATGTAAGAACTTAGTACTATAAAGCCTGCCTAAATATTAACAAGTAACAACACAGATGTCTTATATACCTTAGCCTTAGATCTTACTTTTATAAAGAATCCTTTAAGTCCTTTCTTCTTAGCCATTCTAGCATCAAAAGCAGACAAATAGAAAGCATCCTTTAGCAGGATCAGAAAAATTAGACTAATTGTAAAACTAAGATTTCAAAATCTTGTGCTATCATTTGATAACTGCTTTGCTAAAGAATATATCTTATCATTTAGTAAAGGAGAAAATTTAGTTCAACATTCCGATTCTCTAGTTAATTGTCAGGAAAATAATTTATTAGTGTATCTCCTTTTGACTCTTAGACTACTCAAATAATATAAATATTTTATATAGACAAAAGATATTAGTAGAGGAATAATAATTATTATTTTGAATTTTTAAATACATAAATAAATAGGAGTAAGTTTCTTCTTCTTGACAGATAAATAGAATCAAGAATAATATTATACAACTCAAAAAATTATATGATGTTCATAACAATGTGTAAATGTGTCAATCGTTTTTTTTTGTTTTTTACTTTTATAAATATTGTATAACTCTTTTAATCTAAAAATAAATTTTTTATTCTTTTTTCTATTTTCCTTGAAAACAACTCCCAAATATAACTTGGATGTATGTTTTCTTGATGAGTGTTGCCACTAAATTTGTCCAAAGATTTTTGTCACTGTAACTTCTGATAAAAAGTAGATAAAGTAAAATTAACAACTGAACAAATATATAAAAGAGTTACAGAAGCAAAAAAACCTCATGGCATGAACTATTTGTTTTAATTAAGAAAGAAAAAATTTGAGAAGCATAGTTTCTAACTACTATGCACCTGTTTAGTTGCCAGAATAAGACAATGATAAATAAGACAAGAGAATTGAATAATAATAGGATAAAAGTATGATAAATTTTTACCATATCATGTAGAATTTATAAGTCTATCTAATATTTCAAGAATTAGATAACTTCTACATTTATGATGTTAAAAGTAAAATCACTCAAAATATTGTCAATAGATAGTTGAGAAAAAAAAAAAAAAAAACGAACAACCCAAGCGCACCTTGTGTTTTTAATGTTTACATTTTGAATGCTTATTTTCCAATAATCACTTATTCGCTGCTATATAATTTTGGAATGCATACAGTATTTTATTACAACAATCAAAGGATTACAAATCTGAAAGAAACATGTTCGCTAGAGTAATTTTAGCCTCATATATATAACTGCATTTGATTGCAACATTTGTCAAAAAATAATGAACTATTTAGTATCATATTTTAGAAATAAAATATTATACTAAATTTAAAGCTTGTACTAAAAATAATGAACTCATATATATTAGTAATACTAAAAATCATGAACAGCGGAACACATCAACCATATGTACATTTAAAGCTTGTACTGACTTTGAAACTATTTTCCCAAAAGAAAAATTTTCTTTTCCCTTTATATTGAGAATGGAAAAACGATAAGACACAGAAGCCCAAAGCCAATGAAATAATATAATAGTGTTTGCCATTGATTATTGCAAAAAAGTCTCTTTCTTAAATCGAGTCATCAACTTCTTTATTTTGCTTAGGCGTACAACCAAAAGCAAATAAATAAAAATATTTGCATTATTGAGTCAGCTAAAAATATTTATGTTAAATATGCTTAAAATGAAAATATTCACTGAAAAAATGTTGTTAAAAATATAGTTTGTAAGTAAGTGCACCTGCACTGGACTACATATATAACGATGACCGTAATTTTTGGTCAGTCAACAATTATGAAAAACAAATAAATAAATTAATAAAAACAAAGATGTTCACGCGCTTAAAGAGCGTGTGTGAAACCAAGCCGTTGACTAGACTTGAGTACCATAATACCTCAAATTTTCACCAACACATTTGCATCACGTTCAGCATTTAGCAGGAGATTTAGAGTTGTGATGCAGTTTGCAAAACAAGAGAAGAAATGGCCTTGGCTATGGTGGGAGAGGCAATTATCTCTGCTTCTGTGGAGATCTTATTAGATAGAATAACTTCTACAGAGTTTCGAGATTTCTTTTCCAGAAGGAGCCTCAATGTTTCTCTGTTAGATGAGATGAGGATAAAGCTGCTGGCACTTAATGCTGTGCTCAATGATGCTGAGGAGAAGCAGATACGTGATCTTAATGTGAAGGCATGGCTTGATGAGTTGAAAGATGCTGTCTTGGATGCAGAAGATTTGTTGGATGAAATCAACACTGAATCTTTGAGATGCAAGGTGGAGGGAGAATCTAAAAGCTTTACTACCCAGGTGAGATCATTATTTTCTTCCTCCTTTAATCAATTCTACAAGAGTATGAATTCCAAGCTTGAAGCAATATCTGTAAGGCTGGAACATTTTGTGAAACAGAAGGATATTCTTTGTTTGCAAAGTGTTTCTAGGAGAGTCTCTTACAGCAAAAGTACAGATTCGTTGGTTGAACCTGTTGTGATTGCTAGAGAGGATGACAAAGACAAGTTACTGAACATGCTTCTATCTGATGTTGATGCCAAATCTAATAATATAGAAGTGATCACAATCCTAGGCATGGGAGGTCTGGGCAAAACAACCCTTGCTCAATACCTTTATAATGATAGTAAAGTGCAGAACCATTTTGATTTGAAAGCTTGGGTATGGGTATCGGATGTATATGATGTTTTCAAAGTAACAAAACAAATTGTTGATTCTGTATCATCCAAAGATTGTAATAGTACCAATCCTGATGTTCTTCGTGTTGAATTAAAAAATAGCTTGAAAGATAAAAAATTTTTGCTTGTGCTTGATGACCTCTGGAATGAAGAGTATAATGACTGGAATCAATTGATAACTCCTTTTACTAGTGGGAAAAAGGGAAGTAGGATCATTGTGACAACCCGACAACCAGAAGTTGCAAAGTTTACCCATACATTTCCCACTTACAAGCTGGAATCTCTGCTAGAGGAAGATTGTTGGAGGATACTCGCAAATCATGCATTTGGAAATGAAGGTTACGACCAATATCCAAGACTAGAAAAAATTGGTCGGCAAATTGCAAGCAAATGTGCTGGCCTACCATTAGCTGCTAAAACATTGGGAGGTCTTTTGCGATCAGATGTTGATGAAAAGGAATGGAAAAGAGTTCTAGAAAGCAAGTTGTGGGTACACAAGGATGTTTTACCAGCTTTGCGCATAAGTTATCTTCATCTTTCTGCACATTTGAAAAGATGTTTTGCCTATTGCTCAATCTTTCCAAAACAACATCTGTTGGACAGAGAAGACTTGATTTTGTTATGGATGGCCGAAGGCCTTCTACAACCATCCTCAGAGAAAGAACTGGAATTAGTTGGTTCTGACTGCTTTAATGAGTTATTATCCAGATCCTTAATTCAGAGAGACAAAGCTGTTTCAAAGGACAAGTTCCGAATGCATGACCTCGTCTATGATTTAGCTAGACTTGTATCAGGAAAAAGATCTCACTGTTTGGATTGCAGTGAAATTCCAAAAAAATGTGCGCCATCTATCTTTTTATAGGGACTATTATGACGTCTCTGAAAAATTTGAGAGCTTCTATGAGCTGAAATGTTTGCGGACCTTTCTACCATTGGAATGGGGCCTATGCATAACTAGAAAAGTGCCACAAGATTTGTTGCCAAAACTAAAATGCCTACGAGTTCTATCATTGTCAAACTATAAAAATATCACTGAGCTGCCTGATTCAATAGGCATGTTGGTGCTTCTGCGGTATCTTGACCTTTCCTCTACTTCCATCAAAAGGTTGCCCGATGCAACCTTCAAGCTTTACAATTTGCAGACTTTGAAATTGTCAAGATGTAGATCTCTTGTTGAGCTATCTGATTCCATAGGCATCTGGGTGCTTCTGCGGTATCTTGACCTTTCCTCTACATCCATCAAAAGGTTGCCCGATGCAACCTCCAAGCTTTACAATTTGTAGACTTTGAAATTGTCAAATTGTAAATCTCTTGTTGAGCTACCAGCACAGATAGGAAATCTGGTCAATCTACGCCACCTTGATATTAGTGACACAAATTTGATGGAGATGCCAATACAGATATGCCGATTACAAGATCTCCATACATTGACTTCCTTTGTTGTAGGCAAAGAAGATGGATTAAAGATTAGTGAATTAAGAAAATTTCCCTATCTGCAGGGTAAGCTTTCCATTCTGAAGCTGCACAATGTTTTTGATGGCAGAGATGCATTTCAAGCCAACTTAAAGAACAAAGAGCAGATTGAGGAGCTTATGCTGGAGTGGGGCAGCGACCCACAAGATTCACAAGTTGAGAAGGATGTACTTGACAACCTGCAACCATCATCAATGTTAAAGAAACTTAGCATCAGATACTACAATGGCACAAGTTTCCCAAATTGGCTGGGTGATTCTTCATGTTGTAATGTTCAAGTCCTGTGTATAAGTGACTGCAACTATTGCCGGTCACTTCCATCGTTTGGACAATTACCTTCTCTGAAAGAGCTTGTCATTAAAAAGATGAAAATGGTGAAGACAGTTGGTCAAGAGTTCTACCGCAGCAGTGCAAGCTCACCATCTTTCCAGCCATTTCCATTGTTGGAAAGTCTTGAGTTTGGAGAGATGTCAGAGTGGGAGGAGTGGCTACCATTTGAAGGTGAAGATAGCAATTTTCCTTTTCCTTGTCTGAAGCGTTTGTGCTTATCCGAATGTCCCTTGTTGAGAGGAAACTTGCCCAGTCTTTTACTTTCTTTGGAAAAGGTTCATATCGCAGGGTGCAACCAGCTGGAGGCAAAATCATGCTATGTGCAGTGGAATACATCAATTGAAAGGGTAAGTGTTATAGAAGGGGGAGAGGGGTTGTTGTCTTTGCTTGACAACTTGTCTTATCGTATACTATCAATTGAAAAGTGTGACAGCCTGCAGTGTTTGCCAAGAATGATTCTCAATGCCAATTGTCTTCAACGCTTGAATCTTTCAGATATCAAGTCTTCGATTTCCCTCACAACTGATGGTTTGCCCACGTCATTGCAATCACTTGACATTGGTGGCTGTGAGAGGTTAGAATTTGTGTGTGATGAAAGATGGCACAAATACACATCACTTGAATACCTGGTAATCACGAAGAGTTGTGATTCGCTCATGTCCTTTCCGTTAGATTGCTTCCCAGCTGTTCGAGGCCTTCACTTCTATGACTGTCCCAACTTGGAAGCAATTACTGATAAAGGTGGAAGGGCCTCTCCTAATTTATTAAAGCATTTTAATGTCGTTCATTGTAAGAAACTTAGGTTACTTCCAGAAGAGATGGATCTCCCTGCCCTTCAACACTTGTGGCTTGGTGATCTTCCAGAGTTAGCGTCATTGTCCCCAAGGTTGTTGCCTTCCAGTTTACGATATCTTGAAGTTGATGGTGGAATACTATCATCATCATCATCATCATGTATGTCTAAACAAGAGTTAGTTTGCCAATTCCAACGCCTCACTTCTCTGTCATATCTTTATCTTAATGGGAGAGGTGTGGGGGATGAAGAAGTGATCAACACCTTGCTGAGGGAGCCATCACTGCCCACTTCTCTGACGTCACTGTATCTATCCAAATTTGATGGTTTAAAGCGGTTGGAAGGGAAAGGGCTTCAACATCTCACTTCTCTGAAAGCGCTTGATATCTACAGATGTGAAAGCCTCGAGTCATTGCCAGAGGAACATCTGCCATCGTCTCTCGAATTACTGAGGATAAGGAAGTGTCCATTGCTAGAAGAAAGGTATGGAAATGAGAAAGGGAAACACTTGACAAAGATTGCTCACAATGCTGCCATAGAAATAAACTATTTGTCATAGTAATATGAGGGGCTGCAGGGCAGGCAGGAATCATCCAAAGGTATGGCCTTCAAATATTCTTATGAAAAACAATAACTAACGTAATATAATATTAAAATGTATTTATCATATTTTTTATTAACACATTTTACTAAAATTGTATTTTAAAAATATAAAATTGTTAGCAAAATTTGTTTATGCAAGGGATTAAGGTGATGATAAAAATTTTAGTGATAATTTTATATGCTTAAAAGATTAATTTGATAAAAACTAACAAATAATTGGTCACTCAATGATTATGACCTAAAGAAAATACGAATTTTTAATAGATTATTTGATTTGAAAAAATATTTTGTTACAAAAAAAAAAAGTTACTATGAACTAGTTTGATTATGATCTCAAGTGATAATTTCTATAAAAAATTAACTAAAATTAGGATATGAAAAGTACAAGATGAGAAATGAGGAAAGAAAAAAGAATTGTAACAAGTACAATTGATAATTTTACTGCATGTCTTTATGTGTAAAATTCTTGCATTTTGCTCCAGCAAAATATAACTTCTACAAAGTTGTTTGTTGTAAATAATCACAAGAATAGCAAGGAAAAAGAAAACAATTACCAAGACTTCTTTTCGTGCTATAGGCGTATGTCAAATAAACTTGATAATGTTAGCTATTCTTATTATCAAATATGTGTAAACCTAAAAACTACTTAAAAACTTGAAGAACTATTATCTCTCCTCCCATTATACCTCTTGTTTTTATCATTTCTCATATCTCTTTTTGTTTTTCTTGAAGAATTAATAGAATTTTTATGAGCATAGGGAAAACGATTACGTGAATGACTTGTTGTATTATTTGTTAATGTCTTTTGAATATTTCTTATTACTTCATTTTGTCTCTCAAACATTCTTTCAAATCTTTGTGCAAATGGAGGAGTACTCTCCTTGCTTAATCCTCCTTTACGAGACATTTTGCAAAATAATAAAATTTAATGCAGTGCAAGGTTCTTTATACTTGTTAAGTGTTTTCACTCAATAGATGTTGACTCATGCTTTACTCAAAATTAGCTCTTATATAAAAATTTCTCTCTTGTTTTTTTTTATTTTTATCTCAAATGTATTAATAACATTTATCTTTCATATCTTCGAATGAAATTTTAGGTTATAAAATTAAGACTATTAAAATTGAGATTTAAAAGTATGGAAGAAACAGAAGAATAAATGCCATATTATCATCAAGATCAGCCCTATGTCATGTTATATAAGTCACCTTGAATGTTATATAAAATAACAAATTGCTAATATAGGGATTACATGAAAAATTTGAAAATCGATGTTCAGAGGATTTATTTAATAAAAAAAGAGGGGTCAAATGTAAAAATTATGAATTTTTAGAGGAATAAAATTTATAGTTGAGATTAATTTAACATATACCTCAATTACGTTTAATAGAATAAAGCTTTTTAAAATTTATTGTACTCATTCTCAAAATAAATGGGCCTAAATGCTTGAGAGCATTTCTCTTCTTGTTTGCCAAAAGTAAGGACCTTTATGGTATAACAGAGCCCAAGGTCTATCATTGCACTGATATATATATATATATATATATATATATATATATATATATATATATATATATATATATATATATATATATATATATACACTGTGTAGGCAAATTGATATAGCACATATGTTAGAACTGTAAAAAAACAAGATAAAGGCATAAGCACTGCATTTTTTGTTTGGAAGTGTGTGAAAAGTCCAAAGGTTAGGACAAAATATTTATAGAATATAACTAACGAAAGGCCTAAAGAAAAACAACAATAGTCAAAATTATTCAGTGGTAAAAATAAATATACAAGGCATTTCCTTATTGGTAGTTTTCATGGGACATTAGTTAAAGACACAATTTTATGTTAGCCTATGTTTCATTTTTGTATGTAATAAAATAGCTACATTACAAAAGCAAGTTTGTTTCACTTCTCAAGCTTTCAATGTAATAAAAAGAAAAAAGTAGTGGTACAAGATTCATTGTCACTTCTTCACATACATCTATAAAAGAACATGAGTGCGTAGAATCCAAATCCTGCCAGCTCTATCCATTATGTGCATGAATGCAGCTAGCTGGAAGACAAGGGCCTTGATATCTCAGGCACGCTTTGTAATTTCGTTTCTTAAACCAAGAAATGCTTCGTTTTTATCAGCAACTTGGTCAAAATGTTTTGTCTTGTTTAAGAGACAACTAAGAGTGTAAATGAGCTCAGTAACCTGTGGATTATGCGAGTTTGCCTTGTTGATTGTTCAATGTTGTTTATTTAGTTAAACAAATAAGTTTAAGTTTAAAGTTAGTTTTAATTATTTAAATGAGTTAATCTCAAATTTTATAAGCTTGATAATAATAATTTGTGCATAGTTTGCATAAATATGTATATTTAGATAGTTATAACTTTTATTATATTTACTTGAAATTTATATTTTGATTGTTATCATATAATACACTCATACACTTCTAATTTAAATAGAAGTTTTTATTTCTAATCTTAAGGAATTTTTATGCAAATAAAATATATTTTATTACTATTTTACTCTAATTTTTCTTATAAAAATATTTATTAAATGCTAAATTAATAAAAGAAACTGTATTCAAAGTTTGTTAAAAAAATGCTAACGAGTGTATTTGAGCCTAAAAATTTATAATCAAATTAAGTTTAAGCTTCAAAATTGGTTGGTTTTAAGTAGACAGGTTTAAGTAGACAGGTTTTGTACTCATTTCGGTTCGACCAATTTTCACTCCCCAAGACAACCACAAAGAGACAATGATTTTTTAGTACCACGAGCTTAGATTTTGCCAAAATCATAGTTTCAGCTGTAAATCTGTGACATTAAAGAGGGGACTTTTTCTTAGGATACCCGATATTGGCAAGAAGTGTTGCCTTGACAAATGCTAATATGAATTGATAACATCACAATTTGTACATCCATGTTCTCTCCAACTTGTCGCTTTATAACCAGATATTGATGCTCAATCAAAGATCTCCCAAACTGTAGGTTCTTAATGAAGTTCCTCTATTGAACATAATTTTTTCTTTTGAATTGGCCACAAGCTTTATCAAGCTTGTGGCTCTTTTTGTATTTATATTCCCCTGACCACTTTTTATCACCTAAAGTTCAGATGTAGAGAGATTGAACTAGATAAGTCATGGACACAGCATCAAAGAATGTGGTGGTTATACAAGATGCATCTAAGTACTTAAAGAGTTTTTTTATTGGATTTTGAATGGCTTATCACCTAGGCCATCAGATATGGTCACCTTACTTGCATTCCTGCGTGAGGTTTATACTCCAAGTATGTGATCTTAATCTAAAGATATGAAGCTTTTTAGAAATTCTTGTTATTTCAGAAATTATAGTTTTTTAATCCCGTCAAAAAAGAATAGAAAATTTGGAATATGAAGAAACCGAAAAATAAAAAAGCACAAGGATTTCAAAGTGTTTGATCAATTCAAGATGAAAAAATTGTAACCCTTTTGTGCAGCATATTCATTTTACTAATCTTTCAGTTTTCTTTGTTTCCCTTTTCTCCAATTCCTTTTGTAGTGGGGTACGAAATTCCTGTGGATAACCGGACATTGGTTGGAGTGAACCAGAGGATGCTTGAAGAAGAACTTGGAAGAAGGAAGGAAGAGTATCTGCTGAATGAGGGGCTTTCTCAGATTGCTAAACTGTATGAGTCAAATGAGGTAATATCACTACTAACCAATAAACCTTTTCTCCATTTTTGGTTTTCTTTGAACTTCACCTGGCTATATAAATGATCCTAAGGGAAGCAGCCAACATGGTTTTAACATAGCCACAATCTAAGGGATACTTTCATTATTTTGTGTGATAATAAGAACTGTGAAAAACTCTTGCAGAATGCTTCATGGAAATGGAGAAGAGATGAATCAGTAAATTCCAAGATACAACCTTGTGGATGTAATAGGCACAACATATAATTCACACATTTGTTTTTCAGATCCTAATTCCTATCCTAGAAGTGTTAATCATGTTGAGGGGTCTCAGGAGAAGTAATTGGCTGGAGCTGAAACCTTTTATAGAAGAAAGCTTCAGAATTTGTTAAGTCTAATCACTCTTATCTTAGGTAGTAAGAATATTTATAAAAAAACCAACCCATGTACTCTAAATCATAGTAAATTGTCGAAATATATGTAAACTAGAATTACATTGCGTATTCTTACCTGAATAAAAAGAATTCATCCACATGCAACAATTAGTACATTCAACGTTAGAAAATAGACAGCACATTTCTACTGCTTTAGACAGCATACTGATACTATTCCTTCAAACTCCTGCAGATCTAAATTAAGAAAGCACCATTTTCAGGAAATTAAAAGTCAAGATGTGGACCATTCTGTTACCGTATTTCAATGCTATTAATACAAAGATACTGACTTAAATACTATGTCATAATGGACTCTAGACATTATACCTTATCCTTAATTTCAACATAATAGATAGCAATAGTCATATGTGTTCTAACAGCAAATATTAAATAGAACAGAGAAAAGAAAAGAGGAAGAGTTGTAAGACGTGAAAGAATAAAGGAAGGAAATGATTTGTGAACTAGTATCATTCATTGATATGCTGAGACTTAATTTACAAAAGTTTAAATTTAAAATAGAGAGAAATTAGGAAACTAATTTATAGCTATATTATCTATAATTTGAAACTATTGATATCCTAATAATAACAATTGATTTGTTGTTATCAAGATTAAATCGTTGCTCCTTGATTTGCGTCACAGTTGCATTACTGAAAAATTGCTGCTCCTTGATTTGTGTCCAACAAGACACTTTCCGTATGCCCCATTCTTCCACAGTAATTACATTTAGCAAGTGGTTGTGGGTAATCCTTAACTACATGGGGTCCTCCGCATCGGAAACATAGCCTTGTTATGAGAGTCCTTAGAATTATTGCGATCGTTACTATAAGGTGTCTTTTTCCTTGCTCGCGGTTTAGTAGCATCTGAGCAGGATTCTTTTTGAAATTTACTAACCTTTTTTTCTTGCCCTAACAACCTTCCAGGTTTATTATCCACTAATTCCCCTTTCAAACTATCTTCCAACATTATACACTTACTCATTAATGTTGGTAAATCCATTAGTTGGAAGATACTGACTATTTTGCGAATATCACTCCTTAGTCCATTTTCAAACCGTTTACACCAATCTCGGTCATCATTTTCTTGCTGAAAATAGATCCAATACTTCATTAGCTCATGAAATTTTATGACATACTCTTTAACTGACCTTTCTCCTTGCTTTAATCTAAGAAATTCCTACTCCTCTTGTTTTTTCAGATCTCATGGGAAATGATTATCTAAGAAACTTGTCTTAAACGTATCCCAAGTGATGAATCCACCTTCTTTTGGCAAAGTATCGCTTGTGACTTTCCACAAATTCTTCGCCTTTCCAATTAGCATAAATGTAGCACAGTCAACTTTATGTTCTTCTCGACAGCTCATTGTATTGAAAACTCGTTCCACATCCGCAATCCATTTCCAAGCTTCTTCCGAGTCAAACTCTTCTTCAAACTTTGGAGGACAATGCTTCATAAACATTGGTAATCCGTGACTTTTAACTACTTCTGTATTCTGATCAAACACTAAGGGTTCTAACACTTGAGCTACATTTGCCGGAGTCGTAGCAGTAACTTCAACTGATCTATCTCTACTCGTCATTTTAATCTAAATAAACACATCATACTTATGTTAACAATCCTATTGTTCACATACGTATATATATATATATATATATATATATATATATATATATATATATATATATATATATATATATATATATATATATATATATACATACACATTCAAGTCAAACACTTCACAGAAATCCCCATTTGGAGTACCAAAGAGGTCACATTAACAACAATCATATTTTATCCTTACTTTACTACATTTCATTACAAATAACATATAACATGAACGAACTAGTCTCATACCCTAGGCTTGTTAAGACGAACTACTCTGATACCATTTTGTAACATCCCTATTTCACATTGAAATTAATTTACATTTAACACTAATATTATTAAAACATAATTAACAAAAATTTGTATACTTTGGATAAATGGTACAGTATGGAAACACAAATTAGAAAACTTGACGAATTTACAATTCTTCATCAATATACAAATATATTCTTAACACAAGATTTCTCTTTTAAAATGAATGAAAATACATTAAAGATTTATACATCTATTTCATAAAACTTTATTATATCCAAGCAGTTCCTTTTCCACAACTCCTTGATGAGTATGATCCTAGAAAGGATCATCCATCTCCATTCCTTCTATTTCAGTACCTGAAACATTTCAATAAAGGTGAGTATTTCTCGTCTACTAAATTTCTTTTAGTATATCTTAACTAATAATAATGATTAGAGTTGTAGCATAATACTTTATTCTAATTCATTCTTATTCAAATACATTTAGTCATACAATCATTCATCAAACACATATAACATTTCACTCATTATACATACATTTCTATGCTGACCTGTATGTTATTATGTATGTATCATATTATTTCAATTCATGTGTCACGATACATCTGTCCCAGTAACACCCGTCGACGTACTACAACACACGTACCATAACAACATGAACTGATCTGCTACGATACATATATCATATCATACATATTCTTTACCACATCTTATCTATATCACTTTTCATCATAATAATTGCACCTGAGATCCTTTGAGGACTTCTAGCATAGATAGCTGTTGGTTGGCCGCAACATCACAGATACATGTGTGACGCCCTAGCCCCTTTTAGCAAAGGTATAGTCAGGAGTTTCGTCGGGAGATGAGGGTGTGGCTTGTGAATATTTATTTTCAATAATTTATTGTGCACCATTTTCATTGTTAATATTCACCATCCTCATTTCCTCAAGATTTTTCAAATCTTCTCCTCAACTCTATACCCCCAATGTATCGTTGTACTATCTATACTCATTCTCTTTATCATTCTCAACATTTCTCATTTCACATTCTTTATATCAATCAGCATGTCATGATTCATGAGTCACAATTTATATAAATTCATGGATTACAATATATATGATAACACACCTGGTGATGGGTTTTTCCTTGAGGTGTTTAAAAGATTTGTCGCAAATTCTCATCAAAATTTAAACAACTTAATGTAGTACTAACGTTACCCTAGATTGTTTCCTGTGAACATTGGCTATTAATCTTCATTAAACATGTTGAAGGCATTAATTGGACAAGCAATTAAAATGGGAGGTTTTGTGGTTTCAAATCAATATAAAGAGCAACAAGCAAACAAGTTTAATTAATTCAAACAATAAAAAGCAGCAATCCTTAGTTCATCCACAAAGATTCTATCCTCATTCCACTCAAGATTTAACATTCATCCTCTCTCCTATGAATTAGGTTAATTTAATAAGCGAAAATCAACCTTATGGTCCTAACGAAATTACACAATTTGCTAGGCTCTAATCCCTCATCCCAAAGTTACGCAACCTTAGAATTAAATCTAGGATTAAGCAATCCCTAGTTTAGAATATCCTTAAAACGAATTAGGGTTAATTAAGTAATATCCCCCCTTATTCACCATTAATTCAATTCAAGAGACAAGGAAGAAGTAATTCATGAGAAGAAAGAAATTATATTATCATTAAAATCAAAGAACTTAAGAATCCGTGTGAACTTACTAAGGATTACACAAAATTTAGCCCTCTATGGAAATGGGGGTCAAAAACGCAGTTGAAAAATGCAGAAAACTCATTAACATTAATGTAAAAGCATGAAAAATGAGAAACCAAACCCTAGGTTGGATCCTTGGCTGTCACCCAAGGTTGCCCTAAGCTCTGAAAAATGTCCTAAATTTAGTAAAGAAGAGAAAATGTTCAAAAAGTGTAAGACTCTCTACCTAATTTGGAAAAAATCTATTTATACTAAAGCTGGCGCCCTCCAAAGTAATTACTTTCATTCTTTCATAGTAAATACGCTTAGCATCAATTGGGTTTTGCCTCTCTGAAGTGATTACTATGAAAGTTCATAGTAACCACGCGCAGCACTGGGACATTTTGGGCTCTCTGGAGTTGTTACTATGAACTTTGATAGTAACTACGCGCAGCACCTTCAATTCTGCATGCTCTGGAGTGATTACTATGAACTTTCATAGTAACCACGTGCAGGTTTAGTAGATTCTGGGCTGCTGTAGTTGTCACTTTAAGCTTTGAAAGTGATCACTTTGGTCCCTTTGCTGGAAGTAGCTTGCTATAGTTGTCACTATCAATCTTGAAAGTAGTTACTTTCATCTCAAATTTCTCAAAATCCAATAATTCTTCAAAATAAGCTTGGAGATTTCTGCCACATTATTGAAATGATCAAAACATGTAAAATAAACTATCTAAATCAATGTAAATTAACCAAAAACTAAGAAACCTATATTATTTAGTCTAATTGGAATATTCATCTTATTTACACTATCTAAGTCTATTCTTTTCTATAAAAAGTAATAAATGATGTATAAAAATTTAGTAAAATGTGAATTCATCACAACTCCAAACTTAAACTTTTGCTTATCCTCAAGCAAACCAAAATTCAAGAACTTAAGTAAAAAAAGTTGGATTTATCCCAAAAAAAATTTTTTCCTCAAAATTTTTCTGTTCCAATCTTTCAACTCTAATATACACTTCCTCCATTTTAAAATCATGGAGTCATTCAACAAAGAAAGCACACTCATATCAATTAATTTTATGCAAAGTCCCATATAAGTGAAACAAAAATTCAACAAGGTTCATCATACTTCACACAATGCAAAGAAATTATCTAGCTCACAAGGTGGTGTTTCACTCGTCAATGTTTCAGGCTAGGTATTTTTCCTCAATACATGCAAATTGCTCTACCCTACCATATGCTTGCCCATATTCTCAATCTCCTTTGCCTTAATACAATGATTTACCTATCCAAAGGACTTGGTTGGTCACAAATAGGGATAGGTAAGGTTCAATTTGATCAAGAAGGGTCAAAAGCTCAAGTGGGTTTTCAAGATAAGGGAATCCTTTTGAGTGAGTGAATACAACAATTAGAATGAAATGCATCAAATGAGGTAGCCTAAGAGGTTCAAGCATTTTTTTCACCTTGTTTTTCATCATTTTTCATTATGTGAAGATCTCTTCAATCTCTTGGACCTTGCTTCATTTTATTTTCTTTCCTTTTTCATTTTTTCTTTTATGATTTCTTGGACTTTGGCAACCACTCTTTTTTTTTTTCCCTTCAAATGTAAGCAAAAATTTTTTCGACATGTATTAGTAACATGTATGATGTCCACTACCCCAAACTTGAGAGGTTGCTTGTCCTCAAGCAACTATCGTCAAAATCAACACCCCAAACTTATTATTTGCATTCACTTTTGATGTTACCCAAAAGAAATACATTCTTGATAGAAAGAAAAATGTTTTGGCAAACTAAGTTTGGCAAAAGAAGAGGATGTAATGCAATAAGGTGCAAAGGTGGGCAACGGTGAATGGGTGCGTGTGTGTAAAGGAGGCCTCAATCATCTAGATAAAAAATTGCATAATGCATACATATTCAACTAAGAAATAGGCAAGTTCTAGAAGATAGATGCAAAATTACATGGAACATACATAGAAAGGAAATTAGGGGCTCAATTCTCTACCATGGTGAAAATGGTGATAACTACTTAACATCATGTGAGGATAATTCACCTTGTAAGAAAAGATATTAAGCATGACATGGAGAGAAAATTATTTACAAAAATAGAGTGTGTTCATGAATTGAATGAAAATTACAGTAATAAATGATGTATAAAAATTTAGTAAAATGTGGATTCATCAACACCCTTTCAATGTGCTATAATTTATATCATAATCACTCCGTTTCAAATTGCGTGGACTCATGCATTATAATCACGCCTCATATTCTTTCTAAATCATATTCTCATTTCTCATTTATATGTCCCATGCTTTCACTTTCATTCAACCCTTCATTCATTTCCATAATTCTACCAGTTCAACATGTAAAGTTGTCATACAAAGTCATATCACGCAATCAATACAATATATCAAACTTATCACAGAGACTACCACGCAATATCACACTATACAATCAGTATAATATGCTGAGGGTCGAACATCTTCGGACTCAACCCAGCTCGTACAATCTTAATATATAGTCTCCTAACTAAAGTTCATTATAGTATATCTTTTATTACTTAATTCATATACATCTTAAGGAACTCAATTCTAAAATCTTTTAATACTACTTAAGCCCATATTTTCTCTAAAAATATGATATTATTAGTTTAAAATAAACTTCAAACCTCTCTTTATATCAAAATACACCTTTTTCATATGATACTATCAAAATTTACAGATCTTTACTAAGTAAGATACTCATATTTCTCGAAGAACCACTAGATCTATATATACATATATAACTACAGCTAGAAAATACTCCCTTTACTTGATAACGGTTCCTCCAAACTAGTTCTCTGAGTGATCTACAGAGAGATTCCACAGTATCCACGGAGAGATCTTCTAAAAGATAAGGTTTCCTAAGTATTTTGAGGTAGAGATCTTAATATGAGAAGAGAACCGAAGAAAATGGATAAAATAGAGATTTGAGTTCCAAGAAACTTACTTAGATCCGAGAAGAACGGATGCTTGAGCTTAAATTTGAAAGAGATCCAGAGTTATTGGAGGTTTTCTCTGAGAAAGGAGAGAGAGAGAACGAAGAGGATGGAGAGGGATATGTGATTTGGTTGAAAATAAAGATTTTTGGGTGAGAGTTCTTTAAATATCTCTCAAACTCGCGACTTTCTCGCTACAGCGAAAAAATCAGAAGTTTTCTTCCTTTGATGTCGTCATTCTAGCTGTAACGAGAGGAGAGCATCCTCGCTACAGCGAGAGATTCTAGCTACAGCGAGAAGGCTCCAGAATGTTCCTTTTTCACCGCCTCATTCTCGTTACAGCGAGATATCTTATAGTTCACATTAATTAAACACTTCTAATTTCAAATAACATGCACAAACAACTAATATTAATTGCAATAATAATAAATTACAAAATGAGGATGTTACACTTGGGAGTTGGGAGTGATCCATCAACAAAACTAAGTTTGTTTTTTGCACGAAGTGCCATTGTCACAGCACGATTCCATGAACCATAATTGTCTCTTGTCAGCAAAGGTGTGACAAGAACAATTGATGGACTATCTGAGTGATGAATGGTGCAAGGATCTGGGCTGATGGGTGATGAATTCTTAGAAGAAGGAATTTCGTGAGACATGATGGAGAATTCCACGATCAACTGATACCATGTAAGACGTGAAAGAATAAAGGAAGGAAATGATTTGTGAACATGTATCATTCATTGATATGCTAAGACTTAAATACACAGGTACAAAAGTTTAAATTCAAAATAGAGAGAAATAAGGAAACTAATTTACAGCTATATTATCTATAATTTGAAACTATTGATATCGTAATAATAACAATTGATTTGTTGTTATCAAGATTAAATTGCTGCTCCTTGATTTGTGTCATAGTTGCATTATTGAAAAATTGCTGCCTTGATTTGTGTCCAACAAGAGCATAAAGTGATTTTGTATTAATTGCAATAAAGAACATACCAAAAAGAGAAAGACTCCTTACTACCTAGAGCAGTGCTCCTAATAGAGAAATTAGTATGTTTCCTCTACCCAAATTCAACAAAACAGAATGATCTTCCCTGGTCACTCATGATTTCTATATAACATAAATATCTCTTATTTTCTCTCTCTCTCTCTCCTCTAACCACCTTCCCCCATCTCTCATGCCAAATTAGCTCTGCCTTTTTTCCTACGTGAATACACTAGCAGCTGCTTGGAATTGGTTTCCCTTCATGGGCCAAAGGCTCAACTGACCCACTTAGAAATAGGGCCTTATCAATGCCCCTTTCTTCAGCAAGTGTCTTGTCCTTAAGATCAACTTTGAGAAGAAAGGAGTTATTATGAAAATACCTTGTGATACTGATATGTATTAATTAGCTATAAGTAAATTTTTGTCATTGATAATACTTTACTAAATTATTTCTAATTGTGTGTTTAAAAATATTTTTAAAAAATTTAAAATATGGGAAAAATACAAAAGAAGTAAATGTGAGCTCATGATTATTCAAATGTGAATATAAATATGCATATTGTATATAAAATGTAAGCACTTATTATTTTGAAGAAATTTTATAATTTAGGATGATGAGTCCAAGAAACATATTATTTAATACACTACATTTAATTAGATATTAATTAAATTTATTAAAAGTTTATAAAAGTATGATAATGAATTATTAAATTAAATGTGAGATTTTTTTGATATTTAATAAATATTACCTAATAATTAAAAATATGTTAAAAAAAATGAGTTATAGTTTTTAAATATAGACATTTCTCCTAACTGTAATTCAGAATTCATAGCATTGGAATTAAGATTTAGTAACATAGTTGTGCTACTTAATTTTAGTATTATTTATTGTTGTGACATGTTCAGTTTGCTATTAATATTTTTTTGGCATAATACAATCTTTTGTATCTATTTGTTTTGTGTTTGTTTTAGAAAGACTATCGGTTTGTGTGATTATGTACTATTTTTTATTTTGGAAATATGTTGAGATTGTGGTAGCTGAGTCACATGATGTTTGATTTTTAGGAAATTGATTGATGATTTAACTATATTTGAATGATCGAGTATGATGATATTGTATTGCAATGAGAAAGAAAAAGAGTGAAAATTGTACTATCGTAAGAAAAGGAATAAAAAGAAATGGAGGTGAATATTTGAGAATTACTGAGAAAATTTGTCATAAAAAATCGACTAAAAATATGTATGAATAGCCTAGAAAAAATGTAGGATGGTGAATGACATTTGCTCGTGTGTACACAATCTATTGAGTGCAAATATATCTCATGACCTCACCTGACTAACACTTTTGACTAAGGAACCATTTATTGTATATGTTGTATCCGTGTACGTATAAGGGTGAACCAACGACTATCTATGCTTATGAAATACCTCAAGTGATCCGAGGAGCAATGACTGTAAAATTGTGAGATGTGTGACTATAATACATGAGTCATAATAGATTGGTTGGTGCGATTATAATATTGTAATATATCGACGAGTGTAGATATAATACATGTGTTATAATACATTGATTATTGTAATTATAACATACGCACTATGACATGTTGATATATGCAATAATATATGAAATGACATGATCTTATTGTATATTTTGAAATATAAATGATGTAATTGTTAAGATGTTTGATCTATTGAAAATTGTTTAGTATAATATACAAACTAGCATTACTTTTTGCTGTATATTGTATTTAATGATATTTTCGTATGACATGCTTTATTTCTTAAATAAAGGATTTAGCAGGACAGTGAATACTCACTTTTACAATTATTTTTTAGGAATTGAAATGAAGAATGATGTCTTAAGATCATACTCTTAGTAACGTTGTAGGAAAGATTGCTCTGTTAGAATTTAAACTAGTCTATAGATTGTAATAATTTTGATTTAGTTTCTATTTTAATTTGACAAGAGTATGTAAACATTTTTAATGAAAATTTTAAAATTTATAATATTTTGATAAATTTTTTTGTAAATAATAATTTTAAAGTATATTTGTAAAATTAATAATTAGTTATTTTTAATTGTAGTTTACATTCAATTTTAGATAAAAATTTACTCTGCTAAAAGGTAGTATCATCTATTTTTAAACTTATATATATATATATATGTAATTGAATTAAGTAAATTGTCAATAATAAAAATAAATTTTAATTTTTACTCTATTTATAAATTCAAAATTTTGAAACTATTTTATATAAAATTTTTAACACCTTTGAGTCTTCATAAAAATTGACATACTAATAATACATTTAATAATTTTCAAAAAAGTTTTTGTCCAAGATAACGATGTTTTTCTTATTTTCATGACTTTTTTTTTTGTCTCTTTATTATGATTTCTTTATAATAGATTTGTGTAACTATAATTTAAGTTAACTTTAATTAATACTTTTTATAAACTAATTAAAAAAATTAAAAATATTTCTTTTTGTCAACATCAATTTTTAAAGATGATTTTAAATATCTAAAATAGAATTATTTTAAAAAAATTATTGCACCATTATTTTTTTATGTAATAAATTATTTCCTGATCAATAAAAATATAATACTTTTAAATAGCAAAAAATATAATACTTTTATTCACTTAAAATTAATCTTAAGGATTGATATTAATATTCTTTAAAATATTATGTTAATACACATTTATTGTAATTTTTACGTACTCAGTATCATTATGACTCTTAATTGTTTATTCATGCGAATATAAACTATTTTAAAATTCTTAAATGATTATCGATTAAATATTAACTGAAAAATAAAAAATTTAATTAACTGAGGCTTTCAATTTTACCTGCATGCATATTCGATCTTCTTAAGAGGTTCAAATTACGGTGAAATTTTTACATGCTGAACCTTTTACACATTTTGATATGTGAATTTTGTTTCTCCGAAACTGTTTTCTCAATTACCCATTTAATTATTTTAAAAAGTATACAAAACTACAAAAATGTATTAGTACGAATACATTTTATTAATCATTTAAAAATTCAAAAAAAATTATAAATATAATAATTAAAACATAAATATCACTAAAAATATTATTTACTAACACTACCTTTCTTTGAATAACGTTTATCTAAAAAAACTTATAAAATTATGAATTTATACTAATAATATAATGTGTTGAATGTCATGGTCATGGAACTCATACATGAGGGCTACTGGGGGTCTAATTGTACCTCTATACATATATACACTAAGGGTTTGGGGTATCCTATTGTTAGAAAAACCAAAGGGTATGCTACGGGCAAAATTTACCTCTATGGTAACCTCTACACTAGGGTCATTACCTATTAATACAGAAAATTTAAAGTAATCTACTCTTTGGTGCTCGTTAAACACAGGGTTCACACCAGAGATTACATCACTCTCTACTATTCTAGCTGTTCTCTGTAGATCCGTCATCCTGATTCCTTGAAAAGTTTTTGTAAGGATAAGCATCTATTTCACCCAATATCATATAATTATATATTACAATACAATCATTATACAGTAAATCTCATTCATGTCAAATCATTGCATAACAATTTCACACCACATATCACATATATACATTCAACAAATCACTTGTTCAATTTCTTTCTAATATTCCTCTACGCACTCCCAATGCACTGTGATCACAGAAACGATGCCTCTAACATTTTCAAGGTCTTACCCAACTAGGTACATAGTCGCCAGTTAGCTCATGTACAAGAATACAACAAATACAATATCCGAGCCCCTTAGCAAAGGTATAGTCAAGTGTCTAGTCAGGAAACGAGTGTGAGGCCATGTGGCGCATTCGCTCTCAATAGAGTGTGTACACAACGCGAATATCACTCACCACCCTCATTTTCCCAAGATTCTCATTGTCTCTGGACTCTGTACCCCCAATGTATCTCTATAACCATTCACACTAGATTTTATCTATACTCGACTCTTAGAGTCATTCTCAGCAGATTTCTCTTTCTCATTCACAAGATTGTGCTTAATAAAGTACTTCCAATCTAATTCCTTTCCCACTCATTCACACAGGCAATTCTAACAGCATATAATCCTAACAGTATATTATTATCCATCGCTGAGAATTCAACATATCATATTCACATTAATCTCATACCAGCATATCATTTTACAGCATATTACTCAGCAAATCTCATAGTATTTCATAACAGATAATTACCACACAAAGCAAATATGCATGTATCGGCCATTTTGACCCAACAATCAAATCAATCCAAATCAATTAGATAGGCATATTTTTAACCATACTTCATATAATAAGTCTCATATTCAGCTAATATTGTCCCACTCTCTCACAATAGTACTTTATGAGCTTAAAATCCTAGTTTATCCAAACTTCGAAATAGAGCTCTCTTTACCTCGAGGGTGAGCTTACGAATCACTTTAGTAAAGGGAGAAAGCTTTCCAACCGTAGAAAGCCTGATTATCAAGAGATATACATCAGGACCAAAAACCAAAATAATCGGTAAAACTAAGATTTTTACCGTAGAAACTCACCTCAGATCGTCTAGAACTCAAGTCTGAACTAGTTCACAGAGTTTCTACAGCTCTCGTGCGTCTCGCTTGAGCGACGGCCCTCGTCGTTTGAGCGACGTCATCTCGCTTGAGTGGCCAACATCTCGCTTGAGCGAGATATTCAGACAGATTTTCGAACTTTCTTTTTCTGATATTCTTGCTTGAACGAGATCCACCTCGCTTGAGCGAGATGAGGACTCGAGAGCATGCATTTTCACTTGTATGTGTTCGCCTGGGCGAGATCCTCTGCATCCAAACACCTCTAAACTCCTCCAAACTTCTTCCAAAACCCTACCAAATACATCCCAACATTAATCAATACCATAATACACATAAACTACAGAAAATTGAGAGGAGGATGTTACACACATTCATTGTAATTTTTAGGTACTCAGTATCATTATGACTCTTAATTGTTTATTCATGCGAATATAAACTATTTTAAAATTCTTAAATGATTATCAATTAAATATTACAAATAAAAATGTAATTAACTAAACCCTAAACCCTAAACCCTAAACCCTAAACCCTAAAAATGTAATTAAATATTAATTTTTACCTACATGCCTATTCGATCTTCTTAAGAGGTTCAAATTACGGTGGAATTTTTACATGCCGAACCTTTTACACATTTTGATATGTGAATTTTGTTTCTCCGAAACTGTTTTCTCAATTACCCATTTAATTATTTTAAATAGTATACAAAACTACAAAAATGTATTAGTACAAATACATTTTATTAATCATTTAAAAATTCAAAAAAAATTATAAATATAATAATTAAAACATAAATATCACTAAAAATATTATTTATTAACACTACCTTTCTTTGAATAATGTTTATCTAAAAAAACTTATAAAATTATGAATTTATACTAATAATATAATGTATTATATTAACAAATAAATTATGAATCTATATTAATAAATAATTTTTTAGTAAATAAAATTTACACTATTCAAGTATTCAAGTGTAGGTAGTAAAAATATAATTAAAACTCCAAATGAATTTATAACATGCTTCACAAGAGGAAAGATATGTTTTTCACCAAAAAACCCTAAAACTCTTATTTTTGAGGTGTGGTAGTAGTTTGTTAAAATTGGTATAGCTAAGTATAGAGAATAAAAATGTAAATGTAAGGCATGCGAAAATATTTAGGTTGTGCAACTAAGAATGAGAGTATATTTTAAGCTAATTCCTAGATATCAAGAGATGTAGGGAGCTTACTAGTTGATGCAAAAGGAATATTACAAAAAAGAAAGTTTGATCCAAATATTAATAGTGAAATCATATCTGATGGATTATTTCACACAATGTTCTATTTAATATTGTTGAGTGAAAATTAAAAAATATCATAAGTTTTTGAATGAAGAATGTAAGTTCATTACTAGAAATAGTACTACAGTTGATGTATTGACAACTTATGTGGTTGCAAAGAAAAAATTAAAATCACAATTACCTCAAATCACAATGTTATGAAGCTTGGTTTGTTGGGCCATGTTAAGGTTGAAAATGCTTTGGTTAATGTTTATGGAAGATGTGGGAGTGGAAGGCTTCCAATAAATTTGTTTTGTAGGACAAGCATGAGGGTATTGTTCAAAATGGCATTTCTGGTTGCGTAAGAAAACCTGATTTTTTTTCTTCTTTTACATTTAGCTAAATTTTTATTTTATTTTAAATTTTTATGTAGCACATTTATCAATCCAAGGATGTGATTAAACTTTTTAAGATTTGCAGTAATGGAAGTTTCTCTGGCAGGAATTATGGGTTTGATTCCTGTTAACTTCATGATTAAGGTTATGCTTGTTTTGTCTCTGCAAGGCCAAGATAGTAGTTGTGTCTCCATTCAAGCCTTGTCTTGATTACTGCCATATTTTTGTTTAGAAAGTAATATTTGCATTTTGCCAATTCCTAGTGCATTGGTAGTTCTGTAATTCAGAGCACTTGATCCTTTTTACCTTTTCAAGATTGAAAAGTTGATACGACAGTCATGGGTACTAATTGTCAGACTTCTAATTTATTATTGAGTAATCTATAATATTTTATACTTGTTCTATGTTAATTGAAGGATTATTTGGTATTGGAATATATTTAGATGGAGTTGAAATTATTTATAAAAAAAAAAAAGTGAACAGTACCGTGTGAACAGTGCCAATGAACAGTGCAAACCGCGTACAAACCGCGTATGTACAGTACAAACCATGTATGAACAGTGCCAACCGCGTACAAACCGTGTATGAACAGTACAAACCGCGTATGTACAGTGACTGCTGACGTCATCGGTGACGTCACATACGCGTACAATGCGTGTACAGTACGCGTGTACAGTGTTTTCCGGCGTGAATAGTGCCCTGAACAGTATTTTCCGTGCGTGAACAGTAAGGCGGTGAACAGTGTTTCCGGCGATGAATAGTAAATTCCGTCGTGAACAGTAATTTTCGAAAATTTTCTATAAAAAGGGGGTTTCACACGAAATTTCATTTCTTCACCTCTATCCAAGGTTCTCAAAGGTTCTAAGGCCGTAAACCACCATTTCTCTCATACTAAACCTTCCTAAACTTAAATTTCTCGCCAGATCTGAGATTCTACATCTATTCTGAAGGATTGGAAGTAAGTTTCTTTAAGTTTGAAGCTAGATTTACCGTTCGTTTCTTTTCTCCTTCTCTTTCTTATAGAAATTCATGGTGTTCTTAGGAGAAACTCCGTTCTAAAGCTAAATCTTCGGTGAATTTTGTTATAATTAAGTAATATTCGGTAGATCTAGTGTGAATTATCTTTCTGAGGTAAGGGGAGTTTACTTTAACCTATGAACTATGTTTTGAACGGTTTAATATGTTATTTCAAGATATTTTGATATGATTTTGTTAGATCTATTGAATAAAAGCTATTTTCTAAGCTGTAACTATTGTTAATTAGTTTAAAATGCTGAGATTTTGGCTGATCTATTATAAACTTGCCGTAGTTGAGCTGTTAAAATAATTTTGGTGGCGTGCATCTTGCTGAGATATATGTTTCGCATCATTATAGAGCCGAGTTACATGTTTAGGTGGGTAGACATGTAACGGTAAGTTCATGCTGAGTCTTGTCTTTGTCTTTGTCTGGATCCAGATACGGAATGGGTCACTCCCGGACCGCTCGGTTCCTTCTGGATTACTTAGGTCGTGAAACCGGTTGGAAGCCGTTTTCATGCCGTGCATTAGATGGGCTGGAAATGCATGGGGTTATTCTTTGTGAGAAATATTTTGCTCTCTATATATATATAATTTTATTTTATGTTTGGTAAGCTCACCCTTGCATTTCTTTCTATGTCGTTGTGTGCGTGTGTCGCGATGATCGTACGGTGGTACGTGAGCGGATGTAGCAGGTGTTACATCTACTTCACAGGCTGAGGGGCCAGTGAAGAAAAGTTAGAAGCTGGAGTTGAGTAATAATGCATCAAAGTCCTTTTTCTTTATATATGAGACCTCATGTCGAGGGAATCACGTATTATAATTTTTTTTTGGTATTTTGAATATTATAAACTAAATGTAATATTATGTTGATCTGTTGGATATTTGTTGTAAGGAACTTCATTTTTTTTTTACTTTGAATGAAAAGTGAATTTTTATACTTATATTCTCTGTTTATTTACCTATTTTAAATAAGTATGTGGTGTAGAAACAATGTTCTCGGTCCCTTATAAAAAGGGGTCGTGACACTAATGCAACATCCAGTTACCCCAATTTGAAAGTAATCACAGCATAGGAGAACGTCTGACAAAAAATAGTATTTTTTATATACCATCATTCTCATTCTGTCCTCAAGAGCTCAAGACAAGAGATTGTTAATGAGTTAGTACTATAAAGCCTGCCTGAATATTAACAACTATCAACACAGATCTGTGATATACATTAGCCTTATTAGATCTTACTTTTACAAAGAATCCTTTAAATCCTTTCTTCTTAGCCAATCTAGCATCAAAAGCAAACAAATAGAAAGCATCCTTTAGCAGGATCACAAAATTAGACAAATTGTAAAACTAAGATATCAAAATCATGTGCTATCATTTCATAACTGCTTGGATAAATAATATAACTTATCATTTAGTAAAGAAGAAAATTTAGTTCAAAATTCTTTTTCTCTGGTTAATTATCAGAGAAATAATTTATTAGTACATCTCCTTTTGACTCTCAGACTACTCAATAATATAAATATTTTATATAGACAAAAGATATTAATCAGATAAATAGGAGTAAGTTTCTATTTCTTGACAGATAAATAGAATCAAGAATTACAACTAAAAAATTTATATGATATTTTTAACAATGTGTAAATGTGTCAATTTTTTTTTTACTTTTATAAATATTTTATAACTCTTTTAATCTAAAAATAAAATATTTTATAAATACTTTTTAAAATATTTTTTAAAAAGTAACCCAAACTCAAAATATTGTTATGTTTTTTAATGTTTACATTTTGAATGCTTATTTTTCAATAATCACTCATTCGCTGATATATAATTTTGGAATTTTGGACTGCATATATATAACTGCATTTGATTGCAACATTTGTCAAAAATAATGAACTATTTAGTATAATATTTTATTTCTAAAATGGTTATGGGGATTTCATGAACAAGTGCTCATCAATCATCTGTGCATTTAATGCTTGTACTGATTTTGAAACTGTTTTCCCAAAAGTAAAAACGATAAGACACATAGAAGCCTAAAGCCAATGAAATAATATAACAGTGTTTGCCATTGATTATTGCAAAAAACGTCTCTTTCTTAAATTGAGTCATCAACTTCTGAATTTTTCAAAACAGGGGTGTTCATGGTTTGGTTTGATTTTTACTGGAAAAAGTCATTGGAACCGCATATAGAAATATCATGTAATTTTGTTCGGTTAAATTTGAATATAGTTTGAAAATTGAACTGCAAAATATCAGTTCAGATTGAATTTATTTTTTTAAAATTTTTATTTATCATTAAACTATTTTATTTTTTAAAAATTTATTTTTTATTATGTTATTTTTAATCTATTTTTTAAGTTTAGAACAAATAGTAGCTTAAAAATTGAAATGAATTTATTGAAAAAAATGAAAAATAGAGAGAAGAAATTATGATTAAAAGGATAATATTACAAAAAATATTGATAAAAAAAAAGAAACAAAATATATTCTATTGGAAAAAAATGAGAATTTAAAGTTAATAGAAATGATGCACTATATATTTATACAATATTATGATAAAATTGAGTAAAAAATGATTTATATAAAAATACAATTAAAAATAATATTATACATTTATTATAAGTGCAACTTATTTCAATTTTAAGATAAGAAATTCAAAATTGAATCAAACCACGATATAAAATGTGATTCTTTGATTTAATTGAATTAATTTTTTTATGATTGATTTAGTGTTTTGAAAATGATTTGGTTAGATTTTGAACACTAGTAAGGTAAAAGCTATCAATATGTATATAAAAGCTTGTGAATATTAACAATTGACTATGGTACACATTTATAGGAGAGCTCCACATATTATTAATTTTTTTTTTATCAATGATATTTTGTTATTTTCAGGGATTTTTAATGCTTAAATGACTTGAAAGTAAATTCTAAAAAATATAGATTTATTTGCTTGGAAGTTTTTACTTATTAGTGACGTGCAATATTGAGTATTAGGAGCATGTCTAACTTTGAGAAATACTTGATTTTCTCCTCTGGACAAGTCAAAAATGAAAATCTCAACTTTATCCTAAAGAAAATTTAAAATAAAATGACTTTCTTGGAAACTAAACTCTTAAATAAAGTTAGAAGGTTTCGCTTGACAACATTATTGTTGTCTATTATTCTAATATGTAACTTTTTTGATATCTACAAATTGTATATGATAACATTGAAAAATTACTTACATTAACTATTTGGTCTAAGAATCAGGAGAGACATTGTTATGGGTCTCTATCCTTAGTTATAAGTATCTAAAGGACCATTCAATTATTTCTATTTCTGTGGATAACAATTCATCATTTATTGCAAAGGTATTATTAAAGATGTTGATGAGTGTGAATAACCAATTTTATTCACTTCCCTAATTCAAATAATAATAAAAATAATAAAAAAAATTCAAAATTAAAAAAATCAAAGATAGTGGGTAGTTTTTTCAGAAAGTTAGATGAGTGGATAGGAGAGTAAATGAAAATTGACAAAGTGGTTATCCAAAAATACAGAATTGAAGAGAAAAGAGTAGCTTAAAATAATAATGATAAAAAACTAGAAAGGCCAAAATAAAAAACAGAGAACAATGGTTTGAGAGCAAGCAAGAGCACTTAACAAAAAAATACATATCATCTTTTCCATCCTTTACTTTTTTGATTGTGTAATTTTTTTTGCATTGTGTTTTATCATTTATTCACACCCTCATTCTTATTCTCTATTGGTTCTTATTCTTAACACAAAAATATTAAAAAAAAAGATATTTCTATTTTTGAAAAAAAACTTTCAAGAAAAAAAATGAAATAAAATTTTATCATCATTGTTGAGCTAATAAAAAATCGATTCCCTTTGTCTGTGTTATTGTTTTTTGTCTCATTGTTTCCTTTTTTTGCAAGTTCTTGTATCCTTGATTCTAGGAGTGCATTCTAGAATTTGTTCATACTTTTCTCTTTTAATTTGTCTTTTTATATTTAAGAAAACCTAAAAAAAAATAGCTGAATCTTAATGGAATATGCTTGAGTCAATCCTACAATAAACTTTTGATATTTACAAAATTTTGGCCAATGTCGACTTTTAGGATTTTAAGTTTGAATGATTTTTTTTTATAGTTCTTTAATAATAATGCAAAAGATGAAAAGAACAAGACATTTGCATATTGATTTACCTTTATACTTTATTTTTGTTCTTGTCATGTTTTATCATTACTAATTTAGTAATCCATGCAATGCACAATTTTATTTTATTTATCTAGATCACAATTATTTTTCATGGAGTATTTAACACAACTATATTTATTGAGATTCGAATTTAAGATAGAGTATTTCTCTCCACTAAGTTAATCTACGAGAGAAAAATATTATCTTTGTATAATGTAAAATTTATCAATTTAATCATTAAGTTATATAATATTATCTTTATAATCATGTATGTCAATTTTTAATTTACAATTTGGATATTTATAGGTATATTATTTAATAATTGATATTCACTTATTTTTAAACAAAAATATAAAACATTAAAATAAAGTAAGTTGATAAATATTTATTAATTCTTTTTTAATGAAATTTTATAAATTTAATCAAATTCATAAAGAATTTCAAATAAATGATTAAATTGATAAAATTCATACTCTATGAAAATATAAAATAATTTAAAAATTTAAGTTTGAAATATATTTTCAACGAATTTTGACAATGTGCATGTAAGTATGATAAATTTTTATCATATCATGTAGAATTTATAAGTCTTTCTAATATTTCAAGAATTAGATAACTTCTACATTTATGATGTTAAAAGTAAAATCACTCAAAATACTGTCAATAGATAGTTGAGAAAAAAAAAATTTAACGAACAACCTAAGCGCACCTTGTGTTTTTTAATGTTCACGTTTTGAATGCTTATTTTCCAATAATCACTTATTTATGTTAAATATGCTTAAAATGAAAATATTCACTGAAGAAATTTTGTTAAAAATGTAGTTTGTAAGTAAGAAAGTGCACCTGCACTTGACTACATTTATGCAAAACAAATAAATAAATAAATAAAAACAATGATGTTCACGCGCTTAAAGAGCGTGTGTGAAACCAAGACGTTGACTAGACTTGAGCACCATAATACCTCAAATTTTCATCACCAAATTTGCATCACGTTCAGCATTTAGCAAGAGATTTAGAGTTGTGATACAGTTTGCAAAACAAGAGAAGAAATGGCCTTGGCTATGGTGGGAGAGGCACTTATCTCTGCTTCTGTGGAGATCTTGTTAGATAGAATAACTTCTACAGAGTTTCGAGATTTCTTTGCCAGTAGGAGGCTCAATGTTTCTCTGTTAGATGAGCTGAGGATTAAGCTGCTGGCACTTAATGCTGTGCTCAATGATGCTGAGGAGAAGCAGATCACTGATCCTAATGTGAAGGCGTGGCTTGATGAGTTGAAAGATGCTGTCTTGGATGCAGAAGATTTGTTGGATGAAATCAACACTGAATCTTTGAGATGCAAGGTGGAGGGAGAATCTAAAAGCTTTACTACCCAGGTGAGATCATTATTTTCTTCCCCCTTTAATCAATTCTACGGGAGCATGAATTCCAAGCTTGAAGCAATATCTGTAAGGCTAGAACATTTTGTGAAACAGAAGGATATTCTTTGTTTGCAAAGTGTTTCTAGGAGAGTCTCTTATACCAAAATTACAGATTCGTTGGTTGAACCTGTTGTGGTTGCTAGAGAGGATGACAAAGACAAGTTACTGAAAATGCTTCTATCTGATGATGATGAGAGTACTAGTAATATACAAGTGATGACAATATGGGGCATGGGGGGTTTGGGCAAAACAACCCTTGCTCAATACCTCTATAATGACAACAAAGTGCATGAATATTTTGATTTGAAGGCTTGGGCATGGGTGTCTGATGATTTTGATGTTTCAAGGGTAACGAAGAAAATTATTGAGTCTATCACATCTAAAGATTGTAATATTACAAATCTAGATGTTCTTCGCGTTGAACTAAAGAACAACTTACAAGATAAGAAGTTTTTGCTTGTGCTTGATGACCTTTGGAATGACAAGTATAATGACTGGCATCACCTAACAGCTCCTTTCAGTGGGAAAAAGGGAAGTAAGATCATTGTGACAACCCGACAACAGAGAGTTGCACAGATCACACATACACTTCACATTCATGAGCTGAAGAATCTAACCGATGAAAATTGTTGGCAAATACTGGCAACTCATGCATTCGGAAACGAAGGTTATGACAAATATCCAGGCCTTGAAGAAATTGGTAGAAAAATTGCAAGAAAATGCAATGGCCTACCGTTAGCTGCTAAAACTTTGGGAGGTCTTCTGCGATCAAAAGTTGATGCAGAGGAATGGAACAGAATTGAGAACAGCAACTTATGGGCATATGAAGATGTTTTGCCAGCTTTACGCATAAGTTATCTTCATCTTCCAGGCCAATTGAAAAGATGTTTTGCCTATTGTTCAATTTTTCCGAAACAGCATTTATTGGATAAGGAGGAGTTAATTTTGTTATGGATGGGTGAAGGCTTTCTGCAACAATCCAAAGGAGGTCAAGCAATGGAATCCATAGGTGCAGAATGCTTCAATGAATTATTATCGAGATCCTTGATTGAAAAAGACAAAGCTGAAACAGAGGAAAAGTTTCGAATGCATGACCTCATTTATGAATTGGCTAGACTTGTATCTGGAAGAAGTTCTTGCTACTTTGAAGACGGTGAAATCCCAGGAACTGCTCGCCATCTATCATTTTTTAGACAGCCTTATGACATTTCTAAAAGATTTCAGGGCTTGTATGACCTGAAGTGTTTGCGCACCTTTCTACCACGATATCTATATCATGATGAATGTTACTTGACCAAATCAGTGTTGCATGGTTGGTTGCCAAAACTAAGTTGTCTGAGAATATTGTCACTTTGTGGATACAAAAATATCGTTGAGCTGCCTGATTCAATGGGTATCTTGGTGCTTCTGCGGTATCTTGACCTTTCCTACACTTCCATCAAAAGGTTGCCTGATGCAACCTTCAAGCTTTACAATCTGCAGACTTTGAAATTATCAAACTGTAGATCTCTTGTTGAGCTACCAGCACAGATAGGAAATTTGGTCAATTTACGACACCTTAATATCAGTGACACAAATTTGACGGAGATGCCAACACAGATATGCAGACTGCAAGATCTCCGTACATTGACTTCCTTCATTGTAGGCAAAGAAGATGGATTAAGGATCAGTGAATTAAGAAAATTTCCCTATCTTCAGGGTAAGCTTTCCATTCTGAAGCTGCACAATGTTTTTGATCCAAGGGATGCATTTCAAGCCAACTTAAAGAACAAAGAGCAGATTGAAGAGCTTACGCTGGAGTGGGGCAGCGACCCACAAGATTCACAAGTTGAGAAGGATGTACTTGACAACCTGCAACCATCAACGCTGTTAAAGAAACTGAGCATCAGATACTACAATGGCACAAGTTTCCCAAATTGGCTGGGTGATTGTTTATACTGTAATGTTCAAGTCCTGTGTATCAGTGACTGCAACTATTGCCTATCACTTCCACCGTTTGGACAATTACCTTCTCTTAAAGAGCTTGTCATTAAAAGGATGAAAATGGTGAAGACAGTTGGTCAGGAGTTCTACCGCAGCAGTGCAAGCTGCCAATCTTTCCAGCCATTTCCATTGTTGGAAAGTCTTGAGTTTGAAGAGATGACAGAGTGGGAGGAGTGGCTACCATTTGAAGGTGAAGGTAGCAAGTTTCCTTTTCCGTGCCTGAAGCGTTTGCGTTTATCCGAATGTCCCTTGTTAAGAGGAAACTTGCCCAGTCGTCTACCTTCGTTGGAAGAGGTTGGTATCGCAGGGTGCAACCAGCTGGAGGCAAAATCATGCGATGTGCAGTGGAATACATCAATTAAAGGGATGAGTGTTAGAGAAGTGGGAGAGGGGTTGTTGTCTTTGCTTGACAACTTGTCTTATAGTACACTATCAATTGAAAAGTGTGACAGCTTGCAGTGTTTGCCTAGAATGATTCTCAATGCCAATTGTCTTCAACACTTGAATCTTACAAATATCAAGTCTTCGATTTCCCTCCCAACTGATGGTTTGCCCACGTCATTGCAATCACTTGACATCTTTAACTGTGAGAAATTAGAATTTGTGTGTGATGAAAGATGGCAGAAATACACATCACTTGAACGCCTGCGTATCTGGGAGAGCTGTGATTCGCTCATGTCCTTTCCGTTAGATTGCTTCCCAGCTCTTCGATCCCTTACGATCCATCGCTGTCCCAACTTGGAAGCAATTACTGATAAAGGTGGAAGGGCCTCTCCTAATTTATTAAAGCATTTTAGTGTCTATAATTGTAAGAAACTTAGGTCACTTCCAGAAGAGATGGATCTCCCTGCCCTTAAATACTTGTGGCTTCGTGATCTTCCAGAGTTAGCGTCATTGTCCCCAAGGTGGTTTCCTTCCAGTTTACAAGAACTCGATGTTGACGCTGGAATAGTATCATCATCATGTATGTCTAAACAAGAGTTAGTTTGCCAATTCCAACGCCTCACTTCTCTGTCACATCTTTATCTTAATGGGAGAGGTGTGGGGGATGAAGAAGTGATCAACACCTTGCTGAGGGAGCCATCACTGCCCACTTCTCTCACGTATCTATGGCTGTGGAATTTTGATGGTTTAAAGCGGTTGGAAGGGAAAGGGCTTCAACATCTCACTTCTCTGAAAGCGCTTGATATCTACAGATGTGAAAGCCTCGAGTCATTGCCAGAGGAACATCTGCCATCGTCTCTTGAATTACTGTGTATAATCTCTTGTCCATTGCTAGAAGAAAGGTATGGAAATGAGAAAGGGAAACACTTGACAAAGATTGCTCACATTCCTGCCATAGAAATAAACGATCAAGTCATAATATGAGGGGCTGCAGGGCAGGCAGGAATCATCCAAAGGTATGGCCTTCAAATATTCTTATGAAAAACAATAACTAACGTAATATAATATTAAAATGTATTTATCATATTTTTTATTAACACATTTTACTAAAATTGTATTTTAAAAATATAAAATTGTTAGCAAAATTTTTTTATGCAAGGGATTAAGGTGATGATAAAAATTTTAGTGATAATTTTATATGCTTAAAAGATTAATTTGATAAAAACTAACAAATAATTTTTTATTTTTTAGTTTTTATCAAATTAATTGTTAGTTATTGTTTTTAATTTGATGAAAAACAATAACTAACGTAATATAAATATAAATTATTTTTTATTTTCTAAGCACTCACCTAAGTTCCAACAAAATAAATTTTGTGTTATTTACGGATCAACCTTTTGTGTTAAATCATGTTCGTGTAATTAATGTATTTAAATTAATTCTTATGGATAATTTTAAATAACTAAAAATCATTTTTTTATTAAAAATACTATATTTATTAATTTATTGTCTGATTGCTTTTTTTTTTAATTCAAAATTGTAAATAATTGTAAATAATTCAAATGATTTATTTACAAACTTATATGCAATTTGATTCAATTAAATGAATTGTTATTTTGTTAAATTCTGAAACATTTTCTATAACAAAATAAGTGTTTTTATTGTATCTTTTTGTACTAATTTATTGATAATATTGTTTTGTTTCTTGATCAATACAGTTGGTAAATTAGCTTGCGAACATGTTCATTTGAAGCTTTCAACCATACTATCACATTGTTCTTTCACTGATGAGCGACATTTGGAGGAGCTCAACCCTTTTATATATGTTATAAAATTTATCAAAACCAAGGTTTTGTTTGAGGTTAATATCATGTATTGGATTCTTTTAGAACAGATTGCAATGAATTATTTATGATGTTTTTGTGGTATCATCCAAACCTAGATTTTGCATTGGAGTTTAAAGGTAATTTATTAGTGTTTTCATGCAATAAATTGCTATTCATATTTTTTGTCTCATTTTACTCCAAATCCATTTCAAAGTGTTAGTTAAAATTAAAATTATCATGTATAATTTAATGGTATTTTTTTTATTACTTTTTAAGGTTTAAAGTCTAACTTTGATAATTCAATAGTGAGCTTAATTTGATGTTTAAAAGACAAGAAAATTTTATTATGACAGTCAGTTATCATTATATATTGATATTAACGTATTAAAGATAAGAATATAAAAAATAAAAATTAGTTTGAGTGATTATGATATTATTATATTATAATTCAATTAAATGTATTTAGTGAATAACTGGGTGGAATGCTTATTCAAATGCAAGGAAAAGATTATTTCGTATTTACTTGAATTATTTTTACTTTTTTTATTTTAATATTATTTATATATATTGCCTTGTATTGGTAGAAATTTAAAATAATAAGTAAATCCATAATTTAATCTTTTAAAATTTAGAATGATATTGCTTTTAATTTTTTGTAAAAAAAATTGTAGTTAAATTTATAATATTAAAATGTATTTGTCTATGCTAGGGATTAAGGTGATGATAAAAAATTTAGTGATAATTTTATATGCTTAAAAGATTAATTTGATAAAAACTAACAAATAATTGGCCACTCAATGATTATGACCTAAAGAAAATATGATTTTTTAATAGATTATTTGATTTGAGGAAATATTTTGTTACAAAAGAAAAGTTACCATAAACTAGTTGATTATGATTTCAAGTGATAATTTCTGTAACAAGTTAACCTAAATTAGGATATGAGAAGTACACGATGAGAAATGAGGAAAGGAAAAAAAGAATTGTAACAAGTACAGTTGATAATTTTATTGCATGTCTTTATGTGTGAAATTCTTGCATTTTACTTTAGCAAAATATAACTTTTATCAATTTGTTTGTTGTAAATAATCACAAGAAAAGCAAGGAAAAAAGAACAATTATTAAGACTTCTTTTTGTGCTATAGGCTTATGTCAAATAAACTTGATAATGTTAGCTATTTTTATTATCAAATATGTGTAAACCTAAAAACTACTTAAAAATCGAAGAACTATTATATCTCCTCTTATTATACTTCTTATTTTCATCATTTCTCCTATCTCTTTTTGTTTTTCTTGAAGAACTACTAGAATTTCTATTAGCATGTGGAAAACGATTACGTGAATGACTTATTGCATTATTCGTTAATGTCTCTTGAATATTTCTTATTACTTTATTTTGTCTCTCAAACATTCTTTTAAATCTTTGTGCAAATTTTTCCATTTGTGAGAGAGGAGTGCTCTCCCTGCTTAATCCTCCTTTATGAGACATTTTACAAAATAATAAAATTTAATGCAATAAAAGGTTCTGTACATGCGTTAAGTGTTTCCACTCAATAGATATTCACTCATGTTTCACTCAAAATTGGCTCTTGTTTAAGAATTTCTCTCTTTTTTTTTTTTTTTCATCTCAAGTGTTTTTAAGAGTTCTTAACTTCAATCCACATAATCAACCACAATCAAGAGATGATCAATCAACAAGATACAAGTAAAGTCAATGAAAGAAAACTCTAAGACAAAACTAAGAAAGCCAAAAAATAATAGAAAAAAAAACTAAACAAGAAATAAGCACACTAAAAAATAAAATGCAAATAAGACAAGAATAGAAAATTTGGAGAAAATTATGTAATGTTAATTAATAGCTAAGTTGTTCCTAAAATTGTTTATGGTTTCTTCTTCTTCTTTTCAAATAACAGGACAACAAAAAATATTTTAAATTTTAGAATTTTCAGTCAATTATGAACAGTAATTGGATGTATTGCGATGAACATTACTTCCCTCATTAAATGACAATTAGGATAAGTGTTGTCAAATTAAACAGTTTTGAATTAGATTGCATAAAACAAAAACAAAATTATCAGGGTAAAAATTGAAATTAAACAACAAGAAAATAATAAAAGGAAAAATAGAATAGAAATAGAGGATGACACCACAATCGCAAGATTGATAAATCAAAGAAAAATTATTACATGACTCCTGATCTCTTGATAAGGTCAAGGAAATTGACTCACTCAATAACCTAAAGTTACATATTCTCACAAGAGTATTTAATCTCAATTTGCCTTTAAAATTAATTAAAAATATGTTTACAAGAGTTTATATATGTCTAGTACTCATAGATAAACACTAACAAAAGCCCTAATAAGCTTCTTGTGCTAACAAGCTTAAATGCAAAAAATAAAATAAAATAAAATAATAAGCTTTTATCTTAAATAAATGTCCAAATTAAGTCATGGATAAAATTAAAATAACTAAACTAAATATAGTAATTAAATCCTAATGAGACCCATTAGAGTCTAAGTTCTCTAAGCATATATAATTAACTATCTTAGCTTCTTTTAATTATAAATTGAGTGTACTTTCAAACAGAACAACAATAATCTTCTCTAAGTTTTCCTTTATCCTCTTTATCTTTACCCTTGTTATTGGTCATTAAAATCCTTTTAATTTCTTCAAGCCTTTGTCTTCAATAGGCTTTTTTTTTTTTATCAGATTCTTTGATATATTTTTGGTTTTCTTGCTTTTAATGCAATCCATAAACTTATCCTAGTTAGATAAAACTAATTGATGTAAGGTTTCACTTTTTACTAACTTCCACTCCTTTCTTTGGATTTGTGACCTAATCATTGATGGCACAAAGTTAATTGTTATTACTATATTTAACATAAAATAAAGATTCAACAAAATTGACATCAAGATTAAAATGATATAAACCATTAACTAAAGTACCAAAGCCATAATAATACAAATATTTAAAAAAATGTTAAATATTAAATTTAAAACCTACACCATCTAACTTTGAAACATAAACTAAACTCTTAAAAGATACATGAATTTACTTTTTTTTTTTTATCTAAATAACAACCATTATCTAATATCAATCTATATGTTCCCATTTTTTCTATTTGTGCCTTCATTATGTTTCCCATATAGAAAAACTTATTAGTTTCTTTTATGAGTTAGATCGAAAGGAATTCTTTTTTTTCAAACCAACTCTTTCTTTTCAAATAATATTTGTTGAAGTATCAAGCTTTCTTATAGAAAAACACCTTTACTTCTTATGGATTTCACTTCCACGAACTTTTAGTGAAGCTCATTTTTTTTTTTTTTTAATCCTTATTACTCGACTTTATCTTGTTGCTACTAGCTTGATCCTATAATGTGAGGTAGAGAGAATGATCTTTCATCTTTTTCAGCATCTTTTTCTCTTATACCAACATGACCTTAATTTCTTAAAAATTTTATTTTTCTTAAAAATGTTATAATTCATCTAGAATTGGCCAAATTTAGAAAAAAGTGAGTTCACAGTAAAATGTATTAGAAAGCTCTCATTCACATTAATATTCATTGACTTCAACTTCATTGTTATGTTTATCATTCCCATCTCATGATAATGAATAGATTTCAACCAATTATACTTTTTTGTTGTCAACTTATTGAATGAATTTTTTAAAATGGACTTATCAATAATGTCTAATTTATTATATTCCTTAATTTTTGTCATAAATTTCCTTAACTTGTTTGTTTTAAACATTGATGACTTAACATTTTTAGTTATTATCATTTGCATCAAGCTCAAATTCTTCTTGTTAAACCACTCTCAAGCCTCACTAAGAGACTTGTAATCTTTTATATTGATCTCAATAATAGTTAAGGGCTTTTCATCCATAACTATTGCTAGGTCTAAATTCATAACACTCAATTGAAATGGCTAAGGATAAAATGAATTGGATCAAAATCAACACTTATATCAAACTTTGTGGAAAGACTTGTCATTCTATGTAATGGCTCCAATAATAAATGAGAGCCTTCATCTATAATTATTATGAGGTTTAGCTTCATAACTTTTTGAGACCAATCAACATAAAGATAAAATGAATTGAATCAAAATAAATACTTATATTCACACGACTAAAGATTTTCTTAAGTGTTATATATAAATATGATATTCTTTCTTAAATGTGCACTTATCTTTTATTATATTCTTTTATCCTCGTAACTCTATTGTTATTTAGCACTTATTGTTTTATTTCTTTTAAGATTAATTATTAAATATTTATAAATTTTTGAGTTATGTTTATTTATTTATTTATGTTAAAATTTAACCTTTTTAATTTATTTTATATTCAAATTATTTTTAAATTTTAATGAAGTTTGTTTGTCTCTTCAAAATTTAAAACTTATAATCTTACACATAATTATTTTAAATTAATTAAACAAATTTCATTTATAATTTATTTTTTGGCTTTCAATTGTGCTTTTAATTTTTACTTAAAAAATAAAGGTGTTTGATTTGAACCAATTAACCGTCAAAGGATAGATGCATTATTAATAACATCTATCTTTTATATCTTCGAATGAAATTTTAGGTTATAAAATTAAGACTTCTAAAATTGAGATTTAAAAATATGGAAGAAATAGAAGAGTAGATGCCATGTTATATGAGTCACGTTGAATGTTATATAAAATAACAAATTACTAATACAGGGATTGCATGAAAAATTTGGAAATCGATTTTCAGAGGACTTGTTTTAAAAAATAAATATAAAAAAGAAGTGTCAAATGTAAAAATTATGCATTTTTAGAGGAATAAAGTTTATTGTTGAGCTTAATTTAACATATACCTCAATTACGTTTAATGGAATTAAGTTTTTTAAAATTTATTTTACTCAATCTTAAAATAGATGGGCCTAAATGCTTGAGAGCATTTCTCTTTTTGTTTGCCATTTTGAATTTTTGGGAGTAAAAAGTAAGGACCTTTATGGTATAACAGACTAATGACCTTGTAGCTATGTCTATGTTGAGCCCAAGGTCTACCATTGCACTGATATGTATATATACACACACACTATGTAGGCAAATTGATATAGCACATATGTTAGAACTGTAAAAAAACAAGATAAAGGCATAAGCACTGCAATTTTTGTTTGGACGTGTGTGAAAAGTCCAAAGGTTAGGACAAAATATTTATAGAATATAAATAACGAAAAACTTCAGGCTGGGCCTAGAGAAAAACAACAATAATCAATTCTTCAGTGGTAAAAATAAATATACAAGGCATTTCTTTATTGGGAGTTTTCATGGGACATTAGTTAAAGACACAATTTTATGTTAGCCTATGTTTCATTTTTGTATGTAATAAAATAGCTACATTACAAAAGCAAGTTTGTTTCACTTCTCAAGCTTTCAATGTAATAAAAAGAAAAAAGTATTGGTACAAGATTCATTGTCACTTCTTCACATACATCTATAAAAGAACATTAGTGCGTAGAATCCAAATCCTGCCAGCTCTATCCATTATGTGCATGAATGCAGCTAGCTGGAAGACAAGGGCCTTGATATCTCAGACACGCTTTGTAATTTCGTTTCTTAAACCAAGAAATGCTTCGTTTTCATCAGCAACTTGGTCAAAATGTTTTGTCATCTTTAGGAGACAACTAAGAGTGTAAATGAGCTCAGTAACCTGTGGATTATGCGAGTTTGCCTTGCTGATTGTTCAATTTTGTTTATTTAGTTAAACAAATAAGTTTAAGTTCGAAATTAGATTTAATTATTTAAATGAGTTAATCTCAAATTTTATAAGCTTGATATTAATAGTTTGTGCATAGTTTGTATAAATATGTATATTTGGATAATTATAATTTTTATTATATTTACTTGAAATTTATATTTTGATTGTTATCATATAATACACGCATACACACTTCTAATTTAAATAGAAGTTTTTATTTTTAATCTTAAGGAATTTTTATGCAAATAAAATATATTTTATTACTATTTTACTCTAATTTTTCTTATAAAAATATTTATAAATGCTAAATCAATAAATAAAATTTTATTCAAAGTTTATTAAAGAAAAATGCTAACGAGTAACTTTGAGCCTAAAAGTTTATAATCAAATTAAGTTTAAGCTTCAAAATTGGTTGGTTTAAGTAGACAGGTTTGAGCATTCCTTTCCTTTTTCACAAGTCAAGTTAGTGTTTCGTACTCATTTCGTTTCGACCAATTTTCACTCCCCAAGACAACCACAAAGAGACAATGATCTTTTAGTACCACGAGCTTAGATTTTACCAAAATCATAGTTTCAGCTGTGAATTTGTGACATTAAAGAGGGGACTTTTTCTTAGGATACCCGATATTGGCAAGAAGTGTTACCTTGACAAATGCTAATATGAATTGATAACATCACAATTTGTACATACATGTTCTCTCCAACTTGTCCCTTTATAACCAGATTTTGATGCTCAATCAAAGATCTCCCAAACTCTAGGTTCTTAATGAAGTTCCTCTATTGAACATAATTTTTTCATTTGACTTGGCCATAAGCTATGTCAAGCTTGTGGCTCTTTTTGTATTTATATTTATTCCCTTGACCACTTCTTTATCACCTAAAGTTCAGATGTAGAGAGATTGAACTAGATAAGTCATGGACACGGCATCAAAGAATGTGCTGGTGATACAAGATGCATCTAAAATACTTAATTTAAGAGTTTTTTATTGGATTTTGAATGGCTTATCACCTAGGCCATCAGACATGGTCACCCTACTTGCAGTCCTGCGTGAGGTTTATACTCCAAGTATGTGATCTTAATCTAAAGATATGAAGCTTTTTAGAAATTCTTGTTATTTCAGAAATTTTAGTTTTTTAATCATCTCAAAAAAGAATAGAAAATTTGGACAATGAAGAAAGCGAAAAATAAAAAAGCACAAGGATTTCAAAGTGTTTGATCAATTCAAGATGAAAAAATTGTAACCCTTTTGTGCAGCATATTCATTTTACTAATCTTTCAGTTTTTTTTTATTTTCCTTTTCTCCAATTCCTTTTGTAGTGGGGTACAAAATCCCAGTGGATAACCGGACATTGGTTGGAGTGAACCAGAGGATGCTTGAAGAAGAACTTGGCAGAAAGAAGGAAGAGTATCTGCTGAATGAGGGGCTTGCTCAGATTGCTAAACTGTATGAATCAAATGAGGTAATATCATTACTAATCAATAAACCTTTTCTCCATTTTTGGTTTTCTTTGAACTTCACCTGGCTATACAAATGATCCTAAAGGAAACAACCAACATGGTTTTCACATAGCCACAATCTAAGGGATACTTCCATTATTTTCTGTGTGATAATAGGAACTGTGAAAAACTCCTTGCAGAATGCTTCATGGAAAAGGAGAAGAGTTGAATCAGTAAATTCCAAGATACAACCATGTGGATGTAATAGGCACAGCATATAATTCCCATATTTGTTGTTCAGATCCTAATTCCTATCCTAGAAGTGTTAATCATGTTGAGGGGTCTCAGGAAAAGTAATTGGCTCGAGCTGAAACATATTATAGAATAAAGCTTAAAAATTTGTTAAGTCTAATCACTCTTATCTTACGTAGTAAGAATATTTATAAAAAACAAGCCATGTACTCTAAATCATAGTAAATTTTTGAAATATATGTAACAAACTAGAATTACATTGCATATCCTTACCTAAAATAAAATAATTCATCCACATGCAACAATTAGTACATTCAACGTTAGAAAATAGAGAGCACATTTTTACTGGTTTAGACAGCATACTGATACTATTCCTTCAAACTCTTGCAGATCTAAAGTAAGAAAGCACCATTTTCAGGAAATTAAAAGTCAAGATGTGGATTACCGTACTTCAATACTATTAATACAAAGATACTGACTTAAATACTATGTCATAATGGACTCTCTAGAAACATTATACCTTATCCTTAATTTCAATATAATAGATAGCAATAGTGATTGAGATTCAATCAGTGATGTAAATTGTTCTTTTGGTTATTCCTTTGAGATGTTAGTACTATGCGTCTGTTTCACTGCTAGCAAGCGATAATTATCAGAAAAAAATATTATAAATCCTGTGATGTTATATGCTTTACTATATTTACAATTTATTAAGTTGTGTATTATGTTTTCAGGTTGCTTTTAAGATAAAGTTGTTTGCAGGATCTTCAGCAAAAGATGTTGCTTTAAAGGCCATAAACCTAAAGGCAACTTGGTTGATACTTGACAGGTCGGGCAAAAAATCAAACTGATAATATGAATTGTCTTGATGTTTTATATTGAAGTGGAATCTCATATAGAAACCAGATTAAGTTAAAACAAAAATTTTAACTAAACTTCTAATAACAGCACAAAAAGACATTTAAAACTGCTTTAACTTCTTGTGACATGTTTTGACTGCTAGATTATGCTCTATCTTCTCTCTCCTGGAGGATTGCCAACTCCTAGATGTCACTCATACTTATACTGGGCAAGCTAGAGCTAATATAATTCTTTCTGAACCACCACATCTGAAGACTATCACACCATATTATATCCACTAACTGACATACCATGAAGTATAATGAAATCTTATCTTCCCACAGAAGGGAAGTCTAATTTTTGTTTTATAAATTATTCAGCCTATTTGGTGTTAACCAAGAATATTGGCATCATACAGTCCATGTAGCTGACCTCACCTTGTGGGATAAGGCTGTAAGGCTTTGTTGTATAAATTATGAAGTCTCCTTTTACAGCTTAATTATGTGTGCTGTTTCTAGCATGCAGAAAAATTCTAAGAGATTCGGTACTTCCCTTAGTTGCATAACTTGTTTTATTTACAATCTCTTTTAGGAAAATAACAGGAGGGGAAAAAAAAATTAAATAATAGGTCAGGGATAAAAGCTGAAATAGCACTTTTTCTCCTAGATAATGATTCAAGCTACTAGCTAAAAGCACAAGCATATCTTGCCTAGAAGACAGTTTAATAACTATTTAGAAATATCATGTAGATTAGCATACAGATAGAGAGAGAAAAATATGTATTGAAGTAACTATGAACATAATAAGAATGATAGTTGGAGAAAGATGAATTAGCGTATTGTTGTACAAGTAAAATTTAAATGCTTGCATTGGTGATGTTTATTTTGTTATATTTTACCATATAAGTACAGATTTGTTACACAGAACTTAAAATTGTACATCTGTTGAATCCATACAAATCCATGCAAGTGATGCAGCATTCTTAAATCAGAAGCTTGAAATAAATGTAAAATATATATAATAAAATATACATTTTCAAAATATCGCATAAGTTAATATGCTATTTAAGTGCACAAATGTAAAATCAAAACACCTTTGGTTGTATCAATAAACTGAAGATAATGTCATATTTATATAAAAAAGTGCACCTGGTTCACAGGCAAATGAAGAAGGATGAGGAGTTTTTCCTGTCGATGCTTTCTTGTGGTATATCTATATTAAGGCGTAACAACCGGATTGTACGCCTAAGAGGACCTTTAGATCTCCCTGTAGAAATACAATGTAACAGCCATGAAACATATGATGAAAGTTTACCATGTATTCCATATGAAGATCTTTTCACCGTTGATGTTTTTCCAAGGAGTGAGTACTTGAACACTTTTAGATTTCAGTCCATATAGTAATTATAACAAGTAACAACTTTTGGCCCTTTCCAGTTTCGATTTTTATTTATTTTAGTGTTTCATAAGTTCCATTTGTTAAACAGGAAATATGCCATTATTCTCATTTCCTTTTATATGTTTATTATTGGGAAATATAATTATTTTGTAATTAATCTGTACTGCATTTTTACTATATATACGGATGGTTAGAATGAAAGAGGCATCAAGGAAATTATTTGACACCATTAACATCTTCTGCCCTTGTTTTATTAAATGTTTTAGTCTAGATTTTCTTGAGCATCTGATGTTACAAACAATAACAAATTAATGATAGGTTCATGTAAAGATGATGAGCAGAACCAGATACAGCACAGGCCCTATGAGGAAGAGGGATGCTCAACATTTACTGCTAACATTAAAGAAACGAAGTGCCATACCAGTCTCTTGAACTTGGATGAAACAGAAATAAATAGTAACCAAATGATAGAAAAAATAGAAACAGTTAACCAATGGCAGAATCAAGAACAGATACAAAGCTTGCCCCATGAGAAGAAGAGGGACACAACACTTAAGATTAACAATGACCAAACAACTACTCAAGAAATTGGTGATCAACCGAGGCAGGATGAACAAAAGGAAAACAACTTCTTCCATGATGAGGGGTGGTACTTAAACCATCCAACAAAGAGTGAAGAAGAAATGATTGATCGAACAAAAGATGATCTGTTGAGCCACTATCAAGCACAGACACTGAGCATTTCTCAAGGGGTTATATTGGACAGACAGCAAGAGAAAAGTATTTTGGAAAATTCCATGAGCACTTTCTGCTCTATCTGCAAAACAAGAAGACCAAATATTGAAGGGATAATTGAATTCACTTATGAAGAACTCCAAGAAGCCACAGATGCATTTTCATTGAAGAACTGTCTCTCTGAAAGTGGACATCTATTCACTTTCAGAGGTCGGATGGGAGAGCTGAAACTAGTAGTGAAGCAGCATGATATAACAAACACTCAAGTAAGGGAAAAAATCAATTCAGAAATCCAAACCATCCATAAAGCTAGACATAAGAATGTAATCATGCTATTGGGTTCATCTATAGCAGAACGCTTCCTGTTGACTGTATATGAGTATGCATGCAATGGTTCACTTGACAAGTACCTATCAAGTAAGATACATCATTCAATGGTACATGCATAATTTCATACTTTCTATCACATACGATCAATGACATATGCAAAATTTCATACTAAAGACACTTGTTGAATTATGCAGAAGAAAGGTGCAGACCATTGACCTGGATAGAAAGGGAAAGGATTGCAATAGGTCTTGCTAGAGGTCTCAAGTACCTACATGACAATAACATTATTCATGGCAATATAAAACCAAGTAATATTCTTCTTACACATGACTTCAAACCACTGGTACATACTTGAACCTTTACAGCCTTGATGCCAATCCATTTATCCAATGCATTTTGTGATTTTATGGAACTAACTTTTATTTTAAATGAAATACATATCTTTAGATCGGAGATTTCAGCTTGGGGAAAAAAATTGAATTGAAGTCCTACAAAAATAAAAGCAAAGGCAATTATGAATACATAGCACCAGAATATCAGGAGAAGGGGAAACTATCAACTAAGACAGATGCATACTCATTTGGAGTGGTCATTTTAGAGTTGATCACTGGGAGAAGGACTGCAGATCTAATGTCAGAAGATAAAAGCCTTGTTGAATGGGTAAGAGAAAATATTACTTACACATACAGCAACCAACTGCCGGCAATTTGAATTATTAAAATGTCAATCAATAGTATGTTTATTGTCTACAAGCTTATGCCCGAGAATGTCTGAAGAAAAGGTTCAATTCATCACTGCTTATGTTTCTATATTTTATTACGAGAATGTTGTATTTGCTTGTGATTATACTTAATCCATATAACCTATTAGAGCAGTTTTCAAACATATCCTTACATTTCAATCGGGATTACAACATTCTTAACTAATAATATTAATTGTATTCTCCATCATAAGTCATAAGTGGAATTGATTCATTAAATGGTTTAGAAATTTTAATGTATACTTTCTCAATGACCTTGTGGCTAATGCACATTATACAAAGTTGATATTTTATTTTTTCCTTTCAGGCAAAGCCTCTTCTGAAAGGAAAGAATTACTCAGAGTTGGTGGATCCCATAATCAGAAACTCATATGAAGAAGACCACCTTCAGTGGCTGGTCCAAGTAACAGCAAAATGTCTCAAAAGGAATCCAAAGGAAAGACTATCAATGAATATGGTAAGTTCCAACAATGTAAAATATTTCAATCACAAAGTGAAAACTACCGAAAGAAGAAAGCATTATATGCCATACAGTACAGTATCAAATAGCAGCTCAACCTAAAGTCTTACAGTATTAAGGAAAGTACAAAAGGATTTTATAATTCCAGAAAGGTCCCTCTTGTAAAGGACCACTCAACAGTGTACACAAAATATACATTACTTTACCAATATACATATATAAAGAAAAGCTGTGGTCATAACAAAGGGAAATTCTAGAGTGAAGGATTAGGATACCTTTAGAATGAGAAATAAATTTTCAAGATATTTCTAGAAGTAGAGTCATGAATATTTCCAAATCCAGAGAAGTTATACATTATGAACTAATCGAAGGATAATACTCAGTATGCCTGAAAAACATATCCAAAAATAACAATACTCAAGTACATTTTTTGTCTGAACAAGGAATATCTATTCCATACCATGATTCCTATCTCATGATAGAATGAAGGTGGTTCACTTTTCCATGTTTTGTAAACAGATAAAAACAAATAAGTTAGAAAAGTAACGCGGATTTGGATTCATTGCAAGAAAACAAAAATGTTCAAGTGCCTATTATCACATCGCATTTACCCTTTTCAACTTACTTCACATACACTTGGGAAATTTCAGGTTGTTTCTGCATTACAAGGCATTGCAGATGGTGAACTGTGCCACATGACAGAAAACACTACTCCAACTGTATCATATTCAGGAATTGTGTCAGATATAGCAGGTTCACAAGGTAACAAAAAATGTAGAACAAGGAAAATTAAGCCTACATGCATATTAGGCAAGAACAAATTGTAGCAGACTTAATAAGAAATTCTAAAACTTTAAGGAGAAAGTGCATCTGGAGAGCTACAAAAGGAAGGGATTATATTCTTTTTTGGTTAAAAAAAAAAAGTTTAGGTGTAAGGAGGTTACCAGTTAGTGCAAGTTAAAAAGTAACCTCTTACGTGGTAACAAAAATTATATAATGAAGGACCAATGGTAGGAATCAAATCAAGACCATTTTTGAGTGGATGCAGTTTGATCCCTTCTAGTTGAGCCAACCATCATTGGCATTAGTATAAGTATTTTAGTATTTAACAATGCATTAATTTATTGCATATTAGTTTGTTAAATGGTGTCATAGTAAGATACAAAAGAAGATTAAAAACAAAAGGCCTCTTACTAATGGAGATATCTACTATACTTATATGCTCTTGATCCTCCCCAATTCTAATAAATGTGGGACTTTGTTCACACATCTCAACAATTATAGTAGAAGCACAATGTAACATCCACACAACTAATGTTGAAAAGGTTCATGGATGTTTCAGAACATAAAAGTTTTAAAGTGTAAGTAGCAGAGGACTAGTGTAAACATATTTCAACATATTTCTACCCAGTTAATGACAAGTATATTAACAAATGTTTTAAGTTTTCATATATATTCAAACTGAACACCCCTACACATGCTTGTGGAGACACTATATTAGGATCCTTTTTTTGTTTCTTCACTTCTTTTCCTAGAGGGGACAGAGGGGGTTTAACAATAATCAAATGTAGGTCCAACAAAAGCTGATCAGCCAAGTCAGGAAGAAAGGCAGATAGAGAGCAGATTATACAGAGAGGAAAGGAAGTTAGTACTAACAGTTGAAGATAATCACTTCTACAAGACAGGTCAAAGAAACTCTGATAAACTGAGCCAGTTTGAAAACCAGATGCAGAGCAGGCCTCAAGAGGAGAAGAGAAACTCAGGAAAGATGATAATCACTGAGCATGTGATGGATCAGACATCAGTTGATAAGCTGAGTGATTTTGAAGAACAGATGCCCCGAACCCCCTATAGGGAGGACATCACGACACAGATAGTTAGCATTAGCCACAAGATATGTCACACAAAACTTGACCGACTGAGCCAGGAGCAAGAAAAGGAGATCAGCTTTGTTCATAAGAAGACTGGGTTAGTAGCAGCACCTGTTGGTGGAATGAGAGATCCAACAAAGTCTGATCAGCTGATCAAGGATAAAACACAAACACAGAGAAGATCCCATGAGAATTTACTGAATGGACATCAAGGTGGACTCATTTTACAGAATTCAAAATCCACTGCATGCTCAATTTGCAAAAGAAGACATCCAAGCACTGCATGGCAAAAGGACTATACTTATGATGAACTCCTAGAAGCTACAGAAGGGTTTTCAATTGAGAACTCCCTATCTGAAAGTGAAGATGGACCTACTTTCAATGGCCTGCTTGAGAGACGGGTGAAGATAGTTGTAAAGAAATACCATATTACTAGATCCCATGAAGAGAAGATTTTCAAGTCAGAAGTACAGTTGCTAATCAATGCTAGACATAAAAATGTGGTCATGCTGTTAGGTTCATGTACCAATAAAAACCAACTGATGATTGTTTATGAGCAAGTATGCAATGGTTCACTTGACCAGTACCTATCAAGTAAGCGCTAATATATGACCTGTTACTTCTTATCTACAAATGAAGTTTAAGCAATTTATGCTTGGAATTTCATTACAGAATGGAATATAATAGTGACATGAAGATATAATGAAAGAATTTTGGACATTATGCAGGGGGAAGTTTCCAGTCATTGACTTGGGAGCAAAGGCTGAAAGTAATAATAGGTACTGCCAGAGGTTTAAAGTACCTACATGAGACTAACATAATTCATGGAAACATGAAACCAAGTAATATTTTTCTAACACATGACTTTGAACCACTGGTACTTACTTGAACCTTGGTGGATTTGAAGCTTTTCTTTGTCTGTCTCATGTTTCAATACAATATAGTTATGTTCTCTTCAACAAAACAAGCTTATATTTTTATTTGTTACTTTAGATTGGAGATTTCAGTTTTGGAAAATTGAAACTTGAACCGAAGAAATCGAGAAAAGATAAAAGTGCAAGAAATTCTGGATATGCAGCACCTGAGTATCTGGAGAATGGGAAACAATCAAATAAGACTGATGTGTATTCCTTTGGAGTGATTCTTCTAGAGCTGATCACTGGCCGGAGGGCTATGGACAAATTACCAGCTGGCAAAAGCCTGGTTGGATGGGTAAGAGAATCATGTTAAAAATTTGATATATATATAATATGCAAATGAATGTTGGCCAGTTTAACCTCCTTGATATCTTCCCGGGCATGATTATCATTTTGCATCAAGAAATACAATCTGCATGGATCATCTTGCTTGTAATTTATTCCATAATTTTCCAAAGTTTCCACATATCAAAACCTGATATATAAATGATTTGTAAAGATAGTATTAGACTGTGCAATGCCATGCAAATATATTGTGTTGAGGAGTCTTAATATTCTCATTAGTCATATTTCTTTGTGTGAGTGTGATAAGAACCTTTAGAGAATAACACCACAAAGCTAGCAATATCAGTTAGAATCCTATACTTCCGATATGGCACTCTCAAGTCCCACCATACCTTGTAATTGGAATCCTAACATCCCACACCACACTCCGCAGCCCCAGTGCTCACATGACGGTTTGGTTGTGCACTAACGCCTTTGACTAGTGCAGTGGAGCAGTCACTTTACCTCCAAAGTTTGCTTCCCATCCTCTCGAGTGGAGGGTAGTACAAAAATGGGGTAGTCTTAGCATCCCAAAAGTAATAAAAATAGTTATAGTATACATTATCATTTGATGTCCTCCTCATTATTTCGAAGAAAAATAACTGCTGATTTGAATTGGAATTGAAGAGATTAACCCCTTTAAAGAGATGTTAATATGTTACTTCTTTATGGTCTCTTTGATTTGGGAAGAAATTGAACAAACTAACTCAAACTGAAGTATGCTACTTCGTTATGATTTCCCTTTTCCATTCCACCCTTGGTGAAATATTCTTTTCAACATTTAATTTTCATTTTATATAATTATTAATTATCATGAATATTTTGATTATTATTTGAATTAAATATATCAAGTTTTGAATGTATACTTTCCTCTTTCATCCTGTTCTGTTTAATGTATCAATGTTATATAGGCCATAGTATACATAACCAAAATTTCAAGGAATAAATATTGGGGAAAATATAGTTAAGTTCCTATACCACTCATCGTTTGGTTTGGGAATTACATCATAATTTGGCTGCTTATGTGTGCATCAAATCTAATTCTTTCATTTATATGTTTTCCCTTCTAGGCAAGGCCACTACTGGGAGGAAAGAAATACCCACAGTTAGTGGATTCAAAAATCTGTAACTCCTATGAAGAAGAAAAACTTCTATGCTTGGTCCAAGTAACAGAAAGATGTCTCAAAAAGAATCCTAAGGAAAGAGACACAATGAATATGGTAAGTCTAAATGATGCAGAATATGTCAATTAGAAAGTGCATAAATCAGATAAAAAAAACATGCTAGTTCATACAGTATAGCATAAGTCAATAAAGCTCACGTGTAGTTACTAGATAAATAAAGAACTGGAGGATAAAATTATGTATGTCGAAGAAATGCAAGACAGAGAACCTTAAACTGTAAAATCTCAAATGTGGTTTTTGTAGATGTCAAGAAAACTAGTCATCCTAAAAGGTTTAATCTCTTGGGTGAAGTCCGTAGAATAGATTTATATCTTCATTATGTTCTCTAACACAAAGGAATTTTGAGCTTGAAGCATGGACAAAGCACTAGCGCATCAATCTTTGTCTTGAACTTATAGTTTAACAAGATGATTGGGAGCAACAATAGTCAAACTCCCATAAAAGTTTAGGCTATAGACTGGGAATGATTTCATTTCACACACTAATTATTGTATGTTTCCTATTAATGAAAGCAAATTGAGCTTGATAGATTTTAAATAATACTAAATAAACATTACCATATACTGAAATTTAATTATATAACAGAGGGAATCTGGATCAATATCTAAAAGGTTAAATTAATATGTTAAGAGCCTAGAATGGTTTTGTAGTTGTCACTTCGGACACTTTGAAGTTCGACGTAAAGACAAAATTACCAAAACAGAACTCAACAAATAATCCATGGGAGGAGTTGATTCAAAGCAAAAAATACTTATGAATTTTACAATTTTACATGAAAGCATATTCTTATGGACAATTTATAATATGCCTTGTCAACAGCAGATCATTCAAAACATAAGTTTTATTTGGGTTATTTCAGGTTGTATCCTCGTTACAAGGCATAGCAGAATCAGACGAGTGCTGCATAACGGAAGATTCTTCCCCTGAAAACTCATATTTACCACATGATGAACCTGCCGTGCTTATTACACAAGGTAATTTGAGAAAAGGTTTAATTAAGTGTTTGGTCTCTACCAAAGTTAGTTGCACAATTTGAACTTATTCCCGCTAAAACATTTTGTTAGAATATAGTCTCTACCTTTTCACAAACTATTATTTTTAGTCCCATTTTGTTACGTGGTCCATTGAGATACTGATAATTGTCAGCTTACCACATCAGCTAGAGGAACTAAAAACAGTAGTTCATGAAACATAGGGACTATATCTTAACAAAATATTTTATAGGACAGTAGTCCAAATTGTGCAATTTTTGTAAAGACCAAATGTTTAATTACACCTTTGGGAAAATTACAACAAATGAGCTAGGGCATACAGACAAATCAGGAAGAAAGTAATAAGACTGATCTAGAACTAGGAAGTGTAAGGACAAAAGTTGATCTGAAAACCTTGAATTATGATGAGCTTTAAAATGTTCTATTTAAAGAAAAGAAGATTATCCAATAAGTAACAAAAGTTTAGTACAAACATTTTATTTTATGAATGATTCATATAATAATACAACACGTTAGTTAATTGAAATGATAGTAGAGGATTAAAAATTTAAGAGAAAAAAAAGAGATTAGAAATAAGAACCCCAATAAAAGAACAGTTTCAGATTCAGGCAGCTTAAGCAGACATGGCAACAGGATATCATATCCCGATGAATAACTTTTCAGCACACAACAATTCTCCCAAAAGTAAGTAAACATAGAGAAAAAAAAGATAATATTTTCTATCTAGTTAACCATGAGCGAAACTTGCAGAATATATATGTATGCTTTAATGTGAAAAATCAATCTCCATAGACAAAATCATAGACATACACTCACTAGTTAGGCTAGGTTTTTGCTACCTTTGTCTCTTTAGCTTTATCCCTGAAAGAGGTAGGAGGGGTCTAACAATGACTTATAACAGGTCAAATGAAGGCTGATCCGGTGAGCCAGGAACAAGAAAAGATTGATAGAAACCAATATGATGAGGAAAGAAACCTAAGATTAACAATCCAAACCAATGAAATGATAGGTGATGGAAATGAAGATCAGATGAGACAGGATGGAGAAGATGTGCAGAGAAGCACCTGTGAGATGTCCTGTGTAACAATTATCGGTAATGACATGATTGATCAGATAAGCCCTGACCAACAAAGCCAGGAAATACAGGATATGAAGGGTAGTTTCCACATAGAAGAAATGGCTGAAAAAGAAGTAGATGAACAACCAAAGGTGAGCAATAATAAAATACAAATGCATGGAAGCTGTGATGAGGAATTGTCTAATGGAAATGAAGGAAAAATCATTTTGGAGAATTCAAAGTCTTCTGTATGCTCAATATGCAAAAGTAGGCGTCCCAACAGTGGATTGCAAAAGAAATATACTTGTGAAGAACTTCAAGCTGCTACAGAAGGATTTTCAATCAAGCATTCTCTATCTGAAGATCAATGTGGACCTGCTTTTGAAGGCCAGCTAGATAATAACATGGAAATAGTTATTATGCAGCATGAATTCACAAGCTTACAGGAACAAAATATGTTTATGTCAGAATTCCAATTGCTCATAAATGCTAGACATGAAAACGTGATCATGGTGTTGGGATCATGCATACGAAAAAGCAAATTGCTGATTGTATATGAGCGGGCATGCAACGGTTCACTTGACCAGTATTTATCAGGTAAGGATAAATCTGTAAATTAAAATTTAGAACTTGTTATTTTAAATGATATTTGACTTTTGAGCACTATGTACACTGACTTTCAGTTAAAAAATATGCTAATACCAAAGGAAATTACTGAATCATGCAGGAGCAAGAGGTAGATCATTGACTTGGGGAGAAAGGGTGAAAGTTGCAATAGGTGTTGCCAGAGGTCTAAAGTATCTACATGAGAATAACATAATACATGCAAGAGTAAAACCGAGCAACATTCTTTTAAATCATGAGTTTAAACCAATGGTACTTTCTTGAATCTTAATTCTCTGAAGCCATTTTTATTAGGCTAAGTTTTAACATGAATTGCCTATTTGTGTTTCTTTACAAACTAACTATTTGATGAATGCAATCAACATCTTTAGCTTGGAGATTTTGTGTTTGGAAAAGAGTCAAAGAATTGCAAAAATATGCAAAACTCTGGATACACCGCACCAGAGTGTCAGGAGAGTGGAAAACTATCAACTAAGGCAGATGTATACTCTTTTGGTGTTGTCCTATTAGAGTTGATCACTGGCTGTATGGTTACTGATAATATACCAGGACAGAAGTGTCTTATTGAATGGGTAAGAGCCATAAGATTTTATTTATATGAACTAAAGACTTCTGCAATTAATTGGCATAATATGTAAGCGACAAATATGTTTCATTTTTCTATAATACATAATTCAACCATGTCTCAGAACAATGTTGGTATTAACAGTTCATATTGTCGGCACTTCCACTTCTATCTAGGGATATATTTTATAAAGCAGAATTCATTTTTAAACCACACACATCCTGTAGCAGTGAGCCTTTATATCTGTAGTGGCTATCCAAGCCTGAATGGTTAATAATATTTTCTCTGCCAATACCATATTCATGAGTTAAGCACATTAAAGTTTTATTTCTGAATTTTTCTGGTTCTCCTCGCCATTTCACATCAGAGTCGTCTTCTTACGACCAATAAGTGAAGTTGTTATCATCATCTGCTCGTAAAACTATTCCACAACTTACTTTTACTTCTCAGTTGTATATATTTAGGCCTCATGAATTTCTATTAAATTGAAACAAATCCAAAAGATAGGCCACTATGCTTTTTTAAAATTTAGTTAAATGATGTTTTATTGTTAATAAAATTTGACTGTTATGTCATATTGATTTCATTCTTTATGTTCATTGCACAATTTCTTCAGGCAAGGACAGTTCTTGGAGGAAGCAAGTACCTACGGTTGGTGGATCCCAAAATCAGCAGCTCCTATGATGAACAAGAACTTGTTTCGTTGGTCCAAGTAACTGAAAAGTGTCTCAGAAAGAATCCTAAGGAAAGGATTACAATGGATATGGTAAGATTTATATATTGCACAACAAGAAGTAAGATTTACGGGGGTCGTAGAGATAAAATTATAAGTAGTCCAAGTTATTTATGGTACGATAATTAATTTAATGAGATTAGTGGTTGATTTCTGAATCACTAAAAAGATGAAAAACGTGATTTGTTTTGTCTTAAATTTGATGGCATGGAGATCATTTGGTTGGTGGTTGATAGTTTATTAAATCTTGGTATCAAGTTATGAATTATTATGGTGCACCAGATCATTGAAAAACTCAACACTTCTAGACAGATTCAACTGGAAAATTTGTTTCTAAACTAATACAAGATGTAAATGTTAGTGAATAAGCTATTGATATACACATAGTAAATATTTATGTAACTACAAAGCCAATAGTTCAAAGAAAAAATGTGGTAATTATAAGGATGCACAAGAGTTCTCCAATGAAGAAAGGTTAAATATATATGTATGCTTGAAGCAATAAATATATTATATTAATCATGAGACAATCGAAAAATTAAACTCCTGAAGACCTCAAAAAACAGACAATAACATTTTATGTTGTTTTATCATGTGGTTTTACTACTGAACCACCAATTTGATGCATTTTTAATAAAACAAATAACTAATCATAAAAATTCCTCACAATAAAGATTAATTTATTATGATTTCCCAATATGTTCTGGTTTCTGTAATGAATGAAGTGTTTTTAAGAGACCAGATAAATAGAGAAGGATTGAGTTGCTTTTCATAAAATGAATAGAGTGTAATACTGTACTAAAAAATAGTAAACTCATCTGAACCTGTCCTGTCATATTTAATAAAGTAACTCCATATTGGAAACCCGCAATAAATCCAAAGGTAAAATCCTCATAGCCTAAAATTTGTGCATGCCTGCATGGTTTTTCTGATTAAGCTTGTAGTGCATCAGAAAAAGGAAAAAGCTTAATTAGAATGGTTGATTTTTGTTAGAATATATACCTGGTATCAATATGATTACTTCACATCCTGTACAAGGCTTCACATCATCTAATACACAAGTCAATGTAATCGTAAGTTGTTGATAAAAGCATCATTTGACTCATAATATTTATTAACTTGGTAATTGCAGGTTGTCTCTGCACTATCGTGTGTAGTTGAAAACAATGACATCCATGTCACTGAAGACTCTTCATCAGAAAAGTCATATGTACCATGCAGTGTTTCAGGTGTAACTATCTCAAAAGGTGGGGAAGAATTGCTAGAAGAAGAAGATTTAGGCACACAGAATATTGAAGAAAGAGAGGACAACATTACTTGTAGTAGAGGCAACAGTGAAATAGAATTTTTTCAAGAGAGTGAAAGCTGCTTAACATGTGGTGAAAGTAGTAAGGAAACAGAAGAAAAAGAAAGCTCAAGCACCCAGGCATGTCAAAAATGGGAAGGGTGCTCATCCTATGGTGGAGCTAGAGAATTTTATCTCAAAGGGGCTCAAGACTACACAGCATGCCATGAATTTTTCGGCTGGTGTAATTCAATTTGAGTATTTCTTTCAAAATTATGCTTATACACGTCATTTACACATTTGTTGTCACAATATATGAAATAAAGAAAAAGATTGAGTGAATCACACACACACAAAAGGAACCGTTTATACAAAAGGAAAATAGCATTATAGAAGATTTTCAATTACGAACTCTCTGTCTGATTCCCTCACTCTTAGATTGGACTCACATTTAAAATCCTAATATGGTATCAAAACTCAAATAAAAAAAATTAAAAAGGCTCAAATTAAAAAAAAAAAATAGAGTCAAGTAAAAAAAATAATTGGACCTACGGCAAAAGACTTGAGGTAGAGGCCAATCAATCCCTCATTCTTGGATCATGCTTAAGATGATTGAGTGACGAAAAGCATGAATTTTTAACCAACAGGAGGATGAAGTTGTAATCATTGGATTTTGATAAGGCTATGACGAAGTCCATCGATAAATCCTACCATAGTACCATGCTTTTGGACCCTTTGCGTGGCCACCCAATGAAGTATTATGAAACTCAACCAATAATTGGTGTCAAATAGTGGAATTGCAGTGTGTAGAACTAAATGATGGACAAAGTCTTGCAACCTATAATCCTTGCATGTTAAGACCTTAAGTTGCTCAGCGAGGGTGCATGGACAGTGTGTAGTGTAGTGAGTAAAAGGTGTCTGAGCAGTATGGTTTGAGCGTAGACAAGAGAAGAGAATGGTGAATTCAAAGAGAAGAAAATGTATATTATACATGGAGAAGCTACAAGAAAAGCTAGTTAACAGAACCTAACTAACAGAGAAAGGATCATAACTCTAGGGAAAGGATAATAACTACTAAGATTAACTAATTGAAGGTTCCTTTTATTATGAACCTTGAGTTTGCATCTACAGTTCTGAAACATTGTTTGAGAAACAATAATTTGTAAGTATATCAGCGGTTGAATTGTTCGGTGGCAAGAATGTGGAATACTTGAAGGGTCCTTTGAGTTAACCTTATCTCTGACAAAGTGAAGATTGAGTTCATAGTATTCAGTTATTGAATAGTTAACCTTATCTTTGACAAAGTGAAGATTGAGTTCATAGTATTCAGTTATTGAATGAAGAATGGGATTGGCTGTAATGAGAATTATTCTCAAGTTGTCACAGTAAATTGAAGGAGAATGACTAACAAAGACATGCATGTTCATGTCATCTGCTTGGTAGGCCAATTTTGTGACTAAGCCAATGTGAAAACTACCCCAATTGTTGTAATAGTGTTACCAATGAGGTTTTTTTTTTCTAGGGTTTAGTTCCTAAATTGCAAGGTGTGTATGATAATGTGGAACACAGGTTATGTATTAAACATTTATATGAGAATTGGAGAGAAAAATATCCTGGAATATTATGAAGGAGACCTTATATATGGAGGGCTCCCACAATTCAAGAGTGGCAAAGGACAATGGAAAATTCTTTAAAGATGAATGAGAATGCTTGTAAAGGCATGATGAATGAATAAAAATTGCAAATGCCTCCTTCATCAGCCTACAAAATAAGAAATAGGTATTATGCCTTCTAAATCAATAGAATATTTCATACTTTCTTACAGTAAAATAATTATCATTATTAATTTTAAAATAATGTATACTAAAATTAATAATTTATTTAAAAAACATAAAAATATCTTTAAATTTTTAACATATTAAAATATTTTCAACCATTAATTTAAATCTCCTTTCTAAGTCTATAAGTACCACAACAAGCAGCTTACACTGATTACACACTGTATTGATTAATTAAAAATGCCTACATCCATATGTAAAAATGACAACTTTGGGTTTTCATTGGTCTAGAAAATTTTGTTTAAGATATTATACTTGCAGCATTCATTGAGAAAACATGATGAGTTTCCAACCTTGTCTAATTGACAAGTTTTAAAAACCCCCCAAAGTGTAGTTTTTGTTAAAAGAAAAACCCTAGAGTATCCAAAACTAAACAGCGATGAGATGGGTTTTGGGGATTTATTTTAAAATAATATATAAATTATTTTTAATGTATTTAATATATATTTTATTTACCTTGTATATCCAACTTAAAATGGAAAAGGTTTGAGAATTTTATAAAATATTTAATTTTAAATTAATCATAAATAAGTTCTCACTTTACATGTATCTTCATTTTAAATCAGATAAATCTAAATCAATACTCACTAACAAAACATTTCTCTAGTTAATTTTACAACGTTCAAAGCAAATTGCTTTACCTGGCAATGAAAAGAAAGAATAATAATTTTTTAAATTATAACCTTCTTAAGAAATATTCTTAAAATAAGATAAATTTTGAGCACGTTAAAAAATAAATTAAAATGAGCTTCTTTTCTATTTTAAGATAAAATTGATTTATAAATTTTATATATTCATAGCTTTGCCGCCTACAGAGTTTAGAATTTTAATTGTACGAATAATAAATTATATTTTTAAAAAATAGAAAATAAAAATATAATAAAAATAATAGTAGTCAACTTTTGAAAGCTAAATAATTCTTTCAAAAGTTATCTGCTTTTTTTAATTGTTTTAGTTACCAAATAATTCTATAAGCTATAAGAGAAAATCTTAACAGCATAATTAAATGTGTAGTTTAATATTATAATATTATATATGAAATAATTTTAATTATTTGTATATAATTATATAAATAAAATGATTTTTTCTCCTATCACTAAATAAACCTCTTTATATATAACCATATTACAAATAATTAATAAATCTAATTAATTACTCTTGACATCTCACATGATATTTCAAATCTAAACACATTAATTAATTAGTGTAAGAGATTCACCATGAAATTTTTAAGAGTTATTTTAAATAAGAAAATTTCTTGGGTATTAATTTCTTTTTTTTTAATAGATCTTAATTATTTTTTACAATTTTTTTAATTAAACAATTTTACCTATTTAATTTACTTATTTAATATAATTAAATATTCATTATTAATAAATTAAACAATAAAACATTTATTATTCAATACTAAAATATATTTTTTAAATTTTATTAAATTTAAAAATTCAAAAATATGTATAAATATTTTAAAAATTTTAAATTTAATGATACTTATAACTTACTTTGGTATAAAATCAAAACATAAGTATTATCGCTGAATACATGGATTAATTAGTAGGGATTCTTTCAACTTAACTGTAGTTTCAAGTTTCGAAGGAGACAAAAAATAAAAATAAATCAAAACATAAGTACTTCTTGAATGAGAACAATTTTATGAGAATTTTCAAATAAGGGTATTTTTAGAAATATTTCTAAACATAGATTTTTAGGAATTTCTTTTTTTTATCATCTTAAATAGTTTTTTTTCCATGTTATTTATTTATTTTGTCTTTATCAATTTAAACTTGTCATGATTTAATTTTGATTTTATTTAATATTATATAATATTTTAATTAATAAATATAGTATTTACTATTTTTAAAACATATTTTTAATTAATTATTTAAAAATTTAATTTAAAAATATATGCACAATGTACAAAAAAAATGGTGACTATTTTAAAATTAATGTATGATATCTCCTAAAGAAATTCAAGAGAACCAAAAAACTGCAACATGCATGGTAATTTGAATAAAGAAGATTATTCCCATATAAGAGATAAATGAATTTATTGAGATAATTAAAGAGTCATTGGAAGTAGAAAATCTTGTATACTTTGAAAATATTCAATTCGATTCTATTATATTTTTTGCCCTATTTATCTCTATCTATGCTTTTGACTTTGAATCTTCATAACATTCCAATGACAATCACTTAGAAGTTTTTTCAATAATCCTTATAATGATAAATCTAATATTTTCTATCTTTCTATGTTACTTTTTGATTTTTTTGGCACAACATTGTTGCAGCTTTCTTTCTTCTCATCACTATTGTTGTTTTAGATTTTTTTTTTCTCCCCTCTTTAGTTCAATTCTTTGTTTATAAAATAAAAATAAATGCATAAAATTATAAAATAAAAAATTTATTGTGTAAAATGCTGTTATTTTAAACATTTTGGTTAAATTAAAAGATAAAACAAAGTCAAAAGATTATTTTAACTTGAAATAATAACTTTATCAATTCAAATCTTTAATTTTATACTATTGAAATATTCAGATATTTAATATTTTATCGCTTTATTAAATTTTAATGTGTGAAATAATGTTTAAAATATTACTATTATATTGTATATTTAAAAATGTCTAGATTATATAAAACTATATATATATATATATACATACATAATTTCGTAATATTATTATACTAAAAAAAAGTTCAATTAACACACATGCACACGGTGACACACATGTAACGTACACATACGCGCACAGTGGCAAACACTTGTACACATCTACGTATATAATAACTTATTTATTTAGTTATTTTATATTAAAATATAAATACAAATTGTATGATCCATATGATTATTATAAGCATTTAAACTATATATTTTTTAATTTAAATTTTTTAATTTGAATTTTAAATCTTTATGTATCAAATTGATAATATCTTATCATAGATAAACTGATTTTGTAACTTTCAATACATTTTATTTTATCTGATGAAAAACAAATTGAATAAAATAGAGTAAGAGTTTTTTTTTCATTTTTAAAAATAGTTTTTTTTTAAATTAAAAAGTAAGGTATTGTTTATTTTAAGAAAAAGAAAACTCTTTTTAAAAATTAAACATACTCTAACAAATAAAATATTTGAAGTATAACTTTTTAAATAATATTCCTAAAATAATTTAAATTTTGAGCACATTAATTAATTATTTAAAATAATAATTTTTCTATTTTATAATTGAAATGGTATTTATAAATTCTATATTATTGTATATAGAAATTGATCCTCCTAATAAAAGCTTTCTAAATAGCTATTTTAAGCAATTCTTAATTTCTAATCGACAACGTTTTTCAAAACTTTTATTGTTTATATATGTTTACAATTTTCTATCTATAAATTTAGAGAATCATATAATATATTTTAGTCTAAATAAACGCAAATACATTATTTTTACAACATTAAAAGATAATTAATTATCTATTACATGGAATCATAGTATATAATTTCATTCTTTTTATGATATAAAACTAGAAAAAAAATAATTAACATATAAAATATTTTTTCACGGTCACATTTTCTGTTTAATTATCATTTTTTATGATATTATTAAACTAAATTAAAAACTTTAAATATAGAATAAAAATTATATGATATAAGTTCTTTTATTTTATTAAATTTTAAATTTAAAAATATATAAAAAATTTTAAAAATGTAGATATTATAATTATTAACAATAAAAATTGATATATTAAATAAAAATTAATTATAAAAATAAAATTCAAATAAATTAAAATTAAAAAAATAATTATATAATGCAGAAAAAACCACTTTATATGATAAAATAAAAATTAATCTATGAAGTTCAATTGAAAATACTCCTAAAAATATTCATATTTAATTATTTTAAAAAAATTCTCTGATTCAAAATTTAGTACTCATAATTTATACATAAAGGATGATTACATTTTATTTGTTGGATTAATTGAAAGAAGTTTTTATTTAAAATGTCTATTTGATAAGAATATTTGACTATTATAAGAAATAAAAATCATAAATATTGATTATTAATTTATTTAAAATTAATTTACTTAACAACTCTCTATAAACATTAAATTATATATTTATGAATGTTTTATCATCTAAATCTTCGTATGTATGATTGATATAAACAAAATATATTATTGAAAAATTTAATAACATTTAATGGAATCAGAATTCATTAATCCAACTATTGGTTTAAGATTTTTCAATAAGTAGTATATCAAGTCTAGCAAAATTTATAAATTTTAAATATCATTTGACACTTCATAAAATATTTTTTAAATACACTATAATGCCAATTATAATATTATATAATTCAACGATTGAATTAATTAAGTTTTATAATTATAAAAATTTGTCAAGCAAATTAATTAGTTAGACATAGTATACTTAGGCTAATTTTAAATTAATATTTACTTATATTTTAAAAGTATATTATATGTTAAAATAAAGTTGTTGATGAAATGTAAATTAATTTTTTATTTCTATAAAATTCTATATACTTGGCTCAGCTTGAATGGACTTCTAGAGAAATCTTTATAAAAAAAAATTAAATTTTTCAAGTTAAAAATAATTTATCTCTTTAAAATTTTTGAAAATTCAATAAGAAAACTTCTAAGAAAATATCTAAAAATATAAGTTATTTCTAACTTATAAGAAAAGTTTTATTATTTTTTATAGTGATTTTTTTATAAATTTTTTTAAAAAACATTACTTAAATTGGGCTTTAATATAGTCAATAAGACCTTTTAATTCAATGGTTGGTTGACAAAATTTAATATTATAAAGAGTTATTAGAAAAAATAAAATTGATAAGAGTTATTCTTAAAATAATATGTTTATAGTCATCATGCATATCAAATTTTAGATAAATATTTAAAATAAATATGTAAAACTCTATTTACTTATGTTATATATAGAAAAGAAATCTATTGATATTTGATGTTAAATTTGAATACTTATATTATTTAATATTTTTTTAATAGAATGTGATATTGATTAATTTTGTTTTTGGTTTACATGTTATTATCAAGTAGATTAATTTAATAAATTTTTTAGAAAAAAACTTAATAAATACTTTATCACATTATTTTATTTTGAGAAATATTATATTTTTAAAATATAAATAAATATTAAATATTAGATAACATGCTTACAAATGTTCAAAAATGTATGAAATTTGATATACATGTTCATGAAGAGAATATAAAATGATTCAACCACTAAATTAGTTAATTTCATATTGTATGAAAAGTTATTAATTTGTGTAAGTGTTATAGTTTGACATTTAGTGTTGATGAATCCTAACTCTTATATACAAACATGAGATATCAAATTATATCAAAGTTATGCTTATTTTTATATTGTTTAATATTTTTTATTAGATTATTTGATATTAAAACTAATCATTAAATCAAATCAATCATATAGATCATGTTTGCAAAATTTTAAATTAATACAAAATTGTTTAATAGAGAGATTAAATTACGTTGGTTTAAGTTATACTCACTTTTACAACATTAATAACTTGGTATAGAAAATAATTTTTATTGATCCAAAAGTTGAACTATATTATATATTACTTAAATTATTTAAATCAAATTTGGCCGAAATTTAACAACAATAATAATATTAAAGGGTTCTTGTTATTTTTACATATGTTAAAAATATATATAATGTTAATTTTGATTTTAATGTACATGAATAAAGTATTAAATAATTTTTGAATTAATTTAAAATTTTACATATATAATTTATTTGATTAAAATATTTAATCTAACGATAATTCTAGAATTAAATATCTTATAAAAAGTTGTTAAACAATGTACGAGTAAGTATAACTTCCACCCGTATAATTTCATTTCTTTCTTTATTTAATTTCTTATTTATATACATTAAAATTAACGTAAAATGTGTTTTTAAAATATATAAAAATAAAGATTGTTCAACTATATTGTTATAGTTGTTTATTTTTTTAAAAAGAACGTAAACTTTGTATCTCAATAGTTGGATTGATAAAAAAATATATTTTATATAAAGTTCTTGATGATGTAATAATGAATATATCTTATATATATAAATAAGAGAATAAAATACAACAGAATAAATTATACCTAATCTTACACTATTTCATAAATTTCATTAAATAATTTAATTTTAAAATCAAATATTAGATTAAAAGTTCTGATCATATGTGTTATGTCCATAAAATTTTAGATTAATTAAAAATTATTTAATACTTTATTTATAAAAATAAAGACTTTAATTATTACATTCTTACAGATGTTTAATTTTTAAAAAATTTGACATAAATAATTAAAGTAATATATATTATAAATCAATAATTGATCGATAAAATTTATATTCTATATTAAGTTGTTAATACTATAAGAGTGGGTGTAACTTAAATTATTATAATTTGATCTTTTCTTACATGTATTTATGTATATATATACATAAATATATACATAATATATATACACGTGTCTTTGTGCATGAGACAAGAGTAAATGGCAAATTTAATAACAGTTTTGCAATTAATAACAAAAATATGTACTCTTTTTAAATTTATATATAATTATATATTATATTTATGATTTTTATTTTAATTTACTAATATTTATACTATAAAATATTTATTAATATTGGAGAGAAACTTTATTACATGTATTAATTTTATCTAACTCAAATAAGATTACATCCAATTAAGAATAATATAGTAAAAAAAATATTGACAGTTTACTGTTAATAAAAAAGGTAGATCCTTTGCAAAATAATTATTTTACTTCCAAATATTAACTGGATAATAAAAAAAATGAGATGAAATTCTTTCTCTTACCACTAGCAAGATTTTGTTGTTCCTACTTGAAAATAACACAATAATTTGACTCTAAGTTATTTGAGGAAATTTTTATTTATTTATTTATTTTGAGAAGAAAAAGTATATTTGGACTCACTTATCAATCCCACAAAAAATTTACTTTTGTTGAATCCTTGCAGAAACCAATGACAAGGGTTTGACGAAGAATAATTATAACAATGAAAAAAAAAAAAACTGCCAAGTAAGAATCTTCAAATAGAAGACTGTGACCAGTTTATAGGGAGAGAAAAGGGTAAGTCTCGTGTTATTATTATCATGAAGGAAAATCTTAAATATATAATTAAAAAATGAGTAGTTTAATATTATAATTTAATAAAATAATTTAATTATTTTTATATTAATTATATAGTTGAGATTAAATATTTCATTTATTACTAAAAAAGTCTCTTTGTTTATATAATTAATTTTATAGTAGTATAAATAATTAATATATCTTATTAATTACTCTTGACATGTCACAAGAGAATAAAGATCCAAACTCATTAATTAGACTATGAGGCCACCATAAAAAAATAAAAATACTTTAACTTCTAACGTACCAACTCCCCTAAAAATATTCAAGAGGGCATAAAAACTGCAACTTGCAAGGTGATTTTCATTAAGAAGATTATTTCCATATAAAAAAATAAATGAATTTATTGTGATAATTAATGAGTTATCGGAATAGAAAATATGTTATAATTTCAAATAAAAAATAAATTCAATTCAAACCTAATTGCCACATATCCCTGTGAGAGATTATTTCTTTTCTTCTTCTTCTTTTTCTTTTATTTTCTTTATTTTTCCCATCATCTTAAATGCCCAAAAATCACTGCTTTCCCTCTTCCTCTCTATCTATGCTCTTCAATCTTCAATATAAGCCAACTCTTACTTCGAAGTTCGATGAATAATCCTTATTAAGATGAATCCAATCCATATCTTCTAACTCTCTCTCTCTCTCTCTATTTCCTTTCGGCTTCATTTTTGTTTATAAGGTAAAATGTTTTCTTGGGTGCTTCATTCTTTCATCAGTTTTCTTCCTTCTTCTTCACCATTTTAGTTTCAGATTTTTTTCTCTCTTCTGTAACCTTAGCTCAATTTCTTGTTTTTCTTTTTAGATGGACAGTGATAAAGAAAGACAAGAAGTTTCAGATCATGAAGAGGAATCCTATGAGAATGAAGAGAAGATGAAAGGATCTCAACTGGGGTCTTTCAAAGATGAAGCTGAATCGATGATGGTTGATGAGGTTGCACTATATAACTCAGCACCAGGACCACGTGAGTGCAACATTTGCGGTAAGACTTTCAGAAATGGCAAAGCATTGGGAGGCCACAGAAGATCTCACTTTCAAGCTCTGAGGAAGAATCAAAGGAAGGTAAAAGCGCGTTTCCCTAATCAGAACTCAAGAATAGGTGATATTAACAATAGGGCTATTTGTGATTATGATGACGATGATGATGTTAATGATGACCCTTTTATGTGTGATGGAAAATTCACTTGTTTTCTTTGCAAGAAGGAATTTCCTTCCAAAAATTCCTTGTTTGGACACATGAAATCTCACCCTGAGAGATCTTGGAGGGGTGTGTTTCCTCCTACTCATCACCCCCATAAGCATTCTTCTTCTTCCCACAACTCTGATTCTATGGAAAACCATAACGAAGATGAGGAGGATGATGATTTTGTTCCGAATGTTGCTGTTGTTGAACTAGATGAGGAACATGTTGTGCTTGATCTCTTGCAGTTCACTTCACCAAGTTGGCTAACGAAAGATAAGAGAGGCAGAAGATGTATTGGAGGTTATGCTGCTGCTGAAACTCTCGCCTTCATTTATTCTTATGCTAAGTTATATCGTGGTGAATCTAGTAATAATAAGGCTGGAGTGGAGCAGAATACTCCTGAAGTTCCAACTCCTCAAGTTCCATGGAACTGTAACAAAAGTATGATTGGTGAATCATCAACAAGTGGCAAACCTGCGGGGAAGAAGATAAAGATCTATTTTAGTGAGATGCAGGTGGAAAACCAAGTTGAAGAGAGTGATGATTGTGATGATAGTGACATGGTGGATGGGGATGATGATGAGGAGGATGTGATCAATGAGAATGTGGATGCTGAAGAAACCCTTGGTAGGGTTCAGGATCATGCTGGTCATTTTGGTGAAAGCAAGCTGAAGAAGGTGGAGAAAGGGAAGAATATTGAGAACTTGGCATTGAACAAATCAAAGGCAAGAGACTCAGAATATGTGAATGAAGGACAAGAGAACTTGGGTGGGTACAAATGTGGCACTTGTGGGAAATCTTTTTCAACTTTCCAAGGCTTAGGAGGACACAGATCTATTCATAAGGAGAAGAACATTGCAACCATGAATGCATCAAAGGCCTCAGAAGCTGTTGCTGAAGAAAACCATTCTCGCAGCACTAGTAATATGAATAAAATGGATGAGGCATCATTGAATGAAGAAACAGAAACAGATGAGGCATGTCAATCTTCGGGTGCCAACAAATTGAACTTTGATCTAAATGAACCTTATGCTATGGAGGATTAAGCAATTTGTTAGGTGCAATATTGTATAATAACATGTCATGTGCCTCCTCCATTTAGCTACATTTAGAAGTTTTATAATAATTTTGCTATCTTATCCTAGTTATTATTATATGTTTCAATTGAAGATTAATATTTTACCAGTGTAATCTTACTGTTTGGTGTTGTTGGGAATTTAACATTCAGAATAAACACCAGCATAAATCTTCTCTTTTCAATTTCTATTGATTATCGTTTTGTAACTTTTTCGTGCTAAGAGGTTGATGAATGCAAAAGGGCTTAAAAAGTTCAAAGTTATAATCAACAGTGATTTTGCTAACTTGATTTTGGTGTTTGTATGAATACTGACATTATGGATACGTTAAACTCCATAGAAAAGGGTGTGCCTATGAATATCAGTTACTTAGTGGAAAGAAACGTTCTCAATTTCTTAACGTTGTTTATGCCCACCGCATGTTCTGATTGGCGATTCAAAATAACTTGATAATGTAAAATTTTTCGAGAATATTTAATTATAACAAATAGAAAAATAATTTAGAATGGGCAGTTCTTTGTTTTCTGTATAAATCTTAACATAAAAATTATTTTCTAATATTATTGTATAAAACAAGATTTATGGATAGTTCCACGTTAATCATGTCACTTCTCTAATTATATTTTTCTTCCAAAATTCAAATCATACCACGACTATCCCGTGTAATAACGTGAGTATGTTTTTATATAAAAAAGGTAAAAATTAAATTAAAAAATATTATTTAATATTAGTTTAATTGATTATATATGTATGTAGACGTTTAAAACTTTTAAAAAATTATCTAATTAGTAATAATTTATTTAATGATTATCTATAAGTATTGTATTATATTTAATGCCAATTGAAGAAATTTAAATAATAATTAATGAAATTATTAAAAATAAAAATATCCTTCATTTGAATACTAATTAAGAAATAAACTAATAGTAATTTAATTTAATTTAGCATGAATCACATGTCATATGTTACAATATAAGAAATACGGTCATGACTCCATGAGAAGAGAGAGTATGGTATAGCTTCGTAAAATAGTAACTGTGGATACTAATTAAATAATTAATATTTATTTTATTTAATTTAATATAAAAACTCATGTCATATATGTCACAACATAAGAAAAATTACTTCTTTCTTAAGAAGAAAATGGACATAACACTTAATAAAAATTACGAGTGAAGTCTCAAATTTAATGTATAAATATGAATTATATTATTAATTGTTTTTAATATATGTATATATATATACAGTGAAATCTAATCATATCATCCCATTTTATGTCATAAATTAAGGAGAAAAAGATATTAAGATGAAAACAAACTAATATATTTTAATATACTGGTATAACGCATTGATAAATGATTAAGAATTAAGGTAATTTAATATAATATTGTAATGATCTTATATAAAAATAAAGTTTACAAGCACATTTGTTGCGTCACATGCTATTTCTCCATTATTTTCTTTTAAAAGTTAAATTATATATATTTTTAATTTTTAATTTCAAATACTGCCCCTCATACCTAATGACAATACACACCTCAGAAACAATTGCTGTTACCTTTTAAAAGTAATGATTATAAAATCACTGAAATAGAAAAGAATTAAAAAAATTATAGATAAAATAAAAGTGAGATTTAAATACTGTATGAACAGGCAACAATTTTTTTAAACTTACACTCAAGAAAATATAATAAAAAAATTATTTTTATTAAAAATTATAACCTTTAACATCAATAATACACTGAACTTTATATATTTTTTTAAAAAAATTACTATGTATAAATTTTTATTATAAAATCTTGGATATTAATTTAAAAAATAGAATATATAAGACATCTAATATAATATTAATTATTTAAAATAAAATCATGAAATGGCTGATTGGGCTACAATAGTTCAAGCTTTGGGTATGGCCACAAATGAATGCTATTCAGACTCTATCAATAAGCGTGTGTGTTTATATATATATATATATATATATATATATATATATATATATATATATATATATATATATATATAGGGAAGGATGTTTTTATACCAATGTAAATATAAAAATTTTTACATCTCATATGAACCTTTTATTTAACTTATATCTAACGGTTAATAAAATAATAAATTATAACTCTTTAGATGTAAGTTAAATAAAAAATTTATATTTAATATAAAAGTTTTTAGACTTACACTAATAGAAGAATATGAGTGATTTCTTATTTTCAAACTTGTGTGGGGTAGGGTGAATGCTTCATACTTCTCATGCTTCATAACTCCTTTTAATTTTTTAAATTCCTTCAATTCAAATTTATTTTATGCATATATTTCTTGATTTTCTATATTTGTAATTTTTATATCTACTTTAATTCTCATATATGTTGAAAGACTTTTAATTAATTACTGCATCAAAATCTTTGGAATTTTGTGAAGATTTTAATGTACTTCATTTAATTATATTTTGTTTTTTCTTTTAATTTATTTCACGTATATGCATATTGAATTTTCATATAGCATTCAAATTGTTGTCACTTTTTTATAAATTCTATTATTTTGAAAAAAATTCACATAGTATATCCAAACTCTTCTTTATTTTTGTTATATTTATAAGTTAGTAGAAGTAATAAAATAAAATACTTTTAATAAATAAAATTCTTAAAGAAAATTTAGATGACTATTTTAAATTTATATGACAATTTTAATAAAAGAACTTTTATATTATATATATAAATTAAAGTTAAATATATGAACTCAAAAAATTATATTTTACACTGTGTGTTGCACGAATGTCATACCTCCCAAATCTAATTCACATTATTTATTCCTAGATGTTATTTATTTAAATCAAGTGAATACAAATATTAGAACATAAAGAAAAAAGTTGTCCATATGACTTTCTGACTTTCGGTTCTTGATACCCTAAAGTGAATAATCATTAATTTGATCTTTCTAATTAGTATTAAATTTATTAAATTATTTTTTCTCACTTCTTTCTATCCAGGGATTAATATATATTATACAGATTCTTTATATATATATATATATATATATATATAATTAAATTCTTATTTATATATTATTTAATCATATTATCACATGAATTGTATGTTTGTCAAAATTAAGGTGATTAAGACATTAGTAAAATTAAGGCAAATCAGAATCAAAACAATTAAGACAAATAGATACTTGCATATTATACATCCTACCTTACATAGCACAAAATTTATAATTAATTTTTTGAAAGGAACTTAATTTTGAGAATTTAATTAAAATGCACTAATTTAATATTATCATTCATTTATAATTTATTATATCAATAAAAACTGTTATAATTTATAATCATTAATTTTAAAATATATTAATGATATAATATTATTATTTGATAATATGAAAAGTATTAAAATTAAATATAGGGTGAGTGGGGGAGGGAGACGAGCAACAATAACTGACTAGTCAAACGCTTTACATTAAAAGCTCCTATTTTGTAATATAGTTTGGAAATCAAATAATTATTGCAGTCAAATTGTTATTTACTTTTCTCTTTGGATTGTTTGAATGAGCTTTGACCGATTTGCACGAATAAACCTATTTTTTACCTTTTTATCTTTTTTTTTTCTCAATTCTAACAATTAGTAATTATGTTAGAATTACAATATTTTTTCGATGGAGAATAATTTTTTATATATCAGTATAAGTTTAAAAATTCTTACATTCAATCTGAGCCTTTCATTTAACTTAAATTTAATGGTCAGTGAAATAAAAAATTATAACCTGTTAGATTTAAGTTAAATAAAAAATTTAGATTAAATGTAATAATTTTTAGACTTACACTAGTGTAAGAAGATCCTGCCTCTTTTTTTATTGTTTATCTCCCTCTTCAGTGCTAGCACAGTTGTTTAAATATTGTAATTTTTAAATTTTAATTATATTTTTGGTTCTTTTGATTTAAATCATGTATTATTTTGCTTTTAAATTTTATTTTTTTTGAACTAATTGAGTTTTTATTTTTAAATTGTGCAAATTTTGTACCACGTAGATTTTCCTTTTAAATTATTAATTTTTTTCAGTAAAAAAATTACAAATTGATTTGATTAATTATCTTTTATTCAAAACTCATAAACCAAAATATCAAATTTCAATTAAAATAAAAGAAATAAATAAAACCTCCTCTCTTTGAGTCCTATTCTTTTATCTTTTAAAAATCCTTTAAATTTGATTTAGTTAATCTCTCATATTTTTCAAATCATTTTATGTTCTAATTCTATTACAAATCCTTCAAGAATTCAAATAAAAGATAAAAATAAATTTATGATTTTTTATTAGTAAAAGAGAATCAATGATGAGGGACTAATTAACTTCATAATTTTAAAAATAGTAAAACTTAATTAGCTTGAAAAAAAATTGGAAGACTAAAATCTAACAGTTTAATTAGAGAAATCGAAAGTGCTATCAAGCCTTGTTTTTTCAAATATATATTGTGGCCATTTTAATTTTAGAATTCTTTCTATAGTACTTAGTTTTAAAAAATAAGTGTCTAACAAAAATACCATTGAAATTAAATCCATTTTCTTAAATCAAATAGCTCGAAAGTCCCTTGTGTCGGTGGTTTCCTAGTTATATTTTACCATTCAATAACCTTGAACCTATTGTCATGATACAATGCACCTTTGTTTAAAAGATGGTCATCGTGCAGGTAACTTTTTCTGGCATACCTTCCATAATATAAGGTGTAGAAATTAATAGTACTAACCGAAACTTGAAACTCTTAATTATACAAAAACAAAAAGGGACTACGTTAAAAAATTATACAAAATATTAACCATAGTTGTAGTCAACTATAGATAATATACCCACAATCACACCTTCCCCTCTTCCTCCCCATCTATATATATTTATTTTCAGAATAGCTAAACAACACTCAATTTCAAAGAATTTTGAATGATTATTACTTTAAAACGAAATTGTATCTTTTAGTCATCCTTTTCTCATATCTATTGGTACTTCAATTTTTGAAATTGAGGTTAGTTTCTTTGATGGGTTATGAAGTATTTTATTTTCAGTCTTTAATCTTCTCTCTACTTCCTCATGCTGTTTAATTTAGTTTGTTCTCTTTTCTTAGCCAAGCCCTTTCTTGTTGCTCTTTATTTCATCTAAAATGGAAGGCAGGAAAGAAAAGTCATAAGTTTGGATTTTGATGCGGAGCAATAATCGCATGAAACCATGAAGTGGATAAGAAGATGAAAAGATCCCCCTTGTAGTCTTGCAAAGCTGAAGGTGATGAATCGATGGCTTATGATGATGAGGTTGCAGTTGATAACTCAGATCCAACATCATGCGAATGTGATATTTGTGGCAAGGTTTTCAGCAGTGGCAAAGCGTTGTGTGGCCATAGAAACAGATCTCACACTCAAGCTTCCAAGAAGCATCAAAAGAGGGTAATAACTCGTCTCTTTAATGACTCAAAATCGAGTGATATGCATAAAAGGGCTAATCATGCTTATGATGTTGACCCTTTGGTGTGTGGTGGGAAACCCACTTGTTATCTTTGCAAGAGGGACTTCCTTTCTAAGAATGCTTTGTTTGGGCACATGAGATCTCACCCTAAGCGGCAATGGAAGGGTGTGTGTCCTCCTATTCACTCTCACAGACACTCTTCTTCAACTTTTTCTGATTCACCATCTCATTATTATGGTTCTATGAAAGATACTATAGAGCAAGATGATGGTAGTGATGATGATGACGACGAAGACGATGACGACGACGACGACGACCACGATGATTGTTTTAGTGAGGATGAGGATCACATTGATGTCACTGATCTTTTAAAGTTAACTTCTCCAAGTTGGTTAAAGACAGATAAGAGAGGCAGAAGTAGCATTGGTGCGTATGCGGCTGCCGAAACTCTTGTACTCATTTGTTCTAATGCTAGGTCCTTGTGCGGTGAGTCTAGTAGTAGACTTAGCCTCAAGGAGGCTAGTGTGAAGCCAAACAGTACTTCTCATGTTCCAACCCCAAGTAAGAAAAGGAAGATTGGTGAATCATCACTTAATGAGAGACTTATGGTGAAGAAGATAAAAGTCTATCATGGACAAGTTTTGAATATGGATAATGGGGAGGAGGAGGCAAGGAAGAAGAGTGAGAAATTGGTATTGAAATCAAAGGATAAAGGTTCAATGTATGAAAATGAAAGTCGAGAGAAACTGGGTGGGTATAAGTGTCACACTTGTGGTAAATCCTTTACTACTTTTCAAGGCTTAGGAGGACACAGATCAATACACAGAGGGAAGAACATTGTAGGAGCATATGCTACAACGGATGAAGAGAACGATTCTTACTATTCAGATTGTGCGCCTAAGATGGATGTGGCATTACTGAGTGAAGAAACTTCAGAAGATGATGCAAGTCAATAAGCAGGTCCAATAGAGTTGGATTGTGATCTGAATTGAGCCTTCTGTTGGGGAGGATTAAGCATTTGGTCAAGCTAGCCAATTTGACATGTCATATGTTTTCTTCATTTTGGGGGTATTTAGAAAATCATATCAATTTTACAATCTTAGTATCTTATGTTTGCCATTGCCTTATCTTGATAGGGTCCGCAGAAGAACAAATTTGCCATGTAACCTTCAGATAAACAATTTAATATACAAATAATTTCACCCTTTCAAGCCAAGAGGTATATATAATAAGCAAAAGAAATTAAGAAGTTATATAATCGGCGATTATTTTTCAAATTAAATGGATTGATTTTTTAAGTCCTTATGCTAAACTAGTTTACTATATGTACATGAATATGAATGTTGTCCATATTTCTTCATAAATGCGGTCTATGAATATCAATTACTGAATATTGTTACATGCCCACCATTTATGCAGGAAAAGAGGAAAGTCAGTTTGGCCACTTTGCACCAATTAATTTCATTTATACCAATCAATTTAGAACCTATTTTTACGAAGTGTGTGCCTTTGTCTGAAATGACCACCATGTATGTACATTTGTCATGCTTTTTTCTAAAGTAGAAGACAGACAAAATTATATCACAAATTAGAAAAAAATTTCTCATTAAAACTTGAGGCTATATTGTCTCCCGGAATTAGAAATTGAGGCTATATTGTTACAGAACTATAAAATATTAATGCAGTTTTTTATGTAGCATATGATAACATAGTCTAAGGCATATTTTTTAAAGAGAATAATGTTTACACTTTATGTGCCCCGATTTAATAATTAAAAATATCACAATCTTATGGTTGTCATTCCCGTTACGGTCAACTTTATAATCAACATGAACATAAGCACCGATAAAATAACTATGGTCCATTATGTTTATTATTAATTATGTGACTTTTCTTATATAAGTATCTTTTTTTTTTCTTTTTTTTCTTTCTTATATATTGTTATTATTGTAAAAATTAATATCATTTACTAATAAATAAAAATTGAAAAATGTTAACATACTTTTTTTAAGAGTGTTTACGATTTAGATTAAACCAATTTTCAGACGATAAATCATTTAATCTGATCATAAATATATATGTTGCAAATCAGTTTAGATTGGTGAAAATTTTAAATTTAATCCAAAGTATCGGATTATATTCGATGGTTAAATTTTTAAATTTAATTTTTAATACAATCAAAAAGTGATGCACAATCTTTTATCATCTCTTCTATACTAATAAATATGATATACAAGAACCACGTTAAATTAATTAATAAATGAATTTATACGTATATTAAAATAATAAACTATACTAAGAAAATAATAATAAGATGTATTGAAAATAAAATTGTTAAAAAATAATAAAGTATTATAGTTTCATAAATATATATGGTTGCCACATGGAGATGACAATGGATATATAGAATAATATAGTACTCGTTAATTTCATATATTTGTAGTATAAAGATATCCATACTTGTTTATATAATACTTTGATTCTCATATTTTGTTGGGTACTTGAATTCACATACTCGTAGCTGTTTTCTATAATTTGTTAATTGATATTTAACTTTTTCTAACATTCTTTTTAGGAACTAATTAATAAAACATAAATATCATTAAAACGACTACTAAGTTTTTATAATTAGGACAGAGATCAACCAAGACAGTGTCCCATTGTTGATTAAAGAGTCATAGTCATCCTTCATAGCATGACACCATTTAAATATAGATAGTGCTTCCTTGACTAAAGTTGGTTCAACTGTATGATCATAGCTAGATGAGGAAGATTCAAGAATTTTGAAATCTTTTTACTATGTGATGAGCACTGGGGCAGTTACTTTAACGTGATTAAAGTGAGGAACAACATATAAACCACCTTTAATAATTCCTTGAATTAGAGTCTCCTTAGTGTTCTAGTGTTTGACAACATAATAATTTGGGTGAAATTCAAAAAAGACGATTGTCTTTAACAAGTTTGGAAACACAAGGTAAATTCTGAGTTAGAGGGAATTGAAGTAGTTGAACCAGTAGAAAAGTTTTAGAATGAGAATCAACTGAGAAATATAAATGACCTGTATGAGAGATAGGCAAACCTATTTCCAATGCAAACTCGATTTGATCCACCGTAGTTAGATTGTGCAGTGAGATACCTTCATCATGAGTTAGATGGTGCGTGACCCTCTAATCTGGATAACAAATGCTGAAGGTGATTCAAGCATATATATTGATTCAATTCAGTTTGCGTGTGGTTCATATTCAACAATTACTAGTGGTTTGGCTTCTTGCTTTGGCGCAACACGAATATGGTAGGGTTCACATCAAACAGAGAAAATTGGAGGCCTACTTTGCATCTTAGACAAAAGCAAAGGAAAAGAAGTTAAAACTCCAATTAGGATTAAAAAAAAGAAGGAAAGATCAATAAATAGTTTTTTGTTACATGTATGTTGAAGCTCCATTATATTACTGACAAAAATCACATAGAAGCAATTCTTGATGGATTACTACTAGAGTATGATTTGTTTGTCATTGCAAACACTTCACAGCATAATCCATATTCAATTGATGAACTTGAACCGTTACCGCTAGCCCAAGAAGCTACTTGCAACAGATCATCTTATCCTAGTTGTGTTTCATGGTTAATGCCATCAAAGACGACTCAACAATACCACCATTATGCCAGGTTAAACTTGCAAAATAGAAAAGTCCACATTGGAGGCTCATAATTAAACTATAGTTATTGAACATAATAAGATTTAGGAGTTAGTGTGCCAGCTATGTGGGATGAAAGTGCTTGGAGCAGACACAACAAAACATAAAAATTGTCAATTTTTGCATTACTATTAATTGTCAAAATCCTAACTTCAAGCTTTCCATCAACAAAAAAATAGGATGCATATCCTTTGCAATAGATGCGAGAACAGCACTGTCCATTTTCATTTTCACGAATTATGTGCTGAAGAGTACTCCAATCCATTGTGGAAATTTTGTCACGATGATTTTAGAGTGAAAAGAATACTGCAATTCCGTGTGGAATTTACTACTGGACAAAACCCTCACCTTAGTACTTTAGAAGCTATGCAAAAGAAGGTTCAAAATGTGATGTTGATCGAGCAGGAGGTATTTCCTTGTTCTAGATTATGTGTGGAATGAAGACCGAATCAAATGGAATGAGGTCAAGGAGTATATGTCGCAGTGTGCGAGGGCAACAAGAGGTGTTTCGATTTTGGTCACTACTCAGCTTTAAAGTGTTGCATCTGTTGTGTCCAAACAGAGAAGGGAGTGTAGAGGTTGGGGCAATAGGGAAAGAGATAGTGAGAAAACGTTTTGGATTGCCTCTTTCGATCAAAGCTCTGGGAAACCTTCTGCACTTCAAAAGTGACAGAAAACAATGGCATAGTGTAAAGATAGTGAGAAAACTTGCTTGAGGAGTGCGTGTGAGTGACACAGTGATAGGAAGGGAAGCTAAGTGTGCTTACTTCATCGACAGCACATAATTCGTTTAAACGAATTAAGATTTGCTTTTTAAGACAACCTTATTTTTTGTGTAATCTGGAGATGGAGATAAAAATTGGATGATCTTGTTTTCACATAAACAAACAAGAAAATTTCCCTATCTTAAAATACACATGCCCTTAGCATTTATACACAAATACAGTTAAAATACAATTTTCATAAACCTTAAGAATGGGAATTTAATAAATCACTAAACTTTACTTGCAATTAACATTGCCAAATAGTGCGCTAACTATTTAAAATTTGAGTATTATAAACATTTCTAGATATTATAATTGGTGAGGGCATAATCATCCTCTAGAATTGTTTCCGGGCAAAAGTCAACCTATATTGGTCCAGAGGAATCCCTAGATAATGATAAAAAGAAAATGAATCAAACATGACTGAACATAAGAGAACGAGAATCAATTAAAATGTGCCTTCTTTACGTTGAACCTTAGTTATCACATTATCAATGGTGTCGCTTGACTCCATCGCAAGGGTGATGGTCTTCCCCGTAAGGTTTAATGGCTAGCCTAGAGCTTGATTAGGTTTCCCACAAACTTGAATGCTTGGACCCTAGCTCCATAAAATCATATCAGCAAAAAGTCGTAGTATGAAAGGCACCAATTGAAAAGAGCTGTGAAGGTTATCAACAATTTTTGGCAACCAAAACTTTTTGTATGAGGATTGAAATAGTGTAATTTGAAAAAAGTGAAAAGAAGTGAAAAACAAATGAGTTAAAACCCACTACTTATCAGAACTAATTACTAGCTCAATTTCAAATCCAGAATTGACCCAAATTACTTTTCCAGGTTTAGCAAATACGCAAGTCTTCGCATGTATCTTTCACTTGCAATTTCAAGAAATTAGGGATGAATCAAGAGAAAATATCTAAGATGCTGAGAAAATATAGAAAAATGTTAAACTCATTTTTCTAATTTTGGAGCCTTCAGCTACACTTGTATGTTAGCTTAGGTGGAAAATTAGAAGTTATACAAAAATAGAAAAAAGGAGACAAAAGTTATTAAAGATATTTTGGTAAATTATCATTATATTTACTTTTATTAGTTCTTAAGAACAATTGCCATTGTACGATGTTACATCATCAAATAAAGTTTAATAGTCACAAAAATATTGGAAAGTTAAAGGAATTACTAGCCATTGTATTATGGCTTCAAAATGATTCAATTAATTAAAGGATATTACGTGTTGCAATATTTTTTCTCATGTTAGCGAATAAGATATCAAGATGACAGCAGTGTAGAAAAGGAAAAAGTGTTATATGAATTGAAAGGTTGTAATTTTGATTGAGTGATTCAAAGATACAAATGAACAAATTTTTGTATACTAACACAATTGAATAGGGTATCTATTACAACTGCATAACTAACTAATTAACATACTAATTATAGAATTTTACAATAGAATGTTTACAAGATATCATTTATTATAAGACAAGCATTTACATTATAAGGAAAAAGATAAATACATTATAAGAAAAAAAAAGAGAAAAAACGAAATAAATGGAAGAGATAAGAAAAAAGTTGAAAGAAAAATATTTTGATCCTTAGTCGAGTTAGAGACATAGATTGGTTTATCTTAAGTTAGTCAAGAAAGTTTGATGAGGTTTCAAGCTTTCTTTTGACTTACACATCACCACTATTTTCCTACCTCTCATCTTATTAGGATTGCTCCTTCATGGTAAAAAGGATAAAATTTTAAATTTTATGTTGTCATTTTTTACTCTTTTGTCTATTTTGATGGTGAGTTAAAGTATCCCTAGTTTATACGAGTATCTCCTAAAATTTAATAAGTATAAAAAGCTAGAGTGTTATTGAAATTTACAAAGAACACAAGAAACAATGTTGAATTAATTTAGTGTTTAAAATATTTTAGCAAAGTGCATTTTTTAGAAAAATATAATGTACAAAACAAGCTTGAAAATATGTTAAGAGATCTATGGGTTTTAAGGCAAAAATTGAAAAACAGAAAATAACAGAGATAAGTGTGTAGATATATTGAGGAGAAGGAAAATAAATTCTATTAATCACCAACAACTTCAAAAAGTAGAGAGAAAACCACGAAACCCTTTATGACAAACGTGGATAACAAAAAATAACTTGCTCCTAAAGTGCTTAAACTCCTAAATGACTAGAATGCTAACAAACAGAAATAGTAGAAAAATAAAATAAAATTACAATTAGAAAAAGCATATGTTTAACATTTTTTTTTACTTTAGTAACTGCAAACTCTAATTTTTTACCTTAAGAGTTCAAATTTGCTTACGGGCAATGGTTTTGTAAACATGTTGGCCAATTAATCTCTAGACTTGCAATAAATTGAATTCACTTCTCCACTTTGTTGCATCTTCCTTAAAAAAAATAGAGCTTGTTGTTGAAATATTTTTCTATGACAGACCCCATTGTTTGCAATTGCAATTGCTATTTAGTTGTCAACAAAAAATTTCAGTTTTGTTCTTTTGCTGCATATGTGCATAAAATCTTCTTCCACTATAAAACTTGATTTACAATTGTTGTTGCTGCTATTAATTCTGCCTTTGTAATGAACTCTTACTTTTTTTTTTTTGTACCATGAGAAAACTCTTGTGCCTAGGTTGAAAGAGTATCATGAAATACTCTTCATGTCATCAATGAATCTAGCCTAATTACTATAAAAAAAAATCCATTCAACATGAATTCTTGACAATTCTCATATTTGACACCATAATCAACCGCACCTTTAACGTACCTTATTCTTTTTGTTGCTCTTAAAATGTATTTCATTAACACAATGTATAAATTGAGACAAGACACTTACAACAAATAGAATGTCTAACCTTGTTGTAAGAAGATATATTAGACATATAATCATGATAATATTTGTTGAGAATTTGAATAAGTATCTATTATTATTATATTACTACTTGATGAGTTTTGATCATAGAAATTGTGTGTGTTAAAGGGCTATTATACATTTATGGATAGTTTTGTTTGTGATTTATTTTTAGATTAAATAGTAGAATTAGAATTAATTTTGAGTTATGACTTTTTATATTTAAAGGTTGTTAGTATGAACAAAAATGTGAAATTCAACTTTTATGTCCATAGCCTTCTAAATTTCTCTTGGTTTCAACATTTGGTATCAAATTTTTACTTGTTTTTGAGGGACCTTATAAGGTTAAGAGTTCCACTAAACACCTAAACACTTACATTAAGAATTAAAAAAGTAATATGATAATTTAGTCATAACGCTAGCTACCAGTTTTTGAGGGTGAGATTATCACTTATGAGCAATTAGAATGGAGGCTTTTCTTGATGCAAGTGACCTTTGGCAGTCTATTGAGGAGGATTATGAGATTTGGACAATTACTAGAAAATTCAATGCTTAATCAAATATGGTTTCATAAGAAAAGAAAACAGTGAAAATTGAAGGCAAAACCTTACCTATTTTCTGTTATTTCTCCAACAATCTTTACTATAATTTTGACTCTAAAATTGACAAAAGTTATCTAGGATTTTCTCAACCAAGAGTATGAAGGAAATGAGAAATTCAAAGGGATGTAAGTGCTGAATTTGATTAAGGAGTTTGAGATGTAGCAGATGAAAGAGTTAGAAATGGTGAAAAAAATATTCTGACAGACTTCTATGTATAGTAAACAAAGTGAGTTTGCTTGGAACTGAATTTCCTAATATGAGAATTATTCAAAAAATTATTGTGATTGTTCTTGAGAGGTTTGAATCTATTATTTCCTCTTTGAAAAATTTAAAAGATTCAAGTATGAAGTTGTAGTAGTGCCTTAGAGGTTCAAGGCTTGGATTGAAAATCAAGTTGGCTGTAAAATTCATATTCTAAGATCTGATAATGGAAAAGAGTACACCTTATAGAAATTTATGATTCATGAGAAATGACTTTCAAAGAAGTTATGTGTTGAAGCTATAAATATAATAGTGTTTTTGATAGGTAAGCTTTCTACAAAAGTAGTGCAAGCAAAATTCCTTATGAATCATGGTATAGCTATAAACCTTTTATTCAAAACTTTAAAATCTTGGGATGTATTTGTTTTATTTATGTATCAAAGGTGAAAAGAGATAAGTTGGATAAAAAGACAGAAGTAGAAATTTTCATTGGCTATAGCACAAATTCAAAAGCTTATAAAGTCTTTCATCCACAAATTGGTAAAATTATAATAAGCAGAGATATTTATTTTGCTTTGCTGAAGATAAATAATAGAGCTGGGAGAAAGTTAAATGGAAAAAGGTTCCTAATTTTTCTTTTAAAAAAGATGAAGATGAAAATGTTCATTGTAGCATCCTTACTATAATTTAAATAATTTCCCTTGAATATACATATATTTAAATAAAAGTTAATGAAAATTTTTAAAAGTTCTGAATAATTTTAAGAAATTGTATAGATATATCAATATAACGGTTAGAAGTCAGCTAGTTTTTAAAACTTTATTTGTACAAAATTTTCATGAATAGATAAAACTGTATGCGTTCATAATTTGAATTTACAATTAGACTGAAAGCTAAAATTTTCACATTGTATATATATTTTAAGTTCAGGATCTGAATAAACTATTTTTTAGTAAAGTGAAATTTCTAACGATATTGGATATAAATGAAGATTTTAAACAACTAATTATTAAATATTACTAATAAACATTGAATCATCATTTACAATAGGTTTATCAAAATACTTCAAGTTCTAATTAGAAACTTTAATTAATATAATTACACTCTTCAAAATAACCAGGCCTAATAAAACATTTCCTTTCCTATCATCCCTTGCAAGTATAATCTTAGAACATATCAATCTTTATTTTTTTATTACTTGAAAAAGTTTGTAAGGGTGAATATCCCTTACCTCACTAAAATTCTTATTTTATAGAATAATCAAAATAATACACAAACATTTTCTAATACAACATGTAATAAAATAGTAATATTCTATTCTTAACAATTTTAACTATACAAAATTATCTATGTGCATCATTCATAATTTAATTATACACATTCCATTCCTTATTTAATCAACTCAATCAATTCCAATGCTTGAACTCATATCATTTTACTTATTCATACAATTTTAATTAAACAAAAGTCATCTACACATATTACTTCACACTTAACCAACATCAATATCCAATTCATAACTTCGTGCCCCTTTATCCATTTCAAGTTTAAAAAGCTCATCAATTAAAAGTGTTTTAGGTACTTTCAGGCCCCTAAATCACTGCCAAAGTACTCTTTTTATTTACAAAAGACTTACGCAACATGAATAATCGCTGGTCAGTTATACCACACATGGATATAACGTGCGCGTTTACAGCCTCTAAGCAAAGGTATAGTTAGGAATTCAGTTAAGTAATGAGTATGAGACCTATAAATACATCTCACTTTTATATTGTGTACACATCAGTGAACAAAGTTTACCACTCTTATTTCTCTCAGATTTTCATAATCAACTCTAAACCCTATATCCCCAGTATACCCATGAACTATCTATACAGTATCTTAACAATGATTAGTGGCACATCAAATTATACTGATCTAATACATGTGTTACAATCACATTAATCGATGTACTATAACATATGTGTTATAATCTTACCCATCAATGTATTACAACATATATATCATAATCGCATTGATCGATATTTTTGTGACACATATTAGTTACTCCTGTTTTACTCACATTATCATACCAATAAACATAATACGCTGAGGGTCGGACACCCTCGGACTCAATTCAAATCGTATAGTCCAAAAATTTATCGCTGGAAATCACAATCTTTGGTTTTAATAAAGTCTTCTAACCTAAAATTTAGCATCTTCAACTTTTTCATCATTCAACACACACACACACACACACACACACACATATATATATATATATATATATTCAACGATTCACTTGTCTATAAAAACTTTTTAAACTCATTCTTACTCATGACTTTTTATGGTAAACTTTGTCTCAAATGATTTTAAATAGATCAAAAACCTCTTTTATACAAAAATTCCATTTTCCTCATATAGTTTTCAAGAAAACTTTATAGAATTGCTAATGCATAGGAAAAAATTTCATTAATTTATGTTCTAACTCATTCTTGGGACATTGCATTTCATTAAACTTGTCTCCCTTTGAATTGAAACTACACTTGATGAGCACTTTTGCATTTTGAATCTCCCTAAGACTTTATTAATAAAGACTTTCTGAGACAATCCTAGTAATCCTTGTAATCAGTTACGAATATTTCTATTCCAATCAAATAAAAGGCCTTACCCATATCTTTCATTTCAAAGTTCTTAAAAAGAAATTCATTTACATCATGTAACAGTCCAACATCATTAATAAAAGAAAAATATCATCAACATACAAACTAAAATAATAAACTTGCTCTCAGTAAACTTTATATAGATATATCGGTGAACAATGTTCTCCACAAAATCATATGATGTGATGGTATTATTGAACTTAAGATATTATTTTCTATAAGTTTGTTTCAACTCATATATTGACTTTTTTTAACTTATACACCAAATTCTCTTTTCTTGTGGTCAAGAAACCATTTGGTTGATCCATATAAACTTCCTCTTCTAAGTCATCATTCAAAAAGACAATTTTTACATCCATTTGGTGAAGCTCTAAGTCATAATGAGCTACCAAAGCCATAAAATTCTTAAAGACTCCTTCTTAGAAATTAAGATAAGGTCTCTTTATAATTTATGTCGTTCTTTTGAGTGTACCCTCTAGTAACAAGTCTAGTCTTGTATCTCTCAATGCTACCTTTAAGTCTCATTTGGTCTTAAAGATCCACTTGCATCTGACTCATTTTGAACTTTCAGGCAATTCGACTAGCTCCCACACTTAGTTGTCACTTATTGATTTTAACTCTTCTTTCATTTTCTATACGTTGCTCTTGCGGGTTTGAAATATTAATTTGTTATCTTGATTGTTGTGTGACTATGATACAACAAGAGAGACATCAACTTGAGAAGAGACACCAACTATAGGAGTTTCTATATGTGTCTTTTTGACTTTTCACCTTTCGTGTTTCATTACTCCTACTAAGCTAACCATTCTCAATGAACCTTACATTTCTAAACTCAACTATTTTCATACTGTTAAGACAATAAATTTGTACCCTTTTGATTCTCAGGATAGCCAATGAAATAATTACTAATGATTCTAGTATCAAGCTTCTTTTCATGTGGATTATACACCTTTACTTCTGCTTGACAACCCTAGATATGAAGATATCTTAAACTGAGTTTCTTTCTTATTCACAATTCATAAGAAGTCTTTGAAACTGCCTTAGTATGAACTCTATTAAGCATATACGCAGCAGTTTGATGCGTACATTGTAACACCTTAAATTTAATTTTTAGGTAATAATTTTGTAAAATGGGAGTAATGAAATTTTTATTTAATAAAATGGTTCAAAGCAATAAAGGATTACAGTTTATATCAAAGACTGTTACAGGACTAATTTAGTTACATCATAGTTTCAAATTACAATCTAAGTCCTATAGCAGTTCATCATTCCTTCACTAAATCTGATGCTGATCGTCTTGGTCACCTGAAAAATAAATGTAAGGGTGCGTACTCTACACTATCCAACACACAACTAACATAGAGTCTCACCATGCGTATCTATAAGTATTCTAGCATATTTACTCAAGTCTAGGTAATTACAAGCAATATTTCAAGCATTTCATTCCAGTTCATAACCGATGTACTCACGACACCATAACAATTTACGCACATACTCTTACCGCACATAGCCACGCTTACTGTGGCACTGTGATCACAGTTTTACACCATGAATGGTCGCCGGTCAACCCCGCGTCACAGATACTGTGTGGGCAGTCATGGGTCGCTCAATAAAGGTAGTGGTGAGAGGTTTAGTCAGGAGGAGAGTGTGTGACCCGTGGTGCACCCACGTTCACTGTTGGTGTCACCACCACTCTCTCTTCCCCAAAGTATTTCTACCGTCCTCATCTTCCACACCTCCAGTGTATCTTGAACCATTCACATCATAATTATAACGACATTTAACATGCCCCTTTCATACACATTTTAACCACACACATTACTCATCCACAGCACACGGCACAATTATATATAGTTATTAACATTACACGGCACATAAACCCACATTCATTCGCACACATGACACAAGTGCCCATATTCGTTCACAGTATACGGCCTAATGACCCACATTCATCTACTACACATAACACACATGTCCATTTCATACATCCAACATTTCAACATGCCATCTATACTCATTTCCATCCATTTACATCATTCAAGGACACGCAAACACACCTGTTCACCTATATTGGGCTCAACCATTCCACTCATCACATTCAACATCAATTCTTTATAAAAATCCACTCAAATCACTTTCAAATCATCACAATAATACCCACCACATATTATCTATCTCAATCACATTACAAAACATAGTAATTAAACAGGTTTTCAAGCAAAATGAGACAGGGTAGAGTCCCCCCTTACCTCAAATGAAGATCCACACACAAAATCGGCAAGGAGAAGGCTCCCCACACGAACTTAGTCCTAAATACACAGAAACTTCTCGTGAGAACCAAGGAAAACCAAGAAATAAGAGAATGAGGATGAAAAATCGAAACCCTAACTATTAAAACTTACCTCTAAGCGTTTCCCATAAATTTCAACCTTCAATCTTGCTCTCAAACAGACAATTTAATCAGTAAAATAAGGTTTTGGGTCGAGAGAATCGAAGGGATCTTGAAGAGACAAAAGGAAAAAAATTAGTTTTTCAAGCCCTAACTCCTTTAAATCTTCTCTAGTCGCGACACTCTGACTACAGCGAGATACTCTTACTGCAGCGACACCCTGTCTCACTACAGTGAAAATATCAGAGAGAACTGCATCATGATTTCTGCAGAATCTCGCTACAGTGAGACTACACCCAGAAATGCAGCCTAAACTGTGGCTTTGTCACTACAACGAGGGACCTCTCGCTACAGCGACAAGGCGACAGTTTCACTCCTTTCTCACAGTGCCTTCTTGCTACAGCGAGAACGGCACAGTTTCATGCCTCACGCCTAGGGCCCTTTCTCTACGGCCAGAATGTCGTACAGCAACATCCACACTTAACCTACACACACACACACACACACATATATATATATATATATATATATATATAAATAAATACACGACACATCAAAGTCCACATAAACACTTATTTTAATAAACAAACTATATTACAAAAATTTGGGGTATTACATACATTCACAAAGACATATGTATAAAACTATAACACAACATTCTCCTAACCATTTCTATAAGAGTACGATTTTGCCTTTTAGTCACACTATTTTGTTGTGGTGTGTCAAGCATAATGTATTGTGCACATATGCTTCGACTTCTAGAAGTATTGCAAACAAACAAGACATTATTCACTTTGACCAAAATTTTCATAATATTCACCACTTTTATTTGATTTCACAACATTCACCTTTCTATTTATTTGTCTTTCCACCTCATCGATAAACGCCTATCAAACATCCATTGATTGAAACTTTTCATGCAATATAGATAGATAACAATATTATGAATAGTCATCAATTAAGGTAATAAAGTAGTTTTCAAAACCCCAAGATTGGATATCAAATAGATCATAAATATCAATATGTATCACTTTTAGGAGTTGATTGCTTCTTATGACAGTTATAAGGTCTTTAAAACCCTGTGTTCGGCATACTTAACAATAACAAAATTAAAATTGTTCTACAGCTTCATCCAATATTTTACATTCCAATTATGATCTCTCTCTCTCTTTTTTAATGATGACAAACTCAAAATTTCAAGGTAATTCAATCGAAGCAAGAGACATATCAATACATCAGAAGAAACTCATTTCAAAATGAGCATATATGATATATATATATATATATATATATATATATATATATATATATATATATATATGATATATATCCGAGCCGATAAACATTTCCAAATAATATGAGCTAAAATGAAAATTTATCACAGCGAATAAAAGGCATAAATCAAAATCAAATAAGAATCAGATATTAACGCTACTCCTTTTAACATCATCAAAGTATAAAATTGTAATATGATCAATGGTATAAACGCTATATATTAATTGGCAGGTGGTGAAGCACGAAAACTACATAATCTCATAGATGAAAGAAAAGAAAGCATACTTCTGAAAGTGTTGCTGTAGAAAACTAAGTAACGAATCCTTTAAAGTATTGCATGCCTTATTCAAATGTGATTGTTGAGTCCAAAATAGCATGTTGCTAGTAATTTTTTTGTTAAAAAATAGTGTGCTTCGAATTTCTCTTGGCGAGCAATCTTTGTGAGAGATTATTAGAACAAGCACTTGGTACTAACGGAGACAACCTTAAACCTCATCATGGATCATCCGTACCATGTCCTGAGGATTCTCAATTTTGGAAAGTTTACTAAAATATAGATAGGTTTTGATATGGAACCATTACTGATGCTAAGAGAGTAAGAAAACTTGGTTTTATGAAAATTGTACAAGTGGTAATTTTTTTAAATGACCATGAAACAAAAGGTTTTGGCTTTTGAGGACATAAACAAATTTTGAATTAATTAGATTTTGAGAAACAAATTTGGACACAAAAAATAATATTGTTGAAACAAAGAAAAATAAGTTAGAAAAAAGGTTCTTTTAAGTTAATTTATATAAAATTATATGATACTTTGGTAAAGGAATGAATATGATGAGGTCGCTCAAGGAGCATATATGCTTCTGCTTTCTTTTCTTCAGAAAAACCAATGAATGGGCATTGCTGATTTTTTTTTCATTTAACAAAAAAGTTGTTTTTTCACCCCTAGATTTGATGATGCGTTAACCCTCCTCTAATAATAATTTGTAGCTTATACTCAATAATTTGTAGTTTATACTATTGGGCTAACTAATGGTTTTGTTTTATTATTTATTTATCCTCATTTCCTTTAATATTTGTGAGGCTTTAGATCGTATTAACACATTTTTTTTTCTTTAAGTCATATATTTTTATTTTCTCATTTATCAATTGAAGACTTAATCATGATTATTAAGAGTTGAACAAATTATGAACCACCTATTATTTTATATCGTGACTATGATTACACTTGTTGTGAGATTCAAATAATATACTAATTAACTTTCATGGATGATGATACTGGTTATTAGATTTGAATACTTGTTGATGAGACTCCATGCATGTACATTAACTATTTTTTGTTTAGGGTTTAATACTGGTTATTAAATCTAATGAAATATACTACTTTTTAAGAATTTTAATACTGTTTATTTGGAATGAGTGCATACTATTATACATTTAAGTCTTTTAAGTATAAATATTGTTGCCGTTAAAACTTCAGCTAATAAAATCATCTGCATTCAGTTTTAAGGTAAAGCTGCATTCATAGTTGCCATTAATAAAGTGATGATTCAAACTTTTACTAGCAATAATAAAGTCTAGCAAATAGATAGGGAAAAGAATTCAAAAGCTTATTTTTATAGCTATTTAAATTGTGTTGTGAACAATGACCACTATAAGTATAATCAAATCTTTTCCTACCAACAAATTAAGTCTTTATGAAAAAAATTAATTTGTTAATGATACTTTCATGAACACTAGATACACTAATTATTACTTGTCAATAAAACTTTTAATGGTAATTTTTATTGCGGTTTTTCTTTTAGCATTATATGTGTATGTATATATAGAGCGAATTTTCAACTGAGCTAAGTTTGACAAAAAATAATCTAAGATAGCTAATAGTTAAAAATGCTAAATTTTAATTGAAAGTTGTTAAATTCACTTATATTTTCAATTACGTATTTAATAAAATAATTATTGAATAATTGATAAATATAAAATAGCAAATTTATGTGATTTTTAAAATGTTTTTATTTTACAAAACAAAAAAACATATTTTTTAAGTAACTATAACCTTATGTTTTGAGTTATTTTTGAGCTGTTATATTTTGTAAAGATAAATTTTTATTAATATTTGAAAATAAATAGTATAAATAATATAATAATTGAAATAAATAGTTTAATATTAAAAACGATGTTATATCAGAAATTTTAGTAAGGTTTATTAAAGGTTAAAATAGAAAGAAAAAAAAACTATCAATTTAAATGTTATTTCAAGAGTCTATCTGAGAGAAAATGTTATAAGCTAAATAATGAAATATATTTGTTCATATCAATATTTTTATTTTAGTAAAAAGAAGTTTATAAAATTATTAAATAAGCTATAAATTAGATGAATTATCAAACATACTGTTCATTTTATACAGGTGATTGGAAATTTAACACTTCTAAATTATTAATTTCTACTCTTCATGTGTATTTTAAAATATGGCACGTGTTTTTTTTACTCTTAAAATGTATACTGGGATAAGTATTAATTTATTTTCTAAAAAGCTTTCTTCAATGTTTCAAAACAAAAGTATGAACAATATCAAATTTTATTATAATTAAATTGAAATTACAATTTATTTTATCTAACTTCATGCGAGAGTTAATCTAACTTATGCTTCTTTTTCAATGTACAAGAAATCACACTGCAAAAAAGTGAAAATCTTTGAGTAACAAGCTAATCTAATAAAATTTTTAAAACAATTTATTTAAAAGGGTTTCTTGAATAAAATCCAAAATTTTAAACTTCATTATTGTTGGATTGTTGAAAGAATTATATTTTTTTAGGCACTAATTGTGACAGTAAAACTTCTTACCTTTGCCCAATTAGAAAACAATAACTTAATTAATTTAGTTTGAATTTCAAAAGATTCACTCAGTGGTTGGATAAATAGTTAACAATTATACCAACGATTTCATTTTGACGAAAATATTTCATTGACAAAACTTGATTCAATGATGTTATAAATAAATTTTCAATTGACAATTCACAAGATCAAATTATTTTTTTAATTACATAAAGGAATGTTAAATATTAAACTAATTATAAAGGTCCACTCTAATAACAAATATAATGCATTAATTTATATTAAAGTTATATACTTATTAAATTATTTGTTAATATAATATTTCATATTATTAATATAATTAAAACCCATATATTAATATTTAATTTTGTTAAAAAATTATACCAACAAAAAATTAATAATATTAGATCATTAATGAATAATATTTTTAATAATAATATTGCGATGAAATTAAATCCAAAACAAATAACAGTAACAATTCTGGCTTCTTTCATGGACTTTTCTCATGGACTTTGGCGCAAACCATAACAACACTTTATTTTCACTAACTCATTATAATCTAATAGAAAAAGAAAAGATAAAATATAGGTATAATGAAAAGTGTTGAAATATAGTTTTTAAAATATTTTCAATTATTAAATAAAATTTATTAAAAACTACAAAAATATAAAAAAATATTAAATTAAAGTTAAAATTGATATAATTTTTATAAATTTCAAAAAATATAATTAATAATTAAAAATATATTAAAAAGTTAAATAGTATTGTTTCTCTTTTTCGTTGATCCAAGTGGCAAAATATGCGAACATGTATCGTTGTAAAATCCCTCAGACACTTAGGCTAAGTAGTGTTTTGACATAGGATAAATAATATATAATATATTTAGATTTCACCGACCTTATGATAAATTTTTTCATTTTTTTATCATTTAAAAAAAATATTTTTCATTTATTAAAATCCAAGATAGTAAATTATTTTTTATTAGTTATTTCTTTATCTTATTAAACCATTTTATTAATTTATACAATATTACACATAATATAAGATTAATAATAAAATATTTAAAATTGTAATATTTAATAACAATAATGCACTGAGTTCTATAATTTAATTAAAAAATATTATATATAAATCTTAAAAATAGAAACTTATAATTAGTTTAAAAATAATAAACTAAAATTCAAATAATCCAAATAAAAAGAATAAAAAATTAAATTTATTTGAAATAACATTCCTCTTAATTCATATAACATCTCAACTCAATTAACATTTATTTTAAGTTTTATTATATTTTAAATTATTATTATTTTATTTAATTTCAATAGAAAATCAAATATTATGAAGAAAAATTTTACTTTAACTCAGTATTCTTGTCTAACTCAAAGAATTATTTTTAATAAAAAAATACAGTCAATTAATAAGTAATAAAGATTCAGAGAGTTGGTGTTGCTCTCTTAGGCACGTTGATAGGGTTCATTTCTTGGTTGTGTATACGGAATTAAAGAATATAATTAATACCCATTAAAAATAAATTAAAATAATAATAAATAATAAATTAATATATTTTAATTCAACTATTAAAAGCATCATTAAATGACTCTGAGTAAGATCTTAAAGTTTTAATATTTTTCTCTATTTTTCTCCTTTTTTACTTCAACAAAACTTAATGTCTCGCATCACTCTACCAACCTTATACTCGTTATTTAGTATATATAATAAATATATATATATATATATATTAATATATTATTTAATATCACATTTATTGACAATACAGTAATTCCAGAAAGGTTTAAAAAGCCAGTGTCAAGGTTGGCTGTACACAGATTACGATCGTTAGCTGTTTAGCAGTAATCACATGATTCTGCAGCTGAGATCAAACCGTAATGTAAACGTCAATTTAAATTATATTATCATATTTTGTCATTAAGACCATAGATAATTATTTTTTAATAAATAAAATTAAAACTTTTAATAAAAAATAATATATATTAAAGTAATTAACACAATTAAATATATATTTATGTAAGTTCATACTCACATACACGTGTATATATTTATTTGAACAATAAATATTGTTAAATTTATATTTATAAATATTAATTAAAAAATAATTTTCTCATATAAATTTAAAAATTCTTATATTTATTTGAATCTTTTATTTAATTTATATTTAACGGTTATTTTATTAAATGTAAATTAAATAAAAGGATAAAAAATTTTAAATTTATACTAGTGTGAGAATATCTTGCCTCATATTAAATTTAATATTTTAAAAATATATTTATAAATTTTTTTATAATTTTAAAATTAGTTAAAATTTTATTAATTTATTTAATTTTTAATAAGTAATATAATTCCTTCTTTTTTTTTTTATCATTATTAATTAGTGCTGATAATGAGAGAGTTTCTTCAGCATGTATGTCCACTTGTAATAATTTGAGTAGCCTTGTACAATGGTACATACATATATATAATAATTTTCTGTAGAAGTGAATTTGTAAAATTATTTTATTGTTTATTTTAAGGTTTATAAAAACTAATTATTCTAATTCTTAATTTATTGATTATATTCTATCATTAATTATGTGCTTATTATTGTTTGCCATGTAACTTTTTAATAAAATTTATCAACAAAAAATTTAAAAATATTAAGTTAATAAAATTAAAGATCAAATAAAAATAAGACAAAATATTTTGGACTTAGCGTTGGCAATTACTATGAAACCATAAAAAAAATAATCTATTTCATTAATGAGTAATCTTATATAAGTTTGGATACTTAATAGGTACTAAAAAATGTGTTAAAATAAATAAGTAAAAAAAGAAAGTATTATTACTTATCATAACAAAGGTAACAAAACGTGAGTTCAGCCTGGGATGAAATAAGCATATAAAGAAGGTTAGGTTCCAATTCGATTCCTTTTCTGTAAGAAACAAAAACTTCAATTTCTTTTGTAAAAGGATCAGTTCACATTGGTTGGTATGTTTAGAAAAACAAGAAAACAAAAAATTAAACATTATATTTTACAGAAAAAAAATTGTAAAATTGTAAAAATTGTAATATGATAATAATTAAAAATTTTCAAAGATTAATTTAATAATTTGAACCTTTAAAAAACTTATTTGATGCTATTTTTATTTTTGAATAACGAAAATTAATGTTTTCTCTTCTCAATGCTTATAAGGGAAAATTAAAGAAGGAAGGGAGAGAAATTGAGATAAAAAAAATGTAATTAAAATATATAAAAAATAGTATTTCATAAAATATAATAATAATTGCAAGAAAAAACTATTTTTTTGTTAAATATATACATCATGAGACTTAAAAAGAAAGATAAAATAAATAAATTAGTAAACGTTACAAGAAAAATATGTATAAAAAACATACAACTGGTATAAAATTTGAATTATATAAAATGGAAATATTTTTTACAAAAAAACAAACTAATTGATACCCTCTTAGGTCATCTCACATTTTCTTACCCACCCCCCTTCTCTCTCTTTCTCTTTCTCTTATATATAGGAGCTGCAGCATAGGACGCTTTCCATATCTCATTTCTCACTCAGTGTGATCCTTTTCATTTCTCTTTCTTCTCTCTGTCGTCTTCATCTTCATGAAGGTTTCTTCTTTTAAAGTTTTCTTTTAATGCAGGTATATTCTTACCGTTTTAAAGATCTCAACTTGATTTTCCTCACACACTCTTTCTTTTTTCTCTTGTTTTTTTTTTTTTTTTTTCTGCAGATGGCTCCTTCAACGAAATGGGTCACACATGAAAGGAACAACAACAAAGGTGGTGTTGCTGCTGCTGCTGCTCCATCTGAGCAAGAAAGCGCTGGCAGCAACCGCCTTGGTCAAAAGCTTGTTTCTGGCAAAAAGGTTTGCGGATACTGCAAGCGTGAATTCAAGTCTGCGAAAGCCTTGGGTGGACACGTCAAGTTCCACTACAACAAGGACAATGCAATGGCCAAGCTGAAGATCAACAACGGCACCATCAAGCAAACAGGGGTGCAATCACGTGTTGTACCCCACAGCACTCTTAACAACACCCTCAGCAGAAGAGACAAAAAAGGTGGCGGTGGTGATGTGGTCATCACTGATTTGTCCAAGTCTTTATCTGGGCCTGGTTGGAAGGGTCAGAGAAAGAGGGGTGGTAGTGGTGATGCTGGTGGTAACGGCGAAAAAGATAAGAAAAAGAAGAGAAAGATGATACAAAATGAGTGTGATGACGATGAAAATGACGAGGATGAGGAGTATGAAGAGGATGATGAGGATACATATTATGATGAAAAGTTGTTGATGGAGAAGTTGAGGAGGTGTCGTGGACACAAGATTTGCAAGACTAGGAGGTTATACAGGTGCAAAGTTTGTGATGAGGATTTTGCTACAATGCAGTCGGTCCTTTGTCATGTGAATGAGTATGCAACATCCAGTGATGATGATGATGATGATAAAGGGACTAAGGGAATTAAAGAAGAAAAGGGAAAGGTGGTGAGTGAAGGTGCTATTTCCATTGAAGTTGATCAACTTGTTGCTCGTGAGATTGATGGAGAAGGAGCAAAAGGTTCCAATGAAGTTTCTGAAGTAGTGAATGAAATGGATCAAGAGGCGTCAACTGCAGTTCCTCCTCCAAAAATGGTAGCTTTTGATCTGAATGAAGTGCCTCCTAAGGAAGCTGGAAGAACAAAAAAGAGTCTGAATTAAACAAATTAATAATGTTATATTTAAGCTAAGTGTGTTATGTAATGCTTTGTGTTAATTAAAGTTATGCATGTCTAGAAATATCTGAACTCATCAGATATAGGTTTTGTTGGAAAATGTTGTTGGTTTGTGTAATGATGGTTTTATTTCAACCTCGTTTTCTTTGTGAATCTGTGTATCCGTTTTCCTTTTCTTTAAGATCTGTGAGAAGAAAAGGACACAACTTAAACTGCTTGCTGCGTTAGATAATCATGGTGTTTGAACCGCTTAAATTGTCTCATTCTTTTCTCTTATAGCATTGCTGTTATATTCTAAAGGAAAATTTAATGATAGGTTTAGAGTCCTTTTTCTCAGGTTTGCTTTTTTATGTCACAAGCTCATGGCACGTTTCACTCATGTTTACTCTTTTTATTTGAATATTTTAAGGAAAGAAACTCTTTTTAGAGGGCCAACTATATATATTATATATATCCCACTTAGAAAGATCAAAGGTTCATTCACGAAAAATGAGTAACTAAGCTATATTTTTAAAAAGTTATATATATGAGCTTGAAACTGAAGTAGATGGCCAAGTTTACCTTTCAATTGGCATATTAAAATATTTAAACTATAATGTGAATTTAATTTCATGGAATGCTACCTCCACTTTAAATTAATGAATATTTAGTAAAGGAGTAGATATTGACACTCCTTTATATATATATATATATATATGTAATTAATAAGGTATTATTAACATAATTTATAAAAGGGTGTCGATATACACTAGTATCAGTAAATAATTCATTGATTAGCTTATAAAAATGAATATTGACACCCTCTAATAAATTATATCGATAATACTTTATTAACTATATATATCAAAAGGAGCGTTGATATCAACACTTTTATTAAATAATTCGTTAACTACTTTAAAATTTATTAACTTTTTTACACATTTTAAAATTTAATAATTTTAAATTTGAGAACTAGAATAATTTTAATATTTATCAAATTTATTAAATGATACTAATTCAACAAGATTTATTGTTGAAGTAAATAAATTTATACCCACATGTACGCGTGCACATATACATTAACAATTTTTCATGTATTATACAAGTATTATTTACTGACTTAAGTATTATTTACTAACTTAAAAAATTAATGAAAATAATATTTTGAATTAATAAATATTTTATTATATCAAACAAATAAAACTATTAAAGTTAAGAAGAACATTATAAAAATAAATTAATAAATTAAAATTAAAAATTCATTAAAAGATAAAAATATTATATATATATATAACTAATTTAATAATTTTCAATATCTACACAATTAATCTAACTCTTAAGAATTACTTCATCTGATAATTTGCTACAGTTATATTAAAATGGTGAAAAAATATTTAGTACAAAAATATTATAATACCAATGATGCATTGACTCGTCACCATCATTTATTTCTCCCATTACTGAAGGATGAAACTAGCTATATGGTTTCGTCTTGTATCTTAATCATAATTTTGGAAAGTACAAGATGAAACCAATTCAATTTACTGTTGTCATCTTTAATTCTTTCATATTATTTTCATTTATATATTTAGAATGTCTATTTTTATTTTTCATTTAATTACACACTTATCATATTTTCCCCCCTCTTTATCCTTCATCTCACGCTCTACCACACGTGAAATTTTTTTTTTAAAAAAAGTAATTATTTGTTTACATAATTTTTCTTTTATTTATTTTCCATTATATCGTTCATTTTATCTCTCTTCTGTTATCTCATTTTTTATTTTCTGTTTTTTTTTAATCTTATCTTTCTCTTCACTGAGCCATTTCATACTCCAATTTACAGTGTGAACACATTATTTCCCTTTTGAATAATGCCTCTTCTGAATCAATGCTTTAGGCCACATTCAATAAGTAAACTTCGTAAATCACTTGTCGCAACTCTTTTTTTTTTTCAATTGAAAAGGTAATAATTATTGCTTAATATTGTTGGTTAAAATTTTTCATAAATCCTGAAATTTTTTTAAAATACCACAGAATTTACTTTTTTTATTTCCTTATTTTTCCGAGTGAAAACAATTGAGCCCAGCCGAGTTAATGCTCTTAAAGAAATTAACAAAAGAGTGGTTAATTAATTTTTACTATGATATTAAGTATACTCGTATAATTAACCTTATTAGTTCTCCCACAAAATTGATAATAAGAGTAAACACCAAATAAACACCAAAGCTTATTATAGTGTAAATTCTACCACCCATAAAATTGAAAAAAAAAAAAGAATAATAATAAAATAAATAACTTTTGTGACTTTCAAACATGGCCAAACACATGCTATTACTGAAGCTGCCGATACCATTCATTTTAAACAGTTCTATTATAACATAAAGCAAAGGACTCTAAACTTGGTGAAGGAATCACATTAAAATAAAATTTAAAAATGATCAAATATCATGCATAAGGTTACTGGAATTGAATAAGGAGCATGCTCCTTCTTTCAGTTGTGCGGTCATAACAATTTCAAATATCAATCTTCCAGTACCAGCACCATGTAAATTTGATAGAATGCAGACCCACCATGACAATATAAAATTGAAATATCCGCCATAAAAAATTGAAATATCCGCCATAAAGAAATGAAATATCTGCCATAAAATCTCTGATCATCCTAACTGAGGGTTCTAAAGGTTACTGGGAATTAAGAAAACTTGACCTAATAGAGTTAAGAAAGTTGACCTAAAAAAATGTAGTTATATCATGAACAAGCATTACATCAAGGCCAAAGCAATATCCACGCACTTGTTATTGCTTACCCTGAAAATCATCACCAAGAAGTGCATTTAGAAAAGCACCTTTTATAACAGATTGATCATTGCCATGCTCAATGTTATCCCCAAACCAACCTAGGTCAAATAAAGCATCTGACTGTGTAAAATCTATCTGATTCAAAATTTCTTCTTTCCTGGAATTGTAATCAGGGAGCTGTGAAACTGTTTCATGCTTGATATCATGATCTGCCAAACAAGGAAACAGAAACTTTTATTCATGAAAATATGGGAATATTCCATATTTTAAAAACTAAAGGGTATGAATAGTATGCTAACCCTGAGTGATTTCAGCTAGTGCCCCATCGACGGAGCACATGCTCATAGGAGTATAGTCTGTCATAACTGAAGCAGCAGATTGAGCAAGGGAATATGGCTCCCCTTGTTTATCCCATTCTGTCTTGACTGCTTCGTTGGGCATATTGGTTGTCCCTTGCAAAGAATCATTGTTTGAGCCTTTTGAACTCTTTGAATTGTAGACTATTGCTTCTAGCAAGCCACTGCTCTGTGGAGAAACAGCTTCTGATTGAATAGGCTCAACCGGAGTTGACTGAATCAATGTATCAACAGACTCAAGTGAAGGAAGTGAGGATGTAGGCCCGCCCCAGCTACCATGTTGAGTTTCTGCATATTGGAGTGAAGGGAGCTCCAACTTCATTGCCCCATATATGGGCGCAGAAGAAGAGGTAATGTTGCCATTTAATGTGGCATGGCTGCCAGTAAGGTTACCATCATAATACTGATCACTAGTGTCAAGAAGAGGATCATATGGAGAAGACAATGTAGGATGGTCAGGAATGTTCTCACAAGGGTAATTGCCATACTGATTGAATACCGGGACAGTATTACCTATACAACTTCCAGAACTAGTGTATAGCATATCTGACTCTCGAAGGCGCTTTGAGGGATGCATTGGCGGGAACATGTTATAATTATGAGGTGAGCCTGAACTTTGTTCAAACAAGCTGTTGTCAAGCATATCAAAAATCGATGGCCCATTTGATAGACCCGGGCAGAAATTGAAAGTTTTGAAATCCACATCAGGTATTTCAAAATTGTCAATTTGCGAAAAATCATTGTGTTGGGTTGCATCATTTGTCAAGTTGCCAACATTTTGACTTTCTTCGTTGCCATTAAGCAACTGTTGGCATAATTCATCAGGGTAGATTGGTAAGCCAGCCCTTTGCATTCTTTTAACTCTTGTATTCCAATAATTCTTGATTTCATTATCTGTACGTCCAGGCAACTAGAACAGAAAAAGGAATGAACACAAAAACAAATATCCCAAAAAGAAAATGCAAGAAATACAGTGAATTCTCCATACCAGAAAACACATAAGTAATGGTGACTATGCAGAATTAAGAAAGAATGCCATAGAGAAGGGTATTATAGTCATTATGTAGTGGGTATTTTGCAGCTTAATATTGAATTCATTGTCTATTCGTTCCCCCTCTACCCTCTTATACTCTGTGCATTCGCGTGCAAGCTCACCTTAGAATGTGACAAGAAGCCTGCTTTAGGCTATGTCCGCAAAAGACTCTCCCCAGCTTTGGCCATACTTGCTGCCAGCAATTATCAAGTCCGAGCTTCACTAGACAAATTTTTCAAGTATTTTAATTCTTTAGCTGACAGATAAAGATGGTTTCCATTTAGGATTAAAATACAGCATAGCCTTGTTTGGCATTTACACTACACTATCATGTACATAATGGTACTAAGACCATAGTACCCATCTGCATAACACATGTTCACTACACTATTTTATTTTCCTTAATTTTATTTTCTGCTTCCACATTTCTCAATTCAAATTTATGGATTTTGCAAAAACTATGAGATTATCATCCTATCTTACCAAAGTTTTAAAATGTTTACAGAAATCATGTCTTCATAAGAACAATTATAATTTGGAATAAAATTAACTAAGAAATTGATAAAAGTAAACATTGCATTTCAGAAACTATGGATCATACAGCAGCATGCAATACAGATGCACACCATTTACATGTCATAACATACACAGAAAACAGATACAGTTCAAACTATCTATATCCAAATAACAATTAGTTCACATTAACGCTGTACAAAATTTTATTAAGCATATTGCTATACTTGCACATGGTCTCACTGAAAATCATAGAGCTTGCTGAAGTCCATAAATTCTAACAATTAACCATAAGTGCATATTTGAAAAAATTATTTCATTTTTATGGCAACTTCAGAAAAATTAATTTAAATTGTTTTTATACAATATTTATAATTTTGTTTCTGTAGCTTGAGCAATAATAAGTATATTCCATATATTTGTTGAGCATGGAAATAGCCAATGTATTGATTAAATTTATATACAAAAACAAGGTTTATTTAATTCAAAATTTATGTGGAAAGATTCCTACATACTACTATTGCTGAATTTGCATTCTTTCCTTTTGGGAGGGAGGTGGAGGGCTTATTTGGCTTAAGTGGCAGGTAGGTTTACATTTAGGGATGGAGGGAGTAGAGGCAAACCTAAGTAGGAGTACATTTTGTACAGAAAAATCTTTTCTACCAGATCAAAACTTAAATGGAAAAAATTTTCCTCTTATCAGCTTTTTGTGTTCAACCCTACTCAGGTTATAAACATTAAAACCAAAAGCAAGAGAATAATATTACTTAAAATTACCTGTGATGCTCAAACAACAGCAAGAGAATATTCACAGATATTCTATCTTAGCTTTTGCAATTTAATGGAACTACATGCTTCATAGAATATAATCAACAGATATAATCTTCTTTCCTCAGAAAGTACAAAAAATTTGTACTAAACATGTTACCTTTAATCTTTATTAACTCCTTAAAATCTTCTGTAACTTAACACCCCGTAAAGCTTTTATTTGGCATTTAGAGGTCAAAATTGAGGGGAGGAAGCACCTCAAAGGCTCATCAAATCAATCAAAGAATGACATAGTTTTACTGTCAGATAACTTAATAATCATTGCAGTAAAATACTCAACAGAATATTCATATAACATTATAAGTTCTTGATAACAAATATCAGAAAACCAATCTACATCAACAAGAATGAATCAAGAAGCAGAGATATTAAGCAGTACTAATCAATTATTCATTAACATGGGATCACACAAGCCCTTAAAGCTAAATATACAATAATACAGCAAACTCATGCCAAAAGTTTTGAAATGTTATTTGCAAGGAAATTACCATGACAAATTCACAATGCTTACACGATGCAACAGAATCAAAACCACCCAATGAAAATTGTATTGTCTAAGTGCCAACAATAGATTTGCAAGCATCAAGAAGAATGAGTAAAAATATAACTTGGGAGGAGCACCATGCTGAACAATGAATCATATATAGATATGTTTATATTGACAAAATATTATTATATTCTATTAATATAGCATTCTCCATACCAGAAATTTGTCTTTAGCTTCTGACTCCTCTCCATGTCATAAATGAAGTATTTTTCAGATGCAAATGACTATTTGGATAAGCTTCTTGCATAATTTAGCTAAAAATTAGCATAATATATGATGACAAAACATCAAAGGAAGATACATTATAACAAACCTCTGCAGCCATTCGAGCCCATTTGTTTCCCATCTTAGCATGGAGCTCAATGATTTTTCTCTCTTCCTCAGATGTAAATGCACCCTTTTTTAGATCTGGTCTTAAATGATTTGCCCATCGTAGACGGCAGCTTTTCCCACAACGGGCAAGTCCTGACTTTGTCAGGACTGCATTCCAGTTGCCCTCACCGTACTTTTTGACATATTCTACCAAAATTGCATCCTCTGCTGCTGTCCATGGACCTTTCTTTAGAGGACCTTCTCCTCCCGAGCTACCTTCACCACCAGCTTCATCACCCATTGATGATGATCGGCGACCCCTCAAACATTTTCGAGAATCACCCCTACTTGTCATGCCACTCATGGCTCTCAATTTACCTACAAAAGTAGAGAGAAATACAAAGACTAAAGAGGAGGACAGAAGATACAGACTAGCATTAGTAAACTTAAAAATAATGCTTCCGAACGTATTACAGAGTTTTTCAGCATAGTAAATTCCACATTCGTTCCAGTAATTCTAATGCCTAATCCTGTTATAGCATCTGTGTATAAGAATTAGATTATAATTTATTTCTTTAGTTACAGCATAGTAAATTCCACATTCAGATTTCAAGTTTTCAGCCATGCATATAAGATGGTTTTATTTGAAATTGAAGCTTGTGAAGTTCCAAAACCCAAACTTACATACCGATCAACCACTTGAAGAATCAAAATCAAGGGAACCCATTAAGTCTACAATGTGTGTTACTTTAAGGAATAAGACTAAGGAGGATAAACAATAAAAAAATAACAAAAACGCAATTTGAACCCAACAAATAAACCAAAAATCAAAGATAAATAAAATTCTTCAGCAACGAAGGTAGCTAGCGCATGCTCATTATTGCATAGAGCAAGCAGAGATGAATAACAAATTACATACTACAACCATCTTAGTACGTGGAATTACCGAAAACTAAAGTCGCAATTATATTTTTGTCAATATTGGAACATTTAAGTCCTCATTAATAACAGTCTTTGTAAGACAAGAAAATAAAACCCATGGTCATTTTCACTCCTTGCACTAGTTCAACATATTTCAGCCATGTTGATAAACAAAGATTTTATCAATCAAACCAAGAAAACATAGAAAAACTGAACAGAGCATAATAATAGCATGCAAGGAGATTAACCTGAATTAAAAAGATTTCCAGCTCAAACAATGATCTTCGGAGCTAAAAGATTGAGCTAAAAAATGCCAATGGAAATGGGATATAGAAAATCAACAACCCTTCAAAGATAAGACCAAATTTTTTGCTGAATTATGGATAATTGCAAGCTGAAAAACCCATGAATTGTTCAGAGAAAGCACAATGAAGATCTGGAATTACGTCACAGCCACTCCACGTAGAGAATCACATTTTTGAATTAAATTCAACGCTGAACACAGCCACATCCCATTACTCCAAAACAAACAAAGAAAAAATATTTACACATTTGAAAGAAAAACTCACAACCAGACATCCCTAAACAAAACGAAAATGTTAAAATTATAACGCCAAGCAGACAAAAAAAAACAAATAAAAGAAAAAAAAATCCCGATCTGAGAAATAACCAGGAAATTGAATATATTTAATCAATGAAAATGGAAAGAAAAAACCCAAGTACAGATCCACGCGTAAGAGGAAAGAAGAGCTCGAGTTTGAAAAAAAAGAGAAAGAAGAGTTTGATGAGTACTTGGTGTTTATTTTCACTGATAAGGATTATTATATTCGTAATATTTAAAAACATTTTAATAAAAATATAAAAATAAAAAATGTATAAAGAAATTATTATTATTATTTGAATTTAAATTTTTTTAAATAATATAAAATTATAATAAATAGATGTTTTAAATAAATTAATATATAATTAATAATTATTATTAATTTTTATTTGATTCTACGAGTTTAAAAAGATAATTGTTGTATTATATAAAAGTGAAAGGAAGCAAATTTGAAGGAGTAGATGGCATCTAAGGAGGAAATCACTCAGAAATAACAGAAGGCATCTAACCAAGTCTTCGCTCTCTTTACAACTGGAGAGTAGGCAATATAACAGGATACATACAAGAGAGATTAAAGGCATATTTAAAAGAATTCGTGAATACTTGTCAAAAAAAATTATTTTTTGGTTTATTTAAATAAATTTTTAGAATATTTTTCTAAAAAATTATTCTTTTAAATTACTTTATTAATTTTGTGGTATAAGTTGTTGTTTAAAAAATTATTAAATAAGTGTTAAAATAAATCATATCTAAATGCATCATCAACCATTACATTTTTAATTTTATAAATTTATTAAAATCAGTTTCGTTTATCATTAAATTCTGTAGAAAAACAAAGAAAATAAGAGTATCAAACCTTTTTTGAATAATAACAAATGAAACTTTTTGGATTGATACATTAGTTGTGTTATACTTAAAATTAAATTTAATTAGAATTTATAAATTTCTTTTTTCTATCTTTCAAAATAAATAATAATTATTAGTGTAATTAATAAATAACAATTCATTATTCAACCAATCTTTGACAAGGTAAAATAAAATAAATAAATAAATACAATGATTCACTTTCAAATGTTTTAAAATTTTTCCTTTCCTCATCTTGGAATTCATGGGATTATCTTAAAAAAAAATTAACAAATTAAATATAAATAAAAGAAAAAAATAAAGATAAACAAAAGTCATCATCATAAGTTTCAAATAAACTTTTAAAAAAATAATTTATTTAACTAGAGTTAAGTGTTATTTATTTAAAATAAAAAGAATTATTTATTTTTATATTTTAACATATTTTGAAATAAAAATAAATAGTTTTAGAAATAATTAATTTTAACGAATTTTGACTATCACTTTTACAAATTAAATTAAATTTAACTTAATTGAAATGCAGACAACGACGCCCTTAAATCCTTATATATGTTTAAGTTAAGCAAAGATTGATTATAATATTTTATTTTAAAATTTTAAAATTGCACTTAAATAAATTTAGAATTTAAAAATAAGTCGTCACTATTTGATTTCACGTAAGCAACACTCTATTTATATAAGCAAATTGTAATAGTATAATACAAATACATTTTGCTAATTTAGCAACAAATCATATACTGCTCAATTGAAAATTTACACACATTATTTATGAAAAAAAAAATTGTTGTATAGTAAAATGAAACAATCTTTGAGTTGGATATAATACTATCGTTAAAAGAAATTATTTGTCTCTTTTTATGTTGAGAACAATTTCAAATACAACAAAGTAATCTACAAGCATGAAAGATAATTTAGTTATTAAAAATATAACACTAACTTCACAAATACATGTTTATGTTTAAGATATTAAACTTAATTAGTCTATTTTTAAGGATCGCTTAAAATATAGTACTTGACCAAATTCTATGTTAACGAGTGAAAATATTAGGAAATGCAACATAATGAGCATGAACTATGAAAGAGCTCAAAATTCTATAAAGTGTATCATGTAAATTAAAGTATATGTTTATATGCTCTTATTTAAAATGTTAATACTCCAAATTATGTTATTTATCTATTATAAAGTATAAACAATCAATTGTTTGTCGTAAGTAAATCTGTTGAAGACATGTTGTCAACCACAATTAATATTATTTTGAACGCAATGTTAACATTGAAAGTTTATTACAAATGTCTATTAATGTTGTCTACTTTATAAAAATGAAAAAAGTCCAAAACACTGAACACAATGGAACTCATCCTAGAGCCATCAACAAGTTAAATCAAACATAAACAATGCCCATTTAGAAATAAAGACAAAACAAAATAAGATATTGAAGGACATATCATTGGTCATTTTTAATGTATCCTCTTAAAATGATGATGAGACAATAACCTACCTTATTATGGAATGGACAAAAGTCATTGAACACTTATACCACTAATTTATAGAACCCTATATCATACATTTTTAAAGAGTGTAGATGGCTATCATGATACAAAGAGTACTAAAACACACAAGACAATACGAGGGATATCACTTGCTCATAAATCATCATAAGAAAAAAGAAAGAGTGCTTTAGAGTCTAATGATGCCGAAGACTTTTATTCAACATTATTGTTATATGCCAACATTGCTCCTAACATACGCGGATCTTTGTATACTTAGAGCTTACCTCATCTTTTACACATAGATAAGGTAGATATAACAATTATTTTATTTACAAGGAGATGCATTAGTTTGTAATCTTCAATCCTTCAATGTAACTTTTACACCTTTAAGATTCCTGAACTTGAACATAACTCTTTGCAAGCCTCGTGAAGTTAAGAATATTATATTCTTGAGGCTCAGTAACCTTCCATCCTAACCAAATGACCCATCTACACTTCATAAAAAATTACTGCCTTAACCTCTTAGAACAAAAAGCAATCATAGAAACTCATTTGATAGCTAATTTAGATAATTTTGCTACTCATGTTTCATGGCTTAGGGATAATCTACTCTTCTTAGAAGGAGAGGGAAATGAGGGATATGGAAATGATGTAGCAAATGAAGCAAGAGTTAGAGAAGAAGAAGAGTATCAATTAAAAGAAACTAGTGATGGAAACCAAATGGATGACTTAATTGGAGACCTTGTTGGAGAAGGGAGTTGAAGGACACATAAAACTTAATCATTAATACTGTAATTTGTTAAATATCTCATAATTCCATGTGGATTTGACAACCTTTTTATTTGCTATTGCAAAATTTTTGGTACACTTGCTAAATAATCGACAATCCACAATTGTAAAACTAGTAAAAATAAGCCAACTTGGCGTATCAATCAAAACATATAAAAACATTGAAAAAGAAAAAAAAACTAAGAAGAATAACATTGATCACATCAACCTTCACACCAAGTTCAATCATATTGAAGTAATATACTTAACCATTGAGAAACTATAGAGTTCAAATTTGTTCCTGTTAGTATCTAAAATAGGAAGCAGTGTTATGAATATAAGGTAGAAATATCATTCATTCAATAAGAAACTATTAATTATTACAACATACAAATGATGTATTAAGTTAATTATTCAAAAATACTTAGTTATTTAGCATTGTAATTATTACTTACTTGAGTCATGTCATCCTTTTTCAATGGCAAAAATGATTTAAACACAAATTGTGTCATGTACTAAAACTACATAAGTGGTGAACATGCTTATTATGTTTGTAACAATTATATTTAGAGCACTTTCTTAAATTCTGAGTTATTTATCATATGATGAGAACCAACTTTTCCTAGTTTTGCTACTAACAGTAGCTACATCTCTTATTCATTATGCTCAATATTAATTTCATCTTAATAATTTTGACCTATATAAATTTATTTATTTTTTAGAACCTCAAGTGCTCTTGTGACTCTATCCCTTCCATTGTAAAAATCCTCTAAACTTTAACAGGCAAATACAATTAATCCCTTATATTAATCCATCAATATAATAAGTCTACCTATGAAACATAAGAACCAACAATTTGATCCATTAACCAAAAGACCTTTAATTGAATCATTTGCATTATTTGTCCATATGATCAAATATTAGACATTTTAAAAATTCTAAACTTTGTTATCAGATAAATATCTCATGTAAATGACTCTTTACATCAAATCAAAATAATTCTAGATAATTTAACTAGTGCAATGTGGAACCAAAAAAAACAAAAAATTCCTTCTAAGTACTCTAGCAATTGCCCTTTTAATGCTTTATTAATCTATTTCCAAATATTGGGTCACTATGCATGAAGGAAAAGTTAGCCTCAAGTTTTTTTATGTCAAATGCAATTTAAGTACATATAAAATTGTTATAACAATTATTTTAAATTACATAATGAGTTAAAAAATCTTTTAAATTTGCGAGTGAAAAATGTTCACATAAGGAAGTTATCCTAAGGCCAATAAAAAATTACCATGTATTTGACATATGACTCACATTTTCCTCCTTTGATATATATATATATATATATATATATATATATATATATATATATATCTGTAACCTAACCATTGTTTCACATATCTAAATTATACACCATTTCACTCTACTTATATTGAAACTTTCCTATATCATAATCAAATAACATGTATTTTTTAAACTCCAAAGTAAATGCTGCAAAAATTTCTAACATTCACAATTGCATTATGAAATAAATGAGGCACACAATCTATTATGCATATCTGACCACACCTTTTTTATAACCTTTCTCATTGCCAGATCTTCATCGATACTTATTGATACAAGTGTCTTGTCTTCATTGCTTCTGCAAGTTGTTCTAATAGCTACACAATTTTATTTTATTTTAAGTTTCATCTCCTGTAATTACAATAATAAACAATGTAGTTTGCTTGTGATGATTTACACTTCAAACTACTAAAATTGAACAACGATACTTATTCTTCTCATATATTGTATCAAATGCCACAAAATTACCAAATATTTTATTATCTTTTCAATTAAATCTATAACTAAAAAAATAAATATTTCAATTTACCTTCCTCATATATAGTGTGACAGCAAAACGTCAGTGAATCAATCAATCCCAACTAATTAAGGTATTGTAAATCACTCATAAAAATCAATACATGCATGTTTTTTCCCTCAAATCTAATTATACATCTCTTTTTAATGAAACCTTATTTTTCATATCCTTCTAATTAGGTAGCAAAGGAACTGTTATAAGGGTTTAGAGTTTAAGGCGAGGCTCTGTACTAGCCTTATTGAAACTATTCACTTGTATTATATCTAACTTGTACAATTTCCTATATGTTGGAAGCATTCCACAAAACTATTCATCTAGTAGTTCATGATTATGATCATTAAAAAAATAGGTTGCATACCATTGACTAGAATCCATATGCACTTTAAATTTTGTTTGCAACCATATCTAGTTAAAGGTTTACTTTGACACTCACGATATTCATTAGTTGAAATCTTCACGTGAAATCTTTGTCTATAACAAACGAATATTTGCTATAACATCTCATATTTACTATATCAAAAGATTGTGTTTTTTCTCGTAAGAAAACTATTTAGTTTTGCATACCATGTATAAAACAAGTACACCACCTACAAACTTTTAGAATCAACATTTCTTATTTAGTCATGGCTTAAGATTTTAATATTAATGTCAAGAATGTCTTCTAAGCTCCCAACTTTAATAACCACGTCATTGTCATCTACTTTAGTCATTTCATCATCTCTGTCAATGTCATTTGCATTAAAAAAAGTAAATTTGAATCCATAATAAAAAGATTGTACTTTTATTCAAGTAACTTTAATGATATATTTGTTAATGCAATTGCTTTGAGAAACAAATTATTTGTTACTTCACTACTCATGTTATTCTTCATGTGTTTAGTCATATATTACGAGCTTCTAATCACTTTAGCACTCAATATAACATAAAATTCATATGGCATAATTAAAAAAAATTACAATCAAACAATAATATTTATCCAAAAATTGATAACATATATATTATTATAGCTTATAAAATATTTATATTTTACGTGCTTGTCAAGTATATTTGATTAATGTAATTTTTATTGATAAGAAAAATTTTATGAAAAATTATTAAAATAAATAATTATTTTTTAAAGTATATTGTTCTTTTTCAGAGTTCAAACGTCTTTCTTTAATTATTGCCTTTATTCCTATTTAATTATGTTATTTGTCGTGAAGAAATTTGCAAAAGCTAATAATAAAATTTGATAAAACTTATCTTCATCATTATAATAATTTTTTAAATGAATATTATGGAATGTTATTTTATTGAGGGAAAATCTATTATGAATTATTTTTAATTATTCCTAGTTTAGTTGTACCTTAGGCAAAAAGACTAACCACCTATGATTGTCAAAGAAAGAGAACTTGTAGAAAGAAGACAATAGTTGAGATATTATAAAAGAATCAACACTTGTTAAAACCCATATTTGCTAATGCAATGTTCGTTCATATATTTAGAATTTGTTTTCGAATTACCAGAATCGAAGAAGGTAAAAGTAATGGTTCATATTCATATTTCTTATGAATATATCATGAGTATTATAAAAATATGTAATCCCTAGAAACAAGACATGTACACACTATATTTTAAGCACTCACACTATTATTGGATACAAATAATTCTCAACAAATAAAGTCAATTATTCATGTAAGCACTTCAAAAGGAACACAAACTAATAACAAGACAAATGGACACAATCATTAGTTTTACCTTTTGCATTTCTCCATTGTTGTTATTCTATTATTTTTATCAATGTATAAAGCCCAAAAAGTTCATCCAACTTCATTCCTAAACCAGATTGCAGCCTAGACTCTATGCTCCATTGTTATACTTTTTATTTGATCTTATAAAAAGCAATTATTATGGATTCATTGATAGAATAGAAGAAAAGTAAATTGCAAAGATGACTTTGGTTCAAACTTAAAATTGTTTCAAATTCAGAACGTAATCCCCTTGAAGAGTGTGGTTCTAATGATTCTTAATAGATGGTTTTGCAGTGAGTATTGCTTATGCGAACGAAACCGACATTGTTTTGCTGGTCCTTAGACGTTGATTATATTAAATACATTCATTATATTTCTTGAACTGAATGTGTTTGGTAATTTCAATTCAAGAATATTACTTATAGTTTGAAAAAGAAGCAATAGCATGCATGATGTGATTCCTAAAACATAATGAAACTACACATGCAAAAGGAATAAGGAATCAAAGATTCATCACCTTTATGCAATTAATGAGATGAAGCAACCAGAATGTGCATTGTGTATAAATTTGAAGAAAACTAAAATTGAAGTGCAGGAATAAACATCAGCTAAAGCAGATTATAGAGTTTTACTGGGCAGCTTGGATTACAAACCTTTCTAGTTTGAGTCCTTCTTTCTCCTCTTAAGTATGGCAACGTGGAATCCTAAGAATAAAGATTCAATTATGGTTTGAGAGGAGAATTGAGAGTGATGATCGTCAAAATCCTCTCTGTTTAGAGAGTGAACAACAATTAAAAATAAAATAAATAATTCAAAAGTCTCCAAATCAATAACCCCCTCCTCTAACTTTTTACATAACTTTTTATATGGCTAAGTCAAAGTTACCCAAAAACATAGTGTGAGGAGTGTTAGTTTGTTAGCAAAATCTATTATGAAAAAACCTTTTTTAATAAATATTTGCTATTTTTATGAAATTATTAAACGTTTATTTTACCTTTATTTTGAACTTATCTTTTTATTATATATCTTCTTATTGCTTAAAATACGATTACTTTCTTTTAATTTAGAAGATGATTTTAATTTTTTCCTATGTCTTTGGTGAAAATTCAACTTTTATTATAATTGTTTTCATGTGTGTTTAATTCTAGTCTTTTAATTTGAAGGACTATTTTTTTTTATCTTAGTTGTAGCATTTTTGTTTATTTTTACATCCTTTTAAAATATTTCATATACTTTTACAAATTTTATTTATGATATATTTCTCGTAAACATGCATATTTTATTTTTTTAGATTCACTTTTATCATTGAACATAAAAATATTTTGTATTTAGTGATACGTTAGTTCCTTAGGTTTGTACACACGTATGTAAGTGACTACGTCAGTATATATATGCATATACATATGCAAACGTGTATGAGTACACACACTCTTTCACACAAACATATATCGAATTTTTTTTTGTATTTAAATTTAAATTTTAAATTTGATTAAATAAAATTTAGAATAAAAAAGTAAGTGTTCGCACATTTTCATCTTAACTTTCTTTTTTAATATTTTTATTATATAAGTTGCAAAAAATATTTTAATTTAAGATTATCATGAACTTAAATAAATCCCTTTAAATCCCTTAAACAATAATGGTTACATTCATCCAAAATTTGACCCAAAAAAAGTTATAATTGTGGATTTAATTACAACTAACAAACTAGCTATTTAATATCATCTTTATAATTCTTTATGTACACATTATATTGTTACGTATATAAATATAATAGGTAATTAATATAAAAATATAAAGTAAACTAGGAGTAATTTTTTTTAAAGATTTCATAGAGATATAAAGTAAAACAAGTACGTAATCACAGTTCTAAATAATTTACTGTGAACATTCAAACTATTTCTAGAGTTCCGATAGTGGAAAAATGGAGCCAATATTTCTAAAAATTAATAAGAAGAATCATAGATTGTGTATTAATTAAAAACCGTAGTATTAGAATCAAGACTTAAATGCTATTTGAATTAACTTACATTATGTTAAAGAAAAATTTAAAATGAAAATATTCATTCAAGAAAGTTTTGTTAGAATTACAGTTATTAAGTAAATAAAAAAAATACACATGCACTTGACTACAAATACAACGATGACCATGGTTTTTGGTCAGTCAACGTTTATGAAAAACAAATGAATTAAAAAAATATATATATGTTCACGCGCTTAAAACAGCGAGTGTGAAACCAAAACGTTGTTGACTACAATACCTCGAATTTTCACGACCACATTTGTGTATCTCGTTCAACATCAAGCAAGAGAATTAGAGTTCTGATACAGTTTGCAAAACAAGAGAAGAAATGGCCTTGGCTATGGTGGGAGAGGCACTTATCTCTGCTTCTGTGGAGATATTGTTAGATAGAATAACTTCTACAGAGTTTCGAGATTTCTTTGCCAAGAGGAGGCTCAATGTTTCTCTGTTAGATGAGCTGAGGATTAAGCTGCTGGCACTTAATGCTGTGCTCAATGATGCTGAGGAGAAGCAGATCACTGATCCTAATGTGAAGGCGTGGCTTGATGAGTTGAAAGATGCTGTCTTGGATGCAGAAGATTTGTTGGATGAAATCAACACTGAATCTTTGAGATGCAAGGTGGAGGGAGAATCTAAAAGCTTTACTACCCAGGTGAGATCATTATTTTCTTCCTCCTTTAATCAATTCTACAAGAGTATGAATTCCAAGCTTGAAGCGATATCTGTAAGGCTAGAACATTTTGTGAGACAGAAGGATATTCTTCGTTTGGAAAGTGTTTCTAGGAGAGTCTCATATACTAAAATTACAGATTCGTTGGTTGAACCTGTTGTGGTTGCTAGAGAGGATGACAGAGACAAGTTACTGAAAATGCTTCTATCTGATGATGATGAGAGTAATAGTAATATACAAGTGATGACAATATGGGGCATGGGGGGTTTGGGCAAAACAACCCTTGCTCAATACCTCTATAATGACAACAAAGTGCATGAATATTTTGATTTGAAGGCTTGGGCATGGGTGTCTGATGATTTTGATGTTTCAAGGGTAACGAGGAAAATTATTGAGTCTATCACATCTAAAGATTGTAATATTACAAATCTAGATGTTCTTCGCGTTGAACTAAAGAACAACTTACATGATAAGAAGTTTTTGCTTGTGCTTGATGACCTTTGGAATGACAAGTATAATGACTGGCATCACCTAACAGCTCCTTTCAGTGGGAAAAAGGGAAGTAAGATCATTGTGACAACCCGACAACAGAGAGTTGCACAGATCACTCATACACTTCACATTCACGAGCTGAAGAATCTAACCGATGAAAATTGTTGGCAAATACTGGCAACTCATGCATTCGGAAACGAAGGTTATGACAAATATCCAGGCCTTGAAGAAATTGGTAGAAAAATTGCAAGAAAATGCAATGGCCTACCGTTAGCTGCTAAAACTTTGGGAGGTCTTCTGCGATCAAAAGTTGATGCAGAGGAATGGAACAGAATTGAGAACAGCAACTTATGGGCATATGAAGATGTTTTGCCAGCTTTACACATAAGTTATCTTCATCTTCCAGGCCAATTGAAAAGATGTTTTGCCTATTGTTCAATTTTTCCGAAACAGCGTTTATTGGATAAGGAGGAGTTAATTTTGTTATGGATGGGTGAAGGCTTTCTGCAACAATCCACAGGAGGTCAAGCAATGGAATCCATAGGTGCAGAATGCTTCAATGAATTATTATCGAGATCCTTGATTGAAAAAGACAAAGCTGAAACAGAGGAAAAGTTTCGAATGCATGACCTCATTTATGAATTGGCTAGACTTGTATCTGGAAGAAGTTCTTGCTACTTTGAAGACGGTGAAATCCCAGGAACTGCTCGCCATCTATCATTTTTTAGACAGCCTTATGACATTTCTAAAAGATTTCAGGGCTTGTATGACCTGAAGTGTTTGCGCACCTTTCTACCACGATCTCTATATCTTCATGATGGATGTTACTTGACCAAATCAGTGTTGAATGGTTGGTTGCCAAAACTAAGTTGTCTGAGAATATTGTCACTTTGTGGATACAAAAATATCGTTGAGCTGCCTGATTCAATGGGCATCTTGGTTCTTCTGCGGTATCTTGACCTTTCCTCTACTTCCATCAAAAGGTTGCCTGATGCAACCTTCAAGCTTTACAATTTGCAGACTTTGAAATTGTCAAGCTGTGGATCTCTTGTTGAGCTATCTGATTCCATAGGCATCTTGGTGCTTCTGCGGTATCTTGACCTTTCTTGTACTTCCATCAAAAGTTTGCCTGATGCAACCTCCAAGCTTTGTAATTTGCAGACTTTGAAATTGTCAAATTGTAACTCTCTTGTTGAGCTACCAGCACAGATAGGAAATCTGGTCAATTTACGCCACCTTGATATCAGTGACACAAATTTGACGGAGATGCCAACACAGATATGCAGACTGCAAGATCTCCGTACATTGACTTCCTTCATTGTAGGCAAAGAAGATGGATTAAGGATCAGTGAATTAAGAAAATTTCCCTATCTTCAGGGTAAGCTTTCCATTCTGAAGCTGCACAATGTTTTTGATCCAAGGGATGCATTTCAAGCCAACTTAAAGAACAAAGAGCAGATTGAAGAGCTTATGCTGGAGTGGGGCAGCGACCCACAAGATTCACAAGTTGAGAAGGATGTACTTGACAACCTGCAACCATCAACGCTGTTAAAGAAACTGAGCATCAGATACTACAATGGCACAAGTTTCCCAAATTGGCTGGGTGATTGTTTATACTGTAATGTTCAAGTCCTGTGTATCAGTGACTGCAACTATTGCCTATCACTTCCACCGTTTGGACAATTACCTTCTCTTAAAGAGCTTGTCATTAAAAGGATGAAAATGGTGAAGACAGTTGGTCAGGAGTTCTACCGCAGCAGTGCAAGCTGCCAATCTTTCCAGCCATTTCCATTGTTGGAAAGTCTTGAGTTTGAAGAGATGACAGAGTGGGAGGAGTGGCTACCATTTGAAGGTGAAGGTAGCAAGTTTCCTTTTCCGTGCCTGAAGCGTTTGCGTTTATCCGAATGTCCCTTGTTAAGAGGAAACTTGCCCAGTCGTCTACCTTCGTTGGAAGAGGTTGGTATCGCAGGGTGCAACCAGCTGGAGGCAAAATCATGCGATGTGCAGTGGAATACATCCATTGAAAGGGTAAGTGTTATAGAAGGGGGAGAGGGGTTGTTGTCTTTGCTTGACAACTTGTCTTGTCGTCAACTATCAATTGAAAAGTGTGACAGCCTGCAGTGTTTGCCAAGAATGATTCTCAATGCCAATTGTCTTCAACGCTTGAATCTTTCAGCTATCAAGTCTTCGATTTCCCTCACAACTGATGGTTTGCCCACGTCATTGCAAACACTTGACATCTCTAATTGCGAGAAGTTAGAATTTGTGTGTGATGAAAGATGGCAGAAATACACATCACTTGAACGCCTGCATATCTGGGAGAGCTGTGATTCGCTCATGTCCTTTCCGTTAGATTGTTTCCCAGCTCTTCAACGCCTTCAGATATCTGAGTGTCCTTACTTGGAAGCAATTACTGATAAAGGTGGAAGGGCCTCTCCTAATTTATTAAGTCATTTTAGTGTCTATAATTGTAAGAAACTTAGGTCACTTCCAGAAGAGATGGATCTCCCTGCCCTTCAACTCTTGTGGCTTCGTGATCTTCCAGAGTTAACGTCATTGTCCCCAAGGTGGTTGCCTTCCAGTCTACAATATCTTGCTGTCAGTGCTGGAATATTATCATCATCATGTATGTCTAAACAAGAGTTAGTTTGCCAATTCCAACGCCTCACTTCTCTGTCACGTCTTGATCTCAATGGGAGTGGTTTGGGGGATGAAGCAGTGGTAAAGACTTTGCTGAGGGAGCCATCACTGCCCACTTCTCTCACGTATCTACAGCTGTGGAATTTTGATGGTTTAAAGCGGTTGGAAGGGAAAGGGCTTCAACATCTCACTTCTCTGAAAGCGCTTTACATCTTCTATTGTGGAAGCCTCGAGTCATTGCCAGAGGAACAACTGCCATCGTCTCTTGAATTACTGTGTATAATCTTTTGTCCATTGCTAGAAGAAAGGTATGGAAATGAGAAAGGGAAACACTTGACAAAGATTGCTGCCATAGAAATAAACGATCAAGTCATAGCAATATGAGGGGCTGCAGGGCAGGCAGGAATCATCCAAAGGTATGGCCTTATTTACAAACTAAAAATCATTTTTTTATTAAAAATACTATATTTATTAATTTATTGTCTTATTGCTTTTTTTTTTTAAATTCAAAATTATAAATAATTCAAATTATTTATTTACAAACTTATATGCAATTTGATTCAATTAAATGAATTGTTATTTTTTCAAAATTCTGAAACTTTTCTTATGGCAAATTATGAGCTTGTTTGTTCTTTATTTTTAAAAATAAATTTTTAAAAGTAAAAATAATAAAATTTGTTTGTTAATATAAGTTATATTTTCATTTTTTACTTAAAAACAATTTTTTAAAATTATTTTAAAATATAATTTTTAAAAATAAAAAATCAAAAGAGAAATAAATAAACCTTTATTGTCTCTTTTTATACTAATTTATTGATATTATTATTTTCTATCTGATAAATTAGCTGATAAACGTGTGTTTGTTGATATTTTCTAGCTGTGATGGTGCCACTTGACATTTGGCAACACTCATTTCAATCATTGGAAGGAGTTGGACCATTTACATGTTATAAAGTTTATCAAAACTAATGGTTTGGTGTTGTTAATTTCATATATTGGATTATAATTATTTTCAAGACCAGAATGTAATGAATTATATTTATGATGTTTTTGTGGTATTCTCTAAACCTAGATTTTACATTGGAGTTTGAAGATAATTTATTAATATTTTATGAAACAATTATTACTCATGTTCTTTTGTCTCCTTTTATTCTTAAGCTATTTCAAGGTGTTAGTTAAGATCAAAATTATCGTGTATAGTTTAATGATATCTTTATGATTATTTTTTAAGGTTTAAGGTTTAGTTTTACTAATTTAACAGTGAACTTAATTTGATATGTAAGAGTTAATAAATTTTTATTATGACAGTCAATATCCTATAATATATTTATAATTGTAACAACCTACTTTATAGAGACCCTTAATTAGTGATTTTTTTTTTCGAAAACCAATAATAATTCCTTCATACGTAACGTCGATATTTCCAATCATTAATCACAAAAATAAATTTTTCCATGCAAATTTCAATATGAAGTTTTTGAATTTCATTGTAACATATAATAAAAAGTAAACATTCATAAGTATTCAGATAGTTGTTTACAGTAATCCAAAGGGCAAATGGTTAATAAGTTTCCTGTTTACACGTCACTGTACGCCAGAGAACTCAATCACCATTTCGCCTAATAACATAATTAACATACAGATAAAAGTATTAGATAGAATTCTTCAAAATAATAAGAGCAACACCGGGAAGGACTTCCTACAGAGCAGCACAACTAAGCAAAATAAATGGCTACTACCCGGCACCATATAGGCCTATGTACAACAAAAGAATGCCTACAACTAACTCTTGCCACTGTACACAAAAAGTAAGACACTTCCAAATTCTATTCTCGATTCCATATCCTCAGACTTGGAAGATGAATCTCCCTCATCTGAGCCCATTTCTGAGTCACTAGACTCATCGATGTTTAGAGGATCATAATCCTCAGAAACATCAATATCCATTTCCTCCTCCTCAGCTGGAGGGGGAACTGGTGGTGGTATGGGATGAAAGGGGTTGTTATTACCCAAATCAAGAGTTAGTCTAGTCCTAATGGTGAAAGGTACATTGCCACCTCCAAGTCCTGGTGCCGCTCTCCTTAGCATTATAGTAAGTATGCCAGCAAATGTGTGAATGTGATTATCCCAATCGTGACGCCATCGGTGTGGTTCTGGGCTGAGGAACCTGATCGTCATATTCGTTTGAAGTGGTAACTGTGCCATCTCCCTCTACTACAGAGAGTGACCGAGCAAATCCAACGAGTATCGCAGGTACAGAGAAAATAAAAAAAAAAAATAGAAAGACAATAGGGTGAGCCATAGTTCATACATCTTGTTAAAATCAAACATCATAAACATTCACAGATCAATCACATTCCAAATACATGATGATGATGTTGATGATGATGCATGATCCTAGTTCCTTTTTCTAATATGTTTATGCATGCGGGCCCAGATCATTTCTCAAATCAATGCTGGGGTAGCCAGGAGTTGACACTACTAGGCATGGAAAATCCACCCACAGGATTATTGAGACCCACGCTCAAATATAAACCCAGTAGCTCACTGACCATGATATACGGTAAGAGCACAGTCAGGTACAGGAGAGTTTGTACAGTGGGATCCCCGACAACAGGTAGCGAGCCTGAGCCTTTTGGGGTTTCCAACCACTACCCTTCCTATCCCCAAGTCCTCCCTCAGGGCCTCCCTATCATATTCCCAGAGTCCATAGTCTCCGATTCCCCAGTTTGCACAAAATACCATTTTCAGATGAGTAATGCATGAGTTCTTAAGGGTTTTTCTTAGAAAAGTCCCATATTCCCAAATTCATAAATTTGTTCAAAATGATTAAAATATTTTTTTTCTAAGTCTGACAGAGTTTCCCTTGTAATACGGACTTCCCAAATTTTTTTTTTTATATATCTGTTACAATCAGAAAACTTTCCAATACAGTTTGTAAGAGTTCACCACCCATCATTTATTCATTTCAATTTAATTTCAGTAAACTTTCCCATGAAAAAACCACCATGCACATAAATGCTCACTCAAAGACAATTCATATCATATAACATAATTTATATCTCAATGAAGTATTCAAACATATACTTTTGCAACCAAACACGCAAGCCAATCTTTATCATTTCTTGAAATTTAAACAAATAATAGAATTGAAAGTATCAATCAAAACAAAATTTGACAATTTCAACAAGTAAGGTTAAATACGTTTATGATGTAATCCTTACTATATAACCCACCCCTTACCTCTTACGTCCACGCTTGCTCTTTCCAAAGCTTGAGGTTGAAATTGATTTCCGGCGAAATCTATACATGGAATGAAATGCTAGTTAGAACCTTCTCCGGTTCTATCTCATTAGAATTTAAACTCATTCATTATTCTAATCTAATCCTGGCAATATGTTAAGCCCACATTCACCTTACACTCAATTTAGAAAATTATCCTATTTGGTATACGCTTAGAGTAGGAGGAATCCTAATGAAAAACATGAACAAAGTTCAGTATTTTGAAATTTTCGTGATTGTCTACAATATTGACGAAGAGGTCAAAGTCTAATTCAAGATAGATTGTACAATAAAGTTGGTCAAAGTTATGACAGGGAAATTTTCGAGCAGGTTGCACAAGGTTCAGTATTTTTGCCATAACTCAAGATATACTTAACATTTTAACATGGGACTAGTTTCTAAATTTCAAGGACTCATTTATCTACAAATCTTATGCAAGAATAAAATTCAAATACCCTATAGAATAATGGCAGTTTGCAGTTTAAAGAGACTGTTTCTAACAGGGCTCACTACACTAACATTCTGAACATACCTTAGTAATTTGACTATATCTTATACTACACATAAGCTATTGGCATGAAACCAATTTTAAAATTTCAATAATACAATTTCCTACAACCTTTATGAGGATTCGAGTCCTAATTCTACACATATCAGTCCCAGTAATTCAAAATCCGTGGCTGATGGAACGGGGTAATCTTTTAAGGTGACAGCTAGAATATCTGATAGTAAAATGGGCATAACATGAGTTACAAATATCCATTTGATGTGAAACCAGTTGCTAAATTTAGATAATTTAAAGGGCTACAACTTTCATGAAGACACCGACTCCTAATTCGGTCCACACAAGTTCCAGAATTCAATGAACTAAAACGTACGAACTTGAGTTCCTAGGTTTTTTAGCCTAACCACTTCTAATAATCCATTTCAAGCATGATTCTAGTGTTCTAGGTGTAAAATCACAACAACAAAAGCACTATAACACTCTTCCCATTCCTACTCATGTGAAGCCAAGCAAGGAGAGAAAATGAAAATCCACCATTTTGAAAAATAAAATCATACAAATGTAGAGGAGGATGAGGGGAATAAACTTACCTCTTGAAGTTCCTCAAGAAAACTAAGATTTTGTCCTCAATTTCTAGCTTGAAATGTGATGATTTTTGGAAGACAAAAGGGAGAAGAAGAGCCCTTTTAGGAAAGTTTTGGGAATTTTTTAAGCATTTCTCTCTCCTATGTCCCTTTATAAAGGTAAAAATATAATTAATCTATTATTTTTTTTTAAAACTTAAGAATTACATTTTTTTTTTTGCAAAATGTATACTTTTACAATATAATAGATAGGAAAATTTTTTTGAAACAAGGTAGTAGAATGTTTACAATAATAATGAGATGATTACTAAAATTTTAATTTACTCAAATCGCTCCCAAAACAATTTATTTATTATCAGCTAATTAAATATGCTGCAAAATAGAATTTTGAAATTTATCAAATTGTGTTGTAAAAATTTACTTTTCGAGATCTTGATAGCATTACTAGACTCTTGTAAAATTTTCAGAATTTTTGGACTTTATTTGCTATGCTCAAATTTAGTTTGAAGTTTTTATCAGTATACTAGCAAAATAGATAAATTTTGAGTATTTTCTAAAAATTTCAGAAAAATTCCAAAAAATCACAAATCATCTAATGAATATAAAACTCTAAAGTCACATTGACTAATTCCTAATAATTTAAATTTTTTTAAAAATTTTGACAACAATTTTGTCAAAATTCAGCAAATCAAGGGCACTAAAAATTAGGATGTTACAACTCTCCCCCCCTCAAATAAATTTTGTCCTCGAAATTTGCATACCTGATTTGAATAATTGAGGATGAGATTCCTTCATCTTTTCCTCTAATTCCCAAGTAGCATTTCCGTCTCCTACTCCACTCCAAATAACCTTAACTAAGGCAATTTCTTTTCCACGGAGTTGCTTAATTTTTCGATCAGTGATTTGGATAGGCGGCGCCTCATAAGTAAGATTGTCTTTAATTTGGATGATGTCTGGCTCCAGTATATGAGAAGGGTCTGAAATGTATTTTCGTAATTGTGACACATGAAAGACATTGTGGATGTTGGAAAGAAAAGGGGGTAGAGCCACTTGGTAAGCTACTGGACCAATCCTCTTCATTATTTGGTATGGACCAATGAACTTAGGCGTAAGTTTTCTTGACTTCATTGCTCGTCCAACCCCAGTTGTAGGTGTGACTCGCAAGAATACATGATCTCCTTCTTGAAACTCTAGAGGCTTTCTCCTTTTGTCATAGTAGCTTTTCTGTCGACTTTGAGTTGCTCTTATTTTCTCTCGAACTAATTTAATCTTCTCTGTGGTCTGTTGCACCAATTCTGGACCTAGAAGTAAGTTTTCACCTGTCTCGAACCAACACAATGGTGTCCGACATTTCCTCCCATAAAGGGCTTCAAATGGGGCCATCCCAATGCTGGCATGATAACTATTATTATATGTAAATTCAATCAGTGGCAAAAACATATCCCAGCTCCCTTTATGATCCAACACACAAGCCCGTAGTAGGTCTTCCAAAGATTGAATGGTCCGTTCTGATTGTCCATCAGTCTGGGGATGATAAGCAGAGCTTAGCCGAAGCTTTGTTCCAAGGGCTTTATGTAAACTTATCCAAAATCTTGAGGTAAAACGAGGATCTCTGTCTGATACAATACTAGCAGGTATGCTATGCAATCTTACCACTTCCTTAATGTACAACTGAGTTAACTTCTCCAAGGAATAACGAATGTTGATGGGAATAAAATGAGCAGATTTTGTCAATCGGTCAATTATTACCCACACCGAATCATGACCAGTTGGTGTTCGAGGTAATGAAGTTACAAAGTCCATAGCTATGCTATCCCATTTCCATTCTGGCACATCTAATGATTGTAACATCCCTGAAGGTTTCTGATGTTCTACTTTGGCTTTCTGACACACTAAGCAAGTTGTGACATACTCTGCCACTTTTTTTTTCATCCCAGGCCACCAGAATAATTTTTTCAAATCTTGATACATTTTCGTTGTTCCAGGATGAATGCTCATGTTACTCTTATGTGCTTCCTCCAAAATAGTCTTTCGTAATTCTTGGCTACGAGGGATACAGATTCGTCCTTTAAAACGCAAGATTCCATCTGTTCCTTCCCCAAACTCTATTCCTTTCCCTTGTTTAATTAATTCCTTCTTCTCACAGAGAAAAATGTCCTCAGATTGAGCTTCTTGTACTTGTTGTAGAAAATCATTAGTGATAGTGAGAGTACCACACATAACACTTTTAGGACCGAACTCTATTGCTAAATTCAAACTTTGGAATTCTTCGATCAATTTCATTTCTCTTATCATCATGAATGCTGCATGTAAAGATTTTCTGCTAAGTGCATCTGCAACTACATTCCCTTTTCTAGGATGATACTGTAATTCAAACTCATAGTCTTTCAAAAATTCCATCCACCGTCTTTGACGCATATTTAATTCCTTTTGATCAAAGAGATATTTCAAACTCTTGTGATCACTATACACTATGAATCGTGTTTCATACAAATAGTGTCTCCAAATCTTCAGGGCAAATACCACTGCAGATAATTCTAAATCATGGGTGGGATAATTTATCTCGTGCGGTCGCAGTTGTCGAGAGGCATACGCCACTACTTTTCTATCTTGCATAAACACACAACCTAATCCCAACTTAGATGCATCACAATATACTTCAAAGTTCTTGTTAGGTTCTGGTAAAATTAATACTGGTGAAGAAGTAAGACGATCCTTCAATTCTTGAAAACTAGCCTCACATTGTGAGGTCCACACAAAAGGCTGTCCTTTTCGTGTCAACTTGGTTAACGGGTAGGCCAATCGAGAAAAGCCTTCAATAAATCTCCGATAGTATCCCGCTAATCCCAAAAAACTTCTTATTTCAGTGATCGTCCTTGGTTGTTCTCACTTCAAAACTGCCTCAACCTTAGCTGGATCAACAGCTATTCCTCCTTCATTAATGACATGCCCAAGAAAATTCACTTCATTTAACCAAAACTCACACTTGGATAATTTTGCGTACAATTACTTTTCCTTCAAGATTTGTAGCACAATTCTTAAGTGTTCAACATGCTCCTCTTTGCTCTTTGAGTATATAAGGATGTCATCAATGAATACAACCACAAACTTATCTAGAAAAGGGTGAAAAATCCGATTCATAAAATCCATGAACACAGCTGGGGCATTGGTCACTCCAAAAGGCATAACTAAATATTCATAGTGTCTGTAGCGTGTTCTAAAAGCAGTCTTTGGTATATCCTCGGATCGTACCCTGATTTGATGATACCCTGATCTTAAATCGATCTTTGAAAATACTTTTGCTCCACGTAATTGATCCATCAAATCATCTATTCTTGGCAATAGATATTTGTTCTTAATTGTCACTTTATTTAGTTGTCTGTAGTCAACACATAGTCGCATGTTTCCATCCTTCTTTTTCACTAATAGTACCGGTGCTCCCCATGGTGACACACTCGGCCTAACAAATTGCTTCTCCAAGAGTTCTTCTAGTTGCTTTTTAAGTTCTGATAATTCCAACGGGGACATTCTATATGGGGCTATGGAAATAGGTCCTACTCCAGGTACCAAATCAATACTGAATTCTAATTCTCGTTCTGGGGGTAATCCGGGAATATCATCAGGAAAAACATCAGGAAATTCTCTCACTATTGGCACATCAACTAGTTTTTCTTCTTTCCTTCTGGCAGTAAGGACATTACAAATCCCTAAACTTCTTCCTTTAAGTGAATATCTTCATGGTTAGCACTTTGAATCTTTGACTTCTCAGAATCGTTGTGCTCAAAATCTCTAAACACAATAGTCTTCTTATAACAGTCTATAATGACATGGTTGTCAGATAACCAGTCCAATCCTAAAATAACTTCCAATCCTTTCAAAGGAAGACAGAAGAGATTCACTACAAAGTTTCTACTATCTATCCTAATAGGACACTCCCAGCATGCTTTAGCAGTGATAACAGGGTCATTACCCGGGGTATGTACAGACAAATCAAATGGCAATGCTATGGTAGGTAATCCCAAATGTTCCACACAACTACCAGAAATAAATGAATGCGATGCGCCTGAATCAAACATTACAGATAAAGGAGTACCTTGGATGATACACGTACCTCCAATCATCATGTCAGAGTGAGATACTTTTTCTCCGCTCATTGTAAAAACTTTACCGTGAGCTTTTGGCCTGCTAGCTATCCCTCCACTAAGATTTCGATTGTGGTAGTTTCCATTACCTCCATCTCCTTCCTTCTTCACCATTGGGCAGTCACGGGACATATGCCCAGGCTTGTTACAACTAAAACATATTAACGGTTTGACTGGGCAATATTTCCTATAGTGTTCTCCTCCACACGCAAAGCATTTTCCTCTGGGTGGGGCTGACATATAGTTTCCACTATTACCACGGTTTTGAGAAAGCTCAGTTATGGGTCCCCTTTGACGTTGTTGTCTCTGATATGGTTGTCCTCTTACAAATCCTCTCCTTTGATTACGTTGAGGCCCATAGTTCTTCATCCCTGAAGACTCAGAACGATGTTCTCGGTACTTAGCAATCTTTGCTTTATGGTCTTCTTCAAAAATTCTGCATCTGTTCACTAATGTGGGGAACTCCTGAATCTCTTGCATTCTTATGGCTTCCTTAATCTCAGGGCAAAGTCCATTAACGAACTTCACACACCTAGGCCTTTCATTAATGGCATTGTGATAGTGGGGGTGATACCGCGAAAGTTCTTCAAACTTTGCTGCATACTCTCCTACACTCATAGATCCTTGCGTCAGCGCTAAGAATTCCATCTCTTTCTTCTCTCGGACATCTTCTGGAAAATACTTCTCCAAAAATCTCGCTTGAAACAAGGGCCACGTAACCATTATGCCTTCGCCCTCTAATCTTTGTCTCACTCCATCCCACCAATACTCAGCATCTTCGGTTAGTGCATAAGTAGCAAACACAACCTTGTCATTCTCTGTGCATCGTAGGGCACGAAAGATCTTCTCCATTTCCCTGAGCCAAACTTACGCACCTTCTGGGTCATATCCACCCTTGAATCGAGGAGGGTTTCTCTTGTCGAATAAGTCCAATCTTGTCAATGCATCATCACCTTGAGGGACACGATCCTGTTGCACTCGAGCTTGTCAGTCTTGCTCCATTGCAACAATTAGTCTCTCCACTGAAGCGGCCAATCTAGCACCTCGTCCGGCCATTATTTCCTGTTCATCGAATTAAATCTGACTAAGTTATCAGGAAATCATCATTGATATTAAATCATGGTAATTTCCTACACACAATTCCCTACAAAAGTGCATAACAGCCTAAGTAGACCTTTCCCCAGGCCTAAAGGGTCGAACTGCTTTCATACCACTAATGTAACAACCTACTTTATAGAGACCCTCAATTAGTGATTTTTTTTTCCGAAAACCAATAATAATTCCTTCACACGTAACGTCGATATTTCCAATCATTAATCACAAAAATAAATTTTCCCATGCAAATTTCAATATGAAGTTTCTGAATTTCATCGTAACATATAATAAAAAGTAAACATTCATAAGTATTCAGATAGTTGTTTACAGTAATCCAAAGGGCAAATGGTTAATAAGTTCCCTGTTTACACGTCACTGTACGCCAGATAACTCAATCACCATTTCGCCTAATAACATAATTAACATACAGATAAAAGTATTAGATAGAATTCTTCAAAATAATAAGAGCAACACCGGGAAGGACTTCCTACAAAGCAGCACAACTAAGCAAAATAAGTGGCTACTACCCGGCACCATATAGGCCTATGTACAACAAAAGAATGCCTACAACTAACTCTTGCCACTGTACACAAAAAGTAAGACACTTCCAGTCCTATTCTGATTCCATATCCTCAGACTTGGAAGATGAATCTCCCTCATCTGAGCCCATTTCTGAGTCACTAGACTCATCGATGTTTAGAGGATCATAATCCTCAGGAACATCAATATCCATTTCCTCCTCCTCAGCTGGAGGGGGAACTGGTGGTGGTATGGGCTGAAAGGGGTTGTTATTACCCAAATCAAGAGTTAGTCTAGTCCTAATGGTGAAAGGTACATTGCCACCTCCGGGTCCTGGTGCCGCTCTCCTTAGCATTATAGTATGTATGCCAGCAAATGTGTGAATGTGATTATCCCAATCATGACGCCATCGGTGTGGTTCTGGGCTGAGGAACCTGATCGTCATATTCGTTTGAAGTGGTAACTGTGCCATCTCCCTCTACTACAGAGAGTGATCGAGCAAATCCAACGAGTATCGCAGGTACAGAGAAAATAAAAAAAAAAACAGAAAGACAATAGGGTGAGCCATAGTTCATACATCTTGTTAAAATCAAACATCATAAACATTCACAGATCAATCACATTCCAAATACATGATGATGTTGATGATGATGCATGATCCTAGTTCCTTTTTCTAATATGTTCATGCATGCGGGCCCAGATCATTTCTCAAATCAATGCTGGGGTAGCCAGGAGTTGACACTACTAGGCATGGAAAATCCACCCACAGGATTATTGAGACCCACGCTCAAATATAAACCCAGTAGCTCACTGACCATGATATACGGTAAGAGCACAGTCAGGTACAGGAGAGTTTGTACAGTGGGATCCCCGACAACAGGTAGCGAGCCTGAGCCTTTTGGGGTTTCCAACCACTACCCTTCCTATCCCCAAGTCCTCCCTCAGGGCGTCCCTATCATATTCCCAGAGTCCATAGTCTCCGATTCCCCAGTTTGCACAAAATACCATTTTCAGATGAGTAGTGCATGAGTTCTTAAGGGTTTTTCTTAGAAAAGTCCCATATTCCCAAATTCATAAATTTGTTCAAAATGATTAAAATATTTTTTTTCTAAGTCTGAACATTTTTCAAAAATTTTGACAGAGTTTCCCTTGTAATACGGACTTCCCAATTTTTTTTTTTATATATCTGTTACAATCAGAAAACTTTCCAATACAGTTTGTAAGAGTTCACCACCCATCATTCATTCATTTCAATTTAATTTCAGTAAACTTTCCCATGAAAAAACCACCATGCACATAAATGCTCACTCAAAGACAATTCATATCATATAACATAATTTATATCTCAATGAAGTATTCAAACATATACTTTTGCAACCAAACACGCAAGCCAATCTTTATCATTTCTTGAAATTTAAACAAATAATAGAATTGAAAGTATCAATCAAAACAAAATTTGACAATTTCAACAAGTAAGGTTAAATACGTTTATGATGTAATCCTTACTATATAACCCACCCCTTATCTCTTACGTCCACGCTTGCTCTTTCCAAAGCTTGAGGTTGAAATTGATTTCCGGCGAAATCTATACATGGAATGAAATGCTAGTTAGAACCTTCTCCGGTTCTATCTCATGAGAATTTAAACTCATTCATTATTCTAATCTAATCCTGGCAATATGTTAAGCCCACATTCACCTTACACTCAATTTAGAAAATTATCCTATTTGGTATACGCTTAGAGTAGGAGGAATCCTATTGAAAAACATGAACAAAGTTCAGTGTTTTGGAATTTTTGTGATTGTCTACAATATTGACGAAGAGGTCAAAGTCTAATTCAGGATAGATTGTACAATAAAGTTGGTCAAAGTTATGACAGGAAAATTTTCGAGCAGGTTGCACAAGGTTCAGTATTTTTGCAATAACTCAAGATATACTTAACATTTTAACATGGGACTAGTTTCTAAATTTCAAGGACTCATTTATCTACAAATCTTATGAAGGAATAAAATTCAAATACCCTATAGAATAATGGCAGTTTGCAGTTTAAAGAGACTGTTTCTAACAGGGCTCACTACACTAACATTCTGAACATACCTTAGTAATTTGACTATATCTTATACTACACATAAGCTATTGGCATGAAACCAATTTTAAAATTTCAATAATACAATTTCCTACAACCTTTATAAGGATTCGAGTCCCAATTCTACACATATCAGTCCCAGTAATTCAAAATCCGTGGCTGATGGAATGAGGTAATCTTTTAAGGTGACAGCTAGAATATCTGATAGTAAAATGGGCATAACTTGAGCTACAAATATCCGTTTGATGTGAAACCAGTTGCTAAATTTAGATAATTTAAAGGGCTACAACTTTCATGAAGACACCGACTCCTAATTCGGTCCACACAAGTCCCAGAATTCAATGGACTAAAACGTACGAACTTGAGTTCCTAGGTTTTTTAGCCTAACCACTTCTAATAATCCATTTCAAGCATGATTCTAGTGTTCTAGGTGTAAAATCACAACAACAAAAGCACTATAACACTCTTCCCATTCCTACTCATGTGAAGCCAAGCAAGGAGAGAAAATGAAAATCCACCATTTTGAAAAATAAAATCATACAAATGTAGAGGAGGATGAGGGGAATAAACTTACCTCTTGAAGTTCCTCAAGAAAACTAAGATTTTATCCTCAATTTCTAGCTTGAAATGTGATGATTTTTGGAAGAGAAAAGGGAGAAGAAGAGCCAGTAAGTTTTAGGAAAGTTTTGGGAATTTTTTAAGCATTTCTCTCTCCTATGTTCCTTTATAAAGGTAAAAATATAATTAATCTATTATTTTTTTTTTAAAACTTAAGAATTACATTTTTTTTTTTTGCAAAATGTATACTTTTACAATATAATAGATAGGAAAATTTTTTTGAAACAAGGTAGTAGAATGTTTACAATAATAATGAGATGATTACTAAAATTTTAATTTACTCAAATCGCTCCAAAATAGAATTTTAAAATTTATCAAATTGTGTTGTAAAAATTTACTTTTCGAGATCTTGATAGCATTACTAGACTCTTGTAAAATTTTCAGAATTTTTGGACTTCATTTGCTATGCTCAAATTTAGTTTGAAGTTTTTATCAGTATACTAGCAAAATAGACAAATTTTGAGTATTTTCTAAAAATTTTAGAAAAATTCCAGAAAATCACAAATCATCTAATGAATATAAAACTCTAAAGTCACCTTGACTAATTTCTAATAATTTAATTTTTTTTTTAAATTTTGACAACAATTTTGTCAAAATTCAGCAAATCAATGGCACTAAAAATTAGGATGTTACAATAATGACATGCTAGAGAAGAATATAAAATATAAAAATTAGTTTGACTGATCATGGTATTGTTATAGTTCAATTCAATGTATTCAGTGAATAAACAGATTCAATGTACCAAATGCAAAAGAAGGATTTTGTTTTTTCTCAAATTAATTTCACTTTTTGTATTGCTTGTGCTATTATGTTAGGTCCTAATTTCTTTTATTTTAAACTAGGGAGGATTACACTACCCGTAAAAAGTCACGTAAGCCCTAGAAAAATTATTAATAATAAAATACCTTCATAAATTATTTTAATATTATATGTATGCCTTATATTGGTAGAAACTTAAAATAATAAAGAAAATACATAATTTGATCTTCTAGAAGTTAGGATAATATTGCTTTTAATTTTTTTTTATAAAAAGACTGTTGTTAAATTTATAATATTAAAATTTATTTATCATATTTCTTTCTTAATTTATTTTATTAAAATTGTGTTTTAAAAATACAAATTTGTTAGTAAATTAGTGTATGCAAAGGATTACGGTCATGATAAAAAAAATTAGTGATAATTTTATATCCTTAAAAGATTAATTTGATAAAAACTAACAAATAACTTATCACTTAATGATTATGACCTAAAGAAAATGCAAGTTCTTAAAGATTATTTGGTTTGAAAAAATATTTTGTCACAAAAATGAAATCACTGTAAACTAATTCAATCACGATCTTAAGTGATGATTTTCCTAACAAGTTAACATAAATTAGGATATGAGAAGTATAGGATGAGAGAACAAAAAGAATTGTACAAGCACAATAGATGATTTTGTTGCATGTCTCTCAGTGGAATCCTTGCATTTTGCTCCACCGAATTGAAGATCCTTTCTATATTGGCAATCCACCCGTGACTTCCTTTCGGATCAAATTTTCTTCAAACTTCAAAGGATTGTATACGTGAACGATGAGAGTCTACAGTATTTAGCCGGCTTAGCATCCCAGCCACTTATTAGGGTCTCTAGTACTTGTGCCCTATGTGTTCAAATCTCATTTGTAACTCCAACAAGTTCACCTTTACTAGCTATAAATATACGTGTTACCATTCTATTATTTACATACATATACGTGTGCACATTCAACTCACACAAATACCTATTTGAAATATCAAATAGGTTATACTAGCAAACAATAATCCCATATTCTTGTAGAACATTAATACAAGAAAACATAGCACAAATGAACTAGTCTAATATCCCAATTTAGTTAAGATGAACTGCTTTGATACCATTAAATTGTGAGACTCTTAATAAATCATTTCTTTCTATAATTTTATAAAAGATTTATAAATTCTAATTAAATTATTAATTAAATCTTTTTCAATTGTGATTCGAAGAAATTTAGCAAAACTTCAAAACTTTCATATTATGTCATTCAATCAATAAAAGTTTAATAATAATTAAAATAATAGAATTTTACATTTAGTTAAACATTTCCTTTTCAACATAATTTGCTGTATACAATAAAATTTGAACAACGGTAATTAATTAACTTATTTAGTGTTACGGAATTACATAAGTTTAATATTTACAATGAGTATTGACTTAGATTGGCTGGGGTTGATTGGGAATATAGGATGGAAGTAAAACTGCATGCAGTTTTACTTCAGCAAGAAAGCCTTGGGAGGAAGGCATGAGACCGTGGCTTTCTCGCTGTAGTGAGAGGTCATTCGCTGTAACGAGAGAGCGATAGTGAAAGATGCAATTATGGGTGCAGTCTTGCTATAGCAAGATTATACAGAAACTAGAGTGCAGTTTCCTTTGATATTTTGGAGCATCGCTGCAGCGAGAGATGCCAGCGAGCGTGTGGCGATCAAAGAGGTATTTGAAGGGTTTAGGGTTCGAGAATCTTTAGAATCTTTGTTGTAAAACTACTATTTCTCTTGGTTGCTGATGAAAACTTTAGAATCTTTGTTTTTCTAAAGTACTTATGAATTAATGAAATTTTACTCGATGAACCTTAAATCATTTCAATGTCTCTTTCTTATTAGAGAGTTTTTGAAAGAAAATTTACTTTACCATTTAAATTTTTATGAATATTTATCATATATTAAGGAAAGAAATATAAGACGTTACATAACCAGCTGCTATTTAAGTTGTGAAGTCCTCAAGGGATCTCAGGGACATTGAATATGAAAGTGAAATAAATGTGAAAGTGTGATGTGTATGAATTGGGATAGAAATTGTACAATCGTACTATATGCATTGTAACATATCGGTTGATGTTATTATGATATATATGTTGTAATATATCGACGGGTGCGATTAGGACATATGTATTATGACATATTGATTGACGTGGTATAATACATGTATTATGACGTGCAGATTAGTAGAAAAATGTATGATCTGAAGTAGTGAACATGATTGATTATTTGTTCTGTGTGTGCTACTTTGTGATGACAACTTAGATGATTTGAGTGTTATTGTTAATTTAATTCATGTTAAGTAATATTTCTAGTACTGTATATACATGTGAGTACTTTGCTTATGTTAAACCAAAGATTTAATGGGGAAAAAAATACTCACCCTTACTAATATTTTCAGGTGATGAAAGTGAAGAAATAAAGGCGTTGGGTCCGTCCTAGGATTATAATCCAAAGGTATTAGAAGGAAGACTACTCTGTAGGGACTAGGACCATTTAAAAAATTATATTATTTTATCTTAATTGTATTTCATGATGAGTGAATTTGACAATAATTTTAAATGTCATATTTTAAAATTTATGATACTTGGGCCAATTTCACTGTAATGAATATTTTGAAGATGTTCTTAGTAAAAATTATAAATTTATATGATTCAAAATGAACTAAATGATTTACTAGAAGTAAAGTTAAGTTTTATTTAAATTGTTTCAAAATAGAATTATGAGAGCGATTTTAAAATAACCGCTCTAAGAAGTCTATTTTAGAGAGCGGTTCCATATCAACCGCTCTCAGATGTCCATATTAGAGAGCAGTTGTTACATAACCGCTCTCAGAAGTTGTATTCTTAAAACCCTAACTGTGTTATCCCTGTTGCCCCGCCAAGCCTGTACTTCAAAATTCTTTGTTTTAGTGTTCTTTGAGAAATTTTTTACAGAGGAACAAGCACACCTGACATCGCAATCACACATTGAAGGTATATTCATAATCTTTTCTTTGTTTTCTGGCCATTTTTGGACATTCGCAGTCTCTCATTCTCTCTGTTCACTGATACGTACCTCTGTTTTTTATGTTAAACAGTGACAACGTCTCCTCCATTTCTGGTCTCCTACTAAACTGCAACAAATTTGCACTTGTTTCTTAATTCTAGGTTAGTGCATGCTGTTGTGTTTAGAATTTGTATTAACTGAATATTGTTTACATGTTGACCATTGCTGCCGCGTGAACAAATGAGCATGAAATGACTTTTTATTTTGTAAAAGTTGATATGGGCAGGTTGAATCTTAGTTTGTTAACCTCTGAAATGTTGTTGGAATGGTTTTTTAGGATTTGTTGAACATGATATTAGGACACAGCTGGTTAGTTATAATGGAAGAGCATGTTGTTGTGTTTGTTAACCTATGATATTAGGCATTTAAAATTTTGATATTCTTGTTTATTTTGCCCCCAAAATGTATATTTTCTCTGTATATGAATGAATTTGATGTTGTATTGTAGAATGTGATGAATGCATGATTATTGTTAGTAATGAAACTTTGTAGGTTATGATTTACCATTGTAAAATTGAGTGAAACCATAGTTTCCGTTTGAGATTGAAAATAATGTTTAAATAAATCATTATTTTGAATCTCAAATTGTCCAAGTTGGACAGTTTGTGAACAAATTTATTCATTAATTTGTTAGCATTTGCCTCTCATAATGTTGTATTTAATACTTAACAAAATTTGAGTTTGAAACATTTTTCATTGTCTCTTGGTGCATGCTTGATTGAGGTAAATCATCTCATATATTTCAAGTTGTGTACTAGGAGACTAATGCGAAATGCAGCTCAAATTTTGTGAAGTAAAAAATACAACATTTAAGTAGCATTTGTTAATTAAGTTTGGAAAAAGTTTGTTCTCAAATGGGATAGGACCTTACAATGTGAGAGTTAATAAGACATTCACATTTATAATGATCGTAACTATAGTTGAAGCAAATATGGATCAAAGTTGGATGGTAGCTGATCGTTTAAGTGAAGAATACGAAGACGGAGTCAAAGAGTTTATTAGATTTGCGATTAAGAATGCAACTGATGTCAACCTTATTCCCTATCCTTGTTGGTGTTGTTTGAATATGTTACAAGTAAATGCGGAAGAATTGGAAGAACATCTAATGTGCAATGGGATAGATGAAAAATATGCTTGTTGGACAAAGCACGGTGAGATACAAGGTGGAAGTACATCAACTAACATGGAATCAAGTGTCAATTACTTAAAGACATTTAGAACAAATGAGAGTGATCATGTTGAACAAATTCTAAATGTTATTGAAGAAGATCATAGAGATTGTCCAAAGATGTTTGAGAGGCTGAAAGATGATGTAGAAACATCATTGTATAATGGATGTACAAAGTTCACAAGATTGAGTTCTGTTTTAAAGCTTTATAACTTAAAAGCGTCGAATGGATGGACTGATAAGAGTTTCACAGAGCTGCTAAGTTTATTACATGAGATGCTGCCGGAGGATAATGTGCTATCGAAGAGAACATATGACGCTAAACAAGTACTTGCTTCCATTGGATTGACCCATGAAAAGATACATGCTTGTCCTAATGACTGCATTTTGTTCCGAAATGAGTATGCATCACTAAGGAGATGTCCAAAGTGTAATGTATCACGATACCTAAAGAAAGAGACAACACCTGCGAAGGTTGTGTGGTATTTTCCACTAATACCGAGGTGAAGACGTCTTTTTCGCAGTGTAGATAATGCAAAGCAGATGACTTGGCATGCTGAAAGCCGAATTAGAGATGGAAAGCTTAAGCATCCTGCAGATTCTTCGCAGTGGAAAAAAGTTGACGATGACCATGAAGAGTTTGCAACTGAAACAAGGAACATACGTTTTGCATTAGCAACCGATGGAATGAATCCACATGGCATGCAAAGTAGCACCCATAGTACATGGCCCGTAATCTTAATAATGTATAACTTACCTCCATGGCTTTGCATGAAGCGAAAATATATGATGCTTTCTTTGTTAATATTTGGTCCAAAACAACCTGGAAATGAGATTAATGTGTACTTGTCTCCTTTAATTGAAGATTTGAAGTTGTTGTGGGATAATGGCATAGAAGTATATCATGGATTTAGAGATGAAAATTTCACTGTGAAGGCAATGTTGTACGAAACAATTAATGACTTTCTTGCATATGGAAATCTTTCTGGTTACAGCATCAAAGGTCAATGTGCATGTCCAATATGTCAGGAAAAAACAGATTATATAAGACTAGACCATTGTCACAAAAATGTTTTCATGGGGCATCGTAAGTAGTTGTCAAAAAATCATCATTTTAGAAAAAAGAAAAAAACTTTTAATGGAAGTTGCGATGTACGACGATGTCCTTATTTGAAGAGTGGATCAGAAATATTTGATGAGGTTAAACACATAAGAACAACATTTGGAAAACCTTTTGCCAAACAAATTCCAACCGCAGGTTGGGAGAAGATTTCAATTTTTTTTCAGTTACCGTACTGGAAATCTTTATACGTAAGACACTTTGTTGATGTTATGCATGTTTAAAAAAATATTTGTGAAATTATGATTGGTACGTTATTAAACATCATGGGAAAGAAGAAAGATGACATCAATGCAAGATTTGACTTGGTGAAGTTGGGATTACGATTCGATTTGGCTCTAGTGAAGAAGGGAAAGTGAACTTTTTTACCGCCAATAGCATGTACCCTGTCTAGAAATGAGAAACGTGCTTTATGTGAAACTCTTTATTCAGTCAAGGTTCTAGAGAGATATTCATCAAACATTAAAAGTTTTGTATCACTTAAAGACCTAAAGTTAAAAGGATTGAAGTCTCATGATTGCCATATATTAATAGAGAATTTAATTCTTGTTGCTATACGGTCTATTCTACCCAAAAAGGTTCGCATGGCAATCACGAAGTTGTGTTTCTTTTTCAAGGCAATATGTAGCAAAGTGATTGATCCTGGGAGATTACCAAGTTTGCAAAACCAAATAGCTGAAACTTTATGTGAGCTGGAAATGTATTTTTTACTGTCATTCTTTGATATCATGGTTCATTTGACTATTCACTTGGTTGAAGAGACAAAATTGTGTGGCCTTGCATATATGCAATGGATGTATCCCGTTGAAAGATATATGAAGATTTTAAAATGGTATGTTAAGAATAGAAGCAGACCAGAGGGTTGTATTGCTAAACGATATTTAGTGGAAGAAGCAGTGGAATTTTGTTCTGAATATCTGTCAAATGTTGAATCATGTGGCATTCCAAAATCACGTCACCATGGAAGGACTTTAGGGGAAGGTGGCAGTGGTTGTCAACAAATAGAGGTCCCTAGACTGCAATGGGAATAAGCACACTTGTATGTATTACAAAACACCCCTGAAATTGAACCTTACATAAGCTTGCACAAAGAGACACTGAAGCGTAGAAATCTTACCAGAGGTGAGAATTGGATAACAAAAGAACATAATGTGCGATTCGTTGGATGGCTACAAGAAAATGTTGCTGAACAGTTGAAATAGAGGAACACATCGGTTTCAGAATTGATTCGATGGTTGTCTTAGTAAATGAGTTCACATTTTACATAAAATAGCATGACAATCAAAGCACAATACAGAATAGTGGGGTCACTTTGGTTGCTGAATCATTGCATATCTCCAGTGCAAAGGATAAAAATCCAATATATGCAAAGATGTCATACTTTGGATTCATTGAACATATATGGGAGTTGGATTACACTAACTTTCTTGTATCAATCTTTGGATGCAAGTGTGTAGACAACAACAGTGGTGTTCGCATTGACGATATGAGCTTTATAAGGGTGGATTTTAAAAAGGTCGGTTACCAAGATGATTCGTTTATCCTTGCATCATAGGCTTGATAGGTGTTCTACATCGTAGATCCTGTAGACTAGTCATGGTCAATTGTCTTAACGTCTAATAAAATAAATGTTTTCACCGATGGAGAATTAACAGAAGAAGAAGTTAATGTCGAGGATGATCCTTTGAGAAGTGTTGAACACATGTCAATTGTAGATACATTAACAGATGACGAGGATATTTATGCAAGACATGATCATGAAGAGGACATTTGGTTAAATCCATCATTTCATTCAATAAAAGGTCATATGAAACTTAGTAAGGCTCCTAAAAAAAGAAAAAGGTGCATCTATTATTTTATTTGAATTGATTATATTTTATTTTTATTATTTTACTTTATCCCTGAATGTATTAATTTATATCTAACCTTTACCTTTTTTCTTACAGAGATGACTTCTTCAGATAACATGTACGGGAGTCCCCCTCATCACTCCACTGGGGCAAATAACAAAAAAGGTAGAGGGATTACCAAACTTAAGTCCATTAGCAAATCAAGAAAGTTAGGACAAAAGTTACAGGTAAAATGTCACTATCAATGAATTTTGTAATGATATTATAGAAATCTTTTATGCTAATATCATTAAACACTAATTTGACTTTATCGTTTATATTTGCATATAGGTTGGCTGGAATGGAAAGGGTCAACCGATAGACCCTAACAGATTAAAGTTTGCACATTTTATTGGCTTTATTACTAGGAGTACAATGCCAATCAATTATTCTGATTGGATAAATGTTCCTACTAATGTTAAAGACCACATTTGGGAGCAAGTTGAGGTACACAACACCAATCGTTTCAATTATTGCATATTGGTCTACCGAAGAGGGTTTATCTGATATTGTTTTTTGTTTCCAATGTAGCAAACTTTTGAGGTGGATCCTGTTCACAAAGATTTTTTTCTGTCTTTAGCTGGACGGGACCTTCGTGCATTCCGAACATGTTTGAGAAAACATATCTATGATAAAGATGGAAATTGTGTCCCCCATCCTCTGGAGAAGTATCAGAGATTTATCACAGTCACTGATCACTGGATGGACTTTATCAACCAAAGTTGCATAGAGACTTTCAAGGTACCATGTCACACATTATTACTTCAAATTACTGTCACAATCACAATTTGTATTGATTTGGTACGTTTCTGAATGCCTAATTTCAGAAAGAAAGTGAGGCTAATGCACAAAGGGCGAAAGGAATGTCGTATAGATACAGGAGGTCAGCTAAGGGATATGCTCAGTTAGAGCAAGACTTGATATGTATATTTGTGTCTTATGTAACAATGTGATGCTAATATGTTGTCTTATGTTAAACATATTAACGAGGGATTTTAATGGGTCTAATTTTGTGTAGATTGCTACATCTTTGTCTAATTTGACCTCAGTACCTCGACATGTCCTTTAGAAAGCTGCTAGGGTAAATAAAGAAGGTAGCATTGATGACGAAGGAGTTAAAAAAATGGTCAATGAATTTGTAAGTAGTAAATACGAATGTGTTAGTATTTTCAAATATGTTCAGTTTAATTTTGAATTCTCCTACAATGACCTAATGGTTAATTGTTATCTTTATTGTAGGAAACTCTTTCACAGGTCACTCCAGACGCTGAGACTGAATCAACAGCCCGAAATGACATACTCTCTTAAGCACTTGGTGTAAGAGAGCATTCAAGTCGCGTTTGGGCTGTAGGTTTTGAGGTGACCCAAAAATCTGCATTTGGGCCAGGTTCATGTCCACATCCTTCATCTACCGAGTAGCAAAACATGAAGCATTGGGTAGCGCATTTGACCAATGTAGTGACACAGTTGACAGGGGGTCAGGGACTACCCCCATTTATGTCAGGTCAGATGCCATTTAACCCTACTCAGTCCCCACCACCATGTATACCACCCCCTTTCAATATGGCTCCTCAAATGCAACTGATGGCAGATATTGGTCCCCAAATACCTGTAGATGCACCTTCTACCAGCCATAGAGGCAGTTGCCTTATTATTTCACTTAATTAAATAAGCTTTGTTTTTCCTGTCCTTGTATTTCAGTACTTTCCAGAGGTGTATGCCAATTTTTCCTAACAACAAAATTTATCAATTACAAAAGGAGTGGTGTGCATATCTGTACCATAGATATTTAAAGGACACATTAAGCACAATAGATTATTAGTGTTTTTTTTACAATATTTAGACAATTTTCTTTCAACCCTAGGAAAAATGTGTAAATATGAGACTCTGACGAGATTGTAATCTGTACATGTGAGTTGTAATTCAATAATACAATATGCAAATAGCTCTGAAATTCTGTTATATTAGACTCTGTTTGAGAATTATATTTTGTTTGAATTGGTTCTAAATTCTGTGTGAATTGGTTCTGAATACTGTATACTTTACCAGGTTTGCTAAAAAAAGGTTTTATGCCAGTTTTATTAAAATATTTTAAAATTTTTCTTAACTTTGGAAAGCGGTTCTAGAAGAATCGCTCTCCAAATTGCACTTCTGAGAGTGGTTCAAAGAATAACCGCTCTCTAAAGTGAACTTATGAGAGCGGTTCCAATAATAACCGCTCTAAGAAGTGAACTTGAAGAGCGATTAATTTAGAACCACTCTCAGAAGTTCACTAAAGAGAGCAGTTATACGTGTAACCGTTCTTACAATATGTAGTCTTTGGAGAGCGGTTCATTTTTAAACGCTCTCCAAAGTGAACTTCTGAGAGCGGTTCTAATTTAACCGCTCTCCAAAGCCTATATATTGTAAGAGCGGTTACGTGCTTAACCGTTCTCTTTAGTGAACTTCTAAGATAGGTTAACTGTCAACCGCACTCCAAAATATACATTTCAGAGCGGTTAAATAACCTCTCTCCAAAAATGATGACATTGGATAGCACATCATTTTAAAGCACCACTAACCGCTCTCTTAGTTCATGCGGAACCGCTCTTAGATCTCATTTTTGGCGTAGTGTTAAAAGAATTCGTGAATACTTGCTAAACAAAATTATTTTTTGGTTTATTTAAATAAATTTTTAGAATATTTTTCTAAAAAATTATTATTTTTAAATTACTTTGTTAATTTTGTGGTATAAGTTGTTGTTTAAAGAATTATTAAATAAGTGTTAAAATAAATTATATCTAAATGCATCATCAACAATTACATTTTTAATTTTATAAATTTATTAAAATCAGTTTCGTTTATTACTAAATTCTGTAGAAAAACAAAGAAAATAAGAGTATCAAACCCTTTTTTGAATAATAACAAATGAAACTTTTTGGATTGATACATTAGTTATGTTATACTAATTTAGATTTAATTAGAATTTATAAATTTCTTTTTTCTATCCTTCAAAATAAATAATAATTATTAGTGTAATTAATAAATAACAATTCATTATTCAACCAATCTTTGACAAGGTAAAATAAAATAATAAATAAATACAATGATTCACTTTCAAGTGTTTTAAAATTTTTCCTTTCCTCGTCTTGGAATTCATGGGATTATCGTAATAAAAATAACAAATTAAATATAAAAAAAAAAGAAAAAAAAAAGATGAAAAAAGTCATTATCGTAAGTTTTAAATAAACTTTTAAAAAATAATTTATTTAACTAGAGTTGAGTGTTATTTATTTAAAGTAGAAAGAATTATTTATTTTTATATTTTAACATATTTTAAAATAAAAAATAGTTTTAAAAATAATTAATTTTAATGAGTTTTGACTATCACTTTTACGAATTGAATTAAATTTAACTTAATTGAAATGGAGGCAACAACGCCCTTAAATCTTTATGTTTAAGTTAAGCAAAGATTGATTATATTAGTATTTTATTTTAGAATTTTAAAATTGCGCTTAAATAGATTTAGAATTTAAAAATAAGTCGTGCTACTTGATTTCACGTAAGCAACACTCTATTCACATAAGCAAATTAGTAATGGTATTAAAAAATAATACAAATACATTTTGCTAATTTAGCAACAAAACATATATTGTTCAATTGAAAATTTGCACACCTTTTCAAAGAATATAGATGGCTATCATGATACAAAGAGTACTAAAATATGCAAGAAAATATGAGGGATATCACTTGCACATAAATCATCGTAAGGAAAAAGAAATTGCTTTAGGGTCTAATGATGTTGAAGACTTTTGTTCAACATTATTGTTATATGCCAACATTGCTCCTAACACACGCGGATCTTTGTATACTTAGAGCTTACCTCATCTTTTGCACATAGATGAGGTAGATATAACAATTATTTTATTTACAAGGAGATACATTAGTTTATAATCTTCAATCTTTCACTGTAACTTTTACACCTTTAAGATTCTTAAACTTGGTCACAACCCTTTGCAAGGTTCGTGAAGTTAAGAATATTCTTGAGGCTCAGTAACCTTTCATCCTACCCAAATAACCCATATACACTTCATAAAAAATTATTGCCTTAACCTCTTAGAACAAATGCAACCTTAGCCTCATTCTCTAACCTCCACCCTAGCACTTTTTGCCCTAGCAATCATAGAAACCCATTTGATTACTAATTTAGATAATTTTGCTACTCATGTTCCATGGCTTAGGGATAATCTACTCTTCTTAGAAGGAGAGAGAAATGAGGGATATGGAAATGATGTAACAAATGAAGCAAGAGCTAGAGAAGAAGAAGAGTATAACTATAAAAAACTAGTGATGGAAACCAAATGGATGACTTTATTGAAGACCTTGTAAGGGAAGGGAGTTGAAGGACACATAAACTTAATCATTAATACTGTAATTTGTTAAATATCTCTTAACTCCATGTTGATTTGACAACCTTGTTGTTTGCTATTGCAAAATTTTTGGTACACTTGCTAAAGAATCGACAACCACAATTTTGAAAATAAGCCAACTTGGTGTATCAATCAAAACACATAAAACGCTAAAAAAGCAAAAAACTAAGAAGGATAACAATGATCACATCAACCTTCACACCAAGTTTAATCATATTGAAGTAATATACTTAACCATTGAGAAACTATAGAGTTCAAATTTGTCCCTGTTAGTATCTAAAATAGGAAGCAGTGTTATGAATACAAGGTAGAAATATCATTCATTCAATAAGAAACTTTTAATTGTTACAACCTTCAAATGATGCATTGAGTTAATTATTAAAAAATACTTAGTTATTTAGCGTTGTAATTCTTACTTACTCGAGATATGTCATCTTTTTTCAATGGCAAAGATGATTTAACCACAAATTGTATCATATACTAAAACTACATAAGTGGTGAACATGCTTATTATGCCTGTAACAATTATATTTAGAGTACTTTCTTGAATTCTTTGACTTATTTATCATATGATAAGAATCAATTTCTCTTACTTTTGCTACTAACAAGAGCTGCATCTCCTAATTCATTATGATCAATGTTAATTTCATCTCAATCATTTTGACCTATATAAGCATTTTTTTTTTTTTAGAATCTCAAGTGTTCTTGTGATTCTATCTCTTTCATTGTAAAAATCCTCTAAACTTTAACAAGCAAATACAATTAATTCCTTATATTAATGTATCGATATAATAAGTCTACCTATGAGATGTAAGAACCAATAATTTGATCCATTAACCAAAAGACCTTGAATTGAATCCTTTGCATTATTTCTCCATCTGATCAAATATTAGACATTTTGGAAATTTTACAAGCACTACAAGAATATGGTCATATTATATTTATAGCTGCAATACTTTGATATCAAATAAATATCTTATGTAAATGACTCTTTACATCAAATCAAAATAATTATGGATAGTATTCTAGCAATTGCCCTATTAATGCTTTATTAATTTTTTTCCAAATATTGGGTCACCATGCATGAAGGAAAAGTTAGCCTCAAGTTTTTTTATATCAAATACAATTTAGGTGCATATAAAATTGTTGTAACAATTATTTTAAATTACATAATGAGTTAACAAATCTTTCAAATTTGTGAGGGAAAACATTCACATAAGGAAGTTATCCTAAGGTCAATAAAAAATTACCATGTATTTGACATGTGACTCACATCTTCTTCCTTTGATATAGCTCTCTAACCTAAACCATTGTTTCATATATCAAAATTATACACAATTTCACTCTACTTATATTGAAACTTATCCATATCATAATCAAATAACATGTATTTCTTAAACTCAAAAGTAAATGCAAAAATCTCTAACATTCACAATTGCATTACGAAATAGATGAGGCACACAATCTATTACGCGTATCTGATCACACCTTTTTTATGACCTTTCTCATTGCCATATCTTCATCGATAATTATTGATACAAGTGTCTTGTCTTCATTGCTTCTCCAAGTTGTTCTAATAGTTACACAATTTTTTTTTAGTTTCATCTCCTATAATTACAACAATAAACAATGTAGTTTGCTTGTGATGATTTACACTTCAAACTACTAAAATTGAACAACGATACTTATTCTTCTCATATATTGTATCAAATGCCACAAAATTACCAAATATTTTATTATCTTTTCAATTAAATCGATAACTAAAAAGTAAATATTTCAATTTACCTTCCTCATATATAGTATGACAGCAAGACAGCAAAACATTAATGAATCAATCAATTTCAACTAATTAAGGTATTGTAACTCACTCATAAAAATCAATACATGCATATTTTTTCCTTTCAAATCTAATTATACATCTCTTTTTAATGAAATCTTATTTTTCATATCCCTCTAGTTAGGTAGCAAAGGAACTATATATAAGGCAAGGCTCTGTACTATCCTTATTGAAACTATTCACTTATGTTGATTCCAAAAGTTTGTAGGTGGTCTACTTGTTTTATACGTGGTATGCAAGACTAAATAGTTTTCCAACCAGAAAAAACACAATCTTTTGAAATAGTAAATATGAGATGTTACAACAAACATTTGTTTGTTATAGGCAAAGATTTCACATGAAGATTTCAACCAATGAAAATCGTGAGTGTCAAAGTAAACCTTTAACTAGGTATGGTTGCAAACAAAATTTAAAGTGCATATGAATTCTAGTCAATTGTATGCAACCTATTTTTTTAATGATCACAATCATGAACTACTAGATGAATAGTTTTGTGGAATACTTCCAACATATAGGAAATTGTGCAAGTTAGATATAATTTCTTATTTAGTCATGGCTTAAGATTTTAATATTAATGTCAAGAATGTCTTCTAAGCTCTCAACTTTAATGACCATGTCATTGTCATCTACTTCAGTCATTTCATCATCTCTGTCAATGTCATCTGCATTAAAAAAAGTAAATTTAAATCCATAATAAAAAGATTGCACTTTTATTCAAGTGACTTGAATGATATCTTTGTTAATACAATTGTTTTGGGAAACAAATTACTTGTTACTTCACTACTCATGTTATTCTTCATGTGTTTAGTCATATATTACTAGCTTCTAATCACTTTAGCACTCAACATAAAATAAAATTCATATGGCATGATTAAAAAGAAAATACAATCAAACAATAATATTTACCCAAAAATTAACAACATATATATTATTATAGCTTATAAAATATTTATATTTTACGTACTTGTCAAGTATATTTGATTAATGTAGTTTTTGTTGATAAGAAAATTTTATAGAAAATTGTTAAAATGAATAATTATTTTTTAAAGTATATTGTTCTTTTTGAGAGTTCAAACAACTTTCTTTAATTATTGCCTTTGTTCCTATTTAGTTGTGTTATTTGTCGTGAAGAAATTTGCAAAAATAAATAAGAAAATTTGATAAAACTTATCATCATTATAATAATTTTTTAAATAAATATTATGCAATGTTATTTTATTGAGAGAAAATCTATTATGAATTATTTTTAATTATTCCTAGTTTCGTTGTACCTTAGGCAAAAAGACTAACCACCTATGGTTGTCAAAGAAAGAGAACTTATAGAAAGAAGACAATAGTTGAGATATTATAAAAGAATCAACACTTGTTAAAACCCATATTTGCTAATGCAATGTTCGTTCATATATTTAGAATTTGTTTTCGAATTACCAGAATCGAAGAAGGTAAAAGTAATGGTTCATATTCATATTTCTTATGAATATATCATGAGTATTATAAAAATATGTAATCCTTAGAAACAAGACATGTACACACTATATTTTAAGCACTCACACTATTATTGGATACAAATAATTCTCAACAAATAAAGTCAATTATTCATGTAAGCACTTCAAAAGGAACACAAACTAATAACAAGACAAATGGACACAATCATTAGTTTTACCTTTTACATTTCTCCATTGTTGTTATTCTATTATTTTTATCAATGTATAAAGCCCAAAAAGTTCATCCAACTTCATTCCTAAACCAGATTGCAGCCTAGACTCTATGCTCCATTGTTATACTTTTTATTTGATCTTATAAAAAGCAATTATTATGGATTCATTGATAGAATAGAAGAAAAGTAAATTGCAAAGATGACTTTGGTTCAAACTTAAAATTGTTTCAAATTCAGAACGTAATCCCCTTGAAGAGTGTGGTTCTAATGATTCTTAATAGATGGTTTTGCAGTGAGTATTGCTTATGCGAACGAAACCGACATTGTTTTGCTGGTCCTTAGACGTTGATTATATTAAATACATTCATTATATTTCTTGAACTGAATGTGTTTGGTAATTTCAATTCAAGAATATTACTTATAGTTTGAAAAAGAAGCAATAGCATGCATGATGTGATTCCTAAAACATAATGAAACTACACATGCAAAAGGAATAAGGAATCAAAGATTCATCACCTTTATGCAATTAATGAGATGAAGCAACCAGAATGTGCATTGTGTATAAATTTGAAGAAAACTAAAATTGAAGTGCAGGAATAAACATCAGCTAAAGCAGATTATAGAGTTTTACTGGGCAGCTTGGATTACAAACCTTTCTAGTTTGAGTCCTTCTTTCTCCTCTTAAGTATGGCAACGTGGAATCCTAAGAATAAAGATTCAATTATGGTTTGAGAGGAGAATTGAGAGTGATGATCGTCAAAATCCTCTCTGTTTAGAGAGTGAACAACAATTAAAAATAAAATAAATAATTCAAAAGTCTCCAAATCAATAACCCCCTCCTCTAACTTTTTACATAACTTTTTATATGGCTAAGTCAAAGTTACCCAAAAACATAGTGTGAGGAGTGTTAGTTTGTTAGCAAAATCTATTATGAAAAAACCTTTTTTAATAAATATTTGCTATTTTTATGAAATTATTAAACGTTTATTTTACCTTTATTTTGAACTTATCTTTTATTTTTTATCTTCTTATTGCTTAAAATACGATTACTTTCTTTTAATTTAGAAGATGATTTTAATTTTTTCCTATGCCTTTGGTGAAAATTCAACTTTTATTATAATTATTTTCATGTGTGTTTAATTCTAGTCTTTTAATTTGAAGGACTATTTTTTTTTTATCTTAGTTGTAGCATTTTTGTTTATTTTTACATCCTTTTAAAATATTTCATATACTTTTACAAATTTTATTTATGATATATTTCTCGTAAACATGCATATTTTATTTTTTCAGATTCACTTTTATCATTGAACATAAAAATATTTTGTATTTAGTGATACGTTAGTTCCTTAGGTTTGTACACACGTATGTAAGTGACTACGTCAGTATATATATGCATATACATATGCAAACGTGTATGAGTACACACACTCTTTCACACAAACATATATCGAATTTTTTTTTGTATTTAAATTTAAATTTTAAATTTGATTAAATAAAATTTAGAATAAAAAAGTAAGTGTTCGCACATTTTCATCTTAACTTTCTTTTTTAATATTTTTATTATATAAGTTGCAAAAAATATTTTAATTTAAGATTATCATGAACTTAAATAAATCCCTTTAAATCCCTTAAACAATAATGGTTACATTCATCCAAAATTTGACCAAAAGAAAGTTATAATTGTGGATTTAATTACAACTAACAAACTAGCTATTTAATATCATCTTTATAATTCTTTATGTACACATTATATTGTTACGTATATAAATATAATAGGTAATTAATATAAAAATATAAAGTAAACTAGGAGTAATTTTGTTTAAAGATTTCATAGAGATATAAAGTAAAACTAGTACGTAATCACAGTTCTAAATAATTTACTGTGAACATTCAAACTATTTCTAGAGTTCGGATAGTGAAAAAATGGAGCCAATATTTCTAAAAATTAATAAGAAGAATCATAGATTGTGTATTAATTAAAAACCGTAGTATTAGAATCAAGACTTAAATGCTATTTGAATTAACTTACATTATGTTAAAGAAAAATTTAAAATGAAAATATTCATTCAAGAAAGTTTTGTTAGAATTACAGTTATTAAGTAAATAAAAAAAATACCCATGCACTTGACTACAAATACAACGATGACCATGGTTTTTGGTCAGTCAACGTTTATGAAAAACAAATGAATTAAAAAAATATATATATGTTCACGCGCTTAAAACAGCGAGTGTGAAACCAAAACGTTGTTGACTACAATACCTCGAATTTTCACGACCACATATGTGTATCTCGTTCAACATCTAGCAAGAGAATTAGAGTTCTGATACAGTTTGCAAAACAAGAGAAGAAATGGCCTTGGCTGTGGTGGGAGAGGCACTTATCTCTGCTTCTGTGGAGATATTGTTAGATAGAATAACTTCTACAGAGTTTCGAGATTTCTTTGCCAAGAGGAGGCTCAACGTTTCTCTGTTAGATGAGCTGAGGATTAAGCTGCTGGCACTTAATGCTGTGCTCAATGATGCTGAGGAGAAGCAGATCACTGATCCTAATGTGAAGGCGTGGCTTGATGAGTTGAAAGATGCTGTCTTGGATGCAGAAGATTTGTTGGATGAAATCAACACTGAATCTTTGAGATGCAAGGTGGAGGGAGAATCCAAAAGCTCCCAGGTGAGATCAATATTTTCTTCTCCCTTTAAAACACTGAATTCCAAACTTGAAGCAGTATCTGGAAGGCTAGAAAATTTTCTGAAACAGAAAGATATTCTTGGTTTGCAAAGTGTTTCTAGGAGAGTCTCTTACAGCAAAAGTACAGATTCGTTGGTTGAACCTCTTGTGATTGCTAGAGAGGATGACAAAGACAAGTTACTGAACATGCTTCTATCTGATGTTGATGCCAAATCTAATAATATAGAAGTGATCACAATCCTAGGCATGGGAGGTCTGGGCAAAACAACCCTTGCTCAATACCTTTATAATGATAGTAAAGTGCAGAACCATTTTGATTTGAAAGCTTGGGTATGGGTATCGGATGTCTACGATGTTTTCAAGGTAACAAAACAAATTGTTGATTCTGTATCATCCAAAGATTGTAATAGTACCAATCCAGATGTTCTTCGTGTTGAATTAAAAAATAGCTTGAAAGATAAAAAATTTTTGCTTGTGCTTGATGACCTCTGGAATGAAAAGTATAATGACTGGGATCAATTGATAACTCCTTTTACTAGTGGGAAAAAGGGAAGTAGGATCATTGTGACAACCCGACAACCAGAAGTTGCAAAGTTTACCCGTACATTTCCCATCTATGAGCTGGATTCTCTGACAGAGGAAGATTGTTGGAGGATACTCGCAAATCATGCATTTGGAAATGAAGGTTACGACCAATATCCAAGTCTAGAAAAAATTGGTCGGCAGATTGCAAGAAAGTGTACTGGCCTACCATTAGCTGCTAAAACATTGGGAGGTCTTTTGCGATCAGATGTTGATGAAAAGGAATGGAGAAGAGTTCTAGACAGCAAGCTGTGGGCACAAGATGATGTTTTACCAGCTTTGCGCATAAGTTATCTTCATCTTCCAGCACATTTGAAAAGATGTTTTGCCTATTGCTCAATCTTTCCAAAACAACATCTGTTGGACAGAGAAGGCTTGATTTTGTTATGGATGGCCGAAGGCCTTCTACAACAATCCTCAGAGAAAGAACTGGAAGCAGTTGGTTCTGACTGCTTTAATGAGTTGTTATCCAGATCCTTAATTCAGAAAGACAAAGCTTTTTCAGAAGCTTTTTCAGAGGACAAGTTCCGAATGCATGACCTCATCCATGATTTAGCTAGATTTGTATCAGGAATAAGATCTCACTATCTGGATTGCAGTGAAATTCCAAAAAATGTGCGCCATCTATCTTTTTCTAGCGACTATTATGACTTCTCTAAAAAATTTGAGAGCTTCTATGAGCTGAAATGTTTGCGGACATTTCTACCATTGGAATGGGGCAGTTACTTAACCAGAAAAGTGCCACAAGATTTGTTGCCAAAACTAAAATGCCTACGAGTTCTATCATTGTCAAACTATGATAATATCACTGAGCTGCCTGATTCAATAGGCATGTTGGTGCTTCTGCGGTATCTTGACCTTTCCTCTACTTCCATCAAAAGGTTGCCTGATGCAACCTTCAAGCTTTACAATTTGCAGACTTTGAAATTGTCAAACTGTAGATCTCTTGTTGAGCTATCTGATTCCATAGGCATTTTGGTGCTTCTGCGGTATCTTGACCTTTCCTATACTTCCATCAAAAGGTTGCCTGATGCAACCGTCAAGCTTGACAATCTCCAGACTTTGAAATTATCAAACTGTAAATCTCTTGTTGAGCTACCAGCACAGATAGGAAATTTGGTCAATCTGCGCCACCTTGATATCAGTTACACAAATTTGATGGAGATGCCAATACAGATATGCAGATTACAAGATCTCCGTACATTGACTTATTTTGTTGTAGGCAATAAAGATGGATTAAGGATCAGTGAATTAAGAAAATTTCCCTATCTTCAGGGTAAGCTTTCCATTCTGAAGCTGCACAATGTTTTTGATCCAAGGGATGCATTTCAAGCCAACTTAAAGAACAAAGAGCAGATTGAAGAGCTTACGCTGGAGTGGGGCAGCGACCCACAAGATTCACAAGTTGAGAAGGATGTACTTGACAACCTGCAACCATCAACGCTGTTAAAGAAACTGAGCATCAGATACTACAATGGCACAAGTTTCCCAAATTGGCTGGGTGATTCTTCATTCTGTAATGTTCAAGTCCTGTGTATCAGTGACTGCAACTATTGCCTGTCACTTCCACCTTTTGGACAATTACCTTCTCTTAAGAGGCTTGTCATTAGAAGGATGAAAATGGTGAAGACAGTTGGTCAAGAGTTCTACTGCAGCAGTGCAAGCTGCCAATCTTTCCAGCCATTTCCATTGTTGGAAAGTCTTGAGTTTGAAGAGATGACAGAGTGGGAGGAGTGGCTACCATTTGAAGGTGAAGGTAGCAAGTTTCCTTTTCCGTGCCTGAAGCGTTTGCGTTTATCCGAATGTCCCTTGTTAAGAGGAAACTTGCCCAGTCGTCTACCTTCGTTGGAAGAGGTTGGTATCGCAGGGTGCAACCAGCTGGAGGCAAAATCATGCGATGTGCAGTGGAATACATCAATTAAAGGGATGAGTGTTAGAGAAGTGGGAGAGGGGTTGTTGTCTTTGCTTGACAACTTGTCTTATAGTACACTATCAATAGAAAAGTGTGACAGCTTGCAGTGTTTGCCTAGAATGATTCTCAATGCCAATTGTCTTCAACGCTTGAATCTTAGAAATATCAAGTCTTCGATTTCCCTCCCAACTGATGGTTTGCCCACGTCATTGCAATCACTTGACATCTTTAACTGTGAGAAATTAGAATTTGTGTGTGATGAAAGATGTCAGAAATACACATCACTTGAACGCCTGTCAATCTGGGAGAGTTGTGATTCGCTCATGTCCTTTCCGTTAGATTGCTTCCCAGCTCTCCGAGACCTTCAGATCTCTAACTGTCCCAACTTGGAAGCAATTACTGATAAAGGTGGAAGGGCCTCTCCTAATTTATTAACGCATTTTAATGTCGTTCATTGTAAGAAACTCAGGTCACTTCCAGAAGAGATGGATCTCCCTGCCCTTAAATACTTGTGGCTTCTTAGGCTTCCAGAGTTAGCTTCAATGTCCCCAAGGTGGTTGCCTTCCAGTTTACAATATCTTGAAGTTGATGGTGGAATACTATCATCATCATCATCATCATGTATGTCTAAACAAGAGTTAGTTTGCCAATTCCAACGCCTCACTTCTCTGTCACATCTTTGTCTTAATGGGAGAGGTGTGGGGGATGAAGAAGTGATCAACACCTTGCTGAGGGAGCCATCACTGCCCACTTCTCTGACGTCACTGTATCTATCCAAATTTGATGGTTTAAAGCGGTTGGAAGGGAAAGGGCTTCAACATCTCACTTCTCTGAAAGCGCTTTACATCTACAGATGTGAAAGCCTCGAGTCATTGCCAGAGGAACGTCTGCCATCGTCTCTCGAATTACTGAGGATAAGGAAGTGTCCATTGCTAGAAGAAAGGTATGGAAATGAGAAAGGGAAACACTTCACAAAGATTGCTCACATTGCTGCCATAAAAATAAACGATAAAGTCATAGTAATATGAGGGCTGCAGGGCAGGCAGGAATCATCCAAAGGTATGGCCTTCAAATATTCTTATGAAAAACAATAACTAACGTAATTTAAATATAAATTATTTTTTATTTTCTAAGCACTCAGCTAAGTTCCAACAAAATAAATTTTGTGTTATTTACGGATCAACCTTTTGTGTTAAATCATGTTCGTGTAATTAATGTATTTAAATTACTTCTTATGGATAATTTTAAATAACTAAAAATCATTTTTTTATTAAAAATACTATATTTATTAATTTATTGTCTTATTGCTTTTTTTTTTTAAATTCAAAATTATAAATAATTCAAATTATTTATTTACAAACTTATATGCAATTTGATTCAATTAAATGAATTGTTATTTTTTCAAAATTCTGAAACTTTTCTTATGGCAAATTATGAGCTTGTTTGTTCTTTATTTTTAAAAATAAATTTTTAAAAGTAAAAATAATAAAATTTGTTTGTTAATATAAGTTATATTTTCATTTTTTACTTAAAAACAATTTTTTAAAATTATTTTAAAATATAATTTTTAAAAATAAAAAATCAAAAGAGAAATAAATAAACCTTTATTGTCTCTTTTTATACTAATTTATTGATATTATTATTTTCTATCTGATAAATTAGCTGATAAACGTGTGTTTGTTGATATTTTCTAGCTGTGATGGTGCCACTTGACATTTGGCAACACTCATTTCAATCATTGGAAGGAGTTGGACCATTTACATGTTATAAAGGTTATCAAAACTAATGGTTTGGTGTTGTTAATTTCATATATTGGATTATAATTATTTTCAAGACCAGAATGTAATGAATTATATTTATGATGTTTTTGTGGTATTCTCTAAACCTAGATTTTACATTGGAGTTTGAAGATAATTTATTAATATTTTATGAAACAATTATTACTCATGTTCTTTTGTCTCTTTTTATTCTTAAGCTATTTCAAGGTGTTAGTTAAGATCAAAATTATCGTGTATAGTTTAATGATATCTTTATGATTATTTTTTAAGGTTTAAGGTTTAGTTTTACTAATTTAACAGTGAACTTAATTTGATATGTAAGAGTTAATAAATTTTTATTATGACAGGCAATATCCTATAATATATTTATAATGACATGCTAGAGAAGAATATAAAATATAAAAATTAGTTTGACTGATCATGGTATTATTATTATAGTTCAATTCAATGTATTCAGTGAATAAACAGATTCAATGTACCAAATGCAAAAGAAGGATTTTGTTTTTTCTAAAATTAATTTCACTTTTTGTATTGCTTGTGCTATTATGTTAGGTCCTAATTTCTTTTATTTTAAACTAGGGAGGATTACACTACCCGTAAAAAGTCACGTAAGCCCTAGAAAAATTATTAATAATAAAATACCTTCATAAATTATTTTAATATTATATGTATGCCTTATATTGGTAGAAACTTAAAATAATAAAGAAAATACATAATTTGATCTTCTAGAAGTTAGGATAATATTGCTTTTAATTTTTTTTATAAAAAGACTGTTGTTAAATTTATAATATTAAAATTTATTTATCATATTTCTTTCTTAATTTATTTTATTAAAATTGTGTTTTAAAAATACAAATTTGTTAGTAAATTAGTGTATGCAAAGGATTACGGTCATGATAAAAAAATTAGTGATAATTTTATATCCTTAAAAGATTAATTTGATAAAAACTAACAAATAACTTATCACTTAATGATTATGACCTAAAGAAAATGCAAGTTCTTAAAGATTATTTGGTTTGAAAAAATATTTTGTCACAAAAATGAAATCACTGTAAACTAATTCAATCACGATCTTAAGTGATGATTTTCCTAACAAGTTAACATAAATTAGGATATGAGAAGTATAGGATGAGAGAACAAAAAGAATTGTACAAGCACAATAGATGATTTTGTTGCATGTCTCTCAGTGGAATCCTTGCATTTTGCTCCACCGAATTGAAGATCCTTTCTATATTGGCAATCCACCCGTGACTTCCTTTCGGATCAAATTTTCTTCAAACTTCAAAGGATTGTATACGTGAACGATGAGAGTCTACAGTATTTAGCCGGCTTAGCATCCCAGCCACTTATTAGGGTCTCTAGTACTTGTGCCCTATGTGTTCAAATCTCATTTGTAACTCCAACAAGTTCACCTTTACTAGCTATAATTCTAGCTTCGAAAACCATTTATAGATATATTATTACCATTCTATTATTTACATACATATACGTGTGCACATTCAACTTCAAATAGGTTATACTAGCAAACAATAATCCCATATTCTTGTAGAACATTAATACAAGAAAACATAGCACAAATGAACTAGTCTAATATCCCAATTTAGTTAAGATGAACTGCTTTGATACCATTAAATTGTGAGACTCTTAATAAATCATTTCTTTCTATAATTTTATAAAAAATTTATAAATTCTAATTAAATTATTAATTAAATCTTTTTCAATTGTGATTCGAAGAAATTTAGCAAGAACTTCAAAACCTTCATATTATGTCATTCAATCAATAAAAGTTTAATAATACTTAAAATAATAGAATTTTACATTTAGTTAAACATTTCCTTTTCAACATAATTTGCTGTATACAATAAAATTTCAACAGCGGTAATTAATTAACATATTTAGTGTTACGGAATTACATAAGTTTAATATTTACAATGAGTATTGACTTAGATTGGCTGGGGTTGATTGGGAATATAGGACAGTTTTACTTCAGCAAGAAAGCCTTGGGAGGAAGGCATGAGACCGTGGCTTTCTCGCTGTAGTGAGAGGTCATTCGCTGTAACGAGAGAGCGATAGTGAAAGATGCAATTATGGGTGCAGTCTTGCTATAGCAAGATTATACGTAAACTAGAGTGCAGTTTCCTCTGATATTTTTGCTGTAGTGACAAGGAGCATCGCTGCAGCGAGAGATGCCAGCGAGCGTGTGGCGATCAAAGAGGTATTTGAAGGGTTTAGGGTTCGAGAATCTTTAGAATCTTTGTTGTAAAACTACTATTTCTCTTGGTTGCTGATGAAAACTTTAGAATCTTTGTTTTTCTAAAGTACTTATGAATTAATGAAATTTTACTCGATGAACCTTAAATCATTTCAATGTCTCTTTCTTATTAGAGAGTTTTTGAAAGAAAATTTACTTTACCATTTAAATTTTTATGAATTTTTATCATATATTAAGGAAAGAAATATAAGACGTTACATAACCAGCTGCTATTTAAGTTGTGAAGTCCTCAAGGGATCTCAGGGACATTGAATATGAAAGTGAAATAAATGTGAAAGTGTGATGTGTCTGAATTGGGATAGAAATTGTACAATCGTACTATATGCATTGTAACATATCGGTTGATGTTATTATGATATATATGTTGTAATATATCGACGGGTGCAATTAGGACATATGTATTATGACATATTGATTGACGTGGTATAATACATGTATTACGACGTGCAGATTAGTAGAAAAATGTATGATCTGAAGTAGTGAACATGATTGATTATTTGTTCTGTGTGTGCTACTTTGTGATGACAACTTAGATGATTTGAGTGTTATTGTTAATTTAATTCATGTTAAGTAATATTTCTAGTACTGTATATACATGTGAGTACTTTGCTTATGTTAAACCAAAGATTTAGTGGGGAAAAAAATACTCACCCTTACTAATATTTTCAGGTGATGAAAGTGAAGAAATAAAGGCGTTGGGTCCATCTTAGGATCATAATCCAAAGGTATTAAAAGGAAGACTACTCTGTAGGGACTAGGACCATTTAAAAAATTATATTATTTTATCTTAATTGTATTTCATGATGAGTAAATTTGACAATAATTTTAAATGTCATATTTTAAAATTTATGATACTTGGGCCAATTTCACTGTAATGAATATTTTGAAGATGTTCTTAGTAAAAATTATAAATTTATGTGATTCAAAATGAACTAAATGATTTACTAGAAGTAAAGTTAAGTTTTATTTAAATTGTTTCAAAATAGAATTATGAGAACGGTTTTAAAATAACCGCTCTAAGAAGTCTATTTTAGAGAGCGGTTCCATATCAACCGCTCTCAGATGTCCATATTAGAGAGCAGTTGTTACATAACCGCTCTCAGAAGTTGTATTATTAAAACCCTAACTGTGTTATCCCTGTTGCCCCGCCAAGCCTGTACTTCAAAATTCTCTGTGTTTGAGTGTTCTTTGAGAAATTTTTTACAGAGAAACAAGCACACCTGACATCGCAATCACACATTGAAGGTATATTCATAATCTTTTCTTTGTTTTCTGGCCATTTTTGGACATTCGCAGTCTCTCATTCTCTCTGTTCACTGATACGTACCTCTGTTTTTTATGTTAAACAGTGACAACGTCTCCTCCATTTCTGGTCTCCTACTGAACTGCGACAAATTTGCACTTGTTTCTTAATTCTAGGTTAGTGCATGCTGTTGTGTTTAGAATTTGTATTAACTGAATATTGTTTACATGTTGACCATTGCTGCCGCGTGAACAAATGAGCATGAAATGACTTTTTATTTTCTAAAAGTTGATATGGGCAGGTTGAATCTTAGTTTGTTAACCTCTGAAATGTTGTTGGAATGGTTTTTTAGGATTTGTTGAACATGATATTAGGACACAATGGTTAGTTATAATGGAAGAGCATGTTGTTGTGTTTGTTAACCTATGATATTAGGCATTTAAAATTTTGATATTCTTGTTTATTTTGCCCCCAAAATGTATATTTTCTCTATGTATGAATGAATTTGATGTTGTATTGTAGAATGTGATGAATGCATGATTATTGTTAGTAATGAAACTTTGTAGGTTATGATTTACCATTGTAAAATTGAGTGAAACCATAGTTTCCGTTTGAGATTGAAAATAATGTTTAAATAAATCATTATTTTGAATCTCAAATTGTCCAAGTTGGACAGTTTGTGAACAAATTTATTCATTAATTTGTTAGCATTTGCTTCTCATAATGTTGTATTTAATACTTAACAAAATTTGAGTTTGAAACATTTCTCATTGTCTCTTGGTGCATGCTTGATTGAGGTAAATCATCTCATATATTTCAAGTTGTGTACTAGGAGACTAATGCAAAATGTAGCTCAAATTTTGTGAAGTAAAAAATACAACATTTAAGTAGCATTTGTTAATTAAGTTTGGAAAAAGTTTGTTCTCAAATGGGATAGGAACTTACAATGTGAGAGTTAATAAGACATTCACATTTTAATGATCGTAACTATAGTTGAAGCAAATATGGATCAAAGTTGGATGGTAGCTGATCGTTTAAGTGAAGAATACGAAGACGGAATCAAAGAGTTTATTAGATTTGCGATTAAGAATGCAACTGATGTCAACCTTATTCCCTATCCTTGTTGGTGTTGTTTGAATATGTTACAAGTAAATGCGGAAGAATTGGAAGAACATCTAATGTGCAATGGGATAGATGAAAAATATGCTTGTTGGACAAAGCACGGTGAGATACAAGGTGGAAGTACATCAACTAACATGGAATCAAGTGTCAATTACTCAAAGACATTTAGAACAAATGAGAGTGATTATGTTGAACAAATTCTAAATGTTATTGAAGAAGATCATAGAGATTGTCCAAAGATGTTTGAGAGGCTGAAAGATGATGCAGAAACACCATTGTATAATGGATGTACAAAGTTCACAAGATTGAGTTCTGTTTTAAAGCTTTATAACTTAAAAGCGTCGAATGGATGGACTGATAAGAGTTTCACAGAGATGCTAAGTTTATTACATGAGATGCTGCCGGAGGATAATGTGCTATCGAAGAGAACATATGACGCTAAACAAGTACTTGCTTCCATTGGATTGACCCATGAAAAGATACATGCTTGTCCTAATGACTGCATTTTGTTCCGAAATGAGTATGCATCACTAAGGAGATGTCCAAAGTGTAATGTATCACGATACCTAAAGAAAGAGACAACATCTGCGAAGGTTGTGTGGTATTTTCCACTAATACCGAGGTGAAGACGTCTTTTTCGCAGTGTAGATAATGCAAAGCAGATGACTTGGCATGCTGAAAGCCGAATTAGAGATGGAAAGCTTAAGCATCCAGCAGATTCTTCGCAGTGGAAAAAAGTTGACGATGACCATGAAGAGTTTGCAACTGAAATTAATGTCGAGGATGATCCTTTGAGGAGTGTTGAACACATGTCAATTGTAGATACATTAAGATACATTAACAGATGACGAGGATATTTATGCAAGACATGATCATGAAGAGGACATTTGGTTAAATCCATCATTTCATTCAATAAAAGGTCATATGAAACTTAGTAAGGCTCCTAAAAAAAGAAAAAGGTGCATCTAATATTTTATTTGAATTGATTATATTTTTTTTTTATTATTTTACTTTATCCCTGAATGTATTAATTTATATCTAACCTTTACCTTTTTTCTTACAGAGATGACTTCTTCAGATAACATGTACGGGAGTCCCCCTCATCACTCCGCTGGGGCAAATAACAAAAAAGGTAGAGGGATTACCAAACTTAAGTCCATTAGCAAATCAAGAAAGTTAGGACAAAAGTTACAGGTAAAATGTCACTATCAATGAATTTTGTAATGATATTATAGAAATCTTTTATGCTAATATCATTAAACACTAATTTGACTTTATGTTATATTTGCATATAGGTTGGCTGGAATGGAAAGGGTCAACCGATAGACCCTAACAGATTAAAGTTTGCACATTTTATTGGCTTTATTACTAGGAGTACAATGCCAATCAATTATTCTGATTGGACAAATGTTCCTACTAATGTTAAAGACCACATTTGGGAGCAAGTTGAGGTACACAACACCAATCGTTTCAATTATTGCATATTGGTTTACCGAAGAGGGTTTATCTGATATTGTTTTTTGTTTCCAATGTAGCAAACTTTTGAGGTGGATCCTGTTCACAAAGATTTTTTTCTGTCTTTAGCTGGACGGGACCTTCGTGCATTCCGAACATGTTTGAGAAAACATATCTATGACAAAGATGGAAATTGTGTCCCCCATCCTCTGGAGAAGTATCAGAGATTTATCACAGTCACTGATCACTGGATGGACTTTATCAACCAAAGTTGCATAGAGACTTTCAAGGTACCATGTCACACATTATTACTTCAAATTACTGTCACAATCACAATTTGTATTGATTTGGTACGTTTCTGAATGCCTAATTTCAGAAAGAAAGTGAGGCTAATGCACAAAGGGCAAAAGGAATGTCGTATAGATATAGGAGGTCAGCTAAGGGATATGCTCAGTTAGAGCAAGACTTGATATGTATATTTGTGTCTTATGTAACAATGTGATGCTAATGTGTTGTCTTATCTTAAACATATTAACGAGGGATTTTAATGGGTCCAATTTTGTGTAGATTGCTACATCGTTGTCTAATTTGACCTCAGTACCTCGACATGTCCTTTGGAAAGCTGCTAGGGTAAATAAAGAAGGTAGCATTGATGACGAAGGAGTTAAAAATATGGTCAATGAATTTGTAAGTAGTAAATACGAATGTGTTAGTATTTTCAAATATGTTCAGTTTAATTTTGAATTCTCCTACAATAACCTAATGGTTAATTGTTATCTTTATTGTAGGAAACTCTTTCACAGGTCACTCCAGACGCTGAGACTGAATCAACAGCCCGAAATGACATACTCTCTTAAGCACTTGGTGTAAGAGAGCATTCAAGTCGCGTTTGGGTTGTAGGTTTTGAGGTGACCCAAAAATCTGCATTTGGGCCAGGTTCATGTCCACATCCTTCATCTACCGAGTAGCACATTTGACCAATGTAGTGACACAGTTGACAGGGGGTCAAGGACTACCCCCATTTATGTCAGGTCAGATGCCATTTAACCCTACTCAGTCCCCACCACCATGTATACCACCCCCTTTCAATATGGCTCCTTAAATGCAACTGATGGCAGATATTGGTCCCCAAATACCTGTAGATGCACCTTCTACCAGCCATAGAGGCAGTTGCACACCAATTGTATCTGTTGAGATTCCAAAGGTATTGAAGCTATAATAAATTATCATTTACCTTGTAATGTTTAATACTTTTGATTTAATTATTGCGTAATATAACAAACTTTCATTTGTAGGGTGAACATGACTGTATGCTATACTTGAATAAACCTTTTCGCCTGGTTGCAAGAGGTAGAGTATATCATACAGTGGTTGAGGACTCCTTACATAATATGGCTCTTCCTCTAGAGCATGGAAGGTTTCTATAAAGGTAGTGCAACGACATGAGGAGGACTCTGCACTGCCTGTCCCAAATGAAGAAGCAAACCTGTATTCCCTGAGAGATGTCATTGGTACTTATGTTGCTTGGCCATTGTCCCTAATCACTTTAAGACCCAATGTATGTAAACGTGTTTCTTTATAGTTCCTGTTGCTAGATGTTACAATTAAAAGGGTTTGTTCTTTTCAGGTTGCCCCTTCATCAGGTAAAAAGTTAGGGAAAGAGACAGGCTACTCAAAAGAGTCCATTGCTGGTCCATCCAATAAAAGTAGCGCTGGTTGTGTGTCATCAGAGATTCTTAAGTTGGCAGAAGCCCAAGGTGCTGCATGCTTGGATATGATGAAGCTGTTTGTGAGAAATGATCAAGCCATTGATACAGCTACATTTCAACTGACAAGTGAGCACTGGGGTAAAAAGTTTTGTGACATTGTGGAGAAGGAAAACATCATAGAGGTCATACGTCGACATTGGTTGAATGCCTCTAGCATTAACCTTTACATACGGTACATCAAATTTCAAATTATATAGTCAATTTATAACTTTTAACGCCTCATTCATACCACTAATGTTCAATTCTACTTATGCAAAACAAGATATTTGTGTGAAGCTTATTTGCATGGGGCAATGGCAAATAGATTCTCATTTATATCTCTGTATGAAATGGATAAAGCACTCAATCTGAACCCACATCAACATATAGCTGAAATGTTGAAGCGTCATATGGGTGAAGATCACTTGATTTTTGCACCTTATAATGTTAGGTAAGTCAATTGATCTCATTGAGACCTTGCTTTATGTTTAATAATTTACCATATAACTTAGTAATCTTAAAATGATATTTATGCTCGTGGTAGGCAACATTGGGTCTTGGTTGCCATCAATACTGTTGACGAGACTATTTATTACATGGACCCTTTACGCAAGCAGCTAAAGATCAGAACACACATCCAAAACCTATTTAATAAGTAAGCATTCATTTATGTCAATACACTATGATTAATGTTAACTGGTTCAAATGTATCTAATTTCTTTGGTTCACATACGACTCTTAGTGGTCTTGTCACGTATCGAGCAGAGAGGGGAGTGCAGCCCTCTAGTACAAAGATGAGTTAAACAAAATGGGTCACTGTACAGGTAAGACTATATCATATCTCATATTTTTAATTTTCAGCTAAATCGTAATTGCACTGTATATCATTCTTAGTTAATGCTGTTTTATTTTACTTTCATCTTCCACAGTGTCCCAAGCAAACAAATAATGACGACTGTGGATATTATGTGTGTCTATTCATTGGGATGTTTTGCATCATGGACAAACTATAATCCCAATAAATGTAATAATCTTACACTTTCCATTTCGTTTGCCATATGCTTATTATTTCACTTAATTAAATAAGCTTTGTTTTTCCTGTCCTTGTATTTCAGTACTTTCCAGAGGTGTATGCCAATTTTTCCTAACAACAAAATTTATCAATTACAAAAGGAGTGGTGTGCATATCTGTACCATAGATATTTAAAGGACACTTTAAGCACAATAGATTATTAGTGTTTTTTTACAATATTTAGACAATTTTCTTTCAACCCTAGGAAAAATGTGTAAATATGAGACTCTGACGAGATTGTAATCTGTACATGTGAGTTGTAATTCAATAATACAATGTGCAAATAGCTCTGAAATTCTGTTATATTAGACTCTGTTTGAGAATTATATTTTGTTTGAATTGGTTCTAAATTCTGTGTGAATTGGTTCTGAATACTGTATACTTTACCAGGTTTGCTAAAAAAAGGTTTTATGCCAGTTTTATTAAAATATTTTAAAATTTTTCTTAACTTTGGAAAGCGGTTCTAGAAGAATCGCTCTCCAAATTGCACTTCTGAGAGTGGTTCAAAGAATAACCACTCTCTAAAGTGAACTTATGAGAGCTGTTCCAATAATAACCGCTCTCAGAAGTGAACTTGAAGAGCGATTAATTTAGAACCACTCTCAGAAGTTCACTAAAGAGAGCAGTTATACGTGTAACCGTTCTTACAATATGTAGTCTTTGGAGAGCGGTTCATTTTTAAACGCTCTCCAAAGTGAACTTCTGAGAGCGGTTCTAATTTAACCGCTCTCCAAAGCCTATATATTGTAAGAGCGGTTACGTGCTTAACTGCTCTCTTTAGTGAACTTCTAAGAGCGGTTAACTGTCAACCGCACTCCAAAATATACATTTCAGAGCGGTTAAATAACCTCTCTCCAAAAATGATGACATTGGATAGCACATCATTTTAAAGCACCACTAACCGCTCTCTTAGTTCATGCGGAACCGCTCTTAGATCTCATTTTTGGCGTAGTGTTAAAAGAATTCGTGAATACTTGCTAAACAAAATTATTTTTTGGTTTATTTAAATAAATTTTTAGAATATTTTTCTAAAAAATTATTATTTTTAAATTACTTTGTTAATTTTGTGGTATAAGTTGTTGTTTAAAGAATTATTAAATAAGTGTTAAAATAAATTATATCTAAATGCATCATCAACAATTACATTTTTAATTTTATAAATTTATTAAAATCAGTTTCGTTTATTACTAAATTCTGTAGAAAAACAAAGAAAATAAGAGTATCAAACCCTTTTTTGAATAATAACAAATGAAACTTTTTGGATTGATACATTAGTTATGTTATACTAATTTAGATTTAATTAGAATTTATAAATTTCTTTTTTCTATCCTTCAAAATAAATAATAATTATTAGTGTAATTAATAAATAACAATTCATTATTCAACCAATCTTTGACAAGGTAAAATAAAATAATAAATAAATACAATGATTCACTTTCAAGTGTTTTAAAATTTTTCCTTTCCTCGTCTTGGAATTCATGGGATTATCGTAATAAAAATAACAAATTAAATATAAAAAAAAAGAAAAAAATAAAGATGAAAAAAGTCATCATCGTAAGTTTTAAATAAACTTTTAAAAAATAATTTATTTAACTAGAGTTGAGTGTTATTTATTTAAAGTAGAAAGAATTATTTATTTTTATATTTTAACATATTTTGAAATAAAAAATAGTTTTAAAAATAATTAATTTTAATGAGTTTTGACTATCACTTTTACGAATTGAATTAAATTTAACTTAATTGAAATGGAGGCAACAACGCCCTTAAATCTTTATGTTTAAGTTAAGCAAAGATTGATTATATTAGTATTTTATTTTAGAATTTTAAAATTGTGCTTAAATAGATTTAGAATTTAAAAATAAGTCGCGCTACTTGATTTTACGTAAGCAACACTCTATTCACATAAGCAAATTAGTAATGGTATTAAAAAATAATACAAATACATTTTGCTAATTTAGCAACAAAACATATATTGTTCAATTGAAAATTTGCACACCTTTTCAAAGAATATAGATGGCTATCATGATACAAAGAGTACTAAAATATGCAAGAAAATATGAGGGATATCACTTGCACATAAATCATCGTAAGGAAAAAGAAATTGCTTTAGGGTCTAATGATGTTGAAGACTTTTGTTCAACATTATTGTTATATGCCAACATTGCTCCTAACACACGCGGATCTTTGTATACTTAGAGCTTAACTCATCTTTTGCACATAGACGAGGTAGATATAACAATTATTTTATTTACAAGGAGATACATTAGTTTATAATCTTCAATCTTTCACTGTAACTTTTACACCTTTAAGATTCTTAAACTTGGTCACAACTCTTTGCAAGGTTCGTGAAATTAAGAATATTCTTGAGGCTCAGTAACCTTTCATCCTACCTAAATAACCCATATACACTTCATAAAAAATTATTGCCTTAACCTCTTAGAACAAATGCAACCTTAGCCTCATTCTCCAACCTCCACCCTAGCACTTTTTGCCCTAGCAATCATAGAAACCCATTTGATTGCTAATTTAGATAATTTTGCTACTCATGTTCCATGGCTTAGGGATAATCTACTCTTCTTAGAAGGAGAGAGAAATGAGGGATATGGAAATGATGTAACAAATGAAGCAAGAGATAGAGAAGAAGAAGAGTATAACTATAAAAAACTAGTGATGGAAACCAAATGGATGACTTAATTGAAGACCTTGTAAGGGAAGGGAGTTGAAGGACACATAAACTTAATCATTAATACTGTAATTTGTTAAATATCTCTTAAGTCCATGTTGATTTGACAACCTTGTTGTTTGCTATTGCAAAATTTTTGGTACACTTGCTAAAGAATCGACCACAATTTTGAAAATAAGCCAACTTGGTGTATCAATCAAAACACATAAAACGCTAAAAAAGAAAAAAACTAAGAAGGATAACAATGATCACATCAACCTTCACACCAAGTTTAATCATATTGAAGTAATATACTTAACCATTGAGAAACTATAGAGTTCAAATTTGTCCCTATTAGTATCTAAAATAGGAAGCAGTGTTATGAATACAAGGTAGAAATATCATATATTCAATAAGAAACTTTTAATTGTTACAACCTTCAAATGATGCATTGAGTTAATTATTCAAAAATACTTAGTTATTTAGCATTGTAATTCTTACTTACTCGAGATATGTCATCTTTTTTCAATGGCAAAGATGATTTAACCACAAATTGTATCATATACTAAAACTACATAAGTGGTGAACATGCTTATTATGCCTCTAACAATTATATTTAGAGCACTTTCTTGAATTCTTTGACTTATTTATCATATGATAAGAACCAATTTCTCTTACTTTTGCTACTAACAGGAGCTGCATCTCCTAATTCATTATGTTCAATGTTAATTTCATCTCAATCATTTTGACCTATATAAGCATTTTTTTTTATTTTAGAATCTCAAGTGTTCTTGTGATTCTATCTCTTTCATTGTAAAAATCCTCTAAACTTTAACAAGCAAATACAATTAATTCCTTATATTAACGTATCGATATAATAAGTCTACATATGAGATGTAAGAACCAATAATTTGATCCATTAACCAAAAGACCTTGAATTGAATCCTCTGCATTATTTGTCCATCTGATCAAATATTAGACATTTTGGAAATTTTACAAGCACTACAAGAATATGGTCATATTATTTTTATAGCTGCAATACTTTGATATCAAATAAATATCTTATGTAAATGACTCTTTACATCAAATCAAAATAATTATGGATAGTATTGTAGCAATTGACCTATTAATGCTTTATTAATTTTTTTTCAAATATTGGGTCACCATGCATGAAGGAAAAGTTAGCCTCAAGTTTTTTTATATCAAATACAATTTAGGTGCATATAAAATTGTTGTAACAATTATTTTAAATTACATAATGAGTTAACAAATCTTTCAAATTTGTGAGGGAAAACATTCACATAAGGAAGTTATCCTAAGGTCAATAAAAAATTACCATGTATTTGACATGTGACTCACATCTTCCTCCTTTGATATAGCTCTCTAACTTAAACCATTGTTTCATATATCAAAATTATACACAATTTCACTCTACTTATATTGAAACTTATCCATATCATAATCAAATAACATGTATTTCTTAAACTCAAAAGTAAATGCAAAAATCTCTAACATTCACAATTGCATTACGAAATAGATGAGGCACACAATCTATTATGCGTATCTGATCACACCTTTTTTATGACCTTTCTCATTGCCATATCTTCATCGATAATTATTGATACAAGTGTCTTGTCTTCATTGCTTCTCCAAGTTGTTCTAATAGTTACACAATTTTTTAGTTTCATCTCCTATAATTACAACAATAAACAATGTAGTTTGCTTGTGATGATTTACACTTCAAACTACTAAAATTGAAAAACGATACTTATTCTTCTCATATATTGTATCAAATGCCACAAAATTACCAAATATTTTATTATCTTTTCAATTAAATCGATAACTAAAAAGTAAATATTTCAATTTACCTTCCTCATATATAGTATGACAGCAAGACAGCAAAAGATTAATGAATCAATCAATTTCAACTAATTAAGGTATTGTAACTCACTCATAAAAATCAATACATGCATATTTTTTCCTTTCAAATCTAATTATACATCTCTTTTTATTGAAATCTTATTTTTCATATCCCTCTAGTTAGGTAGCAAAGGAACTATATATAAGGCAAGGCTCTGTACTATCCTTATTGAAACTATTCACTTATGTTGATTCCAAAAGTTTGTAGGTGGTCTACTTGTTTTATACGTGGTATGCAAGACTAAATAGTTTTAAAACACAATCTTTTGAAATAGTAAATATGAGATGTTACAACAAACATTTGTTTGTTATAGGCAAAGATTTCACGTGAAGATTTCAACCAATGAAAATCGTGAGTGTCAAAGTAAACCTTTAACTAGGTATGGTTGCAAACAAAATTTAAAGTGCATATGAATTCTAGTCAATTGTATGCAACCTATTTTTTTAATGATCACAATCATGAACTACTAGATGAATAGTTTTGTGGAATACTTCCAACATATAGGAAATTGTGCAAGTTAGATATAATTTCTTATTTAGTCATGGCTTAAGATTTTAATATTAATGTCAAGAATGTCTTCTAAGCTCTCAACTTTAATGACCATGTCATTGTCATCTATTTCAGTCATTTCATCATCTCTGTCAATGTCATCTGCATTAAAAAAAGTAAATTTAAATCCATAATAAAAAGATTGCACTTTTATTCAAGTGACTTGAATGATATCTTTGTTAATACAATTGTTTTGGGAAACAAATTACTTGTTACTTCACTACTCATGTTATTCTTCATGTGTTTAGTCATATATTACTAGCTTCTAATCACTTTAGCACTCAACATAAAATAAAATTCATATGGCATGATTAAAAAGAAAATACAATCAAACAATAATATTTACCCAAAAATTAACAACATATATATTATTATAGCTTATAAAATATTTATATTTTACGTACTTGTCAAGTATATTTGATTAATGTAGTTTTTGTTGATAAGAAAATTTTATGGAAAATTGTTAAAATAAATAATTATTTTTTAAAGTATATTGTTCTTTTTGAGAGTTCAAACATCTTTCTTTAATTATTGCCTTTGTTCCTATTTAGTTGTGTTATTTGTCGTGAAGAAATTTGCAAAAATAAATAAAAAAATTTGATAAAACTTATCATCATTATAATAATTTTTTAAATAAATATTATTCAATGTTATTTTATTGAGAGAAAATCTATTATGAATTATTTTTAATTATTCCTAGTTTCGTTGTACCTTAGGCAAAAAGACTAACCACCTATGATTGTCAAAGAAAGAGAACTTGTAGAAAGAAGACAATAGTTGAGATATTATAAAAGAATCGACAATTGTTAAAGCCCATAGTTGCTAATGCAAAGTTCATTTATATATTTATAATTTGTTTTCGACTTACCAGAATTGAAGAATGTAAAAGTAATGGTTCATATTCATATTTTGATTACAGCTCAATATCATTCATATTTCTTATGAATATAGCATCAGTATTATAAAAATATGTAATCCTTATAAACAAAACATGTACAGTAAATATTTTATGCACTCACACTATTATTGGATACAAATAATTCTCAACAAATAAAGTCAATTATTCATGTAAGCACTTCAAAAGGAATTAACACAAACTAATAACAAGACAAATGGACACAATCATTAGTTTTACCTTTTGCATTTCTCCATTGTTGTTATTATATTATTTTTATCAATGTATAAAGCCCAAAAAGTTCATCCAACTTCATTCCTAAACCAGATTGCTTCTTATAAAAAGCAATTATCATGGATTCATTGATAGAATAGAAGAAAAGTAAATTGCAAACATGACTTTGGTTCAAACTTAAAATTGTTTCAAATTCAGAACTTAATCCCCTTGAAGTGTGTGGTTCTAATGATTCTTAATAGATGATTTTGCAGTGATTATTGCTTATGCGAACGAAACCGACATTGTTTTGCTGATCCTTAGACGTTGATTATGTGAAATACATTCATTATATTTCTTGAACTAATTGGAATTATCTCGAATGTGTTTGGTAATTTCAATTCAAGAATATTACTTATATTTTGAAAAAGAAGCATGCATGATGTGATTCCTAAAACGTAAATGAGATGAAGCAACCAGAATGTGGCATTGTGTATAAATTGAAGAAAACTAAAATTAAAGTACAAACCTTTCTAGTTTGAGTCCTTCTTTCTCCTCCTAAGTATGGCAACGTGGAATCCTAAGAATAAAGATTCAATTATGGTTTGAGAGGAGAATTGAGAGTGATGATCGTCAAAATCCTCTCTGTTTTGAGAGTGAACAACAATTAAAAATAAAATAAATAATTCAAAAGTCTCCAAATCAATAACCCCCTCCTCTAAATTTTTACATAACTTTTTATATGGCTAAGTCAAAGTTACCCAAAAACATAGTGTGAGGAGTGTTAGTTTGTTAGCAAAATCTATTATGAAAAAACCTTTTTTAATAAATATTGGTTATTTTTATGAAATTATTAAACGTTTAATTTACCTTTATTTTGTTACTTATCTTTTTATTATATATCTTCTTATTGCTTATTATACGATTACTTTTAGTCTTTTAGTTTAGAAGATAATTTTAATTTTTTCCTATACTTTGGTGAAAATCAACTTTTATTTTTATTATTTTCAGGTGTTTACTTATTTAAAAGACTATTTTTTTTTAATCTTAGTTGTAGCATTTTTGTTTATTTTTACATCATTTTAAAATATTTCATATATTTTTATAAATTTTATTTATTATATATTTCTCGTAAACATGCATCTTTTATTTTTATTTTTAAATAAATTTTATCATTGAATCTAAAAATATTTTGTACTTAGTGACACATTAGTTCCTTAGGTTTGTACAAACATATACAAGTGATTACGTCGGTACATATGCATGTACATATGCACACCTGTATGAGTACACATATACTCTTTCACACAAACATATATGGAATATTTTCTTATACTTAAATTTAAACTATTTCTAGAGAACACTTAAAGCCTTAGAAGAAATCAATATGTAGCCAGACCATAAATCATAGTGGAACAATGGAGCCAATATCCTTAAAAATTATGCTACAACTGTTCTAGTTTACTCAGCTAACTCACCATACATTACCTACACCATAGATTGCGTATTAATTAAAAACCGTAGCACTAAAATCAAGACTTAAATCCCATTTGAATTAGCTTACATTATGTTAAAGAAAAATTTAAAATGAAAATATTCATTCAAGAAAGTTTATGAAAAAAATAGTTTTTGGCCAGTCAATGTTTATGAAAAACAAATGAATTAAAAAAAAAATGTTCACACGCTTAAAACAGCAAGTGTTAAATCAAAACATTGTTGACTAGACTTCAGCACTACAATACCTCGAATTTTCACGACCACAGATGTGTATCTCGTTCAACATTTAGCAAGAGAAGAAATGGCCGTAGAGGCACTTATCTCTGCTTGTGTGGAGATCTTTTTAAAAAGAATAACTTCTTCAGAGTTTCGAGATTTCTTTGCCAAGAGAAGGGTCAATGTTTCTTTGTTAGATGAACTGAGGATAAAGCTGCTGGCACTTAATGCTGTGTCCAATGATGCTGAGGAGAAGCAGATCACGGATCCCGCCGTGAAGGCATGGCTTGATGAGTTGAAAGATGCTGTCTTGGATGCAGAAGATTTGTTGGATGAAATCAACACTGAAACTTTGAAATGCAAGGTGGAGGGAGAATCTAGAAGCTTTACTACCCAGGTGAGATCATTACTTTCTTCCCCCTTTAATCAATTCTACAGGAGCCTGAATTCCAAGCTTGAAGCAATATCTCGAAAGCTAGAACATTTTGTGAAACAGAAAGATATCCTTGGTTTGCAAAGAGTTTCTAGGAGAGTCTCTTGTAGCAAGAGCACAGATTCGTTGATTGAACCTGTTGTGGTTGCTAGAGAGGATGACAAAGCCAAGTTACTGAACATGCTTTTACATGATGTTGATGCCAAGTCTAATAATATAGAAGTGATCACAATCCTAGGCATGGGAGGTCTGGGCAAAACAACCCTTGCTCAATACCTTTATAATGATAGTAAAGTGCAGAACCATTTTGATTTGAAAGCTTGGGTATGGGTATCGGATGTATATGATGTTTTCAAGGTAACAAAACAAATTGTTGATTCTGTATCATCCAAAAAAGATTGTAATAGTACCAATCCTGATGTTCTTCGTGTTGAATTAAAAAATAGCTTGAAAGATAAAAAAATTTTGCTTGTGCTTGATGACCTCTGGAATGAAAAGTATAATGACTGGGATCAATTGATAACTCCTTTTACTAGTGGGAAAAAGGGAAGTAGGATCATTGTGACAACCCGACAACGAGAAGTTGCAAAGTTTACCCATACATTTCCCACCTATGAGCTGGATTCTCTGACAGAGGAAGATTGTTGGAGGATACTCGCAAATCATGCATTTGGAAATGAAGGTACCGACCAATATCCAAGTCTAGAAAAAATTGGTCGACAGATTGCAAGAAAGTGTGCTGGCCTACCATTAGCTGCTAAAACATTGGGAGGTCTTTTGCGATCAGATGTTGATGAAAAGGAATGGAGAAGAGTTCTAGACAGCAAGCTGTGGGCACAAGATGATGTTTTACCAGCTTTGCGCATAAGTTATCTTCATCTTCCAGCACATTTGAAAAGATGTTTTGCCTATTGCTCAATCTTTCCAAAACAACATCTGTTGGACAGAGAAGGCTTGATTTTGTTATGGATGGCCGAAGGCCTTCTACAACAATCCTCAGAGAAAGAACTGGAAGCAGTTGGTTCTGACTGCTTTAATGAGTTGTTATCCAGATCCTTAATTCAGAAAGACAAAGCTTTTTCAGAAGCTTTTTCAGAGGACAAGTTCCGAATGCATGACCTCATCCATGATTTAGCTAGATTTGTATCAGGAATAAGATCTCACTATCTGGATTGCAGTGAAATTCCAAAAAATGTGCGCCATCTATCTTTTTCTAGCGACTATTATGACTTCTCTAAAAAATTTGAGAGCTTCTATGAGCTGAAATGTTTGCGGACATTTCTACCATTGGAATGGGGCAGTTACTTAACCAGAAAAGTGCCACAAGATTTGTTGCCAAAACTAAAATGCCTACGAGTTCTATCATTGTCAAACTATGATAATATCACTGAGCTGCCTGATTCAATAGGCATGTTGGTGCTTCTGCGGTATCTTGACCTTTCCTCTACTTCCATCAAAAGGTTGCCTGATGCAACCTTCAAGCTTTACAATTTGCAGACTTTGAAATTGTCAAACTGTAGATCTCTTGTTGAGCTATCTGATTCCATAGGCATTTTGGTGCTTCTGCGGTATCTTGACCTTTCCTATACTTCCATCAAAAGGTTGCCTGATGCAACCGTCAAGCTTGACAATCTCCAGACTTTGAAATTATCAAACTGTAAATCTCTTGTTGAGCTACCAGCACAGATAGGAAATTTGGTCAATCTGCGCCACCTTGATATCAGTTACACAAATTTGATGGAGATGCCAATACAGATATGCAGATTACAAGATCTCCGTACATTGACTTATTTTGTTGTAGGCAATAAAGATGGATTAAAGATCAGTGAATTAGGAAATTTTCGCTATCTGCAGGGTAAGCTTTCCATTCTGATGCTGCACAGTGTTTTTGATCCAAGGGATGCATTTCAAGCCAACTTAAAGAACAAAGAGCAAATTGAGGAGCTTACGCTGGAGTGGGGCAGCGACCCACAAGATTCACAAGTTGAGAAGGATGTACTTGACAACCTGCAACCATCAACGATGTTAAAGAAACTGAGCATCAGATACTACAATGGCACAAGTTTCCCAAATTGGCTGGGTGATTCTTCATACTGTAATGTTCAAGTCCTGTGTATCAGTGACTGCAACTATTGCCTGTCACTTCCACCGTTTGGACAATTACCTTCTCTTAAGAGGCTTGTCATTAGAAGGATGAAAATGGTGAAGACAGTTGGTCAAGAGTTCTACTGCAGCAGTGCAAGCTGCCAATCTTTCCAGCCATTTCCATTGTTGGAAAGTCTTGAGTTTGAAGAGATGACAGAGTGGGAGGAGTGGCTACCATTTGAAGGTGAAGGTAGCAAGTTTCCTTTTCCGTGCCTGAAGCGTTTGCGTTTATCCGAATGTCCCTTGTTAAGAGGAAACTTGCCCAGTCGTCTACCTTCGTTGGAAGAGGTTGGTATCGCAGGGTGCAACCAGCTGGAGGCAAAATCATGCGATGTGCAGTGGAATACATCAATTAAAGGGATGAGTGTTAGAGAAGTGGGAGAGGGGTTGTTGTCTTTGCTTGACAACTTGTCTTATAGTACACTATCAATTGAAAAGTGTGACAGCTTGCAGTGTTTGCCTAGAATGATTCTCAATGCCAATTGTCTTCAACGCTTGAATCTTAGAAATATCAAGTCTTCGATTTCCCTCCCAACTGATGGTTTGCCCACGTCATTGCAATCACTTGACATCTTTAACTGTGAGAAATTAGAATTTGTGTGTGATGAAAGATGGCAGAAATACACATCACTTGAACGCCTGTCAATCTGGGAGAGTTGTGATTCGCTCATGTCCTTTCCGTTAGATTGCTTCCCAGCTCTCCGAGACCTTCAGATCTCTAACTGTCCCAACTTGGAAGCAATTACTGATAAAGGTGGAAGGGCCTCTCCTAATTTATTAAATAGTTTTATTGCCATTAATTGTATGAAACTCAGGTCACTTCCAGAAGAGATGGATCTCCCTGCCCTTCAACACTTGTGGCTTGGTGATCTTCCAGAGTTAGCGTCATTGTCCCCAAGGTGGTTGCCTTCCAGTTTACGATATCTTGAAGTTGATGGTGGAATACTATCATCATCATCATCATCATGTATGTCTAAACAAGAGTTAGTTTGCCAATTCCAACGCCTCACTTCTCTGTCACATCTTTGTCTTAATGGGAGAGGTGTGGGGGATGAAGAAGTGATCAACACCTTGCTGAGGGAGCCATCACTGCCCACTTCTCTCACGTATCTACAGCTGTGGAATTTTGATGGTTTAAAGCGGTTGGAAGGGAAATGGCTTCAACATCTCACTTCTCTGAAAGCGCTTGATATCTACAGATGTGAAAGCCTCGAGTCATTGCCAGAGGAACGTCTGCCATCGTCTCTCGAATTACTGAGGATAAGGAAGTGTCCATTGCTAGAAGAAAGGTATGGAAATGAGAAAGGGAAACACTTGACAAAGATTGCTGCCATAGAAATAAACGATCAAGTCATAGTAATATGAGGGGCTGCAGGGCAGGCAGGAATCATCCAAAGGTATGGCCTTCAAATATTCTTATGAAAAACAATAACTAACGTAATTTAAATATAAATTATTTTTTATTTTCTAAGCACTCAGCTAAGTTCCAACAAAATAAATTGTGTTATTTACGGATCAACCTTTTGTGTTAAATCATGTTCGTGTAATTAATGTATTTAAATTAATTCTTATGGATAATTTTAAATAACTAAAAATCATTTTTTTATTAAAAATACTATATTTATTAATTTATTTTCTTATTGCTTTTTTTTTTAAATTCAAAATTATAAATAATTCAAATTATTTATTTACAAACTTATATGCAATTTGATTCAATTAAATGAATTGTTATTTTTTCAAAATTCTGAAACTTTTCTTATGGCAAATTATGAGCTTGTTTGTTCTTTATTTTTAAAAATAAATTTTTAAAAGTAAAAATAATAAAATTTGTTTGTTAATATAAGTTATATTTTCATTTTTTACTTAAAAACAATTTTTTAAAATTATTTTAAAATATAATTTTTAAAAATAAAAAATCAAAAGAGAAATAAATAAACCTTTATTGTCTCTTTTTATACTAATTTATTGATATTATTATTTTCTATCTGATAAATTAGCTGATAAACGTGTGTTTGTTGATATTTTCTAGCTGTGATGGTGCCACTTGACATTTGGCAACACTCATTTCAATCATTGGAAGGAGTTGGACCATTTACATGTTATAAAGTTTATCAAAACTAATGGTTTGGTGTTGTTAATTTCATATATTGGATTATAATTATTTTCAAGACCAGAATGTAATAAATTATATTTATGATGTTTTTGTGGTATTCTCTACACCTAGATTTTACATTGGAGTTTGAAGATAATTTATTAATATTTTATGAAACAATTATTACTCATGTTCTTTTGTCTCCTTTTATTCTTAAGCTGTCTCCTTTTATTCTTAAGCTATTTCAATGTGTTAGTTAAGATCAAAATTATCGTGTATAGTTTAATGATATCTTTATGATTATTTTTTAAGGTTTAAGGTTTAGTTTTACTAATTTAACAGTGAACTTAATTTGATATGTAAGAGTTAATAAATTTTTATTATGACAGTCAATATCCTAAAATATATTTATAATTGTAACAACCTACTTTATAGAGACCCTTAATTAGTGATTTTTTTTTTCGAAAACCAATAATAATTCCTTCTTACGTAACGTCGATATTTCCAATCATTAATCACAAAAATAAATTTTCCCGTGCAAATTTCAATATGAAGTTTCTGAATTTCATCGTAACATATAATAAAAAGTAAACATTCATAAGTATTCAGATAGTTGTTTACAGTAATCCAAAGGGCAAATGGTTAATAAGTTCCTTGTTTACACATCGCTGTACGCCAGAGAACTCAATCACCATTTCGCCTAATAACATAATTAACATACAGATAAAAGTATTAGATACAATTCTTCAAAATAATAAGAGCAACACCGGGAAGGACTTCCTACAGAGCAGCACAACTAAGCAAAATAAGTGGCTACTACCCGGCACCATATAGGCCTATGTACAACAAAAGAATGCCTACAACTAACTCTTGCCACTGTACACAAAAAGTAAGACACTTCCAGTCCTATTCTGATTCCAATCCTCAGACTTGGAAGATGAATCTCCCTCATCTGAGCCCATTTCTGAGTCACTAGACTCATCGATGTTTAGAGGATCATAATCCTCATGAACATCAATATCCATTTCCTCCTCCTGAGCTGGAGGGGGAACTGGTGGTGGTATGGGCTGAAAGGGATTGTTATTGCCCAAATCAAGAGTTAGTCTAGTCCTAATGGTGAAAGGTACATTGCCACCTCCGGGTCCTGGTGCCGCTCTCCTTAGCATTATAGTAAGTATGCCAGCAAATGTGTGAATGTGATTATCCCAATCGTGACGCCATCGGTGTGGTTCTGGGCTGAGGAACCTGATCGTCATATTCGTTTGAAGTGGTAACTGTGCCATCTCCCTCTACTACAGAGAGTGACCGAGCAAATCCAACGAGTATCGCAGATACAGAGAAAATTAAAAAAAAAAAAAAGAAAAGACAATAGGGTGAGCCATATTTCATACATCTTGTTAAAATCAAACATCATAAACATTCACAGATCAATCACATTCCAAATACATGATGATGATGTTGATGATGATGCATGATCCTAGTTCCTTTTTCTAATATGTTCATGCATGCGGGCCCAGATCATTTCTCAAATCAGCGCTGGGGTAGCCAGGAGTTGACACTACTAGGCATGGAAAATCCACCCACGAGATTATTGAGACCCACACTCAAATATAAAATCAGTAGCCCACTGACCATGATATACGGTAAGAGCACAGTCAGGTACAGGAGAGTTTGTACAGTGGGATCCCCGACAACAGGTAGCGAGCCTAAGCCTTTTGGGGTTTCCAACCACTACCCTTCCTATCCCCAAGTCCTCCCTCAGGGCCTCCTTATCGTATTCCCAGAGTCCATAGTCTCCGATTCTCCAGTTTGCACAAAATACCATTTTCAGATGAGTAGTGCATGAGTTTCTAAGGAGTTTTTCTTAGAAAAGTCCCATATTCCCAAATTCATAAATTTGTTCAAAATGATTAAAATATTTTTTTTCTAAGTCTGAACTTTTTTCAAAAATTTTGACAGAGTTTCCCTTGTAATACGGACTTCCCAAATTTTTTTTTTTTTATATATCTGTTACAATCAGAAAATTTCCCAATACAGTTTGTAAGAGTTCACCACCCATCATTCATTCATTTCAATTTAATTTCAGTAAACTTTCCCATGAAAAAACCACCATGCACATAAATGCTCACTCAAAGACAATTCATATCATATAACGTAATTTATATCTCAATGAAGTATTCAAACATATACTTTTGCAACCAAACACGCAAGCTAATCTTTATCATTTCTTGAAATTTAAACAAATAATAGAATTGAAAGTATCAATCAAAACAAAATTTGACAATTTCAACAAGTAAGGTTAAATACGTTTATGATGTAATCCTTACTATATAACCCACCCCTTACCTCTTACGTCCACGCTTGCTCTTTCCAAAGCTTGAGGTTGAAATTGATTTCTGGCGAAATCTATACATGGAATGAAATGCTAGTTAGAACCTTCTCCGGTTCTATCTCATGAGAATTTAAACTCATTCATTATTCTAATCTAATCCTGGCAATATGTTAAGCCCACATTCACCTTACACTCAATTTAGAAAGTTATCCTATTTGGTATACGCTTAGAGTAGGAGGAATCCTAATGAAAAACATGAACAAAGTTCAGTGTTTTGGAATTTTCGTGATTGTCTACAATATTGATGAAGAGGTCAAAGTCTAATTCAAGATAGATTGTACAATAAAGTTGGTCAAAGTTATGACAGGGAAATTTTTGAGCAGGTTGCACAAGGTTCAGTATTTTTGCCATAACTCAAGATATACTTAACATTTTAACATGGGACTAGTTTCTAAATTTCAAGGACTCATTTATCTACAAATCTTATGAAGGAATAAAATTAAAATACCCTATAGAATAATGGTAGTTTGCAGTTAAAGAGACTGTTTCTAACAGGGCTCACTACACTAACATTCTGAACATACCTTAGTAATTTGACTATATCTTATACTACACATAAGCTATTGGCATGAAACCAATTTTAAAATTTCAATAATACAATTTCCTACAACTTTTATGAAGGATTCGAGTCCCAATTCTACACATATCAGTTCCAGTAATTCAAAATCCGTGGCTGATGGAACAGGATAATCTTTTAAGGTGACAGCTAGAATATCTGATAGTAAAATGGGCATAACTTGAGCTACAAATATCCCTTTGATGTGAAACCAGTTGCTAAATTTAGATAATTTAAAGGGATACAACTTTCATGAAGACACTGACTCCTAATTCGGTCCACACAAGTCCCAGAATTCAATGGACTAAAACGTACGAACTTGAGTTCCTAGGTTTTTTAGCCTAACCACTTCTAATAATCCATTTCAAGCATGATTTTAGTGTTCTAGGTGTAAAATCACAACAACAAAAGCACTATAACACTCTTCCCATTCCTACTCATGTGAAGCCAAGCAAGGAGAGAAAATGAAAATTCACCATTTTGAAAAATAAAACCATACAAATGTAGAGGAGGATGAGGGGAATAAACTTACCTCTTAAAGCTCCTCAAGAAAACTAAGATTTTATCCTCAATTTCTAGCTTAAAATGTGATGATTTTTAGAAGAGAAAAGGGAGAAGAAGAGCCCGTAAGTTTTAGGAAAGTTTTGGGAATTTTTTAAGCATTTCTCTCTTCTCTGTCCCTTTATAAAGGTAAAAATATAATTAATCTATTATTTTTTTTAAAACTTAAGAATTACATTTTTTTTTTGCAAAATGTATACTTTTACAATATAATAGATAGGAAAATTTTTTTGAAACAAGGTAGTAGAATGTTTACAATAATAATGAGATGATTACTAAAATTTTAATTTACTCAAATCGCTCCCAAAACAATTTATTTATTATCAGCTAATTAAATATCTTTATAAAATAGAATTTTGAAATTTATCAAATTGTGTTGTAAAAATTTACTTTTCGAGATCTTGATAGCATTACTAGACTCTTGTAAAATTTTCAGAATTTTTGGACTTCATTTGCTATGCTCAAATTTAGTTTGAAGTTTTTATCAGTATACTAGCAAAATAGACAAATTTTGAGTATTTTCTAAAAATTTCAGAAAAATTCCAGAAAATCACAAATCATCTAATGAATATAAAACTCTAAAGTCACCTTGACTAATTCTTAATAATTTAATTTTTTTAAAAAATTTTGACAACAATTTTGTCAAAATTCAGCAAACCAAGGGCACTAAAAATTAGGATGTTACAACTCTCCCCCCCTCAAATAAATTTCGTCCTCGAAATTTGCATACCTGATTTGAATAATTGAGGATGAGATTCCTTCATCTTTTCCTCTAATTCCCAAGTAGCATTTCTGTCTCCCACTCCACTCCAAATAACCTTAACTAAGGCAATTTCTTTTCCACAGAGTTGCTTAATTCTTCGATCAGTGATTTGGATAGGCGGCGGCTCATAAGTAAGATTGTCTTTAATTTGGATGATGTCTGGCTCCAGTATATGAGAAGGGTCTGAAATGTATTTTCATAATTGTGACACATGAAAGACATTGTGGATGTTGGAAAGAAAAAGGGGTAGAGCCACTTGGTAAGCTACTGGACCAATCCTCTTCATTATTTGGTATGGACCAATGAACTTAGGCGTAAGTTTTCTTGACTTCATTGCTCGTCCAACCCCAGTTGTAGGTGTGACTCGCAAGAATACATGATCTCCTTCTTGAAACTCTAGAGGCTTTCTCCTTTTGTCATAGTAGCTTTTCTGTCGACTTTGAGTTGCTCTCATTTTCTCTCGAACTAATTTAATCTTCTCTGTGGTCTGTTGCACCAATTCTGGACCTAGAAGTAAGTTTTCACCTGTCTCGAACCAACACAATGGTGTCCGACATTTCCTCCCATAAAGGGCTTCAAATGGGGCCATCCCAATGCTAGCATGATAACTATTATTATATGTAAATTCAATCAGTGGCAAAAACATATCCCAGCTCCCTTTATGATCCAACACACAAGCCCGTAGTAGGTCTTCCAAAGATTGAATGGTCCGTTCTGATTGTCCATCAGTCTGGGGATGATAAGCAGAGCTTAGCTGAAGCTTTGTTCCAAGGGCTTGATGTAAACTTATCCAAAACCTTGAGGTAAAACGAGGATCTCTGTCTGATACAATACTAGCAGGTATGCCATGCAATCTTACCACTTCCTTAATGTACAACTGAGTTAACTTCTCCAAGGAATAACGAATGTTGATGGGAATAAAATGAGCAGATTTTGTCAATCGGTCAATTATTACCCACACCGAATCATGACCAGTTGGTGTTCGAGGTAATGAAGTTACAAAGTCCATAGCTATGCTATCCCATTTCCATTCTGGCACATCTAATGATTGTAACATCCTTGAAGGTTTCTGATGTTCTACTTTGGCTTTCTGACACACTAAGCAAGTTGTGACATACTCTGCCACTTTTTTTTTCATCCCAGGCCACCAGAATAATTTCTTCAAATCTTGATACATTTTCGTTGTTCCAGGATGAATGCTCATGTTACTCTTATGTGCTTCCTCCAAAATAGTCTTTCGTAATTCTTGGCTACAAGGGATACAGATTCGTCCTTTAAAACGCAAGATTCCATCTGTTCCTTCCCCAAACTCTATTCATTTCCCTTATTTAATTAATTCCTTCTTCTCACAGAGAAAAATGTCCTCATATTGAGCTTCTTGTACTTGTTGTAGAAAATCATTAGTGATAGTGAGAGTACCACACATAACACTTTTAGGACCGAACTCTATTGCTAAATTCAAACTTTGGAATTCTTCGATCAATTTCATTTCTCTTATCATCATGAATGCTGCATGTAAAGATTTTCTGCTAAGTGCATCTGCAACTACATTCCCTTTTCTAGGATGATACTGTAATTCAAACTCATAGTCTTTCAAAAATTCCATCCACCGTCTTTGACGCATATTTAATTCCTTTTGATCAAAGAGATATTTCAAACTCTTGTGATCACTATATACTATGAATCGTGTTCCATACAAATAGTGTCTCCAAATCTTCAGGGCAAATACCACTGCAGATAATTCTAAATCATGGGTGGAATAATTTATCTCGTGCGGTCGCAGTTGTCGAGAGGCATACGCCACTACGTTTCTATCTTGCATCAACACACAACCCAATCCCAACTTAGATGCGTCACAATATACTTCAAAGTTCTTGTTAGGTTCTGGTAAAATTAATACTGGTGAAGAAGTAAGATGATCCTTCAATTCTTGAAAACTAGCCTCACATTGTGAGGTCCACACAAAAGGCTGTCCTTTTCGTGTCAACTTGGTTAACGGGTAGGCCAATCGAGAAAAGCCTTCAATAAATCTCCGATAGTATCCCGCTAATCCCAAAAAATTTCTTATTTTAGTGATTGTCCTTGGTTGTTCCCACTTCAAAACTGCCTCAACCTTAGCTGGATCAACAGCTATTCCTCCTTCATTAATGACATGCCCAAGAAAATTCACTTCATTTAACCAAAACTCACACTTGGATAATTTTGCGTACAATTACTTTTCCTTCAAGATTTGTAGCACAATTCTTAAGTGTTCAACATGCTCCTCTTTGCTCTTTGAGTATATAAGGATGTCATCAATGAATACAACCACAAACTTATCTAGAAAAGGGTGAAAAATCCGATTCATAAAATCCATGAACACAGCTAGAGCATTGGTCACTCCAAAAGGCATAACTAAATATTCATAGTGTCCGTAGCGTGTTCTAAAAGCAGTCTTTGGTATATCCTCGGATCGTACCCTGATTTGATGATACCCTAATCTTAAATCGATATTTGAAAATACTTTTGCTCCACGTAATTGATCCATCAAATCATCTATTCTTGGCAATGGATATTTGTTCTTAATTGTCACTTTATTTAGTTGTTTGTAGTCAACACATAGTCGCATGCTTCCATCCTTCTTTTTCACTAATAGTACCGGTGCTCCCCATGGTGACACACTCGGCCTAACAAATTGCTTCTCCAAGAGTTCTTCTAGTTGCTTTTTAAGTTCTGATAATTCCAACGGGGACATTCTATATGGGGCTATGGAAATAGGTCCTACTCCTAGTACTAAATCAATACTGAATTCTAATTCTCGTTCTGGGGGTAATCCGGGAATATCATCAGGAAAAACATCAGGAAATTCTCTCACTATTGGCACATCAACTAGTTTTTCTTCCTTTCCTTCTGCCAGTAAGGACATTACAAATCCCTGAACTTCTTCCTTTAAGTGAACATCTTCATGGTTAGCACTTTGAATCTTTGACTTCTCAGAATCGTTGTGCTCAAAATCTCTAAACACAATAGTCTTCTTACAACAGTCTATAATGACATGGTTGTCAGATAACCAGTCCAATCCTAAAATAACTTCCAATCCTTTCAAAGGAAGACAGAAGAGATTCACTACAAAGTTTCTACCATCTATACTAATAGGACACTCCCAGCATGCTTTAGCAGTGATAACAGGGTCATTACCCGGGGTATGTACAGACAAATCAAATGGCAATGCTATGGTAGGTAATCCCAAATGTTCCACACAACTACCAGAAATAAATGAATGCGATGTACCTAAATCAAACATCACAGATAAAGGAGTACCTTGGATGATACACGTACCTCCAATCATCATGTCAGAGTGAGATACTTTTTCTCCGATCATTGTAAAAACTTTACCGTGAGCTTTTGGCCTGCTAGCTATCCCTCCACTAAGATTTCGATTGTGGTAGTTTCCATTACCTCCATCTCCTTCCTTCTTCACCATTGGGCAGTCACGGGACATATGCCCAGGCTTGTTACAACTAAAACATATTAACGGTTTGACTGGACAATATTTCCTGTAGTGTTCTCCTCCACACGCAAAGCATTTTCCTCTGGGTGGGGCTGACATATAGTTTCCACTATTACCACGGTTTTGAGAAAGCTCAGTTGTGGGTCCCCTTTGACGTTGTTGTCTCTGATATGGTTGTCCTCTTACAAATCCTCTCCTTTGATTACGTTGAGGCCCATAGTTCTTCGTCCCTGAAGACTCAGAACGATGTTCTCGGTACTTAGCAATATTTACTTTATGGTCTTCTTCAAAAATTCTGCATCTGTTCACTAATGTGGGGAACTCCTGAATCTCTTGCATTCTTATGGCTTCCTTAATCTCAGGGCGAAGTCCATTAATGAACTTCACACACCTAGGCCTTTCATTAATGGCATTGTGATAGTGGGGGTGATACCGCGAAAGTTCTTCAAACTTTGCTGCATACTCTCCTACACTCATAGATCCTTGCGTCAGCGCTAAGAATTCCATCTCTTTCTTCTCTCAGACATCTTCTGGAAAATACTTCTCCAAAAATCTCGCTTGAAACAAGGGCCACGTAACCATTATGCCTTCGCCCTCCAATCTTTGTCTCACTCCATCCCACCAATACTCAGCATCTTCGGTTAGTGCATAAGTAGCAAACACAACCTTGTCATTCTCTGTGCATCGTAGGGCACAAAAGATCTTCTCCATTTCCCTGAGCCAAACTTGCGCACCTTCTGGGTTATATCCACCCTTGAATCGAGGAGGGTTTCTCTTATCGAATAAGTCCAATCTTGTCAATGCATCATCACCTTGAGGGACACGATCCTGTTGCACTCGAGCTTGTCGGTCTTGCTCCATTGCAGCAATTAGTCTCTCCACTGAAGTGGCCAATCTAGCACCTCGTCCGGCCATTATTTCCTGTTCATCGAATTAAATCCGACTAAGTTATCAGGAAATCATCATTGATATTAAATCATGGTAATTTCCTACACACAATTCCCTACAAAAGTGCATGACAGCCTAAGTAGACCTTTCCCCAGGCCTAAAGGGTCGAACTGCTCTGATACAACTAATGTGACAACCTACTTTATAGAGACCCTCAATTAGTGATTTTTTTTTCGAAAACCAACAATAATTCCTTCATACGTAACGTCGATATTTCCAATCATTAATCACAAAAATAAATTTTCCCATGCAAATTTCAATATGAAGTTTCTGAATTTCATCGTAACATATAATAAAAAGTAAACATTCATAAGTATTCAGATAGTTGTTTACAATAATCCAAAGGGCAAATGGTTAATAAGTTCCTTGTTTACACGTCACTGTATGCCAGAGAACTCAATCACCATTTCGTCTAATAACATAATTAACATACAGATAAAAGTATTAGATACAATTCTTCAAAATAATAAGAGCAACACCAGGAAGGACTTCCTACAGAGCAGCACAACTAAGCAAAATAAGTGGCTACTACCCGGCACCATATAGGCCTATGTACAACAAAAGAATGCCTACAACTAACTCTTGCCACTGTACACAAAAAGTAAGACACTTCCAGTCCTATTCTGATTCCATATCCTCAGACTTGGAAGATGAATCTCCCTCATCTGAGCCCATTTCTGAGTCACTAGACTCATCGATGTTTAGAGGATCATAATCCTCATGAACATCAATATCCATTTCCTCCTCCTGAGCTGGAGGGGGAACTGGTGGTGGTATGGGCTAAAAGGGGTTGTTATTACCCAAATCAAGAGTTAGTCTAGTCCTAATGGTGAAAGGTACATTGCCACCTCCGGGTCCTGGTGCCGCTCTCCTTAGCATTAGAGTAAGTATGCCAGCAAATGTGTGAATGTGATTATCCCAATCGTGACGCCATCGGTGTGGTTCTGGGCTGAGGAAACTGATCGTCATATTCGTTTGAAGTGGTAACTGTGCCATCTCCCTCTACTACAGAGAGTGACCGAGCAAATCCAACGAGTATCGCAGGTACAGAGAAAAAAAAAATAGAAAGACAATAGGGTGAGCTATAGTTCATACATCTTGTTAAAATCAAACATCATAAACATTCACAGATCAATCACATTCCAAATAGATGATGATGATGTTGATGATGATGCATGATCCTAGTTCCTTTCTCTAATATGTTCATGCATGCGGGCCCAGATCATTTCTCAAATCAGTGCTGGGGTAGCCAGGAGTTGACACTACTAGGCATGGAAAATCCACCCACGGGATTATTGAGACCCACGCTCAAATATAAACCCAGTAGCCCACTGACCATGATATACGGTAAGAGCACAGTCAGGTACAGGAGAGTTTGTACAGTGGGATCCCCGACAACAGGTAGCAAGCCTAAGCCTTTTGGGGTTTCCAACCACTACCCTTCCTATCCCCAAGTCCTCCCTCAGGGCTTCCTTATCGTATTCCCAGAGTCCATAGTCTCCGATTCCCCAGTTTGCACAAAATACCATTTTCAGATGAGTAGTGCATGAGTTCCTAAGGGGTTTTTCTTAGAAAAGTCCCATATTCCCAAATTCATAAATTTGTTCAAAATGATTAAAATATTTTTTTCTAAGTCTGAACATTTTTCAAAAATTTTGACAGAGTTTCCCTTGTAATACGGACTTCCCAATTTTTTTTTTTTATATATCTGTTACAATCAGAAAATTTCCCAATACAGTTTGTAAGAGTTCATCACCCATCATTCATTCATTTCAATTTAATTTCAGTAAACTTTCCCATGAAAAAACCACCATGCACATAAATGCTCACTCAAAGACAATTCATATCATATAACATAATTTATATCTCAATGAAGTATTCAAACATATACTTTTGCAACCAAACACGCAAGCTAATCTTTATCATTTCTTGAAATTTAAACAAATAATAGAATTGAAAGTATCAATCAAAACAAAATTTGACAATTTCAACAAGTAAGGTTAAATACGTTTATGATGTAATCCTTACTATATAACCCACCCTTTACCTCTTACGTCCACGCTTGCTCTTTCCAAAGCTTGAGGTTGAAATTGATTTCCGGCGAAATCTATACATGGAATGAAATGCTAGTTAGAACCTTCTCCGGTTCTATCTCATGAGAATTTAAACTCATTCATTATTCTAATCTAATCCTGGCAATATGTTAAGCCCACATTCACCTTACACTCAATTTAGAAAATTATCCTATTTGGTATACGCTTAGAGTAGGAGGAATCCTAATGAAAAACATGAACAAAGTTCAGTGTTTTGGAATTTTCGTGATTGTCTACAATATTGATGAAGAGGTCAAAGTCTAATTTAAGATAGATTGTACAATAAAGTTGGTCAAAGTTATGACAGGAAAATTTTTGAGCAGGTTGCACAAGGTTCAGTATTTTTGCCATAACTCAAGATATACTTAACATTTTAACATGGGACTAGTTTCTAAATTTCAAGGACTCATTTATCTACAAATCTTATGAAGGAATAAAATTCAAATACCCTATAGAATAATGGCAGTTTGCAGTTTAAAGAGACTGTTTCTAACAGGGCTCACTACACTAACATTCTGAACATACCTTAGTAATTTGACTATATCTTATACTACACATAAGCTATTGGCATGAAACTAATTTTAAAATTTCAATAATACAATTTCCTACAACCTTTATGAGGATTTGAGTCCCAATTCTACACATATCAGTCCCAGTAATTCAAAATCCGTGGCTGATGGAACAGGGTAATCTTTTATGGTGACAGCTAGAATATCTGATAGTAAAATGGGCATAACTTGAGCTACAAATATCCGTTTGATGTGAAACCAGTTGCTAAATTTAGATAATTTAAAGGGCTACAATTTAATGAAGACACCGACTCCTAATTCGGTCCACACAAGTCCCAGAATTCAATGGACTAAAACGTACGAACTTGAGTTCCTAGGTTTTTTAGCCTAACCACTTCTAATAATCCATTTCAAGCATGATTCTAGTGTTCTAGGTGTAAAATCACAACAACAAAAGCACTATAACACTCTTCCCATTCCTACTCATGTGAAGCCAAGCAAGGAGAGAAAATAAAAATCCACCATTTTGAAAAATAAAACCATACAAATGTAGAGGAGGATGAGGGGAATAACTTACCTCTTGAAGCTCCTCAAGAAAACTAAAATTTTGTCCTCAATTTCTAGCTTGAAATGTGATATTTTTGGAAGAGAAAAAGGAGAAGAAGAGCCCGTAAGTTTTAGAAAAGTTTTGGGAACTTTTTAAGCATTTCTCTCTCCTATGTCCCTTTATAAAGGTAAAAATATAATTAATCTATTATTATTATTTTTAAAACTTAAGAATTACATTTTTTTTTGCAAAATGTATACTTTTACAATATAATAGGAAAATTTTTTTGAAACAAGGTAGTAGAATGTTTACAATAATAATGAGATGATTACTAAAATTTTAATTTACTCAAATCGCTCCCAAAACAATTTATTTATTATCAGCTAATTAAATATGCTGCAAAATAGAATTTTAAAATTTATCAAATTGTGTTGTAAAAATTTACTTTTCGAGATCTTGATAGCATTACTAGACTCTTGTAAAATTTTCAGAATTTTTGGACTTCATTTGCTATGCTCAAATTTAGTTTGAAGTTTTTATCAGTATACTAGCAAAATAGACAAATTTTGAGTATTTTCTAAAAATTTTAGAAAAATTCCAGAAAATCACAAATCATCTAATGAATATAAAACTCTAAAGTCACCTTGACTAATTTCTAATAATTTAATTTTTTTTTTAAATTTTGACAATAATTTTGTCAAAATTCAGCAAATCAAGAGCACTAAAAATTAGGATGTTACAATAATGACATGCTAGAGAAGAATATAAAATATAAAAATTAGTTTGACTGATCATGGTATTGTTATAGTTCAATTCAATGTATTCAGTGAATAAACAGATTCAATGTACCAAATGCAAAAGAAGGATTTTGTTTTTTCTCAAATTAATTTCACTTTTTGTATTGCTTGTGCTATTATGTTAGGTCCTAATTTCTTTTATTTTAAACTAGGGAGGATTACACTACCCGTAAAAAGTCACGTAAGCCCTAGAAAAATTATTAATAATAAAATACCTTCATAAATTATTTTAATATTATATGTATGCCTTATATTGGTAGAAACTTAAAATAATAAAGAAAATACATAATTTGATCTTCTAGAAGTTAGGATAATATTGCTTTTAATTTTTTTTTATAAAAAGACTGTTGTTAAATTTATAATATTAAAATTTATTTATCATATTTCTTTCTTAATTTATTTTATTAAAATTGTGTTTTAAAAATACAAATTTGTTAGTAAATTAGTGTATGCAAAGGATTACGGTCATGATAAAAAAAATTAGTGATAATTTTATATCCTTAAAAGATTAATTTGATAAAAACTAACAAATAACTTATCACTTAATGATTATGACCTAAAGAAAATGCAAGTTCTTAAAGATTATTTGGTTTGAAAAAATATTTTGTCACAAAAATGAAATCACTGTAAACTAATTCAATCACGATCTTAAGTGATGATTTTCCTAACAAGTTAACATAAATTAGGATATGAGAAGTATAGGATGAGAGAACAAAAAGAATTGTACAAGCACAATAGATGATTTTGTTGCATGTCTCTCAGTGGAATCCTTGCATTTTGCTCCACCGAATTGAAGATCCTTTCTATATTGGCAATCCACCCGTGACTTCCTTTCGGATCAAATTTTCTTCAAACTTCAAAGGATTGTATACGTGAACGATGAGAGTCTACAGTATTTAGCCGGCTTAGCATCCCAGCCACTTATTAGGGTCTCTAGTACTTGTGCCCTATGTGTTCAAATCTCATTTGTAACTCCAACAAGTTCACCTTTACTAGCTATAATTCTAGCTTCGAAAACCATTTATAGATATATTATTACCATTCTATTATTTACATACATATACGTGTGCACATTCAACTTCAAATAGGTTATACTAGCAAACAATAATCCCATATTCTTGTAGAACATTAATACAAGAAAACATAGCACAAATGAACTAGTCTAATATCCCAATTTAGTTAAGATGAACTGCTTTGATACCATTAAATTGTGAGACTCTTAATAAATCATTTCTTTCTATAATTTTATAAAAAATTTATAAATTCTAATTAAATTATTAATTAAATCTTTTTCAATTGTGATTCGAAGAAATTTAGCAAGAACTTCAAAACCTTCATATTATGTCATTCAATCAATAAAAGTTTAATAATACTTAAAATAATAGAATTTTACATTTAGTTAAACATTTCCTTTTCAACATAATTTGCTGTATACAATAAAATTTCAACAGCGGTAATTAATTAACATATTTAGTGTTACGGAATTACATAAGTTTAATATTTACAATGAGTATTGACTTAGATTGGCTGGGGTTGATTGGGAATATAGGACAGTTTTACTTCAGCAAGAAAGCCTTGGGAGGAAGGCATGAGACCGTGGCTTTCTCGCTGTAGTGAGAGGTCATTCGCTGTAACGAGAGAGCGATAGTGAAAGATGCAATTATGGGTGCAGTCTTGCTATAGCAAGATTATACAGAAACTAGAGTGTAGTTTCCTCTGATATTTTTGCTGTAGTGACAAGGAGCATCGCTGCAGCGAGAGATGCCAGCGAGCGTGTGGCGATCAAAGAGGTATTTGAAGGGTTTAGGGTTCGAGAATCTTTAGAATCTTTGTTGTAAAACTACTATTTCTCTTGGTTGCTGATGAAAACTTTAGAATCTTTGTTTTTCTAAAGTACTTATGAATTAATGAAATTTTACTCGATGAACCTTAAATCATTTCAATGTCTCTTTCTTATTAGAGAGTTTTTGAAAGAAAATTTACTTTACCATTTAAATTTTTATGAATTTTTATCATATATTAAGGAAAGAAATATAAGACGTTACATAACCAGCTGCTATTTAAGTTGTGAAGTCCTCAAGGGATCTCAGGGACATTGAATATGAAAGTGAAATAAATGTGAAAGTGTGATGTGTCTGAATTGGGATAGAAATTGTACAATCGTACTATATGCATTGTAACATATCGGTTGATGTTATTATGATATATATGTTGTAATATATCGACGGGTGCGATTAGGACATATGTATTATGACATATTGATTGACGTGGTATAATACATGTATTACGACATGCAGATTAGTAGAAAAATGTATGATCTGAAGTAGTGAACATGATTGATTATTTGTTCTGTGTGTGCTACTTTGTGATGACAACTTAGATGATTTGAGTGTTATTGTTAATTTAATTCATGTTAAGTAATATTTCTAGTACTGTATATACATGTGAGTACTTTGCTTATGTTAAACCAAAGATTTAGTGGGGAAAAAAATACTCACCCTTACTAATATTTTCAGGTGATGAAAGTGAAGAAATAAAGGCGTTGGGTCCATCTTAGGATCATAATCCAAAGGTATTAGAAGGAAGACTACTCTGTAGGGACTAGGACCATTTAAAAAATTATATTATTTTATCTTAATTGTATTTCATGATGAGTAAATTTGACAATAATTTTAAATGTCATATTTTAAAATTTATGATACTTGGGCCAATTTCACTGTAATGAATATTTTGAAGATGTTCTTAGTAAAAATTATAAATTTATGTGATTCAAAATGAACTAAATGATTTATTAGAAGTAAAGTTAAGTTTTATTTAAATTGTTTCAAAATAGAATTATGAGAGCGGTTTTAAAATAACCGCTCTAAGAAGTCTATTTTAGAGAGCGGTTCCATATCAACCGCTCTCAGATGTCCATATTAAAGAGCAGTTGTTACATAACCGCTCTCAGAAGTTGTATTATTAAAACCCTAACTGTGTTATCCCTGTTGCCCCGCCAAGCCTGTACTTCAAAATTCTCTGTGTTTGAGTGTTCTTTGAGAAATTTTTTACAGAGGAACAAGCACACCTGACATCGCAATCACACATTGAAGGTATATTCATAATCTTTTCTTTGTTTTCTGGCTATTTTTGGACATTCGCAGTCTCTCATTCTCTCTGTTCACTGATACGTACCTCTGTTTTTTATGTTAAACAGTGACAACGTCTCCTCCATTTCTGGTCTCCTACTGAACTGCGACAAATTTGCACTTGTTTCTTAATTCTAGGTTAGTGCATGCTGTTGTGTTTAGAATTTGTATTAACTGAATATTGTTTACATGTTGACCATTGCTGCCGCGTGAACAAATGAGCATGAAATGACTTTTTATTTTCTAAAAGTTGATATGGGCAGGTTGAATCTTAGTTTGTTAACCTCTGAAATGTTGTTGGAATGGTTTTTTAGGATTTGTTGAACATGATATTAGGACACAGCTGGTTAGTTATAATGGAAGAGCATGTTGTTGTGTTTGTTAACCTATGATATTAGGCATTTAAAATTTTGATATTCTTGTTTATTTTGCCCCCAAAATGTATATTTTCTCTATGTATGAATGAATTTGATGTTGTATTGTAGAATGTGATGAATGCATGATTATTGTTAGTAATGAAACTTTGTAGGTTATGATTTACCATTGTAAAATTGAGTGAAACCATAGTTTCCGTTTGAGATTGAAAATAATGTTTAAATAAATCATTATTTTGAATCTCAAATTGTCCAAGTTGGACAGTTTGTGAACAAATTTATTCATTAATTTGTTAGCATTTGCTTCTCATAATGTTGTATTTAATACTTAACAAAATTTGAGTTTGAAACATTTCTCATTGTCTCTTGGTGCATGCTTGATTGAGGTAAATCATCTCATATATTTCAAGTTGTGTACTAGGAGACTAATGCGAAATGTAGCTCAAATTTTGTGAAGTAAAAAATACAACATTTAAGTAGCATTTGTTAATTAAGTTTGGAAAAAGTTTGTTCTCAAATGGGATAGGACCTTACAATGTGAGAGTTAATAAGACATTCACATTTTAATGATCGTAACTATAGTTGAAGCAAATATGGATCAAAGTTGGATGGTAGCTGATCGTTTAAGTGAAGAATACGAAGACGGAGTCAAAGAGTTTATTAGATTTGCGATTAAGAATGCAACTGATGTCAACCTTATTCCCTATCCTTGTTGGTGTTGTTTGAATATGTTACAAGTAAATGCGGAAGAATTGGAAGAACATCTAATGTGCAATGGGATAGATGAAAAATATGCTTGTTGGACAAAGCACGGTGAGATACAAGGTGGAAGTACATCAACTAACATGGAATCAAGTGTCAATTACTCAAAGACATTTAGAACAAATGAGAGTGATTATGTTGAACAAATTCTAAATGTTATTGAAGAAGATCATAGAGATTGTCCAAAGATGTTTGAGAGGCTGAAAGATGATGCAGAAACACCATTGTATAATGGATGTACAAAGTTCACAAGATTGAGTTCTGTTTTAAAGCTTTATAACTTAAAAGCGTCGAATGGATGGACTGATAAGAGTTTCACAGAGATGCTAAGTTTATTACATGAGATGCTGCCGGAGGATAATGTGCTATCGAAGAGAACATATGACGCTAAACAAGTACTTGCTTCCATTGGATTGACCCATGAAAAGATACATGCTTGTCCTAATGACTGCATTTTGTTCCGAAATGAGTATGCATCACTAAGGAGATGTCCAAAGTGTAATGTATCACGATACCTAAAGAAAGAGACAACACCTGCGAAGGTTGTGTGGTATTTTCCACCAATACCGAGGTGAAGATGTCTTTTTCGCAGTGTAGATAATGCAAAGCAGATGACTTGGCATGCTGAAAGCCGAATTAGAGATGGAAAGCTTAAGCATCCAGCAGATTCTTCGCAGTGGAAAAAAGTTGACGATGACCATGAAGAGTTTGCAACTGAAATTAATGTCGAGGATGATCCTTTGAGGAGTGTTGAACACATGTCAATTGTAGATACATTAACAGATGACGAGGATATTTATGCAAGACATGATCATGAAGAGGACATTTGGTTAAATCCATCATTTCATTCAATAAAAGGTCATATGAAACTTAGTAAGGCTCCTAAAAAAAGAAAAAGGTGCATCTAATATTTTATTTGAATTGATTATATTTTATTTTTATTATTTTACTTTATCCCTGAATGTATTAATTTATATCTAACCTTTACCTTTTTTCTTACAGAGATGACTTCTTCAGATAACATGTACGGGAGTCCCCCTCATCACTCCGCTGGGGCAAATAACAAAAAAGGTAGAGGGATTACCAAACTTAAGTCCATTAGCAAATCAAGAAAGTTAGGACAAAAGTTACAGGTAAAATGTCACTATCAATGAATTTTGTAATGATATTATAGAAATCTTTTATGCTAATATCATTAAACACTAATTTGACTTTATGTTATATTTGCATATAGGTTGGCTGGAATGGAAAGGGTCAACCGATAGACCCTAACAGATTAAAGTTTGCACATTTTATTGGCTTTATTACTAGGAGTACAATGCCAATCAATTATTCTGATTGGACAAATGTTCCTACTAATGTTAAAGACCACATTTGGGAGCAAGTTGAGGTACACAACACCAATCGTTTCAATTATTGCATATTGGTTTACCGAAGAGGGTTTATCTGATATTGTTTTTTGTTTCCAATGTAGCAAACTTTTGAGGTGGATCCTGTTCACAAAGATTTTTTTCTGTCTTTAGCTGGACGGGACCTTCGTACATTCCGAACATGTTTGAGAAAACATATCTATGACAAAGATGGAAATTGTGTCCCCCTTCCTCTGGAGAAGTATCAGAGATTTATCACAGTCACTGATCACTGGATGGACTTTATCAACCAAAGTTGCATAGAGACTTTCAAGGTACCATGTCACACATTATTACTTCAAATTACTGTCACAATCACAATTTGTATTGATTTGGTACGTTTCTGAATGCCTAATTTCAGAAAGAAAGTGAGGCTAATGCACAAAGGGCGAAAGGAATGTCGTATAGATATAGGAGGTCAGCTAAGGGATATGCTCAGTTAGAGCAAGACTTGATATGTATATTTGTGTCTTATGTAACAATGTGATGCTAATGTGTTGTCTTATCTTAAACATATTAACGAGGGATTTTAATGGGTCCAATTTTGTGTAGATTGCTACATCGTTGTCTAATTTGACCTCAGTACCTCGACATGTCCTTTGGAAAGCTGCTAGGGTAAATAAAGAAGGTAGCATTGATGACGAAGGAGTTAAAAATATGGTCAATGAATTTGTAAGTAGTAAATACGAATGTGTTAGTATTTTCAAATATGTTCAGTTTAATTTTGAATTCTCCTACAATAACCTAATGGTTAATTGTTATCTTTATTGTAGGAAACTCTTTCACAGGTCACTCCAGACGCTGAGACTGAATCAACAGCCCGAAATGACATACTCTCTTAAGCACTTGGTGTAAGAGAGCATTCAAGTCGCGTTTGGGTTGTAGGTTTTGAGGTGACCCAAAAATCTGCATTTGGGCCAGGTTCATGTCCACATCCTTCATCTACCGAGTAGCAAAACATGAAGCATTGGGTAGCGCATTTGACCAATGTAGTGACACAGTTGACAGGGGGTCAAGGACTACCCCCATTTATGTCAGGTCAGATGCCATTTAACCCTACTCAGTCCCCACCACCATGTATACCGCCCCCTTTCAATATGGCTCCTCAAATGCAACTGATGGCAGATATTGGTCCCCAAATACCTGTAGATGCACCTTCTACCAGCCATAGAGGCAGTTGCACACCAATTGTATCTGTTGAGATTCCAAAGGTATTGAAGCTATAATAAATCATCATTTACCTTGTAATGTTTAATACTTTTGATTTAATTATTGCGTAATATAACAAACTTTCATTTGTAGGGTGAACATGACTGTATGCTATACTTGAATAAACCTTTTCGCCTGGTTGCAAGAGGTAGAGTATATCATACAGTGGTTGAGGACTCCTTACATAATATGGCTCTTCCTCTAGAGCATGGTAAGGTTTCTATAAAGGTAGTGCAACGACATGAGGAGGACTCTGCACTGCCTGTCCCAAATGAAGAAGCAAACCTGTATTCCCTGAGAGATGTCATTGGTACTTATGTTGCTTGGCCATTGTCCCTAATCACTTTAAGACCCAATGTATGTAAACGTGTTTCTTTATAGTTCCTGTTGCTAGATGTTACAATTAAAAGGGTTTGTTCTTTTCAGGTTGCCCCTTCATCAGGTAAAAAGTTAGGGAAAGAGACAGGCTACTCAAAAGAGTCCATTGCTGGTCCATCCAATAAAAGTAGCGCTGGTTGTGTGTCATCAGAGATTCTTAAGTTGGCAGAAGCCCAAGGTGCTGCATGCTTGGATATGATGAAGCTGTTTGTGAGAAATGATCAAGCCATTGATACAGCTACATTTCAACTGACAAGTGAGCACTGGGGTAAAAAGTTTTGTGACATTGTGGGGAAGGAAAACATCATAGAGGTCATACGTCGACATTGGTTGAGTGCCTCTAGCATTAACCTTTACATATGGTACATCAAATTTCAAATTATATAGTCAATTTATAACTTTTAACGCCTCATTCATACCACTAATGTTCAATTCTACTTATGCAAAACAAGATATTTGTGTGAAGCTTATTTGCATAGGACAATGGCAAATAGATTCTCATTTATATCTCTGTATGAAATGGATAAAGCACTCAATCTGAACCCACATCAACATATAGCTGAAATGTTGAAGCGTCATATGGGTGAAGATCACTTGATTTTTGCACCTTATAATGTTAGGTAAGTCAATTGATCTCATTGAGACCTTGCTTTATGTTTAATAATTTACCATATAACTTAGTAATCTTAAAATGATATTTATGCTCGTGGTAGGCAACATTGGGTCTTGGTTGCCATCAATACTGTTGACGAGACTATTTATTACATGGACCCTTTACGCAAGCAGCTAAAGATCAGAACACACATGCAAAACCTATTTAATAAGTAAGCATTCATTTATGTCAATACACTATGATTAATGTTAACTGGTTCAAATGTATCTAATTTCTTTGGTTCACATACGACTCTTAGTGGTCTTGTCACGTATCGAGCAGAGAGGGGAGTGCAGCCCTCTAGTACAAAGATGAGTTAAACAAAATGGGTCACTGTACAGGTAAGACTATATCATATCTCATATTTTTAATTTTCAGCTAAATCGTAATTGCACTGTATATCATTCTTAGTTAATGCTGTTTTATTTTACTTTCATCTTCCACAGTGTCCCAAGCAAACAAATAATGACGACTGTGGATATTATGTGTGTCTATTCATTGGGATGTTTTGCATTATGGACAAACTATAATCCCAATAAATGTAATAATCTTACACTTTCCATTTCGTTTGCCATATGCTTATTATTTCACTTAATTAAATAAGCTTTGTTTTTCCTGTCCTTGTATTTCAGTACTTTCCAGAGGTGTATGCCAATTTTTCCTAACAACAAAATTTATCAATTACAAAAGGAGTGGTGTGCATATCTGTACCATAGATATTTAAAGGACACTTTAAGCACAATAGATTATTAGTGTTTTTTTACAATATTTAGACAATTTTCTTTCAACCCTAGGAAAAATGTGTAAATATGAGACTCAGACGAGATTGTAATCTGTACATGTGAGTTGTAATTCAATAATACAATGTGCAAATAGCTCTGAAATTCTGTTATATTAGACTCTGTTTGAGAATTATATTTTGTTTGAATTGGTTCTAAATTCTGTGTGAATTGGTTCTGAATACTGTATACTTTACCAGATTTGCTAAAAAAAGGTTTTATGCCAGTTTTATTAAAATATTTTAAAATTTTTCTTAACTTTGGAAAGCGGTTCTAGAAGAATCGCTCTCCAAATTGCACTTCTGAGAGTGGTTCAAAGAATAACCACTCTCTAAAGTGAACTTATGAGAGCTGTTCCAATAATAACCGCTCTCAGAAGTGAACTTGAAGAGCGATTAATTTAGAACCACTCTCAGAAGTTCACTAAAGAGAGCGATTATACGTGTAACCGTTCTTACAATATGTAGTCTTTGGAGAGCGGTTCATTTTTAAACGCTCTCCAAAGTGAACTTCTGAGAGCGGTTCTAATTTAACCGCTCTCCAAAGCCTATATATTGTAAGAGCGGTTACGTGCTTAACTGCTCTCTTTAGTGAACTTCTAAGAGCGGTTAACTGTCAACCGCACTCCAAAATATACATTTCAGAGCGGTTAAATAACCTCTCTCCAAAAATGATGACATTGGATAGCACATCATTTTAAAGCACCACTAACCGCTCTCTTAGTTCATGCGGAACCGCTCTTAGATCTCATTTTTGGCGTAGTGTTAAAAGAATTCGTGAATACTTGCTAAACAAAATTATTTTTTGGTTTATTTAAATAAATTTTTAGAATATTTTTCTAAAAAATTATTATTTTTAAATTACTTTGTTAATTTTGTGGTATAAGTTGTTGTTTAAAGAATTATTAAATAAGTGTTAAAATAAATTATATCTAAATGCATCATCAACAATTACATTTTTAATTTTATAAATTTATTAAAATCAGTTTCGTTTATTACTAAATTCTGTAGAAAAACAAAGAAAATAAGAGTATCAAACCCTTTTTTGAATAATAACAAATGAAACTTTTTGGATTGATACATTAGTTATGTTATACTAATTTAGATTTAATTAGAATTTATAAATTTCTTTTTTCTATCCTTCAAAATAAATAATAATTATTAGTGTAATTAATAAATAACAATTCATTATTCAACCAATCTTTGACAAGGTAAAATAAAATAATAAATAAATACAATGATTCACTTTCAAGTGTTTTAAAATTTTTCCTTTCCTCGTCTTGGAATTCATGGGATTATCGTAATAAAAATAACAAATTAAATATAAAAAAAAAGAAAAAAATAAAGATGAAAAAAGTCATCATCGTAAGTTTTAAATAAACTTTTAAAAAATAATTTATTTAACTAGAGTTGAGTGTTATTTATTTAAAGTAGAAAGAATTATTTATTTTTATATTTTAACATATTTTGAAATAAAAAATAGTTTTAAAAATAATTAATTTTAATGAGTTTTGACTATCACTTTTACGAATTGAATTAAATTTAACTTAATTGAAATGGAGGCAACAACGCCCTTAAATCTTTATGTTTAAGTTAAGCAAAGATTGATTATATTAGTATTTTATTTTAGAATTTTAAAATTGCGCTTAAATAGATTTAGAATTTAAAAATAAGTCGTGCTACTTGATTTTACGTAAGCAACACTCTATTCACATAAGCAAATTAGTAATGGTATTAAAAAATAATACAAATACATTTTGCTAATTTAGCAACAAAACATATATTGTTCAATTGAAAATTTGCACACCTTTTCAAAGAATATAGATGGCTATCATGATACAAAGAGTACTAAAATATGCAAGAAAATATGAGGGATATCACTTGCACATAAATCATCGTAAGGAAAAAGAAATTGCTTTAGGGTCTAATGATGTTGAAGACTTTTGTTCAACATTATTGTTATATGCCAACATTGCTCCTAACACACGCGGATCTTTGTATACTTAGAGCTTACCTCATCTTTTGCACATAGATGAGGTAGATATAACAATTATTTTATTTACAAGGAGATACATTAGTTTATAATCTTCAATCTTTCACTGTAACTTTTACACCTTTAAGATTCTTAAACTTGGTCACAACTCTTTGCAAGGTTCGTGAAATTAAGAATATTCTTGAGGCTCAGTAACCTTTCATCCTACCTAAATAACCCATATACACTTCATAAAAAATTATTGCCTTAACCTCTTAGAACAAATGCAACCTTAGCCTCATTCTCCAACCTCCACCCTAGCACTTTTTGCCCTAGCAATCATAGAAACCCATTTGATTGCTAATTTAGATAATTTTGCTACTCATGTTCCATGGCTTAGGGATAATCTACTCTTCTTAGAAGGAGAGAGAAATGAGGGATATGGAAATGATGTAACAAATGAAGCAAGAGATAGAGAAGAAGAAGAGTATAACTATAAAAAACTAGTGATGGAAACCAAATGGATGACTTAATTGAAGACCTTGTAAGGGAAGGGAGTTGAAGGACACATAAACTTAATCATTAATACTGTAATTTGTTAAATATCTCTTAAGTCCATGTTGATTTGACAACCTTGTTGTTTGCTATTGCAAAATTTTTGGTACACTTGCTAAAGAATCGACAACCACAATTTTGAAAATAAGCCAACTTAGTGTATCAATCAAAACACATAAAACGCTAAAAAAGAAAAAAACTAAGAAGGATAACAATGATCACATCAACCTTCACACCAAGTTTAATCATATTGAAGTAATATACTTAACCATTGAGAAACTATAGAGTTCAAATTTGTCCCTATTAGTATCTAAAATAGGAAGCAGTGTTATGAATACAAGGTAGAAATATCATTCATTCAATAAGAAACTTTTAATTGTTACAACCTTCAAATGATGCATTGAGTTAATTATTCAAAAATACTTAGTTATTTAGCATTGTAATTCTTACTTACTCGAGATATGTCATCTTTTTTCAATGGCAAAGATGATTTAACCACAAATTGTATCATATACTAAAACTACATAAGTGGTGAACATGCTTATTATGCCTCTAACAATTATATTTAGAGCACTTTCTTGAATTCTTTGACTTATTTATCATATGATAAGAACCAATTTCTCTTACTTTTGCTACTAACAGGAGCTGCATCTCCTAATTCATTATGTTCAATGTTAATTTCATCTCAATCATTTTGACCTATATAAGCATTTTTTTTTATTTTAGAATCTCAAGTGTTCTTGTGATTCTATCTCTTTCATTGTAAAAATCCTCTAAACTTTAACAAGCAAATACAATTAATTCCTTATATTAACGTATCGATATAATAAGTCTACATATGAGATGTAAGAACCAATAATTTGATCCATTAACCAAAAGACCTTGAATTGAATCCTCTGCATTATTTGTCCATCTGATCAAATATTAGACATTTTGGAAATTTTACAAGCACTACAAGAATATGGTCATATTATTTTTATAGCTGCAATACTTTGATATCAAATAAATATCTTATGTAAATGACTCTTTACATCAAATCAAAATAATTATGGATAGTATTGTAGCAATTGACCTATTAATGCTTTATTAATTTTTTTTCAAATATTGGGTCACCATGCATGAAGGAAAAGTTAGCCTCAAGTTTTTTTATATCAAATACAATTTAGGTGCATATAAAATTGTTGTAACAATTATTTTAAATTACATAATGAGTTAACAAATCTTTCAAATTTGTGAGGGAAAACATTCACATAAGGAAGTTATCCTAAGGTCAATAAAAAATTACCATGTATTTGACATGTGACTCACATCTTCCTCCTTTGATATAGCTCTCTAACTTAAACCATTGTTTCATATATCAAAATTATACACAATTTCACTCTACTTATATTGAAACTTATCCATATCATAATCAAATAACATGTATTTCTTAAACTCAAAAGTAAATGCAAAAATCTCTAACATTCACAATTGCATTACGAAATAGATGAGGCACACAATCTATTATGCGTATCTGATCACACCTTTTTTATGACCTTTCTCATTGCCATATCTTCATCGATAATTATTGATACAAGTGTCTTGTCTTCATTGCTTCTCCAAGTTGTTCTAATAGTTACACAATTTTTTTTTAGTTTCATCTCCTATAATTACAACAATAAACAATGTAGTTTGCTTGTGATGATTTACACTTCAAACTACTAAAATTGAAAAACGATACTTATTCTTCTCATATATTGTATCAAATGCCACAAAATTACCAAATATTTTATTATCTTTTCAATTAAATCGATAACTAAAAAGTAAATATTTCAATTTACCTTCCTCATATATAGTATGACAGCAAGACAGCAAAAGATTAATGAATCAATCAATTTCAACTAATTAAGGTATTGTAACTCACTCATAAAAATCAATACATGCATATTTTTTCCTTTCAAATCTAATTATACATCTCTTTTTATTGAAATCTTATTTTTCATATCCCTCTAGTTAGGTAGCAAAGGAACTATATATAAGGCAAGGCTCTGTACTATCCTTATTGAAACTATTCACTTATGTTGATTCCAAAAGTTTGTAGGTGGTCTACTTGTTTTATACGTGGTATGCAAGACTAAATAGTTTTAAAACACAATCTTTTGAAATAGTAAATATGAGATGTTACAACAAACATTTGTTTGTTATAGGCAAAGATTTCACGTGAAGATTTCAACCAATGAAAATCGTGAGTGTCAAAGTAAACCTTTAACTAGGTATGGTTGCAAACAAAATTTAAAGTGCATATGAATTCTAGTCAATTGTATGCAACCTATTTTTTTAATGATCACAATCATGAACTACTAGATGAATAGTTTTGTGGAATACTTCCAACATATAGGAAATTGTGCAAGTTAGATATAATTTCTTATTTAGTCATGGCTTAAGATTTTAATATTAATGTCAAGAATGTCTTCTAAGCTCTCAACTTTAATGACCATGTCATTGTCATCTATTTCAGTCATTTCATCATCTCTGTCAATGTCATCTGCATTAAAAAAGTAAATTTAAATCCATAATAAAAAGATTGCACTTTTATTCAAGTGACTTGAATGATATCTTTGTTAATACAATTGTTTTGGGAAACAAATTACTTGTTACTTCACTACTCATGTTATTCTTCATGTGTTTAGTCATATATTACTAGCTTCTAATCACTTTAGCACTCAACATAAAATAAAATTCATATGGCATGATTAAAAAGAAAATACAATCAAACAATAATATTTACCCAAAAATTAACAACATATATATTATTATAGCTTATAAAATATTTATATTTTACGTACTTGTCAAGTATATTTGATTAATGTAGTTTTTGTTGATAAGAAAATTTTATGGAAAATTGTTAAAATAAATAATTATTTTTTAAAGTATATTGTTCTTTTTGAGAGTTCAAACATCTTTCTTTAATTATTGCCTTTGTTCCTATTTAGTTGTGTTATTTGTCGTGAAGAAATTTGCAAAAATAAATAAGAAAATTTGATAAAACTTATCATCATTATAATAATTTTTTAAATAAATATTATTCAATGTTATTTTATTGAGAGAAAATCTATTATGAATTATTTTTAATTATTCCTAGTTTCGTTGTACCTTAGGCAAAAAGACTAACCACCTATGATTGTCAAAGAAAGAGAACTTGTAGAAAGAAGACAATAGTTGAGATATTATAAAAGAATCGACAATTGTTAAAGCCCATAGTTGCTAATGCAAAGTTCATTTATATATTTATAATTTGTTTTCGACTTACCAGAATTGAAGAATGTAAAAGTAATGGTTCATATTCATATTTTGATTACAGCTCAATATCATTCATATTTCTTATGAATATAGCATCAGTATTATAAAAATATGTAATCCTTATAAACAAAACATGTACAGTAAATATTTTATGCACTCACACTATTATTGGATACAAATAATTCTCAACAAATAAAGTCAATTATTCATGTAAGCACTTCAAAAGGAATTAACACAAACTAATAACAAGACAAATGGACACAATCATTAGTTTTACCTTTTGCATTTCTCCATTGTTGTTATTATATTATTTTTATCAATGTATAAAGCCCAAAAAGTTCATCCAACTTCATTCCTAAACCAGATTGCTTCTTATAAAAAGCAATTATCATGGATTCATTGATAGAATAGAAGAAAAGTAAATTGCAAACATGACTTTGGTTCAAACTTAAAATTGTTTCAAATTCAGAACTTAATCCCCTTGAAGTGTGTGGTTCTAATGATTCTTAATAGATGATTTTGCAGTGATTATTGCTTATGCGAACGAAACCGACATTGTTTTGCTGATCCTTAGACGTTGATTATGTGAAATACATTCATTATATTTCTTGAACTAATTGGAATTATCTCGAATGTGTTTGGTAATTTCAATTCAAGAATATTACTTATATTTTGAAAAAGAAGCATGCATGATGTGATTCCTAAAACGTAAATGAGATGAAGCAACCAGAATGTGGCATTGTGTATAAATTGAAGAAAACTAAAATTAAAGTACAAACCTTTCTAGTTTGAGTCCTTCTTTCTCCTCCTAAGTATGGCAACGTGGAATCCTAAGAATAAAGATTCAATTATGGTTTGAGAGGAGAATTGAGAGTGATGATCGTCAAAATCCTCTCTGTTTTGAGAGTGAACAACAATTAAAAATAAAATAAATAATTCAAAAGTCTCCAAATCAATAACCCCCTCCTCTAAATTTTTACATAACTTTTTATATGGCTAAGTCAAAGTTACCCAAAAACATAGTGTGAGGAGTGTTAGTTTGTTAGCAAAATCTATTATGAAAAAACCTTTTTTAATAAATATTGGTTATTTTTATGAAATTATTAAACGTTTAATTTACCTTTATTTTGTTACTTATCTTTTTATTATATATCTTCTTATTGCTTATTATACGATTACTTTTAGTCTTTTAGTTTAGAAGATAATTTTAATTTTTTCCTATACTTTGGTGAAAATCAACTTTTATTTTTATTATTTTCAGGTGTTTACTTATTTAAAAGACTATTTTTTTTTAATCTTAGTTGTAGCATTTTTGTTTATTTTTACATCATTTTAAAATATTTCATATATTTTTATAAATTTTATTTATTATATATTTCTCGTAAACATGCATCTTTTATTTTTATTTTTAAATAAATTTTATCATTGAATCTAAAAATATTTTGTACTTAGTGACACATTAGTTCCTTAGGTTTGTACAAACATATACAAGTGATTACGTCGGTACATATGCATGTACATATGCACACCTGTATGAGTACACATACACTCTTTCACACAAACATATATGGAATATTTTCTTATACTTAAATTTAAACTATTTCTAGAGAACACTTAAAGCCTTAGAAGAAATCAATATGTAGCCAGACCATAAATCATAGTGGAACAATGGAGCCAATATCCTTAAAAATTATGCTACAACTGTTCTAGTTTACTCAGCTAACTCACCATACATTACCTACACCATAGATTGCGTATTAATTAAAAACCGTAGCACTAAAATCAAGACTTAAATCCCATTTGAATTAGCTTACATTATGTTAAAGAAAAATTTAAAATGAAAATATTCATTCAAGAAAGTTTATGAAAAAAATAGTTTTTGGCCAGTCAATGTTTATGAAAAACAAATGAATTAAAAAAAAAATGTTCACACGCTTAAAACAGCAAGTGTTAAATCAAAACATTGTTGACTAGACTTCAGCACTACAATACCTCGAATTTTCACGACCACAGATGTGTATCTCGTTCAACATTTAGCAAGAGAAGAAATGGCCGTAGAGGCACTTATCTCTGCTTGTGTGGAGATCTTTTTAAAAAGAATAACTTCTTCAGAGTTTCGAGATTTCTTTGCCAAGAGAAGGGTCAATGTTTCTTTGTTAGATGAACTGAGGATAAAGCTGCTGGCACTTAATGCTGTGTCCAATGATGCTGAGGAGAAGCAGATCACGGATCCCGCCGTGAAGGCATGGCTTGATGAGTTGAAAGATGCTGTCTTGGATGCAGAAGATTTGTTGGATGAAATCAACACTGAAACTTTGAAATGCAAGGTGGAGGGAGAATCTAGAAGCTTTACTACCCAGGTGAGATCATTACTTTCTTCCCCCTTTAATCAATTCTACAGGAGCCTGAATTCCAAGCTTGAAGCAATATCTCGAAAGCTAGAACATTTTGTGAAACAGAAAGATATCCTTGGTTTGCAAAGAGTTTCTAGGAGAGTCTCTTGTAGCAAGAGCACAGATTCGTTGATTGAACCTGTTGTGGTTGCTAGAGAGGATGACAAAGCCAAGTTACTGAACATGCTTTTACATGATGTTGATGCCAAGTCTAATAATATAGAAGTGATCACAATCCTAGGCATGGGAGGTCTGGGCAAAACAACCCTTGCTCAATACCTTTATAATGATAGTAAAGTGCAGAACCATTTTGATTTGAAAGCTTGGGTATGGGTATCGGATGTATATGATGTTTTCAAGGTAACAAAACAAATTGTTGATTCTGTATCATCCAAAAAAGATTGTAATAGTACCAATCCTGATGTTCTTCGTGTTGAATTAAAAAATAGCTTGAAAGATAAAAAAATTTTGCTTGTGCTTGATGACCTCTGGAATGAAAAGTATAATGACTGGGATCAATTGATAACTCCTTTTACTAGTGGGAAAAAGGGAAGTAGGATCATTGTGACAACCCGACAACGAGAAGTTGCAAAGTTTACCCATACATTTCCCACCTATGAGCTGGATTCTCTGACAGAGGAAGATTGTTGGAGGATACTCGCAAATCATGCATTTGGAAATGAAGGTACCGACCAATATCCAAGTCTAGAAAAAATTGGTCGACAGATTGCAAGAAAGTGTGCTGGCCTACCATTAGCTGCTAAAACATTGGGAGGTCTTTTGCGATCAGATGTTGATGAAAAGGAATGGAGAAGAGTTCTAGACAGCAAGCTGTGGGCACAAGATGATGTTTTACCAGCTTTGCGCATAAGTTATCTTCATCTTCCAGCACATTTGAAAAGATGTTTTGCCTATTGCTCAATCTTTCCAAAACAACATCTGTTGGACAGAGAAGGCTTGATTTTGTTATGGATGGCCGAAGGCCTTCTACAACAATCCTCAGAGAAAGAACTGGAAGCAGTTGGTTCTGACTGCTTTAATGAGTTGTTATCCAGATCCTTAATTCAGAAAGACAAAGCTTTTTCAGAAGCTTTTTCAGAGGACAAGTTCCGAATGCATGACCTCATCCATGATTTAGCTAGATTTGTATCAGGAATAAGATCTCACTATCTGGATTGCAGTGAAATTCCAAAAAATGTGCGCCATCTATCTTTTTCTAGCGACTATTATGACTTCTCTAAAAAATTTGAGAGCTTCTATGAGCTGAAATGTTTGCGGACATTTCTACCATTGGAATGGGGCAGTTACTTAACCAGAAAAGTGCCACAAGATTTGTTGCCAAAACTAAAATGCCTACGAGTTCTATCATTGTCAAACTATGATAATATCACTGAGCTGCCTGATTCAATAGGCATGTTGGTGCTTCTGCGGTATCTTGACCTTTCCTCTACTTCCATCAAAAGGTTGCCTGATGCAACCTTCAAGCTTTACAATTTGCAGACTTTGAAATTGTCAAACTGTAGATCTCTTGTTGAGCTATCTGATTCCATAGGCATTTTGGTGCTTCTGCGGTATCTTGACCTTTCCTATACTTCCATCAAAAGGTTGCCTGATGCAACCGTCAAGCTTGACAATCTCCAGACTTTGAAATTATCAAACTGTAAATCTCTTGTTGAGCTACCAGCACAGATAGGAAATTTGGTCAATCTGCGCCACCTTGATATCAGTTACACAAATTTGATGGAGATGCCAATACAGATATGCAGATTACAAGATCTCCGTACATTGACTTATTTTGTTGTAGGCAATAAAGATGGATTAAAGATCAGTGAATTAGGAAATTTTCGCTATCTGCAGGGTAAGCTTTCCATTCTGATGCTGCACAGTGTTTTTGATCCAAGGGATGCATTTCAAGCCAACTTAAAGAACAAAGAGCAAATTGAGGAGCTTACGCTGGAGTGGGGCAGCGACCCACAAGATTCACAAGTTGAGAAGGATGTACTTGACAACCTGCAACCATCAACGATGTTAAAGAAACTGAGCATCAGATACTACAATGGCACAAGTTTCCCAAATTGGCTGGGTGATTCTTCATACTGTAATGTTCAAGTCCTGTGTATCAGTGACTGCAACTATTGCCTGTCACTTCCACCGTTTGGACAATTACCTTCTCTTAAGAGGCTTGTCATTAGAAGGATGAAAATGGTGAAGACAGTTGGTCAAGAGTTCTACTGCAGCAGTGCAAGCTGCCAATCTTTCCAGCCATTTCCATTGTTGGAAAGTCTTGAGTTTGAAGAGATGACAGAGTGGGAGGAGTGGCTACCATTTGAAGGTGAAGGTAGCAAGTTTCCTTTTCCGTGCCTGAAGCGTTTGCGTTTATCCGAATGTCCCTTGTTAAGAGGAAACTTGCCCAGTCGTCTACCTTCGTTGGAAGAGGTTGGTATCGCAGGGTGCAACCAGCTGGAGGCAAAATCATGCGATGTGCAGTGGAATACATCAATTAAAGGGATGAGTGTTAGAGAAGTGGGAGAGGGGTTGTTGTCTTTGCTTGACAACTTGTCTTATAGTACACTATCAATTGAAAAGTGTGACAGCTTGCAGTGTTTGCCTAGAATGATTCTCAATGCCAATTGTCTTCAACGCTTGAATCTTAGAAATATCAAGTCTTCGATTTCCCTCCCAACTGATGGTTTGCCCACGTCATTGCAATCACTTGACATCTTTAACTGTGAGAAATTAGAATTTGTGTGTGATGAAAGATGGCAGAAATACACATCACTTGAACGCCTGTCAATCTGGGAGAGTTGTGATTCGCTCATGTCCTTTCCGTTAGATTGCTTCCCAGCTCTCCGAGACCTTCAGATCTCTAACTGTCCCAACTTGGAAGCAATTACTGATAAAGGTGGAAGGGCCTCTCCTAATTTATTAAATAGTTTTATTGCCATTAATTGTATGAAACTCAGGTCACTTCCAGAAGAGATGGATCTCCCTGCCCTTCAACACTTGTGGCTTGGTGATCTTCCAGAGTTAGCGTCATTGTCCCCAAGGTGGTTGCCTTCCAGTTTACGATATCTTGAAGTTGATGGTGGAATACTATCATCATCATCATCATCATGTATGTCTAAACAAGAGTTAGTTTGCCAATTCCAACGCCTCACTTCTCTGTCACATCTTTGTCTTAATGGGAGAGGTGTGGGGGATGAAGAAGTGATCAACACCTTGCTGAGGGAGCCATCACTGCCCACTTCTCTCACGTATCTATGGCTGTGGAATTTTGATGGTTTAAAGCGGTTGGAAGGGAAAGGGCTTCAACATCTCACTTCTCTGAAAGCGCTTGATATCTACAGATGTGAAAGCCTCGAGTCATTGCCAGAGGAACATCTGCCATCGTCTCTTGAATTACTGTGTATAATCTCTTGTCCATTGCTAGAAGAAAGGTATGGAAATGAGAAAGGGAAACACTTGACAAAGATTGCTCACATTCCTGCCATAGAAATAAACGATCAAGTCATAATATGAGGGGCTGCAGGGCAGGCAGGAATCATCCAAAGGTATGGCCTTCAAATATTCTTATGAAAAACAATAACTAACGTAATTTAAATATAAATTATTTTTTATTTTCTAAGCACTCAGCTAAGTTCCAACAAAATAAATTGTGTTATTTACGGATCAACCTTTTGTGTTAAATCATGTTCGTGTAATTAATGTATTTAAATTAATTCTTATGGATAATTTTAAATAACTAAAAATCATTTTTTTATTAAAAATACTATATTTATTAATTTATTTTCTTATTGCTTTTTTTTTTAAATTCAAAATTATAAATAATTCAAATTATTTATTTACAAACTTATATGCAATTTGATTCAATTAAATGAATTGTTATTTTTTCAAAATTCTGAAACTTTTCTTATGGCAAATTATGAGCTTGTTTGTTCTTTATTTTTAAAAATAAATTTTTAAAAGTAAAAATAATAAAATTTGTTTGTTAATATAAGTTATATTTTCATTTTTTACTTAAAAACAATTTTTTAAAATTATTTTAAAATATAATTTTTAAAAATAAAAAATCAAAAGAGAAATAAATAAACCTTTATTGTCTCTTTTTATACTAATTTATTGATATTATTATTTTCTATCTGATAAATTAGCTGATAAACGTGTGTTTGTTGATATTTTCTAGCTGTGATGGTGCCACTTGACATTTGGCAACACTCATTTCAATCATTGGAAGGAGTTGGACCATTTACATGTTATAAAGTTTATCAAAACTAATGGTTTGGTGTTGTTAATTTCATATATTGGATTATAATTATTTTCAAGACCAGAATGTAATAAATTATATTTATGATGTTTTTGTGGTATTCTCTACACCTAGATTTTACATTGGAGTTTGAAGATAATTTATTAATATTTTATGAAACAATTATTACTCATGTTCTTTTGTCTCCTTTTATTCTTAAGCTGTCTCCTTTTATTCTTAAGCTATTTCAAGGTGTTAGTTAAGATCAAAATTATTGTGTATAGTTTAATGATATCTTTATGATTATTTTTTAAGGTTTAAGGTTTAGTTTTACTAATTTAACAGTGAACTTAATTTGATATGTAAGAGTTAATAAATTTTTATTATGACAGTCAATATCCTAAAATATATTTATAATTGTAACAACCTACTTTATAGAGACCCTCAATTAGTGATTTTTTTTTTCGAAAACCAATAATAATTCCTTCTTACGTAACGTCGATATTTCCAATCATTAATCACAAAAATAAATTTTCCCGTGCAAATTTCAATATGAAGTTTCTGAATTTCATCGTAACATATAATAAAAAGTAAACATTCATAAGTATTCAGATAGTTGTTTACAGTAATCTAAAGGGCAAATGGTTAATAAGTTCCTTGTTTACACATCGCTGTACGCCAGAGAACTCAATCACCATTTCGCCTAATAACATAATTAACATACAGATAAAAGTATTAGATACAATTCTTCAAAATAATAAGAGCAACACCGGGAAGGACTTCCTACAGCAAAGACAACTAAGCAAAATAAGTGGCTACTACCCGGCACCATATAGGCCTATGTACAACAAAAGAATGCCTACAACTAACTCTTGCCACTGTACACAAAAAGTAAGACACTTCCAGTCCTATTTTGATTCCAATCCTCAGACTTGGAAGATGAATCTCCCTCATCTGAGCCATTTCTGAGTCACTAGACTCATCGATGTTTAGAGGATCATAATCCTCATGAACATCAATATCCATTTCCTCCTCCTGAGCTGGAGGGGGAACTGGTGGTGGTATGGGCTGAAAGGGATTGTTATTGCCCAAATCAAGAGTTAGTCTAGTCCTAATGGTGAAAGGTACATTGCCACCTCCGGGTCCTGGTGCCGCTCTCCTTAGCATTATAGTAAGTATGCCAGCAAATGTGTGAATGTGATTATCCCAATCGTGACGCCATCGGTGTGGTTCTGGGCTGAGGAACCTGATCGTCATATTCGTTTGAAGTGGTAACTGTGCCATCTCCCTCTACTACAGAGAGTGACCGAGCAAATCCAACGAGTATCGCAGATACAGAGAAAATTAAAAAAAAAAAAAACAGAAAAGACAATAGGGTGAGCCATATTTCATACATCTTGTTAAAATCAAACATCATAAACATTCACAGATCAATCACATTCCAAATACATGATGATGATGTTGATGATGATGCATGATCCTAGTTCCTTTTTCTAATATGTTCATGCATGCGGGCCCAGATCATTTCTCAAATCAGTGCTGGGGTAGGCAGGAGTTGACATTACTAGGCATGGAAAATCCACCCACGGGATTATTGAGACCCACACTCAAATATAAAATCAGTAGCCCACTGACCATGGTATACGGTAAGAGCACAGTCAGGTACAGGAGAGTTTGTACAGTGGGATCCCCGACAACAGGTAGCGAGCCTAAGCCTTTTGGGGTTTCCAACCACTACCCTTCCTATCCCCAAGTCCTCCCTCAGGGCCTCCTTATCGTATTCCCAGAGTCCATAGTCTCCGATTCTCCAGTTTGCACAAAATACCATTTTCAGATGAGTAGTGCATGAGTTCCTAAGGAGTTTTTCTTAGAAAAGTCCCATATTCCCAAATTCATAAATTTGTTCAAAATGATTAAAATATTTTTTTTCTAAGTCTGAACTTTTTTCAAAAATTTTGACAGAGTTTCCCTTGTAATACGGACTTCCCAAATTTTTTTTTTTTTATATATCTGTTACAATCAGAAAATTTCCCAATACAGTTTGTAAGAGTTCACCACCCATCATTCATTCATTTCAATTTAATTTCAGTAAACTTTCCCATGAAAAAACCACCATGCACATAAATGCTCACTCAAAGACAATTCATATCATATAACGTAATTTATATCTCAATGAAGTATTCAAACATATACTTTTGCAACCAAACACGCAAGCTAATCTTTATCATTTCTTGAAATTTAAACAAATAATAGAATTGAAAGTATCAATCAAAACAAAATTTGACAATTTCAACAAGTAAGGTTAAATACGTTTATGATGTAATCCTTACTATATAACCCACCCCTTACCTCTTACGTCCACGCTTGCTCTTTCCAAAGCTTGAGGTTGAAATTGATTTCCGGCGAAATCTATACATGGAATGAAATGCTAGTTAGAACCTTCTCCGGTTCTATCTCATGAGAATTTAAACTCATTCATTATTCTAATCTAATCCTGGCAATATGTTAAGCCCACATTCACCTTACACTCAATTTAGAAAGTTATCCTATTTGGTATACGCTTAGAGTAGGAGGAATCCTAATGAAAAACATGAACAAAGTTCAGTGTTTTGGAATTTTCGTGATTGTCTACAATATTGATGAAGAGGTGAAAGTCTAATTCAAGATAGACTGTACAATAAAGTTGGTCAAAGTTATGACAGGGAAATTTTTGAGCAGGTTGCACAAGGTTCAGTATTTTTGCCATAACTCAAGATATACTTAACATTTTAACATGGGACTAGTTTCTAAATTTCAAGGACTCATTTATCTACAAATCTTATGAAGGAATAAAATTAAAATACCCTATAGAATAATGGTAGTTTGCAGTTAAAGAGACTGTTTCTAACAGGGCTCACTACACTAACATTCTGAACATACCTTAGTAATTTGACTATATCTTATACTACACATAAGCTATTGGCATGAAACCAGTTTTAAAATTTCAATAATACAATTTCCTACAACTTTTATGAAGGATTCGAGTCCCAATTCTACACATATCAGTTCCAGTAATTCAAAATCCGTGGCTGATGGAACAGGATAATCTTTTAAGGTGACAGCTAGAATATCTGATAGTAAAATGGGCATAACTTGAGCTACAAATATCCCTTTGATGTGAAACCAGTTGCTAAATTTAGATAATTTAAAGGGATACAACTTTCATGAAGACACTGACTCCTAATTCGGTCCACACAAGTCCCAGAATTCAATGGACTAAAACGTACGAACTTGAGTTCCTAGGTTTTTTAGCCTAACCACTTCTAATAATCCATTTCAAGCATGATTCTAGTGCTCTAGGTGTAAAATCACAACAACAAAAGCACTATAACACTCTTCCCATTCCTACTCATGTGAAGCCAAGCAAGGAGAGAAAATGAAAATTCACCATTTTGAAAAATAAAACCATACAAATGTAGAGGAGGATGAGGGGAATAAACTTTCCTCTTGAAGCTCCTCAAGAAAACTAAGATTTTATCCTCAATTTCTAGCTTAAAATGTGATGATTTTTGGAAGAGAAAAGGGAGAAGAAGAGCCCGTAAGTTTTAGGAAAGTTTTAGGAATTTTTTAAGCATTTCTCTCTCCTCTGTCCCTTTATAAAGGTAAAAATATAATTAATCTATTATTTTTTTTTAAAACTTAAGAATTACATTTTTTTTTTGCAAAATGTATACTTTTACAATATAATAGATAGGAAAATTTTTTTGAAACAAGGTAGTAGAATGTTTACAATAATAATGAGATGATTACTAAAATTTTAATTTACTCAAATCGCTCCCAAAACAATTTATTTATTATCAGCTAATTAAATATGCTGCAAAATAGAATTTTGAAATTTATCAAATTGTGTTGTAAAAATTTACTTTTCGAGATCTTGATAGCATTACTAGACTCTTGTAAAATTTTCAGAATTTTTGGACTTCATTTGCTATGCTCAAATTTAGTTTGAAGTTTTTATTAGTATACTAGCAAAATAGACAAATTTTGAGTATTTTCTAAAAATTTCAGAAAAATTCCAGAAAATCACAAATCATCTAATGAATATAAAACTCTAAAGTCACCTTGACTAATTCTTAATAATTTAATTTTTTAAAAAAATTTTGACCATAATTTTGTCAAAATTCAGCAAACCAAGGGCACTAAAAATTAGGATGTTACAACTCTCCCCCCCTCAAATAAATTTCGTCCTCGAAATTTGCATACCTGATTTGAATAATTGAGGATGAGATTCCTTCATCTTTTCCTCTAATTCCCAAGTAGCATTTCTGTCTCCCACTCCACTCCAAATAACCTTAACTAAGGCAATTTCTTTTCCACAGAGTTGCTTAATTCTTCGATCAGTGATTTGGATAGGCGGCGCCTCATAAGTAAGATTGTCTTTAATTTGGATGATGTCTGGCTCCAGTATATGAGAAGGGTCTGAAATGTATTTTCATAATTGTGACACATGAAAGACATTGTGGATGTTGGAAAGAAAAAGGGGTAGAGCCACTTGGTAAGCTACTGGACCAATCCTCTTCATTATTTGGTATGGACCAATGAACTTAGGCGTAAGTTTTCTTGACTTCATTGCTCGTCCAACCCCAGTTGTAGGTGTGACTCGCAAGAATACATGATCTCCTTCTTGAAACTCTAGAGGCTTTCTCCTTTTGTCATAGTAGCTTTTCTGTCGACTTTGAGTTGCTCTCATTTTCTCTCGAACTAATTTAATCTTCTCTGTGGTCTGTTGCACCAATTCTGGACCTAGAAGTAAGTTTTCACCTGTCTCGAACCAACACAATGGTGTCCGACATTTCCTCCCATAAAGGGCTTCAAATGGGGCCATCCCAATGCTAGCATGATAACTATTATTATATGTAAATTCAATCAGTGGCAAAAACATATCCCAGCTCCCTTTATGATCCAACACACAAGCCCGTAGTAGGTCTTCCAAAGATTGAATGGTCCGTTCTGATTGTCCATCAGTCTGGGGATGATAAGCAGAGCTTAGCTGAAGCTTTGTTCCAAGGGCTTGATGTAAACTTATCCAAAACCTTGAGGTAAAACGAGGATCTCTGTCTGATACAATACTAGCAGGTATGCCATGCAATCTTACCACTTCCTTAATGTACAACTGAGTTAACTTCTCCAAGGAATAACGAATGTTGATGGGAATAAAATGAGCAGATTTTGTCAATCGGTCAATTATTACCCACACCGAATCATGACCAGTTGGTGTTCGAGGTAATGAAGTTACAAAGTCCATAGCTATGCTATCCCATTTCCATTCTGGCACATCTAATGATTGTAACATCCTTGAAGGTTTCTGATGTTCTACTTTGGCTTTCTGACACACTAAGCAAGTTGTGACATACTCTGCCACTTTTTTTTTCATCCCAGGCCACCAGAATAATTTCTTCAAATCTTGATACATTTTCGTTGTTCCAGGATGAATGCTCATGTTACTCTTATGTGCTTCCTCCAAAATAGTCTTTCGTAATTCTTGGCTACAAGGGATACAGATTCGTCCTTTAAAACGCAAGATTCCATCTGTTCCTTCCCCAAACTCTATTCATTTCCCTTATTTAATTAATTCCTTCTTCTCACAGAGAAAAATGTCCTCATATTGAGCTTCTTGTACTTGTTGTAGAAAATCATTAGTGATAGTGAGAGTACCACACATAACACTTTTAGGACCGAACTCTATTGCTAAATTCAAACTTTGGAATTCTTCGATCAATTTCATTTCTCTTATCATCATGAATGCTGCATGTAAAGATTTTCTGCTAAGTGCATCTGCAACTACATTCCCTTTTCTAGGATGATACTGTAATTCAAACTCATAGTCTTTCAAAAATTCCATCCACCGTCTTTGACGCATATTTAATTCCTTTTGATCAAAGAGATATTTCAAACTCTTGTGATCACTATATACTATGAATCGTGTTCCATACAAATAGTGTCTCCAAATCTTCAGGGCAAATACCACTGCAGATAATTCTAAATCATGGGTGGAATAATTTATCTTGTGCGGTCGCAGTTGTCGAGAGGCATACGCCACTACGTTTCTATCTTGCATCAACACACAACCCAATCCCAACTTAGATGCGTCACAATATACTTCAAAGTTCTTGTTAGGTTCTGGTAAAATTAATACTGGTGAAGAAGTAAGATGATCCTTCAATTCTTGAAAACTAGCCTCACATTGTGAGGTCCACACAAAAGGCTGTCCTTTTCGTGTCAACTTGGTTAACGGGTAGGCCAATCGAGAAAAGCCTTCAATAAATCTCCGATAGTATCCCGCTAATCCCAAAAAATTTCTTATTTCAGTGATTGTCCTTGGTTGTTCCCACTTCAAAACTGCCTCAACCTTAGCTGGATCAACAGCTATTCCTCCTTCATTAATGACATGCCCAAGAAAATTCACTTCATTTAACCAAAACTCACACTTGGATAATTTTGCGTACAATTACTTTTCCTTCAAGATTTGTAGCACAATTCTTAAGTGTTCAACATGCTCCTCTTTGCTCTTTGAGTATATAAGGATGTCATCAATGAATACAACCACAAACTTATCTAGAAAAGGGTGAAAAATCCGATTCATAAAATCTATGAACACAGCTAGAGCATTGGTCACTCCAAAAGGCATAACTAAATATTCATAGTGTCCGTAGCGTGTTCTAAAAGCAGTCTTTGGTATATCCTCGGATCGTACCCTGATTTGATGATACCCTAATCTTAAATCGATATTTGAAAATACTTTTGCTCCACGTAATTGATCCATCAAATCATCTATTCTTGGCAATGGATATTTGTTCTTAATTGTCACTTTATTTAGTTGTTTGTAGTCAACACATAGTCGCATGCTTCCATCCTTCTTTTTCACTAATAGTACCGGTGCTCCCCATGGTGACACACTCGGCCTAACAAATTGCTTCTCCAAGAGTTCTTCTAGTTGCTTTTTAAGTTCTGATAATTCCAACGGGGACATTCTATATGGGGCTATGGAAATAGGTCCTACTCCTAGTACTAAATCAATACTGAATTCTAATTCTCGTTCTGGGGGTAATCCGGGAATATCATCAGGAAAAACATCAGGAAATTCTCTCACTATTGGCACATCAACTAGTTTTTCTTCCTTTCCTTCTGCCAGTAAGGACATTACAAATCCTTGAACTTCTTCCTTTAAGTGAACATCTTCATGGTTAGCACTTTGAATCTTTGACTTCTCAGAATCGTTGTGCTCAAAATCTCTAAACACAATAGTCTTCTTACAACAGTCTATAATGACATGGTTGTCAGATAACCAGTCCAATCCTAAAATAACTTCCAATCCTTTCAAAGGAAGACAGAAGAGATTCACTACAAAGTTTCTACCATCTATACTAATAGGACACTCCCAGCATGCTTTAGCAGTGATAACAGGGTCATTACCCGGGGTATGTACAGACAAATCAAATGGCAATGCTATGGTAGGTAATCCCAAATGTTCCACACAACTACCAGAAATAAATGAATGCGATGTGCCTAAATCAAACATCACAGATAAAGGAGTACCTTGGATGATACACGTACCTCCAATCATCATGTCAGAGTGAGATACTTTTTCTCCGCTCATTGTAAAAACTTTACCGTGAGCTTTTGGCCTGCTAGCTATCCCTCCACTAAGATTTCGATTGTGGTAGTTTCCATTACCTCCATCTCCTTCCTTCTTCACCATTGGGCAGTCACGGGACATATGCCCAGGCTTGTTACAACTAAAACATATTAACGGTTTGACTGGACAATATTTCCTGTAGTGTTCTCCTCCACACGCAAAGCATTTTCCTCTGGGTGGGGCTGACATATAGTTTCCACTATTACCACGGTTTTGAGAAAGCTCAGTTGTGGGTCCCCTTTGACGTTGTTGTCTCTGATATGGTTGTCCTCTTACAAATCCTCTCCTTTGATTACGTTGAGGCCCATAGTTCTTCGTCCCTGAAGACTCAGAACGATGTTCTCGGTACTTAGCAATATTTGCTTTATGGTCTTCTTCAAAAATTCTGCATCTGTTCACTAATGTGGGGAACTCCTGAATCTCTTGCATTCTTATGGCTTCCTTAATCTCAGGGCGAAGTCCATTAATGAACTTCACACACCTATGCCTTTCATTAATGGCATTGTGATAGTGGGGGTGATACCGCGAAAGTTCTTCAAACTTTGCTGCATACTCTCCTACACTCATAGATCCTTGCGTCAGCGCTAAGAATTCCATCTCTTTCTTCTCTCAGACATCTTCTGGAAAATACTTCTCCAAAAATCTCGCTTGAAACAAGGGCCACGTAACCATTATGCCTTCGCCCTCCAATCTTTGTCTCACTCCATCCCACCAATACTCAGCATCTTCGGTTAGTGCATAAGTAGCAAACACAACCTTGTCATTCTCTGTGCATCGTAGGGCACGAAAGATCTTCTCCATTTCCCTGAGCCAAACTTGCGCACCTTCTGGGTTATATCCACCCTTGAATTGAGGAGGGTTTCTCTTATCGAATAAGTCCAATCTTGTCAATGCATCATCACCTTGAGGGACACGATCCTGTTGCACTCGAGCTTGTCGGTCTTGCTCCATTGCAGCAATTAGTCTCTCCACTGAAGTGGCCAATCTAGCACCTCGTCCGGCCATTATTTCCTGTTCATCGAATTAAATCCGACTAAGTTATCAGGAAATCATCATTGATATTAAATCATGGTAATTTCCTACACACAATTCCCTACAAAAGTGCATGACAGCCTAAGTAGACCTTTCCCCAGGCCTAAAGGGTCGAACTGCTCTGATACCACTAATGTAACAACCTACTTTATAGAGACACTCAATTAGTGATTTTTTTTTTCGAAAACCAATAATAATTCCTTCATACGTAACGTCGATATTTCCAATCATTAATCACAAAAATAAATTTTCCCATGCAAATTTCAATATGAAGTTTCTGAATTTCATCGTAACATATAATAAAAAGTAAACATTCATAAGTATTCATATAGTTGTTTACAATAATCCAAAGGGCAAATGGTTAATAAGTTCTTTGTTTACACGTCACTGTATGCTAGAGAACTCAATCACCATTTCGCCTAATAACATAATTAACATACAGATAAAAGTATTAGATACAATTCTTCAAAATAATAAGAGCAACACCAGGAAGGACTTCCTACAGAGCAGCACAACTAAGCAAAATAAGTGGCTACTACCCGGCACCATATAGGCCTATGTACAACAAAAGAATGCCTACAACTAACTCTTGCCACTGTACACAAAAAGTAAGACACTTCCAGTCCTATTCTGATTCCATATCCTCAGACTTGGAAGATGAATCTCCCTCATCTGAGCCCATTTCTGAGTCACTAGACTCATCGATGTTTAGAGGATCATAATCCTCATGAACATCAATATCCATTTCCTCCTCCTGAGCTGGAGGGGGAACTGGTGGTGGTATGGGCTGAAAGGGGTTGTTATTACCCAAATCAAGAGTTAGTCTAGTCCTAATGGTGAAAGGTACATTGCCACCTCCGGGTCCTGGTGCCGCTCTCCTTAGCATTATAGTAAGTATGCCAGCAAATGTGTGAATGTGATTATCCCAATCGTGACGCCATCGGTGTGGTTCTGGGCTGAGGAACCTGATCGTCATATTCGTTTGAAGTGGTAACTGTGCCATCTCCCTCTACTACAGAGAGTGACCGAGCAAATCCAACGAGTATCGCAGGTACAGAGAAAAAAAAAAATAGAAAGACAATAGGGTGAGCCATAGTTCATACATCTTGTTAAAATCAAACATCATAAACATTCACAGATCAATCACATTCCAAATAGATGATGATGATGTTGATGATGATGCATGATCCTAGTTCCTTTCTCTAATATGTTCATGCATGCGGGCCCAGATCATTTCTCAAATCAGTGCTGGGGTAGCCAGGAGTTGACACTACTAGGCATGGAAAATCCACCCACGGGATTATTGAGACCCACGCTCAAATATAAACCCAGTAGCCCACTGACCATGATATACGGTAAGAGCACAGTCAGGTACAGGAGAGTTTGTACAGTGGGATCCCCGACAACAGGTAGCGAGCCTAAGCCTTTTGGGGTTTCCAACCACTACCCTTCCTATCCCCAAGTCCTCCCTCAGGGCTTCCTTATCGTATTCCCAGAGTCCATAGTCTCCGATTCCTCAGTTTGCACAAAATACCATTTTCAGATGAGTAGTGCATGAGTTCCTAAGGGGTTTTTCTTAGAAAAGTCCCATATTCCCAAATTCATAAATTTGTTCAAAATGATTAAAATATTTTTTTCTAAGTCTGAACATTTTTCAAAAATTTTGACAGAGTTTCCCTTGTAATACGGACTTCCTAATTTTTTTTTTTATATATATCTGTTACAATCAGAAAATTTCCCAATACAGTTTGTAAGAGTTCACCACCCATCATTCATTCATTTCAATTTAATTTCAGTAAACTTTCCCATGAAAAAACCACCATGCACATAAATGCTCACTCAAAGACAATTCATATCATATAACGTAATTTATATCTCAATGAAGTATTCAAACATATACTTTTGCAACCAAACACGCAAGCTAATCTTTATCATTTCTTGAAATTTAAACAAATAATAGAATTGAAAGTATCAATCAAAACAAAATTTGACAATTTCAACAAGTAAGGTTAAATACGTTTATGATGTAATCCTTACTATATAACCCACCCCTTACCTCTTACGTCCACGCTTGCTCTTTCCAAAGCTTGAGGTTGAAATTGATTTCCGGCGAAATCTATACATGGAATGAAATGCTAGTTAGAACCTTCTTCGGTTCTATCTCATGAGAATTTAAACTCATTCATTATTCTAATCTAATCCTGGCAATATGTTAAGCCCACATTCACCTTACACTCAATTTAGAAAATTATCCTATTTGGTATACGCTTAGAGTAGGAGGAATCCTAATGAAAAACATGAACAAAGTTCAGTGTTTTGGAATTTTCGTGATTGTCTACAATATTGATGAAGAGGTCAAAGTCTAATTTAACATAGATTGTACAATAAAGTTGGTCAAAGTTATGACAGGAAAATTTTTGAGCAGGTTGCACAAGGTTCAGTATTTTTGCCATAACTCAAGATATACTTAACATTTTAACATGGGACTAGTTTCTAAATTTCAAGGACTCATTTATCTACAAATCTTATGAAGGAATAAAATTCAAATACCCTATAGAATAATGGCAGTTTGCAGTTTAAAGAGACTGTTTCTAACAGGGCTCACTACACTAACATTCTGAACATACCTTAGTAATTTGACTATATCTTATACTACAAATAAGCTATTGGCATGAAACTAATTTTAAAATTTCAATAATACAATTTCCTACAACCTTTATGAAGGATTCGAGTCCCAATTCTACACATATCAGTCCCAGTAATTCAAAATCCGTGGCTGATGGAACAGTGTAATCTTTTAAGGTGACAGCTAGAATATCTGATAGTAAAATGGGCATAACTTGAGCTACAAATATCCGTTTGATGTGAAACCAGTTGCTAAATTTAGATAATTTAAAGGGCTACAATTTAATGAAGACACCGACTCCTAATTCGGTCCACACAAGTCCCAGAATTCAATGGACGAAAACGTACGAACTTGAGTTCCTAGGTTTTTTAGCCTAACCACTTCTAATAATCCATTTCAAGCATGATTCTAGTGTTCTAGGTGTAAAATCACAACAACAAAAGCACTATAACACTCTTCCCATTCCTACTCATGTGAAGCCAAGCAAGGAGAGAAAATGAAAATCCACCATTTTGAAAAATAAAACCATACAAATGTAGAGGAGGATGAGGGGAATAACTTACCTCTTGAAGCTCCTCAAGAAAACTAAAATTTTGTCCTCAATTTCTAGCTTGAAATGTGATATTTTTGGAAGAGAAAAAGGAGAAGAAGAGCCCGTAAGTTTTAGAAAAGTTTTGGGAATTTTTTAAGCATTTCTCTCTCCTATGTCCCTTTATAAAAGTAAAAATATAATTAATCTATTATTATTATTTTTAAAACTTAAGAATTACATTTTTTTTTGCAAAATGTATACTTTTACAATATAATAGGAAACTTTTTTTGAAACAAGGTAGTAGAATGTTTACAATAATAATGAGATGATTACTAAAATTTTAATTTACTCAAATCGCTCCCAAAACAATTTATTTATTATCAGCTAATTAAATATGCTGCAAAATAGAATTTTAAAATTTATCAAATTGTGTTGTAAAAATTTACTTTTCGAGATCTTGATAGCATTACTAGACTCTTGTAAAATTTTCAGAATTTTTGGACTTCATTTGCTATGCTCAAATTTAGTTTGAAGTTTTTATCAGTATACTAGCAAAATAGACAAATTTTGAGTATTTTCTAAAAATTTTAGAAAAATTCCAGAAAATCACAAATCATCTAATGAATATAAAACTCTAAAGTCACCTTGACTAATTTCTAATAATTTAATTTTTTTTTAAATTTTGACAACAATTTTGTCAAAATTCAGCAAATCAAGGGCACTAAAAATTAGGATGTTACAATAATGACATGCTAGAGAAGAATATAAAATATAAAAATTAGTTTGACTGATCATGGTATTGTTATAGTTCAATTCAATGTATTCAGTGAATAAACAGATTCAATGTACCAAATGCAAAAGAAGGATTTTGTTTTTTCTCAAATTAATTTCACTTTTTGTATTGCTTGTGCTATTATGTTAGGTCCTAATTTCTTTTATTTTAAACTAGGGAGGATTACACTTCCCGTAAAAAGTCACGTAAGCCCTAGAAAAATTATTAATAATAAAATACCTTCATAAATTATTTTAATATTATATGTATGCCTTATATTGGTATAAACTTAAAATAATAAAGAAAATACATAATTTGATCTTCTAGAAGTTAGGAGAATATTGCTTTTAATTTTTTTTATAAAAAGACTGTTGTTAAATTTATAATATTAAAATTTATTTATCATATTTCTTTCTTAATTTATTTTATTAAAATTGTGTTTTAAAAATACAAATTTGTTAGTAAATTAGTGTATGCAAAGGATTACGGTCATGATAAAAAAAATTAGTGATAATTTTATATCCTTAAAAGATTAATTTGATAAAAACTAACAAATAACTTATCACTTAATGATTATGACCTAAAGAAAATGCAAGTTCTTAAAGATTATTTGGTTTGAAAAAATATTTTGTCACAAAAATGAAATCACTGTAAACTAATTCAATCACGATCTTAAGTGATGATTTTCCTAACAAGTTAACATAAATTAGGATATGAGAAGTATAGGATGAGAGAACAAAAAGAATTGTACAAGCACAATAGATGATTTTGTTGCATGTCTCTCAGTGGAATCCTTGCATTTTGCTCCACCGAATTGAAGATCCTTTCTATATTGGCAATCCACCCGTGACTTCCTTTCGGATCAAATTTTCTTCAAACTTCAACGGATTGTATACGTGAACGATGAGAGTCTACAGTATTTAGCCGGCTTAGCATCCCAGCCACTTATTAGGGTCTCTAGTACTTGTGCCCTATGTGTTCAAATCTCATTTGTAACTCCAACAAGTTCACCTTTACTAGCTATAATTCTAGCTTCGAAAACCATTTATAGATATATTATTACCATTCTATTATTTACATACATATACGTGTGCACATTCAACTTCAAATAGGTTATACTAGCAAACAATAATCCCATATTCTTGTAGAACATTAATACAAGAAAACATAGCACAAATGAACTAGTCTAATATCCCAATTTAGTTAAGATGAACTGCTTTGATACCATTAAATTGTGAGACTCTTAATAAATCATTTCTTTCTATAATTTTATAAAAAATTTATAAATTCTAATTAAATTATTAATTAAATCTTTTTCAATTGTGATTCGAAGAAATTTAGCAAAACTTCAAAACTTTCATATTATGTCATTCAATCAATAAAAGTTTAATAATACTTAAAATAATAGAATTTTACATTTAGTTAAACATTTCCTTTTCAACATAATTTGCTGTATACAATAAAATTTGAACAGCGGTAATTAATTAACATATTTAGTGTTACGGAATTACATAAGTTTAATATTTACAATGAGTATTGACTTAGATTGGCTGGGGTTGATTGGGAATATAGGATGGATGCAGTTTTACTTTAGTAAGAAAGCCTTGGGAGGAAGGCATGAGACCGTGGCTTTCTCGCTGTAGTGAGAGGTCTTTCGCTGTAACGAGAGAGCGATAGTGAAAGATGCAATTATGGGTGCAGTCTTGCTATAGCAAGATTATACAGAAACTGGAGTACAGTTTCCTCTGATATTTTTGCTGTAGTGACAAGGGGCATCGCTGCAGCGAGAGATGCCAGCGAGCGTGTGGCGATCAAAGAGGTATTTGAAGGGTTTAGGGTTCAAGAAATTCATTTCTCATCCCTCCCTTTTAAATCTTTTAGATTTTCTCTACTCCCAACCTGTTCTTACCGATTAAATTGCCTCCAAAGCCATTTAGAAGCTAGATTGAAGGTTGAAATTGAGTTTGGAATTGGAAGGCAAGAATCTACATTGGGAAGTGTTCCTATCGTTTATTTCATGAAGGGTCTTCATTCCAAGGTAAAGGGAGTTAATCCTAAATCCAAACCTCTCTTGGGTAACTTAAACGAGAAACCTTTAACTATTTTGATAACTATGTAAAGAGAGTTTGTAATAAAGGTTGTAAATAAAACTGTTTTTTAAGGAACACTATGATTTTTACAAAGCAAATACTATTAGAAGTAGTGGAGATTTGTTATTTGATGTTTTTGGAATAATGGACATATTATTCATAATGTATTATGTCAACTTTAAGATAGATGACCTTATTATTACTGAGGAAATGTGTGCGTTAAGTTGTGCAGTAGGGCTGAGTCTGGAGGTGTCTGACTTCCAGCACATTAAGTTAATTTGTATGATGTATGGATTTGTTGGAGAGTCTTCTGTGATTGAATGAATGTTTGTTGATAATTGAAGTATATGAAAAATGGTTGGTGATTTCTGTGATTAGATGAATGTTGAGATTGATTAATGATAATTTGGAAAGTATGATATATTTATGTTGTTTGATAATTGAGGTATGCCAAATGAGTGTTTGTCTCTTCTTAAATAAAAAAAAGGTTTTCTGTGTGATGTGTGATATAATCGTAGTGCCACAATGAGCGTGGCTAAGTGCAATGAGCGCGCAAGTATGAATGAATTAAATGAAATGCTAGAAAAAGTGATTATAATACGGGAGTTAAAATAGATGAATAGATGTGATTGCAATACAGGTATTGTATTACGATTCAAAGGGTGTACTCATAATATATGTATTGTAATACACCAAGTTATGTAGTCAAGACTCACGTATTATGACATCTTGCCTTATCAAAGGGTGTGAAAAAGAATGAGAAATGTTAGTGGTGAGTTTAAATAGCTACAGAGATACACTATGTCAGGCTTCTAATTTATTATTGAGTAATCTATAATATTTTATACTTGTTCAATGTTAATTGAAGGATTATTTGGTATTGGAATATATTTAGATGGAGTTGAAATTATTTTAAAAAAAAAAAAAAAAAGTGAACAGTACCGTGTGAACAGTGCAAACCGCGTATGAACAGTGCAAACCGCGTACAAACCGTGTATGAACAGTACCAACCGCGTATGTACAGTGACTGCTGACGTCATCGGTGACGTCACATACGCGTACAGTGCGTGTACAGTGCCCTGAACAGTATTTTATGGCATGAACAGTAAGGCGGTGAACAGTGTTTCCGGCGATGAACAGTAAATTCCGACGTGAACAGTAAATTTCGAAAATTTTCTATAAAAAGGGGGTTTCACACGAAATTTTCATTTCTTCACCTCTATCCAAGGTTCTCAAAGGTTCTAAGGCCGTAAACCACCATTTCTCTCATACTAAACCTTCCTAAACTTAGATTTCTCGCCAGATCTGAGATTCTACATCTATTCTGAAGGATTGGAAGAGAAACTCCGTTCTAAAGCTGAATCTTCGGTGAATTTTGTTATAATCAAGTAATATTCGGTAGATCTAGTGTGAATCATCTTTCTGAGGTAAGGGGAGTTTACTTTAACCTATGAACTATGTTTTGAACGGTTTAATATGCTATTTCAAGATATTTTGATATGATTTTGTTAGATCTATTGAATAAAAGCTATTTTCTAAGTCAGAATCGTTGTTAATTAGTTTAAAATGCTTTGAGATTTTGGCTGATCTATTATAAACTTGCCGTAGTTGAGCTGTTAAAATAATTTTGGTGGCGTGCATCATCTTTGAGATATATGTTTTGCATCATTATAGAGCCGAGTTACATGTTTAGGTGGGTAGACATGTAACGGTAAGTTCATCTTGAGCCTTTGTCTTTGTCTTTGTCTGGATCCAGATACCTAATGGGTCGCTCCCGGACCGCTCGGTTCCTTCTGGATTAATTAGGTCGTGAAACCAGTTGGAAGCCGTTTTCATCTTTGTGCATTAGATGGGCTGGAAATGCATGGGGTTATTCTTTGTGAGAAATATTTTGCTGTAAATATATATAATTTTATTTTATGTTTGGTAAGCTCACCCTTGCATTTCTTTCTATGTCGTTGTGTGCGTGTGTCTTTGCGATGATCGTACGGTGGTACGTGAGCGGATGTAGCAGTGTTGCATCTACTTCACAGCCGAGGGCCAGTGAAGAAAAGTTAGAAGCTGGAGTTGAGTAATAATGCATCAAAGTCCTTTTTCTTTATATATGAGACCTCATGTCGAGGGAGTCACGTATTATAATTTTTTTGGTATTTTGAATATTATAAACTAAATGTAATATTATGTTGATCTGTTGGATATTTGTTGTAAGGAACTTCATTTTTACTTTGAATGAGAAGTGAATTTTTTATACTTATATTCTCTATTATTTACCTATTTTTAAATAAGTATGTGGTGTAGAAATAATGTTCTCGGTCCTTTATAAAAAGGGGTCGTGACATTTTAGTGGTATCAGAGCATGGTCTAGGTAAACCTACGGGGTGAGATTGTTAGGCGTCAGTTGTGCATATTAGACATATAAGTTTTAGCTGTGAATCATATATCATAATTTCTATTCATCAAGTTGTGAGGGAACGAGCTTGATCACCTCGATTCTCAGACATGATTGATGTAGAAAACTTGGTATATGATACTTGGGTGAGCTATAGGTGAGTCGTACTGTGTGAATAAGAGACTGTTAAGCTAAGCTGTAAATGATTGCTGAAATGAGTGTGTTTGCTATGCTATGTGAATGTTGATATGTTGTTATACTGAGTACTAAATTGATTAAAATTTTATGATATACTAAATATGAATATATCACTGTAAGTCGAATCTGTGAATATAGCTATGTGGTGGTATTGCTGAATGTGTTAAACGTTAGTAATTTAAGCTAGTCTATATATTAGAATGGCTAGACCAAGAAGATCTGCTGCAAATCCTCCTCCTGCTGATATGAACCAAATGGCTCATGCCATGGAGGCCATGGCAGCCACTGTTAGGCAGAGTCTAGATATGATTCAGCAGCAGCAAGCTGCAAATCAAGCCGCTGCTGCAGCACAGGCAGCAGCAGCTACTGCCTCTGTCACGACCCCTTTTTATAAGGGACCGAGAACATTGTTTCTACACCACATACTTATTTAAAATAGGTAAATAACAGAGAATATAAGTATAAAAATTTACTTCTCATTCAAAGTAAAAATGAAGTTCCTTACAACAAATATCCAACAGATCAACATAATATTACATTTAGTTTATAATATTCAAAATACCAAAAAAATATAATATGTGACTCCCTCGACATGAGGTCTCATATATAAAGAAAAAGGACTTTGATGCATTATTACTCAATTCCAGCTTCTAACTTTTCTTCACTGGCCCTCACTGTGAAGTAGATGCAACACCTGCTACATCTGCTCACGTACCACCGTACGATCATCGCAGTACACACGCACACAACGACATAGAAAGAAATGCAAGGGTGAGCTTACCAAACATAAAATAAAATTATATATATATACAGCAAAATATTTCTCACAGCAATAACCCCATGCATTTCCAGCCCATCTAATGCACGGCATGAAAACGGTTTCCAACTGGTTTCACAAACCTAAGTAATCCGGAAGGAACCGAGCCGGTCCGAGCGACCCATTCCGTATCTAGATCCGTACAAAGACAAAGACAAAGAAATTTCAAGATGAACTTACCGTTACATGTCTACCCACCTAAACATGTAACTCGGCTCTATAATGATGCAAAACATATATCTCAAAGATGATGCACACCACCAAAATTATTTTAACAAATTTCAACTACGGCAAGTTTATAATAGATCGGCCAAAATCTCGCATTTTAAACTAATTAACAACAAGCATACCTTAGAAAATAGCTTTTATTCAATAGATCTAACAAAATCATATCAAAATATCTTGAAATAGCATATTAAACCGTTCAAAACATAGTTCATAGGTTAAAGTAAACTCCCCTTACCTCAGAAAGATGATTCACACTAGATCTACCGAATATTACTTGATTATAACAAAATTCACCGAAGATTCAGCTTTAGAACGGAGTTTCTCTTCCAATCCTTCAGAATAGATGTAGAATCTCAGATCTGGCGCGAAATCTAAGTTTAGGAAGGTTTAGTATGAGAGAAATGGTGGTTTACGGCCTTAGAACCTTTGAGAACCTTGGATAGAGGTGAAGAAATGAAAATTTCGTGTGAAACCCCCTTTTTATAGAAAATTTTCGAAATGTACTGTTCACTTCTTTTTTTTCTTTTTTTTTTTTAAATAATTTCAACTCCATCTAAATATATTCCAATACCAAATAATCCTTCAATTAACATTGAACAAGTATAAAATATTATAGATTACTCAATAATAAATTAGAAGCCTGACAGCCTCAGCTGCACCTCTTCCTGAATACCATGGGTTGTCAGAGTTCAGAAAGAATGATCCTCCTCAATTCACAGGAGTGGATGGACCAGATCCTGCTGAACTCTGGATCAGGGAGATTGAGAAGATCTTCCTAACCATGGGTTGCGCCGAGGAGAGAAAGGTGATATATGCTACGTATATGCTGATAGGAGATGCAGAGATGTGGTGGCACGGAGCTCGTACTATGCTAGAGGCCCGAGGTGAAGTCATTACTTGGGCTGTATTTAGAAGTAGTTTTCTGGGAAAGTTTTTCCCTTCTCATGTCCGTGCTGCCAAAGAACGAGAGTTTCTAAACTTGGTGCAAGGAAACTCATCAGTCTATGAGTATGCAATACAGTTTGAGCGGCTCTACAGATTTTATTCTCACCCGACTTCAGAGGAGTGGAGATGTCAGAGGTTTTCAGACGGGCTGAGAACTGACATAAAGAGGATTTTGATCCCACTCAGGATCACGGAGTTTGCTGACTTGGTGGATCAAGCCACCATTATAGAGAGTCTTAATGCAAAGGATGTTGGTGGAGTTGGGAAGGCTCCATCTAGTAGAGCTGCTAGCAGTTATGGTAATGGAGGTAAAGGCACTAAGAAGGTACTTTTCTTTTTGTATTATTTGATTCTGGAGCCACACACTCTTTTATTGCGGACAATTGTGTGAGAAACTTAGGATTACCGGTGGACGATCTAGGATGTGACTTAGTAGTATCGACACCTACTTTAAGTTCAATTAAGACTTCGACGGTTTGTGTTAGGTGTCCCATAGCAATTGAGGGACGAAGATACAAAGTAAATCTTATTTGTATCCCGATGTCAGGGTTAGATGTAATCCTGGGTATGGATTGGCTAACTGCCAATCGTGTGCTAATTGATTGTGGCCGGAGGTGTTTAATCTTTCCTGAGCAGCAAGATTGTGTAGAATTGATTTCTACTCGCCAAGTAGAAACATACTTAGGTGAGGGAGTATCTTGTTTTGTTTTGTTGGGAATTATGAATGCAGAAGTGGAGCAAAGCCTTCAGTCAATACCAGTAGTACGAGAATTCCCTGAGATTTTCCCAGAGGATATTCCTGGAATACCTCCACGTAGAGAGGTAGAGTTTGCTATAGATTTGATTCCTGGAGCTGAGCCAGTGTCTGTAGTACCGTATAGAATGGCGCCAAAAGAGTTAATTGAGCTTAAGGAGCAGATCGAGGATCTAATGCGTAAACAGATGATTAGACCAAGTGTATCACCTTGGGGAGCCCCAGTTCTCTTGGTGAAAAAGAAGGACGGAAGTTCTAGATTATGTGTGGATTATCGTAAGTTGAATAAGTTGACAATTAAGAACAAGTACCCATTGCCGCGAATCGATGATTTGATGGACCAGCTGAGAGGTGCTAAGGTATTCTCTAAGATTGATTTGAAGTCTGGGTACTATCGCATCCGAGTGAAGGATGAAGATATTCCTAAGACTGCTTTTTGCACTAGATATGGTCATTATGAGTATATAGTGATACCTTTTGGAGTTACAAATGCTCCAACTGTGTTTATGGACTACATGAATCGGATCTTTAGACCTTTCCTGGATCGATTTGTGGTAGTCTTTATTGATGATATTTTAATTTATTCTAATTCGTCAGAAGAACATGAAGAGCATTTGAGGACTGTACTTAATGTTTTAAGGGAAAAACAGTTGTATGCTAAACTGTCTAAGTGTGAGTTTTGGCTAGAGGAAGTGAAGTTCCTTGGTCATGTTATTTCAGCTAAAGGAATTGCAGTTGATCCTTCCAAAGTTGAAGCGGTGTTGCGGTGGGAAAGGCCGAAGACAACCTCAGAGATTCGTAGTTTTGTGGGCCTAGCAGGTTACTACCGGAGATTTATAGAGGGATTCGCGAAGATAGCTGCACCATTAACACGGTTAACTCGCCGTGAATCAACCCTTTGTGTGGACTGAGGAATGTGAGCAAAGCTTTAATGAGTTAAAACAGAAACTAACTTCTTCGCCGGTGTTGATTCTCCCTGATACTAGTCGACCGTTTGAGGTGTCTTGTGATGCTTCTCATCGTGGATTGGGATGTGTGTTGATGCAAGATAAGAGAGTGGTAGCTTATGCATATCGTCAATTACGAACTCATGAGCGAAATTACCCGATTCATGACCTTGAGTTAGGCTGTAGTCTTTGCTCAAGGTGTGGCGACACTATCTTTATGGAGCTCGGTTCGATGTATATAGTGATCATAAGAGTCTGAAGTATTTATTTGATCACGAGAGTTAAATATGAGGCAGAGACGTTGGGTGGAATTCCTTAAAGATTATGATTTTCAGCTCCAATACCATCCAGAAAAGCTAACGTGGTGGCCGATGCATTAAGTAGGAATGTGGTTCGGCATTCTCCCTAAGAGTCGGTGAAACCCTTTTGGTAGAACAATTCCGAGACCTGAACATACATGTGGACTTATCACCCGAAAAGATTAGTTGTAGCCGAATTGTGGTGACTAATAATTTCTTACAGGAAATTAAAGATAAACAATTGTGGGATCCAATGTTATGTCGGATTGTATTTCTCTTAGGGACAGATAAGACAAAGGGTTTCAGTAAAGGTGTTGATGGTATTCTCAGATGTCAAGGTCGAGTTTGTGTCCCTAGAGATACTGAATTAAAGAGAGCAATTCTAGAAGGACATAAGGGTAGTCTCAACATTCATCCTGGTGTTACCAAGATGTATCAAGATTTAAAGCAGATGTTTTGGTGGCCAGGCATGAAGCGAGAGATAGCTGAGTTTGTTAAAGCCTGCTTGACTTGTCAAAAGGCAAAAGCGGAGCACCAAAGCCCTCCAGGAGAGTTACAAACGATGGAAATTCCAGAGTGGAAGTGGGACCATGTGACTATGGACTTTGTGTCCCATCTACCTAGAACAGTTAGGAATCATGATGCAATGTGGGTCATAGTTGATAGGCTAACCAAGAGTGCACATTTCTTGCCAATTAACATGACCTTTAGCTTGGAGAAATTAGCAGAATTGTACATTAGAGAGATTGTCAGGTTGCATGGAGTACCTTCTAGTATTATCTCTGATAGGGATCCTCGATTCACTTCCCGCTTTGGCGAGTTTCCAAGAATCTATGGGCACACGTTGAGGTTGAGTTACGCATACCATCCGCAAACAGATGGTCAATCTGAGCGTACTATTCAGACCTTAGAAGACTTATTGCGGACTTGCATTGTAGAACAGAGGAGTAATTGGGAGGATATGCTTCCTTTGGTAGAATTCACTTATAATAATAGCTATCATTCGAGTATAGATATGGCACCATTTGAAGCTCTATATGGTAGAAGGTGTAGAACCCCTATCTCGTTGGTTCTAAGATGGAGTACATTTGATGGTTGGACCTGAAATGCTGCAAGAAACTAAGGAGAAAGTTGAACTTATTAGAGAAAAGCTAAGAGCTACCCAAAGTCGACGTAAATCTTATGCCGACCGACGAAGATCCCTAGAATTTGAGGTTGGTGATCATGTATTCTTAAGAGTATCACGCACTACGGGTGTGGGGCGAGCCTTAAGAGCCAAGAAGTTAACACCTAAGTTCATAGGGCCGTATCGTATATTACATCGTCGAGGACCGTAGCCTATGAATTAGCGTTACCACCTCGGTTGTCCGGAATACATAATGTTTTCCATGTGTCGCAGCCTAAAGAAGTATGTTCCGATTTGTCTCATGTAATTGAGCCCGATGTTGTGGAGTTACGAGATGACTTGTCTGTGGAGGTCCCACCTGCTCGTATCGAGGAAACTAGAGTTAAGAAACTTAGAGGTAAGTCTATTCGGTTAGTAAAGGTTGTTTGGGACCAAATAACTGGTGATGCCACATGGGAGTTAGAAGAAAGAATGAGAGAGTTGTATCCTCATCTTTTCTCTGGGGAATGAAATTTTCGAGGACAAAAATTTATTTTCGGGGGGAGAATTGTCAGGCTTCTAATTTATTATTGAGTAATCTATAATATTTTATACTTGTTCAATGTTAATTGAAGGATTATTTGGTATTGGAATATATTTAGATGGAGTTGAAATTATTTTAAAAAAAAAAAAAAAGTGAACAGTACCGTGTGAACAGTGCAAACCGCGTATGAACAGTGCAAACCGCGTACAAACCGTGTATGAACAGTACCAACCGCGTATGTACAGTGACTGCTGACGTCATCGGTGACGTCACATACGCGTACAGTGCGTGTACAGTACGCGTGTACAGTGTTTTCCGGCATGAATAGTGCCCTGAACAGTATTTTCTGGCATGAACAGTATTTTCCGGCATGAATAGTTGAGCTGTTAAAATAATTTTGGTGGCGTGCATCATGCTGAGATATATGTTTTGCATCATTATAGAGCCGAGTTACATGTTTAGGTGGGTAGACATGTAACGGTAAGTTCATCTTTGTTTGCTATCTTTGTCTTTGTCCTGGATCCAGATACCGGAATGGGTCGCTCCCGGACCGGCTCGGTTGCTTCTGGATTAATTAGGTTATGAAACCAGTTGGAAGCCGTTTTCATGCTGTGCATTAGATGGGCTGGAAATGCATGGAGTTATTGCTGTGAGAAATATTTTGCTCTATATATATATATAATTTTATTTTATATTTGGTAAGCTCACCCTTGCATTTCTTTCTATGTCGTTGTGTGCGTGTGTACTGCGATGATCGTACGGTGGTACGTGAGCAGATGTAGCAGGTGTTGCATCTACTTCACAGGCTGAGGGGCCAGTGAAGAAAAGTTAGAAGCTGGAGTTGAGTAATAATGCATCAAAGTCCTTTTTCTTTATATATGAGACCTCATGTCGAGGGAGTCACGTATTATAATTTTTTTGGTATTTTGAATATTATAAACTAAATGTAATATTATGTTGATCTGTTGGATATTTGTTGTAAGGAACTTCATTTTTACTTTGAATGAGAAGTGAATTTTTTATACTTATATTCTCTATTATTTACCTATTTTTAAATAAGTATGTGGTGTAGAAATAATGTTCTCGGTCCTTTATAAAAAGGGGTCGTGACACACTAGGGGTATAGAGTCCGAAGAAGATTTGAGAAATTTTGGGGAAATAAGGGTGGTGAATGCTAAGTGTGAATAAGTGCACAATGATTTGCTGAAAATAAAAATATTCACAGGCCACACACTTATTTCCTGATGAGATTCCTGACTATGCCTTTGCTAAAAGAGGCTAGAGAGGCATACATGTATCCGTAATGCTGCGGCTAACCTGTAACATCCTGTACTTTGATTTAAATAAAATAAGGTTTGTTAAAGTATAATTGGAATAGATTTTTGATAGAATTTATATTTAAAAAAAATGTGAACAGTAAAACTGCGTATGTACAGTGATGATAATGTCATCAATCACATCATCATGACGTCATGGCTGACATCACATCCGCGTACGGTACGTGTGTATAGTGTTTCTAGCATGAACAGTGACCGCGAACAGTAATGCGGTGAACAGTATTTCCAGCGATGAACAGTTAATTCTAGGGGTGAACAGTAACTTTAAAAAATTTTCTATAAAAAGAGAGTTTCAGACGAAATTTTAATTTCTTCATTCCTATCCAAGGTTCTGAGGCCATATCTCACCATTTTCTCCCATACTAAACTTCCTAAACTTAGATTTCTCTTCAGATCTATGATTTTACGTCTGTTCTAAAGGATTTCAAGTAAGTTTCTCTAAGTTTGAAGTTAGATTTACCATTCGTTTCTCTTCTTCTTCTTTTTCTTATAGATGTTCATGGTATTCTTAGGAAAAAACTCCGTTCTAAAGTTAAATCTTCGGTTAAATCCTTGTAAAAGCTCTGTTTTGAGGTAAGGGGGCTCTACTTTATCATTTTGTTATGTTTATTACTTGTATTCTCATAGATCTTGTCATGTATGTGATTATATGTGGAATAATCCTTGTTTTATGAAAAATAATCGGTGAAAAGTGAGAATAATTGGATGTTTATGTGATTTTATAATGAATACATGGTGAAAATGTGATATTATGTTCAAATAGGGCATGATAAGGTATATTGAGGATGGTTGATATGATTTTGTGATATGAAATATACAAATAGATGGATGTTTCATGTTTGAATATATTGTGCTTCATGTAAAAATGATGTGTATTATGAATATGTCATGGTTTGATGTATATGATAAAAAGTATGTGAAAATATGATTAAAAATATGTATGAATATGAGAAATGACATATGTGAACATGTGAATATACTCGAAAGAGTATGAGATGGAAAAAGATATGATGTAAATAGTTACAGAGATACACTGGAGTGGAAGATGGAGATGATATGGGATATCTTGAGAAAATGTAGGGTGGTGAGTGACATTCGGGATTGTGTACAGAATATTGTGTTCGAATGCACCACATGGCCACACACTCATTTCTCAACTTAACTCCTGACCATTACCTTTGCTAAGGGGCCGTCTATTGCATGCGTTGTATCCGTATTACATTGGGCTATCCGGCGACTATTTACATGGATGTGTAAGACCTCGAGATAGAGGCATCGGACAACTGTGGCCACAGGGCGCAGTAAGCGCAGATAAAAGTAAAAGAAATCTTGAATCTATGGAATATCATATGTGTTGAGATGAAAACATGATTTATATGACACTGTGATACGTAATGCCATGATGTTTTCTATAATCGTGATAAGATGTATTTTGTGATGAATATGTGTGATGTATGACTGGTAACCAGGACGAATATTGTGTGATGTCCTAATCACACAATATTTTTCAGGAAACCAGGACGAATAGTACCAGGCTCACAGTGCATGGATGGATGAAAACTGTTATAGGACTTAGTTATTTTGAGTTATGTAATAGATATTTTCAATTCTATAGCATTCTTTTGAAACAGTTGTAAAACTACTATTTCTCTTGGTTGCTGATGAAAACTTTAGAATCTTTGTTTTTCTAAAGTACTTATGAATTAATGAAATTTTACTCGATGAACCTTAAATCATTTCAATGTCTCTTTCTTATTAGAGAGTTTTTGAAAGAAAATTTACTTTACCATTTAAATTTTTATGAATATTTATCATATATTAAGGAAAGAAATATAAGACGTTACATAACCAACTGCTATTTAAGTTGTGAAGTCCTCAAGGGATCTCAGGGACATTGAATATAAAAGTGAAATAAATGTGAAAGTGTGATGTGTATGAATTGGGATAAAAATTGTACAATCGTACTATATGTATTGTAACATATCGGTTGATGTTATTATAATATATATGTTGTAATATATCGACGGGTGCGATTAGGACATATGTGTTATGACATATTGATTGACGTGGTATAATACATGTATTATGACGTGCAGATTAGTAGAAAAATGTATGATCTGAAGTAGTGAACATGATTGATTATTTGTTCTGTGTGTGCTACTTTGTGATGACAACTTAGATGATTTGAGTGTTATTGTTAATTTAATTCATGTTAAGTAATATTTCTAGTATTGTATATACATGTGAGTACTTTGCTTATGTTAAACCAAAGATTTAGTAGGGCAAAAAATACTCACCATTACTAATATTTTCAGGTGATGAAAGTGAAGAAATAAATGCGTTGGGTCCATCCTAGGATCATAATCCAAAGGTATTAGAAGGAAGACTACTCTGTAGGGACTAGGACCATTTAAAAAATTGTATTATTTTATCTTAATTGTATTTCATGATGAGTAAATTTGACAATAATTTTAAATGTTAGATTTTAAAATTTATGATACTTGGGCCAATTTCACTGTAATGAATATTTTGAAGATGTTCTTAGTAAAAATTATAAATTTATATGATTCAAAATGAACTAAATGATTTACTAGAAGTAAAATTAAGTTTTATTTAAATTGTTTCAAAGTTTTACCCTTTAAAGCTTTGACTCTTTTTTTTTTTTTTTAATTTTATGAAACTTTCATAGGAAAGAAATATAAAATTCAGTCTTTATTCTATTATTAAATCCATGAATAGAAATAAATTTATTTTCCATTCACCATAAAAATTTATTTATTTGAATAAAGAAAATGAGGGTGTTACAAAGCATGAGTCTTCTCTCATCACTAAAATATGACCAAAATAATTAATTTGAAAATTTCACACAATAAACACAATAATAATTATATCAACAATATCCTAACACATATATTATAAATACATAATGCAATATGTCATTCTCTCATATACGTACTTCCTCGTGCACTATGATTATCATTGCTTCTTGTATTCCATAAGGTCTTACACATGTAGGTGAATAGTTACCGGTTAGTCCCTTTGATAGACGATGCTGAGTCACATCAAAACAACTAGGTTTTTCTAAGAAATTTTGTAATATAAAGCTTGACCTGGGTCGATTTACGGAGACACATATTCAGTTAAATTTAATTTTAGTTTTTTTAATAATATAAGTAAAGTTTGGAGGTTTGAAAACTTAGAATCAATTAAATGAATTTACGAATATTGTTAACTTGAATAAAAATATATTAAAAAATATCAATCCACAAAATTCAAAATGTGTGTCATTTAGATTATCACAGTATCTAAATATTTTAATACGAATTTAAACAATTATCCAATTCAATTATTAATTCAATCGAATAACCTAATTAAACTAAATCATGAATTAAATCAAATTATCATTTAACCTAATCTGAATTAATTATCAAATGAGAATATCAATCGATTTCTAATTTGAATTCTAACCACAAAAAAGTTAATCACAATCGCAATACACAAATATAAAAGTAGGAAAAAAGAAAACAATCTCAGAGCAATTTGTCCCAAAATTCAAATTGAATTTACGCCATTTGAATTCCGAAGATTGAATGAGAGATTTAACCTTCTATCGAAGTACTTAACTCAAACAAGAATGAGAGAATTCGAGAAAAGATAAAAACAATGATTCGTATTAACGGCCAAATCTCAAAAGCTTAAAGTGTTTAATCACACACCTAATTTAGAAACTTATTAGTCTATTTGTAGGTTCTGATTAGGGTAAACTAAATGGTCAAAATTCAGGCATCAACTATAACTATAAGCCTAAATACAATTATTAAATAACAAATGCTTCAAATGCAATCCCGCAATAATATTCACCAAATTTGCCTGAACTTCATAAAATCATAGAAAATTGAAAACAACTTCAAATCCAGCAATTTATATATGCATTTTGAAGTCCTAGATGTGTAGAATCCAATGCAACTAGAATCAGTTAAAAAAAATATCTATAGAAAAAGTTAAGGCGAAAAGAGTAGTGAGAGGTTAGAATAATAAAAAATACAAAATTAAAGCATTTATTTATAATAACTCCAATTTATTCAAATAACTAGAAAATGATAAAAAAATTTAAAAATAAAGCATATAAAAATTATTTAGAAAGTATAATTAAGAATACAATATTGAACCCCTAAACAAAAGCATAATTAGAAATGTTAGTCGAGAAACAAGTGTGAGGTTTGTGCTGCTTTTGCTTTAAACATCTTATTTCTATTGTAATTATAGTTTAAAAAAGTAATAAATAATTGTTACTGCATGTTTTGAAATAATATTTCAAATATATAAATTTGGCCCAATTTTCATCTAGGTCCAATAATAAGCTCAGAACAAATCAGACCGCATGATTACTTTGGACAAAATTGGTCCTTATTATCCTCATTAGTCACACTGCATAACAACTTTAATATCCCTTGAATGAAATTGTATGCATTGCACCCCCAGATTCTACTTCTTACAAAAGTGTCAATATTATGAACTCCCATTGCCCCTCGCCATACTTAGTCACACCAATGAATATATACTCAACAGCCAAGCACCTTAGGATGAAAGAGTCGTACGCGTGAATCAGCCCAAATCTGCACTTACAAACCATTAACTTGTTTAAAGACCAGAGACCATACACACTGCATAGCAACTTTAATATTTGGAGTTGAGTCATTGCCAGAGGATGAACTGCCCTCGTCTCTTGAACTAATGAGGATATCGAGTTGTCGATTATTAGAAGAAAGGTATGGAAATGCCAAAGGGAAACATTGCTGCCATACGCATAAACGATCAAGTCATCATATGAGGGGCTGCACGGCAGGCAGGAATCATTATTACATCATATTTTCACACTCCTTCCCATCCAAAGCCATGTAACCCTAGAAAATTCAGTAATAATAAAATACTTTCATAACCTATTCTACCTTTTGCATCATATTTTTTATGAGCATGCTGTGTATTTTAATATTATTTATATATATATTGCCTTATATTGGTAGAAATTTAAAATAATAAGTAAATTCATAATTTGATCTTTTAAAATTTAGATGATATTGCTTTTAATTTTTGTAACATAGATTGTTGTTAAATTTATAATATTAAAATGTATTTATCATATTCTTTTATTAACTTATTTTACTAAAATTGTATTTTAAAAATACAAAAATTATTATTTTATGATATTGCTTTATTAACTTATTTTACTCAAATTGTAATTTATATAAGTTGACTTTTGCGGTAAATAATGAATAACAAAGAAAAAAGAAAGACAGCTTCTGAGACTTTTTTTTATGAAAAATCATCAATTGCATTTAATAGGCTTATGCAAAATCAACTTGATAATTTTAACCATTCTTATTATCAAAGATGTGCAAACTCAAAAACTATTTAAAATGCTTGAGAACTTTTATGTAAAATAAGGGATAATAATTTGATGCCTTAAAAATTATGATCCAGTAATGAATATCACCATCATAATCAATAGGAACTTATCTTTCGAATCAAAGTTCATAGCTTAGAATTAGACTCGTGACTGGTGCCGAAGCTAAAACTCTATTTAGAAACTAACACATAAAATAATAAAATTTTTCAATTGAATAATATGACAAATTTGTCAAAAAATTTGACAAAATTTTATCTGTATTTTCATAATCCAAAATATAATAACTTATCAAAACCAATTTATAACTCAACTACGATTAATCAAATTTCATATTTTTATAATATCATAACTAAAGCATCTATTACATAACTAAAATAAAATATAACTCTTAACAACTGCAAAAAGTCTAAAATACAATGAAAGCAAAAGAAACAAGGCCACCAAACAATGAGAGCCCATCAATTGAGATCCTTTTGAGATGATGGGACAATGCTAATCTTCTTAGTAGCCTACAGCTTCACTGTCTAATGATTTAAAAATAGTTGTGAATAACCAATTTTATCTTGATTCTATTTTAAAATAATAAAACAAAATTTTAAAATAAAAAAAATAAAATTATATGAGGTTAAGATAATAGATAAAAACCAATTTTAAAATTCAAAACTCAAAATTTTCAAATAAAAAGTAGGTAGATATTTTAGGATGTCAAATGAGAGTTAATAGATAAAAATTGACTTGAAAAAAAATTCAAAATAGTAGATTTTATAGGAGGGTCGGTGGTATTTCAAAAATAAGAGATTATAGAGATGATGTATAGTTTTTTAAAAAAATAAACAATATTAAATAGGGTTTAGGTTTTAGAGAGAGTCAATTATAAAAAAAAAAAAAAAAGATATGTATCTTCAAAGTTAGGAAGCTTCGGAGAGCACTTGAAAGAAAGAAAGAGAAAAAGAAAAAAAGGAGAGAGATAGAGAACATACCAAGCTTCTAAAAGCATTAGAAAATAGAAATTCTTTATTCCTAAAACACATATCTTGAAATGTCATCACAAGAGAAGTTGACAAAACAAATGTGAAAGAGAACAATTTTTTTTTACTTGATCAACTAATAGTTTTTATTTTTTTCAATTCTTCTATAATTTTTTTTGTGTGTTTCTTTCTTGTTCTCTATTTGTTCATACTACAAAATTTAATTCCTTTTTGTTCATTTCTCTTTACTAACTGAAAATCTAATATTTCTAAATTCTAAAAAAATTTAATTTCTTTTAGTTCATTCTTTTTTACAAACCCTAAAATCCTAAAAGTCTAATCTTTCTAAACTCTAAAAATCTAATTTCTTTATGTTGATTCCTTTTTACTAACTAAAATTTTAAATCTTGTAATAAACCCTAAAAAGTTAAAAACAATAAGCTACCTTGCCTCACCCTGAGATGAGAGGGAAGGTCGATTTGACTCGAATCCTCTTTCTACAAACAAAAATTATAATCGTTAGACAAACCAAAAAATTTAAAGAATAACTTTTATTTACTTTTTATTCCCTTTAGTTCTTTATCCTTTTTAGACAATGAAAATAAAATAAAATAAAATTTTGTGTTTACCATATCATTGTTGATTTTGTCATTGTCACATGGTTTCTCTTGCAAATAATATATTTTATTGTATATAACGTAAATAAAATAAAATTCTTAAAAATCAGAAAATATATATAATTTTTTTCCTAAAAAAAAGTTTTGAATCTAAGCAATGATTAAGTGATGTTGATAGAGTGCTGAATCTACTTTTAATTTCATCTAAATTGTAACTGTTTATTGAGTAGTCATATGCTAACTTAAACTCTATAAAAAAAAATTTACATCTAACAGTAAAAATACAAAAGTCTAAAATTTATTTTTTCAAAATAATTTTGAATCTATGCAATGACCAAGTGATGTTGATATAGTGGTGAATTCACCTTTAATGTTACTTAGATCATAAGAATTTATTAAATAGTTATGTGTTAACTTGAATTATATGCAAGAATGTGCTTATTTCTAAAATAAAAGATTTTTTTTAATTCCCTCCAAATTTAAATTTAATCTTTCTAAAATTTAAAATATTTCCTCTAATCGTTCAAATTAGATATTGTAAAAAAAATGTCCTTTTCAAAATTTAAAATGAAAGACTAAAGATCTATTTTTAATTAAAATTAATACTTTTAAAAAATCTTTGAAACTTGTCAAAACTTTAATTTAAAAAAAAAACTATGTGACTTTAATTTGTCTATTGCTTTCCACAACTTTAAAAATTAAAAAGAACATTTTTATTATTTCTACATTTCTAATTTTAAATTTAAAAAGACTAAAAAGAATTTTAACATTTTTTCTTTCTAAAAATTAAAAAAGAAATCTTTATTTTTTCTTAATTTCATTAGAAAAATAAAGTATCAAAATAAGTTTTTTTTTAATTTACTTCCTTTATCCAAAAAAATAATGATATTTTTTTATAAATAAGCCATTGTTTTAATTCAAATTAAAAAATATTTTTTTTAAGTTGTATTTCTTTATTTTAAAAATATAATATGAAGATCTTTGATAAATTATAAAAATTAAAACAAACTAAAAAAATAATAAATTTAAATTATCCAAAAAATATGAATTGTTTTCTTTGAAGTGGAATACATATTTTTAAAGTTAAAATAATTTTGAATGATTAATTACAAGGTAATCATTTTATTTAATAGATATGATAGGGTGTTAATACATTTCTTTATCATCAGTTTTGCTTAAGCTGATTACAACCATTTTTTGCCACTTTCTTTTTCCTTACATGAATTTTATCAAATCCTGCATGTTCTAATTTGTTGGACAAATTTGCAATATCTAAAGTAAGATGATTTGTAGCTCTAAAATTCGAGTATGAACTATCATCATAAACAATTCTAATTTGGACATGCTCACACAATTTGCATAGAATGAAATATATAATGTTAATTAATGAAGAAGAAAACATATAATGAAATAAAATAAAATCATTAATATGCTTAATAAGAGTTCATGTTTGTTAATGGCATAAGAAAACTTAAAATGAAGTAAAATTTTTAATAAAAGTTTAAAAATATAAATAAGAATTCATGTTTGTTCACTTTAATTTATATTATTTCATTAGCGTGTATTTTTGAAATATTTTATTTTGAATTGATTTTACATTGGTTTTAGGAATAACTTATGTAAAAAAATTTATAATTTTTTATCAATTGTTCTTGAAATCAATTAAGAAAGCACTAGCATTCTTTAATTGATTCTACATTGATTTTAGGAATAACTTATATAGAAAGATTTTTTTTATAGTTATAAATTTTGAATAAACATAACTTTTAACACGTAATTCTGATTTATACATATTATTTATCAATTTAATATAATATTTTGAGATTTATCAAATTCAAACTCTCGAGAAGGAATTTGGATAAATCTCTATTTTTTTTTAAATTCTAATGTTTCTAATGTTTTTTTTTCTTACTTTTTATATAAGTTCACAAAATAACTTACATAAAAAGTACTTTTTATATTAATTATTTTTACGATTAATGTTAAAAAGTTTATGTTATTTTAAAAAATATAAATATGTATTTTATTGAATTATTTATTAATCAATATAAAAGCTTGTTATAGGTACAAATGTTTTAGAGTGAGTGTTTCTCTCAAATTTTATTAACTAGGATAATACTATCATAAGTTTGTTTATATTCTCTGTCTCTTTCACTATTATTTTATTCACATATATGCACAATCCAAGAGAACTTTTATTATGGTTGCAAGGTGGTTAATATTTTATTATTTTTTATTTTTCTATTTTTTCTTTTTTTCTCTTTCATTTGTAACCATATCAAGTACATGATTATATCTGACTCTTTTAACTTTTATAGTCTAAGTATAGACTCGGCTGACATTTTTAATTTTATTATCTAAGTCTAGTATTTTTTTTGACAATTATTTATATTTGTCTAATCAAATCAATATCTAGTTTTAATGCTTGCTTAATTTTAAATTTCTTGTTCAAAAATCATTATTTGTCATACTTTTTTGTGTGTAATTGTTTAATTGCTCTCATGTTTTTTTTTTTCAGAATTAAATGTTCACTATATTTGTCTTTGACAATTTTATGCAATTTGTTAATCTCAGGCAAAGGTTAATTCATCTTTTCACTCAATTTTTATTATTCTAATATAAAAGTATTAAAAAAATTTAGTTATTTAAAAAAGGGACATTAGCCAACCATATCTTGAAAAACGGAATAGAAACATTTAAAAAATAAAATAAAATTTGATATTAACAAATGTAACAAACTAAGAATAACTCAAACTTGACTTTCGAAAGTGGAATTATATGTCGATGCAAGTGAAGCGTTATAAATTAGAACTGAGAAAAAGAAATAGAAGAAGGAATGAAGAAAAAGGGAAGAATATAACATTGAACAGAAGAACAAACACAACAAAGATAACACCAAACTAAAAAGACATGGTAAATAGTCCTTTTCATTCTTGAAGATAAATTGAGCCAAGCCCAAAATCAAATTATTCTCACCTTAACAACCTGTGAAAACTCTTTCTCTATTCCTTTCTTTTTCTTTTTCTTTTTCTTCCTCTCTCATTGTGTATTATATCCCAAGTCCTAGAAGATCTAGTCCAATTCATGTGTTTCTCGAGCTCACCAAACAGAAATAAAAGAAATCTAGATTTTTGTTAAAAAAATACATGACTAGATTAATTAAAAATTTTAGGTTAGTCTTTTCTTTAACGTTTATTTCCTCAAGTTTTTTTTATATATATATATTTTATTAGTATAAATAAGTCATTTTATTTGATAACGTAACATCCTTATTTTTATTCAATATAAGTAATAAAATATAACTAAAAATAAAAATTTAAGACATAAGTAACATTGTTTCTTGTGTAGTAAAATTCTATCTAGAATTTGAATATAAATTAAAATTAAAATAATTAACTATTAATATTACAAACACTTTAAATTAATAATTACAAAAAAAATTATCAAAGTGGCTTATTTCAATTTTTTTTAAGTTGTTTGTTGTTGCGTTGTTTGTTGTTAAGAAATTTGGAAAAACAAGTAAAAAAATTTGATGAAACTTATCATCATTATATTAAGTTGTTAAGATATTCTGTAATGTTATTTTATATATGGTAAATATAACACAAATCTATTGTGAATTATTTTTAATTACTCCTATTTTAGTTTTATCTTAGGCAAAAAAACTAACAACATATGATTGTCAAAGATAGAGAACCTATAGAAAGAAGACAATAGTTAAGATATTATAAAAGAATCCATAATTGCTAATGCAATGTTCATTTATATTTTTATAATTTGTTTTCGACTTACGAGAATCGAAGAAGGTAAAAGTAATGGTTCATATTCATATTTCTTATGAATATATCATGAGTATTATAAAAATATGTAATCCTTAGAAACAAGACATGTACACACTATATTTTAAGCACTCACATTATTGGATACAAATAATTCTCAACAAATAAAGTCAATTATTCGTGTAAGCACTTCAAAAGGAATTAACACAAACTAATAACAAGACAAATGGACACAGTCAGTAGTTTTACCTTTTGCCTTCCTCCATTGTTGTTACCCTATTATTTTTATCAATGTTTAAAGCCCAAAAAGTTCATCCAACTTCATTCCTAAACCAGAATGCAGCCTAGATTCTATGCTCCATTGTTATATTTTTTATTTGATCTTATAAAAAGCAATTATTATGGATTCATTAATAGAATAGAAGAAAAGTAAATTGCAAAGATGACTTTCGTTCAAACTTAAAATTGTTTCAAATTCAGAAGTTAATCCCCTTGAAGTGTGTGGTTCTAATGATTCTTAATAGATGGTTTTGCAGTGAGTATTGCTTATGCGAACAAAACCGACATTGTTTTGCTGATCCTTACGGAAATTACATACTACAACCATCTTAGTACGTGGAATTACCGAAAACTAAAGTCGCAATTATATTTTTGTCAATATTGGAACATTTAAGTCCTCATTAATAACAGTCTTTGTAAGACAAGAAAATAAAACCCATGGTCATTTTCACTCCTTGCACTAGTTCAACATATTTCAGCCATGTTGATAAACAAAGATTTTATCAATCAAACCAAGAAAACATAGAAAAACTGAACAGAGCATAATAATAGCATGCATGGAGATTAACCTGAATAAAAAGATTTCCAGCTCAAACAATGATCTTCGGAGCTAAAAGATTGAGCTAAAAAATGCCAATGGAAATGGGATATAGAAAATCAACAACCCTCAAAGATAAGACCAAATTTTTTGCTGAATTATGGATAATTGCAAGCTGAAAAACGCATGAATTGTTCAGAGAAAGCACAATGAAGATCTGGAATTACGTCACAGCCACTCCACGTAGAGAATCACATTTTTGAATTGAATTCAACGCTGAACACAGCCACACCCCATTACTCCAAAACAAACAAAGAAAAAATATTTACACAGTTGAAAGAAAAACTCACAACCAGACATCCCTAAACAAAAAGAAAAAGTTAAAATTGCAACGCCAAGTAGACAAAAAAAAAATGATCAATTTGAAAATGTTGAAAAAAACGAAATTTCAGAATTTTTTTTTCATACATGTCAAAGTGATGGAAAAAAAAGAATTTCTTTTTTGTACCCAAAAAATTTATCGACTTTTCAAAAAATGCTGGAAACAAAAATGGATTCCTTCATAAGAGAAAAAATTTCCTATAAAGAATTGTCAAATTTTTGGAGCTATACTAATGAAGAAAAAAGAAAGAAACTAACTAATGAATTTTTAAATAGGGCAAAAGTTCTAGATAAGGAATTTTATCCTATGGATATATTTGAAAACCGAATTAGATTATGTAATGATGAAACAAAAATAAAATACTTAACTAAAATATATGATCCTTTGCTGAACGGACCTTTTCGTGGACGAATCCAAAATTCTTTTTTACCCTCAATCAAAAATGAAAAAACTTACAAAAAAAAAATGACATTTTGATAAATAAGATTCATAGTATACTTCTTTCTAATAACAATAGTAATAATAATAGTATTTATCCAGAATTTGAACAAAAAATTCATATATTTGATAGAAAATTATTAGTAACTAAATTTTCTTCTTTTTTTTTCTAATTAATCAATTTTCTAAAAAATTGGTATCAAGCTTGAATTTTAAAATAGTTTATTATTTATTTCCAGAACATGAACAAGAAAAATTGAATTTCGAAGAAAATAAAAAAAATCCAATTTTTATTTTATGCAATTAGAACTGATCTGAACAATAAAACACTAGTAAATATAAATAGAAAAAAATGTATTGGAATAAACGAAGTCAGTAAAAAAGTTCCCCTATGGTCATACAAATTTATCGATGAATTAAAACAACTGGGGAAGGGGGAAATGAAGCAAAAAATTTTCAGATTCGTTCTAGAAAAGCCAAATGTGCAGTGATTTTTACTAAAAGTTTACAAAAACAGAATAAAGGTACCCATAATGATACTGAAAATACTGAAAATACTAAAAAAAAATGAATTGGCTTTACTACGTTATTCACAACAACCGGATTTATATGGAACCACTCTATAACATGGACTTGTGAGAGCGGTTCAAATGGAACCGTTCTCTAATATTGACATTTCAGAGCGGTTCATATGGAACTGCTCTCTAAAATGGACATCTGAGAGCGGTTCATATGGAACCGCTCTCTAAAATAGAATTATGAGAGCGGTTTTAAAATAACCGCTCTAAGAAGTCTATTTTAGAGAGCAGTTCCATATCAACCGCTCTCAGATGTCCATATTAGAGAGCAATTGTTACATAACCGCTCTCAGAAGTTGTATTCTTAAAACCCTAACTGTGTTATCCCTGTTGCCCCGCCAAGCCTGTACTTCAAAATTCTCTGTGTTTGAGTGTTCTTTGAGAAATTTTTTACAGAGGAACAAGCACACTTGACATCGCAATCACACATTGAAGGTATATTCATAATCTTTTCTTTGTTTTCTGGCCATTTTTGGACATTCGCAGTCTCTCATTCTCTTTGTTCACTGATACGTACCTCTGTTTTTTATGTTAAACAGTGACAATGTCTCCTCCATTTCTGGTCTCCTACTGAACTGCGACAAATTTGAACTTGTTTCTTAATTCTAGGTTAGTGCATGCTGTTGTGTTTAGAATTTGTATTAACTGAATATTGTTTACATGTTGACCATTGCTGCCGCGTGAACAAATGAGCATGAAATGACTTTTTATTTTGTAAAAGTTGATATGGGCAGGTTGAATCTTAGTTTGTTAACCTCTGAAATGTTGTTGGAATGGTTTTTTAGGATTTGTTGAACATGATATTAGGACACAGCTGGTTAGTTATAATGGAAGAGCATGTTGTTGTGTTTGTTAACCTATGATATTAGGCATTTAAAATTTTGATATTCTTGTTTATTTTGCCCCCAAAATGTATATTTTCTCTGTGTATGAATGAATTTGATGTTGTATTGTAGAATGTGATGAATGCATAATTATTGTTAGTAATGAAACTTTGTAGGTTATGATTTACCATTGTAAAATTGAGTGAAACCATAGTTTCCGTTTGAGATTGAAAATAATGTTTAAATAAATCATTATTTTGAATCTCAAATTGTCCAAGTTGGACAGTTTGTGAACAAATTTATTCATTAATTTGTTAGCATTTGCTTCTCATAATGTTGTATTTAATACTTAACAAAATTTGAGTTTGAAACATTTCTCATTGTCTCTTGGTGCATGCTTGATTGAGGTAAATCATCTCATATATTTCAAGTTGTGTACTAGGAGACTAATGCGAAATGCTGCTCAAATTTTGTGAAGTAAAAAATACAACATTTAAGTAGCATTTGTTAATTAAGTTTGGAAAAAGTTTGTTCTCAAATGGGATAGGACCTTACAATGTGAGAGTTAATAAGACATTCACATTTATAATGATCGTAATTATAGTTGAAGCAAATATGGATCAAAGTTGGATGGTAGCTGATCGTTTAAGTGAAGAATACGAAGACGGAGTCAAAGAGTTTATTAGATTTGCGATTAAGAATGCAACTGATGTCAACCTTATTCCCTATCCTTGTTGGTGTTGTTCGAATATGTTACAAGTAAATGCGGAAGAATTGGAAGAACATCTAATGTGCAATGGGATAGATGAAAAATATGCTTGTTGGACAAAGCACGGTGAGATACAAGGTGGAAGTACATCAACTAACATGGAATCAAGTGTCAATTACTCAAAGACATTTAGAACAAATGAGAGTGATCATGCTGAACAAATTCTAAATGTTGTTGAAGAAGATCATAGAGATTGTCCAAAGATGTTTGAGAGGCTGAAAGATGATGCAGAAACACCATTGTATAATGGATGTACAAAGTTGACAAGATTGAGTTCTGTTTTAAAGCTTTATAACTGAAAAGCGTCGAATGGATGGATTGATAAGAGCTTCACAGAGCTGCTAAGTTTATTACATGAGATGCTGCCGGAGGATAATGTGCTATCGAAGAGAACATATGAGGCTAAACAAGTACTTGCTTCCATTGGATTGACCCATGAAAAGATACATGCTTGTCCTAATGACTGCATTTTGTTCCGAAATGAGTATGCATCACTAAGGAGATGTCCAAAGTGTAATGTATCACGATACCTAAAGAAAGAGACAACACCTACGAAGGTTGTGTGGTATTTTCCACTAATACCGAGGTGAAGACGTCTTTTTCGCAGTGTAGATAATGCAAAGCAGATGACTTGGCATGCTGAAAGCCGAATTAGAGATGGAAAGCTTAAGCATCCAGCAGATTCTTCGCAGTGGAAAAAAGTTGACGATGACCATGAAGAGTTTGCAACTGAAACAAGGAATATACGTTTTGTATTAGCAACCGATGGAATGAATCCACATGGCATGCAAAGTAGCACCCATAGTACATGGCCCGTGATCTTAATAATGTATAACTTATCTCCATGGCTTTGCATGAAGCGAAAATATATGATACTTTCTTTGTTAATCTCTGGTCCAAAACAACCTGGAAATGAGATTGATGTGTACTTGTCTCCTTTAATTGAAGATTTGAAGTTGTTGTGGGATAATGGCATAGAAGTATATGATGGATTTAGAGATGAAAATTTCACTGTGAAGGCAATGTTGTACGAAACAATTAATGACTTTCTTGCATATGAAAATCTTTCTGGTTACAACATCAAAGGTCAATGTGCATGTCCAATATGTCAGGAAAAAACAGATTATATAAGACTAGACCATTGTCACAAAAATGTTTTCATGGGGCATCGTAAGTGGTTGTCAAAAAATCATCATTTTAGAAAAATGAAAAAAGCTTTTAATGGAAGTTGCGATGTACGACGATGTCCTTATTTGAAGAGTGGATCAAAAATATTTGATGAGGTTAAACACATAAGAACAACATTTGGAAAACCTTTTGCCAAACAAATTCCAACCGCAGGTTGGGAGAAGATTTCAATTTTTTTCGATTCAATCTTGGAAATCTTTATACGTAAGACACTTTGTTGATGTTATGCATGTTGAAAAAAATGTTTGTGAAATTATGATTGGTACGTTATTAAACATCATGGGAAAGAAGAAAGATGACATCAATGCAAGACTTGACTTAGTGAAGTTGGGAATACGATCCGATTTGGCTCCAGTGAAGAAGGGAAAGCGAACTTTTTTACCGCCAATAGCATGTACCCTGTCTAGAAATGAGAAACGTGCTTTATGTGAAACTCTTTATTCAGTCAAGGTTCTAGAGAGATATTCATCAAACATTAAAAGTTTTGTATCACTTAAAGACCTAAAGTTAAAAGGATTGAAGTCTTATGATTGCCATATATTAATAGAGAATTTAATTCTTGTTGCTATACGGTCTATTCTACCTAAAAAGGTTCGCATAGCAATCACAAAGTTGTGTTTCTTTTTCAAGGCAATATGTAGCAAAGTGATTGATCCTGGGAGATTACCAAGTTTGCAAAACCAAATAGCTGAAACTTTATGTGAGCTGGAAATGTATTTTTTACTGTCATTCTTTGATATCATGGTTCATTTGGCTATTCACTTGGTTGAAGAGACAAAATTGTGTGGCCTTGCATATATGCAATGGATGTATCCCGTTGAAAGATATATGAAGATTTTAAAATGGTATGTTAAGAATAGAAGCAGACCAGAGGGTTGTATTGCTAAACGATATTTAGTGGAAAAATCAGTGGAATTTTGTTCTGAATATCTGTCAAATACTGAATCATGTGGCATTCCAAAATCACGTCACCATGGAAGGACTTTAGGGGAAGGTAGCAGTGGTTGTCAACAAATAGAGGTCCCTAGACTGCAATGGGAATAAGCACACTTGTATGTATTACAAAACACCCCTGAAATGGAACCTTACATAAGCTTGCACAAAGAGACACTGAAGCGTAGAAATCTTACCAGAGGTGAGAATTGGATAACAAAAGAACATAATGTGCGATTCATTAGATGGCTACAAGAACATGTTGCTGAACAGTTGAAACAGAGGAACACATCGGTTTCAGAATTGATTCGGTGGTTGTCTTAGTAAATGAGTTCACATTTTACATAAAACAGCATGATAATCAAAGCACAATGCAGAATAGTAGGGTCACTTTGGTTGTTGAATCATTGCATATCTCCAGTGCAAAGGATAAAAATCCAATATATGCAAAAATGTCATACTTTGGATTCATTGAACATATATGGGAGTTAGATTACACTAACTTTCGTGTATCAATCTTTGGATGCAAGTGGGTAGACAACAACAGTGGTGTTCGCATTGACGATATGAGCTTTATAAGGGTGGATTTTAAAAAGGTCGGTTACCAAGATGATTCATTTATCCTTGCATCACAGGCTTGATAGGTGTTCTACATCGTAGATCCTGTAGACAAGTCATGGTCAATTGTCTTAACGTCTAATAAAATAAATGTTTTCACCGATGGAGAATTAACAGAAGAAGAAGTTAATGTCGAGGATGATCCTTTGAGGAGTGTTGAACATATGTCAATTGCAGATACATTAACAGATGACGAGGATATTTATGCAAGACATGATCATGAAGAGGACATTTGGTTAAATCCGTCATTTCATTCAATAAAAGGTCATATGAAACTTAGTAAGGCTCCTAAAAAAAGAAAAAGGTGCATCTATTATTTTATTTGAATTGATTATATTTTATTTTTATTATTTTACTTTATCCCTGAATGTATTAATTTATATCTAACCTTTACCTTTTTTCTTACAGAGATGACTTCTTCAGATAACATGTACGGGAGTCCCCCTCATCACTCCGCTGGGGCAAATAACAAAAAAGGTAGAGGGATTACCAAACTTAAGTCCATTAGCAAATCAAGAAAGTTAGGACAAAAGCTACAGGTAAAATGTCACTATCAATGAATTTTGTAATGATATTATAGAAATCTTTTATGCTAATATCATTAAACACTAATTTGACTTTATGGTTTATATTTGCATATAGGTTGGCTGGAATGGAAAGGGTCAACCGATAGACCCTAACAGATTAAAGTTTGCACATTTTATTGGCTTTATTACTAGGAGTACAATGCCAATCAATTATTCTGATTGGACAAATGTTCCTACTAATGTTAAAGACCACATTTGGGAGCAAGTTGAGGTACATAACACCAATCGTTTCAATTATTGCATATTGGTTTACCGAAGAGGGTTTATCTGATATTGTTTTTTGTTTCCAATGTAGCAAACTTTTGAGGTGGATCTTGTTCACAAAGATTTTTTTCTGTCTTTAGCTGGACGAGACCTTCGTGCATTCCGAACATGTTTGAGAAAACATATCTATGACAAAGATGGAAATTGTGTCCCCTATCCTCTGGAGAAGTATCAGAGATTTATCACAGTCACTGATCACTGGATGGACTTTATCAATCAAAGTTGCATAGAGACTTTCAAGGTACCATGTCACACATTATTACTTCAAATTACTGTCACAATCACAATTTGTATTGATTTGGTACGTTTCTGAATGCCTAATTTCAGAAAGAAAGTGAGGCTAATGCACAAAGGGCGAAAGGAATGTCGTATAGATATAGGAGGTCAGCTAAGGGATATGCTCAGTTAGAGCAAGACTTGATATGTATATTTGTGTCTTATGTAACAATGTGATGCTAATGTGTTGTCTTATGTTAAACCTATTAACGAGGGATTTTAATGGGTCTAATTTTGTGTAGATTGCTACATCTGGGTCTAATTTGACCTCAGTACCTCGACATGTCCTTTGGAAAGCTGCTAGGGTAAATAAAGAAGGTAGCATTGATGACGAAGGAGTTAAAAAAATGGTCAATGAATTTGTAAGTAGTAAATACGAATGTGTTAGTATTTTCAAATATGTTCAGTTTAATTTTGAATTCTCCTACAATAACCTAATGGTTAATTGTTATCTTTATTGTAGGAAACTCTTTCAGAGGTCACTCCAAACGCTGAGACTGAATCAACAGCCCGAAATGACATACTCTCTTAAGCACTTGGTGTAAGAGAGCATTCAAGTCGCGTTTGGGCTGTAAGTTTTGAGGTGACCCAAAAATCTGCATTTGGGCCAGGTTCATGTCCACATCCTTCATCTACCGAGTAGCAAAACATGAAGCATTGGGTAGCGCATTTGACCAATGTAGTGACACAGTTGACAGGGGGTCAGGGACTACCCCCATTTATGTCAAGTCAGATGCCATTTAACCCTACTTAGTCCCCACCACCATGTATACCACCCCCTTTCAATATGGCTCCTCAAATGCAACTGATGGCAGATATTGGTCCCCAAATACCTGTAGATGCACCTTCTACCAGCCATAGAGGCAATTGCACACCAATTGTATCTGTTGAGATTCCAAAGGTATTGAAGCTATAATAAATCATCATTTACCTTGTAATGTTTAATACTTTTGATTTAATTATTGCGTAATATAACAAACTTTCATTTGTAGGGTGAACATGACTATATGCTATACTTGAACAAACCTTTTCGCCTGGTTGCAAGAGGTAGAGTATATCATACAGTGGTTGAGGACTCCTTACATAATATGGCTCTTCCTCTAGAGCATGGTAAGGTTTCTATAGAGGTAGTGCAACGACATGAGGAGGACTCTGCACTGCCTATCCCAAATGAAGAAGCAAACCTGTATTCCCTGAGATATGTCATTGGTACTTATGTTGCTTGGCCATTGTCCCTAATCACTTTAAGACCCAAGGTATGTAAACGTGTTTCTTTATAGTTCCTGTTGCTAGATGTTACAATTAAAAGGGTTTGTTCTTTTCAGGTTGCCCCTTCATCAGGAAAAAGGTTAGGGAAAGAGACAGGCTACTCAAAAGAGTCCATTGCTGGTCCATCCAATAAAGGCAGCGTTAGTTGTGTGTCATCAGAGATTCTTAAGTTGGCAGAAGCCCAAGGTACTGCATGCTTGGATATGATGAAGCTGTTTGTGAGAAATGATCAAGCCATTGATACAACTACATTTCAACTGACAAGTGAGCACTGGGGTAAAAAGTTTTGTGACATTGTGGGGAAGGAAAACATCATAGAGGTCATACGTCGACATTGGTTGAGTGCCTCTAGCATTAACCTTTACATACGGTACATCAAATTTCAAATTATATAGTCAATTTATAACTTTTAACGCCTCATTCATACCACTAATGTTCAATTCTACTTATGCAAAACAAGATATTTGTGTGAAGCTTATTTGCATGGGACAATGGCAAATAGATTCTCATTTATATCTCCGTATGAAATGGATGAAGCACTCAATCTGAACCCACATCAACATATAGCTGAAATGTTGAAGCGTCATATGGGTGAAGATCACTTGATTTTTGCACCTTATAATGTTAGGTAAGTCAATTGATCTCATTGAGACCTTGCTTTATGTTTAATAATTTACCATATAACTTAGTAATCTTAAAATGATATTTATGCTCGTGGTAGGCAACATTGGGTCTTGGTTGCCATCAATACTACTGACGAGACTATTTATTACATGGACCCTTTACGCAAGCAGCTGAAGATCAGAACACACATGCAAAACCTATTTAATAAGTAAGCATTCATTTATGTCAATACACTATGATTAATGTTAACTGGTTCAAATGTATCTAATTTCTTTGGTTCACGTACGACTCTTAGTGCTCTTGTCACGTATCGAGCAGAGAGGGGAGTGCAGCCCTCTAGTACAAAGATGAGTTAAACAAAATGGGTCACTATACAGGTAAGACTATATCATATCTCATGTTTTTAATTTTCAGCTAAATCGTAATTGCACTGTATATCATTCTTAGTTAATGCTGTTTTATTTTACTTTCATCTTCCACAGTGTCCCAAGCAAACAAATAATGACGACTGTGGATATTATGTGTGTCTATTCATTGGGATGTTTTGCATCATGGACAAACTATAATCCCAATAAATGTAATAATCTTACACTTTCCATTTCGTTTGCCATATGCTTATTATTTCACTTAATTAATTAAGCTTTATTTTTCCTGTCCTTGTATTTCAGTACTTGCCAAAGGTGCAGATGCCAATTTTTCCTAACAACAAAATTTATCAATTACAAAAGGAGTGGTGTGCATATCTGTACCATAGATATTTAAAGGACACATTGAGCACAATAGATTATTAGTGTTTTTTTACAATATTTAGACAATTTTCTTTCAACCCTAGGAAAAATGTGTAAATATGAGACTCTAACAAGATTGTAATCTGTACATGTGAGTTGTAATTCAATAATACAATGTGCAAATAGCTCTGAAATTCTGTTATATTAGACTCTGTTTGAGAATTATATTTTCTTTAAATTGGTTCTAAATTCTGTGTGAATTGGTTCTGAATACTGTATACTTTACCAGGTTTGCTAAAAAAAGGTTTTATGCCAGTTTTATTAAAATATTTTAAAATTTTTCTTAACTTTGGAGAGCGGTTCCAATAATAACCGCTCTCAGAAGTGAACTTGAAGAGCGATTAATTTAGAACCACTCTCAGAAGTTCACTAAAGAGAGCAGTTATACGTGTAACTGTTCTTACAATATGTAGTCTTTGGAGAGCGGTTCATTTTTAACCGCTCTCCAAAGTGAACTTCTAAGAGCGGTTCTAATTTAACCGCTCTCCAAAGCCTATATATTGTAAGAGCAGTTACGCGCTTAACCGCTCTCTTTAGTGAACTTCTAAGAGCGGTTAACTGTCAACCGCACTCCAAAATATACATTTTAAAGCGGTTAAATAACCTCTCTCTAAAAATGATGACATTGGATAGCACATCATTTTAAAACACCACTAACCGCTCTCTTAGTTCATGCGAAACCGCTCTTAGATCTCATTTTTGACGTAGTGTTAAAAGAATTCGTGAATACTTGCTAAACAAAATTATTTTTTGGTTTATTTAAATAAATTTTTAGAATATTTTTCTAAAAAATTATTATTTTTAAATTACTTTGTTAATTTTGTGGTATAAGTTGTTGTTTAAAGAATTATTAAATAAGTGTAAAATAAATTATATCTAAATGCATCATCAACAATTACATTTTTAATTTTATAAATTTATTAAAATCAGTTTCGTTTATTACTAAATTCTGTAGAAAAACAAAGAAAATAAGAGTATCAAACCCTTTTTTGAATAATAACAAATGAAACTTTTTGGATTGATACATTAGTTATGTTATACTAATTTAGATTTAATTAGAATTTATAAATTTCTTTTTTCTATCCTTCAAAAAATAATAATTATTAGTGTAATTAATAAATAACAATTCATTATTCAACCAATCTTTGACAAGGTAAAATAAAATAATAAATAATTACAATGATTCACTTTCAAGTGTTTTAAAATTTTTCCTTTCCTCGTCTTGAAATTCATGGGATTATCGTAATAAAAATAACAAATTAAATATAAAAAAAAAGAAAAAAATAAAGATGAAAAAAGTCATCATCGTAAGTTTTAAATAAACTTTTAAAAAATAATTTATTTAACTAGAGTTGAGTGTTATTTATTTAAAGTAGAAAGAATTATTTATTTTTATATTTTAACATATTTTGAAATAAAAAATAGTTTTAAAAATAATTAATTTTAATGAGTTTTGACTATCACTTTTACGAATTGAATTAAATTTAACTTAATTGAAATGGAGGCAACAACTCCCTTAAATCTTTACGTTTAAGTTAAGCAAAGATTGATTATATTAGTATTTTATTTTAGAATTTTAAAATTGCGCTTAAATAGATTTAGAATTTAAAAATAAGTCGTGCTACTTGATTTCACGTAAGCAACACTCTATTCACATAAGTAAATTAGTAATGGTATTAAAAAATAATACAAATACATTTTGCTAATTTAGCAACAAAACATATATTGTTCAATTGAAAATTTGCACACCTTTTCAAAAAATATAGATGGCTATCATGATACAAAGAGTACTAAAAAATGCAAGAAAATATGAGGGATATCACTTGCACATAAATCATCGTAAGGAAAAAGAAATTGCTTTAGGGTCTAATGATGTTGAAGACTTTTGTTCAACATTATTGTTATATGCCAACATTGCTCCTAACACACGCGGATCTTTGTATACTTAGAGCTTACCTCATCTTTTGCACATAGATGAGGGAGATATAACAATTATTTTATTTACAAGGAGATACATTAGTTTATAATCTTCAATCTTTCACTGTAACTTTTACACCTTTAAGATTCTTAAACTTGGTCACAATTCTTTGCAAGGTTCGTGAAATTAAGAATTTTCTTGAGGCTCAGTAACCTTTCATCCTACCCAAATAACCCATGTACACTTCATAAAAAATTATTGCCTTAACCTCTTAGAACAAATGCAACCTTAGCCTCATTCTCCAACCTCCACCCTAGCACTTTTTGCCCTAGCAATCATAGAAACCCATTTGATTGCTAATTTAGATAATTTTACTACTCATGTTCCATGGCTTAGGGATAATCTACTCTTCTTAGAAGGAGAGAGAAATGAGGGATATGGAAATGATGTAACAAATGAAGCAAGAGATAGAGAAGAAGAAGAGTATAACTATAAAAAACTAGTGATGGAAACCAAATGGATGACTTAATTGAAGACCTTGTAAGGGAAGGGAGTTGAAGGACACATAAACTTAATCATTAATACTGTAATTTGTTAAATATCTCTTAAGTCCATGTTGATTTGACAACCTTGTTGTTTGCTATTGCAAAATTTTTGGTACACTTGCTAAAGAATCGACAACCACAATTTTGAAAATAAGCCAACTTGGTGTATCAATCAAAACACATAAAACGCTAAAAAAGAAAAAAACTAAGAAGGATAACAATGATCACATCAACCTTCACACCAAGTTTAATCATATTGAAGTAATATACTTAACCATTGAGAAACTATAGAGTTCAAATTTGTCCCTGTTAGTATCTAAAATAGGAAGCAGTGTTATGAATACAAGGTAGAAATATCATTCATTCAATAAGAAACTTTTAATTGTTACAACCTTCAAATGATGCATTGAGTTAATTATTCAAAAATACTTAGTTATTTAGCATTGTAATTCTTACTTACTCGAGATATGTCATCTTTTTTCAATGGCAAAGATGATTTAACCACAAATTGTATCATATACTAAAACTACATAAGTGGTGAACATGCTTATTATGCCTGTAACAATTATATTTAGAGCACTTTCTTGAATTCTTTGACTTATTTATCATATGATAAGAACCAATTTCTCTTACTTTTGCTACTAACAGGAGCTGCATCTCCTAATTCATTATGTTCAATGTTAATTTCATCTCAATCATTTTGACCTATATAAGCATTTTTTTTTTATTTTAGAATCTCAAGTGTTCTTGTGATTCTATCTCTTTCATTGTAAAAATCCTCTAAACTTTAACAAGCAAATACAATTAATTCCTTATATTAATGTATCGATATAATAAGTCTACCTATGAGATGTAAGAACCAATAATTTGATCCATTAACCAAAAGACTTTGAATTGAATCCTTTGCATTATTTGTCCATCTGATCAAATATTAGACATTTTGGAAATTTTACAAGCACTACAAGAATATGGTCATATTATATTTATAGCTGCAATACTTTGATATCAAATAAATATATTATGTAAATGACTCTTTACATCAAATCAAAATAATTATGGATAGTATTCTAGCAATTGCCCTATTAATGCTTTATTAATTTTTTTCCAAATATTGGGTCACCATGCATGAAGGAAAAGTTAGCCTCAAGTTTTTTTATATCAAATACAATTTAGGTGCATATAAAATTGTTGTAACAATTATTTTAAATTACATAATGAGTTAACAAATCTTTCAAATTTGTGAGGGAAAACATTCACATAAGGAAGTTATCCTAAGGTCAATAAAAAATTACCATGTATTTGACATGTGACTCACATCTTCCTCCTTTGATATAGCTCTCTAACCTAAACCATTGTTTCATATATCAAAATTATACACAATTTCACTCTACTTATATTGAAACTTATCCATATCATAATCAAATAACATGTATTTCTTAAACTCAAAAGTAAATGCAAAAATCTCTAACATTCACAATTGCATTACGAAATAGATGAGGCACACAATCTATTATGCGTATCTGATCACACCTTTTTTATGACCTTTTTCATTGCCATATCTTCATCGATAATTATTGATACAAGTGTGTTGTCTTCATTGCTTCTCCAAGTTGTTCTAATAGTTACACAATATTTTTTTTTAGTTTCATCTCCTATAATTACAACAATAAACAATGTAGTTTGCTTGTGATGATTTACACTTCAAACTACTAAAATTGAACAACGATACTTATTCTTCTCATATATTGTATCAAATGCCACAAAATTACCAAATATTTTATTATCTTTTCAATTAAATCGATAACTAAAAAGTAAATATTTCAATTTACCTTCCTCATATATAGTATGACAGCAAGACAGCAAAACATTAATGAATCAATCAATTTCAACTAATTAAGGTATTGTAACTCACTCATAAAAATCAATACATGCATATTTTTTCCTTTCAAATCTAATTATACATCTCTTTTTAATGAAATCTTATTTTTCATATCCCTCTAGTTAGGTAGCAAAGGAACTATATATAAGGCAAGGCTCTGTACTATCCTTATTGAAACTATTCACTTATGTTGATTCCAAAAGTTTGTAGGTGGTCTACTTGTTTTATACGTGGTATGCAAGACTAAATAGTTTTCCAACTAGAAAAAACACAATCTTTTGAAATAGTAAATATGAGATGTTACAACAAACATTTGTTTGTTATAGGCAAAGATTTCACGTGAAGATTTCAACCAATGAAAATCGTGAGTGTCAAAGTAAACCTTTAACTAGGTATGGTTGCAAACAAAATTTAAAGTGCATATGAATTCTAGTCAATTGTATGCAACTTATTTTTTTAATGATCACAATCATGAACTACTAGATGAATAGTTTTGTGGAATACTTCCAACATATAGGAAATTGTGCAAGTTAGATATAATTTCTTATTTAGTCATGGCTTAAGATTTTAATATTAATGTCAAGAATGTCTTCTAAGCTCTCAACTTTAATGACCATGTCATTGTCATCTACTTCAGTCATTTCATCATCTCTGTCAATGTCATCTGCATTAAAAAAAGTAAATTTAAATCCATAATAAAAAGATTGTACTTTTATTCAAGTGACTTGAATGATATCTTTGTTAATACAATTGTTTTGGGAAACAAATTACTTGTTACTTCACTACTCATGTTATTCTTCATGTGTTTAGTCATATATTACTAGCTTCTAATCACTTTAGCACTCAACATAAAATAAAATTCATATGGCATGATTAAAAAGAAAATACAATCAAACAATAATATTTACCCAAAAATTAACAACATATATATTATTATAGCTTATAAAATATTTATATTTTACGTACTTGTCAAGTATATTTGATTAATGTAGTTTTTGTTGATAAGAAAATTTTATGGAAAATTGTTAAAATAAATAATTATTTTTTAAAGTATATTGTTCTTTTTGAGAGTTCAAACATCTATCTTTAATTATTGCCTTTGTTCCTATTTAGTTGTGTTATTTGTCGTGAAGAAATTTGCAAAAATAAATAAGAAAATTTGATAAAACTTATCATCATTATAATAATTTTTTAAATAAATATTATGCAATGTTATTTTATTGAGAGAAAATCTATTATGAATTATTTTTAATTATTCCTAGTTTCGTTGTACCTTAGGCAAAAAGACTAACCACCTATGATTGTCAAAGAAAGAGAACTTGTAGAAAGAAGACAATAGTTGAGATATTATAAAAGAATCGACAATTGTTAAAGCCCATAGTTGCTAATGCAAAGTTCATTTATATATTTATAATTTGTTTTCGACGTACCAGAATTGAAGAATGTAAAAGTAATGGTTCATATTCATATTTTGATTACAGCTCAATATCATTCATATTTCTTATGAATATAGCATCAGTATTATAAAAATATGTAATCCTTATAAACAAAACATGTACAGTAAATATTTTATGCACTCACACTATTATTGGATACAAATAATTCTCAACAAATAAAGTCAATTATTCATGTAAGCACTTCAAAAGGAATTAACACAAACTAATAACAAGACAAATGGACACAATCATTAGTTTTACCTTTTGCATTTCTCCATTGTTGTTATTCTATTATTTTTATCAATGTATAAAGCCCAAAAAGTTCATCCAACTTCATTCCTAAACCAGATTGCTTCTTATAAAAAGCAATTATCATGGATTCATTGATAGAATAGAAGAAAAGTAAATTGCAAACATGACTTTGGTTCAAACTTAAAATTGTTTCAAATTCAGAACTTAATCCCCTCGAATAGTGTGGTTCTAATGATTCTTAATAGATGGTTTTGCAGTGAGTATTGCTTATGCGAACGAAACCGACATTGTTTTGCTGGTCCTTAGACGTTGATTATATTAAATACATTCATTATATTTCTTGAACTGAATGTGTTTGGTAATTTCAATTCAAGAATATTACTTATAGTTTGAAAAAGAAGCAATAGCATGCATGATGTGATTCCTAAAACATAATGAAACTACACATGCAAAAGGAATAAGGAATCAAAGATTCATCACCTTTATGCAATTAATGAGATGAAGCAACCAGAATGTGCATTGTGTATAAATTTGAAGAAAACTAAAATTGAAGTGCAGGAATAAACATCAGCTAAAGCAGATTATAGAGTTTTACTGGGCAGCTTGGATTACAAACCTTTCTAGTTTGAGTCCTTCTTTCTCCTCTTAAGTATGGCAACGTGGAATCCTAAGAATAAAGATTTAATTATGGTTTGAGAGAAGAATTGAGAGTGATGATCGTCAAAATCCTCTCTGTTTAGAGAGTGAACAACAATTAAAAATAAAATAAATAATTCAAAAGTCTCCAAATCAATAACCCCCTCCTCTAACTTTTTACGTAACTTTTTATATGGCTAAGTCAAAGTTACCCAAAAACATAGTGTGAGGAGTGTTAGTTTGTTAGCAAAATCTATTATGAAAAAACCTTTTTTAATAAATATTTGCTATTTTTATGAAATTATTAAACGTTTATTTTACCTTTATTTTGAACTTATCTTTTATTATTTATCTTCTTATTGCTTAAAATACGATTACTTTCTTTTAATTTAGAAGATGATTTTAATTTTTTCCTATGTCTTTGGTGAAAATTCAACTTTTATTATAATTGTTTTCATGTGTGTTTAATTCTAGTCTTTTAATTTGAAGGACTATTTTTTTTTATCTTAGTTGTAGCATTTTTGTTTATTTTTACATCCTTTTAAAATATTTCATATACTTTTACAAATTTTATTTATGATATATTTCTCGTAAACATGCATATTTTATTTTTTTAGATTCACTTTTATCATTGAACATAAAAATATTTTGTATTTAGTGATACGTTAGTTCCTTAGGTTTGTACACACGTATGTAAGTGACTACGTCAGTATATATATGCATATACATATGCAAACGTGTATGAGTACACACACTCTTTCACACAAACATATATCGAATTTTTTTTTGTATTTAAATTTAAATTTTAAATTTGATTAAATAAAATTTAGAATAAAAAAGTAAGTGTTCGCACATTTTCATCTTAACTTTCTTTTTTAATATTTTTATTATATAAGTTGCAAAAAATATTTTAATTTAAGATTATCATGAACTTAAATAAATCCCTTTAAATCCCTTAAACAATAATGGTTACATTCATCCAAAATTTGACAAAAAAAAAGTTATAATTGTGGATTTAATTACAACTAACAAACTAGCTATTTAATATCATCTTTATAATTCTTTACGTACACATTATATTGTTACGTATATAAATATAATAGGTAATTAATATAAAAATATAAAGTAAACTAGGAGTAATTTTGTTTAAAGATTTCATAGAGATATAAAGTAAAACTAGTACGTAATCACAGTTCTAAATAATTTACTGTGAACATTCAAACTATTTCTAGAGTTCGGATAGTGAAAAAATGGAGCCAATATTTCTAAAAATTAATAAGAAGAATCATAGATTGTGTATTAATTAAAAACCGTAGTATTAGAATCAAGACTTAAATGCTATTTGAATTAACTTACATTATGTTAAAGAAAAATTTAAAATGAAAATATTCATTCAAGAAAGTTTTGTTAGAATTACAGTTATTAAGTAAATAAAAAAAATACCCATGCACTTGACTACAAATACAACGATGACCATGGTTTTTGGTCAGTCAACGTTTATGAAAAACAAATGAATTAAAAAAATATATATATGTTCACGCGCTTAAAACAGCGAGTGTGAAACCAAAACGTTGTTGACTACAATACCTCGAATTTTCACGACCACATATGTGTATCTCGTTCAACATCTAGCAAGAGAATTAGAGTTCTGATACAGTTTGCAAAACAAGAGAAGAAATGGCCTTGGCTATGGTGGGAGAGGCACTTATCTCTGCTTCTGTGGAGATATTTTTAGATAGAATAACTTCTACAGAGTTTCGAGATTTCTTTGCCAAGAGGAGGCTCAATGTTTCTTTGTTAGATGAACTGAGGATAAAGCTGCTGGCACTTGATGCTGTGTTCAATGATGCTGAGGAGAAGCAGATCACTGATCTCGCCGTGAGGGCATGGCTTGATAAGTTGAAGGAGGCTGTCTTGGATGCAGAAGATTTGTTGGATGAAATCAACACTGAATCTTTGAGATACAAGGTGGAGGGAGAATCCAAAAGCTCCCAGGTGAGATCAATATTTTCTTCTCCCTTTAAAACACTGAATTCCAAACTTGAAGCAGTATCTGGAAGGCTAGAAAATTTTCTGAAACAGAAAGATATTCTTGGTTTGCAAAGTGTTTCTAGGAGAGTCTCTTACAGCAAAAGTACAGATTCGTTGGTTGAACCTCTTGTGATTGCTAGAGAGGATGACAAAGACAAGTTACTGAACATGCTTCTATCTGATGTTGATGCCAAATCTAATAATATAGAAGTGATCACAATCCTAGGCATGGGAGGTCTGGGCAAAACAACCCTTGCTCAATACCTTTATAATGATAGTAAAGTGCAGAACCATTTTGATTTGAAAGCTTGGGTATGGGTATCGGATGTATACGATGTTTTCAAGGTAACAAAACAAATTGTTGATTCTGTATCATCCAAAGATTGTAATAGTACCAATCCAGATGTTCTTCGTGTTGAATTAAAAAATAGCTTGAAAGATAAAAAATTTTTGCTTGTGCTTGATGACCTCTGGAATGACAAGTATAATGACTGGGATCAATTGATAACTCCTTTTACTAGTGGGAAAAAGGGAAGTAGGATCATTGTGACAACCCGACAACGAGAAGTTGCAAAGTTTACCCATACATTTCCCACCTATGAGCTGGATTCTCTGACAGAGGAAGATTGTTGGAGGATACTCGCAAATCATGCATTTGGAAATGAAGGTTACGACCAATATCCAAGTCTAGAAAAAATTGGTCGACAGATTGCAAGAAAGTGTGCTGGCCTACCATTAGCTGCTAAAACATTGGGAGGTCTTTTGCGATCAGATGTTGATGAAAAGGAATGGAGAAGAGTTCTAGACAGCAAGCTGTGGGCACAAGATGATGTTTTACCAGCTTTGCGCATAAGTTATCTTCATCTTCCAGCACATTTGAAAAGATGTTTTGCCTATTGCTCAATCTTTCCAAAACAACATCTGTTGGACAGAGAAGGCTTGATTTTGTTATGGATGGCCGAAGGCCTTCTACAACAATCCTCAGAGAAAGAACTGGAAGCAGTTGGTTCTGACTGCTTTAATGAGTTGTTATCCAGATCCTTAATTCAGAAAGACAAAGCTGTTTCAGAGGACAAGTTCCGAATGCATGACCTCATCTATGATTTAGCTAGACTTGTATCAGGAAAAAGATCTCACTATCTGGATTGCAGTGAAATTCCAAAAAATGTGCGCCATCTATCTTTTTCTTGGGACAGTTATGACGTCTCTAAAAAATTTGAGAGCCTCTATGAGCTGAAATGTTTGCGGACATTTCTACCGTTGAATGAATGGGCCGGTTACTGTAACATAACCAGAAAAGTGCCACAAGATTTGTTGCCAAAACTAAAATGCCTACGAGTTCTATCATTGTCAAACTATAAAAATATCACTGACCTGCCTGATTCAATAGGCATGTTGGTGCTTCTGCGGTATCTTGACCTTTCCTCTACTTCCATCAAAAGGTTGCCTGATGCAACCTTCAAGCTTTACAATTTGCAGACTTTGAAATTGTCAAGCTGTGGATCTCTTGTTGAGCTATCTGATTCCATAGGCATCTTGGTGCTTCTGCGGTATCTTGACCTTTCTTGTACTTCCATCAAAAGTTTGCCTGATGCAACCTCCAAGCTTTGTAATTTGCAGACTTTGAAATTGTCAAATTGTAACTCTCTTGTTGAGCTACCAGCACAGATAGGAAATCTGGTCAATTTACGCCACCTTGATATCAGTGACACAAATTTGACGGAGATGCCAACACAGATATGCAGACTGCAAGATCTCCGTACATTGACTTCCTTCATTGTAGGCAAAGAAGATGGATTAAGGATCAGTGAATTAAGAAAATTTCCCTATCTTCAGGGTAAGCTTTCCATTCTGAAGCTGCACAATGTTTTTGATCCTAGGGATGCATTTGAAGCCAACTTAAAGAACAAAGAGCAGATCGAGCAGCTTATGCTGGAGTGGGGCAGCGACCCACAAGATTCACAAGTTGAGAAGGATGTACTTGACAACCTACAACCATCATCGAAGTTAAAGAAACTGAGCATCAAATATTACAATGGCACAAGTTTCCCAAATTGGCTGGGTGACTCTTCATATCGTAATATTCAAGTCCTGTATATCAGAGACTGCAACTATTGCCCGTCACTTCCACCGTTTGGACAATTACCTTCTCTTAAGAGGCTTGTCATTAGAAGGATGAAAATGGTGAAGACAGTTGGTCAGGAGTTCTACCGCAGCAGTGCAAGCTGCCAATCTTTCCAGCCATTTCCATTGTTGGAAAGTCTTGAGTTTGAAGAGATGACAGAGTGGGAGGAGTGGCTACCATTTGAAGGTGAAGGTAGCAAGTTTCCTTTTCCGTGCCTGAAGCGTTTGCGTTTATCCGAATGTCCCTTGTTAAGAGGAAACTTGCCCAGTCGTCTACCTTCGTTGGAAGAGGTTGGTATCGCAGGGTGCAACCAGCTGGAGGCAAAATCATGCGATGTGCAGTGGAATACATCAATTAAAGGGATGAGTGTTAGAGAAGTGGGAGAGGGGTTGTTGTCTTTGCTTGACAACTTGTCTTATAGTACACTATCAATTGAAAAGTGTGACAGCTTGCAGTGTTTGCCTAGAATGATTCTCAATGCCAATTGTCTTCAACGCTTGAATCTTAGAAATATCAAGTCTTCGATTTCCCTCCCAACTGATGGTTTGCCCACGTCATTGCAATCACTTGACATCTTTAACTGTGAGAAATTAGAATTTGTGTGTGATGAAAGATGGCAGAAATACACATCACTTGAACGCCTGTCAATCTGGGAGAGTTGTGATTCGCTCATGTCCTTTCCGTTAGATTGCTTCCCAGCTCTTCGATACCTTGAGATCTATGGCTGTCCCAACTTGGAAGCAATTACTGATAAAGGTGGAAGGGCCTCTCCTAATTTATTAAATAGATTTATTGTCATTAATTGTATGAAACTCAGGTCACTTCCAGAAGAGATGGATCTCCCTGCCCTTAAATACTTGTGGCTTGGTGATCTTCCAGAGTTAGCGTCATTGTCCCCAAGGTTGTTGCCTTCCAGTTTACGATATCTTGAAGTTGATGGTGGAATACTATCATCATCATCATCATCATGTATGTCTAAACAAGAGTTAGTTTGCCAATTCCAACGCCTCACTTCTCTGTCACATCTTTGTCTTAATGGGAGAGGTGTGGGGGATGAAGAAGTGATCAACACCTTGCTGAGGGAGCCATCACTGCCCACTTCTCTGACGTCACTGTATCTATCCAAATTTGATGGTTTAAAGCGGTTGGAAGGGAAAGGGCTTCAACATCTCACTTCTCTGAAAGCGCTTTACATCTACAGATGTGAAAGCCTCGAGTCATTGCCAGAGGAACATCTGCCATCGTCTCTCGAATTCCTGAGCATAAGGAAGTGTCCATTGCTAGAAGAAAGGTATGGAAATGAGAAAGGGAAACACTTGACAAAGATTGCTCACATTGCTGCCATAGAAATAAACGATCAAGTCATAGTAATATGAGGGGCTGCAGGGCAGGCAGGAATCATCCAAAGGTATGGCCTTCAAATATTCTTATGAAAAACAATAACTAACGTAATTTAAATATAAATTATTTTTTATTTTCTAAGCACTCAGCTAAGTCCCTCATTTCGTAGATATATATATATATACTATGAATGAAGTAGTAATCTAAAAATTTTTGACACATCTTTTAATGTAGCATATCTATACTGTACAAAATAACTGGATTAAAATTAAGTTAAACAATTTAAAATCCTATCATTCGATGTTCAACTCAAATTATAAGCTATTTCATAAGTAAATCTAAGGTTCTGTTTTTTATGATTTAATCTTCATAAGCCAACTTTGACATGCAAATTAAATTGAATTCCCTTTTTTTACTGTTGAATAACATCGCCTTAATCTTTTTTAATTTTTATTTTCGAAAACATCCTTGGTTAATTAACATTTTTGAAATATTATTAAATTCTTCATTTTCGAAAAACCACCGTTTCTTCTTAGTCCCCCGTTGTTTAAAAAAAATCAACTTTCACGTTTTACTTCAAATTCTCTCATATGGCTTTGGTTTTTTTGTTTTTTCGATTTCAAGCTGACTTTTTTTCCATAATTATCTTAAATGTTTATTTATTTATTTATTTATTCTATGTAACGTGTGACTTTATCTTTTCCTGACTCCATTAATTTATCAGCGTACTATTTTTTAAGGAATTATCGATTAAATTTAACCATAAATTTAATAACATTTACAAGAGTAATTATACTAAAGCCATATTGTAATTATACATAACAAAACATAATCAATACAAGTATGCTCATTTATTAAAATTTACATAAATTATCAAGTTAAATAATAAAAACAAAAAAGAATCATGTCCCCAAAGTTTGGTTATCTTTTCCCTGAAATATGGGTATTTTTTACAATGCTTTTCTCTCTTTTATTCCTAGCTAAATAGTTCTTTAAGTTATGCTTCAAATGTACTCAAGTGTGATTTACTTACAAACTTATATGCAATTTGATTCAATTATATGAATTGTTATTTTTGCAAAACTCTGAAACTTTTCTTATGGCAAACTATGAGCTTGTTTGTTTTTTATTTTTTTAAAAAAAAAAAATTAAAGTAAAAAAAATAAAATTTGTTTGTTAATATAAGTTTTATTTTCATTTTTTTCTTAAAAACAATTTTTTAAAATTATTTTAAATACAATTTTTAAAAATAAAAAATCAAAAGAGAAACAATAAAACCTTTATTGTCTCTTTTTGTACTAATTTATTGATATTATTATTTTCTATCTGATAAATTAGCTGACAAACATGTGTTTATTGATATTTTCTAGCTGGGATGGTGCCACTTGACAACATTCATTTCAATCATGCTATCACATTGTTCTTTCATCACAAAGCTTTCATTTGAAGGAGTTGGACCATTTACATGTTCTAAAGTTTATCAAAACTAATGGTTTGCTGAGGTTATTAATATCATATATTGGATTATAATTTATTTTCAAGACCAGAATGTAATGAATTATATTTATGATGTTTTTGTGGTATCCTCTGAACCTAGATTTTGCATTGGAGTTTGAAGGTAATTTATTAATATTTTTATGAATAATTATTACTCATGTTCTTTTGTTCCCTTTTATTCCTCAGTTATTTCAAAGTGTTAGTTAAGATTAAAATTATCGTGGATAGTTTAATGATATATGATTATTTTTTAAGGTTTAAGGTCTAGTTTTGCTAATTTAATCGTGAACTTAATTTAATATGAAAGAGTTAATAAATATTTATTATAACAGTCAATATTCTATAATATATTAATATTGACATGCTAAAGAGAAGAATATAAAAAATAAAAATTAGTTTGAGTGATCATGGTATTAATAATAAAATACTTTCATAAATTATTTTAATATTATATATGTCTTATATTGGTAGAAACTTAAAATAATAAAGTAAATCCATAACTTGATCTTCTGAAATTTAGGATAGTATTGCTTTTAATTGTTTTTTAATAAAAAGATTGTTGTTAAATTTATCATATTAAAATTTATTTATCATATTTCTTTTTTATTTTATTAAAATTGTGTTTTAAAAATACTAATTTGTTAGCAAATTGGTCTATGCAAAGGAATACAATGATGATAAAAATAATTAGTGATAATTTTATATCCTTTAACGATTAATTTGATAAAACTAACAACTAATTAACCACTCAGTGATTATAACCTAAAGAAAATGCAAGTTCTTAAAATTGATTTTGTTTGAGAAAATATTTTGTCACAAAAAAGAAATCACTATAAACTAGTTTAATCACATTTTTAAGTGATAATTTTACTAATAAGTTAACGCAAATTAGGATATGAGAAGTACAAAATGAGAGAACAAAAAGAATTGTACAAGTACAATGATTATGTTGCATGTCTCTACGTGTGAAACCTTGCATTTTGCTCCACCAAAATATAATATACTCAAATTGTAACTTATATAAGTTTACTTATACGAAGTTATTTTATTGTAAATGATCACTAGAATAGCAAAAAGAAGAAAAAAGCAGCTACCAAGACTTCTTTTCATACTAAAAATCAACTTGATAATTTTAGCCATTCTTATCATCAATGATGCGCAAACTTAAAAATTAGTTAAAATACCTGAAAACATTTTATATATAATAGGAAAAAATAATTGTCTCAAAAATTATGATCCATTAATGAAAATTAGTGACACAATAAGTAGAAATTGAGTTAAAATTTTGAAAAATATGGTTTACTTGACTTTATCTTAAATTTATAGCTCTTATGGCATGGATTTAGGGAAAAGGGATTGAAATGAATGATGGTATTGAAAGTTTGACATCCTTACAAACTGTGTTTTGTAGAGACATATCATAGTGGATTAGAGCAAATTAAAGAGTTAAGAAAGTTGAAACAATTAAAGTTGTTGTAGTTGAATCCTCTTGAAAAAGAATATGAAAGTGCTCTTTGTATTTTATTACATACATACACTACTTAATTTGGTCGATGGGACAATACTAGCTATGTTGGGGGATTTAGAGTTAATTGTTTATTATAAGTTTGAATTTATCTTTCTTGTATAAAAATAGTTAAACTACTACTAAAAAAAAGTGAGTACAACCTAATTTACTAATTCTCAAAATTAATGCTTTATATATATATATATATATATATAAACCTTTTATATTTTTTGTCGATCCTTTAATATAAAGTCCTTTTACAAAATTTAAAGAGCATTTATCATTTTTTACATTCATAGTTTTTTAATGATTAAACTTTTCTAACTTCTTAACAATTAATATATTAAAAAATTGAGTTTAACTAGAAATAAATTAAAAATATTATAATTTACTTTTTAAATCTCAAAAACTCAAAGTATCTAATTGTCTCTCCCTAATTCAAAACCTTATTAGTCTATTTATATGTTCTGATTAGGGTAAATTAAGTGGCCAAAATTTAGGCCTCAATAATATTTAAAAGTCTAAATACAATTATTAAATAACAAGGGTTTAAATACAATTCCGCAACAATATTCAGCAAATTTGTCTCAACTTCAAAAAATTATAAAAAAATCAAACATAACTTCAAATTCAGCGATCCATATATGCATTTTGAAGCCCTAGATGTGTAAAATCCAATTCAACTGGAATCAGCCAAAAATGATATATGTAGACAAAGTAGGGCCAAAAGAGTAGTCAAACGTCAGAATAACTGAAAATACAAAATTAAAGCATTTATTTGTAACAAACACAATTTATTCAAATAACTAGAAAATAATAAAAGTTTTAAAAATAAAGCATATAAAAAGTGTTTATTAATTAAAATAAAATTATAAATATAAATCTAAAATATGTTACATCACATAACGACTTTAATATTTGAACATTTAGATTAAAGTATGGAGGTGCACAAGCCAATACCTTCAAGGTCTAACCAATCACTTACACGTCTTCGGTGGTATTGTCCATGTACATTGTGTTACAAGCTTGGGTTTTGTTTTTTTGTTTTTTTTAGTTAAGTATCAACATTTTAATAAGGATAAATTTGAAATACAAAGTTAATAATATATGTTAAGAGATTATTAAGTTAATTTACATATATAATTAAACATTTTTCTAGTTTTTTTTTCTTTTTACTAGAAACATTTCACTAGTATTTAGCACATTATGTTGAAGAAAATATTATTTTGCTAAAGCTAACTTGTCCATGTTACTACAAATCATGTAATATCCTTAATAAAATTCTCATAGTTTACCTTTATTTATGTAGTTTTGAATAAAACTTAATGAAATTTTGTAAAGGATTTGGATACTTGGAACATTGTATAGATGTAAAAATATAAACTAACAAAATCAGCAAAAATTTAAAATAAACTTCATTTATATAAAATTTCATTTATGAAAAAATAAAATACGTTTCATAGTTTATGGATAAAATAAAAACTAAAATTTCACATTATAATTTTTTATATACATATTTTGAATTCATGGTACAATCCAACTATCTTTCTATAAAACAAATTTTTGACTAAAACTGACTATAAAATAAAAATTTTAAACAACTTAATTATTGAATATTACATATAAAACTTTAACCATTGTTACAGTAGGATTCATTGGAATGTAATAAATTCTAAATAGAAACTAAATTAATATAATTACATTTCTCATAATAACTAATCCTAATAAAGCACTTCCTTTCCTTATAGTCATGTGTGAGTATGATCCTAAAACGGATTCATCTTCTATAAAATTCTTCTATTACTTAAAAATGTTTGTAAGGGTGAACTTCCCTTACCCATTAAATTCTTATTTCAATAATAAAATTTCAGTACCACAAAATATTTTTCAATATATTATACATCAAATACGAATTTATTTACAAAAGTCATTCTAATCAAACAGGAAATATTCACACACATTATTCATTACATACTCAAATAAAATCCATTTCTCATTAATCAATATGATCATTCAATTTCTCAACTCATGTCACTTTTAATCATTTTAATTCTGAAGTGTGCATCAAATAAGAGTACTCTAGGTACTCGTGAGCCCCTAGATCGCTGCTAGTATGCTCTTTCTAGTTATGATAGACTTACGCTAGCATGGATAGTTGTCGTCTGCCATCACACACTAATACAACGTGTGCTTTATTAGGCATTCATAGTAAAGGTATAGTCAGGAGAATCAGTCAGAAAATAATGTGAGGCCTATAAATGCTTTCGCTATCAATTGTGTACACATAAGCTATTAGCATTCATCACCTTTATTTTTCTTAAATTTTTCCAAATTGCCTTCGAAATCTATACCCTTATTGTATCTCTAAACTATCCATGCAGTAAGTCAAACGTAGCACACCATAATTACACTTTTCCAATACACGTGTTAAAATCACACTAATCAATGTATTACAATATATATGTTATAATCTCACCTGTCGGTGTATTATAACATATATACTATAATTGCATTAATTAGTATCTTTGTGACACATATATCAGTTACCTCCTCTTTCTCTCTTTCTTACCTTTTCTCAACACTTTTCACAGAACACACCTTTCATCAACATTTCTATATTTATCAATCTCATTAATAACTTCCACTATCAATCAACTTTCCTTCATCTCTTTTGCCTTGTTCATTTCATTGACTTGTGTCTAAGGTACATGCATTCATGCTTCATGCAATTCATGCATATATAATACGGTATCTTTTATCATTCACCGATAGTCCAACCATTTATATCAATTTTGCCCAACAATCAACTTCTCAATCAAACATACAATTATAAAAATAGAAAAAACACATCATTACAAGACCAATACAATGCGTTGAAGGTCGGATACCTCCAGACTCAAACCAATTATGCAGTTCATAAGTATTTTGTCAGTGATCACACTCTTCCGATCTTAAATAAAATCATCTAACCTGAAATTTTATCCTTTCCTAGCAAACTTATTATTTCTCAACACTAATTTACACCTCAAAATCATTCATGTGTAATCATCAATAATAAAATTGTGAAACTTTTCAAAAATGAGTTTTCTTCATAATTCTTACTATGAAACTTTACTCAGTAGTAATAAAAATACATATAGGTTACATATTCATAAACCCATTTTTATACTATATTCTCAGTAAAACACTTTGGATTTATCTTTCAAAATAGATATTTCAAATTTCACAAACTGAATATACAGTTAAAACTCAGGGTTTAAGGTCAGCTCCCCTTACCTGAAAATAAATCCCTAAGGCTAAGTTCTTCGTGAGATCTAGAGAGAAGCTCCATGTTTTGACTGGAAATATTATCCAAAGACTAGAGTTCCTCCTAATATAGCAAGATAAAGTACTATTATAAGCAGAGGAAACAAAGAAATAGAAATGAGATTTTAGAGCTGAACTAAAAAAACTTACTTAGATCTGAGTGAAATAGACGTTTGAGCTCAAATCTGAGAGAGATCTAGAATTATTTAAGGCTTTCTCTGGGAAAGAAAATGAAGAGAATGAAGAGAATTGAGAGTGAGAAGTGGTTTTGTAAAAAAAATGAATTTACTCAACGCGAACTCCCTTAAATACCCTTCAAACTCACACGTTCTCGCTAGAGCGAGCTCATTTTTGCTTGAGCAAACTCCTTTTCGCTTGACTGAGAAAATCAGATAATGGTTTTCTTGCCTTGTTCTGATATTCTCACCTAAGCGATAGGTATTCTCACTTGAGCGAGCATAGTTCCAAAGAGTTCCCAGATTTTCCTATAACTCCTTACCTGAGCGAGCTCATTTCACCTAGGCAAGGTCACGTCTCGCTTGGGCAAGGTCATTTTTTGCTTAAGCAAGATTCCTTCTCACTTGGGTGAGAGGAGTCAGATCGATGTATTCTTATATATATATATATATATACACACCAGATTACCCGAAGTGGATTAAAGGAAAAATGTAAAATACTGGAAGGAAAGTAGGCAGTAGCAGGACTACTAAATGAAATGCAGAACTGTAATGTAAAGACAAAATATAAATATGTAAGGTTAGACCATAAGAAACTAGAATGACGGTAGAACCAGCTCAGATCTAGTAGAGGGAGAATAGAATAATATTGGACGAGGGCAGAGCCGAACAGAACCAGCAAAAGGGAGAAGAGAGAAAATTGATACAAAATAAGATTTTATTTAAATTGAAGAAAAGAGCTTACAAAGAGCTTGTCTCAAAACACTTCTCTCTCAAGTATCTCTCTCAAATTGCTAAATGAAAAGGTGCCTTACATCATGGTCGAGGACTCCTTATATAAGAAAATAAAATATTATTTTTACAGTTCCGGTTAATTATAGGAACTATTTTCTATAGTACAGGTAAAACTGCATCATAATTCTTGAATATCAATTTTGAAGCAATCATGTTCATTTTCATAAATGTTTTTAATATTTGTTTTGGAATCTTGCTTTAAGAAGATTCTGCTTCCTCTTGGCTTTGCAGAAGGAGAAGAACATCTTTTAGATTTTGCTTCATCTTTTCTTTAGAATCACAACCTGATAAAAAGACTACAATTTTAGACTTTTGGTTAAGAAATTGGAATGTTGTTCGATCAGCAAGTTTTAATAATTTTGGATTATTTCCAAAAAATTCAGCAACATCTGGAGGCCCTACATAATCTACATTGAATTGACCCTACCATTTTACAAAGGAATACCTTTGAAGAATGGGAAGAGTTTCTTCATTTTCTACTCTGCTATATCTATATTACTATGAGAATACCCATGCGAGAGCAAAGGCAGAAAAGTATTTCAAATCTGCTGAAATTTTGGAATCCTGCATATACCTGTCTTTGAAAGTTAAATATCCTTCTTTTATAGGAGAGAGGAGAATTTCTTGAATTGGTCCAAAATAGTCTCACCATTGTAGGAACCAATTTGGAAAATAATATTCTTGAAACCAAAAGGTTCATATCCAGGCATCAATGTAATCCCAGTAATTATAACCTACTAGATCAAAAGGCTGGGAGAATTTTTTGTGAGTTTAAGTTCTTCTCAAAGTTCTTTGGAGTTAAGACTTTGAGGATTTGAATTGTTGAGTGAGTTATAATGGATGGATCTTTTTTATCTTTGTAGTGCTTGATGGAGACAGAATCTAAATCTATTAAGATAAACTCATAGAATTGTCGAGTTTTATTTGAGGCATAAGGCCTAAATTGAAATCCAGGAGGGAAAATTTTAGTTAAGGCCTTGTAAGAATTCTTGTCCCAAAACTCAGGCTCCGTTTGAATAACTGAAGAAAATTTTCCTTTAGCTATATAGTGGTTTGTATTTGGAGCTTTTTGTTTTTCTTTTGATATATTGATGGCTTTATTTCTTTCTTTAGGAAGACTAATTGTCTTTTGGGATTGATTGAAAGAATGGATTATAGTTTTTAGACTAGTTAAATCTATTTTCATATCATCTTCTAATGCAATATCTGCCCAAGATTTTTTAGGTAAACTATTTAAGCTTCCTTGTTGGACAACTAGAAGAGTGCTAATGGGGAGAGCATAATCTGCTTTGGTTTGTTTGGATATTTTGGATTGGGTTTGTGAAGAATCAGCCTTATTGGATGAGTCTTTTTTAGGAATCACAGATTATTGAGTAGATGACTCTACAATCTAGATAGCATTCTTGGTAGATGACCTAGCCGGAGTTGATGACTCTGAAGAATTAGAACTGGAATCTGCAGAGACAGACTTTGATTTTTTATTGAGGGTCAGAGTGAGTCTGACTCTTCCTCTATGGGCAGTACCTCCCCTGGAAGGAGCTATTGCCTTTCTAGGCATGTTATTTATCCTGTAAGAATTCACGAGTAAGATAGTTAGGAAGGAAATTGGAAGTGCCTTTGAGATATTCTATGTCAAAATCAAATACACTTAAAATTGCTTGTCATTTTGCAAAAATTTGTTTTGATGCAAGGTTTTTAACATCTTTTTGTAAAATTTCTTTGGCAAATTTACAATCTATTCTGATGAGAAATTTTTTATTTAATAAGTCTGATTGAAATTTTGAAATGCATAAAATAATTGTTAAAACTTCTTTTTTAAAAGTTGAGTAATTCTGTTGTGCAGAATTCCAATATTTAGAAGTGTATGCAATGATATGCTCATGAGAATTGACTCTTTCTTTGAGGATACCACGATAACCAATATCAGAGGTATCAGTTTCAACAATTTTAAAAGCTTGAGGAATAGAGAGATAAAGGCAATTTATCTCTCTAACCCTAAATTTAATTTCCTTGACGACATTGGTATAAATATCAGTCCAGGACGAAGGATTCTTTTTAAGCCTATCATGTAAGGGCTTAATGATATTATTGAGATAAGAAATAAAATCTCCTACATAATTGAGACATCCTAAAAATCTTTGTAACTGAGTTTTATCAATGATTTTATCAAGAAATTTATTAGCAAATTTAATAGATCTGCTAATGGGAATAATAGTTCCTTGATATATATTGTGACCAAGGAATCTGATATTTGTTTGGAACAAATTGATTTTTGACTTTGAAATAGCAAGACCATTCTTTTTTATAACATTGATAAAAATATTTATATGTTTGAAATGTTGATCAATAGAATGTGAGAAGATTGAAACATCATCGATATAGACAATGACAAATTTGGAATAAAGATTGAAGATATCATTCATGATTTTTTAGAATTCAGAAGGGGCATTTTTTAAAACCAAAGGGCATTACATTCCATTCATATTGCCTAAAAGGAACAGTGAAGGTAGTTTTGTACTTGTCTTCTTCTCAACTTTGGATTTGCCAAAATCCAGATTTCATATCAAATTTTGAAAAAATCCTAACAGAATTAAGTCTGTTAAGAAGATCTTTTTTGTTGGGAATAGAATATCTAATCCACTGAAGAGCTTGGTTAAGATGTTTATAGTTTATAACTAATCTAGGAGTTCCTCTTTCTAGTTCTGCCTGTTTGTTAACATAAAAGGCAGAGCACGACATGGGCTCTTACTTTTCTTGATAAGTTTTTTTGTCTAAGAGGTCTTTAATCTCTTTTTGACAATATTGAAGGAGTTCTTCATTCATTTGAATGAGCCTTACTTTAGTAGAAATTTGACTTTCTTTAAAATCTTGTTTTGTATCAATTTTCTCCCTTCTCCCTTTTGCTGGTTCTGTTCGACTTTGCCGTCATCCAGTATTCTTCTCTTCTCCCTCTACTAGATCTGAGCTGGTTTTACCGCCGTTCTAATTTCTTATGATCTAACCTTACATATTTATATTTTGTCTTTACATTACAGTTCTGCATTTCATTTAATAGTCCTGCTACTGCCTACTTTCCTTTCAGTATTTTACATTTTTCCTTTGATCCACTTCGGGTAATCTGGTATCAGAGCCTTCAGTATTTACTGATATAGCCAAGTTTGCCACAGATGTAACATGTTACACCTGTTCTGGGTTTCCTAGGGATATTGGTAGGGATAACATCTTCCCTATGCTTCTTAGGAGGTTTTCTATTGTATTTCCTTTTGTAAGGTTTTTTGTGAAATTCATCAGTCTCTTTCTTATGAGTTTGTTTCTTTTTTTTTATGGAGCAAGAAGGAAGACCAAATTGCTTGCAAAAAGAACCTAACTCTTTTTTGTTCAAGGCTCTGTCTTTGGCAAGTTGTTTATGGATTTTGTCTTCAAGACAAACTTTCATGGCATTTTTGACAATAATAGCATTGAGCTGGCCATAACTAAAACTGTCATAAAGAATATCACCATTGTTAGAATAACTTCGAAGCTTACTTCTAATAAGGTCTCTGAAAGATTTGGGTAACCCATCAAGGAATTTTTCTTTCCAAAAGGGTTGATTGCAATCTTCTCTGGTGTAAATTCTACACATAAATGTGTCTTTGTATAATTTGTAGTGACCTAGGTCTGTACACCTAAGATTGGATAACAACTCTCCAGATCTTTCTTTCCGTAAAGAAGGATCTCCAAGAAAATGTTGAGCTATACAATAAAGCAGAGTGTAAATAGAACCGGGAAGTTGTTCAGTATTATTGACAATGGTCTTACCATTGTCATCAATTTTTACTGCAGAGAGAATACGTTCTCTATCAGTTTCAGTAAGATAATTATCCCATCAACCTTTGAGCTGACCAGTAAAACTAGCTATAAGAATATAAATTTCAATCAAACTTATTAAATAAAAAATTTTCCATCAGAGTAGATTGTAAATTTGCCAAAGAAATTTTACAAAAAGATGTTAAAAACCTTGCATCAAAACAAATTTTTGTAATATGGCAAACAATTTTAAGAGTATTTGATTTTGACATAGAATATCTCAAAGGCACTTTCAATTCCCTCCCTGACTATTTTACTGGTGAATTCTTACATGATAAATAACATGCCTAGAAAGGCAATAGCCCCTTCTAGGAGAGGTACTGCCCATAGAGGAAGAGTCAGACTCGCTCTGCCATGAGAATACCCATGCGAGAACAAAGGCAGAAAATATTTTAAATTTGTTGGAATTTTGGAATCCTGTAGATACCTTGTCTTTGAAAGTTGAATATCTTTCTTTTACAGGAGAGAGGAGAATTTCTTGAATTGGTCCAAAATAGTCCCACCATTGTAGAAACCAATTTGGAAAATAATATTCTTAATTCTTTTTAAAATAAATCAACCAAGAATGTCTATTGAGTTTATTTTGAAACCAAAAGATTCGTGTCCAGACATCAATGTAATCCCAGTAATTATAACCTACTGGATCAAAGGGCTAGGAGAATTTTTTGTATGAGTTTAAGTTCTTCCCAAAGTTCTTTGGAGTTAAGACTTTGAGGATTTGAATTGCTGAGGGAGTTATAATGAATGGATCTTTGTAGTGCTTAATGGAGACAGAATCTGAATCTATTAAGATAAACTCATAGAATTGTCGAGTTTTATTTTAGGCATAAGGCCTAAATTGAAATCCAGGAGGGAAAACATTTTGTTTGATGTCATTAAGTGTATTATGTGTGTAATAACATAAGAATTTTAGTCAAGGAATTGTGTTACCTTTGTTAAGAGTTCTGGGTGCATGGAGTCTCACTCAAACAAGGTAATTCTCGCTCAAGCGAGATTAAGTCATGCTGAATTAGGTATTCTGGAGCATTATTGCTCAAGCGAGATCAGTCTCTCTTAAGCGAGATCAGTCTCTCTCAAGCGGAACAGATAGGATCACCGCAACTGTCCTCTCGCCCTAGTGAGAAGGGATCTCGCTCAGGCGAGAAGTGACCTTACTCAGGCAATAAGCGACCTTACTCAGGTGAGAGATACTCGATTAAGTAAGGAGTTGTAAGAAAAATGGGTAGCTCTTTAGGGCTAATCTTGCTCAAGTGAGATGTAGCTTACTCAAATGAGATGCTCTTTGCTCAGACGAGAATTGCAAAAATTTAAGGGGTTCCACTATCTGGTTTGCTCGCCCAAGCGAGGATGAGCTTGCCCAAGAGAGTAAGGCTCGCTAAAGCAAGAGCGAACAAACTTGGAAGAGTATTTAAGGAACTCCATAATCGACAAATGTTCATTTTTCTCACCAGATAGCCTTCCTTTCTTAGAGAAAACCTTCTCAAGGTCGAATTTCTTCCTGATCCAAGTGGAAACCTCTGTTTAGTACGGATCTAGTGAGGAAATCTGAGCCCTCGAGCATTGTTTCTTTCCTTGGAAACTTACGTGGAGTTCTATCTGAGGAAATTCATTCCAGGTAAAGGGAGTTTACTTGAGTTGGCTTTATACATTTACTAGATGCAGAAACCTATATGTATAATTTTGTCTTAGCTGAGAGTAAGTACATGTATGAACAAACCCTAAGGAAAAATCTCAAGTAAGCATGGTTGGGTGGATTGATTACTATTAATGAATGTATTGAGCCGATGTATGTGATGAGACTAGCTGAGAAATGTTATGAAATGTTATGTTGAAATGCTTACCATAAGACTTAGTGGCATTTGTATAAAATGTTGTCTTATTGGGGTTGAGTTTCATGAGTTAAGGTCGTAGGTATGTAATGACGAGGAAACATGCTGAGTTGAGGTCGTAGACATGTAATGATTTGGGAAACATGCCGAGTTGAGTTGTATTTTATTTGGATCCAGTATCGGAATAGGTCGCTCCTATACTAGAAGATTATAAGTTCCTTTGGGATTACTAAGACTGTGATGCCAGTTGGGGCTGAGTTGTTATTATTGTACTAAAAGAGTTGACAATGGATTGTATTGCTACGTTATGTGTTGAAAATTATTGAAATAATAAACTGTATAACATTTATGTTCATATTCAGCTATTTAAGATTGTGATTTTTATTTCGTAAGCTTATCCTTGCATTTTGTCTGTGTTGGTATGTGTGTGTGTTTTGCAATAATCGTGCGGTGGTACGTGAGTAAAGGTGATAAATGTTGTAGCTATTTCTCAAGTTGCAAAGTCTGACTGAGGAATGTCATAGTCGAAATACTCTTAAGGGAAAATTGTAGCTTTTAAATTATTTTGTCAATCTAGGTTTTAGTGATATATAGGTCTAAACTATTTAGCTATAGTTTTGAAGAAATGTAATTATTATTATGCATAAATTTTGTATTTTGAGCTCCATGTGGAGTGACCGTTGTAAAGATATACGCTTATATAATTTTGGGTTATATGAAAATGCCCTAAAGGCTTTGTTAATTTGTTGTTGAAATGTGAAAGTTTAATTTTAAAAAAAGTTTCATTTGTTGTACCATATATGTATTATCTCATGAATGAATTTTGAGGAATTAGGAGTAGTAACTTAGAATATCATTGATCCTTTACAAAAAGAGGTCATGACAAGAGGACAATTGGGGCAATGTTATCTTCTCTCACTTGAGCGAGAATGCTCTAGAAGGCTTGGTTCAGAATGATTCTGTCTTGCTTGAGCGAGTGAGACACATCTTGCTTGAGTGAGAAACTCTACATAAAAAATTCTATTTTTTCTAAAAATACGTGAATAAAAAATTGTGGGTGTTACAAATCACACTATTATAGCTCCTCTTTATTTCTTTTTTCCATATCGAATTCCGCACATGCTTGTCTCATGCAAATTTTACATTTCTAGGTAAGCATAAATTGACATCAAAGAATTTCCCATAAACATAATTATCTTCTCCAAAGAATTTCCCACATCTATTGGTACAAACTTGAGTTATATACAATATAAAGTTTTTATTATTATTATTATTATTATTATTATTATTATTATTATTATTATTGAGACATCTACTCAATTATTATTTTCATAATATAACTATTTTAATCATAAGTAATATGAAAAATCTCATCTATAATTTAAAATTTATTTTAAATTAATTCATCATGAAATTTATAAAATGAATTCATCTATAAACAATTCATTATAAAAGATGAATTCATAACATTTTTTCATAATTTAATTTCATTAAAATATTGGTTTGATTGACAAAAAAATCATTTTATATAATAATAATAATGATAATAATAATGTTAACATTTTAAAGTTTCAAATAGAGCTCTGTGTCGAATGTGAAAATGATATGCAATATTTAAAATTATAAATAGATGTATATTTCTTAAAACATTAAGTTGAAAGACTGTGTTGAGTTGACACTGTAAAATTTATTCATCATGATTTTTGTTTGTTCAACTTGCTAGGATGGTGACATTGGTATCCCACGCAAGCAAACAATTAATTAACAAAGGAAGCTTTTTAGTATTAACAACGAGTGATTATTATTTTCGTTGATGATCGATTTATCATAAGACATTTATATGAATTATTGCAAATATTTAATAAAGCCTATAATATACTCTGATCTTAAAACACGACAACTTCATTTTTACAAACATAAAATGAAAAAATGACAAAGATAGCATAACACTATGCCACTCATTATACATAATATATTAAACCTTACTAGATTATAAAAAGTTAAATTGTCGACAATTAAGAAAAAAAAATAACAGCTCCTCTAATAAATAAAAGGTTAACATATTTATAAATATGTAAATTGACAGTCAATGAGTTTTAATACATAGAAATTTTAATAAATTTTTCCATCTTTTGGGGAATTTGAAAGAATTTATTTAATTTTCTGAAAGTGACCTTTGTTATTCTTATAAATGTTTTAACGTATTTCAAGACATTTTATGGAAATGTTTATCAAACTAATTTTTAAAAGTTTTAATAAGTTTACAGTTGAATTTATAAATAAATTTATTAAATTACTATACCTTGAAATTTATTCAATCAACATTTTAATTGAAGGATTTTGATTATAAAATAAGTTAATCTGCGCGGGAAATAATCTGTTTTTTAATAGTAAAAAAATAAAAAAATATATTAATAATAAGCATTTGATCACGATCTTTTTATTTATTCTTTTTAAGTAATATATCCATGTTTAATTAAATAATCTAACTCTTTGATTATTACTGTTAACTTTTTTTGAGTTTTTTCAAAATAAATATTTTTTATTAAAGAATATATTTGAAGAATGAAGAATATTTATTATAACTACACAAGTTTATGAAAAAAAAAAAGGTCTAAAACTAGCTGTTTAATACTCTTCTTGAATAAGTTAAAATAATAATTTATTAAAAGAATTGAACCATAAAGTAACTTTTCTTGATTCAAATAATGTCTTTATGAGATACTTATATATAAATATATTTTAACAAAAATATTAGTATTATTTTTATATATAAAATTAAAATAAAAAATACTAATACAATTTTTTAATTTTTTTAAATAATACATATATTTCATTATCTAATTTTTGCGTAACTCGTACGCGCGCGCACTCACGGCGACACACATGAATTTCATATATGTTTTAAAACTTATAGGATATTCATCTCATAATTAAACAGCATGCTTTATATATATATATATATATATATATATATATATATATATATATATATATAGATATTAGAAAGTATGTTTAAACAAATTATTGAAAACATATTTTAAACGAATGTTACAAAAAAAGAGTTTAATTGAAATATACTTTTTTACATTGGCATTTATAAATAAATTATTATATCGTTAAAAATTATTAATTTTATAATAATTAATTTAAATATATATATACATTAATTATTTAACTGTGTAAACTTATTTATGTAAATAAAAAATACATTAAAATTAAATTTAAAAGAACATATTATTAATATTAATCTAGATAAAAGATAACTTTATATTTATTCTTATTAATAACTTTAGCATAAAATATAAATATAAAACAATTAATCATTAAATCATAAGATATTATTATCTTAGCAAATTGTTATAGCACAAAATTTTAAATAAATAAAATATTTATAAATGTTATTTCATAAATTTAATTTAAATATACTCACTTTATATAATTTTTTATGTTGTCATATAATTATAGATTCTCGTATCAATAATAACTGGTGTTTCTGTAATATTAATATAATTTTTGTAATACAATTTAATTAATTAATTTTATATTAATGGAAAATCCTTGTACAGAGATATTTGGGTGCAATAAAATTAGAATAAAGTGAATTGTAGGATCTTGAAGAGTGTTGAGAACAAAAGAGAAGAATAGGTAACAGGAAAAAGCGATTTGTATTGTACTAGCAAATGAGAGTGAGAGGGTGTGAGAGGGGTAGAGGTTCATTGTGAATGTATGCTTGTGATGGATTAATAGAGAAAATCTCAAGCAAAATTTACGTATACAAACATTATTAACATTTTTCTTTACAAATTTTCTAAAGAATCATGGAGTGTCAGCACTGTGGGAGATATTTCAGAGATATGAGAAGGTCGAGTATTTGTTTATTACGATGAAACGAGACAAGGATGCTTGGGTTGGTGCGGTTTGCTAAGGTCAAAGATGTCCATGACATGGAAAAAAGACTGAGTTTCATTATAATAGACAACATGCGAATGACAATGTGTTTAGATATAACAAAGATGACAATAAATAGGAAATCACGAGACAAACTGAAGATGTGAGAAGGTATTGGGACCAAGATAAAAGGGAGAGGTAGTGCTGGTGGGCGAAGCTAAGCAGATATGATGAAGGAGAAAAGGGTTATTGAAGGGCTAAACAAGAATGTGGTTTGGGTATCTAAGAATAATCAGTGGTGTTACAACAAATTCCATATTGATTAGGATACAGTTTAGAGGTGCTACAAGGAGGTGGTGGGAAGGTTACACCGGCCAAAAGAGCTCAACAGTGTGGCTGACTTTATGAAAATACTAAATGTTGATGCCATTACCATGGGTGATGATATGGTTCTGTTGGAATCAGAGAGTCTGAGAATCTGAGAAAGGTTATAGCTAGGTATAAAGATGGCTTGTTTAAGTTGTTTTATACCATTGATTGGTGACATCCTCATATGGTGGCTGTTAATAAGAAACGCGAGTTTGTTTATATGGCATGGCATATTATGGTTGGTTAGAGGCATTTTTTTGAAATATGATGTCACTACAGTGGAGATTTTGTGTGCATAAATGATGATACACTTCCCAAAGACGTATGGATTTTGCAAGAGTTCACCTACGGACTCAAACACATGCACTGATTAATGAAGATATAAGGATTCATGTTAATTTTTAAAAATTTTAATAAGTTTACAGTTGAATTTATAAATAAATTTATTAAATTACTATACTTTGAAATTTTTTCAATCAACATTTTAATTGAAGGATTTTGATTATAAAATAAATTAATCTGAGCGGGAAATAATCTTTTAATAGTAAAAAAAATTGAATTGAATCAAATATACAAAAGAAGATTATACCAAAAAAAATGTATATGAATAATAAGTATTTGATAATCCTTTTATTTATTCTTTTTTAGTAAATATATCCATGTTTAATTAAATAATCTAACCCTTTGTTTAGTACTGTTAACTTGTTTGAGTTTTTTCAAAAAAAAAAAAAACATTTTTTCATTAAAGAATTTGATGAAGAATATTTATTATAACTACCCTAGTTTATGAAAAATAATATTTATTTTAAAATAATAATTTATTAAAAGAATTGAACCATAAAGTCACTTTTCTTAATTCAAATAATGTTTTTATGAGATACTTATACATAAATATATTTTAACAAAAATATTAGTAATATTTTTATATATAAAATTCAATAAAAATAGTAATAATTTTTTTATTTTTTAGCGAGACACATGAATTTCATATATGTTTTAAAACTTATGATATTCATCTCATAATTAAACAGTGTGCCTTTTTTTTTGGCAGATAATTAGAAAGTATGTTTAAACAAATTATTGAAAACATATATTTTAAACGAATGTTACAAAAAAGAGTTTAATTGAAATATATTTTAATTGTTTGATTGTGTAAAATTATTTATACCAATAAAATAACATTAAAATCAAATTCAAAATTGCACGTTATTAATATTAGTCTAGATGAAAGATAACTTTATATTTACTCTTCTTAATAACTTTAACATAAAATATAAATATAAATATAAAATAATTCATCGATAAATTATAAGATATTATTATCTTAGCTAGTTGTTATACCACAAAATTTTAAATAAATAAAATGTATAAATATGTTATTTGATAAAATTTAATTTAAATATACTCACACTACATAATTTTTTTATATTGTCATATAATTCTAGATTCTCATATCAACAATAATTGATGTTTGTGTAATAATTAATATACAATTTTTTATAACATACTTTACTTAATTAATTTTATATTAAGAATATGTTAAAATTAAATTTTATCTTGTAAACATTTATTTGTACTTAAATATTATAATATTCATCAAAATAAAATTAATCAATATTGATTAATTTTTAAATTATATAAAATCATATGAATTTAATCGATTCAATTATAATTTTTAATTTAATAAAAATATTGTGTATGAGACTCAATGTCTCACTCAAACAAACAAACTCCTATGTCCCAAAGTATCCTTAGTATTAAAATGTCTTAAAAAATAAAAAGTAGATTTATAAAATATGAAAAGAAAAAGTTAAGTTATTGCCTTGTTATTACTAAAAGGACGAATCCAAACCAAAGTTGAAAACAACACGCTCGCTTTTCATCACACTACACATCAGTTACTACTCACTATTAAGCAATGGAGCCTTCTTCTTCTTCTTCTTCTGCTCTTCCTTGTTTGCCAGACATCACGGACCTCACAGCGCAACACATAGGGTTTCTGGATGAACACTTGCGAACCAAACAAGACCTATCTCGCGAATCCTCTGATCTTCTTCTCTCCTCATCGCTCGCACAACAATATTCTCAACTAGAGTCACACCTCTTGAACCACCTCACGAAACGCGCCGTTTCGTGGATCTCTCGCTCCTTCAAATCCAAATCATCACTGCAACAACTCTCCCTCGCTCTCCAAAACCTCTCCCTCCGCACTTCACCACGTTCGTATCAAAATAAAATAAATATTTATTATATATATTTTTTATTTTCAGATATTTTATTTTATGTTTTGTGTTTAGATGGGATTGGCTCGAAGAAGTTTCGGTGGGTGCTGAGTGAGGAGATTCCTCGATTGGCCAATGAAATGAACCGAATTCACTCTCTTCATTGCTATCTTGGTGAGTTTCCAGATTCTGTTAGTGAGTGTATTTTTATTTTTATTTTGTTTTTGTTGGTTCAAATTCGACATATGTCATTGTTTTGAAAGATATCAATTTGAGTGTACTTTATTTATTATTGTCATCATTTTGGATTATAAGAGTGCTTTCATTTCTTCTTCTTCTTAAATTATTATTATTATTATTATTAGGGTCTTGAAATAGATACTTTCTGAAAATCAGTGATAGTATGTTAATAATGCTTTTTAATAAAAATTTTCTATTTTTGATTCATAGGACAAGGGTTATTATTGTTGTTGTTATTATTATCATCATTATTATTTCATTGCTACCAAATGCAAAATTAGTTAGTTAATTGATTGGCCTTTTAGACAGACTTTTTAAAATGTTCGACGATATGAATGCATATTTGCAATGCCTTTTATATATTTATGAACATGAATGCATATTTGCAATGTATCTTCTCCTGTATTAAGCTGTTTAGTGATGTTAAGTCTACTAGTTTCTTCTGCTAAATGCTTGATGCCTCTAATTTTTTGCGTATCTTGACTTAGCTACCTGTAAAGTTTACCTTACTTATTGTCTCAGATACTGCTGTACAGTTGGAAGCTCTGGTTGGGGATCTTGAAGATGCTGCTCTCTTTGTCATGGCTCGCCATGCAGGGAATATGTTTTCATTGAAGCCTGCGATTTCACCAATCTCTAACGTAAATATCGTTCCCATTTTTGGTAAGTTGATAAATGTATGTTGGAATATTAAATAAATCATTAATCATGGGTTGTTGTGCATGAATGTACTCTGCTGTAGGATACTGCACGAAAGCATGACAAATTGCTTCAGGCCATAAAAGCCATGAATGATATTGAAGAATTGTTGGTTAATGTTGTGAAATTCAATCGTCAGTGGCATTGTCTTCTGAAATCTGTTGACATTAGAGTAGATAAAATCTTGGCTGCACTCCGGCCACAAGTTTTTGCAGATCACCGGGCTCTTCTTGTCTCTCTTGGGTGGCCACCAAAACTGCTGCCGTCAAAAAATGGAAGCGAACAAATAGCAGGCATTCCCAATCCATTAGTTCTTATGCAAGAAGATAAAAGAAGAAATTACTCTCGTAGTTTTATTGCTCTTTGTGCTTTGCAGCATCTGCAAAATAGAAGGGAAGAAAGACAACTCAACAATCTTGTAAAAAGAGAGAAGAATATACAACTTTGGGCCATTGATGAACTAGTGTCTCCTGTTGCATCAAGGATGGAATACCATTTTGCCAAATGGTCTGAGCAGCCAGAATATATGTTTGCTCTGGCATATAAAGTTACCAGAGATTTTATTACAGGAATAGATGATGTCTTGCAGCCTCTTATTGACAAGGCTAGGCTTCTCAGTTGCAGTGCAAAGGAGGCATGGGTCTCTGCAATGGTCCAAATGCTTTCTGACTTTCTAGAAAAGAAGATTTTTCCTTTGCTTGCTGAAAGGTACAAAGTTAAGCATTTGAAACCTGATGTATTATCTTCATGGCTTCACCTTGTGGACCTTATCATTGCTTTTGACAAGAAGATGCAATCTCTGGTCAATCTGGATACTTGTTTCTTGGCAGAGTCTGAAAGTTTTGAAGGGCTCTCAAGAGGCATGTCAGTTCTATCAATATTTTGTAATAGGTATGATTGGCTGAAGATCTGGGCAAAAATAGAGTTCAAAAATGCTTGGAAGAAGCTTAATACAGAGCTGAAAGAGGAGAAAGCATGGGTGATTTCTAAGAAATGTAAATCTCGGATTGACACTGATCAGGAATCTCTGGCATCTACTGTAGAAGATCACAAAGCTCCACCTATTGCAGAATTGTTTCTTAAAGTTATCTGGGAAATGATTGAACGCTGTCAAACAATGCCATCTATTTTATCACGTGCCCAGTTTATTAGATCTACTGCAGGAAGATTCCTCTGGTATTTCTTTAAGATATTACTTTTGCGGTTCAAGGCAACTGATTTATGCCTTGATAATTCTGACAATGTTGCCATAGTTAGAGCATGTGGGTTAATAAACGCTGCCAGATACATTTGGGTTAAATTGCAAGAATGGAGCGATGCTGTGGATTTTTTGGAGATGAAAATTGCTGAAAATGATTCTGGCAACCCTGTACTGAATGATATGATGGATTATGACTGCTTTTTTTATGAAGAAATAAGAAGCTTGTCTGAAATGGAAACCAACTGGCTTATGGAAATTATTGCTGTTGTTCTTCGACAGTTTGAAATGCTCTCCTGGGAATATGTTCAAAACAATGTTAATTTTGAGCAAGGTCAAGATGGTACAAATCTAAGAGAGGCTGTTGATTTAGTAGTCTCCAATGATTTTGTTGAAGCTTTAGATGCTTTAAAGAGTTGGCTTCATATTGTGAAGATAAATCTCAATACAAAGGATTTCTTGGATTTGTGGAGGAGCATTGCTGAGGGGCTAGATCATTACATTTCATGCAGCATTGTCACAAGTGAGATTCAGTTCTCTAAGATGGGCATCAATCAATTTGAAGCTGATATGCAAGCACTGATATTTATTTTTCAGCCATATTGTGCCCGGCCACAAGCATTTTTTCCTTGTATTAATGAGATTCTTAAACTTTTGAAACTTAGAAAGGAAGAGGGAAAGCTAATGCAAGCGTTTCTGTCCAATGATGATAATGGATCAGAGTGTTTGCATCTATATGGAATTTCTCATCTATCAGTTAATCAAATTCTTCAAGTTCTTAGATACAAAAGTTGGGCCAGTTGATTTATACAATAAATTGAAAAGAATTTTCTCTATTTGTGGTTTATAGTATACATAAATTTATTGAAAAATTTGACCCCAAATATTCCATGTGTGATTGGGTAAGCACATGGAACATTGTGACCTAGACTTTTTACATTTGAAAACAAGTGATTAATTGAGGAATGAGAAGTTGAAAAATTGTGATGCAGGGGGACAATTGTTATTCTGCAGTGAGCCCTCTCCCTCTTCCACTATCTCTTGCTTTGCTCAAGTGCAGTTGATCTCCCTACAATGTGTAAAAGTTATTGACAACATTTTGGAAGCCACCATTATTTATTCAAAATCTTCTTTTCTCTGATCCCTATCAAGTAAACAGTGCTCCAAAATCACTGAATGCGTCATCCATGAATTTCTTGTTTTGTCTTAGCTAAATAAGACTTTTGACATAGCATTTGTTTTAGCATTTCAACACACTTGCATGATCCAGTTTGTGGCTTTGTTTCCAACAACCTGGATTATTGATTTCAATGTTTTCCTTGCATAGTTTTTATTTAGTTAGTGCTAAAATGTTAGAAGAGGGGGAGTTTTGGCATAATGATAAGATTGTTGTCTTGTGACTTGAAGATTGTGGATTCTCTTGAATATGAGCTATGACCTATCTCAACTTCAAAAACTAACTTGTAAGGTGAGGATTGTCTTAGCCTTTATAAGTTTTACTTAGGCCATATTCGTAGTTGACACGAGATTTCGAGTAATACGAATATTAGATATACTCTATTTGCTTGTGGGAAAAATGTTGTCTGCCGTATCCAACCATGTGAGAGCCTTATAGGCCCGGCCACACCTTTCAGTTCTAGAATATTAGCTCTTGGTCAAGCTCAACTATATTGATTATCTAATTATTAGGCTATGATTTAGCCTGTGATCATTTGGCTGCAAGTTAGCTTCTAAAGAAAGGCCCTTGAATTGCTACATTGATTGATTGTAATCAAACCATGAAGTGTGCAATTGTAACCTCAAAACAACCAAGACAATCACAAAAAAATGTTTAAATCTTAGTCAATTCAATGTTCTCATGAATACATTATATAGTTTCATTAATGTTGGATGATATAATCAATAGTTTATTATGTGCCATGGGACTATATCTTTCTTTCTTGTACTGTACTGTTTCTTAGTATAAATATAGATACAGGGGAACTAACAAGGTTGAGTTAGTTTATTATTTTTCATGCTAAATGAACCTAGTCTTTGCCTAGGGTGTTGTGGGTGGTGTTTCTGGATACCTGGGATGTCACTTCCAGCTAGAGAGAAGCAAGCAGGGATGTTGTGGCGTTGGGAGTTGGAATCATCCCTGATTGACGCATTTTTGTGAAGTGTGTTCCAGTTCTTTTTGCTTGTTCTGGTGTTTTCTTTGAAGCTCAGATATTATTTAGTGTTTTCTGTATGATTTTGGTGAGTCAAGCCAATTTATTTCTACCGTTTAGTAAGGTAATCCTACTAATTGTCTTGCGTATTCCTCCCTCAACTGGGGCTTGGATTTTGGTGCAACACCAATGGTACCTGTAGGTCTTCATTCTTCATTTCAGTCTTCTCTATTACCTTGTGTTGCTCTTGCTAATGGTTCTTCTGCTTACTGCTTTAATGATAGAAAGTGCCACTGCCTGTCCTTCATTTCCACCCTTTATTGTCAATCTTAACGTCTATTTCAACTTTCCTATTAATCTTTAGTTTGTTGGAAAAATTCCAAATACTACGAATTGCAGTATTCACTTTTTCCGAATTTCAACATATAATACTGCAATAGTAAACAATACTACGAATTTCAACATATAATATTTCGTTGCATTAGCCATTTCCATTTTTACCTTCAACAATTGGAAAATGGTTTGTTTACCTCAACGAAATTTCGTTTGTGTTTTCAGCATTATATGTTGTTTACTTTTATATTAACTTCTCTTTGCATATTCAGAAGTAATAATCTTTCTTGGTATTGCACATCCGTGTATCAAAGAAAAAAATCATCATATTAATTTTCTTTATTTCAACGAGTCACCAAATTAGTTTTTATGAGTTTTTATCGTATAAAAGAGTTATATTAGTCTTCAACGTATACATTTTATCTTTGAAACAATCAATTATCAATTAAGGTAAGAAAATAAGTCGAGAAAAACTTTACTCCAGATTGATTCATCTTCATCCAGTTCCATCATTGTCTCAACTTGTTGATGTTTATACTAAAGTTCTGCCCACTGTGCTTTGTAATGCTATTGTGTCCAAGTTTGGCATATAACACACATAGTCCAACTTGGAGGGAGGTATTACACTATAAATAGAAATTTATTTTGTTAGGCAAGTAATATTGTACCCAAGTTTGTTTGTTAACGGGTGATTATTGGTTTCGTAGTTTTTCGGATCTTATACTATAAATACTGTTGTATGAATCATTTAAGAGTGAACATTATTAGAATATAAAAGAAAATAAATAGTAACTTTCTATGACTTTTTTTGTCCTTTCATGAAAAATCAAATTTTTTGCAATGTAAATTGCATATCTATTGTCACAATAGACATCAGTTTGGTTTAGTGAGCTTAACATGAAGATCAAAGATATATTGAATCCATTGAAGCCAATGCATGATACTTAGCTTCAGATGGGGAGCGAGAAATAATGGATTGTTTCTTAGACCTCTAAGAAACCAAAGCTAGTCCAATGAAGGCACAATAGCCGGTGACAAATTTAAGGAATCAATACAAGAACCTGCTGTGTTGGAACACCCCAACAAAATGATGAAACAATCCAAGTTGTTGAAGATATCGTCCAAAGACTAAGGTCTCCTTAAGTAATATAAAGTAGAGTAACTTTTAAAAGGAAGAAAATGATGAAATATGAGTGGGATTTGAAAGAAAAATATAAAAGAAACTTAATGGAGATCAAGTGAAAAGGATACCCAATCTTGGATTAGGGAGATGTTTGGAGAGTAATGAGGTTTTTTAGTTAGATGAGGGAGTAAGAGAATAGAGAATAAGGTGAGAAATGATTATTTGCTTTGAAAACTATATTTTTAGAATGCTAGAATAACTTAAATACCTATTTTTCTCAAAGATTCTTGCTTGAGCGAGAAAATGAGATAAAATTTGCTATTTTTTTGCTGATATTTTCGCTTGAGCGAGAGATTTTTTGCTTGAGTTAAAAGGAATTTTTTAAAAAAAATAAAAACTCTTTCAATTTTTAAAACAAAAACAATAAATAAAAATTAAGGCATTACAAAAATAAGGGAAACATTTCTTTTCTTTTCTTTTTATAACTATGACTAATTTAAATGTCATAAAATAGCTTTACGGGTCCAACATTTGAAGATAGCAATGATGATGTTGCCATGAACCTGCTTGCTTCTACTAAATGTTGCGAGAGAAGTCAATTTTCAGTGAAGTCCAGAGTAAAGAGTAAGGGATGTAAGGTTTAGGGTTTAGGGCTCGGATGAGAATTAAAAACATATAGACCGATAAAGGAGAAAATCGATTTTGCTTAAATTAAATTTAATGTTTATAAATTAGAATAAAAATATATCCATATTTTTTTGTCATGGATTGAGTATTGAATTACTTTTAAAAACTTTAGATTTATTTTTATCAAAATCTATTTTATTTCATCCTCTGCGTAGTCTTTGCAACGGGTCTCGATCCCATCGTCTGCGTAGCCTCATGATATTAACGCCAAGTTTTAAATATTATTTTATTTTCAACACAAGTTTTATATAATAACAATAATATATATATATATATATAAATTTTTTAAAATATGAGATAATATAATTACAAAAATTGATAAGAAAAATTATTTTAAAAATAATATTTTTAAGTTTTATTTACAATTTTTATATAAATAATAAATAATAATAATAAATTATACAAAGATTAAAATAATATTTAAATCATTTAACAAATATTTTTTATATCTTTATCTTTTTATATTTTTATTTATTAAATAAAATGTTAAATATTTTTATATTTTAAAGTAATATATATTATTTTGTGATATTGAATTTAAATCTCAACAAAAATAACATGATACTTCAATATGACTTTAGTAAAAAGCATACATGAGTTAAATAAAAATAATAATATATATTTTTTATAAATCAATAAAAAATATTAAAATAAATAGAAAGACATGAAAAATTTTAAAAATAAAAAATTATTTTACATAATATTATATTATCATGATAATAATTTATTTGACATTACAGTGGATAAAAAATATTTTTAAAAATTCAATTTCATTAAATAATAAATGCATGTCTTTTTATCTCTCCAAAAAATATTTGAGGTAATTGGCAAGAGAAAAAATAAACTTAAAAAATAAAATAAAATAATAATAATTACACTTTAATACATATTTAATTTTTATAAAATATAATAACATTTTTCAACTAATACTTTTTAAATATTCATTAACAAAATTTTATTATTGAAATAGTATCCTAAATACATTTTTCATCTTCGATGGTGTCTAATTTTATCATGAATAAGATTAAATAAAAACGAAGACTAAGATAATTTTAAAAAACAATCAAAAGTAAAATTTATATTACTAATATTTTTCATACAACTTATTTAAAAAAATGGACTATTTAGTGTTTAATTTATGTGATGAATAAATGATGGAAAGTAAAAAATATGAATTTAATTTTAATACAATATAGATATAAAATTATTATATTATTAACTGATTAAAATATATTTAAATATAATTATATATTAAATATCACGACTCCTTTTTAGAATGAATCCATGACATAATAATATAATTTACTCATGTATAAGATTTTCATATTTTAGGAATATTCGAGACTTATTTCACGATAATCACCAAAAGTAAAAACTAATTGTTTCAATAATAAAAATCAGATTTTTAGATATCATTACAAAATCATAAACGAATGCATACATAATTGTTTTGTAATAATATTTACATAAGAGTTACTCAACATAGAGCTCAAATACAGATTATAAACAAAATTACATATCTCAAAATTATAGCTAAATAGTCTAAACTCATCGATAAGGCCTAAATTAACAAAATAAGTAAGACTACAACTTTTCTAAAAAGGCATGCTAAACTTCAGAGATCCCTCAGTCAAATCTTCCAGCATGAAAAGTAGGTGTATCACTTATCAAATCTGCTCACATACTACTGCACGGTTATCGCAGCACACACACAAACAAATGCAAGGGTGAGCTTATATAATCAACAATCATAACTATAGAGTATGAAAATATCAAAAATATTTATACAGCTTTTATAGTTCTTAGAAAAGTAATGCAACAAGCTCAGCTAATCAATGCAACATGTTCAACCCATTCTCACCTCCTCTAACGTAAATGTAGCAATTCAGTTCCAATTGATTTCACAATTCAAGTATTCCAGAGGAACTGTTTTCGATCTGAGAGCGACCCATCCCAGTATCTGGATCTAGACACAGTACAACTCAACATTTCTATTGTTACATGTCTAACCACCTAAACATGTAACTTAGCTCTAAAATTATAAAAATTAACATGATGCAATACAGCTATATAGATACATATATTCTCAGCAAAACAAATGGCTCACAACATTTTATCATTCTCTACAATATGTATAGAATTACAGTATTTATCAGTCAGCCTCAGCATAATATATTTTACAGAATTTACGTATATCAAACATGTTCAGCATATCATGTTATAGCATTTCAAACATTTTTAGCATTTCCAGAGAGTCCCCTATTTTTCCTACGACTCCTCGCTTGAGCAAGATCTTCTTGCCTGGACGAGGTCATAGTTGAGGAGGTCACAACTAGTTTTATACAATCAATCAAACAACAGAAAATCTCTTCAGCTATAAATACTCTGAGTTCTACCCTAAGATTTATTCATACATGAACTCCTCCTCAGCTAAAATGAGATTATATACGATGTCACAACACCTAAGTGAGTAATAAAGACCTTCTAAGGTAAGCTCCCCTTACCTAAAATGGGTTTCCTTAGATTGAACTCCACGTGGGTTTCCAAGGAAAGAAACAACGCTCAAGGGCTTAGATTTTCTCACTAGATCCACACTAAACAGAGATTATCACTTAGATTAGGAAGAAGTTCAGCCTTGAGAAGGTTTTCTCTTAGGGAAGAAGGTGAGAGAATAAAGAGAAAATGAGAGAGGAAGTCTGTCTAGTGAGAAATGAATGTTTCTCTATGCTGGAGTTCCTTAAATACCCCTCCAAGTTTGTACACTCTCACTTGAGCGAGACTTGTTCTCGCTTAGGCGAGCTCATCCTCGTTTGAGCTAGCCGTATTCTTGCCTAAGCGAGAATGGGTCCAGAGAATCTCCCATTTTTTCTATGACCCCTCGCCTGAGCGAGGTTGCTTCTCGCCTAATCAAGATTCTTTCTCGTCTGGATGAGGTCACAGTTGAGGAGGTCTTATCTTGTCTCACCTGAGCGAGATTGATTTAGCTTGAGCGGATCGTTCCAGAATGCTCAAATCTACACGAATCAATCTCGCTTGAGCGAGACACTCTGCACCCAAAACTCCCTATTTTCCAAGAATGAAGGTTTCACAAATCTTTTGATATACCCGTGTGTTTTCACACTCATACAACACCTAATGGTTGATCTCAAACCCTCACAGCTAATTATATCAAACACAACAATTACTCAACACTGCAAATGCACAACTCTTATTTAGCAACTATACAACTCACATATATATAACTCCAATCCATTTCATACCATCATCAGCATACAACATCACATTCAAAATACAAAAACGTTATAGTTAAATGATTACAATATCATCTTTAAAAGAAAATAAATATACATATAACACAGGCATGACATTAAATATTATAAATATAATTATTTTTAACATAATAAATTCAATAATAATATAAAATATACATTATTTATTTTACTAGATTTAAAATCAATTTTAAATTAAATCCAAATTTTAAAACCAGCTTTAAATATCCATCCACACATTAGGTGTATATAATTTTAATAGTTATAACCAAGTTGCCATGATTAAACTCAGCAATACAAGATTTTGTTATTAAATCAATGCATAATATTCTTTGATCTATTCATGGTAGGAAAATTGCTGGGACGTAATATTAAAGAAGAATCCCGTTATCATACTTGAATTATTTTGTTTATGAGAGAATTTGGAAACTTGGGATTTTTTCTGTCGTTATATATTAAATTTGACTCTTATTCTTAAATAAAAATGTCTTTAAGAACTTTTAAATAAGAATATTTTTAAAATTTATTTTAAATAAGATTATTTTTAGGAGTTATATCTTTTTCCCATTGCACACATGGTTCCTCTTATATGGAATATCTAAGTTTTGTAGTTAATTTTTATTCTATTTAAATACTATTAATTTATTTTAATTTCAAAATTAAAATTTAAATCTTGATGCACTATATCAAATTAAAAATATTTCTTTTAACTAAACTATATTTTAAGACTATTACAATCTTAGTTTGTATTATTTAATTTTTTTAATTTTAAAAAACTTATCTTCTTAATTTAATCTAATTTAATATAATAAATTATTCATTATTAACAGTTGAAATATTTATTCTTTGTAATTTATTAAATTTTGAAAAAGTTATATAATATATTTTTGTTTCTAATTAAAAAATTTATATTAGTTAAATAATTAAAAAAATTACAGAAAACTCACTAATTTAATATATAAAAATGAATGCGGATGAGTTCTTTTGGCATGTCATTGCCATTAAGTCGAATGAACTGCCCTTTAAAGAACCAGATAGCGAAATTCCCTAAAGAATGTATTAACCGCTTAAATGCACCTAAATTTAGCCCTTTTTTCTTTTCTTTTAACCTCTAATATATATTTTTTCTATAATTTACAAAAAATAATTATATTTATCTTAAAAATATTCACAGTACAGTAAGATTAACTTTTTAAACAAAAAGTATATTTTATAATTTATACTTAAAGAGATTTTATGATATATTTTTCTATACTAATTTTTTCTTCTAAAAAACTTCTCTTAAAGTAAACTCAAATTCTTGAAATACAAGTCTTTTAAGCGAATAAAATAGGCATGAAAAGAGTTTTATTTTCGAAAATGGGTTCATTTAACTTAATTTAGAATAATAAAGATTCAATGTAATTTAAAAAGTTATAATAAAATTTGAAAGCTATGTTAGCATAAAAGAAAAAGAAAAGGAAATGTATAGTATTTGTTTTTTCTAATAAGATACTATAATTTTGGTTGTCGTTTTCAGGCAGATAGGCCTTATAGATATTATAAAATATAGAAAAGGAAATGAAATTGGCACTTGAAACCTTGCTTTCTTGGAAAAAGGTAACGTAAAGGGATCAAAGTTACTTTATCAAATATCTAAAGATTAACAATCAGTCTCAATTAAAGTTATTTTCGAGCCCAGTCGTCAATTTCCATTATTTTTTGGGTTCAGTAGAAAAAGAAGCATGAAAGAGATTGATTCAAGTTTAACAACAACTCCAATTCATTAATCTATGAAGTAACATGAGCAAAATTCCAATTTTAATAAAAAATTTATAATAATAAAATTTTATTTAAAAAACATTTATAACACTTTTATATTATTTTTTCAATAATAATATATTTAAATATTTAAACTTAATATTGAAAGGTAAAAATAGCAAAATTTATTGATTTAATATAGTTCAAATTTACTAATTAAGCCAATTCTTGTATATAAATATATATATTCCATTCTTCTTTAGCAAGTCTTTAGGATCATTGGTCTCTGGTTAGTGCCTTTCATTTTGTTTCCAATGATAAAGTAACGGCGTGTATTCAAAAGGTGAGCCAAAGGAATATTTTAATGTGTGCCAAAAGAACCGACATTAGCTTGTGTGGTTTGTGCTAAAAATTGAAGTCATAATAACATATATTATATTTAACATATCAAAGGTGATTTTTTTTTTTTTCATTTCAAGTCAACTTAATGAATTAAGTAATGAGGTATAAATTGAGTATGCATGATTTCCTGTATATTTCTTTTTTTTTCTCTCCTTATATCTTGTAAAGTTCATTGTAAATCTCTCATTAAAAAAGAAAATTATCTTTTGTGCAATCAGTTTTTTAATTCTATAAAAGTAACAGGTTAAATATTCTTAGATTTTGGATTAGTGAAATTTTAAAAATTGTTGGATATTATCTATTATTTTTTAGTCTAATTATTATTACTTTCACATTTAGTTATTAAAAGCATTTAACTCATTTTAAGTGTGTGAACTTGATTTATTTATATGATAAATAAGTTAATCATATTGTTACAATACAATATTTGTATTCACATGACTCTTTTGATATGATTGTTCGTTGATATTGTATATTACACATGTGTATATATAGAAAAGAGAAAATGAATATATAAAATTTAATTAATTTTGTTCTCACTTTGCAAGAAGCTTTTTCTTTGATCTCTCTTTGTGAAAAGAGGCCTTTTTACTCTACCAGAGTTTCCTCTAATTTTAGCATTTTTTCTCTCCCATTGTAATGTTGTTGTGCTTTTATGACCATAGATCTAAGCTAGTTTCATTCCTTGGAACCTCTCTGTTAGTGTAGTGCTACTAAAGATGGCCTCCAAAAAAATAGAAAGGCTGGAAGGAGGAAATCGACATGATGTATAGGAGTAAAAGGTCAAATTGGCCTCACGATCCCTATTGGATGTTCTGAAAGTGGACATGCAAGTTGATAAATGTAACATCCTTATTATATATTAAATAATTTCTCTTATTAATATATAAGATTTTGAATAAAACTCAATAAAAATTATAAAAGATTTGGATAGTTTGGAGAGTTACAAAGATATATAATATAAATTAATAAAAATCAGAAAATTTTAAGAAAACTTTATCTGCAAAAAAAATCTCATTTCTGATAAAAATAAAATACATTTCTTAACTTAAATTTATAGTTAAAATGAAAGTTAAAATTTCACATTATATGTATACGATATCTTTAAATTCATGAAACAAACAAACAATTTTTCAATAAAATAAATTCTAAAATGGAAAGTCAACTAATATTATTATATTTCTCAAAATGAATTAATCCTAACAAAGCAGTTATTTTCCATATAATCTATTGCGAATTTGATTTTAGAAGAGATCAACCTTCTTGATCTCTTCATTTTTATTAATTAAAAAATATTAATAAGGGTGAGTATCATATACCCTACTAACTTTTATTTAATTAAAATAAAGAACATTCACACGCACCACTTATCATTTACACCATCCAATAAGAAATTCAAGACAAAGCGATATAGGTAAATAACCCTCATTAATGTCTAGATTTGATATACTAGGCAATTCATTCAAAGAAATGGGTCAAAGCTTAGCAACTTAACATAAAGATACATCAGGCAAAACTTGTGAGGTAGGAATAGAACAGAATGACTTAGGAAGCTAAAATTTAGTAGACGAACAATGTTGAGAGTAATTTTTCAAAGAAATCTCTTAGAGTTAAACCTAAGTCTAAGAATAGTCAGCATAATAGGGAGAAAAAGGGTATTAGTGATAGACGATGCTGAGTCGTTACCAAAACAACTAAGTTTTCTCTAAAAATTTTGCAGTATGGAGCTCAACTTAAGTCGATTCTTAGACACATATTTAGTTAAATTTAATTTTAAGTTCTTTAATTATGCGATTAATAGTTTGAGGGATTTGTAATTTTGAATCAAGTTAATTAAAATTATGAACATAATTGTCTTGATGAAAAACAAAATGGTAGTTATCAACAAATTCACAAATGCATATAATTCTGATTATTACAATATTATAAAGTTTTAATCTGAATTTGAACAATTATCCAATTCAATTATTAATTCAATTGAATAACATAATTGAACCAGATTATGAATTAAATCAAATTATCATTTGATCTAACTCAAATTTAATTATCAAACTAGAATATCAATTGAATCCTAATTTGAATTATAACTCACAAAAAAGTTAATCATAATCATGAATCACAAATATGATATTAGAAAAAAGGAGAACAAACTTAGAGAAATTGATTTCAAAACTCAAATCGAATTTCTAGCATCTAGACTCTATAGATTGAATGAGAGATTTTAGCTTTCCATTGAAACACTAACCCAAACATGAATGAGAAGAAGGTAAAAAATTGTGAAGAGGAGAAATAAGGATTCTAAAAGAAGGTGAGAGCCAAATTGAAATTTAAATTATAAAATTGTCCAATAAAAATAGCACACTAATTTAGAGTCTTATTAGCCTATTTTTAGGTTTTGATTAGAGTAAACTAAATGGCTAAAATTTAGGCCTCAATTGCATCAAAAAGCCCAAATACAAATATTCAAAAACAAGGGTCTAAATGTAATCTTGTATACAAGATTCAGTGTATCTACTTGAACTTCAAAAAATTATAAAAAATTGAAAAGACATCCAAATCTAGCACTCCATATATGCATTTTAAAGCCCTTAATGTGTGAAATCTAATGCAACTGAAATCAGTCAAAACTGATATCTATAGAGAAAATTATGGCCAAAACAGTAGTTAGAGGTTAGAATAACTAAAAATAAAGCTTGTGAAAAGTGTTTAGGAATCAAAACAAAATTATCCATATGAATATAAAATATGTGAAATCAATTAGCTAGGCTGGTAGGATAAATGAAAATAATAGTGAAAATGTAACCTATAATTCTAAAATCCAAATTTGTAAGGAAATCTTCTATTTAATGAATAAGATGTAAAAGGAGGTTAGTAGATCAATTCAAGATTTGTTAGGGATGAACTTTGACTACTCTTAACAACCTTAAGGAACTAAAGTCAATTACCCAACTAATAGACCCCTAGACCTAGGCCTCTTAGATCAGATCAATTCCCAGCTTCTTAAAGATAATACTGAACTTCTGTTTCAATTTTAATGAATTGTTTTTTCTGGAATTGTAGAAAATCAAGAGGTATATCTTTCTCTAGTTTAATTAATGACCTTATATCTATTTACAATTTAAATTTTATTGTTCTCTTTGAACCTAGAATCAATTTAGCAAAAGCTAATAATGTCATTAAAAAAATAAATTTTGATAGGTATGAAAAAAATTGATGTTATTAGTTATTTTGGTGGAATATGATGTCTTTGGATTAGTAATATAGTCTCAGTATCTTTGATTGCTAAGCCTAAATTTTTCATTCATATGAAAATTAGAGTTTCGGGGTGTGGAGGTTAGGTTTTATCCTCTGTTTATGTCAACCATCAAGAAAGTCTCAGGTTTGATTGTTGGAAGGAATTAGTTGAGTTTAACTCCTCCACTTAATATCGTTGGTGTTTGGCTAGTGATTTTAATTCTATCCTTTCTGGATTAAAAAAAAAAAAGTTAGGGGTAAACCTTCTAATCCTATCCATATCAATAAGTTTGTTGACTTCCTGTTCCAATGTGGACATTTAAGGGAAATCATTTTACTTGCCATAGGAAAAATTTTAAAGAGAGGTTGGATAAGGGTGTTGCTAATGATTATTGGCATCTTTCCTTTTGTAATAGCTTTGTTATTCATATCTCTCTATTGAAGTCTGATCACTCTGGTCTTTGGCTTAAAGTAAGGAATAATAAGTCCTTTAATAAGAATAATAGGGTCTTTAAATTCCTTGCCCCTTAGCTTACTCATTCTAATTTTTATAACTAAGTTAGAAAATTTTAAATCATGTAAACCAATTCAATAAAGTATAGAATAGTCATAAAGTACCGCAGCATGGTGAACAAGGAAAGAAATAAGAAAACATATTCATGTTTGTAAATTTTTCTTCTCTTTTGGTTTTACTTTAAAAATGAGAGATATTATTTGTCTAATTAGCATTGTGGACTTGTGAATGATGTATGTAGATGTGGTTAATATTGTTGATACTAACTATATTACTTATCCCTTAACAGTGAGCAAAAATCCTTATTATGATGAGCCCAAATCCTATAAGGAGGCAATCTAGAGTAAAGAAGTATTAGATTGGTTAGTTGCCATCTATGAGAAGATGCAGTCAATTGAGAAAAGTTGACTTAGTACCATTACTAAGGGGTGTAAAGCTAGTGAGTTGTAAATGAGTGTTCAAGAAGAAAGAAAAATTTCTGGAGTTAAATTAGCAATGGTCAAGGCAAGGCTTATGGCAAATAATTTTTCATAGAAAAAGAGATTGACTATCATGGAGTGTTCTTACTAGTGGTAAACCATAAAACTATCCAAATTCTCTTAACTATGGTGAATACTTTAATTTTGGAGTTAGAGCAGCATGATATGAAAACTACTTTCTTGCATAGAAATCTAAATAAGTAGATTTATACGTCATAACCTAACGGGTTCCTTGAGGCTAGAAAGGAAAATTATGTATGTTTGTTGAAAACAATCCTTGTATGGTTTAAAACAGAACTTGAGGTAGTGGTATAAGATGTTTGGTACTTTTATGATTTCTCATAATTTTGTTCACAATTAATAAAAATTTATTAGATGGTTTATATATTTATTTATTGCTACATATAGATGACATGTTAATTGCAACCAAGAGCATGGTTGAAATTAATAATTTCAAATTAGTGGAGTAATATGCTTGAGATGAAAGACTTGGGTGCAAGCAAGAAAATTTTGAGCATGGAAATTTGAAGAGACATGAGTGCAGATCTACTTTATGTATTTTAGAAGAAATACATTGAAAACTTGTTGTACTATTTTCAAATGAAGAATTATAAGGTGGTGAGTACTTTGGCAAAACATTTTAAACTTGCTGGCACCTATAAAGAGGACTATATAAGTGACACTCCTTATTTTAGTGTTGTTGGAAGCTTGATATATGCCATGTTCTGCGCTAGACCAGATTTGACTTATTTTATTAGTGTGATAAGTAAATTTATGAGTAATCTAGTAAAAGCTCACTAGAAGGCAGTATAGTGAATTGTGTAATATTTGAAAGGTACTAGTACTATTTGTCTAGTTTATGATTCTAATGAAATCAATATTGGTCTTATTGGCTATACTGATTTTGATTATATGGAGAAGATCTTGTGAAGATGAGATCATTAACATGTTATGTTTTTACTTTTTATGTATGTGCTATTAGTTGGAAAGCAATATTTTAACCTACTATTGCTTTGTCTACTACAAAAACAAAGTACATGTCAACAATAAGAGTTAAAGAAGTTATATGATTGCAGAGTTTTATCGATAGTTTAAATTTGGATGTGTAAAGACATATTCTTTATTGTGATAGATCATATTAAAATTGACTAAAAATTAAAAATATCATAAAAAATTAAAGTATGTTGATGTTAAATTGAATTTCATTCGAGATGTGATTGAAGACTAATTATTCTTTATAAAGAAAATAGTTACTGTGAATAATTCAGGAGATAGACTAAGCTTTCATCTATAAAAAAGTATAGCTTAAACTTGATGAATCTTTATATAGCTTAAGTTTTAATTATTTTTTGTTTTATAAGTTATAACAAAAAGCTATAAATTATTTTCTCATCGATTTCTACTTTTTAACCAATTTTGTAAAATCTAAAAGCTCATTCTGTCCTCTGAACTTACAATATTTTTCCTGTTCTTTTCTATTTTTCGAATAATTCTAAGAGGAATGTGAGACTTGATAAAAATTTTCAAAATACCTTGAAATGTCATTTTTTTAATATAAGATTTCTCTAGACCTTCTAAAAACTCTTTGAAAAGTAGTTTTTCACAACAGGAACTAAAGGACTTAGAATCTTTTTATTTGGTTCCCCTTTTTCGATCAAATTTTGGCTTATTTCATCTTGGAGCTTGAAAAATCCTTAGAACTCCTCGAAAAGCTCTCTCTTTTCGACAAAAATTATGGTCTCTGTCAACCTTCTAACACTCTTTGGAATTAAGCTTTTTTTTCAATAAAGAATAAGACTCTTCTAAAACTTCTTAAAATGTAATTTCTTTAACATTTCTAAATCCTCCCAAAACATCTCAAAAAGTAGAACTTTCAATAATACTTTAGGGTTTTGTATTTCTCCTTGAAAGAACATAGTCTTTCTTTTTCACAAACATGTCAACAATAGAAGGAGTTAAAGAAGGTATATGGTTATAGAATTTTATTGGTAGTTTAAATTTGAATGTGTAAAGACATATTCTTTATTGTGATAGTCGGATTACATTGAAATTAACAAAAATTAAATATATCATAAAAGATCAAAATATATTGATGTTAGATTAAATTTTATTCGAGATGTGATTGAAGATAAATTGATTTTTATAAATAAGATAGCCACTATAGATAATTCAAGAGATAGACTAAGCTTTTATCTACAAAGAATTTTTATATAGCTTGAGTTTTAATTATTATTTTTTATATAAATTATAACGAAAAGCTATAAATTATTACGGTAAGTTATGAATTATTAATATTTTTTTTTCTATATCTTATTTCTCAACTTGTGGTAGATGCAGTTTACGAATCACGTTAATTATTGCATTTTTTTTGTGTCACAACACGAGGCTGTTTGCTTATGAAATAATATTATAGGTACCTGCACTGCATTGTTATGGCCTGCATTCACTTCCAATCGTTCCTTTTATCCACTTCCATTTTTTTTCCTTTAAAATGAATTATATAATAGCATATTCTGTTAGAATATTCACAAACTCCATTAACTCCCACAGTGATTATTGGAGTGAAGTGTCATTTTTGGCCTAAAAATGGAGTGAATTGTCATTGCGAAAATCTCAGGGGTGAATATTTTTCCCACTATTTTCTAGCAATATCATTATTTACTGGAATCTTGTTTAAATACTTACACAATTAATATTTATATTAAAACTTTTCTAATAAGGCTACTTTTGTAAAAGAAAAACAAATCACGTTATCATAATAATTTTCCTGTACGTCATCTTAAAAATAAATAATATAAATAAAAAAGACTCGTACTCCTAATAAATTTCAGAAAAGCATAATATGTTTAAAAAATGTGTTATAAAAAGGAAAGAAAGAATGTTGTTAACCCTCTTATAATTAATGTATATGCCTTCTCTTCAAATGCATCACAAATGAATCCACTTAACAATTATATTAATATAAACAGAATATGTTCTTTGACCCAACTCAGTACCATTCATTTCCTTCATTTTCCGTCATTTGATCTCTGATATGATGTATCGCACATGGAACATCAATGGTGCTTGAAACGAGCCCATTAAGTAATGTTAATCACTTTTAAATTTTCTCTATTAATGGATGTTATCTCTGCTTTGGATATGAAATTGCTTTTAAAAAATCAATTAATTAATGTTACTTTATTGCTTCCTTTACTTTTTCTTTAAGATTTAAGATCTTGTGTTAAAAATTTAAAAAAAATATTTTTGTTGTGTATTTTATTTGCGTTAATTAATATTTATTTAGAGATATAATCTTTTTGACTAGTATAAATCTAAAATGCTTACACTCAATTTGAACTTTTCATTTAACTTATATTTAATAGGTTATAATTTATTATTTCTATCTGCTAAATGTAAGTTGAATAAAAAATTTACATAAGTGTAAGAGTTTTTAAACTTATATTAATATGAAAAAAAAATTTTCTATATATTTATTATTTCCTATTAAGTAAACATTAATTATTAATGCTAAAATTGTAAGTAAAATATTATTTTACATTTGATAAAAATTATTGTTTAACTTGTAATTATATATTCTATTTATATTGATTAGTATGTCATTTATTTATTATTTTATACTCAACAAGTATTATTTATTAAAGGTATATTTGGAAGACAGTTTTTGAAGGGAGGGGAGGGCTTATTTTTTTAATTTTATATTAAAAATTATATATTATTTAGAATGACAAATATATTATTAATTCATTAAATTTTTGTTATTATATTAATTTATATATTTTATTTTTAAAAATTATTAATTTTAAATATATTTATTTAAAATATAAAAATAAGTTATCTCCTTCCTTCCCCTCAAAAAACCATCTCCCAAACATATGTTGAGAGTAAGAACTAAAATAGAACTGTAAAGAAGATAGAATAGTTAAATGGGTAACATACAAGGAAAAGAGTAACACTAATGACTAAAATTTATCAAAAATTAAAATATAAAAAATATTAATTAAAAATAAAAAAATAAAACTCACATAATTTTTTGAAACTATACTAAAGAGTGTATGATTAGGATTATTCGAAAGGAGAGTCCATTTACTAAAAGTTATGGTAATACAATGAACGAGTAAGGAGTTGCAGTCTGAACAGAGAGAACCACTAATGCACGTTTGGGTTCTCCGATTGAAAACAAGACAATAGAGAAAAGATTTTGGCCATAACAGTCCTTTGACTATTTGTTTTCCACTTATTCTCTACAAATGTCTAATCAAATTCTTTATTTCTTCTATTCTTTTCCATTTTCCTTTTCTCCCTCTAAAGCTTCATTGCTTCTTTCTTTATCCTCTATCTTTGTAGAAACAAAAGAATATTGAAATAAACCTATTGCGCCCTACAGAGAGGATTTCAAAATTCAAACCCCAAAGTACGAACCAAACATTCTACACTCTACTTAGGTGAAGAATGAAGAGCATTCATTCAAAGCCTTTATAGTGTTATTATGACCTCTTTTTAGAGTTTAGTATTGTAATCACTTCATGTAGTGCTTAGAATCTGTACCTTGCTCTCTATTCATAGGCCCTTCATTATCACATGAGTTCATATATTGTACTATGATCATATACACATCTATGAAGAGATGTTGATTGAGAAAGTCATGTACTTTCCTTCTGTCAATTACCTACAAACCTTGTTAGCAACGTCAAATTAAGATTTGTTGAGATTAAAGTAATGACAGATTTTATTTTATCTCAAGTAAAGATATTTTTAATTTATAATACTATATCAAAGTCTTATTTAAATCAAATTTTCATTTATTTTAATATACTAATTTTTTGTCTTAGTATTTTAAATGAAAATATATTAAATCCACAAGACAATACATATTTTTAATTAAAAAGTAAATTTTAAAGATATTTTCCTTGAAATATAAAAGTTCAGATTTATTATATAAAATTGAATTATCAAATCCAATGTATAAAACAAGATTGAAGTTGTGAATATATTGTGCTATAACATATATAACCTTGTTAACATGAAATAATATATCAAGTAAATAGCATATATATCTATTTTGCATTCCTGAATAATCATGGCCTTGGAATTAAAAAAGTTAAAAAAGAGTAGCATCTTGGGATAACCTGTGTATATAGAATTTATTCCCATATCTTGGATAACATAATAATTTGGTTAGATGAAGCTTTTCTAAGAGTGATTAGTGTGAGCAATAAGTTGAATAAAGGGTGTAAAAGAAAGAAGAGTTGGGGAAGAGATATCTAAATCACTCAAATGATATTGAAAACGATATTTTGAGATTCCGAATTGATTTTTAAGTGCCAATAGCCTAACTCAAGTCTGTCTTTATTCACGCAGCAAGCGTCCAAATTCACCTTCACATCACTCACAGTTGTATCACTTCAACGATAAATTATATAATTAAATAGCAAGTATTCCATAAATTATGAATTTATAAATATATTATAAAATATAAAAAAATTATGAGATTTCAATTTGTATATTATTAGTATAAAAATTATGCTGTTAATGAATTAGAGATCATTATATATTTAAATTTTAAGTTAATAATTATAAAAAATAATATTTTTTAATAACGTGATAATTTTTAATTGGATGATAGTATAAAAAAATACACTACCAATTTATTTCAATGTAATTCATATAAAAATATCAATTTAAATTTTTAAAAAAATATTTTATCATGCATGCTTAAATTTTTATTTTATAATTTAAAAAGATATTGTTTTGATTGATAGAACATACCAATTTAATACTGGTGATGTTTGTAAATATATTATTATATTTAAATATTAGTTATGTAAATTTAAATATTTATTAATATGTAATAATAGAAATTAAAGATTTTATTTGATTAGATAACTGACTAAAGAAAACAAATCATTTAATTTAGCATAAAGCTCCAAATTACATGTTTTCTTTTGATAAAAAATTAAATTTATAATATAAAGGCTAATAATGTTAATATCTATTAATTAAATTATATTTTTTTAAAATTGTAATTTTAATTCATTTAACTTTAGTTAGGGTACTTATTTTTAACCGACAGCTAGCAATCATTCGAAATTTTCATGAATTATGACGAAAAATATGAATCGTGTGAACCAACATAACATCATTTTTTAAAATAAAAAAATTTTATTCAAGTGCTACAAGATTACGTTGCATGTCTTATTTCGAGCATTTTTCTATTCCCTCAAAATTTTACGTGAAGTCACCTTCTTATATTCTGACCATATATTGATAGCCATTTTTGTATATCAACTTGTTTATTTGTTAGATAAAAATGATTAGATATAGAAGAAAATGCATTGACCCATTTTAATTAGAGAAATTTTCAGTTGGACTAATTGAAGATCGTATATAGTCATTATGAAAATCAGAATTAAAATTTAAATAAAATGATGAGAAGAGAGTCTTGTAATTAGATTGATCCTTAAACGTAGTGACAATAATTAAAGGGAACCAAGTTGTGTCCTACCCTACCCATGCCACTTCATGCTTAATTATGTCCTTAATGTGATTATTCAAATTTTTTGTATAACTTTAGACTAATTACTTCATCAAATTCTCTTTTCCATGGGCATTCTTTGAGGCACCTCAACCAATTTGTCATGATTCTATAAGAAAATCCAATCCAAACCAAACCAAATATTACTATCATCTTCACTTGAAGGTAGCCATATATAAATGTGAACACCTTTGAAAATTGAGCTTTAAGAACACATATGAACCGTGATCAAACAAGAGGCATGAAGACATGAAACAAGACAACCAAAAATATAAAATGTTCAACTTAAAGCCAAACTCTTATAATATTTCTCTTTCCTTTTGCAAGACATGAATCAGGCACATAAATCAAAATCGTCAATTCTAACAAAACATTTTTCCATTTTAGATATTTTCTTTTTCATAGCAGGACAAGAATCAGGCCACATATTTTAAATTTTCCAGCATTAAAAAAATATTTCCTTATAAATTATTTTGGAAAATATACACATAGACAAGTATAGAAGAAGAAAAAGAAAACTTTATTGACATATAATATATCCATTCTTGGAACATATGTACTACTCTAATAGCATTAGCACATGGATTCAGAAAAAAAGTTAGGTCATGTCTTTGATCGAATCATGATGTGTTTGGATTTTTTATCGAAAACTTTCAAATCATAGTTCGGACAAATCCGTAAAAGTTTATCAACAAATTATAGTTTGAAGGTTTTCAAAAGGAAATCAAAGCCACACACATCAGTAACTAACTGTATTTTATATGTTTCATAAGGTAAGAAGGGAAAATTGAGAAAGGATAAGAAAATTCCATTAACATAATTATCCATTCCAGACACATGTATTTCTCTACTAACATTGGCACCTATGGAAAATTCATTTTACCAAAGGTATATAGCTCATATCTTTGGCCGATCCATGCAGTCACCAAGTGCATTTTATATGATCCAAACTAAAAAGCGAGTAAAAGATAAGAAATGAAAAATTGAGGACAAAAGAGCTAGCTAGCTAGCTAGTCCATTCTATCTCATATAAATAGCCCCTTGTGAAATCCCAAGCCAAATTACACAAGTATATATATATATATATATTATATATGTATTCACATATTAATTCCCTACATCAAAATTGCATATCTCATGCTATCATTTACCATAAGATGATTCATTTCAGAAATCTGAACAAATTCACCAGAAACCCAAACCCCATCTGATCCATTAGCTTGAGGATGAGACACACATGAGAGAATTGATATAGGGGCATGAAGAATGCCATAGATAAGTGAGATTCCACTCCAACCATGTTGTCTTCTTCCTCTGTCGCCTCGAAACATAACTAGTTCAACCCCGTTTGAAGCTTCAAACATGTTTTCATCTGCCACCCTTGAACTCTTCTTTGTGTTCTGAAGTTTCCTAGTCACTGCAGCCACAAGACGCCACATATCTCCAACTATATATTATACACCTGTGATATATATATGTATATAGCTAGTAGAAGCAGCAATAGAATTAAAATTAGTATATAGTCTCCGGAGCTTGTGTATTATAGAAATCAAAGGGAATTGAAGTGTGAAGAGAAGAGAAAAGGGTAGGAAGTGGCGATAACTCTTCCTCTACTAGGCCTTTGATAATGGTTATTTGGTGGTGGTGTTGATAGTGCTTGTGTTTATCACAAAAGTTTTATGGGTTCCTTTGGTTTTAAAGAGGGCAACTCTCACTAGCATTTTCATTTCCCATTAACGAAAAGGTGGGCCCTGTTAAGCCCAACTTGCCGACAAAGCTGCCTAATTGTACACAAAAGTGTGGTCTTTACTTTTGAATTTTTGTTTTACTTTTGTTTGAGTTATACTTGTACATTTGTTACCCAATGTAAACATATAACTAGTTTTAGCACAAACACATGGAGGAATTTTTAAGGTATAGCTTTACAATTCATGCGGGTAATATCAAATTGAAGGGTCCCATACACACATGCATGAAGCTCAAGACAAAATGTTTAGTTGCAAATCTTATCAGAATTGGGTATTCTCACCAATCATTGGATCAGCAACTTGTTCTCAGAGTCACAACCGTCTGATGAGTGGTGATCTTTCTACAGATAGACATTGCATTAAAATTCCAATTAATCAGTGGATTTGCTATGATACTTCGGTTCTTTTTTTTAAATTTAACCTATATTCTGATTTGGTTATTCTATTTGTTTAATCTGTTATTGTGGTTGTGGCTGCTATATATTATATGAGTAGAGTATTAAATAAAAAATCATTAATTGAAACTGTGACTAAATGCATACGTAAGTTCATAATTTGGCTATTCTACAATATGTTTATTACATGTCAAATATTTTACAACTAATCATAACTCTCCCCAATACTCTAGAAAAAGCAAAGAAAAGAGAAAAAATAAAATAAAACTTAGGCACCTAAATAACCCCTTCATCAGAGTGACGCTAAAGTTTATAGGTTCCCTGCAAATCTGGCTAGGTTGTGTGGGAGAATCAATACCTGTACCAAAATGCGATAGAGACATATGTGGTGGTATATGAATTAGTACTATTGCTCCACTAAAAGGAAGACTCAAACCAATCTAATTGTGGAAACCAAAATGCAGATGAATGCGACAAAAAGCTAATTATGGAGAAAACTTAATACCTTGTTCAATATTTATATATAGCTAACTACATGATCACTTCAGAAACCTAACAGCAAATGGGATTGGACTCTTTGAGGACCATAATCAATCAAAATGTGACAACTGTTGTGCTATATAAAATACTAAAATAATTTTAAGTATAGCAAAACATGATCATGATTTGTTTTAGCTAATTAATGAGTCAAATATACTTGACCAACTCACTATTTGTGGGTAATCACTAATCAATCACTGTCTTCTCTCTGTTAAACAATGGGGACCCATGATGGGAGCAGGTCACATTGCTCCGCTTGCTTACAAAAATATCTATTATTCATAGGTTTTATTATTATCTTGTGTATACTTGTTAATTTCTTCTATATATTAAAAAAACCATTCTAAAAAATTATCTTTTTTCAACTAATAAAAATAATCAAATGTTAGAATAATATTTATTGATATGGCTTTATTTATATAAAATAAGTTTAAAATTTAAAGATTTATAGTGACATATCATTTATGATTCTAACATTAAAGTGATTAACAATATACACCAATATTTTGTCTTAACAAAATTCTTTATTAATACAATATACATAATGTTAGAATAATCTCATTACATTATGTTAATAGTTTATTTTTTATTAAAAAAAACAATTATAGTAATAGATGTTATAATCTAATGTTAAATCATTAATAAATGTCAATTTTTTATAATAAATAATTTTTAACGGATTCTATTTATTTTTCTTTAGGAAGTTTACATGTATTTTAACTTTTCATTTGTTAAATTATAAATTCAAATACTTTAAAAGTAATTATGCATTTTCTTCATAATACTAAACATATTTTTATAAATATTTTTCATTTGCTAATAACAAATCTTGTGGTGAGCATTATGGGGCCATTGACAATGTCATTTTTTTGGAAGTTGTTGGAGAAAGAAATAAAAAAACGCAAGTGTATAAGTTAGAAAAATTAGATGAAGAATTCATGGTCTCACTCTATAATTTAACTCTTGTAGTAACTATTAATAGATTATTGTCAATCTTAATACAGAGTTGGCAGCTAAGAACACATGCATTTAAACAAATTACACTATAAAAGATCAATTTTATGCTACAAGAAACCAACTCAAAACTACAAAGGATCAAAGCTATTTTTCAACATGCTATTAAACACTTAAAAATTTCATGACCTATTATATTCAAGTGGATGATTAACCTATCAAAGATAATGATAATGTTCCTTTTCTTCATGACGATTATCTTGCCATTGACCTACTTCTATGAGTAAGGACTTTCTATTAAATTTGTTTTGTAAATTATATTCCTTTTTTTTCTTGTATACTCTTTTTTTTTTCCATTTTATATATGAAGTTAAATATATTATAAATCTATCAAGTGAAATATAACGGAAAGCTCCTCATGAATGTCGTGTATAATATATATGTCAAAAGATAAAATCTACTAAAAGTTAATTTACATAATGAAATGAGAGTTACATGATAACAATAGTAATAATAAGAATAAGAATAAGAATAATAATAATTTTAACCATGGTTAATAATTCCAGCCAAATATTAAGCTTTTTTAAAAAAATTGAATTATGGTGATAGATAATCGATTTTAATCTTGGCTAATTTAGTCAATAAAACATTTATCAATTACATTTTAAGCCGAAATTGGTCAATGGATAAAGCCACAATGCATATCATAAGAAAATGTCGTCACTATTGTGTTGAGGTGCTTGTCAACGAATCTTATATATATTGACCATAAAAAAACTGAATCTAATGTAGCATTCAATAGTAGTGGTGATGCATAAAACTCAATTGAGTTTGGCCATTCACAAACCCTTTTATAATTGTGTTGCTCTTTTTGTTGATATGTGTGCCCCTATCGGAATTTTGTGCACTGCTGTAAACAAAAATAACATTTCTTATCCCATGAACAAGTTATATATCAGTAGATACATATGTTAATCATGTAATAACTAAGAAAGCGTAAAATATTTACATTAATAATTTTATGAAGTAATCATTGATATAAGAATGGTGGGGAAAGGATGGGTTTTAAAGGAAGGGGAGGGACCGATATTTTTTTATTTTTAATAAATATATTTTAATTTTATATATAAACTCCACCGATCAAAATTTTTTATTTCACATTCAAAGCTTTAAAATATATTTATTCACCTTTTTGAAATAGCAATATATATAACAGTTGCTGCACGAGAGTCTACACACAGTGAAGAAGAGAAGGATAGTGAATCGATAAAAGAGAGTAATGGGTGTAAAGAAATTTTAGACAAGATAATATGAGAAAGAAAAAAGCGAGGGAAATATTCAGTTAAAGTATGGGTAGGGTATTTCTGTAAGAATTTATTTTTTTTTAAAAAAATGGTGTTAATTAAAAATAAAAAAAATAAATGGTGTTAAAAGCAATGATCACCTTCACTTTGACAATTATTATGGTTTTAGACTAACTTGTTAATATCTAATAAGTGGGATTAAAGCCTAAAATGATCTCACAAACCACCGTCCAAAGGAAGAAATCATTTCAAAAGAAAAATATAACACAAGAAAATAAGAAAGCTCAATGAACAAACACAAAATTCACAATATAAGTAGAAATAATGAATTGACAATGGTTAGGGATAGAATCATTTCAATCCTTTTTCTATGCAATCTAATTTAACCTTCAAACTAATTTGTATCCTAAGTCAAAGATCACATTTACAAAGAATAAATTTTACGTGCTCCTTTTTAAATATTGTTTGTGTTGTTTATTAATTACAATTTTTATTTAATTTTAATAAAATTATATTTAATGTTATTATAAACTAAAAAAATAAAATTTTAATATTGATTAAAAAATAACATTGAAGGGTAGGTATTGAAATTTTTCACTCTTTCTTTGAACCCTCTGCTAGGGTTTTTTTTAGGGTTCCAAGACCCTCTCTTTTCTAGGGAAGTGTCACTCAATTGGAGTTGGGTTTTGGGAGAAGAAAGAGATGTAGAGATCTTACTGCAACTAAGTTTCTAATGGGAAACTAAAAGAAGGTCATGAAAGAGATTTAAAAGATGGAAGATTTCACTAGATTAATTAAAATTCAATTCTTTGATTCAATGATCCTAATATTTAATTAACTCTAATTTCTTAAGTGTAAATCAATCAAACATTGCATTAGGCATTAAAAATTAAGAGATAACAAGATAATAAATTCTTATTCCTAAGATATCAATCACCTTGACATTCAATTTAGATATAAGAAATTAACTCAACTTCCATTAATGTTGTTATGAAAACAGATACTACAAAATTCTATCGCAAAGAAAAAAAGTAAAAATTGTTTTGAGAAGAAAAGAGAGATCTGTGGGAATTCTTCTTATCAGATTAAAAATGGAATATGCCTTATATAGGCATTACAACCACCACTAACTAACTAATCTAATTACAACCATTATGTTATAAGTAGATAACAAAATAGCTCCCAACATATCCCATAAAGTCCCAAGCCACTATTAACAATTTCTCCACCTTGGCTTGACTTTATGCTATACAACCTTCAAAATCTTCAAACAGTGTTTGAACTTAGGCACTGGTAATGCTTTTGTAAATGCATCAGCTGGATTGTCATTTGTGCTAATCTTCTCCAGAATCACTTCCCCTTTTACAATAACCTCCCTCACAAAATGGAGCTTAACATCTACATGTTTAGTTCTCTCATGGTAGACTTGATTCTTGGCCAAATGTATCCCACTTTGGCTATCACAAAATAGCTTAGGAACTGCATTTTCTACCTTCAAACTTGCTACCATTCCCTTCATCCAGATTGCTTCCTTCATTGCTTCAGTAATAGCAATGAATTCGGCTTCAGTAGTGGATAAGGAAATTACATGTTGAAGATTGCATTTCCAGCTAATAGTGTTACCATAGAACTGAAAAACATAACCTATCAAGGACCTTCTAGAATCCAAACAGCCAGCATAATCTGAGTCCACAAAGCCAGTAACATTTGCAGCACTGCTATCATGCTTCGAGTATAGCAAGCCAACATTAGATGTTCCCTTCAAGTATCTGAAAATCCACTTCATAGCTTCCCCATGTACCTACTTACCAAACTCATGGCATAAGCCAAATTTGTCCTAGTACAAATCATTGCATACATGATACTGCCTACTGTATTTGCATAAGGAACCTTCTCCATATAATCCTTTTCTTCCTCTGTCTTGGGTGAATCCTTCTAAGAAAGTTTGAAATGTTGCGCCATAGGAGTCGTCACTGCCTTAGATTGATCCATATTGAACTCTTCAACACCTTAGCTATGTAGTCCCTCTGGTTGATGAACAAGGTTACCTTGGATCTATCCCTTGAAATCTGAATACCCAGAATCTTACTAGCAGCCCCCATATTCTTCATTTCAAATTCACTTTCAAGCATTACCTTCACCTTCTCAATCTCAACCTTGCTGTTACAAGCAATTAGCATGTCATCTACACAGAGTAGAAGGTAGATGACAGCTTCAATCTCAGTGTTCTTCAAGTAGACACAACCATCATACTCGCACCTTTTAAAATCATTCTTAACAATGAATATATCAAATCTTTTGTACCACTGCCGAGGGGATTGCTTAAGACCATAAAGTGACCTTTTCAACAAGCAAACTTTATCTTCTTTGCCTTTCTTGATGAAGCCTTCTGGTTGGGTCATGTGAATCTGCTCTTCAAGTTCTCTATGCAAGAAAGCTGTTCTTACATCAAGCCGTTCCAATTCCATGTCTTCTTGTGCTGCCAAGGCTAGAACAATTCTAATTGAAGAGTGTTTTACCACAGGAGAGAAGACCTCATTGTAGTTAATGCCATCTCTTTGTGTAAACCCCCTAGTCACCAGTCTTGCTTTGAATCTAACCTTCTCCACTCCTGGAATCCCTTCCTTCAGCTTGAAAATCTACTTGCAACTGACAAGTTTCTTCCCTTTTGGCTTGTCTACCAACATCCAAGTACCATTTTTATGTAAAGAGCTCAATTCTTCATTCATAGCAGCAACCCATTCTTAGGATTGCTTGCCATTCACAGCTTCACTATAACTCCTAGGCTCATTTCCTTCAATTTTCTCTGCTACAGTGAGTGCAAAAGCAACCATGTATGCATGAGCAAACCTGGTTGGTGGCCTAATTTCTCTTCTTTCTCAATCTCTAGCTAGTAAATAGTCCTGCAGACTATCTTCCTCCTACACTTCAGTATCTACCTCAGCTTCAGTGTTTCTTTCTTGAACAGGTTGTGGAAAGTGTTCTTGAAAATAAAAAACAGGATGCCCTTGTACTGTCTCCACCTCCAGCTGAACTTTCTCATCATTCTTTTGATGTTTCTGACTTGAAACTTTCTCAGAATAATACATTTCAGATTCTCTGAACATAACATCTCTGCTGATTAATACCCTTGGATGCCCTTTTTCCATGCACCACAATCTGAACCCTTTAACACCTTGCGGGTATTCCAGAAACATGCATTTTAGAGCCCTTGGATCCAACTTGCCTTGTTTGATATGAGCATAAGCCATACACCCTAAAACTCTCAAGTTTTCAAGATTTGGAGGATGGCTAGACCACATCTCTTCTGGAGTCTTCATGCCAATAGCAGTGGATGGGCATCTATTTATCAAATAAGCCACTGTCATTACAACTTCAGCCCAGAAATGTGCAGTGCAATTAGCATTAGACAGTAAGCACCTAACCCTCTCCATGACTATCCTATTCATTCTCTCAGCAAGCCCATTCTGTTGAGGGGTTCCTTTAACTTTCTTATGCCTAATAACGCCAATCTCCTTACAGAATTTATCAAATTCTTCAGAACAAAACTCCAAGCCATTATCGGTTCTAAACCTTTTAACCTTTCTCCCGATTTGAGTCTCAACTAAGACCTTCCATTCTTTAAATTTTGCAAAGGATTCATTTTTATTCTTGAGAATGTAAATCCACACCTTCCTTGAGAAATCATCGATGATGGATAAAAAATACCTTGCTTCATTGTGAAAAGGGACTCTTGATGGACCCCACAGATCACTATGAATGTAATCGAGAGTGCCTCTCGTATGATGAGCTGTAGTGGCAAACTTCAATCTCTTTGCCTTGCCAAAAATGCAATGTTTATAGAACTCTAATGTATCAATACTGTCTTTGCCCAATATTTTCTGCTTGCTCAACTCCTTCAATCCTCCTTAACTAATATGTCCAAGCCTTTTATGCCAAAGACTTGCTTAAGACTGAATTTTCTCAGAAACTGTAGTGGCAGCAGTTCCTATCAAAGTGCTCCTTTGAAGAAGATACAAACCATGTTCTAGTTTTCCCTTCATTAGTACCATAGAACCCTTGGAGATCTTCAGAACTCCACCTTCAACCTTGCACACAAAGCCTTGTGTATCAAGCATTCCAAGAGAAATCAAATTTCTTTTTAGTTCTGGTACATGCCTTACCCCTTGCAAGATCCTTATGGTTCTATCAACAAGTTTCAGTTTAATGGCACCAATCCCAATCACCTTACAGGCCTTGTTGTTACCCAACAGAACCTTTCGTCCATGACTATCATCATAGGAAACGAACCAGTCCTTGTTAGGGCACATATGGAATGTGCATCCTGAATCAAGAACCCATTATAATTTGCCCTCTTCTTCTGCAATGCACAGAACTTCTATACTTTCGTATCCGTCTGAAACAACATCAACATCTTTGTGCTTCTTTTTCTTCTTGTTTTCTGGGCACTCCTTCTTCAAGTGTTCCTCACTCCTGCAGATAAAACACTTCCTCTTCTTGCCCTCTTTCGACTTTGATCTTGAACCTTTCTTGGTTTTAGATTCTTTCTTTTCTGACCTGCCTCTCATATATAGACTTTCAGCATCTTGATCTCATCCTGCCTCAGACTTCCGCTTCAACTCCTCCGAGAACAGGGCAGACTGGACCTCCTCCAATGACAGTGCATCTCTGCCATAAATGAGCGTGTCTGATAGAGTATCAAACTCACTGGGTAATGATCTCAGAAGCAACAGGGCTTGGTCTTCATCATCGATTTTGATTTCAATGTTCTCCAGATCAAGAATGACCTTATTGAAATCATCTAAGTGATCTTCCAACCCCTTTCCCACTGGCATCTTGAACGTATACAATTTCTGCTTCAAATACAACCTGTTGGCCAAAGATTTGGTCATATACAGGTTCTCCAATTTAAGCCAAACCGCAGCAGCTGTCTTTTCCTTGTCCCCCAGAGAAAGAATAAAGACGCTATGGGCCTTATCAAGCATCTCCTTCTTCTCCTTATTAGACAATGTGGCTAGCATTTTTGATTCACCACCCAGTGCTTCTTCAAGTCCTTGTTGAACTAGAAGCGCTCTCATCTTTATTCTCCAAAGGCTGAAATCATTCTTGCCCGTGAGTTTCTCGATATCAAATTTCACAGAACTCATCCCCATTATTTGATTCACAAAGAACACCTCCCAAGGATATCCAACCAAGCTTGAGATACCAATCTGTTATGAAAACAGATACTGCAAAATTCTATTGCAAAGAAAAAAAGTAAAAACTATTTTGAGAAGAAAAAAAGAGATCTATGGGAATTCTTCTTATCAGATTAAAAATGGAATATGCCTTATATAGGCATTACAACCACCACTAACTAACTAATCTAATTACAACCATTCTGTTATAAGTAGATAACAGAATAGCTCCCAACATATCCCATAAAGTCCCAAGCCATTATTAACATCTGTAAATCCTCTAGGTTCAATTCAATTGAATAAATAATCCAAAAATTGCATTAAGGATATAATTAAATGTTCAACATAATTAAAGTCTTAAAATTCAGATCCACAATCAATTTAAATCTTATCTACTTTTCGCTACAGTGAGAGAGCTCTAAAAAGTCTTATTTTAGACAACTTATTTTCGCTATAACGAGATATCCTACAGTTTTACACCAACTAAACTTATTCAGTCCACACAACTTACATCAACTTTATGCTCAGCAATTATATAGCCCATAAATACATAAATTCAAGTAATTCCATACAATTATCAACATATAACATCGCATTCAAAATACATAGGCATCATAATTAAACATTATTTTTAAAAGAAAGCATTAGTGTGTGTGTGTGTATTTGTATATATATATAAACGGATTGTACAACATTCTGATTTTAATGTAAAAATTAGGAAAGATAATAATAGAAAGTAAAGATGTAAAGAAATATGAAATAAAACTTATAGAAAATCTTATATTGTATTAAAAAGAACTGGTACAAGGCTGGATATTGGGATATTGAAATAAAGATTACAAATAGAGTTTTGGAATTGTAAGTAGTGATGAGAGTAATGTTTTCATATAGAAGTAAACTTGTGTCGAGCCTCTTCTTTCATTTGAGCTTTTATAGAGAAAATTTCTTCTGTTCTTCGATTCCTTCTTATCTCTTGACTTGTCTTTTGTCACTTCTTGTTTTTCATGATGGTCTTCCTTTTGTCACTTCTTCTTTTGCTTTTGCTTTTAGTCACTTCTTCCTTTACTTTAGTCATTTCTTCTTTTGCTTTCGGTCAATTCTTCTTTTGTTTTTACTTTTTAGTCATTTCTTCTTTTAGTCACTTCTTGTCTTGCTTTCATCTTTGAGAAAAAGGAAGATATATCCCATAACAATTGTCTTCATTTTCTTCTGCTAAATCTGCAAAGCCTTCTAATAAATTTGGACTGTTCTAAGACTGTTCACCTTCTTCTGATATCTTTGGAGATATTAATTGAATTATCTCATTGAACTCTTTTTTCTGTTTTTGCTAAATAAAGGCTAGCTATTAATCTTATTTTTTAAGTTAAAAATTCTTGATTAGCTTTTTCTGAAATAGCTGATCTTTCTCAAGAGTTATATAAAGCTAATATTCTATGATATTGTAACCACTGATTAATTTTTTGTTTACTTAATAATTCTAAATTGAACTTAGTCTACCATTTTATTTTTATAGATCTCACTAGTAATTAAATTGTTTTTTTCTCATGAAGCTTTGCAGAGTCGTACTCCCACATAACTATCCAAGTTATTCTCATGCTTGCTACAAAGGATAAAACTTGGCATTCAGGAATAAAATTTGTCTTTTCTTTGAAATATTGTAGAGAAGTTTAACTTCTTCTAGGAATATTTTTGTTTCTACTCCAAAATCATGATACCAATAATGGAACCATTTTGGAAATTTTAATTATATTCCTTTTCTAAACCAGATAAACCATGAATGAGTAGCTGCTCTGAGATATAAAATATTTCTCTAGGCTGCAATGTAGTTGAAATAATTGTATTGTTTTAGCTGATAGTTTATTGTAAAACTTTTATAATGGAACAAAGGCTGTTTGCAGTCTTGTATTATTAATATTTTGTTTATTTTAAATTTGGAAAATATAATTTCTTTGGACTCTGGGTTTTTGTGATGGGTTAACTCTATTGATTAAGTATCAACTAAAATTAACTCATAAAATTTTCGTTTTTGCTGAGAGGATGTTTGTACAAAATGACAATCTAGAGGAAATATTGTCTTGGCTATTTCATGTCTGGGAATTGAAAACCATTCTAGTTCTATAGGTATTATTAGGATACAGTCTTCTTTTTCAACATATTGTTTGTCTGGATTATCAGTATTATGAAAGAAATAATTGGAACTAGTAGGTTTTGTCAATATGGTAAATTTGTTTGAAGTAAGTTCAGTTGGTGTTATTGGCTTTGGTTGAGATTGTAGAGCTTGTAAAGTGGTTAATACCTTTTTACCTTTGTCTTTCTTAATAGGAGTTAGTGGAGGACCAACTTCTTCTTTTTTGAGAATCTCATAATGTGAACTATTCATTTTTGACATCTTTTTCCTGTAAAAACTCTCTAGTAAGATAGTCGGGTAAAAAAAATTATTTTCTTTTATATGTTATTTTTGAAAATCAAAATTGGATAATACAGCTTGCCATCTGGCAAAAATATGTTTTAAAATTAGATTTTAACATTTTTTTGTAAAACTTGTGAGGCTGCTTTGCAATAAGCTCTTATTAAAAATCTTTTATTAAAATGATCATCTTGAAATTCTTGTAAATATAATACTATGAATAATATTTCTTTTTTAACAATAAAATATTTTTGTTGTGCAGGATGTCATATTCCTAAATAGTACCTTACCACTTGTTCTATTTGAATTTATGGTAAAACTTGTTTTAATATGCCTCCATATCCTAATTCTGATGCATCTGTTTCTATAATTAAGGATGCTTCGGAGTATAGTATTCTTATACAAGGAAGAGTCTTTACTAGGACTTTAATTTTTCTAACAGTATCAGTCATGTTTTCATCCCATGATGGAGGATTTTTTCTTAATCTTTTATACAAAGGGGCACATATTGTTCTAATATCTGGAATAAAATATGCTATATAATTTAAACATTCTAAGAATCTTTGTAATATAACCCAATAGCCTTTCTAAAGTTTTAATCATCTTTTGTATTTTAGAACTTTTGAGTTGTTGTTCTATTCTTTTATATCTATTTCTTTATTAATTAATTTAATTTGATTTTTTTCTATTAAATTTATTTTAGATACTGATTTTTTCTTGTAAGAGATTTAGTTCTCTGATTCTTGGGACTTGTAAGAATTTAAATTCTATTTCTTTTCCTTTTATAATATTGCTAATAATTTCTTCATTATTGATTTTACATAGATATAATAATGTTAAAAAGGAAATTCCTAATATAATTTGACTTACTATATTTTTAACTAATACAAACGAAGTTGTAAAATATTATTTATTTTTACAAATTTTTGCCTTAGATAATTTATATTGTATGTTCATTTTAGTCATTTGCCGCGGATAATTTTTCTATTATTTTTTTATAATATTTTTAAAAAATTAATCCTTTTTATATATAATTTATATCTACTCCTGAATCTATTAGAATTATCATATTAAATTTTTGTTCTTCTATTATTACAGTGATTTCACATCACTATTTATGTGTAGTAATTGATGATAGTAATTCTATTTTAGATTCTTTAATGTTTTCTTCTTTTTTATTTCTAATGTTTGACTCTGTTTTAATTCATATATTTCTTTTTTCAATATTTTAATTTTTTTTTGTAAATCTTTAATAGTTATACTAGTAGTAGGTTGGTTGACTTTTTTATAGTCTTTTTTTATTTATATTGATTTTATCTCTAATGATTTTTCTTCTATCATAGTTTGGGTATGTTCTTTTGATAATACATTTATTTGTGGTTTTATATTATATAGTACAAAATGATTTTTTTATGTTTAAATAAGTAAGCTGATGTATCTTGTTTATGTCTGTTTTTTCTACTATTTTGTCTATAGGATTTGTTTTCTTGTAAGAACTAGCTTCTACTTCTTCATTATTTATTCTAATCTTAATTTGTTCTTGTGGAGGATATTATGATTCTATTATCTTTCCTAATATTGTTTTCCAAGGTGTGGTTATCTTATTTGAAGAATTTATTTGTTTTATTGTTGGATATTTTATACTATTTATTGTTATAACCATGGGAAAAATGTATATTTATTTCTATTTCTTCTAAATATTTATAGAATTCTTCTATTATTTTTATTCTTTCTATTTCATCAAATTTTTGTAAAAACTGGGTTTTAATTTCTTTATTGTATTATGCATCTATTTTATCTTTTATCCAAGTTTTGTCTATTTTAAAAGGTTCTTCTTTTGATACTGTATTTAATATTTGTGACGTAGTAGGACTATAATTTCTTTCACTACTATTATCTTGTAAAACATAATCATATATTGGTATTGATATTCTAAAGATACAAAAAATTTGAAAAAAGACCAATTTATTTTACTTAATAGTTTGTGTAAAGCTTATAATAGTTCACAAAAACTGAATAGCATAAATGCTTTAGCTTATTATTTCTCTAAAAGAACAAAGAAGACAGAAAACTAGAATTCTTTAACTATTTCATGGTAATAAATAACAGCTATGTTAGAATAGTAAAAAAGATAGAGACATCTAATATTTTATGTATTAAATTAAAAGGAGAAATAATCCCTTTTGACTGTTGACGATATGCTTGTCAAAGTGCAAAAATTTTTGTAGGATCCAATTATTCTCTAAAGGCAGAAAGCATCAATACTGAAAAAAGATTTATCAAAAAAAAAAAAAACCTAGCAATATAGAAAGAAAAAATTATATATCACAGCAAGAAAAAGAAAAGCTAGAAGCAGAATTATGACAATTATATAGTATGATTATTAAGCCTTCCCACAATATGCCTTTCTTGAAAAATATCAGTTATAAAAGCCTTGTTGCAAGAGTGTTTTTTATGCCTCTTCCTATAATTTCTTCTTTTCCTTCAGAAATACAAGAAATTATTTGGAAAAAAGCTAAAGATGACTTTTATACCAATGCCTTATCCATTTACAAAATCATAACCAATATCAGTATTCAAGATTATATTTCAAAAATTCTTACTTAAAAAGACCCCAGAAAGAACTACCTATTATTTCTTGGCCCAAAGTTATTTTAGTCTTATCCATATTTCAAGAAAGAATGTTAACCTATACTCCACCAAAATTATCAACTATACACAAAACCATTACAATCCAATCTCTTATGGATCTAGGATTTCTAGAGACCATGAATTTTACTAGTTTATCTCAAATCTCTTTTTTTGGAAGACAAATAACAACTGCCTGTAGTATTCAACACGTACTCAGCCATACATAAGTTACTAAAGTACTATTTTCTTCCATACCACCTACATGGGAAATCTCTGGAATAGTTCCACCATTTAACCATGTATGGATAACCCCAAGTTATACATCAGTTTCTACAACAAACAATGAACTACTACCAATTTGGCAAAATATTGAAGACGTTGAAGATGCAATTCATAGTCGAAGACATCAACAACATTATAGACTAGACACCAGAGGACAGAATGAAAGCAATTATCAATTGGCTTTTGGAGAAAAGCATCACAATATTTACTTAAAGAAAAAGATACAATTATTACATTACAATGATATATACAAAACTCCAACAAGAAAAATGTTAAATTTTGACAATCTAGAATATGAAGTGAATTAAAGGTTGATGATAAGAAAAAACTTGGACAAAAGGAAGAAATGACTAAAAGCAAAAGTAAAAGAAGAATTGATCAAAAGCAAAAGAAGAAAGAAGTGACTAAAAGAAAAAGAAGAAGTTACTGAAGGAAGACCATCATGGCAAACAAGAAGTGACAAAAGACAAGCTAAGAAATAAGAAGAAATCCAAGAACAGGAGAAATTTTCTCTATAGAAGTCCAAATGAAAGAAGAGGCTTGACACAAGCTTACTTCCATATGAAAACATTACTTTCATCACTTACAATTCCAAAACTCTCTTTGTAATCTTTATTTCAATATCCCAATATCCATCCTTGTACCAGTTCTTTTCAATACAATACAAGATTTTCTGTAAGTTTTACTTGCATATTTCTTTACATCTTTACTTTCTATTATTATCTTTCCTAGTTTTTACATTAAAATTAAAATATTGTGCGATCCGTTCCCAGTTTGGTATGTGTGTGTGTGTATATATATATATATAGGCCTAACAAAGATATTCTACTAGATTGAAGGAAACTAGTCAACATTTTAAGTTAGTATTTTACTTTCTTTAAATGTGTAGAGACAAATTTATATGCATTTTTTCATTGTTTCTAAATTGTGGATATATTTTTCCTATTATTTTCTTGTTATTTTTACTTTTTGAATTTTGACACAACATGTTGTTTGGTAATCTTAACATTACACACGTTGTGCTTGATGAAAAGCTTGAATGATTACTCTTAGTACCTAGGTATTTATAATATATATGACCTTTAGAGAGCGAGTTCATAGTGATAGTAATTATTATTTTAGAAAGTAGGCTAACATAAAGTAAATATTTTCTTTTGTTTATAAAATTGCTCGCATTTGGTTGAAAAATCCCTCGCATTTGGTTGAAAAATCTTAATGGGTAGAAGTGCTTTTGTGACTTATGTAGTTGAAAGTTATTAAGATTTGAAAAAGAAATGGTGAAATGGCTTTTATGTTGCTATTTTGGACACATATAGTAGCCTATTTAATCAAATTCCCTTGGCCTTTATTTTGATTTGTATAATGTACAAATTTTTTTTGTCTTTTAAAGATTTATTTTGGACTTATACTTTGGATAAATAATTTTTTATTCTTGCTAAATTCTTGAATGTGACCTTTGACCAAGATTTAATACACTATGCCATAAACGAGTTTTTGTAGCACTAACTTAGATAGTGGTTATTAGAACCCGCTCTATAATAATATTGAGTGAGAGCTCGCATTGAACTGATTTCTAAGGTATACCTTTGAGAGTAGTTAATAGAGAACCGTTCTCTAATATATACTTTTGAAAGTTGTTAGCATTGAACCGCTCTAATGTATACTTTTGATCCACTCTCTAAAGTATACATTAGAGAGTAGTTCTCTATTAACTACTCTCTAAAGTCACACACTCTCTATAATATATACTTTTGAGAGCAGTTAATAAGAAATCACTCTCTAAAGTCTTTTTCTATTTTATAAATGAAGCACGCTCGATAAATCTATTGATCTTACTAACAAAGTTAGTCTCTTTTACATCTATAAGTTTTTTTTCATATGCTTCATCTTCTTCATTTTTTTTATGGGCTAACAAAGTTTGTCTCTTTCACATTTGTAGGTTTTTTTTCGTCTTCTTTGCACTAACAAAGTTGATATTTTTCCCATTTGTTGTTAGCTTTCTTACACTTCTTTCTATTCTTTCTTTCTTTTCTTTATTAACCGTAAATCATCCTATTAGTGTTGTAGATGTGGATTGTTTGGTTAATATAACGTACAAACTCAAGTCTTAATTTTGATCTGGGATAAAAATGAAGAAATTTTGAATGTAACAATAAATTAATTTTAGTTTGAAATAGAAAACTCATAAAGAAAAATAAATAAATTTCAAATTCGTGGATCATACTCATACTTTGAAGAGCGATTGTATGAACTGCTCTCTAAGTGATATCTATCTTGTGAGAAGAGTTTCACATGAAACCGTTCTCCAATATCAATATTTGATAATGTTATTATCACTCTCTTAAATGCAACACATTAGATAGTACAAGATTTTAGAATAATTTTAAACGCTCTCTAAATTAAAATAGAACCGATCTCCTTTCTGACGTAGTGATATAATACCTCTTTACTCGTGTATAGAATCTTGAATTTTTTTCATCAATTTTCTTGTTATGTTACTCTTAAGTTCAAAAGTTTTTATCATTTCTCATTCTTGAGTGAAACTCTGGTTTCTCTTCTTCAAGATTTAATATAATACCTTTTGTTGTTGTCTTAAATCTTGAATTATTTAAGTTAGAAAGTTTGAAAATAAAATTTTTCATCACACAATAAAATATACACTTTCTAAACCATTTCAGAATAGAACTAATGTAGAAAATATGCACTATTTACATTGATTTTATAATAATTAATGTAAAAAATAACTTTATGTTAAAAGATTTTTTAAAAAAAAAACTATACTAAAAAAATTGCTCACAACTAATTATAAATATGTTTAAATCACACTTAACTGTGTAATTGCATGATTATAAAACAAGTACGAGGTAGAGTAATAATGGCAAATAGCATCTATGTTTTATTCACATTCCTAGACAAGATGGCAAGAGAGAATAATTTTTAATACAACGGCTTCTAATAGAGAGAGGTAATTTTTTACATAAATATAAGGGTAAAGTAAAATAAAAAAGATATAATTTGAAGAAAATATAAAAATAAAATAATAATAATAAAAAAAATTGGAATGACTTAAAAATTAAAAAAAATCAAATTTTAAATATTTCATAATGAAAATTACAAAATTGGAAAGGATTTGATTTAAATTTGACGATAGTAACATAAAGTAAATATGAAAGATCACTTTTTTTACGAAATAAGGTAATTAAAATTATAATAAATAAAGATAAATATTTCAATTTGAATTTAATACGTAAATATTAAGAGAAAGATCATTTGAATTAAAAATTTTATTTGGATATACAAATAAAAATAATTATTAATTGAATTGGAAATAAAATATTTGACTATGGATCATGATAATAAGGATTATCTTATAGATTAAATATTTGAAATTTAAAAATTAAAATTAAGGAATTACGAATAGTTTTGTTTTCATAGTATCTGTAAATGTGTTTATAGAATGAGGATACACATACAATTTATAATAATTATTTTGAGATTTCATGTAGGTGTCGTGTCCATGCGTCCTTAAATAGGAAATCGCTAGAATCGGCAATGCAGAAAATGACCATTTGAGAAATGATTGCAACTTTGTTTAAGTTAACTTTAAATAGAGAAAAGAGAAAGGATAATGATAGCATTTCTCCCATTATCTTTATGTGATGTAATTATGATCAGAAGCACTATAAATAGTCCTCACAAGTCACAACAAATTCTATTGATTTTCAAAGTCAAAAGTCAACCCTGTCGCTTGCAACTTGCAAGTACAATACATATATGCTATACATTCATTAATTAAATAACTAATGCTTTGTATGCAAGTGATTAGTGTTATTGTTTAAATAATCGAAACAGTTAGTTCTTATCAATTCAAATTTTGTTATTCTCTATCCATTATCTATATACGAAATGTAAGGTTATTTTTTGAAGTTCAAGAAAATTTTATAAATAAAAAAATAAAAAATTATAATTTAATTATTCATGATAAATATTTTATAAATATTTTTCTTTTCCTTCAAACTCTAACAAAATATAATCCATCCACATTCTCCACTTTCTGATAAGTTTCTTTGACTTGGACCAAGCGAGCTAGCCAAGAGAGAGAGTATACTTCTCTTATGAAGTTCACCTTTAGTGGTTTCTCTATCTGTTCAGCAGTTGCTTTTTACTATTCAGGTACCATTTTTCTTTTTCTATTATGCCAATTAAACTCTCCTCCTATGTGTAAGTCATTGTCTCAACATTTCATAAATTTCAAAATCACTTCAATCCACCAACTACAACCCAACATATGATCTGAACAAGCATATGTAAAATAATGTGTCAATATGTGAAAAATAATCAAGATTAACAATTAAATTAACGAGACCAATAAATTAAAACTCAATCAAAACATGAAAGTTAAGCACGATTAGTGTCTAACTGGGCTATGCACAAAGTTAAACTAAGTGTGAATTGATCAATGTCCACAGTGTCTCTGAAATGAACAAATAAATATTACGAATGCAGATGACTAATTCAAAATTACATTAATTTCATTCCAACTATCTAAGAAGTTATTTGGGAAGAGGGGTTTGCAGGGGAGGAGAAGAGAGAGGAGAGAAGGATAAAATTTACATTTTAAATAAATATATGTAAAATTAATATTTTTTAAAATAAAAAATATAAATCAATATATTAAGAAAAATTTAATATATTAATAGTGTATTTGTCATCATAAATAATATATAATTATTTTAATTTAAAATTAAAAAATATGTCCTTTCCACCTTTCTCCTTTAAAAACTTTCTTTCAAACATATCTTAAAATAAATTTTTTCTGATGAATTTGTTTTGTTATAATATTCTTAGTTAAAAAACTCATACGCAATTATAATTGAATTTTTTCTTTCAATTGTAGAGAAAGGGTGAGAGAAGCTTGAAGAGGGTAGTTTAAAAAGAATACTTAGGCCTATGTCTAAAGAGGCGAGTAGGAAATGCTTAATAAGCATTTATCTTTTTTATGTTTATATATACCAAGATAACATATTAGGTCATTCTATTATGTCTATTTCTAACTCAAACTTTCCTCTCCCACAAAACAAATGTTATAATATTTTCTTATCTTATCAAATTTACTAAATGAATCCTTAATTTCATTTGGTTTTGGTTTTCTTTGATTTAAATATGTAAATTTTTATTATTATTATTGTAAAATATTTAAAATATAACATAAAATAAAATCTACCTAAGACAGTTGCATGAAAATATTATTATTATCAATAGCATCAATCTGAAAAATGTTATTGGTCGTCAATAGCATCAAATTGAAAAATATTCTTATTCATCCATAGAAAATAATTTTTTAATGGTATTGATTGATTATATTTTATGTATTTATTTTCTTTTATATTTAGTTCATTATTTCTCTTTTGTGCCTAATTAAATTATTTTGGACCATTTTGTGTTTATTGGGTTTCTACTTGGACTTAATTTCAATTTTTCAGCATTTTGCAATTTCTGACACTACTTCGTTCTTTTAGTCATATATTGAGTTATAAAGCTCATTTGATTATTTATCTTTGATTTATAGAAAATATAAGAGATAGGACTACAACTTTTATGCAGAATTCATGGATAATTTTGAAAGTCTTTGAGTTGAAATTAGGTTTAGAAATAGACACTACGCCAGAATAGAGATTTAAGAGCGGTTCTATTTTAAATTAGAGAATGTTTAGAATTGCTCTAAAATCCTGAGCTATCTAATGTGTTATATTTAAGAAAGGGGTTAAACAACTGCTTTCAAAAGTTAAGATTGGAGAACGGTTCCACGTAGAACCACTCTCCAAAGTATAAATGTAGACAGCGAATCTGAAATTTAAAATTGATTTCTTTTTTAGCTTTAAATTTGTTGTAAAGTAAAATTAATTTATTATTACGTTTAAATCAAAATTTAGAATTGATTTCTTTGTGAGTTTTCTTTATTTTTATCACAAATCAAAATTGAATCTTGAGTTTATACAAAAGTATACTTCTGAGAGAGAATGGATGATTCATTGTTAACAAAGAGAAGAAGAAAGAAAGAGAGAATGAAGAAGTACCTACAAATGTCAAAAGAAAAAAAAATTATTAGCACAAAAATATGAAGAAGTAACTACAAATATGAAAAAAAAAAACTAATTGTTAGTGTAGAGAATATGAAGAGAGAAGGATGAAGAAGTACTTATAGATGTGAAAAAAAAAATTAATTTGTTAGTGAGAGAAGACAAAGAGAGCAGACTAATAGAAAAGATGAAGAGAACATAAGATAGCAGAGAAGACGAACAGAACTTACAGTAAAAGAAACCAACTTTGTTAGCTAAGAAGAAGAAATGCATTGAGCGTATTTCATTTATAAACGACTTTAATGACTTTAGAGAGCGGTTCTTTATTAACCGCTCTCAAAGAATGACTTTAGGGAGCGGTTAATAAAGAATCGCTCTCAAAAGTATACTTCTAAGAACGGTTAATAAAGAACTGCTCTCAAAAGTATAGATCTGAGAGCAGTTCTCTATTAACCATTCTCAGAAGTATAGATCTAAGAGCGGTTAATAGAGAATTGCTCTCTAAATATATAATTACAGAGCGGTTTTTATTAACCGCTGTCTAAGTTAGCGCTTCAAAAACTCATTTTTAGTGCAGTGAGAGTCTTAATTGTAGTTGCAATTTTTTAGCAGAATACATTCTAGAGGTCATATTTCAATCCACAAAAGCCAATTGAGTTTGATCCAATGACATTTTGTAATTTACATCAAAGGCTTTAACTGATATTCAGATTAAAAATCCAAATTGATGAGTTTACATTGCCAAATGTGGACAAATGTTACTAACTAGATTAGAGAACTTACCTGCATGTTTCTAACATAACTTTCTTTCTATGATTCAGAATTTAGCAAATTAAGTGGCCAAATTCATCTAAGAAAAAGGAGATTAATATGATAGGTTGTTATGGATTTATTGTCTATGTTTTTATTCTATTTTGGTGGAGTTTATGAGAGGCCAAGAACCTTATAACAAGGCAGAATTTTGGGAAAATAGAAATTTGGTTTCTCTTCTTCCTTTTGTTCTCTTCCCCTTAATGATTGATTTGATTCAAATTCAGCATACAAATTCAATATCATCTCTTTTTTTTTTCCTATTGCTAATTATATTTTCAAATTGAAATTATTCATTTAGATCGTTGATTGTGCACATATGTTTGATTATATATTATTCAGTTGATATATATAATTAACTTTTGAAGGACTGTGAATTAGATTTTCAAATCTGAAATTTAAAATTAATTGCATTGATAATTTAAATTAGCACAAATCAATTAATTTTTAAAAGTTTTTGAATATTAAGTGAATTATGTATTAATTAAATACATGAAATTTTTTGTGTAAATGTTAAATTTTAATTAAGGCTTCATTTAGATTTATTGTTAATCACTAAATTATTTTATTGATATTTTTTTTGAAATTTGGTGATAAAGTAGTTATTTTTCTTCTTGATTCTTAGAATTAATGCTAAATTCTAACGTGTAAGTTTAACCACCACGCATTTATAAAAGGTACTAAAATTAGAAATAGGCGTGCGTGGATGAGTTATTGGTAATTTCAATGCTAAATATTTCACTTACCTACTGTGAAAGTAACCCAAAAAGCATGTGTCTATGTTCAATTTCTCATATTATTGGACTTAACGCGCTAAGTAGGTTTAAGAAACCCGCAAATCAAGTATTGTTGATACCTATTATCAAGTGGCTAACCATCCCTTAATCGTTTTTTATTCATGTAAATCAACTCATGAGTTTTATATGAATCTTGGCCACATTATCGTTTACGTGATTCCACAATGATTAGCTTGCGTTTGGCAATTTCCAAAACCAATTCAAAATCTTTTTAGTTCAAACCAGTTATATGCCTGTAAACAAATTAGCTTTTAAATTGACCCAAACACTAATTCAACAACATTAATTTTAATATGAATGTTATTTGGCACAAAGTAAGTTCTAGAGAAAGTTTTTTTTTTAACATAGAACAAAAAATAAAAAATATTAATAAATAATACTTTTAATTAAAAATATAACATTTAATATTATCCATGTATTGAATTTTATAGTACTTTATGACTTTTAATAAAATCTAATCTTATATAAATTATTTTTGAGTGCCCTTAATATACATTAAAAATATTATTTATATAATTTAGTGTCATGCACTATGCAAGGTTGGCGTAACGCGTATATTCTCAAAGTTAGAAAAGGTCACTACCATGATACTAAAGTTAAGTTTCGATAAATTTTTAGAAAAGCTCTTATACAAGAAAGAATAAGTATAAAAAAATAAATAAAACTTTCTTTTATATTAAAAGTAATTTATCTTTTCCAATCCTAGAAAAATTCCTTAAAAATTTAAAAAAAATTAGTTATTTTTGGTCGAAGTTCATAGAACTCCCAAGCAGCATCATTTTCTGTTCCAAGTATCTAAGATTTTATTTCCTCTTCTAATTAATGTTACATTTAGGAAGCATTTGAAATAGTTTATAAAACATTTAATTATTTGAATTTATAGAAATACACAACACTTGAGTTTTTTTATTTATTTTAATAATATTTTTAAAATAAAGTAAAGTAAATTATTTCTAACTTGTTTTAATAATTTTTGTTGTCAAATTTATAACGCATAATCTTTTGCAAATTAAATCATTAAACAAATACTTAATAAAGTTATTTATTGGAACACGTAATTGGTGTCATTGATATGCTTTTGGGGGACCTATTTGTTATCTTGCAAGCATATACAAGTGTGTATATATATATATATATATATATATATATATATATATATATATATATTGTTTTTAAAAACATTTGTGACATTTTATATTAATAATTTCTGTTTAGTAGGTAGAAAATTTTTTCATTTATCTATTGATAACGAGTGAATCACGCTTCATAATATTTTATTAACGTTGGATAGAAAATTCTGCTGTAAGTCCATTTTGGTAGTGAGAGTCTTCATCAAAGTTCCTGCGACTAACAATCATCCATATGGAATCTAAATGGAGTTAGTGTTCATCCAACTTTTGAGGATTTGAAAGATGGTGATTTAATACTTGAAATATGTCCTATTGCTTTCTCGTGTATAAAAATCCTCTATTCTTTTGAAATTAATGAAGAATTTTCTTTTTCCTTTTTATATGATAAACAATATTGAGTTTGATCATTTTATTTAATTTATAGGTATTAGATGATAGGAATCTAGATGAAGCATCTCATAATATGTCAAATTGTAACATCTCTAATTTTCTATTCTAAATTGTAGAATAATTTACAATAAGAAGAGAAAAAATAAAAAAATATTTCTTTTAAAAAATTATAGATTTAAAAATTAATTCAAAGATCAAAGTTATATTTTAAAATCTTTCACAAAAATAGTTTTTCAATTTTAAATTTATAAATAGAGTGAAATAAAAAAAATTTGGACAATTTACGAATTTGGTCTACATACCTATAAGTTTAAATTATACATAATATTGTCTTAAAATAACTGATTATCTATATTAAAAATATTTCAAAATAATATTTACAAAAAAAATGTATCAAATATCATAATTTTTGAATTTTATATTTAAATAATCACACAACCTAATTAACTTAAAATAGAAATAAAAATATTACAGTCCTTTCATCACTTTATCGAAGATATCATCCTAGAATGGATCAGCTTTCTTTAATTTCTTTAATTAGCCTTTTTGGTAACATATTTTATAAGGATGAATATTCATACTTACTAATTCTTTTCTTTATAAATCAATTAAAATAACACAGAAAATGTAAATTAGTACTAATGTTACATTAGCAAATTCATAGCAACAATAGTTGAATCATTCATATTTTAAATCATATAATGTACATTAAGATAATATTGATTCATACATCATTTTACCAAGTATTACAACAAATCAAATAAATCATCAATCATGTTTGAGTACTTTCAAACATACACTAATTTTGTATAATATCATGACTTTTTCAAACCGTATTATTAATACATTATAATACATGTATTATAATTACACCTTTTGATGTATTATAATTATACACATCTCACAATTTCCCAATCATTATCTCTGGAATCCCTTGATGTCTTACATAAGTATAGATAGTCAATGGTTAGCCCGAATAATATAGATATAACATGTGTTCCCTCGGCCCTTTTCAATAAAGGTATGGTCATGAGTGTCGTTAGAAAATGAGTGTGTGACATGTGAATGCTTTTGCTTTTAACAATTTATTATGCACGCACTTACAAATAGTATTTATCACTCTCATTTCTCTAAAATTTTTTAAATCTTTTTCAAACTTTATACCCCAGTGTATCTTTGTACTATTTATACAATATCTCAATATTTCTCATTACGCTTCCTTTCTCAACATTTCCTATGACATTTAATTTCTCAAGATTTTTCATTACATTTATTTTATCAGCACCTCAGACATTTACACATGACATACATTTTATTATCATTTCAGCATTTCATATTACACACAATTTATCAACATTTCTCTTTCCACTTTGATAACATAAACAACTTTAATTTTACATGCACACTTATTCATATTAGCCCTCTATACATCAACTTTCACTAATAAAACATTATCATTCAAGACAATTAAATACTTTTCATAATAACATGAATTTACCAATTTCAACATTTATTAGTTATCAAACATAAACCTACACTCATTACACTACACCATTCTAATACAGACAAATCATCCATCTATTTCACATCATACAAATTAATGAAATGTGTCGAAGGTCGAACACCTTTATGCTCAAACTAGTCGGACAGTATAACATACATTGAACTAAACTACAGATACATTGTTAGAGATTAAACTCTCTTAGTCTTCTTATAAAATCGTTTATTCTGAGGTCTAGCACCTTTTATCCCATATTGTACAAAGTCATAATCCAACAATAATTATACGAACATATCAATATCAAAATCATAAACTTTCATAAAATCTCATGTTACTCATAATTTCTGCTATAAAAATCTTATCTAAGTGTTTTAAGAAATAGATCATCGGTTTTCATGCTCCAAAAATCCCATTTTCGCATGAAAATCTTAATAAATATGAGGACTTTACTATTAAAAATAGGGATATTGAAGTTTTTAAGCTAATACATAAAATAGAAGTTAGGGTTTGTGATCTACTCCCCTTACCTATAAACAAGTCTCTAAGATCAAATTCTTCTTGAACAAGAGAGGTACAACACTTACGATGGGAGGTTTTGTTCAAACGATGAAGAACTCCCTATGAATTACAAAGTAAACACCTTTTGAGAAAGAGAAAAACTGAAGAAAGGAATGAAACTGAAGATCTAAGCTCCAAGAAACCTACTTAGATCTGAAAGAAATAAATGTTTAAACTCGAATCTAGAAGAGGTTCAGGGTTTGGTAGAGTTTTCTCTATGAATGAAAGGTGCGAGAATAGAGATAAATAAGAGGAGAGACTGTTTGGTTCTAAATAAAAATTCCTAAGTCAGAAGTCCCTTAAATATCCTTCCAAATTTGCACGTTTTCGCTTGAGCAAGCAGATTTTTGCTTGAGTGAGGTCGACTTTCACCTAGGCGGAACCCTCCTCACCTGGACGAGAAAACTAGACAATGATTTTATTCGGTTTTTTGATATTCTCGCCTGAGCCAAAGACATTCTCGTCTATGTGAAAGACATTCTTCCCTAAATGAAAATGGGTCCAGAAAGTTCTCCATTTTCCTGCAAGGCCGCTTGGGCGAGACTCCTTTTAGCCTAGATGAGACCACTTCTCACTTAGGCGAGTCATATTCTTACCTGAGTAAGAGCACAGTTGGGTGACATTGTCCTCTCGCACTTGAGCGAGATCCTTCTTGCTTGAGCGAGACATATCTCGCTTAAACGAGAAACCTTGTGCTAAAAATTCATATTTTTCCAATACAAGGACAACAAATTTGAGACTATTACAAAAATAGTGCTTTAAAAGCAATCTTAGAACCTAAATATAAGTAATAAACATTAAACTTATATTATGTATGAAGGTTTAAGACTAATAACTTCATGTAGTTTGTAAATGATGAGTTACTTACCAACTTGCTTTTAACCTTACTCGTACTTAAAATAGTTATTAAAGACTTCTATATATGTTTCCTAATGCATGTAGTAATTTATTTTTGTGTTTTTCATTTTAAAATTTGATGATTAGTAGTTTAGTATCAAATGTATCATAATAGAAGATTAAATTAAGGAAGTGTAATGAATATGACAATGAATATTAACAGTTAAATTGTTGATAGTTTAAAATATCAGTAATAATATGGTTAAAACTTTAGATGTAAGTAATATTTAAAAATTTTGCTTCCTATGTTAATAATTTTAATCTTAATAAAATGTTAATTTTGACCATTATTATATTTACTTGAAATATGTTTAGAAGAAAATTTTTAAAAGAGAAAGGAAAGAAGAATATATTTTTTAATTTTAAATTAAAATAATTATATATTATTTAAAATAAAAAATACATTATTGATACATTAAGTTTATGTTAATATATTAATTTATATCTTTTATTTTTTAAAAATACTAATTTTAATTATATTTATTTAAAATATAAATTTTGTCATCTCTTTCCTTCTAAAAAATTTTCCTTTTTCAAACAGCCACTTAATTTGTTACATAAACCTAATACCAAATAACTCTGATAAATTAAGAATTGCGATAAAAATTATAAGTGAAAGTTAAAATCACCACTAAAATATTCTTTTTTTTTTCATCCCATTAAATATTTTCTAAAGCCACTACGATTTTTTTTATTTTTTGGTCAAGTCTAAAAGCTAGTACTAAAAATTCACAAACACAAGTGTGTATCAATGTTGGAAGTAGCCGAAACAAACTTTGGCCCACGGTGGTTCTTAGCTGACTAAGGCCCAAATGGAAACAGACTCTTGATCCGATCACAATTAAAACTTGGGCGTTGCTTTTTGCAACTTTTTTTTTTTCTTTTTACACCGTTATATATACCTTTTTAAAATATGGCTAATTAAAATTTTAAATTATAATAAAATATTTTATAAAATTTAATAACATTTATTTTTTTTTAATTTTTGTTTCAGATTTTATGATAATATTTTTAAATTTTTACTTTTTGTCTCTATTGTATTTTTTTTTCTTTTACTAAGTTTCATTATTCTTCTGTCGTTACCTTCTTTTAGTATATCTTAAGCACAATTACTTTTCATATTAATGTTGTTGAATGTATTATAAAAATTTGATTTATAGTTTAAAATAACGTCTTCATATGCACCTTTTTTAATAAATTTTTAAAACTAGGATAAAACATTTTGGAAAATAATTTTTGAAATTAAGCTTTCATATTTCTACAAATTCATTTTTAAAATTATCTTTTTAGAAATAAATTTCTAAAATTAGGATTCTACACTTTCCAAAATAAATTTTTAAAATTAAACTAATTTGAAAATTTATATTTTCACACTTCCAAAATTAATTTCCAAAATTATTCATTATTTTTAAAGATAAATTATTTTTTATTTTATTTTTATCACTTTCTTTTTCACTGATAAAAGAGTAAACACCTTACAAATAGTGTTATAGAAACAAGATTAAAATTATGTTTAAATAAAAAAATTAAAATTATAAAAATAGTTATGAATAATAAATGTAAAAATTTAAATATAATAAAGAGATTTTATTTTTTTTTAAAATAAATTATGTGAATATTGATTATTTAACATAAAAATTATTTAGTTAAAATTTTATAATATTTTAAAAATATTTTTTCTTACTATAATAATTTTGATTTACTCTATTCAACCACAACCTAAAAAAATATATGACAAAACAAAGAATAAATTTAGTGAATTCGTGGAAAAGTTTTTCATTTTCTTTAAAAATAATTATCCTTTTTAATGGGAAAATATTTTTGTTAAATATATTAAATACTTCAAATGGAACATCATTCAAAATGAAAATACTATCAATGAAAATTTAAATAATTTAAAATCAATAAAAAACTAAATATTTGATAAAAAAAAAGTTATGTGATTTAATTAAAATAGTATTTTACAAAATATATTTAAATAATTTGAATAAATAATAAATACTTAGATGCATGATAAATATGTATATTTATTTAAAAAAGTTAAGATAAAAAATAAAAAAACGAGAAATTATATCTGAATAGAATTAAAATCATAATTTAATTTTAATGTATTGTGTAAAAAATTCATACCTAAAGGATAATATAAAAAAAAATAATAGAAAAATCTTATTATTTAAATTAGATTTTTAGAAGCAGAATAATCATTCATCAATAATTTAAGATACGAGAATTTACACAAGAATAGAATTAGAATCAGAATAATCATTCCCTTATAATCTAAGATATTCAAGAGTGAAAAACATGTAATTCTAAACCCTAGGCCAAACCCAGCATCAAAATTATATTCGCAGCCTTCGTAGGCACACTTTGATTTCCCACACTACACAGTTTCTCATCAACTTTCTCGTTTATTTTCCGGGATTTTTTTTTCTTTTGCTTACTTCCTCGCCTGATCGACAATATCCTCTTTCGATTCTCGTCGAGCCATCTTCTTTGTCGGCTTCGGTGTTCATTCGCGTAGAACAAGATTTTGGGGTTCGAGAGTTGCAATGGCTATGGCGGCGCCAGGGCAACTCAACGTGAACGAGTCACCTTCTTGGGGATCTCGAAGCGTCGATTGCTTCGAAAAATTGGAGCAAATTGGCGAGGGCACATATGGGTCAGTGTTCTTTGATCTCCCAGTAGCCAGTTTTTGTGATTTTTTCTAATTTTTGTTATGTTCTTTTTATTGCATTGTGGTTTAGGTATTATTTTTTTTTCAATGTTTGCGTCAATTATATATATAGTTTTTTTTGTGTTATTCTTTGTTATTGGGTTTGTGATGTGGTTTGTGGTGATGGACAACTTCTTATGTTTGATCAGGTTGTCATAATCTAAATTGCGAGTGTGTAAGAGAAGTTTATTGGTCCAATGGCAGTAGTGGTTCCACTTGGAAATTATCTTGGTGCTTCTTGTGTCTAGTCAATCTTTAGCTTCTATATGTTAATTAACAAGGTTAATCTATATTTAATATGCCCTTGATAGGGATTGTTTGGGAAGGAGGTTTCGGTGGGGACGGCAACAATTTTATTTTAAATGAATAGATTTTAATTCGATAAATTTTCAAAACTAAAGATATGATGGATTAGCATTAACTGATCAACATAATGTAGTAATCTTTTATTTACTATCATAAATATTATATATTATATATTTCAATTTTATTTTTATTTTTTTAAATTTCCCTCCACTCCCTTCCCCTCCAAAACCCTGTCCCAGTCAACCCCTTAATTACACTCAAAAAGGGAGGGAGATAAAGATTTTTCCTTTTGGCTATGGAGAAGCGGCATTGGAGTATGCAATTATGTCAGTGAGTGGAAGTTCTTGAGGCATGACTTTGTTAGTTAAAATTACATTTGAAGCTCCATTTTTGTTGATTCTAGCATTCCTAGTTCCACCTCTATGATTTTCTAGCTCAATTCCATAGATGTCTTTGTATAATGCTCATAAATATTTTGGTTAGGGAAATTATGTTTAATTTATTAGTTTTCTGTTTGGTTGCTTATACATTAGTCATTTGTTATTACATAGACACATACGCAATTGCAATGCAGTCTCTTTTCAGATTATGAAATGATACTCCAGACGAGGTTAAGCCTTTAAGCTTGAATAAAACTTCAAGTTGAGCATTGGATTTTTGAAGCCCTTGATATATAGAATGTAGCTTTATCAACCAGCAACTTTTGATCAGTGGAGCAATCATCTTAGTGTGTGTTTGAATTAGTTTATCTTGGGAAAATAATGGTTACTTTTTCGCAGCTTTCTTCGAGAGTTTTGGAAAAAAAAAAAGATTATTTTCCATAATTAATCTCTTCCCAATCACCCACTTAGTGGAAAAGTTGAAACAGCTATAGGGAGTAATATCATATGCAGCTTGTTAAAATAATGGGACAGCAACACTCCCTTGGCAGGGTTTTTTCTTTCACGGGTTTTGAAGATTTTATCAACATTAGGTGAGGTAGAGTTATGTGCTTCAAGGTTGCAGTTTATTTGTTGCTTGTGCTAAACTTAGGGTTTCTTTGGTTGCTTATAAATCTCCTTGTGTCATGATCTCTTCATCCATTTTCTTCCTTTGAAACAGTATTTTTTTACTGCAGTTTTTTTTTTTCACTCTCTTATAAATTCTTGTGTCACATCACAGTTATTTTCTTCTCTGGACATGGCTCCCAATCCTGTTTTACTCTTAAGTACTATTAGTGGAAAATTGTAGTTTATTCTCACTTTTTTAGTTTGTATTTATATCTTTCTATTATGACATCAAATTTCCATGAAATGCTTTAAAAATTTGCTTTTGGGTAGGATTTATTTTGCTACTTTATGTTCCAGTAATTGTTTCTACCTCTTTGCTGATATTTCTGAAGGAAAATAATCTATGCATTAAAATACTTATGATTGCAGTCAGGTTTACATGGCTAGAGAGATCAAAACTGGTGAAATTGTTGCCCTGAAGAAAATACGAATGGACAATGAGAGAGAAGGGGTATATCTTTGATCACCTTACTAAATGCTTCCTTATGTATTTTATTTTGGTAGCATAAAAACTTATAAGTTGATGTTATTGGTTTGATTCTTCATCTGGGATATCATTGTGTGTTTGATGCATTTTCAAACATTTGATTGTTTATGCAATTCTGTGGACCAAAATCTGAAGTTGCAATTATTGTTGTTTCTATAATGAGTTCCCTCTGAATCGATCTATGAATTTCATAATTGCAGTTTCCCATAACAGCTATACGTGAAATCAAAATTCTAAAGAAACTACACCATGAGAATGTAATCAAGTTGAAAGAAATTGTGACTTCTCCAGGTACACTTTTTAACGATTTAACTGTGCTTTCTATCAAAATGTAGGCTTTCAATTAATTCACTTCCAAAATTTGTCTCTTTTTACAGGCCCTGAGAAAGATGAACAAGGGAGGCCAGGCAAGTCATTGATTTTTGTGATAATAGTCAATTACTTCATTTTTAATTAGACAGTAGCTTGTAATATGTTTTACTGTTTTGATTGTATGATATATCCATTACCTCCTTTTGAATTCTCTTATTTCCTACTACATATTACTTTTGTTTATGTTTTGGGATTATGCAGATGGTAACAAATATAAAGGTGGCATCTATATGGTCTTTGAATACATGGACCATGATTTGACAGGTCTTGCTGACCGACCTGGGATGAGATTTACAGTTCCCCAAATTAAGGTATTTCTGTTAATATTAAATGTTAATTCATGTACTGATAGTTGCTGTTTTAGTGATGCCTGAGTTGCTTTTTCCTTCAAAGTGTTACATGAGACAGCTTCTGACTGGGCTGCACTATTGTCACGTAAATCAAGTACTTCACCGTGACATCAAAGGTTCCCTTTTGCTAATGTCTTTCTAAGTGCTACTTGTGCAAGATTTTGATTTTAAATCTTGCCAAATCTATTACTCCTCCTACTTGATATATTTTGTTCTGCTGCAGGTTCAAACCTTCTTATAGATAATGAAGGTAATCTGAAACTTGCAGATTTTGGACTGGCACGATCATTTTCTAATGAGCATAATGCAAATCTTACAAATCGTGTCATCACATTATGGTATAGGTAATGATATTCCTGTTATCATGACACTGGAGTTGGTTTCTAATTTTGACTAAGTGCACTGTTGGGTGGTATCATGAAGTTTAGCCTATACACATATTGATTATTTCATTATATATTAGACCTCCTGAGCTGCTGCTAGGGGCAACAAGGTATGGGCCAGCAGTAGATATGTGGTCTGTAGGTTGCATTTTTGCAGAGCTACTTCATGGGAAGCCTATCTTTCCTGGAAAAGATGAGGTTAGTGATACTATAAATATAATCCTTGAGTGAAATTAAGGGAAAAATATGAGTGGTGTTGTCATGAAATTGTTCACCGGCCAGGGTATGCTTTTATCCAGTATGTTATCAGTACACCCAATACAGATATGTATATAGGACCAGAATAAAGGATTCTTCATATTACTTACGTAGCCTTTCTGTTTTAATCAAAACTTGGTACAGCTATTTATTCATGGTAATTGTTCTAGTACAGCTTGATGGTAATGTATGTTTTCTTTGTAATTGTTGTAGCCAGAACAATTAAATAAAATTTTTGAGTTGTGTGGAGCACCTGATGAGGTGAACTGGCCTGGTGTTTCAAAGACTCCTTGGTATAATCAATTTAAGCCAACAAGACCCATGAAAAGACGTCTGAGGGAAGTTTTCAGACAGTAAGTGTCGAGTATGAGCATTAATAATTCTATGTACTTTTTTATCCCCCCACCCCCTTTACCCCAATTAAAAAGTATTTATACACTGCATATTTCTTTTTCCTGGGTGTTCAATCTGAGTAGCTTTTCTCTGTGACTTAAATTATAGTTTTGATCGTCATGCTCTGGAATTGTTGGAGAAGATGCTGACACTTGATCCTGCTCAGGTACTGTTTTAATTGCTAAATTAATGTTGAATTTCCATTGTGTTTCAACTTTTAGTATTCCAGTTTATCTTACATTACCTAGTCTCTTTTAATTTGATAATGTTAATTGCATGTTTGTATATATTGTTATTTAGTCATATCATGTATCTTAGATATTGACGAATTGCCTTTTGAGCTTATGATGCAAATGATATATTATCTGGTTTTGGTTGTGAGTGGCTTATGTTATGTGATCAAAATGGTGAAAATAAAATTAACACACATCACACACACACAATGGCATGGTGATGGAAAAGTAAGAAGTATATTTATGCATGTTATTTTGAAACATGAAAGTACATTGTGTTTGTTTTCGGCATAATCCGATGATAATTTTATTCACCCCTGGGACAATTGTTTTTATGATGAATAATTCTGTTCTTGATCTGCATCCTAATATTTGTTTGCCAATTTGATTTCTGAATAGAGAATTACTGCCAAGGATGCACTTGATGCTGAGTATTTCTGGACTGATCCATTACCATGTGATCCCAAGAGGTATGACCTCCTATGATCTTGAGATTTTATTTTCAAAATATTAATTTCCTTGGAGTATGTGATCTTCATTGGATTGAATGTCTATCCCATGTGTTCCTTCCCCGTTGAGGTTTATTGCTTCTCTCAACTGATCATTTACTATATTCTTTTTCAACTCACTATTACTCCTATGTTTGGCTCAGTTTACCCAAGTACGAGTCATCCCATGAGTTTCAGACCAAGAAAAAGCGCCAGCAGCAACGACAAAATGAAGAAAATGCCAAGCGTCTTAAAATGCAGCATCCACAACAACATAGTCGTCTTCCCCCAATTCAGCAGGGTGGGCAACATGCCCAGATGCGGCAAGGTCCTAACCACCCTCCTATTCATGGGTCTCAACCGACAGTTGCTGCAGGACCTAGCCATCATTATGGGAAGCCTCGAGGTCCCTCTGGTGGGCCAGGAAGATATCCTCCTGGTGGGAACCCTGGTGGGGGATACAATCACCCAAATCGTGGAGGTCAAGGAGGAGGAGGTGGTGGTTATGGAAGTGGTCCATATCCTCCCCAGGGGCGAGGGGCACCATATGGGTCAAGTGGTATGCCTGGTGGGCCCAGCGGTGGTCCTCGTGGTGGGGGTGGTAGTGGTTATGGAGTTGGAGCTCCAAATTATCCTCAAGGTGGTCCATATGGTGGTTCAGCAGCTGGTCGTGGCTCAAACATGATGGGTGGAAACCGCAACCAACAGTATGGTTGGCAGCAGTAAAAGCATTTTCTTATCGTGATTGGTATTGCAATTTGGTGATACTTAACTGAGGCACATGACAATAAGTGATAGAAAAAGATCAGACATATTGATGGATTGAGCCATTAGAAAAAGATATGACCCTTATTCATTAATTATTGTTCATTGATATAATTGTATGATTACTTGAACTGCCTTGAAGCCTTTGTGAGGCCACCTAACACAAAGTTTGGTCATTATGCAATAATGTTTATAAAGAGACCACGAAAGGGTAGAGAACTTACTGCATTTGTAATTGTCCATTTTTAATATTTTATACCTTAGATTCCTGTGCGGCACGTGTTAATGAAAGCAGTATGCTTCAAAAATGTATTACAAGCTGCTGTTCTAACTTATACTGTGTTTCTAGTGATCTTATATCGTGTTTTGCTTTCTCTATTTTCAAACTCGTACAATGCATTTTGACTTGCTGTTCCATATTGTAACGTGTAAGAGGAAAATATTTGGCTTTTTTATTTAAATAATGTAAATTAAAAAACATTCTTTATTTATTGATTTTTTCAAACTATTTCTTTGTCCGGAGAGAATTTGCTACGTTGGTATAAGTTTTGCCATGTTGGCGAAGTATTTAATTTTTTATTTTTTAAAATATATTGTTACATATACTGCAAAATTAATAAGATCGTGTCAATCATTTAATGGTTTTGTTACAATTTTTGGCAAAATTAAGAGGAAATTTTGTCATCAACGGCGTGTAACTCAGAGGGTAATTATATGTGAATCATTGTCTGTTTTGCCACAAAAATTGTGAAATTAAAATAAAAAGATTCAAAATGAACGTTGGAGAGCTTCGTAGACAGGTGACAACATCGTGGTAGTTGTAAAATTTAATTTTGCCACACCTTTAGTGAAACTAATGGATTGCTGACACGTGTCCGGCCGCATAGTAATCATCCCCTCCCTGTTTTTTTTTTCTCTTTTCTCTTATTTTCTCTTTCCATTTTCTTCTTCTTATTCGAACATTAATCTCTCCCCTAATTTTTTTTCTCTCAACAGTGTATGATGTCCAGATTTTGTGGCTGAAATTTTTTAATTTTTAAACTTTTATTTCAGGTATTAATCATGTTATGTGTTCTTATATATTATTTTATATTTTGCTTATTATTTAAAAGATCTGAAAAATGAAAAAAAATAATTTTGTAAATTTTGTAATTAAATGCAAGTAATTACATGAGTAGTGAGTAGTGAAACAATAACAGCAAAGGTTAACAAAAGCTACTAATTTTTTTTTTGTTATTTTTAAATATTTTTACATTAATTTGTGTTTAGATTAACATATTTAAAAAATTAGGTTGTAGTATATGTCAGGCTTCTAATTTATTATTGAGTAATCTATAATATTTTATACATGTTCAATGTTAATTGAAGGATTATTTGGTATTGAAATATATTTAGATGGAGTTTGAAATTATTATAAAAAAAAAAAAAAAAATAACGATCAGTATGAGCAGTCTGATGAACAAGGTAATGAACGCAAGCGTATGAACAGTGCAATTAACGAGTGCAACCGTATGGCGTATGAACGATGCAATTAACGCAAGAATCACGTATGAAGCAGTCTGCGTATGAACGATGATGAAACAGTACACGTATGTCTGATAACGGTGACGTCATCGGTGGCGTCACGATTGTCTGATACAAACCGCGTATGAACAACGATGACAACCGCGTATGAACAAGTGCGTGTACAGTGTTTTCGGCATGAATAGTGCCCGAGTATTTTCCGGCATGAACGATAAGGCGGTGAACGGTGTTTTCCATTTGTGAAGAATTTCGAAAATTTTCTATAAAAAGGGGGCTTCACACGAAATTTTCATTTCTTCACCTCTATCCAAGGTTCTCAAAGGTTCTAAGGCCGTAAACCACCATTTCTCTCATACTAAACCTTCCTAAACTTAGATTTCTCGCCAGATCTGAGATTCTACATCTATTCTGAAGTATTGGAAGTAAGTTTCTTTAAGTTTGAAGCTAGATTTACCGTTCGTTTCTCTTCTCCTTCTCTTTCTTATAGAATTTTATGGTGTTCTTAGGAAAAACTCCGTTCTAAAGCTGAATCTTCGGTGAATTTTTATTATAATCAAGTAATATTCGGTAGATCTAGTGTGAATCATCTTTCTGAGGTAAGGGGAGTTTACTTTAACCTATAAACTATGTTTTGAACGGTTTAATATGCTATTTCAAGATATTTTGATATGATTTTGTTAGATCTATTGAATAAAAGCTATTTTCTAAGTCAGAATCGTTGTTAATTAGTTTAAAATGCTAGATTTTGGCCGATCTATTATAAACTTGCCGTAGTTGAGTCGTTAAAATAATTTTGGTGGCGTGCATCATGCGAGATATATGTTTTGCATCATTATAGAGCCGAGTTACATGTTTAGGTGGGTAGACATGTAACGGTAAGTTCATGCCGAGCCGTCTTGTCTTTGTCTTTCTGGATCCGTATACCGGAATGGGTCGCTCCCGACCGCCTGCTCGGTTCTCGATTACTTAGGTCGTGAAACCGCTTGGAAGCCGTTTTCATGTCCGTGCATTAGATGGGCTGGAAATGCATGGGGTTATTGCTGTGAAAAATATTTTGCTCTACATATATATAATTTTATTTTATGTTTGGTAAGCTCACCCTTGCATTTCTTTCTATGTCGTTGTGTGCGTGTGTACTGCGATGATCGTACGGTGGTACGTGAGCAGATGTAGCAGGTGTTGCATCTACTTCACAGCCGAGGGGCCAGTGAAGAAAAGTTAGAAGCTGGAGTTGAGTAATAATGCATCAAAGTCCTTTTTCTTTATATATGAGACCTCATGTCGAGGGAGTCACGTATTATAATTTTTTTTTTGGTATTTTGAATATTATAAACTAAATGTAATATTATGTTGATCTGTTGGATATTTGTTCATTTTTACTTTGAATGAGAAGTGAATTTTTATACTTATATTCTCTGCTATTTACCTATTTTTAAATAAGTATGTGGTGTAGAAACAATGTTCTCGGTCCCTTATAAAAAGGGGTCGTGACATTTTTAGTGGTATCAGAGCATGGTCTAGGTAAACCTACGGGGTGAGGTTGTTGGGCGTCAGTTGTGCATATTAGACATATAAGTTTTAGCTGTGAATCATATATCATGATTTCTATTCATCAAGTTGTAAGGGAACGAGCTTGATCACCTCGATTCTCAGACATGATTGATGTAGGAAACTTGGTATATGATACTTGGGTGAGCTATAGGTGAGTCGTATTGTGTGAATAAGAGACTGTTAAGCTAAGCTGTAAATGATTGCTGAAATGAATGTGTTTGCTATGCTATGTGAATGTTGATATGTTGTTATGCTGAGTACTAAATTGATTAAATTTTTATGATATACTAAATATGAATATATCACTATAAGTGAATCTGTGAATATAGCTATGTGGTGGTATTCTTGAATATGTTAAACGTTAGTAATTTAAGCTAGTCTATATATTAGGATGGCTAGACCAAGAAGATCTGCTGCAAATCCTCCTCCCGCCGATGTGAACCAAATGGCTCATGCCATGGAGGCCATGGCAGCCACCGTTAGGCGAGTCTAGATATGATTCAACAGCAGAAGCCGCAAATCAAGCCGCCGCAGCAAGACAGCAGCAGCCATCGTCACCGCACCTCTTCCCGAATACCATGGGTTGTCGTAGTTCGTAAAGAATGATCCTCCTCAATTCACGGGAGTGGATGGACCGGATGTCGCCGAACTCGGATCGTGGAGATTGAGAAGATCTTCCTAACCATGGGTTGCGCCGAGGAGAGAAAGGTGATATATGCTACGTATATGCCGATAGGGGATGCGAGAGATGTGGTGGCATGGAGCTCGTACTATGCTAGAGGCCCGAGGTGAAGTCATTACTTGGGCTGTATTTAGAAGTAGTTTTCTGGGAAAGTTTTTCCCTTCTCATGTTCGTGCTGCCAAAGAACGAGAGTTTCTAAACTTGGTGCAAGGAAACTCATCAGTCTATGAGTATGCAATACGGTTTGAGCGCTCTACCGATTTTATTCTCACCCGACTTCGTAGGAGTGGAGATGTCGAGGTTTTCGACGGGCTGAGAACTGACATAAAGAGGATTTTGATCCCACTCAGGATCACAGAGTTTGCTGACTTGGTGGATCAAGCCACCATTATAGAGAGTCTCAATGCGGAGGATGTTGGTGGAGTTGGGAAGGCTCCATCTAGTAGAGCTGCTCGCAGTTATGGTAATGGAAGTAAGGGCGCTAAGAAGGGCCCCTACAGTCGGTCGCTACGCCAACAACAGTCTCGATCATATCAGTCAAGAGGATCGGCGACATCGCCCGGTGCCAGTAGGGACTGCTACTTCTACATTTCAGCCTAGGGGAGCAATTTCTTCTTCTCCTAGAGTCTCAGTGCCGCAGATTGTCAGATGTTTTAGGTGTGGTGGACCACACTATCTGAGCCAGTGCCCACAGACTGATGTAAGAGTTTGCTTCTCGTGCCAGCCAGGGCACCTTGCAAGGGACTGTCCTACGCCTAGTAGGGCAGTTTCGTCTTCTGCTAGCGCCTTGCACGCTATTAGGCCTAAAGTAACTAGGGCTCCAACAACAACCAGATCGAGAGCGGAGGGACGTGTATTCACTACTTCTGCGTCAGAGGCAGCCCAGTGACGAGATCTTGTTCAAGGAACAGCGGTAGTGGCAGGTACTTTTCTTTCTGTATTATTTGATTCTGGAGCCACACACTCTTTTATTGCGGACAATTGTGTGAGAAACTTAGGATTACCGGTGGGCGATCTAGGATGTGACTTAGTAGTATCGACACCTACTTTAAGTTCAATTAAGACTTCGACGGTTTGTGTTAGGTGTCCCATAGCAATTGAGGGACGAAGATACAAAGTAAATCTTATTTGTATCCCGATGTCAGGGTTAGATGTAATCCTGGGTATGGATTGGCTAACTGCCAATCGTGTGCTAATTGATTGTGGCCGGAGGTGTTTAATCTTTCCTGAGCAGCAAGATTGTGTAGAATTGATTTCTACTCGCCAAGTAGAAACATCCTTAGCTGAGGGAGTATCTTGTTTTGTTTTGTTGGGAGTTATGAATGCAGAAGTGGAGCAAAGCCTTCAGTCAATACCAGTAGTACGAGAATTCCCTGAGATTTTTCCAGAGGATATTCCTGGAATACCTCCACGTAGAGAGGTAGAGTTTGCTATAGATTTGATTCCTGGAGCTGAGCCAGTGTCTGTAGTACCGTATAGAATGGCGCCAAAAGAGTTAATTGAGCTTAAAGGGCAAATCGAGGATCTAATGCGTAAACAGATGATTAGACCAAGTGTATCGCCTTGGGGAGCCCCAGTTCTCTTGGTGAAAAAGAAAGACGGAAGTTCTAGATTATGTGTGGATTATCGCAAGTTGAATAAGTTGACAATTAAGAACAAGTACCCATTGCCGCGAATCGATGATTTGATGGACCAGCTGAGAGGTGCTAAGGTATTCTCTAAGATTGATTTGAAGTCTGGGTACCATCAGATCCGAGTGAAGGATGAAGATATTCCTAAGACTACTTTTCGCACTAGATATGGTCATTATGAGTATATAGTGATGCCTTTTGGAGTTACAAATGCTCCAGCTGTGTTTATGGACTACATGAATCGGATCTTTAGACCTTTCCTGGATCGATTTGTGGTAGTCTTTATTGATGATATTTTAATTTATTCTAGTTCGTCAGAGGAACATGAAGAGCATTTGAGGACTGTACTTAATGTTTTAAGGGAAAAACAGTTGTATGCTAAACTGTCTAAGTGTGAGTTTTGGCTAGAGGAAGTGAAGTTCCTTGGTCATGTTATTTCAGCTAAAGGAATTGCAGTTGATCCTTCCAAAGTTGAAGCGGTGTTGCAGTGGGAAAGGCCGAAGACAGCCTCAGAGATTCGTAGTTTTGTGGGCCTAGCAGGTTACTATCGGAGATTTATAGAGGGATTCGCGAAGATAGCTGCACCATTAACACGGTTAACTCGCCGTGATCAACCCTTTGTGTGGACTGAGGAATGTGAGCAAAGCTTTAATGAGTTAAAACAGAGACTAACTTCTTCGCCGGTGTTGATTCTCCCTGATACTAGTCGACCGTTTGAGGTGTACTGTGATGCTTCTCATCAGTGATTGGGATGTGTGTTGATGCAAGATAAGAGAGTGGTAGCTTATGCATCTCGTCAATTGCGAACTCATGAGCGAAATTACCCGATTCATGACCTTGAGTTAGTTGCTGTAGTCTTTGCTCTGAAGGTGTGGCGACACTATCTTTATGGAGCTCAGTTCGATGTATATAGTGATCATAAGAGTCTCAAGTATTTATTTGATCAGCGAGAGTTAAATATGAGGCAGAGACGTTGGGTGGAATTCCTTAAGGATTATGATTTTCAGCTCCAATACCATCCAGGAAAAGCTAACGTGGTGGCCGATGCATTAAGTAGGAATGTGGTTCAGGCATTCTCCCTAAGAGTCAGTGAAACCCTTTTGGTAGAACAATTCCGAGACCTGAACATACATGTGGACTTATCACCCGAAAAGATTAGTTGTAGCCGAATTGTGGTGACTAATAATTTCTTACAGAAATTAAAGATAAACAATTGTGGGATCCAATGTTATGTCGGATTGTATTTCTCTTAGGGACAGATAAGACAAAGGGTTTCAATAAAGGTGTTGATGGTATTCTCAGATGTCAAGGTCGAGTTTGTGTCCCTAGAGATACTGAATTAAAGAGAGCAATTCTAGAAGAAGGACATAAGGGTAGTCTCAACATTCATCCTGGTGTTACCAAGATGTATCAAGATTTAAAGCAGATGTTTTGGTGGCCAGGCATGAAGCGAGAGATAGCTGAGTTTGTTAAAGCCTGCTTGACTTGTCAAAAGGCAAAAGCGGAGCACCAAAGCCCTCCAGGAGAGTTACAAACGATGGAAATTCCAGAGTGGAAGTGGGACCATGTGACTATGGACTTTGTGTCCCATCTACCTAGAACAGTTAGGAATCATGATGCAGTGTGGGTCATAGTTGATAGGCTAACCAAGAGTGCACATTTCTTGCCAATTAACATGACCTTTAGCTTGGAAAAATTAGCAGAATTATACATTAGAGAGATTGTCAGGTTGCATGGAGTACCTTCTAGTATTATCTCTGATAGGGATCCTCGATTCACTTCCCAGTTTTGGCAGAGATCCAAGAATCTATGGGCACACAGTTGAGGTTGAGTTCTGCATACCATCCGCAAACAGATGGTCAATCTGAGCGTACTATTCAGACCTTAGAAGACTTATTGCGGACTTGCATTGTAGAGCAGAGGAGTAATTGAGAGGATATGCTTCCTTTGGTAGAATTCACTTATAATAATAGCTATCATTCGAGTATAGATATGGCACCATTTGAAGCTCTGTATGGTAGAAGGTGTAGAACCCCTATCTGTTGGTTCCAAGATGGAGTACATTTGATGGTTGGACCTGAAATGCTGCAAGAAACTAAGGAGAAAGTTGAACTTATTAGAGAAAAGCTAAGAGCTACCCAAAGTCGACGTAAATCTTATGCCGACCGACGCAGAAGATCCCTAGAATTTGAGGTTGGTGATCATGTATTCTTAAGAGTATCACGCACTACGTGTGGGGCGAGCCTTAAGAGCCAAGAAGTTAACACCTAAGTTCATAGGACCGTATCGAGATATTACATCGTCGAGGACCAAGAGCCTATGAATTAGCGTTACCACCTCGGTTGTCTGGAATACATAATGTTTTCCATGTGTCGCAGCTTAAAGAAGTATGTTCCAGATTTGTCTCATGTAATTGAGCCCGATGTTGTGGAGTTACGAGATGACTTGTCTGTGGAGGTCCCAGCTGCTCGTATCGAGGAAACTAGAGTTAAGAAACTTAGAGGTAAGTCTATTCGGTTAGTAAAGGTTGTTTGGGACCAAATAACTGGTGATGCCACATGGGAGTTAGAAGAAAGAATGAGAGAGTTGTACCCTCATCTTTTCTTTGGGGAATGAAATTTTCGAGGACGAAAATTTATTTTCGGGGGGAGAATTGTCAGGCTTCTAATTTATTATTGAGTAATCTATAATATTTTATACTTGTTCAATGTTAATTGAAGGATTATTTGGTATTGGAATATATTTAGATGGAGTTTGAAATTATTATAAAAAAAAAAAAAATGAACAGTACCGTATGAACAGTGCAATGAACAGTGCAACCGCGTATGAACAGTGCAATGAACAGTGCAATGAACAGTGCAACCGCGTATGAACAGTGCAATGAACAGTGCAACCGCGTATGTACAGTACAAACCGCGTATGTACAGTAACAGCTGACGTCATCGGTGACGTCACAGTGTACAGTACAAACTTCGGCGTATTTCGGCATGAACAGTAAGGCCCTGAACAGTATTTTCCGACATGAACAGTAAGGCGGTGAACAGTAAATTTCGGCGTGAACAGTAAATTTCGAAAATTTTCTATAAAAAGGGGGCTTCACACGAAATTTTCATTTCTTCACCTCTATCCAAGGTTCTCAAAGGTTCTAAGGCCGTAAACCACCATTTCTCTCATACTAAACCTTCCTAAACTTAGATTTCTCGCCAGATCTGAGATTCTACATCTACTCTGAAGTATTGGAAGTAAGTTTCTTTAAGTTTGAAGCTAGATTTACCGTTCGTTTCTCTTCTCCTTCTCTTTCTTATAGAATTTTATGGTGTTCTTAGGAAAAACTCCGTTCTAAAGCTGAATCTTCGGTGAATTTTTATTATAATCAAGTAATATTCGGTAGATCTAGTGTGAATCATCTTTCTGAGGTAAGGGGAGTTTACTTTAACCTATAAACTATGTTTTGAACGGTTTAATATGCTATTTCAAGATATTTTGATATGATTTTGTTAGATCTATTGAATAAAAGCTATTTTCTAAGTCAGAATCGTTGTTAATTAGTTTAAAATGCTGAGATTTTGGCTGATCTATTATAAACTTGCCGTAGTTGAGCTGTTAAAATAATTTTGGTGGCGTGCATCATGCTGAGATATATGTTTTGCATCATTATAGAGCCGAGTTACATGTTTAGGTGGGTAGACATGTAACGGTAAGTTCATGCTTTGAGTTTCTTTGTCTTTGTCTTTGTCTGGATCCAGATCTGGAATGGGTCGCTCCGGCCAGCTCGGTTCATACGGATTACTTAAGCTGTGAAACCAGTTGGAAGCCGTTTTCATGCTGTGCATTAGATGGGCTGGAAATGCATGGGGTTATTGCTGTGAAAAATATTTTGCTCTACATATATATAATTTTATTTTATGTTTGGTAAGCTCACCCTTGCATTTCTTTCTATGTCGTTGTGTGCGTGTGTACTGCGATGATCGTACGGTGGTACGTGAGCAGATGTAGCAGGTGTTGCATCTACTTCACAGGCTGAGGGGCCAGTGAAGAAAAGTTAGAAGCTGGAGTTGAGTAATAATGCATCAGAGTCCTTTTTCTTTATATATGAGACCTCATGTCGAGGGAGTCACGTATTATAATTTTTTTTTTTTTGGTATTTTGAATATTATAAACTAAATGTAATATTATGTTGATCTGTTGGATATTTGTTGTAAGGAACTTCATTTTTACTTTGAATGAGAAGTGAATTTTTATACTTATATTCTCTGCTATTTACCTATTTTAAATAAGTATGTGGTGTAGAAACAATGTTCTCGGTCCCTTATAAAAAGGGGTCGTGACAGTATAATTGACTAAAATGTAATTTTGTAATTAGTTGTTAGTTGAAAAAATAATTTAATGATATTTTTAATTATATGTTTACGTAATATTATTAATATGATGTTGTAGATTATATCTGTTATATATTTGTAAACTTAGAGAATAATACAAAAACAGTTAACTACAGAAATTCTATAATAATAATAATGAGTTATATTTAGTTTAATTATAATAAATATTTTTACATCCATTTATTTTTTTTAAGTATGGTTTGGAAATTGATAATTTAGTAATAATGTAAAAATTAATTTTACTTAATTAAGATATAATAATAATAATTTATATGCATTTCATGTAATATAATTTGTAATATTTAAAAAGTAAGAAATAAAATAATTTATATGTCGATAACAAGAGTTTTTTAATTTAAATAATGTGACATTATTTATATAAATTTTATTAATTAAGATGTAATAAGAATATTCTTATGTGTTAATAATTTAAATAATTATGATTAAAATCTAATAGTAATATGTATGTAAATTTAGAAGATATTTGATAGTATCATGTTAGTAATATGAACTTTTTTTTAATGTAAATGTAATTATAATTTGTATATAATTATTAAAAAAATTTAGCTTAATTATGTTAGTAATTTATTTTTTTAATTAAAATATAATTTGAACTTGTATGTAAAGATAAAAAAATATTATATTTAATTATGTTAATAATTTAATTTTTTTTAAATGTGATCATGATTTGTATGTAAATCAAAATAAGATTTTGTTTAATTATGTTATTAAAATTAATGAAGTTAAATTCTATATTGTAATTAGGTTAGTAATTTAGACTTTTTTTAATGAAAAAGTAATAGTAATTTGTATGTAAATATAAAAAAGAATTTCTAGTATTATGTTAGTAATTTGATTTTTTTTAATTCAATGTAATCATAATTGATATGTAATGAAAAAACTATTATGCTTAGTTATGTTAGTGATTTAAATTTTTTAATTAAGATGTAATTTGAATTTGTATGTAAATAAAAAATTATTTTTTAATATTATGTTAGTTAATTTTGTTATTAAGTGATAAATTTAAATTCATAAGAGTGTTATCATTCTATGATAAATTTAAATTTGTAATGACACTGGTAGACTTTCACCAAAAATAGTATCTATATACAACATAATAACATTTTTGTTGATATGTATTTATTATGTAATTAATATTTTTATCATCATATATATCTAAAATTGTATACTTTTTAATATTTTTATCAATTAAAAAAATGTAAAATTAATCTAAAAATAACTTGATTTTAATTCATATTAAGTTTCAAATAAATTTTTCTTTTAAAGACTTCAAAACTTATTCCTCATTTTATCTTAATCACTTTTTTATTTCCTTTAAAACTCACTCATTCATTTCTTTCATAAATTCTACTATTCCAATATATAATAATAACAAATCTACTCATCCCTACATTTTTACAAATACAAATTATTTAATATTTATTTTTTCTAATATAAAAAAAAATCCATTGATTAATCAAATTATCTAATTAAAAATAAACTAACAATAACTAAATTCATACTTTTAAATTAAATTAGTAACATATTATAAAATAAATTAACTAAAACTAACTTGGTAATACTTTGATACTTGTTCTTCAAATTGAATAAAATGAGAGGTGTCACTCATTATATATAGTGTAAAAGTTTGAAAAAAAAATGTTGTAAAAGTTTGAAAAAAAAATGTATTAAAAAATATTGCCATATTATTTGTGCATTCGGCCAAAATTATGTTACATGTCAACTTCCTACAAGTTGTACCATTTTCATAGCGATTATAATATGTGTTAACATTTGAAAGTTTTACGGTGTTCATGACAAAACTAGCTTCTAATTTTGCCAAACATATTATAAAATTACACTAATACTGACACATGATAATATTATGATTATTTCATATTTTTGATGATGAAATTTATTTAAAAAAATAAAAATTCAATACTTTTACTGATATTTTAGCGAAAGTATTATCACATAAACAAATTCATTTAAGACAGAAAAATAGTTTGAAAAAAATAATAAATTAAGAATTAGTTTTTTAATTTACATTATTTAAATAAAAAAATCAAAATTGCCTTTTTACAAACTTGGATGTTTTGTGACAGAATTCCATGCGGAGATCCTTTGTAGACCAACAGTAAAAACCACATTAATATCTTCTTTCAATTTTATTTTTGTTCAAGCCAATTTTATCATTAGTAAGTGTGAACTGAGGCTGTACAGTAGTTTCAATTTGATTTGCGTTGTTGGGTAACTTGAAGCAGCAGATTCCACGCGAGGGGTATTTTGGTAATTACTGGGGGCTTCCCGTTTACACTTTGGTGGCGTGTTTAACGAACTTTTTCACTCGCCAACAAAGGGAACAAAAAATTAATCCAGAATTATTTTTAATTTATTTTAATTTTTTAAAAATTAGTTTTAAATTGACTTAAAAATTAAAATTTGATTTAAAATCAATTTTCGTTGCCACCCCTTCCCCAAAGTTATTTTGCACTTTAAAAAAAGAAGCTAATGTTTACGATGTAAACTAGTTTTTTCTGTGATAAAAACGAAGATAGCGAAGTAAACTAGCAATGAACAAAAATTGACTATGGTATACTTGAGTATTCACTCTTCACTTTCTTCCACTTCAGTATTCAGAATAGTCACATTCCGGAAACTTTTTTTTAGTTGCTTCTAGAATCAAAGTTTAGAAAATTTGTAACCCCTAAAACTCAATGCTTTTCTAGAAAGAAAAAGGAAATGATTTTAAGGCTATTTTTTAAATAAAAACTTCAAAAAAGCATAAAGGTGGTAAATTTAGCAAAAAAACAGAAGGTGCTAAACAGATTTTGTGTTCTTGACCTTAGCAATCCACAAAACTTTAAGCAATTTATCTACCTTACAGACGTATCCTTATGATTATTGAACCTAAATAATAATAATAATAATAATAATTTTGAAAAAAAATATTTTGAATAAGTTAAAATCATACATTTTAGTAAAAATATAATTTGGTTCTTCAGTTATTTAATTTTAAGATTCTTATTGTCTATTAATCTTTTAGTTCAATTTTGATAGCATACAAGCTCTTACAATATCAACAAATTAAAATTTCTTGCTGATCTAATAATTTATGATTGACTGATAATAGTGCATTCCAATTAAAATTTTAACTTTTAGAGTTTAATTTTGATATATGCTTAGTATAAAAAATTATACACTGTCAACTAATTATAAATTATTCTAAATGCGAATTTTAAAAGTAATTCTTACATAAATAAATAATTTTAATCATTCGAAAATTTATTACTAGATAAATGAACCTAGGCCAGCTCAAATCCAATCAAAGAGAAGTTCAGATGAATTAAAAAGTCCAAAATTAATTTAAGTCTAAATTTTAAAGCTCAAACCCAATGTTTTAACAAACTTAATCGGGTTATCCAAGCCTATCCACTTTTCCAACTCTAATATTAGACACTCAATTTTCATGAAAAAAACATATATTAACAAATTTTTAATATAAAACTTTCACTCTTAATATTCATTCTATTTATCACTTTTACTTATGATTTCTTATTATTAGTCTTCAGTATATTTTAGTTATCAAATTTATATTTATAATTTCAATCTATCATAATTATATTAGTAAATACGTTTAAATGAAAATCTTTATCTTCTTGCTGTACATTGTACGGAAATATTGTTTACTATATCAAGTATGGAAGATATAAGCCAATTTCATTTCTTTTGGAAAAGCTGAAATCATAAATTGAATGTGAGAATTAGGTCATTAGAATTCATGTATTTAGATAGTAAGAAAAAGTAATTTCAAAATATTACAAAATTTTAACTAAATGATTTTTATGTCAAATAGAAAACATTTCAAATTACTTGTTTTAGAAAAAATTTGAAAATTTCTGTATTTTACTTAACTTTTTGAATCTCTGTTTCATAATTTTTTTTATGCTTAACTCTCATTTTAAGCGTACTTCATTATTTCCTTTATGTATTTTAAAATTTTCTGTACAAACACAGTTTTGAAATTAACACCAATGAATAGAAACTCCAAACCATGATGTAATTCTGAGCTGCTACATACCTCATTTCTATATTCTTTGGCCAATTGTACTCCGTACACAATCTAGCACTGACATTTGCTAAAGCTTTGATACACAAATAGACCAAACTAACTATGAGGGGCAATACTAAAGAGATATCTTTTAAAGTAAACAAAGAACAAAATAATAAACACTAGACAACTAATATATAGATCCCTTACAATAATATACAAATCGATGTATAGAGAGGTAGTGTATTAAGTTCTAATTTTGTATGTTTAAAAGCCCAAAAAGTTGATCTCCAAAAGGGAAAGCTCAAAAAATTCATACAATGTCACAAGGATTGAAGTAACATATACTTTGTATTTCCATTTTTACTTTTGTGAATGGCCACCAGAATGCTTAATTGCATGGCCCTCAGATTTTGGTGTCCTTGGCATTGTGGTTGAGGATTGAAGTCCTTCTAATGCTGCTAGAACCTCTACCATAGGGGGTCTAAATTTTGGGTCAGTGTTAAGGCATTGCAATGCAAGTGCAGCTGCAGCTTGTGCTCCTTTCTTTGAGTATTGACCCCCCAACCTTGTATCCATTATTCTCAAAACTCTTCTACTATCACTCAAGAATGGCTTTGCCCAATCCACCAGAGTTTCCTCAGAAAATCCTGGCCTATCATCTTCCACTGCACGCCTTCCTGTTAGTAGCTCTAACAAGACTACACCATAGCTGTATACATCACTTCTTGGCGTCAAATGACCTGTTTAATTGAAAGCTAACTTAGAAATAGGCATAGATATGCATATATATATATATATATATATATATATATATATATATATATATACACACACACACGTGCTTGCATGCACTCGCACATACAAATTGTGTATGTGTGCGCGCGCGCAAATGTGCACACATGATATAGCTGCAAATGGAAAGCTATAAATAACATAACATCTAATGCTTGCTTTGATTAGATACTCTTAAGTATCCATTTGGTGTAAATTTGCGTAGAATGATTTTGATGGAATTGATTTTCAGCTCTGAACCATGTATTTTCATTGAACTATGTATTTTTCTATTGGAAAATGCAGGAATAAATTTTTGTAACTTCAAAACAAACAAGCCTTGAAAACATTGAAACTGAACTGGTAAGTAGTTTAATTGGAGTTATTTAAACAAATATGCTGCTAATTGCATGTATATCAGTTAAACTTTGAACTAAGACCAGTTCACAACTGAGAGTCATTTTGTTTTGTTGCAGTTTTAAGCCACCAGTCTACCACTCTTCCAATTATATGTCGTCTTCTGATACTGTTTACAAGCAGCAAAGGGAGAACTTAGTTTATCATTTATTCTTCTAAGGAACAGAACAACTTGAAGTAAAAAGATAAAAGAATGAAACCTAAACGACTTATGGAATGTCAATGACCTTTTGTGATTCAGGATCTAGAAGTTTGAATAGATTATAATTTAAACTGATGTTCTAAGAAGAAGAAGAAGTCAAAACAAAATAACAAAGATGTATTGGAAACAAGTTTAGCTGAGCAAGATAACAAAAAAATTTGCACCGAGTCTTCAAAAGGTGATGTTGTAAACATAGGTTCCTCAATTACAATAAATATTACAGTAACACTCAACCCCAACAGTAACACCGCTCAATAACTTCATATAAAAATGTTTTGATTGAGCTAAATGAGTTAGAAATTTATGTCTTAACACTTTGATCAAGATAAAGGAACTGTACCGGTAGCAACATATTCTGGTGCAGCATAACCTTGAGTTCCAATAACTCTGGTTGAAACATGAGTATTATCCCCAGTAGGACCATCTCTTGCCAAGCCAAAATCCGAAAGCTTTGCATTGAAATCCTACATATTCATTAAGGCTACTCTTTAAGAATATAAAACATACATGTAAATCAGAATACGTAGCCATTACAGATTCACAAACAAAACTTTTAATGTGACATACTGAATCAAGTAGGATATTAGAAGCCTTTAAATCACGAAAGATAACGTTTGCATCCAGGGAATGTAAGAATGTTAATCCTCTTGCAACACCAATTGCAATGTTGACCCTTGTAACCCAGGCCATAGGTTGAACACCCTCTGCAGAAATAAAAGAACAAAATTGAAGTTTATAATGGATTGATAGCAATCATGGCTCAGCTCAAATTGATGTTGTAAAATGGTTAAGAAAATCAAACATTGGCAATAAAAATTAATTAACCAAATAATCACAATAATCATCTTGGGAAATCAAGCACATCAAATTGCAGTTACCCCTCAAATGTGTACATACATGCAATTGTAATTCACTCAAAATGTCCATATCATAATCTTAGCTTTGGTGTATAAAAACTACAAATATCAGTAATTGATAGAGTGGGACAATTAAGACACCAAATATACTTAGGGTTAAATAAATGTACTTACTTCTGAATAAGTGATTCTCCAAACTTCCTTTTTGCATGAACTCATAAACCAGAAGCCTGTTTTTACCTTCCAAGCAATAACCAATAAGTTTCACCAAATTTTCATGGTGAAGCTGTCCTAGGTAATTGACTTCTGCCTGCCAGCACAAATGATGTAAAATCAGCCATCAAAACCAAGCAACACCAATAATCATTCAGGAAAAGAAAAGGCTTTGGTTTATGGTTCTTGTTATACATACAAGCCATTCCTTGTGGCCTTGAAAGCTTTCTGGCTTCAGATTTTTAATGGCCACAACAATTCCACTGCCTGCTTTTGTGGGAGCATACGTGTTCTCATCAATCCATCCCTTGAAGACACGCCCGAATCCTCCCTCTCCGATTAAATTTTCGCGCCGGAAGTTCTTGGTGGCCTCCTTCAGATCATTCAAGCTGAAGGGCTTGAGCTTATTGGAGATGGATTTGTCAAAATTTGATTCTGAAGCAGCTTTTTTCTCGGAAGAATTTGAATACTGCTTTGACTTACTTACAGGCTTCTTATTTCCTTTAAATAGATGAGAAGCAAGTCAAAAGCAGCTATGTGATTAACTACTTAAAATCTATTGAAATCAGTTAATTAATTAACATGGCAAAATATGAAGTGCCAAAAAAACGGGTGCGCAAAGTGAAAATAACTATCATGCATCAAATATGTAATTAGTCAAATGCATGCAAAGAATGTCAAGTGTTAGGAGAGTTCTAATTCTAAACTCAGCGAAGAGGTTTTGGGCAAGTATCTTGGATTACATGTTCTGGGACAATGCTAGAAAAGTTCTAGTGCTTCTAATTGGTAGTTGACATAGACAAGTACAAGAATATCACAAAATTTTGACACATACGGCCTCCACTAATTTGTCCAAGTTCAAATTTCACTAACTTCATCTAAACATAATAACCAATTGTTCATTGAGTCCTTATTCTTGAAAAGAAAGCAAATGGAAGTGATTTTAATGAATTCCTGGAAATGTATCTTCAAAAAATGCAAAATTATTCAAACATTATTTACAACCTGAATGCAAAAGCAGCCTCAAAATCTTCATTTTTTCAGACCAAGAATTAGACAACGACAAGGAAATAGAACAGCCTATAATCTCAAAGTTTTACATCATAAACGAAGGAGAAAAAGTGAGAATATTCAACAAAACAAAAGGTCAAAATTTACACAGTGGCATGGCATCAAGGAACCAAAGAAGAAAAAAGTGGGTAGGAGGGCATAAAAAAGATTAAAATGAAGAAAAACCAACCAGCAAAATTGGAGGAAGATACATGAGCAACTGGTTTTCCACAAGTGTTTCCCATGATGAAAGGGTCTTTGGAACTTGTTAGATCAAACCAGAAAAAACCATGAATGAAAAACGCAAGAGGATGCAAAAGGGTGTGAGGAAAAGGTCACAAAATTGGAAGTGTTTGTGAGAGTTAAGCAAGAAGGAAATGTCCACGGCAAAGCCATAATCAGCTGCAGAGGCAGCGTGGTCAATTCTAAGTTGAACAAAAAATAGTTAAAAAAGACTAGTTGCTTTTATGAAGCTTCAAAGAACAAGTGCGAGCTAAGCATTCATTCATAATTTCCGGGGTCAGATTTTGACTACATAGACATGTTACTATGCTTCAAACGTTGTGACGTGGGAAAATTGAAAACAAATTTTAATGTCTTTTTCGGCTATGGATTCAGATTTTAAGTCTTATTAGGATTATGTTTGGCGTTACATCGAAAGGAACAAATCAACGACATGGCTGGCATCAATAATAATCAACACTATGGCGGAAAGTATATCAGGCGGCATTAAATTTATATTTAAATTTGACTTTCTTTATGTCATTTTAAATTATATTTAATTGTATGACTTAATACAATTTTACTTTTAATTAATTAATTTTTTTCATTTTTAAAACTAAGTAAACTTATATTCTTTATCAATGTTTTTACTTAAAATTATAACAAATTGAATTGATTATACCTTCTTTTACTCAAAATTCACCAACCAAAATGAAAAATAATTATTTTTTATTTTACTTTTACATCTTGTACAATCTTTTAAAATAAAAAGCTTTTTTTTCTATATTTTTTAAGTTCTAAACATTTAAACTTCTATTATAAGGCATATACATAGTTGGACAAAAAAGTAAAAATTCGAAGACTTTAAATAGGAAAAAATCAATGAAATGATTAAATTTTAAAATTTTAAAAAGAAATACTTAATTAGATAAAAAAAATTAAAATTAAACACAGTTTATATTAAAGGGCCAAAAAATATAATTAACCCTTTAAACAAATAATTGAATTAATCTTGTGAATATAACTTTGTTCAAACTAACAGCCATAAAAAAGTATAATTATGTGAAGGTGACTAAATATATATTGAAATAATTTAATATTTAGAATTGATTGAAGTTCAAATTAGTTATATACTGTAATAATATTTAAATTCAGTGAGCAGTGTGCTTCTACTCTGTACATTTGATTGCAGTTTTCAGAAGATGTCTTCCATTGACCGGAACTGGGTTCAAGGATACACCGCTGTCCAGAGTCCACCATCCCACAACGTCATAACCCAAGCCTGTCCCCATCACAAGGGTTATCCTTTCACATCCCATTCCGTCTTATTCGTTTTCACTATTTTTATCCCACAAATAAATATTATGCTCCAAAATTATACCAATACATTAATTAATGTATTTATTATTGGTCAACCCATAAAGAACAAAGCCCTTTTTTTAAAAAAAAGCTAAAAAACACTTAAATTTTACTATATATTTAGAAACATGTTAAAATGCCTGTAAACGTGAATTTAATAAATAGCATTGAAATAAATGTAACTTTGCTTGCATAGGGTTTTGGGATGAAAATTAATGAGCAGAAAGTTTAAAAAATATATAACATATGCAAGTGATGAAGATGTTATTAAGTAAAAATGCTTGTAATCTTCTTGAAGATTTTGATATATTATGAATATAAATATTTATAATTTTTTTTGTTTTTTATTCAGTTTAATCTGAATTTAATTCAGGTCGTGTATCTACTGTAGATGTAATGGATGAGTCTATTATAAAAAATTTGTTATATATACAAAAATTTAAATTTGAAGTTTTCTTTAAACGATATTAAACTACTTATCACTCAGACTAACCTTTATTAGTAATAGATATATATGATTGTTGATATGAATATAAACAAAATATATATTTAATTGCATGATTTTAAAATAAAATTATTTTATGGAGATCAAGACAGTAAATTTCAATCCTTTAACTAAAATGTATTAGTGTGAAAAGTAACAAACATTCCTCGTGTTTCAGATGAGTTGTGTTCTTGTAGTTATTTCTACTAAGGATGAGAATAAGGTAGTCACTTAGGCTAGGTTAATGCTCCCAAATAGCTTTATTTATGGGATGAGCGTAATATATATATTTGACGTTTTATCTTTACGATAACTGACATTTTTGCAATGTCGTTTGATTTAGAGTTGCCTTTTTCTCAAACACACAAATTCGTACGCATTTATCTTTTCTCATGTTGAATTGGACATCTGACGTAACTTATATTTTTGTTAAGTTAGGGTGGTCTTCTTGATTTGAGAATTAGGTTTAGTATAATAAAGTTGATACCTCTATGCATATGCATTTATTATTATTATTATTATTATTTATCTAACTAAAAGAATTTTTTTACAACTAACAATTTATTTTTTGACGTTTCACATCAATCTATTTATTATCTATTATTTGATTGATTAATCCTTTGTATTGGAATGGATGAACTGTTAAATGGTTTAACAATTTTTTTCAAAAGACTAAATCAAGATAATTTTAAATTAAAATTCTAGATTTAATGACTTTTATGTTTCTTGTTGTTTCCTTTTAATTGTAATATTTTCTTGATTTTTTTTCTTGCGGTTTTATGGCCTTTTCTTCTTGTTGTAAAATTTGTTCTTAAAATAGTGTTTTTTCATAGATAGATTTTTTAATTGTAATTTTTGATTTAAAAATAAAAATAATATACTATTATCTTAGAATAATTTTTTTTAATATTGTAAGTAAATAGTTATAAATGCTTAATAAAACTATTACATATTAGGAAAAAAAATATTACGTACTTTAATACTAGTTTTTTCATACATTTAAAAACTATAATTTTGAAAAAATAGCACTAATTTTCTTTCTTTCAAAAAGATGTTAACCACTTTCGGTGGCAAATTATAATAATAATAAATCAAATACATTTTATGCACATAATAAATCAATAGCTTAAATATATCTTTAATCGTCGCAAATAAAATAAAAATCAATTTAATCTTATATATGTATATATATATATAATTAAATAAATATAAATATGTTTTCCCTTTACATGTCTGGTTTTAGTAGAGATATTTGAATTTTATGTGTATGTAAAAGGAATTCTGAAAATTCATTCCTTCACGTGATTGTTAACATTGGTAAATTGTTTTGTATTGTTTTTTACGAACTCCGCTCCTCTTTGCGTAAAACAACATACTTGTCATCTTATTCCATTCCAAGAACAAGTCTCTTTAATTTAATCATATCTTTGACAACAACATCTTTTCCTCTTTTTAACAATATGACAGAGATTTACTTAACTAAATAATTTTTAATGTATAATAACATATTAATAAATAATGTTTTTATTAAAAATATGTAGCATTTGATAATATCAATACATCATATTGTATTAACTTTTATAAAAAATTTATAATAAATAAATTTTCATTATATATAATGTTATAAATGTTAAAATAAATGAATAAAAATTTAATAAAAATATAAATTTTAATGTTAATTATATATTAAATTTTATAATACTTTATCATAAAATTATTATATATAGTTAGACACTTGTAAAAATATCATTGAATAAAACGAAGGAGACAAAAAGATTCATAAAGTGTGAGTTGAACTGGACATTATAAAATTGTAATGTTGTAATAGATCCGTTTTAGGATAATGCTCGCGATGAATTGTAAGGAAGAGAATTATTCTATTAAAATTAGTTTATTTTGAAAAATATCATAATATTAATTGAGTTTTTATTTAGAATTTACAATATTTTGATAAACTTTATTATAAATGATAATTTAATATGTATATGTAATATTTGGTATTCAATTGGTCTTTATTCTAACTATAAATTTAAGTTATGAAACACATTTTATTTTTATTATGAATGAGACTTTATGCTGATGAAGTTTTTAAAATTTATTGATTGTATTAGTTTATATTTATACACATGTACAACTTTTTAAAACTATTCAAATTTTTTTACGAATTTCATTAAGTTTTATTCAAAATATTATATAATATTAAGATAAATTATTTGAATTATAGTAAGGATGTTACATAAAAACAGAGTCAGAGTTTATATAAAAAAATAAAGTTAATTTTACATAAAAAAAAATGTAATTTTTAAATGTGACATCAAATGTTACATATGGCACATACATACAAAAAGAAAATCACACTCAAATGGCATAAGTTCATCCAAAATATAGGAACCTAATGAAACTAAACTAAGCTAATAGTATTAAATTGGTTGGTAGTTAGGTTTAGATTGTTTGCAATAAGTTGTAATGTTTGTGATCCAAGTTTTGTGTTGGTTGAACAAACTTGTGTTCTGCTTTCTTTGCCTATTCCTCTTCATTTTTTAGTAGCAAAATTGATGGTTTTTATAGATAAAAATCAAGAAGGGAAACTTGTTAATAAAAAAAAAAATCATTAATTGGATTCTAGCTACAGTGATAGGTTACTTATTGGTGTGTTTTGGTTAATTTCAACATTAGTCCGTGTTTGCTCGGTTTGACCATAGTGATAGGTATATTATGTGTTGCAATTGAACTAATGACAAATATTAGATGCTACCTAACAAGCTAACGGGTTTGGTCAAGTACTCTTGTTATGTCCAAAGCTCATAAGCTTCTTGTATTTGTATTGAGAATGCAACCTCCTTAACTTTGTAAGGTTGGTTCTTCAATAGGATTTCTTCTTCTTAGGGTTTTTGGGTATTTCTTACTCTCTTTAGTACAAAGGTGGCAATATGAATTCATCTTTTATTTGTGGTTACGCATTTTGTCAATTAATTGGACAAATAACTTGTAATAACATCTCTAGTATGCTTGCCTACTATAATAGTGATATACATATTGAACTGAGTTGTCTCCTTTATATGATATAGCAACAATGACATGTTTACAGGGAATCCCACTAAATCCTAAAAGTTATAGGTACACTATAATCTCAAACTTTAACTCTCTCACCCATGTTGAACACCAATTTGCACTAAATTATATTTCCTTATCAAGTCTTTTCTTAGGTCTAGGCATCACATCTCCTTCAAATTTGTTACCTTCCTCTCTAAGTGAAGCAAATTTTCCATTAAATACTCCTAATCCACTCTAACATACTTAAATAGGCTTCTCATTAGCTTACAATAGAGCACTCATTCAAAATAGTGCTCTAAAACTACAAAGTAGGCTTTCCTCTACTATCCTCATTTTTCACAAATTTAACTTGTAAACTATTCAAAAGAAAATGCTCCAAAATTGCAATAGTAAATTGTTCTATTGAAATAAATTCCATTCCAAGTTGAAACTTAAAGTCCTTGTGCATTTTCGCCAATACATATGCATCATACTAAGGCTTATCATCAACTTCATAGTTTGAATCAACATCACTATGCAATTGATCACTCTAGTAATCTTCATTTATGTCATGGTCACCAACCCTCAATCCTTCACCAAAATCACCTCTAAAATTCTCACATATTCCATCATTAACTCCTTCATTTTCCTAATGAATTGCATGATATTCAGTAGACCTAAAATTTGACCTAAACTCATTTTCTTAGTTTGCACATATATCAAGTTCTATTTTACCCTACTCTTATTTTGCCTATTTTGATATTTCCTAATTTAATCTCTTGTTTTAGGTCTAACTTCATGTCCTACTCCACTCTTAAGCTCAATTCCATCCCCAACATATGATCCAATTCCACCCTCCACCCTTACTTTAAGTTATCTTTGCTTCTTTAGTGACTTCATTTTGTGTACCTTTACCTTTCACTCAACATTCCCCTACCATCATGTATGTATCATAATCTAAACTTGGTGTTAGGTAGTGACTTCCTTCTTGTCCTCTTCTTTCCCAATGCCTTAGTCTCACCTTTATCTATGTTCCCACTCTTCGTTTCCTTATTTCCTTATGTAATTCAATCACCTCATTTATCAATTCAAGTATTAAATCATGTTATGAAACTTTATGCTCTACATATATGTGCACTTCATAGGTTTCCTTTAAGGTATAATTAACCATTTTCAAAGGATGATTATCCCACATTATTCCCCTTAATCATCATTGAATGATAACTCAAACATCTTCCGCCACATCAAAAACTTTTCTTTACACCCCAAATCTCTCATAATATATGTCAAAGTATGACCATATGTAAATGCCTATGTGTTACATACTATTAACATCTTTCCCACTATAAGTCATGGTAGATTCATTTAACACCTACATTATTCATAAATTTTAACCTATTAAAAAACTTAAACAAATGTAATATTAGTTTGCTACCTATTCAACCTCGTTTTTGGCTCCACACCTCTCAAAGCTCCAACTTTAACCCTCATTCACATAGTACGTCAACACTGATACATTAAAAAAAAAAAAATTTGGAAAGACATATTACTTGAAGCTCATTCTTTAGGCTTTTTCTTTTTTGTTATAACTTTCACTATACTCCAAGTTGAGATTGAATATAGACACCTTCTTATCTAGATGTAAGTAAGGTTAATTTTGCTTCTATTTAAGTCTATTTCATTCAACATGTTTTGAGGATGTGAACCATTGCTCCAATTCATCTTATTTTTTTTCACCTAAGTATTTTTTTTTTCTAACTAAGGTGTGTCATGTATTAATGAGTATGGCATGACAATGATGAGATAAAATTTTGTTATCCAGTTCATTACTTAAAGTTGATGGTGATGAAAAATTTGTATTAAATTAAAAATGTTAGAAACACCAATCCTAACAATTTTTATTAGGCTAATTCTAAACAATATTAATTTTTTAAAAATAAAAACATAATTAAGTCTTTTTATTTCATCTGTATTTAAACTCATCTATATGAAGTGTAAAATTATAAGAATCAAAATATTAATGTAAATTTATTATAAAAAATATTGTACATTTATTAATTTTTAGAAATGTGTATTCATAAACACAAAAAAAAAAGTTTTTTTTTTAAATTATCACAATAAGAGAGATTTTTCTTTCATATTTTTAATACTAAAATTAGGTTATTATAACTAATGAAAAATCTTGACTGCAGTGTGCTATAAAAATCTAAACATGAATAAATTTGCTAAAGATGGACTAATAATTGTTACTCTCAAATCTTCCAAACTATATTTAAGTCTCTTTTTTTTTCAATAATTTTAAATACATACTTTTAACTTTTATGAGTTTGTTTTTAGGGAAATGTCTATGTAATTTTTTTTTATCAATGCTAAACACAATATTTGCATTAATTATGATATAAATCAATAATATTAATCAATATGATAATTTATAACTGGGTGGCAATGTAATTTTTGTACACTATTAGTGTATTTAAATTAAAATATAATTTTTTGGTTAAAAGTTACCTTTATATGGTTACATTGTTATAATTTTTTAAATTTTTTAATAATTAAAAATAAGTATTATAGCAACAACAAAAATATACTCTTAACGCTCTAAGGTCAATCAAATACTGGGAAAAAAAACATTATTAACAAATTGATATTAGATTAATCTTTTTAACTTGTATAAGTTTTTAAAATAATTAAACTATTAATATAAATATTTTGAATTTATACTAATTAACATTACCATAAGATTATATTAACAAAAAAATTTATTTTATTAGAAAAATTATTAATATATACTGCTAATTTATCAAATTAACATATTATTTGATAGTATAAAATTTTACAATATAAATTGACAGTTTGTTTATTTTTATTAGATAAAAACTAAATTAATGAAGACTATTTTAACACATTTGACAATCTTTATTTGTTAAAAAATTATTTCTTTTTGCAATAAAGTCATTGATACGTTAATGTAAATGGATGAGTCACCTTCTTTAATGAAATTTTGACCATTCTTTTTCTTTTAACTTGTAAAATCTGTATCTAGCCACCATTAAAAAAGAAAAATGAAATCCTACCATTTCAACCACGGAAGCAATGATTCAAGCAACCACAAGAACATGACTTAATTGCATATTTGGTTGTTATATTTTAATTTATATATGATTTTAGTTTTAAATTTTTAATTATATGCATTTAGTTTTTTTTAAGTTTTTTAATTGTTCAAATTAGTGCTTTCACTTTAAGATTTTTCTAATAATTATATTTCAAGTGGCATATTATTATTAATTTATATAAATTATAAAAATATATATTTGAATAAAATGTATAAAATATAAGAAAAATTTATTTATATTCAATTATTTTATATATTTTTCTGTGCAAATTTTCATTAATCAATATTATTTCATATTATTTTATTTTTTTAATTATAAAATAAATTTTTACAGTAAGAGATTTAAATGGAACAATTAAAAAATTAGAGGATTTAAATGTGTGCAATTAAAATTAGATAAAATAAAATCAAGCATAAGTAAAAATATGAGGACTAAAAATGTAATTAAATCTAAAAATAAAAGTTAGTGTGCTAATTTTCATTCCAAGATGAGTAGATAAAGAAAAATAAATAAAAAAGAGAGATCAAGAACCGATTTAACTGGGAAAAACGTAATAAAACTTATAAAATACTTATCCATATCCAGAAGTTTTCAAGAATTCAATTTTCAGACTATTCATATCAATAAAAAATAAATCCTAATTTTGCAATCAACACTCAAAAAAGATCAAGCATACTTAGTCCATAATATTAAACTTGGTGTGCATTTAGATACACATCTTAATTAGTATTTATTTAATAAGCACTTTTTAAATGATGTCTCATACACTAAATTAACCATAAAATTTATTTTAATAAACTAAATTTTTTTATGATAAGCTATACAATTTTTTTTAAAAAAATTATAAATTATTTTTATAAACTGTTTATAAGCTTTTTCAATCAAAACTCTTACAAACAATAGTAATAATAAAAAAAAAACAAAGATAAACCAACGGTACCCATAGACACACAATAAGACAAGGAAGATTCACACTCCAAATAATCATTTTTTTGTGCAAATTGTGTTAGACAACGTATTATTTGAAGTAATGGTTAAAGGGATCGTGCCAAAAGCAGCAAAACAAACACCAGAACCTGGTCAAACTTCAAAATCCACAATTTGTCGTATAAAGAAAAGCCAATCAAACGATGATTATTAAATCCCAAAATAATAAAAATCAATGAGAAATCGAGAGTTCTCACCTCTTTGCAAGAACATTCAAAAATCCTCACTCTAATATTAAATCATAAATGCCTCTGAAAAATAAAATAAAATAAAACATAATCACCTTTACTTTTGTACCTATTAGGGTACCCGGTACCGAGTACCCCTTAGGTATTCGGTACCGAGTACCCTCCAAACCAGATATTCCTTAAGATTCTCAGGTCTCGGTACCGAACAGTCACCATTTACCATGTGCATTAAATAATTAATATGCACTAATCTGAAGTAATAACGAGGATTATACTTAATCAAGAGGATAGTCAATAAGGCCTAAGTTATCCAGGCCCATCAGCCCAAAACAGTGGCTATAAAAAGGGAAGTACACAGTACATTACTGATTCTGATGTCATTCTTACTAAATATAGTAATCTCGCTTACGTAATACCGAATACTTACTTTACCATCGGAGTGCCTTTGCAGGTACCCTCCTCACCCTCAATTGATCACACCTCGGACAGACCGAATACTTCCAAGACAAGAAGACCGAAGACTGCTTTACAACCCATTCCGGAGTCCGAAGACTAAGGGTGTTCTCATATCCAGGAACATTTTGGCGCCCACCGTGGGGCTTGATTCAACCAACAGTAAAGATATTATGGTGCTTACAAGAAGTCAACAAGAAGGACCTATCAGGACGAGAGAAATGTATGACGGTGATACTACCCCCAACCAACAACCCGAAGTGGTGGTAGAAAGGATGAGCCAGGAAGACCTCTCTTCTGTCATGAGGCAAATGAAAGCCGAAATAACTGAGCTGCAGAAACAGAGAGAGAGATGCACTGGAGTTATCGGCATTGAAGAGAGAAAATGCTAATCTGAGAAGTGAGATCAGATCGTACATACCAACTCATACAGCTCCGATTTCTCAAGAACAAGGGGATTCCTCTGCTCTGCAAGCTACAAAAACAAAAGCCCCACCACCGATCCGACTCGAGACAGTGTCCGTCGAAATCCCTTCATCAGCTCTATCATGGAGGCAAGACTGCCTGAGGCCTGGAAAGGTCTAGTGTTAGAGAAGTACGATGGCACGACTGATCCCGAAGAACATGTAGACATTTTTTCGACGCAAGTTGGTCTCTACACTGACGAGGATGCACTCATGTGCAGACTATTTCCGACATCTCTCAGGGGACCAGCACTAAGTTGGTTCACCCGACTTCCCCCCTCTTCGGTTGACTCATTCACAACTCTTATCACACGCTTTAAGCTTCAATTTGCTACAAGTCGGCCACATCAGTTGACCTCTATAGCATTGGTGAATATTCGTCAAGAAAGAGGAGAAACTCTTAGGGCATTCATGGACAGATTTGGTAAAGTTGCCCTCTCCATTCGAAATCTTGAGCCAGCTGTGGCTATGCATCACCTCTCCACAGCCCTTAGGCCAGGACCCTTCGTTAATAGCATCTGCAAAAAGCCTCCGTCGGACTTAGATGAACTCGTGGTCCGGCAACCAAATACATGCAGATGGAGGAACTAGCCGAATACCGAAGCCAGATGAGAACTGATCAAGGCTCCAGCCGAAGAGAAAGTGAAAGAAATAACCTAAAAAATAAAGAAAAAGAAAAAGGACTTGTCATTGACAGGGTCAACAGATACACTCCCTTAAATACTAACAGGGCAAAAGTGCTAGACCAAGCACTTAACACAGAAATAATGACCATGCCAAGAAGAGCAAATACCCCTCCCAGAGCTGACAAGACGAAAGTATGTAAATATCACCGAAACAGGGGTCATAATACTGAAGAATGCGCAACACTCAAAGATCGGATTGAGGATTTAATTAAAGCCGGTCATCTCCATAATTTCGTGGCCCATCCCCCTTCCAGAGGAGATAATCATCGAGGTCCCAGACATGAAAGACAAAGAAGTAGGTCTAGAGAACCTCAAAGGCGGCCATACGAACCAGAGAACCAACCTCGCCGAATTATTAACACAATAGCCGGTGGCTTTGCAGGTGGAGGCGCCACCAACTCGGCTAGAAGACGACACCTAAGAAATGTGAGATCAGTAAATCACATCTCTTTAGGTAGTCGGGTCCGCATCCCCCCAATCACATTTACTGACCAGGATTTTCAAGGGGTAGATCCCGTACAAGATGATCCTATGGTCATAAGTGTAGATATTAATAATTGTACAGTCAAGAAAACATTGATAGACCAAGGTAGTTCTGCCGACATTTTGTATTGGAAAACTTTCCAACAAATGGGCATACCAGAGGAAGAACTCAGAGAATACCATGAATCTCTGGTTGGGTTTGCAGGGGAGAGAGTCGAAACACGAGGATGCGTTGACTTATACACTTTGTTCGGGTCTGAACGAGAAGGGAAATGCATCAAAATAACTTACCTGGTGGTGGAAGCCAACACTTCCTACAACATACTCCTCGGACGCCCTTCTCTCAACAAATTAAAGGCTATAGTTTCGACTCCACATTTGGCTATGAAGTTTCCATCAGACCAAGGTCAGATTGTAACTATTCATGCCGATCAAAAAACCGCCCGAAAATGTTACTTTGCAAGTCTTCGGGTCAGACCGACGCCTCGGGGGGATGTGAATATAGTATCCCCTGAACTCAACAATGATATGAAAGATATAGAGCTTGATCCTAGGATCGATGAAGGCCCCCGAGTAGAACCGAATGAAGGAAAGAAATCAATACAGCTAGGCGTCCTTCAAGGACAGGACACATACCTCGGCATCGGTTTAACTGATCCTGAACAAGATATCATTCAAGAAGTTTTGTGAAAAAATAAAGAACTCTTTGCATGGACCGCTGCCGACATGCCAGGCATTAATCCAAGTTTTATGTGCCATCACCTATCTGTATACAAAAATTCTCGCCCGATAGCACAAAAGAAGAGAAAAGTCGGGGGAGAAAGAGCCAAGGCAATTAAAGAGGAGACCGGCAAATTATTGAAAGCAAATTTTATCCGAGAAGTGACGTATTCTACCTGGCTAGCAAATGTAGTCATGGTAAAGAAAGCAAATGGAAAATGGCGAATGTGCACGGACTTCACGGATTTAAATAAAGCTTGCCCAAAAGATGCCTATCCTTTACCAAACATTGACAAATTGGTTGACGGAGCAGCAGGAAATAAATTCTTGAGCTTTCTGGACGCGTACTCCGGATATAATCAAATTCGGATGTATCGGCCAGATGAAGAAAAAACAGCCTTCATTACGGAATCAGCAAATTACTGCTATAAGGTGATGCCGTTCGGTTTGAAAAACGCTGGAGCTACATACCAACGCTTAATGGATAAAATATTCAGTAAACAGATTGGCAGATGTATGGAAGTTTATGTTGATGACATGGTGATAAAATCCGCCACCATACAAGAACACCAAGCACACCTTGCCGAGGTATTTGCCGAAGCACGCAGGTATAACCTCAGGTTTAATCCAGAAAAATGTGTTTTCGGTGTATCAGGGGGAAAGTTCCTTGGCTTTATGTTATCAGAAAGAGGAATCCAGGCCAATCCGGACAAGTGTCAGGCCGTAATAAGTATGAAAAGCCCGAACTCTACCAAAGAAGTCCAAAGATTAGTAGGACGAATGGCAGCCCTATCTCGGTTTCTACCTAAATTAGCCGAAATAGCTCGTCCATTTACTACATTACTAAAAAGGGCACAGAAATTCCAATGGACCGACGAATGCGAGAAGGCTTTCCAACATTTCAAGTCTATACTAGCAACACCGCCAGTCCTATCTAAACCAATTAGTCAAGAAGATATCATTGTTTATCTTGCAGTATCACCAATGGCCATCAGCTCGGTATTAATGCAAGAAACTCTTGACCCCAAACTCCTATATTTTACCAGTCATACACTACTCGGTGCAGAGACTAGGTATCAAATAATTGAGAAGGCAGTCTTAGCCTTGGTACATACATCTCGGCGTCTTCGACATTACTTTCAAGGATACCGAATTGTCGTCAGAACCGATTGCCCAATCGGTAAAATGCTGAGAAAACCTGAGCTGGCAGGAAGAATGATGGCATGGGCGGTTGAATTATCCCAATTTGACATACGTTTTGAAGCAAGGGGCGCTATCAAAAATCAAAATTTGGTCGAATTCATTAATGAGTTACATCCGGACCAAAAGACGAGTACTGATCAATGGACTTTATACGTAGATGGATCATCAAACCAACATGGAAGTGGAGCCGGAATCGTCCTAAAAGGACCAAATGGGGTCACCTTGGAACAATCGCTACGTTTCGGCTTCAAGACCTCCAACAATCAAGCTGAATATGAAGCACTGCTAGCCGGACTTCGTTTGGCTCAAGAAATAGGGATTAAGAGGATAACCTGCCTCAGTGACTCTCAGGTGATAACTTCCCAAATTTCAGGGAATTATCAAATCAAGGATAATACACTGCTATGTTACTTCCAGGAATACCAGAAATTGCGTGCAACCTTTGATGAAATAGCAGTCCAGCACACACCGAGATCCTCTAATGAAGAGGCCGATCGACTAGCTAAGCTAGCAAGCACTCGTCGGCCTGGACAACTTCAGTATCATCCAAAGAAATAGCCGAGCCAAGTATATTGAAGAAAGAGTGTTTTTTCATAGATAATCCGGCCGATTGGAGAAAAGATATCATCCAATATCTCAGTAATAATGAGCTTCCTACAGACCCGGATAAGGCAAAAAAGATAAGAACTCAATCTGCGAAGTATACCATGATTGGCCAAGAGCTATATAAAAGGGGAATCTCCACCCCTTTACTCAAATGTCTCGGCAAGGATCAGGCCGAATATGTATTAAAAGAAATACATGAAGGAATATGTAGTACACATTCCGGCGGACGAACAACAGCTCTGAAGATTATTAGGGCCGGATATTATTGGCCGACACTCCTCCAAGATGCAGATCAATTTGTGAAGAAATGCATACCCTGCCAACAACATGGTCCCTTGATTCATCAACCAGCTGAAAACCTCCATTCGGTTGTCACACCTTGGCCCTTTGCCATTTTGGGGATGGATCTGCTCGGACCCTTCCCCATAGCAAAGGGGCAATGTAAGTTCTTAGTCGTTGCCATTGATTACTTCACTAAATGGATCGAAGCTGAGCCCCTTGCAACTATAACGACCAATAATGTTCAGAAGTTCACATGGAAAAATATCATCACCCGTTTTGGCATCCCCCATGCCATAGTCACCGATAATGGCCTCCAATTTACTGATCGACGCTTTAACGAGTTCTTAGAAGGGTTACATATCAAGCATCGACTAGCGTCAGTCGAACATCCCCAAGCTAACGGCCAAGCCGAAGCCGCTAACAAGGTTATTCTCAGGGAACTAAGACGACGTCTAGGCTCAGCAAAAGGTGAATGGGCTGAAAAACTCCCTGAGATCCTTTGGGGATATCGGTGTACCCCTCAATCCTCAACTAAGGAAACACCATTTCGGCTAACATATGGTGCCGAGGCCATGGTACCTGTCGAAATCGGCGAGCTATCCCTTAGAAGGCAGCAATTTAATGAAGAAGATAATTCGGAAGCTTTGTCAATCAGCCTTGATACCATCGAAGAAACCCGGGATCATGCAGCCATAATGAACGAAGCAAGCAGACGAATAATGACAAAGAAATTTAACTCGGGCATTCGGCCTAGGCATTTCATTCAAGGCGACCTCGTTTGGCGAGCAACTGGAGAAGCCAGACGAGATAAGAGACATGGTAAATTCTCGGCCAACTGGGACGGACCCTTCAGAATAAGGGAAAACTTGAAAAATGGATCATACCACTTGGAAACATTGGAAGGAGATCCAATTCCGAGAACATGGAACATTTCTCATCTCAAACGTTACTACAGTTGATTATATGAATGTAAATGTAAATTCAAGTGCACTCTTTTCCTCGCTTGGGTTTTCTCCCCTTATAAAAACGTGAAAAGGGGTTTTCCCAAGAAGGTTTTTAATGAGGCACTATTTTAATGAAATTCGTCTGTTCAAGGCAACTATTTATTCAGTCTGTTAAATTTATTCCCTCCCGAGTCACATCTCGGCCAAGGTTGAATTTAATTTATCCAAATTATTCCCTCCTGAGTCACATCTCGGTTAAGGTTGAATTCAATTTATTTAAGCGATTCCCTCCCGAGTTACATCTCGGCCAAGGTTGAATTTAATTTATCCAAATTATTCCCTCCTGAGTCACATCTCGGTTAAGGTTGAATTCAATTTATTTAAGCGATTCCCTCCCGAGTTACATCTCGGCCAAGGTTGAATTTAATTTATCCAAATTATTCCCTACCGAGTCACATCTCGGTTAAGGTTGAATTCAATTTATTTAAGCGATTCCCTCCCGAGTTACATCTCGGCCAAGGTTGAATTTAATTTATCCAAATTATTCCCTCCCGAGTCACATCTCGGTTAAGGTTGAATTCAATTTATTTAAGCGATTCCCTCCCGAGTTACATCTCGGCCAAGGTTGAATTTAATTTATCTAAATTATTCCCTCCCGAGTCACATCTCGGTTAAGGTTGAATTCAATTTATTTAAAGCAATTCCCTCCCGAGTTACATCTCGGCTAAGGTTGAATTTAATCTATCCAAATTATTCCCTCCCGAGTCACATCTCGGTTAAGGTTGAATTCAATTTATTTAAGCGATTCCCTCCCGGGTTACATCTCGGCCAAGGTTGAATTTAATTTATCCAAATTATTCAAATTTATACGGTATTTCGAGCGACTACAGAAAATTAAAGGTCCATGAATACTTCTTCATTTATTGATATTGAAATACAACAAAAGAAAAGCAAAATACATTTATTAATCAACTATATTAAGGGACTCTTCGGGGGCGTCGGCGGGAAGAGAAGTTTCAGGAGCACCAGTGTCCTCGGCTTCACCCGATTCCACTTGGCGAGGAGCAAGGAGATCCGGCTCAAGGTCCTCGGCTACCTCATCATAGCGAAGGAATTTTCCTTGGAAAAAATCCCTTGCTGTATCAAACTGGAAGCTTGAAGGAATTTCCCCGAACTGTCTAGCCTGCCGGACAGCATGGTAGAAACCTGCTTCATGCTCGGCATAGATCAGGTCGTTACTTTTAATTTCCAAGGCCTTCATTTCGGCCTCACACCGCTCCTTAGTCCTCCTCTCCCGCGCCAAGGCATCGGCTAACTCCAGGACCCTTAGACTTCTGTCGGCCTCGGCGATTTCGGCTTGTTCTCCATATCCTCAACACGTGTATCTCGGATACGAAGATGTTCTTTAAGCTGATCCACTTCGGTTTCCAGTGCTTTGTTGGTCTCGGAGAGGTTCAGCTGTACCTCTTGGCACTTGGCCAATTCTTCTTTCACCTTCTCGAGCTCAAGCATAGGCTCAAGCGCCAAAGATCGAGCCATGATCCCGGCTCGAGAGAAGAACTCGCAGAACCAATCCCACCTCCCCCCCTTATCTTGTTCATTTACTATCTTCTTCCCTGATTCTGAAAGAAGACGAGGTGGGAGTAGGCGGGAAGGATTCACCCCTTCGGCGAAGAACCTCTCGAACATAACCTCGGGAGGAATGGTTACCCCCCGAGAAGTCTCTCCTGGACCGGTAGCAGGTTGGGCATGTGCCTGCTTTTTCTTTGGCCTCGATTCAGCTTCCTTTGCCTTGCCCTTATTTTTTCTTTTTCGAAGGTCCCCTTCAGCTTGACTGTGATCTCGGGGAGGAGATCGAGCAGTGGCCCTCTCGGCCAAGCGATCCACCTCGGGATGACGATGTTGATCAACCGTCATCCCCTCCGGCATTCTTTGCTTTAAAGCCTGACGGTATCCCATTCCGGAGCCGAGGTGTGCCATAAGAGCTGCATCAAAAAAGAAAAGTCAAATCAATTCAAGATATCTTAGAAAAATGTACTTAGGAAAATTACCTACCATTCAAGTCCATCCGAGGATTTGGGGACTTGAGCAGCAAAATCAGTCCTCGGGCAGGAATTTCCCGAGGAAGGGTCTTTATATATTGAAGAGCTGACAGCTCCTCGGCTGTCAGCATATCCTCGGGCACCACGTCATATCGACGAGGTACTCGAGTCCAATGAAAAGGGAACAGAGGAGTCCCTTCTCGGTCGTAAAAATAATTTTTCCCCCCCTCGGGGTGAATAAAGACCTTAAAAAACCCGGTCTTAAAACCTTTGAAGGAGGAAGTGTAAGGTTTAAAAATAGGAAAATCGGGCTGGCGGAACAAGGAAATCCACCGAGCTTTGTCCGAAGGACGTGTACTAAAAAAATGAAGAAAAAGGTTTGTGGTTGGCTCTATATAATGGAATTTACAAAGAATCCTAAAGGCTTGCATTGCTGCCCACCCATTCAGATGAAGTTGAGTGGGGGCTACGTTTAAAACACGTAAAACCCCCATTTGAAAATCATCTAGAGGAAATACTACTCCTAACACCTTGAAAATGCAATCATAAACATAAAATCTCCTTTCCAAGCCGAACTCGGCGCCTAGGCATACTAGGTCAGGATTCGGCGTGCCATCCCCTCGGCAGCATTCGACTTCCATAGGAAAAGGGTCCTCGTTTTCAAATAAGCAAACCCTATTCAGTCTTAAGAACTGCTTCAGGTCGGCATTCCTTTGGTAATTGGAGAAGTATGATACCACCTCTCCGTCCACCCATTCATATCCTGGAATTGTACATGGTGGACATGTCGGCCTCTCCCTAATTGGACTGACGATGGGTACCATCCCTTCGGCGGAGGCAGAGGATTCGGCAGGTTCATTAGATTCACCTACAGCCCTAATGGGCTCCTCGGCCTCGTCCACTACAACTCTAACAGACTCAGCCCTATCCCGGTCATCGGCCCTATCTGACAGTGAATCTTCCCATTCTATTGAGTTCACCATCTCGGATAAAAATATTTATACCTTGAGAGTTTACTTTGAAAAGAAGATCTCAGTTTTAAAGACAGAGAGCTTGGCGCACAAGAAAATTATAACACTTCGGTACAGAGCAAAAGGTAGAAGCAAGCAGGGACCACACTCCCCTTTTATAGAGCAAAGGGCTTCGGGTAAATGAAGAGTCGCGCCCAACTTCAGCCGTTAAGATTATCAATAGATCAACGGTTATCAAAAGAGTAACTTGTCAGATCTTGGTGAACAGTAAATGCAAAACCCTAAAAGCATCCCCAATTTCCCGCCAAAATCATATTTCCCGCTCATTGCACCGAGACCGAAATCTGGATAATAAGCCTCTTCAAAATTTCTACAATTTTTGAGGCTTCGAGGGCTAGTGTACCTATTAGGGTACCCGCAGAGTACCCCTTAGGTATTCGATGCAGAGTACCCTCCAAACCAGATATTCCTTAAGATTCTCGTGTCTCGCATCAGAACAGTCACCATTTACCACGTGCATTAAATAATTAATATGCACTAATCTAAAGTAATAACGAGGATTATACTTAATCAAGAGGATAGTCAATAAGGCCTAAGTTATCCAGGCCCATCAGCCCAAAACAGTGGCTATAAAAAGGGAAGTACACAGTACATTATTGATTCTGATGTCATTCTTACTAAATATAGTAATCTCGCTTACGTAATACCGAATACTTACTTTACCATCAGAGTGCCTTTGCAGGTACCCTCCTCACCCTCAATTGATCACACCTCGGACAGACCGAATACTTCCAAGACAAGAAGATCGAAGACTGCTTTACAACCCATTCCGGAGTCCGAAGACTAAGGGTGTTCTCATATCCAGGAACAACTTTGAATAATGAAGCCCACAGTTCTAAATTGGCAATCACATCACATTCTCCTTGTGAAGAACATTTTTAAGTATTCTATAGAATCCTAAGATATTTGAAGAGTGCTAAGCAAAAAGTCTTCTATTTTAGGAGAAAAAGTTCAACGATCCATTGAAGTGTACATTGATGTATATTTAGATTGGATAAGTTTAATCACCAATACAAGGGTCTACTTTTGAGTATTGTAACTTTGTTAAAAATGCACAAAATTTAATTTATGAGCTTTTTGTGTCTTTTGCACCATTTTTCTTCTTTTTATTTGTAAGATAAGATAAAATGAAGAATTAACTCGGTTTTATGTTCTGTTTTGCTGGCTGAAGTTTTGAGGGTAAAGGGGTAATGTGTTGCTTCTCTTCTCTCTCTTCCTCTCTCTTAAAAATGTCCTTCTCTTCTGTTTGTTCTATTTGTTGAATGGTTTATTAATCATGAATTTGCATGAAGTGTTTCTATAATTATTTTGGATTCTGAGTTGGTGGAAATTTATCTGGGTGGCATAAGGCATTCTATAATGTTGGTTCTTTATCACAAATCTACTCTCCTATGTTGATGGTTCCTAGAGCGCTTCTGTGTTAATTTCCTTTTTGGTTCATATTGGAGCTGAATTCTGGTTGTGTGGTTAAGGTTGCTCTTTTTTCTCTTTACCTTAGATCAAGCATGAATCAGTTTTAAATTTCCCTTGATTTTGGAAGTTGTTTTTAAAAGCAACGCTTGTCTGCTATAAGATCTTCTTTGGCTTCTTTTTCATTTGGAAACATGGTTTCCTTGGATCTCTCTGGTGAATTGCTGCATTATTTGTTGAAACCAGATTGTGAATTGTTAATGGCCATTCAATGATGTTAAAGTAATGGTTCTTTTTCGTTTGGAAACATGGTTCTCTTGGATGTTGGATCTCACTTTTTTTGTACTTGCACCATTATGGGTTCCTTTTAAAGAAGGCAAAGTTTAGAGTCTTGAGGGTGTATGTTGAAAATAAATTTGTGGACTTGGCTAAGTTGCATTTCATCATGGCTTCAATGTTAGAGTTGTTTGAAACCATAGGGACTAGTTGCATTTTCTAACTAGTAACTATTCATCACAGTTAAGAACATGAAATTTTATTTTACTATTTGATAATTTAATCTGTGGATAAAATTTTGTTAAGAACTGATTCTGATGTGCATTTCAGATATTCTTCACAATTGAACAGCAATTTATTATAAAGTTTGACCAGCATAGAGGATGAATGGGCAAATATTTACACGCCGAGTGGGTAAATATGATATAGGGAGGACCATTGGTGAGGGAACATTTGCAAAGGTGAAATTTGCAAAGAACACTGAGACCGGGGAGCCTGTGGCTCTCAAGATTCTAGACAAAGAGAAGGTTCTCAAGCATAAGCTGGCTGAGCAGGTAGTTTAAGGCCTTTCCTCTGTTGGACTACGGTGTATCTTGATTTTCACTTTTACTCTACCTTTCCATTTACTATTAAGGCATAGAATTTATGTCATTATTGCTTCCTCATATATTCCAAAAATCTTTCTAGATTCTTTAACATACTTTTAGGTTACTGATTTCAGACTTCAAATGTGTCTTCCTCTTTAAAGGGAATTTCGTGTTAGAATACATCTTTTATAATGTAGTTTCCATAGACCCACACATGGTGATGTTAAGTCTTTTTGATATTTTCTTGATGTACTTTTACAGATCAGGCGAGAGATAGCTACGATGAAGTTAATCAAACATCCAAATGTTGTTCAATTATATGAGGTCTATCTCTCTCTCTTTGACATTAGGCACACAACCAACATCTTGTCTCTCACTTCATGTCCAAATTTATTTTCTCTTTTTGTTTAAAGAACAGATAAACTCAAGACTCAAATCTTGCTGATGAAATTAGCTGTCAACTCTGTTATGTGTTCAACTTATAACTTACCGGCCTATGTTTTGAACTCTTTATTTTATAACTATCAATGTTGCATGTATTCTTCTCTTTAGTTTATCCTTGCGTGAACTTGTGTTGTTTTTTTTCAAAGCAATAGGTGGCAGTAGCTGGACATAGAACATAACACAACTGACTGTTTAACTAAGAATTTAGCTTACAATGTTAGAAATTAGTTAGGACTGTTAGTAGTTAGTTGATTTTATGGGCTATATAAGCTTCCTATTTCTTCTTGTAATTCAACCTTTTTCACTCATTCAGATTAATACAAATTACTTTTCTTCCATTTTATTTCTATTATTTTCTGTGGGCCATGTTTTTTGTTTTTGACATACAATTCCAGAAATTTCTCAAAGTATCATGAAATGGAACAATATTTAATTCCAAAGGAGCTAAGAAAAGTAGCCTCTTTGACTTGAGGTTCTAAATACATTTATCGCCATTATATTCAGAGACTATGTTTCTTAATAAATTCCTTAACTTCATCCTTTTTATCCTAGGCTGAATTTTTATGCTAATTCATCTTAAATGGTAAGAGATGATGACATTAATTTGTCACCAGGTTACTTCAACTCATTAAAGGATCTTTTTACTTTCTCATGTACTTGTAATTTTGTTATATTTCCTTTCCATACATCATATATACAAAGCTGAAACTGGTGTTCAGTTCTTTTTCCTTAAATAGAGATCAGCATGTACTGTTTCCCCCCCTCCTTTTCTTTCCTTTCCCAGCTTTTCTACGTGGATTTGAGATGGACAACAATGAATCACCCTTCTATATGTGAAGTCAGGGTCCGATCTGATAATCTCGTCTCAAATTCTCAATTTTATTTTGCACTTTTGTCCTTACTGGTGAACTTTCCATCCTTGAGGCCTACATGATTAGTTTGTGGATGGGATATGAATTTTTTAAGACAAAAACATTAGCATCTAATTGATGATATAAGGTGAATGTGATAATCAGAATGGCCTTACTCTGATCATGCCAAATCATTACTCAATTTAGAGAGAATGATTGTGGTCTGTTGGATTTAAGGACTATAACACATTTATTTGGCCAATGTTGTCAATCATTCTCTGCCACTTTTGGCTTTAAAACCTCAAAAACTGATTTGCACATATGACAAGAGAGCTAAAGAATTAGAATAAATACCTTATTTAACAAATTGATTCTCCTCTAACAAACACTATTTTCATTCCATCTGATAATAAAAGAACAAAGATGAGAACCTTTGTGTACAATTTCAAATTTTCTGATGGTGCTGTTTTATTTGCTGAGTCTCTAGCATTCACATCAGTGCACAGTATCCAACTAAAATGGAAATTATTTCACTAGGGAGTAGAACTGTGATTACAGACAAGAAACCAAATTATTTCTCAACACAGTTATTTTGTTGCTAAATTCATTTTCTGAAAGTGCACGTCATATAATTTCATATAATGTTTGCAGGTCATGGGAAGCAAGACAAAAATATATATTATTTTAGAGTATGCTATTGGGGGAGAACTCTTTGACAAAATTGTGAGTAAATGTTTTTTTTTTTTTTTTTGGTATTTTGGTTATGATATCCTTTCATTTTCAAATGGTTCCATAACCTGTTCAAGAAATGGAAATGTGAGACATTTTGGGCATCTTTTTGTTCTCCCACTCTATTTAGCTTGTGATTCTATATTAGTGTTTTTCTACCATAGTAAGGTGCTTGGAAAGCTTATGGAAATAACTTATAGCTCCCATAAGCTCTTTTTCGTTTATTTCAATAAGCTTCTCAGTATATCTTATCAAAATAAACTCTTCTCAGCATATTTCAAGAAGTTTTTTAGTCAAATCTATGGCATGAGCCTGCATGTAAAAAGAGCTTATTGAATAAACGTTTAATTAAGCTGTGTTTCCAAATGCATCAGTCAATGAATTACTTCTTTGTTGAAGTGGAGAAAAGTGTTTTAAAATTGATTTTATGTTGTGAAGGTAAACAATGGACGAATGGGTGAAAAGGAAGCTCGTAGGTACTTCCAGCAGCTTATAAATGCTGTTGATTACTGCCATAGCAGGGGTGTGTACCACAGAGACCTTAAAGTAAAGCTCTTTCAGCCAACTAACAATATGCATAGGCCTGAACAATTTATTTGTGCTTGATTTAAGAAGAAAGAATCTCTTACTTTAGTTTCATGGTGTTTCATAAACTTTCTGCAGCTAGAGAACTTGCTATTGGATTCTTCTGGTAACCTAAAAATTTCTGATTTTGGATTGAGTGCACTTTCCCAACAAGTCAGGGTAAGAATGATTTATTGCCTTCTGAATTTAATTTGAGTAAAATATCAATTGGGTTCCTAAAATTGGGACCACTGGTCAATTTAATCCTTGATATCATGAAAAAGCAAATTTAGCTGTGACTTCGGTTATAGTTAGTTAATTCTGTTCTTGATGTTGGTGTGCATTAGTCAATTGGGCCACCTAATGTTAGTGTGGATCAGGGACCCAATTGGATGATGGTTGTAAAAAATCAGAACTAAATTTACTTTTTCAGAATTTTAGGGAACAAATATTCGCTTGTGGAACTTACAACAACAACTATTCACTTAGGGAACTTAGTCTTGAAAATTTGAATGTCAAAACACAAGCATGTTAGTTTTCTGCAAAACAAAGTTGTCCCAAATCCTATCCAAGTAACTGTTCTTCCCTCTTAGCATATCTAATGGTTATGAATTGAATATATTTTTATAATGGCAGTGTAGGCTCAATCGGTTAATATAAATACTTCTGAAAAGGGTTGATTTGTAATCCATAAACTGGCTGTTTTGACAGGATGATGGACTGCTCCATACTACATGTGGAACTCCAAATTATGTTGCTCCTGAGGTGCAGATAGTTGTCATGTCATCCTCATTTCTTGTGAATTGCATGCAAATTCAAAAATTCAGACATTTATAATCTATCCTGTAATCATAAGTTCTTGTTACTTAGGTTCTTGATGACGGAGGCTATGATGGGGCAGCTGCAGATTTGTGGTCATGTGGTGTGATCCTCTTTGTATTGCTTGCAGGTTACTTGCCTTTTGATGACTCTAATATTTTGAACCTTTATAAAAAAGTGAGCATTTTTGTGTATTCCATTGCATAATTTTATTATTGTCCTATATTTCTGTTCATTACATTTGTTTCTTGGTTTGCAGATTTCAGCTGCTGAATTTACTTGCCCCCCATGGTTTTCTTTTAGTGCCAGGAAATTGATAACTAGAATCTTGGGTCCCAATCCTGTGACGGTAAGATATAGTATTTGGCTTTTTGTTTACATTGTTGTATAAAATTGCACGTTTGTTATGACTTTTCAAACTGCCTTAGGCTGTGTCATTTGATCACATGTGTGCTGTGTTTTTTGGTTACTCCTTCAGTTTTATTTTTTATTACATAAACCACTGAAATTTTTAACCCGTCGCTGCAAAATGACAGAATTTATAAACAAAAGGAAAGAAAAAGTTGATAACTTTTCATACTAGTTCCATTGTTACTGTTATTGTTTCATTACTAGCAAGATTTTAGTCTGAATTTCTGATTTTCTGTAACTGTATGGCAGCGAATTACTATACCTGAGATTTTGCGTGATGAATGGTTTAAGAAAGACTATAAACCCCCAGTTTTTGAGGAGAAAAAGGAGGCCAACCTTCGTGACGTAGAAGCAATCTTTAAAGATTCTGAAGTATGTTGATGAGGGACAGATGATTTTGGTATTTGTTTTTGGAGAGTATTGCAATATACACTCGGGTTTTTTCATATTAAGGATTTTTCCCAAAAATGCAGGTGCACCATGTAAAGGAGAAGAAGGAAGAGCAGCCAACATCTATGAATGCATTTGAATTAATATCCTTGTCCAAAGGGCTGAATCTTGAAAACTTGTTGGACATAGATCAGGTTTTCAACTTCACAACAAAAGATTATATTTACTATTATAATGAATCTCTAGAATCCATTGTTTTTTCTCTCTAATTCTCATCCACTAGGAATCTGATTGAGATGTGGAAAAGATTTCCAGATATCAAGGAAAGAAATGAGTGTAGCCCAACAGGCATGGCTCATTGGATATTCAGGTTTTTTTTTTATTATAATACTAAACATTATCATTTATTTTAGAATATATAGTGAACCATAATTTTATTGATTAGATAGTGATCAGGCTACAAGTTAGGTACTGGTTATTAGGATAATCAAATTAGCTTCTAGTTAACTCCTAATCAAGCTATAAGAGAGATCAAGTGTGAAGCCTCTAGACACATTTCTCTCAGTAAAGATATCTTTCAACATTTTTTGTTATTCATAAATCCATTTGCAAGTGTGAAACTTTAAACCTTTATTTAGGATTTAATAATAAAATATAAAATACGGTAAAGCATGCAGTATTACCAGATATATTTCAACATATTGAGTTATATAAAAAGAATTAGTTAACTTCATTGAAACCTGAATCTGGTTTGGATGAGATTGAGAATTTTTCATTTGCTAGGCCAATTTATGATAAGGTTTCTTGCTGTATTAATATGTAATTTTAATCCAAAGTTATTGGCTGAAGGGATTTAAAAGGGAAACAAGGTTCACTTCAAAATGCCCTGCCAAGGAGATAATCAACAAGATTGAAGAAGCCGCAAAACCTCTTGGTTTTGATGTGCAAAAGAAAAGCTTCAAGGTAAGCAAAACTTGTGCAAATTATTATGTAAGAGCATTCAGAGCTATTCCTTAATTAATTTTTTTAATTAATAACTAATCACTCACAGATGAAGCTTGAAAATGTGAAAGCTGGAAGGAAGGGAAACCTCAAAGTTGCCACAGAGGTAATGAACATAATTTCTATTCTTTGGTGATGTGGAGCCTCATTTCCCATAATATTGTATTGATGGAGTTACAACATTTTAAACAGATCTTTCAAGTGGCACCTTGTCTTCATGTGGTTGAGGTGCGGAAAGCAAAAGGCGATACATTGGAGTTCCTTAAGGTATCTTTGTGTATCACTTTTCATTTAATTGATTTTTGTACTCTCTGATTGCCACACTTTAAATAGAACACTTCTGTATTAAATTTTTATAAGCATATTAACTATTCTGAAAGAACCATAGAAGAAAATACTCTCCCCTTGATTGAATCATGCATTAAAATACGTTAGGGGTTGGATGGGATGAGGGTATCTCTGACATTAGGCATTTTACAAATTCTATTCATCATGTATTTGCTAATGATACCAGAAATAATGGATATGACTGTCTGGTTTGTGCTACGGCCACCTATTTGTGTGACATGGATTTTGACTAAATCTTGCTGTTATGAAAAACCTTCATTTTGCCTCTTTTCTGTATCTTCAGAAAGATTAATTATGATATGATTTCAGTGAGTGAAATACTATTTACATGTATTTTTGTAATCTCTAAATGATATAATGTAACCTCAGTGGTGATCAACCCATAGCAGCAAGATCTCTGTTTATAATAACATCAAAATGATGTGGTTTACGCGCCTATTTTGTACTTAAAAGTTCTAATTGAAATGGATTTGTCTGTTTCACACCATGCAGTTCTACAACAAGCTTTCAACATGCCTGGAGGATGTTGTTTGGAAAACTGAAGATAACATGCAAGATGCAAAGTGATATTGATATAACTACCAAATTTTGTTTCTTGATGCTTAATAAAGTCCTAACATGTTCCAATTTCTTCATTGGTTTTTACTCCATCATCCTTTGTAGGTTTGGTTGCTCATGTTCCAATGTTTTCCATGAATTATTGTTGGAAAGCATCCAGTTTATGTTATCATATTACTTTTCAAATTTTGAACAGTTTGCTTGGAACAAGGAACATGAAAAACAGAGAAATTGTATATATCTTCCTTTTGTTAATAATGATCTCTTTTCCATTTATTGCTATTTGCTAAAGTCATTGTGCATATTGCACCAACTGAAAACAGAAGATTGTGGAAAAAATGCTAATAATGCAAAATTATACATAGTAAACAGAGCAAGAAAAGAGATCAGCCTCAGTTTATCAGTAATTGAATTTGTAATACCTGCATCCCATATTGTATGTGGAAAAGTCAAACCCTAGTTTCTCAGTCACTTGTGAGGGCTAATCATTACTATCAAACCAACACATTAAGAGTGGCTAATTAACTACATTTTGAAGACAAAAAATGGAAAACCATGGAATACAATTTTTATTTTTACAAATTTTCCACAAATTCACGGGCATGTCATTGGAAAAATTATTGGTTCAATTGAACATTTTTTAGAATTGGTTTCAATGAGTCTATCTTGAAGTTTGCTTTGGTGTCATAGATTGCTTTCATATAAGTAAATACTACTAAATAGTGTCGTGTAATTTATGTTTGAATGTTATTTACCAATTGATTAAGACAAAACATTTTTATTTGAATTGTATAAAATAGAATAACTTTTATATGTTAAATTATCAAAGGGATATTAAACGACTGAAGAATTAATTGGTTGACGATGAAAGAGTATTATCTCCAACAGCTAATGGAAGTCTAAACATAATCATCAAAATGGTAAAATACATACCCTTTAGAATTTATGAAATTTTTTTATTAATGAATGTTTAGGTGTAATGATTAAGAAACTTCGATTCAGGACTTTATTATTCATTATGCACACTATTAAATATTTGTAACTAATAAATATGTCGGGTGGTACACAAGTTTGTTTATATTTTTATCAAATTATTTTATTTAAAATTAATTAAAAAAGAATTACGACTTAAATATAAAGAAATATATGTTTACAAAAATATAAATTTATTATTTATTAAATGGTAATAATATTTTATTATATTAAATAATATCAAATGTAATTATACTATAGAAGATTATTAAACACTTCATTATACATAACGATTTTTATATATTCTATATATATTTTTATTTTTCTCAACAATAAAGATTTTTATTCATGGTATTTTACATAATTAAACATGAATAAATATAAATTTTGTTAAATATAATTCAAATATAATTCAATAATTGTCCTTAACTTTTGTTTATTATTTTTACATACCATACTTTTATTGAAAATTGTTTTCTTCTTAAGTGTAATTATTATTCTTTTAATTATCTACTCTCCTAAACATATAATAAGGTGTATTGTTTCATTGTACATTCCTAATGCAGGATTGATATTTCTAACTAACATAATTGAAATTTCTTTTGAGTTGTAAACAATGGTAAAAAAATCTACTAAATTTACAGTATTTTTACGAGATACATAAACTCTTATTTAATTATTTTATCACTTACTTAGTCAATTTTATCAAGTTTTATGATTTAATTATTAATATATTCAATAATGTCATTTAAAGGAGTATGTATGATTTTTTTTTAAAGATATTTTTTATCTCCCATTTGTTGTTAGAAAAGATAACAATTATATAAGTTGAAAACAAAAAAAATGTATTTATTTCATTAATCTCATAATTATTAAAAAGGATAATAAATATGATTCCAATATAAATACATATAAAACTCTGTTAATGTCTATTGTAACACTTTAAATTTAATTTCAAATAAATAATAATTTTGCAAATTCATAATAATAAAAGTTTCATAAAATATTTCAGAATAAGGGAAGGGTTACAAATTAATATTAAATAACTGCTACACGACTAGTTCAATACAATATTTTCAAAATAAAATCTAAGTCCTATAGCAGTTCATCCGATGCTGATCGTCTTGATTACCTGAAAAAAGAATGCAAGGGTGAGTACTCTACACTATTCAAAATACAACAAGCATAGAGTCTGACCTTGTATATACTTCACACAATATAAACATAAACAACATTTTCACACGTTTCATTTCAATTTATCACTGATGCACTCATGGCACCAAATATTTATACATATTCGTGCACTCACAGCACGCCGCCACACTCATGGTGGTACTGTAATCACAGATTTTCACTATGAATGCATGGTTGCCGGTTACCCCCGGCTCACAGATACTACGTGGGCAGTCACGGGTGGCTTAACAAAGGTAGTGGTCAAAGATCTAGTTAAGAAGAGAGTGTGTGGCCTGTGGTGCACCTGCTCCACTGTCGGTGTCACCACCACTCTCTCTTCCCCAAGGTATTTCTACCATCCCCATCTTCTACGCCCCCAGCGTATCGCTGAACTATCCACAGTACATTACACCAGCGTTAATCATGTCCTATTCACATACACTACAACATTCATTTACACACGCAATATTTATGCTTGCACACGGTACATAGTCCACGTTCATTCAAAATACACGGCACATAGCCCACATTCATTTACAATAATGTTAATTCACCAATCAATGACATTTCATCACACACAATCGCCCTTATGGGGTCTAACTATTCCAATACACATCACATTGCACATCAAATTTCATCAAACACACAATCCCTATCCTCTATCTCAGCCATATTGCAATAATCAATAAAATACACAAGAATCACAATACATTGAGATAGGGTAGAGTCCTCCCTTACCTCAGATCGAAGACCCACATGCTAAATCCACCAAGAAGCGCTCTCCCATACGGATTTTGTCCTAAACACATGGAGAAACTCCATGAGAACCCAAGGAAACTGAGAAACAGAGAAAGAGGATGAAAAATTAAAACCCTAACCATTAAAACTCACCTCCAAGCGTTTCTCGCACAGATTCAACCTTCAATCTATCTCCCAAATGACTTTGGAGGCAATTTAATCATTAGAATAAGGTTTTGGGTCGAGAGAATCGAAGAGATTTGGAAGGAAAATAGGGAAATGAAATTCCAATCCCTAAACCCCTTTTTAAAACCCCTCTGGTTATGACACTCTCGTTACAGCGACACACTCTCGTTGCAGCGATACCTCCTGTCGCTATAGCAAAAATCTCAGACAAAATTGCATCTTAGTTTCTGCAGAATCTTGCTACAACAAGACTCTCTCACTACATCGAGATACACCCAGAAATGCAGCCCAAATTGTAACTTTGTCGCTACAGCGAGAGACCTCTTGCTATAGCAATAAAGCGACAGTTTCATCCTTCTCTCCCAGTGCTCTTTCGCTACAGCGAGAATTTTTTTGTTACAGCGATAAAGGCATAGTTTCATGCCTCACGCCCAGGGGCCTCTCGCTACAGCGAGAATGCCCTGCAGCAGCATCCACACTTAGTCTATTTTCAGCCTAATCAATACAATCCAATTACACCCACACACACACACACACACACACATATCCACATATATTATATCCACAAACATTATCATTACGCACTCAAGTGCATATTCCAACATCCCGTCACATTTACACACACATATAAATACATATACATATATATATCAATCAATAAATATTATTACAAAATTTGGGGTGTTACACTAGCAGCTGCGAATTATTTATATATCTTTCTTGATCACGATTTCCTTAGAAGACTAACCCAGTTTACTGTTGAGCAAGTAACGGGTGTTGAGGTTGAGGCTAACTCTGGATATCATTAAGAAGATAAGGATCTAACTTCAGATGAGCTAGATGAGATAGAAGGTTGGCATGATGATGATGATTATGATTGGATCCTCAATGTTTTGCGTCTGGACAAGAACTACTCTCAGGACTTAGTTTATTTTGATATTGTACTTATGTAATCTAAGTCTTACTATATTTTGTTAATAACTTGTAAATATTAAACCTTTGTATGTAAATGATGTAACACCCTCTTTTTCATTTGTTTATTAGCTGGTAAATTGTTTGATATTAGATAATTTTGAGCGTGTTTTAAATTGATTTATAGGTGTTTGGTAGAAGTACGTTGCAGGGAGTCTCGCTCAAGCGAGAATTGGATAAACATAGCCCAATTGTCCTCTCATTCAGTTGAGAGATTATCTCGCTCAAGCAAGCATAAATCTCACCCAAGCGAGATGAGTCATTCAAGCGAAGACTCAGGAAAAATGACCAACTTTTTGGACATCTTCTCGCTCAAGCAAAAATAGTTAAAAAAGCTTGGAGGAACCATTGCCTGGTATTTTTGCCCAGGCGAGAAAGGGCTTGCTTAGGCTAAATTGTCTCGCTCAAGTGAAAGCACACAAGAATCTAGAGGCATTTAAGAAATTTCAGCCTAGAACTTGCATTACAATCCAAGAAACTTTTTCTAACTCTTTTTCTCTGAACTTTTTCTTCTCTCCTAGAGAGAAAAGCCTCTAAACTCTAAAGTTACTCCAAATCTTAGCTTAAAATCTCAACTCTACACAATCGTTGGTGAGTATCTTAAAGCTTGACTTTTCATTCTCATATTTATTTTCTTTGTTTTCTTAATTTTCAAAGAGTACTATTCTCTGTAATATGTAGAAATATCTTAGCCTGTTGTGTAACATCTTAAATTTAATTTCAATTAAATAATAATTTCGCAAATCAGATAACCAAATTTTTATAAAAGATTTCGAAAGAAGTGAAGAGTTACAAATTAATATCAAATAACTGCTACAGGACTAGTTCAGTTGCAACAATTTCAAAATAAAATCTAGGTCTTATAGCAGTTCATCCGTCCCTTCACTGAGTCTGGTGCTAATCGTCTTGATTACCTGAAAAATAAATATAAGGATGAGTACTTTACATTACCCAAAGACACATAGTCAACATAGAGTTTCACCTCCAGTACTTTTTCAATACATTAAATAATTACATTCACAAGTAACATTCCATATCCATAAGTATAATTCATAAACCCATGCATATGCAGGACAGCCATATTCACTGTGGCACTGTCATCACAAATTTACACCATGAATGGTCGCCAGTTATCCCTGCCTCACGGATACCACGTGGGCAGTTACGGGTCGCTCAGCAAAAATAGTAGTCAGAGGTCTAGTTAGGAAGAGAGTGTGTGGCCTGTGGTGCACCCGTTCCGCAGTCGATGTCACCACCACTCCATCTTTCTCAAGGTATTTCTACCGTCCTCATCTCCCACATCTCCAATGTATCGCTGAACCATTCACAGCACATTACAACGGTGCTAACACATCTCATTCACACACGCAATAGTCATGCTTACATATGGCACACAACCTATATTCAATTCACATCACACGGCACATGGCTCATATTCATCTACATTACAGGCCCTCGAGCCCACATTTGTTCACAATGTTCATTTATTCATCAATCAATTGGCATTCCATCACACACAAATTTTCTCATTGGCCTAACTATTCCAGCACACATCACAATACACACCATTTCTACTTCCTATCTCATCCACATTGCATTACTCAACAAAACACACAAGAATTATAATACATTGAGATAGGTAAAGTCCCCCTACCTCAGATTGACGTCCCACATGCTAAATCCACCAAGAAGTGTTTTTCCTCACGAATTTCGTCCTAAACACATGGAGAAACTCCATAAGAACCCAAGGAAACCCAGAACCAAAGAAAAAAGGGATGAGAAATGGAACCCTAACCATTAAAACTCACCTCTAAGCATCCTCCACATGGATTCAACCTTCAATCAAGCTTCCAAACGATTTTGGAGGCAATTAATTGGTGGAATAGGGCTTTGGGGATGAGATGATCCAAGAAATTTCGAAGGGAGAGGGAGAAATAACTCTTCCTGAATCCTATCCCCTTTAAATTCTTTTCTAGTTGCAACACTCTCGCTACAGTAAGATATTCTCACTGCAACGAGGTCCCCTCGCTAAAGTGACACGCCGTCACGCTGCAACGAAAATATCAAACAAAACTACACCCTAATTTCTGCAAAATCTCGCTACAGCGAGACTCTCTCGGTACAACGAGACTGCACTCAGAAATGCACCCCAGACTGTCGCTTTGTCGCTACAGTGAGACGTCTCTCGCTACAGCGAGAAGGCAACAGTTCTGGTCCTTCCTCTCAGGGCCCTTTCGCTACAGTGAGAATCCTCTTGCTGTAGCGAGAACAGCCCAGTATCACGTCCTACACTTAGACAATTAGCCCATTTTAGCCTTATTTAATCATGCATACACACACACACACACACACACACACACACATATATATATACACACACATATTCACAATATATATCTAAAAAAATACACATATGAAAATACATTTAGATTTATATAATTATCAATAATTAAGATTACAAAATTAGGGACATTACATGTTGGACCACCTTTTCCACTAACTCCATCACTAAATTTGTCTATTAAGGTAAGGAGAGCTTTATTTCATTACTAATAACATGATATGTTGTGCTCATGTGGATATGGTTGTGTGTTTCTTGTTTTTGAATATATGTTTGAATGAGCTCGTTGATAAAATGTGTTTTCTTACTCTTCATGACTTGTAATATCATATGTGTTGAGAATATGTGTCTCTATGTAGTTGACTAGAATAAAATAGAAAATAGAAGAATATGAATAACATGTTGGTGTAAAGTGACAAACTAAGGCTATAATGACTAATGAAAAGAGTGAAATCATAATGAGAAATATGAATGAGGAGATGGAATGAGAAATAAAAATAGTGATGAGAAAGGAAAGATGATAAGGATAAGTGTGAATAGTTTAGAGATACACTAGAAGTGTAGAAGATGGAAGCAATTTTAAAAATTTTAGAAAAATCTTGGAAAAATAAGAGTGGTGGATGCTCTTCCTGAATTGTGCATAACTAATGAGAGTAAGAGCACCACGTGCCTAACCTAAACTCCTGACCATGCTTTTGACAAAAAGAGTCGAGTTGACACACGTATTTATGTAGCTGCAGCTATCTAGCAACTATCTAGGTTAAGGAAGACCTCAAGAAATTTCAGGGGTAATGAAAAGTCTGAAATAAGAAATCCAAGAACAATAGAAAGGAAATATGATAATTTTATAATATTAATTATTTTTGTATGTGTATGAAAATGAAATTGTATTTCTAATGAATTGATGTGTTTTTCATGTTTGTATTACTTGATATTATTGTGAATTATGTTTGTAATGAGAAAATATGCTTATCCTTACAAAACCTATCAGGGAATAAAGATGAACGATGTCTAGAGACTTGTTAGGTTATCAGAGCTACTCATTAGCAATAGGTTAAATAAAGTATGTAGGGAGTGGCAACTGTTATGCCATTGTAACTTTATTGTAAATAGTAATAATGACTAAGATATTATATTTACCTTAGAAATGACAATAGGATATGATGTATCTTTTGATTATCTACCAATGATAGGATCTACCATACTCTATGCCTGTACATATACAAAGGTTTGGTCAGATTGCCAAATGCGTGATATTATGTATATACTTTTCTGGGTCATGATCAACATGGAAGACCAAGCCATTTTACCACAGAGTGAATCACGGGTACTGAAGTGGTAACTGATGTATGTGATCTTCGTGAAGACGAAGACTTATCCCTAGAGGAACTAGGAGAGATAGAGGGGTGGCTTTGGGATGATGACTAGTATTGTCATTAGACTTTTTTTATGGATATGTAGATGAGTCCTAATGTATTTTGAAATTATATTTTATATATATTTAGCTCTAGTATATTAATGTGATCAATGTATATGAATGTTATTTCAACTTTTTACTTAAATTCATTTATTTCCCAATGCTTTATTATTGAAAAATTTTATAAGTCTGAGTAATTTAAATGAAAGTTCTACATTTTCACACTTCACATTTTGAACACAAGCAAATTTTTATTTAATTTCCTCTTTTCAATTCTAAAAGTATTTTTTTAGATTGTATAAATAAATAAGGATGTTACAAACGAAATCCAATATAAGTATATTTTTCTAATGTTTCAGTGAAAATATAACAGTTAAGGTATAGTATAAACTTTGATATTTATATACCTTTACAATTTTAACGAATCTACTTATCAACAGGAAAAAAAAGTTTAATTTTATTACATTTTCATATTACATGTCTTACAATAAATTCATTATATTTTCTTGACTTTGTCATAAATTATATATGTTTAAAATAAGAAATTAAGGGCCTTACATGTCTTATAGGGGACAAAGCTTAGCTAACTTGTGTTGTAAGCAATGGAATCTTTGTTAAACTATCTTGACAAGCACTAGAGCATATCAAGATTGGTTTGAATGTGGGCTGCTAGTAGTGACCATAGAATGAGAATAGTGCACTTATGTTCTATCTCTGATAAAGAGAAAAGATGTACCTATGATATTAGCCAGATTACAGACATAGAATTCTCAATGTCAACCTAAAAATGAAATGTTGGATAATTAATTAATTACTCAATAGGGAATTCACAAACAAAGACTTTGATTGATTGATTGCTTACTTGATTTTGATTTACTTTATTTAAGCTTAAGTATTGTCCTATATGATTGTTTATGAATCCTTTTACTCACCCTCCTTTGTTTTATGTCCTTTAATAATAATATAGATGCAGAATGACTCCTCTAGATGGGTCAAAGGAGTAAGGGATGAGTTGATTAGGGTATGACTTATAAGTGTCACGGCTAGTTTATATGTTATGTGAATTATGTGTTTAAAGGCTACTACATGAACCTTTTGTTTCTGTTATGATGTATTAGTTACGTTAGGAGAAAATAAAATGGTTTGTAACCTAGTTTTTAATTTGCATTCAAACTTCTATTTATGCCTTTTCTAAATTAATTAAATATTATTATATTGTACTTTGGATAATTAAAAATTGACAAAATAATTTTTAGAAAACTATTATCCTTTTTTATTGGATAAAATCTCACAAATCTTTCTAATTTGGGTTAATTTTGGGTCAATTTCACAAATTTTTATTCTAAATTCTAATTTCTCTTTTTACATTTTATTTGTAAAATATAATTAAGATAATGGAATCTCTATTTAATAAGAATGAAAAAATTTGGAGTGTTACAATCACTATTTTTAAATTGAACACAAGGCTAGAATGTATCTCGTTGTGAAGTTCAATTTAAATATCTCATATTTATTTTACTAAATATGACTGTGCATTTTATAGATTGCTTTTATTAACAGACATTATAGATATTATTCCTATTGCATAGGAAAGACAAATCTTGTCTAGATGACTCGCAACTTAGTTATTATAAACTAATTCAGGCCAATTGGTTTCTCTTGTGTTATATTCAAAAAGTTTTATATAATTCCTTATATGATTTATGTTTCTATTAATTGTTAACTACTTATTCTAAATCTATGAATAGTCAAAATCAAATAAGTGGCATAAAAAATAAAATGAGCTCATCTTTCTATTGTTGTGGAAGATCACTCCTTCATCAGTTGTTTTTCGTAGTTGAACTGTTTCTTTTTATTTTTTATAATTTAATCTTTAAGAGTGTATTTAGTATCTTTCAAAATGGTAGTCATTTGTAATCTTGTTAAAGTTATTTATTATTAGAGATCTTAACAAGCCTATTAAACTTTCATTTTAGTAATAAGGAGAAGGGTTTGTTATATCCGCACAAATTGATAGATAAATTGGTAATTTATATTATCCTAATTAAAATACTTAACAAAAATCATTAACAATTATAAAGATGTTTGTTTATTATGATTTTGTAAAATATAGATTATAAAATTGTATTAATTATTGTTATTTTATTGATTATAGAACCAAAATGACAAAGGAATCAATCTTAAAGAGTCAAAAGAGTTCAAAAACCAAAAAGTTGAAATCTGTACTTTTGTTCCAATGACCAAAGTTAGGAAATCTAATGTTGGTTGACCAAAAAAATAAAAAAAGAGCAAGCTTCTAACCATGAGCATTTGCCCTAGAGTGGGCATTACAATGCTAGAACAAGAGTTGCCAACTTAATATATGCGTTCCAACACTAATTATGGGAGGTTGCAACATTGAAATTATGCATAAATACTATTTAAAAACCTATTGCTAGTGTTTTGATGTCCATTCTAGCCTCTCAAAGCATAAAAAGACTAAACTTTATAAATAGATTATACAAGGGTCATTTTTTATATATAGAATCATTTTTACATTTTTCAATTATCTAACTTTGAGTTTAGGACTTTCTCTCCTTTTTTTTTTGTCAATTTTTTTTATTTTAAAACATTTCGTAGACTTATTATGTTTTTTTGAGTCACTATGTAATTTATTGATTTATTTCTTTTGCATTAGTTATATTATTTCTTCAAAGCATGTCATTCCATTATTTTGTGAGCTCAAATAGAAATTTGAAGAAAAAGTAGTTATACTTTGACCTAATCTTTACGAATTAATATGAACTCTACTCATTAAAACAATGTCTGCTTTTGCCTGTGCTATTTGCATATGTAAATTGATTGAATAAAACATACGCATCATAATTTATAAAGCAACATAAACATTGTATTCACCTTCTTATAATTGGAAATCTAAAAATTTGTATAATAATTTGCACAAAATATAACTTGTTTATCATATATGAACAAAAGCTGAATACAAATTTTTAATATGGTTGATCATATATTTCTAATATAATAGAATCTAAATTTTTAATAGGAATGAATTAATTGCTTAATATTAAGGGAAAAGTATGTTTGAGTTTTGCTAATGCATTCCTTTGCATATATTTCATTTACAGCTTTAGTGGTGTGCATAGAACCATAAAAGTAATATACCTTCAGATTTTCACAACAGTTTTCTCCTTGCTCAACATGAGTAAAAAATATTGGTCCCTAAAAATATTGTGATAAAAAAGTAAGATATAATTATGATTTTAGAAAAAAGTCACATGACAAGTTTTGTTAGATTAATTATTGTTCACCAAATTATTATGGTATTTTTAATTACTTTGTATAAGTTGTAAATGTAAATAGTAATGAATTTTGAATATGGAAGTTGAGTTTACAACTCGTAGAGCATTTCATGGAGTTTGTCTAAGTAAGGTTTAATCTTCTTTTTTTGTCGTTTTTTCTTTTATTTTTAGACATTTTGAAGACTTCTTTATGTCTTTCCAAGTCACTATGTAATTTATTGATTTATTTCTTTTGCATTATTTTCATTAAGTTTTTTGTACATATGTATGGCTAGTTTCACTTTATATTACGATGAGATGAACTTCTGTTTAAATCTCCTATAATATCGATAAATCTTCATTTTTATTTACTTTCATTTATGTAATTAGGTGAGTTTCTTTGCTTTTAATGCATTCTTTGATCTAACCAACTCTAGAAAAATGTTAAACTTGATTTTACAAATTGAAAATTGTTGTTGAGTTTGATATGAGTATTTCATCATCGTTATTGACACGTTGAGGATTTGTCTGATGATTATACAATTTTTCTAAGTTTTTTAATTATAATGCAAGTGCTAATTAGGCTAGCCTAAGGAACTAGGAAGTTTTGGTTGATTGCTTTGAGATTTTTCATCTAAGGAATTGGAGTCGACTCAACTTAAGCGAATGTCACCTTCATTGCATGAGAAGTAAAGTAGATGAGATATCTTTGAATATAAAAGAGACAAATAGAAGTGAACCCAATCCAAACCACTTTTGTTAAGTGCAATGCATGTCATTCCATTACATTGTGCGCTCAAAAAGAAATTTAAAGAAAACTACTAGAATTTTGGCCCAATTCTCATGGATTAATATGAACTATACTCATTAAAATAATTTGTGCACCTGCTAGTGCTATGTGTATCTGTAAGCAGACTGAACAAACAATATGCATCATAACTTAAAAGAGCAACATAAGCATTGTATTCACCTTCTTATAATTGAAAATCTAAATATTTTTATAATAATTTGCGCAAAATACAACTTATTTGTCATATATGAACAAAAAATGAATACAAAAGCTTATAAAGAATGTTAACAAAAACAAATAGTTTATCGTGTATTTCTACTAAAATAGAATATAAATTGTTAATAGAAATGAATCAATTGCTTAATATTAAAAGGAAAGCATGTCTGGTTTCCGCTAAAGCATTCCTTTGCATATATCTCATTGACAGCTTCGGTGGTGTGCGCAGGATCATAAAAGTAATATAGCTTCCGATTTTCACAAATTTTTTCTCCTTGCCCAATGCATGAGTCAAAAACATTGGTGATCCCTAAAAACATTGTGTTAAAACAATAAGAATGTGTATTTATGATTTAAGTAGAAAAAGTCACATGACAATATTTTTTTAGATTAATTGTTGCTCACCAAATTTTTCAGGGGAATTTCTAATTACTTTGTATAAGTTGTAAGTGTCCATAGTAATGAATTTTGAACTTGGAAGTTGGGTTTGCAACTCTTGGAGAGTTCCATGGAGTTTGTCTGAGTAGGGTTTAATCTTTTGATTAATATCTTCATTACAATATTGGGAATGCAATGTTCTAATAATCAAACCAGGGATGCACCCAACTGGACCAACGCTAACAATCACAAACTTCCGTGCTCCTAGATCATAAATTTTCTAAAATTTTAGGGTAAAAAAAAGGTATATTAGTAAAAGAGAATGTGAAGTACTATAAAATGTATACATTTTCTCATTTGATCATGTCAACTCAAATAATTCATTGAAAATTACCTTTATATGTGAAGTAAATTGCTTTAAGAGGAAATTTGCATATTCTTCGGGATTGATGTTGTTGTTAGTTCCCATAACATTTCTCAAATAACCCAATGTGTAATCATTAGCTCCAATTGATAGTAGATATATGGATTTGGATAAGTAATGCCTCAATTTTATTTTGTTAGGCAAAATTCTTGGAAGATCATTCTCCATAGTTGAGGTGAAATATTCAATTTGTTTGTCTAATGACAAGTATTCTCCCTTATACACATGAAAATAAATAAGTAAATATAGTGAGTAATCCACAATTTTTAAATTGATTAACAAAATGGTATATTTTCTTTTTTTTTCTTCCACTTACATCTCCAGTTGAATTCAGGATTCCAGATGAAGCTGATGCATAGTTAATTCCTGTGGCTATTTGATATCTTTCAGTTTCAGAAACACCCAAGTATGGAGGTGGCATCGGTAAACCCAACCTAATAGCTATATATAAAAAGAAAAGAGAACAAAGGTAGAAAGGTACACATAATATGTCAAAAAAAAAAAGTTTTGTAAACTATGAGCATTACGCTACAAAAATGTTACACAAATACTACAACTTTTCACATGGAGACCTTGAAGTTAGCATTACTCATATTCTTACATTTTTATTAGAAAATTATATTCATTTATTTTAGTACTTTAAGATTGCATATATGATTTAATTGAAAAATTAATTTTTTTAAAAAAAATATTAGCTATCTACCCACAAGGAAATAATTGTGTAAATTCAATACAATTAACTTAAGTTTTTTATTTTTAAATCAAAATACTTAATATTGATAAATTATTATATTAGTTACCACAATAAATTCTATAATTTAATAAAGTTTAAAGATCTAAGAATGAGAACTTTTTTTTCTCCTCTCTTTATAACAATTTTGTATGAAATGAATTATTTAATAACTAAACTTTTGTTAATATTTATTACTAATAATAGGATAAAGAAAGAGTATAAATACATGTGTTCAACATACCAACAATGTCTGCAAAGGTTTTTCCATTGCTAAACCTGCCGGTGGAGCAGTTATTGAAGTCTATGCCATGTGGAAATGTGTTTGCCTTAGCAGGTGTGTTAAGATTGTTATTATTTCCAGCATCTACGCTAGAATCACCAAAAACATACAAAGCGGGTACAAGACTCTTTGTACAATAGGCATTGGCCAAGAAAGTATGGTGGATTAGGATTAGAGATATAATCCAAAAAATTTTGATGCTAGTCATTTTCTCTTGTGCAACACCTGAAGATGATGAATGCCTTAAATAATATTTTTAATTGGAAAACTTTATTTTAAGAGAAACAACAACTCAAATTAAAAATTTCTAACTTTAGGTGAAAAGTAGTTTTAAAAACTATATAAATTTAGCAAAACAAATTGTAATTGAAATGTTTGAGTTCTAAAAGCATAAAATATTTTAGTGAAATGTAGCTGTAAATGTTAATAATTTACGTAATCATCTTTTAGCAAAGACTTTATTGTTTAATTCTCGTGTTTCCATGTCATAAGTCACACATAATAAACAAGGATTCTTGTTATAGATTTTCCTCTATAATTAGCCAAGCTTAAATCTTGTATAGCTAGAATTGCAATGCATGATAACTAAAAACATAATAAATTAAAATCTATATAGACACATTTTTATTATTATTTAATTATAAATAAATTAAGAAAATTTCAAATATACTTTCAAAAATTAGTTTCTAAATTCAGTTGATGTAAATTATATAAATAACTTGAAACATGTTTAAATTATCCCAATATATAAAAAGAATAGAAAAAATTTATCATTAAATACTAATTCATAATGTTTATAGGGAAATCTCAAAACAAAGTAAAATATTTATGAATATAAAAAGGCATCAAGATTGAAAGTCAAACTTATAAAATAAAATATTAAGTACAATATTTGTTTTTATTTATTTGTCTAAAAATAAAAGAAGCTACGTAGAAAAAAAAAATCCAAGATTATTATCGCCCAACTATTTAGAAAAAATGAACTATTGTATGATGATATTTTCTTAATATTTTTATATGAAAAAAGAATTCATAAGAAAAATATGTTCACTAAGTTTGCTCAATTTAGAGTTAAAATGAAATACTTGTGATTTTTTTAAATTGTTGTATGAAAGTAATGTTTTTGTGCATATTACTGAGAAATTTATGTTCATTTTAAAGGACATATGTGACATTATTTTGTTAGTATTTTTTCATGAAAATATATACTATTAAGAAAATATCCTCATTGGTTTGATGAACTTTGGACTATAGTTATGCTTTTTCTATTGAACAACTTCTAAGAAGTAAGTTGCTATGAGTAACAAATAATATTTTTTAATTTTTCTAAAATTTGAAAGTGTTAACTTTTTAATTGTATTTTTCCTGTGAAACTAGATAAAAAGAAGTGATAGAATACCATTGGGTTTATAAATTTTGGAAGTGAATTAAATGAATTTTTTTTTTAACATGTTAAATTGTGCCATTCTGTGACATGTCTGTGTATAGTTGGACTTCAAAAGTACTTTTACTTAAAAACAAACATGTTGAGAAGAATTGTGACATTTAGGCACTAGGCGAGGGTAGGGAGTGATCGCTGGTGCAATGTGACACGGACAAGGAGTAGCTCCTAGCAAGCTTCCAACGATAAGGGACACATGAATGAATTGAACTTAAAGGAATTTATTAGGATTATCTATACTAACAAAATATATTTACTTTTTGATGGCCTATCACTTAAGAACTCCAAAGTTAAACTTGCTTAATTTTGAAAAATTATGAGATGCGTGACTAATAAGTCTGTAATTAGGCCTTCTTTTAAAGCTCATATATTCATATTTGACCTTTATTTTATTTGAGTTTTACACTAATTTATATATTAATTGTGCAGTTTGGTATAAAGAGGCCACAAGTTAATTTTGGGTGCATTCTGGGGCCAAATTGATGGAAGAATAGAGCTTCGCAGCAGTCAGCACGCCCAAACCCATTCAATAAGCACAGGGGTGCTTCGAGCCCATGCATGGTCGTGCTTAAGGCCTTGCACGATCGTATTCATCTGCGGGAAGCCCAATTATGAAGATTTTTTAGGATTTTCAAATCCTATAAAAGGCAAGATCTCAGGCATTGTAAACGAACCATTTTTGACAACTTGGCTTTGGCTCTAGAATACACTTGACTGATCTCGTCTTTCTTGCACAGAATCCTTGGCACATGTTTGGCGAGACTTGGAGCTTCAAGCGATCATACTTGAAGACTGGGAACACATCTCATACTCTAGTTTGCTATTTCTTTTGATTATGACTTTGTTTATGATTGTTTTAATTCTTTTATTTAGCATGAGTAACTAAGTCCATAGCTAGGGCTATGGGAACTATTGTTCATAAATTTATAGAATTTTGATGTTTGAATCTGAATTTGATTTCTGTTTTATGATTAGATTTTATCCTATTGCGTTTCTTTCTTAATCCTAATTAATTATATCGTCAGACAACCATACCTCGGTTAATTAATAGATCTATAGGGTAAAATGAGACAAAGAATTAGGTGGACCAAACCAATCTTTCTCTTCTAATCGTTATTAAATTAACAAGTTCGTAAGCTCTTAAAGCTTTTTTTAATTAATGTCTTGCATGACTATTGGGGATGTTGATTTAGAGAAAAGAATATTAATATTGTGTGACCATTGGGTATTAATAGTATTCGTATGAATGATTGGTAATCACAAGAAAATCGAATTTAAAGTTAAACAGAAGAATAACATAAAGGATTAAATGAGAAAATCCATATGTCCTAGGTTCCTCTCCGATAAGTTTAACCAAGACGTGCAATGTATTCCTTACTCATAGTTTTATAATTGATTTTATAAATTCTTATTTTTAACTAATCTCGTATCTTTAAAGCTTAAACAATTGAATTATGAAATTCTTAGTAATTGGAAATCAATCTTTGTGGGACGATATTTCGGGAACTTAATTTAAGAACTTTTTATTACTTCTCGATGGGTACACTTTTCCTCCGAACAAATTTTTGGCACCGTTCCTAGGGATCAAACCCGGGTCGCCTGCGTGACAGGCGGGAAAATTATGAGATGCGTGACCTTCTGGAAAGTTTCCTATAACGCTCTGAATTTTGTAATATAGATTGATTATTAATATAAGTGTTTACGTGAACTTTCCTGTGTTATGTATTTATTTTATATATATATATATGTGTGTGTGTGTGTGTGTGTGTGTGTTGTAATGAGGATATATGTATATATGGTGATGTAGACTTGTATGAGTGTGTGGATGGTTGGAATTGGACTGAAAATTTAGCTAAGTGTTTGGTGCAGGTGTTCTCTATGACGCCTTAAATTAATATTCAAGTAATAATTTCACAAAATGGGAGTAATAAATTTTTATTTAAAAAAAATCCCATCATAGAGGTTTATAAAACAGTTCAAAATATAAAGAATTACAAATTTATATCAAAGACTACTACAGGACTAATTCAGTTATATCATAATTTCAAAAGTCTAAGTCCTATAATCCTTCCTTCATTGAGTTCGATGCTGATCGTCTTGATCACATAAAAATAAATATAAGGGTGAGTACTCTACTCTATCCAACACATATAAACATAGAGACTCACCTCAAATACTACACATTTGCTAACATATTCTAAATCATGCAACCACAATTCAAACATCTCAATCTCAATCACAATCATTATTCATCATCTACTCCAATACAAAACACAAACAGTGCACTCACTACACTAACATTTCACACACGTGCGTTTACCGCACCTAGCCATACTCACTGTGACACTGTGATCATAGTTTCACTCCATGAATGGTCGCCGGTTACTCCCGCCTCACGGATACCACGTGGGGAGTCATAGGTCACTCAGCAAAAGTGTTGGTCAGGGGTCTAGTCAGGAGGAGAGTGTGTGGCCTGTGGTGACACCCACGCTCACTATTAGTGTCACCACCACTCTCTCTTCCATAAGGTATCTCTACCGTCCCCATCTTCCACATCTCCAGTGTAGCTAAATCATCCATAGCATATCATACATGACATACTTTGCCCATATTCATTCGCATTACACGGCACAGAAGTTCATATTCATTTATAGTACACAGCACACAGGTCCATAATTCATTCACAATACTCGGCACATATGTCATTATTTCATCACACAACATATCAACAGGTCATTCATTTCCAACCATTTACATCATTCGCCCATATTAGGCTCAATCATTTCATTCATCACATTCAATATCAATTGCTCAACATGCTCATACACATTTTCAATCAAGGGTATGTTAACTGTAACATCCTCGTTTTTGCTAAACAATTAATTTATTAATATAGTTCAAAGTTAAAGTATTGTTCTTGATTTTTTGGAAAACATTAGGATAGAATTAACATAAGATGCTTTAGATAAAATTGTTAGGTATATTTTTAAGAAATTTTTGATAATTTTTAATTTTAAAATTTTTAAGTTTCAAAAAGTATCCATTTATATTGGTTAAAATTGTTGTATAAAGTTAAAAATAACATTTTATTTTAATAATAATAATTATTATTATTATAATTATAAAAAATTTATATTTTATTTATAAATATTATTTGGAATATGAAAATAATTTTTTTTGTAATTATTGAGCATTTTTGAATTTTTTGGTTAATTTTAAGTAAATTAATTATATGCTCAAGCAGAAACTACGTGTAAAAATTTTGGACACAAACTAAAGGATAAATAGTGTCAAAAATTATTTTATAATTATGTTTAATATATTTCATGATTATTTTTAAATTTTGGGATTTTTATCTAACTATTTCAATTAATTACAAAAAAATTAGTGAAAATTCTAATATTATATTATTATTTTTACTATTTAAGAGAAGATCAATTCATCCAATTCCTTTTCTTCTCCCTTGGCTGTCGTAGACTGCTCTTCTTCTCCTTCCAAAAGCTTTGAAACTTCTTTGTCTCTAATCTTTTGATTTTCCAAGTAAATTCATAAAAAAAAATTTTACTATTCCACCTATTTTTATTATTTTGAACACCTTGAACCGATTAAATTTTTATTTTTTCCCCTCTTTTTGAATGCTGGAACAGTGGCATGAGGGTGAAATTTTGTCCAAAATTTTTGTTTCTAAATTATATTTTAGTTAGCTTAATCCTTCTATGTTTTGGTGCTTTTTGTTTTGTTAAAAATGCATTTGGGGGGTTCAAAACCCTTGGTCTAAAGGAGCTGTCCCAAGAGTGTTATGAGGGAAAAATAATTGTTTTTAATCACCATTAGGCTTATAATATTTCATTTACATTATAGAAAATAATTGTAAGACCCGTAAGCCACTTTTGCAAAAATTAGAAAATGATAGTTTCAACTCACTAGGAGAGGGTTGAATGATTAATGCCTCTTAACATTGATCATGATTATGTGTGATTATTTGGTTAGGATCGTGACTTGAGAAGTGGTGGAAAGAAGACGTTGGTGAGAAAAAATCGGTATACACTTCAAGGTAAGGGGGGACATATCTATTTTCAAGGGTATAATAGAAAAACGTTGAGATATGGAGTGTTTTATTACTTGCTATGCATGTATAAATTATTTGAAGAAATTTATAATTATTTCATACTTAGTGTACAATCGTTTGATATTCCTTTTTGAGATTGATTTTATGTGTGATGATGCTTCTATGATAATTGTATTGTTGAATTCAGTATAAATAATTGATTGCCTTAAATACTTGAGGAATAAACTATCATTCATATGGAGTAAGCATATAGAAGCTAAGTTGAAAGTTGAAAAGAATTGGAGACTTGATAAATAAAGATATTAAAAAAAATGGAAAGATTTGAGATAAAATTTGATGGGTTTTGAAAAGTTTTTTAGGGTTAATTTTCTTCTTAAGAAAAAGATTTTTTTTTAAAAAAAATCTTTTTTAATTTCAAATGGTTTGATCAAAATTTATTTAATAGTTTTTATATATTTAAAGTATACCTATACATATATTTAAATAATTTAAAGGATTTTAATTCATTTTAAAGTATTATTTTAAATGAGTATTTTGAAATGTGGTGATAATTGGAAAAAGGAATTTGAGAGCCATTGAAATAGCTGGAAAGTTGTGAAATGTGATGGTGATGAGTCTCTGCTTAAAATTAGAAGTGTATTGGAATTTTTTGGCTGTTTTGCAAGGAGAAGAAAATTTGAAAATATTTGAATTATAGAGGAAATTTTGCCGAATTGTCGGTATAATTTTGAAACATATGTTGTTGTTGATTGAAAAGAAATGTTTAATACCTAATTAAAACACTGAAATTAGGTTCATGCATCATAAGCATGTAATGATGGTGGTGTTGGATGGTAAGTATACGAAATCTAGGGGAGACTCCATGTTAGTCTTAGGGATAGTCGGGTATGATTGAGTCGGGCAAAGGCTAGGGCTCGCAACCCTGTGCTGTCGGTTCTAACTGCAAAATCAGACTATCCTGGCAGAACCCGATGGATTCTTAGAATCAGTTGAGCTATACCTTTGAAACTATCTGATGATATGGTTATGACAAAAAATGGTTGGTGGTAGTGAACTCCTGATCCTTCCCAGAAAGAAAGAGAAAAAGAAAAAAGAATGGTTTGGGCACACATGCATGTGTCAGTATAGTAATTAACTAGGTGATGCACAAAATCATACATGGCATGTACATTGTGTGTTGAGTTGTTTGCTAATTGCTATAATGATTGTTAATATCTTGACGTGTTTTCTACTGTACTTTGGCTGAAATGGGTTTGTCTCACCCTTTTAGTTGTTATGTGTGTTGTATGTGAATATGTTTAGTAGGTGAGGACACAGATGGCCCGACCACCATACTAGTTCAGCATCACAGTCAGATATGATCCTGAAGGAAGATGAGCACACGATTAGGAGCAACAACAGTTTACCCATACTGACACTATTACTTTTTTGTTAGATAGAAATGGGCCAGGCCCACAGGCATACCCCATCCCCATCAGGGTACCCATGAGACTTACTTTTCCATTTCCTCCTGGAGTACAGTTTATGAGACCCTATGTCCTACCTCCTGTCTCTGTATTATCACCCCTAATATTACCCCCTGAATTTTCTTAGATCTTTAAGACCTTATGTACTGCTTGTAATACGACCCAATATAGCGAAAATACCTCTACCCAGACGCATCTCTATCTCATCCACTTCCATTTTGACTTCCTCTAGTTCTTCTAACTCTCTGGATTCCTCTCACTACTCAAACACCCCTATTGCTACTGGAAGGAAGAGGACTGCTTATCATGTCAGACTTCCTCCTAGTCTTGCCTCCTCTGAGTAGGAACCTAGTGGGAAATGAGAGTAGGCTAGGAATGAGTAAAGAATAGCCTATATATATATATATGTAGGTATAATTACTAGTGACTGAGAGAAGAGTGGGTCAAAATCCTTAATCGTTAACTTTTGGAGGAAATGGTATTTTTTATGATCATGGTTCTAGGGGAAAAGCCTGTAAGGTCATTTTTTGGCTATTGTCTCTGATATTGTGACCCCACTTTATTTTGTATGTAATTCAGTTATGTGTATATGTTTATATGACTGTATATTTTGACAAATGATATGTATATATATATATTTGGATAACTAGTGCAGATGATGTATTTAGTTTCTATTTATGTGAATAGACATAAACTCATAATTATGACTTTCTTACTGCTTTGATTATTTTAATATTATATTTATATTGATGGCGTAATAAGTAGTAAGGGTGTCACATCAACCCCATAATCAATTAACTTTTTTACTCTAAACACACAATAATTTTCATTAAATCACACATTTCCTACTTTATATCTCAGCAACATCATAACATTCAATGAAATAAATGATAAATTAAATACAATGAGATAAGGTAGAGTCCCACCTTTATCTCGAATTGAAGACGTACACACGAATTTAGCTCTAGGAAGTGTTCCTCACACAAACTTAGTCCTAAGTACATGGAGGAATCTCCTAAGGATAAGGAAAACCAAGAGAACAGAGAATGGGAGAAAGAGTTTGAAACCCTAACCATTAAAACTCACCTCCAAGTGTCCCCAACATGAAACCAACCTTCAATCTAGCTCATGAACAGCTTTGGAGACAATTTAACCTTCAATCTAGCCCATGAACGGCTTTAGAGATAATTTAATCAGGGACAAGGGTTTGAGAGTGAGAGAATCGAAGGGACCTTGAAGAGAGAAAAGAAAAAAAAATGAGTTTCTCAAGCCCTAGCCCCTTTAAATCACTTTCTGGTCACGACACTCTTGCTGCAATGACATCCCCTGTCGCTACAGTGAAAATATCAGAGACTATTGCACCCTCGTTTCTGTAGAATCTCGCTACAGCGAGACTGCACCCAGAAATGTTGCCCAAACTGTGGCTTTGTCGCTATAGCGAGGAACCTCTCGCTATAGTGACAAGGCGACAGTTTCACCCTCTTCTCCCAGTGCCTTCTCGCTACAGTAAAATTCTCTCGCTGTATCAAGAACGGCACAATTTCATGCCTCACTCCCAGGGCCCTCTCGCAGTGAGAATGCCCTGCAGCAGCACCCACACTTAGCCTGTATACACACACACACACACACATATATATATATATATATGTATATAATAAATACACAACACATCAAGGGAATCCTAATTAATCAATCCCTAGCAATGGCGCCAAAAACTTGGTGTGTAAAAACCAATTACTCGGCAAGTGTACCCATTGTCAGAGTAATATTGTAAAAAAATAGAGGACCAAGTGTCATATCCACAGGGACTGCTATTAAGAATTACTTCCTTAATTGCGCAGTTGTCAATGAATATGAGAAATAAATTTTGTTGATGAAATTACTAAAAATAGAAGAATAATAAATTAAAAGGAACAAATTTCTTATGATAATAAAATATAGAAAAATATGACTAAATGTATTCAAGGGAAATAGGCGAGTATCTAGATTGTGAATCATTCTAAGTGTCCAAATAACTGAAATTCTTGTTCAACTACTTAATTCTAAACCCTTATCGCTGCAGGAAATTCTAAATTAAATCAATACCTTTCTCAAGGATAATGATTCCTAACCCTTAGCTGATCAATCATAATTTCTTCCTTAATTAATACTTCTAGGTTGCATTAAGTTCATTATGAATTTCATAATTAGGGTTATTCCTAATACAGAAAACTTACATCTTTCTATCTTTAGAAATATATTCAAATCTATTTAATTGAGCAATGTTAATTACATGTAGGAATTTTACTCAAATTCAAACAAGAAAACAAAATGGAAGACAATTGATACTAATCAATTAAATCCAAGAGAAGAAAACATGAAATAATATTAAGATGAATTTTAGAAGGTTTGGTCACATAGGATTCATTATGTCTAGATACTCAAAGGAAAATTAGAACCTAAAAACCTTGAAACTAAAATTATAAAAGGGATGAATTAAAGAACTTGATTCCATTCTCCAGCCGTCACCAACTTTGTCTTTCCCCAGAACTGCCTCCCTTAGGTTTCTGTGCCAAATTCCCTTTTATATGAGTCGTCCCAGGGCTCATATTCTCGCAGAAGTTTAAATTCTGACGCACATTCAAAGTACACAGCCATGTACTTTGCCGTGTACATTTCTGGTATCTAACAATTGCCCTTCATAGCTTTCTTGAAAAGTACACGCCCATGTACACGGCCATGTAATTTGACCGTGTATGTAACACCTTGAATTTTGTAATATTAATTATTGATAATTATATAAATCTAAATGTATATTCATGTGTGTATTTTAGATATATGTTGTGAATATGTATGTGTATATATAAATATATATATATATATGTGTGTGTATGCATGACTGGTTAAGACTAAAAATGGGCTAAGTGCCTAAGTGCAAGGCGTGATACTGGGCTGTTCTTGTTGCAGCGAGAAAATTCTCGCTGTAGCAAGAGAGCGACAGTCTGGGGTGCATTTCTAGGTACAGTCTCGCTGTAGCGAGATTATGCAGAAACCAGGGTGCAATTTTGTCTGATATTTTCGCTGCAGCGTGAGGGCATGTTACTGTAGCGAGGTCCCTTCGCTGTAGCGAGAATATCTCGCTATAACGAGAGTGTCACGACCAGAAAAAGATTTAAAGGGGGTTAAGGTTCAGGGATAGTTATTTTCCCCTCTCCCTTCGATCCTCTCATGCCTAAAGCCCTTTCCACTAATTAAATTTCCTCCAAAGCCGTTCGGGAGCTTGATTGAAAGTTGAATTCGTGTGGAGAACGCTTGGAGGTGAGTTTTAATGGTTAGGGTTTCATTTCTCATCCCCTTTTCTCTGTTTCTCAGTTTCTTGGGGTTCTCATGGAGTTTTTCCATGTGTTTTAGGCCGCAATCTGTGTAGGGAGCACGTTCGTGGTCAGATCCGAGTATGGGTCTTCAATTCAAGGTAAGAGGGACTCTATCCTACTCTTTTGTGTATGAATTATTGTTATTTTGTTTAATATTGTGTTGTGGCTTAGTTAGGGGGTAGGAAATTTACTGAGAAATGTAAGGTGGGCCATATGCCGTGATATGTGAACATTAGGTGTGTTGACCCAAACTTGATGGATGTGGATTATATGTAAATAGTGTATAATATAGATGAATATTAGCTATGTGCCGTGTAATGTAAAATGAATGTGAGCCTAGTGCCATGTATTTGAATGCAATGTGGACTGTGTGCGTGAATGGAATATATGTGTGAATGAGCGTGTTAGCGCCGTTGTAATATGTTATGAATGATTCAGTGATACACTGGGGATGTGAGAGATGAGGACGGTAGAAATACCTTGGGGAAGAGGGAGTGATGATGACATCGACTGTGGAACGGGTGCACCACGAGTCACACACTCTCTTCATGACTAGACCTCTGATTGGTATCTTTGTTGAGCGACCCGTGACTGCCCACGTGGTATCCGTAAGGCAGGAGTAACCGACGACTATTCATGGTGTAAATCTGTTATTACAGTGCTACAATGAGTGTGGCTGGTGTGCATATGCATGGACTTGTGTTTTGTACTTATGGATGAGTAATGTTGCTTGTAATTGTACTTGTTTAATGTATTGGAAATGTTATGGAAGTGAGACTTTACGTTGATTATGTATTTTTGGGTAGTGTAGAGTACTCATCCTTACATTTTTTTTTCAGGTAATTAAGATGATCAGCACCGGACTCAGTGAATGGACGGATAGACTATTATAAGACTTAGATTTTATTTTGAAAATGTTGTAATTGAACTAGTCCTATAGCAGTTATTTGATATTAATTTGTAAATCTTCACTTATTTCAAAATCTTTTATGAAAACTTGGTTATCCGATTTGCGAAATTATTATTTAATTGAAATTAAGATTTAAGGTGTTACAGTGTACATCTCTGGCCTCTAAGAATTGCCCTTCACAGCTTTTCTAAAAAGTGCACGCCCATGTACACGGCCATGTACTTTGATCGTGTACATCTCTGATTTTGATGATGCACTTCAATTGACACGACCAATTAGATACACGCTCATGTACACGGGCCATGTACTTGCCTGTATATATCTCTTGCTCTTTTCTTGCTTCAATTCCCAATATCCTTTAAGTTCTCACTTCTTGATCCTTTTTCCTAAAATATGAATAAAATAGACCTAATAATAAATTATCTCAATGAATAGCTCAAAAATCTCAATTATCATTCATGAATTACAATGTAGGACCAAGTATAGAAAGCATTTATCAAAATTCATTTATGAAATATATATATATATATATATTATATAATAATAATAATTATATCAGAGCTTCAAGGACATTTTTATACAACTCAATAATTATATAAGTGTATGTGTATTTATAATAAATACTCTGCATGTAACCAAGAATACATATTTATAAACGACAATTACATTTCTAGAAAATTGAGTCTAAACCTATCACTAAGACCTAGACTAACAAAATAACTAAAGTTAAATTTTTTTCAAAATTATGTTGACTCTGACTTTCCTCAGCTAGTCCTTCCACTATGACAAGTGGATACAACAACTATCACTTTTGGTCATATATCACTATATGATCATTGCAACACACACACCAACACAAACAATATGCAAGGGTGAACTTACAAAATAAAAATCATGATCATATATATATAACTTAAATCTAATGGCCAGTGAAATAATAAATTATAACCCGTTAGATTTAAATAAAATGAAATGCTCAAATTGGGTGTAAGAGTTTTAAAACTTACATCAGTGTAAGAAGATCCTACCCAATACTAACATAAATATTTGTACAACTTATTATTTTAACAATTCTCAACACATAACGCAGCAATATAGCCCATTATCAACTCATTTAATGCAAACAATAACTCAACTCCAACTGGCATCACAGTCTTAGTAAATCAAAAATGAACCTACAATCTTCTGGTATGGAAGTGACCAATTCTGGTACCTGGATCCAGATAAAGCACAACTCAACTCGGCATGTTTCCTAATCATTATATGCCTACGCCCTCAACTCGGCATGTTTCTTACTCGTTATATGCCTACGCCCCTTTAAATATATGACTCAGCTCTAATATGGTGACATTTCAACACAAATGCAACTAAGCCACATGATAAGCATTTTAACATATTATTTCAAAGTATTTATCAACTAGTCTCAACACTTTATGTTACAACAATTCAACAACTATCTCAAATATGAACAATTTCATACTAGTCATAAGGCAACATAAAATCTCATCATACACACATCGGACTCGTTACATCCATCAACAAAAAATCAATCGACTCAATCATGCTTACTCTAGGTTCTACCCTAAGGTTTATTCATACACTAATTCATTCTCAGCTAAAATGAAATTATACATATAAATATTTCAGCTTCTAGTAAATGAATAAGGCTAGTTTAGGTAAGCTTCCCCTACCTGGAACTAGGTTTCTTAAATCGAACTCCACACAAGTTCCAAAGAAAGAAATAACACTCGAGGGCTCAAATCTCCTCACTATTAGGAAATAGAAACTTTAGAGAAGAGAAACCCAAGAAATAAGAAGTAGAGTTGGAGAACGAGATCTCAGGAGCTCACCTAGATTTGCACTAAACAGAGGTTCCCACTTGGATTAGGAAAAAGTTCAACCTTGAGAAAGTTTTCTCTAAGGGAAGTAGATGAAGGAATAGAGAAAATAAGGGAGGGAGGCTGTCTGGTGAGAAATAGACGTTTCTCTGCGCTTGAGTTCCTTAAATACTCCTCCAGGCACGTGCGCTCTCACTTGAGCAAGCTAATCCTTGCTTAAGCGAGCCCTGCTCTTGCCTGGACGAGCTTATCCTCGTCTGGGTGAGAAAAATAGACAGTGAAACTTCCTAAATTTCTGCTTTTCTTGAGCGAGGAACGTCTCGCTTGAGCAAGCTGCAATCTTGCCTGAGCGAGCTGCGATCTTGCTTGAGCGAGATTGGGTCCAGAGAGGTATCTATTTTTTCTGCAACTCCTCACTTGAGCGAGCTTCTCTCGCTTGAGCGAGATCTCTTCTCACTTAGGCGAGGGGACAGTTTGTGTGATCCTATCTAATCTCGCCAGAATGCCCAATTTAGCATGACTCAGCCTTGCTCAAGCGAGAATTGCCTTGTCTGAGTAAGACACTTTGATATAAATCTGTTGTTATAATTAAGATATAAGTATTGCTTTTAGATGTATTTTTTTTTATGTGATGTTGTCGCTATGATCTTAATATTTGATAAGTTCTTTATTTTTAAAAAAAAATAGTAATTAGTCATTCTAATTTAAAATAAACTTTTTAATAAATATTAATTTTAAAAATATGATATCATAAATAATTATATTAATAAAAATATTTTATTTTAATTTCTTTTAATATATAATTACATGTATTTTGGGTTATGTCTTCAAAATGAATTATAATTTATAAAAGATTTTAATTTTTTTATTAAGACGCACGACTCTTTAAATTGATAATTAAATATTTTCAAAAAAATTATCAAAAGCATAAAATTTTTATTCTAAAATGAAAATTTTAAAAATCTAAATATAGTTTGAAATGCTAGATTCAAATTATTTGACAAGTTTTGTATCCAACGTACATTATGTTGGATCTGTAACTATTAATGCCATTTGCTTATAACTTATGGTGGCTTTTTAATTTTTGTAGACAAAAAATTATTTAAAAAAATATAAAGGTAGTATACCTTTCAAATAATTTATTGGATTAGCTAAATTGAACAATGTAATTGAGTGGAAACAAAAGGTGCAACATCATATGAGACACGTGGCACAACAATACGTGTGTAAGAGTGGAGTGCTTACACAAAAAGGAATTGAGTGGAAACAAAAGGGGCACATCACCCAAATTTTATTTTAGCTTTCGGAAGGAAGGAGCCCTTAATAGAGATAGAGGGGACGAGCACCCAAGTATATTTTTAATTTTTTTAAAATTATTATTTTACTGCATACTTATATTATATTTTTAAAAAGGTATCTAATTTATTTAATTTTTTTATTAGTTGTAATATTTTTATTTTTTAAATTAAAATAGAATAATTATATTGTTTATATTTTAATTATAGTTTAGTTAGTTTAGTAAAAATTTGAAAATATTTAGTTAGTTTAGTAAAAAATTAAAAACTATATGATATGAGTTTTGAAATATTATAATAACAATTTAAAATAATCTGAAATGTGTATAAAATTGATTTCATATATTAATATTTGAATAAATAAATAGTTATATTTATTTTTTATATTAGTTGTAAAATATAATTTAAAAAATTTATGAAAATTGTTATTTGAGATAATTAAAGTAAAATATGTTATGTTGTTTTCGAAAACAAAAATTATAAAGTTTAGTTAAGTTAATATACTTTAAAAAATGTATAGTGATATTTTTCATATGATATAATTTTTTTAAAATAAGTAAATAAGTATATTAATTTTAAGTAACGTAATGAATTTAGTAAAATAATAAATAGAGAAATTAGTATATTAACTAATATATAATGAGTAAAATATTTTTTAATATTGTTGTAGGTTGTGAATATATACTTGAGAAAATAATATTTTAATTGCTATATTATATTTAGTAACATAATATAATTATAAGAAAGAATATAAAAAAACTCTAAATTATATTTAGTTAAATAAATAAAAATTGATATTAATATTGTGTTTAATTTAAATGAATTGTAGGTTAACATAATAATGGGACAATATTATATTAAAATTTGTGTTATTATACTTGATTTAGTAGTAATTGATTATATTTAAATTAATTATTTTTTATATATTATTTAATTATAAAATTTGAAAATAGAGAAAGTTTAAAGTGACTATTATAGTTTGTAGGTATAGTATTTTGTTAAATAATTTATTAAATATTATGCTTGATGGATATGACAACAGAAATCACTTCATTACATTTCATATTAGACCAGATTCAGATAATTTAAGTTTGTCGAAATATCAAAATGTACACATGTTAGAATATATATGGAATAGTGGTGAGATAGGACATTAAAATTGAGACATATACATCATAGACTATAATTGAAAAATAATATATCACATCAGATCATACCATACTAAGAGTGAGCCAAATTTTGAGAATTGCATAATTTTCAATTTTTTCAAATTGAAGTAAGAATTAATTCAACATTAACCATTAATCGAGAAGTAGAAATTTGAGACACATTTTTCACTTCCTCCTAAAGAACGTACAATTACTCTATAGGATATTACTATTTAAATTGATCTGCATGTTGATGGTCAACTAGTAAGTGGGATTACATCTTGTGAAATATGGTTAGGCCTTATTGAATAATTATTGAAAATATCATCTGAAGAAGAATTGCTCCTAAAGAATGTACAATTACTCTATAGGATATTGCTATTTAAATTGATTTGCATGTTGATGGTCGATTAGTAATTGGGATTATATTTTGTGAAATATGGTCAAGCCTTGTTGAATAATTGTCAGAAATATCATCTCCTGAAGAAGAATTACACAATGGATCACTAATTAAACAATCATATTAATAGTGAAATATAATTAGAAAGATATACGTGAACATATATTATGAGATTAATTGAAAATGTTATTTTTATGAATCACTCAAGCAGTAAGGTATTGTAACACCCTAAATTTCTTACATTTTAATTATATTCATTTTCATAAAATCTCAAAAAATAACCAACTTTTTCGTATACCTATTTATCAAATTTACAAAAATAAACTGCTTCATAATAGTTAATTCATATACAAAACAAATTTAAGAGAATAATTGCATGAAATATAATATATAAATTAATATTTACATATCATTATCCAAAATATATCATAATTTATAACAGTTCAAACTCAGTCTCACATACTGAGGACCTGAAACTATTCATCCATATAATGTCAGCACTCAATTTCTTCTAAGTCCTCCGCAGTTAATTCAACACCCTCTCTCAGGTAGGCGTCACCAGAGTTCACCATTAATTCTATACTAGGAAACCTATCAAATGTATAACTATTAGGTCTTTCTAGCAAATCATGATCATGATAAGTAAATTATTCATGATCAGAATGGTGTAAGGGTGAACGTCTATCCCATTTCACAATACAATGCAAAGATATCATAATATTTTCATAACATCACAATTATGCAATTAAATGAGAATTTATATCACATTACCACACATTATATATATCTCATTCATCACTCACATTAACACAACCTCATTGACACTTCCATTTCCAAATTTGCACTTTAAGTGCACTGTGATCACAGTCATTTGATGCTTCTAGTAATTCTTGAAGTCTTACTTAATCATATAAATAATTGCCGATTAGCTCTCACAATACAAATACAACGTATATGGTCACGAGCCCCTTAGCAAACAACCATGTAAATAGTCGCTAGATAGCTCCTACAATATGGATACAACGCATGCGGTCACGAGCTCCTTAGCAAAAAACATAGTCAAGAGTCTAGTCAAAAAACGAGTGTGAGGCCATGTGGCGCATTCGCAGTCAACAATAACATGTGCACAATCATGAACATCGTTCACCACCCTACATTTTCTTGAGATTTTCTTATCGTCTCTGAACTCTATATCTCCAGTGTATCTCTGTAACTATTTACACCAATCCATTTAGTACTCATATTCCTTCCATAATTCCATCCAAAGCTCATGCTTAATAGCATTTTCAAACCAATCTCGTATCGTTAACTCATAATATCTATCATGTTTTCTCATTATATACTTCATATTTATACAGTAAAATCAATTAGCCAAATCATCAAACATATGCATATTAGCAATTTTTCTTCGTTAATACTCATTACTTATACATACATCACTAAAACAGATACATAAACATGCTCTTATGGACTCAACATATAACTCATATCATACAATGATAGAATAGAAATCCCCTTACCTTATAATAAGGATCTAAATGAAATTTGATTGGGAAGAACGTCCTGAAATAGCTCTTTTACCTAGGTAACACAAATTTATCTCTTAAGGACAAGATTAAAAGAAAACGAAAAGTAAAAATATGATTAAACTTAGAGAAACTTACTTAAAATCCCTTATAATGACCGTATTCAAAGAATAATTGATATTTGGAGAGGTTTTATCTGAGAAAATATAGAGAGTTCAGAGAAACGAAGGGAGAACGTGAAATGGATTAAGAAATGAGTTTTCCATGCACGAAAACTCTTAAATACTCTCACAATCGCAATACTCTCTCTACAACAAGTTTTTCTCACTACAGCGAGAGATTACCCGTAACACTTCTCACTACAGCAAGACTCTTTCTTGCCACAGCAAAAATATCAGATAAAATTGTCTCATGTTTTATGCACTTTTCGATACAGCAAGACTATTCTCGCTACTACGAGATCACTTCAGAATGTTCCATTTTCACTGCCTCATTTTTGCTATAGCAATAATTATCTCGCTACGGCGAGAGCCTTATAGTTTAACACTTCAAAAATTCTTCCAACATGCTCTTACATGTATATTTATCATAACCATGTAATTTTACTTTATATAAAAATAGGGATGTTACATGTATCATTGAGGTATCTTCGTTTATTATGTGATCTAGATCATTACAGTGAATATAGTTAGGGCTCAGCTACCTTTGCAAATCTATATCAATAGTTATTATGTGTGGCAACAAATTATGAGAATAAAGAAACTTGCAGATTGACACAATTAATCCAATTATGGACATGGGATATATTTCCATGCATTATCCCCACATATTCTAGGAAATCCAAGACAACCATATGGTTGGAAAGTCATACCTTTAAAGTTGTGAGAAAAGATCTAACATTTATAGATATGTTTTTGAGACAATGAAGAAAGACGAGGTTTGTAATAATATATTTGCTTCATTTTCTTAGTCAATTAATGTTGTGATAATTATTTGAAATTTTTGACAAATTATATAGGATTCATGTGGTCCAAATGTTATTTCTTACTTACCTCCAATGTACTCAAATGAAATGGATAATTAGAGAGCAATTGTGCCTCTTTCTTGCTTTTATATTGTTGAATGACATCACTCTGATTTCGTTATGTGATAATTATGACTCAACATATTCCTAATGAGTCAAGACAACATGAAAGTATACATGACATAACACTTAGAGGAAAGACACATGAAGATTGATGCAGAATTTATAAACCCTACATTGATATGGGCAAATTCAAATTATATAATATGGTATACGAAACACACACAACGTTGGATTACTCAACATTGTACAATAAAAGGACGCATGTTAAGTAATATTTTTTTTTACAAAAATAGTAAATATTTAAATGTAAATTTTGAAACTATAATTATATTTGATTCTTTACTTCACATTTGTTTAAACTTGTAGGTGGACAAAATTGAGAAAATACATTTTTTATCTTTTTTATTGTCATCATTAGGGCCAAATATTTTTTTATATATAATATAAATTTTAAAATATTATCTATTTCTTAAAGAAAAAAAATCATGTGCAGAAAATTTACAGTTTTAATTGATTTCCTCACCAAAGTGTCCAAATAAATTCTTCAAAATAAATAAGTGAAACTTCTAAAATCTACATATAGCTTCTTACTTTTTATTTTACACATTTATTTATTATAAAAAAATAAAATTCAGAAACTACAAATTGGTGTAATAGTAGTTTCAACTTAGCATAGTTTCTCTTGTTAATTTCTATCTATTAAGTGTTGAATTGACTAATAAAATTCAACTAAGCTAGCATACAAAATTAAAAAATATTTTAAAATATAAATTAAATAGTTTTTTTTATTCTTATAAAATTGTTGCATTAGGAAGTAATTCTTTTTTTAAAAAATTATTAGAATTTAGTCTCTAATAAATAAAGTGAGTGAAAATTGCTCATTCATATTAGAGGCAGTATCTTTTTACATTGATGTAAGTTTAAAATTTTTTATACTCGATCTGAACCTTTCATTTAACTTACATCTAACGAGTTATAATTTATTACTTCATTGACATTTAAATGTAAGTTAAATAAAAGACTCAAATTGAGAGTAAGAATTTTTAGACTTATACTAGAAGTTCCTTTCCTTTCATATTAACCTTTGTATGTTAAGTGTTGAATAGAGTTGAAAAAATGTTACTTGGCCGATTCACAAAGGATAAAGGATAAATGATGACTTTTATTTACCAAATAAAAAATATTTGAATTTAGTTTAAGCTTTCAAAATTATGCTTTAATTCTAGTAAATTGTTCAATTTTTTTGTGATTTTTTTTTCAAAGAGGAGGGAGAGTTATATATTAAAATTGAATAAAGTTTAATCAAATTAAACTACAAAGACTAAAATTTAATTTGAACTTAAAATTTAAAATTCAAACTTTATATTTTTTTCAAAATCAAAATAACCCAATTTATTTGCTCTTTTGTTAAGTTGACTAATGTGAGTGTGAGAAGAATAAACTTTGATCACTAGATCTCGTAATAAATGAGAAATATTAAAACATATAAATTATATGAAAGTTTTGAAAAGTCACATGATCATTTAAGAAAATCACATGACTTTTTAAAGAACTTACATAATTTATATATTTTAATCTTAAATATTTTATGATAAAATTTGTTCCTCTCATTCTAACATTATTAGGTATTCTAGTACTTTATTTTATTACTTTATTTCAAAAGATAAAATATTTATTAAAATATAAGTAAATATTAAAATTTAGATATCATATTTACAAATGACTAAATTATATGAAATTTAATATGCCTAATAAAAAATATTTTAAATAAATAATTCAACTGATAGATATGTTGATTTCATATTCTTTTACAAAATTTCATATTAAATAAATTTTATAGTTGTGTCTATTATTGTATATAATAAATAATTGTTGTAAATGCTTATTGTTGAAAAAATTATCATCAAAATTGATTTAATAAAATATCTTATCTAATTTTTATCTTTAATTTGACATGAAATTCTTTTTAATTTTGTCCTATTAATGTCCTATTTGTAAAATATAATGTGCCTAAAAATATTTGTAATTTAAAATTTAGACAGCTTAGTGTTATTTATATTTTTTTATAAATAGTTTTTTTTTTAAAAAAAAAATTACTATTAGATATTATATAGTGCAGTGGATGGAGTTAAAATTGTTAAGATTTAGTCCCTCACAAGTTTACCGAATAAGAAATTAGTCCTTATCATTAATTTCTATAAGTTAAATGTTAAATTGACTAACAAAGTTTCAACTTAGTGTTGTCATTTTTAGACATGTGAAAGACCTTTATCCTAGTTAACACACAAAATTTTAAAAATTTAAAATATAAATTAAATAGACTTTTTGTTAATATGAAAATTATTGCAATAGAAGTAGTTTCCAAACTTTTTTTTTTGTTAGGATTTATTCTTTAATAAATTAAATAAGTAAAAAAATTAGTCATTTATGTTAACCTTCATACCTTTGTATGCAAAGAGTTGAATAAAGTTGAAAAAATAGAGTACTCAGCCAGTTGATGCTACCCTCTGCAATCTTTAGCTTGTCAAATAAAAGTATTTGAATTTAATTTAGGCTCGCAAAATGATGTTTTTTAAGTGTAGTGAATTTTCAATATTTTTGAGTTTTTTTTTTAGGAATTGTGTGCTAATTTTGAATTAGATTTAATCATATTAAACTATTCGCTTAATGAAACTAAATCTTAACAAAAATGTTTAAGGATTGATTTCAAACTCAATAATTTATTTAAACCTAAAATAATGTTTCTAGAGAGTAAAAATAAGAAATTTCTGAAACAAATCTACTCACTTTTTTTCTGTCTTTTCTTGCTGCTTTATTTAATTTTTATTTATTGCCTTTTTTATAATTATTCGGACATACCAACTTATTACAAAATCATAAAGATAGCTTCTACTCGTGTTCTAGTCAGCTTGAGAGCTATATAACTTCAATTATTTCTCTTGTTTTCAGCCTTACTCAAATTTTCTTATGCTATTTCAAGAATCTATGGTGCTTCTTGTGATCAAATTACCTTATGCCTATTTTAGCAAAACCATGTAGGAGAGCCATCATTAGCCCTTAAGGCGTATTTCTTCAGTTTTCTCCATTTCTAAATTCACAGCCTTTGCATTGGGTTTCATCGACACCAAATAAAAGGCTTATTCAGCAAGACCATGTAATTCTTAAGAAAAATTTAATTTAGACCCTCTAATTGTTTTTACTACACTAACATATATTTCCCCCCACACAGATAAATACTTTTGCTATGAAAAAGGGTTCAAGTGAGCTAGAAAACTCTTTTATATAAAGGTGACAAGAATAAAATCATTAGATCTCGACATGAATGGTTAGTATTGAAATATATAAGTAATTTGAAAGATTTAAAAATTTATATTACCATTTAAAAATATCACATGATTTTTTGCAAAACTTATATGACTTGTGTATTTTAATCTTAATAATTTATGATAAGATTGTTACTCTCGTTCTAACATAGAAAAGTCCTCTCATCTAATATGTCGTATATATAATTAAAATTATAATATCAATAAGTAATAAATTTTGTATATCTAACACACTTATTTACGTTGGTACAATGAAACCCAGGATTTTGTTAAGAAAGCCGAAGCCCAGTATAAGAAGCATTATGAGTTGTCTGACCTCAATGATCTCATCAGCAGTGATGTTGAACAGTTTCAGTGTGCATTTGAGTAAATAACCTAATTACATGTTCATTTAATTTTATGGTATAAATTTAGCTATTAAGTTTATTAAAATAAATTAACAATAATTTACAAAACACATAAGCTTTTGTAGATCAATTTTATAGATGCTCTTTCAAAACTTAACGAATATGTTGAGTATATAAATGCCATCCATATATAGAAAGCGACTCAATTTAAAGCTGTAGTTTCTGTGCTTGACATAATTATATGGCTTTGTTGGGATCAAGATTGCAAGCAGTGCACAAAACCAAATTACTTTCAAATTTTGCTTGCAAGGACAAACATTATATTGACCTCATTTCTTAGTCTATGCGCATGAATTAATCAAGTTCAATAACTAGTGTTTACTTTTATAAAAGGAGTAAGTACTAGTATAACACTGTTGAGGGGTGTAAACTTTTTCTGGTCAGAAAAGAAGGGATCAAATTCTCCTCAACTCAGCTATGATTCGAAACTTGAACTTAAAATGGTGAGAATCCGGTTACCAAAAGAAGTGGGGAAGGAGCACATTGTTTTTTGCGCACAAGTCTTGCCAGTCGCTCATGTTTTGTTGACTGGAAAACTTTTATACACTTTCACACTGCTTTATTGCACAAAGTCTTTCCCCTTGTACAAGTTTTGTTAACTTGAAGCTAGTGATCCCAGTAGAGAAGGAGACATATCTCATCACAAGGACGATCAACACTGTTTTACAGTGATTCAAACCATCCAACTACAGTAAATTCTTAATTTTTGTTAATATCAATCTCTAAAATTAAATTTAAACATATAAAAATAGTGGGGTTTTAATAAAAATAAAAAAACTATTACATTAAAAATATAAAAGTATAGTAATTATTTTATATCTTCATAAATTTTTATTATTTTTAGTTATTTAAAATTAACGCTAAAAACTTATGTTAATATTTTTTTTATAAATTATTTATAAAAAAAAAAGTACGGTATACAATGTCTCAGTTGACCACAAGTCTATCAAGTCATCTGATACACGACAATGCACGAAACAAACAAAACAAGTAATGATTATTCGGCTTAATGATTTAAACACGTATTTTATATTTAATATAGATAAAATTATTTTTTTTATTTATTAAATTTGTCTAAAATATAGATAAAATACCACAAAACTTGTCACATGTACATAGTTTCATGTAAGATAACAAAGATATTAAATACGTTAAATTTATCTTTAACAAAAATAAAAATGTGAGACAATAATAAGTGTCCAACTGTAGTTAAATTTGTGACAAAACTGTAATTTTTCGTATATATTCCTATCTTTGCGAAGAGGAGGTTATGTTTAGTTATAAAATTTGTTAAATATTTTTATTATTAATAAACTTGAGATTTTTTTAATTACTTAAATAAATAAAGATAGTTATATTTATTATGTCAATAGATATTTAATATTTAAAAAATAGATATTATATTTATTATAAATATTTATTATTTATATGTAGAATATGTATAAAAAATATAAAAATTTTGTAATATAAAATGATATGAAATGTAGTAATATATTTGTGTGGTTTAATAATAATATATTTTTATTATTTATATAAATAAGTATAATTGTAATTATTTATTGATATTTTTTTAAAATATAGCATGAGTGAAATTATTATTATTGTATATTGAAATAAAAAAATTATTGTTAGAAATGAAGGTGTGACATTTAAAGGTAACAAAAAAATAATAAAGATAAAAAGAGATATAACTTTTATGAATTTAAAAAAAAAAGATTCATGACAAGTTGAATCTTAGTAATAATTATTTTATATTTAGAATAATTTCTCATTTTATGATTGATTCAAGAGCTAAACAATACACTGCATTGGATATATGTGATAATAAAAATATTAATTATATAATTAGTGCGTATCAACAACAAAGTATTACAATTATTATTGAATTATATGTGAATATTATATTTAGTAAGAGTTCAAGAGTTGGATCAAGTATGTTAGACTTAAGATTATAAATATAGATGCCTAATCTTATAAAAGTGAAAAATATAAATGGTACATATGATATAAATTAGATAACTAAATTTATTATTTTATCATAATTAACCAATATTAATTATTATTTTTTTTTGCAATTATTTATAAACTTAAATATTTACTACTTCAATTTTAATATATATTAGTGTTATCAATTTTAATACTTTCAATTTTTACTATAATTTTTTTTTTGTAATTATCTAAATCTGTTCTTTAATCATAAATAAATATATCTATTTACGTATTTTAATGATATATAATATCAAACACATAATTTATGTTATAAGTTTTATATATTATTTTCTAATTATCATTTCTTGTATAATTAATCAGTCAATTTGATACAATTATTTTCTAATTTTTTATTCTAATTTTTTTTTACTATTTTTTATTGTATTTAATTTTTTAAATTAAGTTTTAGTTATTTTATAATTTAAGCCTCAAATTAGTATAATAATTTTAAATGCAAGCTTAATTTTTAATCTAAATATTAGTGTAAATATTTAATTTCACAAATTCTGGTTATTTTTTAATTTCTATAAAATTACCAAAATTATTTAGATTATATTTTCAATCTAAATATTACTATAAGATTTTTCTACAAGCTAAAATTTAATAAATTTAGTTATAAAATTTCAATTTTAATATTAATTTTAATATAAAAAATTTTCTCATCAATAATTTTTTATTTTTTATAAAATTTTAAAATTTTTAATCAAAATATTACATTACAAGTTTTATTTATAAAAAAATATAAAAATATATACAAAATAATTATATTTAAAATGGAAAAAACCTGTTTGATAGATTTCTTGCGGTGAAGGTGGTGATTTCTGACAACGACTGAGGATTTCCAAGGACAGCGGCTAGTTGTCTAGGTGCCGACAATCTTCTATTACTGATCTTCTGTTAACAGCGACTGTGTAGTAGGTTATCATTTTTCTAACCTCTTCAAAATTTCAAAATTTCAGTCTAAAAACACCTTCGCTGTTTGCAAACCAAGTGGATCTGTATACGGTTCTTCAATAGATGTCAAAGTTTATTCACAAATCACGCTAAAATGATAAAAAAGAAATCACTCAAGCTTGCTGAACAAAAAAAAATAGAAAAAATGCAATTGCAACCACGGAGGGAAAAGGAGAAGAGAGAGACAGTTATCGCTCTTTCAACACGTGGCCCAATAAAGATGTTTCGTTCCTAAGTAAAATGAAATCAGCTTTTTGTCTAGCTCAGGGACAAAATATCCTGATTGGGCCACATGTTGCAGGTGAGAAAATTTAATTCAAATCTTTTATTTATTTCATCTATATGTAGGGTAAATTATTAAATTAAAAATAAAAAAATTAATTTTGTCTAAACTTAATATGAACTATGTTGCAAAAATTTACTCCAAACGAAGAATAAGTTTTTTTACTTTATTTTAGTAATTAATTTTTAAAAAAGTATTATTTTAATCATTTAGCCAGATTATTCATGCGATTGATTAGAAAGATGATTCATTCATAGCTGTCTATAAGTGGCTCTAGCTAGCTAGTTTTCACTTCATAATTCATTTGAGTTGATAAGTTCCCTATGCTTTCTTCAGTTTTAATTATTTAAAAAACATTCTCAAGGGAATTGAATTGAGCACCATGTTTAGCAGAAGGTTCATTGTTTCCTATTTGGTGTTGATTGTATGCATCTACATATGTGTTGGAAGTTCTCTTCCTGAGAAGTGCACCGTGAAAGACACACAGGCTCTTCTAAAGTTAAGATGGTTTCATTGATGAATTGGACATTATCTCCTCATGGAAGGGTGAAGATTGTTGCAATTGGAATGGAGTTTCATGCAATAATTTAACTGGACATGTAACTAGCATTAAATGACTTGGAGGGAGAGATTCCACACTGCATTGGTACCCTTGGTGAATTGATAGAGTTGAAACTTAAATTTAATGAACTTGGTGGTGTCATTGCTCACACTCTTGGAAACCTTTCCAAATTGCAAATTCTTGATATTGGGTATAATTATTACTTGTTTGCAAATAACCTTGAATGGGTATCTCGTCTTTCTAATTTGAGATACCTTGATCTCTCAGTTAATAATCTTAGAAGAGCTTTAGATTGGCTATCATCAATAAGCCAAATCCCTTCTCTATCAAATCTTTATTTAGATGATTGTGGGATCCACCAAGTCAATCCTAAATTTATTGTGCATAAGAATTTTTCCAACTCTCTCAAAATCTTGAGTCTTTCAGGCAATAATTTAAGCTCTTCAATTCCATCATGGGTACTCAATGCTAGCAAAGTCCTCACACATCTTGATCTCTCATATAATTCTTTGCAACAAAGTATTCCAGATGGCTTTGCAAAATTGATTTCTCTTCAATATCTTGATCTTTCAAATAATGAACTTGATGGTGGCATACCAAAATCCTTTTAAGAAATTTTGTCAACTTAAAGAGTTAAAGCTGCAATCGAACAAATTGTCTGGCCGACTCAGTGATTGCATACAACAATTGTGTAGTACACAAACACTGGATCTCAGCAGTAACCCATTTAAGAGTGGCCCACTTCCTGATTTTTCATGGCTTTCGTCCTTGAAGACATTATCACTTCGAAATACCAGTATCGTTGGGCCACTACCACAATCATTTGGTCACTTGCCTAATCTTGCAACTCTAGACCTCAGCTTTAACCAATTGAGTGGATCACTTCCACCATTTGAGGTTAGTAAAATTGCTTCATTAGAAAATTTGGATCTTTCCCATAATCAATTGAATGGGACACTTCCATATGCTATTGGGCAACTTTCTAGTCTCAGGAGATTGACTCTCTCTTCAAATAAGTTGAATGGGATTGTTAGTGACATCTATCAAACCTATCTAGATTGCAAATTTTAAATGTGGCTCAAAATTCACTTTTATTCAATTTGAGTTCAAATTGGGTTCCACCTTTCCAATTGATTGTGATTACATGCATCATCATGCATTTTGGGCCCTAAATTTCCAACATGGCTCAAACATCTAAGGGAACTTGAGTACTTACAAATGTCTAACAGCAGTATTTTAGATACATTTCCTAAATGGTTTTGGGACCTATCATCACAATTGTCATACTTGAATGTTTCACATAACAAACTTAGTGGAGCATTGCCAAAAACATTTCTAAATATGACAACAATTGTGAATATATGGGATTTTAGTTTCAACAATTTGTCTGGTCCATTACCTCATTTTCCAGAACTATATGCTCTGTTTGTCTCAAATAATATGTTCTCAGGCTCAATATCTTCTTTTTGTGCATCATCACCAGTGGCTTTATCTTATCTTGACCTGTCTAGTAACTTGCTGGAAGGGCCACTTTCAGATTGTTGGGGCAAATTTAAATATTTACAAGTGTTGGATTTGGCCAAAAATAATCTGTCTGGAGAAATACCCAAGTCATTTGGCACTTTACCAGATATTGAGACCATGCATTTAAATAACAACAAATTCTTTGGTGAAATTCCATATTTGACTAATTGCACCCAGTTGACATTCATTGATTTTGGGGATAACAATCTCCAAGGAACATTACCAGAATGGATAGGCAATAGCTTGCATCGGTTGATTGTTTTGCGTCTCCGGGCAAACAAGTTCCAAGGAAATATCCCAACAAGTTTGTGTAATATATTATCTCTTCAAGTATTGGATCTCTCTAACAACAATATCACAGGAGAAATACCACAATGCCTTGGTCACATAAATGCTTTGTCAAAAATAAAGTTTCCAAGAAAAGATTTTTTCTCTGTTTCAGTCGTACCTTATTCAATTGAAGATACTGATAAAACAAACATGTTTATGGACAAAGCAATATTGGTATGGAAAGGAGAAAATAGAGAATATGGGAAAATTCTTGGACTTATGACAATCATTGATCTTTCTTACAACCACTTAACAGGAGAGATACCCCAAAGTATAACAACACTTGTGGCATTAGCTTCCTTAAATCTTTCAGGAAATAATCTCACAGGTTTCATTCCTAACAACATTGGTCATATAGAGATGTTGGAATCACTTGACTTGTCCAAAAACCATCTCTATGGAAGCATGCCATCCAGCTTTTCAAAATTGAATTTTCTGAGTTACATGAACTTGTCTTGTAACAACTTATCAGGGAAAATTCCTATAAGCACACAACTACAGTCCTTTAATGCATCTACATATGTAGGGAATAATGGACTTTGTGGCCAACCCCTCACAAATCAGTGTCCAGGGGATGCTACTTCACCTTCGGGAAGCACTTTCAAACATGACACTAATGTTGGTGAAGATCAACTCATAACCTTTGGGTTTTACATCAGCATGGTGTTTGGATTTATTGTTGGATTTTGGGGAGTTTGTGGGACTTTACTCATAAAAAGTTCATGGAGATATGCCTATTTTCAATTCTTCAACAACATAAATGATTGGATATATGTGACACTAGTTGTCTTCATAGCCAGAATGAAAAGAAGATTCCAAATCCAAGATTGAAGGTAAAGTTTTTTATACCTTCTTATTTGTTATTCATTGCTTATTGTATATCGATGTATATTATGATTTAAATGCAACTATATCTTGTGTAAACACCTAAAATTTATTTGTAATTTGCATACACGCAATTAATGCTAGTTGAGTTGAAATGACATTTTTTTTTTCTGGTTATTTTCTAGGTGCAAGTTCCATTTCGGAAGGTGATATGCTGCCACGAATGTATATTTGATAATTTGATAGAGACATTTGAATGGATGATTTTAGTAATATTTCTTCTCTCTTGAACCATGCATGATGATCTTTAAATTTTTACTTGATATAATATGGTGCAATTGGTCAAATTGTGTGGCTTTCAGAATTTTATTAAGTTATGATTATCTCGTATGTTGTTGTTTAGATACTGGTAACTTAGTTTACACCAAAAAATACTTCTGCATATAAATATATTTATTTATAGACTTGTTCGGTGTGGTTTGAATTATTAATTTTAGTTTTCTAGTTGTAATTACTTAATTTAGTTTCTTTAATTTTTCAAATTAACTTTTCCACTAAAAATTAAAGTTTTTACTATACTTTGTACTATTTATTTTATTATTTTATTTAAATATTTTGTTATTTTTATTTATATATTTGTATAAATTAATATAAAGTCAAATTTCTATTATATTTTTATTAATTATTGAATAAAATTTAATCTTAGAGGACTTAAATTGGACATTTGAAAAATTATAAAAATAAAATTTGAGCAATTAAAACTAGAATACTAAAATTGCACGTACATTAAAGTATAAGACCAAGATCTATAACTAAGCCAAATATAAAATATGAGAGTTAGATAAAAATAAGATAGAATAAAAAATATACACGTTTATTTTATTTTATGTTTGATGTATATTAAGATAATAAAAAAGAATATTATTTAATTATATTTAATATTTGAGATAAATAAAATAATAAAAATAAAATACAAATTATATTTAAATAAAAATTATTCTTTTATCAAAATTAATATATTTTAAAAAAATTAAATTTTTGATAAAATGTTTATTTTAAAAAAATTGTGTGCAAATAATATTAAAATTTTGACATTAAATTGTAATAATTTTCTTAATTTTTTTATTAAGTATTTTCTGTAATAAATTATGATTGAAACAAAAATAAGTTATAAATATTTAAAACTATGTTTTATAAAATGAGTAGTTTTTTTTTATAAAAGTATATTTTTCAAAATATAATGTTCATATAATGTTTTTACAAAATGTATTAAAATTATATTTTTCAAATGATTAATTTTTTTTATAAAGTATTGAAAAAGGTTTGTAATAGGTGTAAGAAAAGAAAGGAAAGTAAACTTATCTCATCCAATAATTTCTAACTCATCGTCTTCTCAAAATAAGAATTTGTACCTAAGGATAGAATTATATATATATATATATATATATATATATATATATATATTGTTACTTCACAAAATATTAAAAATAAAATAAAAGTCATGTTCTACTATCTTATTTTGAGTCCAAATGAGTCTTAGTACTCAATTTTTATATTATAAATAAAAATTTACTATTTTAAAAGAAAAGTATTTATGAAACTATTCTCCTTCACAATTGTTACATGTATATTTTAGCATTAAAATTGACTGGAAATGATATAAGAATTACTTCAATATTTTTATTTTTTATCCACATTTTTGTTAATTTATTTCTAAATTTTGAAGATTAAAATTGATATTTAACTCTCTACGATTATTTTATATGAACTTTTAGATATTTTTTTTATCAACATTCATTCTTACAATATAAAAATTATCTTAATTGTTTTCTATTTTTAAGAGTCTTATTTTTTAAATTTATAGTTATTAATATAGGTTAAAGCTTTCATGAGTTCGTAAAGTAAGTGACTCATAAATAAGTAACAAGATGACATGCTATAATAGATTTTAAAAATTAAAGTATTTATGATTTTTCAAATTCAAGGTCTCAATCTCTTATATATTAAAATAGGTCTTTTAACACACACACACACACACATATATATATATATATATATATATATATATATTAAAGCAACTGTCTTTTAAAAACATAATAGTTTATTCACTTGAAACTCAATTATATCCTCTCAAACTCACTTTCATCTTTATTTTTGAAGTAAGTTCAAGAATCTTTTATGTTTCTAATAACAACTTTGACGATAAATTAAGTGGTTGTGGTTGAAATTTATTTGATAAAAGTTTAAAAAGATATATTCATGGCAAGAGATCAAATGAAATTAAGTAATTCTCACTTGAAATATTGTCTTAGAACATTTATTAAATTTCTCTTTATCTTATTTCAATTCCTCTGTATTTCTTCTTCCTTAATAGTATGCAAATTTGTTTCCAAAATCTATCCTAAACTCTAAACTTAAATAATCATACTCTTTTTGCATTGTTATATTTTGAAATATGATATTTGTAAGCGGAACCAATCGAATTTGAAAATATCATATATTCATCTCAATTATCATAGAAATTAACAATTTGGTATAATCAAAATATAAGCAAAAATTTAAATTTTCGCTTGCTGTAATTTTCGCTTAACACAAGGAATTCATTTGCTGTATTTTTCGCTTAACACACACATTATTTGCCTAAGCAAATTATAAATAGTGATAAAATAACAAATGTTGTCGAAACACACCTAAGCCAAAATACCTTCAGTTAAGCGAATTATAGACAGTGAAGAATCTAAAATTTTTGTCAAAATTTACTTAAACTCATATAATTTAGCTTAAGCCAAAAATATTCTGCTTAAACGAAATAAGTTGAATGAGTTTTTTTTTTTTCCTTGGTGATTTTTGCTTAAGCTAAAAAAAGAATGACTGAGCGAAAATTGGAGAAATTGTGCAATGTAGAAGTGATTATTCTGCAAGGAGGGCATGAGAAAGATATTAAACAATTTATCAATAAAAAAATCTTACCTTCATAATAAATTGAGACTGTGAGAGTAAATGTAAAAGTTTTAATCCTGAAAACTATTAAATTTATACATAACATTTGTAGAAAACTCTAAAAATCTAAAATGACATTCAATATTCTATTAATTAAAAAATTATTTTTATTATGAATTAATACATACCTTTTTAAAATCACCATTTAAATATATGATACGCATAGATAGAGCTTGGAAAGGATAAAAAAAGTTTTAAAAATATAAAATAATATGTTTTAAAGGTTCAAAGAAAAATTTTACATTTTTTACAAAGAATTAAATAATAAATATATAAAAATTAGTATTATTAAGTTACAGATTAAAAATTTGAATTGTTTATATTTTTTAAAATACATTTAATCATTTAAAAATTATTACTCACTCATAAGTTACTTATTTTACTTTTAGTCTGAGCCTATTAAAATATATTAATTATTGATATTTAATTAATTTTTTAAGACTATATGATAAAAATAAATAATATTTACAAATTATTTAATTTTATTAAACTTGTATATTTTAATACATAATATTCATAATTATATAATTAAATTAAATTTTTTAAAGAAATTTATTGTTTAAAATAAGTTTATTATATATAATTATTTAGAAAATTATAAAATTTAATTTTAAATTATTAAATTATATATACTTATTCTAAAATAAAATACTTGTACATTACACAGCTTACTAAACTAATTTTCCGAAATTATTAATTTCTTATTTTAATCAAATAATTTTCTTCTCTTTTAACCCCGTTTCTTACTTACGTGTTCGCTACCATGGATCCAAGGAAATCTGTTTATATATCGATTTTTTTTTGTGACGTTATTAAATTCAATGTATTAATAATATTAAATATTATAAATTTTAATAAAAATTTATTGTTTATTAATTTTTTCACATATTGAAAAGAAAATTTATATATTTATAGTTTATAAATTTTCAAATATGAGTTATTACGCTGTTTTCTTAGGAACTTAGTTATTGTTTAACATTTTTGCTGAATTATCACTTTCTTATTTTAATCAAACATTTTTCTTCCAGTTATTTATCGTTGTTTCTTTTTATTATAAAAAATAACCTTTAAAAATGTCTTTTTATTTACAAAAATTAACTGATAGCATTTTATCTCGTATCATTGTCAAACTTTTATCTAATATGAAAAATAATAAAACTCCCACTTTCTTTCTATAAAAAAATTATATTATATAAATAATTTTTCATAGATTGTTAGACCTACTCTTATATACAAGACTCCTCCACCCACCTTATACTAATTAAGAAAATTAGTTGATAGGTCTTAGTTTTTTCAAGAGCACTAATATATATAAATTTGTTAGTAATTTATTTTTTTTCAAAATTATTCTTAAATTTGTGTCTATAATAAATTTCAACATTTCACTTAACATAATAAATCATAACTTAATTACTCAACTTTAACATTTTTAATAACAATAATTAAATTAATTGATAATTATTAATCTCAAATACTAACTTTTAAATTAAAATAAAGGTTTACTCTTTATAAAAGAATACACAATTGATTGACAAATTAACATTTATATTTTAAAAATTTTGATAATTTCTCTGAAAAAATTTGTCTAAATTTTCCTATTATTGTGTGGAAGTTGAAAGGAAGGCAATTTGTACACCTCTCAGCCATGGTTACCGGTTAGTTGCATAAGTGGTAACTCTGACAAAGATTTTTACAACTCTTAACAAGAAATGATTAGAAATAACTTTTCAGTGGAAAACAAATAAATATGATAATCATATAAATTAATTACTATATTTTATAAATTAGTAAATTACTCAAAAATAGTCAAGCAAGATGCAATGATATCAAAGCTAATAAGTTAAATATTCTTACGTAGATTGTAAAATTGAATAATAGTTAAAATTAAATTTACATATATTAATAATATATTATAATAAAAAATTAAATTTAGTAATAACTGACGGAATATATTATTAATTAGTATTTTAATATGTCCTGAAAATGAAATTTCAAAAAATTCAGTCTTTTATACTTGTAAAAATATATAATCAAAACATAAAAAGATAAGTTTTGAAATTACAATATCAAAACAAAATTTTCAATTTTGAAATGACAAAAAAATATATTGTTTTAGCTAACAATCATTAGTTGAGGCTCAGATATTGCCTCCACTTAAACTTGTAAATCTTACTCTAGCTCCTTTAATATTAAATGACTTTTGTAAAATTTCTTCATTTCATTAAAAAAAAAGTTATAAAGTAATATTGTATAAATTAAAATTAAATTAAAAATTAATTATTTATTATTGCTCTTGTAAAATTGTCAAATTCGTAAGATTAAAGTATTTAAGTTAATAAAGAGAAAATCTTAACCAATTTTGAGTATAAATGAACGTCTTAGTTATTTTAGAGAAAATGGACTTCTAAATATGTCCAATATTCTACCTTTAATGCTAAAAGCACTTTAAAGATGTCACATAAACAATAAATGTAGCTAAGACATCCTTTGTTATGTCATGAGAACCAACAAGAAATGGTGACAATGAAGAGAAAAAATAAAGGGTCACCTTTATAAATGTTTAGAGGTCTATGATAAGGTCAAAAATAAAGAAAAGCCAAAGAAATCCTATATCAAATGGTGAAAATTATGATCAAGGCACTCGATTCCATGGAAGAGAAGAATCAAAGATTAGTCTCTTATGTTATAATAGAATATTATAAAAATTAGGGTAAGTTTCAATTTTTATCAACTCAATCCTTATTTTTATTTATACTTTGTGCCATAATTTTATGTTTTAATTAAATAGTTTCTTATGTCTTAGGTTTTATATTTTATTATGTTTAGTGAATTTAGTTATATTAGTTGCGGAGTCTTATAGGATTTTTATATAAATTATTATTATTAGGTTTGGTCATATTGGTTATTAAGTCTTTTAGTGTTTCACTTTTTATTATAAATATTCATATAAAACTTTTTAATGGAATAACTTTAGTTTTGAATAAGAATTAAGGGTTTACATATTTAAAAGAGCTTTTGCACCTCTTAAAGTTCTTGTAAAGAACTATTACTTAGATGTTATCAAGGGTTCTTCACACTCTTGTGAGAATTCTAAAATAGGTTTATTATTTTTTGTATGTGACTTTATTCTTTTTTCCATCTTTTTTTTTTCTCCTTCTTTGTTTGCATTTGGAATCCTATGTTTTGTTTAAATTATCTCATGATCATAACACATTTTGCAAATTACTTTTACAGTGTTTTTCAACTAATTGATTTAACTTGAGGAATAATCACATTATTTCACATCAACATAGTTGATAGGAAAAAGAAACAAGAGGAATTTTGCTTTCACCATGAAATCAAGTCGAAATTCTAATCCATCAATAGGATTTTCCCCTTTCACATATGTTAAATTATTTAATGATAACAACATTAACTCTACAATTCAAAGGATACAAATCATAGTATATTCCTCTATTAATTTGTCAAAGAATGAAGTTAGACATGTATACTTGTTATCAAATTATTAAGGTTTTTTTATTGATCCTTTTGTGGTAGAGAAATTAATTTGGAGGGAATAAAAAATTGGTATTTATTTAATGAGCAAAAGAAAAAGAAATGTATTTATTTAATGAGAAGACAATTACTAAACTCACTCAATGAGATTAAGGAGCTCTCTCATGCATTAAAAAATTGAATAGTCTAACCCATTATAAATTATTCTTAGTAAAGTCTAATATATATATATATATATAATAATTGATTAATGCTAATTTATAGTAAAAGGATATTAATATTTATAATATAACATTCTTTCATTTAAATATCATTAGTCCATTATTAGAAATGTATAAATTATTAAGACCAAAATATTAACTATGATCAAAATATATATTGACCAATAATTTAATAAATAAGAATTAAAACTACAAAATAAAATATTTGATATAAATATAAATCATATGCTCATATTTCATAAAATATGAGAATGGTCTAAACATTTAAATGTTATAAGAGACATGATAATATAAGTGACATCAATTTATACATATCTTACAAGAAAGATAACAATCAACAAATTATAATTTAAATTCCTACTAATACAGTATATCAAATTATATGTTTATATTTATATATATATAATTAATTTTTATTATATAAAGTTAATAATAAGGGAAATTTTTTTATTTAATTTCTAAATTCTAAATTCTTAAAAATATATTATATCCTAATTTAATATGAAAACTCAAATATTTAAATAAAATAATGAAGAGACAAGACCAAAATATATTAATCATTGTTATTTAGTTATCTAGAAAAAACCTATATAAAATAAATAGTTCAATCATTTTGTCATAATCATTTAATAAATTTTCTATTCTATTTTTTGAATGATCTTTTTGATTTTTTTTAATCTTATACTTAAAAATTTTATACGAGAAAAATATATTAATAAATAATAATTAATATTACTTTAAATTTTTACATAAATAGATGAATACTATTTTTCAAGACGGTTAGATAAGAATAGTATTATAAATATTTATTTTGATCCATAGTGTATGTATAATTTATTTGGAAGGAAAGAAAAGGTTGGGCCCATAATGGGATTAATGGTGGGCTGTGTTTGGTTTCCAACTTCAAAATTGACAAAACCTCACTTCTCTCTCTCTCACTACACTTACCCTCCATGGCTCGTCCTGCTATTGCCCATGGATCTGTAGCCTAACTTCACTTCAGAGTCTCTCTCTCTCTTTCTCTCTCCTTTGACTGCATGGAAATGAAAAACACTAACACTCTGCTTCTCCTCTTTCAATTCTTGTGTTTATTTCAAGATCACTCTTTGGTGGCACCCATGCCACTTGTGGATTTCTCGTTCCACACCATTTAATTATTACTTGGGTTTTCAGTTTTCGTAACAAATTTTGATTCAAGAACCTCCTGTGGGTAGATGGTTGTTGTTAGATACAAGTTGGAACCCTTAAGTGGCAAATATCATAGTTGAGGGCTTTTCTTATTACCCACAATTTTGTTTTAGAAATGGGAATGGGGAAGTGGCGAACCCTTTTTTTTCCCTTTTCAATTTGATGATTTTTTTTCTTTCTTTTTATTGTGTATAGCGTACGAATTATTTTTAGTCGTTTAGTGCTTGTTTTTTTTTAATAATTTATTTTGTATAAGTAGAATCGATTATTTTTGTTAGTTTCTAGAGAGCTTTTGAAAAATAAAAAAATATTTTCCGGAATTAGTTGGTTCCCAAACACATTCTTAATCTTAAATGGAGCTTTGGGTGTATAATAAGAACTATTGAAATTGATCATGTTATTGTTGTTTCTTGTTCTTCTTTGGGCTCCTTTTGACCCTTTGTTATCTATGCATTGTTGATAAGGTTTGTATGGATTTTGATTTGTAGGGAAAATTTTGCTGTTGGACTCTCTTGTGTTTAGATTGATTTCCAATTTCAACTTTGGGGGATATTTGTTGTTGGGAGTTGGGACTTTTGGTGAAAGATGGTTGGCAACCCTCCATTGCATGTTGCAACATTGCCAAGTGCTTTATCTTCATCGCTTATTACTCGACATGGAAATTCTTTACATTGTATGCCCTGTCTTCCATTTAGACCCCGCAGAAAAATCAACAGGATAAGAGCTACATCTGCCGATGCAGGGCACGTTGAACCGTCGCCTGCTCCGGGATCAAAGAATCCACTTGCAATTGTTTTGGACATTCCTCATACTGTTTGGAGGCAAACGCTGCGTCCATTAAGTGATTTTGGATTTGGTGGCAGGAGCATATGGGAAGGTGGGGTTGGACTGTTTTTAGTGTCTGGTGCAGTTTTGTTTGTGCTTAGTTTGGCCTGGTTAAAGGGTTTCCAAATGCGATCGAAGTTCAGGAAGTACACTGCAATGTTTGAGTTTGATCAGGCTTGCGGTATATGCACTGGAACACCAGTGAGGATAAGAGGGGTGACTGTTGGTGATGTCATTCGTGTGAATCCTTCTTTAAGAAGTATTGAAGCAGTTGTTGAGGTGCCTCTTTATAGCATAGTCTTTTGGACGAAATGAAAGCTTGTTACACTTCCTATACCCTAACATCCAACTGTTAAAAATATTGCTTGTCTTTCAAATTTGTTATTTTAGTTGGTGTTTTGGACTGGTTTAAACTTTTGGCTTTCTTCGATTTGTAGATTGAAGATGATAAAACAATCATACCACGGAATTCATTGGTTGAAGTTAACCAGTCTGGTCTGCTTATGGAAACTATAATTGACATTACTCCTCGTGATCCCATTCCATCACCTTCAGCTGGACCTCTTGACCAAGAATGTTCTAAAGAAGGTCTCATTATGTGTGATAAAGAAAAGATTAAGGGTTACCAAGGAGTCAGTTTGGATGCATTGGTTGGGATATTTACCCGCCTTGGGCAAGATGTAGAGAAAATTGGTATTGCCAATAGCTATTCATTGGCTGAACGTGCTGCTTCAATTATTGAAGAAGCGAAACCACTTCTTACGAAGGTGTGATGTAATTTTCTTACGCTAGTATGCTTGATTGATGGTAAAATATCCCCTGAAGTAGACCACTGAGTCAGGCAATTTTCTCCCCAATGCAGAATGGATGGTTACCCAACTTTGAGTTTTTTATAGTATTTGAAATTTGAAAATAGAACAAGATTGTTTGTTAAGGCCTTAGAATTCTCTGTTTGAAAGTCTTGATTTGGGAGTTTTAGTTTTATTATTTGCTCTTATATATTATGGTAACCTATTCCCTTTTCAGCACTAGTGCCATATTTTACTAATTATATCAGTTAATGAAAAGAATTTGGTGTTCATAGATATGCCATTGCATTCTGGAAATTTAGAATCCTTTATTTGATTTATTGGGGCCATTCTCCTTTAGCATACTTTTTACATCAAGTAATGGTAAGCAAAAGCAAACTACATATTCCATATAAACCTTATGGTTCTCATTAGCTCTTTTTAGCTAAGTGGTATAGTTTATCAAAATAAGTTGTTTTCTGCTTATTCCAGTAAGTTTTAGGTTAAATTTATGGCATAAGTCATTATGTAAAAAGCGCTTATTGAATAATCACATCATCTAACCTCATCCCGATTAGAACATATTATCATATTATGGATTTACATTCTGTTTTTTTTTTGGATTCACTAGCAGTTAAATGGTAATGTGTCTTAGATTATGTGCAATATGGTAATTGACAACCAGAGTGATAGTACAATTATTTATTCCTAAATTCACCTACATCATTTTTTATGAATTTCAGATTCTTTGTTGTAGTTATATACTGTTTTCTTTTATACAACTTTGTCATGCATTCTCATACCCATATTTTCCCTTTGATGTAGTGATGTCACAGATCAAAGCCATGGCTGAAGATGTTCAACCTTTGTTGACTGAAGTCCGTGACAGTAACCTATTGAAGGAGGTTGAGAATTTAACCCGAAGCCTTACACAAGCCTCTGATGATTTGAGGTTAGTTTGTAAACCTCACTGGCTCTTGTTTATTTCTAATTTGGCATGCATGCCTACATAGCCCTGTAGCATGTTGATATTAGTGTAGGGGTTCCCAGTGAGCCTGTCAACATTTTAATCTTGGGATAGATACTGAGTGAGGAAACTTGATAGTTAAAGTGGCAACAATTTGTAGTTCTAACTAGTAAGTTTTTTAGCTTTTAAATGTTGAAATTGTATTTGCATTTAAAGTTCTTTTGCACATAGGTGTGCATGAGCAAAAGAAAGGAGTGGAGAAGAAACGAAAAGAATATTTTAGAAAAAGGAGAACTTACAAGGATAGAAAAAGTTGAAGAATTGGGGAAAATATGAGCAACATGTATAGGGAGAATATGATGAGTTTCATCATCTGCAGGATATTCTTTTTTCTTTTTTTCTTTTCTTAATTTTTATTTTTTTAAAAAATGCTTACTCAAACATGTTAACAAATTTCTAAAAGGTAATATTTTCAGGAAAAAACCCTAAAACAAATGCTGAGAGTGCTCCAAATATAATGCCAATCTTCTAGTCCCCATTTTTAGCCATGAAGATCCATAAAATACTTTAATTCTCAGAAAGGGGATCTCAAACTTCTTCAAGTATGGAAGAATTAAACTAATTTAAAAATTCCATTTAATATTTTAATCTTAATTTTTATGCACAGAATGTTCTTTTAGTATAATGGTTAGTTAACTCTCTCGTATTCCAATTAATAAAAATCATCCAATGTTTATGCAGGAGGGTACATTCATCCATTATGACCCCTGAGAACACTGAACTGATCCAGAAGTCCATATATACTCTTATTTTTACCCTGAAGAATATTGAGGTAGGATCCTAGTTTGTAAATAGCTTATGAATATCATTAAAATGAATAATTTTGTTATATTAATAGTTACTTATTTGTCACATTATTGCAGAATGTTAGCTCTGATATTTTGGGTTTCACTGGCGATGAAGCTACAAGAAAGAATTTGAAAGTACTTATCAAGTCCCTCAGCAGGTTATTGTGAGGTCGAAACTCCAATTAAAGTAGGATAAAATGAAATTAGGTTACGTCCAATGTTTTCCATCAACCACAACATTGAAGGAGAAAATAGTATTTTGTGACAGTTTTAGTTGTTTCTGAAAATGTGACATTACTTATGGTTTTTACATTCTGCTGTGATAGAAATTTCTTTCCAAGTCAACAATGAGAGGGGGGGGGGGGGATGTGTTAGTGATTGGATCAGCTCATTGCTATGTGCATATCCTTATTTTACTGAAATGATGTTATTCTTCTGGGTAGCATGGAGGTGATTCTTAATGGTTGTCACTTGTGACATTTCACCTAAAATGCTCACACAAAAGTGAGGGTACAGGCTTATGGTGTTTCATTGGTGAGGTTTAAAGTTGTAGGTAGTTGTTTTTCAAATATAAAAATTGATAGGGGCAGGATCATTTGCTTACATACAGAGCATTTTGGTATCATTGGAACAGGTTTATGGGTTATAGTGCTTGACTTTCTATTCTCTTTTTCCTTTTTGGACCCTTGTTTCCTTAAATATAAAGCTTTAACCTTGAAGTTGAGATGGATAGTTATTTGGTATCTATAAAGAGCTGATTTTCTGTTGTTAAAATGTCTTTTTGTCAACACATAATTTTATCAAAATGTGGTATGGGAATCTAAACACATTGCATATAAGTTTAAATATGTTTTTGATTTCAGACTCAAACATTGTTTTTGTTTTTTTATCATATTTTAATTTTATTTAAGTCCCTACATTTAACAAAACCAGTGTGTTTAGTCTCTCCCTGGGGAATTAAAGTTTATGCTTTTTTTACTTTTAAAGGATTAAAAATAAATAAAAAAGCAGGGACTATTTTAAAAATAAGATATTTTTGGGATAATTTTTTTGAAGCCTTGGATATTTTATGACAGCTAGCAATGCTACAGTGTTTTGTATAGGATTTGTTTAATGTCATTTCTAAAATTAATTGGGTAATCTTGAAGTCATTATTGTAAGAAGGATATTTACATAATCACCACGCATGACCCAAAATTGTGTGAGCAATTGCAAAATGAATAAAAAATAAAATCCTAAGAATTTTGGCTGGATTTTGTTTTTTTCTGGTATGATATTTTTTTTAATGTAATTATACTATGTAGTTTTTTCCTTTTAGAAATGAAATATACAGTAGAAATTTTTTAAATTAATACCCGATAAATTAATAAACTCTTTAAAATAATAAATTTATCCGGTCCCGACTTGGGCCAATATAAAAAATTGAAAAAATTGATAAAATAATAAGATAATAATTTTTCAGAAGATTCCTTTATAATTTTCGGTCCCAAGAAAATCATAAATTAATAATTCATAGAAACTAAAAAAATATATTACACTCTATTGAAATATGATTCAATAGTTGTCTGTTTTTCTTTGAAGTTCAAGTTTATTTAGAGTTCATCTCTAACTTTTCTTATTGCATCCAATAGCTCAGGTGTTGTATTTTTGTATTGTATCATAAAGTTGTGAAGAGTGTTCGACGCCATAAGTGCTTCCTTTCGCGTAACAGGCTCTAAAGACACTGTATCATCTTCGTCGTCATCCTCTGCATTGTTCTCAATGATAGTACCCACAATATCTTCTAAACTCTGAACCTCTGAACATGCTTCATTTTCACCTGGGTAGTTCATTAGATTGTTGATATCCATCTTATTACGATAGCCACATTGATTGATCATAGTCTCGAGGTCTTGAGTTTCTTCATCAAAAGTGGATTTATCCAAATTTCTTGCAACGTCACTATCTGAACAAATTTTACAGTGTCGGAAGCAATTCGCTATTGTTTCTTTTCGAACATCTATCGTCCAAGTTGGGATTGCCAAATTAATAGCATCAAGGACATTTATCTTTCCTGGATCAGATTGTCCCACCTCATAACCTTTCAATATTTTGCGGTAAAACTTTCTACGGTAATGTATCTTGAAAGCTCTTATTATCCCAGCATCGCAAGGTTGAATTTTTGATGTCATGTTGGGTGGCAAGAAGAACAACTTAACGTTTCTTAGCCTTTCAATATTTTTTGGATGTGCTGGACAATTATCCACCACAAGTAGAACTCTTCTACCATGCATCATTTGGTCAAATGAACGAACATATTCATCAAAAAGCACACTAGTCATCTATGCTTTTTTGTTAGCTCGATACTGACAATTCAAGCTATTCATGTTGATATTCTTGAAGCAACGAGGCTTTGCATATTTCCCAATAATCCATAGAGGGATTTTTTCAGAGCCATCTTCATTGCAACAAATAACTACCGTCAGCCTTTCTTTATCTTGTTTTCTTCCTTCAAGTTGTTTTGTTGCCAGTGAATGATCAGCTTGTAGCCTATAAAACAACCTAGTTTCATCTATATTGAAAACATCTTTCATAGGGAACTGATCAATTTTTTCCCGAATCGATACCAATTTCTGCTTCATGTCTTGTATATCAACAGACCCAGTCTCGCCAAAACGACGAAATGACTTTATGCCATGTCGGTGCTTGAATTTCCAAGCCATCCTATAGAGAAGTTAAAATCTGAATCATCATGAGGGTACACGAGTTTCATTGTATCTCTTGCTTTCTGCAAAATTAATTCTCCTGTGATATTCACACGTTCTTGATGCTGGAGAAACCACTCATAAACAACCTTCTCCATGTCAGGATATTTTGCTGGTTTGTGTCTTTTGATTTCTGCTTTTCCCTTTTCTATTTTAGCAGAGAGATAGTCATCTGACCGCTTAAGTGTGTTTGATATTGTTCCTTGACTAACTTTCAACTGGAATTTTTCCTCAAGCCATCTCTGCAAGTCTTTTTGTGTGCTTGTAGGATTATCTCTCTTATACTCACACAACTCCTTACATATTTGATCTGACATAGTTGATTTTGCAACACCTTTTAGATGAGAAGTCATCTTGTGAGATATGGTTTGAATACTCTAACACATTCATGTAATTTATATATGCCAAACTTACTTAAGAATACATTGAACATATTTGTTCCTCTTGTTTACATTTACTGTACTTCAAAAGTTATTATTGATTTCTAATGCATATGTAGTGTAGTTACTAATTTACTGTACGTTGAGTCCCAAGGTTCGCTGCAACGTAATTCTAAGAGGCATAGATTAATTTACTTTTTTGTTTGGTATGTACAGTATAATTACTTAAAAACTCTTTAAATTAATAATTATTAATTTATCGATAAATTAATAACTCTCTAAATTAATAAATTTTTCCGGTCCTGACATTATTAATTTAAAGAGTTTCTACTGTACTAGAGCAGGATACAATTGACATTCAACCGACAAGAGATCACGTATTAAAGGGTAAAAATCTACAAAATAAGTGTTGTAAGGTTAAAAATAGGTTTTATTGAAAGTTATTTGAAGTTTGGGGAACATTTTTTCTTTCTGTTGCAGTATATATTCTTTTATCATTTTATTCGTGTACTTTAGAAAAGTGGTCTCTTAAAGTCTTTCAAATTTGTGGCAATAAATATCCACATTTTGATATCAAATGTTTAGAAGCTATATGAAACAAAAATAATTTTTCTCTTTTTTAATCTTTTATATCTTAATGATGCATATAGTTTAGTTTACACGGAGTCTGTATTATGAATCTTTCAATTATTTTTAAATTTCAAATTTGAAGTTATCACTTTTTTTCAAACACGGAATGATTAAACTAATGGAAATTTGGCATAGTCAGCATTTTTGGAATCTTTTGCAAATTTTTACACGTTTTACCGGAACTTCTGGGCAAGGAAAAAAAAATAAAAAATAGGCACCATTGCATTTAATTATATTAATGTGAAAATTGCGATCTTTAATAACTAATCAAAATTACATTAAATCACGTTTCAACGTTAAATATATTCACCTTTGGGCAAATTTGACGGAAATAAAATTCATGCACTGCTTCATTTTGGTGTTGGTCTAATCAGAAGAAAATCAAATCATATTAGTTGAATGAATTAAATATTGATTCAGAAGGTTAGTATACAATAAGGACAAGTTAATCGGCTGTCTTATAAACCGTTGCAGATGAATTCGACTAGTGACACAAAGGGACATTTAGGAACATTTTAAATTATATTTTCCCATTTGAATTCGAAAATATTATTTTTCAATAAACGACCGTTTGATCGTTTGACTTTAATTTTCACTCTATCTTTTCAATACTAAATCAATAAAGGAGAGTCCAATGGTGCTACTACAAAAGCAATCGTTTGACCATAATCAAGTGCAATTAAACTATGTACAAAGGTGGTACAAGAGATTCATGATTTGTATTTATAGAACGAAAAAAGAAAAATGAAAGCCATCAAATTTTCACAAAGCTGCTGTCATACAAGCCAAACAATGTTCTTTAGGAGTGGTAGTCTTAGTTTGGTAGTTATCTCAATAGAAGTATGTGTTTGCTGCAATTCATTTTGCAGTGCTTTTGAAAATATGCCTATGTTGGATATTAAAATTTTAAAAAAAATAGTTACATACAAGCCAAGCAAAAAAAAAAAAAAAAAAGAGAGAGTAAAACATACTGATAATGTAAAAATAAAATAAAATTATATTATCATTCAATTATAAATTGTCATAAAGTTAAAAATTATTAATTTCTGTAATAACTATTTTAAAAGTCATTTCTAGAGTTATTTCTAATTTGTTAACGGTATAAAAAATCGTTTCAAAATTTGTCACTACAGTAAAATTATTAGAAAACTTTCCACTCACAAGTGGTGACACGAACAGAACAATTCCTAATCCCGTGGCATATTCAGGAGTCATTTTCATTAAGCCGATACACTGTGATTTCTTGCTGCTTGAAGTATCGTCTGTCTTCTTCATCCACAAGAACAAGATTAAGATAATACTTCACACTGAACTTGTTATTGATATTGTAGTATGTTGGAGTCAGCTCATATGGACTGAGGAACAATCTGACAGGAATTGATTCTCCTGAAAAAAGCAATATCAGCAATACTACTATATGTTGATTTTCACCAGCAAATGAGTAAAATCTATTTAAATAGAAAGTAACTAAGCAAGCACAAGCACCATTTTCAAAACCACTTGTGAGTGGAATACTAAAGCCAAATATTAGTTAAAAACTTGAAAGTATTTAGTTTACCCTTCTGTTTCTTTCAATTTTACCATTAAAATATCGTTAAAAATAACAAATATTATGAAAAATGGTTTCTTGTTGTATTAAAAGAATAATTGAATAAAGTTCAAAATAGAGGTTCAGTTTAGGTAAACTTTCAGATAAGTTCTTAAGAGAAAAAAAATCAATATAAAAAATGAATAAAACTTCTCCTATAAGTTAGAAACAACTTATATTTCTCTATTTTTTAATAAGTTCCAAGAAGTTCTCTCATTTAGTTTCTCTAATATTTGAAGAGATAAGTTATTTTTAACTTATAAGTGAAGTTTTATTCATTTTTTATATTGATTTTTTTCTTCTTCAAGTACTTTTCTAGAAGTTTATCCAAGCTAGACCATATTTTGTTACTAAAATTCTTACCCTAGGGTAAATATACTAACTTTCAACAGATATGCGTTCATTTAATTATTGTACTATGCATTTATGTTTAGAGTTAGTTAATTTTATTTTGTTTCCCCACTACTACCCCTTCATTTTTGGATTTGTCCCCACCATCCAGTCCCCTTTTATTGTTACCTAAATAAAACTTACCCACAATTCTAGTACTCCAATTAAGGTTAAATTACGTTTTTAGTTTCTCAAAATATCACAATTTTCCTCGTTGGTTCCTTTCAAACTCGTTATGAATTCCCAAAAAAATAAAAATCCTTCCCATGTAGTCCCTCTATAAGCTTTTGTTTATTTTGTCTCTTTAGTGCCAACATGGTTCTCAAAATGGAAGACTAAATGGGAAAACTCTTGATTTTTATAAAGGACTAAATTGAAAAATCGTGATACTTAGAGGAATCAGGAAGTAAACATAAAATAACACCTAACAGAACAAAACTGATAGAAAGAGGACTAGTCGTGGACTAAATAAGAAGGGACAAAATTTTAAAACAAAGTATCAGACGAGAAAATTGTGATATTCTCTACGGGACAAAAAAAATTAGCCTTCAACAAAATTTACAACTAATTAACAATATAAAACAACAATAAAGCATTACAATAGACCAGGCAAAACACTAATGAGCACACTAAGAGCAAAAAATGTATGGGGACAACAATGTACAGAGAAATTCTAACAGAAATACAGATCTCAAAATCTATGTCAACTGTACTTATTTTCTTTTCCTTTTTCTATTTACCTCTTTTAATATTTTTTATAGTACTTAGGTTTTTGTTTGTCCTCTGATGCTGATCTCAGTTAATGTTTGTAGCATCACACACATTTTATTATAGATAGGTTCCAACATCCATTGCCTAGTCAAACTCAGCATTTGTTAACTCAGGATTAAAATAGGGATACCATTTCACTACTCACGATAAGACAAGAAGAATGTATATTAACAGTGTAGAATCATTTTTATATAGACTGCAAACCTCGGACTGGAACACCGTCCATCAACTCAAACTTTGAAAGGGTTTCTGTCTCAACATATGTATTGGTCCCAGATCCAGTTGATTCTCGGCGCCTGACTTCAAGTTCCATGGTTTTTATTTTGATTCTCACCAGAAGAAAATATATCTTACCAATGATGACATCCTTCAGATGATACCTGTTAATTTTTTAATTACTAAAAGCAAGTTTCATTTAATCTTCTTTAAAAACTTTAAAGATATATATTTGATCATGAGCTATTTCAGACTCACTTGCTTTTACCGTATTCAAACTCTATATGTAAGCAATCTTCAATTCCTACTTCCATCTGCATAAAGCATAAATACTACAAAAAGTTAAACTGATATTAAGTAATATCAATTCTCATGCAGAGTATACCATTAGATTAACAACTGCTTCACTTGTGAAATTAAAAACAAGGCACAGAACAAAGGATGTCAAAATCGAATTTCAATGTCGGCACAGAAGGGGGGTACAGGATTGTTTTGGACCGCAATACTAACTGTGTGTGTTAACTAAAACGCCAAATTATATTTCAACACACGTATATATGCATAAAATATTGGATAAGCCTTAAATAACAAACAGCAAAGCAGCAACGAACATGCAACAACAGAGCACACAGGAACAAGAGAGCAGGCAGCATCAAGAGAGCCATAGAAGAGAAGCAACAAGCAGAGCACCACACACTCCGCCTCAATTGCTCTTGCTAACTCCATCATCCTTACCTTATAATCAGATTTATGAATACAAACCGTCCGTCAAAATTTTGCTCAAAGACCATGGATAAAGTAGGCCATGAATCGCTGCTCTGGCATTTTGGGAACCTGAGAAATTAGATATTCAAACTCTTCAATATATGAATCCATACTCCCATCCTCTTGAATTTCTGCTTAACTCTCAAAAGGATTCTCCATTAGTCTCCCCTCCATACCTCCGAAGTAGTGCTACTTTCAGGTTATCCCATGATGGTTCTAGCTCATTTTCTGTCCATAGATTGAACCAATGAACCGTAGGCCCCTCTATGGAGATTTTGGCTAGTTGCACCTTTATATCTGGCTGAGTGTCTTGAACTTCAAAATATGTCTCAGCTCAAGAAACCTACGCACCTAAGTCAATGCCCTCAAACCCTGGAAGCTCAACCTTCTTTACTGCAAATTGAAACTCTGCCATCATATGCTCTTCCACAAAATTTTCAATTGTTTGTTGACTTGATGAAGCTCCATCAGTGTGATGCTGAGAATGAGAGGATTCTAACAACGTATTTTGATCATGGGACGGACCTCATGACAAGCACGATTCCATCTGTTTCATCTCTTCCATCAACTTGAAAACTACATTCTGCAAGTTCAACTGTGATCTCTCTTGCCTATCAGCTAGCTTTTGAACTAAATTCTCTAGTGAACTGAAATGACCTTACATGGCCAAAGACCAAATCAAAGATGTGAAAAGTATTACTAAAAAAAAGAAAACTACGCAGAAATCTTTTCTGCAATACCCAGAGCAAAGCTCCTACAAAGGTCCACACCCTTGCTCACTACTAATAGAAGAAAAGCATAACTGACCCATTCTCTCTCTTTGCTCCCATTATATGTAACATTACACGTCAACCTGCTCTGCATAACTAATTTTTCTCTCTAATTCCCATTCTGCCCCTTCTTATTTCTCCTACTATAAGTTTTCCAAATCCAAGGCCCATGACAAAGTTGGACTGGACTTGTCCACTTAGGTTCATGGGACCTAACAGGTGTGGTCAGGTATGAAAGAACTAGAAAGAGGAATAACAAAAATTGCACAGCTTGAAAACCCACTTTGCATGTGTTTCAGCAAAATTTGGACTGCCATTTCAATGTTTTCACCTGTCGGTGCACTGCTTCACCGCATATGACCCAATGTGCCAACGTGTCATTTTGACGACCTTACCCAGAACCCCCATGTTAAAGGATCAGTAGATTGTAGTGCTCTTAGCCTAGTCCAGAACAGCTGTTGCCGATCTGTCAGTCTGTTAACTGACAGCTGGACAATTAGTATTAAATGTTAGGCAGTTAGTAGTATCTAGTAAGTTAACTCCAGATAGCTTGCTTAGCAAGTGACCTGGTTTCATATATAAACCCGTATCTCTGTTTTGAATGTAAGAATCAAATTTTCAGGGTTATTAGAACATTTCTCCCTCTCTTTGTTCTCTTATTTGTTTCTCAATTGTAATGCCCTCAATCACCCCAGTTGCAAAGGTGAGGACAAAGAAAATGGAAATTATCGAAGCAGCTTTTAAAGCAAACTCTTAATAGCATCAACCATAGTAAAGCATTTATATTTTATAGCATGAATGGAAAAAATACTAGTTTACCATGATTGAATGAAGGTTCAACTAATTGCAGAAAGTGGAAAACAGAACTTTCCAGTACACTAACTACTAGACATAGTTGAAATATCAAATATGGAATTAATAATTGGCAATTATCATATGCCCCTACTGATAATGACCACAGGCTCCCTCACCTTAATGCTGTTATTAATTGTTGGAGCTGGCATGTAATTGCGAACCTGTAAAGAGATCGTAGTAAAAGAAAAAGGTTAACTTGGGCAGAAACAGTTATTTTCTGTAATCTGTAGTAAGCTGAATCTGACATATAAAAAGGGATATATACAGTAATTACTCCAAAGATCAGAATATGAAAAATTTTAGAATCTTGTCATAGCATGATCAGGCAAGAAACAGTATTTTGGAAGCTTGCAGCATAAAAGTTCTAATGTATGGGATTCATGATAGAAACTCGATCAGAGAAATATGAAGAGAAAAGAATGTCTTTATTGCTCAAGATTCTCTAGAATCAACCTTGCCTCAATATGGAGGACAGCAGAATTAGGGTAGACAAAATACAAAGATGAATGACCCAGGATATGTTTCAAGAGTCCTGGTCTCTCCCAATCTGAACCTCACTTCTCCAAAAGCTGCTGCCTACAACTGATTTGTCCTTCCTTATTCATAACCTCCTAACAGAAACTTAACTATATGACTTGCCCACTCATTAAGGTTCTGATACAATTGTTCTGTCTTCCCCTCTGCTAATATTCTTTCCAACTCTTCTCTTATAGACCCTTGTTATAGGAGGTCTACTATCAGTTTATTTCTAGTGTACAACTTTAGAAAGTGCAAGCATTTATGAAGGAAGCAAACATAACTTATAAAATGTACGAATATTTGTAACAGTACAATAAAAAGAAATGCAGAGTGAAACTAAATCAAAGAATCAACAATCTAATCCCACCACCCTCCTTTCTCTTAATATAAAATTAGAACTCATACCTTCAAATTCCCTACAGCTGCTCTCCATTTAAAAACACCTGTTAGAGATGTTATAAAAGTATAAAACTATTCATATGCCTTAACACAACAGTTTAAACTTTCTGGATAATCCGTTCGTGGGTATATTAGTAGTAGTGTGATCAATTTTGAATATTAATTGGGACTAGAGGTTTCTTTGATTTAAATATGAATTTCCAATTTTGTCACATTCAGTAAGCAAACCTAACATTAAAAACAACTAATGTAGCAGAAATTATAATTACATTAGGAAGCAAAGTGATCACCAAATGATTTTTAAATTCCACAAATTTTAAATATTTTAATGATGAACATAATCTTTAGTAATCACTCATATTTTGATATAACAGAAAGAACTGTGAATTAAAAAATTGAAGAAATAAAAGTATAATTGGATAACTGGCATGGTCATAATTTAAGCGGGAAAAGCAATTTACAACATAGAGCATTTGGTTGTTGCATAAGTCTATATTCTTAAGAATGATTTAATGCACCACTTGTTTTGGATAGGATTAGATGTTTGGCTCCTATTTGATGTAAAGCACTTGACTTTTTAATGAGGTCTCACTAGCAACTTTGCTTCATTGATTTTCCCTTTATCCTTTGTTGTTTCTGTTTTGCAATTTTACTAAGGAGAAGGAGGTGTCCCCATCCTTCCTTCTATTTTGTCATATTTTCCCTACATTTCAGTAAATTTCTTTTTATTAAAAAAATATATCTAATCCTTGACTCTACCACTAATTAGGTTTCTAGAATTTTAACATAATGCCTGCCTCCATAACTTGAAATTAATTTATTTAGTACTACTATATTGCATTTGATGTACTTTGACAATGTTGGGGACACAAGTTACAAAAAGAGTTGAACGTATGTATACATACAGCACCAATTAGTGACACTTGAATGTAATATTAGATAATCTGTTGTAGCATACAATTATGTATTGGATAATTCCTTATTCATTGTAATAAGGGTAATTTCCCTCTTACAATTATGTACAGATTTGTAGCCTAAAATCTCAAGGTTAGCAATAATTTGTTTATTTTCATGTCTATATGATACTTTGTAACTACTGCTGTAATATCAGCATGATTCAAACATGGCAGTGCAAAACAACTATAATCACAAAAAGTATGTATGGTAATCAAAACAATGGGAGATATGTAGTAGTAAAGCTATGAAAATCATGATTATATAGTAGAAAATCAACTCACTACAAAATCCATCCATTCAACAATGCTGTTGACATAATTTCGACTAACAGTCACCTTCAAAATGTACCTGCATGATTGCCAAAAATGGACTAATGCATTCAGTTAAGTCATTATGTTCATTTCTTTCCAACTGGAAGCAATTTTTGGCCAATGACAATATTGACTGAAGTATGAAAAAAGCACACAATAAGAATCATCCACTGTAATTTCAATATTCTACAAATTCATCAATGGTATGACACATTTCCCCTTTGTTTCCACTCAGTGTCCATCATTCAATTTCAGTATTACACCCCTAACTACTTAGTTTGGCCTATCTACGCTGTGACCTAACTCCTAAGACACAAGTGATTTGTGAATTAACTGTAACTTGTGACTAGCATCACTATCAATCAAAACCTCATTAAGTTTCCATTCCATTCTCATGCTGTACACTGTTTGACATTCCAAACAACCCCAATGCATTGCATTATAAAGCTTTCTTCATTTTTTACACCCACTTCAATGGTGTTAGATAACAATTAGGGATTAGATATAATCAAGGATATGATTAGATATGTAACTGTAAATTAGGGATTTAATTGATTCTTTTGTAATTATGATTCTGATAGAACTGGACCAACGGAATAAGAACAGAGCAAAAAAGAATCAGAACCAAGGAAAGAATTGTGTATTATTGTTGTTAAATCTGAGTTGGGGATTTGGTACCCCACACAAAGTAAAAGAATGTTTACAAACAATGTCTCATTACAACTATATCTCCTTTCAGGTATTTGAGAGCCTGATCTCTCCTAGTCCAATCCCAAGTGACTAACTGAATGCCCCCCATTTTCCTCCCTTTGCCCTATTTATTCTCAATTAGTAAAAACACTTGAAACAGTTACATCAGAATCAATTATCAGTTTTTATGCTGACCTGGGCCAGCCCCACCTTTATTTTTCCGAACATATACTTTCCTAATCAAAGGTCTAACAGTACTCCCCCCCAAAGTTCCACCTTGTCCTCAAGGTGAAATTGTGAAAAATGTTCCTAGATAGTAGGAACTGATTCCCTCATGGCTTCAAATTCAGGGAGGTCCTTCCGCTTGATCAATACTTCTGTTGTACCTGAAGGATTATTGAGAACTCTTGGTACCTCTGCAGGTTTGACTTGAACTTCCAAGTCATCCGTTAACATCGTAGGTAAAGGTTGAAATTGAGTTGCTGGACCAATGGCCTTCTTAAGAAGTGAGACACGAAAAACAGGGTGGATTCGACTATCATCTGGAAGTTGCAACTGGTAAGCAACCTGTCCCACTCTTGAACAATTTGATGAGGTCCATAAAATCTCGGACTTAATTCTCATTCATCCTTTTAGCTAGAAACTTCAATCTGTAAGGCTGCAGCTTGAGATAAACCCAGTCCCCAACAGCATACTGAACTGGTAAGCAACCTGTCCCACTCTTTGAACAAATCTTTGAACAATTTGATGAGGTCCATAAAATCTCGGACTTAATTTCTCATTCATCCTTTTAGCTAGAGACTTCAATCTGTAAGGCTGCAGCTTGAGATAAAACCAGTCCCCAACAGCATACTGAACTTCCCTCCTATGTTTATTAGCATAAGCCAGCATTTGATCTTGGGCCTTGAGAAGGTTTTTTTCTCAAATCATGTATGATGGAATTGTGCTCGTGTCAATTGATTGACTTCTTCAACAATAGATGGTACAGTAGTTCCCTTAAGAAGATAAGGAGTGTAGAATACTAACACAAATACTAATCCTAATAAGTCTATTATACCTATTTATAACACTCTCCCTCAAGCTAAAGCATAGATATTAATCACTTTTTCTCGAATAAGGTGACAATCGATCTCAATATATTTCGTCCGTTCATGAAAAACTGGATATGAGACAATGTATATCGCTGCCTGGTTATCACACCAGAGTTACATAGGCTTAGTGCTGCCAAATCCTACCTCTTCTAACATATGTTTCAACCACATTAACTCGCAGGTAATCTGAGTCATCACCCTGTATTCTAATTCTACACTTAATCTTGATACAATGTTCTACTTCTTACTTTTCCATGAAATTAAATTACTTCCCAAGAACAAACAATATCTGGTAGTAGATTTTTTGTCTATAGATCCTACCAAATCAGCATCAGAAAACGGCTCTATCTATACATGACCATGATCTTTTTACACAATTCCTTTTTCTGGTGCTTTCTTCAAATACTTCACAATGCGGATTAGTGCTTTCCAATGAGTATCCATCAGAGATAACATAAACTAGCTAACAATACTCACTGGAAAAGTCATTCCGGCCTTGTGATAGTCAAGTAATTCAACTTGCCTGCTAATCTTCTATATTAATGTGGATCTGCAAAAAGAACTCCATTTGCTGTTAGTTTCACTTTTGGCTCCATAGGTGTCTCACATAGTTTAGTTCCTTTTAGTTTCGTCTCAGTCAATAAGTCTAAGACATATTTTCTCTGTGAAATGAAGATTCCTGACTTGGAGTACATGACTTCAATATCTATAAAGTATTTCAGAATTCCTAAGTCTTTTGTCTGAAACTTAGTTTGAAGAAATTTCCTTAAGTTGTTGATTTCTTCTTTATCGCTACCTGTAATAACAATATCATTTACATAAATAACCAGTAAAATACAATTAAGGTTAATCTGTTTGTAAAATATTATATGATCACTCTCACTCCTTTCACTAATCCAAATTCCAAAATCACGTCATTGAATCTCCCAAGCTCTAGGCGATTGTTTAAAGCCATATAATGACTTCTTTAAACTACACACTTTTCCATACTCCTCCTGAGCAACAAGGCCAGGTGGTTGCTCGATGTACACTTTCTCATGTAAGTCTTCATGTAAGAATGTATTCTTTACATCAAACTAGAATAATGGCCAATTATGCATAGCCATAAGAGAGATGAAGATGTGAACAGATGAGAGTTTAGCAACTAGAGAGAACGTATCAGTTTAGGCATACCCTTTTGCAACAAGTCATGCCTTCAGACGAGCCGCAGAATCATTCGGATTAACTTTCACAGTGTAAATCCACTTGCAACTAATAGCTTGTTTTCCTTAGGAAGAGGAACCAAATCCCAAGCATTATTCGTCTCAAGAGCCAACATTTCTTCCTCTATAGCATGTCGCCAACATCATGACCAAGGGCATATGGGTCTTAGGAACAGAAAGAGAGTCTACACCAGCCATGAAAGATTTTGACGTAGAAGATAAATGAGCAGACGTCACATAAGATGAAATAGGATAAGTGCAAGATTTCTTACATTTACGGATAGCAATAGGAAGGTAAAGGTCAAACATAGGATTTGTTGACACTTGAGGAGATAATGGTAGAGATTGAGATACAAGGGTCGCGTCATCTGAAGGTTGTTTCGGCCGACGAGTTTATGTCCGCTCAAAGAACTTGTATCTATAAGAGCTAGAGGTGCAGCAAGATGTGTAAATTAGACAATAGTATAAGTCAAGAAGGGTTCATCTATCTCATACATGAACTCAGAAGATGAAAACTTAAAGAATGGAAGACTTTTAAAGAAAGACACATCAGAGAAAATTAGATCACGTCCCAAAAACACACATTTTAGGGACTTTAGATCAAGTTTAGTTAATTGAGGAATAACATAAAACACAAAACAAGTGCAGCCAAAGTTTGGCTCTATACTACAAATTCTTTAGAAAACCTAGTTGTTTTGATAGCGACTCGGCATCGTTTATCAGCCACCAAAAAAATTTTCATCCCCACAGCAACCATTGTCAGCCTTGTCTGAAACTTCTTTTTTTTTTTTTTCAGGCGGCGGCAACACTGGCAGTGACGGCGGCAGTGAGGGATACCCTAGGATGCTCTTGATACCATGTAGAATTAAGAGAGAGTGAGAGTAGAGAGAAACAGATTAGTGTGCTAAAATTAGATAGGTTCTCTACAATATACATAGACCCTTATATTTATAAGGATACAATGTAACCCTAATGGGCCAAACATGTTATTATAATACTAACATAAACTCTAATCCTAATAAGTCTATTATAGGTATTCACAACAAAGAGGATCAAGTCCATAGAGAGACTTGAATGGGGTAAATTTAGTAAAACTGTTGTAATTGTGTTAAACCATAATTTAGCCCAACTTAACCATGGTGTAAGGACTAACTCGAAGTCTATCTTGTTGACTCAGCTTCTGCCCCCGAAACCTCTGGATAATAATAGGGGTACACTAGCTATAACTACAATATTGGCAGAAACAAGAATCGAAATGGTGGCATGCAGATTGTGCCACACACAACAGATGCCAAAACCCGACCTGAGTATTTTTAGATAACCCATTAGTTCATTGGTTAGAATCAGTAGTTAGTTATTTAGTTAGTTGCAATTAGGAAAGGGCATCACTTGTATAAATAAAACAAAAGGAGTTCAGATTGTCAACTGGAGAAAGGATTGACTCTTTTGAGAGTAGAGAGTCCAGGTTCTCTCAAATAACCAGGGAAATCCACTCAATCAGTAAAAAACTTTTGTTCTTTTTCTCTTTTACTGATTTGGTTCCTATCATACAACCAGAAGAGTTTCAGGTACCAGAAGTTACGCAGAAGGAAGAGAAAGTTACAGAGTTTTTGTCCACTGGAGGGGATTGTCAGGTGAAGATGCAACTTGGGAGGAGAAAACTATTTTGAAGAGTCAATTTTTGACATTTATTCCATTTGCTCCATTTATTCCAGTTGCTCCTCCAGGTCTGAATCGGCTATCATAATCCCCAGATAGGTTCTTGAAACCAGGTTACTCTTGTTATGGGTACCCCATTTAGTTTCCATTGTGTTTTTGGTGCCTCCTTTTCTCCAAAGTATCTAGTTTTTTTTTGTCAATGAGTTGAGCCATGTCCATCATCTCTGACAAAGACTGCCTTAAATGTAATTTCAATTCTTCCCTTACCTCCTCTTGTACTGAGTCATCTTGAGATTTAACCCCAACAATATCCCATATGGGTTTTGAATCATCGAGGGTTGGAATCTGTGAATGACTACCTGACGGAATTGTGTCCAAGAAACGCTTCCGGTGCAAGATTCCCACCACTGAAACTATGAAAGAGCTTTTCCCTCCATAGCTACCAAGACTGCTGTCATGTGTTCTCCCTTCGATACTCCTTGTAATTGAAAGTATCTTTCAATCTTGTTAATCCACCCATATACGTCGTCTCTCTCGAATATTGGAATTTCAAGTTTCCTCCACCGATCATCCCTTTCAACAACGTGCTCGTTTCTGCCCACATATTCACTTTCGGCCTCCCCAAGGGTATTGTGATTAAGACCCGATTGAATCTCTCCTAATCTGCACAATATCTCTTGGTCGTTGCTTTCAATGTTTCGTACCTAAGCCTCCATCAATGACCTGTGCTCACCTTCCTCTTCCCTTTGTTTTTGCCGATCCAACAAACTTCTTTCCAATGCCTCTATTTGGCTTTCCATCCTTGTTCCCACCATGAACGTGCCCAAGATTGTAGAGCTTTGATACCAGTTGATAGGAACTAGGTATTTTATTAAGAAGAATTATGGGTGAACCCCAATTACAAAACTCTTACTGCAGACTTCAAGGGCCTGCACCTCCCAATGCCATAAAGGCCCCAATTTCCTTTCACCAATTCCCCCCTCCCCAGCATCCCTCTTTAATCCCCATTCTTATTTATAGGCAACATGCCTTGTTCAACTAACTCACCTAACTAACTAACTTGGGGACTAACTAAATAATCTGTTTAGACAAACTATCAATGGAGTGACTTATTAATTTACCTCCCATACCACATTCTCTTTTTTGCTTTTTAACAAGAGTATATTAACCATCAAGCATTAGCTGCTCACCTTTTTAAAAAATGAACATTAGAAATTATAATTATTCCATAACTGTTTACAAAAAAAAGACGTAAAGAAAAAAACACAGAAATTAAGAATTCAAGGTTGCCAAAGAAGTAAAAATGTAAAATAACTATCATACCTAAGCCTAACATTGATTCCATTGTATGATTCATATGGCATTTCAACAGTGGAGAATTCGAATGGGTATGTTTTCCTTTCATATAAATTGCCAGGAACCTCAAGTTCGCGTACTGCACATATATTATGGAGTTAAAAAAACATGGAGAATTATCATATAAACTCTAACCAATGATATCACAAGAGTATCATGATGCTCCCCACAAAGGGAGCAAGACACTTTGGTGGGGACAAGAAAAACAAAACAGACTGCATATTGGAGCTTCTAAATATAAACATGGTTTAAATATGTAATTATTCAAATGCCTATATTAAAAAATGTGCAACAAACAGAATAAAAAGGAAAAGATAAAAAAGGAAAGATCTCAGTTGTATAAGCTTAAACTTACCAAGAGAAGTAAAGTCATAGAAGTTGCCTCTATCAAAATATAACTCTGCATGGAAGGAAATGAACTAATATGGAGCATCATTCATTACTAAAAAATAGAGCCCCACTGACGTTACTGTTCACATAATTAACTTCATTGACCAACAAGTCCCACGTAGACAAATATAAAATAACATAAATACAAAAGCTTTCAAGTGCACTTCATGGTGGCATTTAGAGGGCTTTGCTCTGTAGCCAGAGTATATGGTAAAGAGGGAAAGATAGAAGGAATTCAAAAGGAAGACTTAGTACAATTTATCAATAAAAAGAAGTTTCTAATCCAGATGACAATTCACTAGATATCTTGAATATTATACATACATTCAAGCACGAGTTAAGACCATGATAAGCAAAAAGAATAAATATCTTGATTCTTGAATATCTTCTTGTACTAATCCAAACTAGGAACTTTATTTTCATTTGAAGTTATAGACAAACATAAAAACACATAATTTGAAACTAGATGCAATTAAGGGTACTATCAACAGCAAAAATGGCTTTTGAGTTTAAAGAAAGCGGTCCTAGATTTATACCAAAATACAAAAAAGAATAGAAACACACCAATTTGACCAAGAAGCTCAATTTTTACACCATTATGTTCAACCTTCTTCCCATTTGCAGGTTCTATAATAACCTGGTAGCAAAGTGTCAAAAATTAAAATCAATTTTACTAACAGACAACAGTACAAAATCCCCACATCAAAGGTAAAACATGATGATGCCCCATGCAGTCTACCTCCCCAATTATATTGTCCTGACTTTGAAAGAGAGGAACCATGACTGTTTGGCCATTTTCCTTCTTCATGCGAACCTAGCAATCAAGAAAGGGTACAAAACAGTAAATCAACATTTCTCAGCTTCCTAGAAGCTAAAACCAAATCTTAGTGTTATTATGATGTTAATATCTGAATAACAATAATAAGGAAGCAACTAAACAAACAAACGAACATTTTCCCAAAGTAATTATAAACTTTGAAGGGATTAATATGTTACTATAAGAAAGATAAAACAGCATGATACCTAACTAGACACCCCAAATCTCAAAAAAAAAAAATAATTCAGAAACTGAATATTGGTATATAAAGACCAAGCCATCAACTAAGCCAATCAAATCACTTGAACCATTACACTGGATTATAGATATGACATAAAATTTCATTCGTGTGTGCCTCAGATTAGGGCATAATATAGCAACCCATATGGATTCCGATCTTGTAACCATTTAGATCTCCCATAATTCACAGCAGTGATGTTTAACTTGATACTAAGGCTCTGAAACCCCTCTGTGATTAAAACAGGCACAAAGAGCTTCCTTTGTGGCAAAAAAGGCATAACTTACTCGAGATACACAAGGGGCATTTTTCCCACCAATCAACTTGGATAAATGATAAAAAAGGAAACCCCATAAAGCACAAATTGTTAGAGGTGTAACACAACCCTACAAAAATAATGGCTAAAAAAGGGTTCATTCATTCATTCACATCACTATCATCACTGAAGTGCAGCACAATCACAACACACCTGTTTGCGAGTTCTTCCATCAGCAAAAGAGATTGAGATCTTGCATGGCGGCTTGAAAGCTCCGGCAATAAAATTCTGATCAAACAACGCACACACGCGAAGCAAATTGATGAGCACGATTCCTCAAACAATTGCAATGCAACAAAAAAAAAAATTATGATTATCCAATTCCATTCAAATTTTTATTTTAGCCTTCAGGGAGAGAAAATCACCATGGTTTTTCAGAAAGAGAGCTGATCAAGAGAGAACGAAGGGAGAAAAGGAAATTCAGACAAAAAGGTTACGCAAAATGGAATGAAAAAGCTTCACATGCAAATGCAAATGCAACAAACAGTCCACACTGTCAAGGATGAACGTGTAACGCTATTCTATCATTTCTATGTAACAATATTTTTTTTAAGCATACGGAACCATACACTATATCATATAACGATAATAATAATTGTTATTATTATTGTTATTATTGGATCTAGAGTACCGTTTGTGCCCTACCTATATCTTCTACGCAAATATTTTAGTTTTAATTAAGAAATATTCACATTATTTTAGAAGAAGTTTTTGTGGTAAATACGCAAAACGCTAACTCAAAATTTCATTTTAAAAACTTAAAATATATATTACTTGAATGATGAACCAGTGGTTAGTAATATAATATAATAGTATATATGATTTGATATGATATGATGATTTATTTTTAATAATAATAATTTTACGATATTATGATTACATGAGGCTAAATAATATTTGGGCATAAATTTAAAATTATGTTTGACCATTGCTGTTCTTCATTTTTATCGTTGGTGTATTGTTGTATAGTATAATTAAATTAAAATATAAATTTTTATAAAATAATATATTTTTAAAATTAATAAAATATAAGATAAATTATATTTATAAAGATAATATGATTTATTTATAAAAAAATAAAAATTATTAAAGTATAATATGAATAAAACCCATTCCCGTACAGTGTATACGTGGGATGTTGATGGATTGTGGAATTGTCGATTCCGTATTTGTAGAAACTGTGGAGGAATAAATTGACACATGAGTTGGTCAACTATCTGATCTAAAGCTTAGTAATAAACTAAAAGAATGTTCTTTTAAAAAACTGGTGTCTTATTTTGAGATGAAATTTTAAGTATTTTTAATTTGCATCTCAGGTGCTTAGCACATTTGTTGCATAACCAAAAAGAAATAAATTTAAACATGTTTTTAAATCTTCAAAGTATATTAATACTTTTATAAAATTATTTGTGTAGCTTATATTCTTACAATTATTAATTTTTATTTTTTTTATGATGCAAATTTACAAAAAAAAATGACACATTAATTAATATTAGTGTTAGTTACATCATCATTTAATAGTGACCAAGGACTAAAATTAATAATTTTTTAAAATATAAAAAATAAATTTTAAAAAATAAAAATTTAAAACAAAATAGTTTAAAATTTTTATATATTTAAATACATTTAAAAATATTAAATTAAATAAATATATTAAATTTATTAAAAATAACTAATAATTTACATTTTCAATATGCAAGAGACATGGAGTGTGGTATCAAAATCTATTTCAAAAGACTTTTATCTCATCTTTATTTTTATCGGAAAAATTTTAAAAGTTAAGATATAAAATAGATCAACTTTTAAAAAAAAAATCTCAATTTTATTTTTAATGTTATACTCATAATTATGGTAGTCTTTATCGTGAACATTGTCTTTCATCTTAATAGTAAATTGTTAAATTTTTTAATAAAAATATTCACAAATTAAAGTTTTTTTATTGAGTTCAAAATTATACAATCGAGTAAAAGTAAGTATAACTTTATTGTCTATTGTTGAGAGTATGCAAGGGTATAAAATATGATTCATGTTCTTATTTCAACTAAGAAAACCTTAAAACTCAGACTTTAAATAAGAAAGTTACCATAAGAATTTTTAGACAAATTTTAATATAAAAGTCTAAAGATTCTTTGCATTATTATTTAATTATGAATTGTTATATCAACAAAAAATTATTAATTTTCATAATAATTAATAAAAAATTATTATCTTTCCTTAAATTACTATCTCCTCACACATTTCTAAATAAAAAAGAAAAGTAATATATATATATATTATTTAATTATACATTTTTATATCAATAAAAAATTATTATTTATGATAATTAAATAAAAAATATATTTATCATATCCTTTAATTAATTAGTAGTATAATTTTTTTAAAATAATAGTATATTAAAATTAAAGTCAAGAAAATATAAAACATGATAAAAGCAATTTTAAACTGGAAAAATAAATAATAAATTAAGCAAAAGAAAAAAAGGAAAAATTATTGTGACATAGTAAATTAAAATATTTATCATAAAGAATAAAATATTTTTTCACTATTAATTATAGATAATTAGTTACTTTGCACACTTGAATTTTTATAATAAATTAATCAATAATTTTTTATTTAATATTTTTTATACTAACTAAAATAATTTTTTTTATTTTTGTCTCTATTATTTTTTCGTAATTCTTTCTTTTACCTTTTTAAATTTTAAAATTCCATTATCTTTCACATTCTACTTTTTTAAATCACTTGCATTGTTGTATCTTATCAAAATATAATAAAATTATTAAATTATATTGTTAAATATAAATTAATTAATATTATCTTATTTTATTAAAAAATTTATTTAAAATTAAAATTCAATTGAATAATTATCAAATTTTAACGTCTGAGTTAAAAATTAATGATACTTTTATATATTATTTTACATTTATCAACTACTTCAATAAATAATTTTATCAAATATTTTTAATTTAATTACTTATTTTTTAACTTATGATTAACTTACCAACTAATTTTACTGAACACATAATTAGTTATACTCTTTCTTACAGTATTTAATAATATTTATTACATAATTTTACATTAGATTTTATTATATAAATTATTTCTTTAAAAATTTAAATGATCTAATATTTAATTTTTATTTTTAAATTAATATATTATATTTTTTAAAATATAAAATAGAGATATTTTATTATATTTTTATAATTAATTTTAATAAAAAATTTAATATAAATAACAAGATAATGTATACTTATAATGTAATGTTTAAATCGATAAAAAGATTATATTTTATATAACATTATTGATATCTAAAAATTAATATAAAATGTATAAATATAATTAAATTAAAATAAATTTTTAATATCTTGTTCTGTTATACTATAAAGCATAATATAATAATTTTAATTTATTTTTATTTTTAAAATTACATCACACTAATTAACATTTGTAGAGAAGAAGAGAGAGAGAATTTAGTATTTAATAAAGCATTCGGACCATAGCCTCAGGAGAAGGGTGTATATATATATATATATGATGCCCCGTTGCTCACTTCGTTAATTTTCAGGTTCATTTTCCTTCTCTTTCCCTTTGCTTTTACCTCGTTTTCTCGCTTCCCAAACACCCCTCTCTCACCCTCAATGGCCGACCAGCTCACCGACGACCAGATCGCTGAGTTCAAGGAGGCCTTCAGCCTCTTCGACAAGGACGGCGATGGTCTCTTTCCTCAGATCCCTCTTTCTCTATGTTTATCTCTCTAACCCTTGTTCGAGTGTTTTGGGTGTTGTTTAGATCTGATTTATGCAATTCTTTTGTTGTTGATGCATGTTTCGTGTTTGTTGCCGTGCCCCTTGGAAATTTTTGGGAGGATTTTTTTAAACTATTCTGTGTGATCTAGGGTTCCGGGTTTGTTTTCTCTGTTTGACCTTGTGGATGTTTATATCTTGTGTGCGGTTGAAATTTCATTGATTTTTTTGGTTTTTTGGCCCTTGATGCCATGGTGTTTGGCGTGTGCTGATTATGGGTCTGTATGGATGTGGATCGTGGGATTGGAACTGCATTTTTGCCTTTTGGATTTTCAACTGGGGTTCGATTTATTGTTGTTTGATGCACGTATTGGGATGATTTTTATGGATGTGGAATTTGGTGATAAGGATTATGATTTTCAAAGTTGTATGTGTGAGAGACCCCCTTTGAATTTTTGAAGCTGCATTTGGGTGGCAGTTTGTTGTCTTTAATTTGGATATTTCAATTTTTCTGATGTCTGAGAATGGAATGGCTAGTTAGATTGTTGAGGGTGGTGGATCTGTTGGTGTCATCTTGTTGGTAATTATTTCATGACATACCTCACGTATTTGGGAATGTTGTGTTTAAAATTTGGGAAAAGCATTTTTTGCTCCTTAGTGCATTTGAAATTGAGGATCTGTTTTCCTAGGAATTTTTTGTGATTTGTAGAGTTAGAACTCTGCATGTTTGCCCCTTGTAACTCTGATTATTGGTGTTTGTTTTGGTGAGATAAGGTTATTTGGCTTCTTATAGCTAGACATTCTTTAGAATTTTGGTTTGGATTTCGTTCTTTCTGGATACCTTTATAACCATTATGTGGCTGCTTTTACCGTGAGTATGTCTTGGTGGACAGGGAAACCCACACCCTTGCCGAATACACACAATTTCTTCACATTGAAGGGGGGGGGGTGGTCTTCTGTTCTGATGATCTGTCTACTGCATTGAATAAGCTTTACTGTCATGCATGCCTCTGATATATATGATAATGTTTACCTTTCCATACCTATACTCCTGATGCAAGATATCTGTTTCTCTTGAAACATTGGTTTCAACATAACTGGATGGTATATTCTGCTCAGATTTGTGTTTTTTTTGTTCTTGTTTCCAAAACACTGTCATGCAATTCTCATCTTAGTCTGAATCGTGTTTTTGTGTTTAACTATTTTGTAACATGCTGTAGGTTGTATTACTACCAAGGAACTTGGGACTGTAATGCGGTCACTTGGGCAAAACCCAACTGAGGCAGAGCTGCAGGATATGATAAATGAGGTTGATGCTGATGGAAACGGAACTATTGATTTCCCAGAATTCCTCAACCTGATGGCCCGCAAGATGAAAGACACTGATTCGGAGGAGGAGCTTAAGGAAGCTTTCCGCGTGTTTGACAAGGATCAGAATGGCTTTATTTCTGCAGCTGAGCTTCGCCATGTTATGACAAATCTTGGAGAGAAGCTGACAGATGAAGAAGTTGATGAGATGATTCGTGAGGCTGATGTTGATGGTGATGGGCAGATCAACTATGAGGAGTTTGTCAAAGTCATGATGGCCAAGTGAGGACCAAACAATTATAACTAAAATTTGAAAAAGCATATAAAGAGAAGAGGGACTGGGCAGATAAGTTTTTATGACAATTCTATTTCCATTAGGACATCTTCATTTGGGATCATTAGCTTTTGTTGGTTGAGTGTCTATTTTCTTGTTTGCTTTAATTGGTACTGCTCCTTAGTATCCTACTTGTTTGCTTTGTCCCTTGCTTTAGTAGTTTCTGTTAGCCGTGTCTCACCATGCTTTGTTACTTCACTTTTCATCTTTTTTTGGGTTATTATTATGAACCTAGAACAATTGGATGCAATTTGTGTTATTTTACATGTGGATGGCTAATGCTGTTAATATTTATATCATCTGTCATATGATTTTTGCTATAATCATTTTGAAGTTAATGCTATCTCCATGAGCTTAATGATCTAACGTCTAACATCTCATAACCCTAATTGCCTTGCCTACGAGTGTGAAATTAGAAATGCCGTGGCAGAGCTATGTTCACTAAACTATTTACCATTTATTATTATCCGATACTTAAGCAAAGCTAACGGTTTTGATAAAACAATTTATTATTCCTCCCGTATGCAAATTTGTTTTTTTATTACACTTTTAACATGTACGGGATTATAGTGATTAGTAAGTTGGATTAGTATGGGCTCTTGCTTCTACGGGTAGCATGGTTCACTGAACCCTGATATCATTACCCTTGGGCTGTTCTTATCTTAATCTAGTTAGTTATAAAATTCAGCCAGCTGTGGTTTGCTGAACAATTTTTGGTTACTTGTACTTCTTACGAGAGATTAAACGTGAAAGGAAATTTTTTTCCATTGGTCTTGGTGTTTATATGTATATATACACCAATATAATTTAGGTAATTTCTTTGGTCATTTTATACTTTTTTACATGTGAAATAATGATTATCAGTTAAAAATTTATTTAAAAAAGACATATATATTCTTTACGTAAAGATAAATGCATTTAAGTAGATAAAGTGTAATTAAGATTGATTCAAAGGTTAACGACAGATATTTTAATAACTTACTAATTTATTTTAAAATAATGGTTGTAACTAAACTATTATTGTCTAAGGTGTATTATTTATCTTGTTAAAAGAAAAAAAGAAAATTCCATTTATACACAGCTATTTTATTTTGTTATAATAAAAAAGTTATGCTTACCTATCTTTTCACTTGGCAACTCAAATTCTACTTTTTCTTTGTATTAACTTGATTTCTGTCTCTAGTTTGAACAGATTAAGTGCTCAAGTTATTGATTTCGAAGTTACATTTAAGTTGGCTTTTCTTTTAATTAGCAAAAATAGCAAAACGTTAGTTTGTGTTCAAATCTCTATCAGAAAATAATGCCAAGGGAATGTCGTATGGGCAACCACTTTGTACTTGTCGTTGTGTCCCCATCTTGTGTTACATTCCATTGTGCTCTCTCTGAATTATCGAACGTCACGGTTCATGCTTGTACCTATTATAGAATGGACAAAATTAAGTTGTTTGATAAGTATTTTTAGTATTAAATTTTAATAAAAATTCAAGAGTAATAGTTAATATACGAATTTTATTAGAAAAAGCACGAACTAAATTTTGTACTTATAAACTTTTGGCATTGAATAAAAGATTGAGTTGAGTTGAAGACAGAATAAACATGGTGGATTCGTATTTGAATGTGCGTGTCTTTGGTTATGCGCTGTAACGAATTACACATTGGCCACATAGAATAAAGCTGCCAACACGGATTCAAAGCACTTGGTGGTGAAAAGGGGTCAAAAGAACTAAGCTAAAAGAAAAAGATCAATAAAAAACAAAAAACCCCTCCCAAACAAGAATAAAGTGGATAGCATCTTATATGATTTTTGTTCTAAGTAAGGAAGCATCTATTGCGATGGACCACTCTTCGGAATCAGGACTTGAGTTGTAGTAAGAATGTGATTCTTGTGGAGGGTACTTACCTATGGAAGTGTGCATAGTCCCAATAAAGTTTTCAATCCCATTAAGAAGTCTCACCAAAATTTTTTAAGTGGATTGGGTAATATTGCAGATCAAACAATTTCAAAACAATGACCATGGATTAGACCCAAATACCCTTTTTTTCCATTTGTTTTTATTTTAAAATTTCCAGACAAAAAAAAATGGTTTTAAAATTTTTAATATATTTATGCAATTTGATGATTCAACTTGAACTTAGGCCAACTTTATTCATGCAACACACGTCTTTTGACTATCCACATTAGTTACTTTCATTTTGTTTTTATGAAAAATGTTTAATACAGTATTAAAAGTGGGTATTTTTAGGTGTTTCTTCATATTTTGTGTAATATTTGTGATACATGTATGCCTAAAAAGTAAAAGATGAGAGATAAAGATAATGATATATAATATCAAATATTATATCGATTTTAAGTGATTCAAACATTGAAACTTTCTTTATAGGTCTTTCAACTAACTGTATTTTAAGTGAGATTACTGCAAGGATTAATCTTAAATATCTATTCACTTAGATTTGATTGAATTGGTTGAATTTGAGTTGAGTGAAATTTTCTTAACAAACAACTGGACTCTTAGTTAGTTAGGATTAAAATTTTCCTTAATTTGACTTATGTTGATTGTACAAAGCAAAAATTGAATGCATAATGGATAATAATGAAGTATGTGACTCTTGAAGATACTATTTCTAACACATTTTCAACTATTATTAAAATTTATTAAAAATTATAAAAGTAAGAGTGAGATTTATTAAATTTTACTTTTTACATGAGACATGGTTTTTATAATTTTAAACAAATTTTAGCTATTAAAAAAAATATATGTTAAAAAGTGTGTTAGTTAACATTTAGATTTTTTTATGCATGATGCATATCTTATTATAAAGTGGTGACTTTGGGAACTTGGCACTTTTTGTATGAAGTGTATTTTGTTGTTAACAGGAGGAGAAAGCCGAAGACCTTTGAAGACGTGGTAAGAGCCAAACTCAGCAGTATTAGCCTTGGTGTTAGAGTGACTTCTAGAAGATATAACAACGATTGTCAGCGTACCAAAAATCGTTGTTGTATCATCTAAATAAAAAAATATATGTATAGACTTGTTCACATGTAATAATAACAACCAAATGTTACAATATCGCATGTGGTGATAACAAATGTTGAAGCTGATAAATCCTTGTAATCATAAATAGATCCTATGATGACTAAAATCTAATAAATAGGTGAATTTTTCAATCAGTCTTGATTTCATTGTTGATTTCTTTTCTCGAGGGCATGTTGCTCAATATTTTGATAATACTGATATTTATATAGTTTTTATGTAAAAAATATCTAAATTAATTTATCTCTTAAGAATGTCGACTTCTAAAAATGATATCATTGGCTATTAGATTAAGTGATAAGCATCGATTCCTTTAGATCGGAAATAATTTTAGAGATTATATTTATTATTTTAACATACTCATTAATTATATTATATTAACACTTTAATATCTTTAACACTACCTCTTAATATTATTTTTATGATTACTTTAGTGTTTTATGTTAATTTAATTTGCTTGAGCCTTAATAATTTTAGCTAATTTTTATATTTTAGTATTTTTAATATTTATTTACTATTTTGATCATTTTTTTATACACGTGTAGTTTTTCAGTAATTCTTGTTGTGTTAAAAAACTAATTCAAAGAGTTTTGATATGATACCTCATCTGTTAGATTTGGAATTCCAAGTTGAAAAGTTACGGACATTTGAAGTTGTCCCCTAATACTATTACAAGAATTGTGAGAATTAAGTGCCTTTTAGTAGTTTGTTATTAGGATTTGAGCCTATTAAGGTTTTGTATCCAATTTTATTTTTTAAACTTATTAGCTTAGATTTAGTTTAGGGTTAACGTCTATATAAAGAGAATTAGTTGGAAGAATTGAGAGAAAAACTCTTTTAGACTTTCTTCTTTTTTACATTTTTGTTATTTTTCAATTTTAAGTTAATCTGAGTTCTTTCTTGTTTCCTCTCTTCTTGCAAATTTGTTTTAGCCTTCCTATGATAATTACCCTTAAACTTGCATTTATGTTTACAATTGTGATAAATGAGTAATTTCATAGATTGATCTACAAATTCAATCTTGCAAGACAATGAGGTAATATTTTCTATTTTAATTCAATTCAAAATCTTATTTCTTACCTTTTCAATCTTGTTGCAAATATTTTTAATTTGGTCTTGGATCGCGTCAGTATAATTTCAGATAATTCATTACTTATGTGATCTCGAAACATTTATTCACATAGTTCAGACTTTTGAAATCAAATTAAGAAGAATCATATCAAACCGATCAGAGACATGTCTTCAATGATGATTTAAGAAATTCAAATTAAAAATGTGTGTTCTTTAATTTGAATTCACAAATTGAATTGAGATTAATTTCAGAATCAAATCTATTTTGCAGAGTAGAAATCACACGTCAATCACTTTTGGTTTCTTGAATTTCTTTGTATTTTAATTTCTTAATTACATTATTATTTGTATTCAAAATTTTTCTAATTTTTTTTATGTTTTGTTACATTTATAACTGAGGTAGTTGAGAAAACGACTTAGATTTGTCTCCTAGTTAGTATTTAAATTGCTTTTTATTTGACCGAGTACGACATTAATCACACACCACATTAATATTATATAGCTTTCATGACTTGATTTATGAGTTAGTTACAAAACTTCTAGATTTTCTTAAGTTATTCAAATATAATACGTATAAAAAAAATGTCTATGTAGGAGTTCTTAAGCACTCATAATCATATGGATTTTTCCTAATAGCTTATCCTTTGGCCTAATCCTCTAGCCCATTAGAACTTCTAGATTTTCCTAAGTTATTCAAATATAATACGTATAAAAGGAAAATAAAAGTCTAGGCAGGAGTTCTTAAGCACTCATAATGTACATATAAATTTTTTCTACTAGCTTATCCTTTGGCCTAATCCTTTAGATCATCATGCAATCCTACATAAGTCATTGCATAGCAGATAGGAAAGGGAACATTAACTCTCACTGGACACTTCATGACTATGAGGCAACATTAAGGTTATTTATAGTAGTAATTGTTAGTTTGACATAAACAGTAAATAAAAATTTTTTGGTTAGAGATAAGGATAGGAATGAGCTAGGCCGCTTGTCAGGGGCCTATGACCTAGCCTATTTAAGGCTTAACTCAACTTGACTCGTTTATTAAAAAGCCAAACTTAGACTTTTTTTAAAGGCCTATTTAGATAAAGAGGTCAGACTTAAGCGTTAAAAAAAAGTCTTTCAAATTTATTGGGCCAGCCCATTTAAATAATTGTATTATTTTATAATTTATATTTATTTATTTGTAACAATTTAACATAAATATACTTGTCCAAAAAAATTATATATATATATATATTATGTAATGTATAACATAATTTAGTACTTATACTTTAATAATATAATAGTTATAATTATATTATTAGAGTATCAATTAAAACTTTGTACTGTTATGAATTATTATGAGTGAATGTCCATATTCATAACTCCTCCTTATTCTTTGTAACTTACGATTTTATAACTGTTTTGTTTAATTCTCATTCAAAGAGTTACGATTCTTCAATTATAGTTTTAGGCTTATAAAATAAATGTCTCATTTGTATTAAGGATATGTGAAATGAATACGTTCATTTTATAATACGTTATCAGCACGAGTGCTCTACTACACACTTTTGCAAGAAAGGAACATTATTGAACAAAGGTATGATATTTTTTCATTTTGATTTTTCTTATAGAAATATATCATTATTTATTTTAATTATTGTATATATAAATTTGTGTCTATAAAAAAATATAAAAGTAAATTACTAGTAATTTAATATTGGAAATGAATCTATCATATTTTTAGAACGTATACAAACTGATATTTGTAGACCAATACACCCATCATGTGGACCATTTAGATATTTTATGGTTTTGATTTATGCATCAACGAGATGGTCACATGTTTGTTTGTTGTCAACTCGCAACCAAGCATTTGCAAGTTTACTTGCACAAATAATTCATTTAAGAGCTCATTTTCCTAATTATTTAATTAAGAAAATACGCCTTGATAATGCTGGTGAATTTACGTCTTGAGATTTTAATGATTATTGTATGTCTATTGGGATTGATATTGAGCATCTTGTAGCACACGTACATACTCAAAATGGACTTGTTGAATCATTGATCAAATGTCTAAAATTAATTGCAAGACTATTACTAATGAGATAAAAACTTTCAATTTCTACTTGTGGACATACAATCTTGCATGCTGCAATACTTATTCGCATTAGACTAATAAGCTATCATATATTATCCCTTTTGCAATTAGTTTCTCCTCAACAACCAAATATTTCTCATCTTAGAATTTATGAATATGCAGTGTATGTTCCTACTACTCCACCACAATGCACTAAGATGGATCTTCAAAGAAGGTTAGGAATATATGTTGGCTATAAATCTTTATCTATAATAAAGTACCTTGAGCCAATGACAGGAGATTTATTCAGTGCTCAATTTGCTGATTGTCATTTTGATGAATCATTTTTTCCTACTTTAGGAGGAGAAAATAAACATTTGAAAAAGATAAGTTGGAATGAATTATCTTTATTTCATCTTGATCATCGAACAAAATAGTGTGAACTAGAAGTTTAAAAGATAATTCATTTGTAAGGTTTAGCCAACCAACTACCAAATGTGTTTACAAATCCAAAAACAGTGACTAAATCATATGTCCCAGCTGCTAATGCTCCAATCAAAATTAATGTTTTGATTGGACAATCTAATATTGCAAATCAATTTGAATCACGTATGAAGCGTGGTAAACCTTTTGGTTCCAAAGATAAAAATCCTCGAAAAAGAAAAGGAACTAAGAATCAAGGTGACCAAAATGAGGATATAAAGACTCCAGAAGATTCATCAGACATAATTAATATTTTAGTTCTCAAAGAAACATAGGTACCTGAAAATGATGAAAATAAAGAGATCTTGATAAATTATGTCATGAATAGAATATAGTGGAACTGAAATGAAGTCAATGTTGATGATGTTTTTTCATTTAATGTAGCATTGGATGTGATAACTGATATAGAGATCATGAACCAAAATCAGTCAATGAGTGTAGACAAAGAAGTGATTGGAAAAAATGGAAAGCTGTAATTGAGGAAGAATTAAAGTCGCTTACAAAGCATCAAGTTTTTGGACCTATAGTTCGTACACCTGAAGATATAAAGCCAATTGGATATAAATGAGTTTTTGTGCGAAAACAAAATGAAAAAGGTGAAATTATGAGAAATAAAGCACGAATTATTGTCCAAGGTTTTTCGCAAAGACCTTGTATTGATTTTGAACAAATATATTCACCTATAGTGGATGCAAATACTTTTCGATACTTGGTTAGTTTAGCAGTAAATGAAGGACTCGATTTGCGATTAATGGATGTTGTTACAACCTATTTGTATGGCTCACTTGATAATGACATTTATATGAAACTCCCTGAAGGTTTTAATTTATCAGATGCATACAATTCAAAATCTAGAGAAGCTTCTTCAATCAAGTTGAATAAATCACTTTATGGATTGAAACAATCTAGACGCATGTGGTATAATCGCCTTAACGAATATTTATTGAAGGAAGGATATAAAAATGACCTTATTTGTCCATGCATTTTTATAAAAAGATCTTATAATGAATTTGTAATAATTGTTGTTTATGTTGATGATTTAAATATCATTGGAACTCTTGAAGAGATTTAAAAAACAGTAAATTGCATAAAGAAAGAATTTGAAATGAAGGATCTTGGAAGGACAAAGTTTTGTCTTAGATTACAACTTGAATATGTAAAGAATGGAATTTTTATGCATCAAGAAACTTATACTTCAAAAGTGTTAAAACGATTTTATATGGAAAAATCACATCCCTTGTGTACTCCAATGGTTGTAAGGTCACTAGATGTAAACAAAGATCCTTTCAAACCTCAGGAGCAAGATGAAGAACTACTAGGTCTTGAAGTACCTTATCTTAGTGCAATTGGAGCATTAATGTATCTTGCTTGTCATACACGACCTGATATATCGTTTGCTGTTAACTTATTAGTAAGGTATAGTTCTTCATCTACAAGAAGACATTGGAATGAAGTTAAACATATATTTCGTTACCCTAAAGGTACAATGGATATGAGTTTATTTTACCCAAACAAATCTAAATTTGAGTTGATTGGTTACGCAGACGCGAGTTTTTGTTATCTGACCCACATAATAATAGATCACAAATAGGTTATTTGCTTACATGTGGTGGTATAGCCATTTCATGACGATCTATGAAACAAACTATAATGGCTACATCATCCAATCATGTAGAAATTTTAGCATTACATGAGGCAAGTCGATAATGTGTCTGGTTAAGATTTATGATTCAACATGTGCAATAAACTTATGGTTTATCTTTAGGAAAAATGACCCCAACAATTATATGCGAAGATAATGCTGCATGTATTACTCAATTGAAAGAAGGGTACATTAAAGGAGATAGAACAAAGCATATTTCTCCAAAATTCTTTTTTACCCATGATCTTCAAAAGAATGGTGATATAAATATTCAACAAGTTCGTTCATGTGAGAATCTAGCAGATATTTTCACAAAGTTACTTCCAAGTAAAACTTTTGAATAACTAGTTCACAAGATTGGACTTCGTCGTCTTCGAAATGATTGTCCACATGAGGGGGAGAATTAAATACGCTCTACACTCTTTTTTCCTTAGCTATAGTTTTTTTTCCATTGGGTTTTCCTGGCAAGGTTTTTAATGAGGCAGCATGTAATAGCATATTAAATAATAATATATTTTTCTTAGGCTTTTATCCCATTGAGTTTTTCCTAGTTAGATGTTATGAAACATATTCTTAAATAATGGACATTCAAGGGAGAGTGTTATGAATTATTATATGAGTAAATGTCTATATTCATAACTGTTCCTTATTCTTTGTAACTTATAATTTTGTAACTGTTTTGTTTAATTCTCATTCAAAGAGATATGATTCTTCAGTTATAGTTTTAGGCCTATAAATAAGTGTCTCATTTGTATTGAGGATATGTGAAATGAAATTGAGATTTTCTCTTTCGCTCTATATTCTTCTTTCTATTCTTCCTTGTAATTTTACGTTCATTTTATAACGTATACATATATATATATATATATATATATATAATAATAATAATAATAATTTAGTATGTAATCTACAATAATATAATAATTATAAATATAATATTAGATTACCAAAATTAAAACTCATCGTAAAAAAAACATCAATTAAAACTTTAACTAATTTCTAAAATATCTAAATTTATTATTAGAATTTATTATTTTCTAATTTTTATTCTAGTCTTTTTAATTTAAATACTTTTCAACTTCTTAACCCTAATATAATTCTTTAAAACTTTGTGGAGTAATTGAATATGGTCATTTTGAGATATGATATCTATGAAGCCATTTATGTATTTTTTTCCTTTTTGCTAAACATAGTATTTAAATATAATTACTTATCATATGTTTTTTTATTTTACTAATAATAAGCCTTTCAGCTTGCTAGCTCGTTGGTTACTAGCTCATTAGCCTACTGGCCCGATAAATTTAAATTGTTAGTGTTATTTGAAGGTCTTATTGTTAAATAGGTTACTATATAGGCTATTGGACCAAGTCAGGCTTCTAAAAAGGCCAGGCCAAGCCTAAAAATTTGGCCTATGTTAGTTCATAGGACCTAGGCCTAGGCTTAGGCTCTAGTTTTATGTAGTAGGTCTAGCCCATTTAACCTCTGACCTAACCTAACTTATTTCCATCCCTAGTTAGAGATGTTAGAGCTCTAGTCTCTAACTCTCATACTAAAAGTCGTGTTTTGCTCAAGGTTAGATGGTACACCTTCAACACTTGTTCTGTGTAAGATTGATGTAATTATATGTATTTATTTTTATTAATTAGGGTTGTGTAGGCTTATATGAATTGTTTATATGTTATGGAATATAAAGGTTGTATAATTGCTAGATAAAGAGCAGTGCGATTGTTGTACCGTGTGATGATGTTATTAAATATAAAGAGTAGTATGAGTTAAAGACTGATGCTGTTAAGTATGTTGTGTGGAGGATAATTTAGAAAGTATAGTTAAAAGTTGGTATTATTTCACTCGGAAGAGAAATTTGGAGTTCTGGGTACAGGTTGTCTCGCTCAAGTGAGAGCAGATAGAATCAACCCAGCTGTTCCTTCGCCGCGAGAAGGAATCTCGCTCAGGTGAGAGGTAACCTTACTCAGGCGAAAGGTGACCTCGTTCAAGCGAGAGCTATGAAGTGAGGAGTCGCAAGATTAACGAGTAACTCTCTGGACCTAATCTCACTTAGGCGAGAATACTGCTAACCCAGGCGAGATGAAGTTCGCTTAAGCGAAGTGTCCCTCGCTTAAGCAAGAATAGCAGAAATTTGAGAGGTTTCACTATCTGGTTTTCTCACCACAAGTGAGGGTGAGCTCGCCCAGGGGAGAGAGATCTCGCTTAAGCGAGGATTAGCTCGCTTAAGCGAGAGAGCCCAGGCTGGAGAGGTATTTAAGGGGCCTCAACACCCAAAAATTTCATTTCTCACCAAACAGCTTCTCTTTCTCATTTTCTCTTTGTTCTCTCACTTCTTTTCATTAGAGAAAACCTTCTCGAAGCCGAATTCCTTCTCAAACAAAGTGAGATCGCCTGTCTCATCAAGATTTAGGTGAGTTCTCAGAGCTCAACTTTCCGTCTTTAGTAATCTTCTTCTTTCTCTTTTTCAAGATATTTATACCATGTTGTTCTGAGTAGATCTAAACAGTTCAAGCTATATTTCATATCCAAACGGTTGATGTAACACTTGAATTTTAATTTCAATAAGTAGTAATTTTGCAAATTCAGAATAATAAAAGCTTCATAAAGCATTTCAAAATAAGAGAAGCGTTACAAGTTTCACATCAAATCACTGCTACAGGACTAGTACGTTTACAACGTTTTTCAAATTAATTTCCTAAGCCCTATAGCAGTTCATCTATCCCTTCATTGAGTCCGGTGCTGATCGTCTTGATTGCCTAAAAAATGAATGTAAGGGTGAGTACTCTACATTACCCAAAACACAATCAAATATAGAGTCTCACCTATAACTCATTCCAATACATTTATATAGATATAACACAAATAACATCATTATCCAGTACATGTCATTTTAACATCGATGCACTCACGGTACCAACAACACTTCACATTCAAAATTACAATTAATAACAATCATGTGCACACGCATGCCAGCCACACTCACTGTGGCACTGTGATTACAAATTTACACCATGAATGATCGCCTGTTACCCCTGCCTCACGGATACCACGTGGACAGTCACAGGTCGCTCAACAAAGATAGTGGTCAGAGGTGTCAGGCTTCTAATTTATTATTGAGTAATCTATAATATTTTATACTTGTTCAATGTTAATTGAAGGATTATTTGGTATTGGAATATATTTAGATGGAGTTTGAAATTATTATAAAAAAAAAAAAAAGTGAACGATGCAGTATGAACGCAGTAATGAATGAACAGAATGAACAAGGTAACCGCGTATGAACAGTGCAACCGCGTATGAACAGTGCAATGAACAGTGCAACCGCGTATGTACAGTACAAACCGTGTATGAACAGTGACATGAACAGTGCAAACCGCGTACAAACCGTGTATGAACAGTACAAACCGCGTATGAACAGTTTTTTTCGGCATGAACAGTAAGGCGGTGAACAGTGTTTTTCGGCGGTGAACAGTAAATTTCGAAAATTTTCTATAAAAAGGGGGCTTCACACGAAATTTTCATTTCTTCACCTCTATCCAAGGTTCTCAAAGGTTCTAAGGCCGTAAACCACCATTTCTCTCATACTAAACCTTCCTAAACTTAGATTTCTCGCAGTATCTCGAGATTCTACCTCTATTCTGAAGTATTGGAAGTAAGTTTCTTTAAGTTTGAAGCTAGATTTACCGTTCGTTTCTCTTCTCCTTCTCTTTCTTATAGAAATTCATGGTGTTCTTAGGAGAAACTCCGTTCTAAAGCTGAATCTTCGGTGAATTTTTATTATAATCAAGTAATATTCGGTAGATCTAGTGTGAATCATCTTTCTGAGGTAAGGGGAGTTTACTTTAACCTATAAACTATGTTTTGAACGGTTTAATATGCTATTTCAAGATATTTTGATATGATTTTGTTAGATCTATTGAATAAAAGCTATTTTCTAAGTCAGAATCGTTGTTAATTAGTTTAAAATGCTGAGATTTTGGCTGATCTATTATTAACTTGCCGTAGTTGAGCTGTTAAAATAATTTTGGTGGCGTGCATCATGCTGAGATATATGTTTTGTATCATTATAGAGCCGAGTTACATGTTTAGGTGGGTAGGCATGTAACGGTAAGTTCATCTTTATTTCTTTGTCTTTGTCTTTGTCTGGATCCGGATACGGAATGGGTCGCTCCCGGACCGCTCGGTTCCTTCTGGATTACTTAGGGTGTGAAACCAGTTGGAAGCCGTTTTCATGTTGTGCATTAGATGGGCTGGAAATGCATGGGGTTATTCTTTGTGAGAAATATTTTGCTCTCTATATATATAATTTTATTTTATGTTTGGTAAGCTCACCCTTGCATTTCTTTCTATGTCGTTGTGTGCGTGTGTACTGCGATGATCGTACGGTGGTACGTGAGCAGATGTAGCAGGTGTTGCATCTACTTCACAGTGAGGGCCAGTGAAGAAAAGTTAGAAGCTGGAGTTGAGTAATAATGCATCAAAGTCCTTTTTCTTTATATATGAGACCTCATGTCGAGGGAGTCACGTATTATAATTTTTTTTTGGTATTTTGAATATTATAAACTAAATGTAATATTATGTTGATCTGTTTGATATTTGTTGTAAGGAACTTCATTTTTACTTTGAATGAGAAGTGAATTTTGTTATACTTATATTCTCTATTATTTACCTATTTTTAAATAAGTATGTGGTGTAGAAATAATGTTCTCGGTCCTTTATAAAAAGGGGTCGTGACAAGAGGTCTAGTTAGGAAGAGAGTGTGTGGCCCGTGGTGCACCCGTTCCACAGTCAGTGTCACTACCACTCCCTTCCTCAAGGTATTTCTACCGTCCTTATCTTTCACACCCCGAGTGTATCGCTGAACCATTCACAGCACATTACAATGGCGCTAACACGCCCATTTACACGTATTCCATTCACGCATGCAATAATCATGCTTACACACGGCACACAACCCACATTGCATTCAAATACACGGCACTAGGCCTACATTCATTTCACAGTACATGACACATAGCTCACATTTTATCCACAACATACGGCATATAGCCTTCTTTTATTCACAATATCATTAATTCACCAATCAATAGCATTCCATCACACACAATCACATTGCACACCAATTTCTATCAAACACACTCTCTATTCCCTATCTCAGCCACATAGTATTAATCAACAAAACATACAAGAATTACAACACATTGAGATAGGGTAGAGTCCCCGTTACTTTGGATCGAAGACCCACACACTAAATCCACCAAGAAGTATTTCTCCTCACGAATATCATCCTAAACACATGGAGAAACTCCATAAGAACTCAGGAAAACCACAAAAAAAGAGAAAGGGAATGAAAAACCAAAATCTTAACCATTAAAACTCACCTCCAAGCGTTCCCCATGCGGATTCAACCTTCAATCAAGCTCCCAAACGGCTTTGGAGGCAATTAATTGGTGGAATAGGGCTTAGGGTCGAGAAGATTGAAGAGATTTGGGAGAGAATTTGAGAAATGAATCTCAAATCCCTAAACTCCCTTTTAAAATCCCTCTAATCAAGACACTCACAACAGCGAGATATTCTCGCTACAGCGATGCCCCTTGTCGCTGCAGCAAAAATCTCAGATGAAACTGTACTCTAGTTTCTGCAGAATCTCACTATAGCGAGACTGCACTCAGAAATGCACTCCTCTCTGTCGCTTTCTCACTGTGGTGAGACGTCTCTTGCTGCAGCGAGAAGGTGACAGTTTCGCCTTTTCCATTCAGACCCCTCTTGCTACAGCGAGAATACCCTCGTTGCAGCGAGAGCTCCCTACACCAGGCACTTAGCCTATTTTCAGTCCAACCTGACCAATCCAATCTATTATATATATATATATATATATATATATTCATACTCATCACACAGAAAAATACCATAATTACGCATTCAATGCAAAATTTCTACATTCATTTACACTTATACGCATATATACATGCATTTATATTTATATAAATAAATAAAATTACAATTACAAAATTTGAGGCGTTACAACTCTCCACCCTTTATGGAATTTCGTCCCTAAAATTCAACTAACCCCACACATAAATTACTCAAACAACTTCGGGTATAACTCTCTCATTCTACTCTCCGTTTTCCATGTGAAATCTTCCTCATCACTTGAGCTCTAAATCATCTTCACCAATGATATCTCTTTACCCCTCAGCTGTTTAACACGATGATCAGCAATTCTCATCAGATACACGTCATATGACAAGTCTTTTCTCACTTGAACCGGGTCAAAATCAATCACATGAGAAGGATCTGACACATATTGCCTAAGCTGCGACACATAGAACAGCAGATGTAGATTCGAGAGATTCGGAGGCAACGTGATCCAATATGCAGCAAGACCAATCCTACTCAACACTTTAAACGGCCCAATAAACTTAGGAGACAGCTTTCGAAATTTTAGAGCTCTCCCCACTCCGATTATAGGTGAGACCTTCAGAAATACGTGGTCACCCACCTGAAACTCCAACGGCTTCCGCCTTATATCATAATAGCTTTTTTGCCTGTCTTGCGCAGCCTTCATTTTCTCTTTGATCATTTTGATATGCTTATTCTACCTTTGGATCATATCCGGTGCACAGAGTTGCCTCTCTAGTTTCATACCAACACAACGTAGTTTTGCACCTTTGCCCATACAAGGCCTCAAACGGTGCCATTCCAATACTAGCATGGTAACTGTTGTTGTACGTGAATTCCATTAGCGGCAAGGACTCTTCCTAAGTTTCCTGCTGCTCGAGTAGACAAGCCCTCAACAAGTCCTCTAGGGACTGGATGGTTCACTTAGCTTGACCGTTTAGTCTATGGGTGATAAGCTGAGCTCAGTCTCAATTTAGTCCCCAATGCCCGTTACAGGCTCTCCCAAAATCTCGAGGTAAATCTTGGGTCTCTATCTGACACCACACTAGTCGGCACTCCATGCAGCCTGACTATCTTCCCGTACATACAACTCCTCAAGTCTTTCCAATTTATACTTCATGTTGATCAGGAGAAAGTGTGTAGCTTTAGTCAACTGATCCACTATCACCCAGATGGCATCATGATTGTTCCTGGTCTTAGGCAACCCAGAAACAAAGTCCAAGGAGATACTATCCCATTTCCACTCAGGGATCTCCAACGGTTGCAATAACCGAGGTGGACGCTGGTGTTCTACCTTTGCTTTCTGGCAAGTTAGGCATTTAGCCACATATTCAGTCACGTTTCTCTTCATACCATTCCACCAAAAACTCTTCTGGAGGTTCTGATACATTTTAGTTGCACCGGGGTAAAAACTCATTCTACTCTTATGCGCTTCCTTAAGCACCATCTGCCTCAATTCATCCACTTGAGGAATGCACACACGGTTTTGAAACTTAATCACCCCGTTCTCATCACGGTGGAACTCCAAGTCTTTTCCCTCATCTTTCTGCCTCATCCTGTCCTGCAGGAAGACATCTCCCTGCTGAGCATCTCGAACGTATACCAAAAATTCGTTGTGAATCATCGTCGCTCCGAGATACAAACTCCCCGGCCTCACCTCTATGGCTAAATTCATGTCTCAAAATTCCTCAATTAACTTCATTTCTTTCACCATCATTGCTGCCACGTGCAATGATTTCTGGCTCAACACATTGACTATCACATTTGCCTTGCCAGGGTGGTAAGACAATGTGAAGTCGTAATCCTTGAGGAATTCCATCCATCTCCTTTGCCGTATATTCAGTTCCCTCTGGTCAAACAGGTACTTCAAACTTTTGTGGTCACTAAACACTTCAAACCTTGCTCCATACAGGTAATGCCTCCATACCTTAAGTGCAAAAACAACTGTGGCTAACTCCAGTTGTGAGTCAGATAGTTGACTTCATACGGGCGCAATTCCCTCAAAACATAGGCAACCACTCGCCCATCTTGCATCAAAACACAACCAAGTCCTTGCCCGGATGCATCACAATACACATCAAATTTCTACTCCGGGTTAGGCAGTGCTTACATCGGCGCCAAAGTTAGCCTTATCTTTAGCTCCAAGAAACTAGCTTCACACCCTTTGGTCCACTTAAACTCCTTTCCCTTGCGGGTCAGCTTCATTAAGGGCAACGCTATCTTAGAAAATCCCTCAATGAACTTCTTAGAATAGCCTGCCAATCCCAGAAAACTGCGGACTTCAGTCACATTTGTTGGCCTCGGCCACTCAGCCACTGCTTCCACCTTTGCAAGGTCTACCATGATTCCTTCCTTCGACACTACATGACCCAGAAACTGGATCTCTGACAGCTGGAACTCACACTTAGAGAATTTTGCATACAGTTGTCTCTCTCTCAGAATTTGCAAGGCAATCCTTAAGTACTCGGCATGTTCTTCCTGAGTCTTTGAATAAATTAGGATGTCATCAGTGAATACCACTATAAACTTATCTAAAAACTCGTGGAAGATCCTGTTCATGTACTCCATGAACACCGCAGGCACATTGGTCACTCCAAACGGCATAACTAAGTACTCGTAGTGACCATACCGTGTCCTGAATGCCGTTTTAGTTACATCCTCTCTCTTCACTTGGATTTCATGGTATCCCAATCTCAAGTCGATCTTCGAGAACACTATAGCTCCGCTCAACTGATCCATCAAATCATCGATCCTTGGAAGTGGATACTTGTTCTTGACTGTCACCTTATTCAACTGCCGGTAATCCACACACATCCTTATACTTCCATCCTTCTTCTTCACCAAAAGCGCTAGTGCTCCCCATGGTGACACACTCGGTCTCACAAACCGTTTATGCAATAGGTCTTCTACTTGCTTCTTGACCTCTGCCAATTCCACCGGTGACATCCTATAAGGTACCACAAAAATTGGGCTTGCTCCCGGAATGAGGTCGATAGCAAACTCTATCTCCCTCTTAGGTGGCAGCTTAGAAACATCTTCGAAAAATACCTCCAAGAAATCCCTTACCACTGGAATATACTCTGGCTCCACCACGCTTTCGGCCTCCATAAAAAACATAACCATGAAAGCCTTGGCATTTACCATGTTCTCCCACACTCCTTGACTTATAAGTCTTGGGGCCTCGGTCATTGTTGCACTGAAGATCAAGGTTTTCTCTCTACAATCTAGTAGTACATGGTTGGTAGCCAGCCAATCCATTCCCAAAATTACATCCAATTGCGAAAGAAGTAAACAGATTAAGTCCACCTTAAACTCCCTACCATGCACCATTATCGAACACCCTAGGCATACCCATGACGTCACAATCGGCTTACCCGTAGATGTAGTCACCACCACATTACACGGTAATTCAGTTACATACAAATTCAAACTTCTCACACAATCCACAGACACAAAAGAGTGCGTAGCACCTGAGTCAAACAGCACATCAAGTAATCTGTCTTTATTTACACATTTACCTCATATCAGTTCCTCTAATTGTGAAGCCTCTGCCCCACTCATAGTAAAGACTCTCCCGGGGATGCTCAGCTTTGGCCCTGTGCTCCCTCTCGACTCAGGCCTTTGAGCCATACTAGTACTATGACTCCTGTTGTGGGTAGTCCCTCACCATGTGTGGCCCTCCACACCTGAAGCACTTGAGCGACCCTTTGAAAGAGTTTGATCTTGAACCACTCCCACTGCTCTTCTCCTAAGATGAACTCCCTTGAGACTGAGATTTGTTTGAACCTGAATATGGTCCCCTTGAGAACCTAGGGGGTCTTCTATCATGTCTCACTGGGCCGGCTCCACTAGTGTCCACCGTCTTCCCTCTTGAGTTAGCTTCAAAAATTCTGCTCTTGCTCACTAGGGTGGGCAAGTCTGTAAGCTAAAACATGCTAACCGCAACTCGGATGTCCGGCCTTAATCTATGCTCAAACTAAGCACACAAATCCTCCTCTCCATAACCATGTTGAAAATGAGGCCAGTACTTCATCAGCTCCTCGAACTTAGCTGCATATTCTCCCACTGTCATACTTCCTTGCTTCAGTTCAAGGATCTCCCTAGCTTTCTGTTGCCTTAGGTCTCGAGAAAAGTAGTTCCCTAGAAAGATGGTCTTGAATGCTTCCCACTGGATATAGCCATCTTCCTGTGGCAGGGTCTGATTGACAAACCTCCATCAGTCCTCAACCTCCCCACATAGCAAGTAGGTAGCATAGGCAACCTTGTTCTCCTCACAGCACCCCATTGCATTGAAGATCTTCTCCACATCAGCCATCCACCTTTGAGCTCCTTCGGGGTCAAATCCACCCTCAAACTTTGGAGGATCATGCCTAGTGAAGGCAGATAACCCTCGATACTTAGCCGGCTCTCTACGTTGATTGTGCACCATGGCTTCCAGAATCTGAGCCAAGCGTTCTATGAGGTCATTAGAGCCTCTAGCTCTTCTACCTCTACCTCTACCAGCCATAATCTAAGCTACACCATTTAACAGTCATAGTCCAGTACATCAAATAAATAATACATTTATAATTCAGGCAAACAAAATAATCAACACTTATCTTAGACACTTTAGCCCGATACCCCAGTCTAGTTTAGATGAACTGCTCTGATACCAAAATTGTAACATCTTAATTTTAATTTCAATAAGTAGTAATTTTGTAAATTTAGAATAATAAAAGCTTCATAAAGCATTTTAAAATAAGAGAAGGGTTACAAGTTTCACATCAAATCACTACTACAAGATTAATACGTTTACAACATTTTTCAAATTAATTTTCTAAGCCCTATAGCAGTTCATCTGTCCCTTCACTGAGTCTGGTGCAGATCGTCTTAATTACCTGAAAAATGAATGTAAGGCTGAGCACTCTACACTACCAAAAACACAATCAAACATAGAGTCTCACCTCTAACTCATTCCAATACATTTATATAGATGTAACACAAACAACATCATTATCCAATACATGTCATTTTAACATCGATGCACTCACGGCACCAACAACACTTCACATTCAAAATTACAATTAATAACAATCTTGTGCACACGCACGCCAGCCACACTCATTGTGACACTGTGATCACAGATTTACACTATGAATAGTTGCTGGTTACCCCTGCCTCACGGATACCACGTGGACAGTCATGGGTCACTCAACAAAGATAGTGGTCAGAGGTCTAGTCAGGAAGAGAGTGTGTGGCCTGTGGTGCACGCGTTCCACAGTTGGTGTCACCACCACTCTCCCTTTCCCAAGGTATTTCTACCATCCTCAAATCCCTAAACTCCCTTTTAAAACTCCTTTGATCGCGACACTCTCGCTACAGCGAGATATTCTCACTGCAGTGAGGCATCTTTCGCTGTAGCAACGCCCCTTGTCACTTCAGCAAAAATCTCAGCAAAACTGCACTCTGATTTCTGCAGAATCTCACTACAACGAGACTACACCTAGAAATGCACCCCTCTCTGTCGCTTTCTTGCTGCAGTGAGAAGTTGACAATTTCTCCTTTTCCATTCAGACCCCTCTCGCTACAGCGAGAATACCCTCGCTACAGCGATAGCTCCCTACACCAGGCACTTAGCCTATTTCCAGTCCAACCTGACTGTAATGCCCTAAGTTTTGTATTATTAATTAATCGTGTATTTATATATATATTTTTTAATTTTATTTTGTGGTGTGTTGATTGATTTGATGGTGATATGAATGTAAGGATATGCCTTAGTTTAATGGGAATGTGTGTATGAATACAGATATATGCAAATGTATGTATATATATATATATATATATATATGTATGTGTGTGTGTGTGTGGAGGGGGTGTGATTGGAATTTGGATTGAAAGAAATAGGTTAAGTCTTAGTGCAAGGCAATCTCGTTGTAGCGAGAGGTCCCTAGGAGGAAGGCATGCGACTTTCGCCTTTTCGCTGTAGCGAGAGACGTCTCGCTATAGCAACAGAGCGACAGTTTAGGATGCATTTCTGGGTGCAGTCTCGCTGTAGCGACATTCTACAGAAACCAAAGTGCAGAAATGTCTGGTTTTTTCGCTATAGCGAGAGTGCGTGTCGCTACAGCGAGGATATCTCGCCGTAGCCAGAGTGTCGCGACCAGAAGGGTATTTGAAGGGTTAGGGTTCTAGGATAGGGTTATTTTTCATGATTTCTCTCTCTCTCTTTTACGATTCTCTCCGCCTAGCCTATTTTTGACCATGTGGGACCCTTCTAAGACTGATTGGAAGCTAGATTAAGGATTGGGGAAGTGTTTGGAGCTCTTGGAGGTAAGTTCTATGGCTACAGTTTCAGTTTTTGTCCCTCCCTTTCATATTCTGAGGTTTTCCTTAAGTTCCCTTGAAATTTTTGTGTGTTTTAGGGATGAAATTTGTGTGGAGAGCTGATTCTACTATTGTATCACGTTGGGTCTTCATTTTTTAGGTAAGGGGAGTACTTTACTCTAGTTATTTTTGTTAGGAATGAGTTTATTTAGATAAGTATAGTAATGTAATAGAAACAGGAGATGAAGTTATGTGTATTAATGAATTGTACGAATTGGGTTAAGTTCAGAAGTGTCCGACCTCTAGCATATTGTGTGAAATTGAATAATGTGAATGATTGAAAATGAGTGTGGATGGCATGTTGAGTGAAAGATGATGTGTTTAGGTGTTGGAACTATGAATGGTTCAGAGATACACTAGAGGTGTGAAAGATGGGGGCAGTAGTAATACCTTGGGGAAGAGAGGGTGGTGGTGACACCAATAATGAGCGTGGGTGCACCACAGGCCACACACTCTCCTCCTGACTCGGCCTCTGACTAACATCTTTGCCTGGGGGACTCAATACCGCACATGTTGTATCCGTGGAGTGGGAGCTATTCGAGCGACCATCCATAGCCTAACTGAGTAAGTTCCTGAGGTTGAGGACATTAGGAATTTGTGATTACAGTGACATAATGAGCGTGGCTACATGCAGTGAGCGCACGTGTGTTTGTGTAAATGCATGTATTTGTAATTGGTTGTCGGTGTAGTGAGTGCACCTGCCTGTGATTGTTGTTGTGTGCCTTTAGTGAGATAGTTCAGGTGAGTCTTATGCTTGTTTGTGTACTTATGCTAAAGTAGAGGACTCACCCTTACACTTATTTTTCAGGTAACCAAGACGATCAGCATCGAGCCCCTTGAAGGCAGGATGGATGACACTGCTATAGGACTTAGAAGTTTATTTTGAAAGTTTTAATGTATATTTTAGTCCTGTAGCAAGCTATGAAACAAAGTTATAATCATTTCCTTTTAAGAACCACTTTATGAAATTGAGTTTTTTTTTAATTACTATTTAAATGAAAACCTCTATTTTGTTAACATTTTACGAAACTTATTTTATTTAGAAATTATAATTATAAGGTGTTACACTAACCAATCTAATCTATTATATATATATATATATACATATATACATACTCATACTCATCACACACAAAAACACCATAATTACGCATTTAATGCAAATTTACAACATTCATTTACACTTATACGCACATATACATGCATTTATATTTATATAAATAACAATAATTAAAATTACAAAATTCGGAGCATTATAGTTGATCTATCTTTGCAAAACCTACTAAGAGCACTATCTTGGAACTTGTTCCAAGTAAGGAGAGCTTACCTGATCTGATCTAGTTCATTTAGTAGAGATCAAGATGTTTATATAAATCTATTCATTCTAACTGAGAATAATGAGTTGTATATGTCACAACCCCTTTTATAAGGAACCAAGAACATTATTTATACACGGCATACTTATTTAAGATAGATAAATAATAGAGAATATAAGTATAAAATTCATTTCTTATTCAAAAATAAAATAAAGTTTCTTACAATAAATATCTAATAGAATAACATAATATTACATTTAGTTCATAATATTCAAAATACACAAAAATTATACTATATAGCTCCCTGTACATGAGGTCTCAAAATATAAAGAAAAAGGACTTTGATGCAAAATTACTCAACTCCAGCTTCTAACATTTCTCCACTGGTCCTCAGCTTGTGAAGTAGACACAACGACATAAAAAGATATGCAAGGGTGAGCTTACAAAAACATAAAATGAAATCGTATATATAGAGCAAAATATTACCCACAGCAGCAGCCCCATGCATTACCAGCCCATCTAATGCATAGCATGAAAAACGGTTTCCAACTGGTTTCACAGGCTAAGTAATCTAGAAGGAATCGAGCCAGTCTGGGAGCAACCTATTTTGGTATCTGGATCTAGACATCACAGCACAGCACAACTCAACATGCTTTACCGTTACATGTCTACTTACCTAAACATGTAATTCGGCTTTGTAATGATGCAAGACATATATCTCAGCATGATGCAGCACGACTAAAATCATTTCAATAGCTTAGCTAAGACAAGTTTATAATAAATCAGCCAAATCTTAGTGTTATTAAATCAGTTATCAGCAGCTACAACATAGAAAAATAACTTTCAAGCGTTAAATCCTTTATATCTAAGCTTTTACCAAAAAGATCTAACAAAACTGACTCAAACCTTTCTTTAATAGCATATCAAACCGTTCAAAACATAGTTCATAGACTAAAGTAAGCTCCCCTTACCTTGGAATGATGATTCACTCCATATCTATCAAATATTACTTATTTTATCGCAAGATTCACTGAAGATTTAGCTTTAGAACGAAGTTCCTCCTAGGAGCACCATGAACTTCTATGAGAAAAAAAAGAAGAAGAGAAAGGAACAGTGAATCTAACTTCAAACTTAAAGAAACTTATTTCAAATCCCTTAGAACGGATGCAGAATCACATATTTGAAGAGAAATCTAAGTTTATGAGGGTTTAATATAAAAGAAAATGGTGGTGTATGACCTTGGAACCTTTGAGAACCTTGGATAGAAGAGAAGATATGAAAATTCCATATGGAGCTCCCTTTTTATAGAAAATTTTTGAAAGGCGACAGCGTGATGTCACTGATTACGTTAGCATGATGTCACCAATGATGTCAGCAGTGACATCAGGGGTTACTGACATACGCGATTTTACTGTTCACAAAGTAGTACAGATTTTTCTCAATAATATACTATAGGCCTGACAGTATAAGTTAACCTTGGGCTAGAAACCAGAGCATGTATAGTCAAGTAGATTTCTCTGTTGTCCGATAAGTGTTTAGAAAGTCGTGATGGAATATAACATGCTAGAATGCTGTGATAAATTAACCGAGCATGTTAATATATGCTGGAATATTCAATTAATATTTTGAACTACTTAGTTTCATTGTATACTATGTACGAAAATGTATGGTTTTGTTGTATATATATAGTTGAGTAGTTGAAGTTGGATAAAATTGTATATCTTGCTTTATTGTTGAAGCTGAAAATAAAATTGGTTGTGCTGTAATATGTTAATTTCGTTGTGTTGCATCATAATCATTTTAAAGCTGATTAGGATGCTGAGTTGTGCTATGTCTGGATTTAGATATCGGAATGGGTCGCTCCTAAGCTAAAAAATAGTTCCTCTGGATTAATTAGGCTGTGAAACCAAATGGAATTGAATCGCTCCATTTGCATTAAATGGGCTGGGAATAGGCTGAACATGTTACATGAATTGATTGAATTCGTTATACTGGATGTTGTGAACTATATAAGTTGTTCAAGTTATTTTATATATATATATATATTCATATTCTATAATTATGATTAGTAATTATATAAGCTCATCCTTGCATTTTGTTGTATTGGTGCATGCAATAATCGTATGGTGGTACGTGACCAGAAAGGATAGGTAATGCGTCTACTTCTCAAGCTAGAAGGTTTGGCTGAGGGACAATGAAGTTGACATTTTTAGAAAATTGTAGCGTTAATTATTTTTGTCAGTTTAGGTTGTAGTAATAGGTCTAGACTGTTGGGCTACATTTTTCAAAGAATGTAATCATTATTTGAAAAACTTGTATTTTGAACTCCTTGCTGAGTAGTGTTGTAAATGTACAAATTTATGTAAATTTTGGTATTGTATAAAAATGCCTTTGAGGCTTGTTATTTTGTTAATTTGAATGTTGAAGTTCAATTTATGAAAAATCTATACTCTTTTACTTATGTATGTACTATCTCGTAAATGAACAAATGAATTGATTCTTTACAGAAAGGGATCGTGATATTCTGCATCTAAAACATAGTTAATAGACACAGAACAAAGAAAAATATGAGTAAATCATTCATAAATTATATCATAAGGCAATACTAATTACTTAATGAATAAAATATAATTAACTAATCACTCCATAAATCAAACAAGCATTATAATGTCCTTTATTTGTATTTTTTTAATAGAGTAATTAATTATCCACTTAATTTATGGGTTGATGATTGCTGTAACACCCTCAATTTATTACCTTTGTTTTTGGAAAAGAGAGAGTTTAGTGCAAGGCCTCTCGCTTAGGCGAGAGTGAATAATATCGTCCTAACTGTCCTTTCGAAAGGCAAGAAGTGGTTTGCCAAAGATGAATCACACTAAAATGGGGAGCTCTCTGGACTCATTCTCGCTCAGGTAAGAATATCAAAAAATTGAGTAAAATTATTGTCTAGTTTACTTACGCATGCTAGAGTAGACCTCGCTCAAGCGAGAACACGTGAGTTTGGAGGGCTATTTAGGGAACTTCTATTCTAGAAACTTTCATTTAGAATCAAACAACCTTCTCTCTCATTTCTCTCTGTTCTCTTATCTTTATTTCTCAGAAAAACTCTCCTAAATCCTGAACCTCTTCAAGATTCGAGCTTGAACGTCTATTCCATTTGGATCCTAGTAAGTTTTCAGATCTTAGCTTTTGAATCTCACTCCTTTTTCTTTGTTCTCTCTTTTCATTAAGTACACTACTCTGTGATGTTAGGAAGAATCTTGATCCTTGGATAGTATCTCCAGTTATAACATTAGGTTTCTTCTAGATCTCACTAAGAATGTAGTCTTAGAGACTTGTTTCTAGGTAAGAGAGTTGATCCCAAACCCTAACTCCTATATATATATATATATATATATATATATATATATATATATATATATTGACTTAGAAATTCAAATTCTCCTGCTTAGGATGATAGATCCTAAACTTTTTTTTTTAAATTTACAGTGTAAAAACGTATATGTGGACATGTAAAACCTGTAATTTATTTTTATAACTACATGAACAAACTTTTATAGTAAGAGTTATAAATAAAACTAATATAGGAAGTTCTATATGTGACACCCTTAATTTCACTTATAAATTTAATAATATTAATATCAAGATGGAATAAAATAAAAGTAAATTTTCTCTTTGAATATGTAGTATAAAAATGTGAGAAAGTTTAAATCTTCAGTGAATTAATTCTTTCATAAGTTAACCAAGGTAATTAATTGAGAAAAGATAAATTTGTAACTGAATAACTACATTATACTAAAATATTTAAGGAATATACATATATTAAATTTCATTTCCACACAACAATATAATATTTACCAATGTTGGCAAAATGAAATAGAACTCAAAACATATATTTACAATATCAAAATATAAAATAAGTCCCAAAAGCAGTTCATATCCATGCTCAACATGCTGAGGACCTAGTCCTAGTCGTCACCATGTCATCCCTCTATCTCCACTAGCTCCTCGAAATTTAGATCCTCGTCTTCTCCAAGATAGAGATCACCAAAATTAGATGTGACCTCAACATTCGTGATCCGCTTAAAATTTATTCCGGTCAGCCTTCTAAGAGGATCATGATCAAGATAGGAACACAGATAACTTACAGCAACTGGAGTCTTAATTGTTCCTCTAAAAATATGAATATAAAGGATATGATGGATCCTACGATCTACAGGAAATTTTAAGAAAACACTATAATATAGGTCTATTTCTAAGGTGTAAATATGTCTATGTATATCATCATAATCTATAGCAAAAATAACAAAATCTTTGTTATTAATTAAAATTCTACAATTTATATAGCTATTAACTAGTCTAATCTATCTTTGGGGTGTCGTCATCCTTGTTCTCTAAAATGTTTAGTAAGGATGAACATATACCTTATCATTAAACATAACATAATATCAACTATTAACATCATAACATATTTATGCTCATGAAATAACAAAAAATTTAATAATATTAATTACAAAAACAATATATAAATGATCTGCAAATAATCACACATACATAAATTTCATCACAAATCATTATACCTCTCTATTTCAAACACGCATTGCAGTACACTATGATCATAAATCATTATTTTTAAAGTTTGACTTTCAATCTTGATGTCTTTTTATATTCATAAATATTTTACTTTGTTTTAAATTTTCTTATAAACATTATGAATTAGTATTTAATGATAAATTTTCATCTATTCTTTTATATATTGGGATAATTTAAACATGCTTAAAGTTATTTAAATAATTTAATATTTTAACATATTTCTCTAACTTGTTTTAAATTATCTAAATTAGTAAAAAGGAATGAATTAAACAAAAATGCAATAGAATGGTTACACTAAAATTATTTAAGATCAATTGATTTTAGAAACTAATTTTTGAATGTATATTTGAAAATTTCTTAATTTATTTTTAACTAAATAATAATAAAAATGTTTTTATATAGATTTTAATTTATTATGTTTTTAGTTATCATGCATTGCAATTCTAGCTATACAAGATTTAAGCTTGGCTAATTATAGAAGAAAAACTATAACAAGAATCCTTGTTTATTATGTGTGACTTATGACATGGAAACACGAGAATTAAACAATAAAGTCTTCACTAAAAGATGATTACACAAATTATCAACATTTATAGCTACATTTCACCAAAATATTTTATGCTTTTAGAACTCAAGCATTTCAATTACAATATGTTTTGCTAAATTTATATATTTTTTAAAACTACTTATCACCTAAAGTTAGAGATTTTTAATTTAAGTTGTTGTTTCTCTTAAAATAAAATTTTCCAATTAAAAATATTATATAAGGCATTCACCATCTTCAAGTGTTGCACAAGAGAAAATGACTAGCTTCAAAAATTTTTGGATTATATCTCTAATCCTAATCCACCAAACTTTCTTGGCCAATGCCTATTGTACAAAGAGTCTTGTACCCGCTTTGTATGTTTTTGGTGATTCTAGCGTAGATGCTGGAAATAATAACAATCTTAACACACCTGCTAAGGCAAACACATTTCCACATGGCATAGACTTCAATAACTGCTCCACCGGCAGGTTTAGCAATGGAAAAACCTTTGCAGACATTATTGGTATGTTGAACACATGTATTTATGCTCTTTCTTTATCCTATTATGAGTAATAAATATTAACAAAACTTTGGTTATTAAATAATTCATTTCATACAAAATTGTTATAAAGAGAGGAGAAAAAAAAAGTTTTTATTCTTAGATCTTTAAGCACTTTATTAAATTATAGAATTTGTTGTGGTAACTAATATAATAAATTATCAATATTAAGTATTTTGATTTAAAAATAAAAAAATTAAGTTAATTGTATTGAATTTACACAATTATTTCCTTGTGTGTAGATACCTAATATTTTTTTCAAAAAATTAATTTTTCGATTCAATCATATATGCAATCTTAAAGTACTAAAATAAATGAATATAAATTTATAATAAAAGTGTAAGAATATGAGTAATGCTAACTTCAAGGTCTCCATGTGAAAAGTTACAATATTTGTGTAACATTGTTGTAGCGTAATGCTCATAGTTTACAAGACATTTTTTTTTTTACATATTATGTGTACCTTTCTACCTTTGTTCTCTTTTCTTTTTATATATAGCTATTAGGTTGGGTTTACCGATGCCACCTCCATACTTGGGTGTTTCTGAAACTGAGAGATATCAAATAGCCACAGGAATTAACTATGCATCAGCTTCATCTGGAATCCTGAATTCAACTGGAGATGTAAGTGGAAGAAAAAAAAAATATATCATTCTGTTAATCAATTTAAAAATTGTGGGTTACTCACTGTATTTACTTATTTATTTTCATGTGTATAAGGGAGAATACTTGTCATTAGACAAACAAATTGAATACTTCACCTCAACTGTGGAGAATGATCTTCCAAGAATTTTGCCTAACAAAATAAAATTGAGGCATTACTTATCCAAATCCATATATCTACTATCAATTGGAGCTAATGATTACACATTGGGTTATTTGAGAAATGTTATGGGAACTAACAACGTCAATCCCGAAGAATATGCAAATTTCCTTTTAAAGCAATTTACTTCACATATAAAGGTAATTTTCAATGAATTATTTGAGTTGACATGATCAAATGAGAAAATATATACGTTTTATAGTACTTCACATTCTCTTTTACTAATCTACCTTTTCTTTACCCTTAAATTTTAGAAAATTTATGATCTAGGAGCACGAAAGTTTGTGATTGTTAGCGTTGGTCCAGTTGGGTGCATCCCTGGTTTGATTATTAGAACATTGCATTCCCAATATTGCAATGAAGATATTAATCAAAAGATTAAACCCTACTCAGACAAACTCCATGGAACTCTCCAAGAGCTGCAAACCAAACTTCCAAGTTCAAAATTCATTACCATGGACACTTATAACTTATACAAAGTAATTAGAAATTCTCCTGAAAAATTTGGTGAGCAACAATTAATCACAAAAAATATTGTCATGTGACTTTTTCTACTTAAATCATAAATACACATTCTTACTGTTTTAACACAATGCTTTTAGGGATCACCAATGTTTTTGACTCATGCATTGGGCAAGGAGAAAAAATTTGTGAAAATCGGAAGCTATATTACTTTTATGATCCTGCGCACACCACCGAAGCTGTAAATGAGATATATGCAAAGGAATGCTTTAGCGGAAACCAGACGTGCTTTCCTTTTAATATTAAGCAATTGATTCATTCTCATTAACAATTTATATTCTATTTTAGTAGAAATACACAATAAACCATTTGTTTTTGTTAACATTCTTTATAAGCTTTTGTATTCATTTTTTGTTCATATATGATAAATAAGTGTTATTTTGAGCAAATTATTATAAAAAATTTTAGATTTTCAATTATAAAAAGGTGAATACAATGCTTATGTTGCTCTTTTAAGTTATGATGCGTATTGTTTGTTCGGTTTGCTTATAGATGCACATAGCACTAGCAAGTGCACCAATTATTTTAATGAGTATAGTTCATATTCATCTATGAGAATTGGGCCAAAATTCCAGTATTTTTCTTCAAATTTCTTTTTGAGCGCACAATGTAATGGAATGACATGCATTGCACTTAACAAAGTGGTCTGAATTGGATTCACATCTATTTATCTCTTTTATATTCAAAGCTATCTCATTTACTTTACTTCTCATGCAATGAAGGTGACATTCTCTTAGGTTAAGTCTACTCCAATTCCTTAGACGAAAAATCTCAAAGCAATCAACCAAAACTTCCTAGTTCCTTAGACGATGATGAAATACTCATATCAAACTCAACAACAATTTTTAATTTGTAAAATCAAGTTTAACATCATTCTAGACTTAGTCAGATCAAAGAATGCATTAAAAGCAGAGAAACTCACCTAATTACATAAATGAAAGTAAATAAGAATGAAGATTTATTGATATTATAGGAGATTTAAACAGAAGTTCATCTCATCATAATATAAAGTGAAACTAGTCATACATACATACGAAAAACTTAATGTAAATAATGCAAAAGAAATAAATCAATAAATACATAGTGACTTGGAAAGACACAAAGAAGTCTTCAAAATGTCTAAAAATAAAAGAAAAAATGAAAAAAAGAGGATTAAACCTTACTTAGACAAACTCCACGAAATGCTCTAAGAGTTGTAAACTCAACTTCCATATTCAAAATTCATTACCATTTAGATTTACAACTTATACAAAGTAATTAAAAATACCATAATAGTTTGGTGAGCAATAATTAATCTAACAAAACTTGTCATGTGACTTTTTTCTAAAATCATAATTATATCTTACTTTTTTATCACGATATTCTTAGGGGCCAATATTTTTTACTCATGTGTTGAGTAAGGAGAAAACCGTTATGAAAATCAAAAGCTATATTACTTTTATGGTTCTATGCACACTACTAAAGTTGTAAATGAAATATATATACAAAGGAATGCTTTAGCAAAACTCAAACTCAAACATACTTTCTTCTTAATATTAAGTAATTAATTCATTCCTATTAAAAATTTAGATTCTATTATATTAGAAATATATGATCACCCATATAAGTCACCACCACTCCCTCTTCCCCAAGGTATTTCTACCATCCTCATCTTCCGCACCTCCAGTATATCACTGAACCATTCACAACACATTACAATGGTGCAAACACGCCCATTCACACATATTCCATTTACGAATGCAGTAATCATACTTACACAAAACACACAGCCCACATTCCATTTCACAGCACACGGCACGTAGCCTATAATTATCGTTCATATTACACAGCCCTTGGGTCCACATTTTCACAATATTCATTCAAATATACGGCACAAGTGCCCATACCCATTCACAACACTCGGCATACATGCCCTCATTCTATCACATAATATTTAAATACAATCCACATCCATCAATTTGGGGTCAACACATATAATGTTCACATATCATGGCACATGGCCCACATTAAATTTCTCAGCAATTCCCTACCCTCTAACTCAGTCACAACATAATATTCAGCAAAATAACAACAATTTGCACACAAAAGAGTAGGATAAAGTCCTCCCTTACCTTGGATTGAAGACCCATACTCGAATTCGACCACAGACGTGCTCCTTACATAGATTGCGGCCTAAAACACATGGAAGAACCCCATGAGAACCCAAGGAAACCCAGAAACAGAGAAAAGGGGATGAGAAACGGAACCTTAAATATTAAAACTCACCTCCAAGCATTCCCCATACGGATTTAACCTTCAATCAAGCTCCTAAACGGCTTTAGAGGCAATTAATCAGTGGAATAGTGTTTTGGGTCGAGAGGATTGAAGAGATTTGAGAGAGAATTTGAGAAATGAATCTCAAATCCCTAAACCCCTTTTTAAAACCCTTCTGATCGTGACACTTTCGCTACAACGAGATATTCTCACTGCAGCGAGGCATCTCTCGCTGTAGCAATGCCCTCTGTCGCCACAGCGAGAAATCTCAGACAAAACTGCACCCTGGTTTCTGTAAAATCTCGCTACAGTGAGACTACACTAAAAAATGTACTTTCCACTATGGAGTTTTGCACCTCCGCCCATACAAGGCCTCAAACAGTGCCATTTCGATGCTAGCATGGTAACTGTTGTTATATGTGAATTCTACTAGTAGCAAGCACTCTTCCCAAGTTCCCTGCTGCTCGAGCACATAAGCCCTCAATAAGTCCTCCAAGGACTGGATGGTCCGCTCAGTCTGGCCGTCAGTCTGTGGGTGATAAGCCAAGCTCAGTCTTGACCTAGTCCCCAACGCCTGTTGCAGGCTCTCCCAAAACCTCGAGGTAAACCTCAGATCTCTATCTGACACCACACTAGTCGGCACTCTATGCAGCTTGACTATCTCCCTCACATACAATTCCGCAAGTCTTTCCAATTTATATTCCATGATGATCGAGAGAAAGTGTGCAGCCTTGGTTAACCGATCCACTATCACCCAGATGGCATCATGGTTGTTCCTGGTCTTAGGCAACCCAGAAACAAAGTTCATGGAAATACTATCCCATTTCCACTCAGGGATCTCCAATGGCTGTAACAACCCAGGTGAATGCTGGTGCTCTACCTTCGCCTTCTGGCAAGTTAGGCATTTAGCCACATATTCAGCCACATCTCTCTTCATACCATTCCACCAAAAACTCTTCCGGAGGTTCTGATACATTTTAGTTGCACCGGGGTGAAAACTCATTCTGCTCTTATGCGCTTCCTCAAGCACCATCTATCTCAGCTCATCCACTTGAGGAATACACACTCAGTTTCAAAACTTAACCACCCTGTTCTCATCACGGTGGAACTCTAAGTCCTTTCCCTCATCCTTCTGCCTCATTATGTCTTGCAGGAAGGCATCTCCCTATTGAGCATCTCATACATACACAAAAAAGTCATTGTGAATCATCGTTGCTTTGAGATATAAACTTTCGGCCTCACCTCCATGGCCAAACTCATGTCTCGAAATTTCTCAATCAACTCCATCTCTTTCACCATTATTGCTGCCACATGCAATGATTTCTGGTTCAGAGCGTCAGCCACCACATTCGCCTTACCAGGGTGGTAAGACAATGTGAAGTCGTAGTCCTTGAGGAATTTCATCCATCTCCTCTGCTGCATATTTAGTTCCTTATGGTCAAATAGGTACTTCAAACTTTTATGGTCACTAAACACCTCAAACCTCACTCCATACAGGTAGTGCCTCCATACCTTAAGAGAAAAAATCACTGCAGCTAACTCTATATCGTGAGTTAGATAGTTGACTTCATGTGGGCGCAATTGCCTCGAGACATAGGTGACCACTCGCTCGTCTTGCATCAAAACACAACCAAGTTCTTGCTCAGATGCATCATAATACACATCTTATTTTCAGCTCCAAGAAACTAGCTTCACACTCCTTGGTCCACTTGAACTCCTTTCCCTTGCGGGTCAGCTTCGTTAAGGGCAATGCTATCTTAGAAAATCCCTCAATGAATTTCTATAATAGCTCGCCAATCTAAGGAAACTGCGCACCACTGTCACATTCGTTGGCCTCAGCCACTGCTTTCAATTTTGCAGGGTCTACCATGATTTCTTCCTTCGACACTACATGTCCCAGAAATTGGATCTCTGATAACTAGAACTCGCATTTGGAGAATTTCGCATACAACTGCCTCTCTCTAAGAATTTGCTAGACAATCCTTAAGTGCTCAGCATGCTCTTCCTAAGTCTTTGAATAAATCAGGATGTCGTCAATGAATACCACCACAAACTTATCCAAAAACTTGTGGAAGATCCTATTCATGTAATCCATGAACACCACAAGCGCATTGGTCACCCCGAATGGTATCACCAAATACTCATAGTGACCATACCGCATCCTGAACGCTGTCTTAGGCACATCCTCATTCTTCACTTGGATTTGATGGTATCCCGATCTCAAATCGATCTTCAAGAACATTGCGGCTCCCCTCAACTGATCCATCAAATCGTTAATCCTTGGAAGCGGGTACTTGTTCTTAACCGTTACCTTGTTCAACTGCCGATAATCCACACACATTCTTATGCTTCCATCTTTCTTCTTTACCAAGAGTACTGGTGCTCCCCACGGTGACACACTTAGTCTCACAAACCATTTCTGTAACAAATCTTTTACTTGCTTCTTGACCTCCGCCAACTCCTGTAAGGTGCCACAGAAATCGAACTTGCTCCCAGAATGAGGTCGATAGCAAACTCTATCTCCCTCTCAGGTGGCAGCTCAGAAACATCTTCAGGAAATACCTCCAAGAAATCCCTTACCACAGGAATATACTCCGACTCCACCACGCTTTCGGCCTCCATTGAGAACATAACCATGAAAGCCCTGGCGTTTACCGTGTTCTCCCATGCTCCCTGGCTCATAAGCCTTGGTAACTTTGTCATTATCGCACCGAAGATCAAAGTCTTCTCCCTATAGTCCAGCAGCACATAGTTAGCAGCAAGCTAATCCATTCCCATAATTACATCCAGTTGAGAAAGAGGTAAACAAATTAAGTCCACCTTGAACTCCCTACCATGTACCATTATCGAACACCCTAGGCATACCCATGACGTCACAATCGACTTACCTGTAAGGGTAGTCACTACAACATTACACGAAAATTCAGTCACATACAAGCCCAAACTCTTCATACAGCCCACAGATATAAAAGAGTGCGTAGCACCCGAATCAAATAGCACATCAAGCAATTGACCCTTAATAATGCATTTACCTCGGATCAGTTCTTCTGACTGTGAAGCTTCCACCCCACTCATAGCAAAGACTCTACCAGGAATGTTCAGCTTTTGCCCTGCACTTGGCCCCGTACTTCCTCTTGATTTCGGCCTCTGAGCTGCATTTGCACTACCACTTCTCTTGGCAGCCCAGCACTCATTGGCAATGTGCCCCGACTTCTCATAGTTGCTACAAGTTATCATCGGCTGTGGGTAGTCCTACATTCCATTTAAGTGATCTCCAAGGATCACTTAAGTGCTTCTCAAGAGAATAACTTGAAGCATGTTTAAATTATCCCAATATATAAAAAGAATAGAAAAAAATTATCATTAAATACTAATTCATAATGTTTATAGGGAAATTTCAAAACAAAGTAAAATATTTATGAATATGAAAAGGCATCAAAATTGAAAGTCAAACTTAGAAAATAAAATATTAAGTATAACATTTGTTTTTATTTATTTGTCTAAAAGTAAAAGAAGCTACGTAGAAAAAAAAAATATCCAAGATTATAATCACCCAACTATTTAGAAAAATGAACTATTGTATGATGATATTTTCTTAATATTTTTATATGAAAGAAGAATTCATAAGGAAAATATGCTCACTGAGTTTACTCAATTTAGAGTTAAAATGAAATAGTTGTGATTTTTTTAAGTTGTTGTATGAAAGTAATGTTTTTGCGCATGTTACTGAGAAATTTATTTTCATTTTAAAGAAAATATGTGACATTATTTTATGAGCATTTTTTCATGAAAATATATACTATTAAGAAAATATTCTCATTAATAAGTTGCTATGAGTAACAAATAATATTTTTGAATTTTTCTAAAATTTGAAAGTGATAAATTTTTAATTATATTTTTTCTATGAAACTAAATAAAAAAAAAGTGATAGACATAAATTTTGGAGGTGAATTGTAATACCTTAAATTTAATTTCAATTAAGTAATAATTTCACGAATTCGAATAACCAAATTTTCATAAGACATTTCAAAATAAGAGAAAATTTACAAATTAATATCAAATAAATGCTACAGAACTAGTTCAATTACAACATTTTTAAGATAAAAGTTAAGTTCTATAGCAGTCCATCCGTCTCTTCACTGAGTCCGGTGCTGATCGTCTTGATTACCTGAAAAATGAATGTAAGGGTGAGTACTCTACACTAACCAAAAATACACAATTTATTATAGAGTCTCACCTCCAACACATTTTCAATACCTTTACACAGATATAACACAAACAATATCAATACATGGTTCATTCCAATTCCACACCAGTGCACTTATGGCACCAACAACATTTCACATTTATAAATATAATTAACAATAATCCCGTGCACTTGCACGCCAGCCACACTCATTGTGGCACTGTAATCACAGATTCACACCATGAATGGTTTCTGGTTACCCCCGCCTCACGAATACCACGTGGGCAGTCACGGGTCGCTCAACAAAGGTAGTGGTCAGAGGTCTAGTCAGGAAGAGAGTGTGTGGCCCGTGATGCACCCGTTCCACAGTTGGTGTCACCACCACTCTCCCTTCCCCAAGGTATTTCTACCGTCCTCATCTTCCACACCTCCAGTTTATCGCTGAACCATTCACAACACATTACAACGGCGCTAACAAGCCCATTCACACATATTCCATTCACGCATGCAATAATCATGCTTACACACGGCACACAGCCTGCATTCCATTCAAATACACGGCACTAGGCCCACATTCATTTCACATTACACGATACATAGCCAATATTCATCTATATTACACGACCCTCAGGCCCATATTTGTTCACAATATTCATTCTATGATGCAACATCTAGCATACAATTCACATTCATCCATTTCGGGTAAACACACACAATATTCACATCTCACAGCACATGGCCTTCATCACATTTCTCAACAATTTCCTACATTCTAACTCAGTTACACCACAATATTCAATAATTAACAGCAAATCATACATAATAGAGTAAGATAGAGTCTCCCTTACCTTGGATTGAAGACTCACACTCGGATTTGACCTTGGAAATGCTCCCCACACAGATTTCGGCTTCCAAGCGTATTTCACACAGATTCAACCTTCAATCTAGCTTCCAAATGGCTTTGGAGGCAATTTAATCCACAACATATATCCAAACACACACACACACACACACACACACACACACATATATATACAATAATTAATATTACCAAAATTTAGGGTGTACCATGAATTGAATGATTTTTTGTTTTTTTAACATGTTAAATTGTGCTATTCTTTGACATGTATTGAGAATTTATAGCACGGATTGATGTTTGTGTATGGTTGGATTTCAAAAGTACTTTTACTTAAAAACAAACATGTTCAGAAGAATTGTGACATTTAGGTGCTAGGCGAGGGCAGAGAGTGATCGCCAGTGCATTGTATCACGGACAATGAGCGGGTCCTGACAGGCTTCCAGGCAAGGACGGGGAGTGATCGCCGGTACAATGTCGCACAGACAAGGAGTGGCTCCTAGTAGGCTTCCGGTGGTAAGGGACACATGAATGAATTAAACTTACATCGGAATGAGAGGGATCCATAGATTGTATATACAGTTGAGGATAGCTTAAAGGAATTGATTAGGACTATCTATACTAACAAAATGCATTTACTTTTCAGTGGCCTATCACTTCAGAACTCCAAAGTTAAGCGTGCTTAATTTGGAAAAATTATGGGATGCGTGACCTTCTGGAAAGTTTCCTATAATGCCCCAAATTTTGTAATATTGTTTGATTATTAATTTAAGTATTTACGTGGACTTTCCTGTGTTATGTATTTATATATATATATATATATATATATATATATATATATGTTTGTTGTAATGAGGATATATGTATATGTGGTGATGTAGACTTGTATTAGTGTGTGGATGGTTGGAATTGGACTAAAAATTTGGCTAAGTATTTGGTGCAGGTGTTCTCTGTAACGCCTTAAATTAATTTTCAAGTAATAATTTCACAAAATGAGAGTAATAAAATTTTCATTTAAATAAAAAAATCTCATCATGGAGTTTCATAAAACAGTTCAAAACATAAAGAATTACAAATTGATATCAAAGACTGCTACAGGACTAATTCAGTTACATCATAATTTCAACAATCCAAGTCCTATAGCAGTTCATCTTTCCTTTACTGAGTCCAGTGCTGATTGTCTTGATCATCTGAAAAATAAATGTAAGGGTGAGTACTCTACTCTATCCAATACACATAGACATAGAGACTCACCTCAAATACTACACATTTGCTAACATATTCTAAATCATGTAACCACAATACAAACATCTCAATCTCAATCACAATCATCATTCATCATCTACTTCAATGCAAAACCCAACAGGTGCACTCACTGCACCAACATTTCACACATGTGCATTTACCGAACCTAGTCACGCTCACTGTGATCACAGTTTCACACCATGAATGGTTGCCAGTTACCCCGCCTCACGGATACTGCGTGGGCAATTACAAGTCACTCAGCAAAAGTGTTGGTAAGGGGTCTAGTCAGGAGGAGAGTGTGTGGCCTGTGGTGCACCCACGCTCACTGTTGATGTCACCACCACTCTCTCTTCCCCAAGGTATCTCTACCGTCCCCATCTTCCATATTCCCAGTGTATCGTTGAACCATTTATAGCATATTATACACAACATATTTTGCCCACATTCATTCGCATTACACGGTACAGGCCCATATTCATTTACAGTACACGGCACATAGGCCCATAATTTATTGACAATACTTGGCACATATGCCATTATTTCATACACAACATATCTACAGGTCATCCACTTCTAACCATTTACATCATTCAAAGGCACGCAAACATGCCTAGCTAACTTATGTTGTAGGCAATGGAAATTTTGCTAACCTATCCTGACAAGCACTAGAGCATATCAAGATTGGTTTGAATGTGGGCTGCTAGTAGTGGCCATAGAATGAGAATAGTGCACTTATGTTCTATCTCTGATAAAGAGAAAAGATGTACCTATGATATTAGCCAGATTACAGACATAGAATTCTCAATGTCAACATAAAAATGAAATGTTGGATAATTAATTAATTACTCAATAAAGAATTCACAAACAAAGACTTTGATTGATTGATTGCTTACTTGATTTTGATTTACTTTATTTAAGCTTAAGTATTGTCCTATATGATTGTTTATGAATCCTTTTACTCACCCTCCTTTGTTTTATGTCCTTTAATAATAATATAGATGCAGAATGACTCCTCTAGATGGGTCAAAGGAGTAAGGGATGAGTTGATTAGGGTATGATTTTGTAAAATATAGATTATAAAATTGTATTAATTATTGTTATTTTATTGATTATAGAACCAAAATGACAAAGGAATCAATCTTAAGGAGTCAAAAGAGTACAGAAACCAAAAAGTTGGAATCTGTACTCTTTTGTTCCAATGACGGATGTTAGGAAATCTAACGTTGGTTGACAAAAAAAAAAAAAGAGCAAGCTTGTAACCCATGAGCATTTGCCCTAGAGTGGGCATTCTAATGCTAGAACAAGAGTTGCCACCTTAGTATGTGCATTCCAACATTAATTATTGGAGGTTGCAACATTGAAATTATGCAGAAATATTGTTTAAAAACCTATTGCTAGTGTTTTGATGCCCATTTTAGCTTCTCAAAACCTAGAAAGACTATAAACTTTATAAATATATTATACAAGGGTCATTTTTTATATATAGAATCATTTTTACATTTTTCAATTATCTAACCTTGAGTTTAGGACTTTCTCTCCTTTTTTTGTCATTTTTTTTATTTTAAAACATTTCGATGACTTATTGTGTTTTTCCAAGTCACTATGTAATTTATTGATTTATTTCTTTTGCAGTAGTTATATTATTTCTTCAAAGCATGTTATTCCATTATATTGTGAGCTCAAATAGAAATTTGAAGAAAAAGTAGTTGTACTTTGACCTAATCTTTATGAATTAATATGAACTCTACTCAATAAAACAGTTTGTGGTTTTGCCTGTGCTATTTGCATATGTAAACTGATTGAACAAAAAATATGCATCATAATTTATAAAGCAACATAAGCATTGTATTCACCTTTGTAATGCCCTGAATTTTGGTAATATAAATTATCGATATTATTATGAGTGAGAATGAATTTTGGAATATGCACTCAAGTGCGTAATAATGATGTTTATGTGTATTAAGTATATGGATGTGTGTATTTATATGTGTGCATGACTGGATAAGGCTGAAAATGAGCTAAGTGCCTAAGTGCAGGGTGTTCTTGCTGTAGCGAGAGAATTTCTCATTGTAACGTGCATTTCTGGGTGCAGTCTCACTGTAGCGAGAAGGTCTCGCTGTAGCGAGATTCTGCAGAAATCAGGGTGCAGTTTCATCTAAGATTTCTTGTTGTAGCGAGAGTGTCGCGATCATAAGGGTTTTAAAAGGGGTTTAGGGATTTGAGATTTATTTTTCAAATTCTCTCTCAAATCTCTTTAATCCTTTCGACCCAAAGCCCTATTTCACTGATTAATTACCTCCAAAGTCATTTGGGAGCTTGATTGAAGGTTGAATCCATGTGGGAAACGCTTGGAGGTGAGTTTGATAGTTAGGGTTCTGTTTCTCATCCCCTTTTCTTTGTTTCTGGGTTTCCTTGGGTTCTCATGGAGTTCTTCCATGTGTTTTAGGCCGCAATCTATGTAAAGAGCACGTCCATGGTCGAATTCGAGTGTGGGTCTTCAATCCAAGGTAAGGGGGGACTCTATCCTACTTTTTTGTGCGAGAATTGTTGTTATTTTTTTGAATATTGTGTTGTGACTGAGTTAGAGGGTAAGGAATTGCTGAGAAATATAATGTGGGCCATGTGCTGTGATATGTGAACATTATATGTATTGACCCAAAATTGATGAATATGGATTGTATGTAAATGTTGTGTGATAGAATGAGGGCATGTATGCCGAGTGTTGTGAATGGGTATAGGCACTTGTGCCGTATATTTGAATGAATATTGTCAAAATATGGGCCCAAAGGCCGTGTAATGTGAACGATAATTGTAAGTTACGTGTCGTGTGCCGTGAAATAGAATGTGGATTGTGTGCCGTGTGCTATAGAATGGAATGTGAGCTATGTACCGTGTGTAAGCATGATTACTGCATTCGTAAATAGAATATGTGTGAATGGGCATGTTAGCACCATTGTAATGTGTTGTGAATAGTTCAGCGATACACTAGGGGTGTGGAAGATGAGGATGGTAGAAATACCCTGGGAAAGAGGGAGTGGTGGTGACACCAACTGCAGAACAGGTGCACCACGGGCCATACACTCTCTTCCTGAATAGACCTCTGACTACTACCTTTGCTGAGCGACTCGTGACTGCCTGCGTGGTATCCGTGAGGCGAGGATAACTGGCGACCATTCATGGTAAAAATCTGTGATCACAGTGTCACAGTGGATGTGGTTGGCATGCGTGCGCACGGGACTATTGTTGAGTGTATTTTTTGAATGTGAAATATTGTTGGTGCCACGAGCGCATCGATATTGAATTATAATGTACGGATTGATAATGTTGTCTGTGTTTGTTTTTGTATAAATGTATTGAAATTATTTTGGAGGTGAGACTTTATGCCTAGTTGTGTGTTTTGGTAGTGTAAAGTACTTACCCTTATATTCATTTTTCAGGTAATCAAGACGATCAACACCAGACTCAATAAAGGGGTGAATGGAACTGTCATAAGACTTATGATATTATTTTGAAAACTGTTGTATTTGAATAAGTCCTGTAGCAACTGTTTGATGTAATTTATAACCCCTTTCTTTATTCAAAATGGTTGATAAAACTTGGATTGAAAATGAAAATTTTATTATTTCAAAAATTTGCAAAACTATTTATTTATTGAAATTAAATTTAAGGTGTTACAATTTTGGTATCAGAGCAGTTCATCCAAACCGGACTGGGGTATCGGGCTGAAGCATCCAAGATAAATGTTGATTGTTTTGTTTGCCTGAATTATAAATGTATTATTGATTTGATGTGTTGGACTGTAATTGTTAAATTGTGTAGCTTAGATTATGTCTGGTAGAGGTAGAGGTAGAGGTAGAGGAGCTAGAGGCACCAATGACCTCATGGAACGCATGGCTCAGATTCTGGAAGCCATGGTGCATAATCAAGGCGGAGGACTGGCTGAGTATCGAGGGTTGTCTGCCTTCACTAGGCATGATCCTCCAAGATTTGAGGGTGGATTCAATTCTAAAGGAGTCCAAAGGTGGATGGCCGATGTGGAGAAGATCTTCAATGCAATGGGGTGCTGTGAGGAGAACAAGATTGCCTATGCCACCTATTTGCTGTGTAGGGAGGCTGAGGACTGGTAGAGGTTTGTCGGTCAGGCCCTGCCACAGGAAGATGGCTATATCCAGTGGGAAACATTCAAGACCATCTTCCTAGGGAACTACTTTCCCCGGGACCTAAGGAAGCAGAAAGCTAGGAAATTCCTTGAGCTGAAGCAAGGAAACATGACCATGGGGGAGTATGCAACTAAGTTCCAAGAGTTGATAAAATACTGGCCTCACTATCAGCATGGTGATGGAGAGGAGGATCTATGTGCTCAGTTTGAGCATGGATTTAGGCCAAACATCTGGGCTGCAGTCAATGTGTTTCAACTAACGGACTTGCCCACTCTAGTGAGCAAGAGCAGAATCTTTGAAGCTAACTTAATGGGAAAGACAGTGGATACTAGGGGAGCTGGTCTGGTGAGACATGATAGAAGACTCCCAAGGTTCTTAAAGGGGCCGTATTCAGGCTCAAATAGTTCTCAATCACGAGGGAGTTCTTCTCAAGAGAAGAGTAATGGGAATGGTTCAGGAATAGGTCCTTTCAGAGGATCACTTAAGTGCTTCTATGAGACTAACTTGAAGATTCTTTTAATATTAAGCAATTGATTCATTCCCATTAACAATTTATATTCTATTTTAGTAGAAATACACGATAAACCATTTGTTTTTGTTAACATTCTTTATAAGCTTTTGTATTCATTTTTTGTTCATATATGATAAATAAGTTGTATTTTGAGCAAATTATTATAAAAAAATTTTAGATTTTCAATTATAAAAAGGTGAACACAATGCTTATGTTGCTCTTTTAAGTTATGATGCGTATTGTTTGTCAGTTTGCTTATAGATGCACATAGCACTAGCAAGTGCACCAATTATTTTAATGAGTATAGTTCATATTCATCTACGAGAATTGGGCCAAAATTCCAGTATTTTTCTTCAAATTTCTTTTTGAGCGTACAATGTAATGGAATGACATGCATTGCACTTAACAAAAGTGGTTTGGATTGGATTCACTTCTATTTGTCTCTTTTATATTCAAAGCTATCTCATCTACTTTACTTCTCATGCAATGAAGGTGACATTCTCTTAGGTTGAGTCTACTCCAATTCCTTAGACGAAAAATCTCAAAGCAATCAACCAAAACTTCCTAGTTCCTTAGCCTAGCCTAAGTAGCACTTGCATTATAATTAAAAAACAAAAAAATTATATAATCATCAAACGAATTCCTCAACATGTTAATAATGATGATGAAATACTCATGTCAAACTCAACAACAATTTTTAATTTGTAAAATCAAGTTTAACATCATTCTAAACTTGGTCAGATCAAAGAATGCATTAAAAGCAGAGAAACTCACCTAATTACATAAATGAAAGTAAATAAGAATGAAGATTTATTGATATTATAGGAGATTTAAACAGAAGTTCATCTCATCATAATATAAAGTGAAACTAGTCATACATACGTACGAAAAACTTAATATAAATAATGCAAAAGAAATAAATCAATAAATTATATAGTGACTTAGAAAGACACAAAGAAGTCTTCAAAATGTCTAAAGAAAAAAGAAAAAATGAAAAAAAAAAAAAGAAGAAGATTAAACCTTACTTAGACAAACTCCATGAAATGCTCTAAGAGTTGTAAACTCAACTTCCATATTTAAAATTCATTACCATTTAGATTTACAACTTTATACAAAGTAATTAAAAATACCATAATAATTTGGTGAGCAATAATTAATCTAACAAAACTTGTCATGTGACTTTTTTCTAAAATCATAATTATATCTTAATTTTTTATCACGATATTTTTAGGGGCCAATATTTTTTACTCATGTATTGAGTAAGGAAAAAATCGTTATGAAAATCAGAAGCTATATTACTCTTATGGTTCTATGCACACTACTAAAGCTGTAAATGAAATATATACAAAGGAATGCTTTAGCAAAACTCAAACTCAAACATACCTTCCTCTTAATATTAAGTAATTAATTCATTCCTATTAAAAATTTAGATTCTATTATATTAGAAATATATGATGTTAACATTGTTTATATATATATATATATATATATATATATATATATATATATATATATATATATATATATATATATATATATATATATATATATATATATATATATTGGTCTTCAGTTTTTGTTCATATATGATAAACAAGTTATATTTTGTGCAAATTATTATACAATTTTTTAGTTTTTCAATTATAAGAAGGTGAATACAATGCTTATGTTGCTTTATAAATTATGATGCATATTTTTTGTTCAGTCAATTTACATATGCAAATAGCACGAGCAAAAGTACTAATTATTTTAATGAGTAAAGTTTATAGTAATTCGTAAAGATTGGGTCAAAGTATAACTACTTTTTTTTCAAATTTCTATTTGAGCTCACAAAATAATGGAATGACATGCTTTGAAGAAAATAAAATAAAATTGCAGTAATTTTTTTCTATTTATGAATAAAAGAAACAATCACAAAACATTTTACAAAATTTATTGAAAATTCAAATAACAAAAGCAATTTGGATTAGAAGTCACTCTTATAAACACTTGCATTATAATTCAAGAACTCAAACAAATTGCATAGTCTATGCAATTGAACAAATTTCTCAACATTTCTGTAACTATGATGAATCATTCATATCAAACACTAATTTTTCAATTGTGAAATTAAATTTAACATTATTATAAAGTTGAGCAAAACTAAGAATGTATTAACTAAAAGAAAGTAAATAAAAATAAAAATTTATTGATAATATAAGAGATTTAAATAAAAGTTTATCTCATCCTAATATAAAATAAAACTAACCAAACATACATATAAAAAATATAATATAATTAATAAAAAAAAACAAATAAATTACATAATGACTCGAAGAAACAAAGAATTCTTTCAAATGTCAAAGAAATAAAAGAAAAAGTGACTGAAAAGTAAGATAAAAAAATCTAAACTCAAAGTAAGAAAATTTAAAAAATGTAAAAATAATTTTATATATAAAAAATTACTCTCATAAAATCTATTTACAGAGTTTATAGTCTTTTTAGGTATTAAGACACTAAAATGAGCTTTAGAAAACTAGTAACAAGTTTTAAACAACATTTATGCATAATTTAACATTGCAACATCTAATAATAAGCATTGGAATGTGCAAAATAAATTAGCAACTCAAGCACCAAGTGCCCTCATAGTTAGAAGTTTGTTCCTTTTTTTTTTCCGTCAACAAACACTTTGACTATTGAAAAAAAAAATAATTTTTAACTTTTGGTCTTCATACTCTTTGAATTCTTTAAGATATATTTCTTTTTCATTTGATTCTATAATATATAAAATAACAATAATTATTTTGTAGAATTTGAATTAAAAATTTTAAAATATTTCACAACTTAGATGACATTTAAAAACATTGATTATTTTAAAATATAGTTAAGACATTATATATGTTAGTGTTAAATAACTTTTAAAAAGTACTAAATATAAATCCAAAAATAGTTTAATTTTGACTTCATCAAATTAATTCTTAATACATCAAATATATTTTTATAAGCAAAGAAATATAACCAAAAAATTAGTTAGTGCTCAAGATACAATGAAGTTAACCAAAAGTGCAAAGTGTTTGATAAAATTAATCAATTAATTTATAATTTATATATATATATATATATATACATATATATATATATTCAATTTCTTTGAATGTTTGATTATTATTCTATATTTTATAAAATTGAGGTAGCATATTTTTTTTCTCTCAAAGTATGACGTAGATAAATAATTAATTCATACGTATTAAATTTGTTTTATTAATCTAATCCAATATATATATATATATATATATATATATATTAAATTTTTATATATTTTTTCATATATTATAAATAAGTTGCATTTTATCCGAATGGTGTACGGAATTTTAAATTTATAACTATAAAGTGAATTCAAATGCTTATGTTGCTTTTTATTTAATGTTATAAAATTTAGAACTTGTTTCTTTTATAGTTAAAAGATTAAATTATCACATTTTTAAAAAAAAAATGCACTTTTTAATCAAAATTATATAATTTAAGTTAATTTATATACATTTAAAACAATATTTATAAACCGTTTGTTTTATAGTTAAAGATTAAATTCTCATATTTTGAAAATAAAATAAATATTTTAATTAAAATAATATAATTTAAATTAATTGATACACATTTGAAAAATATTTAGCAATTTAAATTAATTTTATTTAACTCTAAACTAAACGCTATAATATTACCATTAAGTTGTATAATACAACCATTGTTATAATATTTTGGAGCATTATATAAATGTTTTAAATAAATATAAGTGATTTAGAAAATAAAAATAATATATGGTATTCACAAGATTGATTGAAAAATTGGACACAAAACCCTTATAGGGTTTGCTTCCGTCGTGATTGCTGAAGTTGGAGACTTGGAGCTATTTTCCCTTGTTTGGCACTTCAATATGGCATGGTTGCAAAGCAGCATTAACAGAGGCTTGATTTCTGTGTCAACCCAAACACCATTTTCAACTTGTTTCTCCAGATTCTTCTCCAAATCATCACCATATGTGGGTACGCCTCTTACCCATTCCACGTGTTTTTCTTCTCCGTTTGATCGAAAGGAAAATTGGGTTGTGATTCTGAATTGGGTTGGGTGAGAAATTTGAAAACTTTACGAGTTTAAAGAAGTGAAGCATTCTGCTTCGGTAGGCATCGTTTGGTTGCTGATAAATTGGAAAAACAAATAGAAAAAATGGGAAGGAAAATGTTATCATTTTTTATTTTTTTTTATTTTTTTAATATAATTTGTTTCGACCCTTTTTTAAAAAAAAACAATTATTGTTTTTGTTTGGTTCCTTAAACTATGAGCTACATCTAATTTTTTTGAATAATGGCTTGTTTTGGGCTGTTGATGTGGAAATCTTAGATGTGGGAAGGAAGAGTGTGAGAAAAATGAAAAAGTAAGGAACAATAACAATATAAGGATAAAAAAAACTTAATTGAACCTTTTCTGTCAGAATCTTTTGGCAAAGAACGCTCAAGAGAGTGAAGTATTGAGTTTCATTTTCTTTTTAATCTAATCTATGCCTGGAAATGGTTGCAAATGCGATTCTTGCATATAATGAGTGCTCACTGTCATTACAAGAAATAAAAAAAATGTTCAGTATTTTTATAACTTTGGACGAATTCTTGTTGTTCTTGCCATCTTCTTGTTAGAAAAGGAAAAAAAAAAAAAAAAAAACCGAAACTTCATACAAGCTTCTAATGACTGAATCAAGTTTTCCAATATCTCAAAATGTTTCTTTTCCTTCCTAATTGTAGTCAGAAACTAGGATAATGTTTCTTTCCCTCTTTCTCTTTAACAATGTAGAATTAGTTTATAATCTTTTTTCTGTTGCTGCAGTGAAGGTTGGAATACCAGAGTTTCTTAATGGAATAGGCAAAGGGGTTGAATCCCATGTTGCTAAACTTGAGTCTGAAATTGGTGATTTTCAGAATCTTCTTGTCACTCGTACCCTGAAGCTCAAGAAGCTTGGTATTCCTTGCAAACATGTAATCTCTCGATATCTTTACTTTTCCTTTATTTGGTATAAAAGCACAGTCACACACATGCAATTCATTTATATTTACAAAAAAAGTTATCAATTATGGTTCACATGTCTTATGTTTTCAGATTTCATTTTTCTGTTCACATAGAATTACTGTAAACATCTGTTGATTGTCTGCATTGTTAACATTTCACCGGAGCTTGTCTTGCTAGTAGCTTTTATATGTCATTTCCCGATTGCCACTTCTAGTGTGACATTTTGATGTTAGTCTTAGGAATCACCTAGCAACCTGGAAACTTTACCTTTATTTTATATATTTTTTTTTTAACTTTAAGCTTTATTAAATAAAGTGATGGCCTTTTTAATATAATAGCATAATTTAATTCCAACATGTTCAATCCCCTCAGATGTTTTGGAAAATAAATAATCAATACAGAGGAAGGAAATTTTGTTCAACATTACCAACAGTGGAGTAAAAGTAGGAAATGTTTGAAGAAATGATGCTTGGTGAGGGTGATTAAACTTAAAACCTAGAAGGTTATAATTATATCATTGCTTTTAACATAAAACTAAATTTTGTAGACATTGATGATATATCTGAATGGAGGCTTTGAAAGGAAAGTGGAGGAAAGTTTTCCCCCTCTAGATTGTGGGTGTTATAAACTATTTAAAAATAAATGAGGATGATTGGAAGGTTACATGATAATCTTTCATTTAATTCCTTTCATTTTAAAAAATTCTCAAATTATGACTGGCTACAGTTCACTCAAAATGAGAAATTAATCTGGCCCTTCCTTTCCTTTGAAACACCTTCATCTATCATACCCTATAAAAGATTTGTTTTTCGGGGAGGGGTGATTTGTAAGGAAGACAACAAAGATTCCCTTGATTATCAAATTAATCAGGATTTATTTTTTACACTTGTTCTTGTTACAAGTCGTCATCACTATCTTTTCTCTAATAGATTTTGTTTTTTATTATCTTTCATTTGCCTGTTAAATACTATCAACATATGTTGGCCAAAATGTAGAATGAGCCTTAGGAAAGAAAATCTCACAGGTTTACTGATGGCAGAGTATCTACAGTTTCTGCCAAGTCCAAGCATACCTAATAATACAATTTAGGCCAGTAAACAATGGAATTTGGATCTTTATTTTGACTTTTGAGCCATCTTGGATTGTCATAAATCAGCCATTAAATGAGTGCAAAATAAGTTAAATAAGTTGTGTAAAAAGTAGCATATGTCCATCAGTTGGATGTTGTAGCAATTATCAGTTTGGTTTTGGACAAAAGTCAGCAAATGTCCATGGGTTTAGATATCAATGTTCATTTGAGTTCATCCAAATTTTAGTTTGTTCAATCAGCTTTGCAAAAGCTAATAGTAATTTATATAACACCATGAAAGGAAGGAATAGAAGACAAAAGTAGAAAGCGCTGATAAGGCAGAAACTTGTATTTGTTTTTGCAAGTCATGGATGGTATAGATTCATCAATGTAAATATCAATTTATTTTGTTGTAATTTCTGTTCTTTCTTTTATGTTACAAGTCATTATTAGATATTAGTATAATGGATTATAAATAAAGGAAATGTCAAGGAGAAACAAATATACAACAGAACAAAATTTTAAAATATAATAGTAAACACTTGGATGCTGATATGAAATTCTTGTTTCGTTCATTTCATTGTTGACTTACAGGCAAGTAAATTGGTCTTGTGCTGTAATGTAAAAAACTTTTATTATTCATGGTGTTACCACTCTAACTGGTTTTGTATGGTTTCAAAAGAATGAATGTACTAGATTGAACTAAGAAAATTTGACCAACATGATATATATTTTAATTAAAAGTTTATGGATGTGTTATAAATTTACCCCATTAGCTTGCAACCAGAAAACTAGCTTCAGTAAGCTGTTGTAACACCTAGTAAAGTATTATATGGTTTGTAAAGTTTGGGTAGCACCTTTTTGTAGAAAAGGTGGTAGAGTCTCACTGTAGGTGGTTTGGACGTGTAGAGATTCGTACATGCCCTAGTAATGATTTAGAGGTCAATTATTTGCCTATAGACATGATTTAAGACAACATGATGGTGTCATTGATCCATGTAGCTCACTCCACCTAATGGAAAAAGGCTTAGTTATTGTTGTTGCTATTTGTTTTGTGCTTGCGTGTATGTGGAAGTGAGACATAATGGAGTATGTTATTGACTCCTAAAGTACCTGGAAGTGAAAGGTGATTTCCTGTTTTGATCATTCTTTGCAACTTGTAATGTCGTAAATCAAAAATTATTTGAACTGTTGATAGACAATAAAGTGCAAAGTGGATTTTGTTTTTTCTTTGGAATGTATCCATTATGATAGTTCTACTACCCTAGTATAAGATGGCAAATAATTGATTACTCCACATGCACACACTAACATTTATAATCTTCTATGCAGAGAAAGTTGATACTGAAGCACACTCACAAGTATAGGCTAGGATTGTGGAGGCCACGTGTTGAATCCATCACATCCTGAGTAGGTTTCTGAAAGGTCTATTGTTGTGAGATCCAGCACTAGATGTTTCACTGCTTCAATATTTTTGAGTGAAAGTATCAAATTATTGTCTCCAAATGTAGCCTTTCTTTTTTAATCTCATATAACTCAAACTAAGCTCAGGTCATTTAAAGAGAGCTAACTCATCTTTATGGGCAACATTCCTTTTCCTTATGCGAGGCCCTGGTGTTTTACTTGTCCTACACTAACTGCAATAAAGTTGTACTACTAGAGTATGTTTGGATTAGATTATTTTGGATGATTATTTGTAAAATGCTTAAAAAGACCCAATTCAATCTTGTTTGGTAATTTTTAAAAGATCAGCTTATAATTTTTTACTAATTTGCTTTATAAAAGGAAACAACTTATTTCATATGAGCAAAATTTTGAAGCCTTTGGTTGAAAGCAATTAGTTTATTGTTTAATTAACTTTTTATTTTCCCATTTGTCCTTAATAACTAACTCTTATCCTCTCTTTTTTTTTTTTTTGTAATTTCACTTTAGAAATAGTGATTATTTTATTCAATTTAAATAAAATAAATTATTTTAAAATTAATTCTCACTTAATATATTAAAACACAACTTATTTTGAATAATTGATGATCGAAACAATTTACTTTTTCAGCTCATTTAAACATAGTGACTTGTAAGCAGTATTTGGCCCCCAACAATAATTTAATCTTGGCTTTAGAAGTGTTTATACATTTAATTACGTTTACTTTCACTAGTGAACTGTCCGGCATTAGTAAAAATGATCAGCAACTTGTTTATAAGTTCTAGTTAAACACGCTCTTAGGAATAAACTTGACTTTGATTCGTTGTTACCAAACGAAATAAAAAAACCAACGTTTGCTTCATGTTTTCCTCAAGCAAACGTGTAAAGACTTCGATAAATAAATTATATATTTTGGCACGTACAAAAGATATTTTAGTTAGTTATTAGAAATTAATTTTTTAAGATATGTATTATTGAAATAAATATAATTTCATTAACAATCAATAATATACCCAGAATGTAATTATCCATTAAATGTACTGATCTTCTAAATATACATAATTATATTACTAAAGTCTAAATTATATAAATATACTTTTACACTATATATATATATATATATATATATATATATATATATATATATATATACACCCTGGATTCATCCTTCGATAGTATCATGATCAATAAAGCTATGTTTGTTTTTATAGAAGGTAAGCGAAAATGAGAAAATGAAAAATTTTAGCAGTTATTTAATTTAAAATTCAGCCTTTTAAAACGGTGTTAGCATTAAAAAGTAAAAGGGCGTGGTGGAAAAGTAGCCTCTTTTGGAAATGAAATGTGATGTGGCTTTTTACTTGATTGCCCATGATTTGTCATGTTGTGCAATTGCATCATAGTTTTTTTTTATATTATATTATTATATCCTTGAGTACTTTCTTCTATAAAAGTGCTTTTACTTTATTCTCTTGAAACCAAAACACTTCTTCTATTCTTCACTTCTATAATATAATTCCAAAGCACAAATCAATTTTACCAAAATTCACTCTAAAAATTGATTCCCTTAAAATCAACTCTACCAAGATCTCAAGGAAATAAACTCCCACTAGTCAATTACAATTCACATATTTTGTATTTGCAGATTTCGTATTGATAATTGCAAGAAACAGGCATGACGCAAGTCTCAAACAGAAAAGTAAATTTAGTTTATCAAATACTAGCATCATACTCTTTTAAAGCATATTTTTATTGTTAATTAAAATTTATTTAAATTATATGAGTGGCACTTCTAAGTTAACGATTATCACTTATACTTTATACTTTTGTAATTTCCTATAAATTTCAATCAATTACAAAAATTGTGTTAGAGAAAGAATTTCTAGCACTTGTATTGTATGGAAAACATTCAGAATTAAAATATTCAACAAAAACAACTCTCTTTTAACCCATTAATATAGGCTCACAAAGGTAAGAAAAAGTTTAACACGATATCAATGGCCTTGAAGATGCTTATCTGTTGTGTTCTGCAGAATCCTTAGACTTCTATACCAGCCCAGCAAAACTCTCCATAAGCAGATGGGTACTAGGCATCAAAGCCAGGGGAAAAAGAAGGAAAGCAAAACAATGAACAAAGTTTGTAGTGCTTCCATGTTCAAAATTGGTTCAAGTGCTTGTTTGGACCTCACTTAATTTGGCAAAATTGGTTTATTTATTTATTTGCAGCTTCCTCGTAAAGCTTTTAAATAAAACTAAATATTTTCCAAAAACAGGATTATTTCCCAAAATTAAGCTGCACTCGAATAAAAAAGTCACATGTTCATGGTGGCAAACTGCACTATAAAACATCAATATAAATAAACTTTTCATTTGCTATATCATTTTTCTCAACACTATCTCTACAGACCACACTATTTCTCCATAACTGGATTTTCCCCTAATACGTACCAACATATATTAATTTAGTTTAATACAATATTGCATTTCAGAAATGCAAACAAGACCTACCTTACCTAGTTTCAGCTTTTCTGGTAGTCACCGTTCAATAACTTACTGCCAAATAGGAGCCTCAGTACACACAGATAATTCATTATACAAAAAGGCAACCCTTCCACCTGACTCATATTTCCTGATACTGTTTCCAAGCAAAGCTAAAGCTTATGAACATCAAACCTTTGCAGCAATATGTACCCTTTAGTTAGTTAATTGTAAAGATAGAACAAACTCTCCTACCTGATCAATCCAACACCAGTTGTAGTAGCAGTGAGCAATGCAGTGATGATGCAATTCTGGACATGTCCCCAATAAATCAAGAACACGGTGAACAAGAAAACTTCATCACAGGTCATGTGTCAGAATCAGAATGAGGCAGAATTTATTCTTCTAAGCTGATATTTTTGTTCAGGCAATGGATCGGGCGGTAACTTTTCTTCAAACTCCTATTAAAGGGGGAAAGTACTATACGAAATCAGGAATTTTGCGACTGTGCACAAATATCAAATTTTCAACATGAAACCGTGCATCAATCATCGGCCTGGCTAAGGTATTATACAATGAGCTTGTCATAAAATCAACATCAGAACACAGCAAGACTAATTTCAAAAAAGGCATATTTTTAGGGACTATTTACTTATTTAAGCCTTTAAAATTTAGCATGAAACACCATGAATTTCATACTTAAAATAATAGTGAAATATCGATCAACTTTCGATATTAGTTCCAATAATATCTTCTTATACAAAAGCATCACCGGCTTGACTTCTCAAAACTCCAATAATTTTCAAATCATACTTTAAAACTATATTATATTAACTGGTTTGAGAGTTGCACATAATAAGATAGAACAAGCAGCTTGTATGCAAATATAATCCCTACTCCCAAATAAATCTATATTCAATAGAAGCTTATACCAAATCACCCTAGTTTATTAGCAGCTTATTTCGACTTGTCCTAGTTTATTAGTAGAAGGGAAGGAAACAATTACAAATTTTAAAATAAAAGTGCATTGTAACCAGGTGACAAGGTTGTTTCCCAAACAATGTGTCTATTCTCATTGAATATGCAAAATTGTCAAAGGAAGCTAAGAGAGAAGTTAGTATGAAAACTTATTTTCCACCCAAATGCAAATTAAAACATTATAACAGGTAGATGTGCCAGAATTTACATTCAAGTACACTAAATTTACTATTCTCTTTGCTGCCCTACTAAGTCCAAAATATTCACACCCATAAGCAATAGGCACCAAATTACGACAATTGATTATCAGATCCATCTTGCATCTCCCAGATACATTCATTCTAAACCTTATCTTCTTTTTTTTTTTTTCAACTCATCTACCTTAGCATTATGTTCATCTTTTGGACTCCAATTGGATGCGAGGTGTAATAGAGAGAGGGCAGAAATAAAAGGAAAAGAAATAGAAAGATAAGCAATAGGGTAAAAAGGAGTTGATATTTGGATAAGTTAAAATAAGAATGAAAGAAAAGATAAAAGATTCTTTCTACTTGTTAGGATGAGTAAAAAAGTGAAAAGAAATAATTAATTTATATTAAAAATATTTATAAAATTTTAAATTAATCTAAATTTTTTAATATATATTATTTCTTAATAAAAAATTATTTTTTATTTCTATATTTTTTAATATATTAAATTTTAAAAAATAAAAAAAATAGAAAGTTGAAAAATGGAGTGAAAATAGAGTAAAAAATATTTGATATTTGAATAAGTTGAAATAAGAGAAAAAATGACAAAAATTCTTCCCGCTTGTTTAAGTGAATAGAAAAGAGAGTAAAAAATAATAATTGAATTGCATTAAAAATAATTATAAAAAAGCAAAATTAAGCTAATTTTTTAACATTTTAATAATAATATTCTACTTGATAAAAAACTATTTTTATTTTTTATATTAATTTAATATTTCTTAAAAATCAATAAGAAAAATTAAAAAAGAAAAAAGAAAAAGGTTCCTCTCTCCTGCCAACCCCCCTCCCCTGCTATTTATTTCTTCTCAAAATGGAAGGATTTTTTTTTCATGGTAGGGCCCACCAAAAAAAATCCCTCTCCCTTCTTGCCTCCCCCCCCAATTCAAATACAGAACTTTTCTTTACTTTCCTTCCCTTTCCCCGTTCTTTCCCTCCATCCAAACAAATTGTTGCTCTCATTGGCACTTCATTGCTTAGCATTCATCATTGGACTTATAGCTACAACAACTTTTTTCTTTGATAGGAACTTTGTAATAAGAAATTTCACATAAAACATTTCTTCATTGCACAATTTCATCCACCTTGCTCGAATCCAATGAGCGACATCCCTACCAATCTCCCTATCACTTTGTAAAATGGATAGGATTAGGGTTTATGTTAGTATTATAATAACAGACTTGGTTCGTTAGGGTTACATATGTATCTTTATAAATATACGGGTTTCTACATATTGTAAAGTATCTATCTAATTCCTGCATACTAATCTGTCTCTCTCTATGCGCTCTCTCTCTTAATTCTACAAAGCATATAAAAAACAGGCTCTTTTAAACTTGTTTCTATTTCACAGTCAAATTTCTGATATAAGCTCTCATGTGATAGAAGTTTATTAAATAAACACTTAATTAAGCTATTTACATAAAACAAACCGTAACTCTCCCCCATTTTCAATTTCATTTTGAAGTGATAATATAAGTCAAAGTAACAACTTCGAGTTCAAAGCATAAGGGACTTAATCCCAAGTAATAACAACAACAATAAAGTCTGGATCACACGACACCATTGAACTTAGTCAAAAACTAAATTTTTAAAAATCTGATTAATTAAAAGATCTCTTTTAATAACTTTATCTAAAATTCTTCTGGATCTCCTTCAACTCTTTTCTACTGAACTAAAAGTCATGCAATCCACTCTCCTCATTAGTGCCTCCATAGGTCTTCTCTACACGTGACTAAAAGTCTTCAGTTATCTTTTCCAATATAAATGTTACTTCAATATTCTGCATATACTATCATTTCTTATCCTATCTTTTTTTATGCAACCACTCATCCACCTTAACATATTTATTTCTGTCACTCTCACTTTCTTTTGTATTGTTCCTTTAAGGCTCAGCATTTACTACTACATAAGATAACTAGTCGTATTGCAATACAATAAAACTTTTCTTTAAGATTAATAAGTACTTTAGGGTCACAAATAATTCCTGATGTTTTTCTCAACTTTAACCACCCAACTTTATTTTGTGAATACCATCTTCATTATTTCCTATCATTTTGTAGAATCGATCATAAGTATCTAACTATAAAACCTTGTGATATAAAATCATCTCTAATTTTAACTTTTAACACGTGATCCTTATCTTATTTTTTTCTAAACTTACAATGCAAATATTCCATTTTAACTTCTGCTCAAGGAAAAACCTTAGATTCCAAAGTCTCCTTCCATAACACCAGTTTAGCATTAACATCTTGTGAATCCTTAACCAATATTATGTCATTTGCAAAGAACATAAACTTAGGGATAATCTTTTGTATGTCAATTATAGGATTAAAGCGAAGCCTTGATGTAAACTTATCCCTATTGACATACCTAATTATCCCCTCATACATATCTTGTATAGCCTTTCATAACACTTCTCTTGGTACCCAATGATATAATTTTTCAAAGTCAATAAAAATCATATGTAAGTCTTTTTCTTTGTAACGATACACCTAACCACAAGGAAATATAATGAAAATATCCAAATAACAGGAGGCAAATGATGACCATGAGTTAGAACACAGGAGTTTTCCATTTTTTACTAAGGGAAGGCAATTGGAACATCTTGAAGCCTTCAAGAACAGGGTTCTGCTAGTCAAACTGTCAGATTACATACAAAGAATTTTTTTAATGTGAAAGTGCTCTTTTAAAATATTTTGGACTAAAAAAGATCATTTGATTATATAAGGTTGGTTGTTGTTGTAACAAGATAATTTGATAATAACATTGAATCTGATCTGATTACAAATTGAATGTTCAAAAAATGTATTTCTAGCCATTAATCATACTAACATTGTTGAAAAAAAGAAAACAAAATCTATTTATATACATTAGAAATGTAATTAAAAAATTATGATAAACAATATGAGAATAGTTGGGTATTCTATCATTACATCTCTAACAATATACAATATCATTTGATCAGGAGAAAGACTAGAAAGAAAACACACAAACTAAAGATGATAAGATACATTTGAAGCTCTGTTGTAACAAAATATAGTACTTGCTATATTACTAAAAGAAAAACTGCAATATATCCAAATTCCCAACTGGATGACTAATATAATCAACTAGGTCTAAGCACTATCCTAGAGGCATTGTGAATCATCATAGCAATCTCTGGGGTCAAATTATTAATTTTATAGAAGTTATTCATTCAAGGGATAGCTAGGAATGAATGATAAGCACTTGGAGAACACAAATCATTAATAGAACATGCAACCTCAAGTCTCGGATAAATATGACCACCACCAGTAAAGACAAACATGCCCAGGTTATAGAGAAATTAGTCCCACACAGACTATTAGTGAAGATGGTAACATAAAACTTAATACAAGAGAATTTTTTGACATATACTAAACAAGTGAACAGTCACGTATTTCAATACTATACCAAAATCAATCTGGCAATAAGCAGAAAGGGAATTTTTGTATATACAGGAGGTACAAGATACAAATGTCTTTTTTCAACCTTGAACACTATGGTTTATATTTTATAGTCAATATTTTGCCGTGAAGAGTTTCATGTTTCTGTTTTTCCCTGTGGTAGGAAGTTAACAAACTTACATAGCATAGTATTAAATGCCTAAAAGTACCATTTCACCCTCAACCTAAGGTGGTTCCTATTTGTTGAAATGAAAGAGACATTAATACTCATAAATAAATGATGGAATAATACTTATTCATATCTCAAATGTCATTCCACTCAGTTAAAATATAAGAATTTCAATAAATATGGGGAATTGAAAGTTTTCACTTCCACTGGAATCAGAAAGTTCACTACATGACAATCAACTAGTTTTAGTCACAAAACACATTAAATTTATAGCACAACCTAAACTTCTATAATTAAGAAAGGGAAATCAATATAAAAAAAAACATAAGTAAATAGATTTTCTTAGCAAAGAAAATAGATAAACAACTGAAAAAACAAAAACATGAATTGAGGTCTGTACCTTCTCTTTCTTGAGCTTTACATTTTCTTCTTCTAAACGGGAAACCTTGTTGACCAGTTCATTATGGTAAGCCTGCACCATAAAACACTGATGAGTGACAAAAAGAAAATTCCCAACTGGTGAAAGAAAAAAACAACCAAAAAATCTAATCAATTCACCAAAGCATATTAGCTTTATGAAGTACATGAAGGCTAAACCTGTTTTCGAGCTCGGGACCGGGCAGCAGATTCCCTGTTCTTGATTTTCCTTCTCAATCTCCTTTCCAGAGTTTTCTCATATGCATCAGGAGCATCCCTTTTCCGGCCCGGTCTCGAGTCGGATAAACTGCCAATTGAAGGGGAGGATGACAGGCCTATTTTCTGTTGAAAACCTTGAGGCACAGGGGAATCCATTGTGTCCAACCCTGCAGCTGGACTGATAGAAGCTTCAGCAAAAAGCCCTGCTTGCACCAAGAAATCCTCTAAGGTGGTTTCACCAAGAGTCATTTCTCTATCCTGACTTTTCACGTCCTCTCCATACCTTTTCTTCTGTCCTTGCTGAATTTCCCTCCACACATCGTCCACCGTCTTCCCACTCAACGCGCGGGCCAACGTAAGGCTGGCCTGCCGTTGAAGGGAAGACGACGACGACATGTTCTCGCTTTCCACACTGCCAATCACAGACTTGCTTGCTTCAGCAGTCCACACATTTTGAAGAAGCTCATCAAGGTTCATACTCCCCAATGGCTTCCCCATATCTCCTAATTGACTATTAACCTCATCAAGAGTGAGACTATACCATGAACCTTGCCTAGACAAAGAAGAAGGCTGTAAATGAGACTGTTGCCCATTACCTTGAGAACCCATCGTTTGAATCCCCATTCAAACCAAAACCTGAAAGTCATAACCACACAGCAACAATCAAATCCAAAAATCATCAACCATTGCACATGCATCCCTATTACTCACACCCCCATAATCACAAACATCACTCTAAAGCCTTTCCCTAAACAAATTTTCAAACTTCTCAAAATCCCAACTCTGTTTAGCTCCGAACACAAAAAACATCATCATCACAAAAGATTTGAGGTTTCAGCACAAAGAACCCATCAAAATTGAATCTTGAAGGTTGAGAAATGATGATCAACCAACCCCAGTTCATCAAAACCATCACACAGGATCAAAGAGCAAAAAAGGGCATCATCAAAAAGGGATTTTTACCTGAAAATGGAAAAAGGGAATAGGATCTCAAACAAGAGAGAGAGGCTATGATATCGGGGTTGGAAAGTGCAGAAAGAAAAACATGATTGGTGGGGTGAATCAACGTGAAAATGGGAACAATTTGAGAAGAAAACGGAAAAGGAAAAAAGGGTAGTTGGTGTAAACTTTGTGTTGTGTTTTGTGAGAGTGATTCGCAATTTTGTGGAAAATGATGGCAAGTGGCACACTTTGATAGGGTCATAAGGGCTTCTCATTGGGGAACCATCCTAGTCTTTGCTCCTCTCCGCTGTTTCTGTTTATTTTTTTATTACATAGTTGCCTTAAATTCAAATAAAATATATTAAAAATATGTTCTTATTGTGATATGATGAATGAGGATAGTATTTAATTATAAATTTAGTTTTTATATTTGATATATTTTTTATTTAAATTTCACATAAAAATATTTATCTTTAAATTCTTATATCATAAATTATTTATGGATCAATATTTGTTGTTTAGGAAAATTAAAATAATGTTAGATTTGATTCATATTTTGGACATTTTTTTTAATTTTTACATTTACACTTTATCTTTTACTTTTATGTAAAAATTTAAATTTTATTTTTCACACGTTGCATATTCTTTTTTTATTTTATCATTATATAAAAATATAAATATTTTTTAATTTGGACTAAATTATCATTTAATTAGCTTTTAATTATTATGAAAATAAATAATTATAAATTTAGATTTATTTAATAATAGAATAAGCTATAATTAGATAACAATTCAAATAAATTTGAACACTCAAGGTGAACTAAAATTAACAACAATATTTCCTTCTAAAATTACGTTAGATTTACTTTTGTTTTCAAGAAACAAAAGCAGAAGGTATATTTAAATTTTAGCATTCATATATAACGACAAAAAAGAATAACATATTAATTGGCAACAAGCTCAGACTAGAGTAGTCTTTTTGTGTTTGTCAACATGCTCTTAGATGAAAACGAACGAATCTCCACGAAGTCAAGTCTACAAAGTCACGTAACATAGATATCATGTTTGTATAAAACTTTATATATATATATAGAGTTTTTAATCATAAAATATGTTACTTTAAACTCACTTTTTAGTAAATTTAATTTTATAAAATCAAATTTATTCAAATTTAAGTTTGTAAATGCTCACTCAAACACATATTTAAAGATTTTAATCTAATCAAGTAAAATTAGTATAAACTGTAAAAAAAAAAAAAAAAGAATGAGTTCAATTTGTTATAGAATTTTGCTTGCAGAGGTTTATTATATAGTCTCTTCTTATTTAAATTTTAAATTTTTAAGTGTATTGTCTTTTGTTAAGCTTAATTTTATATTTATATTTAATAAGATGTAATTGTTTTAAGATATAAATTGATTTATGGACTAGATTAATTTATCATGTAACATTCATATTATATTTTTTTTATTATTTGGGATGTTGAGCTATAATTAATGTTGGGCTTTTAAGTTTAAGTTTGATTTTTTTTTTAATTAATAAGTTAAGTGTCGGATATTTTATTTATAAACTGATATAAATTAATTTTTGTTATAATTTTAATTTAATTACATATTAATTTGATGCAAAAATATTGAACTATGTTGTTTAGTCCATATTATAAATAATAATTATTATTGAGCTTATTTATGTAAATACTAAAATTTTGATTTAAAAATTTTTTATTTTAAAAAAATCTGAATTTTAATATTACAAAAGAGGAATAGAAACAAAGAGTTTCAAGAAAAAAATAAAAATTTATCTTAATAAAATAAGAAAAATTCAGAATTAATTTTTAAAAGAAAAATAAAATATTATAAATAATTAAACTTATAAACCAATGTTACTTTATACATAAAAAAGAAAATTTTTAGATTTTTGACATTTTATGAAAACCCTAACAATAAAAAGAGAGAGAAATCATGAAAGAGAGATTCAAGAATTTGGAGGAGGAGGAGATTTTTCTAAAAAATATATATAAAAAAAAGAGCTAGTGGAAAGGAGGAAGAATAAAGAATACCAAAGGGCTTCAAAAATCCAAGTAAGTTTTATCATGTATTTTTTTTTAAAAAAATTGTTTCTTGATACATTCCTACTAGGAGCATATTACACATCCATTTAACTACATATTTTCATTTTCTTCTTTTTTTTAAAAAAAATTCACTTTCAAGTATCAAAATTCATCACCTCTTCACTCACCATTTTTTTTCTTTTCCTTAATCCATCATCATCTCCAAACACAAAACTTACCATGAAAACTTCTCCCCTACTCTTCCTCTTTTTCTCCCTCTCTCATACTAAGTCTCACCACTTCTCCACCCATTCCTCCATCTATCATTATTCACAAACACAAAACTCCTCATAGAAGTTCTTTCTTTACCTTTCCTTATTTCTCTTCCTTTTTCTCACACTAACCTCCACCATCCAAAATCGTGGCCTCCATTAATCTCACCTCTACCCTTTCATAACTTTTTTTATTTTCTTGGAGAAAAGCACACCCTTAACCCTAAAGTCCTTCCCTCTCAAATTTGAAAATTTTAAATTTTAGACCATTGTACCTTTTTTTATTTTTTATTATTTTTACTCAACATACAATTTCTTATTTTAGTTTTATTTATTTATGCATCATCATTATTATTTATTGTTATGATAATTATTAATTTATTTAATGAATGAGTTATTATTATTATTATTTTTTATGTTAGCCTAGTTTAAATATTTTTATTTTAATTCTCTTGATACTATTTACTTTACAATATTATATTTGAGTTATTTTTTTTAATTTATCTCATTCTAACACTAACAATAAATTATTTTCTTTTTTTTATATTTCATTGTTTATATTTTAATTATTATATTATTTTTCACTTTTTAGGATTGTTATCTTTTATTTTATTTATTGTATATTTGTAGAATATTAATGCGATTTAATTTTATATTTATGATTACTTTATCTTATATTATGCATAATAAATTACTTATTTTTTTGTATAATTAATTAATAAATAACAATATAATTACATCAATTTATAATACTAACATATAGCTTATCTATCGTCGTGTATTATAAATTGATAAAGTCTATGTGTAACTACATTACCAAGACTTTATGCAATATTAATTTATCATATATTATCATTAATTAATTAGTTAACCATCTTAATAATAAATCAAGATATATTCCTCTTCTAATTACTAACTTACAAATCAACCAACTAATTTAAATCTAGATTATTTTATTAACGAAATAATTTATAATGCTAATGTGTAGCGACTCTACTTTTATATGTTATAAATTATCAAAAATCTATTTATACCAACGTTACCTTAGATTTTATATAATATAAATCTATCAAATAAATTTTTTAATCTTTTTATTAAATGAGTATCTTCCTTAATCAATTCAAATAAATTTATTTTTTATTAAAATAAAATTAATTTCATATTTTAAAATTTCTTGAATCGTATTTCTAATTTTGATAAATTAAATAACTAATTATTTCTCTATTTTTATTTTATTATACAAATTTTTACAATATCGTTGTCTGATTTACATTGTCTTCGATTATCCAAAATTATAAGAGATTAATGTATAGCTTATGCTATCTTAAATTCTTTTTCAACATTAATCATAATTAAAATTTAAATTTAAATACTTCATTTACGAATAAAATATTTTTTAACGATTTGCAGTATAGTTATGTGATTTTCTTTCACTTTCTATATTGTTTTCGTAGGATACATGTATAATCGCGTTATCTTGTATTTTAAATATTATAATTTTACAAAAATAATTTTAATTTCAAAAATAAATTTTCTTTTATGAAACTTAATCAATTAATTTCTTAATTTTTAGATAGAATTACGTGACTTTGAGTTATCTATTGCGTTCGGGGATACGTAGAGCAGGAACCACATCCGTTAAGTTAAAATAATTTTTAAAATAATTTTTTCAGGTATCTATTAACATTTTAATAAATAATTTGTTTTCATTTAAAATAAATAATAATTATTATTATTATTTAGAGGTTAAATAAATATTTTTCAAAATTAAGATGAATTTGCATAATTAATTTAAGGTAACCATTTTAAACGGACGTTATAGGGTGTTAATACATTTCCTACACGTAAATGACTCTCAAACTCATTTTTAGTTTCAAAGATCATATTATTTTAAAAGTTTTTCAAGGTTTTCTTAAAATAAACTTTGGTGGCGACTCCTCTGATAGTTTTAGAAAAATATTTTTATTCTTAAAAGATATTTTTCTTAAACACATTTTTTTAGCCGTACCATTGTGATCGCCCAGTTACAACAATTTGTAATAATTTTACCAGTATTAGTAGATATTGTTTTATGTTTATTGTTATTAGATTGAGTCATACTGAGTAGACTTGACCCATCTTGTTATTAACCAAAGAGACCTACTCTTTACCACTTCTGAGTAACTATTGCCCATAGAGGCAGTGTATATACAACATTTGAAAGGGTGATAAGAGGAATTTTATCTCTATTTATTGTTTTCTCTCATCAATCAAGGAAGCACTCAATTATGAATTCCTCAATCTCAACTATTCTAGGTAATTCTAACATCTAATTCTCTTATGACAATTTTTATCATATGTCATATTGAGAATTAGATTCTAATTTTTCCTTAGAATGGTATCAAAGTGTAACATCCTGTATTTTGATTTAAATAAAATGAGATTTATTAAAGTATAACTATAATATATTTAGTTAGAATTTATATTTTAAAAAGAAAATTAAAAAATATGTGAATAATGTCGTATGAACAATATCAATGAACAATAAAACTGCGTACAAACTGCTTATGAACAGTAAAACTGCGTATGTATAGTGACTGCTGACGTCATCAGTGACATCATCCTGACGTAACGTACACGTACAGTACGTATGCACAGTGTTTCTGGCGATGAACAGTAATTCCAACAGTAAACAGTAAATTTCAAAAAAATTCTATAAAAAGGGAGTTCCACACGAAATTTTCATTTTTTTACTTCTATCCAAAGTTCTCAAAGGTTCTAAGGCTATATCTTACCATTTTCTCTCATACTAAACCCTCCTAAACTTAGATTTCTCTTCAGATCTGTGATTCTACGTCCGTTCTAAAGATTTCAAGTAAGTTTCTCTAAGTTTAAAGTTAGATTTATCGCTCGTTTCTCTTCTTCTTATAGATGTTTATGGTGTTCTTAGGAAAAACTCCATTCTAGAGTTAAATCTTCGGTTAAATCTTTGTAAAAACTCTGTTTTGAGGTAAGGGGCTCTACTTATCATTTTGCTATGTTTATTACTTGTATTCTCATAAATCTTGTTATATTTGTGATTATATGTGAAATAATCCTTGTTTTATAAAAAAAATAATCGATGAAAAGTAAAACTAATTGGTTGTTTATGTGATTTTATGATAAATACATGGTGAAAATGTGTTATTATGTTCAAATAGTGCATGATAAGATATATTGAGGATGATTGATATGATTTTATGATATGAAATATATAAAGAGATTGATGCTTCATATTTGAATATATTGTGGTTCACGTAAAAATGATGTGTATTGTAAATATGCCATGGCTTAATGTATATGATGAAAAATATGTAAAAATATAATGAAAATATGTATAAAACTATAAGAAATGACATACATGAACATGTGAATATACATCATATCCTTTTCCATCTCATACTCTTTTGAGTATATTCACATGTTCACGTATGTCATTTCTTATAATTTTACACATACTTTTCATCATATACATTAAACCATGGTATATTTACAATGCACATCATTTTTACGTGAACCACAATATATTCAAACATGAAGCATCCATCTCTTTGTATATTTCATATCACAAAATCATAAAATCACATAAACAACCAATTATTCTCACTTTTCACATGTATTTTTCATAAAACAAGGATTATTTCACATATAATCACAAATATGACAAGATCTATGAGAATACAAGTAATAAACATAGCAAAATGATAAGTAGAGCCCCCTTACCTTAAAACAGAGCTTTTACAAAGATTTAACCAAAGATTTAACTCTAGAACAGAGTTTTTCCTAAGAACACCATGAATATCTATAAGAAAAAGAAGAAGAAAAGAAACGAACAGTAAATCTAACTTCAAACTTAGAGAAACTTACTTGAAATTCTTTAGAACGGACGTAAAATTACAGATCTAAAGAGAAATATAAGTTTAAGAGGGTTTAGTATGAGAGAAAATGGTGAGATATAGCCTTAGAACCTTTGAGAATATTGGATTGGAGTGAAGAAATGAAAATTTCGTGTGGAACCCCCTTTTATAGAAAATTTTCATTGCTAGAAACACTGTTCACCACCTTACTGTTCATGCCAGAAACACTATTAGCAGGCACTGTTTATGCCAAAAATACTATACATGCATACTGTACACAGACTATATGTGTACGTGACGTCAGCCATGATATTAGGATGATGTCACTAATAACGTCAGCGATCACTGTACATACGCAGTTTGTACGCGATCTTACTGTTCATACGCGATTTTACTATTCATCAACATTGTTCATACAGCACTGTTCATTTTTTTTTATTTTTTTAAATATAAATTCCAACTAAATATATTCTAATTATACTTTAATAAATCTTATTTTATTTAAATCAAAGTGCAGGATGTTACACAAAACCTGTTTAATTCTAATATGTCAGTGGTATTATAGTTGTTAGAAAATATATATTCATACATACGATGATCTTTAATAGCTCAATTTAAGATTGAGTTTTATTTGATTCATCTCAAAATTTATGTGGGACCTTTAATTAACATAGAAATTTTATTAGTAATATTGTGAATAAATCAACATAAAAATCATCTAAAACACATTAGTGTATAAAGAGAATTTTAGTTTTGAAATTATGTACCCTAACTTTTGAATCTCAACCCTAACTTTTGAATCCAATTCAAATTTGAAAAATCCTAATCCATAAATAAGTTTATAAATCTGTTTCAATTCCTTAGGCCTTGTATAGAATAGGAAGTTTCAAATATTTCAACATCAAAATCGTGAATTTTTATTAAGTATTGAGGGAGAAACCATGAAAAACCTCAAAACATGATAAGTGGATTCATTCTAATCAAATATGTCTAGTACTTATGAAGTTCATAGTTCTTGAGATAAGTAGTGCTAAGGAATAAGTTTAGTCACAAAATTTGTCGCAAATATATTAGTGACAGATTCTTTAGCAAAAATCTATCATAAAATTGTGAAATTTCAATAATTCCTTTAAGTAAGAAAACTTAAGAAATTTGATAAGACGAAAAAAACTTAATAGCTTTCATTGTTGACAAAGACAATTACTCATACCACCTTGAGTCTAATCTGGATAATTCTAACACTTAATTCTATTCTATTGATTGTTTATTATTTGTCATATTGAGAATTAGATTCTAATTTGTCCTTCACTAAATTCATGAGATATGTTTCATGGGGGTTAGGTTTAGTTTATTTGACTAAAATTTTTACTCAAGATTAAGATATAATTGGTATAACTTTAGATGATAATAAATAAATTATTTGACTATTAGATGTTACTTAATATTATTATTGAAGTATTCCTAATTAAATATTAAATATTATCATAATATATTATGTAAAGATTCAAATATAAGTGGATCGATGATCCAATCTCATGAATAATGATAGGAGATATCAAATTCTCACATAAATAAACAAAAATAATAATATATTATCAACCATCGAGACATTACATGAGTGTTATAAATAGTTTGCAATGTGATAGTGATATATGTGATTCTTTGATCTAAAGTCAATAATTCCTACTTGAAGACTTCTATATTTAAATTAAATCAAACGTCACCTACAATAAAATTATTGTAAAGTTGGAAGTTAGATATAAAATCAATCCTATGAAAAGAAGGTGAATAATTTAAATGAAATTTATTCTTTCTATGTAATATGAATAATATCTACAAAACTTTTTGATAGAGTTAGAATATAAAATGTTTGATAATGTTAAATATTTATTTTAAAAAAATCTAATTAAGGATAAAAGAAATAAAATTGAATTTTATAAAATGACACATTTCATATTTTATATTTAATTAGATATATGGACAAATGAACTAACCATATAATATATATATATTATCATAGAAATATGTTATATTATTTTAGTAACATTCGTATTTAGAAGTAGAAATATGTTATATTGTTTTAGTAACATTCTTAGTATTTAGAAGTAGTAATGTATCACTTAGATATTATTTATTGTTTCTTTTATTAAATATAAATAGTTTATACTTAATATTGTAAATTAAATATTAAAAGAATCACTATAACCATATACAATGAACAAGTTAACTAAAGAAATCAAATTATAAGGAACCTAAAAATTGAACTATATTTATTGAAACTTTTTCTTTTATAAAAGAGTTTTAGATGCATAGCTCTAATTGTGTGATTTGATTTTCTCTTGCAACTATTAACATAGTAATGACAAAGAACTTCTAGTGAGTTATTTGTATAAATACTCCAAGAGACACATTTCTATAAATACACACACAAATGTAAAATGTAAATCTTACATGAGTATTTAGAATAATTGTGTTTTATTACCATTATCATTATATGATTGTTGTCTTATATTTAAGACTAAAACTAGTACTTGTCACCTCTCCCAACAATTATTAAGTAATGTAAATTTTTTTAATATAATAAAAAAATACTAATAATCTCTTATTAAATAACGTTTTCAGAGAAATATTATAATACACTACATAAGAATAATTCTTTTTTTAAGAATATTATTTACTATAAGCTAAAATTTATTAAAAATTATATTAGTTTTATTACTCTTAAGTTAAGGACTTTATTAATACTTTTATAACTTTTAACAAATTTTAAATAATAATTAAGATTATGATAAAATATATATATATATGCTAAAATATATATTTCTCTTATTTTTTATATTTCTTTGTCATTATCAATTTTATATTTGTTTTTATGTTCACATTTCATCTTATATGCAATAGAATCATGAAAGATTATTAATAAATAAAGATGACATGGACTCTACCAAATTAACTATCATATTTATCCATTGTAAAATATTTTTCATGTTTGTAATAATTGCAAAAGAAAGTGATTCAAATGAATTCAATAAATACTTTTTATGCCATTCATAGTAAGAATTTTCTCTAATCTGATTAGTGCTTAAATCACTTAAATCAAACCAAGAGTGAAAATATAATTTAAATTTAATAATTGGTAACCTATGATAGTTTTGTTATTTAATTGTAAAAAATTGATCTATTCGTCATTATTATTATATATAGAGAATTAAGTAAATACTTTGTTATTTAATTAAAAAATTTAAGAGAGAAAATTTAAATATTTATTTATAAAAATTAAATTTATTTTTTTTATTTTTAATTAAATAAAAAATATAAATACTCTTCTTTGTACAAAATGTAAAGATATAGTACCTTTCAAACTTTCTATTTATCTGGATGATATATATATATATATATATAAGGTTTTTTACTTTTAAATTATTAAAATATGACTTTTTAGAGAAATTATTATTATCTTAAAAACAACAAAATTAAGAATACTTGAATATCATTGGAAAACTGTAAATTGTGCAAAGAATCATATTAATAAGATGATTAGGGTCTTATTATATTTATGTTTAAACTTTAATACATTATTAATAAGAATACTTGCGACAAAATTAACTTGACGTTGTATATGAACAAATAGAGATAATAAATAGTCCATCATCATCTTCAAGCACAACCCTAGATAAGTGAAAATGAAAACCACCTATTGATCATATGGTAAACTTCCTTGGGCTTGAATGTCTGGGCCACATGTCCAGCGCCCTGTGTTAGAATCACAAAAGATAGATATGATCAAGTTTATCACATTTCACAGAGAAATTGCTAATTAAATTGGTATATATATACATGTACTTGCCTTCACGATCACGTATGTGAAGTAGTGGTCTTCTTTCATGTTGTAGATTTCTGTGTATCTATGTGAAATATTTCAAGGAACATATAATTAATATAATGGCACACAGTTTCCCTTACGTAAATTTTTAAATTATTTTGAATCTTTATGTTTATATTTATAAAATTTCTCTTATTATTATTTGTATGAAATTCATAAAGAAAAGATATATAACAAAAAATCATATGTAAATCTTTATAATTTGTCATTAAATCTTTAATTAATTTAAAAATATATTTTGAAAATTAAAAACTTAAAATTTAAACTAAATTTTACCACCTAATTTATCCTATTTATGAAAATTTTCCAGTAGTGTTTAGATGCAGTAACATTTTACGTTTAATGGGAAATACATAACATTTAAGTTGCAAAAAAGAGAGCTGAATTAGCAATACCCAGCCACTTGACCCTCAACAAACCATGCACGCCATTTGTCACGTACGCTCATGTTGAACGATTTGATCCAATTTTGGGTTCCGAGGTGCGGCACACCCAAGTCAAGATCAGCACTGCAATTATCACCTCAAAATTCTCATGTTCATTTTCATACAAAATAATCTCATAATATGGGTCTATTTAGATAAACAGCTTATAATAGTTTTTTAAAAAAGTGACTTATGTCATGTATTTAATTATAAAATTTATTAGGATAAAATAAAACAGATTATTTTGATAATTTATAAAAAAAATTATTGAAGTAAGTTAAAAAAACATCCTAAAAAGTATTTAAACTTTATCCTATGAATAAAACCAAAAAATAGTAAGAAAGAAATAAGCCAATAAATTTAAAAAACTTATTAAAGGGTTTGTACAAGTTACATCATGGTATATATAATTTCATTTTACATAGACTAATAAAAATTTGTTTATAAGAAATTAAATAAAAACTGATAGGATTTTAACACAATATCTTAATCTCATTAATCCACTTATGATAGAAGTTATCTGCACTGAAAAGAATTATCGTTAGAAGTAAATTACCAGTAAACGAGAGCTTGGAGGTTGGCATTAGTGAGATTCCGATAATATTCAACTGTGTTTAGCCAAGTTTTGGTGTATGCCAAAGTTCTGTTGCATCTCAAGAACTCCCCCTTAGTTCCCTATTTTTGGATATATAGCATTATTCAATTAATTGCCTAACTCCATCAACAACTTCAATTGATTACTCCAATTGCAATGCAGCATTACCTCTCTTATATGAAGGGCCTTCCTCACATTTTCATCATTTGCCCACATGTTAACAAGGATGTGATAATAACTCTAAAAGACAGTTGATAACTTCAAGTTAGTATAAAAGTTAAGATATATTATTTGGTGTGTTAACAAATTAATGCAAGCTTATTTTATTTTGTTTATTAGTTAAAATTAGTAATTTATTTTAATACACGAGTATTTTTAAATTTTGGTTAAAATTAGTATTTTTAGTATTTGATGTGTCTGTTATTGATTATGAATGTTCTATTTTATTACATAAAAATAAGTTATAGAAACAAGGATCACTTCCATTCATAGCATGTTAAAATTAACAGAAGAATGTTTAAATTGAGTTTTCTTTTATCAACAAATAAATTTATTAAAAGAAGTATAACAGATATTCCAACCCTTACAACAATCATGTGTTCCTTAAGAAAAGATTCGTATACAAAGAAGGATTATAAAATCAATCCTAAAAAGAAAAATCAAACTCAACATTCCTAATTTTAATCCATAAATAGGATCCATAAAATTGATGTATGCAAGATTTTAAAAAAAAAAGTTAAATAAAAAGAAATCTGAAAAAAGTTATGTTCATTAGTTAATTATAGTTATAAAAAAAGTAATTTTTTTCTTTTTTTTCTCTTCTTTTATAAGTAATTATTAAAAAGTTTAGCCAAATTATACCTACATTTTAACACAACCAAATAGACCAAAATTTTGGGAACCAAATAAAACTCCGTACATTCTTTACTTTCCTCCCTTCCAAACATTCTTGCTACCAAAATCCTGAAATCTAATTGTCTAAAAAAAGATAATTTAATTTTAAAAAGTATAAAAATATTCAAATTTCAAAATTAAATCTAAATTAAAATTAATTAAATTTTTTTCATGATCTTAATCTTCATAAATTTTAAGCATTTTTAATGGAGATATATATTATATGTATTTAAATATTCCACATAAAAAATCACTCTGAGGTAGTGTGTGATGTGGCATATTCAGATACATGAAACCTGGACAACATAGACAAAGGGACATGCAATGCTGATAAGTGACTTGGTTCCCTACCTAAAATACATTTAGCTATATGTATCTCAGAGTTCTTGTATTTTCCTAGCTCTTTTTACTTTAGTTTGTTTAATATTATACGACATAGAATGTAAGTAATTTTCATTCTTCTATCATTAGAAGCATACCTTATGTAAGTAATCTTTGATTTTGACTCTACTTTACATACCTTCCTTGACCCACACACAAAATGGAAAGTGAGAGGATTTACTTAACTCTACACCAAAATTCTGGAGGATCTTCAAATGGTTGTAGGATTTCTTGGTTCAAACCTGGCGTAGTAATACAGAGAGGTTCCATAATTTGTTGTAGGTTTATATAACGAACAAGCTGCAAATTAATGGGTTACTTGAATACTATTCATGTTATAGCATGACTTATAGCATCACCACGACAACTACACCATAATGCACAACTAAAAGTGCAACACTATTATACTAACCTCGGAATAAGCTTCATAATCTGAGACGCACTTCGTGTTTTGTGGATCGATGTTTACAAAGTCACCATCACAATTTTCATTCATTGACTGCCAAAATGTTTCTATAAATTGTTAGGTATATAAGGTTAGATGACCCGTAGATGCAATTTGATACGAGTAATACATGAAATCAATCTAAAAATTATAATTGCTGGTCATTTTAATTTTTAAAATTACAAAAGAATACATATCTTTAAAATTGCAAAAATAATACTAAGTTAAACTCAATTCACGGATGTAGTTCAAAAACATAATATAAAGTTAAAGTGATATGGAACGCAAACACTACAATCATTTCCTCCCTTTTATATAACATATAACAGTAATGCTATTTTGATATCTAAAATAAGTATATACATTAAAAAAACACATACATTTTAACACCCTAATGTACTACATAGGACAAACACCTATTTTAAGTTTTAAAATAATATTTCTAAAAAAATATATGATCGTAACTATTCATTGTAGTGTCAAAAGTAATTTAAACCGTTAGTAAAGGAGTAAACTTTCATTTTAGTATATACAATATACTAACTTGAATAAAGTTAATTCTTAAAATTTTAAATTTTAATTTTTAAAATTAATAATTATTAATCACGTTAATCTAAATTATTAAAAGATGTTAAAATTAAATAAAGAAGTAATAATTTATCATACATGTAACAGTTTATTATAATATTATTTTATAATCTTTTAAAATTTATTTTCATTTATTTTGTCTTCTTTTTACCACGGTAAATTTACTATCTCTCTCTAATTCTCTCCGTCTGTTTACCTCCAAATCTCATCTCTCAACAAATTCAAATTCTTATAACTCAAACTTCATCACTACACTGAAAAAGAACATTACAGAAGAAAAGCAAAGTGAAAAAATAAAGAAAAAAATCTTGTTACTAATAAATGGTAAAAGTTAAAAATAATTTTTTTTAAATATTATAGAATAACATTATTTTATGTTTAGAGTAAATTAAGATGTATTACTGACAAAATAACATATCATTAATATACAATGCCCATAAGTAAAGGTACAACTTTTAATATATAATAAATACTCTATTAAGACCTGTATTTATCTTAGCCATTCAACATAGTTTACCCATTTGAAATTAATCTACGTACTCAGCTGTCTAATTTTTTGGAATCAAAGTAATTGACAGTGACTAAAGTTAAGGATTAAATTTATTTATTTGTTTTGTTGTATAAAAATATCAAACTAATCAATAATACTAATTTTAGAGACTAAATTAAAGTTTTGTTCAAAACATAACTAAATTCATAACTTGGTATAAAAAATAAAAAAAACAAACAAACACCACAAAAATATTGTATAAAGATAATTGATTCTTTTAACAAATGGATAATTAGACAGTGACAAAGAACCTTATAGAGTGCTTCTGGTATAAGAGACCTTTGGTATGCATATAAAACTCTCGTGTTTAATTCCTGAATTTCGTTAACAACTGGGCTTGCGAGAAGATAACCCTAATGACGAAAGAGATAATTAGTTATACAAAAGCTCAGAAAATATCTACCAAATTAGAAAAATACTCCAACAACAATGTTTCTCTGTCTTTCGTACTTTGATGTTCATCACTGGCTCGCGTCTTGCTATGTAACCTGCTCTTCGAGGAAGCATATAAATTCAAAAAACATTTGGACTAATTAAGGCCAAAATATGATTAACTAGTAAATTTCAAATTAAATTAATATTAGAATACAATGTAAAACATTTTTTACACTGTTATTCAATAATAGATATAATTATATTTATAAAAATTATTAATAATTAATTTAAAAATCATTTATCATGTATTCGGATTAGTTAATAGTATAAAACAATTTACATTAACAAAACTCTAAAGAATAATTGTCTACTACTATTTATAGTATTTACCTTCGTATACTTTTTGAACAAGAGGACCAGTAGGTACCCCTGAATACGAACCACCACCAATGTAAAATGGATTTGAGCTAAACTTTGGATGATCAATAAACCACTGCGATGAAAATGAAACCCAGGTAAGGGAAGGAAAATCATATGCAAAAATTTAATTCTTCCCAAAATTTTAAGTGCCACCTTTGATCCAATTATATTTATAGATTTTTTTATATTAGTTTGAGTTTTTTATTTAATTTACATCTAACAGATTATAATTTATTATTTCACTCATCATTAAATATAAATTAAATAAAAAAATTATATTAAATATAAAAAATTTTAAATTTACAAATTAGGTGAGAAGATCTTCTCTTAATTTGAATGCATTCGTCAAATTATTATATTTAGCCTTCAATATATTTCAAGATACCCACATATGTTTGGAATCTTATTTTTGAACTATAGCTTATTTTGTCTATAGGAAATTTTGTTGGCATAAAAGCAATGCACTTTGGGCACTATTTAAAAAGAGAAAAAGTATAGTGATAGTATTTAAATGAATAATGGTTGACCTTTTGTAAGAAGGAGTAGGTATGGTCGACCCAGAGTTTGTCACTGCTATAATAGCCTTCTTGCGTTTGAGAGTAGGAAAATCCAGTGCCCACTGGCATATCTATGTATATCATATTCAACGAATGCGTCCATGCATGTCTGTTCAATTCAAGTTTTGGGAGCTTCCCACTGTAATTCTCATTCATCACTAAAGGCCCTGCAAAGTTAACCAAAAAACAATACAATACAATCCAAATCCAAATTTAATTTTTTCTTTTTTATTTTGCATTTTTCTTGGTAATTTGTGCTCAAATCCTTATATTCTTTTGATATTTCTCGCCTACATCAATAGAAAATAGTTTCATGAGAGTGATCGTATTTGTTTTTCTAACCAAATAAAGTTTTTGTATTTCATGAGTGATAGTGTTTCTCGCCTAGATAAAGTTTCTGTTTCCAATAATTTATAATTTTTTTATTTGATCTCTCATTTTTTTTATTTTTCTAAATAAATATTTTAAAAATTATTTTTTTATATAGTCTCTTTATTAATGGTTTTTAATTTTTTTCTAATATATAACTGCGTAATATCCAACCTAAATAAAGTTATTTGTTTATATCTTGATTTCAAAAGTCATAATTTCATGAGTTTCAATTTCATTCAAAAATATGAAAAATGTGCTATTATTAATAATAAATTCCGTTCTTGATATATTCACTCAAATTATGTGTCAACTCAGATGTTATATATAAAAAAAATGAAAAAAAGTTAATAAATTACAAATGAAGAGATTAGATGCAAATAAAAATAATTTGTGAAGAACTAGATCAAAAAATAAAAGAACCAAATAAAAATACCTTATTTTAGTCGAAATAAAAATACTAACAAAAGTTGTTTCATTCGAGATTTTTTTTTATTTTCTACTTTTTAATTACAAAAATATCATATTATTACTTTTTAAATGTATAAGAACTAGTAAAAATACCTATACAAACATTTTTTAAAAAATAAAAATAAAGTAACATTTTTATAATTGTAAGGAAAAAATAGAAATAAAAATTAGAAAACGAAGGCTGCTAAAAATTTGTTAAAATAAATTGACTAAAAAGATGATTTACCATTTTCAAAAAAGAATGCTGAAAGAGCAGAGCAACCTGGACCACCAACCAACCAAAGTAACAATGGATCAATGAATGGGTTTCTTTGAGACTCCACAAATAAGTAAAATATTTGCACTTGTTCTTCTTCTCCCACTCCCACGTATCTATGCAACAATAACTAATTCAAGTTCAAAACACTGCCATGGATCCACCATCTCATTTTTATGTATTTGTCTACGTATCAAATACATCCCTTAGCTAACTAAATACACATAGATACGTATTTGTCGTGTATATAAAATATTATATAAATTAATGTAATTAATAGTTTCATTTCTCATACCAAAATCATGTATTGCTAACCAAATGGAACCCAAAGCCAAAGCTAATTGGAATACTCTCTATCATTGTCGTTTATCAAATGATGCAATCAATTTAAAATAAAGTAAGCTTCAACTATACGACAATTTTAATCTGTCTTTCTTTGACTGGAGTTATCAAACCCTGTGCTTAGTCTTTTTTATTGTTATTGGAAGTATTGGAAAGTAATGCCATTTTTTTTAATAAGCATGGACCACATAGAAAGAATCCCTAGTTTGTAGGCCATTTCTCTTCAAATTAACTTATTTTAAGGAGATTTACAGAAGTTGTTTCACTTGAAATTTTCCTATTGCTCAAATTGTTTTTCAATTTGAAGATTTGAATTTAGTTAATTTGGGGGGTTTACTTATTAAATTCAATTAATTGAAGATTACTTTATTTTATTTGAAGTTTATGACAAAATCATTTGAGACATGCTTTGCTTTTTTATTTAAAACATCATACAATATATCATGCGAGAGCATGTTTTCAAAGAAAAATAATTAATCTTGAATATAAAATTGTAAATGAATGGGTTAATCCATCAGGTCAAGTGTGGGTCATCAGGATTTAATAAACAAAAATGTTAGTCAAATGAAATATTTAAATAATTAAATATCTATATTTTAAACTTTCTAACTTAAATTGTGTATAATTTTGTTTTTTTTATCTAATTAAATATCTATATTTTAAAATTATGAATTAATTGTATTTGTAGCTCTTTAATTCTAAGTACAAGTTTTATTTTGAGCTAATAATCTTCTTATTTTTAAAATTAAGTAGTTTATTTAGTCTTTCGTTGAATTTTTCTATTCAAAACACCAAAATTTTTAAGTTCAAAATATTCATTAATATTTTTCTTAAACTTGTTTTTGCACAAACTCATCAAATAAATCATAAAATTTCATCCAAATATTACATTCTGTGAAGTCTTACAAAAATTATCAAAATTTCAAAGTTTGTTTTTATCACAACTTTAAAATTATTTCATACTTTAAATTCATCATAAACTTCAAATATTAAGATAAGAAAGTAAAATTTAACAATTTAAGATAAAAAAGAGACTAAATCTATTTAAATTAAAAATAAAAGAACTTATCAAATTTAAAAAAATTAATAGACCAAAATCATATGTGGTTATGTTTTCCTTCACAGCTCACCATGAACTCTTCTTGAGTTTTTCTTATTTTCACTTTACTTGATTTAAAATAACCTACTCAAATCTAATTTACAAGGTTACTTCATGATTTCATTAAAAGCTCATTTGATGGTCATAATAAGATCAGAATGAATAGGATAAAAGTAAGATGATAAGTTTTTATCATATTTAATATTTGATACATATTTGATAAAAAGAATGATATAATATAGATATGCAAATAAAAAATAAATAAATATGTAAAAAATAAATTATTTTTTTCCTACATTGATAGAAATATATAAATAATTTAATATATATTTTTAAAATATATAAAAATAGAGAGGAGAGAGAATAGAAAAAAAGAGAGAAATAATAAAATAAATAAAAAATATTTTAAGAAAAACAATTGTTAATTTTATTCTTGTGACTCAATATACACTTAATTAACAATATATATGACATTTATCCTGATAACCATACAAGTCCTGAGTATTTGGTAATGAGTTGAAACGCAAAATATTCATATTCAACTCAACACTGCCTTACATAACGTAAACTATAAACACACGTTTGCGGCTGCAGGACACAAAAACAAACACAACATATCACCTTTTAAGTGCATCAAATCCAAAACAACCTTCTCCACACCACTTAACCACAGTAGAAACCAAAGCTACAACCATTCTAATCCAAAATAAAATAATTGATAATTTAAAAATTCACAATTTAATAAATACAATAAGAATAACAAATATATCGAAATAATAATAAAAAAGTGAACTTAGTCATACATTGATCCCCAACTCTTTTCAAAATCATAGTAATCAGATATATTCGGGGAAGAACAAAGGAATATTCCATGATAACAGAGACATGACATGACACTTAAGAAATATTAAGTGATAATAACAAATAATGCAAACAAAATATCATAATGCTTAAAATAATTAATTCAATTTCACGAGGGATATGCGCAATCCAACTCCATCTCATAATAATATAATCATAATGTGCTAACTTTTGGAATACTCCATTTCATATAAATTAAACAAATATTTTAAGACTGTACCAATAAAAAAAATTATTAATTACATTGTAAATTACAGTAAACAATAATATTTTTATATTAATATAAATTTAAAAATTCTTATATTTAATATAAATTTTTTATTTAATTTACATCTTACAGTTAAATAAAATAGTAAATTATAATTTATTAGAAATAAGTTAAATTAAAGGCACAGATTTAATATAAGAGTTTATTTTAAATTCATATATTAAACTTTAATTTATTTAATATCTTATAAATTAAAAAATATTTATATTTTAAAAATAAATTATTATTTTTACTATTTATTAATATCTGTAGTAATAAATTATCATATATTCATTGAAATGGAAAAAGAAACGAACTCACCCAGTTTCAAGCTTGAATGGAAGATCACCCTCGTAACCCGGCAAGTTCTTCACAGTAGAACCCGCGGAAGCCATGTGGGGAAGAAGCATCAGAGCAACTAAGATCACACTGCCATATCCAAAACTCATGGCCCTGCACAGGAAGATTTAGTTGCTTTCATTCTATATTTTTTAATGTCAATAATGCTAAAGTTTAGATTTATATTATGAAAAACTATCGAAAATTTAAAAGCCAATTTAAGAAACTTTGTTTAAACGGTTAGATGATAGTGTCAAAAGTGAATCTAGAAACAAACAGAGATACATGGAAGATGTTTTGGCAACAAACACAAAACTCGTACTTCAGACACTAACACAATATAAATGGCTTCCACTGCAGTTACCAACAGATTCCTCAATTGGTTTATCTCTCTGTTCTCAATCTAGTATGTTAAGGTTTTCAAGAAAAACATTGCAGAAATTAATATTAAAAAAATGAGTGGATAACGAAAGCTTACCAGTGAGGCATCCTAGTTTTTATTGAGAAATGGTAGATGTTAGTGGCAGAAGAAGAACAGAGCAAAAACCAGATACCATAAAGAGAGTGGATAACGAAGAATGTGCTGTTTCTTATACTATTAGATTTTTTCCCCTTGCATTTGGCTGAGTAATTTACAGCTAGAAAACAACAATTTTGCATTATTTACATCATTAATGTCGTTTGTCTTAAAAATATGTTGGGCGTTGCGTGTCATTTTCAGCATCCTCATGTAATAAGTTTTTTGGATTTTATTGCTATAAATAAAAAGTAAAAATTTATATATCATTAATTGAAAATTTATTTTAAAAACCAGATTATGAATTGACCTAAAGTGACATCTCAACCATCATTTGATCAGTGTAATCAATTAAATCATAATTCAATAAATAATATTCAAACATATATAGGAAATAAGTTAACTCACTAGTCAATTCATGTTTTATATAATAAAAAATTATCAATTCAATTTAGTTTATAAAAACTGTATATAAAATTTATTGTATTTTCTATACTGAACTTATTAAAAATTAATTGTCATCAATTATTAATTTTTTACTTTACGCTTATAATAAACATACCTAAAAATGTACAGAATATGTTTAAATATTTCCTTTTTAATTTATAAGTAAATTTAATAATTAAATTTTAACCTATAAGGACTTATCTAATTAACTCTGTTGGGACTTTTATTGTATAAGAGAAAATAATATTAAGTATAATTTTTTAATATTGTTAATATTTTTGTTAATTAAAATTTCATTTCAATAATATTAACCATAAATTATTTATTAAAATAAAATTTAAATAATAAATAACATTATTAATATATATTTAAAAATAATTTATAAGTTTGATTCTTGATAAAGACCCAGAGAGCATAGAGAGATAAAAACACACTCCATAACACTTCTGTTTTTGTTGTTGCATTTTTACTTCATTTTGTTTTTAAATTAAAAATTTTTAAATTTTGAAAACTACAGGAGATCTTGTTTAAGTAAGATATGTCTTACTCAAGCAATATTAGACATTTTACACTACTCGCTGTAGAGTATTTTCACTCATGCGAGAACAGATAATATCGCTTTAGCTATTCTCTTGCTTAAGCGAGAAGATACAGGAAAAGTGAGAGCTCTCTGGACTAGGTTTCGTTCAGGCAAGATTATAAAAAAAATTGAGTAAATTTTCCTGACTGGTATTCTTGCTCATGCGAAAAAGGTCTCCCCTAAGTAAGAATGCATCCCGCTTAAGTAAGAAGTTACAAGCCAAAAGAGTATTTAAGAAAATTTAATGTCTAAATTTGTATTACAAGTCAAGTGACCTCTTTTTACTATTATCTCACTTCTTTTCTCAACTAAATCACCTTGAATCAAAGCTTGGACGTCTCTTTCTCTTGATTCCAAGTAAGTTTCTTGGAGCCTAACCTTTCAATCTCACTTCTATTTTCTCTCTTTTCTCCTTTCTCAAAAAGTGTTATTTCTACCTTGTGATATATAGGAAGAACTTGGTCCTTTAGACGATATCTTCATGAATCTCTTCACCAATCATCTCATTGAGGTAAGAAGAGTTATATCTCATCATTGAAACTTTAAATACATTTTTGGTTCATGTGTGTGATTATGTGCTCTATTTTATTTTGGAAACATAAGTTGAGAAATGATTTCTTTGAGTATTTGATATTTTGATTATTTGCTTAAATAATAAGTAGATTGATGTATGTTTGATTGTTCTTTGAATGATATGAAATATTGATAAGTCTGTATTTTAACATGCTTTTATAGCCTATACATTTATGCATGACTATTATTTTATCAAGTTTTTATACTAATTTCTATGATTGTTGTGTTTTTTATGTATTTAGGCCCAAATTGGATGGAACATAGGTCTTCACGACAACCAACACGCCCAACCCTAGGAGCTAGCGGGAGTGCTTGTTGTAGCATGGTCGTGCTTCTCCTGAAGCAGGGGCGTACTTCCCAGTCAATAAGGGCATGCCTGTAGGGGAGTAGGGAGTGTGCTTCTCAATAAGCACAAGTGTGCATGTGCCTCTGTTATGCTTTTCTTCAAGGTTATTTCCATTCCTCAAGAAGATGACATTGCATTGCTTTTTTGGTTTAGGTTTAGGTTGGTTGGTAATATTCTTAACATTCTTTGACTTAGAAGATGAGTAATTTGTTCCAACTTAGAAGATGAGTAACTTGAACTCAACCTTTAAAGAATGTAATTTTATCTTTGATTTAATTTCTACGAACCTTTTATCTTCCTTTTGAATGTACTGCTCCAACTTAGATTAAGTATTATTAATTGATTAACGTCTTTCATTTTAAAATTAAGTATTACTAATTCCATACTTTCTAATATAAGAATTCTTTTTGTTAGAATTCATTTTTTATTAGCATTTTATAAAAAATCAAAAGAAATAATCTTCAATTGTTAGTCAAGAGAATACAAAAAAAAAAAAAGTACTAAAATCAAACAAAAATATTTATAGGGATTGAACTAAATTTAGAGATATTTGAAACTATATATATATATATATATATATATATATATATATATATATATATATATATATATATATATAAAAGTAAATACAGTATGCATAGTGATGTTGAATTGAATCATTATAAGTTAACTCGATACTTAATAAAAATCATTTACAACAAGACTAAAATTATTAAAGACTCAAAACCTAATATTAAAAAAAAATAAAATCAAAATTTATTTTATTTTTTTAAAATCAAAAGTTTACTTAAGCTTTAATTTATTCTACCATTGATTATATATGGATTATCAAGTAAAAAATTGTTCCAGCTTATCTAAAAGAAAAAATTTAATTTGTTCTATCATCTTCACCATTATCATTAATAATGAAATATACAATTTGAGCCTTGTTGATTACTTTTATACACTAGTTGTTACATCTCATTGCGTACACAACTAAAACAACTATGGGTTTTTAATAATAATAATTTTTTTCTAAATAGATGAGTAAAGGTATGCATTACACATATAATGTACATCTATATATATGTGGTCATGTTCAACAGTAGAAAATTTTATATAGACTTCCAAAATTTTCCTAAATTATTTAAGTATATTACAACCCAAAAGAAAATGAAAGTCTAGTGAAAGTTCTAGATACTCATAATTTACATATACTCCATCCAAACATTTCACCTTTATCTAATATTATAACCCATTTAGAGGAATATCAGCATGAAGGCTTAGGTAAGTTGCTATAGAATACATGGAATAGGGGATCTAAACTCTAAGAGGACTTTACATAATTGTGGGAGTATAATGAGGATTGTTAGTGGTGATAATCATTAATATAACACAAATGATAAAGATAATGGTTTGATTAGCATTGTTATGACTCCAACTTCTTGTCCCCGTACTAAAGCTCATGTTCTTTTCAGGAATGAGAATATTCCATGGACTCATTTTACATCTATAACATAGTTAATAGACACAAAACAAAAAAAATGATGAATAAATCATTCATAAATTATATCATAAAGTAAAATTAATAAACATAATCAACTAATAGATTCATAAATCAAAGTAGCATTTTAGAGTCTTTTATTTATATTATTCTTTCTTTGTGGAATAAGTAATTATACATTTAATTTCTAGGTTGATGATTGATAGTTTTGTGTTCACAGATAGTGTCATAAGTACTTAAACAAAGAATTGAGTAATAGTGCATAATTTTATCATAGTCACTCCCAATAGTTTACACTGTAACGTCTAGAATTTTAATAATTTGTTTTATACTATTAATTATTTTTTTCGATTAATTAACAACTCGATTAATTAACATGAATAAGGTTAATTAAAGACTAATTTAAGATTTATTAGAATTTAAATCTATGTTAATTACTTAGACTAGAATTATAAACTTAAAGTAGAATTTAAGTAAATACCAATGAAAAACCAGGTAAATAAAAGATCTTTGGTTACAAGAGTAATAGTTAGAGTTTCAGTAATTTAAACTAACAGAGTAAAATAATATTATTTGCCTTGCACCTTGATCCAACACATCATAATCAACCTTGTGACTCATTTGAGACTACACAATTTATGAACCAATCAAAACAAGCTAAACAACTCCATTCATCGTGACCACTTGGATATTTTTCTCTCCCTCATCCTCTTCTCCATTTTCTTCTTTTCTCTCCTCCATAAGCCTCATCTCGTTTCAGCTAAACATATCCTGCTTGGGTGAAAGTCCCTGCACTAATTTCCTCTTCTATGAAAACAAAGGTAATAAAATGAGGATGTTACAACTATTTTTATATTTTTTCAGATTTCATACACTAACTTGTAAAATTCATAACTAAATCAAAATCATAAAATCACTTAGGTTTTATTTATTTAAGTGTATATTTCTATATAAAAATGTAAGCATAAATCATTCACTCATAGAGAGTTATTTGAGACTTAGTTTCCCTCTGTTGTTCCCAGAATACCATTCTTAGTTCCAAGATAATGAAAAATTTGTAACTAATTCATTATAACTTCAAAAATCATGAAATCATTAAGGTTCTATTTCTTTAAGTATCTAATTTTCAAACAAAATACACACATAAATTATTCACCCACAGACATTAGCACTCAACCCAGTTTCTCTTTATTGTTCATATTCTCATTTTCAAAACCTAGCAATCGTAAAATTCATAACTAATTCATTATACTTCCAAAAAATAATGAAATAACCAAGGTTCTATTCCTATAAGTATGTATTATCATAAAAATATATATTCACAAAATAAATTCTTACAAATTCTAATTCAAGACCTATTTTATGTCTGTTGGTCACAAGTTATCTTATTTTAGTAATATATTCTTAGAAGAATCATTACTTATTCATTTTAAATCCAAAAGTGATGAAATTAATGAAGTTGTTCTATTATGTATATCTATTTTCAAGGAAAAATATTTGTTCATACTTAAGACTCTCAGGTCACCCTACTAAGAACAAACTTCCTTTGCAGTTTACATGATTTTATTTCTCACCTAGCAGTGAGTTACAAAATTTATATCTTGCTTATTTTAAATTCAAAAATGATGAAAATGGTGGAAATGTTTCCCTCTGTGTCTATCTTTAAAAAATATATATAATAATAATTTAAACACTTACAAAGTCTTGCACATGATATAATTTGCCTTTGTAGATTATATAGCTCCTTCTATCTATCAACAAGTTAGTTTAATAGTTATAACTAATTCATTTTAAGTCAAATTTTAGGGAAACTAATAGAGAATTACTCCTAATAGTCTTTTATCTAAATAAAATATCTCTGTAATGTTTTGCCAAATAGTCTATAATTTATAGAAATTACAATTTACTCCCTAAATTTCTAATTATTTGTTAAGATGTTCTTTTACCAAAACTTGGTGAATTTCATGTTACTCAGCAGTTTTTCCCTTACTTCTAAGTCATTATCTAAGTCTCAATACGGTAAAAAATATTCCTTTTGTCCTACCACTTCTACCATTAAATATTTTGAAATTTTGAAGTCTATTTAGAGTCAAAACTATGATATTTTCTTATTTAAAGGTTTAATCTTCCAAATTTATTTCAATATCTTAGTCAACTTCATATACTTCACATATTTTAGAAGTTCTAAAAGTATCCATGGGTTCAACAATTTATTTCCTAGTTGCTTTCCATTTTTATGTCATTTTTCTTTAACTCTTTTACCTAAAATTTTCAAAAATACATTCAAAATATCATTTAAATTAAAAAAAAATCCAAAACCTCTAGAATAATAAAATCATCTATGTTGACCTTTTAGAAAATTTTTTTTGATGTTTGGAATTTTCTATGACAAAAAATAACATAAAAAGAATTTTAACTATCTCAAAATTGTAAATCTTCTTACAAATTTTTAACCAAGGTTGATGTATTTATGCCATGTAAAGATCACACAAAGGATTATAACTCAAATTATGCATCAAAAAGAATATTTAGAGAAATAGCAAACAATTCAAGACAAAAAACATTTAATTTTTGCATAAAATTTTAAAAGAGTATTCAAATAATTTTAACACATGGAATTACATATAGTCATCATAGTATCATAGTAATAACACCTAGCAAGCAAAGTTATCAACAAAATTCTCTCAAAAAATTCATTTATAGTTTGTCAAGATTTTTCTGCACAATTTTTTATTCTCGCCTTTTTAAATTATTTCCTTAGATTTTCTTGTTTTAATCAATTTTATTTTCATATATCAACTAGATCTACAAAATTTTCATCAATTAAAAAGGATTAAGGATTCTTCTTGACTAAAAAATTAATTAGTAAAAGTATTTCTCAATTTATGAACTATACTCTCCTTCCTTACTTGATTTTATTTTATTTGGTGGGGTTGCAAGTGTGTTTGGTCTCCTCTCCTTCTTATCATTCTTGATCTGATTTGAACCTTTTTCTTGTCCCTTCAAATTAGTTTTGAATGTGCCCAAAAAGGTCCTCAAATATTAGAGTCTTTTTATTTAGTTTTGATGATAAGATTATTGCTGTTTTTGGGATTCTTTCTATTTTGTTGGTTTAGAGGATGACATGGCTGAGTGGTAGGATTCCTTTTTGGTATGTATTAGATGTGATTAAGTGTTTAAAGGAGCTTGGTTTGACTGAATTTGAAATTTTAGCTAAGGGTTTCAACTTTACTTCATTTTACATGTGAAAATGGCTTCCATTTTGCTAGACATTTTTCAAATTTTTTTATTAGCTTTTATCGGCTAGGGACCTCACAACCAGATAGAAGGGTTTAAATAAAGCAACTTTACTATTGAAATCTCCTTCTAATTCAACTTTTATCCTTGAGGAAAGTAGTCCAAAAAATTATGCTCATTATGAAAAATTTGACCTTGTGATGTCATCTTGTTTGATTACTTGTTTAGTTTGCCTTTAGTTTTTGGTTGTTTAAGTCAGATTATTCTCCCTACATAACACTATTTGTTAGTTAAATTTGATTTGATTTGATTTGATTGTGATTTGATTAAGTCATTTGATTAGAGATTAGATCATAAATTTTTGTAAACCAAGTTTCTTCTCCTATTGGCTTACTTCACTTGAGTTGATTCCTTGCTTAATTATTAACAAATTGGGTCTCCTTTCATGCCAAACACTATGTCACTTGGTTTGAATAAGATAGGATTACAAAATTAAAAGTTTTTTCCAATTTTCTTATCTTTTACATGTCACATGAGTGCTAAACTTAAAAAATTTGATTTGACTTTTCTATTTAAGATTTAGACTTGGTTCTTAAATGAATATAACCTTATTTAGCCCAAAAAATTATCATAAGAATTTTAGAATTTTTTATAATTATTTCTTTTCCTAAATTGAGCCATCATTCCATGCTTATTCTAGGAATATTTGGATTTTTTAGCTAATTTTGTAATCTGTATTTAACTTTTCATTTTTGTTATTTTTCAATTTATTATAATTCTTGTAATCTTTTAGATGATCTAAAATTATTTTTTTTAAAATTAAGTATTTAATCTCTACTAAAATTAAGTTATTCTATAATTATATTATTATTTTTTATTAATTAGTCTCTTTTTTAAGTAATTTTTGCTAAATATATTTTAGTTTATAATTTTTTATATATGATCTAATTCTAATTTTTTTAAATTATATGATCGATAATAATTTAAAAATAGTAAAATTTTTGGACTGTTACAAAAATTGTATTGCTAATCTTCCCTCATTTGAAAGATATTTGCAACCCAAAAATTCAAATTTTTTCTCGGAATAAGAATAACAATACAAAGAATTCAAAATATGACAAGTCAATAATCTATGGAGGTAGGTGAGGAAATTATGAGGCCTTCGAATCCACGTAATTGCTTGTTCTTGGTTAGGTTAAGTTGTTGGGTTGTTTGATGATTTTTTATTATTATTAAAAAAAATTTATAAAAATTTATTTGAAGTAGCATTTAATTAATTATAATTTAGTTACTAATATTTTTTTCATTCTTAACAGTTTAAATAATTTAAACTTTTATAAAATAACATTAATCTTTGTTTTTAGTTATAATGTTTTAGTTACTTATTAATTAGTTTTATTAAACAGTTTTAATTAATTCAGCTAGTATAAATTATAAATTGTTTCTTATAAACTATTAACTAAGTTATCAATTATAAATTATAAAGTTTTAAACAAAGATGAATGTGAGACACTTCCATCGTTTGAAAAGCAATAATTTAGGGATTAATACATTCTTTAAGGAATGCAATTCGTTGGAAGAAAAAATTGCCATCCCTGTTGAGAATTGAGAGGTGACTTCGGTTGAGAGAGTAAACTTGCTTTTGTGTCCTTAATTATTATAAAAAATTTATTACTATAATGTCCTTTATATAATAATTTTTATAATTCCTTTAAAAAAAAATCATATTAGTCATCTTTCTGTCTATTATGCTTCAAAACTTCTCAATAATTAAATTTTAAAAAATTTTAGCATCAATATTAAAAACTAAATCAATCAATAATAATAAAATTTTATTAAAAAATATTCATTATGCTTTATAATTTTAATGCAATAAATATTTTTTTAATAAAAATAATAATATCTAATGTTATCAATATATTGAATTTTTTATATTATATTATTTTAAATAAAGATTCAGTATATAATTTTTTATTATATATCTTAAATACACATTAAAAATTCAATAAACTATTAAATATTTATATTTTTAAGATAGTAAATACATATACTTTTTTTTATTTAATATTGATTACTTTATAAAGAAATAAGAAGATATACCACATTTATCTCTCATTTTTTTTTCTCTCTTTTATACAAACAATTTTTTTAATACATGTCAAAAAATATGTTAAAAATATTAAATATATTTTATTGAATTATTTAATTATTATAAAATATATGCACTAAATTATTTTTTAGAATTTTGAAATAATAAATATTTTTATTTTTAATAAATTTTTTACTTTTCTTAATATGTGCTACACACATTGAAAATATTACTATTTCATATTTAAAATTAACACAACTTCTTTTCTATCATTAATGTCCTTTGAAAAAGGAGGAAGAGTTTACGCGGTTTAAGACTTAATGCAGGACGACTTGCTCACTTTGGTCAAAGTCAATTAGCTTTTTCTCCATGTTATTTCTTAGTTCTTATAAATATTAATTGGGTTGTGTTAATTAGTATTTTAAGGACACTAACTAAAAAATTAAATGTATAAATTTTTATTAAAAATTATACAAAGATATAAAAGTGAGTATCTTTTAATGCTTTTTAATAAAAAAAAAGTATATATATATATATATTTTTATTTAACTAACATCATCAAGACATTGATTAACGTTTTTTATTTTAAAATTAAGTATTATTAATTCTGTATTTTAAGATAAGATTTCTTTTTGTTAGAATTTATTTTTTTTACTAGCATTTTATGAAAAATCAAAAGAAATAATCTTCAATTGTTAATGAAGAGAATACAAAAAAAAAAAAATTAGTTACTAAAATCAAATGAAAATATTTCTAGTGATTGAACTAAATTTTGAGATATTTGAAACAAACAAAAATATATTTAAGCAATAAATACAGTATACATATTGATGTTGAATTAAATCATTATAAGTTAACTTGATACTTAATAAAAATTATTTAACAACAGGACTAAAATTATTTAAAATTATTAAAAGACTCAAAACCTAATATTAAAAAAACTAAAATCAAAATTTATTTTATTTTTTTAAAAATAAAAATTTTATTTAAGCTTTAATTTATTCTACTATTGAGTACATATGGATCATCAAGTAAGAAATTGTTCCAGCTTATCTAAAAGAAAAACTTCAATTTATTCCATCATCTTCACCATTGTCAATAATAATGGAATATATAATTTGAGCCTTGTTGACTGCTTCTATACACCATTAGTCATATCTCATTGGATACACATAGGGATGGAAATAGGCCAGGCCGCCTGATAGGGGCCTGTGGCCTGACCTGGTTTAGGCCTGACTTGGCGTGACCTTTTTAATAAACAAACTAGGTTTAGATTTTTTTTAAAGCCTGTTTAAGTAAATGAGCCAGGTCTGAGTTGTTTATAAAGCCTATTAAGCCTGACAGGCCGACCTGTATAAATATATATATATATATATATATATATATATATATATATATATATATATATATATATATTATATAATTTAAAAATAGAGCTGTCAAAATATATTAAAATAATTAAGTTATTAAATAATATATTTTTTATATTCTTAATTTTGTTATTACTAAATTAATATATTATGTTATAATTTTATTTATTTATAATTATAATAAATAGAAATTATATTCTATTAAATATTAAAAATATTTATACACGATTACACTTTTTAAATAATAAATTTATTTAATAATAAATTATTACATTTATTATATTTAAACAATTTAAAAAATAGTTAAATCTTTAAACAGGAATAAGACGTAATCAAAACTAAACGAAATAAAAATAAAATAATAAAATAATATTAACATATTTTTTATACTCTTAATTTTATTATTATTAATTTAAGTATTTAATTATTATATTAATATATTATGTTATAATTATTTTTATTTATAATAAATAGAAATTGCTTAAATTTAAATTATATTTTATTTAAAAGTAAAAATGATAACAAAATAAAATAAAAAATTTATTATAATATATATATATATATATATATATATAATCAGACCATGTAGTAAATAATATAATTATAAATAAATTATATAATAATATATATTTTTGTAACTTGCATGTGTTTTAATTAAATTATTAGTTAATTTATCAATTTATATGTAATATATAAGTATGTGTTTTAATTTATTGTATCAGTAATAAACTAATAATTTCTATATTACGTTAATGGTATAGTGTAATTAGTTTTAAGTTTATTTGTTAATTTAAAACAACAAATTAATGAAACAAAAAAATTATATATTTTATAATTATTTTTTAATTTAATAGTTATTATTGTTGTCATTTTATATATATATATATATATATATATATATAGTACAATAAGTTTAAATTTTTATATTAAGTTTTATCATGTATTTTTTTAATTAAAATAAAAATTTAAAAATATAAGTTATTTTAATTTAAATATAAATTTTAATAATTCTTCTTATGCTCATATGTTATTTTTCTGCATCTATGAATTTTATAATATAAATATTTTTTATCTATAATTTTTATAATGACGATATTTATTTACTTTTTAAAATATAATATTTTTTAGCTGATTCAATAAATTTTGTAAGTGTTATTTTTTGTTATGAATTTTATGTGGTTACTGTGATTTTATTTATTGAATATAAAATGTCTTTATACAAACAAAATATAATTATCAATAAAAATAATTAAAATATTTAATAATTTTATAAAATTAAATTGAGAAAATAAAAATATAAAAATTTTATAATATGAAAATATTTATAATTAATGCTCAAATAATATTTTAAAAATTATTTATAAAATTGTATAAAAATTATTACAATTATTTAATAATTATCAATAACACAAATAAAAATTTAAATATATGTAAACTAATTTGATAATAAAATAATTATATTTTTATTAATATTATTCAATAACAACAATCATTATAAATTTTTAATATTATACATATTTTATTTTATTTTTTTATCTTTTCTTAAACAATTTTATTGGTATAAAAGTTATAATAAAATTTTTTATTAATTATATTTATGACATCACAATAAATTACAAATATAGCACAACTACATGTCTCTAAGTCAAAACTCCTATCACACTTACTTTTTATTCTTGTTTTATTATTATCTATAGTTACCTTAAATATAAATATAAGATAAATTATTATATTTGTTTGAACAAGCTGAAGAGCAGCAAAGTCTTCAAATAAGCTTGAACGCAATCAAAATTAAAGAAACTAATATTTTAAAATAATAATATTATATTAATTTATTTTTTATATTCTTAATTTTATTATTGTTAACATTTAATTATTATATTAATATATTATGTTATAATTTTTTTTTATAATAAATAAAAATTATATTATATTCAAAACTAAAATATATTTATACACGATTACAAGTGTTTAAAAAATAAATTTATTTAATTATAAATTATTATATTTATTATATTTAAACAAACTGAAGAAGAATAAGACGATCAAAATTAAATGAATTAAAATTTAAAAATAAAATATTAATATTCTTTTAATAAATTTTTTATATTTTTAATTTTATTATTATTAATATTTAATTATTATATTAATATATTATGTTATAATTTTTTATATTTATAATAAATAAAAGTTAGTTAAATATAAATTATATTTTATGTGAAAAAAAAATTTTATAAAAAATAATAAGAAAATAAAATAAAAAATTTATTATAATATATATATAATCAGACCATGTAACAAATAATATAAATAATATAATTATAAATAAATTATATAATAATATATATTTTTGTAATTTGCACGTGTTTTAATTAAATTATTAGTTAATTTATCAATTTATATGTAATATATAAGTGTATGTTTTAATTTATTGTATCAGTAATATTTTCTATATTATATTAATACTATAATGTAGTTAATTTTATGTTTATTTGTTAATTTAAAATAACAAATTAATAAACAAATAAAATTAAATATTTTGTAATTATTTTTTTAATTTAATAGTTATTATTATTGTCATTATATATATATATATTGCATTAAGTTTAAATTTATTTATTTTTTAAAACATAGTAATTTTCTTTTAATTGATTCAAGAAATTGTGTGAATATTTTTTTTTTATCAATTTTATATGTTTACTGTAACTTTATTTGTTGAATATAAGATATCTTTAAACAAACAAAATATGTTCCTAAAATAAAACTAAAATATTTACTATTTATATAATTTTTAAAAAATAAATCAAGAAAAATATAAATATAAATTTTATTAATATAAAATATTTATAATTAATACTTAAATAATATTTTAAAAATTATTTATAAAATTATATTAATACTATTATAATTATTTAATAATTATTAATAACATAGATAAAAATTAAAAAAATATATAAACTAATTTAATAATAAAATATTTATATTTTTATTAATATTTTTTTTTATAACAGACTTCAGGCCAAGTCAGGCTTAAATTAAAGCCTTTAACAGGTAACAGGTCAGACTCAGACCTAATAATTATGTAACAGGCTAGGCCTGTTTAGAGTAAAGCCTGACTTCAATTGAGATAATGAAAAATCATTTTATTTTTTTAGTTGGAACTTTAGGGAGTTCTCTAAAAAAGATAGCGGAAAAAATGATTCCTAAAGTCGAAACTAAGAGGAATGTATAAACCAATGCTTCCATAGATTTGATCGTGGTTTACAATTATAGCTTTCATACCTGTTTATTGTTTATTGGAGCTCATTTCTCGGATAAAGAAAAATCCCGGATAAAGAAAAAAAGTGAAAACAAAGTGTTTTGAGTCGAATCAAGATTTATCTAGTTCTTTATGTCAAATTCAAATCATAACAACAAAAACAAAAAAAGTCGAAAAGGAACAAAAGAATGCTCTATCATACTATCTGTCTTCTTGTAGTTGGATCTCCAAGGTTTTGGAATGCTCCAAATTCTACTTGAGCATCCAAATCTGGGTCGATCCCAGCAAAAACATCTCGGAACAAGGTTCTAGCACCATGCCAAATATGCCCTGTTTCCATCTCTACATACACAACTAAAACAACTATGGGTTTTCAAAGGCCACTTTCACCCATTTCCCTCATTGTTACACTAACCTTCACATATCAAGCCAGTGCACAGCTAAAATTCATAGATAGTTGTAACAATTGGATGGGAAACTACACAGCTAGAAGCACCTACAAGAACAACCTCAATGCCCTTCTCATCAATCTCACTTCCAACACAAACATTGACTATGGCTTCTACAATTTTTCTTATGGCAAAAGTCCTGACATAGTGAATGCAATTGGTCTCTGCAGAGATGTTAGCCCACAAGAGTGCCTTAATTGTCTCAATGATTCAAGAGTTCAGCTCACAAGAAAGTGCCCAAATCAAAAAGAGGCAATTGGTTTTGGTCTTGCATGCATGCTTCGTTACTCTAGCCATTCAATATTTCACATTATGGACCCTCAAATTGAATACTATGAGTGGACTGGAATCAATGCAACAAAGGTTGAGCAGTTCAATGGGGTACTAATGAATTTGCTGAATGGTCTAAGAAGCAAAGCTGCATCTGGTGACTCCCTTCACAAGTTTGCTGCAGGCATGGATGGATCCTCCCTCTCCCTCCCCCTCATTTTTTTTTCTTCTTAATTTAAATATAGGTTTTAATTCTTTATATAAAAAAGTGTAATCTTATAATTAATTATAATATAACAGTGTTGTTAGCATTAGCCATTAAAACTAATTTTAAGTGTGTTGTTGAAAAAAATTATAGAGAGCTTATGAAAACAGCCTGACTCCCATAAAATCTTTTCAGCTTATGTCAATGAGTTTTTTATGATCTAACTTATATGGTATAAACTCCTTATGCAATAACAAGTTGTTCTCCAAACACAAATTAACTTTTGTATTTTTATGCAATAAATATTTTTTTTCATAAAACCTATCAGTTTTAATTGTTTAAGTGTGTGTTTGGAAAATCACTAAAATTATGTAAACCGCGTTTTAACATAAAAGCTATAACTTATAAAGTTAGAATGAATTCATGATGTTAACATTTTTCTTAATATATTATATCTGCAGGAAATGTCGCAGGACCAAGTTTTCAAAATATATATGCTCTTGTGCAGTGCACACCTGATCTGGTTGAGCAAGATTGTAATGATTGTTTGTTTGGGGCATTCTCAGAAATCACAAAATGTTGCAGTGGCAATAGAGCGGTAAGAATTGGAAGGCGTAGTTGTAATGTTAGATTTGACACCAATCGCTTCTATGGACCTATAAATGACACAACACCTTCTCCTCATGTGCAACCTAACTATAACACACCAACGAAAGGTACAAAAAGTGTCTCAAATTGTGGTCTAGTTTGGCTAAATCAGACAATTTATATATATTTGTAGATTTATATTACAACCCTTCTATTTTTGGAAAAGTATTTGTCTTACAGTATCTTTATTCTTATAATTAGAGAAACGTTGCATAATTTTTCTCATTTCAAATTTATGTGTCAGTCTCATTTTTTTATATGTAAATTGTTACTTTAATAAATAACTCTCCATTTTAATGCAGGTGTCTCTCTCTTGTACTTAACAGATTTTATCTTATAACCCACTATGCAACAGTTGCTTATTTTAAGCAACTCTTACTAAAATTGCTCTTACATCACTTGTTGTCAAATCATCTAACATAGAGTTGAAGAGAGAAAGCAAAAAAAAAACAAAAAACAAAAATATTTTCTTATAAATGTAAAGGTGGGGGTAAGAAATTATGTGTGTTCCTATTTCTGTTGAATTACTATTTTCTTTCGTTTCTTTGTTTTTCGTTATTAATCTGTTTATTTTTGTATCGGTTACCATTTCAGTTAGAAGGCTTTTATCTTCTTTTTTTCAGTCTTAAACTTGAGTCTACAATTTTTTTTCCTTTTTTTTTTTTTTGCAGGACACAGCTACACATTAAGGACTGTCATCATCATAGTTGTTGCAGCTGCTTCCCTTGTCACACTATTCGTCTTTATTTGTATATATTTTGCATTAAAGGGTCCAAGGAAATATAGTGAAGGTAAGTCAAGGTAGTTTTTTTTTTTTTTTTGGCGATGTGTTATTAGTTGATAGTTATTGCATTGTTGAAATTAATTTCTGATTTAGGATATAACATAGTTTAGAGAAATTTGAGCTACCAAAATTTTCATAGAATCATAAAATGTTGAGTTATTTTAAATAGTCAAGTGCAAGACAACAGTAGTTAAACCATAAAGAGTAGAAAATAAAAAGACATGGATGGATTAAGACATCAAGTATCTTGAATTCACTTGTTAAAGGCCATCATCTACAGGTGAAACAGAAGCAAATGTTGAAATTAAAATTGAGGAGCCACTGCAATTTGATTTTGACACCATAGAAGTAGCTACAGATAGCTTCTCTGATGCAAATAAGCTTGGTGAAGGCGGATTTGGACCTGTTTACAAGGTTAAAAACAATTTCATTGAAATATAACCTTTTGTAAGTGTGGTAGCTAATGGCTACGCTGCTAACATGAAATAAATGTGTTCAGGGTATGCTCTTCAATGGACAAGAGATTGCTGTCAAAAGGTTATCAAAAGCTTCTAATCAAGGAGATATCCAGTTTAAGAATGAAGTCATGTTGGTAGCCAGGCTTCAACACCGAAATCTTGTTAAGCTACTTGGTTTTTGCTTGGAGAAAAGTGAGAGACTACTTGTTTATGAGTTTCTTCCCAATAAAAGCCTCAATTACTTCATATTTGGTAACACTTAAATTGGGTTGCGTTCTATTTCTATTAGTTCATTCATGCAGCAATACTACTTTACAGGATTGAATCTTGTTTTGCTTATGTAGATCCAACCAACCACAAACTCTTGAATTGGGAAAGGCGCTACAAAATTATAGAAGGCATTGCTCGAGGTCTTCTTTACCTTCATGAGGATTCTCGACTGCGAATTGTTCATCGTGATCTCAAGTTAAGCAATATTCTCCTAGATCAAGAGATGAATCCAAAGATATCTGATTTTGGCACAGCAAGATTGTTATGTGAGGAACAAACTCAAAGTGATACAAGTCAAATTGTGGGAACCTAGTAAGTATTGAAATAAATACCTAGAGCCTATTTGCTATTGTAATGATTCTCAATTGTAATAAGGGGTCTTGCTAACAAGTGCCCTGAGGAAACTTTCTAAAGAACATTAGTATACACTCACTTGAATGCTTCCAATTACTTTAAGAAACATTTATTAAATACTTTTTGTGATTTAGATATAATAATACTTTCTTTTCTAGTAAATATTTAACTACCTTTAAGACACTGGTTAGTTTTTCCTCATAATAATAGTTTCTTCAAACTTTGTAAAAGGTGGGAAAACATGAAGATCATGCTTAAGCAAACTAGTTAAACTTGTATTTGATTGTGTTTGATCTTGTTGGAATGCAGTGGATATATGGCACCAGAGTATGTGAATTATGGACATTTCTCTATGAAGTCTGATATCTTTAGTTTTGGTGTGATGGTTTTAGAGATTGTAAGTGGCAGGAAAAATGTGCTAAGCTTTGTAAGTGTTCTGCCCCACTCTCCCCCTTATTATTTTCTTTAGGATGCATTTTTTATTGAAGGTTTATCTAATATGTGAAATAATTGCACTTCCAATATCAAAATTTTATAATGATTTTTCTAAACATTCAGGCATGGAAAAATTGGAGGGCAGATACAATTACTAAGATTATTGATCCCTCAATAAATGATGTTTCAAGAGATGAAATAATGAGATGCATCCACATTGGATTACTATGTGTTCAGGAAGATGTGGCTGACAGACCCACTGTGGCTTCAATTGTACTTATGCTCAACAGCTATTCTACCACTCTTCCAGTACCTTTGCTCCCCACATTTTATATTAGTGGAACAAGTTTATCAGATAAAGATTCAAGTGAGAATAATTCAGGGTCAACAACAACTGGTGAATCCAGAAGTAACATCAACCAAGTGTCAGCAAATGAAGCTTCCATTACTGAGCTATCACCTCGCTAAGTTTAATTGTTGAGTTTGAACAATAACGTCACATAACTCAAATGTCACAATAATATGGATTTTGTTTATACGATTTTTCTAATGTGTGCTCAAGGCACACAAGAAGAAATTAATAAATTATAAATTGTTATTAGAAATTATAATGTTTAATATTATTAGTGCATTGAATCTTTTAATATCTTGTAATTTTTAATAAAAATTTACTATAGTCTATTTTGGATAAACTTTTAGATAAATATTTATAGAAAAATAAATAATTTTTTCTCATAACTAAAATTATCTTATTTGATCGAACAAAAGGTTGATTTACGTGCTACATTTCTGATTCCCTTTAAAAAGGGTCTTAGATTTAAGTAATTTGTGGGTAGAAAGTTACTCAAGTAAAACTATTTGGTTATAATGAAAATAACAATAATAAATATAAACTATAAATAAAGGACAAATATAGGTGTTTTTAGTGTTATTTTTTAATGAAAATTCAAGTTTCACATTGGTAATCTGCAATAACATCAAATATAAATCATATTAAAATAAAACTATAAATTCAATACATAAACAACACAAACAATACCTAAAAAATAGCATATAAGTTTTTTTAAAATAGTTAAGATTAAAAGATAATTGCATGTAACTTTTTAATTAATCATGTGATTACTTATTAATTACAAAGTCTAAATTCATCCTTCTCACACTTTTAAATAAGAATTGTTTTCATTAGATAAAACTCTTGAGACATACCCTGTGAGAACGCTGGTTTATTGTGAGAAATGAGAACACAGCAATAATTATTAGATTAAAGCTAATGGGTCGGATTAATTTGGAATTTAAACATCTTCATGTGGCCTTCTATACAAAACAAACATTATTTTCTTAAATTCCGCATCCTCCCATAAGTTCTTGATGAACACCGTTTCCTGAAATCTCTAAAATTGGTGCTGCCCATTTTTTAATTCTTATGATCCCTAAACATTGCCGAAAGATCATGATTGTATAACCAGAATTTTTTTCCTTCCGCGACAATGCTAACTTACTTGACTAATCATACTCACCTTTCTTTGACTCATCGAAAGAGGTGAAATATGAAGAGACAAAGGAACGAACTCTAATGCCCAAAGGCAGTATATATTGGAGAATGCGATATCGTAGGAAAATCATATTTATTTTGTGCAGAGGATCACATGAGCATATTTTAATTTCTAAATCTGACCCTTTAGTTTTAATATAACTTATTATTATGTTTTCTCATTTCTTACAATAGACCAATAATTTTATGGATCTGAATCATCTCTAGTTTGTATGAAAGAGTATTGCTTTCCATGTTAAGCATGCTTTTCATATTGATTGCATTGACACGTGTAATTCAACTTGTCCTCTTTGTAGGGGAACTCGCCTTTAAAAACTCAGTTTTTGACTTTGAGGGTCCACATAAGGAAAATGGAATTTCAAGCAATGGTAGGGGTGTTTTCTGTCACATAGTGAATGGGAAAAGATTGTTTCTGTCAGGCTTGGAAAATGTAGAAGCACAAATGATAGAGTAGAGAAAGGTGAAGGAGAGCTCAACCATTATGATTTAAATGTAAGATGGTATTTAATGAGGTCTTCTCAGTGTGTGTTTGATGATTCAAAGTGCAAATACGTTCCTTCTAGGACTCATGGGAACAAGCACATTAAATGTCCTTGCTATAGGACAAGTTCAACAAGAAGGGCAAGTCCAAATGCCCTTAAACTCATAAACAGCACATGTGAGGTGGCTTAAGCAAAAATTTATTAAAATCATTCAGTTAAATAAAAAATGAGATTGAATGTCCTATTCTCACGTAAATTGGAAAGGATCCGAATCCGTGTTCTCACGCTATATGCCCCTCTCCTGTACACACTCATCTAAACAAGAAATTGGGCCCCTTGAGGGAACTTCTAAAATGACAACAGGAGCATGAGGTCATGGCGAATGATTGACTAGTAAGACTTGATTAATTACTTACCATTAGTTAGTTCTCTCGCATTCAACATTTTAATCTTAATTGACTTTATAGGAACTTTTTCAAAATAAATAAAAAGATAAAATAACAAACAAAATAAACAATACTTTTCTGAAAGAGAAAGGACACGTTGAGTGAAATGCTAAAAGCTGATGGAAAAAACCAAGACCTGGAGTATTTCTATTACAAATTACACTGCATTAAATGAAAAATTAACCGCCCTACTTACAACAACCATTAATCCGCGTTTTAGTGCTTTATGCTAAGCATTAAACCAGGAAAGCAACAGCAGATATAATGGCACTGCTCAACTTCCTTTTCCTTGCTGGATTTGCTGAAGAAGAACAGCAGCAAGCTGTAGTGTTGCTTGCAGACGTTTCTGTGGATCTGCATCAGCATCTTCCTGCAAGTTACTATCTGTCAACTGCTGATTTCCATTAGCCTCTCTTTGAGGTTCCCTTTGAACCATCTGTGGCAGAGGAGGTACATTTGACATCTGCTGTTGCTTTTGTAATTGTAGAACTTGACCAAACTGAGATGTTGAGAGATCAGAATTCACCAGATTGTTTTCGGTAGCATATTTCTGGGATGGTCTGGATGAGGTGTCCGACACATTAAATCTGTTAATCTGCCTGGGATCACCTGATGCAGATGCACTTAGAGAGCTTCCTGATTGCCTCTGCTGCTCAAGAAGAGTTGCAGCTAATTGCGCAAGCTGTTCGGGTTGAAGGGCTCCCACAGGCACTGATAAAGGATCTAAATGTCTTATATCAGGGTAAGATGACTTGCTGTTACCATAAAATGGAATACCAGAGATTCCACTGGAATGTTGAATTGAGTTTACATCTGGCACTACCCTTGGAATGATGGGTTGGCGTTCTTCGGCAAGAGGTTCAACGGCACCACTTGATGATTGCAATGATAAAGTTCTATTAGAGATTAAGTTCTGCAGATTATGCGAAGACCAATTTGGTCCAGACATCCGTTGCTGGATAGGAGGATAGTCACGACCTCTTTCATCATGAGACTCAGACATGTTAATAACCATGGCACGAGCTGAATCAGAAGCTGCTGCAAATTTATTTCCGATAAACGAAAGATTGCTGGTTCCAGAATTACCCAATTCTGAAATAGACGGAGATGTAGGTACACGTGCTGACGGAAATGATGACTTTGAATGCAGTATATTCTCATTATAGGACACCAGGTTTTCATTTGTCATTTCTTCTTGAACGTGTACTGGACCATGATTTAAACCAGGATTCTCCAACCTCAGAATAACACCAGATATACTCAATTTACCAGGTACTTTCAGTACTTTCTCTGAGAACTCTGATGGAGGTACAAGAAATAAGGTGGTTTTGTCATCCAACTTGGCAACTGCTGCGCGCTGCTTTTCCTCAAGATAATGCATAAATTCATTGTACAATTCAATGTCAGCATCACTTCCAGGCACAAAGAAAACAACCCAAACACCAACTGCTTGATAGTAATGCTTTGAAAGCATGTCTAGACCAGTTCTTGCAGTGCAATCCAAGAATTCAGGTCTGGAATCAATATATTGACATTAACACCCAACATAAAACAATTGAGAGGAAAATAATGACAGTAAACTTCTTTGGCAGTGTGCTATAGTTGCATGGTTGTGATGTAAATGACTGCATTTTAATGCCAGAGTTTTCAATACGAATTCTCAATTACAACCATTTTGTGGGAGTTGATGTTTTGGCTTCTATGTTGCTGTCAGCACATGGGTTTATTGTGGGGAGTTTTTTATTGTCTATTTACAGAGGGACGGAGGGATGGGGGCATGGGAGAGCTTCTTTTGAGCTGATTAATTTTTCATTCTTTCTTTTTTGGTTGCAGTAGGAGACTTTTCTATCTTCCTATCCTGTTCTTTTCTATCATTTCACAAGTTCTTTTTTTAATGAAGAATATTGTTTCATTTTTAACATTAATAAGATACTGTATATATGTTTTAACATAGTCGCATAATTGCGTAATAAGACAATTTAAAGCCACACACATGAGCTAGCTCAAGCACAATAAATTTCTCAAACAAAATTTTCTTGTTTATTAAACAAACCAACTTGGCCATTATATACTTGGACGCCTAGATTAATTTTTATCTCTTATTGCATATCTCCTAATTTCTCAACTTTCTCTCAATTCCTTTAAATTAAATTAAATCAGTAAAAGCCCGAGTCATGACTGTGTGAACTAACTGTCAACAAATTTTAAAAAAGTAAATGAAAATAATAAAAATAAAGCCCTTGAGCATTTATTTGAAATCCTTTCATGGATATTGTTAGATTGGACCTTAAAACCAATTGGCATTAAATGAAGTGGTCCAACAGGTATACAAATCCCATCCAGTAATTGAGACAGGCGATGTGGAACTTTCCAACAGATATCAAACAACATATAATTCTGTACCATTCCATTTTATTCCACAACATTCCATCCCTTTTCATGAATCCAAACATAGCATGAAGTTTGTGCTTATTTTACACGTTACCTACTAAAAATATATCCTTCCCTGGGTAAGTTGAGAAAATGTTATACTTCCATTACATTACAGTTAACTAAAAAGTCAATGTTTTCAACTTAAACTAAATTTGTGGTTTAAGCGACAAAACACGGAAGAGGGAGTTTATTAGAAAAACAATCAAACTATGGGAAGGTAAGTATAATTTACCCGTACAAACATCCTTGTACAGTAAAAATTAACTTCAAAACTTGGGCTGAGAACCAATGAGGCAATGTTTTCAATAGAAGTTAAATTAACTATAAGCTTTAAGATAATTAAAATGTCTATAAAGCTATATCAGCATATGCTCTTTTCCAGGTAATCAAATTAAAATGTCTTTTACTCCTTTCAAAAGCAGTGCTATCTCATGAGTCATAGTAATATTTGACTAGCTAAGAAATAGAAAAACTAAAATTATTTCAAGGTAGATACAAGACAATCTAAATCTAAAAAAAAATATTTTAAAAGGAATATTTAACACTTACAACATCATGTCTAGGACTTTCCCCACAGGGAAGCAGCGTGCACGACAAACAGGGGTTCCACCTTTGGCAATGGTTCCTTCCCATTTCCACTCACTTAAAGATGAACTATCAGGTTGAGGTGTGAGTCGCTTCTTCTCAACAAAAGTTGATTGCAGAGCACCAGGACCCATTTCGAAACTATCATATGGTTTCCAACCTTCATGTCTATCTAAACGAGGCAGAGGTGAATTTGGAGGGTGATCAAGCGTCTGTCCATACGTAAAATTTCCAGCATCAAAGCTTTTATCAAAAGGCTCATGTTGGGGAAAATCAGATAATAATCTTGGGAAAACACGTTTCTGCCTTTCTAACTCAGAGAAAGGATACTCCGGAAGCTCTCTTTCAGGAGGAGGAGAAGCAGTCCTTAGCTTTTTAGCCTCACGTAGATAGGGAACATCAGGCAAGGCACGCAGATCATCAAAGAATGCACCCTTTTGAGGAAATCTGTGTGGGAAATCACCCACATGAGCATGTCTTTCTCTAGATGGACTATTTATATCCTCATAGATTTCTTGTGATACTCCTAGTGTTCTCCCTTTCTCTCCAACTTTCCTTTGCTCATATGAGTTAGTCCCACCAGCCCATGAAGAACCTCTTTTGTTAAGATCATAAGCATCAGAATCCCAATTTGGGAAATGGTTTGGAGAACTAATGTTGCGATCTACATTGAAGCTCCTATCCTGCCTGAGATTCTCAGAAGATCCATCGCGAACACTTGACTTGTAAATTGGGGAACGAGGAATATTAAATGAGCTCCTGCCGTTGCTTGATGAACCTGTTTCACTCTTGGCAAAACAAATATGTACACGGGGATTCCCAAATAACTTTCCCTTCAGATTATCTTTTGCTCTGCACGCAGACGTCAGACTCCTAAAACGAACAAAGGCATAACTCCGACCTGGAAATGTAGTAATCTTCACTATCTCACCAAATGGAGAAAAAGCCTTTCTTAAAATTGACTCATCCACCTTCAACTGAGCTGGGAACCCAATCCACAAAACTTCACTGGGATCTGGATTTTTATCACTCGGCTTGGATTTATCAGAGTAATGTGGTTCAGGGCTACCATGGCGTCCTCTAAACTCTCTTTGAGAGAAAGGAGATCCCCTTAATGTTGAGTTCCGCTCATCCCACGAGTAATCTTCATCACGTGGAATTGTTGATGGCTTATCCTGTGATGAAGAACATAACTAATTGTGAAATTACCATACATTCCAAACATTTAGATTTTAAAACCTTGAAAGAAGAATACTAGTTCCATAACAAGATCTACATAACCAGATGACAACTATGAAGATTAAGTGATTATCAACATCCAACATCCTGAAGCACTAAGAATTTAGTTAACTAATGAGCACTTTTTGCATTCACAGCTTGCTTAATATAAATTAAAATGTGCTCCTAGTGATAGCATGACACACTAAAGGCATAGAAGTGGAACAAGTCTAAAATTGCACCATCAAGACTTGGGCACAAATCCAACCCGAAGACATTACACAAGGAGATAATTACTAATAGAATAATGACAATAGTTATATGCACTATGACGACTTGACCTAAAGAGTAACAAACAGAAGGTACAAACAAAATACAACAATACAATCAACCACTCCAATGTACCGTCAAGTACAGCCCAACCTATCTTACGAGGTAGAATCGACTGTATGGATCAACCAATACCTTTAAGCTCTATCATAAACCAATGTACCATCAACAGAGTTTTAAATTTTAATATCAACTTCTAAGTTCTAACTGCTTAACACAAACCTCCAATGTTTTCAACGCACAACAATGAAATGTCTTCACACTTCACAAGCAGAAAATGATAAAACAAGCAAACGTGATAGCTTCTTGTCAACATTTTGAAACCGAAAACATCCCCACATCTCATCCTTCTTTGAACTCAAAACAAAGTCTAGGATTTCATATTAGCAAAAACTAAGAAAATAGCACAAAACAAACAACCACAAGTTCACTTTCTTTTTCATCTGGATCATGTAACACACAAAATGCATTGTACTTAATTTTTCAAAGTGGAACTTCAGTTAAATATGATGAATATTAGGGTTTATAATGATAAATATGTTGATTATCCACATTATCAAGCATACCCGGATATCTTTATTATTACTACCACAATCCATTTCTTTTAATAGAACCAACCCATATGTTCATATTCATTAATCACTTCATTGCACCAAGAATATCAGTATGAAAAATTCTACACTCATAAAAGAGGGTGGTAAGACCTAGAGCTATAATTTTCTATTTTAACAATGCTGTATCGAATTGTTTACCACATACAGTACAGAAGCAATTGACCCTTCTAATCATTCACAGAAAGAAAAATGCATCCATCAAATCTGGATCAGATGCATGTATGATTCAGGGAACATTAATTATTAATATATTAGCAGGAGAATTCAGGAAGGAACAGGGAAAGTTCTTTGTTTTCATTTAGTCTTAACATGAATAGAGAAACACAAATAAATAATAAGTGAAGCTCAATTTCAATTTCCAAGTCAGTAAAGAAAAAGATACCCTTCCATTTCATTCCTGTCACTAATATATGAAAGTATCTAATATTATCTTGATCATATCATCAAACATCATAGATTCTATCATATGTCACTTGGGTTCTTTCTCCCTCTCAACATGGTATGAGAGCCCTATCATCCTCCATGACCTATCCTGTCACTACTCCATTGCTGAGCTCCCTAAAATTCAGGGTTCTAATTTATTTGCATGATTCTTCTTTAAAATTTCATATTAGTCATCTCTCTTGCCATGTTACTTAAGATTTTGGCAAACCTCTCGTAAAGTAGCTTTTGAGAGTGAATTAGAGTTGATTTTAAAATAGTTGCCTATATTGATGATGACATAGTGATAACCAAGTGTGACACCTCTAGCAAATTGAAACTAGAACTTCCTTCAAACAAAATTTCAAATTTTTGCCTTGGGATTACAACTATAAGTAGAAAGAGCATTTTTCTCTCACGGTGGAAATATGTCATTGATCCTCTCTAATGTTGTTATGTTAAAAACTAGGCCTAGTGATACTACAATGATTCTAAATGTTAGCCCCAAAGCAAATGATGACAAATCACTATTAGATTCTGTTGATATGTAAATATAGTAATTAGGCATAATTGATGTATAATTATAGTAATTAGGCCAGTAAAACAGCATAATTACAGCATGATCAGGATTACCTTTATTAAAATAATAATCTATAATTAATGTAGATTCCCTTGTACATGTATAAATTTAGACCCTTAGGTCATATGCAATGTACAGAAAAAAGAAAACACATTCAAGTATCAGATTCTATATCCAAATGGACTAAATAAAAGGGAGACAGCTCTATTATTGATACAACTCAACGATCAAGTACCTTATTCCATTTTATTTCCTGCTCAACCATTTGTGGCAACCCCCTTCCCACTTCCTCCTAGCGGTCGTGGGATGGGACATAGTAACACCTATTCTCGTCTGTATCCTCGCTGTGCCTACTGCAAGTATTATGGCCATCTTGAGGCTCAGTGTCACACCAAGGCTAGAGCCCAAAATCCTAGTATGAATCCTGCCCATATGCCATCTCGAGCCCCTACCATATCTTCTCATATTCTTGTGCCTACATTGGAAGACTAGGACTATCTCCGATACAGAGCCGCCATATAGTCAGATCCGCCTACCACCCCACAGTCCGCTCACCTGGTTGCCTCTATAGCACAAACAGGTACTCCTGCTACCTGTGTTTCCCAATCTTCATCCCTTGGTCCTTGGGTTCTTGATTCTGACGCCTCTGATCACGTCTGGTAATGTTTTCCTTTTCTCACAAATCACTTATCTTGATTCTCTTCCTCCTGTCACTTTAGCTAATAGTTCTCAAACCAACATCACTGGCATTGGTAATACTACCCCTATCCAAGGTCTCTCCTTAGAGTCAATTTTATTTGCTCCAAATTGCCCTTTCAATCTAATTTTCATCAGTAAACGTACTTGTTTGTCCACTTATTCAGTTCTTTTCACTAATAACTCTGTTCTTGTGCAGGATTGGATTACCGGACAGACGATTGGAGTAGGATATGAATCTTGAAGATTGTATTATCTTATTGTACCAACTCCGATTGCTTGTTCGGATATTGAATCCCTTGCTCTTTTTCATCAACGACTGGGTCATCCAAACCTTCAAAAACTGCATATCATGGTTCCACACTTACCCAAAACATACACCATAGACTGCGAGTCATGTCAGTTATGAAAATATATATGAACTTTTTTTCCAAGTAGTGTCAATAACAGAGCTGTGTCTCCCTTTTATTTAGTCCATTCGGATATTTGGGCTCCAAGTCGTATTACTTCTACCTTAGGATATCAATATTTTGTTACTTTTATAGACGATTTTCTCGTTGCACTTGGTTATTTCTACTTAAAAATCATTCCGACGTTTTCTCTGTATTTCAGAAGCAAAAGAACGAAAAAATTGTCACTTAGTTAAAACAACCCGCACTCTCCTTATCCACTACAAAGTACCACTCCGCTTCTAGGAAGATGCTATCTTACTGCCTGTTTTTTTAATCAACCGCCTCTCTGCCTCCGACTCCTGCACAGGAACTCCCTATTGCTTTGTGCAAAGGTGTCAGGTCTCATTGTAATCCTAATCCTATTTATGCTTGTCATTTGAATTATAATTGTATATCTCCTTCCTACTCTGCTTTTGTGTCCTCCTTGGATTCTGTGTCTATCCCACAGACTATAGATGAGACGTCTGATCTCAACTAGCAAAAGGCAATGGGAGATGAGATAGCTGCCTTACACTCCACTGGCACATGGAACCTTGTTCCTCTCCCTCCAGGCAAGACCACCGTTGGCTATTATTAGATTTATGCTGTTAAGGTTGGCCCTGATGGAAAGGCCAGATTAGTAGCCAAGGGCTACACCCAAATCTTTGGACTCGACTATGGCGATACCTTTCAACAATAGCCACGATTGCCTCTGTCTGTCTCTTCCTCGCTCTTGCTGCCATATATCAATGGCCCCTCCATCAGTTAAACATCAAAAATGCCTTCCTCCACAATGAATTACAGGAAGAAGTTTATATGGACCAGCCTCATGGCTTTACTACCCCTGGCCCCTCTCCCTTGGTTTGTCGCGCGCTCCTTGTATGGCTTAAAGCAATCCTCACGTGTTTGGCTCAGCCGCTTTAGTACTATCTTACAACAGTTTGGCGTGACTCAATGTGAGGCTGATTATTTTGTTTTCTTTCTCCATTCTTCAAAGCATACATGTATCTATTTGGTGGTGTATGTAGATGATATTGTCATCACTGGCTGTTAGGGTCCATAATCTATACTCAGGTAATTGAAGAAAAAGAAAAAGATATTTTATTGATTATGATAGGAATTAGGATTACAAGAATCCCCCAGAGCCAAAGCTCCTCTCAGAGAATGTTATTCTTCTCCTCTCCTAAGTCTAGCCAAAAAACTCTACTCTTAATTCCTCAAACTATTTAAATAAAGAACAATGAAACTAACCTAATCTAATAACAGAATATCTTAATTGACTTATTCAAATTATTATAGGTGAATCATTCATTCAATTAGATAAAATTCAAGGAAGCTTCACCAAAGCAGCTATGGTTTTATAACCATTATCTCCTTTATACTGCCTCAAACCCAACTTTCCATAGAAGTATAAAACACAGAACCCTGTTGCCACTTCATTCAGGAAGGATCCACTAGGATTTATATCCACATGTTAGGATTGAAGTGCTTGTTGACATTCTCACGAAGGCACTAAATGGAAGATTAACTATCTCTATTACAAGTAGTGTATTAAACATGTTTTTAGTTCACTTGAGGGTAATTATGCCCTTTGTCATATCCTGTACTACTAGCCTAGTTTACACAGCATATATGTTCTACAACCACATTGAGCACATTTTTTCTCTTATTTCACAGCCTCTTATGATGATTTATCTTACTCTACTAAGTCCTGTGTAGATTTTCTTGACTTTCACTATTCCTACCATTGTCATTAGAACCTATCTCATGAGGGATGGCATATGGCTATGTTGGATGAAATGCATGCCTTCAAATTGCATAACACTTGGGATTTGATTCCTTTACCTACTGATTTATGCAATTTGATTCCTTTACCTAATGAGAAATACACAATTGGATGAAAACAGATGTACACTGTAAGGGTCAACCTTGATTATTTTGTGGTTCACTTCAAAGCCCATCTGCTCGCCATTGGTTTGTGAAGTTAATTATTCTACACATATTCTACAGTTGCTGAACTTGCTTCTGTTTAGTTATTTCTCTTGCAACTAGCGTTTGCATCAATTGGATGTCAAAATATATATATATATATATATATATATATATATATATATATATATATATATATCCTAATGGTGACTTGCAAGAAGCAGTATATATCAAGTAACCACCGAAGCGTGTTGCCCAAGGGGAGAGTCATAGGTTGTGCAAATTGAAGAAATCATTGTATAACTTAATTATTCCTCAGTCACTTGTCCTAATATTGTTTTATTGGACAGTGTAGCTTTTGCTCATGTAATCTCCATAACCACCCATTGGGAGGTTTTTCTTTAAATCATGGTAGTTTGTATCGCACGATTCACAATTTGATACGTGCAATTCGATGCAGTTCCACAACTGAAGGATACAGATTACAAGAAGTATCAGTTTCATTCTAGAATCACAGCCTGAATTGTCTGGGTTGCACATCAATCAGGTTGGGTTGCACACGACCCAATTCACTAAAAACATTAATAGAACGTTTTTACTTTTTATGCGAAATGTGAGGTTTCTGCTCAATACTCCCTTTTGCAATGAGACCCACTGTTATATTTCAGAGAAAATCCTTAGTTTCTCACTCCCACGCACTCGCTTCTCCACACTGTTTGATGCTTTTCCCTTTGTTTCCTAGTTCATTATTGTGTTTCTCTCAACTTCTCACTCCATATTCAAGATTCTAATGGTCTCCTACCTCTTCAACAATTCTACCTATTTTCTATTTGTCTTCTCCTACTCTTTTTGCTTGTTTGTTGTTTCAGGAGACAAATGGGTCCTACCATATAAACAAAAGAGAGTGATACCATGTGGAAACACTAAGAAAGTATCTCCCAGCACAGGTTGTTAGTGGAATGCAAATGTTGTTCTCATTCTTGACAGGGTGAAGTTGTAAGGATGAAACATCATCTAGCTGGAAAAAAGGCAAATGTAAGTGCCTATAAGTGTTCCAGATGAGGTCAAAGAGATATTAATTAAATTATTGGAAGATAAGGGAAAGAAAAAAGGAGAAAATAGCTTGGAGTGTTTTGAAGCTGAGACCCAAGATGCAAGTGCTCATCAAAAGGAAAAAATGGATTCTTTTGTCAACGAAAAAAAACTAGATAAAACAACAATGAATATAATGTTCAAAGATAAAATTATTGTCATTCAATAAATTTGAAAATGCATATATGGTAATGTCTCACCATTTAATTTGGTAAGAAGACCACATTTTATTCAAATGTTGGAAAATTTGCAAGGGTTTAAAAACCTCATACTTATCATGAAGTGGGAGTTTCTGTTTTTAAAAATGCAATTATAGCAAACATCAAAATTTGGAAAAGTACAAGAGTGAATGGGAGAAGTGGAGCTGCATTTTGATGTGTGATGGATGGACAAATAAGAAAGGAAGATCTCTTACTAATTTTTCTTATTAACAGTCCAAGTGGGACTGTTTTTTTTAAAATCAATTGATACTAGTAATGTTATCAAGGATGTTTGAATTATTGGATGACATGGTGGAAGAAATTGGGGAGAATAATACAAGTTGTGACAAATGGTGCTTCCAACCTTGTGACAATTGGAAGAATGATGAAGAGAATAGGACAAAATTGTTTTGGTCATCTTGTGCAGCTCACTGTCTAGATTTGGTGCTTGAGGATATTGGATAGCTTCCAATGTTCTTTAATAAAATTTCAACTATAAAAAAATCACAACTTACATATATGGGCGCACACGGGTCCTTAACTTGTATATACAGCATTCTAAAGGAAAGGAACTAGCAAGGCCAAATGTGACAAGGTTTGCAACTTTTTATCTCACAATAAATTGCATTAAGCAACAAAAAAATGTTCTCTGATCTATGTTTGCTTTAGAAGAATAAGATGAAAGTTCTTATACTAGTAAAAGTGAGGCTAAGAAGTCATGAACTTAGTTTTGAGTGATTCTAGATTTTGAAAATTCATCCAGTATTGCCTAAACTGTGTGATTCCTCTTGTAAAAGCATTAAAGCTTGTAAATGATGATTCAAAACCAGTCATGCTATATATTTATGAAGCAATGGATAAAGCTAAAGAGCAAATTGCTCAAAATTTCAAAATCAAGAATCAAGGTAAGAAAGGTGTGGAATATTATTGATGCTAGGTGGGAATTACAACTACATAGGCCTCTCCATACATCTGCCTATTATCTTAATCCTAGGTAAGTAAAGTCATCATCAATGTCCCAAGTTTTTTACACCTTTTTAAAGGTTAAGTAACTTAAGTTGTATGTCTTATGTCTTGTTTAATCAGGTTTCACTATGACCAAAAGTTTAATCCGGATAGTGAGATTTTATTTGGCTTATATGAGACCATTGAAAGAATGGTTCCAAATAGAAGGACAAGATTTTCTGTTGACCAACAACTAGTTTTGTTAAATGGCAGTCATGGCAGCGCCATGGCGGAATTTGGTGGCGGAAATTAACCTCGCCGTTACAGCGTTAGCGTTTTATGGCGTTTTCCCATGGTGAAAATTATTGAAAATTGGTGTTTTTGCAGGGTTGGGTCACAAACCTGACCCGCACAAGAAAACCCTAGGGTGACTTGTTAATAGAAGTGCTATCGCGCCGGTGTAGTGTGGATCAGCCGTTGGCTGCCACTACTGCCACGTCGCGGGGCATTTGTCACATCGCGGTGGTTGCAAGTGGTTTGTGAGCAGCCAGAATAGGGAAAAGTCGCCGGTGCTACTCCGCGATTTTGGGGAAAGGAAGAAACCCTTTTCCGTTTTTCTTAAAATGCACCGTTTTGATTATTTGTAAGGGTAGAAAGGTCATTTACCCTTGATAAAACATATATTTCATCTTCCTCCACACTCTTCCTCTCTGCACAAAAAGTCAAAACCTCAACATAGCAATATCTCCCATCCTCACCAACTCACCCACTCCATTTCACCGTAAAAATCAGTTAGAGTCACTCACTCCATTTCGCTCAAAAAATCAATTTTTCCAGCATCTCCTCAACTTTTTACTTCACTGGAGAAATAAGCTTTTCCGGCATCTATTCTACTTTTCTGTTTGAGCTCTATTTTACTATTCACTGCTCATTCTTTTTCTTCTGTTCAAGATTTGTTTTGCTATTCATCCTTTGTTTTGTTGTTCAAGCTCTGTTTAGCATTTTTTGTTTAATATAACATCTACGCTACAGTGTTTTTCTCTTTTACACTGTTAATGTTACTTGGAAAGATGATGTAATCTTAAGAATTTTTTGAACATTTATATTAAATTTTTGTGTACATAAATATTATATATGCATACTATAATATATTTTTATATATTTTATTATATTTGCCATAAATCCGCCATAACTTTATGACAGAATTTTTGGTTTCCGCCATAAGCCACCATCAGCCATTGATAACATTGCTAACAACTTGAAAAGTTCAAGACCTCAAAAGAACATGGCAAAAGATACTAGAAATAAGAAACAACCTAATAGTTTTAAATTGATTTTTTTTCAGAATTTAAAATTTTAATTTTAAGGAAAATTAGGCAATATCTTTATATGACATATATCTTATGTTTGTTTTAATAGGACTTTGGTGGGAAAGTTATAGTGGAGTACAAAGAACTAACAAAAGTAGCTATGAGAATTTTAACTCTCACATGTAGTGCTACAAGTTGTAAAAGAAATTGGAATACATTTGACCAATTGCATTCCAATAAGAGAAATCACTTGGAACAACAACGATTAAATGCACTTGTTTTTGTCAAATACAATCTTCAATTTGTTATAAGACAAGGCATGAGAAGAGAAGGGAGAAACTTATGATCCTATATGTTGGTCGAATAATGAATCAAATGATGAGTGGATTACTGAAAAAGAAGACCCTTACCAATTGATATTTCTTGAATATACACAAGTGTTTCACTTTTGATGAAGGAGCCCCAAGCAAGAAAAAGAAGAGGGGTATTTGTTTAATGAAAAAACAATATAATTATAAACTAAAATTTAAATATATATTGACATGCTTAATGTTTTTTATTAATTTTATAGGTCCAAGAAATTTAAATGTCAAGGACAATAAGAAAGATAAATCTATTACTGGAGATGAGAGTGAAATTGAAGAGATAATTAGAGATGGGGTGGAAGCAAAAGAAGACATTTGACATTGAAAACTGGGGATGAGCTAAGTGATACTGATCTTAGGAAGGATAACATAGATTATATATTTAGAATGTGGGCCTTTTAAATATTTTTAGAGTTTAGAACCATAGTAGTTAATCTCGGATAGCAGCGGCCAGCCTCAAAAACGCTATAGTGGGGATAGCGGTAGCAGGATGACCACTATTATGAAGTTTTAACACACACACATGCTGAAAAATATAAAATTATTATACAAATTTGGAACAAAACAAAAAAGAAAAACTCAAATTAGAGAAGGAAATAAATAACAAAAAGCAAAGGGTGCAAGAGCAACCATTGCTTCTACTTGAAGCTTTGAAATTTGAAATAGAACAAAGTAGGGGAATCAAAACAAAGAAATAGAAAAAACAGAGAGAAAAGAGAAGAAATGAAAGGAGAAATGAGAGGAGAGCTGAGGAGAGAGTTGAAAGGTGAGTTGAGGGGCTAGGGTCTGTGAGAGAGGGAGGGAGAAGATTCAGAAAGTAAAGGGGGGCTGAAATCCCAATATAGCCCCCCCTTAAAAGCCCCAAATGTTAAAAAAACAAAGGGCAGAATTCGGAATTTTTAAGGAGAACAGCATAGCAGCCGCTACAGCCGCGATTTCTGCGATTTCCGCCATTCATTGCACGACAACTACAACACTGAACCGTAACACTACAGGGTTGCCATAGTGGAACTGCGCTGCGCCACTCCGCTCTGCTACGCCGTGATAGCGGCCACTATTGATAACTATATTTAGAACTAGAAATAGTGACTTAATATTGGTTGCATTTATTTTTTAAAATTTTTGGAAGGTATTGTTGTCGTTGATTTGAAGGTATATATGATTGATTTATATAGTCACAGCCCCCTTTTTTTTTTCCCATTGTGGCTGATTTTAAGGTATATGTGGCTGATCTATGCAGTCAAGCCTTTTTTTCGTGTCATTGTGGCTGATATGAAAGTGTATATGGATGATTTATGCAGTAACAACCCCTTTTTTGGTGTCATTGTGGCTGATGTGACTTAAATCTTTATACTATGTTTCATTTTATTAGTTATACAATGAAATATTTGACTATAAAATGTCAATATATGGATGAATTTAATTTTTCTTTGTGTTAGCAATTGGTCACGAATTTCAATTCACAATTCAGAAAATGGGTCTTCCAATTCACAATTCGAATCTCAATTTAACTACCATGCTTTATATATCAATTTGAATGGGTTCCAAGTTGTATGTAGTATATAGAGATCATGGAAATAGACAGTGCAGGGTTTCTCTAATGTTGATTTTCACTAGAACCTCAATTGATGGAACATCGACTTCTAGCTATTATGTTCTTGTTGAAAGCAACCTTTTCTTGTGGAGAAGTGAAGTGCTATTGATCAGTCAAATGTCAAATCAGAATATCAACTCAAAAGCCCAAGCTACATGTGAATTGGTGTGGATGGATATATCATCTTGCTAAGATCGGATTCAAGAGTGCAATGTTAAGCTTCCATTCATATTGCCTCCAACCTATTTTTCATGAAAGAATTTGAGCATGAGAAGATTCATTAGGAGGCTTTTTGTCAATAGATGTGTGGGTTGGAAAACAACTTGCAGACCTTTCTACCAAAGTACTCAACAATAATAGAGTAGATTATAAAACATTCTGTGCAGCCCATAGAAGGAGAACAAGTCTTAGATGTGGCTAAGAGTCCTAAGACATGGCAGGTTTATGTTAGATGAAAGAAGAATTAGTTACATCAATTAGTAAGTAATCACATGTGCCAGTATAAGGCTTTGTTGTATAAATACCTAAGTGAGTTGCTTGTAAAAGTTTTGATTTTTTTATTGTAATTGGGAGAAAGTCTCTTTCTCTGTTCGGAGTGTTAACTTTGGGAAACTCTTGAAGTTCTATCTCTTCATTTCAATAAACTCCTTTTATTTTTTTCTCTCCCTAATTCTCTCAGTTCCTAAAACATTCATGCTTCATCTTATATGTCAAGAGAATAGTTATCACGCTATTAGAGACTATGATGATAACTAACAAAAAAGGAAGAAAAGAAGGGGACGGATCTCTTATAAGGATTTGGAGGTCCTATGATTATAATAAAGCAAATAAAGTCCAGGAAGTTGTAGATAAAACGGTGAAGACGATGTTCAAAGCGCACAAGAACATGGAATAGAAGAACATAAGGCTGAACTCGTATTTCAATTGAAGATAATGCAGATTACGGCCAAATTTAATTTATGTTAGCCTAATCTTTATTTTCATTTCAATTTTGGGCTAAAACTTTATTAAGTGGTTTATTACTTTATTGTGTTTTAGGTTAGTGAACTGGACCACATTAATTATTAAGTCACTTTAGGATTTTATATTTTATTAAATTTAGTGAGATTGGTTACTAAAGTCTTTTAGAGTTTTCACTTAAATTATTGTTACTAGGTTTGGCCATTATTAAAGCCTTTTAGGGTTTTAATTTTCATTATGAATACTCATGTAAGGTTCTTTTAAGAAGAAATTTTAGTTTTGAATAAGAATTGAGGGTTACCTCATTAAAGAGCTTGTGTACCTCATAGGGTTCTTGGAAAGAAACATTACTTGGATCTTATCAAAGGTTCTTCACACTTTCATAGCGATTCTACATCCAGTTTATAATTCTCCATCGAATTGAGTTTGTAGTGTTTTCTTCTTTTTTTCATCATTTTGAATTTTCTTATTTGTCACATTTAAATCCTAATTTTGTTCAAATTATCTCAGTCACATCTCACAATTTACTGATCTTTTTTTATGCTATGTTTTAAAACATCATCTTTCAGCTTGTTTTGGTAATGTTGAATTTCAAAGTTTCTAGAGCAAAATACACTCTATCACACAAATTTATTTCTTGACCTAATTGAACTAATTGAAGGATAGATCCATCACTTTCACATCCTTTGGTATCATGAGATTGGATCCTAGAGTTAGGTGATTAATTTATCTTTATCTTTCTACACAATTTTATTATTAATTTTCTCTTTTACTTTTATCTTTGTCGAGATATTCTTCTTATTTTAGGGCCAAAAAAAAAGGGGTTGATTCAAAAACGAAAAAAAAAAGAAAAAAAAAAAAAGAACTTTACATAGCAAAAAAAAAAAAGAGGAGACAAATCTTAAAAAAAATAATAATAAATCTTGCAAGTGATTCATATGCAATTTAAGTGATAAAACCAACAAAAGAATATACTGTCTCAACTATTCCTTTTCTTAATTGTCTTGTTTGACCTTTTATTTTGAGTGTGCATATTTCTTTTTTTTAGCTTTTATTGCTTGTCTTTATTGGTTCCTTGATTTTGTCTAGAGTATTTCTTTTATTTGGCCTCTTGATTGGCAAATCTTGTGGCTTTGTTACATTTGTGTGTCTAGAGGACTTGAATGGTAAAAGGTAAGAGAGATTATTACATAAAAAGCCTAATTTGAGAACAAAACATGAGTGGATCTATAATTCAAGAGTGTAAACACGTGTGTAGAGAGGTCTTTATTCCACTAACTTACTTTGTTTTGTAGTTATGTGAAGAGACAAAGGTATGGATAGGGAAAGCACTCCTTCCCCAAGATCAGCAGTCGTGAGGCTACAAATACAAGCCTTAACTCAACACTTGGATAGACTGCTGCAAAGACAAAGTGAGGCATTAAACCAAAGAATCAACCAACTTGAGAAAATAGAGCATCCAATCATGGGAAGGACAAAAAAAGGAGGGTTCAATTTTGGGGCCAAAATTGAAATGAAAATAAGGACAGGGCAAACATAAATTGAATTTGACCCTAATCTCCATAATCATCAATTGGAACACAAGAGTCTAGCCTTGGATTCTTCTCTTCCATGTTTTTGGGCACTTTTAACATCGTTGTCACCATTTTATCTTCAGCTTCTTGGACTTTCTTTACTTTTGATCTTGTCATAGGACCTCCAAATTCTTATAAGAGATTCATTATTTTGTTTCCTTCCTTCTTCATCTTTCTTCCTTGTTTGCTCTCATTAGACAAATATATCTAAGTATTCATGTTCTTAATTTTGTTTAACAAACCTCTTGATTCAATAAGTTAGGCAAAATTGACAAGTGATCATTGAGACATTGACAATATAGGAAGTTTCTTCAATCTAGAAGGAAAGGGTTTTTTATAACAAAACCTAGCTCCAGAATAGTATTTGACATTGTTACCTATGGGGCTTACAAGGGCTTGAGCTCTCCAACTACAACAGCTAGTTTTTGTCATATAGTTTTTCCAATGTTCTTGTCAATTGGTATCAAAGTCTACCACCATGTCTTTTAGCTACAAACAAACGAAACAGGTAGTGACATTGGCATTGTAGTATTCATCCATGACTAGTCAAGGAGCTAGTGCACAACCAGCCCGCATGAGCACCGAAGCTACAAAGTGTGGTAGGATATTAGGATAAGATCATAAGCTCTCCAACTACAATGGCGAGTTTTTATGGTATGGTTCTCCTAAAATTCTTATTAGAAATAACAGCATACAAGACCATAACAAAGATTATCAAGTCATTTTGTTAAAAGCACATAAGGAAAGGATGCAAGGGAATATTACTTTGTCCAAATGAAAATATTCATTTCTTATGTCTTGGGAAGAACTGGTTTGCATAAGCATTGTAAGTTTTCCTTCCACTATTAGGATTAGGAAGTTCATAATCCTAGTTTTTCTAGGTTTTTTTTTTTTTTTTTCCTTTTGTTAAAGGGGGTGATTAGTTCTGTTTCAATGGCGATGTAATTATTTGTCACACATATGAAGGAAACTATAACACTAATTCCTTGTATTTGTTTTGTTTTACTGTTATACATTCTAAAGAAGTTGTCCATTTTCATGCACCAGATTCAACAAAATTCAACTTGCTCGTTGTACATATTTTGCACATAATTTTAAATGGAGGCAACCATGATATCAATTCCTTGTATTTCTTTTGTTTGGTGTTTTCCTTACCAAGGATGTTTTTTTTTCATGTACTTTAGTGAATAAAAACTCTATTTCAATATACAGAACAAAAAAAAAAAAAAAAAAAAAGGTAGAGACAGATTTGGATCTATTAAATTTGGTTTCCGAAAACATTGCTTTGACTGCAAAATGGCTCTGTATTTTTCTCTACAGACTACGTATGGCATCAAGTCATCCATATTCCAAAGTAACACATCACTGTCATAACCCTCCTATTCCAAAAGCATAAACTATTAGTGAAGACACATGAATGACTTTATATCAGATCTCTAACACAAAAACCTTGTGCATGGATAATGCAAAGTTCACCTATATTATTCAGAAATTCAACTTTTAATTAGAAGAATAGGGGCAGCAAGGATTTAACTTCAAACCAATTGGACATAAAGGCTTCAATACCATGTCATGAACCAAGTAACCCAAAATCAATGGTTAAAGCTATCCATGCTAATCATTGGAAATTTATATCTCAATCTTATGGTTCCTTTAGATCTCTCAATTCCCTGGATTTGGGAGATGATTCTTGTACTAAATTTTGGGGGAACATTAGGATGGGTACATTTTTTCCTATACTCTTCAATATTTATTCTCCCAGGAAAATGCTAATCAACTCACTCTTTTTGGCTAAAATTTATTAAGATTCATGAAATAATGTGGATATCACTTTTCATTTGATGAGTCCATAATTTCATGATTTTGAATAAATTTCAACTAATTATAGGAGTATTCGACATAGTCTGTTAAAAATGTGTTGCTATCTCTCATCTCCTGCATAATGCCCTTAAAACAAGTTTTATTATTCATCTCCTACTGTTTCCTGGAACTTCTACTAGTTTAGAGATTTGCATAATAGGGAACACTCTAAATTACAGTCACTTATGATGTTGCTGAATTCAATCCATCTCTTCTAACCGGAAACAAAAAGGATATGATCTCTTGACAGCCTAAGCTTATTGTTTTGTAAATCATATTTCAATTTCTCGCTTCATCACCCAATAATGATTCCTTCCTTTTCCATAAGTGCATCTGGAAATCAATTTTATGAACTGTGATTCTAACAGGATTAATGCCAACGATGTCTTCAAATTTAAAGACCTCCAACTGCTTTGTCTGTTGATTATTGTATGATGTACAAATCAAGTTTAGAAACTAGTTTAACATTTATTTTTACATTGCTCAACAATTTCCTTTTTTGGAATAACATGTTTGGTGTTTGGTGAAGATTAAGTTTGCCCTAATGCCCTCCAATAGTCCCTGTGTTAATTATTGAAAAATCATTATTGGTGAAGAATGAATTTTCCCTTGGGCCCTCCAACAATCCCCGAGTGTTTGGCACCAGCAAAGTTGCTAAAACACTTTGGCACTATTTGCAACTTTTGGTTATTTAGTGTAAATGGTTGAAAAGAAATCCTAAATTCTTTATTTGGTTGTTGGTTGCCACTTCAAATGATTTGGGATTGAGCAGTTCACTTATCTTCATTGTGGTGCTCTGCAAATGGTACTTTCAATGAGATTGGTGTGTTGCATTGCATGTTTTTGGTTCTCTATTTTTTTTTTTTTTGTTTTTTTTTTTTTTGTACTTGATGATTTCTTATCCTTTCACACTTGTACCTCCCTTTTCTATCTTAATAAATACTTAATTTATCCAAAAAATAAATCAGTAAGACTTAATACCCCTTAAGTTTATCTTTTAGCACATATGCTGCTTCTAATCAATCATGCCTCTTGAGATTTGGCAATGAGACAAAAAAAACCCTGATAAAATTCCCAATCAATCTAAACCACAAGATGAAAGCAACAAAAAAGAATAAGATAATCCCTAAATCAACCAATTAGGGAGCATAGAAATTGTAAATCAAGCACCAAAATTGAAGTACTGATTATAATTGCTATACTTCAACTGGTTTATTTCACTTTATATTGGACATTGAATACGATAGTTGTAGAGCATCTTCACATTATGTTACTAAAGATCAAATATATCTACAATTTACTTGGATATTGAGTGAATAGAAAGATACTGTTGTTAATTATGGAAGTCAAATAAAAAATGTTGCATATCCTGAATGATCTATCTTTAAGGGTGCATTTGGATACACAGCTTAATTAAGCACTTATTAGATAAACTCTTTTTAAAAGATTATTTATGCCATAAATTTAATGATGAGTCTTATTAGAACAAGCTCAAAACAGCTTATTATGAAAAGTTATACCAATACGGTTACTGAAATAAATTAAAAAGAATTTGAGAATCAAGTTATTTTCGTATGATGTCTATAAATTCTTCTAAACACGCTCTAAAGGATCGTTTGGCTTCTTACTTGTCATGGAGACAAGGACCAAACCTCCTAAAAGCACAAACAATTAAGCGAACACTCATCCGTGGTTCTAAATCTACCACATACCCTCTCTCATCAGCCCATTGGACTTGAAACATGGACAATGCACAGGCCTACTACACCCTATGGAGACGTTTGGTATGTAGATTCTTTTTTCCTTCCGAACACCTGTGTTTCTTGAAAATCATGTTTCATGGAAATCATGATTTCTAGAATGTTATAAATATATTTGGTATGTTTAAAAGATTCTGGAGAATATTTTCATGAACATAGCTAAAACTTTTCCATCTTCATAGGAGTCTTAGATTACCACCCCTCCCATGAAATTCTTTCATTGGGAAACATAATTAAAAAATAATTCCTGGTAATGTTAGCTTCCGAGGAATGTTTTTTAAAATATTCATACCAAACATGGAAATCTAACAGTCCTAACTTTTAAAAATCTTGAAAAACTTAAAAGAATCCCCCTACCAAACACCCTGTATTAATAAATTAAACAATTGAACTATCGACCACTCAGTCAAAGAAGCTATAATGTCAAGGACTAACTCTCCTACAAGCCTGAGCAATTAATTGAAGACTCATGAATGATTTCAGATCGAACATAACCCAAATTAAATAGTTACTGACTTGGTAGGCTGGTACTGACAACCTTCTTGAAATCATTTGAGCTGAAATTATGAAACTAAAGCAACTTGGCAAATATTTAGCTTCAGCAAACACAGACAATTCAACACTGTAAATGTTTATCAGTGTATTTTCAATCATTGATACAAATAAATCACCCTTGAAGTCTCTAGACTTGGGTTCATGTAATAAAGGCTACCAGGCCACTCATTCAAATCCAACAAATTCATCTGTCTAAAATGTGACTCTTTTGGCATTGGTAATGTATAAGGTGGATTATATATCTCATTTCAGGCTTGGTCTTTGATTTTGAAACAATTCCTTTTAAAAGCCTATCCTCATCCCATGTTGATAGCAACCTGTGCCATCATAATTCTCAATTTTAAACAATTGAAACACTTCGAGTTATTTTTATTTTCCAAAACCAGAATGATGGATAAGTTTGTCAGCTTTTCTGGTCTTTACTTCCCCTAAGGATAGAAGGATTTGAACTCCTTGTTCTTCCAGTGTATTCTGGTCAGTTTTTCCATTTTCTTACTCATTCACAATGCAGGAACATATTCCTTCTTGATAACGTATTGTTAAAGACATATGATTCATGAAACATGTTCCTGACTGTATCCAAGGTTCATACTTTAATTTGTACATCAATTCATGAATCCTGTTTTGCCACACCATCTCCCAACATAGAGGCACACTTAGATTAAATATAAAGACAAGTGTATTTTGATACTTCTGATGGTTTAAGGACAAAAACCAAAATCCCTCTAATGAGGAAACAGAAGCATTTTCTCCTGTAGATTAAATGCAGGAATTAAGAGCTTTTGCTGGAAACAGAAATTAGAAGCAAAAATTAGCTATTATGCTTTGTTTATGATCTGTACAAATGAGCTCTTTGCAGGTGTTCTTGAAATTTTTGATACAATGGTGATTCTATACAGTGATGCAGATATTAATGGCCTGCTCCATGTTTGGTGGCCTCACAATGCTCTTTTCTGCCATGTATATGCACCATGTTTTGTTCTAGCTCCAATAACTAATTCATACTTACACTTATGCTGACAACTAACAATATTCATGCAGATTTAGCCTTGCAGTTTGGGGAATACTGAATTTTCCCTTTAAGAGCAGTTTCCTTGGTGAGCTTTTGATATTTTTGGAAGAAGAGATCAAAACATAATGGATATGCATTAGGTCAGCGGTTATTTCTTGTATATGATAGAAGCAAAAGCTTAATTTCAAATTAAAGTTTGACCTGTATATACAGTGGGAAATTGTTGGTGTATGTTATTTGGTTTCTCTGTTTTTTATGGATATTTTGAGGTCTCCTGTGTTTAGCTTTGTCATATTTTCCTTGCGTTATTATGCATTTTCTTTCTGTCAACAACAAATAAAAGATCTCGTTCTCCTCCTTTGTAATCCTTCTATATATTAACCAGTGAATAACAGCAAGCAGGGTTTAGTTTAGTTTACAGCTTCATCCCAAACAACTGCATGTAGATACACATCTAGATCGTCATGTGAAGCAAACCAAATAGGTTTCAAATCAGCTTTGTGAGAGAAAGGGTTAGGTACTTGCTTATGTGATCATTACCATAATCCAAAACATGAATATCAAAAAACATCATAAAGACAGTGAACCCCTTGAAAGAGCAATTTCAAAATTACTATAGAATGTATTAAAAATTCTCTCAAGGCTCCACTCTATGATAGAACACCAAAAGAATAACAAGAACTAATAATAAATGGAAATTATAAAAGCATATCTAAGTAAGCTATGTGTGCCACAAAAAGCGCAGAATTATCCAAAAATGGAAGGTTGCATTATGTAGCAGCTTGAACATACTTGCAAGTAAACCAAAATTGTAATCAAACTCAACCAATATGATGGAGGCCCGCTGCACATTTTCCTACTTTGAGACAAATGTTACGTAGTTCAACTGGCTAAATCACAATAAAATTTATACAGAAGAACCATGTTCTGAAATATGTTGAATTCTTCATACTTTCTTATTTATATTACAATTTACATGTCCTTGTTGAAAGAATTATGATCTGCCCTTATTTTATCACATTTCACCATTTCTTGTGCTGGATATTGTGCAATGTTTGCAAAGATACAAAATTTGAAAACTGAACAGATATTACCACCTCTTGCTGCAGGTTTTCATAAGTGGGCTGGATGAATTTTTGGATTTATTATTGACCAAGTACATAGTCCTGTTAATAATGCTATGATTGTTTCTGCAAACTTTGATGTTTTTATATTCTCTAGCTAAGGGATGGAATTGTTATTATTTGAAATTGAACTACAGCAACATCATTTGAGATCTGTTTTGCATTATATATATATATATATAATTAGCTTCCATTAAGATTATAAATTGCATGTACTACAAACCCTTTCCATCAATAACTTGGAAATGTATGCAAGTACATAAAACTGAAATTGAAAAAGATGGAACTCAAATGTAATTGCAAAACAATTTAAAGCAGTAGCATCATCTGACGCACTGAGAAGCATGAGTACTTCATTTGGTCAAACGTACTCATACACGTACTCACTAAGTGTCAGATATCAATGCACATGGGTACTTCCAAAGTTATCTTTGAAAAAAAAAAAAACATGCATGCAGCATGAGTATGACTTTAATAAGACTAGGTGCAACTCGAAGTATAGCTAGTTATGTCTTACATACTGGTTAAACCATTTTTCTTCCCATAAAGGTAGCAGTTTCTCAGGTTCAGGGATTATTTAACCTTTCTCTTAATTTTTCCCATATTTGTTTCTCTCTTTAATCAAACTCACACTCATTCCTGTGAGAGACATGAGGTATGAGTTGGTTCAGCTTTTATTATAGATGTTTTAACTTTTAAACAATAACGGCAACTTACTAATATTTTTGTATTCTTCACTTTCATTATTTAAAAATTATATTAGCATGCTCATACCTTCAACTTTTAAAAATTATCAAATTTTGTACCCATATCCAGACCGGATATAGTATCGTACCCAAATTGATGCGACATAGCTGATGCATAACATGTCAAAATTTTCATAACCATCCTCAAGTCATTATTAGGCTAAACTTTTTGGCAATGTGCAATCCATGCTTTAATTTTGACCAAATGGCCGAAGCATAACTCTAGTACTTTTCAGAAGGTTTTTGTGGCCCAACAGCTGATATGGGTGAAAATTAGGTATTTGGTTTTGATTAGGATTAAAGCACAAGTTCTTTTTTGGGGGTTTCTCTAACATATATGCAAAGGAATTGGGTAGATTTGCTCTATTTATGTTTCCTTTTTTCTTCATTGCTAGCATTTTCCTTTTACACTAAGCAGGATCCATTATGCTAAAAAATTATTGTAATTATCCTCTATCCATTTTGATGAATTTCTTCTTTCATAATTTTAAATAAAATATTGAAATTATAATTCAACTATGCCACTGAACTACACTATGTCCTTGATAGCACTATACTGCCAACATACAAGACTCCTGGCTATTGAAATGAGTACATTTTATGGCAATGTTACTAGATCCTAGATAAACATTACCATTATAACATTGAATGCTTCCTCTCACAAACTTTCTTTGCTTTTTAATATTTTTCGAGTAACCTTTTAAAGTATAGTGGAAATAAAAGGGGCTAACACTTGATGATAAATAGCTAAGGGCATGAAATGGCCACAACAAATTTCAGATAACATATGTTTAACTGTCTTTTCTTTATCTTTATTCTACCGGTGTAAACATCTACTCTTAGTTGAATCATGCGCTAGCAGGCTTAGTCTGCTTATAATCTACAGTTGCAAACATTCTATTTTAAGTTTAAAATTCCTGCAGTCGTCATCTCTGTTTAATTTTCCTTTTGTGAAGTTTCATTCCTTTTAGGAATCAAACTTTTAGCTTGTTCTTTACAGTCTTAAGCAATACAGAGGCTATCAATTTTGTGGCATTCGAAGCTCAAATCAAAGAGAAAATACAGAAAAACTAATGAGCTAACAGATTCAATTGAATATTAAGGAATTAAACATTAAGAATGTTGTCGTTAATAAAATCCTTCTAGACACATAAATTTTTACTGTAACCAGCATTCGAACATAAACTGTTCAATCAAATAACTAACTCAAGTTTTTTATTCTACAATATCCCAATATTTTAATTCCAGATTATCTCTCAGGCCTTCCCTTAAAGTCTAACCAGAAGATGCTGATATCTGGTTTTAAAATTTGACCCGAGTTAAGAGCAGTACACTCTACCCATATTTTCATGAGTTTCCTATACCTTTAATGTTGAAATCATTGGGAGTGCAAAATGATATCAAAATTGAAAACTACCAAGAGGCAAACATGAGACACTTCATGCCCCAAGATTCATCAATATGGAAAAGTGGAAAACCAATGCAAGACTTGTGAAAAGTATTGAACAGCTGAGCTAATGCTGCATGGATCCACTTGGCAGTGGTTGGATAAGTAGATTTATTATTTTGTAGCCCTGTTTGGAGTGAATTATTAATTGAAAATCAGCAGCAACTTTCCAGTTTCCACCACGATTTTCTTAACAGTAAGGTGTATATTCTGGAGCAGCTTATTTTGATGAATTGAACTTTATCAATTACCGAACATGGGAAGCAATGACTATTGTGTTGTATTCCTACATTTCTTTCTTTGTGCAAATTTTGCTGGTTTATTTCTAAGCCAATACTATGGCCTTGATTAAATAAATTAAACTGAATTGAACTGAACTTCTGGGGTACATACATGTAATCTGCTGGAAAAGTAACAAGCAGTAAAAGGTGGGCAACACTGACCGCCTTTGCAAACTCAATTCTAAGTGGGTTGCCAGCAAGAGGAAACCCTTGCAGTGCTCTCATGGCATCAATAGCATCTTCATCCCTTTTGAAGTTAATGAAAGCATAGCTGCGGCCAGGCTGGAATGCCACATTCTCCAATGGTCCAAACCGTAAGAAATGATGAGCAAGTTCATCCTCTATAATGCTGTGAGATAGATTCCCAACCCAAAGGTGCCTGGAAGGTGGATTGTTATTGTTGCTGTTGCCACTGCGGTTGTCACGCCCGCTAACCCCATTTCCCCTACTATCTTCGTACCTTGAAGGGTAATCCCTCCTAAACCGGTCCCTTCCTCCTCGACCCGACTATTGCCAAAATCAAAACAATTAAAAAAAAAATTAAATTATCAACCACTCTCTTTATCTTTCTCACAAAACTAACACAAACAAGTCAAAAACATGAATCCACACACGCAGGTGCACGTGCACGCACAGACAAACAAATAACCCTCTTTAATTAATCCTGCTACTTTAAAAAAATAAAATACACAACCGTTATGTGTTCCACTCAGCTCCACTCCAGATTAGGCGCACCAAAATGGCTTAATAATAATAATTAAACGAATGAACAGTATTGAAAACCAGTCTTAAAATATCGGGGTGTGATGATGATGCTTACGCCTTGAACAACAGCAAAAATAATAATTAGAACCCTGAGTAAGGTACTTGATTGAAACTCTGCGTTGTGTGTGTGTGTGTGTGAAGTTGATGATTTGAAGTAGATGAAATACTAAATGGGTGCAAAACAGAGAAAAGGTGATAGTAATCGAAGGAAACTAACCATGGAAGAGTGAAGAGACCAATTTCAGAGAGAGAAAGAGAGAGCGAATTGGGAATTTTGCTCCAACGATGTTGTGGATCGAGAAACGAGAGTGATGATTCCTCACTCACTGTTACGGAAGGAACATTAGGGTTTCTGATGGTTGGTAGATATAGGAAATAGAAATGTAGCGATCGAAAAAGATAACTGGATAAGTGCTCAATAATAATTAAATATTGCAATTATATAATAACTAGAATACCAATATGGGTGGACGGGCAGGGGATGTATTTTTACAGTTTTATAACAGATTTTTAAAATTTATAATATAAATTATTAGAAAAATCGAAATGAAGAAAAAATTATATCACTGCAACGAAAAAATTATATTTTAAAAAATTAATTTAAAAAAAACGAAATTAAAATTTATATTGACAAACAATTTTTTTACATATAAAAAGAAAAAATGTTTTTAAAATTAAAAATAAATTATTATTTTTGTCATGCATGTCAAATTTTAAACTTTCATTTTTAATTTTTCATCCATTTTTTTTATAATTCTTTTATTCTTCTCATAACATATTGCATTCTTTATTGTTATAGCAAGTTTCTTTTTTATTATTATCTTTTTCACAATTTACTCTTAGCTTTCATCAAAATTCTCTTTTGTCTCCACTTCATGTGAAGAATTAAGTAATACTTAAAAAAAAGTATCAAAAATATTTAAATTCTTTACCTTAAAAGAATGTTGGAACATCCATAAACAATTTTGATGTATCAAGTTCTATCTTCAAATCAAATTGTCTATTTACAGGACTTTATACTAATTGTTCAGAGTATTCAAAGAGAAAGAATAAGAAAAAAAAAAGTAAGAAAATGAATCTTGTTAATAAATGATATATCAAACGATAGTTCCATCACTTGCGTCATATGTTTAATAAATAAACCAATGTATATATTATTAGTGATGTGTTTCACATAATAGGTGTGAAGATTCAATAATATTAATAAAGTTCAGTAGTGTGAAAAAAGTAAATATAAATATTAGTAACAGAGACCAATTTTTTTAGAGCAAGTAGGAGTTGTGGTATCTCCAAAATTTTGTTTACTACTTTCTATATAAAAATATTTTTGGACACCCCAATATTATTCATTCTACCTCTAATTTTTTATATTAATTTTTAATGATTATTATTATTTTAATATATTATTTTAAAATTTTGATAAATTTATTTATAATTAGTATGAATTTAAATTGAATAACTTTACCCTATATACCAAAAATTTAGGTCAAGTTTTGACCCCGTGTTTCCTAAATAGATCATAGGTAGCCTTTTAACTTGTTCTTTGATTGCCTTTTTATGTGAAGTTTTTTCTTCTTTAATTAATCAATAATAACCTTTCGAGCAAAAGAGGATGTATAATTATTTTGACACATAACGAGGAGATGAACAATGGTTAAAGTTTATTCTATCCTGATTCTTACTATTCAAAATTTAAATAAGGTGATAAAAGTATGGAAATATAGGCCTTTTTTATTTAAATAATACATTTTTAAAATAATTTTATAAAATAGAATTTTTTTAAAATTAATTTCCGGTCTATACTTTTTTTGCCATGTTAACAGTAGTATCAACTACGATAATAAATAACTATTGTCTCAAGATAATCGATACTATCTCAAGAGATTGACACATGAGCTTGAAAAATTGGCAGAGAAAATAAAAGGAAAAAATAATAAAATGGCATAAACAGTATTAAAGGAATTCAGACGATACAAGACACATGCTATAGGTACATAAGTACATTATTATCGACCAAATGGAGACAATAGATGTAAAATCCCTTATTTATTTACATAATTTTCTTCTAAAGAAAATTGAAATATCAATATGATGTGATTAAAATAAATAGAGATAAATGAATACAAAGGATATTCATATGCATAAACTCTAAATCATTGAAAATGAGTAAAATTTTAAAATTTCATACATATAAATCTCGTTCGTAATAGAATTAAGAATATAATTTTGAGATTATCAATTTACAATTAGAAAAAAGCTAAAATTTCTATATCAACAATTAATTACTAAATATTAAACACATGCTTTGAATCGTTATTTACAATAGATTTATTAAAATACTTCAAACTCTCATTAAAAACTTAATTAATGTAATTACATCCTTCAAAATAACAGGTAGTCTCTTTCCTACCATTCCTTGCGAGTATAATCCTAGAACGAATCAATCCTCCTTTTTATCGCTTCATTACCTTAAAAAGTTTGTAAAGATGAGCATCCCTTACCCACTAAAATTCTTGTTTTATATAATAATAAATACAAAAATTATTTCTAATATAACAAGTAACCAAGTAGCAATATTCCATACTTAATAAATTCAAGCAAATAAAATAATTCATATATATCTTTCATTATTGTATTTACTAATACGTATTCCATTTCTTATTTAATTAACCCATTTAAATTCAATGTCTGAACTCATACCACTTTACTTAATCATACAATTTCAATCAAACGAAAGTTATCTATGAATATTACTCTACATTTAACCAATTATCATTATCCAATCTATATCTTCGAGCTACTTTATTCATCTCAAATCTGAATATCTCATCAATTAACGGTACTTTAGGTACTCTTAGACCCCTAAATCGCTACCAACGCACTCTCCTTAGTTACAAAGGACTTATACAACATAGATAGTCGATGGTAAGTTAAAGTACACACGGATATAACGTGAGCATTCACAACCTTCCAAGCAAAGGTATAGTTAGAAGTTCGGTCAAGAAATGAATGTGAGACCTGTAAATGCATCCTACTTTTATATCGTGTACACATCAGTAAATCGCATTTACCACTCTCATTTTCACCATATTTTCATAATCAACTTCAAACCCTATACCCTTAGTGTATCTCTAAACTATCCATACATTATCTCAACAGTGGCACATCAAGTTATATCATTCTAATACATATGTTGCAAACACACTAATCGATGTACTACAATATATGTGTTATAATCTCACCCGTCAGTGTATTACAACTCATATATCATAACCACAACAATCGGTATTTTTGTAACACATGTACTAGTGTCCCTTTCTCTTTTCTTCACACATATTCATCACTTTTCAATTTTCACAATTTTCCTTTTTCTTATAATCAGTTGTATACTTTCTCAGAGATTCTCAAATTTTCATACTTATTCAAACTTAAATCAACTCACATATGTAGGATATGATACTTCTTATATCACTCTCACACAACAACTAACTTCTCAATCAGGTGTATAATCACAAGGCAAACACATATCATTACACAATTCCATACAATATGCCCAGAGTCGGACACCCTCGGACTCAACCCAACTCGTGCAATCTAGAATATACTGTCGGAGATCACATTCTCACAGTCTTAATAGAATTTTCTTGCATAAAGTTCAACATATACTGCCGGAGATCACATTATTGCTTCACTTCTTAACCTCCTTAGAGTTTGGTCTATGTCAGAATCAAATACCCAAGTGGATTTGTTTTTGTTTTTTCCTCGCATATACAAATCAAATTTAACAAAGTTAAACTAAAACTCAATATTAAGGGATACAAAAACAAAGATGATGCAGAAAGATATCAGCAAAAACATGTGAAATTCAAGTCTAAACAATTGCAGAATTATGCAGAAATTTTCTCCACTATTATTCTAAACTTATCTATTTAAAGGCAAAACAGAGTAACTTGAATCTAATACTAAGTAAAAGATAAAAATTCAGAAAACAAGAACTCAATCTAAAAATTTTCCTATTACTAATGATATTGAAACACAAATTTCCCAGCAACGGTGCAAAAAACTTGTTGTACAATTCTAAACACTAGCAAGTGCACTAGGAATTGCAGCAAGCAATAAGTAAATTTAAGATCCAAGTATCGTCTCCACAGGGAATTTGATTCAATTACCACTTCACAAGGCAATGACTAGTTGAGCCAAACAAAATTGGAGTTTGTAACATGTAGAAGTAATAAACCAGAACAATAAAAGATAATGACTTGCTGTAAAAATAGAGTACGAATTTCTATGTTAAGATGAAATTTGAATGAATTAGAGTTAGGAATTTATTTCACTAGAATATCAATATCAATTCAACTATGCCTCTGAACATCCAAGTAATTGGTTAATTGATAATCAGTTCACATATTAATAGTCAAAGGTTAATCCCTTAACTCATTGACCCTAACAATCAACTAAACCACCCTAATTCCCTAGGCGAGATTCAATTTCAAGTTGCATTAGGAATCAGAACCATAGGATTGCAGAATCAAGTTCACTTATTCCTAAGAAATCCCTAATTCTGGTAGTTAGTTTAGATCTGAAAAGCAATTCCAATTTCCATTAGTAAAAATTCCTCTTTTATTAATCAATCAAATTTCCATTCAAAGATTACGTTGAGAACAGAATTAACTACTCAATTAATCCAAAAACTCAAAGTTCAAAGTCAAGAATAGAATTAATACATATATTCCAGATATATAAACTCCTAACTACGAAGAATTAAGCAAGCATTACAACAGAGGAAGAGGAAGAAGGAGTAGAAGAGAAAGAACACAGAAGAGTCATCTTCAATCAGTCCCCAAGCTGATTCCTCTAGGTTGGAGCTTGACGTTCGTCCCCAATCCTCTCTCTGACTGTCACGACCCCTTTTTATAAAGGACCGAGAACATTATTTCTACACCACATACTTATTTTAAAAATAGATAAATAATAGAGAATATAAGTATAAAAATTCACTTCTCATTCAAAGTAAAAATGAAGTTCCTTACAACAAATATCCAACAGATCAACATAATATTACATTTAGTTTATAATATTCAAAATACAAAAAAAAAAAAATTATAATACGTGACTCCCTCGACATGAGGTCTCATATATAAAGAAAAAGGACTCTAATGCATTATTACTCAACTCCAAATTTTCTAACTTTTCTTCATCGGCCCTCACCGTGAAGTAGATGCAACACTGCTACATCTGCTCACGTACCACCGTACGATCATCGCCGACACACGCACACAACGACATAGAAAGAAATGCAAGGGTGAGCTTACCAAACATAAAATAAAATTATATATATATAGAGCAAAATATTTCTCAAAGAATAACCCATGCATTTCCACCATCTAATGCACAAGATGAAAACGGCTTCCAACCGGTTTCACACCTAAGTAATCCGTAGGAACCGAGCCGGTCCGGAGCGACCCATTCCTATCTGGATCCAGACAAAGACAAAGACAAGAAACTCAAAGATGAACTTACCGTTACATGTCTACCCACCTAAACATGTAACTCGGCTCTATAATGATGCACAACATATATCTCAAGCATGATGCACACCACCAAAATTATTTTAACATTTCAACTACTACGGCAAGTTTATAATAGATCAGCCAAAATCTCGGCATTTTAAACTAATTAACAACAAGCATAAACTTAGAAAATAGCTTTTATTCAATAGATCTAACAAAATCATATCAAAATATCTTGAAATAACATATTAAACCGTTCAAAACATAGTTCATAGGTTAAAGTAAACTCCCCTTACCTCAGAAAGATGATTCACACTAGATCTACCGAATATTACTTGATTATAACAAAAATTCACCGAAGATTCAGCTTTAGAACGGAGTTTCTCCTAAGAACACCATGAATTTCTATAAGAAAGAGAAGGAGAAGAGAAACGAACGGTAAATCTAGCTTCAAACTTAAAGAAACTTACTTCCAATCCTTCGTAATAGATGTAGAATCTCGGATCTCAAGGGAAATCTAAGTTTAGAAAGGTTTAGTATGAGAGAAATGGTGGTTTACGGCCTTAGAACCTTTGAGAACCTTGGATAGAGGTGAAGAAATGAAAATTTCGTGTGAAGCCCCTTTTTATAGAAAATTTTTGAAATTTACTGTTCACGCCGAAATTTACTGTTCACCGCCGAAAAACACTTGTTCACCGCCTTACCGTTCATGCCGAGAAAATCGTTCGTGCACTATTCATGCCGGAAAACACCGTACACGAACTGTACATACGCGGTTGTCATCGTTCATACGCGGTTGTATCAGATACATCGTGACGTCACCGATGACGTCAGCTGTCACTGTACATACGCGGTTTGTACTGTTCATACACGGTTTGTACGCGGTTTGCACTGTACATACGCGGTTAGTACTGTTCATACACGGTTTGTACTGTACATACGCGGTTACACTGTTCATTGCACTGTTCATACGCGGTGCACTGTTCATTGCACTGTTCATTGCACTGTTCATTGCACTGTTCATTTTTTTTTTTTTTTTTTAAAATAATTTCAAACTCCATCTAAATATATTCCAATACCAAATAATCCTTCAATTAACATTGAACAAGTATAAAATATTATAGATTACTCAATAATAAATTAGAAGCCTGACAATTCTTCCCCCGAAAATAAATTTTCGTCCTCGAAAATTTCATTCCCCAGAGAAAAGATGAGGGTACAATTCTCTCATTCTTTCTTCTAACTCCCATGTGGCATCACCAGTTATTTGGTCCCAAACAACCTTTACTAACCGAATAGACTTACCTCTAAGTTTCTTAACTCTAGTTTCCTCGATACGAGCAAATGGGACCTCCACAGACAAGTTATCTCGTAACTCCACAACATCGTGCTCAATTACATGAGACAAATCTGAACATACTTCTTTAATCGCGACACATGGAAAACATTATGTATTCCGGACAACCGAGGTGGTAACGCTAATTCATAGGCTACCGGTCCTCGACGATGTAATATCTCGATACGGTCCTATGAACTTAGGTGTTAACTTCTTGGCTCTTAAGGCTCGCCCCACACCCGTAGTGCGTGATACTCTTAAGAATACATGATCACCAACCTCAAATTCTAGGGATCTTCTGCGTCGGTCGGCATAAGATTTGTCGACTTTGGGTAGCTCTTAGCTTTTCTCTAATAAGTTCAACTTTCTCCTTAGTTTCTTGCAGCATTTCAGTCCAACCATCAAATGTACTCCATCTTGGAACCAACGAGATAGGGGTTCTACACCTTCTACCATACGAGCTTCAAATGGTGCCATATCTATACTCGAATGATAGCTATTGTTATAAGTGAATTCTACCAAAGGAAGCATATCCTCCCAATTACTCCTCTGTTCTACAATGCAAGTCCGCAATAAGTCTTCTAAGGTCTGAATAGTACGCTCGGATTGACCATCTGTTTGCGGATGGTATGCGAACTCAACCTCAACCGTGTGCCCATAGATTCTTGGAAACTCGCCAAAACCGGGAAGTGAATCGAGGATCCCTATCGAGATAATACCGGAAGGTACTCCATGCAACCCGACAATCTCTCTAATGTACAATTCTCGCTAATTTCTCCAAGCTAAAGGTCATGTTAATTGGCAAGAAATGTGCACTCTTGGTTAGCCTATCAACTATGACCCATACTGCATCATGATTCCTAACTGTTCTAGGTAGATGGGACACAAAGTCCATAGTCACATGGTCCCACTTCCACTGGAATTTCCATCGTTTGTAACTCTCCTGGAGGGCTTTGGTGCTCCGCTTTTGCCTTTTGACAAGTCAAGCGAGGCTTTAACAAACTCGCCTATCTCTCGCTTCATGCCTGGCCACCAAAACATCTCGCTTTAAATCTTGATACATCTTGGTAACACCAGGATGAATGTTGAGACTACCCTTATGTCCTTCTTCTAGAATTGCTCTCTTTAATTCGGTATCTCTAGGGACACAAACTCGACCTTGACATCTCGAGAATACCATCAACACCTTTACCGAAACCCTTTGTCTTATCTCGTCCCTAAGAGAAATACAATCCGACATAACATTGGATCCCACAATTGTTTATCTTTAATTTCTGTAAGAAATTATTAGTCACCACAATTCGGCTACAACTAATCTTTTCGGGTGATAAGTCCACATGTATGTTCGAGTCTCGGAATTGTTCTACCAAAAGGGTTTCACCGACTCTTAGGGAGAATGCCCGAACCACATTCCTACTTAATGCATCGGCCACCACGTTAGCTTTTCCTGGATGGTATTGGAGCTGAAAATCATAATCCTTAAGGAATTCCACCCAACGTCTCTGCCTCATATTTAACTCTCGCTGATCAAATAAATACTTCAGACTCTTATGATCACTATATACATCGAACCGAGCTCCATAAAGATAGTGTCGCCACACCTTCGAGCAAAGACTACGCAGCCTAACTCAAGGTCATGAATCGGGTAATTTCGCTCATGAGTTCGTAATTGACGAGATGCATAAGCTACCACTCTCTTATATTGCATCAACACACATCCCAATCCCCGATGAGAAGCATCACAAGACACCTCAAACGGTCGACTAGTATCGGGAGAATCAACACCGGCGAAGAAGTTAGTCTCTGTTTTAACTCATTAAAGCTTTGCTCACATTCCTCGATCACACAAAGGGTTGATCACGGCGAGTTAACCGTGTTAATGGTGCAGCTATCTTCGCGAATCTCTCTATAAATCTCCGTAGTAACCTGCTAGGCCCACAAAACTACGAATCTCTCGAGGCTGTCTTCGGCCTTTCCCACCGCAACACCGCTTCAACTTTGGAAGGATCAACCGCAATTCCTTTAGCTGAAATAACATGACCAAGGAACTTCACTTCCTCTAGCCAAAACTCACACTTAGACAATTTAGCATACAACTGTTTTTCCCTTAAAACATTAAGTACAGACCTCAAATGCTCTTCATGTTCTTCTGACGAATTAGAATAAAATAAAATATCATCAATAAAGACTACCACAAATCGATCCAGGAAAGGTCTAAAGATCCGATTCATGTAGTCCATAAACACAAATTGGAGCATTTGTAACTCCAAAAGGCATCACTATATACTCATAATGACCATATCTAGTGCGAAAAGCAGTCTTAGGAATATCTTCATCCTTCACTCGGATCCGATGGTACCGGACTTCAAATCAATCTTAGAGAATACCTTAGCACCTCTCAGCTGGTCCATCAAATCGTCGATTCGCGGCAATGGGTACTTGTTCTTAATTGTCAACTTATTCAACTTGCGATAATCCACACATAATCTAGAACTTCCGTCTTTCTTTTTCACCAAGAGAACTGGGGCTCCCCAAGGTGATACACTTGGTCTAATCATCTGTTTACGCATTAGATCCTCGATCTGCTCCTTAAGCTCAATTAACTCTTTTGGCGCCATTCTATACGGTACTACGTATTAATCGGCTCGGCTCCAGGAATCAAATCTATAGCAAACTCTACCTCTCTACGTGGAGGTATTCCAGGAATATCCTCTCGAAAAAATCTCGGGGAATTCTCGTACTATCGGTATTGATCAAGGCTTTGCTCCACTTCGCATTCATAACTCCCAATAAAACAAAACAAGATACTCCCTCGCCTAAGGATGTTTCTACTTGGCTAGTAGAAATCAATTCTACACAATCTTGCCGCTCAGAAAGATTAAACACCTTCGGCCACAATCAATTAGCACACGATTGGCAGTTAGCCAATCCATACCCAGGATTACATCTAACCCCGACATCGGGATACAAATAAGATTTACTTTGTATCTTCGTCCCTCAATTGCTATGGGACACCTAACACAAACCGTCGAAGTCTTAATTGAACTTAAAGTAGGTGTCGATACTACTAAGTCACATCCTAGATCGCCCACCGGTAATCCTAAGTTTCTCACACAATTGTCCGCAATAAAAGAGTGTGTGGCTCCAAAATCAAATAATACAGAAAGAAAAGTACCGCCACTACCGTGTTCCTTGAACAAGATCTCGTGCACAGGTCGCCTCGATGCGAAGTAGTGAATACACGTCCCTCTCGCTCTCGATCTGGTTGTTGTTGGAGCCCTAGTTGCTTTAGGCCTAATAGCGTGCAAGGCGCTAGCGAGAAGACGAAACCGCCCTACTAGGCGTAGGACAGGTCCCTTGCAAGGTGCCCCGGTCGCCGGCACGAGAAGCAAACTCTTACATCAGTCTGTGGGCACTGGCTCAGATAGTGTGGTCCACCACACCTAAAACATCTGACAATCTGCGGCACTGAGACTCTAGGAGAAGAAGAAATTGCTCCCCTAGGCTGAAATGTAGAAGTAGCAGTCCTACCGGCACCGGGCCGATGCCGCCGATCCTCTTGATCGATATGATCGAGATCGGCTGGCGTAGCGACCGACCGTAGGGACCCTTCTTAGTGCCCTTACCTCCATTACCATAACCGCTAGCGACTCTACTAGATGGAGCCTTCCCAACTCCACCAACATCCTCTCGCATTAAGACTCTCTATAATGGTGGCTTGATCCACCAAGTCGACAAACTCCGTGATCCCGAGTGGGATCAAAATCCTCTTTATGTCGGTTCTCGGCCCGTCCGAAAACCTCTCGACATCTCCACTCCTCTCGAAGTCGGGTGAGAATAAAATCTTTAGATACGCTCAAAATGTATTGCATACTCATAGAACGATGAGTTTAATTGAACAAATATTAGAAACTCTCGTTCTTTGGCAAAGACGAACATGAGAAGGGAAAAACTTTCCCAGAAACTACTTCTAAATACAGCCCAAGTAATGACTTCACCTCGGGCCTCCAGCATAGTACGAGCTCCGTGCCACCACATCTCTGCATCCCCTATCAGCATATACTTAGCATATATCACCTTTCTCTCCTCGGTGCAACCCATGGTTAGGAAGATCTTCTCAATATCCCTGATCCAGAGTTCAAGAAGATCTCGGTCCATCCACTCCCGTGAATTGAGGAGGATCATTCTTTACGAACTCGACAACCCATGGTATTCAGAAGAGGTGCAGCGAGGCGCAGGCTGCCGTCGCCCGTGCCGCAGCGGCGGCTTGATTTGCACTTGTCGTCGCTGAATCATATCTAGACTCGCCTAACGGTGGTCGCCATGGCCTCCATGGCATGAGCCATTTGGTTCACATCGGCAGAGGAGGATTTGCAGCAGATCTTCTTGGTCTAGCCATCCTAATATATAGACTAGCTTAAATTACTAACGTTTAACATATTCAAGAATATCACCACATAGCTATATTCACAGATTCAAACTTACGGTGATATATTCATATTTAGTATATCATAAAAATTTAATCAATTTAGTACTCAAGATAACAACATATCAACATTCACATAGCATAGCAAACACATTCATTTCGGCAATCATTTACAAATTTAGCTTAACAGTCTCTTATTCACACAAGACAACTCACCTATAGCTCACCCAAGTATCATATACCAAGTTTCCTACATCAATCATGTCCGAGAATCGAGGTGATCAAGCTCGTTCCCTCACAACTTGATGAATATAAATCATGATATATGATTCACAGCTAAAACTCACATGTTTAATATGCACAACTGACGCCTAACAACCTCACCCCGTAGGTTTACCTAGACCATGCTCTGATACCACTAAAAATGTCACGACCCCTTTTTATAAAGGACCGAGAACATTATTTCTACACCACATACTTATTTTAAAAATAGATAAATAATAGAGAATATAAGTATAAAAATTCACTTCTCATTCAAAGTAAAAATGAAGTTCCTTACAACAAATATCCAACAGATCAACATAATATTACATTTAATTTATAATATTCAAAATACAAAAAAAAAAAAAATTATAATACGTGACTCCCTCGACATGAGGTCTCATATATAAAGAAAAAGGACTCTAATGCATTATTACTCAACTCCAAATTTTCTAACTTTTCTTCACCGGCCCTCACCGTGAAGTAGATGCAACACTGCTACATCCGCTCACGTACCACCGTACGATCATCGCGACACACGCACACAACGACATAGAAAGAAATGCAAGGGTGAGCTTACCAAACATAAAATAAAATTATATATATATAGAGCAAAATATTTCTCACAAAGCAATAACCCATGCATTTCCAGCCCATCTAATGCACAAAGATGAAAACGGCTTCCAACCGGTTTCACACCTAAGTAATCCAGAAGGAACCGAGCCTGGCCCGGAGCGACCCATTCCTAGATCTGGATCCAGACAAAGACAAAGACAAGAAATCAAGATGAACTTACCGATTACATGTCTACCCACCTAAACATGTAACTCGGCTCTATAATGATGCACAACATATATCTCGCATGATGCACACCACCAAAATTATTTTAACGGCTCAACTACGGCAAGTTTATAATAGATCACCAAAATCTCAGCATTTTAAACTAATTAACAACGATTCTGACTTAGAAAATAGCTTTTATTCAATAGATCTAACAAAATCATATCAAAATATCTTGAAATAACATATTAAACCGTTCAAAACATAGTTCATAGGTTAAAGTAAACTCCCCTTACCTCAGAAAGATGATTCACACTAGATCTACCGAATATTACTTGATTATAACAAAAATTCACCGAAGATTCAGCTTTAGAACGGAGTTTCTCCTAAGAACACCATGAATTTCTATAAGAAAGAGAAGGAGAAGAGAAACGAACGGTAAATCTAGCTTCAAACTTAAAGAAACTTACTTCCAATCCTTCAGAATAGATGTAGAATCTCAGATCTGGCGGGAAATCTAAGTTTAGAAAGGTTTAGTATGAGAGAAATGGTGGTTTACGGCCTTAGAACCTTTGAGAACCTTGGATAGAGGTGAAGAAATGAAAATTTCGTGTGAAGCCCCCTTTTTATAGAAAATTTTTGAAATTTACTGTTCACGCCGAAATTTATCGTTCACCGCCGAAAACACTGTTCACCGCCTTCTTGTTCATGCCGTAAAATACTGTTCGTGCACTATTCATGCCGAAAACACTGTACACGAACTGTACATACGCGGTTGTCACTGTTCATACGCGGTTTGTACTGTACACTGTGACGTCACCGATGACGTCAGCTGTCACTGTACATACGCGGTTTGTACTGTTCATACACGGTTTGTACGCGGTTTGCACTGTACATACGCGGTTAGTACTGTTCATACACGGTTTGTACTGTACATACGCGGTTACACTGTTCATTGCACTGTTCATACGCGGTGCACTGTTCATTGCATTACCGTTCATCAGACCGTTCACTTTTTTTTTTTTTTTTTTTAAAATAATTTCAAACTCCATCTAAATATATTCCAATACCAAATAATCCTTCAATTAACATTGAACAAGTATAAAATATTATAGATTACTCAATAATAAATTAGAAGCCTGACACTGACTCTCTCCACACGAAGAAACTAAGTGAAAACAAAAAATGAGACTGGAATGATCATTTTTGCTGATAAAAGTGACAACGCTGGAGGTCGAGTAGTGCGCGTGCTCACTTTCGTGAGTAAAAGTGGTCACGCACAACTTGCCAAACAGAGGTCTCTCTGGAATGTTCACTCTTGTTAGTAAGAGTGACTACACGCTTCTTGCTTTATATGGAGCTTCTCTAGAACATCCACTTTTGCCAGTAAGAGTGGTAATGCACTCTTTTTTGTGAATGGGTTCCTCTAGAACGCTTACTTTTGCCAGTGAAAGTGATAATGCACAGACTCCACTTCATTTCCAAGCTCTAGAACGATCACTTTCACTGATAATAGTAATCACGCCCAGCTTACATTCCATAAATTATGTTCTTTGAGTCCAGAATTGCTACTTTTCCTCTATCTTGCCATTGATCTTCCATCTTCATGCACTTTGCTCATATTTTTTCTACAAAAACATGATTAAATTCTTAATTTCTACACAGAAAATTCACAAATGTTAAAATAACTATGTATTTAAAAAAAAACTTCAATCATACTATTTTTATGAGTTTTTCTGCTTTTTCTCACATATTTTCCTTATCAAATGGCTTAAACTATAGTAAAATACTAGTAAACTATGGATTCATCAATAAATAAAACTTAAATTTACAACTAGCAATTTATCTGATTCATATTGTATACATATAAGTTTAGAATATTAATAAGAATATCTCTAAATTATTTATTACAACAAAATTCACCAAAACATTATAAATTCTAAAATTTGACATCAAAGAAATATTTACATAACTTTAGTCAACATGAAATATAATTAGAATAAAATATTATAATTTCTCAAACTATACTATTCTCTGCAGAGCAGTCTTCCTCCCAATATCATTGGATTATGATCCTAAAATTGACCAACCATCTTTTGTCTCTTCACTTTCATTACCTGAAAATATTAGTAAGGGTGAGTATCTCCCGCCTTACTTCATCTCTTTATTTGACATTAAAGTTTATATATATAATACAAAAAATATTGACTAACATATTTCTAACGCACTTCAATTAGTTATAATATTCAAAACACACAAATTATCATCAAAGCAGAGCACATATTCAATAAATTAATCATTTTTCTAATTATTTATTACTTATATTTTCTAAACTAATTTGTATGTTATAATATGTGTATTCTATCACATCAATCAATATGTCACAATATATGTGTCTTAATTACACCCGTCGATGTATTACAATACATATATTGTAATGATATTAATCAATATGTTACAATGCTCATATTATAACTATACAATCTCTATACAACTTCATGTTCATCACAAATCATATTCATTAAACTTTCATATTCATTGCTCCTGCGATCTCTTGAGGACTTCATAGCATAGATAGCTGTTGGTTAGCTGCATCAACACGGATACACAAGTGTGCTGATCCTACCCCTTTTAACAAAAGTGTAGTCAGAAGTTCAGGTCAAGAAATAAGTGTAAGGCCTATGGTGTCTTTTCTTTCTATTTTCATTAATTTTGCGCAATCATGGAAAGACATCCACCACCCTTAATTCCTCCAGGTTTCTCAATCGCCCCCGTATTCTACACCTCCAATGTATATCTGTGACTATCTACACTTATTCTCTCTTTCTCTTCCCCCAATTCCCCATATTTCTCAATTGCCCCCGTTTTCCATACCCCTAGTGTATCTCTGTGGTTATCTACACTTATTCTCTCTTTCTCTTTCTTAGTATTTCTCATTTTCATTTTTCATATTCTTTCTATCGATTAGCATGTCATAATATGTGAGTGATGATTTATATATATATATATATATATATATATATATATATATATATATATAGACAAAGGAAAAGCCATTGTTAATAATGATGAACAGCTCCCTAATGCCGTATATACCTTCCTATACACCATATCTCAACTTTTCTTAGGAGATCTATCTTTATAGAGAGATAAATTTGTTGAGTTTTTATCCAACCTTAAGTGTAGAACCTTAGATGACTATAGATGGTATAAAGATACATTCTTGATTAGAGTCTATACTAGAGAAGACAGCCAACAACCTTTTTGGAAAGAAAAATTTTTAGCTAGTCTTCCCAAATTCTTTGGAGATCTTGTTAGAAGTAAACTCTGAAACTAATCTATCAATGAGGAAATTTCTTATGATAGTCTTAGTTATGACCAACTGAAAATCTGTCAAGAGAATAAGATTCAGAGACAATTAGCCAAGGAGAGAGCCATGAATAAAAAAGATTTAGGATCTTTCTGTGAACAATTTAGTTTGAATAAAAAAGATTTAGGATCTTTCTATGAACAATTTGGTTTACCTCCTTGCTCAACCAAAAAGAAAAAATAGACTCCTAAAAAGGAAGCTGTAGAAGCTAATAAAAAACCTTACAAAAAAAAGTATAATAGAAAACCTTCTAAGAAAACAGAAGAGAGAAGAGAAGAAAGCTGGACGACGATAATTCAAGCAAAACCAGCTAAAATGGGGAAGAGAGAAAATTGTACAGAAACAAGATTTTATTGAAAACTTAAAGAAAAGGCTTACAAAGATTATTTCTCAGAGCAATTCTCTCTAAAATGTCTTAGTAAAAGGGTACCTCACAACATGGTCGATGACTCTTTTTATAGAAAATTAAAATATTGTTTCTACAGTTCCAATTGATAACAGGAAATATTGATTAAAGTACAGGTTACAATTCTTGAATATTTATGCCAAAATAATTATCTTCATTTTGATAGAAGTCTTCGACATTTTTGGACTAAGAATCTTTCTTTTCAGAAGTTTCAACTTCATCTTGATTTTGAAGAAGAAGGAGGACATCTTTAAGAATTTCCTTCAACTTTTCTTTTTAGTTACTTCTTGATAATAAGGTTGTAATTCTAGATTTCTAATGATACGCCCTTTAATGTACCATAATATATATCGTAATCACACTTTTCAAGTTGTTTTCATCCACGCATCATAATCATGCATCTCATTCTTTCACAGTCATGTTCTATTTTCTCTTTCATATATTACATACTTTCGAAATCAATTAATACTTTTATTATTCATGTAAATTTATCCAATTTGGACACATATTAGCTATCAAACTATATCTACACTGATTGCATCATGCCAATATAATAAAGAGAATTATTACACAATATTATACCATACAATTAGAACAATATGCTAATCTAACACATAAATTATTACACAATATCACACCAGACAATCAGAACAATAATCTTCAGACTCAATGCAATTTGTACAACCTCAATATACACATCCTCTCAATACTACTAAGTTAGCTATCCTAAAGTTTAACATAATCTAATATTCACCACATATATATACTATTCCAAATATAACAACTAACAAATTTTAACTACCTTCTACCACTTTTTGTTAATGAAATTCATGATATTTTTCAAAAGATTTTATTCATATTTTTTACTACAAATTATATTGAAACAATTATGAAATAATTATAGAGTTTTAAGTAGAAAAATCTAGAGTTTTCAATCTAAAATACTAAAAAGAGTTAGGATTTAGGATTCAGCTCTCCTTACCTGAAAATGGTTCCTCAAAATGAGTTCTCTGAGATATCTAACAGAGAAGTTTCATGATATCAACCAAAATATTATCCGAAAGATGAAGTTTCCTAAGTATTTCAAGATAGATATCTTAATATGAGAAGAAAACCAAAGAAAAAGAATAAAACTAGAGATCTGAGTTTCGAGGAACTTACTTGGATCCGAATGAAATCGATATTTGAGCTCGGATCTAAAAGAAATTCAAAATTCTGGAGAGTTCTCCCCTGAGAGTGGAAGGAGAAAGAACAGAGAAAACGAGGAGAGAAGATTATATAGTGACAAATGAATATTTTTGGGGCTGGGGTTCCTTAAATACCCCTCCAAACTCGCGCAATTGCGCTTGAGCAAGAAGATTATCGCTTAAGCAAGCTCAACCCGGGCGAGCCTTTCGCACTTGGATGAGACAACCAGACAACAAAACTACTCATTTTTCTACTATTCTCACTTGAACAAGGACACTCTCACTTGAGCAAGATATAATCCCGCCTGAGCAAGCTCTACCTTGCCTGACGAGATTGAGTTAGAGAGCACCTTGTTTTCTAAATTAGCCTATGTTACTTATACCATATAGTATTAGAAGTAATGAAAAATCATTTAACTAGAATAGAAAATAAAAAAGAAAAAAAAATAGTTTTAAGAAGCCAAATTATTTAGAAAAACCAATGTATAAGTTAACAACACTATCTCCAGAAACAACGAAAGAATTTGAAAAGAAAAAAGGAATAGAATCACACATAGATGAGTTAAAAGAAAGAATTGCTAGATTAAGTATAGTAAAACCTTCAATAAATATAATAGAAATCATTCCAGAATTAAATAAAATAAAAGCAAAAAATCACTATCCAAAAATAAGACATTATTACAATAGGCCAACATCACCTGATTTATTGTTAGAACAAAGACCCAATTTTGTACAAAATTCATATGGAGGAAATGATATAGTTGAATGAAATTTAGATGGATTAAGCGAAGAAGCAATATTAGATTTAACTCAACAAATGATTATGGCAACAATTGCATATAAGCTTAAAAAATTATCAGATAAAGTAGCAGCAGAAGCTTTAGTACAAGGATTTATAAGATAGTTAAGAGGATGGTGGAATCATCATGTATCCTCTACTAATAGAGAATTTATATTATTCCATGTAAAATAAGAAAATAGTGAACAAGAGGCAATATTAACTTTAATATATTCAATAATACAAAATTTTATAGGAGATCCTACTTTATTCGAAGAAAGAGCAGGAATACAATTAGCAAATTTGAGATGTCCTACAATGTCTGACTACCAATGGTACAAAAATATGTTTTTATCTAAAGTAGTGATAAGAGAAGATGCAGCAGCCCTTTACTAGAAAGAGAGGTTTATTACTACATTACCAACCCTGTTTAGCATAAAAGTAATAGAAAATTTAGAAACTAGATATGAAGGAAGAATAAATTATGAAACTTTAACATTTGGGCAAATACATAATAGAATAATAGATACAAGATTAAGAGTCTGTAATGATATAAAATTACAAAACTAAATTATGGATTTAAAGCTAGGAGAGAAACTCCTAAATCATGAAACAATGGTAATACAGGCTAATTTATTAAAAAGTATGGTACAAGTACCTAAAAAACTTAGACACGAATAATTAAGTATACCAGAAGAATAGATTTTAGAAGAAAATAGAGAATCTAAAAAGATATGTGATACTAAGATACGAGAAATTATAGAAGAAACTAATGAAAAAATAAGATTAAAAATGAATAGGTCTTAATCAATAAGAATTAACAATCCTCATATAATAAAAGAATCTTCAAGACATTTAATAGATAATTCCACAATAAATTTAGATTTAAAAGGAATAGATAATACCTCTAGATCAAGAATATCAATACTAGTTTATAATCTTATTTTACAAGATAATAATAGTGAAGAAAATTATAGTCCTACTACATCACAAATATTAAGTGTTATAACAAAAGAAGAACCTTTTAAAATAGATAAAAAAAATGGATAAAAGAAGAAATAAATGCAGTATACAATAAAGAAATTAAAATTTGGTATTTACAAAATTTTTCTGAAGAAGAAAAAATAAGCATAAGAACAAAATTTTATGAGTATTTAGAAGAAATAGAAATAAATATACATTTTTTCACTTGGTTACAACAATATTATAATAAAAATAATATAGAATATCCTAAATTAAAAAAAATCAATCCTTTAAAAAAAATATCAACTTCTTAGAAAACAATATGAGGAAAAATAATAGAATCAGAGTGTTGTACGATCTAGTCCCGTTTGGTATTAGAGCCTAAACAGGTTCTAATTTTGAAAGGGAAGAGGGTAGATCTAATATTAGTTTTAAGTTTCATAAGCTTTATTTTCAAGATAGATTTACAGTTTTAAAATAGACTTGAGTGTAATAGTGAGAGCTGTTTAGATGTTGGTAAGCTCGAATAGTGGTTTCGGTAGTAAGTCCATGAGATGGCAATGAAACCGTTGGTCAGCTAGGGTGTTCTTATCGAATTAAAGGTTGTATTTTTTAAAAAAAAATAGCAAATCTATTAAGAACAATGAGCAAGTTAAACTTAGGATGAGATACTCAGATAGTGAAGAAACAAATGAATGAGGGTGGAGCCTTAACATCTAGTATAAACCCATAACATATTACAATAAATGATATTTAAAATCTTTACATAACTAGTCAATCCCTGTCATAAAAGAAAAAGATGTTTATCAACAAATATCATTTTCGTGTTTTAAGAATAATAGTGAAGAGATACACAAGATAGAGTATTCATATCTAGGAACACAAAATAAAAAAGATATTCAATTATTAGAAGATCAGTTACTACAAAAACATAGAAAAAATGGATTTAATTTTATTCATTTAGAATTAATCCAACTAGCAGTAAAGCCAAATTAGAGGATAGGAGTAGATCTTCCTGTATTAATATTATTAAGAGACATGAAACTTTTAAAAATAAAATATTCAATAATAGCAACATTAGAAACAAATTTATAAGATGGTCCTGCTTTCTTTAACTGTTATCCTAATTTTTCTATGAGTTTAAATAATGAGAATATTGCTAAAGCCATAAGAATATTTATAAAATCACCGGACAATATTGTAGATAATTCATTTGATCCATTTCACTTGATATATAGAGTATATTATAAAATTACAAGCTATGAAATAAAGTATTAAAATAGATTAGATACCCAATACCTAATAAACAAAATTTAATTAAAAGATTAGTACATGCAAAAATATTTTTAAAATTTGATATGAAATTAGGATACTATCAAATATTTGTAAAAGAAGAAGATAGATATAAAACTGCTTTTATAGTACCTTTTGGACATTATGAATGGAATGTAATGCCACAACGGTTAAAAAATGCACCAAGCGAATTTCAAGAAATTATGAACAATATTTTTTATCCTTATTTAGAATTTTTTATAGTATATTTAGATAACTATTAATATACTCAAAAAATATTCAAAAACACATACAACACATAAATAAATTTATAGGACTAATAAAAAGAAATGGATTAGTAGTATCAGACAAAAAGATGAAAATATTTCAAGAAAAAATTAGGTTTCTCGGATATGAAATATTTCAAGGAACAATTACACCAATACAAAGATCATTAAAATTTTCTGAAAAATTTTCAAATCAAATAAAAGAAAAAACTCAACTACAAAGATTTTTAGGATGTTTAAATTATATAACAGATTTTATTCCAAATATTAGAATAATATGTGTTCCTTCATACAAAAGATTAAGAAAAAATTCACCCGCCTGGAATGACAAAATGATTAAGGCTATTAAGAAAATAAAATTTTTAATTAAAACCCTTCCTTACATAGGAATACCACATCTCGAAGCTTCCTTAATTGTAGAAACACATGCATCCGATTTAGAATATGGAGGTATATTAAAGTAAGTATTACCCAAGAGCAAACAAGAAAAATAGTAAGATATTATTTAGAATATGACATTCTACATAATAAAAATATTCTATTGTAAATTTTTTTTTTATCTATAGTATTATGTTTACAAAAATTTCAAGATGATCTTTTTAATGAGAACTGATTGTAAGGCAGCTCCTCAAGTTTTACAAAAAGATGTAAAAATTTTAGTTTCAAAATATATTTTTGCCAGATGACAAGCTCTATTATCTAATTTTGATATTGAACATATAAAAGGAAACAAAAATTTCCTACCTGATTATCTTATCAAAGAATTCTTATAGGAGATAAATGTCAAAAATGAATAGCTCGCATTATGAGACCTACAAAAAAAAAAGAAGTGGGTCCACCACTAACTCCTACAAAATTAGACAAAGGGAAAGATGTATTGACTACCTCATTACAATTACAGCCTAAACCAGTCACACCAGCCAAACTCACGTCCCGTAAATTACAATATTATCCAAACCTACTAAACAGACTCTACTCATTCAAAAAATCAATACCATGAAAAAAAAACTGTATTCCAATATTACCTATAGAGCCAGAATGGTTTTCTTTACCAAGAAACGAAATAGCTAAAAAGCTTTCCTCCCTGGATTGCCATTTCGTACCATCTTCCCAACAAAAACGAGAATTTTATGAGTTAATACTAGTTGATACTCAATCAATAGAATTAACCCATCACAAACACCAAGAAACAAAAGAAATTATCTTTTCTAAATCCAAAATAAATAAAATTTTGACAATAGAAGAACGGGAACAACCTTTGTTCCATTATAAAAGTTTTACAATAAATTAACCAAAATAATACAATTACTTTGATTACATTTAAGCATGGAGGAATATCATTAAAATTTTCCAAGTGGTTCCACCACTGGTATCATGATTTTGGAGCCGAAATAAAGATATTTCCAGAAGAAGTTAAAACTGCTTTACAATATTTTCAAAAGAGCACAAATGACACTTCTGAATGCCAACTATTATCCATCGTAGCAAGCATAGGGATAACATGGATAGACATGTGGGAATATGATTCTACAAAACTCCATGAACAAAAAACTATTCAATTACTAGTCTGAATAATAAAAATAAAATGATGGACAAAGTTCAACTTAGAGCTACTCAGTAAGCGAAAAATAGACCAATGGCTACAATATCATGGGAAACCATCTCTACAGAATTCCCAGAATAATCTAATTATCTCAGAAAAGACTAATCAAGAATTTTTAGCTCAAAAGACAAGATTAATTGCAAGTCTTTATTCAGCTAAAACAAAAAAAAGAAATTAATGAGATAATACAATTAATATCTTCGAAGATATTAGAGGAAGGAGAACATTCTCAAAATAATCCAAATCCATTAGAAGATTTTGAAGATTTAGCCGAACAAAATGAAGATAACTGTTACGGAATATATATGCTATTTTCTCAAAGATAGAAGTGTCAGCAGAAAAGAGAAGACAAAAGTGTCGGCAAAGAAATAGCAAAAGCAATATACTGGAAAGAAAAACAAAAAGAAAACTTGTGACTGATAAGAAAAGATAAAAAGAATAGTAAAAGCAAAATAAGAGATAAGGAAGAATCTCAAAACATGTAAAAACTTCTCTATAAAAGCACAAGACACAAGAAGAGTAAGACACGAGCAAATTTCTATTAAAAACCATTACTTAGAATCCTAATAACTCTTTTTGTAATCTTTCAATATTTCGATATAATCTTTGTATCAGCTTTCTTGAATACAATACAAGATCTTTCTATAAGTTTAAATCTCATTAAAACATTGTATTTTCCTACTTATTATTTTTACAAAATCAAAATGTTGTGCAATCCAGTGTATACATATGTATACATACATACACACACACACATATATATATATGTGTGTGTGTGTGTGTGTGTATATATATATATATACACTTGCTATAACAACATATAGGTTGTTAGAATTTCTAATTAGCAGTAAACTTAATTATGTATTTAGAGAGTGACAGCAACTTTGTCATTGTAAATTTATTGTAAATAGTAAAGATGAATTTGGTAATGTATTTATTCTAGAAATAACAATAAGGTATAATGTTCCTTTTGGTTACCCTATTAGTGGTAGGATCCACCACGCTTTTTGTTTATATATATATAGAGATTTGGTCCAGATGCCAGACACATTGAATTATGTATATACTTTTCTTGATCATGACCACTATGGGAGACTAACCTGGTTTACCTTAGAACTAGTGATTGGCGTTGAGGTTATGACTAACACAAGAGATGTTGGAGAAGGTGAGGACTTGACTACGTAGAAGCTAGCTGAGATAAAGGGTTGACTAGAACTGGGTCGTTAGTGTTTTTGGTATTGGAGTGATCTGCTCATTTTGACAGTGTATTTTGATTTTGTAAATTAAGTCTAATATATTTTGGATCAATATTTGTATATATAAACTTCTATATTTAAATGATAATACGTACACATATTTTGGTATTATTTTTATGTAAATTTATCAAGTCAGAGTTTATCTTTTATCGCCTTACATACTTTTGTATTTTTGTGATTTAAATAATGACAGAAAAGTTTTAACTTTTGTCAAGTTTTCATATTATGAATACAAAGAAATTCAGTTTATTTTTTTGGTTTTTGTATAAATTCTTTCATAGATTTTATAAAGAAATTAAGGACATTAAAATTTGATATTAGAGTAGTTTATCCTAGCAAATTTATGGTATGAGATTTGTAACACCTTAATTTTAATTTCAATTAAATAATGATTTTCGCAAATCGGATAACTAAATTTTTCATAAAAGATTTCGAAATAAGTGAAGGGTTATAAGTTAATATCAAATAACTGCTACAGGAATAGTTCAATTTCAACGTTTTCAAAATAAAATCTAAGTCCTATAACAGTTCATCCGTCCCTACACTACCCAAAAATACACAATAAACGTAGAGTCTCACCTTTAGAACATTTCCAATATATTTGACAAACACAATCACAGGCAGCAATCCACATCCATGAGTACAAAACACAAATCCACGCATACGCACACCAGCCACACTCACTATAATACTGTGATCATAGATTTACACCATGAATGGTCGCCGGTTACTCCCGCCTCACGGATACTACGTGGATAGTCACGGGTCGCTCAGCAAAGATAGTGATCAGAGGTCTAGTCAGGAAGAGAGTGTGTGGCCCATAGTGCACCCGTTCCACAGTCGGTGTCGCCACCACTACCCCTTTCCCCAAGGTATTTCTACTGTCCTCATCTCTCACACTTCCAGTGTATCGCTGAACCATTCACAGCACATTACAACGGTGCTACATGCCCCATTTACATATATTTCATTCACGCATGCAATAATCATGCTTACACACGGCACAAACCCACATTGCATTCAAATACACAGCACTAGGCCCACATTCATTTCACATTACTCAGCACACAGCCAATATTCATCTATATTACATAGCCCTCGAGCCTTCATGTATTCACAACAACATTAGTTCACCAATCAAAGGCAATCCATCACACACAATCACCCACACGGGGTCTAACTTTTCTAGCACACATCACATTACACACTAATTTCCATCAAACACACAATTCCTACTCTTTATCTCAGGCACATTGCATTAATCAACAAAACCCACAAGAATTATAATACATTAAGATAGGGTATAGTCCCCTATCTCAGATCGACGTCCCACATGCTAAATCCACCAAGAAGCACTCCTCCTCACGGATTTCGTCCTAAACATATGGAGAAACTCCATGAGAACCCAAGGAAACCACGAAAATGGAGAAAGGGAAAGAAAAATCGAAACCCTAACCATTAAAACTTACCTTCAAGTGTTCCCCACATGGATTCAACCTTCAATCAAGCTCCCGAACGACTTTAGCAACAATTAATCGGTGGAATAGGGCTTTGGGCGTGAGAGAAACGAAGGGAGAGGGAGAAATAACTCTCCCCGAACCCTAACCCTAACCCTTTTTAAATCCTTTTCTGGTCGCGACACTCTCGCTATAGTGAGATATTCTTGCTGCAGTGAGGGAACCTCGCTGCAGCGACACGCTCTCTCACTACAGCCAAAAAAATAGAGAAAACTGCACTCTAGTTTCTGCAGAATCTCGCTACAGCGAGACCTTCTCGCTACAGCGAGACTGCACCCAGAAATGCACCCCAAACTGTCGCTCTCTCGCTACAGTGAGACGTCTCTCGCTACATCGAGAAGGTGACAATTTCAATCCTTCCTCCCTGGGCCTTCTCGCTACAGCAAGAATCCTCTCGCTGCAGCGAGAACAGCCTAGTATCTTGCCCTGTACTTAGGCACTTAGCCCATTTCAGTCCAACCAATCATGCATAAACACACACACACACACAGATATATATATATATATACACACATACATATTCACAATATATATCTAAAAATACACACATAAATATACATTTAAATTTATATAATTATAAATAATTAATATTACAAAATTCGGGGCGTTACAAGATTAATTTGTTTGTACTATGTACTCTTATATTCTTATTTCAGCTATGCAAGATAGCAATTTCTCTAAGAAGATTTTTTACATGTGCCGAAGTTTCATAGATGGGATGAGCAATTATAACTTTCTTCTCTCCTCTCTCTCTAATTCCATAGCAATTGTAGTGTTGCATCGTTGCGCTAACTGCACAAATGCACAACTCTGAAGCATAGGTACACAGAATTAGGGAGTGTATTGGTACCGGGTACGTATCCGGTACCGGTACTCGTTGGGTAGGGATGACAATGGGTAGGGTATAGGTAGGGTACTATAATACCTATCTCCATACCCACATTTTAAAAAAATACCCGTACCCAGCTCCATACCCGCATTGGTATGAACATTAATCCCCGTACCCATACCCTCTAGGTACCCGCATACCCATCTTGTACGCATTACTCACACTTGTTTAAGAAAAAATATTTATAAAGAAAAATATGTTTATATAATTTCACATTAGTAGCATAATAATTCAAAAATTCAATATGTAGTTGCCGAACAAGGTACAAACATAGATAAAAAATAAATATTCAAAGATCACAAGTGCTAAATGTATCTTAATATAATAAATTTTTAAACTAAAATTCTTAGAAACAATAAGTGAAACTAAACATACAAGTTATTTGTCAGTGATAACCCTATCTTGTGCGAGATTCAATCGATTGGCAATATCAGAGCGACAATGAAATAGATCTGCACAGTAGGTGGCCCTTCGTGTGGAATCACTTGGTAACCTCTTATGGCGGCATTGACAACTAACTCAAATGAATAATGTTTCATAGTTGTTAGGTTTTAATGAAACAGACAATGAAAATGAGAATAGAGTTAAGCTAGAGAAGTTCAAGTACTAACAACAAAAAGTGGATACATAAAATATTTCTTTTAACTTTTAAATTTGAAATTATAAGAAAAATAATAGATTTAATTAAAATAATATAATAAAATTAATATATATATATATATATTAATACTAGTATTTTTAACTCATATACTATACAAATTTTTTTTGTCAAAAATATAAATTTTTAAAAAATTATTTTAATGAATTAAATATATATAATGTATACATTTTAAAAGAAAGAATTTGAATAAAAGATAAATGGTCACAATAAAATTTTATAATAAAGAAATATATGTATATATAAAAACCATTATACTTTTTTATCTGAAAAAAATTAATAAATAAAAATTAACAATAATTTTTTATATTTTATATCTTTTCAAAAACTTATTTGAACTAAAATAAATAGTAAGAATAATATTATTTAGATTTACTGAATTATAGTTGTGCTTGTAATATATATGTTACATAGAAAATATTATTTTAAATTAAAATATAAAAATAAAATTTAAATATTATCAATAAATAATAAGTTTACGGTAATAGTAGGTGATTACAAAATTTATAAAATATTTAAAATATGTTTATTATTTATCATTCACTTTATGATTTAAATATCAATAGGATTTATTAACAAAAATACTTGTATAAAAAATATTTTATGTATGTCATATATAAATAATATTTTTTTAAAAAAGTCAATCTCATATCAACTATGTAATAATTAAATTGTATTAGCCTAATTAAATGATATAAAATAGTAAATAAATTTTTTTATTAAAAATATAAACAAAAATAATTTTTTTGATTTACTTTGTTATTAAATATATTTTTATATTAATCTTATATAATTTCATATAAGTAATATAATAATATAAAAATTTAATGCATAGTTATAGAACAAAGTTCAAGCATATATATATATATATATATGCAGGTATAGGGCAGGGTGGGTACTTAGATACCCATACCCGCACCCATCCCCATTAAAATTTATGGGTTTTTACCCACACCCATACCTGTATCCATATAGCGGGTAAATACCCTACCCATTGTGAGTAAATTTTGCGGGTGTCCATCAAGTACTTTACTCATTGCTATCCTATCGTTGGGTACGTACCTAGTAGGTACCAGAAAATATTTTAAAAAAAAAAAAGGGTACATTGTGGGTACTTCTTGGGTACATTTCTGGTATATGTATATATTAAAATGATGTCATTTTTTGGTTATTTAAAAAAAAATTCAAGTTTTAATACTTTGTTTTTCGGTTTCCCCTTTTTATGATTTTGTGCCCTAAATCTCAAACCTGTACCTGAGAGAACGTGTTGTTGTAGAAACCAAACACAGCCTCAGAAAGAATTGACGTTGTCGTTTGCAAGATGCACACAGCGACCAGCCGACCATATATCTAGTTCATTGGGCATTACTTCCTCTCTCTTTCCAACTTTCATCTCCGGCGTGTATTCTCCCTTTTCAATTTCAGGTTCGATTGTTGTTTCTTTTGCTCCTCTCTTTCATTTCAACTTTATTACGAAGAAGGTACGTTCTTAATCAACATTTGACTTTTCGTTATGGAATTTCTTTGATACTTGCCAAGTCTTCTATGACTATAGTCGCTCTAACTCAGCAATTTCCAAATGATAATGTGTAAAAAATTAAACAGAGAATTATATAAAAATATTATTTTGAAAATAGTAATTTTCTCATTATATTATAATTACTTGAAAGTTTTATCCTTATGATACAATGCCTAATCACCATAATAAAGAAGCTACAATCTCAATTTTCATATAACCAGAACTAGCTAGCTTCATAGAATTAATAATTAAGATTGTAAATGCTACACCCTTAACAAAATGATGAAAATGTAAAACATATGTATCTATTATCCTTTCTAAATATTTATTGTCATCTTATTTAAATCATTTTTATAATAATATTAATAGTAGGAGTCTTTTTAATAAAAATTACTTAAAAGAGTGACAATGACATAATTTTTCAGAAAACTGTTAAAAATAACAGTAAGTTATAAAATACAATTCATTTAATGCTTCTCAACATTAATAGCCTAACTCAATTCAATGCGTAAATATTTTTTTAAGTCAATACTTGACAATCTTTAACTATTAACTCTTCATGTCATCCAATTTTATTTATTTATCTCTGTGAGAATAGACTCAGTTTTAGGCTTGGAATTATAATTATTTAATTCCTATAAAAATTTTATTGAGATTCGAATATAGGAAGGAAATTATTATGTTTTAGTTTGGGATTATGATAGATAGTTTTTTCAGAAGTTATTACACTGTAAGAGTAAGTGTCCATTATTACTCCCAAATTGTATCACTTTAGTTCTTTATTTTATAAAAATAGCACTTTAATCTTTATTTTTTAAAAAGACACCCATTTTAAATTTTATTCTACTACAGTTGTATTGTTGTTTTGGACTTATGATAGATAGTTTCTTCGTATTAAATTTAATTTATTAATCATAAGAAAAAAAATTTTAGGCATTTGATTTAGTAAAAAGTTTTATGCAATTTTTTTTTTATTAAATTTACCTTTGGATGCTTATTGTATGATTGAATGGTTAGGTTGATTTGTCAAAATGTCTTCTTCACACCATTCTAGTAGTGGGTCTGCAAATGTCTCTTCCAATCCTTCCATATCCAATAGTAATAAATTTGCTTCTAGAAGTGTTGAGGGTCATTGTCCTCTTTGGGCCTATGTGACAATTGTACAAAGTAAAAAAGATGGAGGAGAGAATGCTAGATGAAAATGCAATTATTGCAATGTAATTTACGATGGTTCTTAGTCTAGAGTTAAGAATCATTTGTTGAGGGAAAAGGGACGTGGTATAGCAATTTGTATAGAAGTGTCAAATGGATGTATTGAAGAAATGAAACAAGTTGAGAGAATGGTTGTTGAGAAAGCTAAACTTGTGCAAGTGCCTTTACCTACTGGAACAACAAGTTTGACTCCACCTGTGGATGGGAGCAAGAGAAGAAGATGAGGACCATTTGAAAAGGCGTTTAACAATGAGGCAAGAGATTACTTGACTTGTGAAATTGCTAGAATATTTTATTCAGCCGGTTTGCCATTCAATATTGCTCGTAATCCATATTTTGTTAGTTCCTACACATTTGCTGCTAACACTCAAATCTCAGTTTTCTTCCACCGGGTTACAATGCTATAAGAACTTCACTCTTGCAAAAGGAAAAGGCCAACATAGTAAAGTTACTCCAACCTATCAAAGACATTTGGCCAGAAAAAGGTGTGAGTATAATTAGTGATGGTTGGACTAATGCACAAAAAAGACTACTAATTAACTTTATGGCGACATGCAATTCAGGTTCTATGTTTTTGAAAGCAATTGATGGATCTGGTGAATACAAGGATAAGAATTATATAGCAAACCTCATTCTATCTACCATTAATGAAGTCGGAGCACAAAATGTTGTCCAAATAATCAAGATAATGCACCTGTTTGCAAAACTGCTGGATCTATTGTGAAATCTGTGCATCCTCACGTTTTTTGGACACCTTGTTTTGTGCACACACTAAATCTTGCACTCAAAGGTATTTGTTCTCCGAAAAATACAGCAGCTAATGAGGTTGCTTATAATAAGCGTAGTTGGATCTCTCAACTTGTTGATGACGCATACTTCATAAGAAATTTCATTATGAATCATTCTATGAGACTTGCCATGTTCAATCAATTTAATAATTTAAAATTGCTTGCCATTGCTGAGACTCGATTTGCATTAACCATTATCATGCTTAAAAGGTTGAGAACCCTTAAGCATGGTCTTCAAACTATGGTTATTAGTGAGCAATGGTCTCATTATAAAGAAGATGATGTCCTAAGAGCTACCTTTGTGAAAGAAACAATTCTAAACAACAGTTTTTGAGATAAGATTGATTATATCTTGAGCTTCACGAACCCTATATATAAGATGCTTCGTTCTTGTGACACCAATGAACCAACTCTTCATTTGGTTTATGAAAAATAGGATGTCATAATCGAGCAAGTGAAATATGCAATATATTAACATGAGGGCAAGGAGTTAAATGAACATTCATCCTTTTATGAAGTGGTGTATAACATTCTGATTGATAGGTGGACTACCACTTTATTGCTTGGCTCATTCACTAAATCTTAGGTAAAGTTAATTAATTTGCAAGTTTTAATTTATTTTACTTGTTGGGTTATAGTGAACTAACTTTAAGTTATTGATAGGTATTATTGTAGGCAATGACTTGATGAAGCACCAAATCGAGTACCTCCACACAAGGACAATGAGATTTGCATAGGGAGAAATAAATGTTTGAGAAGCTACTTTTTGTATCCAAGGGAAAGATTAGAGGCAACCTAGGAGTTTGTTAAATTCTCAAGTGGTGGAGAAGAGATTGGTCAATTTGATTGTTTACAAGATAGGTGGAACTTGAAGCCAAAAGAATAGTGGGTCATGTATAGTACTGCACTTCCTAAACTTCAAACTATTGCCTTAAAAGTCCTTTTACAACCATCCTCTTCTTCTTGTTGTGAGCGAAATTGGAGCTCATATTCTTTTATTCATTCCATAGAAAGAAATAAGCTCAACTCTAAGAAGGCTGAAGATTTAGTTTTTATACATACAAATCTTCGATTGCTCCCAAAAAATAATAAGAACTATTATGAGGGTGAGACCAAAATGTGGGATATTAGTGGTGATGAGTGGGATCCATTTGTAGGGGCTTGTTTTCTTGAAGTTGCTACTCTTTCCCTTGATGAACCAGATTTAGAGACAGTGTTTTTTTACTGATGATAGAGAAGATAATGATGAGATTGACATTGTTAGAGTATGAATGTTTAGCCTTTCTGTTATTAATTGTAGAATAATTTATAAATTTGTGTTTTTATTAGAATCTTATTTGTTGAACTATATAATTCACTTTATGTTATATCATTTTGAATGGATTGTTAGATAATTTTATATTATTTAATTATGTTTATATTAAATTTTATTTATTTATTTATATTATATATAGATGTACCCATACCCTAATTTTTAAAAAATTAGCGTATTTATCCATGCAACTTAGATGCACAACCATTGTTCAAATCATGAGAACAACCTCTTAGACGAAATATCCATCGTTATCAATATGATATTTCAAATTCTATTACACATATTTGACCTTTCATTTATCTATTGAATGTCGAAAACACCACTAAACACTACAGTACACTTTTTCTCTTGCATGGTTTATGTTGAGAAACTACCTTATCCCCAACTATCTCTAAAGTCCAACCTCAATCTAAACCAAAAATTTCACCCACAAGATTCGAATAACACTGTTGGCCGTCAGTTTTCGCTTCAAAACCTCTCTTGAGTTCAGATTAAAATGGATTCTCTACAATGCTTCCTATCCCAATCTATCAACACCATTGTTTCGTCACTCACCAAATCACCACTCTCTCCAACTAAATTGTCTTCACCATCCACAAAATCATTGTGAACAATGCTGCTTTGCAATATTCACTTCATCAATCCCCTTACAAGTTATCACTGGGGTGACATATCATTCAGGACAGAGGAGGTCCAAAAGGACCAAATCATTAAGGACTAGAAACAAAAATTTATTAAAAAGTAGAGATTAAAATAATTATTTAAAAGGACTAAAAAAAATTGTTTAAAGAGATTAAAATTAAAATTTTGTTAAAATATGAGAACTATGATTTCCCATTCTTTTGATAAATGTGACATGCATAATATATAAGCATTGTAGTTCATCAACTAAGTCAAATAATGTTACTAAGTACTTCATAAAGACTTTTAAAAATGATTTTACAAAAATATGAAATTGATTCAATTCATCTATCACAAAATATAAAATTCATTTAATACAAAATCAAATGAAAAATTAAATTTAAAATCACATTATATAATATTTAAACTAAATTATTAGTGAATTATTTTAGTTTGACTTTTAAATATTTGATAAAACTTATTTATTTAGGTAGACAAATAACCTCAAAGTAGAGTTATTTCAAATATTTAAATTAAAAATTTTATAAACTTAATGTTATTAGTTCTCATACACATAAAAATACAAAATTATATATTATATATAAATTAATAAATAAATAATAATTTAATCTTTAAAATTTTACTTTTCTTTGTTAATTTATGTTAAGTTTTATGTAAATTTTTAATATATTCACAATTTTATCTTTTAAATTATTTTGATTTACGGAAATATTCGCAGTTAAAAAGTGGAAGAATAAAATGAAATAAACAGAAAAGTTGGAGATCTAAAATGCAATTTAGGCAAATTCAAATTTGAATGTTTGGGGATTGATCTCAAACAACCCCAGACGAACTGCAGCATGTGAAGGTGGATTTGTTCTCATTTCCGAGTCTCACACAGGACCATTCTCACAAAGGAGAAACCCCTCTCATCTATGAACGCTGAACTCATTGCTGATTCACAAAGAACCAGGTAAATCTTCGTACCTTCAGAACAAGAGATTTTCGCCATTTCATTTTCAATTCTCTGAGTCACTCACACGTTCTCTCATTTGAGTTTGTTTGAATCTTCAATCATGTAGCGTGGCTAAGTGATTTGGAATCGTAAGCGAAAACTCGAACGATGGGCGATCAAGAAGCGGTGGTAACGGCAGAAGCGTCTGTGATGGGAGAGGTGAAGGAATGGTTAGCGAAGACATTCGAAGCCGCTGGAAAACCCGTTCCCGATTTCGAATATACTCCTCGCAGCGTCTCGCATTTGCACCATCTTATGACTCTTTCCAAAGCCAAGGACGAAGCTGCGCGTCTCGTCGCTCGCGATTTTCGCCTCAAAGCCTCTGAATACCGATCCCAAGGTTAGGGTTATGGTTTAGGTTAGGTTACTTTTTTTCCCTTTTCTGTCAATGAAAAGATAAGGTTTTGAATTGCGGATGCGGAAAAGTTGCAGGCAAATGTGGCTGCAATCGTGCTTCCAAGACTGCAATTGCGGATTGGAATTTAAAACTTGGAGAATGACAATGCTGATGATGATTGGTTACGCTGAAGTTGTGGGCGAATGTGGCTGCGATTGTAGTTGTGCATTGGATGTCCAATTTAAAACCTGGGGAAATGATAGTGCTTATGATGATTTTTTGTTAGGGTTATGTTTTCCTTTTCTATCGCCAAAATAAGGTTTTAAATTGCACTTCTAAAACTGTGATATGTTGCCCTGCCAGGGCAGGATGCCAATGCAATTTAAAACCTTGAAATGACATTGATGATATGTTGTTGGGTTAGGGTTCCTCTTTTCGTATTCTGTTAGCAAGATGATCATGGTTATTGAAGTTATGGGTTAAAAGGTTAAAACCTTTGAAAATGACCATGTTGGTGATGATTTGTTGTTGAAGTTTTCCTCTTTTACTTTTCTGTTAGCAAAATGACAATGGTTACTGGAATTGGGAGTTAATGTGGCTGCAATTGTGGTTGTGGATTGGAATTTAAAACCTTTGAAAATGATGATGCTGATAATGATTTGTTCTTGCAGCCGCAAGGATTAGGGAGATTTTGGAGAATGTGGGTTTGGCGCAGGAGGGCTTGCCCTCCAATGTGGTTGTGACAGCACAAGTTCTTGCGAATGTTGCCAACTTGTTGAATATAAGAGATACTGAAATGAGTAGGTGGGTTTTCCCTTGATCGTTGTAATTTTGTTTGTTTTTCATTTCTGCTGTGTCAAAATTTAATGTTTGAATCTTGAGCTCACCCTGGAAGCTGTGTTTAGCTTTCTTGTAGCAATGGGTGATATTTCCCTGAGGAAGACTGGTGTGGAGGAAAAAAGGGCTAAAGTGCACAAGGAGTCTAAGCTTCTTCTTGATTACACTAGAAAGGCCATTGCCAGGCTAACATATTTAAAAAGGTACTTTTTCAAATGTGTTAAACTAAGTTTAAATTGAAATCGTCAAAATTGTGGAGAATTCTTGGCAAATAATTGCTGATAGAATGTTGTTGCTGAGACGACCCCAAAAACTGCAATGTTGCAGACCATAATTTAAAACTATGGAATTGAGTGCTTTTATGTATTCGTTGAGTGTTTAAAATTCTGTTTTCAGTTGCCTTGCAAATCTCAGTTGCATTGTGGCTGATGCAGTCTGCAATCCCAACCTAACTTGGTTGTTGCAGCCACTGCTAGTGGGACATTGCATCTGCATCATGTGAAGTGATGTTGACCTAGATAAAATATTTAACCTTTTTGCACAGTATGCTTTTTGTTCTTTGCTAAGTTTACATGAAACAATTTTTATGCAGAACACTTGCCCAGTTAGAAGATGAGGTAGCTCCATGTGAGGCTCAGATGGAAAATTGGAACACAAACTTGCAAGTAATGGCTGCAAAAGAAAGACAATACATGCAACAATGTGCCAACTACAAGGTACAGTGCCTTTTTTATTTTATTTTAAATTTTTTTTTTTTGGGGGTGGTTGCTCCAGAGGTTAGTTGAACGTGAGTTTGGGACTAACAAGCATAGTTGTTAAATAGCAGTTATGATACTTCCATAACTGAATAGCAGGGTGGTTTTGATTCCCACCACCATTTGCCACCTGCTTTGTTGTGCTTTCTTCCATGAGGAAAGGCTGAAAGCAATTCTTTTCCTAGGTTGACTCATGAGTTAGTGAGCTTGACTGGCTTTCCTCTTTTCTTAAATGTTCTAACAATTGGAATTTTTTCTGTTCTGGATTTTCCATCAATTCCTTAGATCCCAAGTGGCAGTCATGGAAGACGTGGACTATTATTTTTCAATCATTTTAAAAGAGTTTTGAATAGCTTTTCTCTGAATTCACATCAGAAATTGCCAGAACACAAATGAAATCCTGAGTTATGTATAAAACCAAAATAAACCTATAGAAAATATGTATTCACTTGTTTCAAAACTGCTAAGGGGAAGCCACAAGTAAGTTAGTTTGGGGAACCAAAGGCTGTTCTCTGTGCACTGGACATGTAGCTTACTGCCACGAATCGCTGCCACCATTTATAGCATTGAATTGTGTCTCTATTTTATAAAATTTCTAATGTTTGGTATAGAATTTTCAGGCGCATCCTTAATCTTGCAAGATCATGGAACATTAAAAACTGTACAACATTTGACTGGCACTATTTTGACCATACATTAATTACAAAATACAAGAACTATTTTGACCATACATAAATTACACAATTCAAGCCCTATTTTGACTATCCATAAATTACACAACACAAGCACATCTGAAAAGAAAGCAAACATCATGTCAATAGAAAGAGTGCAAATATGATAAGAACTCGATTAACTGAATTGAATACAATTCCAAATAAAGAGCCCAAAACTGGACTCAGAGATCAAGCAACAGTATTTTGCAAATACACCAGAGCAAAAGCTCCGAAACAACCAGCAATCACAGCAAGGTCCCTTAGTGTGCCAATAACCCACTAACAGAAAAGCTTGCTCTATCATGCTATCCCCCACATCCTATATCTCCAAATATTCTAACAAATTCTCCTAAGTCCTAACTAACTTTTGCCAAATTGGCATTCCCATCCTCCTGTGCCTTCTTTCTTCTAGTATACACCTTCCAAACCTTAGGCCTCGGCGGCCCAATACTCAGAAACTCATTCACATACTTATTGGACCTATCAATAGCTGTTGCTGAATCAACAGCCTTGTCCTCAAGGCTGAAATCAGGAAACTGACTCTTACGAAGAAATTGCTGATTTGTTTCTTCATTCCTATCCTATACAAATTGTTAGCCAGCCTCCAGTTCTTAAGAATCTTGAATGACCACTAGTGGGAGAAGAATGAAATTCATGTAATAAGAAGAATATTTATAGGATCCAATCTGGAATTGGGCCTGCAAAACCAATGTTGTGAAGATCGGGATTTTACCTAGGATCGGAAGGGGGGGTCAAAAATCGTAAATCGTGGGATCGTAAAATAGATCGTAAGATCCTACCAAACATGTAAAATTATACTTAAAACATATATATAAACATAAAAAATAACATACATAAGGAAATTAACATCTAAATCACATAATTTAATTAAACATAATTTAAAAATCACAGATTCTTGATCTAATACAACACATAATTAGTCAAACTATTACTAATCTATTACAATAAATTTTGCAAGCCCCAATCAGGATAATCATCTTCTATATAGTTATCTTTATCAATATCATCCACATTAGGCTCATCATCATCAGCAGGTGGAAGGTCCAAATCATCCATAGGTGTACTTGCACTACCAACACCACTGCTTGCTTCTTGATCTTGAATCAAGTTCTCATCTAAATCCATATCTGAAATTAGCTCATTTTCTTCTTCTACAATCCAATCATCATCAGAAGCAACATCCTCAATGTCAAAGTTAGGCTTTTTTCTCCTCTTGATATTATTGTCTAATTTTGAGTTTGCCATGACATATACAACATCATTCATCGTTTTTTGCTTTAAACGATTTCTTTTCTTTATGTGAACCTAAATATCAACAACATTAATTAATAATTTAACACAATAATTAAAGTAGTTCACTTGGTAGTTTTAAGAAATAACTTACCATTTCAAAAGCACTCCAATTACACTCACAACTAGATGAGCTGCATGTCAAGTTCAATACACGAATGACAAATTTTTGTAACTCTCGATGTTTTCCACCATAAGATTCCCACTATTGTGCTGGAGTTTTTACTTTCATTTCAATAATTGCTAATTTTGTACCAAAATATCTTTTTTTAGCTTTGAAATACTCCAATTGACCATCAATCTTATTCACTTCATCCATGTTTTCTACCATTATTTCTAAACACTCATATAATCCACGCTTAACTTCAAAATCCAGAGCATAATGCAAAATTAGGTTAAGGTAGTAGCTTGCAGCAAGCAAAGGTCTATGCAATTGGTTGTCTCATCTTTCATCAAATATCTCCCATAGTGGCATGAAACTAGAGATTAAAGAATTAAAAAAAAAAAGTTTTCAAACCAAAACTATAAATTATCAAATTAAAATAGTCTAATATACCTTTTTTTAACACCATTGAAGTTTGTTTGAATCATCTCCTTGGCTTGATCCATTTCCTCATAAATGAAACCCATGGCTGGCTTGTCCTCTGTATCCACCAAACGCAACACTCTAATTAAAGAATAAACACCCTTTAAACAATTCAGAATATCTTTCTAAAACTCCTTATTTGTGACTAGATTTTCTACGACTATTTCATCCTTTGTTTTGGCAAACTTATTATTCTTCCATTCTTTGGATGTAAACATTCTTAATAATGATCCTTTATTATCATTCAAGGATCCCAAAGTCAAGTAAAAAGTTGCAAAACGTTTAGCTGTAGGTCTAATTAAATCTGTACATTGAGTAAAGGTATGCAACAAAGATATAAGACCAATTCTAGAATAGATGTAAGTTGTGATTTTTTTCCCGTTTGCAATAGTTTCTTAATGTAACGGTATCTTTTTCTCAAAATCCTCCAACATAAGATTGATGCAATGTGTAGCACAAGATGTCCAATAAAGCCTTTTTCTCTTCTACATCAACATTTCTCCTGCTGCCTTATAATTTACAGCATTATCCGTCAAAATTTGTACCACATTTATTTTTCCAACTTCTTCAACAACATCATCTTAAAAATTTTGTCTGTTGTTTTGCATATGTCAGATGCATCAATAGACTTCAAAAACATAGTTCCTGCTGGACTATTTACCAAAAACTTAAGTATAGTTCTCCTCCTTTTGTCAGTCTATCCATCAGTCATTATGGTACATTCAGTTTTTTTCCATGTAGCTTTGTGCTCTTCTATGATGCTATTGGTCTTCTCAACTTTTTGTTTCAAATATTTTACTCGAATCTCATGGTAAAATAGTGGCTTAAATCTAATACCATGTCGAGCAATTCCCTCACACATCTTTCTAAATTCCTCACACTTCACAACATTGAAAGAAATTGCATTGTTGTAAAAAAATGAAGCAATTTCTAATCATGCAGCCTCTCTCAAACCTTGCTTAAAAATTGAATTAATTGTAGATTAGGTGGCCACTCCCCTTTTCTTTAAAAGAGTTGCTCGACCCTCAACATCACCTTGTATTTTTCTTTTGCCCACATTTTCAATTTCACTCACATCACCTTCTATTCTCTTTCCTTCAAGCTCTTGCTGTGTATTTGTTTTTTTTTATAAATTTTTCTTGCAATTTAACAACAATGTCTCACATTTGTTTTCAAACATCATCAGGGACAGCCATGCAAGCTCCAACATTTTGCTTTGTTCCTACCAAATGATATTTGAAACGATAAACTCCTCCAGTATATTCATTCTCACATTACTTGCATTTGATTCGTCTAGCATCTCCAAAAATAGAAATGCCATGGTTTCACGCCACATCATTTCTTGTTCCAGCAATATTGTTTGGTTTTGATCTTAAACTTTCACTTCCACCAACAATACCACTCCCTGCAGCTCCAACTCCACTTAATTGAATTCCCTTTCTTTTTCCACAACCACCAACTTCCTTCCTAATATTATCTGCCATGCAGCAATGAAGAACAAACACAGTGGGGAAATAAAAAACTGAGACCCACCCACACAAATAGAACCAGCCACACCCACAGAGAATTGGGAAACAGAACAGCAAACCAAAATAGTGAACCAGCAAACACCAATCAATACAAAACCAATAAGAAGAGCAAACCAGAACAGCATATAGTGACCAACACAAAACCAATAGCAAACCAGAACAGCAAGTACCAACCAACAACAGACACCAACAAACAGCCACCAACCACATCACCCAGGGTCGCAGCACGGAAGAGAGAAGATGAGAGACTGTCACAACCAATGTTGTAGATGAGGAGAGAATGGGTCGCAAGAGAAAAAAATGAGGAAATGGGTCGCAAGAGAGAAGATGAAGGAATGAGTCGTAAGGGAGAAGATGAGAGAATGGGTCGGGGTTGGGGTCGCAGACTCGCAGTCGCACGAAAGAGAGAAGATGAGAGAATGGAAAAAATTTGGGGAAAAATAACCCTACATCTATTTTAAAAAACCGGGTCAGAAAAACCCGACCCAGACGCCCAACCCATAAAAGCCCAACCCAAAATTTCAAGCCCAGAATCTGATCCAGAGAGCTGCACCTAGGATCGGATTGGATCTTAGATCCTACGATCCTATGAGAAAAGATCGGGATCTCGTCTGATCTTCCACAATTGCGATCCTCATTGCGATCAAGATCGTGTTGGAGGTTTAGGATCGTAAAATCGTGCAATCCTGCGATTTTAATCGCGATTTTAACAACATTGTGCAAAACCTTTGCCCCATGAAACAAGGAAGGCTCCTAAAGAGTGGTTAGTGTATTCACGTAGGAAGAAAGGAGGGGCTGACTTGGCATGAGAGAGAGAGAGCAGTTAGAGGAAAGAGAAAGAATTATTTATGTTATATAGCATCATGCATTAGGTGAGGGGGATTCATTTTGTATCTAGTTTTGCATTTGGGGTAGAGGAAAGCGTAGAGGTTTCTTTATTTAGGAGCTGTGTTCTGAGCTGAGAGGGATTTTCTCTTTTTGTATTTTCTGAATTTGTGATTAATACAGAATCACATGCTTTTTCTTCCCCTAAATTTCTGTATCTTTTCTTTTCTCTGTGGTGTGGAACTGTATTATTGGTCCAACCAGCCGGATACGGTCAGATCAGTGAATGCCACCCAAAAAGAAAGAAGGAATCAGGAAACCAGTGGAAAGAGACAGCACAACAGAAATGGACGATTGGATGGGAAAGGTTAAAGAAGAACTCAAACATGTGAGAACTACGATGGAGGCGTTTCGAGTTCAAGCAGCCCAAAACAAATCTGCAATGGAAACAATGAGAAAAGAAGCGGCGGCGAACCAGTCCAAACTGTTTGAACTCATGACTCGAAGCTTTGGAAAAGGAAGTGGACCTGAAGAAGAGGAGGAAGCTTTGAACGGAGGTAAAGGGCCAGAAACTCCAATGAATAAAACTCCAGAGATCTCTGGATTTGGGATGAAGATGTTGGAGCGTAAAGCTCTTGATGAGTTTTGCCAATCAATTAAGAAAATTGAACTCCCCATGTTCAATGGAGAAGATCTTGCGGGTGGATTACTAGGGCTGAGATTTACTTAAGAGTTCAAGAGATGAGTGAGTAAGTGAAGGTGAATCTAGCTCAGCTTTGTATGGAGAGTGGGACAATTCATTTCTTCAATTTGGTATTGAAGGATTATGAGACTCTCATGTGGGAAGATCTGAAGAAAGAGCTACTGGAGAGGTATGGAAGTATGGGGGAGGGAACTGTATTTGAGCAACTTACGTCGATACGACAAATGGGAAGCGTGGAAGAAAACATCCAAGAGTTTGAGTGTTTGGTAGCTCAATCCCTAAATTACACGAGCAATACTTTGCATACTTCACCCATGGATTGCAGGAGGAAATCTGCGCACGCCTCTGAAGCTTGCGTGTGGTGAACCCAATGATGTGGGGAAGAATGATGAACACAGTGAGGGCGGTTGAATTGGAGATAGCTAGTCGAAATAGAGGATGGCAAGGGTGTGGGATACACATGTTAGAGGAGGGTCCAATTCGGGTTATAAGCACATATCTAAAAAGAAAGCAAACATCATGTCAATAGACAGAGTGCAAGTCTTGAATTTATATGATAAGAACTCGATTAACTGAATCAAATGCAATTCCACATGAAGAGCCCAAAACTGGACTCAAAGATCAAGCAATAGTATTTTGCAAATACACCAGAGCAAAAGCTCCAAAACAACCAGCAATCGCAGCAAGGTCCCTTACTGTGCCAATAACCCACTAACTGAAAAGCCTTCTCCATCATGCTATCCCCTTGCCATCCTATAACCTCCAAATATAATAACAAATTCTCCTAACTAACTTTTGCCACGTTGGCATTCCCATCTTCTTATGCCTTCTTTCTTTTAGTATACACCTTCCTGACCTTCGGCTTCTTGGCCAAATACTCTAAAGAGTGAGGAATTTAGAAAGATGTGTGAGGAAATTGCGTGACATAGTATTGGATTTAAGCCACCATCCTACCATGAGATTCGGGTAAAATATTTGAAGCAAAAAGTTGAAGAGATCAATAGCATCTTAGAAGAGCACAAAGCTATATGAAAAAAAAATGGATGCACCATTATGACCAATGGATGGCCAACAAAAGGAGGAAGACTATACTCAATTGTTTGGTAAATAGTCCTGTAGGAACTGTGTTTTTGAAGTCTATTGATGCATCTGACATGCAAAACAACAGACAATTTTTAAGATGATAGATGATGTTGAAGAAATTGGAGAAGAAAATGTAATACAAATTGTGACAGATAATGCTGCAAATTATAAGGCAGCAGGAGAAATGTTGATGGAGAAGAGGAAAAGGCTTTATTGGACACCTTGTGCTGCACATTGCATTAATCTTATGTTGGAAGATTTTGAGAAGATACCGTTACATAAAAAACCTATTGCAAACGGAAAAAAAATCACAACTTACATCTATTCTAGAATTGGTCTTATATCTTTGTTGCATACCTTTACTCAAGGTACAAATTTAATTAGACCTGCAGCTACACGTTTTGCAACTTCTTACTTGACTTTGTGATGCTTGAATGATAATAAAGGATCATTATTAAGAATGTTTACATATAAAAAATGGAAGGATAGTAAGTTTGCCGAAACGAAGGATGGAATAGTAGAAAATCTAGTCATAAATAAGGAGTTTTGGAAAGATATTCTGAATTGTTTAAAAGGTGCTTATCCCTTAATTAAAGTGTTGCGCTTGGTGGATTTAGAGGACAAGCCAGCCATAGGTTTCATTTATGAGGAAATGGATCGAGCTAAGGAGAAGATTCAAACAAACTTCAATGGTGTTAAAAAAAAGTATATTAGACTTTAGTTTAATTTGATAATTTATAGCTTTAGTTTGAAATTTTTTTTTTTTTTTTCATTCTCTAATCTCTAGTTTCATGCCACTATAGGAGATAATTGATGAAAGATGGACAAGCAATTGCATAGACCTTTGTATGCTACAGGCTACTACCTTAACCCAATTTTGCATTATGCTTCGGATTTTGAAGCTGATTTTGAAGTTAAGCGTGGATTATATGAGTGTTTAGAAAGAATGGTAGAAAATATGGATAAAGTGAATAAGATTGATGGTCAATTGGAGTATTTCAAAGCTAAAAAAGGATATTTTGGTACAAAATTAGCAATTACTGAAATGAAAGCGAAAACTCCAGCACAATGGTGGGAATCTTATGGTGGAAAACATCGAGAGTTACAAAAATTTGCCATTCGTGTATTGTACTTGACATGTAGCTCTTGTGCACGTAATTGGAGTGCTTTTGAAATGGTAAGTTATTTCTTAAAACTACCAAATGAATTACTTTAATTATTGTGTTAAATTATTAATTAATTATGTTGATATATAGGTTCACACCAAGAAAAGAAATCGTTTAAAGCAAAAAACGATAAATAATGTTGTATATGTTATGACAAACTCAAAATTAGGCAATAGTATCAAGAGGAGGAAAGAGCTTAACTTTGACATTGAGGATGTTGCTTCTGATGATGATTGGATTGTAGAGGAGAATGAGCTAATATCAGATATGGATTTAGATGAGAACTTGATTCAAGATGGAGAAGCAAACAGTGGTGTTGGTAGTGCAGGTACACCTATAGATGATTTGGACCTTCCACTTGCTGATGATGAGCCTAATGTGAATGATATTGATAAAGAGGACTATATAGAAGATGATTATCTTGATTGGGGTTTGCGAAATTTATTGTAATAGATTAGTACTAGTTTGACTAATTATGTGTTGTATTGGATCTAGAATCTATAACTTTTAAGTTATGTTTAATTAAATTATATGATTTAGATGTTAATTTCCTTATGTATGTTATTTTTTATGCTTATATATATGTTTAAGTATAGTTTTACATGTTTGGTAAGATTTTATGATCTATTTTACGATTCCACAATTTACTATTTTTGACCCCCTTTCCTGATCTTAGGTAAGACCCCGATCTTGACAACATTGCCTTCCTCACCTTGGGCTTCATGGCCAAATACTCTGAAACTCATCCACAGACTTGTGTACTATCATCCTATCTGACAAATGCAGACATCACAAATCAAATATTCACATCATTTCTGACTAAACATACTAAGGAATAATTTGTATAGTCAGCCCACTATCAAACTTAATCAGCTAAAATGAAAGTGATCACAAAGGCAGTAAACATGAAAGGGGATACAAACTGATGGAAATATTAACTCTTTATTTATGATCTTTGGCTGACAACATATAACAAATTGTTATTTTATCATGCATTTTTATTCTGATCTTTAACATGCTCAATAACAATTGGTGCAGGCGGTGCTCAATCATGCTGGTTATACCCCCGAGGTCAGCCATAGGGTTTTGGTTGAAATGGCTGAGCATAGAAAGGAGCTGGAAAAGAAAACCAAGCCCATCCTTGACACTCTAAGGAGCTACCAAGATTTGCCTCCGGTATTTCATGTTTTCATGTGTTGTGTTTGTTATATAATTCAGTACTATTGGTAAACTATGTTGTGTTTATTCTTAGGGATTGTCTACTGAACTATTTTCCATTTTCATTTTCAATGAAAATAGAAAATAACAAAGAAAACATGTCTGGTTAGTTGTTTTCATTTTCAGTTTTAGAAAATGAATTTATCATTTTTGAAAATACTGAAAACAAATAGTTGTTTTTTCTATTTTCTCTAATCAAGCTAGCATTTTTGAGATTTTTACCACTCAGTATCAGCCCCAACTAGTCAACTATGTTCTCCCTCTCTCTCCCCACTCATGTAGTATATCCCTAATTCCATATGGAAATGTTTTATGATGATGAAAGAAGGACGGCAAACTCACAAATCTTCCGACAATGGTTTGTAAGTATGCACCACTGCCTAGCTTGTCATTATTGCACCACATCATCTTTCAGAAAATATGGTAATAGCAAATTGATAGTTCTATCATCCTCCCACCTATTGGTGGCTTCCTTATGTACTCATGTATGGCTACAAGGTATTGACCAGTATAGATAAACTTCTCCATAAGTACTTGTAAAGGAAGATAATAAGGGTAAAATGAATTAACTTTTTTTCATTAGTTAAAATCAACTTATGCACATTAGCTTTTGGAGAAGTTAGATGAAAAAGTTTTTAAAGAGGTTGATGACTTGATGTACATAAGTTAAAATTGGCTTATGGGAGAAGTGTAATTTATTCTTAGTTCATATTTTCTTGTTCTTCAAGTACTTATGGAGAGGATAATCCAAACTGGCTCAATACCTTGTATTTCTGTTTGGGGACCTATAATAATTCCCTCTCCATTAAACCATCCACAAAATTGAAATGACCTTGATCCTGAATTTTCCATGGTTTTGTTTTTAACAGTGTTTTAGATTCAATTGTTTCTGCACAGCACATGCCATTGGTTTGGTAATAGCTGTCTAGAGTCGACTTTAATTTGCAAAACTGAATACATAATATAAGCTAGAATAATTGGGAAAAAGGTAAGGGTAAGAGAAAAAGGAAAAAAAAATGAACATACAGATGTGCTTTCAAATTTTGAAAAACTGAAATTGAAAATAGAGAAAAAAAAAAGTTGAAAATGTTTTTACAAACCAAACAGCCATGTTTTTACAAACCCAACAGCCCCTTATATTTCTGCTGGTTGGTATTGTCCAGGATAAAGCCTTGGCTGCTTTAGCAATTGAGGATAAGAAAAGGCAGTATGCTGCTGCTGAGAAGTATCTTGAAGATGTTTTGCAGTCAGCTCTTGCCAATTCTGGGTGATATGGTACTACAATTTTTAAAGCTTTTTATTTTTTATTTTTTTTAATTTGATTGCTTTTAACAGTCTATTTTTTGACTGGATAAAGATGTATATGAACAAGTGTGTTTCTTAGGTTGGCTTTGCTGGGTTAGAAACAGATTAGGTGCACTTGTATTTTAAACTGTTCATGATGTAGTCATCATCCAATTATCAGGACAAAAAACGTGGCATATAATTATGTCATATTTTATCTTAATATCAAAATTTTGAATGCCGATGATCATTTGCAGATTTGAAAAAACTACAATTCAGTGGATCATGTTCTTTGCTAGTATGTAAAAATTATTTGCTTTTTTGGTTCTGGCCTATAATACGATTTATTAGTACCATATCAGGGTTACTCATAATAATGATTATGATGATGAATGATGATTGGTAATAGTAATAGTAGTCCTTAGATTGCAAGAGCCTTAAGTCCCGAAGAGTGTTGAACTCATTTTGGAGAGAGGACATTGTATCTGTTGCTGTTCATCTAGGACGTGATTAGATCTAATTTAGGATATGTTTGTAGCTTGTAGCTTATTTAGGAACTTGGAAGTTTATTGACTTTTGTAGAGCTGTTTCGTAAATAAAAAAATGAAAAGAATTTGTAATTTTTGAAAGTTGGCTTTTCAAAAGCCATCTAAAGAAGCGTTTAGATTTCAAAAACTAGCTACCAATATTTCTATTATATTTTTATTTTTCATTTTTTTTTTGAAAAAGACAACTTACCGATTACATAATTAAAATTTATGTACATATGTTAATTTCATTGCCTTTTTGTTGTCTACACTTTCAAGATAAGCCCATTCCTTTATTTATTTATTTTTTCTATTTTTTTATCTGTTTCCTTGTCTCTTCTATCCAAATGTATTTTATATTAAAAAAAATATGACAAAATATTTTATGTTCAAACATATATGAAGAGAAATTTTATTTTTTATATAATTATTTAATTAATTGATTGATAGTAAATAAATAAAATAAGTGATATCTAATTTTAATATTATATTAATATAATATTATATGTCTGTTAAGTCATTTAACACAAACTAGTTAGTTGCACAACTTGTTTGTTAGAACAATTTTAATTCTATAAGTTACTTAGCTTTCAAATAGCTTAAGAGTTAGAAGTTACAAGCTCACTACTTTTAACTCGTTTTACCAAAGATAGCCTTGAAGTGTTGGACTTCCATTGAAGGGCAATATCTACAAATTCGTTAATGGCATCTGGAGGAGTGGGAAAGGGGAGAAGATAAATGGTGGGATGAGAGATAAATATAAAATAAATAAAAATAGAAAATGGCAAAGTGGGTAGCATATGAGTCTTTGGAAATTTTCTTAACATTAATAGATTTCTGAGTCAGTGCAATAGTTCCCGTAAGTCTCTGAAGAAAAATGGGTTATTCCCTTGTGGAACCCGTTATCATATCTGTTTCATGGATTTCAAAATATTCTCACTAGGAGGATTCATTCTTGCATAATGAAGTTTGTTTATCCTATGAGTCTTTTGGTTAGATGACTTCCAATATGTTGGACTTAAATAATATAGATGAATTACTGATTTTACTTAATTGGGACCTTTTTTCTTTATATAAAGGTGTTGAGTATATCTGAGAGCCTTGCTTTGCTATTTTAACTTTTGTGAGTAATTTTTGCTGTCACACGGCTGCTCTGTATTCTCACCTCTTTTGTTTTTTTTGGTAAAGGTTCTCATTTCAAATTTACAGTTGCTTGTACGTGAACTTCAATGCTCATAATGTTTGATCACTTATGACCGTATGAAGTTCTAATGGCAGCTTTTATTTAAACTGAGTTGAAGATCGTTCCATTTAAAATTGATACGGTGATACCCATACAATGACTGTGATATTTATTTGCAATTCATTCGGGGGTCCCTCTTATCTAGTTTCTTATTAACTTGTACACTTATGTTGCCAAGCAACATGGATGGACTAACTAATTATCTTGAGTTGTTAATGTGCAGTATGTGATGCCCACCAATTTAAGTTGGTGGGGGGTTATTTTAGGTTCTGCCTATATAATAGCCTTTTTATTATGGATGTCAATCAAAGGGGTTGGTGGAGGGCTATTCTGCCTTGTAAAATATGTTACCCCCTGAAGAAACTTATTGGTCATCTTATTGTATTGTTGGGTGCTTGTGTGGGTCGTAGACTTCACAGTAGAAGTAAGTGCTTGACTTAATCCTTCACTTCTTTAACACAACCACCCTCCCCCCTCACCCCTCACCTCCTCAAATGTTTTAGCATAAGGTGACTTTTATCATGATGGGGGATTTGTATTGTATTTTTTTGTGTCTTTGGTGTCTATGTTTGAGATTTTGTAGTTTTAGGTAGTAGATAGAGTAGAGGTACAATAACCGAAGTGCAAAATATCCTTAATGGTTGCTCTGGTTGAGGGAGTAGAGCAAATGGAGAAATTTGTTTTACTTTTAATTACAAAATTGTAACTCTGTCCTTATTTTGTTTCTTGTTTTCAAATATTTATACTGAAAACAATGATAATTATGTGACACCCTCCTTTCCTTTTTGTTTCCTAATTAGCCCTCACGTACTTGTTTCCTAAGTCGATTCCTTCATTAACATGAATTAACCACCCTGTCCAAAGATAACCACATCGATCACTTCAAGGGTGAAATCAATTCAACGTGACGTCGTGAAATCAATTTACCAAACGGAGAATATATAGTGATGTTTATCCCCACGAGGTTTCTTGACCTATCTAAGTGGGCCCTCCATTGTTTCTGGGATTAATTGGTGCATCAGTCTAATAATGACATTAACCTAAGTAATTGGGTTAAGCTAAATTGAAGGGCAGGGTTTTGGAGCAAGTTTAAAAACACAATCTTCGAGTAAGTGGACCTTTTTCTTGTTTATTTTTTAATATTGAACAAATTGATCAAACTAACAATAATTTTCAGCGGATTTCCTAACCTAGATTTTAAATACATCTGAATTAAAACAACCCTGTATTAAAACATTGAAAGATTTTTTATTTGGTAGATTTCTGAAATTGATATTGTAATTATGGATAAACACAGCACTCTCTGATAAGGGGGTTAAGAAACAGGTGAAAAATGCTTGAGCTGTTTGATAGACCGCTGAAATTGCTACTCTAATCATTTTCACACTCTATTTTTGGTTTTTAGAAAATTGATTTTCATTCTAATTTTGAAAATTTCGAAAATGTATGTGTTGCATTTTTATTTTCCTTTTTTCTTACTCATCCCCATTTGCTCTGAACCATGTGTCCTGAAAAACAAACCCATCACTGTAAACTCATGGATAATCACCACACACCATTGAGCAACAAGGTGTTAATTTTGTCTTTGGTGACGTTGAGCTCGAACCTTCTCTTGTTAAGTCCCAGTCAATCTTCATAGGATGTTTCAAACTGGCCCTTGGTCTGTTAGCCTGTGAACTACGTATCGAGCCTGGGAACTCATAGCAACCTGCTAGAAGAAAGCACCTTGTTAGAGAAAACGTACCTCGTTTTATCCAATTTTAGAAAATTAGATAAAACTAGGTTTAACCTCTTCATCCCGTTTTATGACGTACTTAACAGACCCAACCTCCTCAGCCCTCACCTTGGGCAGGGAACGAACCACCGGTTAACAATCAAGACCGTTGGCCCAATAATCTTTTTGCCTCAGGTACTAAAAAATGATATTTAAAATATAGGAAAATGTATTCAGTTTCATAGGCCTACAACAGGAAAGTTTACTTGTTAAAAATTACATTAATTATCTGGATCAAATAACATCATAAGATTTTAATGCGAATATGATAAATGACCAATACTTTTTTTTTTTAATGGTTTTGCTTTTAACTTAGTCTTTTTCTTTTTACCTCTAGCTATAAAGCTATTTTCTATTTGCATCATTTTTCTAATTGAGGCTTTGATAAATTTTCTCTACACGTATACACTATTTAAGTAAGAGTTTATCACTTAACTAATACTATGGTGTGGGATAAAATGTTTCAAATTTCTTGTGAAAGTGGAAGCATTAGTGAGAAATATTAGCGACCTCTTATTTGATATACTAGGTTAGGGTAGTGAAAATCATGACACTAGTTGAATAATGTAGGCTGTGTCTAAGTATATGAGTGTGAACATGTACGTTAGTATCTTTTTCTTTATATACGGTAAGTATTAAACATCACTGAGTGTCAAATTTAGTAAAATGATATTTTTAATAATTTTTTAATTAAAAGTAAATTTTATTACCTTAATTGTTTAATTTTAAGTTCTTATAAAGGAGATTGAGTTCACAAATATTAATATAATTTAAATAGTTAATGATATTTCATTTTTCTATTGTATTTTAAGATATGCTATTTTTGTTAAAGCAAGTTTAAAAGGGAGGTTGAGTTGGATTTTAATAATTAAAAATAATTTTTAATTATACATAAATTTTATTTTTTTAATAATTATGTTCAAGAATTTTGACATCATTTGTAAAATAATTAAAAAAATAAATAAATAAAAGAAATTAAGACAAGACTTGACAAATTGTAAAAAGATTATATATTTTTAAACATAAAAAAAAATATAAAATAGAGATAGTATATATACAAAATGGAAGTATTTTAACACTGAAGTAGCACTAATAACAAGAAAAGTAAAATTTCACTAGTTTAGAAGAGGCAAAATCACGTTTCATACTTTTTTTTTTCTTTTAATTGTACCAAAATTAAAGTTATTAAAATCAAGATACTATCTAGAATTTAAGGAGAGGAAAACACATAAATCATAAGATTGTAACACAAATCACAAATCTTACTTAATAAATAAATTTAACCACATATATATGTAAAAAAAAAAAGATAAATTAAAAAATAATAATCTTAAATTTATACATAACGATCACAACTTAATAATTTTAAACATTAAAGATAATAAATAAGTTTCTATATCAATAACATATAAAACTCAACTAATATAAATAAATAACTAGTCTAACATCTCTATTCTCTATTTTAATAAATTAGTCAAGTTTTGATCTTAATAATCACTTTCTATTTGTTCTTATTCTTCTTCTTCATTTAGTCTAATTCTATCAAAGTTATGATCCAAAGTAAGAACCTTCAAATAATCTAAATTGATAAGATTACTGGTATTATTAGCATTATCTGATTGATCTCTAACTTGGTCCAAGTCTTTGTTTGGATTCAACTCCAAGTTCGTAAGTCATCCACTTGATGCATTAGATGAACTTTCATTATCCATAATTTATTCATCATCAGATAAAAAGTCATCAAGATTAAACTTCGTAGTTTTTCTAAATATCTTTTTCTTGACCAAGTTTGAATTAACCATCACATAAACAACACCATTAAGTGCAAGTAATAGGTAAAGAATGGACTACAATTTCTTATAGTTTTAAAATTATACTAACTTAAAAGCACTCTAATTACGCTCACATTGAGAGGAACTACATGTCAAGCTCAATATATGAATAACAAAGCTTTAAAGCTTTGGATTTCATCTCCATAAAATTTCCACAATTGTGCTAAAGTTTTGATGTTAGTTTTAATTGCATCTAGGACTGCCTTGTTGCCAAAGAACTTCTTTGCCTTAAAATCTTTAAGTTGAGCATCAATCTTTAGTAGTTTCTTCATTACTTTACATCATCATTTCTATACAATCATATAATTTACATTTTACTTCAAAATTAGCCTTAAAACCAAAACTGTAGTATTAAATAGGGTTGAGATAATAGGTTGCAACTTGCAATGGCCTATGAAGTTTATTGTTCCATTGTTCATCAATGACAATCCATTGAGGAAGATAACTAATAGTTGAAAAAATAAAATTAATTTTCAAACAAAGATAAACATAATTTTAAATTCATCTTAATAATTTTTTTTAAACTTCTTTTACTACTATTGAAGGCCTTTACTATCTTCTCTTTAACTTGGTCCATTTTCTCATAAATGAACCCTATAATTGGTATCTCAACTAAATCAACCAAATGCATAATTTTGATTAGATGATAAGCACCTTTAAGCAAATTACAATACCTTTCAAAATTTTTTTATTCATAATCACATCTTCAATCTTATCTTCCATTGAATAGATGCGAATAGTCTAATCGATTCTATCCTTATGCTCTTGAAGACATCTCAAAATAAGGTAAGACATGGCTAAGTGAGTGATGACTAGTCTCACTAAATCTCTTCATTTCATTAATAATAATAAAGAAATTAGGAAAATATTTAAGTAAATGTAAGCAACAATTTTTTTTTTCTCCATTAAGATTGTCTCTTACTAAATGGATAACTTCTTTTTTAGATCCTCCAATATCAAATCTTGTAGTAAGCAACACATGATTTTCAATACAATCTCTTCCTTTTCTCCATCAATAATTCACCTTTATTGTATTGTATGTGATAATTTAGACCATGTTATCTTTATCATAGTAATTTGTTGCGTAATAGTTTGTTTTTTTCAAAAAATAAATTTTTAAAAATAATTATGAACAATTTTGTACAATAATATATAAATTACTCTTTTATTCGTATATTATAAATTTAAACGCATAAACTTTTTTATACTTTTACCAAAAAAATAAAATAAACAAATTTTAAAATTAAATTCCAAATGAATAACTTCAATCATAAGTTTACTTGCACTTTTTATTTTTTTAACTTTAATTCACATAACTATTTATAACAACCATGTATAAACTACTATTTCATTTAGACGTTATAAAATTGTAAAGGTATTAGTTTAATTACATTATCATAGTTGGTGCAATGTAAATTATCTTTCTTTTTATTTAATGTATAGATTGTCTAATGCCTTATAATAATGTATAGATTATTTTATCTGAATCCGTGTTAAAAAGTTAGATACATAATAATTTTTATCAATTTTATAAATAAAAAATATTATAAAAGTAAAATTCAAATGAAAAATCTTCAATTATAATTTTTTAATATTTTATTTTTTAAAATAAATAAATTAAATTTTAGATAATTTAAAAGGTAATATAACATACTATTTAAAATAAAGATAAGTTTTTATTATTATATTAGATACTTGCAAATGTGTTAATTATATAAAATGTTTAATATTTATTAAGATAGTATATTATGCTTAAATTGTTAGATCGGTAAAGTTCAATATTCATAAAAAAAAAAAATTGTCAATGAACCTGTGTTTTGTGGGTAAGGATTCTAACACAAAAAAATGAAATATGGCCCTCTATCATGGTCATGGATAGTAAAAAGAGGAAAAGGAAATGAAATTAAATAGTTATAATTGAATATCGATATGAGATGAGGTATTAGAAAAAAAAAATGAAGGCATAAGGAATTTTTTTTATCCAAGTACATTTTTTTTTGTCTGATTCTCTCTCCTTTTTGATCGAGTTCGCTACTCTTTCTGTGCTTACTTTACCAACAACTTGGACAGGATGATATGAAAATTGGGCAAATTGCGTATTTACGCTACCTTTGATATTGTTTCTGAAGCAGAGAAATCACAAAATAGTTTCAAGGATTACATGGTAAATCTGGGTCTGTAAGCTTAAGAAGCACAACGCTCACTTTTTGGAAGGATCCCCTACTTCTAGTTCTCTTTCTCTTTTCATATCTTATCTTGGCTTGTTCTCCAAGTAGCAGAGGTCTCCACCAATGCTTCAATGCTTCCTTTTCCGGGAGGCACCATTGCTGGAAGTGGCTTGAAGGGACATTGCTTCTCTCTCCAAGACTCCTTACTTCTCATTTCTTTCACCTTGGAGCTGCTTCCATACGACATGAATTCCGTTAATAGTTTTATTCAGCGGTTAGCGAGATCGCTTATCGAAGACCACCTCCCCTTGCCTTATCTACTAGGCACTCTGTTTATCTTCTCTGAGTGTCTATTTTTGTTCCCCAGCTCCCCAAGCACTTATTAACAGCATATTCTTTATTTACTGAGTTACCTTTTTTTCTTTTTCCCTATTTTACCCTCACCTTATTATTCAGTTCCCAACAGATCTTTTCCTTGTTTTTGATTCCCTTTTGGATTAATTTATGATATCATATATGATTTTTAAAATGTAGGTCGTAAAAACTTCTATCGATGGTGTAAACGATTTGACGAATTTGGGTACTCGAGTTTACAGTTGATGTATTTAAATATATTTTTTCAGGGATAAATATTGACTTTAGTATACACATAAAGGTACGCTATAACTGTGAACCATACAATTTTATACATGATATATCTTGACTTTAGTATTCAAAATTGGAAAGTATTTACCCAATTTCTCTAAATCATGACTCCACGTTAGTTTAGGGATGAGCCATTTTTTACAGGCAATTCATATGCGATGAATTAAAAATAATAGATTACCCAACCAATTTCTGTTCAGTTACTTCTTCCAAAACAATTGCATGTTTCGTATAAAATATTTTTTTAAGAAATAATTGCTTTTTTATGTTTAGAAAGTTAACAAAGATAAGTAAGTAATTTTAAGTAAAATTATAACTTAAAAGTCCCTATACTTGATACTATTTATTTTGATCTTTACATAAGAAAATTCTATACTTTGATCCTTACATGAAAACTTGTTTACAGATCAGTACCTACCCTTTATTGAAATTATAAATATTAGAGTATTTCATATGTAGAGATCAAAATGAAAATGGGTGTCAAGTAAAGGACAATTATAAATTGTTATCTTCAAGGATTTTCATCACTATGTCTAGAACACGTTTGTATATTTTTATTTTCAAAATAGTTTTTTTTTAATAAAGAATTTAGAAAGTGACAAAAGGTATTTTAACTTCTGTAACTGGAAATTATCAATTAAAGTTAATTGATTCTAAACAAATTTTAAACCACAAAATTGAAAAAATATGAATAAACTCACGTTTCAATTCCAAGTTTATATAATTATTTCTGGAATAACTAATTTCGCCTTTCAAACCACTTCATTTCCTCCAGTCTCCTTATTAAAGAGGAGGAATACATTGGTCACATTAAATTGCATCCAAAAACTCTCCAAATTAATTATGTAATCAAAATATACCGTGTCAAATTCGTACCACAAGGTTGCAGACCCAGTTTATCCGCCAATAACAGGTGTGGCAAATAAACTCGCCAAATAAATAAATACCCCTCAATAAATAGTATTTCTTTCTCCATGTATTGAGTAAAGCTACCAACTTGTTAGTATTTCTTTCTCCATGAAGTCCACTTGAGTTTAAGCTGGTACCACAAAGGTGGTATTCCCAGCACCCCTCGTGTTAGCCTTGGATCAAACACGTCAAATTGCACCTTGCTTAGGGAATCTAAGAGAACCTGAGCAGGCACTGCTGGCAGGAGCACTGGAAGAGCCTCAGCAGGCACGCTTTCAGCTAACTTACGAGCCTTTTGTAAGTGAGCATTGGCTACTGATGCCATTTCATAAACTGCATCACAAAGGCCCTCACGAGAATCCACCCGTCTCTCTTCTCCACCCTCCTGTTTAACTATTAGTCCATGTTTGGATGCTATTCCAGTTGGTATGTAAGAAAAATGACGGTTGCGCCCAGCATGATAGGGTAGTGATTTAAGGAGCAAAAGAATACCACTAGCCTTGCCAACATGTGAGGCTGCATGATCAGCTGCAGTAGACATGATACCACCAGCTTGAAGTGTCATATACAGCATAGTTGAAACAGTGTCCTCGGCATATTTCTCTAACTCTGCAGTAGTTGCTGGCATGTCAGTAGCCTCTCTTCTCGCATCATTGATCCGAGCCTCAACCGATCGTTTCAACCATATCTTGCTAATTTTGGTCTCAGCTATCACAGATGACAGTGCCTGTGCTGTTGGGTGTTCAATCAATCTGTTGGCAAACATTTTGTCTATTGCTTCCTGCCACCAAACCAGGCGCATAAGACCAATCCTAGGATCTGAGGCAACATCCATAGCTCTGGCTGTTTCAACATTCAAGGCACGGAGTGCAAATGCAGCCTTCCGCATAGACGGAGGCAGTTCAAGAAGGCAAAGATAGTGATGATAATCATAACTTCGCACTTGTTGTACGCAATGGGAGAAAGCTGCCCTTAAGTTACTAGATGCATAACCACTATTCATTAAATCCTCACTTGGGTGCCTATAGATGAAAGTTACATAAATCACAATACTATCAAACAAGTTAAAGTAAAAGTTGCAACATAGAAATCAGTATGAAGGCATACACAAATATTATGTAGACGCACAGGCATCACTTCATATAAGTTAAAAGTTACTTTAGGATAGGTTTATGTCCCTTCAAAATTGTAACCTATATATATTTAATCCTACAGATATGTTTAGAGTGAATATCCTACTCTGAAACTAATGAACAAAATAATTCTGTGACTATCATTTGTGATGTTAACCCTCCAAATTCTCTTTCTAAGCTTCATCAAAACTCAAAAGCCTTAAGCATATGTCATATCTATTAAGATGTCATACGTTGGTTATGAATAGAGTCAGAATACTCCTTATAAGAGATCGTGCAGTCTTCCTCCTATGAGCTAACTTTTGGAAGTAAATTATACTCAAGTTTCTTAATATGGTCAGATCCTATCCAGTCCTGTTGGGCCACCCACAGATGTCTGGTCCTGCAAATTTCACATACTGGATGTCTAATCTTGGGCGTAAGAGGCGTGTGTTAAGATGTCTCACATTAAATAGGAATAGAGTCAAAATACTCCTTATAAAGACATATGTAGTCCTCCTCTTATGAGCTAACTTTTAGAAATGAGTTCGGCTCAAGCTTCTTAACAATATCATGCATTGGGCAACCCATTTGTGTGCAACCACCCTTTAAGAAAAGATATACAACAACAACAATCAAGCTTATCATATGCTTGAAATCTATTATATGCTAAAGTGGGGGGGAAAAAGGCTCAGCAATACAGTGATGTCTTCATTATTTATCATCCAGGTAATTTAACAAGTCAAATAATTTCTGATCTGGGTCCGTGAGTCATGCGTGCTGAATCACCTATTTCTGTTAGTACCAACATTCAAGCAGCTAGAGCTGAGAGTTGATATAATATATTGATTTATACCTACATCAATCTAAGCACTTTCATGATATGGCAAAGATTCTGATCACATTATATTGATATTGCAGTATGTTGATGCAAGAAGATTTGAAACAAAAACAGGTATTGTTTTATTGCCATGCATTTGAAAATAAACTTGACCTTAGATACTAAGTAAAAAAGTATAATATCCATGAGTTTGCATTGTCGGTTGACCTTTTGTGCTTATGCAGTTATGTTCAGACAAGGTAAATTTGCATCATTTTAATTTTTTTGCTTGACACTTCTGTATTCTCCAGTTGTATTTTATATGCCCATTTTCTAGGTGTAACTGTATTCTGCTCTGAATTATCTTTACCAGAAAAATCATAAAACAGGACTATGTTCACAAAACAATGACCTAATATATACTATAGCTTCCTAGATTTGATTTCATCAAAATAAGGAATACTCTGGGATTCACAAAAAGAGAAGCATAAGAAATAGACACTACCAAGGTTTGAAGGATAGAGAATCCCGACGTTAGCCTCCTTCCTCTCAAATCATTGTTTCAGCTACCGCACATAAGTATGTTGAGATGTCAGGGTCAGGCACTACTGTCACTAATGTACCACATAAGTATGTTGAGATGTCAGGGTCAGGCACTACTGTCACTAATGTACCACCCATATTTTAACATAGAAATAACAAAATTTATACATAGAATCAGCACAAAAGCAAACTTTGCTATCCTCATCAGAGATAATAAAAAAACCAACATTAGCTACGGACTTTAGGTATCAAAACCTCAAGCGTCCTTCCTTTATAGAGCAAACAAAGAAAACTCCATTTCAAATTTTCAATGTTTCAACCTGTATAGTCTTTAAAATCTGAAACCATTAGTAAGGAAGGGGGTTGAGTTTGAAAACACATTAGGGATTCTAGCAGAAATAAGAAAAACTAATTGGTTCTTGCCATGCTCACCACAGCAAATACCCTGTTGGCAGGTTTAAACTGGACTTTTTCTTATTAATAGAAAATATGTCCTAGGACAATTGCACATGCTCCAATACCTTAGAAGAGAATTTAGATCGTACATTCTATCATTTGCAGTTTTGCACACATCATGGAAACACCTGTTCTCATAGGTATTTATATCATCAAAGTTTATTCACCACGATGTCCACAAGCCTACCAGCTATCATCATTTACCAAGTTTCTTTAAAAATTATTTGATTAATCCTAATGGTATGACATCGCATCATAATAGAAGTATATTTACAAGAAATGCTTTATACTATAGGGGAATAACAACGATTAAGTTAGAATAATCAATACATAACACTTTCCCAATAAGTAAGCAATTCATCAAACAGGTAATACGCAGATTTTGTGTGCTATTTAGTTACAAAAATAGGAATAGAAACATAAAATTCCCAATCACTTACAATCACAAACAGCACCATCCACCACTATGAATCATGTAGAAAATCACTACCCAATAATTCCACTACTAAAAACCCATCAAGTTCACCCCACATTCACAATAATCAGCTAGTCACCGACCGACCCACAAAAATCCCAAAACACAATACTTGAGCTATTTGAATAGAAAAATACGAACCACTGTGTCAGTAGGTAAGTAGTATCTTTTACGCAGAAAGGCACTTGAAAACTGAACAGTTAAGTTAACAGAAAATCAGAACCTTACACGTGGCAAAACATCAAAACCTCGAACTGACATTTCTACAAACAGTTAGCGTGTCAAAACTATAAGATCACGATTTCTAGGAATCAGAAAATTCAAAATCAATTCAGAAATCATAGGCCAACGTGAAGAAAATGTTAAAAGGATAATGAAGCTACCTGATAGAGACGGAAACGACGGTGGAGGTGGCGGAGGGTGCGGTGGCGATGGTGATGACGACAATCCCAACGTTCTTCAACCTTCAAAACCTAGCAATGTTCTTCAACGCTACTCGAAGGAGCCATTTCCAGATCCAATCGGGGTGCATGACTGGGGGCATGAGTTGTAATTTTTGAATTTTACGAGGGTATTCTTGTCAAAAATAGTTGTCATACAATGTTTTATTTAATTAATCACCTTTTTTTTGCTAATATTTAATTAATCACCTTATTTATATTACTTTTATTTTTATATATAAAATTCTTAAGATAATCAATTTTTTCATCATTTTTTTAAAATTTGATTATATATCACCATATTTATATTTGTTTTATAAATTTTTAATCAATATTTTAATAATAATTAAAAATTAATAAATAATATTTTTAATTAAAAATCATAAAATGAATATATCCTTCAATAAAATATATTTATATCATTATTTCTTAACTATATGTATTAAAAATGCATTTTAAATTATTCTTATTTTATTTAATAAATTTTGCATGCATGCTTAAATTTAACACTAGTATAGAATTACAGTAACAACTAGTAACAGTCTTAAAAAAAAATAACTTAGGTGAAATGTAAGGTCAAAATCAATTCATGCATATTTTAGTATCGTTATTTTATATAAATAAATTATTTTTTATTTTTAAAAATAGAAATACTAATGATATATTTCAATAAATTTTAGACAATAATATAAAATGTGTTAGAAAAAATTTGTCATTAGCATTTTTTTTTAAAAAAAAATTTGAGTTTAAAAGTATCATAGAAAGGTCAAAATCTTACCAGCAAAAGGAAATTGAGTTAAAAATGAGAAAAAAAGGTAAAATTATTGTAATATATATATATATATATATATATATATATATATATATATATATATATATATATTATTAAAGATTAGTTAGTTTTTTTTAAGGTCAAAACACTGATATTGTAAATTGAATATATATATATTTTTAAAAAGCTATTCTAACATTTTAAAAAACTTTTACCTTTAGACAAAGTATATATGTTAGGAATAGTAAAAAGAAGTATTTAAAAGGACGAAACTTATATGAAGTATTTTTTTAAATGCTACTCTAAATATTTCTTTTTTATATTTCAACTTCTAATTGAAAGTGCTTATTTTCATTATTATCCCTGATATTTTATACATTTCCTCATTTATTCTAAACCCAAAATATTCAATCTTTATTAATAAAATTTTAAATTATAGAGAAACAATAATTAATTTTTTAATAAAAATATTGATTAAAATTTTATTTATGCTAAATTAAAAATTAATTTAAAAAATAAAAATGTCTTTAATTTTAGTTTTAATATTTTTTTATTAAAAAGGTAAGAAACACATTACAAATAATTTACAACAAATAAATGTCACAATACTTATTGCTTGTGAAAATAATATATTACTAATCTCTTAAAGAGACTTTTAAAAATCATTGAATTTTACTTTTTTTCTATTATAAACTTATCAAAATAATAATTTAAATTTAATTTTAATTTTAATTATATTTTTAATTCCTATAAAAATAATTTTTTAAAATTAATTAGTTCTCATAATAAAATTTGTTAAAATTTAATTATTAATATTTTAAAAATATTTAGAATTAGTTTATGTCGTCAACTATTCTCTATTTAATGAGGTAGATAATAGAAGTTTAAGTTATCTTTATCACATTATTATTATTTTCAATATTTTATTATTTAAAAATTAATATTTATAAAAAATCTTAAAAGAGTTATATTATTTTAAAAATTAATAAATAGTCCATGAAAATACTTTCTCTCGGTCAAATAGAAAATAAATTAAAACATCTTTGTACCTTAATGTACCTTTCTTAATTCCTTAAAATTTGTCAATTGAAAAGTTAATACTTAAAAGCAGCACTCTTGAGAGACTATCAGAAGATCATCCAATAACAATATTTAAAAATCAATTAACACAAATCCCAATCTCATTGTTGAAGATGAATTGTAATAAATTTGGCCACATATAACCCTAAAAGTTTATTTTCAATGTGATATAGATTGGAAAACAAAAGAAATATGGGAAGAGAAAAATATATATGAATAAAATAAAGAGAAGATTGAAAACAAATTGAGATAATAATTTTCTCAAGAAAAAATTGAAAGAATAAAAGTAAATTTTAACTTAAAATTATAAAATAACTGTATATTTAAAAAAAGAAGAAGCTAAAGTGACTATTTTTTAAATACAAAAGAACTACTAAACTAGTACTTATTATTAGTTAACTAAAGGTAAACAACTTAAAAATGGTATGAAATACCTTTAGTCAAAACAATAAAAAAGAAAAGAAAAAGGTGATTACATTTTATGCAATCAATAAAAAAAATTAAAAAAATGGGGAACAGATACACAAACTAGCACAAAATAAATAATACAACATGAACATGTGATGTGGAAATGGATAGAACTTACTAATTCACACAATGGGTTAGCATCATAAATGCATCTTTTCCCATTGAATCAACCAACTTCCAAGAAGAGAGAAGAGATCAAAGATAAATCAAACAATCCCAAACCAATACTCTCACTTGCCAAAGTAGTGGTCAACATTCTTGAGGGACCACATCCTCATCTGTCATGCTTTGGTAGATTATATGTACATTGATGAACCCATCATATGATCACTATGCTTTTACGTTTGTTCTTATTCGGTTTTCAAACTTACAGGCTAAGTTTGGCAGATCTATTCATGGGTGTGTGAAAGTCTTTCAAGGTTTACAACCAATTATATGGCCAATCAATGTTGTGAACACTTTCTAAGCTTTTCGTGGCCAAATTTGACACCACCATAGACTTTGACTTGAGACAGTTGACTTTTGTAATGGTGCTAACTACATACCAGAAGTAGACGGTGTAAACGCCATTTCTTTACATTAATTATATCCAACGCATTTACAGTTATTTTTAAAATTTTAATATGGTAAAATAAATATAAAATAATGACTATAAAAGTTAATTTCAATTTTTTTTATATAAGGTTCCATCACCAGATGTTTGGTTTCAATCACATATATATTTCATTAAAAAAAATATTTATGTTGAAGCAAATTAACTCTTTTAACAATTTCTTTTATACACAACTCAAATTCAAAATATTATTTAAAAAATAATAAAAATGTGCTATTTGAACCAACTATCCATTGATGATACCAGTAAAAAATACTTACTGAGCAAAATTTATTTAAAATTACACATTATACAAATTTATAGGATTTACGTCAAGAGAGGGTGGAAAGGACACTTAAGAATGAGAAATAGGTAACAAGATTATCGGAGATGAAATCAACACTGGTTATGATGTTACTATGCAATTTATTATTACGAGTGCTGTGTCAAAGCGAGCATTCATATGTTTTCACAAGTAAATCCTTATGAAAATATTATTACTTTTTAAAACTACTTTTAATTATCTAATAATAATAAATTTTTATTAAAAATAAACACATTTATTATTATATGTATGTTTTTAATACTATAAATATTTCTAAATAAATTAACAAATCTTTATTAAAAAATTAAAAATTTATTATTTATACATTTAAAATTATTATAGTTTAGGATTTTCTACAAAATTAATAAATAACTAAGTAATTTTATTCTTTAATAAAAAAATATAACTGCATTAAATTAAATTAGGACTCTTCCTATTTTACTTATTTAAATAATAAAACAATAATAAAAATATAAAAAATATTACTTCTTAATTTTTAAATATTATAAATATTTTAAAGAAAAAAATTTAAGATGCCTCCAAAATTTGATCGTTTAGATATCTTTAATCGATGAATTAATGAAAAATTAACATGTATAGTACAAATTTTCTTTTGTTTCTAAAATTGTTTTTAATATTTTAAAATTATATAAAAACTCCAAATTTTAATTTTAAAAATTAATGAATTGTAGAAAAATAAATAAACAAATAAATGATTGAAAATATAAGTCATTTAAAAAAAAAATCATGTAACCAAACTTAATCATGCTAAGAGCTAAAATAATAGTAGTTGACTGTATTTTTTTTTTAAATGAGTCAAAGTAACAAGTTTTGAAAACTCTTTTACATGTAGAATAGTTTTTAGTTGTGCGCAAATTTTAATTAATTTTTCATCACATAAAAAACAAAGCAATTTAACGTCATTTAATATAGAAATACATATTCTTAACACAACAATCAATTAATTTGATGAGATCTAATACAAGCTTATTATATAAATGTGGTCATTTTAGAATAGATGTATTTTTTTGTGTGTGGATGAGTTAAGTTTTTATTTGATACCGAGAGAAAAATTAATATGGAGGATGTGCATGTTTAGAAATTGATAAAAAAATAAAAAAAAAATCGTAAATTTTCTCAAATTCTTTGTCATGACAACACTTTTTAACAAAAAATTGCTTGATTTATATCTAAAATCATCCTTCTTCTTCTTTTTTGTAACTTTTCTCAAATTCTTTGATTTATATAATTTTTTTTCATGAAATTTAACTTTTGTGTCACTTTTAATCTTTTCTAGCAAAAAAAAATAGTGAGAAAATAAAAAGAACATAAAATAAGAAAATAGTTAAAATATAATTATTAAATTAAATTTTATAACAATTTCATGAGATTAATTTTCTATTAACAATTATTAAAAAATTAACAACTATTTTTTAAAAAATATCATTAACGATATAAAAAGAATTTAACATATATTTAATTTTTATTAAATCATATAATAAATATATTTAGAGTTAAACTCTTCAAATTAGATAGACACGGCGGCGTTTCGGGAGTCACCTATTTTAAAACTTGTTGAGAACGCTACTTTCATTTGTCTATTATTTCCCACTGCAGAACTTGAAAGAATTGAGTTGAACTAATGCAATATGTGTCACCTTCGTAAGGAATTCGGTCTCTTTAATTACTTTCCAATCATATTTCAAAATAAGGGTTATTTTTTAAAATATGGCCTTTTCATTATGAAAGTATAGAATATGGGTTTCTAACCGATATTACATAAATATGGGATTTGGAAAAAATCGAGTGCGGCAATTTTTTAAGAATAAAAAATTAGTTTAGAGTAAAAAAAATGCTACTTTTAGAATAGAAAAAAATATTTTCTTATATATTTAAATTTGTTACTAATAATTTTCAGCTTAGAAAAATACTTTTATATATTCAAAAATCGTCGCTGATAAATATTTTAAAGAAAAATCTTCTAAAAATTTATCATTGATGAGTTTTAAAAAAATTTGTTTATATATATTTATTTACATTTGCAACAATTGCATCTTAAACATAGTCTTTTATTCCATTTAAATCCTTATTTTTCATACTTTACAATTGAAGAAAAAATAGTGCAAATATAATAGTTTAATTTAATGATAAGATTGTTTCAAATAGTGTGAAGTGTGAAAAGCCAACTTGAATCTATATTCCTTATAATATATCATTTAAAGTAATAAAATATAGATTTTGTTAATGTATTAAATTGAAGACTCCAAAAGCAGTGAAAAGTATAATTTATAAGTGTTTAATATTTGTTTTTAGAGGTTTTATGCTATATCAAGTGATATCAATAAGCAACGAAGATGGTATTCAACAAATGTTTCAGATTTATTGTCATGATCCAAAATCTTTCAATTGAGTTATATTTTACTTTTAAATAAATTACAGTTGGTGCATATACAAGCATCATTCTTAACAAAGATATCGAATAGAAGAAGAATAACACCGAAAGTGATGATGACGACTTTGAAAGAGATTATGAAAATGGTGAGGATAGTGATGATGATAATTTAGATGATGAAAACTCTCATTTATCAAACCCAGTGATTGGCATATTTTATTATATTTATAGTAATAAATTTATCTTTAGTTGTGTGAATAATTTTTGGTTTCTTTATGTGTTTTATAGGTCATTGTAAGATAGATAGAAAGTTGTATGTTATAATGTAATTCAATGACACAGAAACTGTTATATGAATAATTAAGTGTTATAGATATCAAAAGGAATAAACAACAAAGTTTTCAAGTCTAAACCAAATGTTTTATTGTAAATGTGTTTGTTATGACATAAATTGTATTTGATTTATTTGTGTTAATTTAAGGAAGAATAAATATTTTTGAGAAATCTAAAAGTATAACGGGTCACACTATTATATTTAGGTAAGAATTTCACAAGATTATAAAAAGTTGGATGCATAAACAATTGCACAAGTATTAAGCTAATGATTAAATTTGACTATACTTTTAAGATAAAATTAGTGATTAGTGAAGTTCAAGCTCATAACGAATACACAACATTGATGACAGAATAAAACACAATTGAAAACTAAGTAGTCTCGTTACTTGAAATAAAAAAATTAATTAATAACTAAATACATTATTTAAATAATAATTATTTTAATACATTATTTAATCATATTTTAAGACAATATTTTATTAATATTTAAATCAATAACAGTTAAAATATTTAAATTAATAATATTATTAATATTAAAATATTAAATTACAACTACTAATTAATATTAGATTACTAGTTATATGTACCTCAATTATGATATTTAAATAATGTATTTAATAATAAAAATATATTTAATAATAGTTATTTAAATAAATTATTAATAGTTATTTAATATCATATTAAAATTTATTTGTTTAAATATTTTTTTTAAAAAATTTATTTTTATTTAATCATAAATTATTTATTCATTTTTCACTATTAACCGCAACTAGTAGTAAAATATTGATATTTAATTAATGTTTATAACTTTAATATTAAATATTTTTAGAAAAATACATTATAATAACACTAATTAAAAAAACAAAAAAATATTGTTATTAATATTTATACACTGTTCTTTATAAAAACAATTTACAAATATATTATACAATTTTTTATGTTACTATAATAATTATTTTCATAACTAATATCAAATAAATTATTCAATAATAATTACTAACTATTAAAATATACTTCACTTTTATATTTTTATGAAAAAAATAATTTACAACTCCAATAATTTATTATTTACTAAAATTATTAATAACTTACATTAATTATAAATAGTTTTGAAATGTATTTCTGCAAATTTATAGTTATATCACGAATTATATTGAATAAATTTATTAATTATTATATTTTTAAAAAATTTAAACTAAATTATGATTTTTTTTATTTTTTTCATTCTCTTTTTTCTTTACTCCTCCTCTTAAGTTTACTATTCCACCTAATTTTTCTCATCAACCTTTTCTCTGCACATTATATAACTCCAAAAATTATCACTAACAACTTTTTTTTGCTCCTAAAAAACTCTTCCCTCCCTCAATTGTAGCTAATAATAGCAAAGATTCCTTCAAAAAATTGTCACTAGCTATTTTTAATTTTATTATGCACCACCACTAGCAATTTTTAATTTGACTCTACAAGGATGTTGTTCACCATTCAATCTTCACTATTCATGACATAGTGTAGGATGGATTGAAGATGACATACCTCTCAAAACTTGTCACTGGCAAATTTTTAAAAGCCTATATTCAGTAAAAACTTCACTATTTATAGCAGATTGTGGAACTGAAGATGGTAGACCTCTCAAAACTTGTCACTAGCATTTTTTAAAAGCTTATATTCATGTAAAAACTTTATTGTTTATGTCAGATTCAGAAGATAACAAACCTCACCATTAACAATTTTTCAAAGTCCATATTCATGTAAAAACTTCATTGTTCATGGCAGATTGAAAGACCGTAGATGACAAACCTCTCAAAACTCACCACTAACAAATTTTCAAAATTTATATTCACCTAAAATTGTCAAAAATGTCATATCAACGTAATTATAACTCCTAAATCCCATATTTAAATTAATCAATCTCAAAATAATAATTTTTTTAACTTTAACTTTAAAGTTAATTTTAAATATAAAAATTTCAAGTCGTAGTACAAAAAATAAAAATATACTTAATTATTTTATTTTTCTTAAAAATACTATAAAGAATTTTATTATACATATTTTAAAAAATTTCATACAGTAAATGAACAGAATGAAAAATAAAAATAAAAAAACAAGTTTCAAAATATTATTCTTTTGTCTCTGAAAAATAATCTATTTATCTAATTTATTTTTTTAAAATAATAGTAATTTTATTCTTTCAATTTTACCTTAAGATACTTATTATTTTAAAACTTATTTTCTATCTTCTCTCTATTTATTTATTGAATAAATAAATTTTAAAATGGGTTAATAGAAAATTCCATATTACTTTTAATAAAAATAAGATAAATAAATGTGAATTTTTAACCGAAAATTATTAATAAAATAAATATATACACAAATAGATCTAGCCCCAATATATTTATTTACCCAACTAGATACGTTCCCTGTACAGAATTCGTGTCCCTGGGATCAAATTTTGACTTGTGTTTTGTAAGTTGGCCAAATTTTCCCTATCAGAATTCGATTTTTAGGGAATCGAATTCTGGCCAGATTTTTTTTTTGAAATTTAGTTTTTTGTTTTATATAATAAAACATTTTTAATAATTTTTTTATGTTTATATATTTATATATTGTAAAATTTAATAAATATTTATAAATATTTAGTTAAATTTAAATAATAAAACAAGTTTTATTATTTGAATTATATTTATATTTTTATATTATATGAAAATGAATATTTATATTATGTTAATTTGTGTGAAATAATATTTATATATTTGTATCATGTGAAATAATAAAGAATATTATGTTGATATATTTTATTGAATATGTAAATTTGTATTATGAATTTTTAATATTAATATGATAATATCATTTTGAATAAGTATTTGATTTTAAAAAAAATAAAATTTGTATATCAAATAAGCTCACCCTTGTGTTTGTGTTGTGTGTTTGTCTACAATGATCATATGATAATATGTGAGAAAGAGTAATATGTGGAGTATCTAATTTACTTGTTGAGGAGTTTGCCTAAAGAGTGATTTGGGCTGAAGATTTTAAGATATGTATTTTAGCTTTAGCAGTTTAGGTTTTTGAGTGAAGCTAAAGTTTTGATGTAACTATTATATAGAGTTTGTGTACTATGAGCTCCATTTAGAGTCACTGTTGTAATCATATACGTACTTTTATGTTATCTGTATGATATGTAAGATATTTTTGAGACTTTATTAATGTATGGTTTATTAAGGTGTCGATGAGGATGTTAAAGTTAAAGATTTATAAAGAAAACTACATTATTTGTAATATATCTATATTGTCTCATATTTGAAATTGAATTGAAAATGGTAATTCAGAATGTCATTAATCCTTATATAAAAGGATCGTATAAAGGAATAGAGTGCATTTAGAAGGGACTATAGAGAACTTTTGTAAGAATTATGGTGTAGAAGATCTCGCTTGGGGGATGTAAATCTTGCCCAAGCAAGATTGAGCGTGCAGGAATACCTTGCCGCAGGACTATCTCGCTCAAGCCAGATAACATAAATGTTGCCTAACTGTCACCTCGCCTAGGCGAGAGTGATCTCACTCAGGCGAGCTGAGGATCTCGCCCAGACGAGATGGATCGTTCAAGCGAGGAGGCACAGGAAAAGTGACATACTCTATGGACACCATCTCGCTCAAGCGCTCGCTCAAGCGAGTATATTAGAAAAGAGGGTGCGAGAACACTGTCTACATATCTCGCTTAGGCGATATATCCATTGCTAAAGCGAGATGTCCCTTGCCCAAGCGAGAACGTGCGGGGTTGAGGGGTATTTAAGAGATTTCTCACATGAGAAATTCATTCTATTTCAAACTCACATCTCTCTCTCAAGTTTTCTTTGAACTCTCTCTTCCTTTCACTCAGATAAAAGCCTTAAAAACTCTAATATCTCTTCATTATCATGCTTGGACGTTGAAGCTAAGTGATTCTAAGTAAGTTTCTTCGGATTAAACTTGAATTTTTCTGATCATTTTCTTGTTTTTGTTTCTTATAGATATCTCTTGGTATTCAGGAGAACTTCCATCTATGAACTCTGATCTTTTTTTCCATATCTCTCCGTGAGTTCATCTTCAAGGTAAGGAGAGCTCTATTTTAGTGTTAAGTACAATATCTATTTATGCTCATAGAGCACTGTTATGTGAATACGATATGAGAATAGATGATTGAGATATCTGTTATGTGGAGTATGAATGAAAATATGTTTGTTTGATTGTCTAGACTGATTGATTGTCTAGGCCAAATGATTGATATAAGCTTACTTGCATTGTATGATGAGTACTTGATATGGAACTTGCTGAGTGATTTTGTGTGACTTTATGAAATATATTTGAGTAAAATAATATAAAATAAAAATGTTGATATTAAAGATTTACAGTTGGAATTATATCAACGAATGTATGCGTGGAATAGATTGGAACGAACTTAGTCTGCAAATGCTTTACTAAGCACGATATTATGAGGAGGAAGAAAGGATAACTTTGAGAATGACTTTAAGAGTCAGATATGGATTGGATCTAGTGTGAATAGTTATAGAGATACACTAGAGGTATAGAGTCCGAAGACAATGAAAATCTAGAAGAAATGTAGGGTGGTGAGCGACATTCGCGTATGTGTATATACTCTTTCTAGGAGCGAATGCGTCATATGGGATTGATGAAAAGGACCAATCTTCAGTGTTGGTGTATTAGTTGAGACTGCTCTGGGTTGTAATTTTGCATATATAATGTAATTAGTTTATGAGATGTAAATATTATTTTAAGCTACCTGTATTTTGAAAAATGGTTTGTAAATTAGTGTACTCAATCTATGGAATGCATGTACAGTCTTTTAAATTATGAAGTTTGATTATGTTTTATATAGCATTTAAAATTTTGTCATACTATTTATACTCATTTGAATGAAAATATTTGTACAAACTACTATATCGTAATGATAATTTCATTAACCAGTCATAAAAAAGCTCTTTATACATAAAATTCATATTTTACATCAAACTATAGAGTATAGCATATACATTGTACGAAATTTTGAAATTAGGATGTTACATCGTAACACTTTTCATATATCATAGTTAAGGAAGTATATTTTTGAAGTTGTCTCCTGTAATTGAGCTAGATGTTATGCATATATGAGATGACTTGTTAGTCAAGCTTCTGGCTATACATATTGAAAACACTAAAGTTGAGAAACTTAGAGTAAACCATCTAACTAGTGAAATTCATAGGAACTAGACAATTGATGATACGATATAGAAGTTGGAGAATTGGACGAGGGACCAATATCCTGATCTCTTCTTGGATTGGTGAATTTTTGGGGACAAAAATTTATTTTTAGGGGGAGAATTGTCAGGCCAACGTATTTATAAATGGATTATTTCTATTAATTCATAATACATATATTTGGACAATATGTAATTTTGTATGCTGAATTATGAATGAATAAGTTGTGCAGTTACCAGATGGAAGTTATGAGTTACAGAGTCGTATGGTAAATCATTGAGTAAGACTAGTATTGAAAGTTTTGATTGAATATCAAACATTTTACATAAGCATTATTTCTTTTTAATGGTACTGTATATGCTTGGATTAAGAGAGAGAGTTGTATAAGAGCTGATTAAGAAGTATTGTATTTACAATAATACAGATTAGTGTTGTTGAAAATGGTTAACTGTGTAGGTTAGGGATTGAGTTTTAAGTGTGTTATATGTGTGATAACTTAAGAATTATAGCCAAGGGCTTGTAAAGTTTCATTTTAGTAGGAATTGAGAGTTCTGGATGTTGAGTGTCTTGCTCAAGCGAGACTGAGCCGTCTAAGTCATTGTTCTATTTTTACCTTGTTTCTTCTCTCTCTTTCTCAAGGGACTTAAATCGTGTTGTTCTGAGTAGATCTGAGTTGTCTAAGCTGTATCTCATACTTAAACGCTTGATCTATCTCTTTTGGACTCACGAAAAACAAGATCTTGGAACTCGTCTAGGTAAAGGGAGCTTATCTAAGCTGATTTATTTATTTAATAATTACAGAGTTAATTGAGAATTTAGTCCTGTTATAGCCAAGAATAAATCGTTGAATGGTGAAATTCTAGATTAAAACCCAGAGTAGTATAACTGAGTAAATTTCTCAGTTGTTTAACTAAGCTGATTTGGTTCATGAGATAGATAATATCGTATTAGATGAGGACCAACTATTGTATGAACAAGTTTTAGGGTAAAACTCAAAGTATGTATGGTTGAGTATATTTCTCTGCTGTATGATAATTGTTTGGAGAGCTGTGGTAGAACATGATGTGTTATAATGCTATGTTGTATATTCTGAGGATGTTAAATATAAAATACTTAAATAATGTTTAGTTAATATTGTGGAATGCTTAGTTTTGCTGTGATAATATATGTATGAGTGTGCTATCGATGCTAGATGAAAATGAATATATTACTGTATTGTTGAAGTTGAAATTAGATTTAATACTGCTATATCATATTAATTTAACTGTGCTGCACCACATTCATTTTCATCATTCCAAAGCTACATAAAATGCTGAGTTGTGCTTATCTGAATCCATATATTGAGATGGGTCGCTCCTAGATCAGAACAGTTCCTCTAGATTACTTAGGCTGTGAAACTAGATGAAAACGGAATCGTTGCATTTGCATTAGATGCGCTGGGAAAGGGGCTAGACATGCTGCATTAATTGATTGAAATTTCTGTGTTGGTTGTTGTAAACCATAAGTGTTATGCAAATGATTTTGCTATATTCATACTCTGTAATTATGATCTTTATTTAAATAAGCTTATCCTTGTGTTTGTTTGTGTTGTTGTGTGTTTGTGCTGCAATGATCATACGATGATACGTGAGCAAGAGTAACAGGTGGAGTGTTTAATTTACTTGTTGAGTAGTTTGGCTAAAGAGTGATCTGGGCCGAAGATTTTAGGATATGTATTTTAGCCTTAGCAATTTAGGTTTTTGAGTGAAACTAAAGTTTTGATGTAACTATTATACAGAGTTTATGTACTATGAGCTCCATTTAGAGCCACTATTGTAATCATATACGTACTTTTAGGCTATCTATATGATATGTAAGATATTTTTGAGACTTTATTAATGTATGGTTTATTAAGGTATCATTGAGGATGTTAAAGTTAAAAATTTATAAAGAAAACTATATTATTTATAATATATCTATATTATCATATTTGAAATTGAATTGGAAATGGTAATTTAGAATGTCATTAACCCTTATATAAAAGGGTTGTGACAGAAATTCAGGATGAACTTGTGGAGGATTATCAAGGTTTAGTTGTTGAAATGCAGTTGAGGAACTACCAGGTTCATTAGCAAAATCTAGTTAATAAAGAGACTGCATGTAACTCTGTGCTGAAGATGGAGTTGTAAAATTAACTCCAAATAAGTTTGTAAAAAATCCTCCGAAGTTGTTGTAAATGAATGTCTTCTGTCCATTATGTTTGCATCTGGCATGATATCCGATGAAAGAATTGATACAGTCTCGTGATATGATGGTGTGGAAGTCATACTGGTGGCAAATGTTGTGGTAGTCCTTAATTTTTGGTGGCTCCTCCTTGGATCTTGTAGTAGTGGTGGCATAGATAGAAAATAGATGGAATTAGTAATGTACCATTCCATGTAATCTTGTGTGTGACACAATGGGCCTGACATTGGATGACCTGTTAATGTCAGGCTATGTTTGTTGTTCCATACATTGATCCATCGAGCATGTCTTGTGATCCAATTTTCATCCTATCTTCTTCTCATGTCAGTTGTGTGGAGATCATCTAAATTATTGGGTGGAGAAGGAACTTCTTGTAAGAACCGAAACTGTAATTTGACTCTATCTGATTGGTGCCATTCAACAATTGTAAAACAAAGGATGGCGGTACATAAAGTCCACATTTGGACAACTCTATATGCTTCTATAGGCATTAATGTTTGCAACTCTTGATATGACACCTATAAAAACTACAAATAAATTTAACTTTATTAATTAAGATAGTATGTAAAACAAAATAAAACAAAAAAAATTAATATGTAAAGAAAAGATTGAGTACACAACTGGCATACCAGAGTGGGTTGTTGGACGAGGGGAATGTGTTCTTCAAGAGGTTGTTTTGGACCTTCAAGCCATGTATTGATGGTTTTGCCTTCTGCAAACTAATTGTTCAAGTGGAAGGAACATTTTTGTACGACAAATACAAAAGGACTTTATTGGTGGCAGTTGCCCAAGATGGCCGTAACGACATAATTTCTATTGCCTTTGCTATGGTTGAAGGTGAAACCAGTGATACATGGTTCTTTTTTTTTTTTTTTGAGAAACTTAAGGAGGTACATAACCCCGCAAGAGGGGTTGTGTCTCATTTCAGATCGTCACGAAACTATAAAAAGTGCATACTTCAAAAATAAAAGTGGTTGGACGGAAAATAATTCTGTCCATGTCTATTTCATTAGACACATTGCACAAAACTTCATGCGACGATTCTAAAATGCTGCACTTAAGAAAGATGTCGTCAATATGGGTAATATTAATATTTTACGTACTCTATATTATCATTAATATTTTATATACTTGCTTAGCTAGTTATATCAATTTAATTTGTAATCTTTTTCCAACATATGGGATGACTAAATCAAGATTCTTTTACTATTACAACATAGTAACAGATAATAATCCTGAAGCTGCATAATGGTTGGACAACATCCCAAGGTTAAATACACACTAGCATGTGACAATGGACGAAGTTTGGGACACATGACAACAAACCTAGTAGAGTCAATCAATTTAGTCTTGAAGAAAACTAGAAACCTGCCAATTTGCTCCATTGTGATGGTGACATACACCCTTGCAACAAGTTCTTCATTGAGAGAGGTAGTAAAGTAGATGCAATGATTAATGCTGGACATGTGTACTTGGAGGTTGCAACTAAAGCAATTCAAGATGCACAGTCAAAGGCGAACACTCATAAAGTCATCACCTTTGACAGAACAGGCACTAGATTTTTAGTCGAAGAAATGTAACATCCGAGATAAGTTCGACCCGTATGAAGATTTATAGTACCGTTAGATGAAATATGGTGTGATTGTGGCAAATTTCAAAAAGTTCACATCCTATGCTCGTATGTACTTGCTTCATGCTTATACGCACACCACAATTTTGATATCTATATATCTCCCGTGTATACTTTACAACAAATTTTTAAGGTATACAAATGTCAGTTTGGAAAACTTACACACGAAAATTATTGGCCAACTTAGAGAGATGGACATTAGAGAACAACAAAATCATGTAAAAAATTGTTCCTATTGTTACACCCTTGGTCAAAGAAGGAAGACATGTCCAAACATTCGTCATGCATCTAGTTCTCGCCATTGATTTCTTTTGTTGTAACGGGTTATAAAGAAAAAGGAAAACCTAACTTGAGAAGATGTTGCATTAATATATGTCATAGTTTTAATTCCCACGCTACCGCTCCTTGAATCACTTTTACATATTAATATTAAAAATTCCCACATTGCATTTAAAATGAAATACTTATTCAAAATAATATTATCATATTAATATTCAAAATTTATAATACATATTTACATATTATATATATATATATATATACACCTTTATATTCTTTATTATTTTAATTCATTTGATATGCAAATTTTATTTTTAAAAAAATCAAATTCTTATTCAAAATAATATTATCATATTAATATTAAAAATTCATAACACAAATTTACATATTTAATAAAATATATCAACACAATATTATTTATTATTTCACATAATATAAATATATAAATATTATTTCACACAAATTAACATAATATAAATATTCATTTTCACACAATATAAAAATATAAATATAATTCAAATAATAAAACTTGTTTTATTATTTAAAATTAACTAAAAATTTATAAATATTAATTAAATTTCACAATATATAAACATAAAAAAATACATTAAAATCATTTTATTATATAAAAAAAACCAAATTTCAAAACAAAAAAAAGCCTGACCAGAGTTTGGTTCCCAAAAACCAAATTCCAGCAGAAAAATTTTGAATATATATTTTTAAAATATATATTTTTAAAAAATAATTGATTTTATTAATTATTATGATAAAATTAAGTAATTTTATTAAGATATTCTTATTGAAAAAACTAAAGCATACAAACAAGATTTATCCTCTGTTACATAGGGATGACAATGGGTAAAGTACTTGATAAATACTCACAAAATTTACCCATAATGAGTAGAGTATTTACCCGCTACATGGATACGGGTACGGGTAAACAACCGCAAATTTTAATAGGAATGATTGCGGGTATGGGCATCTTAGTACCCATCCTGCTCCAAATATACATATATATATATATATATATATATATATATATATATATATATATATATGCTTAAACTTTGTTCTACAACTATGTATTAAATTTTTGTATTATTATACTATTTATGTGAAGTTATATAAGATTAAAATAAAAATATAGTTGGTAATAAAGTAAATCAAAAAAATTATTTTGGTTTATATTTTTAATAGAAAAATTTATTTACTATTTTATATTGTTTAATTAGGCTAATACAATTTAATTACTACACAGTTGATATAAGATTGACTTCTTTTAAAAATAATATTTTAAATTAAAATATAAAAAATAAAATTTAAATATTATCAATAAACAATAAACTTATGGTAATAGTAAGTGATTGTAAAATTTATAAAATATTTATAATATTTTATTATTTATCATTCACTTTATGATTTAAATATCAATATAATTTTACTAACAAAAATATTTGTGTGAAAAATATTTTATGTGTATCATATATACATATATATATATATATATATATATATATATATATATGCTTGAACTTTGTTTTATAACTATGTATTGAATTTTTGCATTATTATACTACTTATGTAAAGTTATATAAGATTAATATAAAAATATATTTAATAATAAAGTAAATTAAAAAGATTATTTTGGTTTATATTTTTAATAAAAAAATTTATTTACTATTTTATATCGTTTAATTAGGCTAATACAATTTAATTATTACACATGTGCATTACAATCACAACTATAATTTATTGAATTTAAATAATATTATTCTTACCATTTATTTACGTTTTAAGAAGTTTTTGAAAAGGTATAAAATATAAAAAAAAATATTTTTAATTCTTATTTGTTAATTTTTTCTTTGGATAAAAAAGTATAATTTTTTTATGCACAGATATATTTCTTTATTATAAAATTTGATTATCTTTTATTCAAATTCTTTCTTTTAAAATTTATATACATTATAAATATTTAATTTATTAAAATAATTTTTTAAAAATTTATATTTTTGACAAAATATTTTTGTATAGTACATGAGTTAAAAATATTTGTATTAATATATAAATATTAATTATATTATATTATTTTAATTAAATCAGTTATTTTTCATATAATTTTAAATTCAAAAGTTAAAAAAAAATTTATGGATTCACTTTTCGTTATCGTTTAATACTTGAACTTCTTTACTCCAACTCTACTATCATTCTCAATGTTTACCTCATTAAAACCTAACAACTATGAAATGTTATTCATTGGAGTTAGTTGTCAATGCCGTTACAAGAGGTCACCAAGTGATCCCACACGAAGGACCACTTATTGTACATATCTATTTCGTTGTCGCTCTGATATTGCCGATCAATCAAATTTCACATAAGATAGGGTCATTGCAGACAAATAACTTGTGTGTTTAATTTCGCTTATTGTTTATAAGAATTTTAGTTTAGAAAATTACTGTATTAAGATATATTTAGCACATGTGATCTTTGAATATTTATTTTTTTATCTATGTTTGTATCTTGTGCAACAACTACTGCTTGAATTTTTGTATTATATGTACTTATGTGAAGTTATATAAATATATTTTTCTTTATAATTTTTTTTTCAAACAAGCGTGGGAAGATGGGTATACGAGTACCCAAAGGGTACGAGTACGGGTACGGGATCAATGTTCATACCCACGTAGATATAAGGCTGGATACAAGTATTTTTTTAAAATGCGGATATGAAAATAAGTACTATAGTACCCTACCTTTGTTATCCCTATTGTTACAGTACTATTTAGTTTGTAAGAATTGTTTGTAATAGGTGAAGTTATTATTTTAATTTAAAATAATAAATAAATTAAAATTCAGAGTTTAATTTAACATGTAAAATAAAATAGAAGAAATATATGAAATGAAAGTATTTATTATAAAATATTATTATTTTTTAATTATAATTGTCTTCATTGGAGATTAATCTTAATCGAGTCAGTAAAATTATCACGAACGATAAATTTTTTCTTTTATCTCATAGAGTAATCAATACTTTAATATTTAATTTATAAATAATTAATAAAAATGAACTAAAACATTTCTCTAAATGTTAACACATTAATTAGCAGCAACCTATGTATAGCAATAAACAAAATCAGCAGCTACTTCAAGTCATTGACATCGCTCAGATGTGGAAACGGCGTTTAATTTCGTTCACACGCCGTTTTGGGATCAAGTAATGGATGACATTAATTACTTTAGAGGATAGAAGTTGCATTACAACAGAAAGAGAGAGGAACAAAACGGTGCACAGTGATAGTTGGTTAGTTGTTATATTCATTAAATTTAGCCAACAAAAGTTAGGGATCGAATTTCCAAACGAAGACACACTCTATTTAACTTCACCTTACCTATCTTGACAGCCTCAAATTAACCCACAAAATTGCACACTCCATAAATCACAAACTTCAGTTAACAGTGCCAAAACACAACACCACAACCAAATGGCTGTAACCACCACCACCAAAGTAGCAGCAATCGTCACTCTGGTTCTCGCAATAGCATGTTATGGCACATCTGCGCCAACTCTGGCACCGGAAACCGCTGCGGCTCCGTCTCCCGGGGGCAGTGATTGCTTCATGGTAATAGCAAACGCGTCTGATTGTCTAACATTTGTGGAAGATGGGAGTAATTTGACCAAACCTGACAAAGGGTGTTGCCCTGAGTTTGCAGGGTTGCTTGAAGGCAAACCTATTTGCCTCTGTGAGTTGCTTGGCAAACCTGATTCTATTGGCATCAAGATCGACATGAAACAAGCTCTCAAGCTCCCTTCTGTTTGTGGCTTGAAAACTCCCCCTGTTAGCACCTGTGCACGTAAGTTTCATCTTCTTCATGCAACAATGGCTATCTACTGTTATATATAACTTGCTTTTCAACTTCTAGATTATCAAAACTCATCAATCTTATGCACTGTGCTTGGCTAGTTGCTACAGGTGAAGAAGGATTTTCATATACACTGTTATATAAGAAAAAAATGTAAATAATTTTAGTCAGATTTGTTAATATAGAGTCAGAGTCATTTATTTTATTTTATGTCTCTGTCTTAATTATATCTATAAAGGATTCGAATCTTAGAATCTTTAGTTAATAAACATATTTTAGATCTGAAATTTGGTTGTAATGTTTTATAAAATATTGTCGATCGTCAGGTAGATCTGAAATTTTATTAATCTATAAATAGAAAAATTTTATAAAAAATATATAGATGCTAATATTAATTATTTAAATAAAAAATATTTTATGAACTTCTACTTTTAAGATTAAGTTTAAGAATCTAAATGTATGAGTAGATAATAAAGAAAGAATTCAAATATACTAAATTTTTTAAACATCATGAAAGTATAATAATGTTTATTTTTAATAAAAATTACTATTATCAAATTTAAAGATTGAATTTACTATAACTTGCATTTTTGTGCATTTCCAGCTCAGAAGGAGCTTGTATGTATGATAGTGCACATGTTGGCAATTATTAGCGGCGAGAAACTAGCACCGTTTCCACCGCCATCGGCCAACGATGCAACTACAGTAGAATTTAGTGCTGTAGGACCCATAACAACAACTTCAATCTCCTAATTTACGTTATAATTAATGCCATCTTTTTCCCTTGTTTTCATGGTGCCATTTTATTTATAGAAAACATTTATCTATAGTAAAATTTTATGTATTTCTACAATTGGGAGAATTGAATACCTTCTTACATGTAAAATAAAAAGATTATTGATAATTTTATATTAATAATCACTAGAATTAGTGGTTTAATTAAAAAATTAATATTTTTAATTTTTAAAATTTTAAAAAATTATATTTTTTAATTTTTAAAATTTTAAAAAATTATATTTATTAATTTTAAAAAATATAAAATATCTCTGAAAATTTATAAATATTATAGTAAACACCTTTTTTATTTTCTACCTTTAGATATATTTATATTTTCCAAAGATATATTTACATTTTCCAAAGTTTAAGTGTTAGATTAATGTATTATTGACCAAAGAAAAATCTTTGGATATGTATTATGAAGACTGTTTTAATTTTGTTTTGTTGATTTCTCATATTGTGACAGTTGAGGGAATCCCTGTGTCCATGCCTCCTTCAATGAGTGATGGTTCCATGTCACCAAGTGAGTTTTCATTTATTTATTAATATTTTATTTAGATGAATTTAATAAAATCGAATATTTTTATAAAGCTTAATTGATAGTAAAAATTGACATATTTGTTGTCAAGCTCTATTATCTTGTTAAAGTTAGCCTTCTTTTAAAAAATAAGTTTTCATAATAAAAATTTTAAAATTCTGAAAATAAGTTTACAAAATTAGGTTTTTACAATGGTGAAAATTAATTTCTAGAATTATTAATTCTTTTTAAAAATAAAAATTTAAAATAATGATTCTACACTTTCAGAAATAAGTTTTTGGAATTAATATTTTACATATTTAGAAATTAATTTCTAGAATTGTTAACCATTTTTAAAAATAAATATCTGGAATTAAAGATTCTGTACTTCTAAAAAATAAATTTTAGAATTATAAAATTTTAATTTTGAAAATTTATTTCTAAAAGTGTAGAATCTTAATTTTGAAAAATTTTTATGAGAAGAATTAATTTCTAAAAATATAATTTTAGAAACTTATTTAAAAAAGATCTTTTTATTCTCATAAAAAATATTTTGAAAAAAAGTTAGAAATTCTTTTAATATAGATATAAAAAGAGAAAAGGAGTGCAAAAACTAACCCTTTAACCTCTTGGAGTGACCAAAGAGAAAAACACGTTTTTGAGTTTTGACAAAAAAAAAAAATTAAAATCCTTTTGAGTCAGTCACCCTACAAAAAGGGATTGAGAGTGTATCTCAGAGAGGTCGAAAAAATTAACAACTAGAGAAATGAAATTGATCCATCTATTTTGATTTGTGTTACACCTGAATTTACATTGTCATGACAATTTCAGCAACTCTTTATTTCACATTTAAAATTCCATTTCTAAAATGAAAAACATTTAAGCTCCTTTTAGTAATTTTCTTTAGTAATTTTCTTTAGCAATAATTTTTTTCCCACAATTCATAGTTTATTATGATTTGAAGAAATTATTTTAACACAATTTCAAAAGTCTCTTTTATAATTGATTTATTGTAATAAAAAAACCTTTGTTGGCAAAAGCATTGTTGTTCTCTTCAATGTACAATGAAAGAATTGCTAGTTGCTACTAGCATGAAATTGTCTTGGTGAGAACTTCATATTGTTTCTCTAAAATATAATGAAGGTATTGCACCAGGAGCTGCAGCCACCAGTCCTTCAAGTAGAGCTTCTAGTCCTGGTATGTCATTCTAATTTTGTGTTCTTTTTTTTTTTTCCAATAATTATTATCTAAAGAAAGTAAAATAATTTAAATTTTTCTATTTTTATTTATATAAACTTTTAAAAATTTTTAAGATAATAAATACATACACTTTTTTATTTAATACATACTTTATTAAGTAAAAAAAAGTGATTATGAGAAAGATATACAAGATAAGAACTCAATTAAAAATATGCAGATGGTCGAGGTCCTTCAGACGAAGCTGCTGCTAACCCTTCTCAAAACAAAAATGAAGCTTCGGGCAGTCAAGCCTCTACTTTGACTTTCATTTTTGGCTTCTCCACCGTTTTTGTTTCTATTTTCTTTTGATTAATTTGATTTACACACTTTTCTTTGTGCCATTATTTTCATACATCTTTTATTTCCTCATTATTTGTATGTTTGTAAGTTGCTTTGACAACGCCTTTTGTTGTAATTTTATGCTCTGGTACTATTATAATTGTCATTTGACATACTTTAACTAGGATCTTCTTGTCACTATTGTCTCGATCTATTCATTTTTGGTGTTGTATTATATATTGTCATATTCCAATGTGATTTTAGTGGATGAATCAAGAATGTGTTTACCATGTGAAAAGTTAATTGTTGTAATTTACATAAACTCTAAATCAAATCAAATTTACAAAGAGTATATATATAATTCTGAGAGAAAAAAATGCCATTTATAAAAATTAGGAAGATAAATATAAAAAATTATAAAATAAACTAAAATGTTTAAAAAGAAATCACTAGCCTATTGAGTCCTTTTTATAAATAAATTGATAATACTAAAAAATTAAACATAACTTGAAGATAATGATAAAGTATTGACTAACAATACTATCATATCATGTGTATCTTACTAGACTACTAAGTGTGTCATATTTTGATACATTATTCACGGTTTTAAGCATGTATTGAAAATGTAATTAAGTATGAGTTATTATCTTAGTCATTATATAATTATTACAATATGTGGAGTTTATATTATAATTTTGTGAATAATGTTAGCAACATATTTTGTTATAATGTACTTTTTATTATTAAATTAAAATTTATTAAAAATTATGGTAATGTAAATCTTATTTTTCCTCTCTTAAATTATTATTTATCTTTCATATTTTTTAAGTTTTTAATAAATTTTAACTAATAATGAGTAGTATGTTAGAGAAAGTATTGTTAGCATTTTTTTTATTTTGTCTTACTTCTTAGAATTTTTTAGTGAATCCTAGTTAATTACTTTTCCATTTTAGCTTGTTTTCTTTTTTCTTTATCAATTCTTGTATAAATATTTAATATAATATACTAAAAATGTAGATAATACATTCAATTTTCATTTTCTTGATTTCAATACTCTTTTCTTCTTCAAATGAGAGTTTATCCAGGTTGAATATTATGTTACCCATAAATGTATAATCTTATAAACTTTACGCATAGATGTCTAATCTTAGAGATGTGTTAAGATGTCTAATATTGGTTAAGAATTGAATAAAATACTCATTTTAAGACTAAATTAAGTCTTTTTTTTTTTAAAAAAAAAATTCTTTAGATATTTATCTTGTTATAACTATCCAATAACATTGCATCTTTATCTATGTATTTACATGATCAAAACTTAGAAATTTACTTTTTTTTAATAAGAAAATTAAGAAATAATTCTTTAGTTATAAGAAGAAAATGTGATAAAAAGGCTAAAAAATCTTAAATAAGAAACAATAGTTAAATTACTAAACAAAAAATGAGCTAATTTTATAAAGAGGATCATTAAGTGAATTGACTAGAAGAAGAGACTTGGAAATAACGATACTAAAATTCTAAATGAGTATACAAATATTAATGAATATCATCTATAACTTTATGTAAATAATTATTTATATTAAATAATGAATCAAATTTTAATCATACTTATTAAATTTTAATGTAGCTTAATTATATAATATTTATGTTTAAATTACTTTGAATTGGTTGTATTAATTGAAAAGGTCTTAATTATATTTAAATATCAAAATATACTACTTCTGAACTTTTAGCATTTCTTATGTGTGTTTACTATTTTGATAATATCTTGATCTGAGTTATAGGTAGAATTTTGATGGGATTCTTGTTTTATTAAAAATCTATTTTTTGGGTCTCTAATTTTGTAGGTAATTTCACACAAAAATTATGTTTAGGCTTGGTAGATATTTCTTGTACAAGTTGAAACATTATAGGTGCTTGTTAAAATCTTTATATTATGATTTTATTGGAAATAATTTATTTTATTGGGGTCCACTACATTTTTAATTTGCATTTACTAATTTAGACCTAATAAGGATAATTTTACATTTAAGCTTATTTTTATTTTCATATTTAAGATTTAAATTTTTAGAATTAGTTTTTATTTTTGTTTTTCTTGTTTGTGTTTTCCTTCTATCTTTTATTGCTCTATGTTTATGGATCGAAGGCTAAACACTTGAGGATTGATTCTTCAATTCAAGTTCAATAATTGAAGTTTAATGTTTTGTCTTTAATTGAACTTAAATTGATTTTACCTCTTATTCTCAATTTTTTTCTTAGATTTTGTATGATTTTCTTAGAGTTGAGTTGCATATTTAAGTGGTTAGATATGTAACGATATAAAAAATGCTAAGTTATGCTGTATCTGGATCCAGATATCGGTTAAGGTCGCTCCCAAACCAAAAAATTTTAAGTTCTTACTAGATTATCGAGGTTGTAAAACTAGTTCGAACTAAGTTGTTGCATTAGATAGGCTGGGAATTAGTGAAATTATTACGTTGTTTTGCTGAGAACTGTGAATGTACTAAGCTGTATAAATATTTACATTTATGTTTTACACTTTATGTGTATGATTGTTTGTTGTATACTTATTTTTGCATTTTGTTTGTGTTGGTGTGTGTTGTGATAATCATATGGTGATATGTGAGTAGGTGTGATAGGTGATGTTGTCGAAATGACTCGAATTAGCTGATCAATAATATAGTCTGAGACGTGTAAAATACCATTCTTAAAGATTATTTTGGTGTAGTTAAAAATTCTTCAGGATACAACAGACTCTTTTTGTCTGAATGAACAAGGCTTTAAAGAACTAGCAAGCTTCACTTAACTCATAACCTAGAGAAATAAATATAATCAGAAAAGTATGTGCATCTTTCGTGCAGTTTCTCAAAAGATTTAAAATACATTAATTACTATAATTACTTACATAAACTTTACATATAACTGAAGATATAAGTAATAATAACAATTAAATTAGAATAATAAAATAAAATTAATAATTAATAAATTCTTTTGAAATATAATTATATTATTTCTAATAATTTCCCGCTTATTTGAAAAGCATGTAATGTAATAAAATAAATTATTTTAAAACTAGATTACACTATGAATGTAAATGCTTCGAGTCTAGTGTTTTCTGGACTATGAACTAGACCTAGATAAATAGGACCTTAATTAACAATGTAATCGGTGAAGTAAAACTTCTATAAACCAATATATTTTTTTTAATGTAAATTAGAGTTCCATTTGATCACATTTACACCATACATTTCTCTTGCTGTTAACATTGTGTTGTGCTTTTCGGCCATGCACGTGCCTAGATGTTTATGAGTGCTTTAGAGACTAAGCTATCATCTTATAGGAGCGGCCTCACTTCACACTCATATAGGTAATTCTATCATGTGTATATTGCACTTATACACAACCAATAAAGGATATAGAATTCAAAAGCTCTTGCTTATCCTTATGTTAATGCAGTCTATTACTTCTCATATTTCTCATACCATAGGAAAGGATAAACAATGTACTAGCAAGACTAACAATTGACTTGTTATTACCCATATGAACCTTTTCATGGGATCTCCACTCATAAGATTGGGTTACTATCAATGTTAGATGTCAAATTACCTTAAGACCCATTCCTCTTGATTTGGTATTTATTAAATTCTTTCCCAAGGTCTTGGTTAAAGGATCTGTCAAGTTCAATTCTGACTTCACAAAGTCAATAGATATAATTTCATCCTTTAGCAGTTGCTTTATTATCCCATGTTTCAACCTAATGTATTTACTCTTACCATTGAAGATTTTATTATTTGTAATAGATATTGCCGTTTTATTATCACAATGTATAGATACAGAAGGAGTTGACTTTATTCCCAATGGAATATTATCTAAGAAATTTCTTAACTACTTAGCCTCACTTCCAGTTTTCTCCAAAGCTATAAACTCTGATTTCATGGTGGATTTTGTAATTATTTTTTGTTTTGCTAAACTCTAAGTCATTGCACCACCATCAAAGATGAAGAAAAAACCACTAGTGGATTTAATCTCGTCTAAATCTAAAATCCAATTAGCATTACTGTATCATTCTAATACAGTTAGAAATCCACTATAAATAAGACCATAATTCATTGTACCTCTCAAATATTTTAATAACCTAACCATAGCAACCCAATGATCATTACTAGGATTATGAGTATATCTACTCAATCTACATACAACATATACATCAGGTGTAGTGAAATTTATCAAATGCATCAGACTCTTAATGATTTGTGTATATTAAGACTGAGCAATTGGATCACCTCTATTTTTCTTCAATTGGGTGTTAGCATCGTAAGGGCTACTCACTAGTTTGACATTAAAATGTTTAAATTTATTTAGAATTTTCTCAACATAATGTTCTTGTGATAATATTATATTATCACACTTCCTTATGATATAAACTCCCAGAATTATACTAGCTTCATCTATGTCTTTCATGTCAAATTTAGATGTAAGAAAATATTTTGTTTGCTGCACTATGTCATGGCTAGTACAAAAAATAAGCATGTCATCCGCATATAGACAAATAATCACACATTCACCATTTTCTAATTTTGTGTATACACATTTATCAACTTCAACATTAGAAAATCCATTACTAACTAAGGTTTGGTCGAACTTATCATGTCATTGCTTAGGAGCTTGTTTTAGACCATATAAAAGATTTGAGGAGCTTACAAACTTTATTTTCTTGTCCAAGAATTACACACCCCTCAGGTTGGACAATATAAATTTCTTCCTCTAACTCACCATTTAAAAAAGTTGTTTTAACATCCATTTGATGAATAACTAAATTATATGTAGATGGTAAAACAATCAAAACTTGAATAGAAGAAATCTTTGTTATAAGAGCAAATGTATCAAAATAATCATTATTTTGTTTTTGAGTAAAACCTTTAGTGGTACCTAGCCTTATATTTTTCAATTGATCCATCATGGTTATATTTCCGTTTAAAAATCCATTTGCACCCAATTGGTTTCGCTTTGAGAGGTAAATCTACCAAAGTCTAAGTATTACAATTTGTAATGGAATCAAGTTCAGATTGGACAACTTTTTTCCAAAACAATGCTTCAGTTGAGGAGAAGGCTTGTAAATATAGAGGTTCATCATCAATAAGATACATATAAAAATCATTTCCAAAAAAATTTCTTTTTCTTTGTCTTTTACTTCTTCTCAAATTCTCATGAAAAACATCAAACGAACTATGTGTTGGTGTTTCACCAAAATTTTCTAATTTCAATGGAAAGACATGTTAAAAAAAAAATCATCATTTTTTGTTTCAATTATTGCTTACAATCAAGCACATCACTTTTTAAAACTAAAAATCTATACGCAACACTATGATCAACATAACCAATAAACATACAATCTAATGTCTTAGAACCTATTTTTCTGTTTTTAGGATAAGGTAACATAACTTTAGCTAAACAACCCCACACCTTTAAAAATTTCAAACTAGGCTTATTATGTCCCTTCCATAACTCATATGGTGTTTTACTTGTCCTTTTATATGGAATTCTATTTTGTAAAAAACATGCTATTAATAAGGCTTCGCCCCAAAGATTATCAAGTGCATTAGAACTAATTAAAAGAGCATTCATCATTTCCTCTAATGTTCTATTTTTTCTTTTAGCTATTCAATTAGATTGAGGTGAGTAAGGAGGTGTAACTTTATGAATAATTCTTTTTTTTTTCACAATAATCATTAAATAAGATGTACTCACCACCTCTATTTGATCTAACTCTTTTAATCTTTTTATTTAATTGATTTTCTACTTTTGCTCTATATAGACGAAACATGTTTAAAGCCTCATCTGTATTTCTAAGCAAATATACTTTGGTATATTTAGAAAAATCATCAATAAAAGTCACATAATATTTTTTCCCACCTCTAGTCATAGTTAACTTTAAATCTCCCAAATCAGAATGAATTAATTCTAGCATTTCAGTGTTTCTTTCTATAAGTAAGCATGATTTTTTTGTTATTTTTTATTCCACACATGTTTCACATTTGCTCAATCATCCATTACTAAAACCAGAAATCAAACCTTGATATTACATTTCCTTTATATAAGAAGCACTAACATGTCCTAATATAGCATGTCAAATATTCATAGAGTCAATCAAATGTGCAAAAGATGAAATATTTTCATTGATAATATAAGCAATATTGAGTACAAAGAGTCACTGTTTACAATAACCTTTTCCTACAAACACATTATTTTTTGTCATCACAATCTTATCAGATTCAAAAGACACATTGACTCCAACTTTCACTAATAAACTAATAGAAATTAAGTTCACCTTAATACTAGACACATGTAGCACTTTGTTGAGAGCCAAGGTCTTGTTAGTGTGAGCTTTAAAAGAACTTTTCCTTTTCCAAGATACATTTGTTCTTCTCTATCTCCCACTGAAGTGTAGGAGGTAAACATATTTTTGTTTGCATAGATATATTTGGTAGCCCCAGAATCTACCACTCAATCACTCACATTAGTTATTAGTAAGGCTTGAGAAATGACCAAAATTATAACGTCATCTCCTTCAACCAAATTTGCATTTGGTTTTGGAGGATTGTTACTTTTCTTCTTATGTCTGCATTGAGCAGCATGATGACCTGTTTTGCCATAAACAAAACAATTTCCTCCGCTAATTTTAAAAGTAGGATTATTCACTTTTGGGACATAAGATTTACTATAATGAGACCTTTGATTAGGTTTATTACCGTACCTTTTCTAATTAGCTTGTGTCATGTTTGCTCTTGATGCTAATATCTTTGCCCTTGCAGCCTTGAGTTCCTTCCTATTGGTTTCCTCAATGATAATGTGGGTGATAAGTTTAACTAGAGACAATGGTTTATTCTTATGCTCTAGTTGCTAATTATAATCTTTCCAAGATTCTGGTAATTTTTCAATTAGTAGTCCAATGAAAAATTTCTCAAGCAGTATGATCTTCTCAGCTTTCATGTCTTCCAACAGCTTGTGATATTCATTAATCTGAGTCTTAATATCTTCTTCATTGTTCATCTCCCACTTCTAATAGTGTCCAATGATGAACTTCTCTCTTTTGACATCCTCAGCAGTATATTTGAGAATTAGAGACTCCCAAATTTTGTTTGTTTCCTTATAGAAATAATAGATATCAAACAATTCATTAGACAATATATTGAGAATAGTATGTTTACAAACCTTGTTAGCAGAAGTCCAGTTTTCCAATAATTTTAGGGTAGCATTTGAATCTGGTTTCAGCTGCGTGAGAGCATGAGCTATGCCGTGCTGGTCAAGAATAGAATAAACATGCTCTTGCCATTATTTAAAGTTTTTCCCTTGGAGGATTTCTATCTTTGACATGTCTAGAAAATGTTTTGCATAGTTGACTGCGGGAACAATTGGATTAGGCGGATCCACGTTGATATCATTTTCATGGTTATTTGTAGTGTTGTTGATGGAGTTTTTCATTATTTATTGATTCATCCATAATCCTTAAGATTGTTGTCGAAATGACCTGAATTAACTGATCAATAATATAGTTTAAGGCATCTAAAACAATGTCCTTAAAGATTATTTCGGTGTAGTAAAAAATTCTCTAGGATACAACAGACTCTTCTTATCTGAATGAACAAGATTCTCAAGAACTAGCAAGCTTCACTTAACTTATAACTCAGAGAAATAAATATAATAAAAAAAATATGTGCATCTTTCGTTCAGTTTCATGCGATTTTTTAAAAGATTTAAAATACTTTAATCATTATAATTGCTCACATAAACGTTACGTACAACTGAAGATATAAGTAATAATAACAATTAAATTAGAATAATCAAATTAAATTAATAATTAATAAATTCTTTTGAAATAGCTTAGCATTTGTTTTGAAATCTATAACTCTATTTCTTCTGTTAGTTTAGGTTTTAGCTAATAGTCTAGACTATCTGGCTATAGGTTTGATTATGAGATGTAATTATTTAATCTTTTTTTGAATTTTTATTTTGAGTTCCATGTCAAGCAACCTTTGTGTGTATGTGTGTGTGTGTAAATTAAAAGTTTTATAAAAATGCCCTTAAGACTTTACTCCACTATTGAGGTGTTGAGTTTTATTTTCCATTAATTGTCCTGAGTTAAGTTTTGATTCTTTTTAAATGGATAAAGTTATACAGGTTAAATGGGATAATATGTCACATATCTTTACTAAATTGGGTCGTGACAATAGGAGATTTAAACATAAGTTCATTCCATCCTAATCTAAAATAAAACTAGCCATACATATGCACAAAAAAATAATAATACAACTGATGTAAAATAAATAAATTAAATGGTGACTTGTAGAGACAGAAAGAAGTCTTTGAAATGTCTAGGAAATAAAAGAAAAAATGACAGAAAAATAGGAGAGAAAATCCTAAACTCAGTCAAAAAATTGAGAAATATAAAAAGATTCTATATTTGAAAAATGACCCTTGTATAATGTAATGTCCTTAATTTCTTTTTCTTAAAATATAATAATTTCTATTAAGATAAGAATATTGGAGTGAGTTTCTTATAATTATGGTGTAAAAATTTACGAAAAATTTAATACTTTTTTTCCCTAATTACTTTAAAAATGTAAGGAAGCATTTGAGACAAAAAAAAAATTAATTATAACTGCATTACACTTTACTAAGTAAGACTATATATTGGTAGTAGAAATACATATAACATACAAGGTTTAATATGTACAAGTCATTGTCTAAATACATTAGGACTCAAAATTACATAATTGCATTATTAAAATAATTTAAATCTTAATAAGCAATATGGATCCACACCAAAATACTGTGGGTACGATCCTAGTCATCGTCCTCAAACTAATTATTTATTTTTACTAACTCTTACAGAGTTAGTTTCTTGTCACAGGAGTCTCCGATGTCGGTGACAACTTCTGTGCCAGTGATCTGCTTTGGATGAAAGTGGTTGGTCTTCCCATCTAGTCATGACCGTGAAAAGTATACACATAGTTCATGGCATTAGGCGTCCGAATCGTACCTATACACAAACAGACATAATGTGTGGTGTATTCTATTGCTAGCAGAAATATTAAAAGGATCATTATATCCTACGGTGAATTCTAATGTACAAACATCACCAAGTTCATTTTCATTATTTAAATATATAATTTAATATACTTTCTATAATAAACTCCGATAGCCTAACGAGTCTTGATGGAGTGGTCATCCTTGTTCCCTAAAAATTATTTGTAAGGATTAGTTCTTTCCTTACCATTAAAAAATAATAAACAATATAGTAGCAAACCTCAGCAACAAATACAGTACAATACATATAAAGAATATCATAACTCATGCACTTTAACGATAACAAAATTTATATCTTTTTTGTATTCGCACTCTCTTATGAGATCACAGTTAACTGTTACCTCCAGCATTTCATGAGGTCTCACACACTTAGGTAAATGGTCGTCAGTTAGCCCATGGACACAAATATAATGTAGACAATAATGGACTCGTAAGCAAAAGTATAGTTAGGAGTCTATTCGAAAAATGAGTGTGAGACCTGTGGTACTTTTGCTCTAATCATTTTATGCATAGCCATTACGTATAGCATTCATCACCTTCTTTTCTCTAAGATTTCACAAATTGTCTTTGAACTCTATACTCCAATTTATCTCTGTAACCATTTACACTAGTATCTTTCATCACCACGACTTACAATACGCTTTCCTCTATCCATTCTCATCACTCAACTAAATATATCATGTCTAAAGTCAAGCGCATCTGGACTTAGTGTAATGGACAACAAAACTTCCATTTAAACATATATTCATGAGACAAATACACACAACATTACACTTACATGATTACAGTTATACTTAATGTCTTAACAGTAGGAGAAAGCTCTCTTTACCTTAATGAGAAGATTTACTAAAGTTTTGAGGAAGATGTACCCAAAGGATTGATGAGCAATATTTTTATCTCATGCTTTGAGCTTTTCTTTAAGTCTAAGGAGAGCTCTATTTTATCATTTTATTAAAGTGTATATTTCGTGCTCATGGGAGTATTATTACATAATTATCATATGAAAATATATGTTTGGATAATAGGATTTATGAAGGAAAATTGATGATATGTATGTTTGATTGATTGTTTTGAGTGATCATGTTGTGTTATGTGTGTTATATGCAATATGTGATGAGAATAAAGGGTAGAGATGTTATAATGAAGTACAATACTGCATTTGTTGATTTAAGATGTTTAGACTATATGTCAATATGTGTATATGAGAATTTAGCTAAAAAGTGTGATGGGCAAATGTTATCTGATAGTTAAGAATTGTGTGACTGTAATAAAGGCCTAATGATACTAGTCTGAATGACTTAAAGACTGAAACTATATCATGATGATATAAATGATGTGGACTTAGTCTGGAAGTGCTATACTAAGTACAATCTTTAGTTGAATAAGAAAAGTGATATGAAAAGGAATATGATATGAGTATCAAGTGTTGAATGGATCTAGTGTGAATAGTTATAGAGATACACTAAGAGTATAGAGTTCGTAGATAATGAAAAAATTTGAAGAAAATATAGAGTGGTGAGCGACATTCACATAAGTGATACACTTTTTCTGAGAGCAAATGTGCCACATGGCCTCACACATGACTCTTGACTAGACTTTTGACTATACCTTTGCTAAGGGGCCTATAACACCTTAAATTAATTTACAAGTAATAGTTTCGCAAAATATGAGTAATAGGATTTTCATTTAAATAAAAAGATCCAATCATAGAGTTTCATAAAACAGTTGAAAATAATAAAGAATTACAAATTTATATCAAAGACTGCTACAGGACTAATTCAATTATATTATAATTTTAAAATACAGTCTAAGTCATGTATCAGTTTATCCTTCCTTCATTGAGTCCACTGCTGATCGTCTTGTTAACCGAAAAAATAAATGTAAGGGTGAGTACTCTACACTATCCAACACATATAAACATAGAGACTCACCTCAAATAGTACAATTTACTAATATATTTTAAATCATGCATTCACAAGACAAGCATCTCAATTTCAGTCACAACATCATTCATCATCTATTCCAATTCAAAACACAACTAGTGCACTCAATGCACCAACATTTCACACACGTGGGCTTATTGCACCTAGCCATGTTCACTGTGGCACTGTGATTACAATTTTACACTATGAATGGTCGTCGGTTACCCCCGCCTCACGGATACCACGTGGGCAGTCATGGATCGCTCAACAAAAGTAGTGGTCAGAGGTCTAATCAGGAGGAGAGTGTGTGGCCCCGTGGTGCACCCACGCTCACTGTTAGTGTCACCACCACTCTCTCTTCCCCAAGATATTTCTACTGTTCTCATCTTCCACACCTCCAGTATATCGCTGAATCATTTACAACGACATTCTAATTTCACACAATATCCATAGTCATTAACATTACATGGCACATAGGTCTATAATCATTCACACACATGGCACAAGTGCCCACATTCATTCACTCCACATTACACACATGTCCATTTCATGCACACAACATTTCAACATGTCATTCATATTTAATCATCAATTCTTCATAAAAATTCACTCAAAATCAACTTTCAGTTCATTACAATCATACCCACCACACATTATCTATCAAAATACATCAGCCCACACATCTTATCTCAATCACATTACAAGACATAGTAAATAAACAGGTCTTCAAGCAAAATGAGATAGGATAAAGTCCCCTTTTACCTCAAATGAAGACCCACACTCTAAATCAACAAGATAGGCGCTCCCCTACACGAACTTTGACCTAAATACATGGAAGAACCCCATGAGAACCCAAGGAAACCGAGAAATCAAAGGATGAGGATGAGGAACCGAAACTTAACCATTAAAACTCACCTCCAAGCATCCCCAACATGAATCCAACCTTTAATCTAGTTTACGAATAACTTTGGAGGCAATTTAATCGGTGAAATAGGGTTTGAGAGTGAGGGAATCGAAGAAATCTCAAAGGAAAAGTGAGAAATGAAACTTTCCCAAACCCTAACCCCTTTAAATCCCTTTCTAGTCGCGACACTCTCACTACAATGAAAATCTCAGAGGAAATTGTATTCTAGTTTCTGCAGAATCTCACTACAGCGAGGCCCTCTCACTAGAGCGAGACTACACCTAGAAATGCACTCCAAACTGTTGTTTTATCGCTACAGCGATGGACCTCTTGTTGCAGCGAGAAGGCGACAGTTTCACACCTTCCTCCTAACACCCTTTCGCTACAGCGAAAATGCCCCAGTAATACACCCTTAACTTGTTTTTCAGCCCAATCAATCCAATTCAATCATATACAATATAGTTATACGCATATATAAGCATTTATACACACCAGCATTCAAAGTTCATTATACGCTCAGGTGCAACTCCAATATCTATTCACATCATACATATATATGTTTATATATATATATATATATATATATATATATTATAAATACACAACACGAAAAATTCAACGCAAACTTATATTAGTAATCAAACTATATTACAAAATTCAGAGCATTACAGGGCCCGTTATTATATACGTTGTATCTGTGTACATGAGCTAACTAGTGACTATTTGCCTAGTTGAATAAGACCTCAAGAAATGATGGAGGTATCATATTTTTATGATCGCATGCACTGGGAGTTCGGTTTAAGAATGAGATTTAATGATTTATGATAAATTATGTAATGTGACTATATGAGGATTGTTATTATGTTGTTTTGTGGTTGAATTCATAAGTATTCTTCTATTCTATGCTTATAACCATGCTGTGATATTAACTTTTAATATGAATATATATTTAATGATAAAATAGATGTTCATCCTTACTAAACTTTTTAGGAAATGTAACATCTATATTTATTTTTATTATTTATTAGTTTTGTATCTGGTATGAGTTGTTAGTGTATGTTGCTTGAAATTAGGAAAGTTTTAGATGTTTAAGTTGTAGGATTTTTTGCTTAAGCGAGATGTGTCTCGCTGTAGTAAGAAATCAACGTCCAAAATTAGGCATTCTGATGCTCTCTCACTGTAGCGAGGAGCTCTCGCTGTAGCTAGAATGCCATACAGTAAAGTGCAATTTTGTCTAGTTTTTTCGCTGTAGCGAGAGAAGATCTCGCTGTAGTGAGAATATCGCGAATTAAGGAGTATTTAAGGGTTTTTAAGTTAAGAAACGTAGATTATAATCCAAGTCACGACCCTCATATGTTCTCTCTGTCTTCTCTCCTCATTTTCTTAGCAAATCTTTGGAAAAATCCCAACTTTTCTCCGATCAAAGTTTAGAAGATCACTTCTCTTGTTTTTTGGTAAGTTTTGGAGCTTTGTTCTCTATTTCTTTGGTTATTTTTTTGTTCTTCCTCCTCTAAAGAGAAACTCTTGTGATATTTAGGAAGAACTCAGCCTTTTAAGCAAGATCCTTTGAAAACCCTTTATTAAACTTTCATTTTAAGGTAAGGAGGGCTCTATTTTGTTACTAAGGAAGTGGTATCCTTGTATTCATGAAGATGTTGTGATGAAATATATGATTTAAGTATATGTTGGATGAGAACATGTTTTTATTATGTTTGAAGCCTGTTTTGTGGTGTTTGATTATGTGTATGATTTTAATTTGACTGTATATGCATGTAAATGGTGGACTAAGTCTGAGGAAACCAACTCTCGACAATGATTGATTTATGTGTAATATAATAATAAACTTTCATAAAAGAAAGATATAAAAGCATGAATAATATGTGAATAAATAGATAGTTAGAAATATAAAGATGAGATGGGAAATATGGAAAGAGAAAGTGAAATGAGAATGGAATATGATAAGGATGAGTATGGATAGTTCAGAGGTACACTGGGAGAGTGGAAGATGGAGACGACTGAGAAGTCTTGGGAAAATGAGGATGGTAGATGCTCCTATTGAATTGCACAAAACAAATGAGAGTACGAGAACTATAAGCCTCATACTCATTTCCTGACTAATACTCCTGACCGTACTTTTGCTAAAAAGCGCCAGATTGACACATGTTGTATCTATGTAGTTGCATGTAACGCTCCGAATTTTTGGTAATATTGTTTAATTATTAAGTATCTATATACATATATTTTATGTGTTGAATGACATGAAGATGATGGATATATGTGTGTAATGATGTGGACATGTATGAAAATGATTGTTGGAAAGCCCGCATAGTATAGTTGGAGTGTAATGTGAATTATGACTGGACTGGAATAGATTGAATATATATATATATATATATATATATATATATATATATATGTATATGTGTGTGTGTGTGTGCTGGCTAAGAGTGGATGCTGCTGCAGGGCATTCTCGCTGTAATGAGAAGGCACTGAAGGAGAAAGATGAAACTGTCGCCTTGTCGCTGTAGCAAAAGGTCTCTCGCTGTAGCAACAAAGTCACAGTTTGGGCTGCGTTTCTAGGTACAGTCTCGCTGTAGTGAGAGGGTCTTGTTGTAGTGAGATTTTGCAGAAACCAGAGTGCAGTTTTGTTTAAGTTTTTCGCTGCAGCGAGGTCTCGCTATAGCAAGAGTGTCGTGACCAGAGATGATTTAAAGGGGGTTAGGGTTTGAGAAAGATTATTTCTCACCTTCCCTTCGAAATTTCTTCAATTCTTTCAACCCAAAACCCTATCCCACCGATTAAATTGCCTCCAAAGCTGTTTGGGAGCTTGATTGAAGGTTGGATTCGTGTTGGGAATGCTTAGAGGTGAGTTTTAATGGTTAGGCTTTTCGTTTTTCATCTCCTTTTTCTGTTTCTCGATTTCCTTGGATTCTCATGGAATTTTTTCATGTATTTAGGTCAAAATCCGTGTGGAGAGCACTTTCGTGGTTAAAGTCAAGTGTGGGTCTTCAATCTAAGGTAAGGGAGACTCTACCCTATCTTTTTGGGTTTGATTATCGTGTTTTTTGATGATATCGCGATGATAGAGGGATGATATGAAGATGACTAGTGTCTCTCTGGTCGTGTGATGAATATTCTGCTCATTAGGACTTATCATATTTTGTATTTTGTAAATGTTGTAAAATGAGTCCTAATGTATTTTGATGTATATTTAATAAGATTAGTCCACTGTAAACTCTTCAGAACCATATATTTATTCATGTTATTTCATGTTTCTTTTTTTTAACTTGTTTAATTTTCATGGATTTGTTCTCTAAATTTTTATAAGTAAAATCAATAAAATGTTATTTAGTTACACGCTTCATACTTGACTCGCAAATAGATTTGAATTAATTATTCCTTTTTAACTAATTATTTTGTTATGACTTTGTATAAAATAAGGATGTTATAGGAAATAAGAATGATGACACCCTGAGAGCGAATTATATTAATAGATAGTTATGTATAATGTAGATTAAATTACATATTTAATGAGTATCAAAGAAATTGTTACTTTAAACTGATCATAGACAGTGATAATACCCAACTTTATTTATATTTTGGAATTGGAATTATATTATAGTATTCCTTTAGATTTTTCTGTAAATAATAAGATTCACTATATTCTATGTATATATATTTATAGAGGTACGGTTAGGACATTGGCAACAATGACCTACCTATGTACATACCATCACCATGATCATTTCAGAAGGCCGACTTAGTAACTTTTGAGCGGTTCATGGGCGTTGATGTTGCGGCTAATTCTGGCGATCTCTATTTCAAATCAGATAGGGATTTTGATTCTAAAGATTTGGCAGAGATAAAGGGATGACATGATGATGACTAGAACTAGGCCCGCAATATTTTGGATATGGATAATGATTGCTCTAGAACTTAGTATATTTTGATTATATAACTATTATCCTAAGTCTTGTATCTTGTGAATAATAATTTGTAAATTATTGTATTTATTAATATAACTAAACGTTTAGTATCTATGTTTCTAAAATTGTTTTGATATACTAAAATTATTCAATTTATGATTGATTTTATCTCATTTCATCATGTTCGTAAATTTAGTGAATGGTTTTATTCATGGAAAAGTTTTAATTTGCTCATGTTTTTGCATTGCCTGTTATATACAAAATTTTAATTTATATTTTTATCCTGATTTTATATAAATAAATTAGAAATTTCCAAGTCTCAACTTGAAAACAACAAAAACTTATCAAAAAAGAAGTTGACAAAAAAAAATTATTTTAAATCCACGAGACAAGATGAAGCTTACAATTTTTTTTTTAAAACTTGTTAAAAAAGAAAACAAAAGAAATTATTTTAAGTCGATAAGACAAAATGAAGCTCACGAATCTTTCCTAAAATTTATCGAAAAAAAAGTTGCCAAAGAAAAATATTCTAAATTTATTTTATTTTGTAAGTATAAATTTTATCTCATGAAAGAGCATAAATTGAAAATAAAAAGAATATGGCATTAAAAAGTAAAATAACAAATATTTATTCTTATTCTATTAAATTATTATTTTTATTAGTATTATTATTTTAATTTTTATATTCTATTATTTTTTATTATATATATTGAAGAGAGGTTCAAAGAAAAAAAATTATACTAACCCAAATATTTGTTAAACTATATTCTTTTAAAAAAATCTAAATTTTAATATTATTTTACGTATTTTATATTTATTATTTAAGAGATCAAATATATGGTTTCTCAAAAATAAGAGTAAGATCAAATAATTTAACAAAACCTAGAGAAAATCATCAATAAACAAAAGGAGCCCCGATCCGACCCGTTGTATATAGGCAGCTTGCGGATATGGATAGCACCCAAACCCAATCGTTCATTTGGATTTGGATTTGGATTTGGATTCTGCTATAAACCACAAATTCTCACCCTTTTCTGCTTCTTCTTCTTCTCCTTTCTTCAGTTGAATTGAAACCCTTGAATTTTGGTGCAACAAAGGGTGAAGAAAGGGGCGATTACAGTTGTTGTTGTTGTTGAAACCCTAAAAATGGCGCATAGGTTGCTGAGAGACCACGAAGCCGATGGTTGGGAGCGTTCCGATTTCCCCATCATCTGCGAATCCTGCCTCGGCGATAGCCCCTACGTTCGAATGGTTCGTTTCTCTCTCTCTCTCTCTCTCTCTCTACGTTCGTATCATCTTTCATTTTTATGTTTATTATTTTCTTAGTGTTTATAGTTTGTTTTTGTGAAAATGAGTGGTTTATTGAGTCGTAGCAGGGTTAATAACGATGATGATGGTTATTGTTTTGTGTGTTTGTTGAGGATTGAAGGTTGAACGAACAACTGGATCATATCTTGAGTGGGTTTTGTTTCATGGAACTTCATTTTTGGGAATTGAAGAGTGAACTTTCCCCCAAATAGTTATAGTTTGAATTTTGCAATTTTATTATATTGAGGATGTGTGATTAGTTTCTTGTTATTGAGACAACCTAATGTTTTTGTTTACAACTGTCTTAACTTGGAATTCTGAAGCATTTTCGCTTAATACTTCAAGGAATTTTCATATGAATTATATTTTTTTATTTATTTGATTTTATTTTTGTATTTTCAGTTTTAGTAAAATTGGAGATTCTAGGAAATAAAACTGTTCTTCCATTGTTTATTTATTAAAAATTTAAAATTAAGTAATTACTTCAATTGTTTTTTGGGGGACAGGGATCATGGAGGTATGAACATTAAGCTTGTCGATCAGAGTATTTAATGCTGAAATGAAATTATAATTATGTCGTGATCTCCTGGTGTACTATATGTAAAAAGACTAAGGTGTTGAGGGAATCATAGATATGCAGATTAATAATTTTTGAATTTCAGAATATTTTGTTAGAGAATTAGATGGTTGGATTCTAATTATTTGTTTAATTGTTCTATGTTATGCGTCACTTTTAATGCAGACAAGAGCAGAGTATGACAAGGAGTGCAAGATTTGTACACGGCCATTCACTGTTTTTCGATGGAGACCTGGTCGAGATGCAAGATATAAGAAAACTGAAATCTGCCAGACGTGTAGTAAATTGAAAAATGTCTGTCAAGTGTGCCTCCTGGATCTTGAATATGGACTACCAGTTCAAGTCCGGGACACTGCTCTCAGTATTGATTCCAATGATGCAATTCCAAAGAGTGATGTTAATAGGGAGTATTTTGCTGAAGAGCATGACCGCAGGGTATGTTTTCCTATGTTAATTCATAGTAGTTGATGATTGTTGAACTAATTAAAGATTGGAAAATAGTGGTGTTTAACCGTTGTAAATTGTAATTGTTTCAAGAATCAAGATTCAAATTGTTTGCTCCTAAAGTTATGGTTCTTGGTTCAATTTGCATATGAAAGAATATACTCTGATTAGTCAAATATCTCATATTTTATTTTTATTATGGGAACTTGAGATATGTATGAATGCAGGATGGTTGCACCGGTCTGATAGATATACTTTTGCTACTATGATAAGTTTCATGTATGGACTGTAATTACTGAAATTTTATTGCTTGAACCGGAATTGTTTGAATTGTCAAATGTCTAACATCTGCCATGACGAATCATTATTTTTAAGTAAATATAGTGCGTGCAAATTATGAACATCCTGACATGCATCCAGATTTTAATTTTTAGAAACCATATCTTTTCCAATGGAAAATGTTTTAGTAGAGAAAAATAGAGAAAAGAAATGTAAGTATAACTAGGGGACCAGAAAGGATAAGATAGGACAATCTCCAAAACAAAAATAAAGGTATGGAAAAAATAGTAGGGAACACTGTAAACAATCAAGAAAGAACACTGTTGTCCAGTCTCTTTTTCTGCATGTTGGTAATGGGTAACTCCCATGAAACAGTCATTAGAAGAGCAGAGAAGCCATAAACATAACTCAGTCCTAAAATTCAACAAGGGAGAAAAAGGAGGCCCTCGTAACTGGTAAATCTGCACTCTGCCTTAAAGTATAGCAGCAGGCTGTAGTGTCTTCAAAGTATGCTGACATCTTACTACTTAATATGTTTTATCAGTGTGTTTTACCTTCATGTCTTCACATATTTTCTTTATTGATAGTGTGTATCAAAAACACTGCTGCACATGTTCTGCCTTAGTGCCTTGCCAAATGATTGAACTTACACCTTTTGCTTTTTTGGCATAGATTGCTCATTGCCATACATATTTTGCCTCTTTGCTTCTCCCAAACCGTTAAAACTAGACATTAATTTTTTTTTTCAAGGATCCAACTAAACTCCCACATTTGCCTGTCCCTTTATTTTGGCTTCTATTCTTTTCGCTCAAACTGGTTATTGATGTGAGTTATGTTGATGAAAAAATTATTGAAGATTTTGTTTTTATTTTTTTTTGAACTTATGGATAATATCAAAATCCCACATTGATTACATATATGGTCAAAGTAGAATTTTTATAAAGGTTTAGTCAATCCTTACATATGAGCTAGCATTTGAGGTTGAGTTAGGCTAAACCCAAATTTAAGAAAAAATAATTTAGGAAACATACTATGTGTTTGCCGCTCCATCCTCTATCCTCCCTCTCAACTTCTTTCTCGGCTTGGAGTTATTCTTATAACCCAGTTCCCACCATCAATTTATTGGCCTGCTTGGTTTCAAAAAAGATAGTATTAATGAGTTTGCTGTCAATCCATTACTAGTATGACTTGTGAGTGAATTTTTATTTTTGTGATTTGTATTGTTTTTTTTTTAGTTACTTTTGTTACCTGTATCTGCTCATTACATTTTCTTGCAAAGAGCCATAACTAACTGAGGTGCAATCAAGTTGTTTTGCTTTCTTACATTCCTCAACCATGGAATTCTGATTTTCATACACTCCTTTGGCAACAGCCATTAAGATTTCAAATTTCTGCAGTGCTGTGTTTTTTTTTTTTTTTAATTCTGTTTTTTTTATTTCCTTTGCTGTGGTGGTCATTACTTCATGATGATCTTTTTACTAAGATTGTAAGAATTGTGCAGGCTAGAGCTGGTATAGATTATGAATCCTCTTATGGTAAAGTCCGCCCAAATGATACTATCCTGAAGCTTCAAAGGACAACCCCTTACTACAAAAGAAACCGGGCACACATTTGCAGTTTCTACATAAGGGGTGAATGTACTAGAGGAGCTGAGTGCCCATATAGACATGAGATGCCGGTAACTGGGGAGTTGTCTCAACAAAATATTAAAGATCGTTATTATGGGTATGTATGGTTGTAAATGACTTCCTAATTTGCTTGTGAGTTCGTCCTGCATGATCTATCTTTCAATTGCTCTTTTTATTCCAATTTAGTTTTCTATGTATTGCCATTGGCACTGGGCATCAACTTGAGCATTTTTCAATTTCATTTCTGTGATGGAGATAGTTGTTGACTTATTAGGGATTCGCTTAGTTCCTTTGCAATCGTTCTGTGTGATGACCTGCTGTGTAAAAATGATAACAAACTTGCTGTTTTGGTTTTTTTCAAACAAAGTCATGTGGTAGTTATGCTTGTAGGAGCTGTGTTTTAAACAACGATCAAGCCCGATTTAGCAAGTGGGGTCAGGTTTATGGGTCAAAGCCACTATTTGGCATTAAGGATCCAAAGTGGGGGGAAATTATTGATTACTAAATAATAACTGCCATTTTTACTTGCAATTATGGCTGATTCTTGTTGCAAGCTGGTTGCAAAAGTCATATCTTTTATTGTTTCCCTACATGATTTTCTTGTGACTAGTACAGATACTGATGATATTTTCAATTGCATTGTTGATGACATTTTTAATATTGCCTCATGCTTTTGACTTTGTTTAATTTGCTATTATGCTTTTAAAACATTCAGGGTGAATGATCCAGTGGCTTTGAAACTACTTGGCAAGGCAGGAGAGATGACCACTCTGGAGGCTCCTGAGGATGAGAGCATTAAAACACTTTATGTTGGTGGACTTGATGCTAGGGTCACTGAGCAGGATTTGCGAGATCACTTCTATGCCCATGGAGAAATCGAATCCATCAAAATGGTTCTCCAACGAGCTTGTGCTTTTGTAACATATACTACCAGAGAAGGTGCAGAAAAGGCAGCAGAAGACCTCTCCAACAAACTGGTTATTAAGGGCCTAAGGCTAAAGCTGATGTGGGGTAGGCCTCAGACATCAAAACCTGAGTCAGATGGCTCCGATCAAGCAAGGCAGCAAGCATCTGTGGCCCATAGTGGATTGTTGCCTCGGGCAGTTATATCACAGCAGCAGAACCAGGACCCAACCCAAGGAATGCTTTACTACAACAATCCACCACCTCTTCAGCAGGAACATAGCTACTATCCATCAATGGATCCTCAAAGAATGGGTGCTCTTGTTCCATCTCAAGACGGTCCTCCTGGTGGGCCTACCGGGTCAGGGGAGAACAAGCCCGGTTCTGAGAAGCAGCAAATGCAACATTATGGTCATCCAATGATGCCGCCTCCACCTGGCCAATATCATCATCAGTATTATCCTCCATATGGCTATATGCCACCAGTTCCCCCTTATCAACAACAGTACCCACCTCCATACAATGCTGCAATGGCTCCATCCCACCCACCACCTGCAAATCATCCCTATCAGCACTCCGTGCAGCCGGGGTCCTCACAGACGGGGTCTGGACAGGCTGCTGCGTCTGTCCCAGCTGAAACTGGAACATCAGCGTCAGGGTCACAACAGCAATGAAATTGCTCATATACTGATGTTTTTAGTTATGTTTAATTATTGTTCAAAGTTTTTCCTTAAACTGATCATGCTGACAGGGAATATATTTTCGCTCAAGCTGTCAATTTACTATCTGTTCTAGCTTGGTATTGACTGCCTTGTGGCTTGAACAAGTTACTTATGATTTGATTTTGCGCTTTTGTAATTGTTGGCTTCCTTTTAGATCCCAGTCATACTCAGTTTTAGGGTTACTTTGCTTTGAATTCTAATGTTACAGCTGATAATTCGCTAAAATGGGCCAATTGATTTTATACAATCAAATAATTCGTAAAGAATGTTCCATTGTTTTAGAACATTCTCTTGCTGAGGGTTGTACTTTTACATGTATTTTGGAAAAGCATATATTGGTTCCCGATTGATTGCTAAATTTGTTGCTTTTACAAAACGCGGGATCGACATACAATAAAATAATAGTGGTATGTTTCTGGAGGAGGGAGCGGGGAGAGAGCTGTTGTCACAATTTGGTTATGTGGAGGGTAGGAAAAGAAATACATTTTTAATATATTTTTATTTTTAATTGTGGTTAAAATTCATTAGAAGTTATGGAATTGAGTGAGATTTTTTTTTAATTTTCAATTGATTTATATATTCACTTGCATCTTTCTGTGTACCCTAATTATAATAGTTTATAGAATCAGAATTGACTGCCTTTTTCTTAACTGTGCAAATTAAATATACTAGTGGTGGCATAACAAATTTTTTCAGTTGCTATATTTGTCCGTTGAAGAGGCAATATCTATTAATTGTAGCACCATGCATTTGATTGCTAATTAAATTCAACCTTCTCATTCAAAGGATGAATTCACTTGATTAGAACTTGTGGTAAGTTCTCAGACCCTGAGGGTTTCAACTTTCAATGATTGTGATGATTTCTTTCACGAAATTTCACATCTCGTCTGGTCTTTTTGGTAACGAGGTCCATGTAATGATTTTGAAGGGTGTAAGGACAACGTATTTCACATGTTGTTGGGAATGTTTGTGTGACATTTATGGGATTCATGAAGAAAGGTATATTAAGTTGTACTGTCTTGGGTATGGTGATTTCCTTGTGAAAATTTTTAAGAATTTGAAGAAGATTGATTAGTCTGACGAGGAAAGAATACTTAGACCTATTGGTGAACACTAAAATGAAATGTCAAGAAAGATGACGATGCTGCTGAAGGTGTGATGGATGTCAAAAATGCATATGCAAATCCAGGTGATGATGATAATTTTATTTTATTTTCTGTGATGAGAATTTGACTGGACATCAGGCAACCAATTTTTTAGTTGGTTTTCTAACTTTTTTTTTTTATATATATATACATATAAAATTTTATCATCCAATACATATGGCAAATTGGTAAGTATTAGAACTAAATTGATTAATTAATTTTTTTAAATTTATGATGCCTTTACAAAAAGTATTTTGCATTAAGTTATTCTTAAACATTACAAAGTAGAGTAAATTTTAAGAACAAAAATAATAGAATAAAAGTGAAATTAGAAATATAATCTCAAGGAAACTTATTAGAAATGATGTGGAAAAAATATCCAAGCTCAATTTTGATAGAGGTTTCGGAGTTCAAAAGTATTTTCTAGCTGGGGAAGAGAGTGAGAGAATTGAGAATGAGATGAAAATGGTTATTTGCCTTGTAATCTAAGTTTTAAAAAAGTCACATTTACTTAAATATTCTTTTTCTTGAGAATTCTCGCTTAAGCGAGAAAACCAGATAAAAATTGATACTTATTTGCTGATATTTTTGCTTGAGTAAGATACTTTCACTTGATAGAAAACCTTCGAAAGAGCTCTCAATTTTTTCACCTTTTTTCATTTGAGCGAGACATTTTTTTTGCTTGAGCAAGAGGACATCTGAACAACCTTATCCCTTCTCGCTTAGTTAGAAATTCTTGCTTGAGCTAAAAATATTTTTCTTTTTTTTAGAAACTCTTTCATTTTGAAAATAAAAAATGCAATAAAAATTAGGGTGTTACACTTGCTTCTCAATAGCTCCTTTCTATAGGTTTTCTCATCCCCTCTTTTTATATCTCGTAGTTCAACTATTCATTGTTTCAAAGATGCTCAAATGTTTGGTCCGTCAATTTATAGGATTATCAAAGTGGGTTTGCCTTGACAGGTCTCCTTACCTAACCCACCAAAATTATTAGGCTGGCTGAATATTTTGGATCCACCGACCTGTCTAGCCCACCAAAATGCGGGCTAATGGCAGGCTATCCCGCCAAACCTATATTTTAATTTAAAAAATTATAAAATAATTAATTAAATATTTTTTAAATATTTTTTATTATTTATTATAATTTATGTCCCTAAAATAGTAAGCATCAAGTATTTTAGTTCCTGAAATTTTATAAATATCATGTTAGTTTCTGACTTTCATTTCCGTTGGATATTTAAGACCCTAGACCTAGATACTGTTAATAGATAGTAACATAATGCGGACATGTCACGTTAAATGACATAAATAATTAATTATGTGACAAAAATAATATGTGGTATGAAATATTTTTATTTTATTTTAATCCTTGAGATTACCGAGCATTTTAGTCCTTGCTCTTATAACATTTCAACTATCCATCCTTCTTCTTCATTCTCGTGGAAACTACCCTTCTCACCATACTCATTTTCAACCTCTTTCTCGCTTTCTCTTTCTTACTCTTAGCCACTCTCTTAAGTGTCCAATAAAACCTCCTCCACCACACCAACAAAAGAATTTAAAAAAAGAGCTGGAATTGGTAGTTAAAAATTCTTTAGTATAGGTTGTGGTAGTGAAGGCCAAATTCGTAGGCTCAACATGCCAAAGATCTTAACAATACAAATATGATAACAGAGTAAGACATTAAGTAGTTGCATCCAATAGATGGGGTTTTAGACCCCCACATCCTTTTTCTATTTCCCATCTCAATTACTTTGGTCCATTTAGTGTTGTGCAATTTTTTCCTTTGTTGTAATGGCTAGGAAGAAATAAAAAGAAACTTTGCTTCCCACTTTTTACTGCAGATGCATTTGTAGCTCTAACTTTGGGGATTGATTCTAGTTCTAATCTAGAATGATATTGCTAATGGTCTTATTTTTCCATTTTTCTCCCATAGCCTATGTATGTTTGGCTGTAATGTATGTGTCGTGCATTATTAGGGATCTAATTTAGAGAAAGTAATGAGCAAATGAGAGAGTAGCTAAGAGTAAGAAAGATAGAGGGAGAAAGAGGTTGAAAATGATTAAGGTGAGAAGGGAAGTTTCCATGAGAATGAATAAGAAGGATGAATAGTTGAAAGGTTTTAAGAGTAAGAGACTAAAATGCTAGTCAATAACAATCTCAGGTACTAAAATGCTCGACGAGTGATAATTTTAAGGATTAAAATAAAATAAAAATATATATTATACCACATATGATGTTATTTTTGCTACATAATTAATCACACTCAATATTCTATTACTGTCTATTAATGGTGTTTGTGTCTAGGGACTTAAATGTGTGACAGAGATAGAAGTCACGGACTAATGTGACATTTTAAAAAATTTCAGTGACTAAAATACTTGAAGCTTATTATTTTACGGACTAAAATGAGAGTTTAGTCTATAATTTATTATTATTTTTATTAAATTTTAGTAGGTTGGCCATTAATCCAATGACCCTATCACATCCCCTTTTTAGAAGGCATCTATGACATACTTTCCACTTAAAACCTATATGAACTTTAGGCATTTAAAAGGATTGAAATTTTATTTCGGACGATTGAAGAAAAATAAAACTCATATTTTGGAACCTCAAGAATCATCATAAAAATGTTTGTATATAAATATATAATCATCCTTCACTAAAATTAACAAGAGTTGTTCAATGTGGAGCTCAAAGATACATATTTACAATTCAATAATTACATATATTAAAAATTGTAGTTAAATAGTTTAAATTCACTATTCAGACTTAGACTAACAAAATGAATAAATCTATAATTTTTTCAAAATGTCCAGTGCTTACAAGTTAAAACTACCCATGAGTATGGCTTAGAAGAACACAGAACCACAACCATTCTTGAAGTGAAAATATGTATTAGAATATGTAAACACATGCACATTTGGCGGCTGAGTTCATGTAAATTATGCGGTAAGAGACACATGAATACATAGAAGGTCACTTCCATGTTTGTTTTTACCTAAGCAGTAACACTTGATGCCAACATAAAAGCTTAGTATCAGCAAAAAGAACAAAAATAATCATTTATTTAGGTATATATATCCAAGAAATTCTCAACTACTAGTCATGTATATATATAAGAATATTAACATCAACCTAAGAAAACTACTAACAAAATGGCACAAAATCAAGTAATTGTTACATTGGGGTTGCCATGTGCTTGGATTTGGATCCAAATCACACATGGGGAGTACTTGATTGGAGTTGGGAGCTATGACATGACTGGTCCTGCTGCTGATGTGAACATGATGGGTTATGCAAACATTGAACAAAACACAGCCGGTATTCATTTCAGGCTAAGAGCTAGAACTTTCGTTGTTGCTGAGAGCCTCCAAGGGCCAAGGTTTGCTTTTGTTAATCTTGATGCAGGAATGGCATCACAGCTTCTTACTATTAAGGTGCTTGAGAGACTTCAATCAAGGTACAAAACTTTGTTCAATAGAAACATTTGGAATTATTTTATGCACCAAATACATCAATTAATTGGATGGTATATCAAAATTGACTTGGTTATCAACTTGGTCAAAAACCAATTGAAATATCTCTCTCCACTTCTGTACCTAAGGTCTGTATTTATAACTGAAAAATAACACTACTTTTGCTGTATGGTTAACTATTTTGAAGGTTTGGAAATTTGTATACTGAAGAAAATATTGCAATAAGTGGGACACACACACATGCAGGCCCTGGCGGTTACTTGCAATACGTGCTTTACTCTGTGACTTCTCTGGGATTTGTGAAACAATCATTTGATGCCATTGCTAATGCAGTACAACAAAGCATTATTCAAGCTCACAACAACCTCAAGCCTGGTTCCATTTTATGAACATAGGTAAAATATCTCAGTTCGCCAAGCATAGCCTGGATCTTGAAATTCTAATGCATTGTTTTGTTTGTTCCTGTAGGAGATGTGGAAGATGCAGGTATAAACAGGAGTCCAAGTGCATATCTGCAAAACCCTGCAGAGGAGAGAGGAAGATACTCCACCAATGTTGACACAAATGTTCCTTTTGAGGTTTGTGGATGGAGCAAGCGGTAAAAATATTGGAGCATTCAACTGGTTTGCTACTCATGGAACCTCAAAACAAGCTTATTAGCGGAGATAACAAGGGTGCTGCTGCAAGACTTTTTGAAGATTGGTTTGCTTCTCAAAATAAATCTTCATCCTCATACACCAATTCCACGCACCAGGTACTTTCAATTTTTCAGCTAATTATATTCACTTCTTTTAAACATAGTGTTGTTCATACCCGTGTTTTTAAAAACATACATACTTTTCTTATTTTTATATTCATTCTCAAGTACAATATAATATAAACAAAGGTTAAGGAAAGTAGATACAATTTCAATAAATAAAAAAGTTACAAGTAATTAAAATGCTTCTAATACATTTTTAGTTATCATTTAAATTTTATTAAAAATCATAAAAATTATATGAATAGCAGTCTTCATTTAATGATTCTTACTTTTAGTTTAATAATTTTTTCTTATACTTTTATAGTTTTCAATAAATTTTAATCAACAATTAAAAGTGTTTTAAAAAAATATATATTTCTAACACTTTTCAAAGTATAAATATAATTAATATTAAAGGGTATGTTTGGGAGAAATTTTTTAGAACAAACTTACAAAAAGGAGGGAGGAAAAAATATATCATTTATAATGACAAATACATTATTACTATATTAAGATTATGTTAATATATCAACTTATAATTTTTTTTAAAAATATTAAATTTTAAATATATTTATTTAAAATATAAATTTTTTTTTCTTTTCTCTTCCTTCTAAAACTTCCTTTTTTCAAACAACCCTTAAAAGAAGTCTATAATTAATCTTAAAATTTATATTAATATTAATGTTAACAATAAAATTTAGCTATCGGTCAAGGACCATTGACTAAAGAGATTTGAATAATGATAGCTTATGACAAAGCGAATAAATTAAGAGTTAGTTAAGACAAATTAGTTAATTTGACTACTAGTTGAGAGAGTAGTTAACTAGCATCCAAACCTAATGATTAACTAATGTGACATTTTAGAATTTAAATATTATTTTAAATATGATAGTTGACAGTTTGAAAAGCAAAAATAAGATGGTTTAGTATCTTATTATAAATAAGCACAAAATTTAAATTTACATTCTATACTCGAATACAATCTTTAATTTCAATTGTACTTAATCAATAGTTTTTTTTAATATCTTGGAAACTATCAAAGAATATATCTTTTCTTTTGGTATAATCATCTAGTATCTTTGAATGGAATCATTTGTGTTCAATCATGAGTCAATCTATATCAATTGACACATTTAAATACATAACTCTTTTTAACATACTTATGCAACTTAAACTTAACCGAACAACCAACAAATTTTAGTCATAAACAATTACCTATAATATAAAATCTTGAATAGATGAATAGTAAATCACATGTCATTATAAAAGTTTTCTTTTTTAATATTTTAAGTTTACCTCAACCTATATATTTGTACTTGTTTTTGTTCATTATATTTATTCCCTTATTTTAGTCATGGTTATACATTTATATATATTGGTAGAAATTATGCTTAAATATTTACTATTAGAAATATTGATTATACTTATATTTCTAACATGCCACTCGCATGGCATGAAGGTCTTTTGAGTTTAAAGGGTCCACTGAACATATTTTGGCAAAAGTCTTCCGTTATTTTGGCAGTCGCACAAAATAATTTAACATTATATAATAATTAGTTCAACTGGCTAATAGGATGTTAGTGTGTCCATCTATCTTAAAAGTTTAAACTTAAACTATTACGTAAGGGTCAAATTTTTAAGATCCAAGCCCTCTCTGAAGAATCTCTGACCTATAATAAGATAAATTTCTCTCCCTTAGACAGATTTATTTTTTTTCCTACAATAAAAGAGGATAGCTAGGTCTAAAATCACTTTGTATTACAAGTATAAAGTAGGTTTGACTCAAAAATAGTTCTCTAATGTAACACCATAGCTAAAGACAAAAGGGATGATTGAATTTCCCAAATTTTTGTTTGAATTAATTTTATGAGGTGATCAATATTATGAATAATGATGAATGAGGCAGATATTGGCCAACTAGTGAAGAAAGCACAATCAATTAAAGCCACAGGAGGAGAGAATTGCAACCAACAAACAAGTCAAGCATCCAAAATGAAGAAGAATGATGGATCCTTATTTATTGGAGCATTTTGCCAATCAAATGATGGGGATGTGTCACCAAATGTTTTAGGAGCATTTTGCATTGACACTAGAAAATCTTGTGACTTCAACCATTCTTCATGCGATGGCAATGACCAACTTTGTGTTGGCAGAGGACCCAGGTAATTAGTCTCCTATTCAAAGATGGAGTCCATACATGCTTGTTTCAGAAGAAATCACTTACACTTAAATAGTAATATGTCATGAATACTACTTGTATCGAACTCATTCATGTTAGACACTATTGATACTCAAATATTTCTTCTAGCCACATATATATTTTGTTTTTACTTTTGTTTTATAAGATTTTGTGTATATTCAAATTGAAATGCTACTATAATTTGATAAGTTGTAGCACTATATTATATCTCTCGCTTTACATAAATGATGAGCAAGATTGTTAAAATATTTTAGTTGAATAGTTGAAAATGATAGTTGAATAAGCTTGGTAAGACACCAGTTCTTGACAAGAAAAGAGGAATTGATAGCTTGCTTACTTCTTCTTACCCTTACAATGTGATATCATGCCTATTTATAGGCATCCTCCACTATTATAATTGGGTGGTTTAAAATTATAATAATATTTACAATTCTATAACTATGATTTTTAGAATTATCTTGTAACTAGAAAATACAAATAGATTTTTCTAAATTGTTTCTAATATTTTTCTTGACTATTCTAGAAATTTATATCATGTTATAATACTCTTCCTTGATGCAAATTTCTGTAACTGTATGCATTTTGCACAACTATTCAAATTTTGGTCTTGGTAGTATTTCGGTGAAAATATCTGCAACTTGATCTTTAGTTCTGTAGTACTTGAGCTTGATTTCTTTAGTTCCTTTTGCTTCCATGATAAAGTGGAATTTAGTTGCTATATGTTTTATTTTACTATGATGTACTGGATTATTTATCATTGCTATAGTTGATTTATTGTCGCATTAGATTGAAGTAGGCTTATTTTTTTTACTTTCGTTTCTTCAAGTATTTTTCATTACCATATTGCATGACTTGTAGTCTTAGTAGCTACCATGTATTCTACTTTTACTGTTGATTGTGCAACTTATGCTTGCTTCTTTGAAGTCTAAGAGATTGTTTATGATCCTAGTGAAAAAAATGGACCTGGATCGCCTACAGTTCTGGCAAGAATTGTAGGCTGCAGTTTTGCGTTTGCTTAAGCAAAATTTTTTCGTTTATAAAAAAATTTTTGTTAAGCCAATTTCGCTTAAATAAAAAAAATTCGCTTAAGCAAAATTGGAAAATACAATGCAACATCTTCTTCTTCATGCGTATTTTCTCCGTTACTTCGGCTCCCTCTTTTCTCCTCTCCTTCCAATTCAGCCACCCTTTTTCTCCATCCCTTTCTTTCTTTCCCTTCCCCATCTCTTCTTCCTTTAGCCCACCCAGTCTCCTTCTCCCTCTCTCCTCATTTAGCTCTCCTCCCCTCCCCTCCCCTTCACCCCATTCATCCCTCTCCCCTTCTCTCCTCATCTAACCCTTTTTCCTTCTCTCTATTAGCCTTCTCCCACTCTCTCTCTCCCTTGTGATTTTGCCCTCATCTCTGATCTCCCTCTCAGCCTCCCTTTCTAAATTCGCTTAAGCGAATTTTTTTTACTTAAGCGAAATTGGTTTAAATGATTTTTTTTCAGCTTAAGCCAAAATCACTTTTACCAAAATTTGGTTAAGCGAACGCAAAACTGTAGTCTGCAGTTCCCGCAAGAACTACAGGCAATTCGGGTCCCAAAAAAACATACCTAAACATGCTTTTCATATCGTTGATCGATTCTGCCTAGTCTGCCAGTGTAGTTAAGTGATTTGGAGTTACTCATGATTTTGTACCATACTCCTTTGTGACTTGTAAATATCTTAAAATTATTTTTGTTGTACCAAAGTGGATTTGGCTCAGGCTTTGTATGAATCTTGAAAGAAGACTTAATTATACATTATGTTTGGTCGTGTAGCTGTGAGATATAATAAGCTTCCAATCAAAATTTTGTAGCATGATGCATCAACTTCTAATGCTCCATCATTTTTCTTCAATTTCTCATTTGTCACTGGTAGATTGCTAACAACCTTACAACTATTCATTTTAAATTTCTTGATTAGTGCTTCAACGTATTTCTTTTGTGAGATAAATATTCATTCTTTCTTTTATTTTACCTAAACACCTAGCAAGTAGTTTATCAAGGCAATGTCAATCATTTTAAAGGTCTTTATCATATCTTCATATTATTTCATGTACAGATAAGATCATTTACATGCAAGGAGACTATGAGTATGTCACACTATCCTTGAAACTTTGTGTATAAAGTTAGTTCACTTTTACTCCTCCTAAATCTTTGGTCCATGAAGTATTGATCAATTTTGTTGTACCATGCATGTAGAGCTTGCTTCAATCTATATAGGGTCTGTTTTAGTCTTAGTACTTTGCCTTCATTACTTTTACTAACGAAGCCTTGTGGTTGCTTCACATAAATCTTTTCTTGAAGAATGCTATAAAGAAAGACAAATTTTACATCTAGTTGGTAAAATTTTCATCTTTTTTGTGTAACAAGAGCAATTATAGTTCTTATAATATTTAAGCAAGAACTGCAGTAAATGTCTCATTGTAATAAACTTTAAGTTACTATGATTATTCTTTAGCTACCAACCTTGCCTTTTACTTTTGTATGGTGGATTAAACTTAATTTTGTTAACTTATTTTTATCTCTTCTTCCATTATTTTGACCCATACGTCTCTTTTGATGCTACTTCAAAGCTTTTAGATTTAGTTATAGCCATGTTACAAGTTTCATATATATCCACCAAAGATTTGAATTATCTCAAAGTAGATTCTGATGAAGAAATTTGTTGTTTTGAAAGTGAAAAGCTATCATTTAAAACTTATTCAATTTCTTGAGATTGTTGCATTTGTATAAAAATATTTTTCTCTACCTTTTCGTCTTTCTAATTCCAAGTAGCATTCATCAACCTCAACATCTCAATTAATAATGAGATTTTTGTTTTATAAATTATAAACTCCATACCCCTTAAATTGTGTATGTAGTAATTCTTAAATTAAATTATTTTTGTATCTCAGTTTTTCTATATTGTTTTTAATATTTTTTTAGATTATTCAAATGTGTGTATGTTCTAATAAGCAGGTACCCAGATGAAATATCAAGCACAAAAATCATAGGTGAAAGACAATTCAAAACTTCTGTGGATCTGTTTGAGTCTGCTTCAGAGAAAGTGACAGGGAAGATTGATTATCGCCATGTGTATCTGAATTTTACAGACATTGAAGTTGAATTGAACAGCAACAACGTTGTTAAAACATATCCTGCAGCACTTGGTCCTGGTTTTGCAGCAGGCACTACAGATGGGCCAGGTGCTTTTGGGTTTCAACAAGGTGACACAAAGGTATGTGTCCTTTTAATCATGCTTTGCATTATAAATACTTCCCAAGAAATGAGTAGCAGCTATGTAAAACACTTTTAAGTTGCTTCTCTTTTGGCAATTTTTTAACGTGTTTTAATGATATACAATATAAATTTATATATAATAAATTTTTATTAAAAAATTAGAAAATATTATAAAATTTAATGCATTAATTATATTAAATATTATAATTTATAATAATAATATATTATTTATTAATTTTTTATTATGTGCCTTTAGGCACGAATTAAAAAATTACTTTTTAAAACTAACACTCAACCATTCATTCTTAAGCATTTATATTTATTTGAATAAATTGTATAATAAGTTTTATGACAAAATCCTCCGTTAAAATAAAAATTATTATTGTATAAATCACATTTTTAAAATCTTACGAAGGACAACCTGATACACCGGAAGTCACTTAATATAGTCACCAGGAGTAGTTAAGTAGCCTTACCTCCCTAAGTAAAAACCATATTTTTGAAATTTGAGCCCATGTCTTCTAAATCACAAGACAAGTAAATCCTTACTATTACACTAAGTTACATTAAAATTGTTTAGTATTTCATTGATATACATTACGCTTAACATCATAGAACTTTTTAAAACATAAAAATAACAATTATTTTAAAATTCTCCCTATTGTTATTCAATTTTTATAAGATTTAAACAAATAGTTAAGATAAATAATAGTTAAAATTTAACAGTTAGATCAATAAATAATTACATAGTATCAGAATAATAAGTCATATGGTTGTAAAACCTCTCTCTCTCTAATTGTTATAGTTTAATGGTTACCCATTATTCTATTTCTTTAGTTTATATTGTATGCTACTAACTAAATACCCCTGCGAAGATTAATCCGTTTTGGAAAAGGATGAGGGATTTGCTGAAAGAACCAAGTCAATATCAAGTGCACTGCCAAAACCCAAAGCCAGTTTTGATAAGCACTGGAGAAATGTTTGATTCTTATCCTTGGCGGTAAGACTACACTTAAGCACTTATCAGCTATTTTTGTAAACAAAGATAACAACATGCATTAATAATGTTGTGGATAATGTTACAGCCAGCCATTGTTCCAATTCAAATCCTAAGATTGGGAAATTTGATCATTCTTTCTGTACCAGAAGATTTGTATTCTTGCCTCTAACAAATCCTCAATTGAATAGGAAATACACTCGCTATTTGTATGAATAAACAGTTGTGAAGTGAACCCCTTGGGTATTACAGAGTTCACAAAAATGTCTGGCAGAAGGCTAAGAGAGGCAGTGAAGGAGACACTAGTATCTAGCAGTAATGGAGAATTCAATGATGAAACACAAGTGGTTATAGCAGGACTCACAAATACTTGCTCACAATATATTGCTACTTTTGAAGAATACCAGCAGCAACCGTATGAGGTATGACTGAATAGGAGAGGATAGCAAGTCATTTAGTTATTATAATCCTATTCGACATCCATATTTGACAGAAGTAATTGATGTACAGGAATATCTACCTCCTTTAACTTTTAAGTGTGGCAAGAAGCTAACTAAAATTAAGGGAAAGCATTACAAGATTTAAATATATTTTTATTTTATCTAAATATAATTAATTTTATTTGTATCTTTTAATTTCCTTATGTTGGTTTCAGTTTTCATAAATATTTTTCCAGCACTTACTTTCTTTATTAGCCTGATGAAATATATTCTGGTGCTACCCTAGCTTTTAGACTTTACCTTTGAGACAAGATAAATCTAGATTTTTGCTAATAAGTGATAATAAAATACGCAGGCTGCTTCAACACTGTATGGTCCTCACACATTATCTGCATACATCCAAGAATTTAAGAAACTAGCACAAGCAATGGCTAAAGGAGAGAAGATCACTGTGAAAGGTCCATCACCACCAGATCTTTCATATGTACAACTAAGTCTCTTACTTGATCCCTTTGGAGAGACACCTCCAAAAGGAATCAAATTGGTGACATAAAGGAAGACATAACCTTTCTAAAAAGAGGCTATTTTAAAAAGGGAGATACACCAAGTGCTACATTCTGGAGTGCTAATCCAAGACGACCTTCTAACAGAAGGCACATTTGCTGTAGTGGAGAGGCTTCAAGGGGAAAAGTGGATTGCTGTTTATGATGATGATGATTTAAGCTTGTTTTTTCAAGTGGAAAGTAGATAACAGCTCCTTCCCTGGCTTAGCTACCATAGAATGGGAAATACCAAATGATGCTATTTCTGGAGTATACAGACTAAGACACTATGGAGCGACAAAGATCACCATTATCTCCCCTATTAATTACTTTACTGGTGCTTCAAGTGCATTTGTAGTGCAATAGAATAGAACCTTTGATTTATTGAATGTTTTAATCAAATACAAATGAACAGAGCACAGTCAATATTTTACATGTTCATTGTCATGATTCAAGCGCTGGAATTACACAACGTACTCATTTATCCATCCAAATCACACATCGGAGGCACTGTCCTTTACTCAAAAAATCAAAAGCTTTATTGATGTCCTTAAACTCCATCTCATGAGTGACAAATTCATCCAACTGCAGTTCCTGTTAAATGGGGCAGGCAAAGTTAAAATGAACTAGAAATGTCTCAAGAGATTTGATATTTCATTATATTTTCAATACTAATTTTACATAATTATAACTACTTTGTCTAACATGTATCTCACTGTTAAGGGGACAGACAACATACTCCAAAAATGAAAATAAGAGAAATTGCATATAGTACTTGTCCATGTAACGTTTAAGGATAATGGGTACATCAGACTTAGGTTTGAGTCCTCCAAATAAGGATCCTATGATGCTCTTCCCATCATGAAGGACCTCATGCGAACTGAGGTTTAACCTGGCTCCTGGCTTGTCAACTCCTAAAACAATTGTTTTCCCCCAACCCTGAAGGTAAAATCATAAGTACTGATTTGTGAAACTCATCGTTGGCAAATTTTCAATCAAGGCTGTTTCTATCTGACTGAATAGTCCTTTCTCATAAAGTATATGGAATATCAATTCATTTGGTAAAAACTAAGCCCGTGTTTGGAAACATATTATTGTGGAAAATAATACTATTTTGAAAAATAATTGCTTATTTTTCAAAGAGTCTCTTCAAGAGCTGACAAAAATAAATGATTTTTTCTCCAAAATAAACTTAAGCAAACGTGCACTAAGACCTTACTACTTTTAGTGGCCTCTAAAGCTTTGAAAGTGGTGCGATTGGTCAAAATCCTAATTTAGTTATAGATTTGTTCACATTATCACTCGCTGCCTATATATGACTGCGCAAGGATGTATTTGTAAGGTTTTGAGAGAGAGACATACCTTTCTACAAGATGCATATGCTTCATGGACCAATGATGACATACCAACGCATTCAAAGCAATAATCTGCTCCCCCATTAGTTATCTCTATGATAACCTGCTTAGCAACCACATTTGAATATAGTTTGTTACACAATCTTTTAAGACACTGAATTCATGAATATATATGCTTACAGTAGTTACAATTTTTTTAAATTTTTTTCATTTTATTTCATGAAAAAAGAAAAAATTATATCTACTTCCCTTGGCAACAAGAAGGGAATTTAAAGACTTATGAGCACAACATCAATTAAAATAAAGATTGAAGCCCACAAAAGCTTAGACCTGGCTCACAGGTTTGTTCCCACATTCTCCGGCATGGACAAACTCTGTGACTCCAAATTTTTTTCCTCATTAAAAGAGAAGAACAAACTTGAAATCAAATTTAGAATTCTTGCATAATTAGAGCATCAAAAGAAATCATAAAACATATATGATAGAAACTGGAATCATATGAGTGAAATTATAGTCATAAAACCAGAATTTCCCACTTCTGAGCTGATATTAAATTGATATCACTATCAAAAAGACGATATTCCCTTACTTTCAATTGTTATACACCTTTGTAGTAAGAATGTGGCTAACTATATTATCTAATGGTTGATATGATGTATTAACGGTGCATAACCTGTTTCAAATTTATCTGGGTTGACATCCACGCCTATAATCCTAGTTGCTCCACAAAGTCTAGCTCCCTCAGCAACCTATGAAGCCAATGAATTGCAATAAGCATTTCAGTATACAGATAACCAAAGTCACAAAAAAAGTATATTCAGAGTCCATACTGCACATCCAATAGATCCCAGCCCACAAATAGCTACAGTTGATCCCGGTTCCACACCTGCAGTTCCCCAAGCAGCACCTACCCCCTGTAAATGGAAGCCTTTATCAAGATTTCAAAACATTGAATCAAATGAATGTTGTTACCTTGTAATATAAGACAAACTTGTATTTATTCACAATCACAACCAAGTAATTTGATCATGATTTAGAATAAAATAAAATGCTAGCTACATACTCTTTGAAATACACCTGAGGTCGGCTACATGGACACCATTAATGTCATTAAAAACTAAATTTTCAAAAATCTAGTTATTCAATTAAATCAATAAGGAAAAAAATATGTTAGAATAAATATTGCACTTCTCTACATTTTTTAGTTAGTGTTTGCATTGTTAAGGAAATTACCTGTTGAAACACCACAACTGAGAAGACATGCCCTTTCAGGAGGAACTTCTGGGTCAATTTTTATTACATTGACGATGTCCACCACAGTGAACTGACTGAAACTTGAAATAAACATGAAATGGTATATGATTTCCCCATTTTGGTCAGTGAATCTTGTAGAACCATCTCTATGCATCCAAGGAGACACCTTGAAAGGGAAATTAGTACAACGGTTGCTCTTGCTTGATTTGCAGTCTACACACTCCCCACAATCTGGTAGGAAAATTGGAATAACCATATCTTCTTTTTTAACTTCACTTAAATCCTTCCCTACACTTTCCACAACCCTATAATCACATAAAATTGTCCATAATCTGCTCCCACAGTCTTCAATTTTTTAATTATGTACAAGGCAGCAAATAATTTACATGTAATATAAGACAAGACAAATGAAGAAACATGTATAGTCACAGAATTACATAATAAAAATTAGGAACATAACCTCAAATTCAATATATAAATTCATAATAAAAATTCAAAAAACACAAATTCATGCTATTACATTTCAGACCCATCACATGATGCAATAGAGACATCTTGGTTGGGGTAGTTACTTGTTGCTACAACCCACAATTGCAATTTAAAATATTGAACTACGCGTGTTTAATTTAATTAATTTTAAAAATTATTACCTTTGTTACTAATATTCTCAAAGAGATTTTGAAAAAAAAAATATTTTCAAGAATTAGACTAAATTTGGATAAACTTCTAAAGTTCTTATAGGAGAACAAAATATAAAAAGATAAAATGCTTTTAACTTTTTAGAAAAATTTTATTATTTTTTGTATTGATTTTCTTTTATAAACACTTGTTCATAAAACTGGACCTTAATCTACTGTTGAACACCCCAGAATTTAACGCACAGAACGTTTATACTAATGCATGAAGTTCATACTGGAAACTTTTCTATTTTGACCACAAAGAGAAAATTTTCAGTAAATAAAACTATAATAAAAATAGGTAAAATTAGGAAACTCACCCAACTGCCTGATGACCTAGAATTCTTGGAAACAAGCCAGGAGGGTCATTCAAAACATACAAAAATGCATTACTAACATTAAATTACACGAAAACAAAAGACTAAAGAATAATAAATTACAAAATAATAATAATAATACAAGTCTAAAGATAAAAAAATAAAAAATAATAATAATAAAATTTTGATTAAAAATTAGAATACAAAAAATGCTATTGTATGATTTCGAATACATTATATATCTTATAGTTTTAATAAAAAGTTTACTATACATAAATTTTTATTACGTATTTTTAGATATGCATAAATAATAATAATAATAATAATAATAATAATAATAATAATAATAATAATAATAATAATAATAATAATAATAATAATAATAATAAATAGACCTGCATCTTCCAAAAAGTGAGGTCGCTGTGGCAGAGAGAAGTGCATATAATACGAATCCGAACCTCACGAGGCATTGGAGGCGCCACTATGATGTCCTCAATAACCAATGGCTCACCAGCTCTTCTAGCAACCGCAGCTTAAGTTTTGCAATTAAAAATTAATCAAACTTCATAACAATGAGAATTATTAACAAAGAAATATTAATGGAAGAAACATACATTATTAGGATTCAGCATGACCTACCTTTGCATCTTATAGGTCTTCCTTCATTGGTCGAAGGTGGGTTATTATCTTCCATGGCGAAGTAGTAAGCAGTGTGGGTCTCTCTGAAATACAATTTATTAATGGCGGTGTAGAAAGAAGTTGAGAATAGGAAATTAACTGAGCAGTTAATACTGAAATTCATATCTTCTTTAAGAAAACCCATCCTCCATAAGTTATGTGACACGTACTGTCTAACTTTTTTTAAAAATTAAATAAGTTACCTGTCATTATTACAACAAGGAAATAAATATCAAAATAAAACAATAAAATATATTTATTATTTATATCATTAAAACTAAAAAATTAAAAAAAAATTCTTCACTATATTTAAAAAAAATAAATAGTGTAAAAAGCAATTAAATTATATTAAACATTATTAAATAAATTGATTAAATTTAATTTTTTGTCATTTTATTTTCTAAGATTATTTTAAATTTAAATTTATTTTAATGAAAAGAATGAGAAGTAATTGTTTTAGAATAAAAAGATTTGATTTTTCATACAAAATGTTAAAAATTTGAAAACATTATTTTAGAATAAAATGAGAACGAATTTAAAGTAATTATTTTAAAAAATTATTTCAATATAAAAAGGAAAAGATTTAAAGCCATTATTTTAGAATAAAAAATTGAGGTAATTAATTTAAAAGGAAAGGGGAAATTTTTGAAAAATTATTTTAGAATAAATATAGAAAAATTCAAATATATTATTTTAGAATTCAAAGTAATTATTTTAAGAAAATATTTAAGAAATTATTTCTAAATGAAAAGGGAAAGATTTAAAGACAATATTTAGAATAAAAAGGAAAAAGTTTTGATGTAATAATTTTAGAACAAAAAGAAAAATGATTTGAAGAAATTATTTTACCTCGATAAGTTTATATTTTGACTGTTATTTAGTTATTTCTTTTGTTATCCTCTTGCAAAAAACTCTCTTTATTGTATGTTGGAGGACTAGATATTTTATTTTTTATTTTTGTAATTTGGGTGTAATGTACTTTGTTTTTGCACTCTGATGGTTGTGGATTGCGTCTTAAGACTCTTGGATAATTTGTAATTACTTTTGATAATTATGATATTTGTTGATATGACCAAGTTTATGTTATCAATTATCTTTTGATTTTTGTTTTGAATGACATTAAATAGGTAAGAAATTGATTATTTAATACATGCACATAATGAATGTGAACTTGGTGGGTTTGTGGTTGCACATTAAGTGTATCCTACCCTTAAGAGAGTTTTAGTTGAAGTGATAAATCGCATATTGCATTTCAAATTATTAGTAATTGGCTCATGAGCAGGTGAAAAAGATTGGAGTCCACTTCAAATTATTGTTTATCAGGTGCACGAAGAATCAAGTTTCATGTTATGACCACGTGTCACTTAAAGTATATACATTGAATAACAAATATGTCAATACTCAAGAATGATAGTAGTACCCATAAACTAGGTTGAGCAAATATGCACTCATGTTATAAAAAAAATCTCATTTAGTCAAAGACTCTTAATAGCAATAGTTATACATTACATGTCAAGTTATCCAACGTAAAGAGATAAGAAGTAGTAGGATTGTCAGTCTCTTACAAGTTACGTAGTTCTCAAACAAAGTACAAGTTTTCTCACTATCAAGGGTTTAGAGAGCACTAATTTGAATTTATTGTGCTTTGATGTGATCTTCCTTTGATATTATTGAGCTATCGGTATTTTTTTCCAACTCTTGCTTCTTCCTTTAACTTCTCTCCTATTGTTAAAAGAAAATGCTCTTTTTGATTACCGTAAGACTATGAAAATGAGATTTTATCTTGTTATGATAATCGCTCTTTTATTTATCTAAAGGGAGAGAGGAGAATTTTCTTTATAATTATATTTACAATTTTACCTTCAATGACTCTATATTTTATATTTAACCACCGTCACATAAAATCATTAATTAGAGTTATACAATAAGTTAGATAGGCTATTATATAAATTATTAAAATATCCAATAATCTCCCACTTGGCCTATGTGATAAGTTGAAGGTTCAATAATTGTGAGTGCGCATATCATTGAAAATATCAAATTATCATTTTTCATTGATCAGATTATGGTAGTTACAAGTCATTCAACGACATGATATCTTCTAAGTATCATAGAATCAACTCAAATCATAATAGTTTTAATCAATCATACTACAAACTGTAACTCTGATGTATTTTCAATACTCAACCTATTATCAAACTTAAATCATACATGTACATAACACAATTCAAATAACGAGTAAACAAGTAGAAACGATACTTTTATTGAATTTCCCAAATATTTATAATAATATGAGCAACCTAATTCATACACATGTATGTGAATCACACAATCATGCTAACAAGAATTTGTCTATAATGACCATTCTTCTAACATGCCTAGAAAATATTTTAGGGGCAATCCCTTAGTTAGTAGATCTGCTATCATCATATTGATAGCAACATGCTCAATAGACACTCTTTGTTTCCACTTTTTTTTTCACTAATAAGTATTTTAAGTTCACATGCTTTGCTCTCTTTGAGTATTTACCATTCTTATAGAAGAAGACAACTGCAGAATTATCACAGTACATTCTTAGTAGCTTTTCTATGATGTCGACAACATCAAACTTAATACAAAATTTTGTAGCCAGAAAGCATGAACAGTGGCCTCAAAGACCACAAATTTTGCCTCCATGGTAGACGTAGCAATAATGAACTCTGATCAATTGAAATTTTTACAATCTTATTTCCTTTCATTCCTAGTTCATTAATCCTCTTTTGTGCCTAATTGGTTTAAATTGGATCATTTTATGATGTTTGAATTTTATTTGGGCTTTATTTAATTTTTTCAGTATTTGACAAATTCTGATACTGTTTTGGTTTCTAGGCCATATCTTGAGTTATAGAGCTCATTTCACTATGATTCTTGATTTGTAGGAAAGATAAGAAAAAGGCACACAATTCATATGCAGAGGTCAGAAACCAATTCTGATGATAAGAAGCTGAAACTGGGTCTGGAAAAAGTCAGAATGCTGCAGTCACAATTTCTGACCTTGGTACAGTATTTGGGCTATATCTCAGTCCACATATGTCCGTTTAAGCCCATTCCAGTTGTGTTTTGAAGCTAAAATCCAGGGCTACAATTTCTCTTCAGATCTCAAATCAAAACGGACAGATATATGGCCAAAAATAACACGTAATATCTTCATAGATTCAGCATGGATGCTGGGCAGCAATAATAAGCATAACTTTCCCTCCAAAATTCAAACTTGAACAAATAAGGATTCCAGAGATAGCTATTGAGTAGAGGATTAATGTAATTGAATAAATATTAATTAGTTTTTATGTTTTGACCCTCAAGAGTCTATGTTTAAATTTAGGGCAGCAGGCTGTAAAAGAGTTGGTTGAGAAGTTAGGTTAGATTAGGTTTATGTTTTAGGGTTTTCATTTTCTTCTTCTTTTTCTCTTCCGTTTTTACTTTTCATTTTCCTCCATTAATGGAGGCTTAGACTTTCATCTAGTCCAAGGATTGAAAAAGGATTGAGACACCCTTGAGGATTGGTTTCGCAATTTATTCAACAACAAATTCGGTTTCATCTCTTCCTTCTTTCTCCTTTTGCTAATTATAATTTTGAATTAAAGTTCTTCATTTGTATTGATAATTATGCAGTTATTTGATTATATATTATTCGGTTGATGTATGTAATTAATTCTTGAAGGAGTGTAAATTAGATTTTCAGGTTTGAGATATAAGATTAATGGCATTGGTGAATTAAATTAACACAAATCGATTAGGTTCTAAAGGTTTTTGAACTTTGAGTGAATTGTGCGTTAATCGAATGCATGAGGATTCTCATGTGAATGCTTAATTTGAATTGAAGTTTCATTCAAATTTAATGTTAATCACTAATTTGTTGGTTGATGCATCTTCTTGGAATCTGGTGATAGAGTGGTCGTAGTTCTTTTAAATTCTTGGATTAGAGTTTTAAATTCTTGTTAACTTTTTATTCTAATCAGCATTATTTTATAAATTAAACCCCATCTAAATTTATAATCGTATAACATTATCATCATTAGGAGACAACTCAGATTGCACCTCATACAACATAATTTTTATGCAATTCAGTTTTTAATAATTTGTCTGAGCGTGACACTCGTGATCAGACTCCTTTATACTCTTCCATGAAATTGTACCTTCAACTAACAAGAAGATGTAGCCAAAAGTCGATTTACTCGAGTCTACACATCTAGCATAGTCTAAATTCGAGTAGAAACCACCTCTAGGAGACTAAATCTCCTATAAGTAAGCATGTAGTCTTTGGTGTCTTGTAAATGCCTAAGAACGTTTTTTGTAGCCTTTTAGTGATATATTCTGGATTACTTTAATATATGAGAAGACAAATTAGATACATGATCAAGGAGAGTTGTCCCTCTTTGATCATTAACAATAAGAAATTTGAAATCCTCTAACTTCAAGAGAACACATAGAGAAATTAAAGGGAACATAAACAAAAGGCTTCAAGAATTTGACATATGAATAAATAGAGGAAAAAGCAAAATGACTGTCATCTTAGAGTGTGTACGTTCTTCTAATGAGTGAGAAAAAATAATGGTGAGTGTGTGCAAGTGAGAGGCTGTGAAAGAAAACATTGTCAAGTGCTTCGAACAAGAAAACAAATGCCAAAATGCCAAGTTCTGTGAGAAAGTTATTTTTGTTGCATATATTATAATTGTTATATATATAAAAATGTATATACTATTCCTACTAATGCAAAAAATCTAATCAAGGGTAACTATTATTCAAGTCTATCATTTCCTTCCATTCTATTTGAATCACGGAATATGAATTACACACACAATTCTCGAGTAGATAGCTTGAAATATAACTAACAGTTAACTTTTAATATATAAGAAAGAAAAAGAAAGAGCAATAAAGAAAAAAAGAGAGAAAGTAAACCAAAGTGAGTAAAAATAAACTAAAAAAGTATGAAAGAAATAACAAAGAAAAGAGAAAACTGAAGTCATTGTATAACACTACTTAAATAGAATTTAGTCTTCTTTGAGGCTGCACAATAAGTTTAAAATTTTCCTCAAGCAAAATTCTATATTTGCAAAAAGCTGGATTTATACCTTTCAGGTCTAATATGCTCTATCCTATTGCTAATTTGTGTGCTCTCAAAATTCTCAACAATTTTTTCCCCTCTTCTTCCTTAAGTTCATTGCTAATTATGATTGGATTTTTGTGATTTTGATCCAAAAATGCATATCTCAAGTGAGAAGGTAGCTGCTTGAGTTCCAATTTCTGAATGTGTTCTTTTTCCACTTCCTTTTTCAGCTCTTCTTTGATTGATTTTTCTGTAGGGGCCTGAATTGGTAAAGTTTCCAATTGCTGCATAATTTCTATAAGGTGTTATTCCTTATGCATAATAGATTGGGAATTACCTGCAGCTATGGTCTCTCTCAACATAGAAATTTCATCAAATTCATCAAGATGATAAGGAGTAACAAAAGAATCCAGTACATCCACTCTCATACACATATTATCATCACTTGGATACTTGAGTGCTTCAAAAATATTAAATATTACCTTTTCATCCTGCACTCTAAGCACAAGCTCTCCCTTTTGCACATCAATAAGAGCTCTTCTAGTTGTAAGGAATAGTCTGCCCAGAATCAATGGTCTGTTTGCATCCACTTCCATGTCTAGAATGAAAAAATCTGCAGGAAAAATAAATTTGTCAACCTTAACCAATAAGTTTTCTATAACTCCATATGGATAAGTCACTACCAGAAAAGCGCCATTTACATATGGCCATTACAGACGGATAAAATCCTAAACCTTAAATTCGTCTGTAATGGTCGTCTGTAGTTTTTTCATCATTTGGCATGAAATAATATAGACAAAAATTTCAGACAAATTTTTTCATCTGTAATTTGAAAATGGGAGCAAAATTTGGAGCAGGAGTTACAGACGAATTTTTCCGTCTGTAAATATTGCCCTTTTTGACCGACTTTTCATCTAGTGATTTATAGACGAATTTTTTCGTCTGTAAATGGACTTGACGAATTTATAGATGAAAAAATCTGTCTGTAAATAAACCTTTAAAATGCATTATTTCATTAAACCATTTATAGACATATTTTTCTTTCTATAATGTGAAATCCTTAAAACCGCGGCTTCTCCTTTTCTTTCCTCATTTTACATAATTTGCTCTCTCTCTCGCCTCTCTCTCTCTAGGAACTTTAATTTTTTGGCCTTTGCAAGTGATTAGAGCATCCTTTTGAAAGATAATTTGCATCATTGTGTTCCTGGTGCGATACTCTAACTTTTAATCAATTTAGTTTTTTATTTATTTATTTTAGAGACTTAAAATTTTTAAGATAGAGTTGTAGGACTTGAGATTATATGACTGGGAGAAGGGCGTAGAGGTCCTTCTTCAAACTTGATTATTGTGTGCTGTGGGATTGTTTGTGTTTGCAGAGTTTGTAGAATATGTATGTTGTGAAGTTACAAGGAAATGTGCTTTAGAACGGTTTAGGATTGTAATGTGTATGTTTTTTATGCATTGATTAATAGATTATTACATAATATATAGATTATGTGTAAAGGAAATTTATATTTTTATATTAAGTACGTGTAAACAAATGTAAGGAAATATTCATATATTAAGAGATATTCTGCCAAAATTTATATTAGAAATTTGTTGTATTAAGTGTAAACAAATATAAGAAAATATTCATATATTAGAGGAGATTCTGCCGAAATTTATATTAGAAATTTGTTGTATTAAGTGTAAACAAATATAAGGAAGTGGAGGACATGGTCCCCTGCATCTGTCACTGGAGATGCTCCTTCTCTTGTACCTATGGAAGTGGAGGATATTGTCAACACTCAAGTCCATGCCCTAAATGAAGAACTGCAGAAGCAAAATGAGGAGATGTGGAAGACCAAGGAAAGTGCATGGAAGAAGAAGTGGACGAAAAAAATGGAGAAGAAGATAGAGAAAAAAGTGACATCGAGGATGCAAAGGTAGGTGCAGCAACAGATGCAGCAGCAACATATGCAGATGCAACAGATGTATGCATACTTTGAGGTCATGAGAGCAAGCACCTCTACACCTCTTCCTCCTCCTCCACCAGCTCCAACACTACTAATCTTCAGTTTCATGCGTCATTCCTCCTCTGACTCCTCCTCTACTAATAACGATACTTTTTCAGAAGATGATCACACTAATTATTAGTGATATACAATGTTATTTTATTTTTATATTATTTTTTTAGAGGTTTACCTCTTCATTTGTAATGACATTTTAATTTTACATTTTATAAATATTTTCTTATTTAAATATATAATTTTGTAGTTTTTATTATGTTTATAAATTGTGATAATTAGGAACATGGAGGAATAATTATGTATATAAAAAAATGAAATAATTATTTTAAAATTTCATAAATAAATTACAGATGAATTTTTCTATCTATAAATTACAGATGAATTTTTTCATCTGTAATTATTTACCTATGCGCATATTACAGATGGACTGTAACCGTCTATAAATTCATCTGTAATGCTAAAATTCATCTATAATAATAAAAAAATCCATCTATAAATTCATCTATATTTGCAGATTTTCTAGTAGTGAGTATAAGATCTATCAGCTAATTGTAGTGTAATGTTGATTGGTTTCACTTTTCTATTCCCAATTTCTTCATGATAGCTAAGGGCATGAGGTTAATGCTTGCTCCTAGATCACATAATGCATTTCCAACAGTACATTTTCTAATTTCACTAGGAATGTTGAAGGATTTTGGATCCTTGAGTTTTTGAGGAAGTTTTCTTTTAATAATAGCACTACATTCTTCTATTAGTTGCACTGTCTTGTCATGTTCCAACTTCTTTTTCTTGGAGAGTAACTCCTTCATGAACTTGGCATAAGATGGCATTTATTCCAATGCTTCTGCAAAAGGGATATTAATCTATAGCTTCTTGAATACATTCAAAAATCTTTCAAATTGCTCCTCTTGTTTCAAATTCTGCACTCTTTGAGGATAAGGTAACCTTTTGTATTTTTCTGGATCAATTGGTCTGCAAGCATCCTAAAAAAGATGCTTCTTTATTTTTCTTTCACAATTAATAGGAGCTTCATTTTCTGAATATTCTCATTTTAGCAACTTAAAATTCCCTTGTTGTAAATCTTTCTCTATTCTTCCTTCTCTTGCTGAATTACTCACTCTTTTTTCTGTAGGTTTTGGGCTAGCTACCATAGCTCCACTTCTTGTTGTTATAGCTTGGCACTGCTCTTTAGGATTTATCACTGTGTTACTATGGAATCTCCCCTCATCTCTATTTGCTAGCTATTTAGCCAATTGCCCAATCTGAGTTTCTAGTTTCTTCATGGAAGCTTCTTCATTTTTAAGACTGGTTTGAGTGACCTTCATGAACTGCAGCATAGTCTCTTAAATCTCATTCACTATCTCATTCATAGGTCTTGACAAATTCTGAATTCTTTGAGGTTGACCAGAGGGATTTCCTTGAAAATATTGCTGCTGTTGTTAAGTTCCTGCATTAGAAAAAGGTGAAGATGAGTTAGTATTTTTCACAGCAGAATTTTGAAGATTCCATTTGTAAAATTGTTGATTTCTGTTAGTTGGATATTGGAAACTAGGAGGAAACAATTGTTAAGGAAAATATTACTGCTGTTTCTGATAATTCCCCATATAATTGACTTGCTCTGGTGGATCTGGTGTAGGTACATCACATGCACCATTAGCATGGTTTCCTCCACAAAAATCATAGCTCAATTGAGTGTTTGCAACATTTCCAGCTTGTAAGCTGCTGATCTGCTGAGTTAAAGCTCCTATTTGCTCAAAAAATAATTGGTTATGCAGCTGATTTTGTGCAAGAAAAGTCTCTATAGTTTTGGTTTCATATCCATTATTTCTCCCTACATGTCTGGAGTTAGAATTCTGATACATAGATGAAGTCATCATCTTAATAATTCTTTGAGCCTCTTCTAAAGATTTTGTGTTCAATGAACCTCCTACAACTGCATCCACTATGGTTCTAGTCACTGCATTCATCCCATTATAAAAGGTTTCCAGTTGCATCCACTCTGGAATACAATGATGTGGACATCTTTTCAGCAACTCTTTATATCACTCCTAAGCTTCATAAAGATTTCATCAGAAATTCTTATAGCATCTTCACTCACTCCATTTATCCTTATAGTGTCACATAATTGTAGAAAGTTAGAAATATGTAAGTTAGGATCATCAGAAATTCTACCAGAAAATTGATCCTGTTGTACTAAATAAAGCAAGGCTAGTTTGATTTCAAAGTGATTAGCTTGAATGGTTGGTCTAACTATTGAAGAATTATAGCCCTGCATATTTGGAATTGCATAGTCTCTTAGTGTTCTCATTCTATTTTATTTTACCATTTCAATTTCTAGGGATGCTTGTTCTAGAGGTGAAGGTGTTTTCTTTGCAAGAGGAGTATATTGAATTTCTGGAGAATGTATAATTTCTAAATCACTATCAACTTCTGAGAAACTTTCTGCTCTAGCCTCTTTTCTTAATCTTCTTAATGTTATATCTATGTCAGGATCAAAGACAAGAGTAGCCTTATTTTTATTTTTGCTACGCATATACAGTCAAGATAAGATAAAAGTAAGAGGAATAGAAACTGCAAAAATCTACAATATATCAATGCAAAAGTATAATTAACCAAACTACCTTGCAGAGAAGAACTTTCATATTATTGTACACAAATTGCAAAATTAATTACATCTACAGAACTGCACTATTTTAATTATTCAAGCAACGTAACTACCTAAGAGAATACAAAGGTCTATCAGAAATTAAAACTATAAAAGTACAAAGTTGACTACTAAATTGAATGCAAAATAGAAAAATTTTAAATGTGATTATGATATTGCAAAAAAATGAAGAAAAATAATTGCTCAATCTAGTTATCTTCTTGTTACTAATGATATTGAAAATAACTATTCCCCAGCAACGACACCAAAAACTTGTTACTTTCTCAATAGAAGTAAGATTGACTAGTGATAGTCATATTTTAGTACATCTTTCTTTCCATGTTTTTGGTTTAATTGAGCTTCATTAGTGCATTATTTTGATGTGTTAGTTTAGATTTGTGTTAGTAAGTAATTTAGGATTTAAATATAAATGTTTCTTAATTCTCGTCCTAATTTTTATTTTGACATAGTTTCTTGCAAAGATCATCTCTGGAGCTACACTACTCAGAACTGGGCAAAATTGGTGTCTCTAGAAAGATAAGATAGAGATCTACAACTTCTCTATTGGGAGAAAAGCCCAGTTCGAGCATCTTCAAGTCCAAAATTGCGTCACAATGTTGCGGCCCTGCACTAAAATTTTCAGAATTTGATTGTATTGTTGATTTACTTAGTTAAGAAGTTGGGTCTTAATTAAGCCCAATTATTATGTCTTTTACTTACTTAGGTGTTTAGGAAACTCATTAGGGAGTTGGGCCTTAATTAAGCCTAATTATTTTGTCTTTAAATAGAGGTTATGACTCTATGTACGAATCTTTTTTTTCTTTTCCCACAATTTTTTAGAATTCAAAAAGTCTTTATTTTAAATTCTTTCCTTTATTTTTGTCTCGCTACCTTCCATCTTTTCATATTTTCTAGTTTTGGCCGAAGCAAGCATGATCATGAAGCAAGGCTAATCCATCAATCGGTTCAAGGTTTCAAGAACAACATTGCATTTGAGTTTCGGGTTAGGTTCTATCGAATTCTCGCTCTTCCTCCTCTTTTCTGATTAGGATAATTACATTTTTCATGATATTGATTTTTTGTTTGCATTCTAAATAAAGAATGAGAATTTTAGATTTGAAATAAATGAATTCACCTAATTCAATAAATTAATTGTTCTGAATTTCATTAGAGCATTGGATTTGCGATTGCAATTCTTGTTTTGATGGAATTCATAATCTAGATTTAGATTTTGGGTTCTTAATGTCATATTGAATTAGTGTTGATTGGAAATTCATTAGAATTGTATTCGTGTAACAATGAGAATTGCATTGTAGTTATTGAGATCTTGATTTGGTTGAATTTCATATTTTGTTTCGTTATAATTATTCTTTGTGCTTTTCTTTGCTGCTGTTTACAATTTAATTCAAAACAACCCTAAGCTAATCTGAAATTACATGATGGAACCAGAAACAAAATGTATCTTATGTACTTATGAGATGACTTAGGTTTACTCCTTCTATTGCAAAATTTTTAAGAAAATCTAGTTTGTTTGATACCATTGCGACGTGGTTATCAAAATGGCGTTGTTGCCAGGGACATAAGTCAATTTGTTTCTATTTCATCATGTGTACTAACTGATTCGGTGTTTCTGTATTTGTGCTACATTTCATCTGTGTTTTTATTTCATAGTGCATTTTGTTCGTCTATTCCGTTTTGCGTATTGTGTCACGACCCCTTTTTTATAAGGGACCGAGAACATTGTTTCTACACCACATATTTATTTAAAATAGGTAAATAACAGAGAATATAAGTATAAAAATTCACTTCTCATTCAAAGTAAAAATGAAGTTCCTTACAACAAATATCCAACAGATCAACATAATATTACATTTAGTTTCTAATATTCAAAATACCGAAAAAAAAATTATAATACGTGACTCCCTCGACATGAGGTCTCATATATAAAGAAAAAGGACTTTGATGCATTATTACTCAACTCCAGCTTCTAACTTTTCTTCACCGGCCCCTCGGCTGTGAAGTAGATGCAACACTGCTACATCCGCTCACGTACCACCGTACGATCATCGCGATACACACGCACACAACGACATAGAAAGAAATGCAAGGGTGAGCTTACCAAACATAAAATAAAATTATATATATATAGAGCAAAATATTTCTCACAGCAATAACCCCATGCATTTCCAGCCCATCTAATGCACAGCATGAAAACGGCTTCCAACTGGTTTCACAGGCTAAGTAATCCAGAAGGAACCGAGCCGGTCCGGGAGCGACCCATTCCGGTATCTGGATCCAGACAAAGACAAAGACAAGAAATTTCAAAGATGAACTTACCGTTACATGTCTACCCACCTAAACATGTAACTCGGCTCTATAATGATGCAAAACATATATCTCAGCATGATGCACGCCACCAAATTTATTTTAACAGCTCAACTACGGCAAGTTTATAATGGATCAGCCAAAATCTCAGCATTTTAAACTAATTAACAACAGTTACAGCTTAGAAAATAGCTTTTATTCAATAGATCTAACAAAATCATATTAAAATATCTTGAAATAACATATTAAACCGTTCAAAACATAGTTCATAGGTTAAAGTAAACTCCCCTTACCTCAGAAAGATGATTCACACTAGATCTACCGAATATTACTTGATTATAGCAAAATTCACCGAAGATTCAGCTTTAGAACGGAGTTTCTCCTAAGAACACCATGAATTTCTATAAGAAAGAGAAGGAGAAGAGAAACGAACGGTAAATCTAGCTTCAAACTTAAAGAAACTTACTTCCAATCCTTCAGAATAGATGTAGAATCTCGAGATCTGAGAAATCTAAGTTTAGGAAGGTTTAGTATGAGAGAAATGGTGGTTTACGGCCTTAGAACCTTTGAGAACCTTGGATAGAGGTGAAGAAATGAAAATTTCGTGTGAAGCCCCCTTTTTATAGAAAATTTTTGAAAATTACTGTTCACGACAGAATTTACTGTTCATCACCGGAAACACTGTTCACCGCCTTACTGTTCATGCCGAAAAATACTGTTCAGGGCACTATTCATGTCGGAAAACACTGTACATACGTACTGTACACACACTGTACGCGTATGTGACGTCACCGATGACGTTAGCAGTCACTGTACATACGCGGTTGGTACTGTTCATACACGGTTTGTACGCGGTTTGCACTGTTCATACGCGGTTTGCACTGTTCACACGGTACTGTTCATTTTTTTTTTATTTTATTTTATTTTTTTAAAATAATTTCAACTCCATCTAAATATATTCCAATACCAAATAATCCTTCAATTAATATTGAACAAGTATAAAATATTATAGATTACTCAATAATAAATTAGAAGCCTAACAATTCTCCCCCCGAAAATAAATTTTCGTCCTCGAAAATTTCATTCCCCAGAGAAAAGATGAGGATACAACTCTCTCATTCTTTCTTCTAACTCCCATGTGGCATCACCAGTTATTTGGTCCCAAACAACCTTTACTAACCGAATAGACTTACCTCTAAGTTTCTTAACTCTAGTTTCCTCGTTACGAGCAGCTGGGACCTCCATAGACAAGTCATCTCGTAACTCCACAACATCAGGCTCAATTACATGAGACAAATCTGGAACATACTTCTTTAGCTGCGACACATGGAAAACATTATGTATTCCAGACAACTGAGGTGGTAACGCTAATTCATAGGCTACTGGTCCTCGACGATGTAATATCTGATACGGCCCTATGAACTTAGGTGTTAACTTCTTGGCTCTTAAGGCTCGCCCCACACCTGTAGTGCGTGATACTCTTAAGAATACATGATCACCAACCTCAAATTCTAGGGATCTTCTGCATCGGTCAGCATAAGATTTACGTCGACTTTGGGTAGCTCTTAGCTTTTCTCTAATAAGTTCAACTTTCTCCTTAGTCTCTTGCAGCATTTCAGGTCCAACCATCAAATGTACTCCATCTTGGAACCAACAGATAGGGGTTCTACACCTTCTACCATACAGAGCTTCAAATGGTGCCATATCTATACTCGAATGATAGCTATTATTATAAGTGAATTCTACCAAAGGAAGCATATCCTCCCAATTACTCCTCTGCTCTACAATGCAAGTCCGCAATAAGTCTTCTAAGGTCTAAATAGTACGCTCAGATTGACCATCTGTTTGCGGATGGTATGCAGAACTCAACCTCAACTGTGTGCCCATAGATTCTTGGAAACTCTGCCAAAACTGGGAAGTGAATCGAGGATCCCTATCAGAGATAATGTCAGGCTTCTAATTTATTATTGAGTAATCTATAATATTTTATACTTGTTCAATGTTAATTGAAGGATTATTTGGTATTGGAATATATTTAGATGGAGTTTGAAATTATTTTTTTTTTAAAAAAAAGGTGAACAGTACCGTGTGAACAGTGCCAAATGAACAGTAAACCGCCTATGAACAGTGCAAACCGCGTACAAACCGTGTATGAACAGTACACACCGCGTATGTACAGTGACTGCTGACGTCATCGGTGACGTCACATACGCGTACAGTGCATGTACAGTACGCGTGTACAGTGTTTTCCGGCGTGAACAGTGCCCCTGAACAGTATTTTTCTGTCATGAACAGTAAATTCCGGTGTGAACAGTGTTTCCGGCGATGAACAGTGAATTCCGGTGTAAACAGTAAATTTCGAAAATTTTCTATAAAAAGGGGGCTTCACACGAAATTTTCATTTCTTCACCTCTATCCAAGGTTCTCAAAGGTTCTAAGGCCGTAAACCACCATTTCTCTCATACTAAACCTTCCTAAACTTAGATTTCTCGCCAGATCTGAGATTCTACATCTATTCTGAAGGATTGGAAGTAAGTTTCTTTAAGTTTGAAGCTAGATTTACCGTTCGTTTCTCTTCTCCTTCTCTTTCTTATAGAAATTCATGGTGTTCTTAGGAGAAACTCCGTTCTAAATCTGAATCTTCGGTGAATTTTGCTATAATCAAGTAATATTCGGTAGATCTAGTGTGAATCATCTTTCTGAGGTAAGGGGAGTTTACTTTAACCTATGAACTATGTTTTGAACGGTTTAATATGTTATTTCAAGATATTTTGATATGATTTTGTTAGATCTATTGAATAAAAGCTATTTTCTAAGTCAGAATCGTTGTTAATTAGTTTAAAATGCTGAGATTTTGGCTGATCTATTATAAACTTGCCGTAGTTGAGCTGTTAAAATAATTTTGGTGGCGTGCATCATTATAGAGCCGAGTTACATGTTTAGGTGGGTAGACATGTAACGGTAAGTTCATGCTGAGCTTTGTCTTTGTCTTTGTCTGGATCCAGATACGGAATGGGTCGCTCCCGGACCGGCTCGGTTCCTTCTGGATTAATTAGGCTGTGAAACCAGTTGGAAGCCGTTTTCATGCTGTGCATTAGATGGGCTGGAAATGCATGGGGTTATTGCTGTGAAAAATATTTTGCTCTATATATATATATAATTTTTATTTTATGTTTGGTAAGCTCACCCTTGCATTTCTTTCTATGTCGTTGTGTGCGTGTGTACTGCGATGATCGTACGGTGGTACGTGAGCAGATGTAGCAGGTGTTGCATCTACTTCACAGGCTGAGGGGCCAGTGAAGAAAAGTTAGAAGCTGGAGTTGAGTAATAACGCATCAAAGTCCTTTTTCTTTATATATGAGACCTCATGTCGAGGGAGTCACGTATTATAATTTTTTTGGTATTTTGAATATTATAAACTAAATGTAATATTATGTTGATCTGTTGGATATTTGTTGTAAGGAACTTCATTTTTACTTTGAATGAGAAGTGAATTTTTATACTTATATTCTCTATTATTTACCTATTTTTAAATAAGTATGTGGTGTAGAAACAATGTTCTCGGTCCTTTATAAAAAGGGGTCGTGACATTTTAGTGGTATCAGAGCATGGTCTAGGTAAACCTACAGGGTGAGGTTGTTAGGCGTCAGTTGTGCATATTAGACATATAAGTTTTAGCCGTGAATCATATATCATAATTTCTATTCATCAAGTTGTGAGGGAACGAGCTTGATCACCTCGATTCTCAGACATGATTGATGTAGGAAACTTGGTATATGATACTTGGGTGAGCTATAGGTGAGTCGTACTGTGTGAATAAGAGACTGTTAAGCTAATTTGTAAATGATTGCTGAAATGAGTGTGTTTGCTATGCTATGTGAATGTTGATATGTTGTTATACTGAGTACTAAATTGATTAAATTTTTATGATATACTAAATATGAATATATCACTGTAAGCTGAATCTGTGAATATAGCTATGTGGTGGTATTGCTGAATGTGTTAAACGTTAGTAATTTAAGCTAGTCTATATATTAGAATGGCTAGACCAAGAAGATCTGCTGCAAATCCTCCTTCTGCTGATGTGAACCAAATGGCTCATGCCATGGAGGCCATGGCAGCCACTGTTAGGCAGAGTCTAGATATGATTCAGCGACGGCAAAGTCGCAAATCAAGCCGCTAAAGACAGCAGCAGCAGCGGCCTCTTGCCTCAGCGCACCTCTTCCCGAATACCATGGGTTGTCGAGTTCGTAAAGAATGATCCTCCTCAATTCACGGGAGTGGATGGACCGGATCTTCTTTGAACTCTGGATCAGGGAGATTGAGAAGATCTTCCTAACCATGGGTTGCGCCGAGGAGAGAAAGGTGATATATGCTACGTATATGCTGATAGGAGATGCAGAGATGTGGTGGCACAGAGCTCGTATTATGCTAGAGGCCCGAGGTGAAGTCATTACTTGGGCTGTATTTAGAAGTAGTTTTAAGGAAAGTTTTTCCCTTCTCATGTTCGTGCTGCCAAAGAACGAGAGTTTCTAAACTTAGTGCAAGGAAACTCATCAGTCTATGAGTATGCAATACAGTTTGAGCGGCTCTACAGATTTTATTCTCACCCGACTTCAGAGGAGTGGAGATGTCGAGGTTTTCGAGACGGGTGAGAACTGACATAAAGAGGATTTTGATCCCACTCAAGATCACGGAGTTTGCTGACTTGGTGGATCAAGCCACCATTATAGAGAGTCTTAATGCGGAGGATGTTGGTGGAGTTGGGAAGGCTCCATCTAGTAGAGCTGCTAGCAATTATGGTAATGGAGGTAAGGGCGCTAAGAAGGGCCCCTACAGTCGGTCGCTACGCCAACAGCAGTCTCGATCATATCAGTCAAGAGGATCGGCAGCATCAGCCCCGGTGCCAGTAGGGACTGCTACTTCTACATTTCAGCCTAGGGGAGCAATTTCTTCTTCTCCTAGAGTCTCAGTGCCGCAGATTGTCAGATGTTTTAGGTGTGGTGGACCACACTATCTGAGCCAGTGCCCACAGACTGATGTAAGAGTTTGCTTCTCGTGCCAGCAGCCAGGGCACCTTGCAAGGGACTGTCCTACGCCTAGTAGGGCAGTTTCGTCTTCTGCTAGCGCCTTGCACGCTATTAGGCCTAAAGCAACTAGGGCTCCAACAACAACCAGATTGAGAGCAGAGGGACGTGTATTCACTACTTCTGCATCAGAGGCAGCCCAGGCGACAAATCTTGTTCAAGGAACAGCGGTAGTGGCAGGTACTTTTCTTTCTGTATTGTTTGATTCTGGAGCCACACACTCTTTTATTGCGGACAATTGTGTGAGAAACTTAGGATTACCGGTGGACGATCTAGGATGTGACTTAGTAGTATCGACACCTACTTTAAGCTCAATTAAGACTTCGACGGTTTGTGTTAGGTGTCCCATAGCAATTGAGGGACGAAGATACAAAGTAAATCTTATTTGTATCCCGATGTCAGGATTAGATGTAATCCTAGGTATGGATTGGCTAACTGCCAATCGTGTGCTAATTGATTGTGGCCGGAGGTGTTTAATCTTTCCTGAGCAGCAAGATTGTGTAGAATTGATTTCTACTCGCCAAGTAGAAACATCCTTAGGTGAGGGAGTATCTTGTTTTGTTTTGTTGGGAGTTATGAATGCAGAAGTGGAGCAAAGCCTTCAGTCAATACCAGTAGTACGAGAATTCCCTGAGATTTTCCCAGAGGATATTCCTGGAATACCTCCACGTAGAGAGGTAGAGTTTGCTATAGATTTGATTCCTGGAGTTGAGCCAGTGTCTGTAGTACCGTATAGAATGGCGCCAAAAGAGTTAATTGAGCTTAAGGAGCAGATCGAGGATCTAATGCGTAAACAGATGATTAGACCAAGTGTATCGCCTTGGGGAGCCCCAGTTCTCTTGGTGAAAAAGAAGGATGGAAGTTCTAGATTATGTGTGGATTATCGCAAGTTGAATAAGTTGACAATTAAGAACAAGTACCCATTGCCGCGAATCGATGATTTGATGGACCAGCTGAGAGGTGCTAAGGTATTCTCTAAGATTGATTTGAAGTCTGGGTACCATCAGATCCGAGTGAAGGATGAAGATATTCCTAAGACTGCTTTTCGCACTAGATATGGTCATTATGAGTATATAATGATGCCTTTTGGAGTTACAAATGCTCCAGCTGTGTTTATGGACTACATGAATCGGATCTTTAGACCTTTCCTGGATCGATTTGTGGTAGTCTTTATTGATGACATTTTAATTTATTCTAATTCGTCAGAAGAACATGAAGAGCATTTGAGGACTGTACTTAATGTTTTAAGGGAAAAACAGTTGTATGCTAAACTGTCTAAGTGTGAGTTTTGGCTAGAGGAAGTGAAGTTCCTTGGTCATGTTATTTCAGCTAAAGGAATTGCAGTTGATCCTTCCAAAGTTGAAGCGGTGTTGCAGTGGGAAAGGTCGAAGACAGCCTCAGAGATTCGTAGTTTTGTGGGCCTAGCAGGTTACTACCGGAGATTTATAGAGGGATTCGCGAAGATAGCTACACCATTAACACGGTTAACTCGCCGTGATCAACCCTTTGTGTGGACTGAGGAATGTGAGCAAAGCTTTAATGAGTTAAAACAGAGACTAACTTCTTCGCCGGTGTTGATTCTCCCTGATACTAGTCGACCGTTTGAGGTGTCTTGTGATGCTTCTCATCGTGATTGGGGTGTGTGTTGATGCAAGATAAGAGAGTGGTAGCTTATGCATCTCGCCAATTACGAACTCATGAGCGAAATTACCCGATTCATGACCTTGAGTTAGGCTGTAGTTTTTGCTCTGAAGGTGTGGCGACACTATCTTTATGGAGCTCAGTTCGATGTATATAGTGATCATAAGAGTCTGAAGTATTTATTTGATCAGCGAGAGTTAAATATGAGGCAGAGACGTTGGGTGGAATTCCTTAAGGATTATGATTTTCAGCTCCAATACCATCCAGGAAAAGCTAACGTGGTGGCCGATGCATTAAGTAGGAATGTGGTTCAGGCATTCTCCCTAAGAGTCAGTGAAACCCTTTTGGTAGAACAATTCCGAGACCTGAACATACATGTGGACTTATCACCCGAAAAGATTAGTTGTAGCCGAATTGTGATGACTAATAATTTCTTACAGGAAATTAAAGATAAACAATTGTGGAATCCAATGTTATGTCAGATTGTATTTCTCTTAGGGACGAGATAAGACAAAGGGTTTCAGTAAAGGTGTTGATGGTATTCTCAGATGTCAAGGTCGAGTTTGTGTCCCTAGAGATACTGAATTAAAGAGAGCAATTCTAGAAGAAGGACATAAGGGTAGTCTCAACATTCATTCTGGTGTTACCAAGATGTATCAAGATTTAAAGCGAGATGTTTTGGTGGCCGGGCATGAAGCGAGAGATAGCTGAGTTTGTTAAAGCCTGCTTGACTTGTCAAAAGGCAAAAGCGGAGCACCAAAGCCCTCCGGGAGAGTTACAAACGATGGAAATTCCAGGGTGGAAGTGGGACCATGTGACTATGGACTTTGTGTCCCATCTACCTAGAACAGTTAAGAATCATGATGCAGTGTGGGTCATAGTTGATAGGCTAACCAAGAGTGCACATTTCTTGCCAATTAACATGACCTTCAGCTTGGAGAAATTAGCAGAATTGTACATTAAAGAGATTGTCAGGTTGCATGGAGTACCTTCTAGTATTATCTCGATAGGGATCCTCGATTCACTTCCCGCTTTTGGCGAGTTTCCAAGAATCTATGGGCACACGGTTGAGGTTGAGTTCGCATACCATCCGCAAACGTATGGTCAATCCGAGCGTACTATTCGGACCTTAGAAGACTTATTGCGGACTTGCATTGTAGAGCAGAGGAGTAATTGGGAGGATATGCTTCCTTTGGTAGAATTTACTTATAATAATAGCTATCATTCGAGTATAGATATGGCACCATTTGAAGCTCTGTATGGTAGAAGGTGTAGAACCCCTATCTGTTGGTTCCAAGATGGAGTACATTTGATGGTTGGACCTGAAATGCTGCAAGAGACTAAGGAGAAAGTTGAACTTATTAGAGAAAAGCTAAGAGCTACCCAAAGTCGGAAATCTTATGCTGACCGACGCAGAAGATCCCTAGAATTTGAGGTTGGTGATCATGTATTCTTAAGAGTATCACGCACTACAGGTGTGGGGCGAGCCTTAAGAGCCAAGAAGTTAACACCTAAGTTCATAGGGCCGTATCAGATATTACATCATCGAGGACCAGTAGCCTATGAATTAGCGTTACCACCTCAGTTGTCTGGAATACATAATGTTTTCCATGTGTCGCAGTTAAAGAAGTATGTTCCAGATTTGTCTCATGTAATTGAGCCTGATGTTGTGGAGTTACGAGATGACTTGTCTGTGGAGGTCCCAGCTGCTCGTATCGAGGAAACTAGAGTTAAGAAACTTAGAGGTATGTCTATTCGGTTAGTAAAGGTTGTTTGGGACCAAATAACTGGTGATGCTACATGGGAGTTAGAAGAAAGAATGAGAGAGTTGTACCCTCATCTTTTCTCTAGGGAATGAAATTTTCGAGGACGAAAATTTATTTTCGGGGGGAGAATTGTCAGGCTTCTAATTTATTATTGAGTAATCTATAATATTTTATACTTGTTCAATGTTAATTGAAGGATTATTTGGTATTGGAATATATTTAGATGGAGTTTGAAATTATTTTTTTTTTAAAAAATAAAGGTGAACAGTACCGTGTAAACAGTGCCAAATGAACAGTAAACCGCTTATGAACAGTGCAAACCGCGTACAAACCGTGTATGAACAGTACACACCGCGTATGTACAGTGACTGCTGACGTCATCGGTGACGTCACATACGCGTACAGTGCATGTACAGTACGCGTGTACAGTGTTTTCTGGCGTGAATAGTGCCCTGAACAGTATTTTCTGGCATGAACAGTAAATTCCGGTGTGAACAGTGTTTCCGGCGATGAACAGTGAATTCTGGTGTAAACAGTAAATTTTGAAAATTTTCTATAAAAAGGGGGCTTCACACGAAATTTTCATTTCTTCACCTCTATCCAAGGTTCTCAAAGGTTCTAAGGCCGTAAACCACCATTTCTCTCATACTAAACCTTCCTAAACTTAGATTTCTCACCAAATCTGAGATTCTACATCTATTCTGAAGGATTGGAAGTAAGTTTCTTTAAGTTTGAAGCTAGATTTACCGTTCGTTTCTCTTCTCCTTCTCTTTCTTATAGAAATTCATGGTGTTCTTAGGAGAAACTCCGTTCTAAATCTGAATCTTCGGTGAATTTTGCTATAATCAAGTAATATTCGGTAGATCTAGTGTGAATCATCTTTCTGAGGTAAGGGGAGTTTACTTTAACCTATGAACTATATTTTGAACGGTTTAATATGTTATTTCAAGATATTTTGATATGATTTTGTTAGATCTATTGAATAAAAGCTATTTTCTAAGTCATGCTTGTTGTTAATTAGTTTAAAATGTGAGATTTTGGCTGATCTATTATAAACGTGCCGTAGTTGAGCTGTTAAAATAATTTTGGTGGCGTGCATCATTAGAGAGCCGAGTTACATGTTTAGGTGGGTAGACATGTAACGGTAAGTTCATCTTGAGCTCTTGTCTTTGTCTTTGTCTGGATCCAGATCTGAATGGGTCGCTCCGGACCAGCCTCGGTTCCTTCTGGATTAATTAGGCTGTGAAACCAGTTGGAAGCCGTTTTCATGCTGTGCATTAGATGGGCTGGAAATGCATGGGGTTATTGCTGTGAAAAATATTTTGCTCTATATATATATATAATTTTTATTTTATGTTTGGTAAGCTCACCCTTGCATTTCTTTCTATGTCATTGTGTGCGTGTGTCTTTGCGATGATCGTACGGTGGTACGTGAGCGGATGTAGCAGTGTTGCATCTACTTCACAGGCTGAGGGGCCAGTGAAGAAAAGTTAGAAGCTGGAGTTGAGTAATAACGCATCAAAGTCCTTTTTCTTTATATATGAGACCTCATGTCGAGGGAGTCACGTATTATAATTTTTTTGGTATTTTGAATATTATAAACTAAATGTAATATTATGTTGATCTGTTGGATATTTGTTGTAAGGAACTTCATTTTTACTTTGAATGAGAAGTGAATTTTTATACTTATATTCTCTATTATTTACCTATTTTTAAATAAGTATGTGGTGTAGAAACAATGTTCTCGGTCCTTTATAAAAAGGGGTCGTGACAGATAATACTAGAAGGTACTCCATGCAACCTGACAATCTCTCTAATGTACAATTCTGCTAATTTCTCCAAGCTAAAGGTCATGTTAATTGGCAAGAAATGTGCACTCTTGGTTAGCCTATCAACTATGACCCACACTGCATCATGATTCCTAACTGTTCTAGGTAGATGGGACACAAAGTCCATAGTCACATGGTCCCACTTCCACTCTGGAATTTTCATCGTTTGTAACTCTCCTGGAGGGCTTTGGTGCTCCGCTTTTGCCTTTTGACAAGTCAAGCAGGCTTTAACAAACTCAGCTATCTCTCGCTTCATGCCTGGCCACCAAAACATCTGCTTTAAATCTTGATACATCTTGGTAACACCAGGATGAATGTTGAGACTACCCTTATGTCCTTCTTCTAGAATTGCTCTCTTTAATTCAGTATCTCTAGGGACACAAACTCGACCTTGACATCTGAGAATACCATCAACACCTTTACTGAAACCCTTTGTCTTATCTGTCCCTAAGAGAAATACAATCTGACATAACATTGGATTCCACAATTGTTTATCTTTAATTTCCTGTAAGAAATTATTAGTCACCACAATTCGGCTACAACTAATCTTTTCGGGTGATAAGTCCACATGTATGTTCAGGTCTCGGAATTGTTCTACCAAAAGGGTTTCACTGACTCTTAGGGAGAATGCCTGAACCACATTCCTACTTAATGCATCGGCCACCACGTTAGCTTTTCCTGGATAGTATTGGAGCTGAAAATCATAATCCTTAAGGAATTCCACCCAACGTCTCTGCCTCATATTTAACTCTCGCTGATCAAATAAATACTTCAGACTCTTATGATCACTATATACATCAAACTGAGCTCCATAAAGATAGTGTCGCCACACCTTCAGAGCAAAGACTACAGCAACTAACTCAAGGTCATGAATCGGGTAATTTCGCTCATGAGTTCGCAATTGACGAGATGCATAAGCTACCACTCTCTTATCTTGCATCAACACACATCCCAATCCCTGATGAGAAGCATCACAGTACACCTCAAACGGTCGACTAGTATCAGGGAGAATCAACACCGGCGAAGAAGTTAGTCTCTGTTTTAACTCATTAAAGCTTTGCTCACATTCCTCAGTCCACACAAAGGGTTGATCACGGCGAGTTAACCGTGTTAATGGTGCAGCTATCTTCGCGAATCCCTTTATAAATCTTCGGTAGTAACCTGCTAGGCCCACAAAACTACGAATCTCTGAGGCTGTCTTCGGCCTTTCCCACTGCAACACCGCTTCAACTTTGGAAGGATCAACTGCAATTCCTTTAGCTGAAATAACATGACCAAGGAACTTCACTTCCTCTAGCCAAAACTCACACTTAGACAGTTTAGCATACAACTGTTTTTCCCTTAAAACATTAAGTACAGTCCTCAAATGCTCTTCATGTTCCTCAGACGAACTAGAATAAATTAAAATACCATCAATAAAGACTACCACAAATCGATCCAAGAAAGGTCTAAAGATCCGATTCATGTAGTCCATAAACACAGCTGGAGCATTTGTAACTCCAAAAGGCATCACTATATACTCATAATGACCATATCTAGTGCGAAAAGCAGTCTTAGGAATATCTTCATCCTTCACTCGAATCTGATGGTACCCAGACTTCAAATCAATCTTAGAGAATACCTTAGCACCTCTCAGCTGGTCCATCAAATCATTGATTCGCGGCAATGGGTACTTGTTCTTAATTGTCAACTTATTCAACTTACGATAATCCACACATAATCTAGAACTTCCGTCCTTCTTTTTTTACCAAGAGAACTGGGTCTCCCCAAGGCGATACACTTGGTCTAATCATCTGTTTACGCATTAGATCCTCGATTTGCTCTTTAAGCTCAATTAACTCTTTTGGCGCCATTCTATACGGTACTACAGACACTGGCTCAGCTCCAGGAATCAAATCTATAGCAAACTCTACCTCTCTACGTGGAGATATTCCAGGAATATCCTCTGGAAAAATCTCAGGGAATTCTCGTACTACTGGTATTGGTATCAAGGCTTTGCTCCACTTCTGCATTCATAACTCCCAACAAAACAAAACAAGATACTCCCTCACCTAAGGATGTTTCTACTTGGCGAGTAGAAATCAATTCTACACAATCTTCTTGCTCAGAAAGATTAAACACCTCCGGACCACAATCAATTAGCACACGATTGGCAGTTAGCCAATCCATACCCAAGATTACATCTAACCCTGACATCGGGATACAAATAAGATTTACTTTGTATCTTCGTCCCTCAATTGCTATGGGACACCTAACACAAACCGTCGAAGTCTTAATTGAACTTAAAGTAGGTGTCGATACTACTAAGTCACATCCTAGATCGCCCACCGGTAATCCTAAGTTTCTCACACAATTGTCCGCAATAAAAGAGTGTGTGGCTCCAGAATCAAACAACACAGAGAGAAGTACTTGCCACAGCCTCCATGGCGTGAGCCATTTGGTTCACGTCAACAGGAGGAGGAGGGTTTGCAACAGATTTTCTCGGTCTACCCATCCTAATATATAGACTAGCTTAGATTACTAATGTTTAACACATTCAGCAATACCACCACATAGCTATATTCACATATTCAGCTTACAGTAATATATTCATATTTAGTATATCATAAAAATTTAATCAATTTAGTACTCAGTATAATAACATATCAACATTCACATAGCATAGCAAACACACTCATTTCAGCAATCATTTACAGCTTAGCTTAACGAGTCTCTTATTCACACAGTACGACTCACCTATAGCTCACCCAAGTATCATATACCAAGTTTCCTACATCAATCATATCTGAGAATCGAGGTGATCAAGCTCGTTCCCTCACAACTTGATGAATAGAAATCATGATATATGATTCACAGCTAAAACTCACATGTTTAATATGCACAACTGACGCCTAACAACCTTACCCTGTAGGTTTACCTAGACCATGCTTTGATACCACTAAAATTGTCACGACCCCTTTTTTATAAGGGACCGAGAACATTGTTTCTACACCACATATTTATTTAAAATAGGTAAATAACAGAGAATATAAGTATAAAAATTCACTTCTCATTCAAAGTAAAAATGAAGTTCCTTACAACAAATATCCAACAGATCAACATAATATTACATTTAGTTTCTAATATTCAAAATACCGAAAAAAAAATTATAATACGTGACTCCCTCGACATGAGGTCTCATATATAAAGAAAAAGGACTTTGATGCATTATTACTCAACTCCAGCTTCTAACTTTTCTTCACTGGCCCCTCAGCCTGTGAAGTAGATGCAACTACTGCTAGATATGCTCACGTTCCACAGTACGATCATCGCAGTAGACACGCACACAACGACATAGAAAGAAATGCAAGGGTGAGCTTACCAAACATAAAATAAAATTATATATATATAGAGCAAAATATTTCTCACAGCAATAACCCCATGCATTTCCAGCCCATCTAATGCACAGCATGAAAACGGCTTCCAACTGGTTTCACAGGCTAAGTAATCCGAAGGAACCGAGCCGGTCGGGAGCGACCCATTCCGTATCTGGATCCAGACAAAGACAAAGACAATGAAACTCAAGATGAACTTACCGTTACATGTCTACCCACCTAAACATGTAACTCGGCTCTATAATGATGCAAAACATATATCTCAGCATGATGCACGCCACCAAATTTATTTTAACAGCTCAACTACGGCAAGTTTATAATGGATCAGCCAAAATCTCAGCATTTTAAACTAATTAACAACGATTCTGACTTAGAAAATAGCTTTTATTCAATAGATCTAACAAAATCATATTAAAATATCTTGAAATAACATATTAAACCGTTCAAAACATAGTTCATAGGTTAAAGTAAACTCCCCTTACCTCAGAAAGATGATTCACACTAGATCTACCGAATATTACTTGATTATAGCAAAATTCACCGAAGATTCAGCTTTAGAACGGAGTTTCTCCTAAGAACACCATGAATTTCTATAAGAAAGAGAAGGAGAAGAGAAACGAACGGTAAATCTAGCTTCAAACTTAAAGAAACTTACTTCCAATCCTTCAGAATAGATGTAGAATCTCAGATCTGGCGAGAAATCTAAGTTTAGGAAGGTTTAGTATGAGAGAAATGGTGGTTTACGGCCTTAGAACCTTTGAGAACCTTGGATAGAGGTGAAGAAATGAAAATTTCGTGTGAAGCCCCCTTCTTATAGAAAATTTTTGAAATTTACTGTTCACGACGGAATTTACTGTTCATCGCCGGAAACACTGTTCACCACCTTACTGTTCATGCCGAAAAATACTGTTTAGGGCACTATTCATGCCGGAAAACACTGTACACACACTGTACGCGTATGTGACGTCACCGATGACGTCAGCAGTCACTGTACATACGCGGTTGGTACTGTTCATACACGGTTTGTACGCGGTTTGCACTGTTCATACGCGGTTTGCACTGTTCACACGGTACTGTTCATTTTTTTTATTATTTTTTTTTTTTAAATAATTTCAACTCCATCTAAATATATTCCAATACCAAATAATCCTTCAATTAATATTGAACAAGTATAAAATATTATAGATTACTCAATAATAAATTAGAAGCCTAACATATTGTGTTTGTGTTTGTTTGCAAACTCTGAAACTAAGTATTATGTGTTTCTGTGTTTTCTGTGTTCGTTTGCATATTTAGTTTTGCAATTCAATTCGTATATGTGTGTTGATCAATTCGTGTTTTAATGTTTAGTCGTGATCCTTTGATTGTCTATTCCATTATTTCATTGCAGTTGAGTATGTGATTGTGATTGGTTCCCTTGTGGTTCAATTGTTGTGGCTGCATGCGAAAAACATAGTTGCTGCATATTTTGATATCAGATTTCATTGTTCATGCACTATTCATCAAGTTTTGAAAAATTCCAAAAAAATACCTAGAGATTGAATTTTGATCCGAATTTTTGTGTCCACATTTCTTTTAGTGTCTGTTAGTGTTTAGAGTTGGTAGACTGCAAAAATCATTAATAGAAAAAGAGATACATTGTGGTGGCCAGCAGAATTTTTGTGAAACTTAAAAGTGGCATAACTATTGCTAGGAATGTCAGAATTTAACCCACCACACATGACTTTAGGGTAGAAAAAAATTTCCTATCCACCACAACCAGCCCCAATTTTCAAAAATCGCATGTTTTCTAAAAGTTTTTTTATTTTTTAGCATTTATTGACCTATTTTTCTTGATTTTAGGCTTCTAGTTTCTATAGTAAATCAATTCAAAAAAATCTGAAAATTTTTGTGGTGTTTTCCTATACCAAAAAGAGATTTATCATGGTTCCACTTCATTCATATCTTGTATTTTGATGGTACTTGCTTTGTAAACCTACTTTGTGCATTCATTGAGTACTTGTTGTTCTTTTTGGTTCTGACCTTATATGACCAAGGCCAACCCTAGTGTAGTGAATCAACCTGATCCTGAGATAGAAAGAACACTCCGTAGGATAAGAGCTAGCAAAAATAGTAATAGTGTACTTGGTGTTTCTGAAACTGTTAATCCTATTGTTAGTGAATCTGAGATTGAAATTGAGGACATGACTGATAACCCTTAGCTAACTTTGAAGGAATTGGTCACACCTAATGTTGTATATCAGTCATAGTGTGTCCAATATCCTAAAGACGAAACAATTTCCTATGAGCTTAAATCTGGACTTATCCATTTGTTGCCAAAGTTTCAAGGACTTGCAGGTGAAGATCCTCATAAGCATTTAAAAGAGTTCCATGTAGTGTGTTCCACCATGAGACCTCAAGGAGTACCTGAAGACCATGTCAAGATGAAGGCGTTTCCTTTCTCTCTGGATGGTGTTGCAAAAGATTGGCTTTACTTCCTACCTTTAACAATCACTACATGGAATCAAATGAAGAGGTTATTTCTGGAAAAATTCTTCCCTGCCTCCAGAACTGCAGCAACAAGAAAAGAGATTTGTGGTATAAGGCAGCTGAATGGGGAGACTTTGTATGACTACTGGGAGAGATTTAACAAGCTGTGTGCTACCTGTCCCCACCATCAAATAAGTGAGCAATTACTAAATCAATATTTTTATGAGGGACTAACTTTGATGGATAGGAGTATGATAGATGCGGCAAGTGGAGGAGCATTAATGGATAAGACACCACACGCTGCAAGGTAACTTATTACAAACATGATAGTCAACACTCAACAATTCGGATTCAGAGGAGCTGCTAAAGGAGTGAATGAGATAGCACTTGGTGCTAGTAATAGTGTTGTCTATGGTGTGGAAAATCAGAGGCTAGAAAACAAAATCAACGAGTTGACCACCATGGTGAGGCACTTGGCAATTGGTCAACAACAAGTAAGTGCAGTAAGTGAGCAACCAGCAAGAGTCTGTGGCATATGTACTTCCACTGAGCACCCTACAGATTCATGCCTTATATTGTAAGAGACATATGTGAATGTTTCTAGAATCTACACAAACCAACAACAGCAATATAGATCTCCAAATCAGCAGCGTCAGAATTATAACCCATACTCCCAGACATATAATCCAGGTTGGAAAGATCATCCAAACCTGAAATAGGGGGCAACATCAGCAGCAACAAAGCCAACAACCTTCATTTCAACCTGCTGTAGGCAAATATCAGCCTCCATTCAGGCAACAGCCACCTCCACCACCCCCTTTTGCACAAAGAAGTGAGTCATCATTCCAAGAGATGATGCAACAGATGGCTAGAAACAACCTACAGTTTCAACAGAATATGCAAGCAACTGTCCAGGATTTGAAGATTCAGGTTGGATAACTAGCAACTTAATTAAGTCATATTCAATCTCAAGGTTCCAGTAATCTGCCCTCTCAAACAGTCATGAATCCAAAGGGAAATGTGAGTGCTATTACACTGCGAAGTGGAAAAGAATTACCAACAGTTGTAGCTACAGCACCAAATTCTGAAAATAATAGTGATGCAGCCACTGAGAAACATGTTCCACTGCCCTTCCCGAACAGATCGGTAGCATCAAGAAAAAAACCAGAGTTGGATAATGAGTTGTTGGACATGTTTAGCAGAATAGAAGTAAATATCCCTCTCCTTGATGCCATCTGACAAGTTCCAAAATATGCAAAGTTTCTAAAGGAATTATGTACTAACAAGAGGAAGCTGAAGGGTAATGAGCGAGTAAGTATGGGAGAAATGGTTCTGCACTTCTCCAGAATAAGAATATGTCAGCGATCATTCCACCTGAGTTACCACAGAAGTGCAAAGATCCAGGAACTTTCACCATTCCTTCTGCTAATGGAGAGGAAGTTTTTACAAATGTTATGCTGGATTTAGGTGCTTCAATTAATGTTATGCTTGCATCTGTTTTTAGATCATTGTAAATTGGAGATTTGATTCCTACAGGAATTGTAATCTAGCTAACCAACAAAAGCACTGTGCAGCCACTTGGTGTCGTGGAAGATGTTCTTGTCAAGCTTGAGGATCTTCTTTTTCCTGCTGATTTTTACATTCTAGAGATGGAGGACGACCTACCCAGCAATGCTACATTAATCCTTGGGAGACCATTTTTTAGGACCACGCGAACAAAGATAGTGCATGCAGGGACGCTTTCTATGGAGTTTGGTGACAATTTGGTGCATTTCAACATTTTTGAAGCAATGAGACACCCAACAGAGAATCATTCTGTTTTCAGTTTGGATGTTATTGATTTACTTGTTAATGATTGCAAAAATTTAGATGATTTGTTTGCTGATTTTGCATATTTCACTAACCCATCCTGTACTTGTGATGATTCATCTATGTGTGCTGTTTGTAGTGTTGATGTTGTAGGTGCAGCAGATATAGTTACACCAGTAGATGTTTCAACACTAATAGTTGACCTATGTCCACCTCCATCAGTAGAGCTTAAGCCTTTGCCTGCACATCTGAAGTATGCTTACTTAAAGGACAACCAGTGACTTCCTATCATTATAGCTTGTGATCTCAACTTTGATCAAGAGGAGAGATTATTGCAGATTTTGAGAGAGCATAGGAAGGCCATTGGTTGGACTCTTGCTGACCTTCCTGGAATTAGTCCTGCTATTTCTATACACCAAATTTTATTGGAGGATGAGTTTTGACCCGTGAGACAGCCACAGAGATGACTCAATCCTACTATTCTAGATGTTGTGAAGAAGGAGGTCACAAAGCTACTGGCAACAGGTATTATTTATCCTATTTTTTACAGTAAGTGGGTTAGTCATGTACAGGTAGTCCCAAAGAAGACTGGTTGACTGTGGTGAAGAATCAGAATGATGAGTTGGTTCCAACCAGAGTTCAAAATAGTTGGCGAGTTTGTGTAGAATATTGCTGGACAAAGTGATAATGCATAGCCTCGTGACCATTTTTTTTAATAAAAAGAGTAACGCACAAAGATTGAAAGTCTACTTACCTGTGCGTAGCCACTTTTGCTAGTAAAAGGAAGCATTCCAGAGAGTTAGTTTTCCCATCTGTCTCTGCGTAATCACTCTCATCAAGAGAGTGAGTGTTCCAGAGAAGTGTATTACCTTGATGCCTCTGCGTGATCACTTTTATCAGTAAAAGTGATTACTCCAGAGGGTATCCTCAAGATTTTTTCTCTGCGTAGCTCTTTTCCTGCAACATAGTAACTCCTTTCATTAGTCAATTACCTTTCAAAACTCCATTAACTCAATTGTCATGCTCTGAACCTTCAAATACACACTCTAAGCATTGAATCTCAATTTAAGTACCCCAAACGCACCTCAGAAAACAGACTTAACAGAATATTTGTAGAATATTTGCAGAAAAGCAAAAGATTGTTAAACATGAATATGCAGAATTCTAAAACACTACAGAAAGCTTAAAATAGGTTAGAAATGTGAGTTGTCTCTCACAAAATGCTTCTTTAATGTCACTAGCTTGACATTAGTTATTCCTCACTCGAGGAACCAATTTCATACACACTTGGGCTTTCTCTACTTGACCACCAAGGTAAATTTTTAGTCTCTGCCCATTCACTTTGAACTCTCTCCTATCTTTTGGATTTGCTACTAGTACAACACCATATGTAAATACCTCTTTCACCACAAAAGGTCCAGAGCACTTAGATTTTAACTTCCTTGGAAACAATCTCAACCTTGAATTGAAAAGTAACACAGATTGCCCAGGTTTGATATGCTTTTTTAGAATAAATCTATCATGCATCTTTTTGGTCCTTTCCTTGTATATTTTGGCATTTTCATATGCATTGAGTCTGAACTCATCCAATTCATGCAGCTGTAACAGTCTTTTGTTTCCTACACTAACTTGGTCAAAATTCAACCATTTTACAGCCCAAAGGGCTTTATGTTCTAGCTCCACTGGTAAGTGGCAGACCTTTCCATACATTAGCTTATAAGAAAAGCTTCATCCCTATCCTCAAGGTCTCTAGCAACAGCTTCTACCTTTGTTTCTCCTGGTAAGAAACGAATGATTTTAGAAGGAGGCCTCCCATAGACAGTTTCAAATGGGGTCGTAGTAGTAGCACTGTGAAAAGACGTATTATACCAAAATTCGACCCAATGAACCCAAAAAGACCAAGTTCTGGGATGCTCAGAAGCAAAGCCCCACAGATATGTCTCTAGACACCTATTTAAGACCTCTGTCTGGCCATTAGTTTCAGGATGGTATGATGAACTCATCTGCAGTTTTGTGCCTTATAATCGAAAAAGTTCTTGCCAAAAAGAGCTGATAAACAACAGATCCCTATCGCTGATAATAGAACCTAGAATACCATGTAACCTAACGATTTCCTTAGCAAAAACCTCAGCAATAGACCTGGCTGTGTAAAGGTGTTTCAACAGAATAAAATGCCCATATTTAGACAATCTATTCACGACAACTAAAATTGCTTCATAACCCTTAGACTTAGGAAGCCCAGTAATGAAATCTAAGGACACATCCTCCGAAATCAAGCTAGGAATGGGCAACGGTTGCAACAGACCCCCAGGAACAGTAGCCGCATATTTCTGTTTTTGACAAACACAACATTTCTTAATAAATTGTTGAATTCTTTTCTGCATACCCAACCAGTACAAATTTCTAGCAATTTTGCAGAAAGTCTTCAAAAATCCTGAGTGACCTCCTTTCAATGATGAGTGAAACTCTTGAAGCAATTAAGGAATAAAGGAAGAGGAAGCAGGAATTACCAAACTGCCTTTGTGCAATAATTCCCCATTTTGGATGGAAAATGCAGGTCTACTGCAAGGATTCTACAATAGATCTGCCTTTACCTATTGAATAAAAGGATGTTGTTCAATCTCTTTCTTAAGATTTTTACCCTGTGCCCAAATTGGAACTGAAAAAAGAGTGCCAAATTCAATTTCTTCATGAATTCTGGAGAGTGCATCGGCTGCCTTATTCTCAGTCCCAGGTTTATAGATCACATCGAATTGATAACCTAGGAGCTTAGACACCCAGTTTTGCTGATCAGCAGAAATCACCTTTTGTCGTAAAAGGTACTTGAGACTTCGTTGGTCAGAAAAAACTGTGAAATTCCTTCCAATAAGGTAATGACGCCAATGATTAATAGCTAAAACTAGAGCCATAAGTTCCTTCTCATAAACAAATTTGGAGAGTTGACCATCAGAGAGAGCTTTGCTAAAAAATGCTATTGGCTGCTACTCTTGCATTAAAATAGCTCCTAACCCTCTTCCAGAAGCATCACACTCAATGACATATTCTTTTGAAAAATTAGGCAGCCTCAAAACTGGAGCAGATGTTACAGCCTTTTTCAATCTTTCAAAGCTTCAGCAGCACTAGGTCCCCACGAAAACGCATCTTTCTTAGTGAGATCAGTCAATGGTTTGGCAATCTTTCCATAGTTAACAATAAACTTTCGATAATATCCTATGAGACCAAGAAAACCTCGTACTCCCTTCACATTTTTTGGAGAAGGCCAGTTCAACACACTCTTAATTTTTTTCAAGATCCATCTCAACCCCTCTACTAGAGATAACATGGCCAAGATACTCAACTTGTTCTTGCCCAAAACAGCATTTCTTAGCATTAGCAAAAAACTTATGCTCTTGCAAAATTTCCAACACCTAAGAAAGATGAAGCAAATGCAAAGACCAATTTTGACTGTAAACTAATATATCATCAAAAAATACAAGTACAAAATGACGAAGAAAAAGCCAAAAAACTTGGTTCAGTGTAGACTGAAATGTTGCCAAAAAACTTGGTTCATTGTAGACTGAAATGTTGTTGGAGCATTCATGAGACCAAATGACATAACTAAGTACTCATAATGGCCTTCATGAGTCCTAAAAGCAGTCTTGCCAACGTCCTCCTCTCTAACACAAATTTGGTGATATCCAAACCTTAAATCCAGCTTCGAAAAATACCTCATACCATGTAATTCATCTAGTAACTCATCTACCACCGGAATTGGAAACTTATCCAGTACAGTCACCTTGTTTAATTCGCAATAATCTACACACATACGACATGAAGAATCTTTCTTTTTAACCAAAATAACATGGCTTGAATAAGCCCTGGTACTGTGCCGAATCATTCCAGAATCCAGCAAGTCTTTAACCTGTTTTTCAATTTTGTTTTTATGGTGGTGGGGTTATCTATACGGCCTCACGCTAACTGGTTTAGTACCTGGAATAAGCTCAATTCTATGCTCAATCTGTCTTCTAGGAGGAAGGCCCTTAACCTTATCAAAAACTACAAAAAATTGCTGCAACAATCTCTGCAAGTCATCCTGTTGCTGAGGCTTCAATTTTCCAACTGCAGAATTAATTCTGATGGCTGCCTTCTGCCAAATCAACCCATCAACTTCAACCAGTTCTCTATTTAACAGTCTATTAAAAGTGGACAAATTATTCTGCTTGTCTTCCATTACTCCTTTAAGCTCCACCATTTCACCATCTTTTTCAAAACTCATAGTTAGATCTCTCCAATCCACCACAATCTTCCCTAGAGTACATAGCCAAGCAATTCCCAGAATCATATCCAACCCACCTAAATTCAAAACATGAGCATCAAGTTGAACCTTAGCGACTCCCAAGTCTAAAGATATATCAGAACAAGTTCTCAAGGTCTTGACACGATGACCATCTCCCAATCTAACACCCATGCTGTCTTCGATTTTTACATGCAGGCCCAAAGCCTGAATAATCTTTGGGGAAATAAAATTGTGGCTAGCACCATTATTGACCAACACAATGACTAAGACTCCCTGTAATTTACCTTCCAATTTTAAAGTTCTGATATTGGTTAAAGACCTTTTGACTACTCCCAACATACCCATGGAATTGCATTCCAAATCCATACCCTCATAGTTAATTCCTTCTGCCTCCATTCGTACTATATCCCCAATTGCATCAACTTCTTCATCCTCCCCAAGAACTATCAAACGTAATTATCGTTCCCGACGATCTGCACATCGATGAAGAGGGTGATATTTTTTGCCACATCTAAAACAAAGCCCATTAGTCCTCCTACTCAGAATTTCCCTATTAGAGAGATGCCTAACTCCTCTATCTCTGCTATTAGAAATCTCAGTCTTTTCCCTGTTAGAAGAAGTAGAAGATCCCACAGAAGAATTAGGACCCTTGCTAGCTAAAAAAAAATATTTTCAGGTGCAGAATTCATCTTCGTCTTGAGCCTTATTTGAGAAATAGGAAATTCTCTTTGAAACGATGACCCTCTGGAATAACGCACACTCGTTCCCCAATTCTTGTTTCGTAATGAAGGCAGATACACACTGCCAGTAATTTCTGTCTCAACACAACAAGTCATCCTCATTGCATCCAAATGATCTTTAGGATGCAATGTTCGAATCCTTAATTTGATTTCATCTTTCAACCTTTTTACAAAGAAACTGAGAAATTGGTTTTCTAGCAACCGCCCTACCTGAGCTGAAAGAAATTCAAATTCCTTGATGTAATCCTCTACTGACCCGGTCTGTTTGAGATCCGCTAATTCCTCAAAAGGATCCTCCAAATGGCCAACCCCAAACCGTAGGACCAAAGCTTTCTTGAATGCAATCCAATTGGGATCTTCCTCAAAATCCAACCATGTCTGAAACCAGTGAATGGTTCTTCCCTCCATGCTTAGACGTGCTAACTTGACCTTTGCATCACAAGTTCCTTGCACCTCGAAATAAGTCTCAGCCCGTGTGACCCATCTATTGGGATCAACACCATCAAAAGAAGGAATCTCTACCCTCTTGGCAGTTAAACGAAACTCATCCAACAGCTTTAGTCCAAGATTGCACAACTCCTCCTCACCGTTATCGTGGTTGTGACTGCCCTTTGGTGACTTCCCCATCTGCGTCAAAATCGAGTTTAGGGTATTGTTCATCGTCACCATGAGTTCTTCCATCGATCCCATTTGACCCTCCATAACTTCCACACGTTGATCTGTACTCATCTTCCTCGAACTTGGCATCAACTGCTTCTTTTTACAATATTCACTTTTCTTTTTTTGGTGGGAAGAACCCTATCTGGCAGGTCAGACCAATGATAGGAAATCAAGAAAGAACCAGAAAGAAGAAGAAAGAAGAAATCTTTATTTGTATATGAATGAGTGATTTTGTGTACAAAAGTACTCTAAAGCTTTGCTCCTTAAAGTTATCTCTGTCCAAAGAATTTTAAAAAAAAATAACCCCCCTTTACACTCTCTCCCCCACCCTATTTATAGCTATACAAGTATATTAGTAAAGACATCGACAATATTACTTTTAAAGACACCGACAATATTACTTTCTCTTAGAATATACTAACCATGATTTAGCCTTATTAATTGGGTTAGAGTTAACAACTATATTGGGCCCTGGCCCAATCCTAACATAACATTTGACAAGGAAACCGATTATGCTTATCCACTTCGTCCCAGGCTTAACACGGTGAGTTAGTGATTGCTAATAGCCATTTATTTAACTTGATTTAATTCTCATCCATGGTCTAATTATTAAGTTGTTAATCTTATTTTTATGTGATAAATTTAAAGGGTAGGGCATCATTCATGAATGAGGAATATGTCGATGTGATTAATGATTTTCAGTTGTTAAGAAGAATTTTCAGTTTCACTTAATGACACATTTTAGGAAAGTTGAAGATGATCCAAGTTGCTCCAAAGGAAGCGCAGCGACTGTCCATCTTCCACGTTGACACATGCTTCAAAATGATGCATGTCTAGCTTAGAAAATTGAGGACTTTCATGTTGTTTAATGTCTCTGTAATGTTGTACAATTTTTTTGCTTTTGTTTAAGTTCTTTGTTTTTAATGTCTCTCTAATGTCGTACAATTTTTTTGTTATCTTTGATTTAATACTCATAGGTAATCTATAATATTACTTTCTAAATCGGTTTAAAAAATAATTAATATAACGTAGAAAATCAACACTTTCTATATTGGTAACTGTATCATTGTAAAAACTCATTTCTACGATAGTTGTATAACCAATTTAAATTTTCTTACTTGCTATATCAATTGTATATAGATTAATTTGCCAATTGAAATGAAATATTTTTTAACTGATGTAATATGTGATTTTTACCCTAATAAAACTACGTTGTTTGTTTATACTCATTTATCTACATTTTTAATTGCTTTTAATTTTTTTCATATCTTAATAAAAACGTGCAATGCTCGACTAACTACACTAGTTGTTGATCTAAATAATTGAGTAAAAATTCAGGAAGTTAGAGTTGAGAAACTTTTTAAACGTATGAATGAGAAGTAACACACTTTTAAAATAAAAATAAAAGTTGGTATTGAATTTAAGTAAACAGTAATCAATATTTAGACGCTACAGAGATTTCATCACTTTGTGGTGGTTTGCAAATGAACTATGCAAGGTGGGAAATAATTGCTTGGCAAATGAAGTATGGCACATTAAATATAAAGGTATAGTCACCAAACCCAAAGTTGGGTTAAACTACTTTACTGGACTTTTGAATAATAAATAGAAATAAATAAGATGATAAGTAAACCTTTTCCAAGTACAAAGAGTATAAGATTGTTGTGCAAGAAATAATATATTATTTAAATAAAATAAATGTTATTAGTATAATATAAATTAGGAAAAAGTCAATTATACTCCTTGTATGTTAGAGTAAGTGCAATTGAGACTATGGGTTTTTAAGTATGCAACAGATGCTAATGTTTTATCAAAGGAAGAAACTCCTCTACTACGGAGATGATCAATTTCACTGTTAACATCCGAGCAGCTTCTCAGTGCACAATTTTTGGACAAATATTTTTATAGTTCTTTTGGTACATTGGTATATCCTACGTCTACTAAATAATATTTTTCTAAAAAAATAAAAATTAATGTTAACTATTAAATGATTAATAATTTAAAATAATTGTCTATTTAAAATTATCACTATTTAGTATAACAAATGGATCAGCTCTTGTCATGGCACTATGCAAAACTCTAAAGTCTGATGCTGAAACTTTCCATTCAGTTAAGACAAATAAACTTCATATTTCGATCACATGCTCTTGATACATTTGTAGGGATTTTTTTTTTCCTATATTTACCTTGGTCTTTAAATGGAAGAGTAACTAAGAGATGTGTTTCATCTAAGACTCCAATACAATCCTGTCAATATATAATCAATATCAGATTTAGTATATAATGTTCTCAAACTATTTAATCTAATTAGCATAGATTTTACCAAAAAATACTTCCACTTGTCATCTTCTATAAAGGGGTGAATATTTTATGTATTCTTTGTTAGGCCAACAATTCCTGCTAAAACTTCACCAAAGTGTCTCCTAAGGAACAAATATAAGTGCCTCCGAGAACTCTCATTTTGAGATCATGAGCTAAACTGAGTAAAAACATTGCAATAAATTCTTCTACGCTTATATTATAAGTATCATGTAGTACTCCTCTTTCACATAAAATATTGCAAAGCTAAAAAAATAACTTGTTTAGTAAGACATAATTCATTATAACAATTTTCATCAATTCCATGCTATAATCCTGTCAAAAGTATACCTATTTCTATGTTTGTATCACTCTCCTCTATTAGTTCTCTAGGTATATTTCTTTGTTTATACCATAAAGCTATTGTAGCCATTGTAATAAATGTTGCATCTAACACTAGTTTTCTCATTTTTATTTTTTTTATACTTTTAATAGTTCTTGAATTAATTTCTAATATTTCTTCCAACATTTAATAATTCAAAAAAAAATCAAAAAATTTATTATACAATTAACATAAACAATATAGTTTATGTCAAGTGTAGAAAAATAATACAGTATAGTTTGCAAGAAGTGTAGAGTGTAAAATAACAATACAATATAGTTTACAATAAGTACACAATAGCAATATGATACAATAACATAAATATATTAAACATGTAACAAATGTAAAAAAAAGAGAAAGAAAGAAGACATAAATGAAGAATAGGAAGAACAAGAGGAAGAGAAATGGAGAAAAATCATTTTTATAAATAACCAACCTAAAACCAAAAAAAAGATAATAGAGAAAATTAAGAGAATATAGAAAAAAAAAGTGATACTAATAATCGATGTAAAAGTTAAGTTAAAAGGAGAAGAGAATATAAAGAAATAGGAGAACATAAGAAGAGGAAGAAAAATGCATACAAGAAAGAAAGAACAAAGGAAGAGAGAGAAAATACTTAAGAAAGAATAAAAACTACAAAGAAGAATTACTATTGCGCATATTAGAAATTCAAGTGGGCCCAAATTTAGCTTCAACGTGATTCTATAAAATTGATGCATAGAATTATAATTCAAATTTAAAATGGACATAAAAAAATGACAGTTAAAATTCTAAAGCTCAATTCCAATTTTAATGTTCGATTCTAAACTCAATTTTGTACACTACAGACACTTGTTTTAAATTTAGTTTCTACATTCCTAATTTTCCTTCTATCCACACTCGAAAGTAAATTCTCTATTGTCACAGCCATAACTGTCACTGCTGGAGTAGAACAACAAGGGAATGACAAGTTGCTAGCGGCGTTGGAGTACAAGGTGCATTCTTCAGACATGACTGGTGTGCCACAAATGCTTGAGTTGTTTTGATAAGGTGTAAGAAGAAGGATTCAACAATATGTTTGGTTAAAACCATTTTCTGTTCCTGTTCTGCATCACGAGAAGTTCCAAGTCTTTTTCACATTTTCAATATAGAGTATAATTAATATATATAGCATGCATCTCCTAATACGTGCGTTCTAGGTTACAACCTTAAGAGAAAACCTTATTTCATTTTATCTCTTTTCTTATTTATTACATAAAATATGTCCTTAATAGTCTTTAAAAGTGGTTCTAAACGCAAGTTACTAACATATCTCTAATTTGGTTTATCTCCCAAATCAAAAGATTGTCTTTTTTTTTTTAGTTATCTACAATTGATCAGTTTTTATGAACAAGTCTGATTAGGGAATAAAAAAAGACTTTTTGTTCACGTAGACAGAGTTCAGACTGATTAGGAAAATTTTAAATTTGAGGAAACCTATGATATCGAACCAAAAATGCATGAAACGAGCTCTAATTTACAATCTGAAAAGAACATCGAAAAGCTCTCACTGCAAGGATTAAGAAAATGAGTCTGCAGGTTATTTTAATGAACAATCCAAACAAGGAACACGAAGAACAGTCATTGTCGGGCAGAAAATTTTAGAAACACAGGCTAATATAGAACCTTAAATAGTCTAATAAGACATCTTTAAATTGATTAAAATAAAAATACAATCATTTATAAAATTGAGTCTTTAAATGAATATATGCTAGATTCAAGAATAGGAATATAAATAGTTTAATAAAGATAAATAGTTCGTTTTAATAAAAAAAAAAGATTTTACTTAAAGAGTATGGGTTTTTTTAAAAAAATCTAATATTTTTACAAGTGTCAATTAAATAAATATTAATTCTATAATTCAAATACTTGAATAATTATTTTTAATTTAATAAATACTCACTCCCTTAAATATTTGAAAATACATATTTTTTATTCTCTTTATTATATATCAATTTAATAGTTAAATATGAAAAAATCAGGTCTTTAAACCTGAACACAAGAACATTGTCATTATTATAATTTAGAGTAAAGAAACTAGAACAAAACTTGAAGCTTTTGTTGAGAATAAGAGATTACGACTTTCACAGTTATGAAATAGAAAAACAAAATCTCTATTTTTAATTTAGTTTCTTTATGTGCAATGATCATGTGATTGCTGAAGATGAAAACGCAGTCACTCTCAACTCACACACTCACTCACAACTTGAACAAGTTTAAGAGGAATTGAAATTCACAATTGTATTTATAATTCATAATGAATGTACAAAAAGGACTTATACAGGATTCTAATCAACCACATTTCCATCTCATTCCAATAACCGTGCCTAACATGGGACTGTTAGAACAATTTTTTTACAATTTTCACATTATTAATTTTAATTTTTACTAATTAGTCCCTCAATATTTAATCTGTTACAGTGATCCCAAAAATCGTAGAACAACACTGTCCACTCTCTTCTTAGGCTTTTTTTTTTGCCATTTGAGACAACTTTTTAGAATTTTCTTGCTAAAAAAATGAAAAAAATTGAAAGCGAACTGTGTATTTTGATAGCGAGAAACATAGAAATGGAAATAAAAAAATTGAACTACCATTTATAAAAAAAAATTAAATATTTGAGAAGCGATGTTAATTTGTACGAATTACACAACCACATTGAACTACCATTATATAAAATTGCAAATAAAAAAATTGATGAGCATTCAACATACAAGAGAAGGAAGAAACTATTTATGTGGAGAAGGAACCCATTCAAATTCTTCCACATTCAAAAATTAGATGAGTTAGAAGATGCAAAGTACACGACCAAAATTTACATTGCACCCCTCACTCATGTCCAGTCAAACTTTAATCTCTCATAATGACATTCTAAATCCTTCACATACTTTTTTTGTTTTTCGGGCGTAGTGCCTGGGTGGGCCATTATACCTGTCATCTTTCGTGGTTTGCATTCGGGCCTCACTATTATCAGGCCCATTTCTCCTTCTAGCATAGACCTTCCTTATAATGGGCTTGCTATGACTATGGGCTTGCTTTAAAAGAGAGCATTGTGAGTTACTTCCATTCTGGCACTGTTTATCCCCATGACTTGGTTGCTTCACCTAAGAACCAATAAAATTAAAATTATCAATCTTCACTGAAACAAGAAACGACACAATAGAAGGATTAAGGCAACAGAGGGGAACAACATGTTAATCATCAAAACAATTAAGAGAAGAAAGTACCATGGTGACGAGGTCTATAGCACCATTACCATGATTATCATTGCTGCCGGCACAAGTACTAGAAAAACATCACATCCGTTAGTTGCAATACCATCATCTCTTCATAACAGTTACAAAGAAAAATAGCAAAAATGTCAATACATTCTAATCTGAGATTGATTTATAGAGGACCATACTGATACACAAGTGTGGCCCAATGAAAAGGGAATTCAATTTTGAATTTGTTTATGAAATAATTGAAGCAATGGGTCAAATGGCGTGAAAGCCAGAATCATCTTCATTTTGCAACGGATTAGACTTCAACTTCTAATGTGGTGACAAGATTCTTAGGTAATGAACAATTACATGAACAAGAACCATCATGATGAGGATGATTAATATCACAGATATGATAAAAACAAGTAATTTTAACTAAATCAACGAAAGTGAAGATGCCAGTAAAACAAAATCATTGTTCACTGCACCATTCCCACTTGATGAAGATTCTCTCTCAATGATTGAAATTTGGAGGCCCTAATAAAAGTTGCACTATGTTAAACGTGATCTGTTAATATTATCTACATGGTTGAGGAAAAAGGGACGGGGTATTAATTTTGTGCAGTGCAGTTTCCTAAACCTGAGCTTGAACAAAGTTGCAATGGTAGCAGAAATGGGAATTAGATTCAGATGAAAAGTGGACGAAAAATGCGAGAAAACAGACAGGGTGTTTATTCTGTATTGACATACAGTTTTTCTAATGTATCGAGCATACAATAAGGAACTCATGTATAGTAAGTTTTTATTGAAAATCATAGGATATCACAAAATCCAATGCATTGATAACACTAAAGCTACAATTTCCAATAAAAACTTACTATTTATTGATTTCTTATTGTGTATGCAAATGTTAGAAAAATCGATTGACATACATAGTATAGCTGAGTACGAGGAAATGTTGTAACTGAGCCAATTCAATTGTAACACTGTTGGGCCTGAAACAGTCTTGACAGTGGGACTAGTCTTAGTCACTTTTGTGAGTTGACAGCTAACAATTTAGTGACGCCAGCATGCTAGAAGCACAGTAAATGCAGCGCACGTCTACAGTATACAGCATGCAAATATAAATATATAGTCTAATATTCTCCCGTCAAACTTGGGTAGGTGAACTATTGTGTAGTAGTCAACCACTCTGATTTTTGTTGTAGAGAGCTGTGTGAATCATCGAGTTGAGAGGGCCTTGGTCAAGATGTCAGCACACTGATCTTAGGATGGAATATGGCAGATTGAGACTCTTGCTGGTTACTTTCTCTCTGACAGAAGATATCCAATACCATTGATGCACTTTGTCCCTGCATGAAGCACTCAATTGTAGGCCAAAGGAACAATGCTGAGGTGTCAGAGTAGATCCTAGGGGTTTTGACAGCTGTGGAAAGGTGAATTGTATTTCACTGATTCCAAATTGGTAAGATAGGATCCTTGGTCTTAATGCTACAGTAACCGGGCGTGGTTTAGTTTAGATAATGGGTCATCAAGAGGCCCAACTAATAAATCAAGAACTAGTTTAACACCATATCTGTGTTATGCCCCCGAATAGATCACAATATTAAAACAGAATGAACTATGGAATAGACAAAACAAACTTATTAAAGGACTGCCAAGATGAACTTTGGTTGCAAGTTCCAAATTTTCAATGATAAACAAATATATTAAATAATAGAAAAATGTAAAAATTATTTATTTTTATGCATCTTTTATGCAAATAATTAACTCAGGTGATACTTTATAAATGCAGATGTCATCTATCATTTTCTTTGTTTTCCACCCTTTCCTTGCTTCTCCACAATACCAGATCGCCTCTGGACTCTCTCTACCTATATATAGATATAGATAGCATATAATGCCATCATAACTTTTTTTCTCATATGTTTAGGATTGAAATAGAGAGAGGTTAGACATACTCCCCTATTAGTTGATCCAGCATCCCTCCTTTGTGAATCTCTTCTACTTGGTATACTTCACATACTGGACTAGACTTTTTAAAGTTAAAACTGCAACGTCCAGAGGAAAAATCACATTTTTTTTGTGAATCTGCAACAGGAAACATCACAGTTGTAACCCATTTTGTGCAAAGCAAACTTATTTAAATGTCTCCTTTACAAAGACAGGACTTACAAACCTTTTAATAAAACTGAATCTGGAGATGGTATTTCCATCAACAGCTTCTGACACATGATGGTATCCTGAAAGTCTAAAAAAGTATAGTGAAGAAATTGAAATCTCTCAGAACTGGTCATCTTTGCAAAGCCAAAAGACCTGGTCCATGTTTCTAGCACACTAGGAACAGCAGGCAAAACAAGCCTCTCCACACCTAATTGCATGAGCTTCTGAAAAAAGAAACATGCAAGTCAGAAAATAACTTCAAAAATGAGTGTAGCTGAAGGACTTTATCTTAAGAAAAAAACATTATGATAACACAATAGTTTCCACTTTTTATTTTCAACAATGGAACTAAATACACAACCTTTCAGAAATCATCATTGGATTGGTTACTATAGACAGAAATGTATGAATGTTGTGTATTAGATGTCGGAAGTTGCATCGCATATTTATAATTACATATTAGACAAGAAAGAACCATTCTCTGAAATTTATCCCATTCAACTTATGTTGAGTTATTTGAATGGAGGGCTTAAGGTTGACAAATTGGAGAGATGGAGACATGGAGACTGAGTTACTGTTTGTGTTTTTAACAAGAGACTGGTTAGGAGGTGTGAGGCTGATAAACATTTTCTGGGGTGGTGGGCATATCAGCCATGAGGCTGTAACTGGTTTTCATCTATGAAGAACCCGGTCTTGAATATATATGAGCAGAGTATGAAGAAAAATATTTCATCTCTGTTATATTACATAAGAGCAGGGATACATTCTACACTAAAGAGGAAGACGACAAAAAAGGATAATAAATAGGATATTCCCAGAATTAACTAGGAATCCCAAAATTACAGGAATGAAATAAAAATAGAATAGTTGACCTCAATCATTCCAACTAATTTGATGCGGTGATTCTCCTAAAATTTAGGAATTGATTTCCAAATTATTCTACTGCATATGCCCTGCCATGATTTGACTTTCGAGTAACATCTTAAGCAGTTAAATTATTGCCCAAATATCCTTATTGGAATGATGAAAAGCTGGGGTGTATAACACAATGATAAGAAATTGAATTCAAAACTAGAGAAATCTTTGTTTTATTGCCTTCAGAAAATGATGCAGTTCAGCAATTATACCATTTATTCCTGGCAAAAGAGGGCTTCCAATTAAGGAAAAAGACAATAAAAAGGGCAATCGTGTGCTTATTGGATTACCTTTTCTAGCTCATTCATTAAAATGTGACACATTCCATGTCGACGATACTGTAATCTGGTACCAACAAGGGGTACTTCTGCTATCTTCTTCCCAAAAACCCTAAAAAATTGACAGAAAATGAATGTCCATATCATAACAATGCATATAAAGTTAGAAACCCACAACTCAAATAGAATATGCAATCATACAATCAAAGCTTAGTACTTGATGGTAACAAATCCTATACTCACCTAACAGTTGCCACACTAATCAGTTCATCATTTCTCTCAAGTAGTACAGTATAGAAACCCTGGAAATTCAATCGATTAAGCTCTGACCTACAAAGTTTCAATGTACAGATATGAGATATATGCCAAGAGATATCGCAATAATGTAGCAAAACTTAGAGACAGATTATTATGATCATGGACAAGGTATATACGGCTGTGTATAACATATATAGAATAAACAACATAAAACATATGACCATATCTTGAAATCGAATGATAACAATTTCTGACCATCTGCTGAATAAAACATCTTCCATGATATCTTTGCCAGCCAAAGGTTCCTTCAAGGGCTCAAAACATTCATGCATCACCGAAAGAGCAAGATTGAGTTTGCTGTAACTCTCTGCCAGTAAGTCGCTTTTAATACTATCAAAATCACAACTGTCAGAGTTGATAAACTTCACCAATGTCCAAGTTAGATTGTCCGCACCCACTGAAACTGGCTTTCCTAATAATTTACGAAAACCCTCATATATCTGCAAAAAATAGACAAATAAATGTATAGTAGAACCAGTGCCCTAAAAGACCTCAATGAAGACAACCTAATATTTTTCTCTGACAAATCTCATCAGCTTGTCAAGTCATAACAAGTAACATCACCAGAATCAAAATCACTAATTCAATCAAATCTCATGAGTAACGATTGGCCAGAATCACATAGTATTGATGATAAATATAATTTTGTTTCAATAAACAAGCAGTAAAATAATGCTTCCTACGAAAGTAAGAGCAAAATAAATTAGAGAGAGAGCTTGAAGGTAAACAAATAGAAGCAAACAATTTTTCTTGCAAATTATGACTAAACGTTTTCAAAAACAAAAGGAAGGGAGATGGATCTATTGTACCATTTTACAGTCTTTTCCACAGAACGAGTTTTTAAGATGTCTTGATATATCTACAGCTCCAGTTTCCAGGCACCTAACATGATCTACATAAGTTTGACAAAGATCACATCAGATTTACATATGTAGACAAATACACACCCAAAAGATATCCTGGTATGGAATTCATGGATGAAATATTAAGGTAAAAACACCTATTAGCTTACTTACATTTATGTTCACACTGAATGCAAGTAAGGAAATGTCCATCCTCATCTCCTTTAATTCTGCTTTGGCCACAAATCCCACAACGACATGATGGACAAAACCAGTCACCATCAAGGATATCCTATAAAGAAAAAATAAAACAAGCGAAGAAAACAGCTCAGATCCAACACCAATTATTGGTATGCGAGTACTGAATTGAAGCAATATAATAAGTAAAAACAAGATGACACTAATATAGCATGACTGAGAAGGAAATTGGTTAATATACCTCCAAACCAAGACAAATCTTATGAAATGAAGATGGGCATTGATCACATAAAATAAGTTCACCACCATAGTGGCAAAAAGAACAAATGCAGTCATTCTCGCCTTGACCCAAATCACTGAATGGTATTTCCATAGTTTGCCTTGTTTTATGATCTTCCATTATTTGTATCTGGCAATCTAAGAGCGATCTACCATCTTCCAAAAAGATATTAGCAGAGGGTCTGCACGTACTATTGCCTGTAGCATGATTTTCAAAGCCAACAAGACTGTATATTGTTAGGCAACATTTGCACTTGACGCCATTACGAGTTATTCTCCCATGAGCCATAATACAGACCTTATTGCGCTTGCCTTTGGCCTTATAATAAACCTTAGACCTTGGTAAGACCATGTTGCTGTCTATCAACCAAGACAGAATAGTTAGAGGTTTATGGTGTAGACAAGTGGCTGAAACCTTTTGCACCCTCTTATTTGATCTTAGCACCCTTCTAGGCAATCCATTGCTTTGGCACTTCAGTAGCTTGGCCTTTGAATTTCTCAAGCATCTCTGCTTTTGACTAGCAGTTGATTTATTTTCAGCACCACCATCCATCACACATAACTCAGCATCCTTTGGAAGCAATTTGGATACTGTAAGCAATAATTGACCACTCCATATCTGATCAACAGGTAAGGTCTCATTAACATGTGGAATAAGTTCTTCTTCCACAACATTTTCCTTATCAGGCAAGGTAATGTTTAAATCAACATTAACCACTGTTTCAACTGAATCCAGCTCTGGTGTTTCATTTAATAAATTCCCTGGAAGATTTAAGTCACCAGCACCATTGGAGGTCGTTTCATTTTGAAACACTGGTAAGGTCTCATTAATAGCTGCAACAGGTTCTTTCTGCACAACATTTTCCTTATCAGGCAAGGTCGTTTTTAAGTCAGCATTAGCCACAGGTTCACCTGACTCCAGCTCTGGTGTTAAGTCACCAGCACCACTACGGGTCATTTCATCTTGAAAATCATGTAAGGTCTCTATAACAGGAGGAACAGGTTCTTTCTGCCCAACATTAGAAATGGGTTCCACTAACTCCAGCCCTGGTATTTCATTTAATAAAAGCTGCTGAAGTTTTGAGACTGAGATAACTGCTTCTATTGTAAGAGTAAAGTACTCCTGAATTATCTCCATCACCATGTTTCTCCACAAGTCCTTCACATTATATGTCCACTCTCCAATAATGCAAAATTCAATTTTTACCTGTAAGTCATACCAAATTTGCTTAACTGAAACTGGAACATATGTTTCCCTCTCTAACTCCTCAATCAATTCAAGAAACACCCAGTTCCCTCGTTGCTCCCACTTTCCTGTAACTTCATCCCAATCCTGAGTAATCCGCAACTGATGAATTTCAACTTGCATTTCATCACCCAAATCAGGGAAAAACACAGTCCTCTTCTCCTCCCCATCACAGTGATCAAATATAGCCCCTTCCCACCAAGCTTCTAGATGGTTCACATCAACACACAGACCAAACTTAAGGCCCCATCTATCAAACACAACCGTAGGAGGCAGTGGCCTAATGAACCCTCGCTTAAAGCAATTCAAGGATTCATTTTCACCATCCAATGCTTTTGTAACACGCACTACATCCACAAGATAATTCAACCCATCGTTTTCCAAAAGATTCTCGTATCTGACATGGCGCTTCAGCTTCCCACAACAGATAACTGTCCCAGGGTGCCATGATCCTAGAAATCCATCCTCTTCACTCCTCACCTGAAAATTTTCAAAACTTGTTCAATTTCTATACAGGGAAATTTCAGACCAAAAGCATCACGAGGGAAAATTATTTAAACTTTGCAAACAAAAAACGACACTTCGCATGCATGGCAAAGAGAATGCACAACACATCAAACAAAAATTTAATGATGAAAACGACAAGTTAATGTAGCTAACAGCTTTCAAACCCGGTAACAGCCAAAATTTACGACAACCTAAACTAAAGGAGCAGAAACAGAAGCACGTGCACAAACGTATGAAAAAACAAACACAAGATTACAAACACGACAAGGGTACCCCACATTGTTTTTCTTTTCTAAAAGACCTCAGGGAAAAACAAGAAAATCACATTTTTATCATTAAAAATTGAACAGTGGACTTTACCTCCACCCTTTCGTTGACTTGAAGCTTTCTCGAAAGCCCTCGTTTACGCTTCCGGCTCGTAGAATTTTTGGAACCTTCCATCGCCATTGGAGGTAAGTTCAAAGGTGATTCTATTATTCGAAAATTCTTTTGCAATGGCTTTCTCGTTTGGATGAAACCAACAAGCAGTAGAGAAGAGGGACCAAAAATAAAGATCCTTTTCGACGAAAAAAAAAAAAGGAAAAAATGATAAAAGAAAATTCTCACCTTACTCGTATAAGTAAAAAAAAAAGGGGGAGAAAATTTTAAAACGAATTAAAAATATTTATAAAAACTTAAAATTATCTTTAAAACGTTTGTTTTTATTTAGTTTTATAATTTTCATATTATATTAATATTTAAAAAACTCCCTAAAAGCTCACGGTAAGCGATAAGCAATAATCAGAAAATCCACGACAACGTTAGAGGAAGCTCAAACGTTGCCTTCACTCAATCTCACTTAACACACTCAATTCCAAGTTTTCGTATCCTTTGAAGGATTGAATCCTATTGGCCCATGTCTTCAGATGCGCGTGTACTATGGTCCTTGTCTCATGTGTATACCAGTATCAGAGTACTCTCCTAATCTTAAAAAAAAATAAAAATAATTAAATTATGCTAATTAAAAAAACGTAATTAATATCAGTTAATATTTTATCAAAAAATTAAACTACATGTCTTTCAAAATCATTGAAGGATAATTTAATATTTTCATTAGCATTCAATGTAATCAGTTGACGATTTAAATTTCTATGTCAAATGTCAAATCAAGCGGAAAAAAATTAATAGAAGATACTTAAATTTTAGTAATTAATTCTAAAAACATTCTATTAACTCATGTCACAAAAATTTAAAAACAATTTTTTTTAAAAAATCATTGTGAAATCAGTTTTAGTTATATTTTACATTAGCATATTTTAATTTATATTTTAATTATAATTGAGAAGAAAAAAAAGTACCTTTTAAGAGAGGTTGTATACGTGAGTATTGATAATATATATTTTTAATTATTAATTATAAAATATAAAAATTTTAAAAATCTTATTTTTTTTATTTTTTATCTATTTTAACATAAATTCGATTTGATTTGCGCATTTAATATGGTAAATGAGTCTAGCATGAAAAATTTGTTATATATACAAAAACTGAAATTAAAATCTTATTTAATTAAAGACTTTTAATTTACGTATAAAAATCAAAATCTTATATTATTTATGATTTTTACACGTAGGTTAAAAGTCTTTACTTTTTATGCTCTAAGTATTTTATTTTTTGTTAGAAATCTAAGAATAACTAAAACTTTATTTAATAGTTGATTTTTGAGAATGGGAGATAAAGAAAAAAGTTGTATGATAGTTATCTTTATTTGAAAGTTGTTAGATGAGATGGAAAGAGTTTATAAACTAATAAAAATTCTCTTAATCTTATATTTTTAAGTTTTTTAAATTTAATATTTTATATTAATACTCCTTTTCTTTTTCTCCTCACTTACCTTTTAATTTTTTTTTCTTTCTTCTTTCAAATTACAAACTTGTTAAAAAAGAATTAAAAAAAATATCGAGTAAATAGTTGATCTATTTTTTAATATATTTTTACATTTAGAGTAAATAAAACAGTCTTATATATGATTGGTCCTAAAAAAATATTTATAAAAAATAAGATTTTAAGTTAAAAGCTTAAATAAATTCAAACTTTTTAAAGTATATACGACAAATTAGCTAATAATATATGTTGCTGGTTATGAATATATTATAATTTATTATTATAAAATTAAAATTATTAATTTATTTTATATTTTAATTTATTGATAGTGTTAAGATTTGATTCTAGGATTATAAGAATTCAGACGAAGATGATGAGAGAGAAATTACTATAATTGAAGATACAAAATCTTTTTTAAAAAAGTTAAATAATTAAGAGAATAATTAAAATTCTTGCTATAAATATGTAGGACTTTCTTAGATGAAGTGATTTAATATTTTTCTTAAAAAAATTTATTGGACAAATATTTGATGCTTTAAATTTTATTGAACATAAAAATATTATTAATAGAATATGTTATCTTTAATACATTAAAATAAATCTTTTGTTTTATAAAAAGTTGTAAAATGAAGTACTTGCAAAGAGGCAGACTTGGATTATCATTTTATTTATTCAAATTATTCTGAACTTCTTTAGATTGCTACTCGGTGTGAGTCAAGTAAAGTAACCTCAATTGAAAACTTACGCTGATTTAAATCTTATGTAATATAAAATTATCATATTTTAACATTAATTTAACTATGTAATATTTTATTAATTGATCAAAATATATTTAATTAAATAATTTCTCTTTAATTATCTATAATTAATTAATTAATTAATTAAATTAAAATTATTAATGTAACTGTTAATAATATTATTATGTAAAATTTCTATCTCTATATATTATAAATTGTCAAAGTATATGCGTACTCATATTATTTTATGTCATATGCATTATTAATATTTAAAAATTATATTTTATCTCATAAATTAATCAATTCTGTAATTACTTTAATTAAGATTCTTTTTCTAAAATATTCTTTTTTTAAATTATCAAATAATATAAATAATTTTTATGATTCATCTTCATTTAATTATATAATTTATCATTTAATTAAAGGTTTAAATATATTTCAATTACTTCTAAATAGGACTAATATAAATTGTGACATGAAAATTTCAGAGTGAAATGAAGAAGAGAGATTAAGATGACATGACAAATTGTGAGTCACGTTACTATTTAACAAAAGTTAACATTAGGTACAAAATTAAAAAAATAATTAGACATTAAAATAAAAAAAATTAATAAATAGTATTTAAAATAAATCATATTTAGAGGTAGTTAAAATATATTTAAGCCTTAATTAAATTATATTCCTTTTAATTTTATTTTATTATTTATTCAAAACATATCTCTTAAATATTTTCTATTTTAATATTTAACATAATTTTTTACTTAAATTCAATTTTATCACTTAATCACTATATTAGTTTATAATGTTAATGTTTGACGTCTTTACATTATAAATTGTCGACACTTATATATATCCTTATTAACTATCATGCAACATAAGTCTTTTAACTTAAATCATTTTTAGGTCCTAATTCATTATAATTATTTATATTAATTAATTAAAATATATTTTTCATTACGTAAGTAGTTTTTTTTTCATGATTTCAATAATTAATTTAGCATTTACGATCACCAATTTAAATAATTATCTAATCACTAAAAGTATTTTTTATATAATATTTTTGTTTCTAAGTAAAGAGACTCATCAAAAAGTAACAAAAGGATTATAAAATAAGTTTTTAAAATATCGTCTCACAAAAACTATTTTTAAATATTAAGAATTTCTTAGTTTAATTATTTAAACTTAAAAAATGCGAAATTAAATAAAATAAGGATTTAAATATAAAAGCGAGAAGAACTTAGGATATAAGATTTCATCTTTACACTTCTTTATGTTTATTTTTAGATTAATTATAATCTGGTTTTCTTATGATTGTAACCACTCATGCTAAATCTATTAACACTTAATGGTCATGCAATGTTAACACTTTTTTTAAAGTTATTATTATGCAAGGTTAAAAGAAGAAAAAGCATAAAGAGCCTAAGAGCTGTTAATTTAATAATGATTGAAAGAGAATAACTGAGCTTTGTCTACTTAATCTTTTATCTCATTTTACTCTATGTAAGTTCATTAACTATATGTGATATATTTGTTTACAATATAATTAATTATGAAATGTTTAAAAGTTGTCAATTTTAAAAATACAAATATAGCGTAATAAAATAAACAAGGAAACATAAAATTATCATTAATCACAAAAATTCCATAGACTCATGTAAAGATTCACCGTAACTCTAGTTATGAATTTAACTAGACATAATATAATAAAAAACTAAAACAATAATGAATCAATTCATAGTTATTCAAAAAGTAAAGTCTCTAATAAAGAAGAAATGAAAATTACAAAATGTCAAAAAGATGCTTAAATCACTATCCTTGATGTTCTTTAAATAGAGTTTACAATCTACAAGAAATGTTATTGCCTTTGAGAAATATGAACTTCTCATGTCAAACTACACAATTATTATAAAAAAATAAGTATAAAATCTTAATAAAATATTAGTCACGCATGTATAAATATGATGTAAAAACGTACTAAAATACAAATTTATTAATTTTCTAATACCAATGTGTAATTTACATTGTCTTTAGTTATCAAATAATTTATAAAAATTTTATATATAATTTATGATATTTAAATTCTTTGTAATACGAATTTTTAAATTAAAGTATAAATTCAAATATTTATTTAATAAATAAAAATACCATTTCGATTATTAATTCATTTGTGACTTATGCAACAATTTGTAAAATGGATGAGTAATTTTCCTTATTTACTGTAAGGTAACATATACAATTACGTTGTCTTTAACTTTATAAAATATTTTTAATTTTAAAATAATCTTATTTTATTAAAATCTAAGTTAACAATTTCTATAATTTTTAAATAGAATTACGTAACTTTAAATTCCTCATTATATATATGAGAATATATAAGAATAGGAACTCGGCTGTCAAGTCAAAATTATTTTTAAAATCTTTTTTTTAAGATACTAATTAATATTTTAATAAATAAATTTTTTTTTAAAAAAATAATTATTATTATTTAGAAGTTAAATATATATTTTTAAAATTAAAATAAATTTATACAATTAATTTAATTTAATTATTATTTAAATAGATATTATAGAGTATTAATTTTTTCTTTACACGTAAATAATTTTTGAATTCATTTTTATCTTCTCCTTGTAACTTTGTTGCAAAGGTAATTTTATTTCACTTCCAGGTGTTTGTCCTTATACAGCCAACGTAGAGTTCTTTTTAGTATCATCATTCATTAGGGTACTAAATTTTTTAATTGAAGTTTGGAGAGTTATTAAGAACTTTAATTTTTTTAATTGGTTACAAAATACAAAATCTTCAATAAGTTTAAAATTTACTAATCACAAAATTTGTCGTTTATTCTGGAGTAAATTGTTGTACCTTTCTTCAATTTTACTTTTTTTTCATGGAAATTTTTCTTTATATAAAAAATCTGGGGATTTCTTACAAAGTTTGTAAAAAAATAAAAAATAAAAAAATCATGTAAACTAAGTGATTGAAGAGATCATAATACAAAAGTATAAAGTTTGAAGAATAAGAACAGTCCCATAACTGAGCAAGTTAAAAACATGTTTCCCTGGATGTCTTATTATTAAGCACATAATTGACAAATTCAGGAACAAAAGATCTCATCAAGAATCTGCAAAAATGGTTTAATCAGAGATGAGGTTTCCATTCACTTACTGACATAACAACTCCCACTGGCAGCATTTGATGGTATGGTTCTAAGGTACATTTACAGAGCGAACTGAAGAATCTGTAAATTTCATAGCCAAAAGCAAGTTGGAGAAGTCGTCCAAGTCTCTTAGGGAAAACTTAAGCAAGTTTTGCGATTTTTTACTTTTTCTTTTTTGTTAGTTTCATATTTTCTTATTCGTGTCAAAATTAGTGAGACCCAAATTCATTTTTGAGAGTGTTTTATAGCCTGAAGCTGGTAATTTTTATAATCGCTAGATAACAACCGCCTGAACTTGTAATTTTAAGTGCTAGAAACAAATTAATATTTAGCAGTAATTAAAGACTACTTCGCCTAATTTTTTTTATAAAAGAAAATCGCTAATTCAATGAAAATAATTATATGATATGTATTATATTAAATACTTAAATTAATAACTTATATTATATTGAAGCATTTAGTTAATATAAAATTTATAATAAAATAAGAATATACAAAGTTATCAATTAAATTTGTACTATATAAGGAACTATTCGATCCTACATATAGAAGAAGGAAATTAAGTCTCTATTCGGCCCAGTTTGGCCGAATACCCTTTGGCAGGATTAAAAGGTAATTAATCTAATTAAGGATAATAATCAGAATATTATCAATTTTAAATAAATAGCTAAAAATCAAGGCTAACTCGACAGGTCCATTAGCTCATAACAATGCCTATAAAAAGAAGGTAAAAAGTACATGTAACAGGTTGATTTTTTAATATTAAATAGTATTTATTACTTAGAACTGAATCCTGACTTCAGCATCAGAGTGTCTTTTGCAGGTACCCTCTCCACGTCAGCAACAGTCAGAAGGACGTCACCATTCCAGAGTAGAGACTTAAAGACTAATGTTTCTCTAATAAAAACAAAATTAATTTTGAGACACTACAAAATTTGATATCTATTTTGTTATTTATAACTTTATATTCACACTATCCGATCATATTACCTTGTTAAATGTATAAAATCAAGATATTAGCATAATTAATATTAAAAAAAATTAATGGAGGTTGAACCGAGTAACAAGCAGCTCACTTATATAATTAAATTTAGCTATATTTTTGTAATTATAATTATTTGTAAAATTATTAATCATAATGTATATAATCAATAAATATAATAAATTTAGATAATTTTAATATATATTCATAGAATAATATTTGAAAATTTTAAATAAATATTTCAAATTAAGATAATATGGAATATAAAGACTAATTAAATTAAAAGTAATTGTTACGTATAAGGATAAAAATATAAATTTTGTGATTTTTGCGTACGTTACATTTATGTTTAACTCGGACTTGGCTCTTTATTGTGTTAACTGAACAATCAAGAAAATGTTATTAGTTAAAATTTATTAAAATGATAAAACATTTAAATTTTACATGACAATGACTAAATTAAGAAAAATTCAGATACAAATTAAAATCTTTTTCAGGATAAAAAGCCTGAAGTCCTAAACCCCATGCATCAGTTTTATGTAAAAGACAATATATATTTGCAAAATCAAATTATTTATATTTTATAATGATAATAATATTATAATAATAATAATAATAATAATAATAATAATAATAATAATAATAATAATAATCTCTTAAATAAGAAAAATTCATTTATTCAAATCAATCCCAAGAAATATGTAAGTGTCAGAATAATTACATTGACAGAACTAAAAGTATAAATAAATAAGATGTGCAGAAAAATAATCAATGCATATATCTATTTTGACCTTTCGACTAAGAGAGAGAGAGAATTGCTAACTGTCGATTTAGTTCTTTTATGCATGAAAAATTGCAAATGCTGGTTTTTTCTATGCTAGCATGGAAGATATAGCGAGGCATTAAATAAAGTCACAGATGTCTTTTTGCTTCATAAATATTACATATATCTTACCATAAATTTGAAATGCTTTAAGCTTATAGATAACAATTTGTTTCTATGCACAAGAACTCCAAGGCGAGTTAAGTGTGCTAAGGTATGCATATATCTCTCTTTTTGTTACTTTCTCCTTTTATCTCCATCTCTTTTTTGTTATTTATCTGTATATATCCATGCCTTTCGTAAGGATTATAAATTTTAAATCATGCTAATGTTTCCATATTTTGTTTTACCATTTGTCTCTTTGCTTGAGCTATTTACTTTCGGTTGCATGTTGTTTTGTTTCATTGTACTTCGAATTACTTGTGTTTGTTCGCCATGAAGCATGATGCAAATATTTCATTGGAGTTCGCTAAAATGACATAGTTGTTCAGGCTTTAGGGTTCAGTAGATTATTTGTCCTAGGAAGTTTTTGTTTTGTTTTTTTCTTTTGCTACATTACGAAGATTGCTTATCTGATTTGGGCAGAATAGGACTATTTTGTGCCAAGTTTTACCTTTCCATTTTTATGCTTTATGACTTTTATTTGTTTAGGAAAAGAAATTTATTATCCTCATTCCACATTTTTTGTTGTTGTTCTCTTCTCTCCGTAATGAAATTTACTGTGTGTCAAAAAGTTGTGAAAGGTGGAACGTCATAATCCATATTCCTATCAGAGACGTTATTTTGCTGCTTTTTCTCTGTAGCTAAAAATAATAACTTCTGAAAAAGAAAAGAGTTAAAAAAAAAACATATGCTTTTCTTTAGATTAGCCCTTTAGTTTAGTATAACCTTCTGCACCTTTTAATTGTAGTAGAAATTTAGTTCTATGTTGCAATTTGGTTTGCATTTTCATTTATTAGGTCACTGCTATGCTATTAGATTAATGTATTTTTTTTCTATCGTATTTTATATGTCACGTCACTTTTTAAATTTTTTTCTTTTATAATAATAACTTTTTTCCTAAATCAATTTAGATCAAGCAATGGAGACCTCTACAATGCCCAAGAACTTGTTATATTTGCCTCTAGGAAAATGTCAATCAAGCTTCAATTTGGAGAAGGCAGTTTGCAACCATGGCTTCTTTATGATGGCTCCAAACAGGTGGATTTCATCAACCAAATCCCTTCAACGTCCCTTAAGACTTGCTGATCAAAGCACTAGTGTCCTTGTCACCATCTCTCATTCTCCAAAAGATGCTGCCAATCTTCATATTTATATTCATGACGATGAAGCTCTCTCGGTAGAAAATCAGCGTGCAATATTGGTATATATGTGCCACTCTGCCTTACTTAATTAGCTCTTTTGTCATTCACTAAAATTGTTTAACGTATTCTTGAATTTAACTTAGAACATGCATAGTTTTGATTTTTTTTTTTCTAAACAAAAACATGCGTTTTTTCCTCCATTTCTACACATTTTATGAAGTCCTTTTTTGAAGTCGTTTTAACTTTGTACAACTTGCATGTAAACTAGGAAAAAATTGTTAGATTTATCAAATATCAATACAGGAGATTATTATAACTGCTGGGAAAATGAACATCATTTGATTTGTGAAGTTATAAGTTCATTTTACTAGCTATTGTTTTTTGGTATTTATATATGTGTAGGTGCATGGAAATTTTATTTTTAAAATTTTGATTTACTAGGGACAAGTGGCACGAATGCTAAGGATAAGTGAGAAAGATGAAAAGGCAGTGAATGAGTTTCAAGAAATTCATGCACAAGCTAAGAAAGAGGGATTTGGTAGAATTTTTCGATCTCCTACTCCTTTTGAGGATGCCATCAAGTCTATACTCCTTTGCAACTGCACGTAAGTTGTGCTTAACAATATAAATATGTCAGTGTTAGTTACAATAGAGTTGCTTAATTTGATTAGACCCCTAAAGATACCTTTAGAGGATAAAGTAGGTGGCTAACTAAAATCTTAATAGCTCGTCAATTAATGTAACCACAACTCTATTTTTCAATCATCAATTCACACTTTAATCTTTTGAAACTACACATAATATGTCAGCAAATTGATTTGTGTATAAATGGGAATTAATTAAAGATAATTAATTCTCTCATCTAATAAAAAATATATGTTTTAGTAAAAATATAAGATTTAAGGTAATTTAGATACACATCTTAATTGTACTTTTAATTTTAAATTAAACTGAATGATCACTAAAGTTTGACAAACTATCTATGTGTGATGCTTGATTTTGATTTTCACATGTAGTTTGTTGTTAATAGGTGGAGTAGGACTCTTGATATGGCTAAATCTCTATGTAAGCTTCAATTAGAACTAAGCAAGGGGCCTCAATCAAATAGGAAAGAGCAACGAAAAACCAAAAGAAAAAGAGAACAAAAGAACCAAATTGGCACAAAAGTTTGTGACAAATATAGCAAGGATCGGGAAATAGGAAACTTTCCTAACTCAAAGGAACTTGCCAAATTCAACATAAGTGATCTGCAAAAGCGATGTAGTGTTGGGTTTCGAGCACGTTATATAGTTAAATTGGCTCAAAGCGTAGAGAAAGGAACTCTTGCGCTGGAGAAACTTGAAGATGAATGTGATTTGAGCTCATATGAAAGTGTGCATCGTAAATTGACTGAGTTAAAAGGGTTCGGTCCCTTTACAATTGCTACTACCCTTATGTGTTGGGGATGCTACCAGAAAGTTCCTGCTGATTCAGAAACGATTAGGCATTTAAAACAGGTTGGTTTGCAAGATGCTGTGCACCATTTAATTTATAGAATAAAATTTACATTTTAATTGCTATTGTTTATGTATTGAGTTTTATGAATCATGTTGTAATCACGTAATTAACAAAAGATATTGTTTATGATTCCTATTCGTTTAGGTGCATGGAATGTCAAGTTGCAACAATCGAACAATTAACAAAGACGTGGATGAAATTTACAAGAAATATGCACCATTTCAGTGCGTCGCATATTGGTATTTTGCAATCAATCTTGTTAAAATTTATTAGTTGTTTAGGTTAAATTTAAGCATATAAAAATAATAAATATTTTTTGATAAAATTTTACTGTTTTGATTTTCTTAAAATCAGTCTTAAAATCTGTTGTTAATAGTTCTTTATGATAGGTAAATGTTAATTAGTGTTTTAAGAATATTGATTAATAAGATCCTTTATAATATTTATTTATATTATTTTTTCAGCTTAAATTTTGTATTTTCTAATTGGATGTTAATGTGTATTGATTATTTTTTGTTTTTCCTTTTTTATAGGTTTGAACTTCTACAAGATTACGAAAAGAATTTTGGGCAATTAAGTGAGTTAGATGAATCTGATTATCACAGGATCACAGGCAGTGGGTTCTTACAAGCAAAAACCAATGCATCCAAATCATAAAATCTTTCATACTTAACTGTGACTTTATTTTAAGTTTATCGTCAACAGATAGTGACAGCATTTTAATTTGATATTTTGAATTGATTTCACTTACTAACTCTTAAGCTGTGATGAATGGTATCACTATAAAATAATTATAATTTTTGTCATTTCCAAATTATGTACGGGTGTTGAGGATGTGTCTAGAATGTATAAATTAAAATTGAATTTGATTTGATTTGGTTATGCTTAGAAATCAAAGTTTATATTTAAAACTCATTAGTAAAAGAAGGGTTTGAATTGAATATTCTTAGAAAAAAATTGATGTTTATATTTCTTAATCATTAAAAATGGAGTTGTTTTGAGACTATTTAAAAGTGGAATTGATTTGATTTGATATATATATATAGGTGATTTCTTTCAATACCTTTGAATTTTAGAGGGTACTATTACCCTTCCTTCCTTGTAGCACTAGCAGTATGTGATGAATTTTAATAGTGACATGGTATTCGAAATTTATTTACAAAAAAGGACTATTTATTGGTCTGTGTCTTTTAAATTTATTTTACATTAAATCTTAAAACCTTGAAACTCCATTGGCTCTACAAAAGTCAAAATGCTGTGTTTGTCCTTCTTCACCTAATTGGTAATTGATGTTCTTCAGGGCATTTCACTTCTCTAAACTCTCCTGTTCACCCTTCAACTCTTTCTTTTTTGCTTTGTCTCAATCCAACTCAGAGAGCGAGATGGAACAGAGAGCGGCTTTAAATTTGATTACACTAGAGTTATACTTTTTTCATCTAAACCATTGAACTTTATTGAATCTTGAAAAAATCCCGTTGAGTTTTTTTTTATATATATAAATTTAAAATATTGTCACAAGGTTAAATTTCATATAATATATTATTTAAATTTAATTTTTACACGTTATTTTTTTATTGGTATAACAAAGAAGGATCTCAAAATTCTTTGAAATTTAAAAATATCGATAATAATAAAACAACTTTAAAACAAAATATTTTACAAATATTTTTATTATTACAGCATAAAATACTTTTTATATCATTTAAAAATGACTTTTAACAATGCATAGACAACCGATTTAGATACATCCAGTTATATAAGTAAGAGTGAAACACTTTAAATCAGTTAAGCAACAATATAAAAAGTGATTTTTAGATTGGTTATAAAGACTACACATTTAAAATCAGTTGTATGCTTAACTAATGTAAAAGGTAGATTTTTTCTACTTCAGTTTTATGTAGCAATCAATATAAATTTTAATTATTTTAACATCGATTATGGTATAACCAATATACGAAGTGACATTCTAGATGAGTTATAACATAATAATCCCTTTAGAATATTTTATTATTTTTTAAAAATGCGTTGTTTTCTACCTTATAATCAACATTCATAGATACAGATATAAATATAGTTAAAAAACATACAACATGCATTTGTATCTAAACATTGTGTACAAATATTTTGAATCTAACTAAATATTAATTTCAATTGTAACTATATCTTATACAAAGGGTAAATTAACACTAAAAATCATACCCAAAAAAAAAAACTATGTATATAGGTTCTAAAACAATTCAAGAATATTTATTCAAGTAATGGATCAACATCTTTAAATATTTACATGTTCAAATTACAAAATAAAAACATTAATTTATGTAATAATAATATACATAAAACTTAATATATGTTTTAAATAAATATAAGTACATGCATCCATAAGTTAAGAATGGTTATTGTGATAACAATGATCATATATTTGATGATATTATATTCAAACTCTCCTTGTGTTTGTGTAACTAAAATTTTCTATGAAAGCAAAATAAGTACCTTGAATAGAAAAATAATAAATATTGATATTTGAAGTATATCCATGTAGGTTTCTTTTTCATTGAGTGCTTACCTTTCAAGATATTGCATACTTTCATACAACCACCATGAAGAAATTTATTTATGTTAATTTAAAATGATATATATAATGTGTAAAATATGTGTTAACAAGTCTATTAATAAACTTACACATCAAAAATGTATTTTAATTATTAATTTTTTGGGTTTACTCTATAACAAACAAAGGAAAACAACTTCATTATGTCTTGGACAAAGTATCAACACTTGTCAATAGTTCCTACAAATTGGTTTGGCCATTAGGGACATTGAAACCAATTTTATGAAATGTTAATAAGGTAAAACTTACCCATAATGATATGGTATAAGGTATTAATTCTTTTTGCCTTCATTTAACCTATTCTAAATTTATGTTTGGATAGCTTCAATCTTGTTTCCTATACTCTAAATGTGAACAGAGTCAAGAAATCCATACAAATTGAGCAACCACCTCTAAAGTGGAAAGGCAATGTAATACTTACAAAATTGATAGAATTATTAAGTGTTAGTGTTTTAATATTTAATTTACTAATTTATAAAAAAAATATTTACATTAACCAAACTTAAAATACTAAAATACAAAGCATATTCTCACCTGTTATAATCTCCAAAATATCCTTTTATGCTATATAGAATGAGATTAGATATGTCTTGCCAATAATTTCAACATCCAAATATAGCTGTAAAGTTTGTTTTCCCAGTTTCATTGTCAATATACATAAGCCTACAAGGACATCAACTTCTAGTTCTAATGACTCTTAAAGAGCATTCTTTCCAATTTAATGATTAAGGTGAAAAGAAAATTATCCTTATCTATTTCTTCTTATTGGATTACTTTTATAACTTTTTTAATAAAATAATCAATATTCATCTCAAGCATTTTAAGATGGAAATAAATGAAAACTAAATTTTTTAAGATAATGTTAATTTCTTTTTCATACATATATTACTTGACATTCTTTTACTTGTCATCGATGCCAAAATATATAGGTAATGTATCTATTGAAACTCACAGGTACAGATTGGATAGTAAAAAGATAAATTAAAAAAATTGAGAATGAGAATAATATATAAAGATAAGAGAAAAAGAGATATTTATTAGAAATTTTTGTAATGTCTTAATCTCAAGAAAACAATTTATAGAAACATATTTTTCACACTTTCTAATTTTATTTATAACAATTGTTAATCAAGTTTTTAAATTTAAAAATTATAAAATATTATTGAGCTTGTATCAAAATGTATTTTTTGCATATTTTTGTAAATATATCTACATTTTATTGAGTTGTAGAGATGTACTAAAGTTGAAAGTCACCAGCAACAACATTTTTCCAAATGAGATGATAATTGATTTCAATATGCTTAGTTCGAACATGAACTACTAGATTGTGAGATAAGTGAATGGCACTTTTGTTGTAAAAAAGAAACATAGATATCATTCAAGAGTGATTCTAAAGCCATATAAAAGATAGTATAATCTATATAGTATAATCTATAGTCAACTTCAATGCTCAAATGAGAGACGGTGGGTTATTTCATTGAATCCCAGGATTTGTAGTTGAATCCAAGGAAGATGTAGTAGCTAGTGATACTTCGCTTGGTGGTTGGACATCCTATCTAATTTGCATTGCAAAAAGTATTAAGAGTTAAAGAACATTGGGATAAATATCAAAAACCATGTATTAAAATTTCTTTTATGGAATGCACAATGCATCTGATAAAATAGAAATCCTTTGTGGTTGGATTTTAAAATGTTGGCATGCAAGATTAACATGTGTTAAGTCTAGCCAACTAAAGGTGAAGTATTGTAAAGAACTGCAAAGGCGATGATATTAATTAGGATCTATAAGTTCACTATCATCAGGTATATCATTGCTTTAGAAGTGATAAAAGAGTTGATCTTTGAGGCTTCATGTATGTTGGCTTTTACTGGAAGATCTTGCGCATATTTAGCTTTTAGAATGGTAAAACCTCTAAAGAAGTATATTTTTTCAAGACCTAAGAAGTAGTGAACTTGACCCAAGTCTTTGAGAGCAAAGTCATTGTTGAGGTGCTAAGAAAGATTTATTATGAAGGTTGTAGTGTTTCTTGTAATGATAGTATAATCTATATAAACAAAAAGTAAGGTTAGGATAGTTCCATTAGGATAAATGAAAAGTGAAGAAGTTGTTTTGCTACATGTAAAACCAATAGAAGTAAGACAAGAAGATACCTTAGCAAACCAAGTACAAGGTGCTTATTTAAGTTACCACCTGAAACGTGACAACCATGTCGTAATGGTGACAAATAAAACTAGATTTTTCAATTAATTTTGCAATATAGAGAGCAAACCTAGGTTATCTCACACAGACACAAATTCATTATGTTTTCAATTTTAAACATGCAACGGTGGTTAATTTGAGGGTTTTATGATTTAAAGACAAATTTAAAATAAAAGCAATTTAAAACAAAAGAAATTTAAATGAAAACATATCTAAAACTGAAAACGAATTTAACAATTAAAAATGGATCTAAAAACTGAAAATGAATTTAAAATTTGAAAATGGATCTAAAAACTAAAAATGAATTTAAAATTTAAAAACAAATTTAATTTAACCCAGAAAAACAAAAACAAAAGCAAATTGAAAACAAAACGAATTGGAAAACAAGAACAAAAATGAAAACAAAACTCAAAACGAATTAGAAAACAAAAACGTGAATTAAAACCATAAATTGAAATCACGAATTATAGACGCAAACTATGATTATTATACCGAATTTACCTAAATCTCAAATGTAAAAGCAATCAATCGATCAATATTACACTTAAGAATAAACTAAATTTAATCGAATTATGCATGCACCAATCTTAATCAAGAATTATGAAAAAGTAAAAAAAGACAAACTCGGAGTGATCAATCGATCTTGCAATCCATGCTTGAGACAAGATGATTCGCCAGAAATAAATAATTGAGAATGCAGCAAATCTAAAAAGAGGTAAGCAAATGGAATGAAAAAGGGTTTTCTTTCAAAAACGGAAAAAAGTCTTTACCCAAAAAAGAAATTATGAAAACAAAATTATGAAAGGGAAAGGAGGAGAGAGGTGCAAAATCAACCTTTTGACTCCTATATATACTGGTCTTAAATGAAAACAAAAATAAATGGGCCAAGGCCTCCGCAAGTAATAAAGCCCTAAATAAAAACCTAAATATAAAAGGTATATTTTAAATTAAAATTTCAAAAATTAATAGAAAATAGCTCCAAACTCCAAATAGCATGATCTATATATCTAAATTGAAGCCCAAGAAGTCAGGAATCCATTTCCAAAAGAATTAGCCAAAAAGGAGATCTACAGAAAAAGTTATGGCCGAAATAGTAGACAAAGGTCAAAATAGCGAAAATATGAAATATAAAGTAAAGCTAACAAATATTCATGAGAACTCCAATTTAATGCAAGAATTGCAAAAACATGCTAAATGAAATAAATAAAGAAGGAATCATTAAAATGCACAAGTAAAGAATTAGGCTAAAGGTTTCTCCAAAGTCAATGCCAATAATTTTTTCAAATTCTTTAGTAACTAAATGAGCTTTAAATTTGTCTATAGTGTCATCTTCTCTAACCTTTGTTTGAAATTTTCATTTGGAATGCATAATATTAGCATTATGTGATCGAGGAACAAGAGACAAGTGTGGTTGTGATAGAGGACATCAATTTTTTTATTCATGGATGACCTCCAATTTGTATGTTTTAGAGCAATTTTATAGGTTTTAGATTCGTCATTGGATATGAGAAGTGTATTGTGCAGTATAAAGAGTTCTTTAAGAGTTAAACAAATATAATATGTTAAATAAGAAGGAAGACATTTGTCTCTAATGGATCTATTTGTGGTAGAATGATTATGATATGAAGTAGATACAATGTCAATTAAAGGTGTATCACTTAGTAGTGGAAAGGAATGAGGTGTTAAAGATGTGGCTACTTCTGGATTTGAAATAAACTATTGATTCATTGAGGATGAGGGGAAATTAGATCTAATAAGGATGACTCAATAGGATCTAAGATCACAATATTAGTAGAAATTTTAAATTTGGATGTCTTGAGCACATATGCCATATCTTATAAGATGATTCTTTAACTGTAGAAAGGGCTTCAATTTTCTCTCTCTTATGCGCACAGAAGTTCCTTTATTTATGTCCTTTGGCCAAAGTCATTTGATTTTGATCCTTAATAATAAAAGCATACAATCATTTTCATTAATACTTTGACTTACAAAAAGCAATTTTTTTTTTAAGTTCAAGTACTACCAAGACATTATTTAAGTGAAACTTACCATGTGTGATTTTAAGCAAAAATTTACCCTTATGGGTGATGGATAAAGCTTGCCCATTTCCAACAAAAATTATGTCTATACTAAAATACAGTTTCAAAATATTTTAATTGTCGGATCGGTGTATTTATATATAATTATTATTCCTTTTAAATATTGTTATGTATGTTTGAACTATATGAATTATTCATATATTAGTATGTAAATACAAAAGTTGTATGAATTGGCTGATAAGGAGCAGTATATCAATAAGTGCTATGTGACGATGTTGTTAAATGTGATGTTGTAGAACGAGTCAAAGATTGGTTGTTAAGTGTGTTGTGCATAGGATAATCTAGGGAGTATGGTTAAGAGTTAATATTATCTCATCCGATAGAGAGAGATTGGGAGTTCTGGGTGCAAAGTATCTTGCTCAGGTGAGGTAATTCTCGCTCAAGCGAGACTGGCTCGTACTGAATCATGCATTCTAGAGTGTTCTCGCTCAAGCAAGATTAGTCTCGCTCAAGCCAAAACAGATAGGGTTACGCCAACTGTCCCCTTGCTCAAGTAAGAAGGGATCTCACTCAGGCAAGGAGTGACCTCGCTTAAGCGACAGAAACTTGCTTAAGCGAGGAGTCGCAAGAAAAATAGGTAACTCTCTGAACCCAATCTCACCCAGGTGAGGATGCTTCTTGCTCAAGTGAAATGCATTTCACTTAGGTAAGATGTTCTTCGCCCAAGCGAGAATAGCAGAAATTTGAGAAGTTTCACTGTCTGATTTTTTTCCCCAAACGAGAATGAGCTCACCCAGTTGAGAAAAGGGCTCGCTTAAGCGAGAGTTAGCTCGCTCAAACGAGAGCGCGCAGGCCTAGAGGGGTATTTAAGGAACCCCAGCGCAGAGAAACATTCATGTCTCACTAGACAACCTTCCTCTCTCATTTCCTTTTTGTTCTCTCACCTTCATACCTTGAAGGAAACCTTCTCAAGGCCGAAATTCTTCTTGATTTGAGTGGGAACCTTTGTTTGGTACAGATTTAGGTGAGCTCTTGAGATCCCATTCTCCAACTTTAGTTTTTATTTCTTGGGTTCCTCTTCTTTGAAGTTTTTATTTCCTAATAGTGAAAAAAATTTGAACCTACAAGCATAGTTTCTTACATTGGAGACTCGCTTGAAGTTTGATTTGAGAAGATCCATTCCAGGTAAGGGGAGTTTACTCAAACTGACTTTATTCATATGTTAGGTATTAGGGTACCTATATGTATAACTTGGTCCTAGTTGAAAGTAAGTTTGTGTACGAACAAACCCTAGGGAAGAATCTCAAGTAAGCATGGCTGGGTGACTTGATTGTTGTAAACGATTGTATTGTGCCTAATGTATTTAAATGCTTATTATATGATGGTGTTGAAATTGTACGAAAACATGTCGAGGGATAGGCAAACATGCTGAGTGGTAGACAAATGTGTCGAGCTGTAGGTTCCTTCTAAATTTACTAATGTTGTGATGCCAGTTGGAGCTGAGTTGTTGTTATTATTAAGGTTGATATTATTGTTGATATTGTTTTCATCGTTGTAGTTGTTGGTATTCAATGAGTTGATAATAAGCTGTTCAAATACTGGTATTTATAATATTATATATATATATATATATATATATATATATATATAATTTTATCTTGTTTTTAGTAGAATCGGTAATTTAATTAAGTGATTTTTTAGTGCTTGTAATATGCTGCTCCAATTTGAGGCTTTCAATTAATAGTAGGATTTGGAATTTTCATAGTACGAAGTTTGTGGCAAATAATTTGATTGAAACTATACTAAAGCATTAATAAAAAAAAAATTGAATTGAAAGTTTGGATTCTTCAAGAGTCATAATTTTTGAAGCCTAAGTCTTTCACACCACAAACAAGATAACAAATGTATCTTTTATTTTCTATCACCTCACTATTCAAATCATATAGTTTATATGTGTGTGCCAACATTAATAATTTAAATATGGAAATGATATTAAGAGACATTATTATTTTTATTTGATTTAATTCTGTAAATTAAATTATTGTCGTATAATAGTTTGTTGATTTATTCTTGAATTAATATTGTGATTAAGGAATTTTCATTATTTTTTAATGAGAAATGAATATTGATTATTAAGTTTTATCCAATCAAACCCAAATAGATTAGGGGCTCATAAGATGTATGTTCACACTTATGCAAAAAAAAAAAGAAAAGAAAAAGTTGGAATCATGAGCGAACAATAATGGGAAACTAGAGAGATACTTGGTGATGTATCGTGAAGTAGTAATTGTAAATGTAATCCTTTATTGCTAACACATGGTGTTAGGGGAGGAAAGAGATTTGTGCATTCTCTGCCCTTGAAAACACCCACATGGAAAAGAGAACAAAAGAAAAAGAAAAAACACGTTAACATGGTTCAATACATCTTGCCTATGTTTATGAACTCCCAACATAAGTTTACAATTTTATATTTTTTTTACCAAATAAAATTACAAACCCTTTTAATTTATAATTTTTGAACGAGCAAAGCTCACCTTTACAACTTATGAATAAACAAAATTGCAAACCCTCGTCTAATCTACAACTAGCCAAGCACCTAGTACATCAAAAGAACTACATGTTATATTAAGTACATAATAATATTTTTCTATATCTTTCTTTTTTAAATTTTTCGATATGAGACTTGGGCAAATAATCTACTTTAACCCAACACATGAAGAATCCAGTAGCTAACTAAGGTGTTTGATGGACCTCAATTAAAATATTTGATCCAATGAATTATTTGTCATGTGACACTTAATCTTATTATATGTTAACTTAGACCCTTATGATTAAAACAACAAAGAGAAGTGTGTTAAGAAGACATTCTTTCTAATACTTAATTATTTATTGAATTTATTAAAAACTACAAAAATGAGTTCAAATCATTAATATAGAAGCGAAACTCACATTATTTTTATGATTTTTTAATAAATTTTATTTAATAATAAAAAATGTGTTAGAAATGTTAACAACATACTATTAACTATTGATTAAGTTTATTAAAAATTATAAAATAATGGGAATTTGATTCTTAATTTAATAATAATTTTAAAACAGTAAAAATTTATTTATTTTTTACTATTTTTGTATAAATCTTTGAAAATAAAACAAAAACAAAATGAAAGAAAAAATTTTAAAAAAATTCCTAAAATCAAACAGCCTTAAGTTATTACGCATGTATTTGAATTGATATGGTTATAAACATTAAATAGGATAAACATAACAATTTATAACTTTAATGTATTTTTCGTAGATAATTTAGTCACTAACAATGGAATAAATGGACCAAATCAATTATTTTAATTGGAAAAACTGGTATGCTAATCAAGACAACAGTTAAAATAATAAAAAAAACTAATGGAACAAAATATTGATCCAATTTTTTTTTAAATACTACAACAAAAAATTGGTTCAAAGTAATCTTTTATTTTTTTAAAATATGGTTTCAATAAAAAAAAATCCCATATAAGATACATGAATTAATCATCAGCAATTTTATCATGATTTAACTACAATTAAATAGTAAATTTTATTTAAAAATTTAGCTTTTAAAATAGTGAACCACGAAAAGTTATAAAAAGTAAACACAAACTAAAAGCTAAAGCTTATTTAAATACACCAATCACAAAATTACAATACTTATAATGTTTCAGCTTAATAATTCAAATTCTAAACAATCAAGATAGTGTATGTCTAAATTAATTAAAATTTGCAATTTCTTAAAGAAGATATATAATTAAGTACTAATCACTATCCTTTAAAAAAAAATAAAATCTCGATCATGCACTTAATATTGGAGTTAGCTTAGTTATGTGCATTTTGTCAAAAGTTATTAAATCAAGCAATGGTGATATGTAGAAAGAATTAAAATTATTCACGAGATGAAAGTATTCCATCTTTGATCGAATACTACTTCATATTTAAAAGATCAAACATTTGACCACTGCTTGAAGAGTAACAGCTACTATGTTGTAATATTAGCCATTTAGCCCGCAAATAGGTTAGTGCACTGCATGTAACATATCAATTAGAGGTTCAATTATCATCAGTGAAAAAATAATTTCTCTTCCTTTCACTTTGTGCTTTCGCGAAAGATATTAAAAAAGATGTCTAATATAAAAAATTAACAACACACTTTTTTTAGCATAATCTTAATAACTGCTAAAATTTATTAAAATTAGCAAAATCACAAGTCTTACTATTTTACTTTTAAATTAATATTTTCTCTCATTATTTTATAATTTTTAATAAATTTTAACTAATAATTGAAATATACTATAGAAGTGTATTAACAAATATGTTGGTAAACATTTTTAAATGCTCACCGCAAAGATGAAGTCAATTGAGCATGTTTAATAACAGCTACAATTCTGCAAGTGCATAATTATTGATTTGCTCAACTCATTGGAAATTCGCTTTTCTGTTTATGTTCTAGTGCATTTAGATTACATCAAATTCACTCAAGCATTGTTTTACTTCAACACTACACATTAAAACGTGATTTAAAATGATTTTGTAGACTTTTCATACATTCACTTTATTCTCTGTCAGTGAACTGCAAGGTTGTTCAAGTTCCATTCATATGGTAAATTAACTTATATACAGAACAAATAGAACTCATAGGAAATGGACACCATTTAGCATCGTAATGCCAGTTTGGACAACAGTTCATTCAACAGAGCACACTTTAATACACAAGCAACGGTTTATATTATAATGAACAAAGTAAAAAAAATTCAGAATTGCCGGTTTCTAGAATTGAGGATAATAAGCACTTTCTAGAATGCAGCTCAGAAGTGTCATTCATATGACACAAAAGAGCCATTGAGAAACTCAATTCGTATATAATTAGGAGATGTAAAACATATATTATGTGAGATTCAACTCAACATAATTCTTTGAACAAACTGGTTGAACTGCACAAAAGACTGAAGTAGATACATTAGCCAATTCCTATTAATCCTTAAACAATTGGAGCTGCCTCACGAAGGGATTCACTTTTAACATTCTGAGATTCCAAAACACTGCTCACAGCAACTTTGCTGTTCACATAGTGACGGCGACATACTGGCATGTAGAGATCAGCCCCACCAATCAGTTCAGTCTGAGTCTCTTGTGTTTTCCTCAATGTGAAAAAAGCACGTTTGCCACACAATTCACAGCGTGCTGTCAACTTGGTCACCGAATCAGCAAGTGGAATTATGTCAAGCACCGAGCCAAAGCTTCTCCTGAACAACCATTTCAAGAGTGAGCGTAAATGAAAATTAATCTCAATATTTGAACTACCAAAAATGTGACACCAAATACATTTATTTCTATCTCACACTTCATGTTTTTGCATACACGTCACAAAATTACACTTCAAAACACAAAAAGACACCCAAAGGTGTCTCTGTTGAATTGTTAAGCAAGCATTTTCCAATGAAAATAAGCATTTGATACTAAAAGCCACAATTTGATTATAAGAATACCTTAAGTAATCACCATCCAAGCCTGCAACTATTACAGTTTTACCATCTTCATCAGCAGCTTTGCAACAAAACTCAAACAGATCATCAAAAAATTGAGCCTCGTCTATACCAATCACATCCAACTGCATCCAAAACATTATTCCATGAATAAAAACTCACTTCTCTTATATTACAAAATGTGAAATATTTATACTCATTTTACTTAAAAGTGAAATATTTATACTCATTTTACTTACGCTTCAAAACTCTTTTGAAACACATTCATAACAATCCCTTCCTCTTATTTAAGAATTTTGATACAGTTGTTAAAAAAAAAGTGGTAGAAAATTTGTAGTACCTTTAGATAAGCATCATGGCCATAATTATCTCTGAAAGACAACAGATTCGGTAATGCCCAGCAAGGAAACTTGACCCCATCATGCGTCACAACCGAATCAATTGCATATCTCGTATCCTTGCTCGACTTTAACATGGCAACATTCCTTCAAAATTTAGACAATTATTAAAAAACAACAAATATTTTATTTTCATTTGGTAGAAATCAAAACGTGGGAATTACCTGCCAGAGTTAAGGTGGGATTTGATACGATGAAGAAGGGAAGTGGTTTTGCCAGCGAACATGGGACCCACAATAACATGGACCTCACCACTTTCCAAGGGAATGGAAGAAGAAGCCATTGAAGAATATTGGAATTTGGGCGACAGAGGGATAGATGAGAGAGGGTACAACATTGGTTAATATTTATAGGCGCTGTTGGCAGCATCACTTTGATTTGAAAATTTTGGAGGGAAATTAGGAATTTGGAGAGACGTGCAATTGGGATTGGAGGGAACAAAATTGATGGGAAAAAAAATCAGTTTTATTTCAATTTTCAAAGTGAGAAAAGCTTCTCTCGCAAGTTTAACTTAAATCCAAAAAGGGGGGGAACGTGCGGTGTAATACATTTACGGGGAAAAATCTGCACAAAGATTTTATATTTTCATTGTCCTAGTCGACTCAAAGTGCAATGGAGGATTTTTTTTTTTTATGATTTATTTTATGGAGTCTTATTAATAAATATTTTAATCATTCTTTTTAACATAGTATGTTTGAAAACACTTTGTAAATTAAAAATTGTAAGATTTATTATCTAATTCATTAATAATATTAAATATAATTTTAATAAAAATTATTATTCAATATTTTTTTATATATGTCCTTTAACATTGGTTTGTCTATTTTATGTTTTTTTTTTCACTATTACACAGACTAAAGAGACCAAAAATACATAAGAAACCTAATCTATAATCTTAAGAGTATAAATGTAAAGAAGAGCTAAACTCAAGTAAGAAAACAAAGAAATATTATGAGGCTAGTTTAAATAAGGCCTAAGGTCATCAAGATCTATACTGGCAAGTTTATTAACAGATTGATTTATCTCTTGTACCAGATAGGGTATTACTCGGTTTTATTTACAAAAAGAGGAAACTGATTACCTATTCGGCTTACGAAGGACGGGTACTTTTCAAGGCATATTAATTATAAATTAATAAATAATAACCAAGAATATTATCAGCTTAATTATCAGGCTAGGAACAAGGCTGACCCACAAGGCCCATTAGCCCATAATATCTCTTATAAAAAAAATATAAGAAGTACAAGTAAAGGGTTGACTTTTAAATATTAAATAACATTTTACTGAATTACTGCTGAGAACTGAGATCTGACTTCAGCATCGAAGTGCCTTTTGCAGGTACCCTCCTCACGCCAGCAACGTACGCAAGGACGTCATTCTACCTAGACAGAGATTAGAAAATTAGTGTTTCCCTAACAGAAACATTTTGGCGCCCACCGTGGGGCTCGAATAGCCTCGCTTTTTCAGTCACCATGGTACTAACAAGAAGCCAACAAGAGGGACAAAATTATCAAGGACGAACTTCTCATCAACAGGAAGATGTCACACCCAATCAACCAATCCCTGAAGTTTTGGCCGAAAGAGGGGGAAATGACAGTCTCTTTTCTATAGTAAGACAGCTCCAAGCCAAGATGAGAAAAATGCAACAGGCCAGAGAGAGAAATGCTTTTGAGATGTCGGCCTTAAGGAGGGAGAACACTAACTTGAGGGAAGAAATTAAAACTCAAATACCCTCTCAAACTACCCCATCCACTCAAGAGCAAGGAGAGTCCTCGGCATTGTAAGAAAAACCAAAGGGAACTCCATAAGTTGGAATCCTTACTGAACAGGATGAAGCCTCGAGTCGAAGCCCTTTTGTTCAGCCTATCCTGGAGGCCAAGTTACCTGATAACTAGAGAGGTCTAACGTTAGAAAAGTATGATGGGACGTCTAATCCAGGAGAACACTTGGATATTTTCATAATCCAAGTCGGTCTGTATACAGAAAATGAGGCCTTATGGTGCAGGATTTTCCCCAATTTGCTTCGAGGGTCAGCTCTCAGTTGGTTCACCCGACTCTCCCCTTCCTCCATTGACTCTTTTGCAACCCTTACAAGACGATTCAATCTACAGTTCGTCACAAGCTGACCTCACCCTCGGATATCCCTGGCACTCATCAATATTCGTCAGGAGAAAGGAGAAACACTTAGAATGTTCATGGAACGCTTTGACAAAGTAACCCTTTCAATTCACTGTTTGGAACCAGCCGTGACCATACACCACCTCACCACCTCACATGGAACGTTCTTGGTCCTTTTTCCCTAGCGAAAAGACAGCGTAAATTCCTGATTATCGCAGTGGATTACTTTACTAAATGGATTGAAGCAGAGCCACTCGCTACCATCACTGCCAACAATATACAAAAGTTCACCTGAAAAAATATTATCACACAATTCGGTCTACCTCATGCCCTGATCACAGACAACGGGCTGCAATTCATAGACCGACGATTCAATGAATTCTTGGAAGGATTGCATGTCAAACAAAGGGTTACATCTGTTGAACATCCTTAATCCAATGGACGGGTAGAGGCTGCAAACAAGGTTATCCGTGTACTCTGCAAACAACCATAAAGGAGACACCTTTTTGGTTGACATATGGTACTGATACCATGGTGCCGGTTGAGATTGGTGAGCTATCATTTCGAAGACAAAGATTGAGGAATCGGCAAACGACGATTCCCTTGCTGTCAACCTAGATTTATTGGATGAAGTGCGTGGTCAAGCAGCGGTAGTGACCGAAGCCACCAAAAGGATAATGGCAAGGAAGTTCAATTCAAAAATTAATCCAAGACAATTCTACGTTGATGACTTGGTATAGCGAGTAACAGGGAAGCACGTAGGGACCAACGACAAGAAAAATTGGCTGCTAATTGGGAAGGGCCCTTTCGGGTAACGGCTCGGCTAGACAATAGGGCATATAAGCTGGAGACACTCGAAAGGACGACAATACCGAGAACTTGAAATAGTACACATTTAAAGCATTATTTTAGTTAAATACTTGTAATCTGTAATCGATGCACTCTTTTCCTCACCCAAGTTTTGTCTTTTTAAAAGAAAGTGAAAAGGGGTTTTCCTGGAAAGTTTTTAACGATGCACATTATCAATAAAGTACATTTTCTACAACTATTCGGTATTTTTGGATTATTAATTAATTTCCTCTCAAGTACCCCTACTCGGGCAAGGACGACTCATTGCTTAAAAATTCCCTCTCATGTACTTCTACTTGGCCAAGTTTGAATTAATTAATTCCCTCCCGAGTACTGATAAATGCATATTTTACTAGTATTTTACCTTAGTTTTTAATACATTTGATATGAAAAACATGATAGAAAAAGCTGAAAAACTCATAAAAATAATAGAATGTTCAATTCATTTCTAAATAGTTTAATTGTTTAGATTTTGTGAATTTTCTATGTAAAAAGTACTTATTAAAACCTATTTTGTAGGAAACTCTGAGTTGAGATCATAAGGTTGGAGGATTAAGAGAGAAAGATAGAAGAAAAGTAGCAAATCTAGAGACAAGGAACAAGAATTGATGAAGATGTGTTGGGCGTTATCACTTTCGCTGGTGAAAGTGATTGTTCCAGAGTTTGGAAATGAAGGGGAATCTGGGCGTGATCACTATTGTTGGTGAAAGTGAGCATTCCAGAGAGTTTCTCAACATAGCAAAGTGTGCGTGATCACTATCGTTGGCAAGAGTGAGCGTTCCAGTGTGCGTAATCACTATCGCTGGCAAGAGTGAGTGTTCCAGAGAGTTCCACAGCATTGCAAGATGAGCATGATAACTTTCGTTCACGAAAGTGAAAACGCGGCCTCTGTGTGGTTACTTTTATGAAAAATAGTGATAACGCGCGAAAGACGAAAATTCTATAAATTGCAGAAAAGCTCAGAAACTTCAGATCTTTTCTCATTTTTTCATTTTCACACCATAGGAGAGTTAGAGAGGGAGATTGGGAGTGACTTCCAAGCTCTGGAACTTGAGGAATCAAGTTGGGGATTGGATTTATGAAGAAATTCTGCAGCTCCTCTTCTTCTACTCTTTCTTTCTCTTTTTCTTCTATGAACATGTTCTGATTTCTTTTCTTTTTTTTTTATGGATTGATGGATCTGATTTTGATATTGTAAATTGATTATGGATTTGGATTTTAAGATCTTGATTGTATTGAACGTTTAATTCTTTCCTTAATGCAATTCTTGAATTTGCTATTCAATTAAATTGAACCTAGAGGATTTTCATCAATGGAAGTTGAGTTGATTTCTCATATCTGAATTGAATGTCAAGGTTATGGAAATCTTAGGGATAAGAATTCGTGATCTTGTGATCTCATAATTTCCAATGCCTAATACAATGTTTGATTGATTTACACATAAGGAATTAGGGTAGTTAATTGAATATTAGGATCAATGAGTCAACAAATTAAACTTTGATTAATCTAGCGAAATTGATCATTAATCAATTAAAGAACTTAGAGTTCAGATCTACTTCAGTTTTGCAATTGATGAAGAGGTAAAATCAATCCTAAATCCATTCACACATCATTTCATTACTAAAATTTGTCACTCTGTTTTGCTGTGATTTTCTGATTTCTACAGTTTATTGTTTTTGTTTGCAAATGCTCAAAACATCTCCAATATTCATTTGGATCAACTAGTTATTGACTTGTGAAATGGTAATTGATATAACTAATCCCTGAGGATGATACTTGGGACTCAAACTAAATTTTAAATTTTATTACTTGCTACAACTACCTAGTACACTTGCTAGTTAGTGTTCTTTTAGCTTTGTGACAAGTACCCCTACTCGGTCAAGGCCGACTCATTCCTTAAAAATTCCCTCCCAAGTACTGCTAATTGGCCAAAGTTGAATTAATTAATTCCCTCCCGAATACTCCTACTCGGTCAAGGACAAATAAATTATTAAAATTCCCTCCCAAGTACTTATTGGCTAAGGTTTAATTAATTAATTCCCTTCTGCGTACTCCTACTCGGTCAATGATGAATCATTCAGTAAATTACCCTCCTGAATACCCCTGTTCAATATTCAGTATTATTAGAAGATATCATTATATCAGTTAATCAATTATACCTAATTGGCTGACGTCATTGTTGCTCATACAAATATTACTAGTGGGCTAACAATAAGAAGCAATCAAAGAAAAACTTGGTATTCATTTTCCGATAAGCATTACAAAAAATTAGGCACTATCGGCCTCCAGCTTACAAAAAAAAAAAAATTTACACCTATATCCCCTCTTCAGTGTCCTGATGGGTCGGGGCATCCTCTTCAACAGGGTTCAGGAGTTGGCTTGGTGCCAAGGTGTCGAGTTCCACCTCCTCATCAACTTCATCATATGGTAGGAACTTCCCACCAAAGAAGTCCCTAGTTAGGTCAAAATTGAAGCCCGAGGGGATCTGGCAGAACTCAACAGCTTGGCGGATGGCATGTTTGAAATCGGCTTTGTGCTCCGCAACAATTTTCATATTACACTTGTCGGTCAAAGCCTTCAACTCGATTTCAGACTTTTGCTTCTCTTTGTCTAAATCTAAGCCCTTTGCCTCCAACTCTGAACTCTTGGCCTTAAGTTCTGAATTTTTAGCCTCCAGCGCCTCCTCGGTGGCACGAGCCGATTCCCCATGATATAGAAGTGCTCTTTTAGCTGAGCAACTTCCTCCTCCAATGACTTATTGGTCTCGACCAAGCTTGACCGGACCTCTTCACTCTGGGCAAGCACCTGTTTGGAGGAGGAGAGTCGGACTTAGACCCTTTCCAGCTCTTGCAGGGGTTCCAAAGCAAAGCTACGTACCATCGCCATGGCCCGAGCTTGGAATTCGCAATATCATTGCTAGCAAATCCTCTGGGTCTGCTTATTTAGAAAGACTCATCCCGACTCTGATATGGAATCTGAGCATACCATTTGATTGACCCAAAAACCTTCAGCAAAGAAAGATTTGGATATGGTGTCAGGCGGCACAACTGTGTGAGCAGAGGAACTCCCCCGACCACTTGACCCAGCGTCACGAGCATGCTTAGGTCTTTTTTCTTTCTCTAACTCCTTCTACTTGCCTTTATCTTTTCTTTTCTTTGATTGACCCTCGGCCAGGGCAGGATCTTGAGGAGGAGAGTGAGATTCAGCTACCGGTGGCAACTGATCTATTACTGGGTGTCAGTGTGCATGGGCTGGGGTACCTTCAAGAGCCTTCAGCTTGAGACCGTGCCGATAACCCAAACCGACTCCTCTTTGTGCCATTATCCCTACAATGCAAAAAAGTCGAAACAATATAACCAGCGCTCAAAGGAAACAAAAACAAAAATATGAAACATACCATCCATATCCAACCGAGGTTGAGGGACTTCAATAACAGAACAAAGGAGCGGGCAAGGAGCTCCCTAGGCAGAGTCTTTATATACTCCAAAGCCGACAACTCCTCAGTCGACAACATTTCCTCAAGATAAATGTCATATTGACGAGGTTTCCAGGTCCAATGGAAGGAAAGAGGGGTTGGTTTTCCTTATCAAAAAAATATTTCATTAATAAACCAATTTTGAAACCTTTAAAAGACAAAGTGTAAGGTTTGAATATGGGCAACTCGGCATGCCTTATTAAAGACACCCATCTCGCCTTATCAAATGGACGAGTACAAAAAAATGTAGTAAGCCTACCCTAGATTCTATATAATGAAATTTACAAAGGATCCTGAACGCTTGCATGGCCACCCACCCATTCGGATGCAGTTGAGTAGGTGCAACGTTCAACATCCTTAAAACTCCCATTTAGAATTCTTCAAAAGGGAGTTTAATACCTAACTCCTTAAACATATACTCATATACGTAGAAGGTGTCAACCCCTTCAACCTCTTCCCTTAAAAATACAAGGTCTGGGTGATCGGATTCATCGCCCTGACAGGTGTTTATTGCTATAGGATACGGATCCGAACACTTCCACAAGGATATGTAATCAATTAGATTTTTATAACCTTATTTCCTCTCATTCCTAGCTTATTAATCCTCTTTTATGCCTAATTGGTTTAAATTTGATCATTTTATGATGTTTGAATTTTATTTGGACCTTATTTAATTTTTCCAGTATATGACAAATTCTAATACTGTTTTGGTTTCTGGATCATATCTCGAGTTGTAGAACTCATTTCATTGTGATTCTTGATTTGTAGGAAAGCTTAAAGAAAGGCTCACAATTCTTATGAGAGGTTAGAAATCAATTCTGATGATAAGAAGCTGAAACTGAGCCTAGAACAAGTCAAAAGGTTGTAGTCACGGTTTCTGACCTTAGTGCAGTATTTGGGCAATTTCTCAGTCCACAGATGTCCATTTAAGCCCATTCTAGTTGCATTTTGAAGCTAACATCTAGGGCTACGATTTCTCTTAGATCATATATCGAAATGGATAGATATTCATGGCAAAAAATGCCACACAATATCTTCTCAGATTCAGCATGGATGTTGAGTAGCAATTACAAGCATAACTTTCCCTCCAGAATTCGAATTTGAACAAATAAGGATTCCAAAGACAGCTATTGAGTAGATGATTAATGTAATTGAATAATTATTAATTAGGTTTTACGTTTTGACCCTTAAGAGCCTGTATTTAAATTAGGGCAGCAGGTTATGATGGGAGAAGTTAGGTTAGATTAGGTTTATGTTTTAGGGTTTTCGTTTCTTCTTCTTTTTCTCTTCCGTTTTTACTTTTCATTTTCCTCCATTAATGGAGGCTTAGCCTTTCATCTAGTCCAAGGGTTGAAAAAGGGATGAGACACTCTTGAGGATAGGTTTCACAATTTATTCAACAACAAATTCGGTTTCATCTCTTCCTTCTTTCTCCTTTTGCTAATTATGATTTTGAATTGAAGCTCTTCTTTTAGATTGATAATTATGCAATTGTTTGATTACATATTATTCAGTTGATGTATGTAATTAATTCTTGAAGGAGTGTGAATTAGATTTTCAAGTTTGAGATCTAAGACTAATGGCATTGGTGAATTAAATTAACACAAATGGATTAGGTTCTAGAGGTTTCTGACCTTTGAGCGAATTGTGTGTTAATCGAATGCATGAGGGTTTTCATGTGAATACTTAATTTGAATTGAGATTTCATTCGAATTTAATGTTAATCACTAATTTTTTGGTTGATACATCTTCTTTGAATCCGGTGATAGAGTGATCATAGTTCTTCTAAATTATTGGATTAGAGTTGTTAATTCTTGTTAACTTTTGATTCTAATTAGTGTTATTCTATAAATCAAACCCCCTCTAATTTTATAATCGTATAATGTTATCATCGTTGGGAGATGACTCGGATTTCACCTCTTACTACATAATTTTTATGCAATTCAATTTTTATTAATTTATCCGAGCACAACACTCTCGATCAATATGTCAAAGGTATCTACAAAGGTTTAAAGGTGTTTATTCTTTTGGAAGCGAGAAAAGTAGGCGACCACCTCACCATGCACCCATTCATACCCAGGTATAGAACATGGGGGAAAACAGGTCTCTCTCTTAGGGCTCGCATTCAGAAGAGGTTCATCTGACTCAGCACCTGCGTGGGATGATTCAACATTGTCTTCATCCTCCCTAATATTAACCTCAGAACTATCCCTATTCGGTTGTGAAGAAACTTCTTCAAACCTATCATTCGCGAGGTCCTCACCTTCAGTAGTAGTAGTCGGCCTCACATGACTCGACATGGAGTCTTCCCACACAATTAAACTAGCCATGATGATAACAGGAAAAGAGAGGAATGAAAGAAGTAAAGCGTACCTTTCAGTTTGAAGAAATAACTATGGAAAAGCATGAAAGGCAATGCATAAAAGGTACTCTTCGGTCTAGAGCAAAAACGTGTGAATGGAAGGCTGGTCCACCACATATTTATAGAAGCCAAGGCTTCAGGCAAGCGAAGGGTCACACCTTCTCTGAACCGTTAGATCTTCCTCAGATCTGACGACTAGAATCACACACCCTTTCGTTTCAGCGGCTCTATACACGAGGAAACCCTAAAAATTTAAAACCCTAATTCGTTAAAGCTGACATCATCATTTTTCTTTGCTAAAATCGAATACTTGACGTGAAGATATTGTCAGATGTAAGTCGACTACTAGACGACCATGTATTCTCATTGCCAAGCACTTCACCAATTAATTCTAGCCCTTTCGTCCTACCTCCACGGGCTTGGGGGGCTAGTGTACCGGATAGGGTACTACTCGGTCGTACTTACAGAAAGAGGAAACCGAGTACCCATTTGGCTTACGAAGGACGGGTACCTCTCAAGGCATATTAATTATAAATTAATAAATAATAACCAAGAATATTATTAGCTTAATTATTAGGCTAGGAACAGGGCTAACCCATAAGACCCATTTAGCTCATAATATCTCCTATAAAGAAAAGGTAAGAGGTACAAGTAAAGGGTTGACTTTTGAATATTAAATAGTATTTTACTGCTGAGAACTGAGATTTGACTTTAGCATCGGAGTGCCTTTTGCAAGTACCTTTCCCACGCCAGCAACGTACAAAAGGACTTCATTCTACCTAGGCAGAGATTAGAAAATTAGTGTTTCCTTAACAGGAACATCTCCTAAGAAATATGAGTAAATATACAAATTGAATAGATTTTAAGACCTTCCTAATAGATTGGATCAAAGAGGGAAATAGATAAAAACTATCTTAATCACTCAAACAAAATTAAGAGCATCCCTAGAATCACTCTCAGTCCATATGTTTTATATACCTTATTATAAGACCAACTCACTCTTATGTATATACCTTACTGCATTTGGAGCAAAGATTAACGTCAGACATGTTTCTCTTGGATCTTTCTTATTAGTAAACAACTTATTATAAGACACTTTACAAATAAATAAGTTAATTTAGAAGATCATTTCCATTTCCAAACCAAATTAAAAGTATAGCAATATTAGGATAATAAGGTCACATATTTATGTAAAGATAATACCCTAAAATTTATCTTAATTCTAACAACCATTAGAAGTAAAATGAGTCATTGAGAGATCCTTAAAGATATTAACATCCAAAATTCAATTGTCAACCCAAAATTTAACATATGGTCCATCCCTTATAAACTAACTCAAACATTGAGATAAAACGGAACAAGCTGAGATCAAATCTCTCCAAATGTGAGATGTGTGTTAGGAATTACCAATAGTAGGATTGTGACCCACTTTAAATTTATATTTCAACTTATGTTCTTGTCCCTATGCCAAATAAGGACATTCACACAGTGGGAGAAGCCCTCAATTATTTTATTTCATGGCTTAGATGACTTATTCAGTTTCCTATTGATCAAATACACTTCCTTTCAATTATGTATTACATCTCTATTATTTTAAATTTAATATGTATTAATAATATCAAATTGTATATAATATTGGTGAAACTGCAAAGGAAACTCTTGATAAGTTGAAAGAGCCACAAGTTGATGTACTTGAAGAATTATGTATATTGACAATGACGTTAGGAAGAGAACATTTATAAGTACATATGGAAGCTAAAATAATTGACAATACATCATCAATTCCATTGTATTTGACACAAAAAGACATTATAGAGCTTACAATATGTCAAGAGATGCTTACATATCGGTTATTTAAGTGTGGTTAATGTAAGTTCATTCTTTTTTACTAATATGTCAATTAAATGTTTAATTGCATTTGTATGGATTTCTTGACCTATTTAGATTCAAAGCTTAGGAAATAAGCTTGAAGTTATCCAAGCATACATTCAAATAAGTTGTGTGAAGGATCTAAGGATGTATACCTTGCGCCATATCATTATGAGTAAATCTTCTTAATTAACTTTTTGTATAATTGCTTTCATTTTTTCTAATGGTCATTTTTGTGTGTAGGAGTCATTAACAATTGTTAAACTTTATCCTAAACATAACAAAGTCGTCTTCCTCTACTTGTTATGGAATAAGCCTAAGAAAGAAATAAAATCCATTATTGATGTGTAAGCATAAAGGTACTTGCTATAAATTGTTTTACATATGATATATATCAATTGTTCACCTAACATAAAGATTTAACTTCATCATCTATAAATGTATAGAAGCATGTAATGTGTTGGAGGATAAACATGCGATGAGAAAAAAACTTACATGAATTTTTCCATGTCTATGTAATTTTAAACTTGATGTTCAATATTTAATATTTTCCTATTTAAGTTACTTATTAGAGTCTAATATTTGGTTATGCTTAGTTTTATTCTAGTCGCACAAATAAAAGGAGAATTGAGAGTGTGGATATTATGTGATGAGACACATGCTGATTGTTATCACATTAACTATTATTGATTTGTGGGCTTTGGTGCTTATTTTTTTCTCTTTTAAACATATATTACTAATTTAAATGTATATCTATCTTTTAGGGTTTAGTGTTTAATCTAAAAATCAAGTCATATTTTTAAAAAAATATTAAAGATTATACATCAGTCTTGCATGTAATCGATGTACGTTTTACATCACTTATGTTCAAAATCGATGTAGAAAATCTACTTTTTACATAAGTTATTTTCTTAATTGATGTAGAATTTTTTTTTTTACATTGATTGTCATGGAACTAATGTAAAAAATAGATAATCTAAATCAGTCCTTTGTAGAACCGATGTATAGTCTCTTCTTCTTTTTTTATGTTTGTTAAAAAATAATGTAAAATATCTTTACTTACTACATCAGTTGAAGAACAGACGTAGAAAGCTATTTTTAACTGACGTTAAAATCCTTTTCTCTACCAGTGTTAGGAACAATTCACATGCATGAAGATGCGACTCATGCACCGGTAATCATCTCATGTTCTAATTTTTGGAGCAATAAAGTTTGAAATTGAAATGCTAAGGACCTAGAATTTTAATTTTATATGAATTTCAATTTAGATGGGCATTTGCAAGTATGAAAATATTTTTGGTGGATTAAGTGGTTTGTTAAATCACTTATGTCTAGTAAATCTTCATGTCAACGAAATAATTTGACTAATTTTTAAAGAGACATTAGTATAATGTCCTCACTTGAACAATAAAAAATTAAATACTTTATTTATTAACTAATAATTAAGATTGTATTTAAAATTGATAAAAAGAAAAGAAAAGGAGGTTATTGTATATATGTGATTAAATTCATGATAATTTTTTAGTAATTATAATAGTTGTTCAAATATTTTTTTTATGATAAGATCTTGGATTCGGATCCAGTCTAGTTTTTTTTTTTGCTTAAACGAAAATAGACTCGCTTAAACAAAAATGCAAAAAACGATAAAAAAATTTTATGCAAAATTAGATTAAGCAAATTTTGCAGATTCTCTTAAGTGAATTATGTTAGCTTAAGCGAATTTTGTGCATTTGAGGATATGGAAGTTAGGTGTGGGAGGAAGAGAGGACTGATGATGCAATAAGGTTCGTCCTTAACTCTCATCAAAATATGCAGAAAAATTAATGTAGTCTAGGATGCAAGCCTAGGTTGTCTCCAATGATATTGGTTAAAAACATATATCAAACATGTTGTAAACAATAACTGAGAAATCAAGTAAACAAAGGGGGGGTTTGTGATTCCAAGTTCAATATAATTAAACAGAAAATTAAATTGTAAAGTTTAGTCAATAAAATGTAGTAACCTCTAATTTGTCTACATAGAGTCTATCCTCATTCCTCTTAAGATTTAATACTCTTTTTCCTTCTCCGAATTAGGTTAATTTAACAAGCAAAAATCAATGGGCTCCAATCTCTCATCCCCATGATTAAGCAACTTAAGGATTAAACTCAGAATTAAGTAAACCAAGTTCAGAAGCTCAATAAAATGAATTAGGGTTAATTAAGCAATACCCCCTCCTTCAACCATTAATTTAGTTCAAGAGATTAGGAGAAAAGAAATTCATGAAAAAGGATTCGTATTAACATTGAAAACCCATGAATCCAAGGATCCATATGAACTCACTAGGGATTACAAGATGTTTACCCCTCCATGAGGATGTGTCTCACTAACACAAAATGAAAGTGAAGAGAAATCAATAACATTAAGATGAAGAATCAAAGAAAAGTGAAGAAGAAATGGAATTCAAATCCTAGGTTGGACCCTTGGCTGTCACCCAAGGTTGATTTAGCTCTGTAAAAGTGTTCCCAAAATGGAAAAAAAATCTAAAGTGGCAAAAAGCTCCTACTTTAAAATGGTAAAAACCTATTTATATTAAGTTGACGTCCTTCATAGTAACTACTATTATTCATGATAGTAGACAAGCGCAGCTCCCAAGATTTTCCTTCCTCTTTGTAGTAACTACTATTGTACATGAAAGTAGCTACGCATGCTGCGCATAGCTACTATGGTGGATGATAGTAACCACGTGCAACATGCGTCCTTTTGAGGCTCTTTGTAGTGACCACTATTACTTTTAAAAGTAGTTATTTTGGCCTATCCTTTGGAATTGGCTTGCTGTAGTGACTACTATAGTGCCTAAAGTAGTTATTTTCATCTTATAATTTCCAAATAGCCAAAAATCCATGAGATTTGCCTGAAAATTCTTGCACAATTATTCAAATAATCAAAATTGTAAAATATATTTATAGAAATTAGTGTAAATTGGACAAAAATGAAGAAAGCCATGATATTTAATCTAAATGAGATTTTTATGTATTTATCATTTCTAAGTCCATTTTTCTATTAAAAATCAATAAACAAATAAACAAAATATTTATAAATTGCAGATTCATTACAACTCTAAACTTAAACTTTTGCTTGTCCTAAAGCAAATCAAAACTCAAGAAAATTTAATGTAAAGGGTTGGATTTATCCAAAATTTTTTCTCAAAATTTTTTCATTCCAATCTTAGACTCTAATTGACACTTCTAATATTTCCAAGATCATGGATTCATTCAACAAAGAAATCATGCTCATATCAATTATTTCCATGCAAAATCCCACTAAATCGAAACTAAAATCCAGCAAGGTTTCATATAATTCATATAATGCAAAAAAATTATCTAGCTCACAGGATGGTATTTTTATCTTCACTCATCAATATTTCAAGCTAAGTGTTTCCTCTCAATTCATGCATTTTGCCTCACCCTACCATAAGCTTGCCCATACTCTCAATCTCCATTGCCTAGATACTGTAAATCATCTATCAAGAGGACTTTGTTGGTCACAAATAGGTTAGATTAGGTTCAATTTTGATCAAGGAGGGTCAAAAGCTTAAGTGATGTTCAAGAGAAAGGAGTTTTTTTTGAGTGAATAAACACAACAATTAGAATGGAATGCATTAAATGATGCAACTCAAGAGATTCAAGTATTCTTTCACCATGTTTTTCATTATTTCGCCTTATGTGGGAATTCTTTTCAACTCATGGCCCTTGTATTTTTTTTTTCTTTTATCTCTTTTTCATTCATTCATAATTTTTTTTATAATTTCATGGACTTTGGCAATCATTCCCTTCTTCAAACTCAGAGAATATATATTTTTTAGATGTATATAATGTCCACCACCCCAAACTTAGAAGTTTTCTTGTCCTCAAGCAACTACAATTATAATCAGCACCCCAACTAAAAAGAAATTCCTCTCTTAGGATATGAAAAAGAGTTAGGCAGATTAAGTTTGGCAAAAGGGATAAATTTGAAACAAGGTAATTAGGTGCAGGGGTGTACTAGAGTAGATGAGTGTATGCAAAGAAGGCCTCAATCATTTAGATGAAAAATTGCACAATGCATATATAATTAAAAAACAGGGCAAGTTCTGAAAGATAAGTGTAGACATACTTATAAAGTGCACACAGAAAAAAAATTCAAAGCTCAATTCTCTACCATAGTAAAGGTAATAATTACTTAGCAACATGTGAGTATAGTTCACCTTATAAGAAAATATATTTAGTATGGTAGGAATGATAATTATCTACAAAATAGAGAATGATCATGAGTTGAATGGAAAGTGCAATCAGAACATAAAATCAGAGTTACAAAACTGAATTGAATTAAAACAAGAAAAATAATAAAAATATTTTTGTATTTTATATGTTAACTATGTAGGAAAATTAAATTAAAAACTTATGAAATAGAGGCAAATAGATCACCCCTCTTTCATAGAAGATGGATTCACTACATAGATATCACATTCATGCTCTTCTTGATGGAACTGAGGACATTTTCTACACAAAGACACAAAGTGGATTTAGCATAGAGAAGAATAATGGAAACTAAACTGATAGTGATATATAAAAGCATAAAAGCATGAAATACTGTTCAAAAGTTTTAGTGAAGTAAAAGTAAAATACAAAAATAAAGATGATGATGTGCAATAATTATAAGGAAATGATGGGTGTTTAATACAGGGAAATGAAATAGCAAAAAAGTAAATAACATAAATTAAACTAAGGCTAAATCAAGTCCTCATTTGAGCTAGAAGAGGAAGAACTATCATTTTCATCTTCATCTTCTTCCTCCCCTTCCTTTTCTGAGCTGGATTCATCTTCTTCAGCTCCCTTAGAAGGTGGTGCAAGGGCTTTTTGAGTGAATGGGGAAGGTCATTCATTACTACTACTCTGAGGTAAGGGGCACTAAAGGTTGGGATGTCATATAAGTCATTTGAGCTCATTTTCATCTTCTTACCCATATTCAACATCATTGTCTCCAGCAGGGTCATTAAGGCTTTCTGCCCTCCATGAATAGCATCTTGCCTTAGAGCAATGGCCTTCAGCTGGTCCCTGATCTTCATTGGTTTGTCTCTTTTACTCTCAGTAGGGATGGATAGGCCTGTGTTTGTTTTCTTCATTGGTGAGAACAACTATTTTACCATAGTTGTGGTGATATGAGGAGCTGCTCTAATCCTCTACGGATATTCACTCATGTCTACCCTAGAATCTTAGCAAAGCATGGTAATGATGGATGGAAAGCCTAAGGAGTCCCTCTTTCTGCCCAAAATATCTATGATGGCATTACTGATGATGTTGTCAGCATGGATGGGCATGACAATGAGTATGGCATAGATGAGCTCTGCCCTCTTCATTACTAGTGTGGATGAATGGATTACAGGCATGAAGGAGCTGAGGATAAAAATGCTCCACACCTTGGCTGGTGGGAAGAAATGCTTTGTACTTAAGTTCTTTGGCTATAGCTTTATATTAAACTCCTAGTTCTCTCTATCTTTACAGATTGCCTGGAGGATGGGCTTGTAGTCTTTTTCCTCTAGGTAATTCAAGGTTGTGAAATCTAGTTGCCCAGCTTGCCTCTCCACAGGTGGGATATTCAACACTCTTTGAATATTGGAAGGGCTGAAGTCTATTTTCACTCCCCTCACCATGGTGTGCCTATGGGAAAGTGTGTCTCCTTTCACTCGCATGGCGTTTACATAGAATTCTTGGGTGATTTCTTTCTACCCATTTCCTGTATAGCTAGTGAAAATGTCCCAACCTCTCTTCTGAATCTCTTCTTAGAACTGAGGACTACTGCTCTCCTGAATCTCAAAGTTCCTATCTTGGACTAACTACCTCCTCAATATATTGGCCCTGAAGTAGTTCTCATGGGCCATGGATCTGAATCTTGGGTCATGGGCAGGAGGAGGTCTGGATGAGGATGCACCAGCTGTCTTGGCCCTCTTAGTGCTGGGGTGATTATTCCTAGGAGTGTTCATCATTGTGTTATAGGTAGAAGAGAAAATGATGAGTGAATTATGCAAGTTTTAAGTAAGCAACAGAGGTTACAACACATGTTGCAAGGAATTTCAGAGAAAATTGGTGCTGCAAAGTAAGGAAATGTAGGTATTTAGTCATATGTAGCAACAAGTATGCAGTATAGAATAGTGAAATGGCAAATTAGAGTAGTTACTATGAAGAAATGCAATGCTAAAGTAAATACTATGCTCAGTGATAATGACTACTTCAGGATGCAGTATGACAGATTATTTATGCAAGCACATAACTTCAAAAATACAGGTGACATGTTAGACTATGTGCAGATGTTATTAAGCATGTGTGACATCAATTATGCAGGGTTTATGTAATGAAAATGAAGTGTAGAATGCTGACTATGCTGCCAAAGTGAATGCTATGCTATAAGATAATAACTACTATGGAATCTGAACCTGTCATGGTAGTTATACAACAACAAGTCAAGTGTAAGTGCAAGCAATGCAGAGAAATGCAATTGACAATGGAAATGCAGGCACAGGCTATATTTATGCAGCAAATTGCAGAAAAAAGTCATTTAGGGCAAGTGGAATGCAGTCCAAGGTAAGCAATTTTGAATTACAAACTCACACACATATAGTGAACACTTTTGCAATTTGGGGTAATCACTTTTGAAGTGCATAATGTTATGTGTTAATGTCTAGTTTAGCAACATCAATGCAATTGTACATGGCTTGGCAAATGCTAAGTATGAAGTCATAATGACACAGCAGTCCAAAGAGTCCTAAAGTGAACACTTTTAAATAAGAAGTTATAGCACAAAGTGGTCACTTTCATATATGACAATAACTACTATGGGGTCTGTACATGCCATATTCAATCAAAGTAGAATTCTGTGTAATTGACCATGGAAAAATGGAATGCAAGGCAAAGCAAGCACTATGTACTTAAAATGAGTCTAGGGTAAGCACTATCATATCAGAATATACAGAGTAAACACTATTGCAGACAAGAGTAACTATCCTATGGTGCGATCATGGCAAAACATAGTAAATTGAGTCAATCAAACGCTCCCATTATTCTTTAATTATACAAACATCCCTAAAATCATAAATTCTACTTAGCAATTTCATCCTGGGGGTTCCTAATTCAGAATTCCCAATTGTATAGTGAAGAACCCTAGTTCAAGAATGAAGAATTGAGTGATTACCTTGATTAGAAGTGCAGGACTGTGTAAAAAAGCAGAGAAATGGAATCCTTGGGGTAGAAAAGTGAATACGCGAGTGAGTGTAGAGAAATTCAAGGTTGAGAGGGAGATTACTTAGATAGTTAGGGTGAAAGCGAGTGAGAAAGTGGGTACTTTATATATGTAAGTGATGGGTGTGGCTACTTGCATGAATAATAGTAGACACATGCACTTCGTTTTTGCAAGGTGGTGTTGCATGTGGCTACTATTGCAAGTGATAATAATCACTACAGAGGCTCTCAAATTCAAAAATACCTAAAAGGCTTGTGCATGGCTACTATTGCAAGTAATAGTAGACACACACACAATATTTTGCTAAAAAGGGTTTTGCGTAGTTACTATAGTTCACACAATAGTAACCACTACAAAGAGCGCATATCCTGTGTAATATCCAAAGTGCCTACGTGTGGCTACTATCTAAATTAGCTCAGATGCTATGAAAGTAGTTACTATCAGCTACAAAAGTGCTCACTACAGAGAGCAAAGTTACATACCTAGGCTGAAAGTAGCTACTATTGCTTGGAAAAAGTGATTACCTTCGTAATAAAATCTCATTTTTCTCCCCAAAGTGACTACTGTAAGTTCTGAAAGTGATTACGTCCCTGCTACACTTGAACTTTTCTTAAATTTATGCAGGAATTTGGTCCAAAAGTTGCAATTCTCTTTTGCAAAACTGAAGTTATGCAGAAACACATGTCATTAACAACTTACTGCAGAGTGAAGTGTCGTGTAGCAAATTCGTGAATTATCATAACTTAAATGCAAGACCATTATTGAATGTGAAAAAAATAGTTAAAAATCAGTAGGAAATCTGTGAGTTGCCGCTTACACAATGCTTCTTTAACGTCACTAGCTTGACGCATGGATTGGATTACTCAGAACAAGGGTGGTTATGGTCTATGAAAGGAATGTGTAGATCAATCTCCTCAACTTCCTCTAGGGAAACTGAATTTTGTAGAAAATGCTTCAAGTGGTGCCTATTTACCATGAAGCTCTTACTAGTGGAATCACTCTTGATTTCCACTGCACCATTAGGAAATACCTTTGTGACTGTGAATGGTCTAACCTAACTTGATCTAAGCTTTCTAGGCATGAATTTGAGGCAAAAATTGAACAAGCCTTTGACCTACAATGAATTCCTTCCTAGCTATCATTTTGTCATGGTATCTCTTGGTTCTTTCCTTATAAATCTTTGAGTTCTCATAGGCCTCAAAACGCAGTTCCTCTAATTCTTACAGTTACAACTTCCTTTGCTTTCCAACTGAGTTGTAGTGCAAATTATAAGTCTTCACTGCCCAATATGTTTTGTGCTCTATTTCAACTGGCAGATAGTAAGCTTTTCCATAGACAATCCTATATGGCGACATGCCCAAAGGTGCCTTGAATGCAGTCCTATGTGCCCACAATGCATCGTCAAGCTTGCAACTCCAATCTTTTCTGTGAGGTTGCACTACTCTTTCAAGCATCTTCTTTATTTCTCTATTGGAGAGCTAAGCCTGTCCATTGATCTGTGGGTGGTAGGCAGTGGAAACCTTATGTAGTATTCCATACTTTCTTAGCAAGACCTTTATTGTCTTGTTGCAAAAGTAACTCCCTTGGTCACTAATGATGGCACAAGGGATTCCAAACCTACAAAACAAGTTAGTACAGACAAAATTTGTAACAACCCTAGCATCGTTAGTCTTGGTGGCCTTAGCTTCCACCTACTTTGAAACATAATCAACAGCAAGTAATATGTATAAGAAATTGAAAGATAATGGGAAGGGTCCCATGAAGTCAATACCTTAAACATCGAAGATGTCACAATATATTATGGGCTGTTAAGGCATTCCTTGTCTCCAGTTGAGCACTCCTCTTGACATTTGGCATCTTTCACATGTGGAGTATATTTGCCAGGATTCCTTGAAAATGGAAGGCTAGTTAGTACAGTCCTGAATCCAGCACCTTTCTTGCTCTTCTCTGAGGTCCAAGGTTGCCTCCTACAGTTGAAGCATGGTAGAACTACAGTATAGATGGAATTTCTTCATCAGGAATGCACCTTCTGATTACTTGGTCAGTGCAAAATTTCCATAAATAGGGGATCCCACACATAGTGATTTGGTATGTGATTCAATCTTTGTTCTTGTAGTCTTCAAACTCTATGGTAAGTGATTTGGTATGCATATCAATCTTTGTTCTTGTAGTCTTCAAGAACGGTCTCCTTAAAATTATTAGTGTAGCACTCCTCGCAGATTCTCTCTCTTGCATGTCTAAGATATAGAAGTCAGTTAGGAAAATGAGGTCGTTTACTCTCATTAACACATCTTCAACAAGTCCAGCTAGATGTGTTGTACTCCTGTTGGCCAACTGAATAATCATACATGTAGGCAGAAAAGGGCCCAGAGACAATGAAGTAAAAATAAACAATGGCATAACATTAATGGATGCTCCTTGATCTAACATAGCATTATCAATCCTGTTATTATCAATGATGCATGGAATGGTAAATGTCCCTGGGTCTTTACATTTTTTAGGCATTATGGACCTTTGTTTCTCAAAAAGTGCAGAAACATTCCTACCCATATTTACCCTTTCATTACCCTTAAGATGCTTTCTGTGGGTACATAAGTCTTTCAAGAATTTGGTATATCTGGGTATTTATTTGATTGTATCCAGTAGAGGTATATTCACCTTTACTTTCCTGAAGGTCTCTAAGATCTCCTTGTCAGTTCCTTCAGACTTCTTATTGAGCTAGATGGCTCTTTGAGGAAATGGGAGAGGAATTGCTCTTTCAACATTCTCTGCTGCCTTTTGTTAGGCAGGTGCAAGTCCTGGTTGTTCTTGACTGTTTTCCTCTCCATTATCATCAACTGTAGCTGAAGTACAACTTGTATCTTCTTTCTCCTTGGGCAGTTTAAGTTCTTGCATCACTCTTCCAAATCTCAAGGTAATTGCACTCACATTTCTTGGATTTACTACAGTCTTTGCAGAGAGATTTCTTGAACCTTGAGATTGAATTTGGTTCAGGGAAGAAGCTAACTTTACCATTTGGTTCTCAAGAGTCTTGATGCTAGCTTCAATCCTTTGTTGGAAGGTAATGTTGTTCATTGCCATTTGCTTCATGAGTTTTTCTAATAATGAGTCACTCTTTTGGGGTGCAATGGCATGTAAGGTAGATGGTTGGTGATGTTGAGCTTGTTGTTAGTGGTGGGATTTGCTTGGACCAACATGATGTGCTTGATAATGGTTGCTTTGTTATTGGTGGTGCTGCTATGAAGAATTTTCCCATCTCAAGTTTGGATGATTTCTCCAGCCAAGATTGTATCTGTTTGAAGACAAGTCCCAACTGGACTGTTGCTACGACTGTTGAAAAGCAAACTTATTAGTGTAAATATTTGCAGCATAAGCTTGGAGATTACCTTCTAGAGTGTCAGTTTTTTGCAATGTGGAGCACTTATCAATATAATGATCTATAGCTAAGCATATCCCACATAGCATGGCTGGAATAGGTGGTGATTGAGGTAAAGGTACAATAGTAGTCTTTTGTATTGAAGCTAATTACTTCACCATGGAGACTAACTCATCAATCTTGTGCTCTAATTTGTTTGGGTCTACAGCTTGAAGATCATGAACATTTCTAGCCACACAAGAATTTTGTCTAGTGGCAAATTGCTAGGACTTGGCAACCATATTTTCAATCAAGTTCCTAGCTGCTACAAGTGTCTTATCTACCAATGCTCCTCCACATGCTACATCTATCATACTTCTATCCATGGAGTGTAATCTTTCATAAAATATTGGATGAGTAATTAATCACTGATTTAGTGGTGGGGGCAACTGGAACACAACCTCTTAAGCCTTTCCCAGTACTCATAGAGTGTTTCTCTCTCCAGCTGTCTAATTCCACAAATTTCTTTCTTGATGGATGCAACTCTTGATGCCAGAAAGAACTTCTCTAGAGTCTTTTCAAATTGTCCCAACTAGTTATGGATCATAGTGGAAGATAATACAACCAATCTTTAGCTATGTCCATCAACAAAAATGAAAAGGCTTTTAACTTCAAATGTTCCTCAGGTGCACCTTGTGGCCTCATAGTCGAGCAGACTATATGAAATTCCTTGAGGTGTTTGTGTGAATCTTCACTTGCAAGGCCATGAAATTTAGGCAACAAGTGTATTAGTCCAGTTTTAAGAACAAAAGGAGCATCAATATCAGGATACAATATACACAGTGTTTGGTAAGTTACATCAGGTGCAGCTAGTTCCTTTAATGTCCTTTCATTATTTTCTATTTTTTCAAGTTGAGAATCAAGTGAATGTCGAGAAGAATAAATAGGTGATGGAGAAGAAGGTTCCTCTAAATTTTCAAAATGATTTCTATGTGTCCTAATATTACTATAGAAAGTCTTATCAATTTCTGGATCAAGTGGATATAGATCTCCAGGTCTTGATCTGGTCATGCACTATGAATTTAACTATGTGAATGCAGGATACATATACTAAATGAAGTGGCTAAAAATGCAAAATTTACATATGACAATTATGTAGAAAAACCAATAGATAAGTGCAGTAAAATGAAGCGAAAGATTTAAGCAACAGAAAACAGAAATTATGCAAAACAGATGCAAAGAAATATGTAGTACCAAACTGAAAATTCTGCAGCAAAACAGAGTAAAAATGCAAAAAATTAATGTGCAAAATTGTGAAACTGAAAATGCAGAATGTAGTGCAGCAAAAGTCGCAAAAAATAACAAAGATATGTATCAAAATGCAGAATTACCCTATCTATTATGAAGCTATATCAATCTTAATGTATTCACAATACAAAAAATTCAAAACAATCAACATCAAACATTTAGAAAACAATAAAAATAGAACACTAAAATAGAGTACTTGACATGTTCAATGCAAAATTTAACACTAATGTTCTTCGGCAATGGTGCCAATTTGATGGTGCAATAAAGTTCTTCGCTAACTCCCATCAAAATATGTAGAAAAATTAATGTAGCCTAGGATGCAAGTCTTAGTTGTCTCCAATGACATTAGTTAAAAACATACATCAAACATGTTGTAAACAATAACTGAGAAAGCAATAACCAAAAGGGGGGGTTTTGTGTTTCCAAGTTCAATATATTTAAACAGAAAATTAAATTGCAAAGTTTAGTCAATAAAATGTAGTAACCCCTAGTTTGTCCACATAGATTCTATCCCCATTTCTCTTAAGATTTGATACTCTTTCTTCTTCTTTGAATTAGGTTAATTTAACAATAAAAAATTAACCTTAAATTTTCATACAAAACTAAGTAAATCAATGGGCTCCAATCTATCATCCCCAAGATTAAGCAACTTAAGGATTAAACTCAAAATTAAGCAAACTAAGTTTAGAACCTCATTAAAACGAATTAGGGTTAATTCAGTAATACTCCCTTATTCAACCATTAATTTAGTTCAAGAGATTGGGAGAAAAGAAATTAATGAAGAAGGGATTCATATTAACATTGAAAACTCAGGAATTCAATAATCCATATGAACTCACTAAGGATTACAAGAAGTTTAGCCCTCCATAAGGATTCGTGTCACTAACACAAAATAAAAATAAAGAGAAATCAATAACATCAAGATGAAGAATCAAAGAAAAGTGAAGAAAAAATGAAATTCAAACCCTTGGCTGTCACCCAAAGTTAACCTAGCTCTGCAAAAGTGTTCCCAAAACAGAAAAAATCTAAAGTGGCAAAAAGCTCTTACCCTAAAATGATAAAAATCTATTTATATTAAATTGATGTCCTTATAGTAACTCCTATCATTCATGATAGTAGACACACGCAGCTCCCAGGATTTTCCTTCCTCTCTGTAGTAACTACTATTGCACATGAAATTAGCTATGCATGTTGGGCAATACTACTACGGTGGATGATAGTAATCATGCACATGCGTCCTTTTGGGACTCTTTGTAGTGACTACTATTACTTTTGAAAGTAGTTACTTTAGCCTATCCTTAGAATTGGCTTGCTATAATGACTACTATGGTGCCTAAAAATAGTTATGTTCATCTCATAATTTTCAAATAGCCAAAAATATAAGAGATTTGCTTGAAAATTCTGGCACAATTATTCAAATGATCAAAATTGCAAAATATATTTACAAAAATTAGTGTAAATTAGATAAAAATTAAGAAAGTTATGATATTTAATCTAAATGAGTGTGAATACATATTTTTTTATTATTTTAATAATGCAAAAATCAAAAACAGGGGAAAAGAAAGGGAGATCCATAAAAAAGGGAACAAGCAACCTGCTCTCGCTACTTGCAAAAATTGCTCCCCCTGTCTGCAAAAATTTCATAAAAAATGAAATTATAAGAAATAGGAATAACGTGTATGACCAAATGAGAAAGGAAGTCAAATAGAGGCAAAAAAATTAAACATATGGATGTGTCTAAAGAAAAGCAACATAGCATGAAAGGGGGAACAAGAGCATTTTGGGGGAGGGAGGATTGAAAAGAAAATCGGATAAGAGAAATAAAAAAAAAACATAGAGGAGCATCAGGAGCTGGAAGGCAACTGAAAAAGAAGAAGAAGAGAGAAGCAAAGATTTTAACCCATACTCACATATACATATTCCTCCCCAATTAGGACCTTTAGGAGTCTAACTTCTGCCGAGGTGAGTATTTATTGGGTGTAAATCTTCTCGTCCTACGTGGAGTGTTCCATTTCTTGTCTGAAATTGCCATAGAGATTGAGAGCAAGAGAGTACAAAACTTGTAAAATGGAAGATTGGTACTTAATCACCTCTGATATGGCTATCAACTCATATTGCCCTTGTTGTTGTAATTAGCTTTTGTCACATCAATATGCAATTGATACCATGTCGTAATTATCAGCTTTTGTCACGTGAGTATGTAATTAATATTATGTTTCTTCCATAAGTGTAAATATTATATATATATATATATATTAATTTTATTAATTATTATCTTTCAAATTATAAATTAAAATATTTTAATTTTATAAAATAATAATGAGATATTTTAGAATTATTTTTTATGTATTTCATATATTTTATTTATTTATTTTTGAATTTTTTTAATTCTTTTTTATTTTTATAAATAATGATATTAATAATGGTGGAATGAATCAGAATAATGTCAAAAATTAACTTTCTTATTTTATGTTATAAAATTGTCTTTTGCTTAGTTATTCATTTATTAGTCTCGCTTAATAGTTTGTTAATATTACTTTCATTGTTCAGTTAGTATAATTTGTCTTGATTTTATATTGTCTTTTATTTTATGATTGATAAGTTATATTTTGTTTCAGAATCATAATAAATAAATAAAATTAATTCAATAATTTATAATATGTAGCAACTCTACCTTTATGCATTATAAATTGTTAAAACTTATGTGTATCAACGTTACCTTAGGTTTTACACAATATCAATATATTGAAAATTTTATCCGATTTCTAAAAGAAATCAATTATTATTATTATTTTAATCAAAATATATCATTATAGTGTTATTGTGTAGCATTTCTATCTTTATATACTTTAAATTATTAAGACTTTTGTGTACCAACATTACCTTAGGTATGCAATATAAATTTATTAAATGAAGTTATAATTTTTTATTAAATAACAATCTTCATTAATCTGTTCAAATATATTTTATTCTTTAAATTAATTAATTTCATATTTTAATTTTTCTTAAGTCATATTTCAAAATTTAATAAATTAAATAACTAATCATTTTTTCATTTTATTATACAAATTTTTACAACATCAATGTGTGATTTACATTGCCTTTGATTATCCAATAAATTATAAGAGATTTATATATAGCTTACGCTATCTTAAATTTTCTTTTAATATTAATTATAATCAAAATTAAAATTGAAATACTTCATTTAAAAATAAAATATTTTTAACGATTTGCAATATAGTTGTGTGATCTTCCTTTACCTTCTGTATTATTTCTCGTAGGGTACATATATAACCGCGTTATCTTGTATTCTAAACATTATAATTTTGTAAAAATATTTTTAATCTCAAAACAAATTTTCTTTACTAAACTTAATTTTAATCAACCATGTAATTTTTGTATAGAACTACATAACTTTAAGTTTTCTATTGCACTTGAAAATACGTAGGAGTAGGAATCAGGAGTCAAAACAGTTTTTTTTTATTCTTTTATTTTTTTCTAAGATATAACTTAATATTTTAATAAATAAATTTTCTTTCTTTAAAATAAAAATAGCAACATTTATTTTTTAAAAGTTAAATAAATACTTTTTAAAATTATAATAAATTTGCACGATTAATTTAAGGTAATCATTATTTAAATCGACGTTGTAGGGTGCTAACACCTTCCCTACACGTAAATGACTCCCGAATCCATTTTTGGTTTCAAAGATCAAAATTTTAAGTTTTCTGAGATTTTCTTTGATAAACTTTGGTGATGACTCTACTGAATCTCTTAAAAATATTTTTCGCCGTACCATTGTGACAACCCAATTGCGACAATGGGATTTTTATGTATTTATCATTTCTAGGTCCATTTTTTTTATTAAAAATCTATAAACAAATAAACAAAATATCTATAAATTGTGAATTCATCAAGGACCAAGGATAGATGAAGAAAAGGAGAGCGTAGTATGGTGGAGGGAGAGGAGGGTGGAGATTTGGGAATGGAGCAAAGAGGGAGATATAGGTATGAGATAGGGTGAGAGAGGAAAGAAGAAAAGATGGAGCATAAGGTAGAGGAAAGAGAGAGTTGAAAGAGGAACAAAGGAATCAAGTAGGCATAAGAAGAAGGAGAAGAGAGTATTAGGCATGAGAAGAAGGAGAAGAGAAAATTGAGACGAAAGACGCAAAATTCTTTAAGTTAACATAATTCGCTTAAGCGAATATGCAAAATTATCTTTAAGTTAAAAAAAAATTGATTAAACTAATTTTGCATAAAAAATATTTGTCATTTTCTATATTTTTCCTTAAGCGAAAATGAAACTGGACATTCAGCTCCCGCATTAACTAGACTAGATCCAAATCCTAAGATCTTGTAGTACTTTAATAAAGAAACAAGTGCTATAATACCAATGAAAGTGATGTACCTATAAAGACAATCCAACACTAATGTCAAGGTTTGCACCATGATATTTATAAAAGGGAACAAATTACATAGCTTATTAGATGATGTTCTGCTAGTAATATAGTGTTTAGGTACTCAATGCTAGTAAGTGTGACCTACTATGATCCTTTGCAAAAAGTATGCATGAAATGTTGAGTGTACAACATAAGTTTCTAATTGGGCCACAAAGCAAACTTTGAGCCTAATTTGAAGGGCAGGATTGTAGGCAACTTTTAAATGTTGGTATCAAATATTTGACCTATATGACTTTCCCTAGGGCACATAGTATATATTATTAATTATATTCTTTCAATATTTAACCTAATATAATTCAAGTACAATTTTTTGTAATTGCATGATGATTTCAAATTCAATATTATAAAATAAAGTTATTAATTTACTTGTGGTGTACATTGAATTATTAATATTTAATATAATTCAAATTTTAATTTTTTTTATATAAGATTTGTTGACACCAGCTTGTCAAACTTTATATATTTACATCAATTAATAAATTTTTATAAAATATAAAATTAATTAATCAAACTATTGGTTTAGTATTCGTATAAGTAGATTAATTTTCTAAAATTTCATGAAGAAATGAAGTTATTAGATACTTTATTTTATTTCTTTATTTTAATGGATAATTTTACATTTTATAAAATTTATTAAATAGTGTTCAGATACCCAGTAGCATTAAATTATTAAATCTTTCTCCAATTAATTTCTATAAAGAAAAGAGGTATAAACGCGCTTACAGTTTACTGAAATCAACAGAAACGAGGGTGTTATACGCAGGGTTCTCTAAAATTTTAAAATTGTGCAGTGTGTGTTGAAAATGGCAGTAGGTTAAACAAAATTAGACTCTTTCTCTAACGTATCTTATAAATGTCAAATTATGCTATATTTAGATGAAATAGAAAATGAGTAGAAAGAATTGGAGATTTCCCTTTCTCTCGCATGAAGTTTGAATTGATAACATACAAAATCTTTATTTGAGAAGAAAGAAATAGAATATATTTGTAACTTATTTAAGGGGTTTCTAGATAGGTACCCCCTTCAATGTTTCACACTAGAAACTGATAGAAACATTAGCTACAATCAACGAAGACAAATCAAAATGTCGATGGAAAAAACTAAAAATTCATAGGTTGAGCCACAACTTTTAAGTGACATCAGAGACAAAAATCCTACTCAAGAACACAAGAAATGCTGTATATTGCTGCCTCATAAGCAAAGCATGATTCAGTTCCACTATACCCCGCAATCAGATTTTACATCTCACTCAAATCCCAAAACCCAAAACCTAAAACAGTAACTCAAAAACTCAAGCCTTAAATGCAGCTTCTATCCTTACATCTGAATCCTCAAAACAAGCAATCCAGTTAGCCATAGATAACCAAACATTTTTTGACTTTACTGAAATGCAGCAACACTGGTGTGCAAAATTCACATTTCACCTGCTTCACTGGATTGATTTCACCTGTAGTTTCTATCTTCAAAATGATCATCCTATGTAGCAATTCCTGATGCAAAGACGGAAATTTGTGAGTGTTATCAGACTAAACTAAGTTTGTAACAAAAACCAATTATAGAAACATCAATCAACATCGTTTAGGTCAACTGCATCAATCTTAAATTTTCATCCATGTTCTTTATTGCAGACTGCGGCCAAAGGGTTCAACTGCCCGGGGGGGTTGGTCAAATTCACCAAAAAAGTATGAGAATTATGATAAAAAGGAGTAACAGTATCATACATAGATAAAGAAATGGTTGCGGTGGGTTATTGGGCATATCAATTATCATAGCTTCTCTACCTATTTTCTACTCAAATAAAGAAAACGAAACAGACAGCAGTAGAAGGGTGAAACTTGTTACATTGGGAGAAAAAGGGAAGTAGGAGAATACCAGACACCATAAAATTTTAACTCTCACAAAAAGGTTTGACTAAATGCTACAGAATAGTAAGGGCCATGATTCCATCCGTAGCTGTGTAAGTGAGATATTAAACAGATTAAGAAAATCAATCTTTGATTAAAATTAATCAGATGATGAAGTCATGACTTAGAAAAGGAATGTTAATGGACAAATTCTAAAATAATGTTTAAATCTATGGCATTGAAAAATGACAAATTAAAGAAAGACAATTTAGTTAAATAAATCCCATAATAAAATTATTTGAATAAAATAGGAAAACTAATAAATTTTATTGCTTGAATGGCTAAATGTTTACAAAATTTTAGCAACTGCCAAATATTATCCCACAAGTTAGAATTGGCTACATGAAAAGAATTGTCTTCATTGTCATTAGTTAGATTATCTCCCGTGAGATACACTTTTCTCACTAGAACCTCCACTAGACATCTGTGACTGAACCACCTTAAATGAGTTTCCATCATCCTTTCCTCAATAGTTGCTATTTGAACTTTCTCCAGAATATATTCATTCATAGTTTTGTGAGTTCACTTGTGAACTCATCCTCCTCATCATAATCATAAATCATGCCAGAATCATCACTCATTTTCATCCTCCTAATTTGAATCTTATGTGTGATATTGTTAGATAACCTATTAACTTGTTAGTTATATAAGTAGTTAGTTAGTTAGTTGCAATTAGGAAAGGGTTGAGGAAAGGAAGACTGTTGAACATGGTTGCAAGGTATGTGATATATTAAGGTAATTGGTGGAAATCTTGGTATTGAATTTAGAAATCATGTAATAGACAAGAGTTTCAATAACAGCTATGTTTGAACTAATGTTGCTTAGCTACATATTTGTTCTCTTGATAGAAGGATTTGTTGGTTTGAACATCATGTGGACATCTATAAAGCACGGAAAGACCAAATAAAGTGTTAGCAGAAAGTAGATAGAAGGATTTGCTGGTTTCACCTTCAAGCCTGACTATTAAGGAGAGGTAGCAAATATTAGGTACATAGAACCACAAGAAGTAGGGGGGCTTAAAATTCTAAAATAATAACCATTATAAGTCTAAGAGATTTAATTGATCTAATTACACTCAAGGACATTGATGAAGGTAACAAGTGGTTGGTTCAAGAGATGGATGACTATGAAGAAGATGTTGGGATTGACTTGGTTTTTGATGATGATGACACTCTAAATTGGCAACAATTGAGGATAAGAAAGGATCCTCCAAATATTATTACTCTTAGAGTTGCAAAAGTTTCTAAGAAAGTCAAGCTCAACCTCAAAAGGAAAAGAGAAAGCAGTGGTTAAAGATGATGGAAAACCAAAATTCGAAGATATGTCTAACTAAGGAAATGGAAGAAGAAGTGGAAATCAATCTTGAGGAATCCATGGAAGAAAGGGGAGAGGGATATGCCTTAGTACAAAGAAGATGACTATATTGGGGTTGATGATTGGATTAGATTGTTAGCCCTTGTGTTTTTCTTGTTTTTTATCACTTTGTTTCACTTGAGATTTGATGGCATTTTGTTTTGTATTGAACTAATACTTGAGACATGCTTTGAGACATAAGCTATTATGTATTAAGTTATATGAGATTTGTGATATCTTGTTATTTTGGTTTTCTATCAATTAGGTTTTTGGATTTTGACATATGTTAGTTTTCTTTATTACGTTCTTCAATTTATTTTATGCATTATTATATATATAGTATATAGATTATATTATTTTATTATGGCCACCTTACTTATGCCAAAAGCTGCCATGGCATCCACCATAATTTATGGCAATTTTTTGACTTTTTGCCATGACCCACCACTTATCATTGGTAACAATATGATACAAAAGATTAAAACTAACCCTTTTATTAATATCATAGTAGACCTAGTAAAGTAGGTCTATCTTAGAAGGAAGGAGTTAGGCGTTGTTAGAGTTAGTTGGGAGGTTTAATATTTGTATATGAGTGGGTAACTAAATAGGGTTCTTTTGGCAGAAGTTACAAGTCTACTCTATAGTGATCAGAAGTTCTTAAAACACTCTATAAAGTTATTTTCTTCCATTGTACTACTTGAATATGAACTTAACCTTACTGAACTACAAAAACTAATTGATGAGGTGAGAATTGCATAAGCTTTTATAAGATCTAGTTTGACCATCTTTGTAGTTGATGTGCATTCTCAACACACACACCCTCCTCACCCCTAGGATTGGACATGTGAAACATGAAAATTGTAGGACTAATGGTTTTTTTTTTTATTGCACTGAAAAAGCCACAAGGCCAAATAGACTGCATTGGGTGAGCAAGCTGTGGAGTCAAGTAGGTTGCAATGGAAGATCCATGGGACCAAGTTAACTACATTGGAATCTTTGGAGCCATGTTGATTTTCTTTTTACAATTGAAAGTGTTCCAGTATCTAATTTACAACAGTGATGAAAGCATGATCCCAATACTTTAATGGGAGTGATGATGTGACAAAATTGAGTTCCATCTCAACAATGTGGCAATGTTCTCTCTCAATTGATCCATTTTGATGAAGTGTGTGGATAAATCACGCGATGAATGATGTCAAAATTTGCTAGCAGCTTTGAGAAGGGTCTAGATTCCCCATACCAGTTATTTTGGGAGAACTAAATCAATTTGGAAAATTGAACTTCTACCATGCACTAGATCACTGAAATATAGATAATACTTCAGACTTGTTTAAGTAGATAAAGCCATGTATAATGAGTGTGGGCATCCAAAAACGTGATATAATATGAGTATACAGTATCCACCAAATGATAAAAATGGAGCTGAGCCCCACCAGATCACTGAAAATAAGCACCAAAGGTTCATTCATTATATACAGCATTAGAAGATGTAGAGAGGAAATGATGAGCTTTGCCTAGACAACAAGCTGTACAAAACTCAGCTTTTGTATTATTCATGAATGGTATGACACAGTGCTGTAGTACTATTTTAAGTGTAGCAAGATGTGGTGACCCAGCCTATTGTACCAAACAGAGTAGGAAGTGGGATATGAAGCAGTAGATACAGTGGGAATCAAATGTGCAGTATTAATATTAGTATTAACAGAAAAAAAGAGATGATTAGAGGTATTGTGTGGGAGCTACATATGATGAAACTTGTAAAGACGATCCACTCCAAGTGTTCCTTCCAAAAAGCACTTTATGAGAAGCCTGGTTTTTGAAAAAGCATTCCTTAGGATGAAATTCAAAATAGACAGCATTGCCTTGTGCAAATTGAGTCATATTGACTAGATTTCTAAGTAATGGATGGCACAAGTAAGAGAGTGTGGCACAAATTTTTTGACTTAAACATACTCTTGGTGGCCTACACAGACCTCTCATAAAGATCTTCAAGCGCATGATGCTCTACCTAATGCTCCTTAAGATGATACTCAGCCTCTATCATTATCTTCTTATCTGTCTGCTGATCTTCCCAATGACTTGATCTTCTAATAGCTGCCCACAAAGGATATGCGAACTTGTTCCTATCCTATTTATTCCTATGTGTCTACTGCCCATTAGTCTTCTACTTCTAAATCATTTGTGACGGGTGCCGATTCTATTTCACTTCCAAAGACCCTTTTAGATGCATTAAATCATGATGGTTGGAGACATGCTATGGAGGAAGAAATAATAGCTCTTGAGACAAATGCTACTTGAGATCTCTTCCTATAGGAAAGTAGACTATTGGTTGTAAGTGGGTTTATGTTGTGTAGGTGAATCCTGGTGGTTTTGTGGCTCATCTAAAGGCATGCCCTAATCCAAAAGGTTATACCTAAACATATGGAGTTGACTACGTTGATACTTATTCTTCAGTTGCTAAGCTATCATTTGTCTATATCTTTATTTTGTTTGCTGCCAAGCACCATTGGCCACTGTATCATTTTACATGGTGATTTACGAGAGGAAGTATACATAGAGCAACCACCTAGGTTTGTTGCTCATGAGGAGAATGAGAAGGTATGCCGATTAAAGAAGACTTTTGAATGACTTGAAAAAATCACCTATAGCATGGTTTGAGAGATTCAATAACATGATTTTGGTATAGTGAGGAGTGAGAGTGATCATACAATATTGCATTGAAGTTATGAATTTAAAGAAAGAAATCTTCCTTTCACAGAGGGAGTATGTCTTGGATTTGTTGATTGAAACCGGTTTGAAGGGAGCTAAACTGTGTGAGACACTCATGGAGCCAGGAGTGAAGCTGACAGCAAATAGAGTCCCATTTTCTAATTCACAAAAAATACAAAAGATTGGTTGGGAAGTAGAATTATTTAACTATCACTAGGTTGGATATTGCTTTTTCAACAAGTGTTGTACGTCAATTTATGTCCTCTTTGACTGACACTTCTTGAAAAGCACTTATCTGCATTGTTAAGTACTTGAAAAAGGCTCCAAGAAAGGGTATTATGTCCAAGGATCATGGGCATTTGTAGGTGGAGGCATTTTCTCATTCTGACTGAGCATGATCTCCTATGGACCGAAAGTCTACCACAAGATATTGTGGGTTCTTAAGAGGTAATTTGATTTCTTAGAAAACCCAAAAGCAGAATGTGGTGACCAACTCAAGTGCAAAAGCAAAGTACAAGGACATGACTTTGACTACTTGTAAGCTATTATGGGTTAAGCAAATCTTAGAGGAGATGGGATTTGGTAACACTAGTTCTACTAAACTTAGACAACCAAGTTGCCATTTATGTCTCATCGAATCCAGTTTTTAATGAAAGGACAAAGCATATTGAAGTGGATTATTACACCATTCGAGAGAAGGTTAAGACAAGTGATCAACTAGCAGATGTGTTTACAAAGGCATTGAATAGTAGTGATTTTATTTATGATAAGCTGGGCATGATTAATATCTATGCTCCAACTTGAGAGGGAGTGTTATAAATAGTTGTAATGTTGGTCCATTAGGATTTTCTACGTACATCTTTATTTGTATGTGTGTGTGTGTATAAGAGTCTCTACTCATGGTAAAGTATCCAATTCCAGTTCATTCACTTTCTCTCCTCTCTACAAATAAAAACTTCTCTTTCTACAATTATGATCCAAATCCATCAATTGGGATGTTAGGATCCAATTGCAAGGTAAGGGACTTGAGTCCCACATTGGAAGCATGGGATTCTAATGTGAGGTTTATAAGGCCTTACACTCTTCAACTATAACAACTAGCTTTTGTAGTGTGGTTCTCCCAAGGTTCTTATCAATATCTCACTGAGATAGCAAGGGATGCATTATATTAAACTGAATTCGTAGACTAATAACCCCACATGGGAGATGACTAGTATCGATTATCAAGTTGTCAATAAAAAACAAATTTTATAACCAGCTAACTCAGTGTAATTGTTTACTCAATCAGTTAACTTGTTTAATTGAATACTGCAGTGTACAGATGATTAGTATCGAATATCAAGTTGTAAATAAAAAACAAAATGATAAAACATCTCTAGCTAACTAATATAATTGTTTACTCAATCAGCAACTTTTTTTAATTGAATACTGCCTTGTACAGATGAGCTCTGCAATTCAGTTTATTTTGTGCACATGCATTAAGTGATAGTTGATCATGCTTGAACACATAACCACATAGTCCACTAGAAACTAAACAATGCTTTAAACCAAATATCGAAAGACATGCTACAAGGAAAATCTACCAGCCGTAAATAAACTAATTATGGATCTGACATCTACCCACAATAAGTCACACATAAGATTGTTGCAGAGAGAATCATGTGAAGTAATACCATCCCTTTTGTTCAAGTATGTAGTCACTATTTATTCATAGCAAAGTCATTTAGCTCAATGGGAAACATAATATACTGAGAAAAATGTTGGGATGAAGTAAGACTAAGGTGGCTCTTACCCCTATTTGGCATCCTCTTATTAATTGTATAGCCTCCAACATAACCTGGAGACATTTTGGCAGAAACATTTGAAATTGCACCTCCAGGTCCATATCCAAAGGGAACAGATCCATCTCGCTCAGCATTTGATGATCGCCACGTGGGATCACCATAAACTGAACTACTATTGTAAAAGTCAGCAAAAGCCCCATCAGAATCTCCATTTGACACCAATGAGTATGATGATGTTGGGGGTATATTGGTACCACTGCTTCTTCCATATCCTCCAGTCCCCAAACCATAATTGTTGTGAGAACCTCCAAAGCTAAGGTTGCCATTACTTACTGATACATTGTTCCTGTCTCCTTGAACACAAATTGATGAAGAATCAAAGCCAACTCCACTATTGCCAAATGTGTTACCTCCACCTCTAGCACTCCCTGATCCGTTGTATGAACTGGAATTAGCAGAGCCGGTTCCATAACTAAGGCCATCATTTCCCCACAAATTTTGAGTCACAGAACTGAAGAAAGAATTGTTTCCATCATCATATCTGACAGGACTGCCAAACCTCTTTGAGCTGTCAATATAATAAGTATTTAGTTCTCGACCATAGCTAAGATTACTATTGAAATTTGCATTTCCCCCAAATTCAGGGTTCAAACCATGATCAAAATTCACATTCATTCCATAACCAGAACCAAATAGAGTAAATCCACTTTGCCCATTAGCAACAGGACTGAATTTACCATCCACCTGAGGCCCATGCCCTCCAACATTACTTGGAGCATATCCCTGAGTGAGGCCATTTAAGAAATTACTCATCCTACCAAGACCATTGTTATATCCACCAAATGGGCTGTGGTTTGGTCCTGGTGACAGCTCCTTAGGAACTGCCCGCTTCACCTCAACCATTTTTCCATTCAATTCATGAAAAGTCTTGAGCAAAACTGTGTCAACAGCTTCCTCAGAATCAAAAGTGATAAATCCAAACCCTCTCGGTCTCTGAGTGTTATGATCATACATCACTACCACATCTGTTATAATCCCAAACTGGTCAAAGTACTTTTTGAAATCACTCTCCGTTACTGTTGATGCTAAACCTCCAACAAATATCTTTCTTGTGCGGCATGGAACTGGAGAACCATGTACACTGCCACTGTTTCTACTCAGGATGTTCTGGTCATCCTTAGGAACAGCTTTCTTTGCCTCAACCTAATAATAGATGAATTAGTATTAAATAGCAGTCAGATTTCAAAAACTTAAAAAAGAATGATATTATCAGATATTTACAGAAGAAAATAACAACAAAATAAAACAGAAGAATAAAAATACAGAGAAAAGATTATTGGCTGATGGCCGTGGGTCGTTTAACTCTAGCTAAACGGATATACATTATATTGACCCCAAATTTATCAATTTGAAGTACAATTCAATATATTGATCAGCTATTTAGCATTGAAGTATCCCAAATCCCAATTTCAAGTAAATAAAAATGTTTAGAATCAGACTTCAAAGAGGAATACAACAAGAAATTACCATCCTTCCATCAATGCTGTGTTTCTCTTTTATCACTCTTTCGGCAACGACTGGATCAGAAAAAACAATGAAGCCAAATCCACGTGCTCTGCCTGTTGTCCTATCCTTCATTATCACTGATTCCATGACCTCTCCAAAGGTACTAAAATACTCCCTAAGTCGCTCTTCGTTTGTATCCCATGATATTCCCCCAATAAATAATTTGCCATTATCTGATTGCATTTTATCTAACAGCAAAAGATACTTAATCGATTAAGCTCAGAAACTCACGATTGCAAGTGGTAGCATCAATTAGACTGCAAAAATGCCAAGCTTCCCAAGACAAAGCAAGCACCCAAGTCTAGTATAAAATTTATTACACAATGATCATTGCATTCTTTTCTCTTAGTTAAAAACAGAAGACAAAGCTACATAGAAACTATACAACGGCAATAAATCAAAACTTAATTGCATTTCATCAAATTGTTCGAACACAAACAGTCCCAGGAATGACATCAGATGCACGCACAAAACAAATACCTTAAAATTATGACAATCTCAGTTTACGGTGTAAAATGAAACTCTCATATTCAATTAGGAAACATCGGATTCTGCGAATCAACCCACAGTCAAGTAATCCTAGAAAAAACCCGTGAATATTTTCCAATTAGAGATCAAAAGGCACACCCCAATTGAATAAAGATCAACACTTTGAATCCAGATTGAATAAGACCCAAATGCCAAATCTTACACAAAAAAGCTAAGATCTGAGGGGGAGGCACGATGAGACTAAGAACACGATAAGGGTAGGTTCATTGTCTTCCTATATGCCTCCCCACCCCTCCTCCTCCTCCTTCTTCCTCTTCTTGTTCAAATTCAGTTTAATTTTGATTTTCCAAATGCAAATTCAATTACCAAATGGATGGGAAAATATGTAGAAACAGTGCAAAGAGCAGGCGTCAATGAAGCAATAATATATAGGGAGTGAAATGGAAGTAGTTTTCTTTTTTAAAAAAAAAAAAAACTTTTTTGTTATCAAGTAAGAGAATGATAGTATGATACGAAATTATGGTTGTGCAAACAATAAATTAAAAATAAATTAAAAAGAAAAGAAAAAAAAAAACAGAAAAGGAATCAAAGGTGGACATTCATTCGCTTCCCCATTTTCATTGTTAAGTGCTCATCTAAAAAATGTTACAAACATGGGTAATATTATTTTGAAGTTTATTATGTTTTTAATTATTATAGATATTGAATAGTTGGTAGTGAATTAGTGATAAATTTGTATAATTTTTTTTTATAATTTAATTTAAGAAGTTAAGATTTAAATAAATTTATTCTGTTATATGTTATATTGGACTCGTTAACTAAACATTAATTTAGTATTATTGTCACGAGATATGTTATTTATTTATTTTTTTATTTAAAATTAATATTTATAAATAAGTTTAAAAACATATTTTATATAATTACAAATAAATCTATCTTCTTTTTCTTTCTTTTTTTATTACCCCATTCCACTTCTTTTTTTTTCTTTAATATATGGGATTCAAAAAAGTTAGAATGGTTGAAACAAAGTTAGAAATTGCCTTTATGGAATATGGAGATGAGATGCAATCCTCTGTGGCTATGTAGATGCTGCAAGTTTCAAGATAACCCCGTAAAATTCAATGTTGATAACTTATACCAAGAAATAAATAAGGGGAGGAATCATATATCTTCAACTTGGTAATGACATGCTTTGACTCTAGCTTGTATTTACCATAGTGTGGTCTTTGTGGATGGTAGCACATGAGGGGCTATTTTCTTCCTTCCAAACTCTAATATTAATCATTTTCATTAATAAGAGTTGTTCATGTCAATAACCATGAGGGAAAATAGTATGAGATAATGACATTAGCTCTATATTGGCAATGTATGGTTATTAAATGAATCTTTCTTTTATTCACGCGTGACAAGGGATTTTGTCAGGCTTCTAATTTATTATTGAGTAATCTATAATATTTTATACTTGTTCAATGTTAATTGAAGGATTATTTGATATTGGAATATATTTAGATGGAGTTTGAAATTATTATTAAAAAAAAAAAAGTGAACAGTACCGTATGAACAGTCTGATAAACAGTGCTGCCGCGTATGAACAAGGTCTAATGAACAGTGCAACCGCGTATGTACAGATACAATGAACAGTGCAACCGCGTATGAACGAGTGCAATGAGCAGTGCAAACCGCGTACAAACCGTGTATGAACAGTACAAACCGCGTATGTCTGATGACAGTACGTCATCGGTGACGTCACGATTACAAGACAAACCGCGTATGAACAGTGATAACCGCGTATGTACAGTGCGTGTACAGTGTTTTCCGGCATGAATAGTACCCTGAACAGTATTTTCCGCATGAACAGTAAGGCGGTGAACAGTGTTTTCCGGCGGTGAACGATAAATTCGGCGTGCACAAGTAAATTTCGAAAATTTTCTATAAAAAGGGGGCTTCACACGAAATTTTCATTTCTTCACCTCTATCCAAGGTTCTCAAAGGTTCTAAGGCCATAAACCACCATTTCTCTCATACTAAACCTTCCTAAACTTAGATTTCTCGTCAGATCTCGAGATTCTACATCTATTCGAAGTATTGGAAGTAAGTTTCTTTAAGTTTGAAGCTAGATTTACCGTTCGTTTCTCTTCTCCTTCTCTTTCTTATAGAAATTCATGGTGTTCTTAGGAGAAACTCCGTTCTAAAGCTGAATCTTCGGTGAATTTTTGTTATAATCAAGTAATATTCGGTAGATCTAGTGTGAATCATCTTTACGAGGTAAGGGAGTTTACTTTAACCTATGAACTATGTTTTGAACGGTTTAATATGTTATTTCAAGATATTTTGATATGATTTTGTTAGATCTATTGAATAAAAGCTATTTTCTAAGTCAGAATCGTTGTTAATTAGTTTAAAATGCTGAGATTTTGGCTGATCTATTATAAACTTGCCGTAGTTGAGCTGTTAAAATAATTTTGGAGGCGTGCATCATGCTTTGAGATATATGTTGTGCATCATTATAGAGCCGAGTTACATGTTTAGGTGGGTAGACATGTAACGGTAAGTTCATCTTTGAGCTTTGTCTTTGTCTTTGTCTGGATCCGGATACCGAATGGGTCGCTCCCGGACCGCCTCGGTTCCTTACGGATTAATTAGGTGTGAAACCGGTTGGAAGCCGTTTTCATGCTGTGCATTAGATGGGCTGGAAATGCATGGGGTTATTGCTTTGTGAGAAATATTTTGCTCTATATATATATAATTTTATTTTATGTTTGGTAAGCTCACCCTTGCATTTCTTTCTATGTCGTTGTGTGCGTGTGTCTGCGATGATCGTACGGTGGTACGTGAGCGGATGTAGCAGTGTTGCATCTACTTCACAGTGAGGGGCCGGTGAAGAAAAGTTAGAAGTCGGAGTTGAGTAATAATGCATCAAAGTCCTTTTTCTTTATATATGAGACCTCATGTCGAGGGAGTCACGTATTATAATTTTTTTTGGTATTTTGAATATTATAAACTAAATGTAATATTATGTTGATCTGTTGGATATTTGTTGTAAGGAACTTCATTTTTACTTTGAATGAGAAGTGAATTTTTATACTTATATTCTCTATTATTTACCTATTTTTAAATAAGTATGTGGTGTAGAAATAATGTTCTCGGTCCTTTATAAAAAGGGGTCGTGACATTTTAGTGGTATCAGAGCATGGTCTAGGTGAACCTACGGGGTGAGGTTGTTAGGCGTCAGTTGTGCATATTAGACATATAAGTTTTAGCTGTGAATCATATATCATAATTTCTATTCATCAAGTTGTGAGGGAACGAGCTTGATCACCTCAGTTCTCAGACATGATTGATGTAGGAAACTTGGTATATGATACTTGGGTGAGCTATAGGTGAGTCGTACTGTGTGAATAAGAGACTGTTAAGCTAAGTCGTAAATGATTGCTGAAATGAGTGTGTTTGCTATGCTATGTGAATGTTGATATGTTGTTATGCTTTGAGTACTAAATTGATTAAATTTTTATGATATACTAAATATGAATATATTACAGTAAGGTGAATACGTGAATATAGCTATGTGGTGGTATTGCTGAATATGTTAAACGTTAGTAATTTAAGCTAGTCTATATATTAGGATGGCTAGACCGAGAAAATCTGTTGCAAACCCTCCTCCTCCTGTTGACGTGAACTAAATGGCTCACGCCATGGAGGCTGTGGCAAGTACTTCTCTCTGTGTTGTTTGATTCTGGAGCCACACACTCTTTTATTGCGGACAATTGTGTGAGAAACTTAGGATTACCGGTGGGCGATCTAGGATGTGACTTAGTAGTATCGACACCTACTTTAAGTTCAATTAAGACTTCGACGGTTTGTGTTAGGTGTCCCATAGCAATTGAGGGACGAAGATACAAAGTAAATCTTATTTGTATCCCGATGTCGGGGTTAGATGTAATCTTGGGTATGGATTGGCTAACTGCCAATCGTGTGCTAATTGATTGTGGCCGGAGGTGTTTAATCTTTCCTGAGCAGCAAGATTGTGTAGAATTGATTTCTACTCGCCAAGTAGAAACATCCTTAGCTGAGGGAGTATCTTGTTTTGTTTTGTTGGGAGTTATGAATGCAGAAGTGGAGCAAAGCCTTCACCAATACCAGTAGTACGAGAATTCCCTGAGATTTTCCCAGAGGATATTCCTGGAATATCTCCACGTAGAGAGGTAGAGTTTGCTATAGATTTGATTCCTGGAGCTGAGCCAGTGTCTGTAGTACCGTATAGAATGGCGCCAAAAGAGTTAATTGAGCTTAAGGAGCAGATCGAGGATCTAATGCGTAAACAGATGATTAGACCAAGTGTATCACCTTGGGGAGCCCCAGTTCTCTTGGTGAAAAAGAAGGACGGAAGTTCTAGATTATGTGTGGATTATCGTAAGTTGAATAAGTTGACAATTAAGAACAAGTACCCATTGCCGCGAATCGATGATTTGATGGACCAGCTGAGAGGTGCTAAGGTATTCTCTAAGATTGATTTGAAGTCTAGGTACCATCAGATCCGAGTGAAGGATGAAGATATTCCTAAGACTGCTTTTCGCACTAGATATGGTCATTATGAGTATATAGTGATGCCTTTTGGGGTTACAAATGCTCCAGTTTGTGTTTATGGACTACATGAATCGGATCTTTAGACCTTTCCTGGATCGATTTGTGGTAGTCTTTATTGATGATATTTTAATTTATTCTAGTTCGTCAGAGGAACATGAAGAGCATTTGAGGACTGTACTTAATGTTTTAAGGGAAAAACAGTTGTATGCTAAACTGTCTAAGTGTGAGTTTTGGCTAGAGGAAGTGAAGTTCCTTGGTCATGTTATTTCAGCTAAAGGAATTGTAGTTGATCCTTCCAAAGTTGAAGCGGTGTTGCAGTGGGAAAGGCTGAAGACAGCCTCAGAGATTCGTAGTTTTGTGGGCCTAGCAGGTTACTACCGGAGATTTATAGAGGGATTCGCGAAGATAGCTGCACCATTAACACGGTTAACTCGCCGTGATCAACCCTTTGTGTGGACTGAGGAATGTGAGCAAAGCTTTAATGAGTTAAAACAGAGACTAACTTCTTCGCCGGTGTTGATTCTCCCTGATACTAGTCGACCGTTTGAGGTGTACTGTGATGCTTCTCATCAGGGATTGGGATGTGTGTTGATGCAAGATAAGAGAGTGGTAGCTTATGCATCTCGTCAATTACGAACTCATGAGCGAAATTACCCGATTCATGACCTTGAGTTAGCTGCTGTAGTCTTTGCTCTGAAGGTGTGGCGACACTATCTTTATGGAGCTCAGACTCGATGTATATAGTGATCATAAGAGTCTGAAGTATTTATTTGATCAGCGAGAGTTAAATATGAGGCAGAGACGTTGGGTGGAATTCCTTAAGGATTATGATTTTCAGCTCCAATACCATCCAGGAAAAGCTAACGTGGTGGCCGATGCATTAAGTAGAAATGTGGTTCAGGCATTCTCCCTAAGAGTCAGTGAAACCCTTTTGGTAGAACAATTCCGAGACCTGAACATACATGTGGACTTATCACCCGAAAAGATTAGTTGTAGCCGAATTGTGGTGACTAATAATTTCTTACAGGAAATTAAAGATAAACAATTGTGGGATCCAATGTTATGTCGGATTGTATTTCTCTTAGGGACAGATAAGACAAAGGGTTTCAAGAAAGGTGTTGATGGTATTCTCAGATGTCAAGGTCGAGTTTGTGTCCCTAGAGATACTGAATTAAAGAGAGCAATTCTAGAAGAAGGACATAAGGGTAGTCTCAACATTCATCCTGGTGTTACCAAGATGTATCAAGATTTAAAGCAGATGTTTTGGTGGCCAGGCATGAAGCGAGAGATAGCTGAGTTTGTTAAAGCCTGCTTGACTTGTCAAAAGGCAAAAGCGGAGCATCAAAGCCCTCCAGGAGAGTTACAAACGATGGAAATTCCAGAGTGGAAGTGGGACCATGTGACTATGGACTTTGTGTCCCATCTACCTAGAACAGTTAGGAATCATGATGCAGTGTGGGTCATAGTTGATAGGCTAACCAAGAGTGCACATTTCTTGCCAATTAACATGACCTTTAGCTTGGAGAAATTAGCAGAATTGTACATTAGAGAGATTGTCAGGTTGCATGGAGTACCTTCTAGTATTATCTCTGATAGGGATCCTCGGTTCACTTCCCGCTTTGGCGAGTTTCCAAGAATCTATGGGCACACAGTTGAGGTTGAGTTCGCATACCATCCGCAAACGGATGGTCAATCTGAGCGTACTATTCAGACCTTAGAAGACTTATTGCGGACTTGCATTGTAGAGCAGAGGAGTAATTGGGAGGATATGCTTCCTTTGGTAGAATTCACTTATAATAATAGCTATCATTCGAGTATAGATATGGCACCATTTGAAGCTCTGTATGGTAGAAGGTGTAGAACCCCTATCTGTTGGTTCCAAGATGGAGTACATTTGATGGTTGGACCTGAAATGCTGCAAGAGACTAAGGAGAAAGTTGAACTTATTAGAGAAAAGCTAAGAGCTACCCAAAGTCGACAGAAATCTTATGCTGACCGACGAGAAGATCCCTAGAATTTGAGGTTGGTGATCATGTATTCTTAAGAGTATCACGCACTACGGGTGTGGGGCGAGCCTTAAGAGCAAAGAAGTTAACACCTAAGTTCATAGGACCGTATCGTATATTACATCGTCGAGGACCGTAGCCTATGAATTAGCGTTACCACCTCGGTTAATGTCCTGGAATACATAATGTTTTCCATGTGTCGCAGTTAAAGAAGTATGTTCCAGATTTGTCTCATGTAATTGAGCCTGATGTTGTGGAGTTACGAGATGACTTGTCTGTGGAGGTCCCAGCTGCTCGTATCGAGGAAACTAGAGTTAAGAAACTTAGAGGTAAGTCTATTCGGTTAGTAAAGGTTGTTTGGGACCAAATAACTGGTGATGCCACATGGGAGTTAGAAGAAAGAATGAGAGAGTTGTACCCTCATCTTTTCTTTGGGGAATGAAATTTTCGAGGACGAAAATTTATTTTCGGGGGGAGAATTGTCAGGCTTCTAATTTATTATTGAGTAATCTATAATATTTTATACTTGTTCAATGTTAATTGAAGGATTATTTGATATTGGAATATATTTAGATGGAGTTTGAAATTATTATTAAAAAAAAAAAGTGAACAGTACCGTATGAACAGTGCAATGAACAGTGCAACCGCGTATGAACAGTGCAATGAACAGTGCAACCGCGTATGTACAGTACAATGAACAGTGCAACCGCGTATGAACAGTGCAATGAACAGTGCAAACCGCGTACAAACCGTGTATGAACAGTACAAACCGCGTATGTACAGTGACAGCTGACGTCATCGGTGACGTCACAGTGTACAGTACAAACCGCGTATGAACAGTGATAACCGCGTATGTACAGTGCGTGTACAGTGTTTTCCAGCATGAATAGTGCCCTGAACAGTATTTTCCGGCATGAACAGTAAGGCGGTGAACAGTGTTTTCCGGCGGTGAACAGTAAATTTCGGCGTGCACAGTAAATTTCGAAAATTTTCTATAAAAAGGGGGCTTCACACGAAATTTTCATTTCTTCACCTCTATCCAAGGTTCTCAAAGGTTCTAAGGCCATAAACCACCATTTCTCTCATACTAAACCTTCCTAAACTTAGATTTCTCGTCAGATCTGAGATTCTACATCTATTCTGAAGTATTGGAAGTAAGTTTCTTTAAGTTTGAAGCTAGATTTACCGTTCGTTTCTCTTCTCCTTCTCTTTCTTATAGAAATTCATGGTGTTCTTAGGAGAAACTCCGTTCTAAAGCTGAATCTTCGGTGAATTTTTGTTATAATCAAGTAATATTCGGTAGATCTAGTGTGAATCATCTTTCTGAGGTAAGGGGAGTTTACTTTAACCTATGAACTATGTTTTGAACGGTTTAATATGTTATTTCAAGATATTTTGATATGATTTTGTTAGATCTATTGAATAAAAGCTATTTTCTAAGCTGTAACTGTTGTTAATTAGTTTAAAATGCTGAGATTTTGGCTGATCTATTATAAACTTGCCGTAGTTGAGCTGTTAAAATAATTTTGGAGGCGTGCATCATGCTGAGATATATGTTGTGCATCATTATAGAGCCGAGTTACATGTTTAGGTGGGTAGACATGTAACGGTAAGTTCATCTTTGAGCTTTGTCTTTGTCTTTGTCTGGATCCAGATACCGGAATGGGTCGCTCCCGGACCGGCTCGGTTCCTTCTGGATTAATTAGGCTGTGAAACCAGTTGGAAGCCGTTTTCATGCTGTGCATTAGATGGGCTGGAAATGCATGGGGTTATTGCTGTGAGAAATATTTTGCTCTCTATATATATAATTTTATTTTATGTTTGGTAAGCTCACCCTTGCATTTCTTTCTATGTCGTTGTGTGCGTGTGTACTGCGATGATCGTACGGTGGTACGTGAGCAGATGTAGCAGGTGTTGCATCTACTTCACAGTGAGGGCCAGTGAAGAAAAGTTAGAAGCTGGAGTTGAGTAATAATGCATCAAAGTCCTTTTTCTTTATATATGAGACCTCATGTCGAGGGAGTCACGTATTATAATTTTTTTTGGTATTTTGAATATTATAAACTAAATGTAATATTATGTTGATCTGTTGGATATTTGTTGTAAGGAACTTCATTTTTACTTTGAATGAGAAGTGAATTTTTATACTTATATTCTCTATTATTTACCTATTTTTAAATAAGTATGTGGTGTAGAAATAATGTTCTCGGTCCTTTATAAAAAGGGGTCGTGACAGATTTGGTTTTGAGCAAATGAATTGGAAGATTTTATAATTTTTCAAATTTGATAAGCAAGGAAGTACATTTTTGTTGGATTACTAATCATTAGTAAAAAAACACATCAAGTGTTGTAAAATTTGAACTGCTCAGAAGCATGATCAAGTTTCAAATGCCTTTGAATATTAGGAGGGTATAACCAAAGAAGCTTTTACACATACCAGGATACAACCAATTCAGCATTTAATAGAAAAGAGCTGACGACAATAACTAAATCCAAACCTTTTAAATTTTCAGGGATTAAATTCTAACAAAAAAATTTATAAAAACTTGTAACAAAATGTTTAATATTTATAAGGATAAAAAACATAATTAAAATTTATTTTCAATATATATTTTTCATTATTAGTTAAAATTTAATTTACTTACATATAAAGTTTATAAGTTTTACTCTTATTGTTAAAGAGCTTAATTCATGTTTTTGTAATTTTTAAAAATACTAAATTAACAATTAAAATATGTTTAAAATGTATTCTTATTGTTATGATAATAATATAATAAAATTAAAAGCTCCAAGATTATATAGAAAAAAAAAGTTTATTATTAAAGAGGATGAGATAAAGTTTCTTTAAGATAACAAATAGGAAAGGTGGAAGAGAAAATCAAACTTCTTTTTGAGGAAAAAAAAAACTTGGTAAACACTAATCCAAAGAAAATTAAAGGAAATAACCAAGATTTTTCCAAAGATTCATCTTCGTGGTAACATTTAATGATGTGGTGCAGGAACTTATGGAAGAAATGGGTGAGCAAAAAAGAAAATCACGGAGGTATGATTTTTGGAGAAGATTATGAGACATTTTGATAAACTTAGATCAGAAAAATGATAAGACTTTGAATCCTTGTAAGGGAACAAATATGATGATAAAGAACCAAAAGATAATGATAGAAAGAAAGAGGTACATATCAAGATTATAGAACAAATGCTAGATGAATATCCATGCCTGTTTGTTTTATAAAAAAAGACAATTATTTACAATCACTACTAACTAAATCATTATTAGAATGTTTAAGATCAAAGAGTGATTTTACATAATTGAATATGAAGGAATGCCATTATTTTGCCTTGCATGTAAAGATTCAAACACCGTAAAGAAAGTTACACAAATCAAGAGGTCATTATAGAATTGAAAATTCTTGTTAATAGAAGTAATGATCATGAAGGTCAAAAATTCTGATAAAGAATATAATAGTTCAATAGTAAGCCTGTGGAAAATGGTTTAGAAATCCAAAAGGTAGATGTTAAAAGGACGCATCATCATTGGGAGGTTGACCTAAGGGAGTTGTAGAAAAAAGGGTAACTAGTGCAACAAATTTAAGTTTGACTTAGGAATATATGATTAAATTTAAAATTATTGTTGCAAATCAATGATATGTAATGAGTTCAAAAGGAGACCATAAATTTAATTATTGAAGAAGAATTGGAAAAAAAAATAAGAAAGTTAAGAATGTAACACCATAATTTAATTTTTAAATAAATAAATTTTGAAAATAAATGAGAATAATAAAGTTTTTCATTCAATAGTTTCCAACGCAAAGTTTCATGAAAGTATTTCAAAATAAGAACAAATTACAAATTTGAATTAAATCATTGCTACAGGACCTATTAATACATCACAGTTTTCAAAATAAAGTTTTCTAAGTCCTATAGTAGTTTCATCATCCTTTCACTAAGCCGTGCTGCTCGTCTTGGTCACTTAAAAAATAAACGTAAATGTAAATACTCTACACTATCACACGCAAGCATAAAGTCTCACTTTCACACATTACACATTTATTACAAAACTCAATTCATGCATCAAACAATACATTTACTACTTTTCAACATTTCATAACAATTCACAAACAAGTTCATTCACTGTACCATCAAATAATCCACACACATGTGTGTTCACTACACGTAGCCACGCTCACTGTAGCACTGTGATCACAGATTCCTGATACCCTCAATCTCAAAGACTTACTCAGTTCACACCATGGATGGTCGCCAGATAGCTTCAGCTCCACAAATACAACGTGTGCAGTATTTAGCCGCCAAGCAAAGGTATTAATTAGATGTCAAATCAGGAAGAGAGTGTGTGGTCTGTGGTGCACCCACGCTCACTGTTGGTGTCACCACCACCCTCTCTTCCCCAAAGTATTTCTACCGCCCCTATCTTCCACACCCTCAGTGTATCGCTGAACCATTCATAGTTTTTCAACACATTCAAACACAACTAATATGTCATTCACATATATTTTCAACCATTCACATTATTCGGCACCAATCAATGGCATATTAACACACATTCGCCCACATTTTCAATCATATCATAACATTTACTTTCACACATGGCACATATGCCTATATTCAATCACATTACACTCAAACATCCAATTTTCAACACCATTTTATCACACATCATGCCCAGTATCAATCACATTATATTACACATCGAATTTTCGTCAAAATCCAATCACAATCACACCATTCTATCACACACATCACCTAATAACTACCATATCATACTTCATACAAAATTTCTATTAAAACACACATTCTCTCACTTTTTATCTTAATCACATTTCATCATCTAACATTATAAGTGAAATTTAAACACAAGAGATAGGGTAGAGTCCCCTTTTACCTCAAAATGAAGACCCACAACACAAATCTACGATAAAAGTGTTCCCTACACGAACTTTCATCCTAAATATAGGAAAAACCCTATAAGAAATAGAGAAATCAAAGAAAGAGATGAAAAATTGAAACCCTAATCCATAGAACTTACCTTCAAGCATTTCAAACACAATTCGAATATTCAATCTAACCCACGAACGGCTTTGGAGGTAATTTAATTAGTGAAATAGGATTTTGAGTCAAGAGAATCGAAGGGATTTTGAAGAGTGGAATGAGAAATGAATTTTTCAAACCCTAAACCCTTCAAATATCCCTTTGGTCATGACACTCTCGCTACAACAAGCCATCTCCCTCGCTGCAACGACACTCTCTCTCGCTACAGCAAAAATCTCATATGAATCTGCACTCTATTTTCTACAGAATCTTGTTACAGCGAGACCCTCTCGCTACAGCAAAACTGTAACCCAAAAATACACCCCTCTCTATTGCCTTCTCGCTACAGCGAGAACACAACAAAATCACCCCTTTTTTCCAGGACATTCTCGCTACAACAAGAATCCTCTCACTACAGCGAGAACACCACAGATGCAGTCCTCTCGCCCAAGGCCTTCTTGCTACAGCGAGAATGCCCCTGCAGTACACCCCCTGCCTATTTCTAATCAGTCCAGTATATCCAATCTCAATGCACAATCAATATCCACACTTATACTCATATTCACATATATTTATATCATCCTATATATCATACACATATTCAAATAGCAGCCCACACCTTTACATTAATAATCAAACAATTCTACAAAATTTGAGGCGTTACAAGGTAGGCACAAAAATCATAACAAAGTGTAGGTCTTGAGAAATTTTATCCTCTGCTTTTTTTTCTCATATTCATCTCCTTCTTTCTGATTGAAGAGATACTTCAAATTTTTATAATCACTAAACACTTTAAATCTTGATTTATAAAGATAGTGGTTCCAAATCTTCAAAGCAAATATCATTGTTGTTGGCTCTAAGTCACACATAGAGTAGTTCTCCTTGTGTAGTTGTAGTTGTCTTAGGCGTAAGTCTTTACTCTTTTTTCTTGCATCAACACTCATCATAGTCCTTACTTTAAAGCATCACAAATATTTCAAAGCTCTTGGCTGTATCAGGTAATACTAATATTGGGATCATGGTTAACTTCTTCTTAAGCTCTTGGAAGTTTGCTTCACACTTAGATGTCCAAACAAAAAGTTAGTCCTTCCTAGTTAGCCTAGTCAAGGGTGTTGTTATTCTAAAAAATTTCTCAATAAATCTCCTATTATATCCAATTTAAACTAAAATTTATAATTTTTGTCACTGTGTTGGATGGTTCTCAATTCACCTCTGCTTCAACCTTGCTTTGGTCAACAACAATCCCTTCTTTTGATATTGCATGGCCTAAGAAATTAATCTTTTTCATTTAAAACTCACATTTTAAAAACTTAGCATACAATTCTTTCTCTCTCAAGATTTGCAAAATTATCCTCAAGTGTTCACTATGTTCATTGAGACTTTAAGAGTACACTAACATGTCATCAATGAAAATTATCACAAACTTATCAAAAAAATGGGTGAAAAATCCTATTCACATAGTCCATAAACACAGCATGAACATTGATCACTCCAAATGGCATCACTAAGTATTCGTAATGAATGTACTCAGTGCTAAAGGCTATTTTTGAGATGTCTTCAAACTTAACTCTAATCTAGTGATAACCTTATGTGAGATCAATCTTAGAAAATAATATTGCTCCTCCATGTTAGTCAATAATACCATCAATCCTAAGGAGTGGGTATTTATTCTTGACCCATTAACTTATTAAGTTGTTTGTAATCTACGCACATTTTCATACTACCATCTTTTTTCTTCACCAACAATACTGGTGCTCCCCATAAGGAAACACTCAGGCATATGATCTTCCTTTCCTATAGTTCTTCTAATTAGGTCTTTACTTCTACGCGAGGCTATAAATATAGGTCCAACTCTGCAAATGAGATCAATGGAAAACTCCACTTCTCTTTTTTGGAGGTAATCTTGAAATATTTGATCAATGCCCTACTCGGTCAAATATATAAATAATTTAAATGCAGTAACTAGGAGATAAACCTAGGTCATTATATCGAGAACCTCAATTACAAATGCTAAAAATGAAACATAGAAAATTAGGGAGAATTTTGAATGCAAGCAATTATGTAATCAAGAAATTTAAAACACAAAAGAATTCAATAAATCAAAAGTCACAACCAACAATTTTTACTCGGTAAATTAGATTTAGTTCTAAAATCAATTTTAATCCAATTCATGAATTTAAATTAAAGAACACGTGTTATTAATTTGAATTCCTTGAATGATTGTGGAACATGTGTCTCCAATTAATTCAATACAGTTCTTCTTAATCTGATCTTGAAAGTGTGAACTGCACGAGCGAACATTTTGAGATTGCACGAGTAAGAATTTGACATGAGCAAATTATCTAAAATCATATCAACATGATTTGAGTTAAAAGTATTTGTGCATAATTGAGAAGTAAGAAATAAGGTTTTGAACTGAATTGAAATAGAAAATGTTACCTCATCGCTTTATGTAGAGACTAATCCTAAACTAAACATAAGTTAATAAGTTTAGAAAGTAAAATGGGTCACAAATCCTAATGAGACTTGAATCTTAACTACAAATCATTAAAGAAGAGTTAACAATATTAGGGGACCAACTTCAAATGCCTGTGAATTTTAACTCAAAACTCCAAATTCAGTGAATGAGATGTCAAATTGAAACTCTTTGAGTTAGCTTTCCAACACAATAATAATCATTGAAAAACTCCACCTAAATCAAAAGTTCTTACCAAAATAGCGAGTAAGAGGTCAAAAGTACTAAAGTACAAAAAATTGATAGAATTACTAATTAAATCCCAAACAAGTAAAACTAGCTTAATAAGTGAAGTAGTCCTAGAAAAAGTGTCAAGAGGTAGCACTAAGAATACTAAAATATCAATATCTTTTGGATAGACATCTAAAAATTCTCTCATTGCTAACAAATCCTCTATCTTAAGTTTTCGCTCACCTTTAAAGAGCACGAGTATCATGTAAACTTGAATTTCTTCACTCAGAGATGTATCCATTTGATTGGTAGACATCAATCTCAAATCCTCACTTTTTGGTTTTTCACAAAATACTAAGGTTTGACATGACAGTTGTAAACACAATTATGTGTAGGTTAACTAATGTTAAACAAAGCAAATAAAAAAAAAGGTTCTATCATTTACTTGGATGGGCCGACAAAAAAATCAGATGTACAAACAGGTTCATTGGTAGGAGTTGATATAATCAAGTCAAAAGGTAGAGTTTTCATAGGTAAACCAAGTTGTCTCACACAATCATTTGAAATGAAAGAAAGAGTTGTACTAGAATAATACAATATATTAAATCAATCTCCATTTATGAAGCACTTACATTATAAGAGATCATTAAATTAATCTCCTATTATCCTAATTTTGAAAGCATGTAAAACATGATTTAAAATTTAATTTTTGAAAGCATCTTGTATAAATTTTGGAAATTAAATTTTAAAGTTATAATTATAGAATTTAATTTTTAAAACGGCAAGACTTCTTGCCTTTTTGAAATTAATTTTGTGTGATGTAAAATAGATAATGAAAACACACACTAAATTACTAAATAAAGTACTTAAGAAAATAATGTGGTAAAAAATCACACAAAGATGTCAATAAAGCATGAAAAATACATGAATTGTGTTACAGCACCAGAGACATAGAGATACTGGAGGAGAAGAAGACAGAGGAGGGTAAAGGAATAAAGTGGAAAAATTTTTATTTTAAAATATTTTAAGAATATTTTTGAAAAAAAATAAAATTATATATATATATATATAAAGGGTTGCAATTAGAAGAACTGCCTAATTACTAATGCATCTATACTTCCAAAATTTAAAGCGAAAATGCTTTAACAAAAATAAAATTTCAACTCAAATCTACAATGAACAAACATTAAAAAATATCCTTATAAAAAAGGAAAAATAATAATCAAAAGAACACAAGTCCTAAAATAAAGAATTATAAAAAAAAAAACATATAATGAAGAAAATGAAGTAAAATAAATAAAAATAATTAATAAATGTAAAAATAATAAAGTTGTTTGCAATAAAAAATATATATAATACACTTAAATAAAATAAAAATATAAAATACATCAAAATGCTAATATAATATATTAAAAAGGAATAAATAAAATAAAAATAATATGTGATTGATCAGATGAAGTTGCAAGCATTAATTAGCATAAAAAGAACAAGAAAAAAGATTGAAATAAAATTAAATTAAGAAATATATTATTTAAATTGGTCAAAGTTGAAATAAAAATAGAATAGATGAGAATGTAACATCTATATAATTTCATTAATTCGTAATTATATTTTATAAAAATACATAAATAAATATGATTTAGATGTTAAAAACTTTTATTGTGAAAAATATTTTAATTTAAATATTATTTTTATATAAAATTTTTAAGTTGCGTTTAAATAGAGTATTTTGAAATTACTACAATTTAAATATTTTTTTGATAAAAAAATTATTATAATTCAGGTACTGAAACAGTAGGAATTTGTTTTTTCAAAAAAATACTAAATAATTTTAACTAGATAATTTTTATATCAAATAGAAAGAATTTTACATAACTTATTTTTAAAAATAATTTAAAAATATTTGTATTATACTTAACTCTTTGTATTTATTATTTATAACTACTAACATATTTGACTCATCCCTGTTGTTACTTTCATATTTTTTAAAATTTTAAAATTCAAACACCACTTATTCTTTGTGTTGCAAATATTTATCAAATTATTTAAATTTTATTATCATTTCATGTAAATCCGTATTCCCGTTTAATATAAATATTTACCTATTTAATTGATATAATTTCAAGTAGAGGTTAAAAATTTATTGCAGAGTATACATAAGCAATGCTCAAGAAATTTTAATGGTATTCGTCAATTTGTATAAAATATAATTACTTTGTTTAAATTATTTATAATAATATTAAAATAAAAAAACTTATAAAAAAATTCAAATTTATTAAATTAAAATTATAAAAATATAATAAATATTTTTTAAAATAAAATTTTACTATTATTAACTAATTAAGTTAAGACTAAGAATAACAAATTACCTTTATTTTATATTATAAAGGAAGATGCAGACTAACCTATACAGGATACTATGCTAGAAAGGAAGTTCCAGCCAATCATTTTCTTTGAAAAGATAACCAATCAGTGACAATTTCATAAATTTCAAAAGTAAGCTATAAACTCAAAATGGGTCCTACTTGGTACTTGGTGACAAAAGTTTCAAAAATTGAAACCTGATGATACATTAGGTTGAATCACAACAATAGGCTACAGAAAATTTTCATTTTTTCATTCTAGAACAGTTACAATCATTTCCAAAACAATCATGCTATCTTTTCACATCTTCATTTTCCTCAACTATACAGTCATTTATTTTGTCATGACTCCAAGACACTCGTTTTCTTCCTTTACAAACACCATTCATCATATTCACACCCAATCCAATTTGCTTCTCCTCTTCCCCTCCAATTTTAAATTTCACTCTTTCTCTTTTCCTTGCAAAATCCATCCTCGCGTCTTTCTCTTCTTTTCCATTGATGCCGTTGCTTTGTAATACATCACTGTAATCTTCCGTGGCCAGTGAATGTTCCCACAATTTCTCACCACATTTCCTCTCCTTAGCCAAAACCTGCTGACAATTCTTATACAAGTTCTCCTCAGGAAAGTCTGGCAGCCATCTTGGTACATGCAAAACTTGTGTTTTTGCTTCATTAACGGCTGCTTTCGGATTTTGGCTTCCAAAAACATTTCTGAATGGAATTTGTTTAGCAAATGGAACGTCCTTGGAGAGGTTGACGAAATTCATAATCTCTTCTAGTGCTGCAGATCTTAGCAGGTTACTTTTGTACATCATTGAACCACCAGGAAATCCTTGAACTGAACACAGATCATGAATGCCATTGATGAGGTCATAGAGGTTGGAGTCGGTTCGATTGGAGGCATTAGCAAAAGAGGCAGCTGATCTCACAATGGCTTCAAGATATCTAGTGGAAACATTAGTTAAGGTTTCAAGAGCATTGTATTTGGAGGTTTTAAAGCCTACTGACTGACAGATCTGAGCAACTGCAGTTTTGGCCACATTAAATGAGAATTCTGATGCAGTTTCCGCTACATGAAGATTATTTACTACAACATCCCTTTTCGTTTTTCTTTTCGCCCTTTGGGGTAGTTTAGATGTGGTTTTTATGCTGATGCTGTTTTGCATAGGGTTCATTGAAAAATAGACAAGAGAGAGGTAAAAAGGCAGAAGACAGAACTCAGAACCATATGTGAAACCTGGAGTCAGGATTTATCCCTAATATGGAAGAAGATATGTACTGCCTCTTTTCCTGCCATCAGACCAAGAAGTGTTACTTATAAAATTTACTCAGGCTCGGCACTTAGAAATGAAATATACTTTAGAGTTTCAACCAAAAAGGGACAGTCATTCAACTTCTATCATATAACAGTTTATATAGGTGCTCCTTAATTGTAATTTGCATATTCCATTGACAACTGAGATTCAAGAGGTTCTAACAAGCAACTTTAATTTGAAAACATAAACCATAGCAGCAAAAACAAAAAAAGGCAATGCATCGTTTTCTGTATCCAGAAACACCATAAAATTTTTCACAAATTATAAACAATAAGGCACGTCAATCATGACTTCCCACCAAAGCTCCTTGGCTTTGGAAACTTACAAGAACTATATTTGATTAAAAAAAATAGAACCAAAGCTCCACATAGTCAGAAAATGTTCTGAAAAAACAAGAATGTAAAAATAGCAACACAAGGAATAATTGTGACAAAAACCCAAACCACGAGACTCCACAAAGAAGTCCCAGTCTTAGGAGCAGCCAACCACTCTAAAACCACATTTTACCAAATTGGCCCCTACTCTCCTCCCCATTGCCATGATTCCCTTCTACACTCTGCACCCATTCAGTTAGGATTCTCTACTATTCTATTTCTTTCAGCTCTGCATGTTCATCATTCCTCTCATATCTCCCTCCTTGGACCCTAACTAACTCAACTCCTCTTTTGGTCCATTATCCATCATCTGAGTCCTTTGCTGTTTCTTTCTTGAATAAATACCTTTCATCCACTCTGAGTTAAAGCTGCAACGAAAAGTTCTCCCCCTCAAAACTAAAGTTAACTCAAGTGCATCAACTCAACTCAGTCCAAGTCAAAAGTAAGCTCATTCTAACCCAGTCCAATTAACAATAAGCCACTTCTATATTAGCCCTTGACATACAAAGGATATAAACTGAAGCCTGCTACATTCGTATTGGATCATTCATGGACAAACAATTAACAATTGGACAAAACTTAAGTACAATTTCTTAGGTGCTGGTTTCTAATAAAAAATACAGTTTTACTTTGATAAAAGGTCTGCGTTTAATATTGTCACAAATTACCAAGGTGAAACTATAGTTTTAATTAGAAAACAGTCCCAAAAACATCTAAAGAATTGCACCTAAAATACCTTAAAAACTGTACTTGAGTTTCGTCTGCCGGAGCAGCACCATAGGTGCTTTTAGCATTGTTCTCTACTCCAAATTATATTTACTGTTACTGGACCTAATTAGGGGGGATTTACTGTATGAGGCAAATATCAATTATCTGAAAGATCATCGTTCTAAAACTGCAACACCGAAAATTGAACTTAAATTTTCATAACATTATATTTGATTGATCGCGAGAGTGTGCCAAACAACATAGGAATGAAGACTGGACAGAGCTTGAAAAGGGATTGTGACTTCAAATGAGAAAACCCAGCGGTGAAGAATTCTATTGAAACGCGAAACACTTAAAGGAAAGAATAGTGACATAGAACAAACCTTATAAGTGGAACCCTGGTTTCCCCTTGGCTATACTCTTCTCTGCCACGAAGCAAGGGAAGGTTAAGCGCAAACCTAACACAAGGGTTCATGCGAGACGTTACTATAGTACTAATACTTTTTAATTGGGTCGACTTAGGACTAGGTCTCACTGGGCTCGATCAAGGTGGAAAATTGGGTATTATAAATTAATAAAATAATTATATAAATGAAAATCCTAAAATATATTACTTAATTATTTTAAATATAAAAAAAATTTAAAATATGTATTTTTATTATTAATAATAAATATTTTATTACATTAAATAATATAAAAATAAATAAATGTGATTATTAAAATTATTAAAAAAATTTAATTAGACAAATCTAGAAAATGGACCGCATAAAAACAAATAATTGTAATTGAAAATGGATTGCTATAGTGTAAATTAGGGATGTCCATTGGATTGGATAAACTAATAAAACAAATGATCTAAACCAATACAAACTAAAAAATGATCCAAACCGATACTTAATGGGTCCGATTCAATCAAAACTGATCAAACTCGACATGGTTTGGTTCGTATAACGGGTTAGCACAAGTTAACCTGTAGATCTGATGACATACCTGATTAACCTATTGACTTTTTATAAAAAAAAATACATTCACATGCAATAAAATGTATTTTGAATTAAAACTTATTTTAAATTTGTGTTAGAATGTTGTATAATTACGTTGAAATTATGTGTCAAAAATTATTCAAATAAAAAAATTAATATTTTTCTATTTTCTTATACGTTTTTTTTTTTTTAGATTATTTAATTAGATAATTCGATGATCCAAACCGAACCAACTCATTCATATTTGGTTTGAATTGATTTGGATTTTTAAATTTTTTTTATACAAATCCAAACCAAACCAAATCAATCCATTTTGATCAGTACATTTTTTTTTCTCTAAATTTGAACCAAACTGATCCGTGAACACCTCTAGTATAAATAGAGTTGACAAAATAAGGTTATCTAATTTAATTAGCTTGAGCTATCCCAATAAAATGTAAAGCTTAAATTTTAAATTTTGAGGTTAAATTAAATTTAGACTTTTTTTATTTCAATTTAATCAAGTAAACCTCACAAAAACTAGAGTTTATCTTCTTCATTTTTTTTATCGTTTTGTAGCTTAAATTAAACTTAAGCCTTTTTAGTTTAACCTAGTAAAGCGACAGACTAATTTGAATGAGCTGAATAACTTATTTTATTAACTCAAAGTTCGAATGATTAATTTTTATACTGATATTCAATAGTTTTTATATAATTAAAACTTCTTGACATTTATAATAAATATTTTTAAAGTCATATATATGATAATTTTTAATTAATTGATTATAAACATTTTTTATAATTATATTGTGTGTGCATCTTAAAGCATAATAAAAGAGTACCATCGATAAATTAAAGTAAATCCCATCTTCATTCAATGAAAGCTTTATTGAGAAAATCTCACCAATTTGTAAAATTGGTTGATGATACTCTTATCTTTGATTTCAGGTCAAGCCCTCCAACAAATACATGTAACAAAAGTTGGATTCTTAAATATTAAAAGAAGAACGTAATTAATAGATATTTAAAAATAAAAACTTACTATAACTTTTTTTAAGTTAAAATTGATAGGTTTCGTAAACAACATTAATATAGAAAGTTTTAACTTTTGAAGAGAGCTATGCATGAGATAATCTATTTATCATCTTTTAATTAAATTATAAACAAGTGAATATGTATAATTTAAATTATTTTTAATTGGTAGTATAAAAAATTATTTTTAATTGGATCAAATTGAATTATATTTAACATTTTATTTAAATTAATTCAAATTAAATCACAACATATATTTATGATTAAATTGAATATTTTTCATCTAAAAATGATCAAATATAATCTGTGAACATCTTAATTAATATAATTATTCATTGATATTGGCAATGGGGACCTTATCTTTGAAACATATGAGTCTTTTCATTTATCTAATGAGTCTCACAATTTTTGACAAAGGAGAATTGTGTAACGTTAATAAAAATATCACAAATATTTATCATAGCATATCTTTCATATATGAAAATCAATTAGGAGCAATTTAGGTGATATTGGTTCAATTTAGCTCAGTTTGAGAATAATATCAATTGAACCAATCTAAACTAATATTTTATAGTTTGAATTAAATTGATATTTTTTAAGTTTTGTCATTTTTTTATTTTTAAAGGGGTAGTTTTAACTTAATTAGTAAACAAATGAAATTTCATTAATTAGAGTATGAATTGGAAATATCAATGGGGCAGAGAGGAAATAGATAAAAGGTACTCTATCTATACCCACAATTAAAAATTTTACCCCATACTTACATCGGTACCAGGTATCCATGAGCATCAATGAATATTTGCTGATATCTAATAAAATAAATATAAAAAAAATCTTTAAAATATCATAATTTAAAGTAACTTATATATAAAATTATAATTAAAAGAAAAGCATACAATACTTGAATTACGAAAGTACAGTACAATATTTTATTACAATAACAATTATACAATATTAAATTAAGCACATGTCAAAATCATAAAATAACAAAATTAAGAAATGCTTACCAAGTAAACCACTATATTTATCTTTGTCATTTCAAGAGGTCATCAAAATAGTCTCTAAATTAAAAAAAAAAAAATAGTTATATTGATTTATAATGTATACAATCATCAATTATATTAATCCTTAGAATAATGAACTATTAGTTGGACTAACAAAATAACTAATGTAGCATGTTAAATGTCAAATAGACATACACATGACCTTGATTTTAATTAATGTAAAAAAGAACTTTCTCTGGAATCCGTCAATTTAATCTTTTTTGGAACCCTAAAACCAAAAAATCCTATAATTTTCATCTCCAACTACACTTTCGTCCTTCACTCCTGCTATCACCACTTCTGATCAACTCTCATTCATCTTTGAATTTTAACTCTTAAATTTGAAGACACTTCTTATTAGACTTCTAATCTCTATCAAACATGTGATTTCACCATTATTTATCACTTATCTTTTATTTTATAAAACACTCAAATCATTAATTACTTTCAAATTTTCCTTTTTATATTAAAATTCTGTGTTTTTTTTTTTCCCTTCAAATCTTACTCTTCACAAACCAGTGAGTCTTGCATGTATTATACAAAAAATATTATTAAATTAAAATCATTTTTAAAATAAAAAATTAAAGTGCATTGCATATTTTTTTTAATAAAAAAATTAACAAATTTTAGAAATTTAAAAGGTATCCTAATTGCTAACAAATTAAATCAAATTTCCAAACCCCCTTTCAATATCATATGTAACTACTAGAATTTCAAATAATTGATTATTGAAATCTATTATTCCATATTAAAAACAGACTATCATACATACCAAAATGTGAAGAACTAATAAGTTTCTATTCCTCTCTTTGTAGAGTGAGTTACACTCTTCATGTAAGTAAAGAGAGAAAACATGTTCGTTCCAAATATAATGATGTGATATTACATGAGAAAGAATTTTTAAATTTTTATATTAACATTTCCCTTTTTTTCATATCAATTCTCAACCAAATCTAACTGATATTTTTTTTTATTACAAGAGGAATAAAAGGAAACGCTAAGTCCTGACAAAGAAGACTGAAGACATGTATGCAGAGTCAACTATTCACCATTGACGAAAATACTTAAGAAGAAACAGCTTTTTCAATTTAGACACCAAGCTTAGTTAAGGAAAGAGGCTATTGTCTTTGAGAGATGAAACTATGATTCAACTCAAAGGTACAATGTTGAAGAGTTGAAAGGATGGAAATTTTTGTTTATCATGCAAATATTTACAAGTTAGTAGCAAAGAATATGTACATGAAAGCATGAAACACCAAAGAAGGCTCAAACAGAAGGACTAGATCTAAGAACCCTCTCAAGTTTCTCAGCTTTAATGTAATCCTTGTCATTAAGCGGTCCAGCAGGAAAAGGTGTGATTTCAACAATGAGATGGGGAGTTGGGAGCTCATCGAAAAGAGCTCTTACATTGTTGCAACACACACTTTCTCCATGAGCACTTTCCCTGCGGATTTGGCAACCCTACAATGGTTGTTTATTAGCAGCGTATTGAGTCAAGCATGTCTTGAGACATGAATTTAGAAAAACATAATCACAATATTGACAAAGGAGAACTACCAAAAAATGAGACTGAAAATTGAAACAGGGCTAAGGAAAAATGCAAACCTTGTGAGAGGTGGCATCAACAAAGTGATCATCATCTGATAATAGAGATGCAATAGCTTTAAGAAGTCGTCGCCCCTCAGATTTGGATGGAACTCTATAGTTCCTTCTAAGTGTACCCTTTGTTGTGGGATGCCATTTGCTAGCAGACTTCCTTCCATTAGCTCCTTCCTTTGCTGACCAAATAAAAAAATAGAAATCAACAATACATGCCGTAACTGAAAACACATCTTTTGCAACAACAACATCAATAAGAGATAACATAGACAAGGAAACACACTGGATTTGCATGCACTGAAAGAGTCAAGGCTCAAGAGAGAGACAACTAACAGCATAAACAAAATATGATAGACTAGATCTGTTTGATGTTAGAATATCTTAATATTAGTAGTCATTATATTTATGCTAATATTTAGGTAAAGTACTAGTATTACTATTACAAGCCCAAAGCCAATAACAATAACACCAAGAACCCTAAAACGTTTTAACACTTCTCCTCAAGCTTATCCTTGTCACAAGTACTAGTAATCCCATAATAAGATAACATAAAATATCAATTTTTAAACCAACTCCACAAATCTCATCAAAGAACACAGGAACCTAATAGTGTAACACACCCCGAATAACAAAATGTTGAAGACATCCTTGGCAAATAGCTCATCGCTTCTCCTCAGCACATGTCCCAAGCATATGAGATTGTTCCTAGAGTCCTCAACCTTTCTCTTCAGTGGTCCTCTGTAAGGCCCCAAGTGTTAGTGATGAGTGGTGGGAAAAGTCAGGTTCTTAACTTTTCTGTAAGTAGTGGAATAGCCGCCTAGCTGTCAACATTCTTTTTCTTTCTTAATTCAGGTTCTTCCATTTTCATTTACTGGTTTCTGACATCCTCTGATAGAGACCCGAAGAAGAAGATGCTAAATAAAATTGAGTTTTGTTGAACCCTTTTAATTGTTGACTGAAACTCTGATTGAGACCCTTTTTCCACAAATAAGTCATAATTCCTATCATCCTCTGAACCTATTAACTGGTCTCCAAAATCGAGAAAAGTATTATACCACAGTAATGACCTCCTAGCAAGTCCTCAAAACACAGTCAGGTATCATAATGCACAATATGTGATGGTCCTTCATGTAGGACCTAGTCACAGGTCTAGACTTATAAGAATCCTTCTTTCAACCTATAGTAAATATGAAATTTAGGAAAATAGACTCGTCCTAGGCAAAGCCTCTTTTGAGGTAAATAATTCCAAGTATAATTGCTTGTCCATTATTTTATCAGTTCTATTAAAGACAGTTAACACAAAGGAAAGAAATCTATATATGATCTTATAGCTAACAAAAGGAAATAGATCTTAAATCATGATAAAGATATATATCATATCGAATAAAAGCAAACAGATGCTAAATCTTGATAATGATATGACCATATCTAATAAAAGGAGATAAATCCTAAGTCATCATAAGATTATAAGAATCCTAAATAATATGATCTCAACTAATAAAAGGAAGCAGATCCTAATTCAATTGAGGAGATTTTACAAATAAAGGAAACAAAATTATATTTCTGATGTGTTATGCTGCATCTACTGCTGCTGATTCTCAAGCCACAAATGCATTCACATCATCCCTACCAAGCCCGCTTTGACCTTGTCCACAAGCTCAAAACATCACACCTTCCTCGGATTCACTCTCATCACCAAGAACTTTCATCTAGAACAACTTTTTATTTTTGTCTCCTATTGAATAGGAGTCATCACATTTATAACACACTCCCTTAGCCATCCTTTCCACCATTTCTGTCTTCGTTGATCATTTGAAAAATAGTGAGGAAGAGGCTACTGCATTGCTGCTCCCAACAATTTTACTATTTGCCTCCCTCCCTTCTCATTAGAACCTTGTTAGTGGTTATGAGCGAATGCTACTAGTAGGTTTGGTAGTTTGAGTTTAGATTTTCTTTAGAAACACTTTGTTTGTGTTCTATGCCCAAGCCATATTCATGGCAACTTTGACGTTCCCTGGTTGCTGCATCTCAATGTTAATCTTCTGCCAATCAAGTAGTAGGCTAGGAAGGAGTGACTAGAATTGTCATTGATACTCCTCAACAGACTCTATCTGTTCAAGGTTCGTAAATTCTCTCCTGGGGCTGTTACTCAATGGTGGTCCAGATCTCACACAACAGCACTCCTTTAAATGCTCCCAGACAAGTTCTGTGTCATTTTGCTCCATGTGATCAAACCATAATTGTGCCTCACCCAATGATGAAAAGCAGCTAAGCTCACCTTGTCTCCTTCTGCTATTCTTTCTTGGGTGAAGAATCTGACATCGTTTCAGCCACCCTAAAGGATCGCCAGTGCCAGAAAAAAAAAACAGGAAATTCCATTTTGGAGTACCTTGGAACCATGGGTCCCCTTGACCTTGATTTTAATCTGTCCACTGTTGTCTGACTGTGGTCTCTAGTCAATATGTTGGAGATCCAATAGAGTCAATGGGCCCAAGTGCAAATTTGGTGCAGCAACAATCAAATAGGCCAACCACTTGGAGGGTATATGTGAGAAGGAAAAGAAGAATAGGGATTGATGATGTGGCAGGGGGTGTAGTGTGTTTGGTGTGGGCCCAAGGTGGTTTTGAGTGATCTTCTGTTCTATTGGGATGGAGTGAGGAGAGAGAGGGCATCTTGCGAAAGATTATGGAATTCATTACAGATAGAGAGCTATCGCTCTCTGATAGGAGCCTTGTTCTATGGATAGGAATATCATTTCATGTATTTTCCTTTTGATCATTTAATAATACAAGTACCATTTCTCCTTCAAATATTTTTTGCAATTGTTCCTTTATCCCTAAATGATTTTGCATCACAATCCCTTCTTTGAACTATCAATTATAATGAAATGTTCTGCAATCTTCTCCTCCAACACACATTGTGATAGGGTGCCAAATATGAATTTGAATTCCAGCAAGTAATCCTCAACATTCCCAGTCTGAGATAAATCTTTCAATTCTTCAGATGGATTATCACTCCGGCGGCCTCCATAACGTCTGATCAGCTCCCTTTTTAATTTATCCCACGTCAATCCATCCACCAACTCCTGAAGAAGATTGAACCAGTGAATGGTGGCTCCTTCCATACTTAACTTGGCCAAGCGTACTTTCATGTCCTCTGTTGACCCTTGTACTTCAAAATATGTCTCTGCTCGAGTGATCCATCCTATATTAGAGGAATTTGCCAAATTAAGCACTAGCTGTTCAGAAGACCGTCGTGAGTCTTTTTCTAAGACGGACTCATTGACTGAGTATAGGATGGGGGCAAAGAAGGTGGAATTACCCGTGTTTGATGGCATTGATATTATATATGCTGTGTTATTAATCAGATTATGCAGTAAAACTGAGTAAAAGAGCTCAAGCTCTACAATGCTAAGGTAGATTTCCCAGAGTCAGTAATTGACTCCTTCAGAGAGTAAACTCTCCTTAGTAAAACCCACAATATTCTTGCCTACCTCACTCTCACTCTCTTCTCGAATCCGGTAGGTCGAAACAATGATAGAAACAAATTATATATGCTGTGTTATTAATTAGATTATGCAGTAAAACTGAGTAAAACTGTCCCTTCACCAAACACAGGCCCATCACCCTTCCTTATATATGTAATGATCTTAGTCATCGTTACCTACTACTATAGATGTAGAAGACAAAAAGGTAAGGATTAAATATTAACCTTCTACATGAGTAGGAGGTTAACTGATTAAGCAAAATTCTTCTTTAGATTGACCCACAAATATATATACATACTATATTCTGCTAAACCATGACATGAAGTAAAAACTGAGGAAGCATAATGCAGCAAACTCAATGCTCTGGCATTCTAGAAAACTACTCTGAAATGACTCAAGGGCATAGTTAGACCACACGAATGTGAAACATTAATGTACACAGCAACAAACAAAGCACATACGCTAAACGAGTTAGAAGAAACACGACATGCTTCAATGCTGCCCTATACCTACAATAAGAGAAAAGTAAAAAGGGGGTCTAGACAAAAAGAAGGGTAGAGTTAGCGAAGTCCTATATTAACATCGGTTTTAGTATTAAGAAAAATGGAATCAACATGATATTTGGTACAGACCTGGTTTTCCTAGTATGGCGTGGGTCCATTTGGAGAATCCCAAGTCAGCAGCAGATTCATCGGTGTGGCCAATTTCCAAATCTGGACAAGAAAATAAGCATTTAAATTATGAAGCGTTGCAATTGGAAAGGGTAAAGTAAGAGAAAGAAATTAACCAGAGACAAGTGGGTTGGCTTGAGATCCAGCCAAACCAGCCTTGAGGAGCGCATAAAAGATGCAGAGTCTACCAGCCCACAGAACTGGAGCCTCAAGCAAAGACGCATGAGTATGGCTATGGGCAGTGCTGTTCTTGCCTTGTCTGTTACACACTGAAGTTTCACTTGAAAACATTAATCTTTTGAGGGCCACACCATGAAAGAGGCTTTTGGGTAACACAGTTGAGGGATTCAGAGCACTGTGAAGATTAGAGGCACCCATGATTTGAACAATGGAAAGAGAATGAGCCATTACGACGTCTCTCTCTGTGTCTGCAGTGCACACAGGAAATGATATTTTCCTCGGTTCACTTCCTCACGACGTCGTATATCTTGTCGGGGTCCAACAATGTTTTGGATAAGATTACTTCCTTTTAGGGTGATGAAGATGTGAAATGTTATAATTATATAGGTTCAATTGCTATTTCCAAGCATCTATTTACACATTTTGATAAATTTTAGTTTTTTAATTTTAATAATATAATCTAATTATTAATGGTATTTCTTAACAAGAACTAGAGGTTTTTCAACTTTTGCCTTTATACAATTTTTTTTATTAATAAATTTTAACCATTTATAAAGAACTTATTCTTGACAAAAAATTCAATAAAAAAATAATTTTGTTTTCGAGGAGTTGTTTAAAAAATTTTATTAATAACTTATTTAAGTTTTTCTTATGACATAATTACTTATGTTTGAATTAATTTATGAAAGTAGTTTAAAATATTTTTATAAGTTATTTTTACTTTATTTTTATAAGTTACTCAAATAAACATATAAATAGTAGTTTATGTGAAAATAAAAAAGTTACTTTTCAAATATTACCAAATAATAATAGAAAAAATCATTTATTTTTGTTTTATCATATTGTTGTTCTTAAACTAGAGTTATATAAATGGAAAAAAAAATTATAATCAATAAAAGATTGGGTTATAAGCTTATAAGACATACTCCATTGTTCTTTTTTCTCATATATATATATATATATATAGGAATAAGATTTTTTTACATCGGTGTAAGTTTAAAAATTCTTATACTTAATCTGAATTTTTTATTTAACTTAAATCTAATAGTCAATAAAATAATAAATTATAAACCGTTATATTTAAGTTAAAATTTTTCTCCATATATATATATATATATATATATATATATATATATATCCTCTTTTATAGTAAGCTCTTTGAATTTATTAAAGTACCAGTCATGACTTCCTTCTTTATTGACATTGTGATTATTTTAGGCTCTATTTTCTTCCCTATTCCAAGTTTCCTTTCCTTTTTTGAGGAGTGTCACCATAAAGGACGGATTAAGGCGACATCTATCTTTTTCTTAAAGGCTCTCTTTTCTTATCTTCTTAACTCTGAAACTATCTCACATTTAGCTGGACAAGACAGAGATTGTACTAGTAGCTTTTATTTAATAGTTAGCAAGGTTGTTGCACTGGAAATTAATTGCTTTGTCTTAGTCTACTGATTATTTTTGTTTAGTCCTGAGCATGCTTTACTTTCTTCTATCAAACACCCCCTCTTATGCTTTTTAAATATGTTTTACTTCTCTCTTTGGTTGTCGTGTCTTCCTCTTTCCCATTTTATCCTTACTTCTTTGTTTGGATCTCAACATTTATAAAACTTAGTTCTTTCCTTGTTTGTTTCCTTTTTCTCATTCCTATTATTTCATTAAAATTATTTGTGCACACCTTTTTATTGTTTGTCTTCTCATTTCTATGCTTGTCGAAGTTCATCACTTTAGGCTTAATTAACCTATTCTCTTCTTTTCCTTTCAAGTTGCTTGTTGGCGCTTTCTTTTTTTTTTTTTTATTTCATGTGTCTTCACCTATTTCTTTTCACTTATTATTTGTTGTTTTTTTGTGCAAATTATTAATAAGACATTGATGAATGCATTCACCAACTTATTCAATCTCACTTTTGTACTTGATGAAAAGAATAAAATATAAAAATAATTATCCACATATATTGAACCAAATAGAACTTAAGATAAACCAAGAGATATCATGTTTGACTATAAGCCAATATATATACGATTGGTGTTTAATTAACTCACTTATTCATCATATGAATTTTAAAAAATAATATTAATGTAGGTCCTATTTACATTAACTATTTTATTTTATTTGTTATGTTGGTATATCCGTATATGCACTAAAAATTTGAATATTTATTATAAATAAATATAAAAAATATCTAGTGTTACAAACATAGAACAAGCCCACTAAAAATGTAGTATTTTAGTTGGACTAAAATAATACCTTGTTAATCATAAAGACTTGGATAGACACATAGAAGTCTTCTAAATGACTAAGGAATAAAAGAAAAGACAAAAGAAAAGTTCAAGAAAAATCCCTAAACTTAAACTCAAAAAGTTATAAAATGAAAAAATGACATTATATGTTAAAATTAGTCCACATAACATCTATTTATAGAGTTTGGAGTTTTATTGGGCATCATGACACAAGCCTTGAGCATTAAATAAGCTTGCAAATCTTCATTTAATTTTTTTTTAAACATAACTACAGTATTGCAACACCAATTTTTAGTGTTGAACACATAAGCTTTTGGCAGCAACTCCAACTTTGGACATTGGAGTGTCCAAGAATTAAAAACCTAATGTTTTCTTTGTGAACGGGCATTAGAACTTGTAGAGGCCTTCTTCACTGTGTTGGTTTTGTGCACGAGTGATATGGGTGTTGAAATGTCCAAGGTAAAATTTTTAACTTTGAACTTTGTGTAATTTGGACTCTAACCACATGAATGCTTAGAGTAATTTTTAAATAATTTAAGTTAAAATTGCAAATACTCATTAACTTATATAAAGCTTAGAAAAAAATAATTATTTTATAAAACTAGTTAAAAAATGTTACTAATTACATTTAAAGGCCTCTAAAAAGTGCTAAATATATGTCAAAATATAGCTTAATAGTGACTTCATTAGTAAGTTCTCCATGATCTTTAAAAATATATGTACCACAAAACAAGAAATAAAGGTGGGAAAAATAAATATATCACTAATCATGTAATATCATAAGTAAATCAAAAGAACATGTTTTCTCATCTAAGTATATCACTTCAAGAATATCTCTTCTCTTATTTTATCTTTTTATAAACCTTAATTCCATATTTACAACAAATTATCATCATCTTAATGAGATTTTAAAGTGTCTACCATAAATAATGCTCAAAATTATATATATAATCTCATTGTTAAGTATAATTCATTATCATTGTAGCTTCCACACATCACAAATCATGCCCTTAAAAAAGTCTAACACATAGGCATATTCATTACGCATTGTTCTCTTAAACAAATCTAATATCCAGACACTTCACCTTAGTCAGCCATACCCTTAAATAAGTCTAATACCTAGGTTGATTCATTACATTATATATCTTTTTAAACATGATCATTCTCGTACTATTTAATAAATTTCTATTACAAGTAAGGTTTCAAGAATCAAGTTAATTAATTCACATAAAATCAATCAATAATAAGTGTTACATGTCAATAGAATAAAGATAATCAAAATCAAGTTAGAGATCAACTTAAGATTTGAATCAAGTTTTTAGAATAATAAATACAATCAATCCATTCCACACAATTTATTTACAATGTAACAAAGCTCAAAGAATTAACATATTAGATAAGCAATATTTTAATCTAACTTTAAATTCTTATTCCTTTATCTTGATTATTATATTTTTATTTTATTTTTGAATAACCAAAGAATAGCATAAATCTAATGTCAAGAAGATAACGATAAGAAATATTTACAGATCTTGCAACTGAATCAAAAAGATGTTTAAGATTATAATTATGACAAGAGTGATAGGATTCAATATAACATTACTTCCTTATCCATTTTAACTTATTCATGAGATATGTGTTAGTAACACTTATTCGAAAAGAAATATATGATATATACTTAATAAAGTACAATCACTTATAAAGTGACAAAATAGATAATAATAATAATAATAATAATAATAATAATAATTATTATTATTATTATTATTATTATTATTATTATTAAATAAACAAAATGAGTTGTATGATATTATAAACTTTAAAAAAATAAAAATGTTAAATAAGTAATGGCAATGTAAGAATATTTTAAATAAAAATAAAAAATCCAAAAAATTGGATAGGTTATATAAGTATTTAAAATGAAAAATATCCAAAGACATTCATTCTCAACACCCAAAACAACCCTTTTTTAAGTGTAAAACATGCAATTAACATAAGGTAAAAGCATGAAAAACTAAATAAAAAATTATCTATCATCTAGCAGTTTTAACTCAATAACCTTGAAAGTATTTCTTTTTCATTAAAACAATTGGCTAAACACTAATAATATGTGAAAAATAAAGCAATATCATTTACTTATTACACCTAATAAACCAAAATTAATTATAAACAAATGGTTAATTCCTCCATATAAATAATGTCGACTAATAATAAAAATTAAAATAAATTATAAGCGTAATTAAATTTTTTTATTATCTCTTCAACAATTTGAAAACTCACGCAAGAGAGTTTAAAGAGAATTGAAAGAAAAGAATTAACTAATTTTCAAAAGTAACAATCTTCAACTTTGTATGGAGCATTAGCTTGAAATCGTGTCTGGTAATCTTATACTCTACTAACATTTTACAACACATTGAAGAAACACATCCTTATACATATCACCCTCAACAATGACATTGGCAATTTTTTTTTTATCATTGCCTTTTTTATAGTAGCTTCAATTTTGCAACCCTACAAATTAAAAAGAAAATTTAAATATTAATTCTCACAAATTACAAAAGAATAAAAAATATAATATACATGTGACAGACCTTCACATCAACTAAGAGTAGTTGTTTTGCAAGAGCTTTACTTAAATCATTCATAGGATAAACACAATAATTTCAAAAGTCAACTTCACAACCTATATCAGAACCAAGATTGCAATGGACCCTAAACCTCCCTTCTATATAAATAAACTACACCCTCAACAAGATAATGGGAAACTCTTATGTAAATAAATTATAAGCATTTTGTCATAAAATTTAAATTCAAAATGAGCATAAAATTTAATGACTTATAAACAATAAAAATCACTAACTCAACAATCAACTACCCATTCCTCTAAACCAAAAATCTCAATACTTCAAGCTCTGATATCTATATCCTCGTTAATAGGAAACAAATGAATTTTCATACAATTTAAATATTAGATCAAATATTAAACCTAAACCAAACAATTAGTACAACAAATTATTTGCATCTTAAACAGATAAAAGAATGACGCATTGATAAATATCAACACCCATAATCGCAATCAAACATTCACTACAAATTACAATTGTCAATTTAAAAAATTATTTTCTCAATATTAAATATGAGAGACAACACTTAATTTCTATTACAACCCCAAGATCCTTCACTCATACAAATTCAAACATAATGATACTTAAGATATGGTCATACCTAAAAATTGTTACTCGTTACAAAACTTATCCTTAAAATACTTATTATTGTCATGAGTTGCCAATTCAAATTTTTGTAGAAAAACAATAAATTGAATCAAACAACACAGATGTTTACCTAAGTTACCTCTCCCTTTTTTTTTTCTTTTTGTTAGAAATAAACAATTCACTGAATCACATACATAATAACCCAATCAATGTGAACATGTTTAAAAAATGAAATATTAGCATTACACTCTTCCTAAAACACTCTATACTGTTTATTAAAATTTTTTAAAATCTATAAAATTATGAATGATATTCATATAATTTTGTAATTTTTAATAAATTCCAATCAATAATAAAAAATATATTAAAGTATTTTTCATTTAAAAAAGTAAAATATAAAACGATGATCAAAGTCGCAGTCTAAGTATGTAATCCAATTCAGCTAAAACCTATAAATAATAATAATAATAATAAACAACTTTATAACGTGAACACTTCATAACAGTTGCTGAAAAAGTATGCGTTTTTTTTTTGGAGAATTCAATAAAAATAATCAAATGTCATTTATTTATATATTAAGTTTAAAATATTAATCTGTTTATAAACTATTATTTATTTTAAAAGGTATAAAAAATTTAGAATATAAGTAAACATTTATTGTCCTAATTTTTAAGGTTATAAACTATTTAAAGTAAATTAAATATGAAAAAAAATCATTTAAACACATATATAATCATTAAATTTTAAATTATGTTCAAATAATTTAATATATCTTTTATGTTATTTTATACTTAAAAAATAATTTGACTATTAAATTTATTAAATACTTTTGTATATCTAATAAAATTTTAATATATAATGTATGACTATTCTACTATATTAAGTAATAAATATTCTAAGTAGAAAAAAATTAAAGTGATAAGAATTTTAAAATTAAAAAACTTATAGAAAAATAAAAATTGAATTAGAAATTTAAATATAAATAAAAGCAGATGATATAATGAAGAAAATAGTAGTTGTTAAAAATACTGTCATGTTAAAATTATTCCTAAAAATGTTTTTATTTATAAATGAACTTAGATTTAATATAAAGATAAATTTAATTAAATAACTTATTAATTTTATTTTTAACATTCAATTAAATTTTCAAAATTTAATTGTCTTATCTCTTGCATATATTTATTTATTTATCTCTTAAGTTTTTTTCAAATACCAGTGAACAATTTACACTGTTTCCTTTCTTTCACTTAGGAAGTGTGAGGCTCATTTCTGTTAGACATCATTAGATGTAAGTTGAAATCTAGTATAACACATTTTTAAGATAAACTTTTCAAATCTTTTTCCATGGAAAACATTAATTTGTCAACTATACACTCAAACACACAAAAACTTGAATTTAACAAAATTGTCTATTTTATATCATAATTTCTCATTTAGATAACTCTTGAAAACATTTTTGTTTAAGAATAAGAACTCATGATAAATATATAGAGATATATAATTTAATTTTTACCCATTAAAGATTTCTTATCGTGCCTTTATATTAAATATTTATTAATTTAAATTAAATTTTTATAACTTATTTTTATTTTTTTTGCTATTAATTTATTTTTAATTTTAAGTTTATATCTATTTATTTTTTATTATAGTGGAATATGTATTAATATATCATTATATCAATCAAACTTGTTGTATACTTTTTGAGTAATAATTGTTGAATGATATTTAAGAATTTTTTTTTTCAAATGAAAGCATTTTCAGTAATCGGTTCTCTTTCTCATCACGCAAAATATTTTTTTTTATACATAAATCAATTTTTTAAATTTAATATTAATTCAAATTTTAATTTTTTAATAATTTAAATTTAACCTTTTTTTTCTAAACCATAAATATCATTAACTAAAAGTAATCATATTTTAGCAAAGTAGAATCATTAGTCTCCCTCTAAATAATGAACTTAACTATATTAGTTGAGACTCAAACTCAAAATTACATACTAAGATAAAACAATACTCTATTAATTGATGTTTAAATTTTTTATTATTATTATTAATCATAATATCTTTTTTAAAATTTATTAAATTTTAAAATAATCATGCATTGTACTTTTCAAACGAGATATAATTACTGAGTAGACAAAGTTGTTCCTCCGTATATTTAACAACCATGAATTATATATTTAATTATTTATTAATTTTTTATAATTTAACGATTCTCATTTAATATACGAACATATCACCATTTAAATTCAAACAAGACTTAAAAATGCACAATTAAAATTATAAAAGGTGCACAATTAATTTTAGTTTTTAAAAATTGAATTTAAAATTTAAAAATAAGAAAATAAAATATCCCATGTCTTTCCGTTAGAAAGAATAAATTAAAAAGTAAAAAATACAAAACGATTCCGAGAATCTTTTATTTGTTGCAAATGGCGATTCAATTTTTAATTTTAGTTTTTAATTACCTCTTTTTTGTATTATTTTTTAGTTACTTTGATAGCTGCATCAAGGGGTGACCCGTAAGGTCGAGGGATGACCCGACCCGACAAAGAAAATAAGTTGAAAGGTTTATTAGGTCAGAAAGGAAGTGGAAAGTTTAACGTCGGAGAGAGACCGGATCGGGTTACGACAGGTTCGAGTCAACGTTCGGGTTACCCGAACCGTTATAATTATGCAAATTAATAGCGTTAATTATTCTGCTTCAGCGTCTCTTGCAGTGGAGGGACTCAAGGGGAGAGAGAGGGTTGAGGTTAAGCGAAGCAAGGTTTCACATTCTTCCACTCTCATTATTTCTTTTCCGAAGCTTCGTTGACTCTTCCACTCTTTCTAACTATTTTGGTTCATCAATGGAGATTGTGGTTCCTTTCTTGTAAACGCAGATGGGATCCTCTTCTTCGCCGTTTAACTGTGAACGACAACCGTAGACACAAATCACGCGTCGTTCTCTTCTTATTCTCCTTTCAACTACTGGCACGGGTTTTCTTCAAAGGAACATTGTTGTTGCAATTCGTGAGTCGCTGTCATTTTGCCAGTCGCAAGGTACCCTCAAACCCTAAGCTATATCTTTTTCTTTTTTGTTTGGGACCTGCATTTTTGTTCCTTGTCTTTTCTGTTATAATTGGCGTTTTGTGTATAAAATTTAGGGTATTATGATATTTTATTCTTTGCAGGTCATTTGTTAATTTATTTTTGTGAGTAATTAATGGGTGTCATGTCTTGATATTTGATAACGTAAATGTTGTTGTTTTAGTGTGAGGATTTGTGTAAGTTAAAATTTTTGTGTCTTGCATGCATGTGTTGTTTCGAGAATTGATTCGTAAGTGGAACTGGTACGAGGTTTTTTGGTATTTTTCTTTGTTCCTTCAGTCTTTGTTTGTTCCATTCTGAGTGGTTTGCTAATCCTGGCTGTGTTGTGCATTGTGTGAGGTAGTGTTTTAGAAGGTTGGAATGAATATGGATCAGACAGAAGGGCGCGTGGATTTCAATTCGGGTGATGAGACAAAAATGAATGAAAACATCATCGTGACTGAAGAAGCAGTGGAGAAAGTCAAAGGCTGTAAGTTGTTCGTGTTGAAGTTATTATCTCATTTGTCTGAGATGTTAAGTTATGCGTGCTGGTTGTGAATGCTTTTCAAAGATTGTCATGCCCTTCACGGAAATCTGGTTTTCTACTTTTTGTGTAGGTTCTTAAATTATCAGGTGTCGTGCATAAATCATTGTTCGACCATTTGATTGCGAAAAGTTCATATGCTTAATCTAGAGAGTTTATATGTATTTTTGTAGAATTCCTGATTCTTATATGTGACGCATATCAGAATATAAAAATCACTTTGACTTGGACTTTTGGCATGTTTCTGATTCTTACTTGGTATACATATGTCCAGAAATTTTTTTAGGTGTTAAATTCTTAATCCATGCAGTTACTCCCCCATGGGTGCCTGATTCATCTGTCGAAGAGCAAGAGCGCTTTGTATATTAACCTAACCCAGTGTAATTTGTGGTTGCGTATCATATGAGTTGCTTCATTACTATGTTTGTATTGAGAGTGGCCTCTTCATATTTGTCATATAATATGTTGAATGCTTGTGAATCGGTTGGCTACTGTTTAATATGGTGTAATACACAACCTGACCTTGCGGTTTGAAATGGTTGGCTACAAGATGTTGATTGGGCATTTTTTCTCCTTTGCAGCAGGCATCGATTCCAGAGGTCGGAGAAGAAGTAAATATTTATCTTCCCCCTACACAAACGTTGGACAAAAAGAAAAAGAATTGCCTAGTGAAACAAGAGACTTGAGGACAGAGGCTTCAAGGGTAACTACTAGCCGATTAAATGGATCTTCTTCATATGCTAAATTGGGTAGCAAGAGATTCCGAAGGAACTGGCACCGAAAATTCATCAGCTCTAGTTCTCTGTCTGGCAGTCCAGAATTCATAAATGCATCTCCCAATGAATTGCTTTCAGGACTTTATTCTACAGCTGTTGATTGCATGTTTCCTGTTGAGGATAAAAGCTTTGATTTGGTCGAGTGGTTCTTTTGCAGATATAGAGTATCAGCATTTCATGACGAGGCTGAACTTGCTACATCCTTGGTTAATGAGAATGGAAGAGAAATAGGGAAACATGTGGGTAATGATTTACCTGATGTCAAAAGTGAGAAGAGAAAGAACAATAAAATGGAAAATGCAGTAAGGCGTAAGAGAAAATCACTTTCTGGTCTATCAGATTTGAATGGAAACACTTCTAGTGGGGGCACTCCGAGGCCTGGGAAAAAACTGAAGCGAAAGAGGAAGGTGGAAGAAGTAACTTCATCACATCAGCTACAAAATGTTGAGATAAATTTAAATGAGACCTGCAGAAATTACAGCTCAATTCCTGAAGCTCCTCAAAATCTGATTTGCCTTGCTTCTGAAGAAAATGTTGTGCATATAAAGAGAGAGAAGATTGAAGCTCCCCAAGAGCAACAAAGTGCTGAAATTACTTCAGTGTGTACAGATGCGAAAAGCCATAAATGCAACTCCCTGGTAATAGATCTGCAGTTTAGATCCCGACATGTACCTGTTGTTTTTCCTGAGAAAAGTAGTGATGAAACTAAAGAACGTGTTTTCATAGCTTCAAATCCAGAATCATGTGTTTCCCAAGAAGTACCTGTCTTTAATGTTACTAATCGTACCTTGTTGGCTACTCCTGAGGTTGGTTCTGCTTCAGTAAATAAAACAGTGAGGAAGAAAAGAATGGAGAAAGCAGCACCAGAGCCTCTCAATACTAAACTTGCTGTAGAGATTCCTGATTTGAACAGTACTAGCATTGAATGCAATTCAGTCAGCCCCAAATTTAAGACAATAAATTTCCTTTCGCCTGAATTCAAATCAGAGCAGCCAAGAAGCTTGTCTGCTTGTTCAGGACCTAACAACACTATCAATAACAATAGAGTGGAGGGCAATGGAGAATCCCTTGGAACCTGTCTTCTCCTACGATTCGCTCCTGGATTTTATATCCCATCAAAAGAAGATTTAATGACTACATTTTGCCAGTTTGGTCCCTTGAAGGCATCTGAAACTCAGATGTTAAAAGACACTGGTAGTGCACAAGTTGTTTTTGTTAGAAGTGCAGATGCTGCAGAAGCATTTCGAAGTCTCGAGCAGAACAAACTAATTGCCTTGGGTGGTTTGACTATTGTTGAGTACAAGCTTCAACATCTTTCTGTGGCATGTCCGCCGGTGGAGCAAGTTGTGACCCCCACTCAACCAACTGGGTTCATGCCAATGCCAGTGGCTGGTGTGGCACATCCTCCTCTTCAGTATATTAAGCAGAACTTGCAGATGATGGCATCGGTCTTGGAGAATTCAGGGAATAGTCTTTCTCCTCAGGCGAGAGCCAAATTGGATGCTGATATAAAGAACCTTATGAGAAAGGTGAATTCCAGGATTAATGTCTGAACATAAGTGTTGGAAGCTTTTCTTTTTAAACTAATCATCATTGTAGTTAAGTAGGTTAGACTTAGTCGTCAGAGCTTTTGTTCAAGTGGTCTGGTGGACTTTCGTCTTCATTTTTTGACTTTGCTCAATTCATTTGGAGAATGACTCAAGGATATTTATGCTTGGACGTCATTTGATTCATTATCAGATCTAATGTTTACCGAGCCGCTCATTGTATCTGTGCTTATATATATCAAGCGACAAGGTCAAGTTTTTTTCTAACTTAGAATTGAGAAATTTATGTTAGAATACAATAGTTCTCGATAAATACAAAAATCTCACATTCGACAAATTTGTTTGAGAAATTTAGTTTAAGATACCTTAATCTTTGACCAAAAATAAAATAAAATAAAATAAAATAAAATAAAATCTTACGTCTTCCCAGTAGTATAAACTGTTTAGACATTTTAGTAATTTTTTGGTATTTTTTTATATTTATGGATCAAGGTGAGATTTTAACATTATTAAAGATTAATACTAATATGTCTACATAAAAGTATATAACTCAATTTGAATAAATTTTAGAAAAATCTTTATAAAAAAATTAATATAAAACTTATTTAATAAGTTAGAAATAATTTATATTTCTTTATTGTTTAAGAATTTTTTTCATTTATTTTTTTAAAATTTTAAAAAATAAATTGTTAATTTATATGAGAAGTTTTATTAATTTCTAAAACAATTTTTTCTTTTATTAGGATTTTTCTATAAATCTATCCAAACTAAATCTATATCAACTCTTTAAGAAATATTATAATTTATATATATATATATATATATATGTATATGTGTGTGTATATATATATATATATATATATTATTTAACTTGAGATTCTGGTTTTAAAAAAATGTTTCTAATAAAATACAAATATTAACATACTTAAAATATTCATATTTTTTATTTGAATAATATTTATTTTAATGTAAGGCAATTATCTAAATAATAACTAAAAAAAAAAAATAACAACTGTCACATTTCACTAAATGAGGTTAACTACAAATTACACAATACAAATTAACTTAGTCAAAAATTAAATTTGTATAAATATTATTTATTATTAAAATTTCTTTCAATAATTTACTTTAAAGTTTTTATAGGTCTTCTTCTATTCTTTTTTTTTTTTTTATTAAACTAGAAGTTAGGTTATTCCCTCTCCTCTTTGATAGCTTTAGGGGCTTTTCTATAAGTAAATAAATCACTTTAGACCATTTATGTCATTTTTTTCATTTTAAGTACTATTCCAATATTTTTGTATATATAATATTTTTTATTTTATTTTTTTATGACTACTTATTAATTTTAACATTTTTAGGTCTATCATTCTTACTTTTTTTTTTTGTTTCTTTAAGGTTCAGTATATATTTTTTTTATTTGATATGTACTTTATAATTATAAATAATTCAATGTTATTTTTTATTTTAACCACCCATGTTGTATTCTATAAATAATATTTTTACTAATTTTTTAATTATTTTATATAATTGATTCTTTGCACTTGAATTTAGAGATTTGTAGTATAACATGATTTAGAGTTTAGGATTTAATATTAACATTATCTTTTAATTCCTCAATTAATGTTATGTCACATGCAAAGAATATACACTTAGTGATAGATTTTAATATATCACTCGTAAGCACGTTTAAGACATATTAAACAAGTAAAGACACTAGGTAAAACTATACATATCTTTATAGAAAATCTTTGAGGTAAAACTATCTAGATAATTGTTTTAAAATCATCTTTTTAATTATTTAAATATGAACTAATTATTATTATACAAATAAATAATATAGTTTTATTTAAATAATAGTTGAAGTAAAAAGTAACCTTAAAATAAATTTTAAAAAAATATTTTTAAATTATATATATATTTTAAACAAAAAAAAAAGTAAAAGAAATAATAAATATAATGGATAAAGAAGTAAGAAGAAAAAATTCATAAAATTTAAGTAAAGATTAAAAATAATAATCATAATAGATAATCATTTTGAAACTTTTAAAAAATTAATAGTACTACCAGAAACATATAGTAGTTAGTACTAAGTGACATAATCAAAATTCACGTAACAAAAGGTAAAATCATTTGGAGAAATTTGATGCAGTTGTCAAATGGTGTCAAGAGGGTTCACATAAAAGAAAATATATATTATATGAAAAGTGTTGATTTTATATATCCAAAAAGTCTTTTATTTGATAGGTAAAAAAAAAATTGAACCATCACTTTTCTTCTTAAGATGAGTAAATGTAAAGTGGATAAAATGTTAGGAAATATTTAAAGCCTTTAGCGGTGAGACTGTTTTTAATAGGGTGCCACGAAGACTTTAGTCGGTGAGGTTGTTAGTAGGTTGCCACGTGTTGCTAGCTGGGTTGATCAAAGTCTATTAGGTGTTAATTGTGTCAGTTTTGCTATAAATGATAATTTTGATGTTAGATTGGGTTATCTTGTAATTCATTCATTAAATTCTTGTAATCTTCTCTTCATAAAGCAATTTCGGAACCTTTCATTGTATGGTTCCCTATTCTTCATCAAGTTCTTTGAGTCTCACATTCCTAGAACTAGAAAATTTTATAACAATTGGTATCAGACTTCACTATCCAGTCGGAGTTCTCAACAAATGGCAGAAGCTACTCGCAATGCAATGACGTTAAAGGATTTGGAAGAACGCATGTGTTCAAGATTAGAGTCTCGTTTAATGGAGCTTGTTGGATTGATGCAGAAGACCCTCGGTGATTCTCTTAAAGATCAAATTCAAGAATTGTTAAAGAAAGATGCAGAAGAGGTGCGTGGTTGATTACATATTAGACCCTCATTTAATATGTTTTCACTTCCACTTGGCTGCTGTGATATAGTGTTGGGGATAGAGTGGTTGATTACATTAAGTGACATAATCTGGAATTTTGACAAGTTGACTATGGAATTCAGAGTTAAAGGGAAATGACATGTCTTGAGAGGGACTTCTACAAGTGGTATCAAGTCTGCCAAGAATCAACAGTTAGACAAGGCTTTAGCTGTAGGAGTATATATTTCAGTATTGCAGCTTTGTGAGGAGGAGGGCAGTCTGCTGCACTCACTCATCACTCACGCAGATCAGTTAGTATTATCACCTGCAATTGATCAGCTTCTCCAGCAGTTTGAGGACATTTTCTAGGAGCCAACTCAATTGCCTCCATTTAGGGAAGGTCATGATCACACAATACCACTTATTCAGGGAGCTAATTCAGTTAATAAAAGACCTTATAGGTATGCGAAAAGCCAAAAGGATACCATTGATAAGCTGGTATAGGAGTATTTGAAATCCGACTTCATTCAAAACAGTAGCAGTCCATTTGCTAGTCCTGTGGTTTTGGTAGGAAAAAAAGATGGTTCATGAAGATTGTGTATAGAGTATAGGGAATTAAACAAGAACACTGTAAAGAATAAGTTTCCAATTCCTTTGGTTGATGATTTGTTAGATGAGCTTCATGGATCATCAATCTTCTCCAAGATTGACCTTAGGTCTGGTTATAACCAAGTGAGGATGGATCCACTCGATGTGCACAAGATAGCTTTTAGGACTAACGGAGGTCACTATGAGTATGTAGTAATGCCATTTGGCCTCACTAATGTCCCAACAACTTTTCAAGGGTTAATGAATGCGGTATTTCAAAAATTCTTAAGGAAATTCTTATTAGTCTTCTTTGATTATATTTTGGTGTATAGCAAGAGGTTGGAAGAACACTTAGAACATCTTGAGCAGGTGTTAATTACTCTTAGAAGCAATTACTTATTTCCTAGGAGGAGTAAATGTTACTTTGCTATTCATAAAGTGGAATACCTTGGTCATTTAATCTCTAGTTCAGGGGTATCTACAAATCCAATTAAAATAGAAGCTATGCTCAACTGGCCTCTTTCGTAGACTATTAAGCAACTAAGAGGATTTCTTGGTCTTGTTGGCTATTATAGGAGGTTTGTGAAGGGATATGGAGTAGTTACAAAACCTTTGACTGACATGTTAAAAAAAATGGATTTAGTTGGACTCAAGATGCTAAACTAGCATTTCATAAACTGAAAGAATTGCTCAGTTGTACTCCCATCTTAGCTCTTCCCGATTTTTCTACAGTATTTGTAGTAGAGGTTGATGCCTCAGGCTGTGGGATAGGAGCAGTTCTTATGCAGAAGCAACACCTTATAGCTTATATCACCAGAGCCCTTAATCTATAGCAACAATCACTATCTACTTATGAGAAGGAATTGCTAGTTGTTATTTTTGCTGTTCAGAGATGGAGACATTACCTTTTGAATAGGCATTTTATTGTCAAAACTGATCATTATAGCCTCAAGTACATATTGGATTAGAGGATGTCAACTGAGTTCCACCAGAAGTGGCTAGTTAAACTCATGGAGTTTGATTTCTTAATTGAGTATAAAAAAGGACAAGAAAATATAGTTGTTGATGCTCTTTCAAGAAGAGATGTGGCTGAGTGCAACAATTTATTTACTCATCATTTGCAATCCGATTTGGTAGAAAAAAATTCATTTGTCATGGTTGAACGATACTAACAAGTACAAGAGAGATCAGCTTCTCATAAGCATTATAAATGGCAGCATGGTGAATTGAGGAGAAAGGGCAAGTTGGTAATTGGCAACGATCCAGCATTGAGGGGTGATATATTACAGTGGTTGCATGCTTCTACTAGAGGAGGACATTCAGGGATCAATGCTACCATGAAGAGGATTAAAGCTGTTGTGTATTGGAAGGGATTAATTAATGATGTTAAGAAGTTCATCCAGCAATGTTCAATTTGTCAGCAATGTAAATATGACACTGCAGCATCTCCTGGATTACTTCAACCTCTTCCTGTTCCTGAACAAATTTGGCAGCATGTCACTATGGACTTCATTGATGGTTTGCCTAATTTATTTGGTAAGCAAGTGATATTTGTGGTAGTAGATAGGCTGAGTAAAGCTGCACATTTTATGGTTTTGTCTCATCCTTATACAGCCAGTGATGTGGCTCAGTCTTATATGGATAATGTGTTTAAATTATATGGGTTTCCTAGTACCATCACTTGTGACAGAGATTCCATTTTTGTTAGCCAGTTCTGGAAAGATTTTATGTCCTTACAAGAGGTCCAAGTTTAGCTTTCATCTAGTTACCATCCTCAAACTGAAGTGGTAAATAAATGCTTGAAAACTTATTTTAGGTGTATATGTGCTGATGTCTCTCATGATTGGTCAAAGTGGTTACCCTTAGCTGAATGGTGGTACAATACCTCCTACCACACTGCTACTAAAGCTACTCCTTATGAAATAATGTATGGACAACCAGCTCCAATTAATCTTCCTTACCTTCCAAGAGATTCAAAAGTGGAATTAGTGGACAGGAGCTTGAGCAAAAGAGAAGAGATGATGAAGTTAATCAAATTCTATTTAAAAAGATCCAAAGAAAGGATGAAACAGATTGCTGACAAGCATAGGAGTGATAGACAATTCAAGATAGGAGATTTTGTCTATGTGAAGTTGCAACCATATAGACAAGTGTCTGTGGCATTTAGGGGCAATTCTAAGCTAAGTCCTAAGTATTTTGGCCCTTTTAGAGTAGTGGATTGCATTGGCACTGTAGCTTACAAGCTTGAACTCCCAAATCACAGTAAAGTTCACAATGTGTTTCATGTATCTCAACTTAAGAAACATGTGGGCAACTTGGTCACTACTACTGATCTCCCCTACCAGCAGAAAGATGCTTTTACTGAAAAGGAGCCTGAAGCAATTCTGGACCGCATGATAGTAAGAAGAAGAGGGATGCTAGTTACTAAAGTGCTTGTAAAATGGAAACACCATCTCCCAGAGGATGCAACGTGGGAATACTATTATGACCTGAAGAAAAAATTTCCAACTTTCCATCCTTGAGGACAAGGATTCTTTCGAGGGAAGGGCAATGTTAGGAAATATTTAAAGCTTTTAGTCAGTGAGGCTGTTTTTAATAGGGTGCCACGAAGCTTTTAGTCGGTGAGCGTGTTAGTAGGTTGTCACGTGTTGCTAGCTGGGTTGATCAAAGTCTGTTAGGTGTTAATTGTGTCAGTTTTGCTATAAAATACAACTCTGATGTTAGATTGGGTTATCTTGTAATTCATTCATTAAATTCTTGTAATATTCTCTTCATAAAGCAATTTCGGAACCTTTCATTATATGGTTCCCTATTCTTCATCAAGTTCTTTGAGTCTCACATTCCTAGAACTAGAAAATTTTATAACATAAAATGAGTTGTCTCATTTAAGCCATATCTATTAAGTGAGCTAAAAATATTAGGCTGAGTTTTAGATTTTAATTTTCTAATGTGTACTTAAAGATACTTAATAAATAAATAATAAATTTATTTTAAAATTTTGATAATGTTAAAAAAATTCTTTATCAATTCTAGGATTTTTTAGGAAGACCTATTCAAATTTCTTTTTGATTGATTTGAGTTGTGTTTGAACTTTTATTTTAGTCTTTAAGTAAAAGGCAAATTTCAGTGCGGATATGATAAATATGATAGAATAAAAAATCATAAAAATATAAAAGTTGAATAAGGAAAAAAAATTGATAAGAATAATCTTGTCTTATGCATTAAACCTTAAGAGAGTAAAGTAGAATTGTTATAAAATGAAGGTAAAATTGTAAGAAAGAATAGAGAGAAGAATATGAAGAGGAAGAGAGAATCTCAATTTCATTTCACATATCCTCAATATAAATGAGACACCTATTTATAGACCTAAAACTATAACTGAAGAATCGTATCTCTTTGAATGAGAATTAAACAAAACAGTTACAAAATCGTAAGTTACAAAGAATAAGGAGGAGTTATGAATATGAACATTCACTCATATAATAATTCATAACACTCCCCCATAACATCTAACTAGGAAAAACTCAATAGGATAAAAGCCTAAGAAAAATACATTATTATTTACGCTATTACATGCTGCCTCATTAAAAACCTTGCCAGGAAAATCCAATGGGAAAAAATCATAGTTAAGGAAAAAAGAGTGCAGAGCGTATTAATTCTTCTCCTCATGTGGACAATCATTTTCAAGACAATGAAGTCCAATCTTGTGAACTAGTTGTTCAAAAGTTTTACTTGGAAGTGACTTTGTGAAAATATCTGCTAGATTCTCACATAAACGAACTTATTGAATATTTATATCACCATTCTTTTAAAGATCATGGGTAAAAAGAATTTTGGAGAAATATGCTTTGTTCTATCTTCTTTAATGTACCCTTATTTCAATTGAGTAATACATGTATCATTATCTTCGCATATAATTGTTGGGCTCATTTTTCCTGAAGATAAACCATAAGTTTCTTGCACATGTTGAATCATAGATCTTAACTAGACACATTCTTGACTTGTTTCATGTAATGCTAAAATTTCTACATGATTGGATGATGTAGCAATTATAGTTTGTTTCATAGATCGCTATAAAATGACTATACCACCACATGTAAACAAATAACTTGTTTGTGATCTACTATTATTTGGGTCAGACAAAAAATCCGCGTCTGCATAACCAATCAACTCAGATTTAGATTTATTTGGGTAAAATAAACCCATATCCATTATACCTTTAAGGTAACGAAATACATGTTTAACTCCATTCCAATGTCTTCTTGTAGGTGAAGAACTATACCTTGCTAATAAGTTAATAGCAAATGATATATCAGGTCGTGTATGACAAGCAAGATACATTAGTGCTCCAATTGCACTAAGATAAGGTACTTCAAGACCTAGTAGTTCTTCATCTTGCTCTCGAGGTTTGAAAGGATCTTTGTTTACATCTAGTGACCTTACAACCATTGGAGTACACAAGAGATGTAATTTATCCATATAAAATCGTTTTAACACTTTTGAAGTATAAGTTTCTTAATGCATAAAAATTCCATTCTTTACATATTCAAGTTGTAATCCAAGACAAAACTTTGTCCTTCCAAGATCCTTCATTTCAAATTCTTTTTTTAAGTAATTTACTGTTTTTGAAATCTCTTCAAGAGTTCCAATGATATTTAAATCATCAATATAAACAGTAATTGTTATAAATTCATTATAAGATCTTTTTATAAAAATGCATAGACAAATAGGGTCATTTTTATATCCTTCGTTCAACAAACTAAGGCGATTATACCACATGCATCCAGATTGTTTCAATCCATAAAGTGATTTATTCAACTTGATTGAATAACCTTCTTTAGAACTTGAATTGTATGCATCTGATAAATTAAAACCTTCAAGAAGTTTCATATAAATGTCATTATCAAGTGAGCCATACAAATAGGCTGTAACAATATCCATTAATTGCAAATGGAGTCCTCATTTGCTGCTAAACTGACCAAGTATCGAAAAGTATTTGCATCCATTACAGGTAAATATGTTTGTTCAAAATCAATACCAAGTCTTTGCAAAAAACCTTGGGCAACAAGTCGTGCTTTATATCTCACAATTTCACCCTTTTCATTTCGTTTTCACACAAAAATCCATTTATATCCGACTAGCTTTACATCTTCAGGTGTACAAACTATAGGTCTAAAAATTTGACACTTTGTAAGCGACTTTAATTCTTCTTCAATTGTAACTTTTCATTTTTCCCGGTCACTTCTTTGTCTACATTCGTTGACTGATTTTGGCTCATAATCCTCTATATCAGTTATCACATCCAATGCTACATTAAATGAAAAAATATTATCAATATTGACTTCATTTCGGTTCCATTGTATTCTATTCATGACATAATTTATTGAGATCTATTTATTTTCATCATTTTCAAGTACCTTTGTTTCTTCGGGAACTAAAATATTAATTATGTCTGATGACTCTTCTGGAGTCTTTACATCATCATTTTGGTCACCTTGATTCTTAGTTCCTTTTCTTTTTCGAGGATTTTTATCTTTGAAACCAAAAGGTCTACCACGCTTCATACATAATTCAGATTGATTTGCAACATTAGATTGTCCAATCAGAACATTAATTTTGATTGGAGCATTAGTAGCCGGGACATATGATTTAGTCATTGTTTTTGGATTTGTAAACACATTTGGTAGTTGGTTAGCTAAACCTTGCAAATGAATTATCTTTTGAACTTCCAGTTCACACTGTTTTGTTCGAGGATCAAGATGAGATAAAGATAATTCATTTCAACTTATCTCTTTTTCCAAATGTTTATTTTCTCCTCTTAAAGTAGGAAAAAAATGATTAATCAAAATGACAATTAGCAAATCGAGCAGTGAATAAATCTCCTATCATTGGCTCAAGATACTTTATTATAGATAAAGATTCATAGCAACATATATTCCTAACCTTCTTTGAGGACCCATCTTAGTGCGTTGTGGTGGAGCAATAGGAACATACACTGCACATCCATAAATTCTAAGATGAGAAATATTTGGTTGTTGACCAGAAACTAATTGCAAAGAGGATAATATATGATAACTTGTTGGTCTGATGCGAATAAGTATTGCAGCATGCAAGATTACATGTCCCCAAGTAGAAATTAGAAGTTTTGATCTCATTAGTAATGGTCTTACAATTAATTTTAAAAGCTTGATCAATGATTCAACAAATCCATTTTGAGTATGTACGTGTGCTATAGGATGCTCAATATCAATCCCAATAGACATACAATAATCATTAAAAGCTCGAGATGTAAATTTACCAGCATTGTCAAGGCGTATTTTCTTAATTGGATAATCAGGAAAATGAGCTCTTAAACGAATTATTTGTGCAAGTAATCTCGCAAACGCCTGGTTGCGAGTTGACAATAAACAAACATGTGACCATCTTGTTGATGCATCAATCAAAACCATAAAATATGTAAATGGTCCACATGATGGGTGTATTGGTCCACAAATATTACCTTGTATACGTTCTAAAAATATGATAGATTCATTTCCAATTTTAGCTTGTGATGGTCGACTAATTAGTTTTCCTTGAAAACAAGCAACACATGAGAAATTATTTGATTGAAGAATCTGCTGGCTCTTCAGTGAATGTCCACATGAATTTTTAATTATTTTTCGCATCATGATTGATCCAGGATGGCCTAATCATTCATGCCAAATAAAAAAATTATCATGATTTGTAAACTTCTGGTTGACAATAATGTGTGTTTCAATTATATTTATATATGTGTAATATAAGGCAGAAGAAAAAGAAGGTAATTTTTCTAACACACATTTTTTATTTGAGATAATTTGTGTGATATACATGTATTCTTCTCTTCCTTCATTTGTTGTTTCAACATGGTATCTATTTTTGTGGATATTTTTGAAACTTAATAAGTTTCTATGAGACTTAGTGGAGTATAATGCACTAACAATGTGTAATTTTGTTCTACCAGGCAACAATATATTAGCTCTATCGGAACCTTCAATAATTTTTGTACTACCAGATATAATACTCACATTAGCTTGTTACATCATTAAATGAGAAAAATATTTTTTATTTTTGAGAATTGTGTGAGTTATTGCACTATCAACAAGACATATATTTTCATTGTTGGTATTGTCCATATTTCTTCATAGCAAAATAGATAAATAAATAAATAAATAAATAAATTAGATACAAAAAAAATGGTGAAAATTTATTATTATTCATTATAATTTATTTATAACGACTATATTAAAATTTAATTTAAATAACAATTATATCAATAAAAGAATAACTATAACTTGTTTTAAACATAATTATTATTATTATTTTTTTACATAATTAACATAAAAAAAACATAATAACTCAATAATAATAATAATAACTTATTTTTGGACACTTCCATCACCAATGAGATGGTCAATTTTTCCATCTGAATCAGCAAAAAAATCAGCAACATCTAAGTGAGTAACGTCCATGTGATCATAAATAGAATCATTGTCATCTTCACAAATAAAATTTGTCTTTATCTTTTTTTCCTTGTTTATAAGTGATTCTTGATAAAGATCAATAAGATGGTTTGGTGTACGACAAATACGTGACTAATGACCTTTGCTTCCACAACAATAACATATGTCTTTCATATTTTCATTACTTTGAGTAGCTTTACCCTTTTCAATTTTTTCACCATTTTTTCACTTCTGGTGTGAAAATGTATATTTCTAATTATTACCACGACTATGTCCATAACCATTATTACGACCACGACTATTGTTACGTACTTGACCACGACCACGACCACAACCACGAATACGACCACGACTATAAGTTTGTGCATAATTATAGTAGTCACGAGTTGGTACATTCACTTCTTGGAATGGAGAAATGCCAATTGGACGAGATTCATGATTTTTCATCAAAAGCTCATTATTTTGTTCAGCCACAAGGAGACAAGAAATTAATTCAGAATATTTTTTTAATCCTTTTTCACGATATTGCTACTGCAGGAGCACATTAGATGCGTGAAAAGTGGAGAATGTTTTTTCTAACATATCTTTATTAGTGACCTTTTCTCTACACAATTTTAATTGAGATGTGATTTTAAATAATGCTGAATTATACTCGCTAACAATTTTAAAATCTTGCAATCGTAAATGCATTCAATCATAACGTAAAATGACTATTTTTTGGTGGTCATATCTGTCTTTTAAATTATTCCAAAGCATAAGTGGGTCTTTTATCGTGAGATATTCATTTTTCAAACCTTCATGAAGGTGATGACAAAGAAAGATCATAGCTTTAGCCTTTCTTGATTAGATGCTTTATTTTCTTCTTTGATAGTATTTCCAAAACTTTTTGCATCTAAATGAATTTCAGCATCTAATACCCATGATAAGTAATTTTTTCCCGTAATATCAAGTGCGACAAATTCGAGATTTGTAAGATTTGACATATTTAGTACTATCATAACAATAAGAATAAGTTAGATATCATCTAAATATTATAACGATCAAAAGTAAAAAATAAAATAAAATAATATTAAATTACTAGTAATTTACTTATATATATATATATGTTTTATAGACACAAATTTATATATACAATAATTAAAATAAATAATGATATATTTCTATAAGAAAAATAAAAATAAAGAATATCATACCTTTATTCAAAAATGTTTCTTTCTTGCAAAAATGTGTAGTAGAGCCCTTGTGCTGTTATAAAATGAAGGTAAAATTATAAGAAAGAATAGAGAGAAGAATATGAAGAGGAAGAGAGAATCTCAATTTCATTTCACACATCCTTAATACAAATGAGACACCTATTTATAGGCCTAAAACTATAACTGAAAAATCGTATCTCTTTGAATGAGAATTAAACAAAACAGTTACAAAATTGTAAGTTACAAAAAATAAGAAAGAGTTATGAATATGAACATTCACTCATATAATAATTCATAACAAGGATAGTATTATGTCATCCTATTCAATATTTAACATTGATAAAAAATATAAATTATATTTAAATGATAAAATAATTAATTTATAAAAAGTAATAATTTTTAATTAATTAATTTTTCTCCATATATATATATATATTAAAAAGTGAGTAAAATATTTTTTATAAAAAGTAAAAATGCATATATTTTATTTATTTAAATTTTTTTTTTATAAAATATTGAAAAGGGTATGATATATGAAGAAGAAGGATAAGAATTCAGTTATCATACCGTGATGACATTTGTTACCTTTTTCACGATAAGAGTTTGAACTATTAGAATAAAATAACACAACATGATAAAATATTATATTCTATTATTTAAACAAACATTAAAAATTAAATAAAACATGATAAGTTATTCTATTCTATTTTAATATTTTTGTGATGTAGGAGCCTATTGTCTAAATCATATTCAACGATTATTTTGATATTTATAAGTTAAAGTAAGACATTCATAAATATTTTTTAAGTCAATTTTTTTTTTTTTTACTTTGATAATCTCTACTATCTTCTTTTTCTAGAAAAAAAAAAAAATACAACTAAATACGTAACACCTAAGCGAGAAAAAGAGACTTGTCATTAAAATTTATATAGAATTAGTTATTCTAAGTGTAAGGTTAGGTATATAGCCAATTTGAGTTGTATTAAGACGTTAGATTTGGTTGACATATGAAACAAATAATTTATAATGTATATTATATACATAAAAATTAGAAAAAAGTACAAATATGAAAAAACAATAAATAAAAAAATAGTTATATATATATATATATTAACCAACAAAATTTAATTCACAATTTAGAGAAATCAAATTAACTACAATTTTTTTGTTTAGACCGACCCATATGTTATAAAGCTAATATATAAGCTAGACTTAGAAGAAATCTGTGTGCCAATTAAAATACTTAATTGTTTTTTTTTTTAATATATTTGAGTTTTCAGTTTTAGAAGATGAGCTATGAATTTTATTTTATATAGTCACATTTTATTTTTCTTCTTGACTGATATATAAAAAATATATTATTTTTAATTCTTTAATTAGTTTTTCAATTTTTTTCTTTACTTAATATTTAAATTTATAAATTACTACTAAAATAACAATTTGTTGATTCAACTAGTTTTCCCCAATTATGTTTTACCATTCTACTTATGTTTTTACAAACATAACGTAAGAACTAGGAAATATTCGATAGTTAGAATGGTAAATAAAGGTAAAAGAAAAATACTAAAAGCCTATGTTGGTGCGTGCAGCGTGCATCGAAGAAAATAGCGCAAAGGCGTTGGGGAATCGTCATCGGTTATAGTTGCAGTTGAAGGCTTATTCAGAATCCAAATGGTTTATGCACTACACTTCTCTTCTCTTTGCATTTCTTTTAAATCGCACATCCCTTTGTTTCATTTCTTCAAGCTCTGGATTTTTCATCCCAATCGGATCCATCTTTGCTTCAAATAAACCCCATTCGGCTGCGTCATAGATCTTTCTTGCCAATTGGGTCCGGTCGGTTCTAAATTTTTCCATTTAAATTTGATGCTTATTGGACTCTAGTCAATTTTGGTTGACACGAGTTGAAATAGTTCATGTTGATTATGCTTAACTGTAGCTATTATGAAGCATTCATATCTAAGGGTAACACCGGAATGCAGATTTTTGGGTTGGTTAATTATAACTGTATTTCTGATAGTAATAAATTATGAAGATATAATACTAAAAGAAAGTTAAGTATTGTTAATAAGATGAATTTGGTGGAGAATGACGTGAGATTTTGGAGGAAATTTTTTAACTAGTTTAAAGAAAATGCGATACAAGGAACTGCTGGCTCTTGAATTCGGAGAACACACCGAAGTGGTTGGGTTCAACGCCTATATGTTTACGAGAAACACCAAATTCTAGAGTTATCATGAGACTACTAATATCCACAAGATATTTGCCATACACTTCTCTAGCTTTCTAGTAGATTATTTTTCTATCGTGGACTCTTACGGTTTAGGGTTAATATCTCTAATAAAGTTTGGAAAAGTTTAAGAAAAAGGGAACTTGAGTGGCTCATCTCTTTAAGGAGATTTTGAAGTCTAAAAATATGTCAGATGAAAGAAGGGACAATACTTTGATTCCTATTTATAAAAACAAGGATGATATTTAAAATTGTGCAAACTATTGAGAGACAGTTACACAATGAAGTCGTAGGAAAATTTAATTGAGCATAGATTATGAGAGACAATTGAGATTGCAAAAAATCAATTTGGTTTTGTGTTAGGAAGGTCTACAACACAAGTTATATATCTTTTACGAAAAATGATAAAAAAGTATTGTTACAAAAAAAAATGACTTACATATGGTTTTTATTGACTTGTGAAAAGCATATAGTACTAAGATAAGTGTTATGAGAGACTTAAGAAAAGAAAAAGGTTCGTGTAACATATATTTGGGCTATACAAGACATGTATGAGAGGTACTATGTGTGTAAGAACACTTGGAAGTGTATCTAAGGACTTTTCAATAAGTATATTTTTACATCAAGGCTTTGTTTTGAGCTCTTACTTGTTTAATCTAGTCTTAGACTTGTATGGTTTTTGAAAGAAGAGGTTAATGCTAAACTAGAGTAATGGAGGAAGACTTTAGAATCCAAAGATTTTCATTTGAGTAAACTTAAGACAGAGTATATGCATTGTAACTTCAATAAAAAAATAAGATGAGGATCATGCATTGGAAGTTAAAATTAGAGATGATATTATACTACAAGTTTTTAGATTTAGGTGCTTCAGATCGATTATACAAAATGATAAAAAAATTAATGAAAATGTTACTCATAGAATACAAGTTGGGTGGTTAAAGTAGAGAATGACATTTAGAGTTATTTGTAACTGTAAACTACCTATTAAGACGAAAGGAAAGTTTTATAGTATTGCAATATGACCAATTATTCTATCACAAGAGTGACAAAAAAGAGAATGTTAAAGTGGTCAAATGAGAAAGGACAAGATAAGAAATGATAGTATATATTAGAATATTGGAACAACATTTATAGTGGAAAAGATGTCTAAAAATTGTTTAAGATGCTTTGGTCACATGCAAAGAAGATCTTTAGAGGCACTAGTGAGGAAAGTGGATTGTATGACTTTTAATACAGTAAAGAGAGGTTGAGAGTGACTCAAAATAACCTTCGATGCTTTGGTCATATATTTTTGAAAATTTAGTTTTTGACTGAGTTCAATGGCGTCATCTAATCTATGTAGCTGATCTCATTTAGTGGAATAAGGCTTGGTTGTTATTGTTGTTGGAATTTTACTTTAATATTTTAGAAATTTGTATCAATTTCTAATATGACTGAATATACTTTGTTTGTGCTATGTAGATCCACTTTGTGCTTCTCATTAGTCGCCAAGGGAAGGTGAGACTAACAAAATGGTACTCACCTTATTCTCAAAAAGAAAGAAGTAAGGTAACTTGTTAACATTTTTATCCTTTATTTGATGAATAACACAGTACTTGAACTCGATAATTTCTTAAGATCCTCAATTCCTTGTGTATATGTGAAATTGCTGCATCTTGAACATGGTATGTTTCTCTTTTGATTTTTGTTTACAGATTTTTTGTTTGTTAATGTAGTACTGTGTGTTGAACATGTTGCATTATCTAATAAATTAGCTATCCTTGCTGTGTAAATTAACTTGTAATTTATTTTTGAAAGGTAATCCGGGAGCTCAGTGGAATGATTCTTACCCGTGCTCCCAAGCAATGTAATTTTGTTGAATGGAGAGGATATAAAGTTGTTTATAAAAGGTAGGATACCGGAGAGACTGTTGGTTTTTGTCATATATTGTGAATTCCTTTTCTTGGCGCCATTCTGTCTCTTGTGGTGATTAATTGAGTTGGTGCTAATGCCTGTCTGGTGCAGGTATGCAAGTCTCTTTTTCTGCATGTGCATTGATCAAGATGACAACGAGTTAGAAATCCTTGAAATAATTCATCATTTCGTGGAGATTCTTGATCGATATTTTGGCAGTGTGAGTTCTCATATTAGACATTTGAAGAGCACTGCTTGATTAACTGTACAGTACTCCCAATTGTTTTTGTAAGAATTTTAAGATTTCTGATGTCTGTTTTATGTTATGATGATTGTTTTGCGTTTTGCAGGTCTGTGAATTGGACTTGATATTCAACTTTCACAAGGTTTGTTCATGGATCATGGTCTATGTTCAAAAGTAAAAAAAGTGGCTACTTGTTTTTCTTTTGTTGATTATCATTATAGGTGGTTCTTCTGATATAGATCCACCCTGAATTAACCTTGATAATTGATTCTATTCAGTGCCAATTTGTAGTTGTGGAGTAAGATCCCTTCTGATCTGTTGTTTGTTTTGGTTTTTATTTGTGGAAGGCCTACTATATACTAGATGAAATTCTAATTGCTGGTGAGCTTCAAGAGTCCAGCAAGAAAACAGTTGCTCGATTGATAGCTGCGCAGGTATGGAACAATCTTGTTATTTCTTAAATGTTTTGCGGAGAAGTTTTTTTCTCGATGTTTTGTTCAATGCATTTTACATTGAAATGGGATTTCAGGATTCATTGGTTGAAACTGCAAAGGAGGAAGCCAGTTCAATAAGTAATATAATTGCTCAAGCCACTAAGTGAGGAGAACAAATGTTATAGTTTCCTGATAATATAGTATGTCTGTGTTCCATTTAACAGTTATTAAGTTCAATTACCGTGATCTTGATCTATGTTACCATTTATGCGGCTGGCCTTTCACATATCATGTTTGTATATGCGTGAATTGTATTACTTGTGGTGACACATTTCCCTGAGGGTTTACTTTTACATTTTATGTTGCATTGAGGTTGAAATTCAATAGTATGCTTCTTGTTCCCTTTCCTTTCTTCATGTTTTTACTTTTTAATACGTTGTACATTGCTAGCCATTAGGAATTTGCAAGAATAATAATAGTCGATAAAAGATTATTCTTCCCTGGAAGTCAGATTCCTTGGAACACACTTTAAATATGCATCTTGTCCTCATGGTGAATAGTTATGGCAGCTGAAGAAAAAGTGCTCCACTTGTTTGAAGCATTATGATTAAGCCAACCCCACTACTGCAGGCTATTTCCCTCTCTTGTAAAATACAAACTAGTGGCTGCATTCAATCTCTTTCAGCGCTTTGCTTTCTTTTGTGTTCTTAGCCACAAAACAGTGCATCATTGCCTTTACAAGTGTATTGAGAACCAAGGTTTTCTAGGCAAGTATCCTTTCTTCGTTACCAAAATATATGCGTTATATATCCACTTCTCTATTCTTAGTAAATGTGTTGTTTAAAGTTGTATACATGTTTTACTGTAACAATAAAAAGAAATATTTGGAAGTAAAGAAAATAAGAAGAGGAAAGGGAGGTCCTCTGTTGAGTTCGTCAAAGTATGAGAATCACCATCTTTAATTTGGCCTTCCCATTACTGCTGAGTGTGTGTGTGCATTGTGTTTATTTTTCTGCAAACCTGCCAACCATTGTGCTCGACTAAGTTAACCACTTACAGTCATGACTTTGTCATATCAAACCCAACCTCTATGGTATATTTGATCAGCCATGTTTTGAAAGCTTATCACATTCTAGATTCACTAGGATATAGTAAAATAAACAATGGGCCATTACTTTACTTGAAATATTAGGTTGAAGGTACTTTTTTGACAACTTGATCTATTTTCTTAAATAGTAAAATACTTAACCAATATCGAGTCTTTTTTTCACTCAGATCAACTTTCGTTGATAGAATGAATGAAACTTTAATCATACTAATATGTTTTTTTTAATATTTATAATTATTTTGACTATTTGTTATCACATGATGTGTTCTTGAAAGTATTTAATTTAATTTTTGTTTAATGAACATTATATACATGAACAAACTTTTTTTTAAAAGATTAAAAATAGGTAAACATGTATTTATTTTTTACGTTATACTTTATTCAAATGTGTTTAAAACATCTAAAAATTTAAAAGTTCTGCCTCATGTAATTTTAATAAAATAAAATATAACTCAAGCAAAAAATATCAATATATAAATCACTTTATTATTGACATTTTGTAAAGTTGGACATGTGACTTTTCTCATTTTACAATAAAATAAATAAACATCTTTTACATTTTCTTGTAAAACTTAAATAAATATATTCGATTGTAAATTTTTTATTTTTTTAAATAAAATAAATAAATAATTTTCTATAATTTTTTTTATTTTTATTCACACAATAATTTATAATAACAATGCATATATTATTCTATCATTTATATATTGCAAAATTATTAGGGCATCGATTTACTTCTACTATCAAGTACTATGATCCTACATTTTATTTTTAAAAGAATTAGATATATATATATATATATTTAAATTTTCTTATCTAAAAATAAATTTTTTTAAAGAAATTCCTATAATAATTAAAAATAGTGTTGTATAGATAATTTTATCTTTTGTACGTTACAAAATCATGCATATGAATTCTTTTTATATATTTTTATGACAAAATTAAATAATCAAATTTTATTTTAAAGTTAAATTTTAAATAAATAGTTTTAATTATAAATTATCTTATACATTTATTTTTAATTAATTTACATTAATTAATGCAACAATTTATAAAATTGATGTATAAATTACTTTATTATTCAGATTTAAAAAAATAGTAAGCATACCGTACTAATTTAATTATTCTATCTAGTTTTTCATGCGATATGAATTATCTTCTAATTTATTTTGTAATATTTTTTTATTTTAAAATAAAAAAAGTTATAAATACATGTAATGATAAATGATATTGACATATAAATTATTTTTTCATTTACATATTATATTATATAATCATAATATTAAAAATTTCATCATACTTTCTAACTCATTGTAATATTGTCAAAGGATTTATTCTAGTTTTAATATACCTTTCAAAAAAATTTATTTATAATTTTTTTTATAAAATTCAAATAAGTATATTCAATTGTAAATTTTTTTTATTTTTTTTATTTTAAAAATAAAATAATTTTTTTATTCATGCAATAATTTATAATAGTGATATATAAATCACTTTATTTATAGGTTACAGAATCGTAAAAGCATTAATTTAGCTGGATTGTCAAGTGTCATGGTCTAACATTTTATTTTCAAAAGAATTATATATTTTCTTAAATTTTCTTATCTAAAAATAAATTTTTGAAAAAAAAATCCTATAATAATAAAAAATAATGTTGTATAAATTACTTTATTTATTTGTTTTGCTAATAGGGCTAAACACCCAAATGACTGGACCTAAGGATTATACTTTGGTATCTAAATACCACAATCATCTAGACAAAGAAAAGGAGAAAGGGAAGCAGGAAGAGTATCAAAGCATTCAATTGGAATACATTTATCTTTTTAAAGCTTAGCAAGCCAATCAATACAATAAATAAGTTTTATTTTATTATTTTGGAATACATTGATTGACTTCTCTAGAAATATAACTAAACCTAACAAATCTAATTATTTTATTGTTTTGTATGTTATAAAATCATGCATGTGAATTTTTTATATACTTTAATAGTAAAATAAAATAAACAAGTTTTATTTTAAAGTTAAATTTCAAACAAATTGCTTTATTATAAATTATCTTATGCTTTATTTTTAATTAATTTACTTTAATTAATACAACAATTTATAATAATAATGTATAAATTACTATTTCATTCATCCATTATAAAATAGTAAGTGTATTGTACTGGTTTAATTATACTATCTAGTTTTTCCTGTGATATGAATTATTTTTCAGTTTATTCTACAAATTTATTTTAAAAATTAAACATGTTATAAATAAATAAAAATTAATAATACTGATGTATAAATTATTCTATTCACATATTATATATAATCATAAAACTTAAATTTTCATCATACTCCTTAACTTATTGTAATATTGTCAAAGGAATTATTCTAATTTTAATATACTCTTCAAAAAATTTTATTTTTAATTTTATTATCATCTTTTAATAAGGTTTTTATATTCAATTTTTTACCTTTTAAAATAATTTTCTTCCCTGAACTATATAGTCTTAATTTCTTATTATATACAGAAATACTAGTTAGAACATAGATCAAAATCTACTGAATCTAATTATTTTAAAATTTTTCTTTCCATTTTCTGTTTAATAAAGTATACGAATGTTATAGGATAATAATATTTTCACGTAATTAAACAACTAGATTTAGATTTTGTTAAATAAATACTTTTTTTTAAGTTTTTTAAAATTCTTTAAAAATTTTATTGGTAACTTTTCTAATTTTTATTTTTCTGTTTCCCATATCCAATTTGCCATTTTTATTTTTCTTACTACATTTTTCATCCCCAATAAATGCAAATAAAATAGGATCATACTCAGTTTAAAATATCTCGAGCATTGCCTTCATAAAGGACTACAATATACCTTTGATTATGTTGTTCTTAGCAATGCCACCAATCAAGAGTAACAACTTTCAGAGGCTATTGCTTGCCCACAAAGTATTTTCCTAAATTAATTAGCCACCAATAAGTTTCCTCTCTATTAATTATTAGAATTATCTTCAAAAATCGATACTCAAAGCTCTAAGATCAAATTTTTAATGCCAATTGATTGAAAGTTGATATCTTATTAAAAAGGAATAAAGATAAACTCTAATTACAAAGCTTGAATGTTGGAAACTTATAGTTAAGGATTTCAAAAGCTCTTTGCATTTGAATTGAAACAGTTCCCAATTGGTATTTGTTGAGAATAAATAAATAAATAAAATGTTTATTTATTAGTTAGATAATGTTATATTAGTTAGAGATCCTAAATAAAGTCCTTTGCTATATATCAAATACACAGATTTCACTCAATGTCTCTCAATTTCTTCTCTCCATTATCTAGAGCCTAACAAGCAGAAACAAACCTTAGTTTGTGTTTTATTCAATGGAGCCTTTGTCCACTAATTATTTTTTTAAAAATCATGTTTCATCTTGGTTTCTGTTCCTACTAGGGAGACACTAGTTTTCGGGTCTCTGCTCTGAAATGGTGATGTCCTTCTGACTGTTGCTGACGTGGCTTGACATGAGGAGAGTACCTGCAAAAGTCACTCCGATGCTGAAGTCAGGATTCGGTTCTGAATAATAAATGCTATTTAATATTGAAAAGTCAACCATTTACCTGTACTTTCTACCTTCTTTTTATAGGCAGTATTATGGGTTAATAGACTAATGGGTTTGCTGAGTCAGCCTGGTTTTGGCCCTTTAATTAGAGAGAATTAATAATTTAGTTGTTATCTTTAGTTGGGTTAATTACCTTTAATCCTGACTGAGAGGGTATTCTGCTTGTCTTGACCGAGAGAGTACTTGGTTCCTTTTTTCTGTAGGTAAGACTGAGTACTATCTTATCTGGTACAGTTTCTGAACTCTCCTTTTATGTTTTCTCTTTCTTTCCTTTTTCCTTTACTGGCTGTGTTACCTTTTCAGCCTCTATTGTCATTAGTGACCATATTATCAACTTAGTCTCCTTCCAATTTATAAATTTCTGGTTGCCCCATGGTCATCAGAGTTATCACTTGGTGCTCTTGTCTAATGTGATTCTCCCATACACTAACATTGACAGTTTGAATGTTGATTTTACAAACACTTAATTCATCTCACTTGTAACACTCATTTAACACATCACTGATACCAAGTAAATTGTAACACTCCTTTTTATACAATTATGATACTAAATTATCTGTACTATTTTATGTATTATTGTATAATATTTTCCTCTTATTTAATATTTATAAATTTTTTCATTACTCTTATAATCAATAAATCATATTTTTAGTGACTAATTAAATTTAACACAAAATACAAACTACAACTGCAAGCAACTTGTTAAGATTCCTTCACTAATATCACTTTACATTTTTTTCTTTCAAGATTTAATGTGTTACATACCATAATAGTTCATATGGTGAATGTTATTTTCTTCACTCACATTATACCAAATCAATACAACTTAACATCACAAAATCACATAATAACAAATAACACTAACATGTACTTAATTCTACTTTCCTTTATTAATGATCATAATCATTAGGTTGTTTCAATAAATCCCTTATCATCATGTGAATTATATGGTTGAGACAAGATAAAAAGTAATTGCATAATTTAAAAAAGAGTACCTTGTATTATAATAGTGTTAAAATATAGTAGAAAAATGAAGTTAAGGTATTATTTTATCTTACAAGCTTGCCTCAAGGTACACTCATAATATACATATAAAAGTCTGAATTGTTACATCTTTATTTTGTTATTTATTATTATTACAATTTATGTTAGTTGCCTCAAGGTAATGCCATGTAATTTTGCTTTGTGAGTTGTCTCCCTTAAGCTTTGTCCTTGTGAAAAATTTTCCTAAAAATTCAAAAGCATGTTTAATACTTTTCCAAGTCATTAAGATTTTGCATTTCATAGTTTGTTTCTAATTCCTTGTTTGTTGAATCTGATTTCCTCACTTTTAATTATTGTAATTGTTGGTTGATTTAGAAAGGATCTGGTCATGATTTAACTAGACAAATTAGCAAAGGATAACTCGTTGACTTAAGTCTACATTTCTTATATCATGGCTTGAAATTTTGGTTGACCCAAACTCTTCTCTCATAGGCTTACCGTTCTAGCTGAGCTCAAGCTTCAATTATGTGAATGTAGACTTATCTTTCAAGTGAAATCAATCATAGAATGGATTGAAAATTAGATCCTTGAATTGTTGCCAAAATTGAACCAAACACTAGTGAAAAAATAACTTTTTACATTGGTTAAAAAAGACCTTTTATGTCGGTTCTGTGCAACCGATGTAGATACAAGATATGTAGAAAGTCTAGTACATCAGTTGTTCATAATAATTGATGTAAAAAATATTTTTCCTATTCATGTTTGTCTTTGTCAATAGTGCAAGTGTTTCTCTTCTCTAATAGTTTTAACGTTTGCATCAATATTATCAATATATTTTCTTAAAATTTAAAATACTATTTAAATTAAATTAAAATCCATAATCGCCATTGTTCATCATATTCGTCATATTTGTAGTGTTCATCGTATTCATTATTGTTTATCTTTATTTGAATCTGTAACATAAAGAATATGTAGTGTTCATCAAATTGTGTAATGAGCAAGAAAATACAGAAAATGAAGCAAGATAAAAATTGTTCTACCTGAAAAATCATTGTTGCTCATTGTCCATGCATGTTTCTAGCTAACAGAAATTTTGAAAACTTACGAAAAGTCTTTGTTCGTCTCAAATTTATGCTATTTTACTTACGCTTATATGAAAATTTTAAATTTAAATTGATTTTATATTGGTTTCTAGCCATAATCGATGTAGAAAATACTTTCTAAGTCGGTTGTTTATTGAACCCATGTAAAAAAATTTGTAATTTTAAAAAGTTTGAAAGTGTATAAATTTTGGTACAAAACTTTGATTTTTACAAATATAACTTTTTGAGAAATAATGAAATAAAAAATAAAAAATAAAAAATATTTACTTCAGATATTTTTTTTATTCTAAAACAATATCTTCAAACCTTTTCCTTTTTTATCAGATATTTATTTGTTAATTAATTTTTTTAAAGTTTTTTTCATTATTTTTTAGTTTCAACTTTTTTATTTTTAAAATTTTTACATTTATTATGATTCTCTAACCCTTTATCTTTTCCACTCCCATTTGATTTTCAACTGAGTATCTATAATTTTTTAAACGTTAACTTTCTCATCTTGCATTTTACTAAAAAATCTTAATTGTCATACTATGCATTATTTAAAATAATTCAAATTAATTCCGACAATAACAATTCAAAGTAAAATAGAGGGTTTATTTAGCATATAAAATTTAGATATAATTTAATTTTTAAAAGTGTTTATTTTTAACTAATGAAATATAAAATTTGTACTACCGCGTTGTAATTCAATTTGATTATTTTGTGATGTGAATCTCTCTGTATGAAAGATCACAGAAATTTAAATTTATCATCCCTACTTTAAACCAAAAGGTAATAAAATAAAATAATAAATTCTAAATTGACAAATAATGTTTTATATATTTTTTAAAAATGCAATTCAACATTCTAATCAACCTTAAAAATATTATAGCAACTTTTCTTTAAATTTTTAATATTTTTTCAAAAATTGCCATGACATTTTATTATTATTTTTATTTTTTCATCTCTAAATTTTTGTACTTACACTTTTATATTTCTGTAATTTCTCAAAAAACAACATATTCATATATATAATTTATAAAAATCATATATAAAAAATAATCCGTCTGGGAGTCCAAAATTTTAATAGTGAAATACTTTATAAATTTATTTGTTTTATAAAATGTTATATAACTAGGTTTAGTAAAATATGTCTTCTTTTTTCACTTAGGATGAAAGTATAACTCATTTTTAGAATAAGGGTGAGTAAATTTATTAGATTTTGATGTTTTGTTATATATATATATATTGTTCCTTTCAGTCTGTTTTATTTTGTTCCTTCCTTGATCTACTTCGGATTATCTGGTATTGGAGCCTGATGGGGAAGTAGGAATATAATTGTTGATTGTTTATAACTATGTTCTTCTGGATCTGGACTTTATTATTCTTTTATGAAATTTCTGTAACCATGGTTTATAGGCTGGATAGCTGACAGGCCCTTCGGGTGAGACTTGTAATGGTCGTCCCTGTCTGTAACAACGCCACGAACCAATGGTTCTGAAATATTGCTTTTGTACAGTTCTTTGTTTATGGAAATCCTTTACTGGAAATACAACAGTTCTTAGTTCTTTTGAATAGGGCTGTAGCAGTAAGTCCTGTATGGTGAAAGGGCAGTAAGACTAATTCGACGATGCTGTATTCAAAAAAACAAAGAACATAAGAAACTGGTGACTATAGTAAAAGATTTTCAGAATTTGTAAATGTGTAAAAAAAAAAAGTCCACAAATAACCAGATCCAGTCGAGTAAGTTATAAATAATTAACAGGTGTATTATTATGGAACCAGATGAAAGTGATGTGGCAGAAGTATTTTTATGATGTCTAGACTGTTGCGCTCTTTTTCTCGCATTTCTTTCCGCTCTGGCTCTAGTTCATCTTCCTCCTCTCTAACTAAAACCAATCTTTTTAATGATCAGGAGAAACATTCTCCTGAGATTACACCAAAACATAACCTTTTCGACGAAGAAGTTTGCTTCAAAGAAATCAATCAAAGTATGGATGACTGGACCATTCCAGAAATCCCTCAGGACACATTATATGTTCATGAAGAACATTCCAAGAAAAATAATTTTGATTACATTATTAAGACTGTTGAGAACAATATTCTTTTAGGAAAAGACTTAGGAGAAGAATTTCATCTCCTGTCCAAATCATCCATCAATGAGCACAAGCGTAAATACAAATACCTCCACATAGGATGTGTTCAGGTAGCTATTAAACCTCTCATAGACATAGGTATAGATACTGCTATCCTAATGTGTCTTAGAGATGCTCGCAACAATGACTTTAACGACTCCCTTATAGGTACTGTCGAAACCAGTCTTGGCCAAGGACCAATTTATTTCAATTGTTTTCCTAACAAAACAGTGAGTCTTTTAGATGACTATATTCTTGACTCTCTGTTCCTCAATGTATGCTTTCATGGGTTAAACATGAAAGAAGGATCTATACCCGCAGCTTTAATCTATAGGATTCAATATAAGGCCATGAACTCTTGTGCTTCTCGTGTTCTTCTCAAACTCCAAAGAGGTGAGACTACTTTGTTTATCACTGATATGACAAAGGCTAATGTGTCTCTCCTTAAGATAATCAAATGGGATGAAGTTTCCCTTCCCGAAAAATGGGTCTTAGACAAATCCTCGCCTTGTGTCCCTAGGCCTGCTCCTCAAATCGAGAACATTTCTCAGGATAATTCTGGAAAAGTTGAAATAACCTTTGATAGGAGAAACTCTTTCTCTTCTAGAGTTGATGCTTATAGCGGACGTTCTAGTTTTTCCTCTGCTAGGAGATCTTTCTCTTACAAGTCTCAATCTTCTAGGTCTGATATTCCTAAATCCATCAACCATGACCCTTCTATAAACTTACAGGGTTTAAACACTCCTTCTAGGATTCCCAGAAATGTCTACCAAACTTCTGAAAAAGAAGAAGAGAATCAGAGTATCCAATCTCCAACCTACTTCTCCCTTAATGAGTCTTATGATGTTATCTCATAAATTCATTATAGATAAGGAAACCCTTAGGAAATATTTCTACTCTGAGGATTGGAAACCTCAAAGAGAGTAGTTCTTTCAGAAGTATAAGGGAAAAGACAGGTCTAATACTCAAGAGGAATTATATCAATTTCTCGGAAAAGTCAAACAGAATATCCCATTCTTTGATTGGTACCATACTTAACTATTCACAATAATATTGATTATCCATGGCAAGAGGACATTATTAGTACTTCCTCTGCGAATGTTATATCCTGGCAGATTAAAGATGGACAAAAAGTTCAAAGTGATTTGCCACCCATTACCCAATACCAATTACCAAATTTGAAAGACAAAAGCGGTAATTCTGTTACTGCTACCCCTTTCAAAACCAAAAACCCTGATGAGGCCATCACTCCCAACGACATCCAAAGCCTCATGGATCAGGCTAATTATACCAATAAATACCTCCAAATTTTAGGAGAAAAGGTCTCTGACAAATCTGCTAAACCGAAAGTTGGAGAAATAGCTTCTTCATCTACCCAACCTCAACTAGAAAAGCCTTTGTTTAAACCTTTTAAGATTAGTGCCAAAGCTAAGCAAAAAAATCTTAAAACTTAGACAAAGGGAAAAAACCAGAGTAAATGAGGACAACCAAAATGAGTTACTTAGTAAGATTACTAGTCTTCTTACTACTGTCCCTGACACTCCTCAAGCTTCTGAAGAATCTAGTGCCAAACCGAGGACTAGATCCCTTACCAAAACTGTCAATACCATTTCTAAGATCAATTCAGAACATTGTTCTGAAACTGATTCTGTCCTTGCCATCAATCCCATCAACAATTGGAAAAATTTCTCCAAACTCTATTACAATAGAGCTACTGCTCCTGATCTTATTCTTGAAGAAAAACAAGATTTTATTCAAAGTTTTAATTCTAATGATATTTATATTTGGAACATTGACGGTTTGTCTGAATATAATATCATTGCCAAACTTCAAAATATGTCGGTTGTCGCTATGGGCTATTTTACCAATCAAAATATGCCTGAAGACACCATTGTTTATATTTTAGTTGCAGGTTTTACTGGGCAGCTCAAAGGATGGTGGGATAATTATCTCACTGAAGCTGATAAAGATAACATCCTCTCTGTAGTTAAAATTGATAACAAGGAAAAAACCATTGTCAGTGATAATGAGCGTCTCCCTGATGCAGTGTATATGTTGTTATACACAATATCACAATATTTCCTTGGAGACCCTTCTCTTTGGAGAGAAAGATTAGGTGAACTCCTTTCAAACCTCAGGTGTAATTCTTTAGAACATTTCAAATGGTATAAGGATACCTTCATTCTAGAGTTTTAACCAGAGAAGACTGTAACCAGGCCTATTGGAAAGAAAAATATCTTGATGGGCTTCCTAAAGTTTTCGGAGATCTTATTAGAAGCAAGCTCCGAAGTCATTCTCCTACTGGAGAAATAAATTATGACAGTTATGACTATGGTCAACTTACTGCCATTATCATCCATAATGGCATCAAGGCTTGTCAAAAAGACAAACTTTGGAAACAGCTTGCCAAAGAAAAGGCCTTAAGTAAGAAAGAATTAGGGTCTTTCTGCGAGCAGTTTGGTCTTCCATCTTGCTCCACCAAAGAGAACAAACAGACTCCCAAGAAAGAGACTGTTAAACCTTTTAAAAATTCTTACAAACGTAAGTACAATAGGAAACCTCCTTCCAACAAGCAAGGAAAAAATGTCATCCCCACCAATATTCTCAAGAAACCCAGAACAGGTGTAACTTGTTACAACTGCGGCAAACCTAGTCATATCAGTAAATACTATAGGCTAAAAAAGAAAATTAGTAGTCTCAATCTAGAGCCTTCCATAGAAGACCAAATCAACAATCTCCTTATCGAGACCTCTGATGAAGATTCTGCCAAAGAATCGAATGAGGCTGTTAACCAAATCTAAGAGGATGATCAAATTTCTTCTTCTGACAGTGATAATACTCCAGAAATCAATCTTTTGACAAAAGAACAAGATCTTCTTTTAAAAGCAATAAGCTCCATTTCTGATCCTCAAGAAAGAAAAGAATTTCTAAATAAATTCAAAGAAGTTTTAGAAATTAAACCTAAATCTAAAGAATACTTTATTACAAATAAATTCAATATTACAAATATTTTTAAGAGATTAGAAAAGAATTCTAATATTAAACCAGCCACTATTTAGGATCTCCAGATTGAGATTAACAATCTCAAGAAAGAGATTAGAGAAATTAAAGATCAACAACAAATTCATCAAGTTATTTTTTCCCAATTAGAGGATGAATCTGATATTGAGAAAGAAGAACTTCCTGAAGATAATAATTCTGTGAAGGTTGATTCTGGTAACCTAGAAGAAACGTTTATGTGTTTGATTAATAAGGTCAAAATTCAAAAATTTTATATCAATATCAGAATCATTATTGACGATTTTGTTCTTGATACTTTAGCCCTCTTTGATATAGATGCTGATTCAAATTGTATTTTAGAAGGATTAATTCCTACAAAGTATTTTGAGAAAACTTCTGAAAAACTCAGCACTGCTAGTGGTTCGAAACTCAAAATTAATTATAAGCTTTCTAAAGCTGTGATTGAAAATCAAGGACTTAAGATTGAAACAAACTTTCTCCTTGTTAAAAATATGAAAAACAAAGTTATTCTGGGAACACCTTTTATAAAAGCCCTTTTCCCGCTACAAATTTCAAAAGATGGAATCTCGACTTATCATTTGGGAAAACAAATAACTTTCAAATTCTCTAGTAAACCATTTACTAAAAATGTCAATTCTATTCAAAATAAAATCAACTAAATTAACTTTTTAAAAGAAGTTTCTTTTGCCAACATTGAAAAATATTTACAAAATCCTTCACTTCAGAAGAAGATCCAATCTCTCTTAGAAAATATTCAATCTTCTATCTGTTCTGACTTACCTAACGCCTTTTGGAATAAAAAGAAACACATTGTTAGCCTTCTTTATGAGTCAGGTTTCAAAGATAGCCAGATTCCTACCAAGGCTAGACCTATCCAAATGAATAACGAACTTCTTCAACATTGTCAGAAAGAGATCAATGATCTCTTAGACAAAAATCTTATTAAAAAGAGTAAGAGTCCTTGGTCTTGTTCTGCCTTTTATGTTAATAAACCTGCAGAAATAGAAAGAGGTACTCCCAAACTTGTGATCAATTACAAACCTATTAACCAAGCACTCCAATGGATCAAGCATCCTATTCCAAATAAAAAAGATCTTCTAAACAGATTAAATTCTGCTAAGGTTTTTTTCAAATTTGATATGAAATCTGAATTTTGGCAAATCCAAATTTGTGAAAGTGATAGGTATAAGACTGCCTTTACTGTTCCCTTTGGGCATTACGAATGGAATGTTATGCCCTTCGGTTTAAAAAATGCCCCTTCTGAGTTTCAGAAAATCATGAATGACATTTTTAACCCTTATTCAAAATTTGTCATTGTCTACATTGATGATGTTCTTATCTTTTCACATTCCATTGATAAACATTTCAAACACATAAATGTTTATATCAATGTGATTAAGCATAACGGACTTGCGGTTTCCAAGTTTAAAATTAACTTTTTTCAAACTAATATCAGATTCCTGGCCACAATATCCATCAAGGAACTATTATTCCCATCAGCAGGTCCATTGAATTTGCTGATAAATTTCCTAATAGAATCTTGGACAAAACCTAGTTGCAAAGATTTTTGGGATGTCTAAATTATGTAGGTGCTTTTATTCCACACCTCAATAATATTATTAAGCCTGTACATGATAGGCTTAAAAAGAATCATCCTTCTTGGACTGATGTTCATACCAATGTCGTCAAAAAAATCAAGAATAAAGTCAGAAAAATAAATTGTCTCTATCTCCCCATCCCTCAAGCTTTTAAAATTGTTGAAACCGATGCCTCCGACATAGGTTATGGTGGCATTCTCAAACAGAGAGTCGGGTCTCATGAGCATATCATTGCATACACTTCAAAACATTGGAATTTTGCATAATAGAATTACTCAACTATTAAAAAGGAAGTTTTAGCAATGTTTTATGTGTATCAAAATTTTAATCTGATTTATTAAACCAAAATTTTTTTATTAGAGTAGACTGCAAGTCTGCAAAAGAAATTTTACAGAAAGATGTTAAAAATCTTGCCTCAAAACAAATTTTTGCAAGATGGCAAGCAATTTTAAGTGTTTTTAATTTTGATATAGAATATCTCGAAGGCACCTCTAATTCTCTTCCTGACTACCTTACCCGTGAATACTTACAGGATAAGTAGAATGCCTAGAAAGGCAACTACCCCTTCCAGGGGAGGAACAACCAGAGGAGGAAGAGTTAGGCTTGCCATGACTCTTAATAAAACAAGACCAAAGTCTACTACATCAGACTCATGTTCCAATTCTTTGGAGTCATCCACTTCGGCTGGGTCATCCACCCAGAAAGCAATTCAGGTTATAGAGTCATCCACTCAGCAGTCTGTGATTCCTAAAAAAGACTCATCCAACAAGGCTGATTTTTCCCAATCTCAAACAAAAAGTGTTAAACAAACCAAAGCAGATTATGCTTTCCCTGTTAATACACTTCTTGCCATACAACAAGGTAGTCTAAGCAGCCTACCAAAGAAATCCTGGGCAGACATTGCCTCTGATGAAGATATGGAAATTGATTTAGCAAACCTAAACACTATTATCCAATCCTTCAGTCAATCACAAAAGACAATAAGTCTCCCTGATAAAACAGAAAAGGCCATTAGCCTCCCAAAAGGAAAAACTTCAAATACCAACCATTACATGGCGAAAGGTAAATTCTCCTCCGTCATTCAAATGGAGCCAGAATTTTGGGACAAAAATCCTTATAAAGCCATTACAAAAACTTTCCCTCCTGGTTTTCATTTTAGACCATATGCCTTGAATAAAACTAGACAATTCTATGAATTCATTTTAATAGATTCAGATTCTGTCTCTATTAAACATTACAAGGACCAAAAAGATTCCTCAATAATCACCCACTCAACGATACAGATTTTAAAAATCCTATTGCCAAAGAATTTTGGAAAAGATCCAAATTCATTTAAAAAATTTTCACAACCTTTTGACCCTGTATGTTATAATTAATGGGACTACATTGATGCCTGGACAAGGACTTTCTGATTCCAGAATAAACTCAATCGACATTCTTGGTTGATTTATTTCAAGAAAAATCAAAATTACAATTTTCCTAATTGGTTCCTCCAATGGTGGGACTTCTTTGGACCTTTAGAAGTAATCATTTCTTCTCCAGCAAAAGAAGGATCGAAACTTTCAAAAACATATATGCCCCCAACAGAATTGATGCAAATCTCAAATATTTCTCTGCATTTGCTATGGCCTGGATATTCTCATGACAGTACAGGTATAGCAAGACAGAAGAAGAAGAAGACATCCTTCCTATGATTCAAAGATATGCTTTTGTGAAGTGGTGGAACCAATTTAATGCAGATCATGCCGGACCACAAGGAGTTAATGAGTTTTTTTGGAAATAATCCAAAACTCCTAAAACTTGCTGATCCTGCAACCTTTCAATTTCTGAATCAAAAGGCAAAAATTGCCGCCTTCCTATCAGGTTGTGATTCTAAAGATAAGATGAAGAAAAACTTAAAAGAAGTTCTTCTTCTGTTGAATCAAGATGAAGCAGAAACTTCTACAAAACAAGAATCTAACAAAGAAAACGACCTCTATCAAAATGAAGATGACTGTTTCGGAATAGACATACAAGAATTATGACCTACTCTGTAGAAACAGTTCCAGTTACTTACCGGAACTATTTAAACAATATTTTAATTTTGTTATAAAAGGAGGCCTCGACCATGTTGTGAGGTACCTTTTCATTTAGCAATCTTAGAGAGATATTAAAGAGAGAAGTTCTGAGAGATACAATCCTTTGTAAGCCTTCCCTCTTTGAGATCTTTTAATAAAATTTTGTTGTTTCAAATTATTTTTCTCTCTTCTCCCTCTTAGCCGGTTCTGTTCAGACTACCGTCGTCCGGCTTTCTTCTCTTCTCCCTCCACTAGATCTGTGCTGGTTCTACCATTGTTCTAATTTCTATGCATTAAAATTATTTACATCCTACACTTTACATTTCTGTATTTAATCTGCATTTAATTTAGTAGTCTTGCTACTGCCTACTTTCCTTTCAGTCTGTTTTATTTTGTTCCTTCCTTGATCCACTTCGGGTTATCTTTCCATAAACAAAGAACTGTACAAAAGCAATATTTCAGAGCCATTGGTTTGTGGCGTTGTTACAGACAATATTTTTAACATCTTTTTGTAAAATTTCTTTTGCAGACTTGCAGTCTACTCTAATAAGAAATTTTTAGTTTAATAAATCAGATTGAAATTTTGATACGCATAAAACAATTGCTAAAACTTCCTTTTTAACAGTTGAGTAATTCTGTTGTGCAGAATTCTAATGTTTTGAAGTGTATGCAATGATATGCTTATGAGACTCGACTATATATATATATATATATATATATATATATATATATATATGAAATAATAAATTTTAATTATTAGTATAAGATATAGTAAAATATTTATTATTAATAATAATAAAATTTAAAATTTTAAAATATATCTTTCTTTTTATTTAAAAAATTATTTTAATTTAATAATGTCTGGATAGTGTAAAAAATCACTAATTGCATTAAATTTAATGAAAATATTTGACATATCTTTGAAGGTTGATGTTGATTATTTTATAATAGACCTGGTACTTTGAGACAAATAATAAACATATTACCCCTTGTTTAAAACAAAAAGACACAAAATTATTAATAAATAATTGATTTAAATGATATGTGTTGAAGATTTTTATATAAAATTTAAGTCACACAGATTTCATTTTTTATATCAAACAAAATTGCTTTCAGTTTGCAGCATGCATTGCAGCGTGAAAGATAAAAGCAGGTTAGCTTGACTCTCTCTTTGATACAAATTATAAGAGTACTTATGAATGTCAGATTTTTGTTTTTCTTCGGTGGTCCCTTTTCTGTTATCGTGGTTTTCAATGTTTGAAACCGATTTAGTTGACTTGAATATAGATAGATAAATAATCTTTTCTTTTTCTTTTTAAAAAATTAGGACACTTAAAAATTTGTTTCGACACTATGGACCTAACTCTCTTCTTTCTTCAGTGGACTTTCTATATTTAAGTCATTTAAAATTAATTTTTTATTACTCATTATACTGTTATGTCGACATTTCACAACATTGTGCTCATTCCGTTACACCCAAACTACCGCACACGTATCTACTAATCTCCTCTGTTTATCAATGAGGATTTTTTTTACTGTTACTTTCTGTAAAACTATATAAGCACGTCAGTCTTGTATCGGCTCATTGATTCGGCTACTTCACAATGAATGGGTTAAAGAGAAACGCTCAATTGTTTGTAATCCTATTTCTTGTGCTTCCAATTCTGGTGGTGTCAGAAGAGTGTGATCAAGGAGATGGAGATCGTGACAAAGCAAAAGCTTTGAGGTACAAAGTAGCAGCTTTAGCATCAATTCTAGCTGCAGGCGCAGTTGGAGTGTGTATTCCACTGTTGGGTAAAGTTGTACCCGCTTTGAGTCCTGAGAAGGACATTTTCTTTGTTGTTAAAGCTTTTGCTGCGGGAGTGATATTGGCGACAGGGTTCATTCATGTGCTCCCTGATGCTTTTGAGAATCTCACTTCACCGTGTTTGAGTGAGCATCCATGGGGTGACTTTCCCTTCACTGGGTTTGTGGCTATGTGCACTGCCATGGGAACCCTTATGGTTGATACTTATGCCACTGCTTATTTTCAAAAGCAGCACTTCAAGAATGCTCAGGTTGAGGCTACCGATGCAGAGAAACAAGCGTCAGAGCATGAAGGGCATGTGCACCTTCACACACATGCAACACATGGTCATGCCCACGGCCAAATGTCCTCTCATTCCTCAGAGCTTCTTCGCCATCGGGTCATATCACAGGTACCATCCAATTTTTAACTGTTGTCTATATTACAATGAATTTTAAAAATGCCCTTCATTTGATTCAACAATTTTTTAATTTTGATCATAGTATTCAAACACGATAAATGTTTGATTTTCTTTTATGATAATAAACTTTGAATTTTGAATTCACATGGATTGATGGTTTTGATTTCAACGTAGGTGTTGGAGTTGGGGATCGTTGTTCATTCTGTCATCATTGGAATATCTTTGGGAGCTTCGGTGAGTCCCAAAACAATAAGGCCACTAGTAGCTGCGTTGACTTTTCATCAATTTTTCGAGGGCATGGGACTTGGAAGTTGCATAACTCAGGTACTCTATTATTTATGAAGAGTTATTTGCCATTGAAGTCATGCTTGTAGTTTTATTGATATGATACACGAAATAATAATTATTGGTTACTATTCTTAAAAAATTTTTTGTTTTATTTTTCTTTTTTGACTAAAACAAATTATTTTATTAAAATATCATGACCGTCCCGTACCATAAGGTATCTTTTCTTTAAAAGTTGATTGAAACAGATTGTTAGTCACCACACACATATATATATATATATATATATATATATATATATATATATATATATATATATATATATATACTATAAAGCAAGCAATATAAGTCTTTATAATTTATATTTCGATTTATGAAATGAAAGAAAATAGCAATATTTTGTGAATTTTTAGAATGTGAAATTATTACAGGCAAGATTCAAGAGGGTGTCTATCACAATTATGGGGTTGTTTTTTGCGTTAACTACTCCGGTGGGGATTGGAATTGGCATAGGAATTACTGATATTTATGATGAAAATAGTCCCACTACGCTTATTGTGGAAGGAATCTTCAATGCAGCATCATCTGGAATTTTAATTTATATGGCACTTGTTGATCTTCTTGCAGCTGATTTTATGAGTACAAAGATGCAAAATAGTGGTAGGCTTCGATTAGGATGCAATGTATCTCTCCTTCTTGGAGCTGGTTTTATGTCACTTATAGCCAAATGGGCTTAAGATTAAGCATTTTTACTTTCAACGTGACGTACATATCAATCTTGTTTGTTTTGAAGTCTATCTCGTAGAATAAATAATAAATTTTTATTCTAATTAAAGTCTTTAATTATATTCTAAATAGGCTTAGCTAAGTTCATTGGTGAACAATTTGACATTGAACAAAGTAGATTTATGTTCATCAACTTTTGATGTCATTTATCTTTTTTGACCAAAGATTTGACTTAAGGTTAACTATATGTACTAAATTTTCTTAATACTTTCAAAAATCAATTACTTAGCTTTATGTAAAATTTACTTCTTAGTATGAACATTGTTGACAAAGAACTTAGTATTGACATCTAAATAATGCATTCAATAATAATACTAATAATGTTTGTATTAAACACAATTTTTATTCTCTTAAAAATAATTTTCTAGTAATTATTATATTTTTATTGAATGAAGTGATTAGACAAATAGAAAAAAAAGTGTTATAATTATCATCTTCAATGATTATCAAAAGTTTTAGCTTTATTAATAATACAATACTTTGAGACATAATCTTTCATATATAAAATGATATATGATGTAAATATATTTGATTTTTCCATGACATATGCAATCAAAATACACTACGTAAAAAATGAGATAAGAGAGCGGTTCCGTTTTAAATTAAATAGGAGAGCGGTTAAATAACCGCTCTCAAATATTAAGATTAGAGAGCAATTTGGAACAACTCTCCAAAGTATGTGTGTAAAATTAGATAGCGGTTCTACGCAGAACCGCTCTCCAAAATATGAATTTAAACTGTGAATTTGCGAGTTTTCTATAGCAAACTAAAATATTGTTACGTTTAAATTTTAATTTACAAGTCTGATAATCAAAATTTCTTCATTTTTATCACAAATCAAAATTGAATCTTGAGTTCATACGCTATGTTAATCAAACAGCCATATCTGCAATCAAATAGTAAATAGAGAAAAAGAGAACAAATTAATAAGATAATTCACCGTTAACAAAGAAAAAATGAAAGAAAGAGAGAATGAATGATTTACCATTAATAAAGAGAAAAAGAAAGAAAGAAAGAATGTGAAAAACTGTGAAAAAGGTACCTACAAATGTTAATGAAGAACTGTGAAAATATAGAAGGTGAAGAGAACCTACAAACATGAAAGAGAATAAATACACCAACTTTGTTAACGCATAAAAGATGAAAAGAACTTACCGAGATAAAAGAGACTAACTTTGTTAGGAAGACAAAGAGATTCATGAGTTGAGTAGAGTATTTCATTTATAAAATTTAAAGACTTTAGAGAGTGGTTCTTTATTAATCGCTCTCTAAGAACGACTTTAGAGAGTGGTTCTTTATTAATCGCTCTCTAAGAACGACTTTAGAGAGCAGTTCTTTATTAACCGCTCTCTAATATATGACTTTAGAGAGCGGTTGATAGAAAACCGCTTTCAGAAATATAGATCTGAGAGCGGTTCAACACTAACTGTTCTCTAAAACCGCTCTCTAAAGTATATTTTAGAGAGCGGTTAACAGAGAACCGCTCTTAGAAGTATAGATCTGAGAATATTTTAACGTTAACTGCTCTCTAAATGTATTGTTACAAAGTAATTTTAACTAACTGCTATCTAAGTTAGCGCTTCAAAAGTTTATTTTTGGCATAGTGATAGTATAATTAACTATTTTATTGTTCTCTTTCAAATTATATGTGAATCTCTGTGGAAAAAATAGGACCACTTGTAACAAATAAAAGAAGAACAAAAGACTTGGAATGGTTTAAAATGGTGAAATTATGTTATAATGAGAAAGGAAAAAGGGGTGAAAGTTGCATTATCATGTAAAGTGATCAGAATAAATGTAGATAATTACAAAGATACATTAAGAGTATGGAAGAATGGAGCAGATTGGGAATATTGGAAAAATGATGGTAATGAATACTATCTATAATAGGTGCATAATTCTTAATGAGAACAAAAGCATCACATGCTTCACACTCATTTTCTGACCATACTTTTGCTAAAAGAAGGCCAAATCGGCACAAGTTATATTTATGTTGTTGTGGCTAACTAGCAACTATCTACATAAAAAAGACCTTAAGGGATCCCATGGACAATAATTGATTGAGATAAGAAGTTAAAGAATGATAAGAATGTTGAAAGAATGTGATAACAGTATGTGGAAAATAATTTATGTTCACGAGTGATATGGTTGATATGCTTATTAGTTGAGTTAGTTTGTATGTTATCTTAAATATGTGTTAAAATTATTAAGTTGATTATTATTTTGATACAGTGGTAAAAAGAAAAACTCATCCTTACTAAATGTTTTAGAGAAGTAGGATGACCACTCTAACGATAACCTTTAGAGTAGAAGGAACAATGTATATTAGGTTACACTTTTTGTTTAGGGGGTGATAACGACACTATTACTGTAATTTAATTGTAGATATTAATAAGAACCTGGTAATATATATACTTGAGAAATGAACATAGAATATAATATCCCTTTTGAGTACCCTATTCACGGTAGAATTCGCCATTTGGTCAACCTGTACATATATCAAGGAACGATCTAGACGCCAAACGCGGTAAACTACGTGTACACTTTCCTTGATCATGACCATATGGAAAGACATACTTGGTTCACCTTTGGTGAGTAATTGAGACTAAAATAGTGGCTGACATTGGTGATCTTAGCGAGGATAAGGACCTGACACAGGAAGAGTTGGCAAATATAAAGGGATAGTTTGGGAACGACAACTAGGATTGTCCCAATCTTTTCGATTTAGAACTTGCTGCTCATTAAGACTTATATTATTTTGAATCTTTTGTAAATTTAGTATGAGTCCTAATGTAAATTTATCTTTTTTTTTACCAACGATTTGGCTTAAGGTTAACTATATTTACTAAATTTTTTTAATACATTTAAAAAATTAATTACTTAGCTTTATGTAAAATTCACTTCTCAGTATAAATTTTTTTGACAAATAACATATGATTGACGTATTTATTAGTTTTATAACAGTGTAAATAAGATATTCTAATAAAAAAAAACTTAATTAATATATTTAATAATAATACTAATTATGTTTGTATTAAACATAATTTTTATTCTCTTAAAAATAATTATTTAGTAATTATTATGTTTTTACTGAATAAAGTGATTAGACAAATAAAAAAAATTATAATTATCATGTTGAATGGTTATCAAAACTGTTAGTTTTATTAACAATACAACACTTTGAGACATAATCTTTTATATATAAAATGATATACGACGTCAATATATTTAATTTTTTTCATGACATATGCAACTGAAATAGTATAATTATCTATAAAATATTTTATAACTAAATATCATAAAATATTTCATATTTTTATTATATATTATTAATATTTATTTTACTGAAAGCTTAGGATGATGATTAAAAAATTTTGAATCAGTGTTTCATATTTAAATGCTGTTACTTTTACTATAAAAGATTACTAATTTATGTTTATTATACAATTGAGTCTTAACACTTAAAAGGGAAATGCTTTATAAATTTAGTATGTATTTAGATTGGTTGAAAAAAAATTCAATATATGATTATATTTATAATCAATTATTGTAATAATTTATTATACAAAATAAGTTTTATATTGGATGTGTTAGGTGAGAATTAATTTTAAAATAATGTAAAATTTATCAAACAAAATTAGTGCAAAGTGCTCCTAATATTAGTATTCATTTCTTTGTCTTTATCCGTACATATCTATTTTTTGTATGGTATAGATTACATGAAATATTTATGTCATATTTTTTCTTGGTACAGACAACAAAATGGTATGTAGATAAAGGAATAGATTTTTTAAAATTTATAATATTTATAATTTAATTTTTAGTAAATTTTGTAAGGTAAAAATTTCTAAGTATTATATATTTAAAACAATTCTTTTTAAATTTTTTTCTTTTAAAGTAAATATCTTTGAAAAACATTATCATAAATGTTATGAAATTAAGTTTCCTTCTTCATTTACGGAAAAGTAAACCTATTTTTTCAAAATCATTTACTTTCGTCCTTTTTTTTAAACTAGTTCAAGCATTTTCTTTGTATTTCTTACAACTAGTTTGATATATTTATGGGCTATAATTGAAATTTAAAAGCGATAAAAGTTTAAAAATAATATCTAAGACAAGAGATAGAATATAATTAAGTAATCACAATAATATTGTAGAAGTTTTATTCAATTTGTCCATGTTTTTTTTCCTTTCAAATAACATGCAAATATTTTTTCTCAAATTTAAATAATCAATATCCTTTAAATTATCGTACTTTGAATTATGATTTTTGTAAACAGAACCAATTAAATTTATAAATATCATATACTCATCCAATTTCTCTTAAAAACAAATAACTTGGCTAGATTGAAATAAGAATAATAGCTAAAGAGATGTGGTTGAACATTAAAAAATGCAAGAAAATTATTTTATATAATTTTTGCTTAAGCTATACTATATTCGCTTAAACTAATTTTATATAGCTATGAACATATAAATTTTGTCAATATTTATTTAAGTCATTATTTTTAGCTTAACTCATGATAATTTGGCTTAAGCGAAAATATGATACTCAATCTTAACTTAAGCCTGATTTTATTAACTTAAGCGAATATTAGAATATTTTGTGTGACTTAAGTGAATTAATGACCACTTAAGCAATATTCATCCAGTGAACTATCTTTTTTCTTATAACTTTCGCGTAAGCAAATAGAAATTATGTGAAGCAAATATGACCAATGTATAGCAAAGACATATTAAAAAATCTATCGATATAAAAACTCATTTTTACGATAAAAATACTATAAAAGTAGATGTAAAAATTTTAATTCTAAAAATTATTAATATCATATATAAAATTTATAAAGAAACTTAAAGATGTAAAATAATATTCAATATTTTAGTTATTTAAAATTTATTTTTATTATAAATTAAAATTATATTAGTGCATGAAAATGCATATCTTTTTAAAATCATCACCCAGATAAACATACATATATAGCTTGGAAAAGATAGTATGATTTTAAACATTACGTTTTAAAGATATAAAACAGAAGTCATAGACCCGAAAGGAAAGAAAAAACTTGTCCAAGACAAGCATCGAGAACTTTGTGAAAGTCATCCCATAGCAATAATAATGTCCTAAGATTTGCAAATTATACCAAACTTCGGTTTTAAAAATTGTCAACCTTGCTTTGTAGCGTTGTTGTTGGGCTTTTACAAACTTGTCGCCTATCAATGTGTGTATTCTGATTCCAGTTGTTCATACTAATTAGTTTTGAATCAGAGTATCTAAACTAACTTTTACTTAAGTAAATATAGATTAACTCAAGCAAATTCTAAATAAAAAATAAACATATTTTACTTATTTTAATATTTAAAAATAAATATATTTAAAGTTATTTTGATAAATTATTTGATAAAATTTTTAATTTATCAATTTTCTTAATAAAAATGATAATTAATATTATTTAAAATTCCTTTATACACCGATTAAAAGTATTTTTTTTTTATTTTTTTGAATAGAAAAATAAAAGCAAAAATAACACTAATTTTAGACACACTTTTATTTTCTTATTTTACATAATATGTCTTGCTTAATTTTTTAATTTTCAATCATATGCAAAATAATGGTTAATTGAATGGAACTTTTTTAAACTGATATAATAATTTCAAAAATAACAATCCTTCAAACTATAAAAACAAAATATAAGCATACATGTGCTTATTGGCGAAGGGCAGGAAGTTCATCTTCACACACATGCAACACACGGCCACGTATTCTCTCAGTCCTCACAACTTCTTCACCATCGGGTCATATCGCATGTACCAATTTTTAATGTTTAATTGGTGAAGTACTAGTTTTGAATTTGAGTATCTGAACTAACTAAATAAACATATTACAATTCTATGTTAACAACTAAAAATAAATATATTTAAAGTCATTTTGATAAATTATTTGATAAACTTTTTAATTTATCTTTTCTTTTAATTAAAAATAAAAATTAATATCATTTTAAATTCTTCGTACACTGATTAAAAGTAATTTTTATTTTCTCTAAAAAGAAAAATAAAAGCAAGATTAGTATTAGACACACTTTTATTTTCTTATTTAACATAATAGATTTAGGTTTTTAATTTTTTAATTTTCGATCATGGGATGCAGAATAATAAGTTATTAAATATAAATGTTGATTTTCTTTGATAATAATAAATTTTCAATTCGAGATTGATTGTTTTGATTTCAATCTAGGTGTTAGAGCTTGGCATTGTTGTTCATTCCCTCGTCATTAGAATTTCCTTGGGTTGGGAGCTTCAGAGAGTCCCAACACAATAAGGTCGCTGATAGCTGCGCTGTCTTTTCATCAGTTTTTTGAGGCATGGGACTTGGAAGTTCTGTAACTAAGGTAATATATATATATAACAAACTATAATTTATTATTTTATTAATTATTAGATATAAGTTGTCTGTATATATGTAAAGAGAGTTATTTGTTGTATATATGTAAAGAGAGTTATTTGTCATTGAAGTGGTGTATGTGACACCAAACTATAACTTGTGAGGATTTTTTAAACTTCTTTAATTTAGTTTTTTTTTCTTAACAAAACAAATCATTGTATTAGACTGAGATTTGTGTGTTGGATTATAATCACACCCTAAGTATATTTAGAAAAACACTCTTGCATAATTACATTAAAAAAAAAGTTTTTGTTTATGAAATGAAACAAAATTAAAACAGATAGAAAAGTAACTTTTTGTGACTTTTGAAATGTGAAATTATTGCAGGCAAATTTTAAGAGGATATCTGTTACAATTATGAAGTTATTTTTTGGGTTAATTACTCTCCTAGGAATTGGAATTGGTATAGGAATCACTAATATTTATAATGAAAACAGTTTTACTACACTTATTGTAGAAGGAATCTTCAATGCATCATCATCTAGAATTTTAATTTATATGGCACCTGTTGATTCTTGCAGTTGATTTTATGAGTATAAAGATGCAAAATAGTGGTAGGCTTCGATTAGGATACAATGTATCTCTCCTTCTTGGAGCTAGTTTTATGTCACTTATAGTCAAATGGGCTTAGAATTAAGCATTTTTAATTTCAACATGGCATACATATCAATCAAGTTTGTTTTGAAGTCTCTCTCATAGAAGAAATATTTAGTTTTTATTCCAATTAAAGTCTTTAATTATATTCTAAATAAGCTTAGTTAAATTCATTTGTGAATAATTTAACATTGAACAAAGTAGATTTATGTTCATCAATTTTTTTGTCATTTATCTTTTTTTATTAAAGATTTAGCTTGAGGTTAACTGTATTTACTAAATTTTCTTAATACTTTTAAAAAATTAATTACTTAGCTTTATATGAAATTCACTTCTTAGTATAAACATTTTTTACAAATAACATAGGATTAACATATTAATTAGTTTTATAACAGTGTAAATAAGATATTCTAATAAAAAATAAAAACTTAATTAATACATTTAATAATAATACAAATAATGTTTATATTAAACATAATTTTCTCTTAAAAATAATTTTTTAATAATTATTATGTTTTTACTAAATAAAGTGATTAAACAAATAAAAAAAGTATTTTAATTATCACGTTCAATAATTACCAAAATTGTTAACTTTATTATTAATATGACACTTTGAGATATAATCTTTCATATATAAAATATTATATAATTTAAATATATTTGATTTTTTCATGATATATGCAATTAAATAGTATAATTAATTTTAAAATATTTTATAATTAAATTTTACAAAATATCTCATATTTTTATTACATATTATCAATATTTACGTTACTTAAAGCTTACGCTGATGGTTAAAAATTTTTGTATAAATATTTCACACTCAAGTACTCTTACTTTTACTGTGGAAGAAGATCACTAATTTATGTTTATTATACATTTGAATCTTAAATCTTACAAGAAAAATGCTTAATAAATTTAGTATGTATTTAGATTAGCTGAAGAAAATATTTTAATATATGTTTATATTTATAATCAATTATTGTAATAATTAATTATACAAAATAAGTTTTATGTTTATATGTGTTAATTGAGAATTAATTTTAAAATAATCTATTATATTTAAATTGTATGAAATAGATTTTTTATAGGATAAAATTATAGAAAAAAGATGCAGAGTTATGCGTGATAAGTTAATTTTATAAATAAATTAATCAATTATAATGGATGAAATAGAAAAATAGAAAAATAAAAGTCAACTAAAAAAAATTATATTAATAAGAAGCTTTAAAATTTTGTTTATCCTAAATAGGTCAAACTATACTTTTGTTCTCTAGTTAAGTTTAAGTGAAGTTTCTATTTTATCTTATAATACTTTTTTCTAATTTAATTCTCAAATTTTAATTTAAGTAAATTTAATTAAGTTCTCTAAGTTATTATTTTTTTTAAAAGCAACAATTTTTTTTAACTACCGAATAATTATTTTTAACTCATCATCATTGAAGGATCCCATGTATTTATGATATTTTGGTTAATCATCAAAGATGAACTCATACCTACATCAAACACTAAAAAATTATCTTAATTAGTAAATATTATAATATCTCAAAATTTTGTCATTTTTATTTGTTAGAAGTTTTATCATTTTAAATTTAATTATAAATAAAAAATAGGTAAGAAATTAAAGATTATAAAATAATTAATAAAAATTGACCCAAAATAAACCCCGCCAATAAAAGATTGAGTGATCCAAGTATATTGCGATTTAGTTAGAAGAGACAAGATATACCAAGATTGCGATTAATTGTGAAAATACAAAAATAAGAATTAAAATATAAGTTACAAAACTACCCAAAAACAAAGAAAATAACTCAAAATAGGCCTAGAGTGTTGATCCCTCTTTTGTACAAGTTTAGGACTAGATATAATATATCATGTTGGACGCGAAAGAGGGAACCCAAAAACTCAAGGGAGAAATTCACCAAAACTCTCAAATAAACAACTAGCATGTGACGTGGATTTTTACTAGTGAAAAAACACTTTCTATAATAGGATTCTACATTGGTTCTTTTTGAATTGATGTAGAAAAAGATGTAGTAACAATTTTAAAATTTATGTGTGTAACATCTTAATTAATTTTAAGTAATCATTTTTAAATAAATTATATTTTCACAAATTAGAAAGAAGATAATAATAGAATTTTCTTTCAAATAAATTCAAATACATCGTTTCAATAATGTATTTCAAAATATGAGATGGGTTACAAGTTTGATATCAAAATAAATGCTACAGGACCTATCTGATACACCCTAAGTTTTAAAATAATTTTCTAAGTCCTATAGCAGTATCATTCATCCATTTATTGTGTTTGATGTTGATCGTCTTAGTCACCTGAAAAATAAATGTAAGAGTGAGTCATCTATACTATCACATACATAACACGTAGCTTCACCTCGCATATTTAGGACATTTCCTACTATAATTAAGTCATACACTAAGCAAGCATTAATTAACTCTTTTCAACAACATATGCCTTGGGTTCACACTACCACAACAAGTCAATCCATACAAGCATATGCACTCATTGCACAATCACTCCTCTTACCTTATAATAAAGTTTTAAATAGGTATTGATGATGAAAAATGTTCAAAAACAGCTCTTCTACCTAGATAACAAGAATTTATCCTTTAAGAATAATATTCAAAGAAAATGAATGATAAAAACACTATTAAATTTAGGAAAATTTACTTAGAATCGTGTAGAATGATTCTATGATCTCAAATTCGAAAAACAATCAAGGGTTTAAGGAGTTTTATTTGAAAAGGAGGGTTGAGAGTTGAGAGAAACTAGAAAGAATGTGAAATGGTAGGAAAAAGATGGTTTTTCATGTAGAAAAACTCTTAAATACCTTCAGAATCACGATACTCTCACTACAACGAGAGATTGCTGGTAATATTCTCGCTACAGCCAGTTATTTCTTGCTATAACAAAAATATTAGATAAAATTGCACTCTATTTTTTGCACTTTTCGATACAGCGAGACCCTTCTTGCTACAGTAAGACTTCTCGTAGCATGTGAGACAATCTTATTCACTTCTCTTACTACAGTAAAAATCTCTCGCTACAGTAAAAAAGCTCTAGAATGTTCTAATTTAACCACCTTATTCTCGCTACAATGACACACTCTCGTTAGAGCGAGAAAACCTTACCATTCTAACATTTCAAAACTTTCCTAACATCCTTTCACATGCATATTTATCATAACAATGCAATTTTAATTAATATAAAAATAGGGATGTTACAAAATATGCAAGATTTTCATGCACCCAACTACATAACAAGCAAATTCATCATCAAATACAACATAATTTGTGGTCTTATTGATTTTCATGTATTTACTTGTTTCAATCAAACTTTTAATCATGGATTCATCAACACATACAAATTTAACACAACCAAAAAGGATTAAGGCTCCTTTTTGACTCAAAACAAAGTATTCCCCTCATCCTTATCGAGACTCTCTTGTTACAATAAGAGGGATATACAGAGCCTGATTCTAGATGACCTATCTCACTATGAGACATCCTCTAATTTACATCAATCAAACTTTTTTTATTTCAAACAACATGTACAAATAACTAATATGAATTGTAATAATAATAACAAATAACAAAATAAAGATGATATACAGTGGAGCTTAACAATAAATCTTTTAAAATAGGTTCATGAGGAATATTTCGAGTGTAGATTTTCAAAAACAAAAGTAAAGCAACATGAAGATGAACTATTCAATATTGTAACACCAGATAGGAGAGGAAAGTAGCAAGAAACCAGCAGAATACCCTTTGACATTGTTAACGTGGGTAATGATTCTTTTTCCTGTAAAATAATAGCTATAACAGAGGTCTAGTGGCTTATATTTGAACACTATCTTACTATAAGAATATTGAAACCTTATTTTGATCTGTATAAGGCTTCCGTCGTATTATGGCTTGGTTCTGTCTTCCTATCTTCTCGTGGAATACTATGATATAGAAGTTTAAGGTTGGAGATAATACTGGGAAAATACATATGATTAAATACAAAGGCCTCCACTTTGTGTATGTTGTATGTGAAAAGTTTGGACATGCTAAAGTTAAAGGAAATTGTTTTGAACACAAAGAAAATGAACTCAACTCCCCTTCCATGTTATCCCAATCACTAGAAATACAATCATTGAAAGTGAGACCCTACAAATTAACCAGAATTAATCAATCAATTTTGCTCAGTGGGATATGTAATGTGTCATAGAAGATCCTTCAAGACATTAGCTAACAAAATTAAGCTCCTTTTTAATAAATAAGTTTTATTAACCTCAACCTTTAGAGATGAGTTTAAACATTCATAAATAAAAAATTTCATGAAAAAAGTACATAATTATTATATCAAAGTTGTAAAAATATAATAAATATTTCTTTTTTTAATAAAATTTACTATTATTAGATGTTTATCTTCAGTTCTAAAGGTTGAGATTAATAAAAATCCTTAATGAATTTATTTTACCCTTTCAATCCTGTAACACTTTAATTTTTAATTTAAATTAAATAATAATTTTGTAAATTGAATAATTAAATTTTTATAAAAAATTTTGAAATAAGTAAAGGGTTATAAATTAATATCAAATAATCGCTACACAGAACTAATATTTTATATGAGTGACATTTTAATTGATTTAGCTTTTCTGAACGTGAGGCTGTGCCAAAATGTTGTGGTGATGATAATTAACCCTCTTCTTTGTTGACCCTGGTGATGATGTCCTCGGGCAATTGCGATCTGATCTGAATTCGTGGTATAGGGCTGGGATTGATCGAGGACTTTAAGGTGACTAGACCCCCATTTTATGTGACCAGGGATCAAGCACGTTTCCCGACGAAGGTGAATCTCTCTCTGGGAACTTCATAGATACTGCACCTTGCTGAGTGGGTGCAATTTAATGATGAATTGATAGTCAAACCAGATGAGGGATGGTCACATAAGTGGCGTTACAACTTCTTTGGGAAACCAAAGTTTCTATCTTGTTACCGGTTACCGAATGTTCTCTGATTCGTCCCATGATAATTTAGAGAAGTTGCTTTTTTACGAGGGCATTCAGAAAGGAATTGATGATTATGAAGCCTCTTTACTTGCTATGGTCGTGGACAATCCTTTTAATCATCATAACATAAATCATCTTAAACATCGTTTGATTATTGTGCAGCAGGTCAAAAGACTTTCGCTTCTTGGCTTAAAGCCGGAGGATATTCTATGGTTCTCTAAATTCAGATATTTATTGACATGGAGAAAGCAATGTAGATAAAAGAATAGATATTTTTTAGACTTTCATTTCATATAACGGCCAACTTTAGTTAATATATCGTATCACTCATAAATATGTAAATAAAATAATTATAAAATAAACTATTCTCATTCCAAACATATAACTGCAATGCACTTTTAGAAGCGTTCTGAATGTACGTTCCTTAACTTTGATGTTCGGAAAAATGCTTATAATTATAAAAGGGCATTGCTACAAAGTTACATTCATGTATGCGATTTCAATTCAATTCACTAATAAACATAGCAAGAGATGTTATAAACGAAGAAAATGTAGTGATTGAATGAATCCCAATATCACAAAAAATAATAGAAAAGTCAAATCCACAAATATTTAAAAGTCTCCATCTTTGATAGACTTGGGTAGCATCACATGGGCAATGGGGTCTCTTTTCACCTTCCATCTCTTGAACTGTTTCGAGGCAGCTTTCAGTGCTTTTGCCCAATGCTGGATCAAAATCCAATAGTAAAACACAGGTTATTCTAACATCCTATCATTTTTAGAGTGAACATGCATATAAAAATTAAAATAAAGTTAATATAATTTTTGCAATTCCATTGTAAAAGATGTTTCCTCAACACCCGTATTCATATTTCTAATAAAAAAATTCTACTTCCATAAAATGCAGAACAGAAAATAAAGATACTAGAAACCCAGATAGAATAGAATCAAGGTGTTAATGATAATAATTTTTGTGTTAATACAGTATCGGTCATTCCTAATATCTATTAGCACTTTCATTCAAAAATAATTTTTTCCCCTTGTAAATGTTAATGATAAAAATATTTTTCATAAAGAATTTCAGTGACACTCTTGCCCCTTCCAATGCCATTGTTGTAAGAAAAGAAGCTTTCAATTGTGTTAAAAAAAAATTGTCACAAATTTCAGATTTCCAGAATGTTTCTCAAATCTTAACCTTCATAAAACAGAACAAAAAAAATAAAGGTACCAAGAATCTAGATGGGAAGAATTACAAGCATAAACCAAAAAAAAAAAAAAAAAGCATGTAACACAAAAAAATTACCTTCCTGAAGATGGGGTTACATGCACCTTTAAAAGGTGTGGGGGAGAAGTCTGAAGCCACCTTCTTATTTTTGCTTTTGGTATGTTTTCTGATGGAATCAAGGTTGAGATTTAAAGCAGTGGCAGTGAACTTCTTCCTAAGCTTAGAACCCACCTTCTTGACACTGCACTTTGCTCCAAAACCCATGTCATAGGAAAGCTTCTTTGGAGTTATGAAGTCCAAATCCATGGGACTGTAGGGTCTGGGAACTAAAGGGGACCAGATTGTGCTCTGAGAGTAGTCAAAGTCAAAGGCAGAGTTATCTGGGAACTTGCATAGAAGTTCAAGTGACATGAATGGCTCCAAATACTCCACCACTTTTGTTGTCCTTAACAGTAGTGCTTTCTCTTCTTCTTCTTCCTCTAACTGTTGTTTCTCTGATTCTCTTTGATATTCCATTGCCAAATCAAAATGGGTATTTGCTTTCTCTCTCTCTCCCCTTTGTTTACATTTAGCACTTTGAAAGTTGTGGACTCTGTAATGCTGGCGTTGCCTTGTAAGCAGAAAAGGATGAGAGAGAAAAACAACGACACAGAAAGTAGCCGTTGTAAGTGGTAATGTCTGTCTTCGAAAATCAATATTCACATTATGTTCGTTGTTTTTACCCACTTGCACACTCCTACAATTTTAATAAAATAAGGGTTGCGTTAAAAAAATATTTATTATATTTTTATAACTTTAATAATTATATATTTTTATAAAAAATTATTTATAAATATTTAAATTAATTAACAAAATCTAAAAAATAATTAATGTAATAATAACATAAAAGACTTGCACGTTTGACTTAATTTGTTTTAAAAACCAAAACTTTTTTTATATAATTAAACTAAACATGAAAAATTTGACAATATATTTCATAAACTATTTTTTTGCGCTATAAAATTTATTTCAGTAAACAAATAGATCTGATCGTTGAAATAATTCACAGCGAAGGTTATGTCTAGGGATGACAATTAGTAGGGTATGGATAGAGTACTGCAATACTTATTCCCATACTTGTGTTTTAAAAAAAGACCCATACCCGGTCCCATACTTGCATGGATATGAACATTAATCTCCGTACCCGTACCCTCTGGGTACCTGCATACCCATCTTGTACCCATTACCCGCGCTTGGTTGAGAAAATTTATTTATAAAGAAAAATATGTTTATATAACTTCACATAAGTAGCATAATAATACAAAAATTCAATATGTAGTTGCCGAACAAGGTACAAATATAGATAAAAAATAAATATTCAAAGATCATAAATGTTAAATGTATCTTAATATAATAATTTTCTAAACTAAAATTCTTAGAAACAATAAGCGAAACTAAATACACAAGTTATTTGTCAGTGTCACTTGGTAATGTCAGAGCGACAACGAAATATATCTGTACAATGGTTGTCTCTTCGTGTGGGATCACTTGGTGACCTCTTGTGATGACATTGACAACTAACTCTAATGAATAACGTTTCATAGTTATTAGGTTTTAGTGAGATAGACATTGAGAATGAGAATAGAGTTAGAATAGAGAAGTTCGATACTAACAACAGAAAGTGAATACATAAATTTTTTTTTTAAACTTTTAAATTTGAAATTGTAAGAAAAATAATAGTTTTAATTAAAATAATATAATATAATATAATTAATATATATATATATATTAATACTAGTATTTTTAACTCATATACTATACGAAAGTATTTTATTAAAAATATAAATTTTTAAAAAATTATTTTAATGAATTAAATATTTATAATGTATATAAATTTTAAAAGAAAGAATTTGAATAAAAGATAAATAGATATAATAAAATTTTATAATAAAGAAATATACGTGTATATTAAAAAAATTATACTTTTTTATTTGAAAAAAATTAACAAATAAAAATTAACAATAATTTTTTATATTTATATCTTTTCAAAAACTTCTTTGAAAGTGAATAAATAGTAAGAATAATATTATTTAGATTCAATAGATTATAGTTGTGCTTGTAATACATATGTTGCATAGAAAAATATTATTTTAAATTATAATATAGAAATAAAATTTAAATAATATTAATAAATAATAAGTTTACGGTAATAGTAGGTGATTGTAAAATTTATAAAATATTTATAATATATTTATTATTTATCATTCACTTTATGATTTAAACATCAATAAGATTTTATTAACAAAAATATTTATTTAAAAAATATTTTATGTGTGTCATATATAAATAATATTTTAAAAAAAGTCAATCTCATATTAAATGTAATAATTAAATTGTATTAGCCTAATTAAATGATATAAAATAGTAAATAAATTTTTTTATTAAAAATATAAACCAAAATAAATTTTTTGGTTTACTTTATTATTAAATATATTTTTATATTAATCTTATATAACTTCACATAAATAATATAATAATACAAAAATTCAATGCATAATTGGAATAAAGTTCAAGTATATATATATATATATATATATATATATATATATATATATATATATATATATATATACATATATACACACATATATGCGAGTATGGGGCGGGGTGGGTACTTAGATACCCATACCCGCACCTATCTCCATTAAAATTTGCAGATTTTTATCCATACATATACCCGTACTCGTATAGCGGGTAAATACCCTACCCATTGTCGGTAAATTTTGTAGGTGCCCATCGGATATTTTACCCGTTGCCATCCCTAATTATGTCTACAAATTCCCAAAACATCATGAAAACCTTATTTTCAAGTAAAACATTTTTAATTATTACTTAAAATTTATTAAAATTACAAACATATAAAAAATTTAATTTAAAAGTAAAAAAAAAGATTCACATATTTTTTACAATGTTTAATAAATTTTAAGCAACAATTAAAAGTGTGTTGAAAAAATATATTAAAAAGTATATTATTACCGTTCTTTATTAAACAATAGAATATAAATTATAAAGTATTTAAAATATTTTATGTTTAGTAATAGATTAATTTAGAGATAATTACTTATTTTTCTTAAATTATCTAATAAAAATAATTATTTACAATAATTGAACTAAACACATACTAATATCATATTTGCATACATAATTTTACTTTTATATAAAAGTTATGCTTTTGCCTTATATTTTATATTTCATGTACATAACCTTTTCTGTTTTTATTTTTATTTAGAAAGTGTAATGCTAACAATTTCAAAGCTGTTTGTTATTCTTCTGAGAAACATAAATAAATTTTTACTTTTAAAAGATATTAATTTTGATATATTTTTATACTATCAACCAGACTGACATACTTTATAGATATATTTTTTATATTAGGTGTTACAAAAGAAAATTGCTGATATGACGATGATAATGTATTTAGATTAATTTCTATTAAAAATCAAGTTTTTTTTTTTAACTTTAATAGCAAGTATTTTCCTTTTGAGGCAAAACAATGCAAAAGAAAGTTATGCAAGCTTAATTGCTTTTTATTTTTATTTTTTTGTCCTTTAATTTTTTTTATAATATATATATATATATATATATAACTAGTTAAGTCCTTACAAATTAAATTTATTAAATTTGCCATCGGTGAAAATTGATCAACCAAAATATCATACTTCACCTAAAATAAATTTTTTAAAATTTTTGAACCCCTAATCTCACATTTTATAAAATTATCTAAATTTTATTAATTGATTATTTTTTTTACTTTTTAAATTTTAGAATCAATTTTTATTCTAATTTTATTACAAATATTAATAAATAAATAAATAAATAATTGAGTGTTTGAAGAAAAGAAAAATCACTTAGAGATTAAATTTACCCAATTTAAATAATATGGAACTTAACTTTAAAATAATTTAAAACACTAAAGTCATGCTTATCTTCAACTAGAGGGATTATCAAGTTAAGCCAATTATTTATAGACAGATGTATTTGTGATTTAACTTTGGTCAGTTTACTATATCTTTTGAAAAAAAAATAGTTCAATAATTATTTAAATAAAAACGTTAAAAAATGAGAAAGAGGTTCAACACGGATGTCTATTTACGTCTTTGGTCAGTTTACTATACCCTATTTTTCTGCTATCTATTTACGTCTTTGAGTAATTTATATCTTCAAAATTAAATTGAATTTCAAAATTTTGTAATGCATAATTCAACTTAGAATGTTGGAACTACTTAAACTGAAATTTTAAGATTTTTCTAATATTGAATAAACCCACAAATTTCATCAAGGACTAATTTCACCAATTTTGCATTATTATTGTTACACTCATCTCAACGTTCTCCCCTCCAATACACGACATTGCTAGCTACCCACATCACCTCCTCTCTCTCTCTCCAACACACGCAACACATAACCTTCAAACAACGGTGATGTTGAAACTTCAAACAATAATCAATAATGCCGTTAACACAAACATAGAACCTTTAACTCTCATAATGGTGATGACATTTACGCAGATCTAGAAAACGCAATGGTGTTGGAGTTAGTTATTTGCAAGAAGCTAGTTATTGGATTAGTATGGGAGTAAAAATTACCATGAATGATGTGACTTTGAGAAGATTCAACCTGTGTTAGGCACTTAAATATAGTGGATGAGTTTATTATGAGAAATTTTTTATATATATAAAGATTTAAACTCAAAATCTTATTTAAGAGAATATCAAATTATTTATTTATAAGTCAGACTAACTTTCCTAAATAAAAGGCCAAAAAAATAAGATCTAAATTAGGTAGAGCTATCATATCACTTATGAAATAAAAGAAACTATAAAGGTAAAAACAGTAATAATATAATATAATGATCAGTAGACATTAGTTAATAAATTGGCCCATGTAACGTGGATTTGGTTTGGGCACCCTTGTGCTCGTCTGGCCCTATCATTCCCTCTCCCTTGAAGAGGCACCTTGACCTCAAGGTGCAGGTTGGGATAATGCTACTGCAACACTAGTACAGATTCCCACGTGGCATCCTCAACTGGAAGTGCCTGCTAGTGAACCAGTGCCTCTTGATTAGGTCCATTGCTTCCTGCAACCCAACTATAATCCAGATCCTTTCTGGTTCAATAATTGGGTTTCCTTCTGCTTTGTATGGTGGTAAGGTAGGTTGGATAACGGCTTGGTCCCCAATTTTCTGACGCAACAAGGACACATGGAAAACTGGATGAATTTTTGCAATTCAGGCAAGTGTAATCGATAGGCAACTCGACCAACCCGATCAACAATCTAAAATGGCCCAAAGTACTTACTCGCAAGCTTTTGGTGTACTCGTTTGAAAATTGAGTGCTGTCTATATGGCTGTAGCTTTAGATATACCCAATCCCCAACCTTAAAAACCTCCTCTCGACTATGTTTATCTGCTAATTGCTTCATCTTATTCCTTGCAGTAGCAAGATGGTCCTTAAGTTCGTGAATTATTGTATCCCTTGTGCGTGATGTTTGATCTACCTCATGAACCAAGGCTGATCCTGGTGCGTAATGCACCAAAGTTAGAGGAGGCCTACCATAAATAGCTTCAAAAGGAGACATTCCAATGGACTGATGGTATGAAGTGTTGTAACAGAATTCTACCCAGGTCAAATACGGTTTTCACTGTCAGAGTTGTAGGAATACAAAACATTTCAGGTATTGCTCAAGGCACTGATTTACTCAACCTGTCTATAACCACCAGAATTGTATCCCTTCTTTTGGACTTAGGTAAGCCTTCTATGAAATTCATAGAGTTGTTAGTCCACACCACCTCTGGTATACGTAGTGGTTCTAATGGTTCTAATAGACCAGCGGACACATGATTTTCAGACTTGTTCGTTGACAGGTGTCACATTGACGAACATAACAACGAACGTCTGCTTTCATGCCTGTCCAAGAAAAAGAGTGTGAAATTCGCTTAAGCGTTCTTACAATTCTTGAGTGCCTTGCTGATGGTGAACAATGGAACTCATGCAAGAGCTTCTCTCATAACTCCAAGTCGTTTGGCACAATAATTTTTCCATCAAGTCAGAAAGATCTATTCCTCAATCGATATCCGCCTCCTGGATGCGTATTCTCTTGCAACTGTCTCACTATTTTAACCAAGGAACATCCCCTGCACTAGCATGGGCTATTTCCTCCAATAAAGCCCAAACTGGCTGAGATATAGTAGCCAACTCTGCTGCGGTCATAGTTTGTCCATATCGAGATAATGCATCAGCCGCCTTATTTGTTTTTCCTGGTTTGTACACTATCTCATAATCAAACCCGATTAACTTTGTTAGCCACTTTTGTTGCTCAGTAGTCGTAATCCTTTGCTCAAGAAGGTGACGAAGGCTCTTCTTATTTGTGTGGATTTGAAATTTGCAACCGAATAGATACTGTCACCATCCTCCAAAATTGCAAGCATTTCTTTTTCGTAAATTGACCAAGCCTTTTTCTTGTCACTGATTGCCTTGCTCAGGTAGGCTATTGGTCGTCCGTTTTGCGATAGGACTGCTCCAACACCATTGCCTGAGGCATCCGTCTCAATCACGAAGTCTTCAGAAAAGTTTGGTAGTGCTAAGACTAGTGTAGATGTCATGGCTGTTTTCAAGGCTTCAAAGGCTTGTTCTTCATTCTCCCCCCAACCACAGCATCCCCTTTTTAACAATTGAGTGAGTGGTCTAGCAATTACCCCATAATTATGTACAAACTTACGGTAGTACCCTGTTAGGCTAAAAAATTCTCTAAGTGAGGTTATGGTTGTTGGTCTGGGCTTGGTTACCATGGCTTCAACTTTTCTCAGGTCAACTCTCACGCCTTCCTTTGAGATAAAATGCCTCAAATATTCTATCTCTTTCTTCCCGAAGTGATATTTAGTAAGTTTAACAAAGAATTGATGATTGCGTAGAATTAAGAGCGTTAATCTTAGATGTTCCAAATGGGCCTCCCATGTGGTATACACCTAGATATCATAAAAAAAAAAAAAAAAAAACTTCTCCCATGTGGTATACACCAAGATATCATTAAAAAAAAAGCAAATGCAGTCGGAAGATGTCATTCAATGCAACTTAGAAGGAGTGTTGCACAATCCAAATGACATCACAAGATATTTATAGTGACCATTGTGGGTTCAAAAGGCAGTCTTGTGCACATCTTCAGGATGAAAACATATCTGATAGTAACCGGATCACAAATCTAGCATATCTTTAACTATGGGGATTGGAAAACAATCATTTATTGTTGCTGTGTTCAGTGCTAGACAGTTTGTACAAAAACTCCACGTTCCATCTTTTTTCTTTACCAAAAGCACGGGCGAGGAAAAGGGGCTTGTGCTTAGGCGGATGAGCCCTAAGCTTAACATTTCATTCACCTGCTTCTCAATTTCATTCTTTTGAAAGTGGGCATATCGGTATGGTGCCACATTAACTGCTTTAGTCCCATCGATCAGTCGAATTCGATGATCAAACACTAGACTTGGTTGTTGTCCCTTCGGTTCTTCCATCACATCACTAAACTCATCTAAGAGTTTCTTCATATTGCTTTGTTGATTCTCTAGTAATACGGCCATCTGATGTTCCTCCCCGCAAACCATTAGACAAAATAGTTCTGCCCCTCGGTTCCATTCCTGAACCACAACATCAAGGCTGGTTGCCTCAACTTCCTTCTGGTTAAGTCCTGTCAAACAAAACTCCTTTCCTCCTAAGCGAAAAGTCATTGTAAGGTGTTGATAGTCTGTTGTAACTAGCCCTAGACTAACTAGCCAAGGGATTCCAAAAACGATGTCTAATCCCCTGATCGGAAGGGCATAAAGAGTCATATGAAAGGTGTGGCCTTGAATGGCAAAGGGCGCTGCTTCATATTTCTCTCGACATTCCAGCCTCTCACCACTGGCAACCTTTACTGTAAAAGGTTTGATACAAGTGACTGGTAGACGTAGTTGTTGTGCCAAGTGTGGGTTTATAAAGTTCAAGCTTGACCCGCTGTCCACCAATGCGAACACTTGTTGTTGTTGCAACAGCCCACTGACTCGTAATGTCTTGCCGCTTGATCCCTCGACTAGTGCATTTAATGACACCAAATGCTCCTTAACATCAGCGTTGCTTTCTAACTCGCCATCACTGTCCTTATCTTTTGTGCACAATCCAATGAAAAGTGATTGTTTCTTGCAACGATGTCCTGGAACGAATTTTTCATCGCAACTAAAGCAAAGGTTTTTTTCTCGCCTTTGTTGCATCTCAGCCCAAGAAAGTTTCTTTGGTGCATGGTTGGTACGGCCCGCTGTGGCAGTTGATGCCACTGCTATGGGTGTTGGCCTTGAGTTAGCACGTTGTCCCCCTACCATACTTTTTCTTGAATGCTGAAGTTGTTCATCCTTTCTCTTGGCTAGTTCAATGGCCGCTTACAAGGTCCTTGGCTTAAGCAAGCGTATGTCCCCTGCTAATTCTTCCTTTAGCCCAGCCATAAAGGCCCCCATCAATGCACTCTCAGGCCAGTTTGGAAGACAATTCATCACCCGTTCAAATTCTCTCAAGAATTCACGGAATGCACCTACTTGTTGAAGCTTACTGATTGCTTCGTTTGCATTCTCATATTCGGCAGAATCGAACTGCAGTAACAACCCCTTTTCAAACATTTTTCACGTAATCTTCTTCTTATGATTTGCATATGAAAACTAGCGCCACCACTGGTTGGCTTCTGCGTCTAAATAGAATGATGCCAGGGCCACCTTTCGTGATCCATGGACATCTTGGGCAACAAAGTATTGTCGCGCTATCCAGCCATACACGAGGGTCATCCCCAACAAATTTGGAAAAGTCTAAGCGGAGTGGATTTCTGGTCCGCTTCTTCTTTTCATCATCGCTGTCATTGGTCCTCCTACTGTGCATTGATAAACTGGATCTAGAACCCGCATTGTCAGTGTTGGAGTCGGTGGGCACCGATCCCGTTGATGACGATGAGAATGATGATCCGTACCACTTCGCACCCTGCGGTGCTTGTGCTTTGCTTTTTTTGTTGGCAAGCGTGACCAAGATCCGTTCCACTGATTCGCGAAGTTCTCCCATCGAGTTCTCCAAGTTCTCAAACCGTTCTGTATTGGTGGCCATGTGTATGAGTAAGGTATTGATATGATCGCAACCGGCTTTGATACCAATTGATACGATCTCAAGGTACCATTGGTTTTTCACGTTTCAAGTGCAAGTAACCAAGAATGAATTTGCTGATTTCTTATTATTCCTTTCAAAGCTGATTGCCAGGAATATAAATACTATAGCCTTCTTAACAACTTTCCTAAATAGATGGTCATAACGATCTAAACTAACTAGAGCTATCACTTACGAAATAAAAAAAACTATAAACAATAAAAATAGTAATAAGATAATATAATGATCAGTAGACTTTAGTTAATAAATTAGCCCATGTAATGTGGGTTTGATTTGCACACTCTTGTGGTGCGTCTGACCCTATCAGTGTTGTTTAAACATAAAAGGTTATCTCAATGATATAAGGCCCTGTTATATTTATACGTGTGTGGTCGTCTTATTTAGCAGCATTCGAACTACACCATTTGCAAAATTCTCTTGACTAAGCGATAGCCATGAACTATGATTCTATGAACAAAGATTGGTCTAGAACTCTGGCTTTGGGGACACTCTGATTCTGAAATTGGACAAAAAGAGTGGGCTTCAAGGTTAAGTGATCTATTTATCTAAAACAAATAAAGTATTAATCATCAAATATCACGTACACATAAATGATCACAGATCTCATATAGTTCTTTGAGTGGCAAACAAGCAAAACGGAAGTGCATGGGCAAGTAAGCATATATTCGAGGGAACAAGCTAGAACTCACTCTATTTACCCTTTGAGCACATTGCTATTTTTCTTATCTACATGTTACAAAGTGACAAGAACAAAATTAAAGTGACAACAGAATCAACTTTATTATTCATGGCTTCTCACTTTACGGCAGCCACACCTACTTATATTGCACCCCATTGCTCTTCATCTGCTAAACTAGTGAGCTCTCACTCTATTTTTGGCTTTGCTGCTAATGCAATGGATTCAAGAGCTTACATTTTTAGACTCAGCATAGCAATTCTTTGCATCTCAATGCTGGCTTCCATTCTTTTCCCTGTGTGTGGTAAAGCATATAAATTACACACAAATGCTTCATTTTGGTCAGTGCAACAACAATTTTTTTGTCTATAAAATTTTAATTTTTTTTCTGTTGATTTGCAGATGCAATAAATCATGGAAGAGCTATAGAGGGTCACAAAATCCGTAGAAGGTCCTTATTAAAGTCCCTGAAGAACCCAAAAATAAAATCTCTAAATCGTTTGAACAAGTACTCAGCATTTGAGTACTCAGACTTTGATTCATATGGCTCTCCTTCTTCTCTACCCCTACCACCTTTCAATTCACTGGCACCACAACCAACACCTTCAACTTCTAACCCTTCTCCATACTCTCCATTGATACCTCCAAGCATGGGGGGAAACCCCTCTCTGCCAGCATATTCCCCAGTTCCAAATCCACCACCCCATGGGGCATTTGGGCCACCAAGCCCAAGAAGCATTGCTAGTCCACCACCACCACCTCCTTATGGTTCAAGCCCACCAAAGCATGCTCCAAGCCCACCTAAGAGTGTGCCAAGTGCAAGCCCACCACCACAAGCATACTTGCCACCCATTGTGTTCCCACCACCCCCTTCCCCTTCTGCTCACCGTAAAAAGCCACCACAATATGCACTTTGGTGTGTGGCAAAGCCCACTGTTCCTGATCCAATAATTCAAGAGGCCATGGACTATGCCTGTGGGTCTGGTGCAGATTGTAAATCCATTCAGCCCAATGGGTTATGTTTCCAGCCCAACACTTTGTTGGCCCATGCTTCTTATGCCTTCAATAGCTACTGGCAGAAAACTAAGATTGGCGGTGGCACCTGTGATTTTGGTGGGACTGCCATGCTTGTCACCGTTGATCCCAGTAAGTAGTTCATTGCACCAGTGTCAGTAATTTAGGCATTAGTGGATGCAACTTTTTAGGTATTTAATATTTTTTAATTAAAATTAGAGTTTCACTTTGATAATTTGTATGATAAAAAATAATATTTAGGCTACCAGATTAATTAGACAAAAGTTTATTTTCAATTAACAGATAACATAAAAAATATCTGAAAACTTTCTTTAATTTCTTTCTTTATTTAATATTAATTGAAAGTGGGTATTGTAACAATGATAACTAATATGGTGCGATAAACACTAAATTATTTGTCCACGTTTTTTATTCCTAACCTTAAGCCTTTTAGTTGGGATCTCTTTAATCGTGGGTTTAACAGTGTTGTTTTCTTCTTCTTTTTTATTTTTCTATCCAAGGTTTAATCCTATGACAAAAAGCTAATTGATTTAATCTAAAGATACATTGTTATATATTTTGAAATACTTAATTTTGTGACATGATCATAAACTGTGATCACATTATTTTACATAAATATTTTTTAACTTTTTTGAAATTTAGAAAAAAAATAATGATGAAGTTTAAATTTTTTTTATAATTTTGATTTAAATGAATTTTTTGACTCAAGTAAAAATTATTTTTATTAATTTACTTAAACAAATTTTTTATTTCAAATAAAAATTATTTTTTATTAAATTTACTTAAATAAATTTAGACTATAAATTATATTTCTTATAAAATTGTAGGGAATCCTAATATTTTATTGGTATATAAATTTGCATCCTTGTCACCGCAAACGCATGTCACTGTTTTCAGTACACGTTTCACTTTCAGCCTTTGTCGTCTAATGGTTGTTGTGGCTTCAATTTGATCCTATGGGCTAATGCAATACACTGACTTTTTACCCAAATCCACGGTTTGTGCAGGCTATGACAAATGCAATTTCATGTTGACTTAGCTGACACATTGCTATTTAATACATCTTTGGAGACATGCTCAATATTGGAAATCTCTCTCATTCGAACATGGATTTTGATGTAACAAATAATTAATTGTTTTTCCTGGACAATATTGGAGCTACCTAGGTTGTCTTTTTTCCTTTCTAGCATTAATATAGCTGTCTTATTTGGAAGTATCATATCTTTTTGTAATAATTTTATTATTATTCTTCACCATTTATTTGTCATGTCACTTCGCTTAAAACTTTAAAATATTCTCATTTATATATCGAAGGGAAAACTTAGAGTAATCCCATTAAAGTAATAAACCTTGCCTAACACATTAGGAGGCTTTTTTTTTTTCCTGTGGCTTTTTTTGTTAAAATTAAAAAAAATGTTTTTCTAGAAAATTATAGAAATATAATTTTGAAAAAAAAATTCACCGGTGACTACTTGGTACTTTTAAAATATTTTCTTATTTTTTAAAATTATTATTAATAATTTTAATTTTTTTATATTTTTTAAAAAATCACTATTAGCAAATTTTTTTACTTTATCACTTTTTTGTTATTTTATCTCTAAATTTTTATATGTACACTAAAAAAGTAACAACACACTTTTTTATACAAATATATTCCATTATAGGTTAAAATTACGTGAATTTTATTCTTTTTTACTTCTAAATTAATATTTTTTATATTTTTTAATAAATATTAATTAATAATAGAACATGTGTTAGAGAGTGTGTATAAAAAAATGTATTGCTAACAATATTAACACCAAAAATTATCAACAACGATTTTAAAATTCAATATTTTTATAACTTAATGACAATTAAAATAATTTTTAGTGACAATAATATATGTACCTAAAAAATTTTAAATCACAATATACATACAATTATTTCAAATAAATAATAGTAAATTTTTTCAAAGAAATGACATATTTGATATAGTCAAATTTTATAAATTTTATTAATAATTAAAGTTCACATATCATAATAACAATGTTTTGTGTAAAAAGTAAATTCAATATAAAAGCACATCTTATATTTCAAAGTATGCTATAATATGATGTTTCTTTAAGTATATGATGCTTCTTTAAGTATTGTTTGTTATGAGCAAGTAAACCAAAAAAGAAGAAAGGTTTTTCAATATGAAAGAACATCATAGTAGTGCTTAATTTTGCTTGCTTAGACTCCTCTTCCTTATTTCAAAATTCATCTTTTTACAATGATTATGCTATTAACTTTTTGCATGTAAAAAAATATATATCATTAGTTAGGACAACTCATTGCATAGTTTATTCTTTTTTATATCATTACATATCATTTCACTAAATTCTATTTAATTTCACGTATAATTAGACATCCAAACAAAGCCTAGAGTTTAGTTTCATCATAACCATACAAAAACATATTACAACCAAAGCTTGGAGAAAAATGCTAAATGCTTCATCGATTCATTTATATAAAACATGGTAACAACAATAATAATAGGAAATAACTTTATTCTTTGATAACAAAAGAGAATTGAGAAAGAAACAATAGTAGAATGTAGCATTCATTTATGGTGCATACACACATGAAGTCTAATAACAAAAGTTTTGATGAGAATCAAAGAAGATCCATTGAAGACAAAGACTTGAAGGCATTGGAAGGACTTCAAGGGCCAATGACAAGAGCAAGGGTAAAAAAAATAAATGGAGACTTAGAAAAAATTATTGCTGTCTTATTTGAAAGAGAGCTCAATTTAGAGTTAAAAAAGTCTAAGATGGTCAATTACATATACTTAGAAGATTTGAACTCTAACTAATTTTATTATGATTTAATTATTATGTTTAGTTTATTTATTTTAATATTAGTCATTACTTATTTTGAGTTTTTGTTTAGGATAAAATCGTGTTATTTTATTTAGTTCATTTGAATTTAGGCTTGTCGGTACAAGAAGCCCATTAGAGTTTGCGTTAGTATTAGTTTATAAGTATTAGACATATATAAACTCTTGTAGACACGTTTTTAATTAATTTTGAATACAATTTGAAATTGAACACTCTTGTGAGAGCATGTGACTCTAGCTTATTGAGTGAGTCAATTTTCTTGATCTTATCAAGAGATCAAGACTCTTGTGGCGATCGTTCCTTGGCTTATCAATCTTGCGATTGTGGCGCCATTTTTCATTTTTATTCTATTTTCACTTTTTATTAATTTTCTTCTTACTTCAATTCTTATTTGTGTCCTAATAATTTCATTTTTATTGTGTAAAATCCAATTCAAGATCGTTTAATTCGACGACACGATTTGTGATTGTCATCAATTGGTATCAAGAGCTTTAGTTAGAATTGGATTGAAATGAACTGTTTATCGCACATTGTTCACGTAGTGTTCATTGAAAAAAAAAAAAGAAAGAAAATATACTACAAAAAAAATTGTAACATACAAAAGTGTGTTTTTGATATATTTCTTCCAATATTTCATTTATTTTGCTTGATTCCATATAAAAAAAATAGTTATTATTTAACGTTACATAATCTTCTTTAAATTCTCCAATTTTATCCTATTTGTAATTTACTTTTGAGTGTGTTTATTTCTTATTTAGTCCTTTTTTTTTTCTATTGTCTTGTTGGCTTCCTTAGTTTTGTCTTAGAGTTTTCTTTTGTTGGCTTCACTTGTTTCTCGTTGATTGATCATCTCTTGATTTTGGTTGATTGTGTGGATTGGAGGTTGACTTCCTTAAGAACTCTTAAAGGAAAAAAGGCAAGAGAAAAATCCTTACACAAGAGCCAATTTAGAGTGAAACAAGAATGAATATCTACTGAGTGAAAATACTTAACGAATAAAAAGAACCTTTTCTTTTTGCATTAACTTTTATTATTTTGTAGAATGTCTCAAGAAAGAGGATAAATTAGAGAAAGTACTCTTGCCTCACAAATTAAAAGACTTGCTCAAAGATTTAAAAAAATGTTTGAGAGGCAAAATGAAGTAAAAATGAATGTTCAAGAGGTGTTGGCAAATAATGCAAGAAGGCGGTCACGTGATCGTTCTCCACATGCCCATGGTGACTCTAGTAATTCTTCAAGAGAAAGAAGAAGAAATAGGAGAGATGATGAAGAAAGAAAGTATGATAGAAGGAGAAATAATAGAGAAAAGGGGAATGAAAGGAGGAGGAGAGAAGAGGATGTAAGAGTAAGAGAAAATGAGAGAATTAGTGGAGTTAAAAAAAAATTCCTAGTTTTCATGGGAGGAATAATGTTGAAGCATACTTAGAGTAGAAATTGAAGATAGAGCAAGTATTCTCATGTCATGATTATAGTGAAGAAAAAAAAGTAAAGGTAGTCTCCCAAGAGTTTCATGACTACGCTTTGGTGTGATGGGATCAAATTCAAAGGGACCAAAGGAGATATGATGAAGAGCCTGTAAATACATGGATTGAAATGAAGAACCTAATGCGCAGAAGATTTGTTCTTACATATATAATAGAGAGCTTCATACAAAGCTTCAAGATTTGAGGCAAGGTGGCAAAAGTGTTGATGACTATTATAAAAAAATAGAAGTTGCCATGATAAGAGCTAATGTATTTGAAGAAAGAGAAGCAACAATGGCCCGTTTCTTAAATGGGTTGAACCCTGACATCCGTGACATAGTGAAACTTCATCCCTATGTAGAACTTGAAGATTTGGTTCATTAAGCTATTAAAGTAGAAACACAACTAAAGAGAAATGGTACTTTGAGGAAGAGTGTCTCTTCCTACAACTCAAAAGGAAGCAAGGAAGAAGTAAAGAAGGAGAAAATATCAATTAAGGATACAGTTGTGCAAAGTGGTAAACCTTCCTCTAAAACTTCTTTTAATTCTATTAATACTTCTGCTTCTCTTACTTCTCAGCATAGAGCAATCAAATGCTTCAAATGTCTTGAAAAGGGTCATATTGCATCTCAATGTTCAAACAAGAAAACTATAATTTTGAAGGAGAATGGTAAAATCTCAAGTGCAAGTTCATCTCAATCATTACATGCTTCAAGTGAAGAAGATAGTGAGTTTGAAGCTTTATGCCACGAAGGAGATTTGCTTATGGTAAGGCGTCTCTTGGGTAGTATAGCTAAAGAGGATGGCACTACACAAAGAGAAAATATTTTTCATTTAAGATGCTTGGTACGTGGAAAGATTTATTCTTTTATTGTTGATAGTGGTAATTGTACCAATGTGGCTAGTGTTGGACTTACTGAAAAATTGAATCTTACTACTACTCCTCACCCTAAGCCCTATAAGTTACAATGGTTGAGTGATGAAGGAGAGTTGGTTGTTAATAGACAGGTTTTGATTACTTTTTCTATTAACAAGTATGAGGATGAAGTCTTATGTGATGTAGTGCCTATGGAAGCAAGTCATATCCTCTTGGGAAGACCTTGGCAATTTGACTAGAAAGCTATTCATGATGGTCGTTCCAACAAGTTTACTTTTGTACATAAAAGGTGCACAATCACTTTAGTACCTATGACTCCTAGTCAAATACATGAAGATAAAAAAGTAATGAAGTTAAGAAGAGAGCAAGAGAAAAAAGATGAGAGAAGAAATGAAAAGAAAAAGAGTGAGTTTGAGGGAAAACTTAAAAAGAAATAGGGGAAAGTGAAGACACATACAAGTGAGAAATATGAGAGTGAAAAGAAAAGTGAAGAGAAAAATTAATGTGAAAAGAGAGAAAATTTGTTTGTGAAAGAAAAAAATGTGAAAAAAGTTTTGTTGGCCTCTCGGTTTATGTGTCTACTTTTGTATGAAGAAAGTCCTCATAATAAATTTATGGATTCTTTTGTTAACAATATTTTACCTAGTGGTATTTCTTCTCTTCTACAGGATTTTGAAGATGTCTTCCCTAAAGAAGTATCTGCCTACTTCTAATTAGAAAGATAAAACATTAAATTGAAAAGAAAGTGGAGCAACAAGCAAAGTATATCAATAAGGAAAGGAAGAAAGTAGAATTTGAACCTGGAGATTGGGTTTGGATACATATCCGCAAAAAAAAAGTTTCTCATGCAAGGAAATTGAAAGCTTCAAACAAGAGGGGATAAATTATTCCAAGTCTTAGAGAGGATTGGAGATAATGCATACAAAGTGGACTTAATAGGTAAGTATGGTGTTAATATTACTTTTAATGTATTTGATTTATCTCTTTTTGATGTAGGTAGTAAACATTCAAATTTGAGGACAAATTCCAAGAATGAGGGATTGATGAGAATCAAGGAAGGCCCATTGAAGACAAGGACTGGAAGGCATTGGAAGGACTTCAAGGGCCAATGACAAGGACAACGACAAAAAGAATAAATAGAGACTTAGAAAAGATTGTTGTTGTCTTATTTGAAAGGTTGCTCAATTTAGAGTTAGAAAAGCTCAAGATGGTCAATTACATATGCTTAGAAGATTTGAACTCTAACAAGTTTTATTAGGATTTAATTATTATGTTTAGTTTATTTATTTTAATATTAGTCATTACTTATTTTGAGTTTTTATTTAGGATAAAATCTTGTTATTTTATTTAGTTTATTTGAATGTAGGCTTGTTGGTACAAGAAGCCTATTAGGATTTGCGTTATTATTAATTTACAAGCATTAGACATATATAAGCTCTTGTAGACACATTTTTAATTAGTTTTGAATATAATTTGAGATTGAGCACTTTTGTGAGAGCGTGTGACTCTATCTTCTTGAGTGAGCTAGTTTTTTTTTATCTTATCAAGAGGTCAAGACAAAAAGAGTTTCATTTTAGAAAAAAAAATGTATGAACTATTGACGGATAATGTTATACTTAATTTTAAATTTCTAATTACTGACAATTTTTTATAATTGTTATTACAAATAAACTCTTTACTTATTAATATGTAATAAATATAGTAATTTATATTTAAAAATAATTTATTGATAAATTATTTATATTTACTTAATATTTCTCAAGAAAAAATTACTTTTGTTGCCTTATAAGTATTATAAAATTATATATTTAATATAGCATTTGTGTCTAAACCTCAAACTTTTCTAAAGTATTTTTTAAACGTTTTAACATGTTATTGTACATATTATAGTAGGGGATATTATACGGTTGAAAACACTTTAGCATGTTACGCTGAAACATTGTAATATCTCATTTTTAGTATAGAATGCAGTGCCCTTATATAAATTATATGAATTATATACCTTATGCCTTGATTATGTGAAACTCACATTATTATTATTTTATTTATATTGTTTGTTTAAAAAATATTAAATAATATCATTAAAATACTGATTAATGAATTAAAAATACAAACTTTATTTTTAAAAAATAAAAATATATTTATTTTATGTATTTAAATAAGCCTTCTGAACATGTAGAGAGGGGAGTTCCAATAGAAAGAGATGGGTTGAATTTATCAGACCTATTTGAATTAGATGCATTGATTTGAAAAAAATTCAGAATCAATGGATAAGAAGACAATTGGGACAACACAAGTCAACCCCTTTCAATCCAAAGCTTGTATTGGAAAAGAGAGGGTCAATGTACGTGAATCCTTCAGAGGACACACTCTATGAAAGGTAGTCGAGGTGATGAAGAAGGGAAGAGATATAAAAGTGCAGTTTTCGTAGAACCCCTTAAAAAAAAAAACTTAGGCATCACAGTAGAGCGTTAATGTCGTTGCAAGTTAGAAGATAAGTATCGCTAGCTGATAAAATCTCGGCTAATGCTTTTGAGGGCTCCTACAACTCGCATCCTTCTGATCCTTCAATGGAGATGGGGGAGCAAATGACTGTTATAGATTATGAAGATGAGGTAGTGGCATCAAAGTTACTAGACATTGGTAAGAAAGTTGGTATGGTCGTACATGAGAATGATAAGCAGGTGACTTGGATTGTCACTAGTTTTGCCTTCAAATTTATCGACTCACTTACTTTTTTAGGTTGATGTTGGTTGTAGTAAAAGAGAAGGGTTATGTTTATTAATTGTTTGAGTAAGTATAGTGTGATATTTGTGGTTACATAGAAATAGAATTGTGTTTTTCAATGATATTTTGGATGAGAGAGAAGTCCTAAATTTTATTATTCTGAAGTCTTGGAAATGACTATTACTTGTTAGTAAGGGAAAAGTTATTTTGTTAACTGATTAGTATTTGAACCCATGAAATTGTATCAATCTTAACTTTGTATAAATATATTTTATTTTTTATTTTTCTGAGTAAATATTAATTTTTTTCTCTGTATATATGAGTTTTGAGTTCTTCTTTAACTCTCTTTAATAATATATTTTTTCTATAAAAAATAAAATAAAATTTTAACATCATTAATCCAGCACTTTTTTTTTTACATTGTAAACTTTTTTTTTTAGATTATAGGACAAGATATTTGAATGATATTTGAATGATTTGGTGTTAGTATATTACTAGAAATTTTACATGAGATATTACTGAATATAGGTAGAATCCAAAATGAAAAAAAGAAATAAAAAAATTATAATAATATGATTTGCAGGTATAAATAATTTAATTTAAGAAGAATACTATTTTTTTCAATTTTGGTGTACTAAATATTAATAAAATATTTGATTTATTAAGTATCATTTTTAAAAGTGTGACAATCAACAAAATTTTTAAAAATTTTAATTATATATATAAATTAGATTAATTAAATTAATGATTTTTTAACATATATTATTAATTTTTTTTAGAAAAAATTCTTTTAGAAATACAACGAGTTTGAGTATTTTTTTTTTGGTTTTATTTTTAAATAAAACGTTAATACTTAAAAAAAATCAACATATCTTTTAATAAAAAATTAGTTTATTACTTTTTTTAATTCGTGAAAACACCAGTTAACAATGCCCTTTCATGTATGAGAGTAGTAGGACCCATGCATTTGACCGATTCTCCGCCACCAAACGATTTTCACCAATAATTTATAAGGACAAGCGGTGTACCCATTACCGAGGCATGCCAAGTCTTGTAAGTTCTGCACTTCTGGATCATTATTACTATAGTATCCCCAAAGTTTTTTTTTTTTTTTTTAAAGAAAAAACAAATCATTGCTCTTGAAAATTTTATAAAACAAGCTACAATTATCATCACAATTTTTATAAAAAATGATTTTAATAAAAATATTATTGTACATTGATAATAATTTTACCATATATTTAATTTAATTTAATTTTATTTTATTTTAATCAAAATTTCATTTTTATACATATTAACTAAAAATTAACATTTTATATATTATTGTTTTTATTTTTTATAGATGCATTTTAAAGATAGAACAATTTCTGATCAGACATACAATATTTTTCTTCTGATAAAATATTTTATATTTAAATTTCTCAATCACAGTATTAATTAAGAAGAAATACGAAATATTGTATGCCTGAAATACTATGCAAGTTTGATGAAAATGTTTTCCAGAAAAATAAAATAATAGATGCAGTACTTCAAAGTGATGTAATCACGATATATAATAGGGTAAATAAATTGCATCTCCGTGAACTTTTTAAACTTAAATATTTATTCTTTTTAATAATATTTTTATAAAATGTGATATTAATTAATTTAATTATTAAATTATTTTATATTATTTTTAAAATATACATGTCAAATTTACATAATTTAAATATTTATATATATTATTTAATATTTACTTATATTCTTTAAAATATAATACTTGTTCAAATAAAATAGTGTTATATAAAATTAATTTACTCAAATTAATAATGTAATTAATTAATTTAATATTTTATAAAAATTACTAAATAATATAAATATTTAATTTTCGGACATATATTAACAAACATATTTCTTTATATATTTTTTATTCTAGCAAATACTCAGAAATTATAAACAAATTTAGCTTATTTTTCATTTTTTGTAATATTATGAAGAATTGTCATAATAAGTAGATCTACTATATCCACACTAATATAATATTGTACTTATAAAATAGCTTAATACTAATAAAGATATTTATTATACTTATATGTTCATGATCTTTCTTAATTTTAGTTAATGTGAGACTTTATTTATATATCTCAATATAAAAAATATCAATATATTTAAATCTTTAACATATTAAATATATTAATGTTTTTATTTAATATTTTTATATAATAGTTAATAAAATTTAAAAATTTTGTAAGAAACAATAATTTTCGACAAAAAATAATTTTCTGGTTCTAAAACTTGATGCTCTGGATTGTGGAGAGCGACAGCTGCTACATGAGCTAGTAATGGTGACAGACACTGGAGTCGGTGCATGATAGCAAGGAAGAATAATATTATTTTTACAAATAATTTTATTATATCTTTTTATGTTTCTTTACTATATTTTGTTTCGCTCAATGTTGTAATTACTGAATATGGAATGGTAGCATAGCATGGAACTCGGTAGGTTCGGTTCTTCCGCTGATTTGATGGGTTTAGCCTTTATGCTAAAGGGACTTTGGGAATGAGTCCGCATAAGATACTCATGACCCATATCAATTAAGTTTTCAATAAAAAAATAATTAGCATCATTAAATATTCTTAATTATATAATAAATATAAAAGTGATGGTGACCATGTCTTTAAATTTTAACACGGCTTAATATAATTTATATATGTATATTAATTATTTTAATTGTTGTAATTAAAAAACAATCTCACAAAATTCATTTTTAGATTTTTTAATCTAAAATTTAATTTAATTATTACATTTTAACCATTTTTTACTATGCGATGTTAAAAGTAATCAGCAAAATTTTTTACTGTAGGACCGAAATTAATGATATATCTTCCAAATTACTTTCAAATAAAAACCATGTCTTTCATAAGAGAATTATAAATAAAAAAATAATCCCTTTTTAAAAAATATTATCAAAATAAATATTTTATTCCTCCACTAAAAAGGTACATATTGTCTTACACATGACCATGCATATCAAGTTCTTATTAAATATTATTAAAAAGTATTTGTTGAATTGTATATGCATATTCCGATATAAAAAAACAGTAAGTTGCTTATGATATTAAAAGAAAAATCAAGAATAAGATATCACTAACCAATATCGTTTTAACTTTTAGCATGATTAATTTTTAAGTTTTTAGAATATGACTAGATATTATTTTCTAAAATTGACTTATATTTTAATTTATTAATTTTATAAAATTAGTTTTTAGAATTATTACAATTTTAAATTCTTAAAAATAATATTTTGAAAATTTTAAAAAATACATGTCTATAATATTTTATAATTTGAATATTATAATGTATTTTTAAATAGAAAAAATCATTAGCTGCATATCTAAATATGTTTCACGTGTGTTTTTTTATCTCTAAAGAAAAAAAAACTCTCAATTCGAAGAAATTATGAACACATCTCCAAATTCAAGAGAACCCATATTTGATCTAATAATTAAATAATATTAATAAAAATAAAATATATATTTATTATATTTTTATAATTTTAATATTATGCAATTTTTTAATAATTTTTTTAATGTTTAAACTCAACCGTCAAAGTTGAAAATTAAGAAAAGCTTTATGAAACCAAAACCCTTATAAAAAAAAAACTTATTAGTGAAAGTTGTAATAGTAATTCTAATTTAAAAATTGGGTGATCTCTCAGAAATGCGGCGGCGTGTTTTGATCTCTATAGTTTGTAATGTTCAATATTCTTTTGTGTTTTGTTTGTTCAGATAATACTGATAAATTAGTTTAACGGATTATACCTTTCTTCTTCTCTTTTAGAATCTTGGTGGTTGTTTATCTTTGAGAATATAATTATTTTTTAAATGTTACTTTAAAGAATATAATAATAATAATAATAATAATAATAATAAGAGTTTTCTTAATTTTAATTTTTAGGTTTGAATTTAAATATATTTAAATAAATATTTTTATAAAAAAATATATAATTATTATATTAAAATTATAAAAATATAATAAATATTTTTTAAATAAAATTTATTATTATTAAATATTTATTCTTAATTCTAAATTAAAATTAATTTTTTTTTAATAATATCTTTACAATTGATGAAATCTCTTTTAATATTTGAATTTTCACATGCATAATATATGGATGCGAAGGCATGCACAATTAATACGTGTAGAAAAATTGTGCAGCCGACACCGAATAAAGGCACGAAAGAATAAGACATTGGAATATGAAGTGCTTTGTCTTCATCAATTTAGTCAAACGTTGATTTTGTTTCGTTTAGAAAAAGTGTGTAATAATAATATAAGGATGAAAGTGACCTGAATAGTATTCACACCGATCAATCTATTTCGCTTTCTTCGTACGCGATCTATGTACAACTTGCTATGCATTCCCAACGAGCGATTATGTTATTTGGTTAAAACATGTAGCCTGGCCCGCTTAAACTATATTAGACCCTTATAATTGTCTTTAGATTAGGAGTATAAATGTTTGGCATTTGGACTTTAACGTGAAATTAATTTTGATAGGCTTTATTTAAGAGTTTAAAAGAAAAAAAAAAGAAAAAAAAGTTAAATTATTTTTTATTTATATATTTAATATGGAGAGAAAAAAATATAAAGAATTAATTATATAGATGATATTATATTTTATATCTTTTATTTATATTTTTTATTTTTATAAAAAATAAAAAATAAATATTTTTTTTAAAATTATTATTTTAAATATTATTATTTTTATCTTTTATATGTATTTTTAAAAAATTATTACTTAAAAAATAATATTTTTTAAAAAAATTAAAATTTTATTTATGAAAAAGTACTGGAGAATTAAAAAAAGAAAACTCTAAAATTTAAAAAATTAAAAAAACAAAGATTAGAAGGATTTTGAAAGGTTTAGAAAAATTTTTAAAATTTTTTATTTTTAATTAAGCAATTTTCTTAAATAATGATTACTTTCTCTTAATTTCTTTCTTTTTAAACACAACTCTCAAATATAGTCTTAATTTTTTATATTAAAAAAATATAATTTTTGAAATTATAATATAATTGGTTTGAGTTTAATTTTGTCACCGTAACGAAAATGGTAAGTTCTATATCTAAGAATTAAATATGTTAAAATGGTGAGCTATAAGGAGTACGATTAGATATTTCAAATACCTCAGCAAAATATGTTCAATGGATTAACAAATTTAAAGAACAAAATGCCTTTGAACCCAGCTTGACAATGTTTGAATTAACCTAATCATATCCAAAATCATTACAATAAATTACTATAATTATTAAATTTGTCTTTAATATACATATTGAATAATTTTAAGGAATCTATCTATAATTGTTGATATCTAAGTTGTATATATTCATACTTAAAAGATAATACATTACTATAAAATATTATTTATAATTTTTTAAAAATTAAAAAATTATTTTTAATTATTCAAAGTAATAAAATATATATAAAATTATAAATTATTTTTTAAAAAAATAATATGTGCAGCTACCTTGTAACATTTTTTTTATTTAGGACGAGAGTGATACATTCACTTATTTATATATATATATATATATATATATATATATATATATATTTTTTCATGTGACAAGAATTTGAATCTTACTCTTTACATTTCATGTCCTTTAGCATACCTCTAAGCTATTAAGAAAGTAACTGACATCTATTTAACTATGAGTTATTAATTATATGAAATAATGTCTCGCTCTCATACAAGTAGACTTTTGTTATTTGTTTTATTATAATTTAATTTATTAAAAATAAATACCCCCTTCATGTAAATCAATAAAATATAAAATTTTGCTAATGATATAAAATTGAAAAAAGATTGAGATGTATAAGAAAAAAAGGAATTGAGATATCAACTAACTAACATCTTTTCAATATCTTCAGCTAGTCATGGGTAGATCTTATTAAGTGTTTTAAGTTTATCTAATTTTGAAAAAAAAATATTTTTTTTTTCATGTAATAAAGTGTAATTCATTATCCAAACTAATAAAAAATGAATTTAAATAAATTTTCATATTTTTATAATTATGAAAAATTGATGTTTTTTAAATAAAAATATCTTAAATGATTTTCTTTCCTTTAGTAAAAGATTGTTATATTACTGTTGTTGAAAAATACAAACATACATAAAAAGGGTTTTAAATTTTATATTAGATTATTTTAGTTAAAAAAAATTCAAAAGCAAATTGTGGAAGTTAAATAAATATATTTTTAAAGAGGATTGTCTAATATATTAGGTAATGTTATAAATGACTATAACTTTCTAAATTATGATAAATAGAAAGACAACCATGATACAGATAAGGAGAAAAATAAACAAATAAATTTATATTGAATCACTTTCAATCACTAAGAGTTACGTCAAGTTCTTATTATACAATAATCTTTTTTTATCATGACAACAAGTTTTACTAACATAGACAAGAGAATTTTTTCACATTAAGTCTCTCTAGTCTTAAAACTGAAGTATTCTTTTCATATAAACATTTTCAAGATTTTATCCTTAAAAGAATATAGAATATAAATTTAATATTATTCAAATATACACAAGACAGAAGCGAGCATTTAAAACACTTGTTTGTATTTGAACTACTATGTCGTAGCAAATATTTTCAATAAGTTTGATTTCACAACTTCTAATATTGACATATGTGAAGAAGTTATCAACTTCAATAAACAATTGTGTAAACATTTTTTTAATGATGGTTTATAAAGTACTACAAATTATTCTTTCATATGGTTTTTCAGACTATGCATTAATATTTAAGATGAAATACATGAAATTTTTTTATTTTAATATCTTTAACAAATATTTAATAAGACTTATATGTTTAAATGTCGTGTTATCATTAAAATTGTGGAGATTAAGTTTAAAATTTTTTATCTAACAATTTTTCCTTTTTAAACGATAACAAACATTTAAATATAGGATGGTAGGATAACGTATATAGAAAATAAGATGAAGAAAAATAAATCTTACTCTCATTCTATACATGATTCACTATAATAATAAAATATTAGATAATAATTTCGTATCATATAAGAGAACGGTTCAAACTGATTTAAAAATCATTGTTATTCAAAGTAGTAGATGTATTTAGAGAATGACTCCAAATGTTATTCGGAGAGCAACCAAGTATTTTGTATGAACTAAGAAACTAAAATTTAAAATTTTTTTATTTATAATTATTTTATTACAAACTAAAATAATTCTTTGTTATGAACTCAAGTTTGTAATTTAAAATTTAAAATTTATTCTTTTATGAGTTAAGATATGAAATTTAATGGAAGGTTTTAGTGTTGTGATAGAGAAAAACAAAGAAAGAATAGAAAGAAAAGTAAAAAAAAAAGTACCAACAATTGTGGAAGGGACTAACCTTGTTAGAGAGAAAGACATTATTGTCTTTGTTACGATGATTTAAAAAGTCAAATTTGTGGTGGAGAAAGATACGAAAGTGATGAGAGAAGATGAAAAAGAAGAAATGACACTATTATTATAAGTTCAACAACATTTCACCCTTGTGTATTTATAAGTTAGAAGTAGTTATGGTATTTTAAAATTTTAATTTGTAAGAGCATATGGTACTTAACTACTCTTTAAAGTGACCTTTAGAGAGCAATTAATATATAAGCATTCTCTAAAGGTGAATTTGATGAATGGTTAGTGACTTTTGTAGAGCAATTATGTATTAATTGCTTATCAAAGTCACCTTTAAAGAGTGATTATGTTATTTTGCTCTACAAATGACTACTTAAAAAAAATTTAAATAGTGTAATGTTTGGTTTTTATTTGATAATCTATGGAAAGAATAAACTCAAAAAAATGAAGCGAAAGCATACAACATCTAATAATATTATTCAAATTATATTTATTATTAATTATTAATACTTCTCATACAAATGCAGACTATCAATTGAAATAAATAGTTTGCAATATTTAAATGCTTCTATGCATTGAGGAAATGTTCAAAATAAATCGTGAAACATAACATAATTATGATCAACAACATTACTTCTATAGTATGGTTGAGTTAATAATAAACTACATTACCTGACATATAAGACAGAAACTCATTGTACGAAAGTTTTCAATATTCATAAATCTTGCCTACTATCACGACCCTTTTTATAAAGAATCAATGAAATCCCGCATTACCTTTTGTAATTTATTTATGAGACAGTACATATATAAGTTAAAGAGTATAAATTTTTTATAAATTTAACTTCAACATCCAAATTAACAAAATAAAAAAGCTCTAAGAGTATTTTCATATAATTAAAAATTTACATAAATTTATACATTTACAACACTATTTAGCGAGGAGATCAAAATACAAGTGATTCGAATAATGATTACATTTCTTGAAAATTGTAGCCCAACAATCTAGACTTATTACTACAACTTAGATTGACAAAACAATTAACGCTATAATTTTCCAAAAATGCTAACTTAGTTGTCCTTCAGATAGACCTTCCAGCTTGAGAAATAGACACATTATCTGTCCCTTTTACTCACATACCACCATACGATTATTGTAGCACATATACCAACATACAAAAAATTGCAAAGGTGAGCTTATATAATTAACAATCATAATTATCTAATATGAATATGTAAAATAATTTAAACAGCTAACATATTTCACACCATTCAGCACAACAGCTTCAATCAATTGATGCAACATGTTCAGCCCATTCCCAGCCCAACTAATGCAAATGCAGCAATTCAGTTTCATCTAATTTCACCCAATCTCAGCAACACATCCTTATATATATATTCACAGCAAAATCAAACATCTCGTAGTATTAATTAAGCATTTATAAACGAATTAAACAACTTACAACATTAATAAGACTGCTCAATAAAGTTCAACATTCTTAGCACATATATCACAGTATTTCAGTGTATCATGTCTCATTACAACATTCTAAGTACTCATCAAGGAACAAAGAAATTCACTCGGCAATAATACTCTGGGTTATAATCTAGGGTCTAACCACACAACAACTTACTCTTGGCTATAACAAAATTAAATTCATATTACATCAGACTCAATATTTACTAAACAAATAAGTCAGCTCAGATAAACTCCCCTTATCTGGAATAAGTTTTCCTCATATCAAACTTCACGTGGGTCCTCAATGAAGGAAACAACGCTCGTAAGTTTAGATTTTTCTCACTATCAAGAATTTGAGACTTTAGAGAAGAGAAACCAAGAAATCAAACCTAGAGTTAAAGATTAAGGTTTCAAGATCTCACCTAGATTCACACTAAACAACAGTTTCTACTTAGATCAAGAAGAAATTTAGCCTTGAGAAGGTTTCTCTAAGGTAATAAATTTAGCCTTGAGAAGGTTTCTCTAAGGTAATATAGTGAGAAAACAAAGAGAAAATAAAAGAGGAAAGTTATCTAGTAAAAAATGAATGTTTCTGGGCACTAAGGCTCCTTAAATACCCCTCCATTTTTGCTTGAGTGAGCTAATCCTCGCTTGAGCAAGCTTTTTTCTCGCCTTGGCGAGCTCACCCTTACTTGTGTAAGAAAACCAGACAATGGAATCTTTCAAATTTCTACTATTCTCGCTTGAGCGAGAAACACCTCGCTTGAGTGAACCGCATCTCGCCTGAACAAGTAACATTCTCACTTGAGCAAGATTGGATCCAGAGAGCTACCCATTTTTCCTGTGACTTCTCGTTTGAGTGAGCACCTCTCGTTTGACCGAGGTCGCCTCTCACCTGAGTGAGATCCCTTCTCACCAGGGCGAGGGGACGATTGAGGCAATCTTATCTGCTCTTGCTTGAGCATGAATGCTTTAGAATGCCTAATCCTACACACCCTGCACTCAGAACTCCAAATCTCTTTTCCAAATGGGATAATACTAACTCTTGATCATACTCCCTAATTTCTTCCATGCACTACATACTTAGCAACCAATTTCTAACTCGCTCTACACATCACACTTAATAAAATTATGACACAACACTGGAGAATATACTGCTCCTTATCCAATAATTACACAACCTTTATATTCATATTCCCATATATGAATAATTCATACACTTTAAGCATACACAACACAATTCAAATAGAATAATAGATATGCATAAATACATCGATTTGACACATATTGCCTTTTGTTTCCTATACAATACCTTCATATACTTTGCCTTGAACTTCAACTTTGACTCCACCATACTTTGTAGTGCTTTAATGGATACGGTTGGATCTTATTGCACCATTGACAAAATAGATGCACATATAACATCCTTATCTAATCGTCAATCCCTTCCAAAGTTGAATCAAACATACATGTGTATGGTCTATTATACTTTTAGACTTCCCACATTTGCATTTTGTGGCAATAACTAATAGAAATACTTTAATTGCATCTATTGCCAAACTTTATGCATTTACCATGGCATTCTATATGATCTAACTCATAAACTTTGTATTCAATTGATATTTGAATATTGTAACTTTTGATTGAAAATAAAACAACTTCCCTGTTCGTAAATAATTGTCTTACTTGTAGCTTTATTCATCCATCCAAACTGACACTTCCACCAATTCCACTTACTTCGTCTAAGGACTCATCAATACTACTTGGATTCATTACAGTCAAATTTAATGTTGAATAATGACTAGGTTGTCATCGAGAATGAAAAGGTGATACAGATTGTCACATGTACTATTGTCTCTAACTAATACTATCTATCTTTCTATTAGATCTTTCATCACTTTCATTTAGTTCTGGGCTATCAAATTATTTTTCTTCCACATATTTCTTATGCTCAATCAAATTTGAACAATAAAAACTAGCAATAGGCTTATCATTGAATGACTTAGGAAGTTGCGCAAAGTTGGAGTCACCACAATATCACCAACATTTTTATTTCGTTGTTTAAAATTATTTATGATAATCTGATTAATTGGAGAGCACAATGCCCAACAACTAAATCGTAGGGATTAAAACCTTCAAAACTAAATTAACATTCTTTCATATCACTGTAAATTGAATAACTGTTATACTTAATCACACCTTGTGCAATTGCTATGGACAACTTGTACAACACTTCCATTATGTACTTGCTATTTTTATGCTATAACTACTGCAATATACTGTTTTGCAATTGATAATCAAACATATAACTATGCAAATTATTTAAACACTACTAAAAGTAACTATTTATGTGATATTTGTAACTTAACTATTGTAATGAATTAATATATAACAACTTTCAGCCATATTTCTATTAACATTACAATTATTCTGCAAGATGAACGTTATGCTATAACAATATTTTTCTATTATCTTTTTTATATAATGGATATTATGACCTAAATCATACAAATACAACTTAAGGTTAAGCACAAGATATGTTCATACTATATATGCACACTTGTGCTCAACTATAAATCATGTAAAAACGGCACAACTTCTACATTAGCACGTAAGTTGCACCGCGTCAGTGTGAAACACTCACCTTTAAAACTAAACGAAATTTAAAAAAAGGATATTCAAGTAATAGTCACACGATATTTAACTTTTACCATCCAATTACATTGGCAAATACATCTACTTCCGAAGAGATCGATATTTGATGTACAATATGTATCAGTCCACATGCATTTGAAAGCTCTAGACGTGATGGTTGAAGCTATTGATCGTGGCCGACACTATTTTTTATTTTTAAATAAAGAAGAAGAATAAATAAATAAATAAATTTCAAAATATATAAAAGTTATCTAGAGAATTAAAAGTCTACAAACTGCATGGAGAAAATTCGTATATATATATATATATTAAAAATAATGTTAGAATTTAATAAAACAGATTAATTAATTCTTTTGTAAGCCTTTTCCCACATGGAGAAAGTCTTGAATTACACAAACTGTAGTAATTACTACATGGATAACTATTTATTATGAAATAAATAAATTTTTATATTTCTTTTATTTTAAACCGTTATGTTACTTTAAAATTAAATAACAATATATCAACTTTATTAATTAATATACGCAAGTAATTATTTTGATTAAGTTTATTAAATAAAATATCTTTTTGACATGAGTCGCAAATTGTTGTCGTCGGGAAATATTGAATTGTTTTTTAAAAACAATTGGAAGTTAAAATGATATTTTTTTTAAAATAAACTATTTCAAATATGAACCAAACATGTAATTGTCGACAACAATTTAAATATAGTTAAAATAGCATTATAATATTAAATTGTAAAATTACCATTATTGAAACATATCCAACTTTTTCTAGTGAAACACGTCAAAATGTTTTAACGTTTTTGCGCAAAGCATAAAACCATAATTTTAATTCCAATATGATTCAATTAAGCACAAAATTAGCAATCATATTAGCACAAAGTCTAAAGTCTAAAGCATCACATGAAGAGCTTTAGGAATTAGGATTACCCTCTTTATCACGGGCTGAATAGCCCCACTAGACACTACATGTTAAAAATGTCCTCTAGCACAATACCACTTTTTCTTGATGCCTCATGTCCATGAAATCCGAAATCTTGGACGCAAGAGCCTACCCCACTTCTCAACTTTTGTCGTTGTTGTGGAGAGTGATCAACTTTGTCCGTGAATCCAAAGAAGGAACTCACTCTGCCATACTGTGGGACCCACCTAATATCCTGAATGAATGATTTTTTGGGTCCTTCAAGTCAATGATTCATCACTACTATGAATAATTTAATTCCAATTGTTAGGAGTGAGATTTAGATTGATTGCCTCAACTCTTGTCCGTGAGTATGGCTCACGAGAAAGAGAAGCTAGGGTTGAGGGTTGGTTCATGATATAAGGGCATCATTGTTTGCTCATTGAAACATATATTCCCCCTTTCCATTCCTTGAAGAGGGGCTCCATTGGAGCCTACGTAGTCTTTGTATCATGGCCAAGTTTGTTCTAGCATTTATCCTTCTCTTGAACTTGAGTACCTTGCTCAATGTCCTTGCTTGTCCTTATTGCCCTTACCCAAGTCCTAAGCCACCAAAACACCCTCCTAGAGTGAAACCACCGATTCACAAACCACCCAAGCAGCATCCTCCATACGGCAAATCGCCATGTCCACCACCCAAGTCATCACCAAAACCACCCTATGTCCCCAAACCCCCAATAGTTAAACCCCCCCATGTACATCCACCCTATGTCCCAAAACCTCCTCACTATCCTAAACCACCAGTGCATCCACACCCACCTTATGTCCCAAAACCACCAGTTGTTAAACCACCTCCTTATGTCCCTAAACCACCATATGTGCCAAAACCGCCATATGTGCCTAAGCCACCAGTGGTTACACCACCCTATGTGCCTAAACCTCCTCATGCGCCTAAACCACCATATGTGCCTAAACCTCCTCATGCGCCTAAACCACCATATGTGCCTAAACCACCAGTGGTTACACCACCTTATATCCCGAAACCACCTGTTGTGACACCACCATATGTGCCTAAACCACCAGTGGTTACACCACCCTATGTGCCTAAACCACCAGTGGTGCCAGTTACACCACCGTATGTGCCTAAACCACCAGTGGTGCCAATTACACCACCGTATGTGCCACAGCCACCAGTGGTGCCAGTGACACCACCGTATGTGCCTAAACCACCAGTGGTGCCAGTTACACCACCTTATGTGCCAAAGCCACCCATTGTTTATCCTCCAGTTGTGCCTGTGCCACCAGTGGTACCATCACCACCCATTGTGACACCGACACCGCCAGTGGTCACACCACCAAGTCCTCCAAGTGAAACGCCATGTCCACCACCACCAGTGGTGCCATACCCTCCACCAGCACAACCAACATGCCCCATTGACACTCTAAAGCTGGGAGCATGTGTAGATGTTCTTGGTGGCCTCGTACACATTGGGATTGGAGGCAGTGCTAAACAGACATGTTGTCCTGTGCTTCAAGGGCTTTTGGACTTGGATGCTGCAGTATGCCTGTGCACTACCATTAGGGCCAAACTTCTTAACATCAACATCGTCATCCCCATTGCTCTTCAGCTTCTTATTGACTGTGGCAAGACTCCACCAGACGGATTCAAGTGTGCACAAAGTTGATATATTTATTAAAAGCAGGTAACGCACATATATTTCAACCCTAATTTTTCATATCTCAAGTTTTCTATCTTCCTTAGAGCTACTTTTTTTCTTTATCATTACATTACTCAGCTTACTCATCAGTTATTTTTCTCTTCCTTTTCAATCTTTCCTCTCAAGGCGTGGGAACCTGTAAAATAAATCTTTCTTTTTTTGTTATATATTTTGGAGCTTCAACTTTTCTTTCCCTTTTCTAGTGGTGTGGATCAGGGACCATAGTAATACTCTTGAAAAAAAAAATTATTATATACTTGTTAAAGTAATTATTATAATACACTTATAAGGAATGATAAGAGGAAAGAGAGAGACATGAAAGATACACTAAGTTAAATGATGTAAAAAAAAAGAAGGAAAGGGATACAAAGATTCAAAGATTTGTACACCATTATTTGTTTAAAAATACTGTTAGAAACTTAAAATCATATAGTTTCATGACGATAGATGTACTAGGACTATGGAAAACTTCTTAGTATGATCAGTATCGAAAATTTGGAATGCAACTAATTTTAAAAAATTAAACGATTTTTTATTTTTAATGATTTATTAGTTAGATCAGTATACTTCTTTGAAGAAATACTCATTGACTAGCACTAAAATTAGGGTTTCTTAAAACTATACATTCAACTCTTTTTTGACAATTATGTTTTTATATATTTTGGATGAAATATTAAAACCTATTCATATAGTGACATTGAATCTAAAGAAATGTGTAAATTAGTCTGTTTCCTCAGCTAATAATATATAAGAAATGTAAATGTTATATATAGTATGCTGATTAGTGTTTTCTTTTGCCTAATGTTTACAGGAATTGGATAACTCATCCATGGAATAAGTTAATTGAGAAAAATTGTCTTTCGTTTTCTCTTTCATCAAGTTGTATACCAAAGGCCTAGAACATTAATATAGTATGAGGAAAATTGCGTTGATGTTATGGTGCAGACTGGATAATTTCTGCTCTGCCTTGTTTACTTATTTTTTCTGCTTTTATTTGTCTATTTGCTCTATTGCGTGTATGGTTCTGTGTGCATGTCAGCGTGTGTAAGTTCACCCGTGAGTGCGTTGGAAAATGTATAATTTAGTGAATTTTTAGATTTTCTTCAAAATGGTTATCTTCTTTATGCATTGCTTCTGTACAATTTTTCCGGGTGAGGAATTTGGAATTGACAATACTTCCGGGTTTTTTCTATTGTTTTTAAGTTAACAAAAGATCAAGTTTTATTTTGATTACTAATGTTGATTTTAACTGTGTTAGTTATCAAGTTAAAATATATTCTAATTTTGATTAAAGAATAGATAATGTTTGAAACGTACGTGTGTAAAAGGTGATAGATTAGTAGCGTGAAATTGTACTTTGTTAATGATAAACTAAACAAAATCTGATCAGTGATTAAAATTAGATTAATAGTATTTTTTTTTTGTTCGATTATATATTATTTCATATACTTTCTTTAAGTGGGATAAATAATAAAACAAAGTTATATCCCAAATTTTTTTTGAACTAAAATAAAGTTGAAACGTCTAAAGGAAGTTAAATTCATAATATGAATACAACCAAGTATACTGGCATATTTTAGAATTTTTTTTAAAAAATTTAAAAATTAATTTTTTAAATAAAAATTGATACTTCGATATATATCATAATATAAAAATATTTGATATTTTTATTAATAAGAAATCACTAATATATTAAGATAATTTTAAGGGTTACATTAACCGATCATTAAAGTATTTGTTCATTAGTTATTATTATTAAAGCATCTTTTATTTAATTTGTTTGGTTGAGGTACTTTGTTTTTTATTGACACAAAAATGATAGGAATAAAATTTTTATGTTTTTATTTCATAAAATCGATCCTATGAATGAAAAATTGATGAATAATAAAAGAACAGCTTGATTTTCTTTCATTCTCAACGTAAAATCACTTTGAAAAGAGATTATAACATTTATTTTTAGGTTAGAATATAAGTGAATGAAAATTACTTTAATATCATTAATTACATCTTCTGCATTGTATAAAGTTAAATTCTTAATTCTTACAAGGTAACCGTAACAGGACAAAGGCGTGATTAAAATTAAAGTAGGTCGGTATACATACCTTTCTCTGTTTCCTCAATAGAGAAAAGGGTGCATCATTTATTGCGTAAGAAGATTGAGTAGCCAGCTGTAATTTTATATTATGTGCATTATCACTAAAGTACGTAGTGGTAGGTGTTTTTGTTTAGCACGTATATTATGAAGGAAAATTACACGTTCATGCCCACCTTTTGGATCGTATATGAGTGAAAGTGCCAAAAAGTTAAAATAAATATAAATTGGATGATAAATGTAAAAATTATATTATGTATGCATTGTTTTAGATTTTTACATATTTTTGGATCAGAGAAAATTTTAAAGATTTTTTATTCCTTTAAATTAAATAAAAACTATAGTTAAAAAAGGAGAAAATAAAATCTAAAATTATAGAAGTTTAGTTAAAATATATTAACATTATAATTTTTCTTTTATAATTTATTATTATTTTATTATTATATCAATAAAAAAAATATACCATTTATGTTAATTAATTAATGATATAAAATTTGTACTTAAATAAATCACTAAAATTGAAAGTCTAATTTTAATCTATAAATACTCGTGATTTAATAAACTAAAAATCAGGAGTTTTATGTAAATACAAAAAAAAAATAGATACTATGGGTATGTCTTGAGTTAAAAAGTTTTATAAAAATATCTTGCTTTTTATATTATATAGAAGTTAATTATAATCATCTTTGCTAAAGTTACGGTAAACAATACAAAAATTGATTATAATCAACTTTTTTTTAATTTTTAAAATTCTATTGTAGAGAAGTCAATTATAATTTTTTTTTTAATTTTTAAAAATTTCTTATACAAAAATCGATTATAATTAACTTTTCTTCAATCTCTAAAAGATTTTTACATAAAAGTTGATTATAATAAATTTTTGTTCAAAACATAAGTTGATTATAATAGATTTCAGTACATTCTAATGCATTCTGAAAATGACCTTTAATGTGGGTGTGTTGGTTACTACAAAATCCTATTTTTCATTTAATTTGGACCTAAAATATCTAATTATATACTTTAATGTTAAACTGTACAATTGATATATAAATTAGTACAAAACTTAAATAAAATAATGACCATACATACATATATAGGTTATAAAAGCATGTCAAAATACAGACATATCAAAATGTCAAACTTTATACATATCAGTGATGACATAACTAGTTTAAAAAGTAGCAATCTAAATTGATTAAGGGATAAATCGATCTAAAAAGTCACATTCTATATTGATTAGACTGTGAATTTATTTAAAATATTTTTTAATAGCTCATTGCAATCTATATATTATTACATTTAATTGATAGATAATCAACTCAACAATGATTATAATTTCAACATTCATGTAATATTATAATTTCAAAAATTCTAACATTCAAGTAATCTTATTCTAACTAAAAACAATTATAAATACCAACTATAACTATTAAAAAATCAAAACTATAACTACCATTTTGAAACCCTATATAGAGTTAATATACAACAAAATTGTACAAAAGTTAAATAAATGCAAGTGCTAGAAAAACATGTCAATTATTGATAATCTCAATAAGAAACTTTGTGTAATATTGTCACCAATTCTTCTTTAGTTATGAGAGATGAATCTTTAAGTATCTACGAGTTAAAAATTACATAAAAAAGTTGAAAATAAGTAAAAGTTTCAAATAAACTTAGCCTCATGAATCAACAATGGTTATAGTGATGATAATGAATATATCATTTCATGACATGATATCCACATTCTAATCTCTCAATTTATTTGTGTGACAAGAAGCAAATTAATAATAATTTATCCCAAGTTAAATTAAAAAATGGCATTAATACAAAAACAATAAAGATTGGATTTCATGTTTGTCAGCCTTGTATTATATATATATATATATATAGTTTTAAAAGATGATGTTGTATTTTAATAATTGTATGCTTGGATTTTTGTATATGTGAGTTGTATAGTTGCTAAGTATAGAACTAATGCAAGTTGTGTGGACTGAATAGACTTAGTTAGTGTAAAACGTAGGATATATCGCTGTAGCAAAATGTCTTTACTGTAACGAATCAGTCATCCAAAATGAGACTCTCTGGAGTTCTCTCGTTATAGTAAGAAGAAGATAAGATTAACCCAACTACCCTCTTGCTGCAGAGAGAGAGACCCTTGTTGTAGCGAAATGACAAATAGTAAGAGGGATACTTTATCTGGTATATCTCGCTATAACAAGAAGATCGCGAATCTGGGGGTATTTAAGAGGTTTTAAGCTAAAAATCCTTATATTCCACACATAACCATCTTCCCCTTGCGATTTTCTCTATTCTCCCACCTTTCCCTTTCCGAGAAAAACTTTCTCAAAATTGAACTTCTTCCCGATTCAAGTGGGAACATTTATTGAGTACGGATCTAGATTGGAGCCTTTGAGCGTTGTTTCCCTCTTTTGGACTCACGAGGAATGAGATCTAAGAAAGCCTATTCCCAGGTAAAAGGGGAGCTTACCCCCAAAAAGTCTTTATTATTCACTTGAGTATTATGATATTATTCATGATCTTGATTTAGCTAAGAATAAGTTGACATATGAACAAATCTTAGGGTAGAACCCGTAATATGTTTGGCTGAGTGGATTCTCTGTTATTCTGTGAATAGTATGAAATGATCCATGCTTGAGATGAATGTTTGAAATGCCATGGTAGAACATAACATGCTAAGAAGCTATGATATATGTGCTAAGAATAATATGTGCTGAAATACTTGATTAATGTTGTGAGCTGCTTGGTTTTGTTGTGAAAATATATATGGTTGGATTGTTAAGACTAAATAAATTTATAAATACGGTTGTGTTGCATTATGTTGACTTGTATCATTCTAGAGCCAAGTTACATGTTTAGGTGGTTAAACATATAATGATAAGACGTTGAGTTGTACTCTGTCTAGATCCAGATACCTGGATGGTTTGCTCCTAGACCAAAAATAGTTTCTTTGAAATACTTAAGCTGTGAAACTAGTTGAAATTGAATTGTTGCATTTACATTAGTTAGGCAAGGAATGGTTTGAATATGCTGCATCAATTGTCTGAAATTGTTGTGTTACTTGCTGAGAACTATAAAAGTTTTACTTACCCATAATTGTCGTAACCAAGGAGGCACATGGAAAAAAGAAATGAACAAATCAAATATTGAACAGAGAAAAAATAGATTAAAGGAGTTGCAACCAGAATTTTTATAAAACCTTGAAAAACATGGGAAATATGGTTTGCTTAATAAGATTTAAGTTTGAGAGTATAATTACATATGAGAAAGGTATTAACATCTTACCACATTCATAAAAATGGTTGCCCTAAATTGTGCAAAGATGAAAATTTTATTTTATTGCTAAATTTTGATATTTTATTTATTAAAAAAATAAATAGGGGAGAAAATAGGCTTTAAAATAATTGGGTCCAACAAGTTTTGATTCTCGTTCATATGTATCCTTTGATGCAATGAAAAAAATCAAAGATACATAATTTTGAAAGAAAAACTTATTTTGAAAGGTATAAAAGTGAGAATAAGAACCATATTGAAAGGTTGTAATTAAAAATTAAATATAAAACCTTTTTAACTCTAAAAAATTATCAACCAACAGATAAGTTTAGGGTTTAGGGTTGTGGGTTTATCTGTCAATTGTAGTAAAGAGAATGTTTTAGACCTTTCAAGTATCATTTTCACAAAGACTATATTGCAGGTACTTATAGTTAGATGTTAAGCAAATTTGAAAGTTGAGATATTTGAATTTAAATAAAATTTTGAATTGAATAGAATACATAAAGTGAAGAAATCACAAAGTTAATTTGATATGAATAAAAAGTTGGGACTTTGATTTATTTTAATGATTGCCTATATGTTCTCTAATTTAATTTTATTTAATTGTGTTAAAGCAATTATCAATCTCCAACCAAGTATTTCCATTACTTAAAAATTATAGAATATTGATAGTTGTCTATTCTACATGTTACCCTAATGATCATAGAAATCAACAAGATAAATAAGTGCATTAGAAACATCATATTTATTAAACTTAACTGATTGAAAGTTTAAGTGATAAATTGATCATCTTTATTCTTAAACCCAAACTACCTTTCACTTTTGTTAACTTATTAATAGTTCAATCGCCTATCAATTAGTTAACTAACATAAACCCCTAAGTGATTAATTCAAGAATATAAATAACAACAAAGATATAATTTTAATTAACAAATAACATCAATTGTATAAAATCAAATGAGATCAAAATAGTTACATCACAATAATCCATTTCAACTCTATAACTAGAAGTACTTAGTTAAACATAGTTATAAAGATGAAAAAAATGTAATTAAATATAAAATATTTATAATAACAGATAATAAGGAAAGAGAAAACTTTTGTGGCTGGTCTATGACTGAAGTACAACTCTATGATGAGAAAGTTTATAGTTTTAGTATGAAGTAAGGAGGATAAATAAAGCGTGTCTTTTCCAAAGAGAGTAAGGTCCTTTATATATAATATGGAATCCAAAAGATGGATAATGTATGCTTAGTTAAGCAATGACTATGCTTAGTTTAACATGCCTTTTATATAATATACTACCAAGTAGGCACAGAATGTGATGTGATTGGCACGAGTTGTGTTCCTTTCAACCTTTTACTTATTCCAACCACTCTTTACTCTTTTCATCAACATTTTTCATAATTTGTTCCATTTTTATCAAGTTACATTGTCACCACTTCTTACAATAAATTAAAAGAAACCTAACAATTCAAATGACAAAATAACAATTCTGATGATAAAATAAGTAAAAATCTCATAAATAAAATGTCGGAATAACAATTTAGCAAACTCCTCAAAACTAAGCATTGTTTTCCTCAAGCAACAAAAATAAAACAATGAGAACGCATTAACTCTTGTATCAAGGAACCTAAAAGATAAACTCATGCAATAAACAATCATATTTACTCCCTAAGTACTTTTCATATCGACAACCTAATAATACTTGACATTTTACCCATATAGTATTATATTGGACAAGTAATTTAAGTTTTAATAAGATAAAAATAGAATTCGCTCAATATTCTTTGAACATTTTCTACCATAAGCTTTTTCGTAAACTTGCAAATCTCTACTAATGTAATTAATTATTCTAAAAATGAAAAGATCTTTAATCTATTGTACCTTAGCAAGAGTTTTAACATAAAGGCATGCATGGTATAGAAAAGGAAGGATATACAAAGCACTCAATTAACCTTTTAAATTCATTATAATAAGAACAACCTCTTAAGACCATGTGTTTTATTTCTAAATCTATTTTTAGCTTTGACAACCACTTCAATTCTCTAATTTTGTTTCGCTTTTTTAATCATTTCAACTTTTTCAACATTTTTTTTTGCTAAAGGCTTTTTTCTTTATTTTTATTTTGTTTGCCTCATTGTCTTTATTGATTTTTTAAGGCTACTTGTAAAACACATCTTTATCTAATATATATAAAAGTATATGAGTTTTAGAGGAAAGTTTGCTTTTATAGTTGCATTAATTTAGTGCAATTAATATATTTACCTCTTTTTTAACTTTAATATTAACATATTAATGCATTTATTCTGGGTTTTGGAGGGAAGTTTGCCTTCACAATTGCATTAATTTAGTGCATTTAATATATTTATCCATTTTTTTGTAACTCTAATATTAACATATTAATGCATTTATTCTTGCAAATTAATGGATTTATATATTCAAAAGGTCATGAAATAATGGAATGAATAAGAATAAATATGGGTTATTGTATCACCGCTTTAGTGTGAACTAGAACACGACTCAACAGATATTTTACTAGGAGAAAGTAATTAGAAACTTATTTTTTTTTCTTCCTTTTCTTTTTTATCCAAGTTATAATTGATTACTTGTCTGGTTCTATTTGTCGGCATTATGGACAACATAAAATGAGAACCATTTAGTTGAAATTGATTAATAACATTAGTTCTTAATTCATTATAATTCTTCCAGTCTTGTTGCACTAGATTACAATAACTTAGTATTTTGGAAAATTAGGAAGTAATGCCATATATGTGCATAGTACAAGCCTTTGATGACATGATAGTTTTTCACATTGCAACATCGGTCTTATGCATGCTTGTATTCATGCCAATTTCTAATTCTCTCCCTACCTTGGATGTAACTCATCACTGTTATAATATCCCATCACAACCTAAAATGCCAGCTTGGTAATTTGAAGTGATTGAAACAAAATTTTGCACATGAAAACTTTTATTTCAATTCAAATCCAAGACTATACATTTGCACCATAAATTTGACATTTAAATGTTCCACCAAATTGCATGCGAAGCCTAAATTAGATATTTCTAAATTCTATCCAACTACCTTATTACTACCTTTAGTGGCCTTAGACTTTGGAATGGAAAGCTTCACATATGAAATGCCATACTTGACCTATACATTCTCAAATTTATTGCTCAATTAAAATTAATTAGAACCTTCTTTGCTTTATGCCATTAAGTAACTGACCAAGTGAAGTCTTAGTAGTCTTAGGTTTTGAAATTGAACTATATGAATATGTGTAAGATTAGTCGTACAAGGCAAAGGCAATATAAATTGCTATCTTGTCTCATCACCTTACTCTAAATTAATGAATCATTGCAAGTTTAGTAAATACAAACTGCTATCTTGTCTCGTCACCTTACTCTAAACTAATTGGATTTCATGCAATATAATTCCACTTTGTTTTTCCACTTTCATTTGCTACATTGAGAAGATAATCCAAGGAAAAAAAAAAGCCAAAACTTGTTTCATTGCTTATTCTCTTCCTTGATTTCATGAAACTACACCTTAGGACTGAAAGCTGCTTCCTTCATTTAAGATCACTCAAAGCCATTTCCAAACTCAAAAACAAAGAAAAATTTGTCTTGCATATCTAGCTACATCACTCACCAAGAACTTTTTCTTTTCTCGCTCAAAGGAACAATGATATAGAGGTAAGATTAAGGCCAAAGGCCTTGCTTCCTTTCACGCCACCTTGAATCTTGTCTCACCTTCATTCTTCCCTCTTTCTCTTGGAGGAGTTAACTCCAAGACACACCATTGTGACCACCCTTGGAGGAATAAAGAAGGACCGAGCACTTGAAAGGGAAAACATGTTCACCCCCATCATCTTTCTTTCTTTCATTCTTATGAAACAACCAAGGTAAAGGGTAATTCACATATAGGCCTAAAAAGTCCTTAAAACAACCATACAAATAGGAATCTTATGAGACGTTTGATGTATGTTGATTATGTATGGCCCATGCTTACAAAATTTCTCTTGTATTTCCTTTGTTTGGTTTTGCATGTTTCATTTTAGATTTGGAAAGGCTTTTATGAGGGTGATTATAACATTTGAATGGTCGATAAGTGATGTATTTATCTTCTATTGGCCTTGTATGAACTATACCTACAAAAAGGAATGTCTTATTCTCTATCACATGACTTATGTGTGTTAGTTAGGCTTGGCGATGAAATAAAGAATTGTTGTAATATTGATATATTTTGATGAATATTATCTGTTGAAAGGAACGAGGAACTGAAAGGTATAATGTAGATGTAAAAGGCTAAAGAAATTAAATTTACACTCAATAACAATGAGTAACTGAGAAAAGCTTAAGATGTGTAATGCTCAAAGATTGAACCTATATTATTTAAATGAAAAAGAGTGACTAACAGGGAGTTAAGGTAGACATTAATAAGAAAATTAAAATTTGAATAATTAACATGAGAAGAGTGACCAAGAAGAGTTTAGGATGTGTGATGCCAAAATAGTTGACTTAGCATTGCTGCCTAAAAATTAAGAGAAACCATGAAAGGGAATGAGAAAAATTGAAGAGAACGGGTAGGCTTTAAAGTGTAAGAGCATAAGGTAATTCAATAAATTCTAAGCAACTAATACCCTTCAAGCCATGGATATAATCTCTTAAAGGTTGATAAGTTAGTCACTTAATTAAAGTCTCAATTTCTTTGGAGTCTTGTTCTCGTTGACGTGACGTCCTTAGCTAGAAGATTTCTCATCTTTCTTCTCATGTTGACAAATTGAAGGTTGATTTGAAAGCTTTAGATGCATAGCATTCTTGTCTTTTAGCTGAGAAGGACTAATAAAAATAGATTCTTGCTAAATATGATGTCCACTTCTCTTTTTGATAACGAGCGTTCCTAACCCCACACAACACAGGTCAGGCCTCACACGTATTTTCTAACTAAACTTCTAATTATAATTTTGCTAAGGGGCAAAGTATTATGTACATTGCATTTGTGTGCAAGGCTAATCGATGACTATTCATCTACATTTGTAAGACCTCATAGAATACAATAGACAATGATTGATTGTGATCACAATGTACGAAGAATTGAGAATACGAGAAAATGACGTACTACATTATATGATTATAATAGATGTGATATGGCATTGCTGATATATTGTTATTGTGTTTATTTAGTGTTATGACATTACTAATATAATTGTTATTGTATTTGTTGTTGAGAAATTTTTCCAAATTGATTATCTTGGTTATGTTATAGTGATGCGGAGAAGATTTATCCTTATTTATATTTTCAAGAAATTAAAATGACCACTCCTTATAGATCAATTAGGCTGATTGATCCAGACAAGGATCATTATCTTTAGATTTTGGTGTGAGAATGATCTATTCGTTAAGACATGATGTATTTTGATTTTGCAATTATTAATTTAAGTCTTAATATTTTTTTGATTTTTGACATGTAAATATTAAACTCATGTAATTATGTAGTACTAAATATATTAATTAATTACTATTGTTCAAATTTTATTTTATATAACAAATTATGTTGTAATAAAAAATGTTTAATTATACGTTAAATTATATCATCATTAAACTTTTTATAAATTGAATGAAAAATTTTGCTAAATTTTTTTGAATCACGATCGAGAAAGGGTTGATTAACAATTGAATTTAAATTATAAATCCTTGATGAATTAGGAAAAAAATGATTCATCAATTAAGAGCATTACAATTTAAAAAAAATGAGATTAAATTTTGTAAGAAATATGATTTAAGAAGTCTTAGTGTCTACTTTTAGCTAATTAATGTAACTTATGAAAATGAGTTATTAATTATTTATTAGTATACTTAACTTTGGAAGTTATCATAATTTATTTTATTTTGATATAGAAATATAAAACAAAGTGCAACACACTTCAAATTTCTACACAGGATGAGCAATACTAAGAAAAAATATATGAAGAAATTACTGCTCTAAATATAAATAAAAAAAGGACTGAAAATGTGAGTTATAACTGTAACTGTCCTGACTTATAATTAATAAGAGAGAAATTTTCCTATTATTAAAAGACTAACCATGTAAGAAGTGTATGAAAATTACTAGCAATGAATATAATTCATTATAGTATATAATAAGGCCGAGACATGTGGGCACGGGTGTGGAATATTAGGTCAGTGGGAAATAAATTAAGTTTATAAAACAGAGAATTGTATTTCAGACTTTCACATGGTCGACAGAGAGATCCATAGCTAAAATATTTGGAACAAGAAAACTGCCAAGACTTTGATCGGATAGACTCAGTAATGGCTCATCCAACACTCTGCTCCAAAATATGTGAAAAGATGTATTTTTTAATTTTATTTTTTATCATAATTTCTCTAAAACTTCTTAAACATTTTAAAGTATTTTTTATCATTCAAATACATATAAGATGACAAAAGTAACGTGAAAATATGGCTAGGGTTGTCTCGTGCATGCTGTTAACGACAGAAAAGAATCTTTAGGTGGTAGCCGTAGCGTCAAGTAACAACCAGCATAATAACGTGCCCGTGGATCTGGAACCTGTCTCTCACTCTCACATGAAACCAAGCCAAGATTTTTGTCATTTGTTTTGGTGTTCGCACCCATGCATTCGTCCTCAGGTGTTGTCTCTCACCGACAAAACGAACAATTTAATACTCTTACCAATACTTTCCACTTGTTTTACGCTAATCCACTGTTTGGATAAGTTAGCTAAAAGTTTTAAATTAATTCATTTGTTAATTAACACTAATACAAAATAGACTTTTTATATCAAGTTTTTACATCGATTAGTAAGTAACTGATTCAATAAAAAGTGAAGTGGTATTTTTGAAAATAACCAAAAAATTTTAACATTGATCTTAAAAATAATCAATGTAAAAAATACTTTCTACATTAATTATTTTTTAAAAGTAGAAAAAATTAGAAAATGAGAAAATTTTTAGAATTTTAGAAAAAAAAATTGATACAAACTTTTCTCAAGTATTTGAGTTGAATAGATCTCAAAAAATTATATGAAATAAACATATAATATGCATAAATTATATTCTTATACTGAAAGTTATGCCCATTTAAGTTTATAACTAAAATTGCACAATTTTTTATATCGGTTATGTAGAAAGAATTTTTCACATTAATTGTTTTTAGAAACGATGTAGAATCAATTCAAAATGAAATTATTTTATTTCGCGCTCTTGTGTTTTCTACATTAATTCTATAAATAATTGATGTAGAAAGTACTTTTTACATCAGTTATTTTTAAAATCGATATAAAATCAATTCAAAATGAAAAATTTTAGAGGTACACACCAATAAAATACTATAAATTAGAGTCAACAAACACAAATTCTTACTTATATTCTCAAGCTTATATTAGAAATTTTGCTTTATTCTATATTTTTTTTACGACATTAACGAATATGAACTCTTACTAGATATATCAATAATTTTATTTTGCTCCATTCTCTATGTTTTCTTCTTCATTGATGAACATTGTATATTTTTTATTAATAAACATTGTATATCTTTTGTTTACAAACTTAACAAAGATCAACGAAAGATTGACGTGAACACTGTATATTGAGTAAGACTGATGATGAACACTACATATTTTTCATTTATACACCCAACGAACATTAAGCACGAAGTAAATCTTTATGGGTAAAAGGATGAACATTAATGCTATTAACATTAATTAACATTACTAAGATATATGATGAATACTGACGCCATTAATGAACAACTCATCAACAGGAAGAACATTTTCTACATCGATTAGTTAAAGAACTAATGAAGAATGTGTACATTTTTTACATCGGTTGGTTAACTGATATAAAATCTTCATACTTACTACATTGCTTGTATCTACATCGATTCACCAACCGACGTTAGAAGTTATTTTTAACCAATATAAAAGACTTTTTTTTATACTAGTGTAAATTTCTTATATTTTTATCCAACATCGTACATGACATAACCCACTACAGGCACTATGGATAGAGTTGTCAAAATGCTACTTGAGCCACAGAAGATGCTTTTTGACCAATAGCTACATAAACACATATTACATTTTATCCCTATTGATTGAGAATTATATCTTTAGCTACTACTGTTTTACCCGTTTGTCTATCTCCAATAATTAATTCATGTTGGCCATGACCTATGGGGATCATTGAATCAATAGCAATAAGTCCTGTTTGAAGAGGCTCATCTACAGAACATTGAAATAATACCGGGAGCGGGAGATTCGATTAATTGAGATTTCAAAGTTGAAATTTCTCCTCGACCGTCAATAGGTTTAGTCAAGGCATTTATAACACGACCCAAATAAGCCTCACTTACTGGTATCTGAGCAATTCTTCCTGTTGCTTTTACCAAAGTTGCCTCTTATATCATCAAACCATCACCTATTAATACAACACCAACAATTTTTGATTCTAAATTCAAAGCAATGCCTATAGTACCATCTTCAAATTCCACTAATTTACCCGCCATTACTTCATCAAGACCATAAATACAAGCAATATCGTCGCCTACTTGAAGTACGGTTGTCCTATGAGACAACGAGTTCAAAGGGTCAGGGTTAGGATCATGGCCTTAAGAGCAAAAAAAAAAAATTAAAAAAATTAAGAATTTAAATTTGAGAGAATTTTATATAGATTATAATAATTATTAGAGTATATATTAAAAATATTTATTTCATATAAAATTTACTATTATAAACTTTTATGCCAATAAAATTGCTTAAAAATAAATAAAGAAGAATAAAATTTGTATAATATTAAATATTTATAATCGTTGTCGTTATTAAATAATATTAATAAAAATATAATTATTTATCATCAAATTACTTAACATATTTCTCTAATTTTTATTTGTATTATTAAATAAATTATAACTATTTTTATATAATTCTATAAATAACTTTTAAAATATTATTTGCATATTAACTATGAAATTTTTTACATTATAAATTTTATATTATTATTTTCTTGATTTATTTTTACAAAATTATTAAAAATATTAAAAAATTTAGTTTTTTTATTATCATATTTTATTTGTGTAAAGACATCTTATGTTCAATAAATAAAGTTACAATAAACACATAAAATTGATAATAAAAAATAATACTAATAAAATTTGTTGAGTTAGCTAAATTAAAGTTAATATATTAAGAAAAGTAAATAAATATCATCGATATATAATATTTTATATTATAAAATTCATGGATGTAGAAAAGTAACATGTAAACAAAGTAAAAATTAATAAATATTTAGAAATTTAACTTTTGGCTAATCTTAATTAATAGAATTTATTTTTAAATTAAAATAACTTATATTTCTAAATTTTTATTTTAATAGGAAATTTGTGATAAAACTTAATATAAAATTTTAAAGTTACTGCTATATATATATATATATATATATATATATATATATATATATATATATATATATATATATAGAGAGAGAGAGAGAGAGAGATCTTCTCACACTAATATAACATTCGATTTGAGCCTTTCATATAACTTACATCTAATGGTTAGTGAAGTAATAAATTACAATCCATTATATGCAAGTTAAATGAAAAGTTTAAATAGAGTGTAAGAATTTTTAGACTTACACTAGTATGAAAAGATTCTGCTCTTATCTATATAAAGTAAAAATAAAAATAATAATTAAATCAAAAATAAAATGGTTATAAAATATTTAATTTTATTTGCTTCAATAATTTATTATTTTAAACCAACAAATATACATAAAATTAACTACACTATAGTATTAATGTAATGTAGAAAAATATTACCTATATGATAAATTAAATCACATGCTAATATGTTACATATAAATTGATAAATTAACTAATAATTTATTTTTTAATTTATATAAATGTATACTGATTATTGAATTTTAAATGTATATTAACAACTATATATTTTTTATTTTTTTTACAAATTTTTAATAAACCATCTATCTATATTTATATATATATATATATGTAAAATTCATTAAAAATAATTATTTATATATCTATTGGGAGAGGTTTAACAGGCTTTGTGCAATTTGTCCAAATTACCAAATCAATAAGCAGCTGTAGATCTAATATTTTTATGAAGGTCTACTTCTTATGGAGAGAAGCATGATTGATGCGACCAGTGGAGGAGCTTTGATGGACAAGACTCCTACAGCTACAAGGTATTTAATCTCTAACATGGCAGAGAATTCACAGTTGTTCAGTTATAGGAGTGTACTTACGGAGTTAACTTCATTGGTGAGGCAGCTTGCTATGAGACAGGCAGTGGCACAGACTCCATAAACATGTGATATATTCTCAGGTGATCATTACACGGATGCTTGTCCTTTACTGCAAGAGACATCCAGTGCACCTTCTCATGTTGTAGCAAGTATACACCCTTTATACCAGCAGTAACAGTACAATCCATTTTCACTTACATACAACCCAGGGTAGAGGAATCATCCTAAATTGTGATATGGTCCAGGCCCAGCACAACATCACCAGAGGTATAATTATCAACAGCAACAGCCACAACCTGTGCAGCATCCCGCCCACCACTAGCCAATACACCAGCCAGTACAGTAACAACAACAACAACAGTAGTCAAAATACTTGCCCTCTTCTCTCAAACAACAAGCTCCACAACAGCCACCTTTGCAACCTAATTTTGTCCCTTCTCTAGATGAACTGATGAACCACATGGCTACTTAAAGGCTGCAATTCCAATAGAATGTTTCAGCCACTATTCAAGATTTGCAAACCTAGATTGGGCAACTAGCTTCCTCAGTAAACAATCTATAGTAGAAAGGGTTTGGAACATTACCTTCTCAACCTGTGGTGAATCCTAAAGGTAACGTGAGTGCTATCACTTTGAGAAGTGGCAAAGAGCTGGATAACAGTCCAGTGCAGGCCAAACCAGCCCAGTCCAATGCAAATGTCATAAAGAAGTCTACACAGTAGCATATCCCTCTTCTATTTCCATCTATAGCTTCTACATCCAAGAGAGTGGAGTCTGATCAAAAGCTGCTGGATACTTTCAAAAAGGTGGAGATAAATATACTGATGTTAGATGCCATTAAATAGATTCCTAAGTATGCGAAATTTCTGAAGGAGCTATGTACATACAAGAGGAATTTGAAGAAGAGGGAGATCTAAACAATCTCATCCCATTCTCTGTCCAACCTTCCACAGAAATATGATGATCCAGGCACACTCTCCATACCCTGCACAATTAGAGAAACAACCTTTACTAATGCCTTGCTGGACTTGGGAGCTTCCATCAGCTGTGTATAAAATGCTGCATTTGGGAGACTTGAAGCCAACCAATGTGATCATCCAATTGGCAAAATGTAGTACAGCTCAACTTTTGGCAGTAGTTGAAGATGTGTTGGTAAAAGTCAACCAATTAATTTTTCTAGCTAACTTCTATCTTCTTGATATGCAGGATGAGAATTCTACATTGATTCTAGGGAGGCCATTTTTAATGACTGCAAGTACCAAGATTGACGTTCATACAGGCACATTGTCCATGGAATGTAGATATGGCACAATTCACTTCAACATTTTTGAAGCCATGAAACACCCAGTTGAAGGTCATTCTATGCTTTATGATTATTCTATTTTTCTGATTGATGTTGCAAAAAATAATAAAAATATTGATGTGTGTACAGAAGTAGATGTAGAAGTATATATAGATGTAGATATAGACTTTGATTTTTCACTATTTTTATAGTTTTCAGATTTAGATATTGATGCTCTACCAAGCTACACCTGTGATAATGGAGTGTATGACATCTGTGCTGAGATTGATACTATTATATCTTTTATTGTACCTTCACTTGCAGGTGCAAATTCTGGTATTTCTATGGATGTTGAATCACAGTTTCCTTTATCATCCACACAGTAGCAGCCATCACTGGAGCTGAATCCTTTGCCAGACCACCTTAAGTATGCTTATTTGGATACAAAGCTGAGGCTTCTAGTAATCATTTCTAGTAGCCTTTGTGAGGACCAAGAAGAGAAGCTGTTGAATGTTCTGAGGGTGCACAAGAAAGCCATTGGCTAGACTTTGGCTGATATCCCTGAAATCAGTCCAGCTATATGCATGCACAGGATTCTATGAGATAGCCACAAAGAAGACTCAATCCCACCATTCTTGATGTAGTGAAGAAGGAATTGACCAAGCTACTGATGGCTGGAATCATTTATCCTATTTCAGATAGCACATGGGTCTCACCTGTACAAGTGGTGCATAAGAAGTCTGAGATAACTGTTGTGCAGAACCAAGAGAATGATTTGGTTCCCACCAGAGTTGGCAACAAATGAAGAGTATGCATTAATTATAGGCGGCTCAACCAGGCTACCAGGAAGGACCACTTCCCTCTCTCATTCATTGATCAAGTCATCGAGAGGTTGACAGGTAAGTCTCACTACTATTTTCTAGATGGCTTTTTTGGTTACATGAAAATACACATTGCCCTTGAGGACCAACACGAAACCACATTCACCTGCCCTTTTGACACTTTTGCATATAAAAGAATGCCATTTGGTTTACGCAAAGTACCTGCTACTTTTCAGCGGTGTATATTGAGTATGTTTTCTGATTTGATTGAAAATTGCATGGAGATATTTATGGATGATTTTAAAGTTTATGGTTCCTCATTTGATTCATGCTTGAATAGTTTGACCAGAGTTTTAGACAGATGTATTGAGAATAACCTTGGGCTTAATTATGAAAAATATTATTTTATGGTAACAGAGGGTGTAGTCTTAGGACATCTTGTTTCTAAGAAAGGAATACAAGTTGATAAAGCTAAAATTGATGTTATTATCTCTATCTTACCCCGCGTCTGTGCGGGAGGTGCTTTCTTTTCTTGGACATGTAGGTTTTTACAGGAGATTCATCAGAGATTTCAGCAAGATTGCCTTACCACTGTCCAGTCTTCTGCAGAAGGATGTGTCATTCATATTTATTGATTCGTGCAAGGAGGCATTTAAGGAGTTGAAGAGAAGACTCACCACATCACTCATCATGCAGCCACCAAATTGGGAGCTCCCTTTCAAGTTAATATGTGATGCCTCAGATTATGCACTTGGAGCTGTATTATCACAGAGAGTAGGTAAATTTTCACATGTCATAACTTATGCCTCTAGAACTCTTGATATAGCTTAGGTAAATTATACCACCACTAAAAAGGAGCTTTTGGCTATTATGTTCGCATTAGATAAATTTCGTTCCTATTTGCTTAGCTCAAAAACTATCTTTACAGATCATGCTGCATTGAATTCCTACAAAAGAAGCTAGATGCTAAACCCAGATTACTCAGATGGATGCTTCTTCTACAGGAGTTTGATATTGATATAAAAGATAGAAGTGGTGTGTTGAACCAGGTTGCTGATCACCTTAGCTGTATTGAAGGGACAGTAAATCCCTTACCCATTAGTAATTATTTTCTTGATGATTATCTGTTTGCTCTGTACTCTGTAGATTCTGTACCTTGGTTTGCAGATATTGTTAATTATTTAGTTACTCTATTGTACCTCCTCATGCATCTAGATCTCAGGTTGATAAGCTTAAAAGTGATGCTAAATATTATGTTTGAGATGATCCATATCTATGAAAATTTTGTAGTGACCAGGTTATCCATAGGTGTGTTCCTGACCATGAGTTTTAGGATATTCTGCATTTCTGTCATAACACATCTATAGGAGGCCATCTTGGACAACACAGAACATCTAGGAGGGTATTGGACAGCGGATTTTATTGGCCCATCATCTTTAGGGATGCAGCCAGGTTTTCCGAGAGCTGTGAGATATGTTAGAAAGCAGGAGGGACCATCACCCGAAGAAATGAGATGCCTCAATAACCTATCATCTTTTGTGAGATATTTTATGTTTAGGGTATGCATTTTATGAGTCCTTTTCCTGTTTCTTCTGGATATTCTTACATTTTACTTGTTGTTGATTATGTGTCTAGATGGGTGAGGCACAGGTCACCAAAACTAACGATTCTAAGGTTGTTTCAGATTTTCTCTGGACTAACATATTTTGTAGGTTTGGTGTGCCTAAGACTATCACAAGTGATCAGGGAAGCCCCTTCTGTAACAGGACCATAGCAACGTATTCCAGAAGTATGGGGTGACATACAAAATTGCTACACTATATCATCCTCAAACTAACGCTATTTGGGCTTAGAGAATAGCTTACCGGGTACCACTAGGCATGTCCCCATTTCAAGTGGTGTTTGGCAAAGCGTGCCACCTTCCAGTGGAAATTGAGCACAAATTGTATTAGGCAGTGAAGAGTTATAACTTGACACTTGAGGAGGCTAGAAAAGAAAGGAAGCTTCAACTTCAGGAGCTTGATGAGATACGCTTACAAGTCTATGAGAACTCTAGAAGGTATAAAGATAAAGTCAAAAAATTCCATTACATAAAAATTCTGAGGAAGGAGTTCTCTAAAGGATAGAAAGTGTTATTGTTTAACTCTCATTTGAAACTGATTGTAGGTAAGCTTCGATCTGGATAGGATGGACCTTTTGTGATTACTAATGTTTTTCCCCATGGTGCAGTTGAAATTAAGGATGAAGATACTGGCAGAGTTTTCAAAGTTAATGGTCAACAGCTGAAACTATTTCAAGAAAACAAACCTATGCAGAAGGCTCAAACACAGTTGACGTATCCTTAGTGGAGCCTATTCTAATAGAGGAAGTGTCTACATAGGCACTTGGAGCATTCTTTTCTCTTATTTTATTTCTTTTCATTATACTTTCCTTTAGTTTTCTATGCATGTCTTTTCACTTTATTTGAACTGTTTTCATGTGATTGTCATTTTCTATCCATTCCCACATTGCAGACAATGTTTGGTTCAAGTTGTGGGGGAGTGTGTTAGTCTACACTTTTGTTTGCATTGACTTAGAATTCTTGTTTTAGTTAGTATAGAGTCTTCCCTACCATATTTTTCATTGGATTCCTTTGCTTTTAGATTTCATTTGTGTGAGCAACTTTTTATTTGTCATTCTTAGTTGAGATTTTCATAATATGATAGATTTGTTTCTTGCATTTGAGTTTAGCTAGTTTTTTATGATAATTAGATTTTGGATTAATGATTGGTAGAATAATTACCTTAGTAAGATTTGAGCTTATTTTCTTTCTTGTGTGATTCACTCATGTTTGTAGGTATTCTATAACTTGACTTTTTTTTAGATTATTTGTTTACATGCACTTTTGATATGATTTAGGTCTCCTTTAACATTTTAGCTAATTAGCCAAATTGACTCACCTTGCATTTATTCCACTTGTTTACCCCTATGAGCCTTATTAACCCTTTCTTGATGATTCACCCAACCTTGGAGATTAGATGAGCTTTGGAATTGTTTTGGCAGTTGGTTAAAAATAAGTGTGGGAGTATTATGTTAAATTGTGCCTTATTTGAGAAAATTTTGATGCATTATCAATTCACTGGAAAAGTAGCTTGAAAGAAAAAGTTGTATATAAAAATAAAATAAAAAAATGAAAAAAAAAAGAAACAAAACAAAATTTTAGTTATTGAATTTTAGGTATCTTTTTACTTGTTTTAACTCATTCCCTGTTGCTCTTCTTTCTCTTGGTTTTTAGCTTTGTATGCCTCCTTTTATCTCACCTTTCCCTAGCCACATTACAAGCCTAATAAAAGCCCTATTGAGCTTTTGATTGATGTGTTTTAAATAGTAGAAATTAGAGGCTCTTGAAGCTTATGGTTGTGTTTACTTTCATGATGTTCTTCGAGTGAAAATGCTAAACTATACACTTGAGAGAATGAGTAATACACATATCCTTGAGCAAATTTTTGCTAATTGTGATCCATGATTTAATTAGATTGAAGTTCTTCTTTACTTTTATATTTGGAACATAATTCTTGATTGTCTTTTATTGTTTTATACTTTGATTGATGAATTAATTTTCTTTCTTGCTCACATTCACTATAGGAGCCACTGAAAAATTTTGGTTTGTTTTGTTTTGTTTTGTTGTCTTTTCTTTTCTTTTGCTTGGGAGTGCAAAAGCTTTAAGTATGGGAGTATTTGATGACTTATATTTTGTACTCATATTTATAGTCTTATTGCATCTTTCAAATACCTTTTCTTTCTTTATTTCTTTCATTTAGCATGTTTTTGTATTTTATGCATTAAATTAGAGTTTTTATAAATACTTATTATCTTTATTTTATATTTCATATTTTTCTCTATTTTGAATTTTGCCTACTATTTTGGCCATAAATTTTTTTTGTAGATTACCTTTTTGGTTGATTCTTTTTGCAATGGATTTCTGACTTCCTGGGCTTCAATTTGGACATATGGATCATGCTATTTGGAGTTTAGAGCTACTTTTTATTAATTTTTGAAATTCAGACTTAAAACATACCTTTTATATTTAGAGTTTTTATTTAGGACTTTTATTGTAATTACTTGCGACAGCCTTGACCCATTTATTTCCATTTCATTTAAGACCAGTATATATATGGGTCAAAAGGTTGACTTTGACGCCTTCTTTTTTTTCATAATTTTGTTTTTGTAAGACTTTTCCATTTGGAGAAAAGAAACCATTTTTGTTGTTGTTTACTTGCCTCTTTCAGATTTTGCACACAATTCAATTTCTAATCTCACTGCGATTTTTAATTTGATTTTACTCATATTCTAATTTGTGACTATGTGATTGAATCCTCAAATCATCTCATCTTGAGCGCGGATTGCAAGACCAATCAATCGCTCCCAGTTTGTCTTTTCGCTTTCTTGCAATTATTGATCAAGATTTGTGCATGCATAATTTGATTGAATTTGATTTTCATTCTTGAGTATAAGATTGATTGATTAATCGATTTCTTTTACATTCAAGGTTTAGGCAAATTTGGTATTGCAATCCTAATTCGTGTTTGGGGTTTCCAGTTTCAATCCTAATTCATGTTTTGTTTGCGTTCTTTTTTCTTTCAATTTGTGTTTGTTTTAATTTTGTCTACTTTAATTGTTTTCATTTTAATTGCTTTCGTTTTAACTATTTTCATTTTAACTGTTTCTATTTTAATTGCTTTCATTTTAATTGCCTTTGTTCTTCTTTTAATTCGCTTTCTGGGTTTAATTCGTTTATTTAATTCAATTTCAATTTAATTTGTTTTACTGCATTTTCTTGTAATTCAATCTCTGTTGCCAATTTACATTTCTGTTTAAATTCTTAAGAACTAAAAAACTCTCATTGTTGCATGTTAAAAACAAGAAATAAAATGAATTTTTGTCCTTATGAGATGACATAGGTTTGCTCTCTATATTACAGAATTATTTGAGGAATCTAGTTTTGTTTAAAACCATTACGATGTAGTTGTCATCTACCATTAGTGAATACCTTTTAGTTAATTACAAAAAAAAAAAATTATAACAAAAATCAAGGTCAAATATGCATAACAACAGGAAGAACTCACCCAACATTATTAGGTGCTAAAACCAAGTGATCTTTTCTTATAGGACGCTTTAACATTTCAGCTATAATTAATGTGGAGTGAGATTAAAATTCTCATCGAGCTTATACAGAGATATAATGAAAAATCTCCTTGTCTTATCAGTGACATGCAAGTAAGCTTCACACAACATACCTTGTACAAATCAACAAATAAAATGCATAAGAACATCAACATAAAGAAACCTTATTAACCATTGGTGACGTATAATCTCTATGATCTTTTCTCTCATAACCATGTCATAATACTTCTTTCCTTAATAATTAACAAACATATGAATGGAATCAATATCAATAGCTTGACCATTTCTCACCAAAAGCTTCATCATGTTGAACATGCAATGGATTTGTTAGTGTCACCTGTTTCTTTTCCTCTTCCTTTACTTAATGATGGTAGAATTTGAAATCATTGCTTTTAGATTTAACATTTATAAATCATGCATGTTATCTAAAATTATAAAGAAATTTATATTGCCTCATCGTTAGGTAAGAACAATGCAGACTCTTCTTTATGTCATTGAACTACATCAATTAAGACCTTAGCATAGTTTGAAGGAAGAGTCCTAGTATGTTAGGTGTCACCAACTAGTGTATGATACACCTTTTCTCTTGCAACGAGCTAATATAGGGTGTTCAAATACATCATACAATCATGGTCACCTTAGAAAATAAAATTGTAATAATATTTATTAAGAATTCAAAGTATGAAGCAGTGTAAATAAGTAAATATAAATAATTTTTTAACTACCTCTAGAATCTCTACAAAACCTATTGGTGTGCAGTTGCCTCTTTGGCTATTACATGGTGTATCTGGTGGCAATGGGGAACTAAGTTCCACCATGTAGAGCATTTGAGGAGGGATGGTGAAAGGCAATTGCACTAATGAAGGCATGAATGGTGGTGGAGTGGCAATATATATGAATGATGTGTGACTTGGCATGAATGGTGGCAATCCCTAACCCTTTGTCAATTGTGCCACAATCTATGTCAAATGTGCTACCAATGCTTCATATTCTACCACTCGGTATATGATGGATGTGGAGTGCATAGTGATGACCCAAATGCAAATTTTTGGATGACACCAAATCCTGCAGCTTTAACATGACCAAGATGCTAAAGTACACTAAGTATTTGAGACAAGATGTCGCATCTACTTATTGATTCTGATTCATGGTCAGGGGTGCCCTATAAAGGGTCTCTAAAAAATAAAATAAAATAAAACATAAATAGTTAGAAAATGTAAATTGAAGGGGTTAGTGATACATATATAGGTTAACTTAAAACTTACAAAATCATGGATTGCTTTCTGAAATCATTCATTATCAATTCCTTGCAGCCTTCCATAGAACATGTCGTGGATACAAAGGTGACCTTTGAACTTGATGAAGGAACATAGATAGAGTAATTGAATCATAGTCAACTTTCAAATACCTAATTATAGTACATAAATACTCAACAAAATGAATACATACTAGTTCTAACACCAATTAAGCATATCTCTTTACTGACTGCCTATATCTATCTATAGGACATTCCTTTTACCTTTTTTGTATTAGTCTCACTTTCTTTCTGTATTGTATTTCAAAAACATGTCAAATTGTTAGCAAAGTGACAACATTATTATATTGAAGAAATAAAAAAGTCAAATTACCTTAAAATCTTCTCTGGAGCTTTTCCTAACAAATTCCATCTAATGATCAATTACACTAATGAATTGCTAATACTTCTCTTGAGGATAGAAGAGATGTTTATGAGCAAGTGTACCCATTAAAAAGTAATAAAAGGTTTTAAATTAAAATAGCGTCTCACAAGGATTGTTTTCAATTACCAAGAAAGTCTTAATTTAATTGTTTAAATTTAAGTTATACATTGGAAAATAAATTAGTTTATTAATCAAATTAAAATGGTGAAAAGGCACATTCAAAATAATAGTCATTTCTTTAAATTATTATCCTCAATGATCATGCACGATAAAAAGATAAGAAAGCATGATACACCTATGAGTTTGTTAATTAAATAATAATTGGAAGGGAAAAGTTAAGCTTGGTCTACCTAATTCTTATCACTTTTTATCCTAGAAGTCCATTAATCACATGTGGTATGATCATTTACTTTGTAATCAATTATGATATATTAGAAGTAGTCAATTTCTAACATACAATTATATACACTAGAAGAAAAACCAATCACAAATATAAAAAAAAATTATCATCAAAAAGTCGACCATAGCTCTAACTATGAGTTTAGTTACTAATCATATAATAAACAATCAAAACAACTATACTAAACTCTATAAACATGAAAGAAGAATCCAAACTACAGGAATCCTGGAGGAAGGAGGATAAACAGAGTTTTTGTCCTTCAAACACATTCCCAATCACTTGCTTGGACTTCAAAGAAGTTTTCTTTGTCTTTGCCAGTGACCCTCGTTCTCTATGACTCCAAGTATTGTCAACGATTTGTAAAAATCAGGATGCCCTCGTCGTTACTCTTGAGGTCCTTTAAATAGGAATTGGGGTTTATTAGATATAATGTTATTGCTTCCAAAGAGTTTGTTGATTAGGTTAATTTAAGATCTGATCTGCCTACAATTTAAATTCAAATTCTAAATTCACAAATTTGAAAAGAAACCTTTCCTTTTACCTGTAATAGAAAATAAGCACGATCGTGCTTATTAGTATGCACAGTTGTGCATACTTCGAAACATGGGTGTTGTTCGGAGGGCAAGTGTACCCATCGAAAAATAATAAAGGGTTCTTAAATTAAGTTCTCGAAATATCGTCCCACATGGATTGATTTTCAATTACTAAGAATTTCCTAATTCAATTGTTTAAGCTTCAAAGATACGAGATTGATTAAAAATAAGAATTTATAAAATCAATTATAAAACTAAGAGTAAGGAATACATTGTACCCCTTGATTAAACTTATCGGAGAGGAACCTAGGGCATATGGGTTTTCTCATTCAATCCTTTATGTTATTTTTCTATTTAACTCTAAATCTGATTTCCTTGTGATTACCAATCATTCATACGAATATTATTAATACCCAATGGTCATGCAATATTAATATTCTTTTCTCTAAATTAATATGCCAAATGGTCATACAAGACATCAATTTGAGAAAGCTTGAGGAACCTATGAACTTGTTAATTTAATAACGATTAAAAGAGAAAGATTGGTTTGGTCCATCTAATCCTTTTGTCTCGTTTTACTCTATAGATCTATTAATTAACCGAAGTACGGTCGCCTGACGATATAATTAATTAGGATTAAGAAAGAAGCGCAATAGGATAAAATCTAATCACAAAACAGAAATTAAATTTAAATTCAAATATCAAAATTTCATAAATTCATGAATAATAGTTTCCATGGCCCTAGTTACTAATGCTAAAGAAAAGAACTAAAACAATCATAAACAAAGCCATAATCAAAAGAAATAGCAAACTAGAGTGTGAGATGTGTTCCCGGTCTTCAAGTACGATCGCTTGAAGCTCCAAGTCTCGCCAAGCATGTGCCAAGGATCCCATGCAAAAGAGATGAGATCAAATGTATTTTAGAGCTAAGCCAAGATGTCAAAAAATGGTGTTTCTAATGGTGCTTCAGGTCTTTCTTTTAATAGGGTTTGAAAACCCTAAAAACTCTTCATAATTGGACTTTCCGCAGATGAGCACGACCATGCAAGGCCTTAAGCACGATCGTGCATGGGCTTAAAGTATCCCCGTGCTTATTGAATGGGTCTAGGCGTGCTGACTACTGTGAAGCTCTAATCTTCCATCAATTTGGGCCTAGAATGCACCCAAAATTCACTTGCAGCCTCTTTATACCAAACTGCATAATTAATATATAAATTAATGTAAAATCCAAATAAAATAAAGATCAAATATGAATATATGGCCGTAAAAGAGGGCCTAATTACAGACTTATCAACTCCCCCATACTTATCTGTTTGCTTGTCCTCAAGCAAAGTGCTGGTTAAGAGTAACATAATAACTTAAAACATAATATCACACAAGGAATCCGAGATAAGGAGATAAAGAGAGCAACAAGAGTAATATCACTGAGATACTCTACTTTCCTCTCTCACTAAGGGACAAATAAGATATCACTCAATTCTCCTAAAGAAGAGTGTATTACCATAGGCTTGACTATAAACTGACTCTCCACTAAATAAATTAAATGCAAGTAAAAATCATGAGGTCTTTTTTAGGTTATAATGTGGCCCAGGGGTTATAATAATTTGACGTAAGATAAATGAAAGAAAGGAGATATACAAAGGAGTAATAAATTATAAAAATTATAAACATTCCCTAAGTTCACAAATGAAGCTCTTAGAGTAATTTTTATATTCTTATATATGAACAGTATCTTTACTTCTCTCTCCTTTCAATTATATATACATTTTTCTTTTCTTTTTTTTCTATTTTTTCTATTTTCTTTTTCATACTTTCTTTCTTTCATTTTGCATATGAGAGATATAGAAGAGAATTAATCAAACAATTCAACAACTCAATTGCTCCATTCATAAACTCAAGGTCATCAAAATATTTTATAAATTTAATGCAAGGGACCAAGAAAATCAATAAAGCTCAAAGTGGATAACTAGTTGTATCTCAAACATGCTGAAGGCCAAGAATAAAAATCTTATTATGCCTCAATCATATTAAAAACATGCAATTAAAAAGAGAAGTCTTAAGTCGGTTCCAAGTCAATTCTAGAGCACAAAACCTGAGGAGATAATCACACAAAACAATGAGGAAAGGGGTACAATTAATTAAATTAAGATAGAAATCTCCTTTAAGGCTCAAAACTCACATCTGTGGGTTAAAGTTTAATGTAGAGCATAAAAGTAAGGAACCTAGCTAATTATTAGTTTCCAAATGAAAGTATAATGCCAATAATAATCATTCAACATGCTTTTCTATTTGGAAAAAATTAGGTTCCATGAGGAAAAAAGTTTTAAATTATCATAAAAAATAGTATAGGCACTTTACTCAGTAACATGCAAATAACAATCATATAATTAGGAACTACTCCCCCATACTTAAAGCAAAACATTGTCCTCAATGTTTGAAAGCAATTAACTTAAAAGCATACAAAGAGGGCAATTGAATAAAAAGGAAAGAGGTTCCCTCATAATTCTTGGCGCGATGACTTCGGGTGAGGGAGCACAGCCATGCTGAAATCTTGAGCACACCCATGCTTATGATGTAAAGCTTTCTCTCACAACTACAACTCAATGCACGACCGTGTATGTTATGCGCACGGGCATGCTTCCAAATCAGAGCTCAAAAGAGTGGGAACAATAAACTCCGTTCTTGCAATCTTTCAATATGCTTATTCTTTATTCTAAAAATAAAATATAAATAGCAAAAATTAAAATAAACAAAAAGAAATAAAATATAAATAAAATAAAAGACACAGGTTGCCTCCTAGGAGCGCTTGTTTAACATCACGAGCCTGACGTTCCTATTAAATCATGGTGGGAAGAAGGCATGAGTCTCAGATGTGACTCTCTTGATATGCAATTGTCTCCCCAGCAGCTTTGCCTCCCCAACACCTATCATCAGAAAAATTATTCATAAGATGGGGATTAAAATAAAGAGAAGAAAATTTAAGCTTCGAATTATGAGGCTTATTAATGGATGGTTTAAGCTTTTGTCTTTTCTTCTTCTTATACTGCTTTCTCATTGGCCTTTTTCTTGTGGTTCCATGCTTCACAAAAATTGGAGGAGGAGAAACAACATTCATAGTGCTCACAAAGTGACAGGATTCTTGGCTAAAAGGGTACTTAAAAGAATTGAAAACTTGAAATACAACTTCCTCATCATCTAGCCTTAGTGTGAGCTTCCCTTGCTGAACATCTATTATTGTTCTTCCTGTGGCTAGGAAAGGCCTCCCTAGTATGATGGGTACTTCGTCATCCTCTTCCATGTCAAGGACAATGAAATCTGCAGGAAACATGAAGTTATCTACCTTGACTAGGACATCCTCCACTATGCCCCTAGGATACGTTATTGAATGATTAGCAAGCTGCAAAGATATTGAAGTTGGCTTGGGTTCTTGCATACCCAACCTTTTAAACACAGAAAATGGCATTAGATTGATGCTAGCACCTAAATCACATAACGCTTTATCAAAATAAGAATTGCCTATAGTGCATGGAATTGTAAAACTCCCTGGATCCTTAAGCTTGGGCATATTTCAGCATCTGTGATATGGCTTCAACAAAAGGAATATTGATATGGAGCTTTCTGAGGATCCCAAGGAACTTATTGAACTAAGGGTCTCTCTGGCTACTCATCAATCGTTGTGGAAATGGAACTTTCGGTTTTGTCACCACTGGTGCATCTTCCCTTGTCTCCTTTTTCGCATCTGGATAGTAAGCACGACCTTACTCATCATCCAGTATGGGTGTGCCTTCGTTAAGCATGACCTTGCTTCCGTCTAGCATGGTCGTGCCTTTGTTGTCTACAAGGGCATGTTGTTCTAAGCACAGTCATTCTGTTTCAGGCAGCATGGGCGTGCAGGGTGATACAAGGGCATGCTCCTCCTTTTGCACAGGCGTGCATGACTTATGTGTTTGCGTCCCATTCAAATTTTTCCCACTTCTTAGAGTAATGGCATTGCATTGCTCCCTTGGATTAGGCTAAGGTTGAGATGGTAGTGTTCCCATCACTCTTTGACTCGGAAGATTCGTAATTTGCTCCAATTGTGCACTCATCTTAGAGGAGCTGCCTTGTATTTCAGATTTGACCTCTGCGAACCTCTTATAAGTTCTCTCAATATGTTGGTCCAACTTGGATTCAAGCTCTGTCATCCTCTTATCATACTAATGCACATATTGCATCATCTATTCTTGAAAGTTGGACTGAGATCTAGGAGCTTTTTTTCCTTCAGGTCTTGTTCCCTGACTTTGCACATGAGGAGGGCGATAAGCACTTGAATTTTGACTTCCAAAGTCATTCCCCTAAGAGTTAGGAGGATTACTCTTCCACCCCAAACTGTGATTGCCCATGAAGTTTGCCTCTTCTTGCTTAAATTCTGGGCTTGCAGGAGCTCTTATAGGTTGGTCTTGAGCCTTCATTAAAGATTCTAGTTTCTTAGATATATTACCACTTATTTGGCATTTATCACATGATTTTGCAAAGCTATATGCATTATTAAAGAGGGTTGGTCAGTAAAAACTACTTTGCAATACCTTTCAAGCAGTCTTTGTGGGGGCAAAGTGACCTCCCGCTTCTCTTGTATGGCAATGGGTAAGAATATTAATTGTTTGGCTTTTTAAGGCGCACCTTCTAATCATATTATCTCCATATACCCTAAAAACATAAGGTTCTTTCACATGTGGTATTTGGCATCTGATAGAAATTTTCTTTTTTGATGCTTTTCAAGCTTGTGTGGGAGGATATTACTTGTCAAGTAATTGACCAAGTTAGCTTACCATTGTGCCTCAAAGATTGCTAGGAGTTTTTTCATCAGCAAAAGTCTCCTTGATTTCTATGTTGGTAGTTTGCCATACTAAAAGGTCTAGTATAGACAAATGATTAGCCATTAAGTTCTCGCTTCACTTCTTATCTCTGATCTCTACATCAAACTCTTGCAATAAGAGGATCCAACATATGATTCATGACTTCATATCTTGTTTATTGAACAAGTATTGATGGCAAAATGATTAGTAAGCAGAATTTATCAAACGCAAAAATGATGCCAAACATATCCTTCTTAATGGTGGTGTAATTGCATTATGTAGCATCTAAGGTCTTGCTAGCATAGTAGATGGCTTGGAAGACCTTCTCCTTTCTCTAGCCCAACACTGCTCTAACAGTTACATCACTAGCATCACACCTAAGCTCAAAAGGCAAAAATCAATCAGGAGCTATAATCACAACTGCATCAATTAACCTTTTCTTTAAAGTGTCAAAAGCAAATAAACATATCTCATCAAACATAAATTTTATGTCCTTGACTAGTAGATCAGAAAGAAGTTTAGCTATTTTTGAAAAAAAAAGTAAAAATTGAACCTCCTGTAAAACTCTGCATCTCTTAGGAAGCTTCTAATAGATTTAACACATGTAGGGGGAGGAAGTTTAGCAATAACTTCTATCTTAGTAAGGCCTACCTCAATGCCTTTACAAGATACTTTGTGCCCCAAACAATGCACTCATCAACCATGAATTAACATTTTTTCCAATTTAAAACTAAGTTAGCCTTTCTACACCTTTGTAATACCAAATCTAAATTATGCAAACAACTATCAAAGGTGGTACCATATATAGAAAAATCATCCATAAAAATTTCAATATAATTTTCTAATGAATCAGAAAATAAGGCCATCATATATCTTTGAAAAGTAACAAAGGCATTACATAATCCAAAAGGCATATGTTTGTATGCAAAAGTACCATAAGGGCAAGTAAAGGTAGTTTTCTCTTGGTCTTCTAAGGCCACAGGTATTTGTATATAACCAGAATATTAATCCAAACAAAAATAAAACTCGTGTTCATCTAACTTTTCTAACATTTGATTAACAAAAAGAAGAAGAAAGCAGTTTTTTCGAGTGACCTCATTGAGCTTCCTATAATTTATGTACATACACCACCTAGTTACCTTCGTTATGATGATGAGTTCTTGTTGTTCATTTTGCATAACCTTAGTCCTTTGTTTTGTTGGTACAACTTGCACAAGACTCACCCGAGGATTATCAGAAATAGAAAAAATAATATTTGTATCTAGCAATTAAATTACATCCTTTTTTACTACTTCCTTTAGATTGGGGTTGAGTCTCCTTTGAGATTGCACCTTTGGTTTGAACTCTTCCTCTAAGTGAATCTTATAGGTGCATATGAAGGGGCTAAGACCCTTAATGTCATAAATGCTCCATCCAAAGGCTTCCTTGTTTTCTCATAAGACTCTCAAGAGTTTCTTCTCCAAAACATTTGTCAAGTTAGAAGAAATTATCACAGGTAAGTGATATAGAGGAGAAAGAAAAGCATATTTAAGGTTAGAAGGGAGAGATTTAAGATCCAATTTTGAGGGCTCTTCAATGGATGGTTTGGGTTTCTACTAGGAAAGTTATCCCAAATCTTCAAAGGGTCTACGCTCAAACCACCTTTCTGGAGTTCCACTATTTAACTCAAGGATCCCATCTAGCACTTCTTCAGATTCTTGCAAAGTCTCTTTGTCAAGTGTGAGTATTCTTTCCAGTGTATCTTCTATTAAGTCATTTATTATCTACTTAGAATTTAATTTAGGGAGAGAGAGATAGTACCCATGGAGCTCACAAAGTTACATGAGTCAAAGCTACAAGAGTGTTTAAGTGAATCAAAAATTTTAAAAATTACTTCCTCATCATTCAATCTTAGTGTGAGCTTCTCTGGTTGGACATCTATAATGGTTTTCCCTATGACTAAAAATGGTCTCCCTAGGATGATGGACACCTCATCATCCTCTTCCATCTTTAAGCATAGTAAAATTTGTTGAGAAGATAAACTTGTGTACTTTAATCAAAAGTCTTCTACTATTTGATCAATCGACTAACTGCAAAGAAACATATGTAGGTTTGGGTTCTTCAATAACCAACCATCTAAGAAAATAGAGATGCATTAGATTAATACTAGCACTTAAATCAAAGAGTGCCTTATCAAAGTGTTAGAAACTATGGTACAAGGAATAGTAAAACTTCCAAGATCTTTGAGCTTTGGTGGTAGCTTCTTTAATAGAATAGTTGAGCATTCTTCATTTAATTTTACAGTTTCAAACTCCTCTAACTTTTTTTTGTTATTCAACATCTCCTTAAGGAATTTTGCATACTATAATGCCACAAATTTTGTAATAGTATTTTGATATATTAATATAAGTGTATATGTGAATTTTCATGTGTTTGTATGTTCAATATATATGTGTGTGTGTGTGTGTGTGATGATGTGGACTTATATGAATGTGTGAATACAAGTATGAGCATATGTGTTGGTTTGTGGTTGAATTGAAATTTTTGAATATGACTAGGTTGGATTGAAAATGGGCTAAGTGTGTGCTATAGAGTGTTCTCGCTATAGCAAGTGGATTCTCACTATAGCAAGAAGGCCTTGGGCGAAAAGAATGAAATTGTGTCGTTCTCGTTGTACCGAGAAAATTTTTGTTGTAGTGAGAAAGCACTGGGAGAAAAGAGGTGAAACTGCCGCGTTCTCGCTATAGCGAAAGTTCCCTCACTGCAGCAAAAGGGCGATAGTGGAGTGTGCATTTCAGGGTACAATCTCGCTGTAACGAGAGAGTCTTGTTGTAGAGCGATTCTGTAGAAATTAGAGTGCAGAATTGTCTGAGAATTTTGCTGCAACGAGAAGGAATCTCCCTATAGCGAGAGATGTCTCACTGCAGCAAAAGTGTCGCAATCAGAAGGGAACTTAAGGGGTTTAGGGTTTGGAAAACTCATTTTTCCCTTTCTTCTCTTCAAAATCTCTTCTATTCTCTGAACCTTCCACCCTATTTCACTGATTAAATTGCTTCCAAAGTCATTTGTGAGCTAAATCGAAGGTTGAAATCACATTTGGAGGTAAGTTTGTGGGTTAGGGTTTTCAAGTTTTCATCCCTTTCTTTGATTTCTCAGTTTCTCATAGTGTTTTCCCCTATACTTAGGATGAAAGTTCGTATGGAGAGCACTTTCATCATAGATTTCATGTTGGATCTTCAATCCAAGGTAAAGGGAGATTCTACTCTATCTCATTGTGTTTTGAATTCGTTTATTTAACTATGTATTGCAATGTGGTTAGGATAAAATGTAGGGATGTGTGTGTGTTGATGTACGTTTCATGTTGAATATGATTAGTGAGGAAATATGATGGAAATTGTGTGGTTGGCTACAATGTGGTTGATGTTGAATAGTACATGGGTTGAGAATGGTTTAATTGTAATTGAAATTGTGTTGGGAATGTGGTGTGTTTGAATGTGGGCATACGTGTCATGGGTAAAAATGAATATTGTAATATGATTGAGATTGTGGATGAAATTGTGTGTTAGCATACCATTGCTTGATGTTGAATAATTTGAATGGTGGAAAATGCGTGTGAATGGCATGTTAGATGCGATTGTGATTATGTCTGAATATGTTGAAAGCTATGAATGGTTCAGCGATACATTGAGGGTATGGAAGATGGAGGCGGTAGAAATACCTTGGGAAATAGAAGGTAGTGGTGACACCAACAGTGAGCGTGGGTGAACCACAAGCTACACACTCTCCTCCTGACATGGCCTCTGACCAACACCTTTGCCAAGGGGCCCATGACCGCACACATTGTATCCGTGAGGCCGGGGTTATCCAACGACCATTCATGGTGTGAAACTAAGTAAGTCCTTGAAGTTAAGGGCATCAGGAAACTGTGATCACAGTACCACAGTGAGCATGGCTATATGCAGTGAACGCATCTGTGTGTGGCTTGTTTGATGGAGCAGTGAGCGCACCTGTGTATAATGAGAATGAAATATCAAATTTTTTTATTTTATGTTTGCCAATGAATGATTTGAATTATGTCGGGAATGTGTGGAAGCATGCACGGTGAGTCTCTATACTTGTGTGTGTTTGATAGTGTAGAGAACTCACTCTTATATTTATTTTTCAAGTGACCAAGACAATAAGCACCAAATTCAGTGAAGGGATGGATGGAACTGCTATTGGACTTAGAATATTATTCTGAAAATATGATGTATTTGAATTAGTCCTGTAGCAGTCATTTGATATAAATTTGTAATCATTTCCTTTATTTTGAAATACTTTAATGAAACCATGTGTTGGGAATTATTTAAATGCAAATTTTTATTATTCCCAAATTTTGCAAAATTTATTTATTTAGAAAATTAAATTAAGGTGTTACAATTTTGGTATCAAAGCAGTTCATCCAAATCAGACCGGGTTATCGAGCTAAAGCGTCCAAGCTGTGTGCTGATAAATGTTGTTTGCTTGAATTATGAATGTTGATTTTTAATGTGATGAGTTAGAATATGGTTTGTTGCATTGTTTGCTAGCTAGATTAGAATAGCCGGTAGAGGTAGAGGAGCTGAAGTCACCAATGACCTCCTAGAGCAAATGAACCAAGTTCAGGAGGCCTTGGTGCAGAATCAAGATGTGGAGCCGACTGAATAGCGAGAGTTGTCTGCCTTCACTAGGCACAATCTTCCTAAGTTTGAGGGAGGGTTTGATCCGGAAGGAGCCCAGAGGTGGCTGGTTGAGGTGAAGAAGATCTTCCACCGGGAAGAGCACAAAGTGAACTATGCTAGAGCATGCTTATCAGTAAAAACAAACGTGTTTTGCTTGTTGATCTACGTTGTTTTAAGGTTCTTCCCGCTCCTAAGAGTGATGACCTTGGCTTCCTCATTAGGATTTGGTTTAGGTTGAGTTGACAATGTCCCTAATGCTCTTTGACTTACAAGATTAGTGATTTGCTCTAATTGTGATTCAATCTTTGAGGGCTGAGATCTCATTTTAGATTTGATTTTTGCAAACCTTTTATCCTTTCTTTTAATTTGTTGTTTCATTTGGGCTTCAAGTTTTGATATTCCATTGTTGAAACTATGCACATATTATCTCATTTGCTCTTAAAAGTTATATTGAAATCAAGGAGCTTCCTTACTTTCTATTTTCTCTCCTTCGTTTTGCATATGGGGAAGGCGATAGGAGTTTGTATTTTGACTCCTTTGGCAGTTTTCTCAAGAGGTTGTGTTGTTATTTTGCCACCCTAAGTTATAGTTGTTGCCCAAAATATTTGTCTTTTCTTGCTCAAATTTTGGACTTGCAAGAGATCTCGCAAGTTGGTCTTGGACTCTAATTAAAGATTCTAATTGCTTTGTGAGGGGTTACAATTTGATTTATTAGTGGATTTCTACTTTTTGCTTGGTAGATTGGGGCAATCTCTTTCTTTTTAGTATTGTAAGAGTTAGTTATGTGCTACTGAAAGCTAGGAGATGTCATCTCATCTACTAATTGTCTGCCTCATCTAAGTCTTTTCTCATGAGAGTCCCTCCTCTTGCTGCATCAATTGTGCCCCTATTAGAGATTGATAGACCACTATAGAATATCTGCATCTGTCTCTACCCAAGAAAGCTATAGTGAGGGCATCTCCTCAAAAGTTCTCCAAATTGCTCTTATGCTTCAAATAGGAATTCTGATTCATGTTGTTGGAAGCTAGATATTTTTGCCATAAGCATAGAGGATCTTGATGGAGGAAAAATATTTTCCCAAAAATTATTAAGTGAGATCCTCCCATGTTGTGATGGAATTAGTCAACAGTGAGGTAAACCATGCATTTACCTTTTCAGATACTGAGAAGGAAAAAAGGCAAAATCAAATAGCATTGTTGGTGATCTCGTTGTAATTGATAGTATTAGTAAGTTGAAGGAACTTTGTGAAATGGAGATTGGAGTCTTTATTAGGGATTCCTTCAAACTATATAGAGTTATGAACCATGGTGATCAGTGTCAACTTCAACTTGAAGTCGTTGGCCTCTAATTAAGGGCCGCAATGCTTTTGGGGACACTTCCTGTAGTGGGTGTCATGTAATCCTTAATGGCTCTTCTTCCCTTAGCCATTCTTTATCCTCTCAACTTCTTCCTCTATCTTCGCAGAGTTCTATCTATTTTTAGATCAAAGTTGTGAGCAAGTGAGCATACACTAAAAAAATAAGACAAAAATTATTCAAATCAACCAAATATGAGAGATTCTCTTAATATTAGAAAAACAATCCCCGGCAACGGCACCAAAAACTTGTTTATGGACAAGTGTACAAGTCGAAAAGTAACGAAGGATTTTAAATTAAGTTGTCAAAATATTATCCCACAAGGAAGAAAGTCTTGATTTATGACAATGAAAAGGCACACTTTTGATTACTAACTAAACGAGAGCCTAGGGCTTATAACTTCACCTTTATGCGTCTTTATGTTCTCTTTTAACCTAATTCTAATTTTAGTTTCTTTATGATTGTCAATCACTCATATATCATTATTAACAACTATTAGTTATGCAATACTAACAATCTTTTATTTAAATTATTACCCTCAAAGATCATGCAAGACAAAAAGACAAGAAAATATAAAGTACCTATGAGCTTGTTAATAAAATAACAATTAGTTATGCACAAAACATCTTACATAACTCAATTTTGGACTTCTTTGCAAGAAAGCCCCTTGATTTTTATTTTTGGAAGAATTCTAACTCCAAATCTACAAGATAATTAATTGATGATATTCTTTGTAGTTGTAGCTTTCTAAGAAGCCATCTCATTTTCAAATTGAACAACTTTGCTCTTGGTTACACCTAAATTGGTAAGTGTAACAATTGACAAAATTCTAAACTTTAGGGAAATAAACACGTAGCCACATATTCTATTTTGATTGAGTTGATTTAGAAGATATTGATGGTTGGTACTCCTAACTTGTCAAATATAAGTGTTTCTCTTAAATAGGAACCACTTGGACACTCCGTGCATTTAGCAAACACTAACACTCACATAAAAACCAGTAAGGGGAGAAGATATTTTTAAGTAGCTAGTAAAAGAAATTGAGATAAATGGGATATGATTCCCTTAACCCTGAAATTCTAAATGCTTGATTTATGATTTGAACCTATTAATTATATTTACTTGATTTGAATACACATAGCTAATTTTAAATTTTGAAATGATGAACTTAATAAAGGACATTTTGGTAGTAGTAGTCTATTGTGTGTGATGGCATACATTGCGTACATGGATATATAGGTAGGTGGATTGAGAATCCCTATTCATGAACCAAGATCATTATAAGAACATAGGTGTTAGTGAAAACGCAAAGAGTATTAACATGCAAATCATACTATGATTATTAAGTGAGTTATCGCTTTACTCCAAGACTTGAAGATAGATTAATAAATAATTTTGAAGTTTTGTGTCAAAACCATATTTTTTTGAAAAAAAAAAGGCAATTAGAACTCAAATGAAATAAATATATAAGCTTTAAGGAAATGAGTAAGGATGATGAATCAGAAGTTGCTAAAAGCCATGCTTGAAAGCATAAGAATGGGTACTTGCTAATCTAAATTTATAAGATGAATATTTGAAAAGGAGGCATAGCCATAAAAGAAATTGTTTGCATCAATGGTGCAACAAAATGTATAATGAATAAAATTTAGACTATTTAGATGACAAATAGGTATAAATGTCTCTTTCCCTTAAGAAAGGAAGTCATTGTATCATGATATGATGTGAAGTGTATAGTATGAATGGACACCATGATGACCTAAGGGATAATTAGGTTTAACCCTCTCTAATAGTCTAATGAGTAACATTAGCAAAAGGCTCTAACTGTTAGTTTATGCACAGTGCTTTTTTATCTCTACTTTCTCTTGAGACATATCATGTTGATGGAGATAGTTGCAGTGGTTGGAAATTCAAGTCCCCACCATTATATGAATACTTGATTAGCTAGTGAAACTCTTAACAACTTCTAAGGATAGGTGTGGATCCAAGAGTTACATGAAAAGTTTTGTTAAGAACTTTTGAGTTAGACCACTGACAATTGCACACATAGATTTTCAGCATGCATATTATTCTGCATTGTATTAACATTAGAGTTGATGATTGTGTTGTGTGATTGAACTATGATTCATTTATTTCTTTTCCTGAATTTTGATACTTGTCATCACATTTCACTCCCTTTGTTTCTTGTTGCATTATTTGTTGTTGGTTCCTCCTTTCTTTCTAGTGTTTACATACCTAAAAAATGTTGATTCTCTAAACTTTCATGGATATCGAGATCAATTTTTAGCATGATGATGAAGCCTCAAGACTTGTGTGATTATTTTGGATTGTTATATTGTTTTAGCACTTGTTTAAATTTTTCTGCAATAGATTTCAAAGACAAAAATGTATAATTGAATTTATCTATAAATATGACATATTTTACCTTATGTGCATGGATGAGAATATTATATTTGAATATGAATTTTTTTGGATATATATTTAAATTCATTAAGATCTAAGGAGGTTAACGAAAGATGTTTGATATTCAGTTAATTAGCTCCATAGGATGGATGAATCAAATGATATGTGTTACAAATAAACATATCTTATAATATTTTTTACAAATATATTTATAGTCTAAAACTCAATTCTAGTTGAAAACTAATGGCTGAAGGGACAACTAAGTCATGTAAATGGAACTGGATTGTCATTGGGTCAAGAGTATTTGTGTTGAACTATATTTCCTTGCACCCAAAGGAAGTCACTTAAAGAACACTAAAAGTGTCAACCTAATTAATCATGTTGACGTCAAAAATAAATTCCTCTTCATGTGATAGCATTAGTAGATGTTATAAAAAAAAAATTCAATCATGCACTTTGATGTCATTAGGGATGAAAATAGGTCAGGCCGCCTAACAGGGGCCTGTGACCTGGCCTGACCTAGCTTTTTTTAATAAACAAACTAAGCTTAGGCTTTTTTTAAAGTCTGTTTAAGTAAATAAGGCAAGTCTGAACTGTTTATAAATCCTGTTAAGCCTGACAGGCCGGCTTGTATAAATATATATAATATCATTTAAAAATAGAACTGTCAAAATATATTTAAATAATTAAGTTATTTAATAATTTATTTTTTATATTCTTAATTCTCTTATTATTAAATTAATATATTATGTTATAATTTTATTTATTTATAATTATAATAAACAGAAATTATATTCTATTAAAAATTAAAAATATTTATATATAATTACACTTTTTAAATAATAAATTTATTTAATAATAAATTATTATATTTATTATATTTAAACAATTTAAAGAATAGTTAAATCTTTGAATACGAATATGACATAATCAAAACTAAACAAAATAAAATTTAAAAGTAAAATAATAAAATTATATTAACATATTTTTTATACTCTTAATTTTATTATTATTAATTTATTATATTATGTTATAATTCTTTTTATTTATAATAAATAGAAATTACTTAAATCTGAATTATATTTTATTTAAAAGTAAAAAGTTATAAAAAATGATAACAAAATAAAATAAAATATTTATTATAATATATATATATAATCAGACCATGTAGCAAATAATATAAATAATATAATTATAAATAAATTATATAATAATATATATTTTTGTAACTTGCACGTGTTTTAATTAAATTATTAGTTAATTTATCAATTTATATATAATATATAAGTATGTGTTTTAATTTATTGTATCAGTAATATTTTCTATATTACATTAATGTTATAGTGTAGTTAATTTTATGTTTATTTGTTAATTTAAAATAATAAATTAATGAAATAAATAAAATTAAATATTTTGTAATTATTTTTTTTAATTTAATAGTTATTATTATTGTCATTATATATATATATATATATAGTACATTAAGTTTAAATTTTTATATTAAGTTTTATCACATATTTTTTAATTAAGATAAAAATTTAGAAATAGAAGTTATTTTAATTTAAATATAAATTTTAATAATTCTTTTTATGCTCATATGTTATTTTTCTGCATCTATGAATTTTATAATATAAATATTTTTTATCTACAATTTTTATAATAACAATATTTATTTATTTTTTAAAATATAATAATTTTTTTAGCTGATTCAATAAATTTTATAATTTTGTTATCAATTTTATATGTTTATTGTGATTTTATTTATTGAATATAAGATGTCTTTACACAAACAAAATATAATTATTATAAAAAATAATTAAAATATTTAATAATTTAATAATTTTATAAATTAAATTAAGAAAAATAAAAATATAAAAATTTTTTAATATGATAATAAAATATTTATATTTTTATTAATATTTTTTTTGTAACAGGCTTCAGGTCAGGCCTAAAATAAAACTTTTAACAGATAACATGTCAGACTCAAGCTTAATAATTATGTTACAGGTCAGGCTGTTTGGAGTGAAGTCTAGTTTATTTCCATCCCTAGATGTCATATTAACTTTGATACTCAATAACTTAGATAATTATATTGCAAAATAGTTAAATGAGTATATTAAAAAATTAAATTTAGATAACAAAAATTATAATTTTACAAAAATATTATTACTTTAATTCCTAAAATTATAAGTTTTATTAACTTTTATCTTTACATTTGTAAATATTATTTATTTCAATCTTTAGTATTACTAAATTTTTATAAGGTAGTTTAAAAATCAGAAATTAAAATGAAATTTGTATAAAATAAAGTCCTGAAATAAACAAGGGTTAGAAAAAGAAAAGTAAATTGGTGATTCATTCCAAAGAAAGTGGCTTCGCATTTTTCGATTTTCGCGGTCATTTGGTCCCTCAATTTCTCCTTTAAATAGGGTGAATAATAATCGCTTCACTTGCCAACAACATAAGACTACTTTTTACCGAGAAATTTTGTTGTCTTCCTTCTTTCACCGCTTCCTTGCCCTAACCTTCACAGTAGTAATTGGTAAGTTACTTCCTCCTTTTCTGCTTCATTGTTTATTCTGTTTCTTTTTGTTCTTTTCCTTTAACACTTACTTGAAAAAGGAAAAACAAAAGAAATTCCTAGTGTTTGGGTCTTTCTAGTGCGGTGGGTACAGTATTATTAACATTTCCATAATGGACCTTTTCAATTTCATGTATATATTTATTATTATTAGCAGTATATCTGTAAGAGAATGGAGCGTCCATCATGCATTTTAGCGCTGTATGCCCCGACAGAAGAAAATTTGAAGCCAAAGAGGAAGAACAAAGAAAGTGACAAGAAGAGAAAGAGATTGACCGAACATGATTTGCAAAGAAATTACAATGAAATTGATACTGGAAATAGCAAGAGAACATCGAAAATGGTTGCAGAGGCTCCAAAGATTTCACCATACTTTCAGAATGACCATGGGAAAAAGACAGTAAGTGAACTTTAAGTTTGTCAAACCTAGACTTTGACTGCATGTTTAGTGATAAAGTATTCAAAGATTAAGAGCATGTTGTTTAACATTTTTCTGTTTTTAAAAATAAATATAGTAACCGATAACTGTTTTTTAGAAAGAAAATAAACATACTTTAAATTATTTTTTTTATTATTTTTTGGAATAAATTATATTTTTCCCTTAAGGCACTCAAAGGAAGCTGATAGGAAAAAAAAATATAGCAATTATTTCTTCAAAATAAGCTCAATCAAACCCACATTTGTAAGTTTCACAAATTTGTGCAGGACAATGGGGAGGCGAATGGAGATAAAGTTGCAGTTGAAAACATCAAGTCCAAAAAGGAGAGAAGGCCAAAGAAGGATGATGTCAGATCATGCTGTTATGGCAGTGAGAATGGTCTCATTGAAGATAAACTGGGGGGGGATGGGAAGATTAAATCCAAGAAGAGAAAGAAGAAAGAAGTTGCCTATGGTGATGACTCCAAAAGCAAAACCAGTAAATTCAAATCCAAGAAAATGACACCTGAAGTTCATAAAAATATAGTCCAGATGGGTGTTAGATATGTTTCCCCTTATTTTCATAACGACTGTAGGAAGAAGATTAATGTCCAACCATTGGGTGAGGAAATCAAGTCTGAAGGAAACATGATGAGGGATAAACTGAAGGAAGATGATGGTGGACTTGAAAGTTACGTTGATTCAGTTGGTCTAACTGCTGCTTCTGGAGATTTCCTTGAGCATGACCTGAAAGAGAATGGAAATGAATTCATAACCATTACCATTAAATCAAAGAAGAAGAAAAAATCCAGAAGTCAGAAAAATGTCGAGGAGCATTCCAAGGTTCAAAAGGTTTCTCCTTTCTTTCAGAATGACAATGTGAAGACAATTGATGTAGAAGCACTTGATCATGAAGATGACTTTCATTCTGTTGCTTTAAAGGGTACTTGCAGATACATTGCACAAGAGAGGGGGGGAGAGAGTGGAAATAAAATTGCAGTTCAAAAGATTAAATCCAAAGGTAAGAGAACATACATGAAGCTAGAGCCTGTTGAGCATGATCAAATTCTAAATTTTTCTTCTTTCTTTCAAGGTGACAATGATAAGAAGGGTGACGTAGACTCATATTGTGGTAGCTTTCGTGAAGATAAGCTGCCAGATGATGGAAACAAATTTGAATACGGAACAATTAAATTCAAGAAGAAGAAGAAAAAGAAGAAGGCCTTTTCAAATAAGCCGCAGGAGGATGGAAACGATGCTGAAACTCATAATGTTAAACCCAAAAAGACAAAATCTGTGGTGTGGGAAAATATAGCTCAGGTTGGTGATGGAAATGATGCTGAAACTTGTAACGTGAAATCCAAGAAGATGGAATCTGTGGCTCAGAAAAATATAGCCCAGGTTGGTGCTAGATATATTTCTCCTTATTTTCATAATGGTGGTGGGAAGAACAAATTTGAACTGTTGGATATGGAAAGCAAATCTGAGTCCATTGCTTTACCTACCATTAGAAATTTCATTGATGATAAACCAAAAGAAATTAATAGTGGAAAAAAGAATAAACGACAAGGACTTGAAAGCCATGTTGATACTGTTGTGTTAGCAGCTGCTTCTGGAGACTTCTTTGAGAATAAACTGCAGGAAAACAGAAATGAAATTCAAACTGTTAAAATTAAATCCAAAAGGGAGAGAAAGTCCAATTATCAGAAAGTTGTGGAGGAGCATGCTGTGGTCCGAAAGGTTTCTCCTTACATTCGGCATGACCATCAGAAGGAAGTTAATGTGGAAGCACTTTATAATGAAAGTAATTTTGATTCTGTTGCTTTAAGGGGTACTAATGGTGACAAATTTGTCGCAATTGAAAATTTTAAATACACAGCAGGCATGAAAACATCTACAAAACATGAGATTGTGGAGCGCGCTCAAATTCAAAAGAATTCTTCTTTCTTTCAAAGTGACAATGAGAAGAAGGTAGGTGCTGAATCATGTTCTGGCGGTGAGAATGAGTTCATTGTTTTACCTGGTACTTGTGGTAGCTTCCTTGAAGAGAAGTTGCCAGAAGATGGAAATGTAATTGAAAATGGAATGGTTAATTTGAAGAAGAAGAAGAAGAAGAAGAAAGTTGTTGCAAATACACTGCAAGAGAATGGAAATGATGCTGAAACTAGCAAAGCTAAACCCAAGAAGACAGAACCTCTGGTTCGGAAAAGTGTTGCCCATGGTGTTAGATATGTTTCCCCTTATTTTCATAATGATTGTGGGAAGAAGGTTTATGTCCAACCATTGGCTGAGGAAATCAAGTCTGAATCCATTGCTTTGCATACCTTTGGAAATTTCATTAAGGATAAAGTGGTGGAAAACAATGTTGGGAAAAACATTAAGCAACAGGGACTTGAAAGTCATGCTGATTCTGTTGTGTTAACAGCTACTTCTGGAGACACAATGGATGAACTGCAAGAAAATGGAAATAAAATTGAAAGCATTAAAGATAAATTAAAGAAGAGCAAATACTGTAGGTGGAAAACTGCTGAGGAGCATGCCAAGGTTCGAAAGGTTTCTCCTTATTTTCACAATGACAGTGAGAAGACAGTTAATGCGAACATACTTAATTATGAAACGGACTTTGATTCTGTTGCTTTAAGGAGTACATATGGAGACAAAATTGCAATTGAAAATTTTAAATACACAGGCATGAAAACATCTAAAGAGCATGAGACAACAGAGCTTGCTCAAATTCATAAAGTTTCTCCTTTCTTTCTAAGTGAGAATGCGGAGAAGGTTGCTGCTGGATCATGTTATGGCAGTGAGGTTGAATTCCATGCTTTACCTAGTTCTGGTGTTAGGCTCCTTGAACAAAAGCTGCAAGAGGATGGAAATGTAATTGAAAATGGAATGGTTAATTTGAAGAAGAAGAAGAAGAAGAAAGTTGTTGCAAATACACTGCAAGAGAATGGAAATGATGCTGAAACCAGCAAAGCTAAACCCATGAAGACAAAACCTCTGCTTCAGAAAAGTGTTGCTCATGGTGTTAGATATGTTTCTCCTTATTTTTGTAATGATAGTGGGAAGAAGATTAATGTCAAACCGTTGGATAAGGAAAGTCAGTCTGAAGCAGTTAAAAGAACTCTTTCTGCTTCTCAGAAGTGGGATGAGGCTTACAAAAGAAAAACTCCTGATAATAGATGGAACCCTCCACATTCTGAATTTGGTCTCATTCAAGAGGGTCATGTTCATGATCCATGGAGGGTGTTGGTTATATGTATGCTTCTCAATCGGACTACTGGGGATCAGGTACATTCAATTAATTCACCTTCTGATTAAATAGAGCATCTGGAGGCTTTGATTTTTGGATAATTATTCTGCAGTTTGGCCCTATTCTAGGCAAATGTTTTACTTTTGGCCTTGAATTTCATATACCATGCAATTGTATCTCTCTATTTTGAAGAGTACTGTTTGGAGGAACAAGAATGTTTCTCAATCTTATATTTGTAGCTAATGTGAAGTTGTGAACAGTGTCTTTCATCTGCTGATCTACATTAAAAGGCTCTGTAAGTTGCTTTATAGTTCTTGTTTTTGGCTTTCTAAAATGTTTGTGGGTTACTTTGTTATTTCTTTGGAAAGCAATGCCCTGTTGCCATTTTTGAAACAAGAGCTCAACAGTTAATATTTTATTATGCTGATCTTGTGTTAACTGCCAGAATTGTGGCTTTCTAATAAAATCTTGTTGATGACTAATTTAATTTCCTTGTTATGGTTTCCTTTCTTTGACATTAGTCCCAAGTGTTTAGTAATGCTAATATCGTTAAAATGAATCTTTTATTCTCTCTCTCTCTCTCTACAAATACACACACACATCTTAGTGATGTGCTTGATTTGCACTAGTTTTGGTGTCCTATATATGCCTATCACGTGAAAGAAATATTACAAATCTATGTATTCACAGAATAGCATATAGTTTTGTGTACAATTCAAATTTATTTTTTGTCTTTGCCTTTTTGACTTGTCAACGTTAGCTACATTCCTAATATAGTATGTAGATTCTGATTTGGGAGTTTGAACTATTTAGTCAATGTCTTAATTTCCTGCAATATGTACTTATTCATGTAACCTCATTCAATAACTTTCAAGCTATGAAATCTCCTTGTAGTCTCACTGAAACAACTGCTATTTTATGCTTGGAAAATTGCATATCATAATTGTTGAGAATCTTTGTATTACTATTAATGTAGTTACCATTCTTTCCGTGTATATAGAAATCTGTCTGATTTGATATGTAATTAAGTTGATTAGGAACCACTGTAATTACTCCTCCTCAAGCTGGGTCATAGATATTAATTATGCCCAACTTGCACCTTAGATTTTCATATAGAGCTTTGGCTAGAGCCTTAGTCAGAATGTATGCAGGGGAGGGCTTGAGAATGTGTGTTCCAGCTTTAACGTTTCACCATCAACCTTTTCCTTGATGAAGTGACAATTGATTTCTACATGTTTAGTTCTATCATGATGAACATGATTCTTTATCATCACATAGTAATCCCATAGGGAGCTGAGATGAGACCTTCAGTTCCTACAACATCGGTTGCAAGCATATTCCTTCACAAATTTTGTGAACCATAGATCTAAACTCTACTTCTGCATTGCTCCTTCCTACTACTGACTGTTTTTTACTTATCTAAGTAACTAGATTTAACCAAACAAATGAACAATACCCACCAGTTGTTTTCTGATAGCATATAGATCTAGCTCAGTCAGCATCTGTGAAAATTTCAACATTAATTTCTGTGCTCTTCTTAAAATAGAACCCGTTGCCAGGATTTTTCTTCAAGTACTGTAGTATACGGTTAACTGCTTTCATGTGAGCTTCCCTGGGGTCATTCATGAACCTACTTACTAGGCTTACAGAAAATTCAATGTCTGGGCGAGTTAGTCAGATAAATCAGTCTTCCAACTAGTCGTTGATGCCTCTCCTTGTTAGTTCAAGGACTCTCTTCCTTAATGCCTAGTTGGACATTAGATTCTATAGGTGTATTAGATGATTTGCACCCCAAGTTTCCAGTTTCTTGCAGTAAGTCTAGGATATACTTCCTTGGGGATATGAATACCCATGTTTAGATCTAACCACTTCCATCCCAAGAAAGTACCTCAAGTCTTACATGGCTAGGTGCTGCTTCAGGCTTCTAATTTCCTCATAATCATCTCCTTTGATGATAATAGCATTGACATAGACGATGCAAACAGCAAGTTTGCCCACCTGGGAGCGCTTTACAAACATGGTGTGGCCTGTGTGGCATTGTAAGAATCCATCCCCCATCACAACCCGAGTTAGCCTATCAAACCAAGCTCTCGGAAACTGCTGAAGACCATAGAGTGATTTCTATAATTTCCAAACCTTCCTTGAGTTATCAGCACGTTACTATGGACCATTTCAAATTTTGCCACGTATAGGTGCAATGGCATATTTGGTCCAACTTCCTGAAACAGCCCGAATATACCTACTCTTCCATATTTCACAGTTGAAAAAAGCAATTGGAAGGCAACCAATGCAGGCCAAATTACCTATGGGTTTAGAAGTGGATGAAGATGTTACTCTTGTTGAACCTAAAGCTTTTTGGCTACGTGAGGGCTGAATTGTCATGGAACTACAGTGACTGAATGGTTATTTCTTTGGAAGTCCAAGCCAATTAGAGAAGCTACTTGAGAAGAGCAGAGCCATATCAGGGGCCAGTTTCCTCATTTTTACCTTGAGGACAAGGCAATTTATACAGAGGGTGGTATTGATGGGCATGTTGGACCCACTGTGGGATAAGCCTAAAACTAAGGCCCTACAAGTATATTCCTTAAATGCCAAGACAGCTAAGGCCACTGAGCAGAACATGAGTTAGTTAGGAAAGTTATGATGTATTGGGGTTGGTTAGACTGTTAGAGGGGAGAGAAAAGAGAATCAGGTGTAGATATTGCAGAGCGTCCTTGTGAGGAGGGGGGAATTTATTTTGACATATTGTAAGCCTTGGGCTTGGGCAAGGAGCATCCTCCTTTGCTGGGAGCAATTTTCTCTTTCCATTGTTGTTCTCTGATTTGCTTTCATAACAATTGTCCTGCAACATTGACAAATTCTGCTTCTCTCTACTGGAGACATTGAATGTCACCATTGTTGGAGCTGACACCATCACCTGGGCCTTGTTCTTCATTGGCACAGCAGCTTTGTAGTTATACACTAGCAAGGATTGGATCAATGGCAAACAATTCTAGTCGGCCTTATTCCAGATGTGATCAGCAATGGCTTCCTTTCACCAGAGTCAAGGTCGTTCTTTGTGGAGACACCAACTGTATGCAATGTCCTCACATTGTGGGAGATTGGTGTCCTTGTGAGGACATCGGTGTCATGGACGCAATCAGCATCTTGAAGGAGGCATTGAAGCCAATGGTGAAGGCCGATGAGAATAGTAGGATTCTGTTCAGAAACAGCACCTTTAATTTCGTGTTTGGTTGCAATGATTCACCATGAAAATTGCTCAGACATTCAAGCCAGAAATTATAGTTTCAATTCATTAATTGATTTGTTAAAATGTTGTTACAAACAAGGTAGTCAAAATCGAGATTCTAAGTAGGATCGGAGAGGAGATAAAAATTTGTAACCCGTAGGATCGTAACACAAATCGGAAGATCCTACAAAAATTGTATAAATACATGTAAAATAGTATAAATATAAAGACCAGAGGACAAATGAGAGAATTGAGCCACTCCACCTCAAAACAGAGATACTAAGAACAAAAACAGGGGGAAAAGATAGATTACGTATTGTATTCTGATAAAAGACTATTTTATCCTTAAAGAAACTTAAAACAGAGCCACTTTAAGGGTAAAAAGGGAAAGTCAAATTATTTTTAAATGATGAGAAGTCTTGTTTTTACCATTAAAAAACCCTAAAATCTGCTTCATAAATCCTAAACCCTAAAGACTATTTTATCCTTAAAGAAACTTAAAACAGAGCTGCTTTAAGGGTAAACAAGGAAAGCCAAATTATTTTTAAATGATGAGAAGTCTTGTTTTTACCCTTAGAAAACCCTAAACCCTAAATAACTTTTACTCCAGCCGCACTGTGAATTTGGCTATGTTGGCTGCAAATACAGCTGTGATGGCCACCACAGCAAAACGCTCCGCTGTGACAAGGTCGCCAGAGCAGACATAGTCATCAGAGTGAGCTATAGGGATCGCAGAACAGAGGAAAGAAGTTGCAAAGTCCTGGTCGCGTTCAAAAATGGTGGAGAAAGAGGCGATTTGAAGGAGAAAGGGTAGAGAATGGAATGAACAGATTCGCTGTGCTGAGGAAGAAGAGAAGTGCACTTCGCAGGTTGCAAAGAGGCAAGAAATCGGAGAGAGAAGGGAAAAAAACCCTAAAAATAGGGCAGAAACAACTCGCCCAGGATCGTAGATTCCACGATTTCATAAGGAAGATCATGCAATCCCAGAGATCCCACCAAAACGAGTTCCAGCCCAGGATTGGAATCGTTAGACCTGCGGCAGATCGTAAAATCGTACAAAATCGTACGATTTTACGTGTTAACTCGCGATTTTGACTATACCATGGTTACAAACTGTTGTAATTGAATGACATATAAGATTTTGAGTATCAATGCTTTACTAATGACTTTTCGTTGTGATAAAAAGAGTGTTATAGAATTGTTAGTGCTTGTGATTTTGATTCCAATAGAAAATGTTCTGTTTCAGAGTGATACCATTATTGTAAGAGGAAGGTTAACAGTGATGATGGTGTCGCGATCTGGTGCCAAGGAAATAGATTAGTAAAATGAGAGATAAAGTTGGGAGTAAAAAGGACATTTTCCACCAGTTCATGGATGCACCTTATTCTCTTTGGTGCATGGTAGAATCTAGTGAAGCTTGTGCCATTAGAACCAGTGGTCATTAGCAAGAGTTGAATTTCTGCTTTTCTTGAAACATACTTTTTTGCAAAACTGAAATTATACAGATATTATGTACTGCCTTTTTTTGGTCAAAGATATTACGTACTGCTTTGAGATGGATTATTTTGCAAAATGCAGACAAAGAAGATTTTGTCAAACTTTTTCGAGTTATGTCCAGATGCAAAATCTTGTACGAAAGTTTCAAGAGAGGAACTGGAACGGACAATAAAGACTCTAGGTTTTCAACACAAAAGGGCAGCAATGTTGCAGCGGTTCTCTGAGGAATACTTGGATGAAAGTTGGACACATGTAACTCAACTGCACGGTATTGGCAAGTATGTGATATTGTGCTCTTTTGTTGATTTTTTAGGTAGTGCTATATATCTCTTGTACTTCATAGCTTGACACTGTTTCTCTCAATCAGGTATGCAGCGGATGCATATGCTATATTTGTTACAGGAAAGTGGGATAAAGTGATACCCACAGACCACATGCTAAACTACTATTGGGAATTTCTCCATAATACCAAGCATCCATTGTGAAAGACTATGGATCGCGAAATCAAATTTCTAAGTTATTACACTCGTTTATGTCGCCAAACTTGTCCAGCGTGAAGGGGAAATCCGCCCGCCTTTGCTTTGTTCTTTTTCTGCATCTTTTTTGCTGTGTCAAAGGTATATGAGAAAGTCCCTTTCTTTTAGGAACCTCAATGGCTCAACTATAAAGCTCCAAATTCTAACAATGTTTTGAAGAACAATATACCATATAGGTCGTTAAACAAGTCTTGCAACATTTTGCAAAGGGATTTTGATTTTACAAGTGACTTCTCAAACATTTTTATTATGCTAATGGCAGGAATATTAAATTGATGAAATTCAATTATTTTCCATTTTCTTTGGGTCAAATTGTTTTCTATTTTAAAATGTACTAAATGTCGATTCTTCATTAGAACGCCCCAAGTGGCTCTTGTTGAAAAACGGAAGCAATAAACGAGATGGTAAACGAGAAAGGAAGGTTTAAACTATTAAAGTGAGTAATGCATTTTAATAGAAAAGGCAGTGTTGTTGAAAGAAACTTTTGGGGCTCTATCTTCACTATGACCAAAGGCGGAGCTCTTGGGGTTGTGCAAATCATTAGTTACTACCCATCTCCACCCTTACGGCAATGTTGACACATACATTTCCATAAAATCATTGTTATCACCACACTATCATTGCCACCCTTAACCCATTCTACTAAATGAACCATCAAACCAAAGGAAAAAAAGAGAAAGGGGCACGGGGGTTACCTGGAAAAGCAAATTAGAGTGAGTGAAGGAAAGAATGAAGGCTTGAATGTGCAAAAAACTAGAAGCAAAGGAAGAGGAGAATGCAACAGCAAACAATGAATGAAAAGGAAAGAATAAGCAAAAGGTAGCGAAGGAATAACCCCCGTTTCATTTGCAGGTTTAGAAACCAAAAGCACGAAAAGAAAGATGGTATTTTTCACATTTTCAAAATACAGGTTCTACTCCCCCAGCCATAAATCACCTTAGTATTGTCATATACAAACAACACCAAGCTGGGAGGAAATTGATATGGGCCAACATACTTGACCACAGTTAATAAGGCTAACCACAATCCACAGCATAATCAACACCTAGTTACCCTTAACTTAGGAGAGACGTGTATCCCTAGGGTTTTTTTTGCCCTCATAGGGTTAATGGAAAAACAAATTCTCCATATGGGGCTCTCTCATAACAAATTTTGTGTCTAGGGTGGGGAATGACAGGTGGAAGAAGTGTCAAAAGAAACATAGCTGACATAGGAATTTAATTTTTTTTAAATTAATAGTGACGTCAAATTTAAAACTGACACTTTAAAAAATTTTAACAGACGAATTTTGATAATACTGATTTACGGCTGCGAACTACACACGTGGAAGTTCTCCAGTGTGTCGAACGGCTCAGATCCGACTTTAGTGTCAGAACTTTGTTTAACGACACCAGTGTCAGCATGTTTAGGACCGACACACACCGATTGGTCCACGTGGCAATCTTGCAGAATGCACGCCGCTTGCCCCTCCATCTCTCCCGCTTCTACTTGTGCTGTTTATCTTCTTCATTTTGTAAGTGTAAAATTTTAAAAATTTTGGCAAAAACGCAGAGGAAGGGGCGAGCGATTTTGCCATTTTTAAAACTTTGGAAAGTAAGAATAAAAGATTGTTTTGTATATTAGATAGAAATATGAATATTTTTTTGAAAAAAATATAATTTCTTGCATCTGTTTTTGTTCCCATTTCAAGAAGATTGCAATCCTACAAAAGGGACTTTCGGTGTGGTCCAAGCTGGTCCAGATTCTCAGCTCAAAGGTTAGTAAAAATTTATATTATAATTTTTTAGTTGTAATTTTATGTATGTAAAAAATAGAAAAATATGAAAATAGATAAATAGGTAAATAGAAAAATATAAAAATAGAAAAATAGAAAAATATTTAAATTAAAATTTATAATTTTATTGTTATTTATGTAGAAAACTGTATTTAAAAGTAAAAATAATGATGATATTATTATTGTTATACAAATATTATTATGTTAAAATAAAAAAATAATTAAATTAGAAAAATATATAAATATAAATTAATTGAGAAATATAAAAGAATTAAATTAGATAAATATATGAGGAAGAATTATGTGTGATTATTATTATAAGGTTAATAAAATATAAAAATAATTATTACAAAATAAAATTGAAATAACAAGAATGAAATATGTTAATTAATAAATTTATATTATTAAAAATATGCAATTGTTAAATTTGTAATAATATTTCAACAAATATTATGTCACATAATTAAGAAATAGTAAATAATTTAAAATTACGAAAGATAAAAATATAGTTATTCATCACTTAATTATAAATTGGTTTAATTTGAGAAAAAATTTAGAGTAAAAGAATAAGGAATTAAGTGAAAAAAAGATGAATATATAAAATTTTAAGTTAAATAAAATTGAAAATGTTATTTTAAAATATAAATGACTGCAAATAAAAATATTAGATAATTATTAATTTAGACATTTGAATATTTTAAAATGTTTGTAGTTATTTATATGATTTTAATGAATAATAATAAATTTGTAATTTTATTGAAATGAAAAAAGAATTAAATACATTAGTAAGAATTTTTAGGTTAAATTTTCTATAATAATATTTTGAAAATATAAATTTTGTTGTAAGCTATTATTGGAACATATGTTGTAAATGTACTAATTGTAGATAAATTTAGTTTGATAAAGTCTATTTTAAGGTACAAATTGTTTAATAATAAAATAAAATTGTTTTTATTAAATTTTGTTGCTTATATTGTACATTTGAAGTTTATAATTTACTTGTTTATATAGATTTCAGATGACATCATCTTCGTCTCACAGTAGGGTATTAAATCCCGGCTCCGAGGATGGCATCATCTTCGTCTCGTAGTAGGAAGCACACTGTTATTGCCATCTTGAGTTGTAACAATTAGTAATGTTTGCTTATACTTACCATACAAAAAGGTACCGTCTATCTGGATCATAGGCTTGCAAAACTTGAAGCTTCACGACATTGCCTAAACGACCAAAATAATCTATGAAAGACTCTGAATCTATTATCCATTACATTACTCCTCACATAATCATTAGTCTCAATTTTGTAAAATGACCCTGGAGCATGTAATTGCATGTATTTTAACCATCTTGGTAATGTTGCATAAGATTCATTCCAATCACCAAATATTGTTACAATTACTTTTTGCTTTGCTTTCCATGCTTTTTTGTATGAAACTGAATACCCAAATTGGCCACTTATTCTCTCTTGGATTAATGAAACGGGAACAGAAGGTTCTTCTTTGCCCATACCTGTCAATAACATTAAACAATACGTCTTAACTAATGATCATATCAAAATCATTTTAAATAGACAAATAAATATAATCTCAATTAAGTTTCACGTACCAATAATGCATGAACAAATAAAGTTTGAATCTAACTTTTTGTGGTATTGAGAAATCATAGTATTTACACAGGTATGCATACCACCCCATCTGGTAATTTTCCACTTATTTGAATTTTTGGGTAGTAATGCTCTTACTTTCTAAAGATTTCCGGAATTATGATTCATACACTTGACAAAATGAGTTGATGCTTTTGACTCAACCACAAAAAATGTTTGATGTTTCTTCATTGCATAATATTTTATCGCCATTTTTACCTCCTCTTTAGAGTTAAATAGTTGTCCAACATATAATGCATCTCCTTGTACCCATGATTGTGACGAATGCAACTCAGAAAAACCTAATTCTTGATCAGGATGTTCCCAATTAATAGCAGTGTAATGTGAACTTATATTCCAAAAAGGTGTTATAGAATCTGTATTAAACTCAACCAATGTTAGTTACAAATATTTTACAATTATTGTATTATATAAAATTATACCTGTAGATTGTCCTTGCATATCGTTATTTCTTTCAGTATTTGAAATATTCATCATTGAATCGAAGCCATCTTCCAAATCAGTATCAGAAGAACTATCTAAAGGAATTTCTCCTTCATCTTCATAGTCATCATCGTACTCATCTTCTTCATCTGTATATGTTGCAGCAAATATTTATTAATAAATTATAAAATTTTAAACATCATATAATTTAAATAAATATTATACATTACATCCTCCAATTGCATACTCTTCTTCATTGTCACTAACATTAATAGTTAAGAGTGATAAATTTAAACATAACAAAGTTTCACCTACATGAGATGTTTCACCAACCGCAATATCCACATATAACTTAACTACATTTCTTTGATGTCGTTCTTGACAAGCACTTATCATACAGTCAATGTCTTCATCATCACATACATCTAAAATTGTGTAGTTTTCACTTCTTGAATCAACTAAAATTCATGAAATCAGTCTAGAAATTACATTACTATTACGCAATCTCAATTTTGTATGTATTTTTTTTTTCAACATCTCAAAAGTAATTCCTCGTTCTATTTTAATCATTTTCTTATTCCTTTCAAATATGATACCCTCATTTCCTTCGTACACTCTTCCATTCCAGTATAAAATAACCACAATTTTAGTCATCCTGTGTATCAAATTAAAAAATACAGCCAAAATAATTACAAAAGTTTACTTAAACAAATAGTAATAAAAAATATTACAAAAAATTAAAATAAAAAATTACATTTATATTTTCAATAATATTATATTAACATTAAATAATTTAATTAATTTTTTTACAAATATTTTTAATTTCATCTCTTTATAATAATATTAAAATTATTAATTCAAACTTATTTGCAATAATTAAAAAATTTAAAACTAATAAATTAATAACATTCTAACCTGGAATTTCTTCTACCGGAGCTTGTTCAAAATGTTTGCAACCAATACACATTCGTCTACCTATATATATGCATCTTAATTCGATAAAGACTTTTGGATAAAAGCTTGTCATTTGTTTTGTCCACTGGGTGAAGGAGTGAACGGGATATATGTCGGCGTCAAAGCAACCGACACACAGTGAGTATCGCCATTCTTTCAGCCGACACATACGTGTTGCCAAAAATATAACCGACACACATGTGTCGAATCACAACCAACCAACACCTTGTCACGTGGCATTATTTTCAATTAGTGTTGGTATTTTGATTGCCAACACTTAACAATGTATCGTCACCATATTTGACGACACTCACAAATCACCCCAGGCAAAGAAGTTCTTATCAAACAACCCCAGAAGGAGTTTCTCCATTAACCCTATGCGGGCAAAAAACCCATATCACTAACATGAGTAAATCCTTAACTATCTCAAACATTGACTAGGACTACTTCAGACCCATCTCAATCAGTTAGTGTGAATAGCGCTCCAAATGCTCCATAAAAGAAGAATTTGCTTTAATCCCTTCGATAAATAGGTTTTATAAGGCAGCCTATTCTAGTTTACGTTAGCAAATCAACTAATGCCAGCATAATGGTTCAACCCCTATAATCTAGGCAAGCTAACATCTATATAAGGAGAGGGCATTAGGGCTTAAATCTATTATCCTTATACCAAAATTCTACCAAAATTTCAATTGACTTTTTAGATTGGTTCTTGAAGAAACTTTGCTCCACTGAAATCTCTCTCTCACTCGCTCACTCTATTATCGATAATATTCTTTGATAACAAAAATCTTATTTTTTATATGAAGTCCCTTTGTCCCTCATTTTTTTTTATTTTTTCCTACGAGAATGAAAGAGAAAAAAGAAGAATGAATGGAAAAATGAAGGAATAAAAGATCTGCCATATGGTGCAATACTAAGTAGTATCAACAATGACAATGTTGATTTTATTTTGCATTGTACCACGTAGCATCTTCTATTAAAATTGATACTAAACAGAAAATATATTTTTCAAATGTCATATTTGAGTAATTTTGTTTTAATCAACCCTAAATAGGAAAAATGAAAATTCTTAATTTGGTTAAAATTTGGTCTAGTGTGTTAAACTTGCTCACTCTTATTTTTTGTATGTACATATATACCTTTTGTTACCAACTTCAACAACATCATCAATATTATACTATAATTTCTAACACTTACATTAGACTCATCACATTTAGGACTATTACTGTGAGAGAAGATGAATTTAAGTAACACTTTTAAAAAGTTATGAACTATATAAAAAATAATTTATTGGTTAAATTATATATATATATATATATATATATATATATATATATATATATTAAATGAATTACATTACTCTCATTTTCTCTCTAGTGCAAAATATTTATTATTTTTTAGTGATTAGCAATGATTTTTATCTAACTACTAGTAGTAGTGCTTAAAATGATGAAATCATTATTGACACTTTCACGCTGTTCAATAATATATGTTTAATTATAGATTAAATTGTCATAATATTTTTTTTTCAAATTTTTAATTAAAAAATAGCGTATTGATTTTAGCATTTTTGAACTCTCGACAGACTTTTAAACCATTTTCACTCTCCTACAAATAGTTTTAAATTCAAAACTTTTTCAATTTAATTACAATTTAATATTATCCACTCAATTCAAGTAGGTTTTATCAGCATATAATATCAATAATGTTTCATGCAATAATCTTACTTTAATCATAAAAGTAACCACTAATAATGAAATATCACAAACAACAAAAATAAGATACAAATATAAATCAACAAGAAAATCAACAGGCCATGATCATTGTATATGTTAACACTTTTTTGAAATAATTTAAAACTCATAACAAATAAACCTTGTCCGATCCTTGATGGCATATTGTATTCATACGATTAAACTAAATTGTTTTCTTCCGTTAAATTTTTTAGTGTCTGAACTGAAAAATTATAACGTGCTGCAAACGGAGTACAAAATTTTTTATGCTTAAAATGTGCCAGCAAAGAAAAGAATGGCCAACATAAGTTATGAACTCGTAACATGTGAGCAAATTAACAACCATTTTCCAAGTCCCAGATTTATAATAAAAATAATAATCAAAGAAGGGATTGAAAAACCTTATCCAATTATTCACCACAAAGTGGATAATAATTCAAGAAAGAGAAAGGAATGAATCAATCAAAACTTTAAAAAAAAAAAGGAAAGTTAAACAACTTACTGTACTTACAACCTGGCCTTCCTATAACCATCTTATTCTAAGAGACATAGCTTATAAACATTTGGTTCATTCATCCATTTGAAATTATCAACACGAACTCAAATCCTTGTCAAGTCACTCTTATTGGATTGCATATCATTTCCAACACAGTTTTATGATTATGAAAATACAATATAATAAAAAAAAATGACATATCACATAGATCTCTCAAATTGAATATGTTTAAAAAAATATTTTATTTTACATATAATAAAAGTTGATTTTAATCGATTTCCGTTGTCATTACTGTATATGTCGCTGTCTATTATAAAAGTAAGTTATAATCAATTTTTGTTAGTATATAAAAAAGTGTAAAGAAGTCAATTAAAACTGATTTTTATGGAGAGTTTAGAATTTACTTAAACCTTAGATAAAATTGACTTTTAAAGAGATATTATAATTGAATTTGGAAAAAAGAAAGAAAGAAGAGGATGTGACAAAGAAAGGCATGAAGTGAGTAGTAAAAAAAATAGATTGTTGTAATTAATTTTGGATCAAAGTCAGCAATGAAGGAAATCATGATCAGAAAACACCACTTACGCAACACCACCCAGAGTTCCGAACTAAGATCCTGTTATTATTCTTCAAAAAAATTCCATCTTATAAATCACCCACCATCATGCATAAATTATTTTAAAAAATGAGATGTATTAAATTTATTTTAATTTATTAGAAGAGTATTTTTTTTTTTATAAGTGCTTATTTAAACATTTATCCTATAACATTGTTGAATAAAATTGATAAAACATAGAGAGGAGTTTTGATGGAAAGATATGGCCAAAAATGTTGGTATCATAATCCAGAAGAACGACATAACGAATTGACAACTATAGCAAGAAAACTAGTGCGTTTTTCTCAGTGTTTATGTTAACTTGTTATAGAAGATGCAAAAACAAAGGGCTGTAAGGAAGAAGTTCCACAAGACGCGTCACCCAATTTATACAAAAGACGTGTTTGGCTTGGAACCTTTGAGCACCCCGACATGGTAGCTATAGCATATGATGTTTAAACATCCAATGCTTTCGTGATCAAGGATGGATCATGCACATATGGTTGGAACGTTTTTTTTTTTTCTAATTAAAAAGAATGAGGCTATGCTAGGCCTTGAGCATAAAGACCGAAAAGTAGAAACAAAATGACACTGTTTCACTTTTTTTAAAACTTTTTTTTATTCAAAAGTCTATTAAAATCAACTTTTCTTCTGCGAAACAAAAGTCAATTTTAATTAACTTCTTCACACTTTTTATGCATTAATAAAAGTCTATTATAATTAACTTTTATGATAAATAGTGATATAAGTCTATTATAATATAAGATATTTTTATAAACATATTCAATTCAAGAGATCTACGTAATCTGCTATTTTTTTAATTTTTGTAAAAAAGTCAATAAATTTAAATGTTTCATTTCTCTGCACTTTCTTTTGGCACATTTTGCATGATGCAAGTAAGCCTCATAACTATTAGTTGTACTATTTTTGTGATGGATAAGACCCTATCTTACACATTAGATCAGTTTAAATTATTTTGAAGAGTAGTTCAAACTGCTTTAACAAGTATTGCTATGCAAAATTAGATGCAGTAGGAGAGCAGTTATAAAGTGTTCTTCAAAGTATTTTTTTTATAACTCTTCAATTTATGTTAAAAGTGAAGCATATTCAAGAAAAACTTTTCATTTTCATACTCCAAGTCAAATCTAACATTTTTCCATCCATTTCCATGACAATGATATCCTAAAGAAAAGTCCCACCAACTCATTTCATAATCCTTGACCTTCTAGACCAATCAAAAAGACTAAAATTCACAAGATTCTTTAAAGAAATTGCTACCAACTACTTACAATTTTTCAAAAGTATGTTAGGAGTCCTTATTACGGTGAAATAGACATCTTTTAGGAGAAAAGGAAGTGCTTTCAAAGAGGAAGAAGAACACCTAAAGGAGAAAATAAAGAGCACTTATATTACTTAAAAAGCAAACTAAATCAAACAAGAGGGGAGAATACAATTCATAAACTAAAGATTTATGCTTGCTATGAATTCAATAAAGAGTCGAGGGAGTCTCTTACCCTTTGAAAGTCTAAAATTAAACTTTCTTTAGATATAGATTAAGATTTTATGAATAAAAATAAAATAACCGAGCAACTGTTTAAAATAACTAATAAAAATAATCAAAATGTAGAAAATTTATAAGATCATTAAGTTTTTATTTTTCTTTATTAATAGTTGGATATATAAACTATATAAATATCCTGTGTACTATACCGAAAGGAATTGATCGATATATATTTAAAATGCTTTAAAATAAATAAAGATGATTTATAGCTCTTTACTCTTTACTCTGTTAATTATAAAATATAATTGTTATAATTGGTTAAAGGAGCAAAGAGAATTTATTTTAGATATCTTTGATTTATATTTTAATATATTATAATTTTCATTTAAAATAAATTATCTTTCTTATAAAATTTCTTACATATGGTTTTGCCACAAATTTTAGACGTCTATTACTATTAATAGCATGAATTTTTGCTGTTTTGGAACTTATTTATTTCTTTGAATTTATTTTCTGTATATATCTCCATTTTTAAATTTTATACATTTTAATTTTATGTTACAAAATTTTGGATTTATTTGATATAAATTGCTAATTTTATTTATATTATTAATGAATTATGCTTTCAAATTACGGTTTGTTATTTCTCCTTGTTTTAACTTGTTAAAATTTAAGATCCATAAGCATGTCCATGGAGCATGAAAATATGTTATATTGGATTATAAATATTGATTCTAGTATTATAAAAAATTAATTAATAGAAAAGGACCTTTTGGCAATTTATGAAAAATATAAGGGTAAAATTATAAATTTTCAAAAAAAATATAAAGGACTAAATTGTACAACAAAATTTTTAAAAAAATGTTAGTAAATCAGTAAATCATTTAATATTTCTGAAATAAAATAATTTGAAGAGTTTTGAAAAAGAAAGAAAATAAAAATAAAAGTATATTTGATTTCTCTTTTAAAAAGAGTTTTCTATTTTTTTTAAATATAATATAAATTTATACTATATTTAAAAAAAATAGAAAACTCTTTTCAAAAGAGAAATCAAGTATATTTTAAGTATTTCTATTAAAATTATTAACATTTTTAGTTTGTCATTTTAAAAAAAATTAAACATGTAAACTTAGTTAAAGAGGATTTAGGTTACTATAATTGACATTATAGATACTAAACATTTCTTTAGGACTAATAAAAGTAGTTTCACAATATTTTGACTTCAATTAAGCAAGTTATGAATTTTAAATTAAAGGTATATGAGAATATAACAGAAATTGATGAAAATATACATGATGATAAATTTTATAAAAGGGGATTATATGTGATATATGCGTATCGCTTAACTCTCTAGGATTGAGAGTGGCTTGAGAAATGACTGTCCAAATGTATCTTGATTAAAAATATTTTTAACTATAAAAGAGTAATTGAATTCTACTTTGTACATGTGAGGAACAAATAGGGTAGGATAGATTTTCTTTAGAGGATAGTAAAATACTAAATTTTAGAAAGAGACCAAAAATAACTAACTTGTGTTGCTTGGATTGGACTATCTTGACAAGTCATAACACATACCATGATTGGTTTGAGTGTGTGTACCGTTAGAAGTCACCACACACTTAATGATATTTATATGCACAATGAAATATGTGATCTTGTGAGAATCAATGTACCATGTGGTACTATCTAGATTCAAGATATAGAACTTCCAAACAATCAATCACTAAAACTTAAAGTTAAAGATAGATAATTAATTACTTCATGGAGAAATCTAGAATAAAACATAAAAAATTGATAGGTTCTAAGTAACATACTTTGTATAGTATGATTAATTTAGTGAATGTATCTTACACTATTTCCTTATTCTTAGTTGTATTAATTCCTTATGAAATAGTTTATGAATTGGATATATTTACCTTTCTATTTCCAATGTTATTTATATACTTATGAGAATAGGTTGAATTTTGGAGGCCAAGTACATCACTGCATTGTATTCACCTTCGAAACGGGACAATGGAACTTTAGTTCAGTAAATCAAACAATTATTTTATTGGTGATATCATTTACATTCTCAGTTAGATTAATAATCTTTTTTAGTAGCACCAATTATTGTTACTAATGTATTGAGGTTGAGATTCTATTCCTCTTGAAATGTGCAATACAATATCTTGGAATCTATATTAATCCCTTTAAATGGTCTGAACAAGGGTGATTATTAGAATAATAAATGAAGTTAGTAGGAATTTGAATAATGTACAATTTTTTACATAGTTGACATGGATGAAGACTTAGAGTGGTAGTCCTTGGCCCAATAGCACTTTCCTCTCTATATGTATTATATTTAAATCACTAGGAGAGAAATATCCAAGTTGTACTTATAAAACTTCATGAATCATGTAATATATAATGTGTTTAAATTTTCTACATGATAGGTGTTTAAGGATAATTAGTGACAATTAAAATAAGATGGTTCAATGAGGGACATGTCATTTTTCTCTATGAACAACTATTGCCTTAACTCAAATCACCACCTTTTGACTTCCAAATTACAAATCCAAGTGCAAGTTCTAGTCATCATTACGTATACCATCAACCTAAATTGTTGCATTATTATGACTCAATTGTGAATCTATAATTTATCGTTATGTCTCTTTTGTATCCATTAATGCACTGGCATAGCATCACTTCTCACCATTACACATTCTTTCTTTATGTCACCACTAAAAACATCACAATTGTCATTCAATTGAATTCATCACTATAAAACTACTATTCTCATTATCACATCACTTCTCATAAACTCAACCACCACCATGTCTAATTCTATCGTTGGTTCCTCACCACCATTCTTGAAACAAAATCCATAGTCACTGTTAACTCTTCATCATGCAACTATGAACATCACTCTCCTAATTGTGAGTTGAGTAGTACCCACCCTTGTACACCTTATTTATAAGTTAGAAAGTTTTAAGATAAAATTTTAAAAGAAAATGTGAGACCAGTTGATACATAATTACTCTTTTAAAGTGACTTTAGAGAGCAGATATATAAGAACAACTCTACAAGTTAGTATTAAAGAAATATTGTATTGCTTATGCTCTCTAAAATCACTTTACAAAGCAATTATACGTAGAATTACTCTTTAAGTGAAATTTTGAGAGAAGTTATGTTGTTCTGCTCTACAAATTACTGCATCAAAAAATCTAAAACAACATAGTGACAATAGCAACATTATAATATATGTAAAGTTCAACCTTTAAAAAATTAAACCACTAAAAATGTATGAAATTATAGTGACTACCCATTTTGTAATAATTTATAATGATATTATCTAAACGCCAAAAATAAACCATAAAGTCTACACAAAATTTCTCCCTTTTATTGATTATTACACTAATTTTTTTTATATAAAATTAACAAAAACATCCTCAATATAAATTTTTCACATTATATAAACCCCTTCTATTTATTAAATATAACATTGAATTATTAAAACTCTTTAAATAAATCAAAATTAAATCTCTCTGTTTAGTTAACATTTATAAAAAAAGTGAACGACAAAAAAATTATTATTTCATGTTTTAAAAAATAATTAATAATATGGAATACAATTAATTATTTTAAATCATTTTTCAAGAAATAAATAATAAAACTTATATTTTATTAATTTAAAAACAATAATAAAATATAAAGATTATATATTTTAACTATAAAACATTTTCGTTTATTAATTTCTGTAGTAATGTTAGTTTAAATGAAAATAGGATAAAAAGTAATAAAAGAAAAGAGAAGAGAGTAAAAGTATGTTTGATTTCTTTTTTAAATTTTTTTATTTTTTTCTAAATATAGTATAAATTTATATTATATTTAAAAATAAAAACAGAAAACTTTTTTTAAAAAAGAAATCAAACATATTTTAAGTTATTTGTTTTGGTGAAAATGAGAAATAAAAAAGAAAATGTGAGTTTAAATGAAGATACTTTCCTTTAAAGATGGAGAAAAATTAAAGAGAGAGTGTTGTGCTATTTTTTATTCTAATATTTTTATACAAAATAATTTTTTATTAAAAAAATCGTAAAATGCTTTAAGTTATCAAATTTTAAATTTTTTATTTATATCCATTAAAATAATGTGTATATATATATATACCTTTTTTTTCTATTTCATTCTTCGTCTAAATAAAATGTAAATGACAAAATATTTAGCTTTTTACCCAAATACAACGGTCGATGACCTCAAAAATAAACATATCAAATAATAATAATAATTTCACATTATTTAATATTTAATTTTTAAAAATAGTTTTATCAGACTATTAATAATATATCTTGCTTCCTTTCCTTCTTTTTATACCTAATTAATACCCCATGAGAAAGTGTAAAATAATGAGTTGGTCACTGTTTCATGTCTCACCATTTTTGTCAAAGCCAATTTCTAAAACAAGTTTGAAATTAGAATAATTAAACTGAGAGGTGCTAAGACATACCTAATCTTTAGGTGGTAGCATAATAGCAAGTTTATGTGAGGAGAGCATCTTAAGTCACACTTCACCTGAGTGTACAAAGACGTTGGAGAAGGTTAGGTGGGTCCATCTGCCTCACCAATTAATGCAAAGCAGCAACTTAATTCCCCTTCACATCTCTTGGGAATGGGACCCACTCTCAGTCACAATGCATGACTCCCTCTCATCCAAAAGCTGCGTTCTGTCCTTTTTCCCCTTTGCATCACTTAACGCATAACACTGCTCAGCTTCAAAACCGCTCTAAACTCAATTCATCACTCACTTTTACAACACTGAAGTGAATGAATGGCCACCCCTCACTCTGCTCTGCTTCTCTTTCATCTTCTTCTGATGCTCATTCTCCCATCTCCTTCTCTTCAACAGCCCAGCCACCAAAAAATGCACCCATTCGACCTCAACGCCCTTCTTTCCATAAAAACCACACTCACCGAACTCTCTCCCTCCAAACACTTCTTCTTCTCCACATGGAACCTCACGGCACCCGATCCCTGCTCCTCCTTCGCCGGCGTCACCTGCTCTCTCAACCGAGTCTGCATCCTCTCCCTCGGCACCAACTCGCTCCCACTCGCAGGCTCACTTCCTTCCTCCATCGCCTCACTCACTGAGTTGACTCAGCTCATCCTCTACCCCGGAATCGTCACCGGTCCTATCCCTCCCCAACTGGCTCAACTCACCAAACTCCGAGTCATCTCCTTACCCAGCAACCGATTCACCGGAACAATCCCCTCCACTTTTTCCTCCCTCCAAAACCTTCACACTCTCGACCTGAGTCACAACCAACTCGCCGGGTCAATCCCGCCGAGTCTCACCGAGTTGCCTCAACTCAAGGTGCTCATCCTTGCTTCCAATTCCCTCACCGGCGCGTTACCGAGAACCATTTCCTCGCCGTTACTCCATTTCGACTTGAAGGACAACCAGCTCACGGGTCCGCTACCGCCGTCACTGCCGTCATCGCTCCGTTACCTGTCGCTGTCACAGAACCGCATGTGGGGCCCTCTCACCAACGGGTTGAAGTCGCTCTCAGAGTTAGTGTTCCTCGACCTCAGCATGAACCGTTTTAGTGGGCCCATCCCGGCCCAATTGTTCTTCATGCCCGCGCTCTCCTCTCTCTTCCTGCAACGGAACAATCTCTCTGGTGGGCTTCCGAGAGGACCCAGGCCAGGGCCCATTGACAGCTACGGCGAAGGGTCCATCGTTGATCTGAGCCACAACGCGCTCAGTGGGGAACTGTCGACGGTGCTTGATGGAGTGGAGACCTTGTTTTTGAATAATAACCGTTTGATGGGGAGCGTGCCTGAGGCGTATGTTAAGAGCGTGTGCCGCGGCAGCACCAGAACATTGTATCTTCAGCATAACTACTTTACGGGGATACCGCTGCAGGGGGGAACGCCGTTGCCTGATACGGCGTCGTTGTGCTTGTCATACAACTGCATGGTCCCGCCGGCGACGCTGATGACGTGTCCGGCCAGCGCCGGCGGACAGATGTCGAGGCCGGAGGCGCAGTGTTCCGTGTTTAATCATGGTCGCAACAAAGATTAATTGGATCGATGCTATTAATATTAATGTATCATTATTGATTACACGTTTTTCTTTTCTTTTTTTTTCACTTTCGGTTTTGATTGATAGTGTAAGGTGTATGCCGTTGTTGAGCATAGTTGAGTGATGGAGCTAGAGTTTTGTTTCTTTTCTTTTTTAATTTCAATCTTTAATTTTGTGTATTATTATACTTGTATGAATGTTAATATTTTTTTAGAGACATTAATTATTGAGCTTTTTTTTATATAAGTTTTAATTTTCCTTTTCATGCGATTAAATAATGCAAATATTAATTATTATATATTTAAATTATAGATTTGTTAGAACAATATATTAATTGTATAAACAATTTGTCAAATCGTATGTTCATAATTGAGAAGTAAGTAATTCCATGTTGGCGAAAAAAGAAATATAGTCCTACTTTTACAAATGATGAAAAAAGGAAAATAGTTTTGTGATTTTTAAATGATTTTAATGTAATACTCTTATTTTATTGCTTTACTTTTAAAAGAGGAAGTTAGATGGAGGATGTCAAGTGAGATTTTTTAAATTAGGCATTTTAAGATATTTTGAGTTGGATTTCTTTTTAAACGAGAATAAATAATATCATTTGATCCAATTATCTTCTTATTTAGGCGAAAAGTTTTTGTTTAAGCAAGAAAGTAATAAAAAAAATATTTTCTATTTAGTGTTTTTGTTTAAGCGAGAAGGGTCTCACCTAGGTAAGAATGATTCTCGCTCAACAAAAATGAGAAAGTTTAAAAGGGTATTTAAGAAACTTTAAGTTTTAGAATTTGTATTGTAATTCAAACATTTTTCTCTCTCATTTCTCATTTTTTTGTATTATTTCACTCTCCTTTTTGAAAGAAAATTTTCAAACTTTGAATCTCTTTCATATAGGAACTTGAATGCTTATTCCTTTTGATCTTAAGTAAGTTTTCTATAGTTTAGTTCTCCAATCTCATTTCTATTCTTTATTTTCTCTTTTTATAAGTGTTCTACTTTGTAATGCATAAAAGAACTAATCATGCAATTCTCATCTTTCTTAAAAGACATATAATAACTATTATAATCACTATTACTATTATTATTCACTATTCTCACTAGTACAATTATCACTATCTACCACTATTATCTAAAGAACATTATCACTAGTTAAGGACAATTACCACTAGTGCTTGTACTTTCATCATAGTAATTGCTACAACTATTATTACTACCACTGTTAATGATCTATGTTGCCACTATCATAACTACTACAGCTATAACAATCATCACTATTGTAGTTACTACCATTATTGTTGTCAATATCATGTTGCTCTTATCTTTTATCATTATTAACTATTGTCATTAATACAATCATCACTAACCTCCACCATGAGCTAAGGACCGTTATGACTGACACTACAAGTAGTCTTTGTTGCCATCATCATCACTACTACCACCATAATAATCATAATTGTTATAGTCATTATGGTTATTATTGTCACTATCATAATTATCATCCTTGTCATTATTATAACTATTGTTGCTACCAATACTATCACCATTGTCACATTATTACTACTAGTATTAACATAATCGTTACCATTATCATATCTATTGCCACTACTGTCACTATCATTATTTTGATTGCCATAAATTCACATGGCTATCGGTGTCACTTTTGTTTCTCTTGCCCCTTATTACTGCCATCATTCAAACATCAATCAAAATTAAATTAAGAAATAGAAAAAAAATGAGCATGATTTGATTTTAAGATTTATTTTTAAAAATTAAAAATCATAAAACTAAAAAGTAGCTTCAGTTTTTTAAAATTCAAAACTTAAAACTTAGTATCATAATAAATGGTGCTAAGTAAGTTATAGTTTATATCATTCTCACAATGCACATTTGAATTTTTTTTTCACCATCTTCTTTTTATTTAAATTAGAAAAGTGCTAGAGATATAGTCTTTTACACACTTTTTTTTAATACACTGCTAATTATTAACTAAAATTTATTTAAAATTATAAAAATATAAGATAAAAATATTCAATTAAGAATTAAAAAGAGTAAGACTCACGTAATTTTTATAATTTTTAATAAATTTTAATTAATAACTAAGAATGTGTTGCTAGCATTTTTTTAAATTATTAGACTTAATTTTTGTAATTAAGTTCATGATTAAAAGTCTAAACTTAATTATTTGTATACATGCATGTATCAATAAAAGTAATTTTTTTTATTAGAACTGCCCCCATAACATTTTTTTTCCTTATTTTTTATATTAATTCACTTAAATTACTACTTTATTTATTTATTTTTTACCAACTTTTTATTTTTTTTTCCTTATATGTATAAAGAAACTGAACAGCCGGGAAAAAAAAATAAAGCAACAATCATGTGAAAAACAACAATCATACAGGAGGAGGAGGGAAGTCCCTTTGAACATCCTCTATAGTTAGTCTAGCAAGTAGAAATTTGACTACATTTGACATAGTTTTACAGAAATAAGAGACCTTATCAAAATTTCTCTAAAAATAGAAAAGTATATATTATTTTTAATTTATAAGATAAGTTTTATTTATTTTTATATTATTTTTTTTATAAGAACTTTTTTAAGAGTTTATTTAGACAAGGCCTTATTGTATTTCTAAGATTTTATAGTTATCTATATTAAAATTTTCAAAAATTGTAATTTAAATTTATTTATTTATTTAGTTCTATTTTTATTTTTATAGTTACCTTTACTACAACATATATTAAATAATAAAAATAAAAGCTAATTTTATCATTTCTATTCGTAGATCTTTAATAAATAAAAAGTTACTTTAGTGTAATGACAATTTAGTACTCATTTTATTTACATATAAATTTATCCTCATAATCTATTAGAAAAATAAATAATTAAAGTGAGTCTAAACTCGTACACTTTTCAATTAAAATATTTTAATATTAATTTCTATGTATATAGGTAATATATTGAAATTTTATTTACACTAATCATATTATCAAGAAAACTTAAAACTTTTTATACATAACATTTTTACTAAATTTAGGACATAACACTAACGTAATTTTTTCTATATTAAATAGAATAATAAAAATGTGAATGGTGTAACATAAAAATAGTAAAGTCAATTTGGTTCTTAGAATATAATTAAACTTAAAATAATAACAATGGTTTTTATAAATATATCAATAAATTAAATATAATGTAAAAATAATTTTATTTTATTTGAATTGACCTAATTATGATAAGCGATTTAATCACTTAATTTTAATAAATCTAATTTATAATTTTTTTTAAAATCACACTATAAAAGAACAAATACTTGAGTTTGATAATTTTAATTAATTATTTTTAAATATTATATTTATAAAATTTAATTGGATAAATATTAATATACTTCTTAAATGATATGATTCTAAGAATAAAATATTGTATATGTTGTGAATTTAAAAATATTGTTAGATGCTTCAACAATGTAGAAATAATGTTAATTTTGCTAATACTTTAAAATTAAATGAACAAAGAAAATTATTTTAATATTCCTTATATGAGATTAAAATTTAAAAATTTATTGAAATTAATCATTCATATTATTATTTAATCTTTTTATAACTTGTTTTATTTTGATTTATAATTACTGAATTAAATGATCGATTTATCTCATTTGGGACCTATTTGATAACATAAGATTTAAAATATATAAATTTAATTTAATTTAATTTTTAAAGTTCTAAATAAATAGTATAGTATTTATTTTTCCAAATAAATCAGGGCCGTGTTTAAATTTTTTTAGGGTTTAAATAAAATTATTAGAATAAATTAATATAATATCAATGATCAATTCTTATATTATTTTTTAACTTTTAAAATTTAAAATATTGAGTAATGTTTATCATAAGAAATTTTAAATTTTTTAATACTAATAATGACTATTATTGTGAAAGAAAAATTAAATTATCTTTTTTATAAAATTTCAAATAAGTAATAAAATATCTTAATTAACTAATATTTTAGAAGTATTTTTGAAAGAGGATTTTTAGAAAAGGAAAGGAGAAAGTGATATATTTTTTAATTTTTAATTTAAAAATTAATATCATTTATAATAATAAATACATAATTAATATCTTAAATTTATATTAATATACTAATTTATATATTTTATTTTAAAAATATAAATTTTAAATTATTTAAAATAAAAAATTTGTCCCCTCATATCCTTTTCTTAAACAAACTTGAAAGACTTAGAAAATTTAATTACTCATTTTAGTTGGATACAGAGTGCACTCATGTAAGCTCTTTAACCATTTCGACTAATAGTAATTTAAAATATTTTGATTATAACTAAATATTTTATTTTAAAACTGATAATAATTACCTTTCATAGGTAATTTCGGCCACTTAATTACCAATTTTAATTAGATATAAAGTGAACTCATGTCATGCAAGGATGTAGAACTCAGGAAGCTAATTCTTGTGCCGTTTCATCCATCTTTGGTGACGAGTTTCTATTCTTTCTAAATTGTATATATCCAAGCAATATGCATTTGTTTAAGGTCATATTTTATTTTGAGACCAAAGTAATTAGTGGCTAATTCAATCATTAAATTTTAATTTTTATAATTTACCAACTGAATTGATTACCATATTTTTATATCGAACAATTAGAAAGAGAAAAGAAAAAAGTTTTCAAACAAATTTTGTTTGATTTTTTTCCTTCTCCCTTTTTAATTTCCTTAATTTGAAGAATTTTTTACTGAACCTCTTTCCTTCTCTCTTTCCCACTCTTTGCTTGCCCTTCAAACCACTTCTTCTATTTAAATGATTTGCTATTGGAAGCATGCGAAACTTGAAAAAGACGACAACTCCATGTGCTTCAAAATTCAAACACAAGCACCTTAAAAGAGCAAACTTTTATATCATTACTACCTCCTTCCTTGGCTGCCACCACAATAATCGTTAAACTGAATTCGTAGTTTTGAAGTCTATGTCAGACTTGGTCCATCTCGCAGCTAAAAGATGGTGCGTATGTGTGAAGGGGTACCAACAGATTTCAAATCCACAAACTTTGGGTCAGCACCTTTTACAATTTTAAGGCTACAGGAAATACTAACCAGTATCTTTAAAAATTATAGCAATGTGTTTATCTTTTAATTTCCAATACTGTCTAATGTAAATTTTAATAAAATTGTTGCCTTAAATAGTATTAATAAAATACTAGTTAACAAAATCCTAATGTTAATTGCAATTTTCTATACTTATATATATGTGGAATGGTTTCCTATTTCATCACTTGCTATCTTATGATACTCTTTAAGTTAATCATGTTCCAACAAGTTCAATCTCGTTGATCTTTACTAAATCAAGGCAGATTAAAAGTTTTGATTGTTTTGGTAAAAACAAAACAAAAGGATTGAAAAAAGGAAAATCATTCATCTTTCAGAGACAATAATTTGTGTTGGACCACTGTCAACTGATCCTTGCACTTGATTATACCCACGCGAGAACTTTAGGGTTCTTCTAGATATCATGCAAATTGAAAGCAAGAGTTATTAAATTTATACAAATAAAGTAGCCATAATTTAACCAAAAACTAAGCCACATTTCCCATAGTAACCAAACTATATTTAAGCCTTCCTTTGTGAAGTTGAAAATCTGGCTATGTCACACTAATTACTGATTACATAGTCCTCAATAAATGACACAACTACTTGATTGACAAAGGTGTCACCATTCAATCTTCCATTTTGGTTCTTTTCACCAAGTTTCAAATTTCGGTGCCTTATTCTTTTTTCCTTTCGTTCTCTTGGCTTTCAATAAATTTCAGTTGTACGACTTGATATCATCGAAGACAATATTGAGTCTAGCCTTTTCAAATTAGTCAAGTCAGAAAAATATAAAACAAGTAAATACTTGGCCACATGGGAAAAGACATTGCTAAGGTATTGATTTGGAGTAACTTAGGGGCTGTTTGTTTCCCTTCTTAAAAAGAGTTTTCAGTTTTTAAAATTTAAGAACTTCAAAATTTGTTTGTTAATTTAAATTTTAAAAATTATTTTTAAAATATAGAACAACTTCTAAAGTATTTTTGTTTTTAAATTTTGATTTCTTTTTTTAAATTTTGCAAGATGCGAAAAATTTATTTCTCATTAATGACATTTTTGTAAATAAATTAATTAAATAAAAAAATAAATGAAGTGGGTTAAGGTTTCACAGCATTCTCACATCTCCCTACACTGCACTAGCAACCTTTCAGCATCTTCACGTCTTCCTGGCTCACACTAACAACTTTACGACTTTGTTTTAATAATTTTTCAATTCAATATTTTCTTTTAAATATAAAAATATATTGAATTAAATAAAAAATACTAAAATGAAATATCAAATATATATATATATAAATAAAATTAAACACATTTTCTTTTTTTAGTTTTTGAAAATAAATTTATCAAACAAGTTTTCTTATTTTCTCATCTTAAAAATAGTTTTAAAAATTAAACTACCAAACAAATTTTATTTTCATTCTCTTCTTATAAACAGTTCTATAAAATTGTTTTAAAATGTAATTTTTAAAAACTGAAAAGCAAAACTAAATCAAACAAACCCTTAGGGTTTAGTAGTTTCTATTGCTAAGGAAATACTCATAATTTGTTATTTTTTTTAACTAGACCCATGTTTTGCTACCCAACAAGAGTCTATACTTCATACATGTTCATTGTAAGTTATTACAATTGGGGTAACACCTATTGTCATCAGTGTCTAGAATCTTTTGCAATTATATATGTTATGACATACCACGAAGTTTTGCTTTCATACATTGGATGTATGTTACTCATATGAGCCTTATATAACTAACAAATGTTTTCTCGTGAGGTATTAATATATTTTTCTTGTTATGCATTTGATGGACAAGTGTACCCGTCGAGAAATAATAAAGAGTTCTTAACTTAAGTTTCTGAATTATCATTCTACAATGATTGCTTTTCAATTACTAAGAAGTTCTTAATTCAATTGTTTGAATTTAAAGGATATGAGATTAATTAAAATAAGAATTTATAAAATTAATTATCAAATTAAGAATAAGGAATACAATGCACGTCTTGGTTGAACTTATCAAAGAAAAACTTAGGGTATATGAGTTTTTTCATTTAATTCTTTATGTTATTTCTCTATTTAATTATAAGTTCTATTTCATTGTGACTACCAATCATTTATACAATTACTATTAATACCCAATAGTCATATATAATATTAATATCTTTTCTCTAAACTAACATCCACAATAGTCATACAAGATATTAATTCAAAAAAAACATATAGCACTTATGAACTTGTTAATTTAATAACGATCGAAAGAGAAAAATTAGTTTAGACTACCTAATCCTTTGTCTCATTTTATTCTATAAATCTATTAATTAATTAAGGTACGGTCACCTAATAATATAATTAATTAGGATTATACAATTGTGTGCAATATGATAAGCACTAATCATATACAGAAATTAAACATAGATGCAAACTTCAAAATCCCATAAATTCATGAATAATAATTCCTATAGCCCTAGCTATGGACTTAGTTACTCATGCTAAAGAAAATAACTAAAATAATCATAAATAAAGCCACAGAGAAAAACAAACTAGAGTATGAGATGAGTTCTCAATCTTTAATTACGATCACTCGAAACTCTAAGTCTAGCTAAGAGTATGCTAAAGATCTCGTGTAAGAGAAATGAGTTCAACGGTGTATCAAAGGTCAGGGTGTAGAATAGGATGTCTGAGGTCTCTCTTTTATAGGGTTTGAAAACCCTAAAAACTTTTCATAATTAAGCTTCGTGCAGATAAGCACAGCTGTGCAAGGCTATAAGCACGGTCGTGCATGGACTCGAAGGACTCCCATGCTTGTTGAAAAGGTCTGAACGTACTGACTACTGTGAAGCTTTGATTTTCCATCAATTTGGGCTTAAAAGCACCCAAAATTCACTTTGTCCTCTTTATACTAAAATGCATAGTTAACATATAAATCAGCGTAAAATCTAAATAAAATAAAGGCTAAACATACATATATGAGCTGTAAAAAAGGGCCTAAATACAGACTTATCAACTCTTCTATACTTATCTTTTTACTTGTCCTCAACTAAAGTGCTGGTTAAAAGAATAATATAATAACTTAAAACACACTATCACAACAAGGAACCCAAGATAATAAGATAAAAAGAGCAAAAAGAGTAATATTACTAAGCATAAGCAATCAAGAGGTTTTCCAATTTGAATCTTATATTCCCTAACTTTTCACTCAAATATCAAACTAAGATACTCTACTTTCCTCTTTTACTAAGTGTTTAGGGATAAAATGACATATCACTAAGTTCCTCTAAAGAAAAGTGTATTACTATAGGCTTGACTATAAACTGACTCTTCACTAAAGGGTTATAATAATTGAGGTGAGATAAATGAAAGGAAGGGATATACAAAAGGGTAATAAATTATAAAAATTACAAACATCCCCTAAGTTTACAAATAAAGCACTTGAAGTAATTTTTATATTTTTATATACAATCAATATCTTTACTCCTTTCATTCATATATAACCATTTTACATTTCTTTTTTCTATTTTTCATTTTCTTTTTTATACTTTCTTTCTTTTTGCACATGAGATATGGAGGAGAATTTATCAAATAATTTAACAACTCAGTTGCTCCATTCATAAACTCAAGGTCATAAAAATATTTTATAAATTTAATACAAGGGACCAAAAAAATCAATAAGGCTCAAAGTGGGCAACTAGTTGTATCTTTATGTCAAACATGCTGAAGACTAAGAATAAAAATCTTATTATGCCTCAATCATATTAAAACATGCAATAAAAAAGAGTAGTATCAAGTCGATTACAATTAAGGTTCTAGAGCATAAATACTAAGGAGATAATCACACAAAATAATAAGGAAATAGGTACAATTAATTAAATAAGTTTAAATATTCCTTTTAAGGCTCAAAACTCACATTTGTTGGTTCAAGTTTAATGTAGAGTAAAAAAGTAAGAAACTTAACTAATTATTAGTTTTCAAATAAAAATATAATACCAATAATAATCACTTAACATGCTCTTCTATTTGAAAAAATTAGGGTCCATGAGGAAAAAAGTTTCAAATTATCATAAAAAAATAACATAGGCACTTTACTTAAGAACATACAATAACAATCATATGATTGGGAGCTACTTCCCTGTATATAAAGCAAAACATTATTCTCAATGTTTGAAAAAAAAATTATATGCATGCAAAGAAGGCAATTAAAAATAGAGAGGAAGGAAATTTCCTAATAAGTCTGAGCATAATAACTTTTGGTAGAGAAGCATGACCATGCTAAAACCTTAAGCATGCTCATGCTTATAATATAGAGCTTTCTTTCACAACTGTGGCTAAATGCATGGCCGTGCATATGCTGAACACATGCTTTTGGATCAAAGCTCAAAGTGTGTGCATAAGAATGATCAACTCAGCTCTTCCGAGCTTCTAATATGCTTATTTTGCATACTAAAAAAAATAGGAATAAATAAATAAATAGACAAAAAAAAATCAAAATCAAAATAAATGAAAGGAATAAAAAAAAATAATAAAAGACATAGATTACCTCCTGGGAGCGCTTATTTAATATCACGAACCTGTCGTTCATATTAGATCAAGGTGGGAAGAAGATATGAGTCTCAGATGATATTCCTTGGATGTGTAGTTGTCTTTCCAACAACGTCACCTCTCCTTAAATGTGTTAGTTCAGAGAGAAATGAGAGAAAATGAAACTTGGATTATAATGCAAGTTTTCTGGGTGGATAGTTATGAGTCTGCTTCCCACCTAGGTGAGAGGATAATTTGAGGAACTCTATCCTATCTTGTTTAAGAAAAAATACTCTGGAATCTCCTAGTTCAGAATGCTCAATCTTGTTTGAGCGAGACTCCTTATAACATGCATTACTCAAAAATTTCAAATTAAAACACAAATCAACCATAATTAATAACAAAAAAACAATTAAAAAAATAGAGTGTTATAACTTTCTAACCCTTATTTATATTGAAAAAAAAATTAAAAACTTCACTTTTGATTCAATTATTAATGACTTTAAGCATTTGAAAAAAAATGCAAAATAATACTTTATGCAAAGATAAATTTTATATTATAATTTACACTTATTTTTATATAAATTTTTTTATATTTTGTCAGGCTTCTAATTTATTATTGAGTAATCTATAATATTTTATACTTATTCAATGTTAATTGAAGGATTATTTGGTATTGGAATATATTTAGATGGAGTTGAAATTATTTATAAAAAAAAAAAGTGAACAAGATCTTGTATGAACAAGCATCTGTATGAACAGTACCGTATAAACAGTGCAAACCGCGTTTGAACAGTGCAAACCGCGTGTGAACAGTGCAAACCGCGTACAAACCGCGTGTGAACAGTGCAAACCGCGTACAAACCGTGTATGAACAGTGCCAACCGCGTATGTACAGTGACTGCTGACGTCATCGGTGACGTCACATACGCGTAAGGCGTGTACAAGACGCGTGTACAGTGTTTTCCACGTGAATAGTGCCTTGAACAGTATTTTTCCGCTTGAACAAGAAGGCGATGAACAGTGTTTCAGCGATGAACGAGAATTCGGTGTGAACAGTAAATTTCGAAAATTTTCTATAAAAAGGGGGCTTCACACGAAATTTTCATTTCTTCACCTCTATCCAAGGTTCTCAAAGGTTCTAAGGCCGTAAACCACCATTTCTCTCATACTAAACCTTCCTAAACTTAGATTTCTCGCATCTCGAGATTCTACATCTATTCTCAAGGATTGGAAGTAAGTTTCTTTAAGTTTGAAGCTAGATTTACCGTTCGTTTCTCTTCTCCTTCTCTTTCTTATAGAAATTCATGGTGTTCTTAGGAGAAACTCCGTTCTAAAGCTGAATCTTCGGTGAATTTTGTTATAATCAAGTAATATTCGGTAGATCTAGTGTGAATCATCTTTCCGAGGTAAGGGAGTTTACTTTAACCTATGAACTATGTTTTGAACGGTTTAATATGCTATTTCAAGATATTTTGATATGATTTTGTTAGATCTATTGAATAAAAGCTATTTTCTAAGTCAGAATCGTTGTTAATTAGTTTAAAATGCTGAGATTTTGGCTGATCTATTATAAACTTGCCGTAGTTGAGCTGTTAAAATAATTTTGGTGGTGTGCATCATGCCGAGATATATGTTTTGCATCATTATAGAGCCGAGTTACATGTTTAGGTGGGTAGACATGTAACGGTAAGTTCATCTTTATTTCTTTGTCTTTGTCTTTGTCTGGATCCGAGATCTGGGAATGGGTCGCTCCGGACCGCTCGGTTCCTTCTGGATTACTTAGGGTGTGAAACCGCTTGGAAGCCGTTTTCATGCGGTGCATTAGATGGGCTGGAAATGCATGGGGTTATTCTTTGTGAGAAATATTTTGCTCTATATATATATAATTTTATTTTATGTTTGGTAAGCTCACCCTTGCATTTCTTTCTATGTCGTTGTGTGCGTGTGTATCGCGATGATCGTACGGTGGTACGTGAGCGGATGTAGCAGTGTTGCATCTACTTCACAGGCTGAGGGGCCAGTGAAGAAAAGTTAGAAGCTGGAGTTGAGTAATAATGCATCAAAGTCCTTTTTCTTTATATATGAGACCTCATGTCGAGGGAGTCACGTATTATAATTTTTTTGGTATTTTGAATATTATAAACTAAATGTAATATTATGTTGATCTGTTGGATATTTGTTGTAAGGAACTTCATTTTTACTTTGAATGAGAAGTGAATTTTTATACTTATATTCTCTGCTATTTACCTATTTTAAATAAGTATGTGATGTAGAAACAATGTTCTCGGTCCTTTATAAAAAGGGGTCGTGACATTTTAGTGGTATCAGAGCATGGTCTAGGTAAACCTACAGGGTGAGGTTGTTAGGCGTCAGTTGTGCATATTAAACATGTGAGTTTTAGCTGTGAATCATATATCATGATTTCTATTCATCAAGTTATGAGGGAACGAGCTTGATCACCTCAGTTCTCAGACACGACAGATGTAGGAAATTTGGTATATGATATTGGGTGAGTTATAGGCGATTCATGCTACGTGAATAATAGGTTGTTAAGTTAAGATTGTACATGATTGCTGAGATAAATGTGTTTGCTATGTTGTTTGAAATGCTGATATGACGTTGTGCTCAGTGCTAAATTGATTAAATTGTTATGATATACTAAATATGAATATATTACTGTAAGCTGAATATGTGAATATAGCTATGTGGTGGTATTGCTGAATGTGTTAAACATTAGTAATCTAAGCTAGTCTATATATTAGGATGGCTAGACCGAGAAAATCTGTGCAAACCCTCCTCCTCCTGTTGACGTGAACCAAATGGCTCACGCCATGGAGGCTGTGGCAAGTACTTCTCTCTGTGTTGTTTGATTCTGGAGCCACGCACTCTTTTATTGCGGACAATTGTGTGAGAAACTTAGGATTACCGGTGGGCGATCTAGGATGTGACTTAGTAGTATCGACACCTACTTTAAGTTCAATTAAGACTTCGACGGTTTGTGTTAGGTGTCCCATAGCAATTGAGGGACGAAGATACAAAGTAAATCTTATTTGTATCCCTATGTCAGGGTTAGATGTAATCCTAGGTATGGATTGGCTAACTGCCAATCGTGTGCTAATTGATTGTGGCCGGAGGTGTTTAATCTTTCCTGAGCAGCAAGATTGTGTAGAATTGATTTCTACTCGCCAAGTAGAAACATACTTAGGTGAGGGAGTATCTTGTTTTGTTTTGTTGGGAGTTATGAATGCAGAAGTGGAGCAAAGCCTTCACCAATACCGTAGTACGAGAATTCCCTGAGATTTTCCCAGAGGATATTCCTGGAATACCTCCACGTAGAGAGGTAGAGTTTGCTATAGATTTGATTCCTGGAGCTGTGCCAGTGTCTGTAGTACCGTATAGAATGGCGCCAAAAGAGTTAATTGAGCTTAAGGAGCAGATCGAGGATCTAATGCGTAAACAGATGATTAGACCAAGTGTATCGCCTTGGGGAGCCCCAGTTCTCTTGGTGAAAAAGAAGGACGGAAGTTCTAGATTATGTGTGGATTATCGTAAGTTGAATAAGTTGACAATTAAAAATAAGTACCCATTGCCGCGAATCGATGATTTGATGGACCAGCTGAGAGGTGCTAAGGTATTCTCTAAGATTGATCTGAAGTCTGGGTACCATCAGATCCGAGTGAAGGATGAAGATATTCCTAAGACTGCTTTTCGCACTAGATATGGTCATTATGAGTATATAGTGATGCCTTTTGGAGTTACAAATGCTCCAGTTGTGTTTATGGACTACATAAATCAGATCTTTAGACCTTTCCTGGATCGATTTGTGGTAGTCTTTATTGATGATATTTTAATTTATTCTAGTTCGTCAGAGGAACATGAAGAGCATTTGAGGACTGTACTTAATGTTTTAAGGGAAAAACAATTGTATGCTAAACTGTCTAAGTGTGAGTTTTGGCTAGAGGAAGTGAAGTTCCTTGGTCATGTTATTTCAGCTAAAGGAATTGCAGTTGATCCTTCCAAAGTTGAAGCGGTGTTGCAATGGGAAAGGCCGAAGACAAATTTCAGAGATTCGTAGTTTTGTGGGCCTAGTAGGTTACTACCGGAGATTTATAGAGGGATTCGCGAAGATAGCTGCACCATTAACACGGTTAACTCGCCGTGATCAACCCTTTGTGTGGACTGAGGAATGTGAGCAAAGCTTTAATAAGTTAAAACAGAGACTAACTTCTTCGCCGGTGTTGATTCTCCCTGATACTAGTCGACCGTTTGAGGTGTACTGTGATGCTTCTCATCAGGGATTGGGGTGTGTGTTGATGCAAGATAAGAGAGTGGTAGCTTATACATCTCGCCAATTACGAACTCATGAGCGAAATTACCGATTCATGACCTTGAGTTAGCTGCTGTAGTCTTTGCTCTGAAGGTGTGGCGACACTATCTTTATGGAGCTCGCTTGATGTATATAGTGATCATAAGAGTCTGAAGTATTTATTTGATCAGCGAGAGTTAAATATGAGGCAGAGACGTTGGGTGGAATTCCTTAAGGATTATGATTTTCAGCTCCAATACCATCCAGGAAAAGCTAACGTGGTGGCCGATGCATTAAGTAGGAATGTGGTTCAGGCATTCTCCCTAAGAGTCAGTGAAACCCTTTTGGTAGAACAATTCCGAGACCTGAACATACATGTGGACTTATCACCCGAAAAGATTAGTTGTAGCCGAATTGTGGTGACTAATAATTTCTTACAGGAAATTAAAGATAAACAATTGTGGGATCCAATGTTATGTCGGATTGTATTTCTCTTAGGGACAGATAAGACAAAGGGTTTCAGTAAAAGTGTTGATGGTATTCTCAGATGTCAAGGTCGAGTTTGTGTCCCTAGAGATACTGAATTAAAGAGAGCAATTCTAGAAGAAGGACATAAGGGTAGTTTCAACATTCATCCTGGTGTTACCAAGATGTATCAAGATTTAAAGCAGATGTTTTGGTGGCGAGGCATGAAGCGAGAGATAGCTGAGTTTGTTAAAGCCTGCTTGACTTGTCAAAAGGCAAAAGCGGAGCACCAAAGCCCTCCAGGAGAGTTACAAACGATGGAAATTCCAGAGTGGAAGTGGGACCATGTGACTATGGACTTTGTGTCCCATCTACCTAGAACAGTTAGGAATCATGATGCAGTGTGGGTCATAGTTGATAGGCTAACCAAAAGTGCACATTTCTTGCCAATTAACATGACCTTTAGCTTGGAGAAATTAGCAGAATTGTACATTAGAGAGATTGTCGGGTTGCATGGAGTACCTTCTAGTATTATCTCCGATAGGGATCCTCGATTCACTTCCCGCTTTGGCGTAGTTTCCAAGAATCTATGGGCACACTTGAGGTTGAGTTCTGCATACCATCCGCAAACGTATGGTCAATCCGAGCGTACTATTCAGACCTTAGAAGACTTATTGCGGACTTGCATTGTAGAGTAGAGGAGTAATTGGGAGGATATGCTTCCTTTGGTAGAATTCACTTATAATAATAGCTATCATTCGAGTATAGATATGGCACCATTTGAAGCTCTGTATGGTAGAAGGTGTAGAACCCCTATCTGTTGGTTCCAAGATGGAGTACATTTGATGGTTGGACCTGAAATGCTGCAAGAAACTAAGGAGAAAGTTGAACTTATTAGAGAAAAGCTAAGAGCTACCCAAAGTCGACAGAAATCTTATGCTGACCGACGCAGAAGATCCCTAGAATTTGAGGTTGGTGATCATGTATTCTTAAGAGTATCACGCACTACAGGTGTGGGGCGAGCCTTAAGAGTCAAGAAGTTAACACTTAAGTTCATAGGACCGTATCAGATATTACATCGTCGAGGACCAGTAGCCTATGAATTAGCGTTACCACCTCAGTTGTCTGGAATACATAATGTTTTCCATGTGTCGCAGCTAAAGAAGTATGTTCCAGATTTGTCTCATGAATTGAGCCCTGATGTTGTGGAGTTACGAGATGACTTGTCTGTGGAGGTCCCAGCTGCTCGTATCGAGGAAACTAGAGTTAAGAAACTTAGAGGTAAGTCTATTCGGTTAGTAAAGGTTGTTTGGGACCAAATAACTGGTGATGCCACATGGGAGTTAGAAGAAAGAATGAGAGAGTTGTAACTCTATCCTATCTTGTTTAAGAAAAAATACTCTGGAATCTCCTAGTTCAGAACACTCAATCTTGTTTGAGCGAGACTCCTTATAACATGCATTACTCAAAAATTTCAAATTAAAACACAAATCAACCATAATTAATAACAAAAAAACAATTAAAAAAATAGAGTGTTATAACTTTCTAACCCTTATTTATATTGAAAAAAAAAATTAAAAACTTCACTTTTGATTCAATTATTAATGACTTTAAGCATTTGAAAAAAAATGCAAAATAATACTTTATGCAAAGATAAATTTTATATTATAATTTACACTTATTTTTATATAAATTTTTTTATATTTTGTCAGGCTTCTAATTTATTATTGAGTAATCTATAATATTTTATACTTATTCAATGTTAATTGAAGGATTATTTGGTATTGGAATATATTTAGATGGAGTTGAAATTATTTATAAAAAAAAAAAAGTGAACAGTACTGTATGAATAGTACCGTGTATGAACAGTACCGTATAAACAGTGCAAACCGCGTTTGAACAGTGCAAACCGCGTGTGAACAGTGCAAACCGCGTACAAACCGTGTATGAACAGTGCCAACCGCGTATGTACAAGGATCGCCGACGTCATCGGTGACGTCACATACGCGTACAGTGCGTGTACAGTACGCGTGTACAGTGTTTTCCGGCGTGAATAGTGCCTTGAACAGTATTTTTCCGGCTTGAACAGTAAGGCAGTGAACAGTGTTTCCGGCGATGAACAGTAAATTCCGGTGTGAACAGTAAATTTCGAAAATTTTCTATAAAAAGGGGGCTTCACACGAAATTTTCATTTCTTCACCTCTATCCAAGGTTCTCAAAGGTTCTAAGGCCGTAAACCACCATTTCTCTCATACTAAACCTTCCTAAACTTAGATTTCTCGCCAGATCTGAGATTCTACATCTATTCTGAAGGATTGGAAGTAAGTTTCTTTAAGTTTGAAGCTAGATTTACCGTTCGTTTCTCTTCTCCTTCTCTTTCTTATAGAAATTCATGGTGTTCTTAGGAGAAACTCCGTTCTAAAGCTGAATCTTCGGTGAATTTTGTTATAATCAAGTAATATTCGGTAGATCTAGTGTGAATCATCTTTCTGAGGTAAGGGAGTTTACTTTAACCTATGAACTATGTTTTGAACGGTTTAATATGCTATTTCAAGATATTTTGATATGATTTTGTTAGATCTATTGAATAAAAGCTATTTTCTAAGTCAGAATCGTTGTTAATTAGTTTAAAATGCTCGAGATTTTGGCTGATCTATTATAAACTTGCCGTAGTTGAGCTGTTAAAATAATTTTGGTGGTGTGCATCATGCTGAGATATATGTTTTGCATCATTATAGAGCCGAGTTACATGTTTAGGTGGGTAGACATGTAACGGTAAGTTCATGCTGAGTCTTTGTCTTGTCTTTGTCTGGATCCAGATACCGAATGGGTCGCTCCGGACCGCTCGGTTCCTTCTCGGATTACTTAGGTCATGAAACCAGTTGGAAGCCGTTTTCATGCCGTGCATTAGATGGGCTGGAAATGCATGGGGTTATTCTTGTGAGAAATATTTTGCTCTATATATATATAATTTTATTTTATGTTTGGTAAGCTCACCCTTGCATTTCTTTCTATGTCGTTGTGTGCGTGTGTATCACGATGATCGTACGGTGGTACGTGAGCAGATGTAGCAGGTGTTGCATCTACTTCACAGGCTGAGGGGCCAGTGAAGAAAAGTTAGAAGCTGGAGTTGAGTAATAATGCATCAAAGTCCTTTTTCTTTATATATGAGACCTCATGTCGAGGGAGTCACGTATTATAATTTTTTTGGTATTTTGAATATTATAAACTAAATGTAATATTATGTTGATCTGTTGGATATTTGTTGTAAGGAACTTCATTTTTACTTTGAATGAGAAGTGAATTTTTATACTTATATTCTCTGCTATTTACCTATTTTAAATAAGTATGTGGTGTAGAAACAATGTTCTCGGTCCTTTATAAAAAGGGGTCGTGACATATTTCATTTTACCCTTACTTATATATAGTAATTAGATAACCTATTGAGTATATCACTTAATGTTTTAACCTTTTTGAGTATAAAAAAGAATTTGGTCAAGTTCTACTATTACATAATATTATACCTTAAATATCTAATATTATATAATTTTAATAAGTTAAAAATTATATTTTTATTTTATTAAAGGAAGTTTGTCTTGTTTACATCCTTTCATTTTGCCTTCTCTATGTCTCTTGATGGTGTTAGATGGTATGTGTTATGTTCCTGTTCGAGAAACATTAATCTTCTAACCTCTGTCTAGGATGACGTCCTTCTGTATGTAGATGACGTGGAGAGGGTACCTGCAAAAGGCACTCTGATGCTGAAGTCAGATCTCGGTTCTGAGCAGCAAATACTATTTTAATAATTAAAAGTCAATCAATTACTTGTACTTCCTATCTTTCTTTTACAGGCATTGTTATGGGCTAATGGGCTTGTTGAGTCAGCCTTGGTTTTGGCCCTTTAATTAAAGTAAATAATATTCTGATTATTACCCTCAATTGGGTTAATTACCTCCTAATCTGACAAGGGGTATTCGGTTATATTAGGCCAAAGGGGTACTCAGTTACCTTTTCCTACGAGTAGGACCGAGTAAGGCCATATCCAATACACTAGCCCCCCAAGCCCGAAGAGGTACGAAGTGAGGGCTTAATAAAAATGATACAAACACCAAGGGTATGTAGGTGAGGAAGTACTCAATTTTAAGAGAAAGTAGGTATACCGAAGAGGTACTAGGTTTCTGAAGTGGCCAGTATATAAAGAAAGTATTTGGTTTAAGGGAAGGCCAGTAAACTGAGAGGGTATTCGGTTTAACAAAAAAGGTGAATAGGCCGAGGGGTGTAATCATGAAGAAAATTATAAGGTCAAAAATAAAATAGTAAATAATTAAATAAAGATTTTAGTCATATCAGGGTTCGTGGCCTTTAGGGTTTCAATTTTTAGGGTTTCCATGTAGTGTGTGTCTGCAACAAAAGGGTGCTTGATATGAGCCATAGATCTGGAAAAAATCTGATGGTCCAGAGGGAGTGCGACCTTTCGCTTGCCCAACGCCATGTACTCTATAAATACGTGGTGGTCTAGGCTTCAATTTGTCACTTTTGTTCTGAACCGAGAGGTATACTATTACTCTAAACCGAGAGGATATTGGGGTGTTTGCTTGCCAAGAGCTTTCTTCTTTTCCTCTGAACCGACTACTGTAATAAGGTACGCTTTAGTCATTCATTCATTTTTTTCTTAGTCTGCAATGACCGAATCCTTAGAGTGGGAGGACTCTTTATCTGATTCGTTGGGGCCGACTATTGTTGAGGTTAATAGCATTAGAAGAACTGAAGAGGGTGAGGTTTCTTCAAGACCGAGTAGGGCAGAGAATGAAGTAGAATGGGTAGTTAGGGAAGGCTGTGATGGTGCCGAACCGTCGGGTGCGGCCGACGACTTTAAATCTACTCAGTCGTTGCCGAATGCCAACCTTTTTAGAGAAAGACCAGTATTCCCTCCTTGTACAGTTCCTGGATACGAGTGGGTTCATAGGGAGGTGGCTGCCTACTTCTCTCGGTTTCAAAGAAACCGAGACCTTCAATCTTTTGTAGATCACTGCGATATTTCATTATGGGAGTCTTCTACTCCCTATCCAATAACAATTGACACTTACCGAGGGAACGACTCCTGCAATCCCGATCTTGTGTTCCTAGAAAGTGTTGGAATGGCCGACACCTTCTTAGCATATGAGTACATGTTTAGGGAATTAGGTATAAAGTTACCCTTTGGCGACTTACAAATGGGAGTGTTGAGGGTTTTAAATGTAGCGCCGACACAACTTCATCTAAATGGGTGGGCAGCTATACAAGCCTTTAGAATCTTATGTAAATTTCATTACATAGAACCTAATGTAGGTTTATTTCTTCATTTCTTTTGTACTCGTCCTTCAGATTTAGTAAGGTAGGTATCTTTAATAAAGCAACATGAATTGCCATTATTCAAGCCTTATACTTCATCTTTCAAGGGTTTCAAGATCGGTTACTTCAAGGTAATCATGCACCCTGTAGGTAGAAATTATTTTTTCGATAGCGAAGATAACACACGTTTCCCCTTCCACTGGACTCAGGTACCTCGTCGATATGACATTTTACCCAAGGACATGTTATTGGCTGCTGAGGTGTCAACATTGGAATACTTGAAGTCTCTTCTCAGAGAGCTTTCTGCCCGAGCCCTCATTCTCTTACAGAAGTCCCTTCATCCACGTCTGGACATGGATGGTATGGTTCGTTTTTATAGTTTGTTATATTTTTGAATCAAATTGTATTGATTTGACTTTACGTTTTTGTTGTAGGTTTAATGGCGCAAAAAGGGGTAAACATGCCGACCTACCATCATGGTCTAAGAAGGTGGACTCCAAGTGATACACCAGTTGAAGATCTCCGACACCCCCTTTTGACCATGTTCCCGAGGTAACCGAGCTGCGTCCTCCACCCTAAGACCTTGTCCTTGTAGAAGGGCAACCAAAGAAGCGAAAGGAGAAGGGCAAGGAGAAAGTAGGGGAGAAGGAGAAGAAACGGAAACACTCCCAGTCGGTCCAGTTGACTGGTGATGATGGGGCACAAAAGCAAGATTGAGTTGCTGGGACGGTTAGGGCCAGTAGCTCTTCAAACTCCGTGATTCCCCCAGCGGTTCTATCCGACTCCTTCCTAGCCGACGAGGTTCGGGCTGGACGAGTGGTTGCCCCCAATTTAGTCTCTGATTTGGACAAGGACGTTGTTAACAATTTAAACCACAAGTCTTTGTGGCAATGCTATGCCGAGCTTCAAGCCCGAGCCATGGTGATGCTTCAAAGGCTGGCGTTGGAACCCCTGTTGGAGTTGGAGAAGGTTCAAAGGGCTATGCAAGAGAGTGAAGAGATCCAAGCTGCCCCTACCGAGACCAACAAGGCTTTAGAGACCGAGGTTGCTTAACTTAAAGAACATTATAGTATAACAGAGCGTCGGCTTCAGAGCACCGAGCAGGCTTTGAGGGCTAAGGAGGCCGAGATGGAGGAGGCTTTAAGGGCAAAGTCATTGGAGATAGAGGAAGCTCTCAGAGCTAAATCCCGCAAAATGGAAGAGGCCTTGGCTCATGAAAGGCAGAAAGCGGAGGCTGAAATGAAGACATTTTCTAACAAATGTTCGGACAAGATGGTTGTCGAACATGAAGCATGCTTCCAACATGCTGTTCGCCAATGCTATGAATTTTGCCAAGTTCCAGCCGACTTCCATTTTGACCTAACCAGAGACTTCTTTGGCGAAAGGTCCTTGCGATATAACGAAGTAGATGATGACATAGAACCTGACGCCGAGGCCCCTAGCCGAATCTCAACAGCTGAGAATGCCCCTGGTCCTGATGTCAGGGAAGGGGGATTTAACAAAAAATTTCTTTTTTATAATTTTCCTTTGTATTCATGGGTCGATAGTGCCCCAATTTTGCAACCCTTTTTGGTTTAATCAATACAAATGGATTTTTTCTCCAGTCTTTCTTGTTACTTAGCCGAGTACTACTACTTATATTGTAAATTGATTAGAGTGAGTATATCCGACTAGTTGATATAATGAAATCTTCCAATATGCTGAAGACATATTGTATTTTGTTAAGGTAAAAAATAAAATTCATTCATCTTTGACCGAGTAGGGGTACTTGGGAGGGAATTTAATTAATTTCAATCTTGGCCAAGTAAGAATACTTGAGAGGAAATTTAATAAATGATTCATCCTTGGCCGAGGAGTGGTACTCGGGAGGAAAGTTAATTAATTTCAACCTTGGCCAAGTAGGAATACTTGGGAGGGAATTTAAGAAATAATTCATCCTTGGCCGAGTAGGGGTACTCGGGAGAGAATTTAATTAATTTCAACCTTGGCCAAATAGGAATACGTGAGAGGAAATTTAAGAAATGATTCATCCTTGGCCGAGTAGGGGTACTTGGAAGAGAATATAATTAATTTCAACCTTGGCCAAGTAGGAATACTTGAGAGGGAATTTAATAAATGATTCAAAACAATAGTGTAGGTGTAAAAGAAATATTTTATTGATAACGTGTCTCGTTAAAAACCTTCTCAAGAAAATCTCTTTTCGCGTTCTTTTAAGAGGACAAAACCTGGGTGAGGAAAAGAGTGCACTGGTTACATATTACAAATGCTTAACTGAAATAATGCTTTAAATGTGTGTTGTTCCAAGTCCTCGGTATTGTCTTCCCTTCTAGTGTCTCTAGCCTGTATGACCCATTGTCTAGCCGAGCCATTACCTGAAAGGGCCCTTCCCAATTAGCAGCCAATTTCCCTTCTCGTCGGTCCCGATGTGCTTCCCCTGTTACTCGCCACACTAGGTCATTAACATAGAATTATCTTGGATTAATTTTTGAATTGAACTTCCTTGCCATTATCCTTTTGCTAGCTTCAGCCACTATCACTGCTTGACCACGTACTTCATCCAATAAATCTAGGTTGACAGCAAGGGATTCATCGTTTGTCGATTCCTCGAATTATTGTCTTTGAAATGATGACTCTCCAATCTCAACCGACACCATGGCATCAGTACCATAGGTCAACCAGAAAGGCGTTTCTTTTGTGGTTGTTTGTGGCATACAGCAATAAGCCCATAAGATCTCGGACAATTTTTCTGCCCATTCTCCTTTTGCCAAACCCAATCGTCTCTTAAGTTCATGTAGGATGACCTTGTTCGCAACCTCGGCCCATCCATTGGATTGAGGATATTTAACAGATGTAACCTTGTGTTTGATATGCAACCCTTCCAAGAATTCGTTGAATCGTCAGTCTGTGAATTGCAGCCCGTTGTCTGTGATCAGGGCATGAGGGAGACCAAATCGTGTGATAATATTTTTTCAGGTGAACTTTTGTACATTGTTGGCCGTGATGGTGGCGAGTGGCTCTGCTTCAATCCATTTAGTAAAGTAATCCACAGCGACAATCAAGAATTTACAATGACCTTTTGCTAGGGGAAAAGGACCGAGAAGGTCCATTCCCCAAATGGCAAAGGGCCAGGGTGTTGGCATGTTGGTGTATGTGAGGATTGTGTTGTTGACAGGGAATATATTTCCTTACAAAGATGTCACAGTCTTTGGATAGTGTCGGCCAAAAGTATCCGGCTCGCAGAATCTTAGCTGCCATGGTTCGTCCACCCAAGTAAGTACCACAAATGCCTTCATGAATTTCTCTTATTACATAACTGGCCTGATCCTCATCAAGACATTTTAATATGGGTGTTGAAATTCCTCTTTTATATAGTTCTTTACCGAAAATGGTGTACTTAGTTGCTTACATTCTTATTTTTCTAGCCGAGGCCAGATCATTTGGCAGGCTGCTGTCGGTAAGATACTGGACAATTGGGTTCATCTAATTCTGAGGCATATTTTCTATGTCCATACACTCTTGTTTAGAAATGCTAGGTTTATGGATCTCCTGATGAATCACGCTTTGCAATTGCTCCGGTTTCCTTTGGCTAGCTAGCTTAGCAAGCTTATCAGCTTGTTCATTCATGGTCCTCGGTTGTAATGAACATGTACCTCATCAAATTCCTCTTCCATATTCTTGAATTCTTGGTAGTATTGGCACATAACCGAGTCTTTCACCTGAAAAGTTCCATTGACCTGTTCGGCCACTACCTTAGAATCACTCCAACAAGTGATGCGTTTGATTCTAATTTCTTTTGCCAGCCTGAGGCCGGCCAACAATGCCTCATATTCAGACTAATTATTGGATGCTTTGAATCCAAACCAAATGAACTATTCAATCATTACGGTGTTCGGTCCTTCTAGTATAATTCCTGCGCCACAACATTGTCAATTTGACGATCCATCTACATGCAGGTTCCACATCTCTGTGCTGGTCTGCCTTTGGGTGATGAACTCATTGACGAAATCTGCAAGCACCTGAGCTTTAAGAGGGTGCCAGTTTTCAAAATGGATATCAAATTGGGATAGCTTGATTGTCCATGCTATTAACCGACCAGCTAACTCTGGTTTTCTCTAAATTTTGGCCATTGGGTAGTCGGTGCATATGATAACCCGGTGGCTTTGGAAGTAATGTCTTAGCCGACAAGCTGTGTGAACTAGAGCCAGCACTATCTTCTCCATCAGTTGATATCGGGTTTTGGAGCATTCAATTGATGCAGTATATTGGAGCTGGTTCAAGTGTTTCTTGTAATAAGACCGAGCTGATTGCATTTTCTAATATAGCCAAGTAAATAATTATATCCTATTTGGGTTTTGGTTTTATCAACACAGGTGGTGCAGTTAACATGTTTTTATACTGGAGAAAGGCGACTTCGCATTCATCGGACCAAGTGAATTTTTGCGATTTCTTGAGGAAATCAATAAACGGCCGAGACCTGTCTGCCATAATGGGCAGAAATCTGGCGAGGGCAGTAATCCGGCCGGCAAGTCTTTGGACCTCCTTGACATTTCGAGGACTGGTCATTTCAATGACGGCTTAGTACTTGTCAGGATTTTCCTGGATCCCTCTTTCAGAGCATGAATCCGAGGAACTTGCCACCGGCTACTTCGAATGTGCACTTCTCAGGATTAAACCACATTCCATGTTGCTTGGTTTTGCCAAATACCTCCTTTAGATGAGCGAGATGTTGCTCCAAGGAATGGATTTGACCACCATGTCGTCAACATATACCTCCATGCATTTCCCTACTTGTTTTTCAAAAATTTTATTCATTAGCCTATGATATGTTGCCCTTGCGTTTTTCAAGTTGAAGGGCATCACTTGGTAATAGAAATTTGCCGAGTCCGTGATGAATGTCGTCTTTTCCTCATCCGGGGGATACATCCAGATTTGATTGTATCCAGAGTAAGCGTCCAAGAAGTTGAGTATTTTGTGACCAGCTGCACCGTGTCAATGTTTGGAAGAAGATAGGCGTCTTTTGGGCATGCCTTGTTTGAGGTCCGTGAAGTCAATGCACATTCACCATTTCCTGTTGGCCTTCTTGACCATGACTACATTGGCCAGGTATAGTATCTTACTTCTCGGATAAAGCCGGCCTGTAGCAGCTTATTGGTCTCCTCTTTGACTGCTTTTGCTCTATCACCTCCAATTTTCTCTTTTTCTGTGCTATCGCCTTGGCTCCCTTATACACCGAGAGATGATGACAGAGAAATTCTGGGTCTATACTAGGCATGTCAGACGCTGTCCAGACAAATAAATCAGCATTTCGCAGCAAGACTTTCTGAAGGTTGTGCCTTTTTTGTGCAGATAACCCAGTGCCAAGATAAGTGATTTGTTTAGGCTTTAGTCCCAACTAGAAGGACTGCTTATTTTCGCTGGGCTGGACCCGACATCCCTTGTCAACTCTTGGAAGACAATATTGATGTTTCGTTTGTACCCCTGGAACGGTTTTAAGCACAGGCTTGCAAAATAGCATTCTCTGGTCGTCTTTTGGTCAACATGGACTGTAACAATCCAACCCCTTTCTAATGGAAATTTCATAGCTAGGTGAGGAGTAGATACTATGGCTTTCAATTTATCAAGTGATGGTCGATTGAGTAGTATGTTGTACGAAGTATTCACGTGCACCACTAGGTTAGTGACCTTGATGCATTTTCCTTCATTTTCGGACCCAAATGATGTGTATAGGTCAATACAACCATGGGTCTCTACTCGTTCCCCAGGAAAATCGACCAGTGGTTCGTGGTACTCTCTGAGTTCATCTTCTGGTATCACCAGTTGTTTGAATGTGTTCTAATAGAGGATATCGGCCGAGCTCCTTTGGTCAATTAGTGTTTTCCTGATAGTGCAATTGAGGATATCCACACTTATAACTATAGGGTCATCTTGCACTGGATCTATCCCCTGAAAGTCGTCGTCAGTGAATGTGATGGGGGAATCCAGATTCTACTACCCAACGATATATTGTTAATAGGCGGATTTGTCTCAGATGTCTCTTTCTGGCCGAATTAGTGGGTCCTCCACCTGCAAACCCACTGGCTATGGTGTTCATGTATTTCTCCTATTCCTCATATCGTTTCGCAGGAGGTTTTCTTGACCGGCTCCATTGTCGTTCGGGCTGTTTATCCTCATGCCTTCTTTAGAAGTGGGGATATCAGTCTCTACTTCTTTCAGTATGACCAGTGAGATTTGTTTGCACAAATCCTCGAAGATGCCCTTCCTTAATCAGATCTTCGATTTTATCCTTCAGAGCCGTGCACTCTTATATGGTGTGGCCCCTATTGCGATGATATCGACAATATTTGCTTTTGTTTGCCCGAGGGGGGGTATTAGCACGCTTGGGCATGCTCAATATTTCAGTCGCGAGAGCTTGGTCAATTACCCTAGACCGGTTGGTGTTGAGAGTAGTATATGAAGGATACTTGGGACTTCTAGGCGGCCTCTCAACATCATTTCTTCTAGCTTTATTTTCTTGTCGAGGCTTGAAAGTTTCTTTTTTGTCTGCCTCTCTTGCATTGGACCCCCATGATCTATCTGGACTTGATTCCGGTATTTAATTAACTCCTCCATTTGCATATATTTGGCTACCCGACTCCTTAATTCATCTAGGTCCATGGGTGGTTTCTTACATATGCTATTAACAAAAGGTCCTGGCCTAAGGGCCATTGTGAGGTGGTGCATGGCCACGGCTGGTTCCAAATTGTGGATAGAAAGGGTTACTTTGCCAAAGCGTTCCATGAACGCTCTAAGTGTTTCTCCTTTCTCTTGGCGAATGTTTACGAGCGCTAGAGATGTCAGGGGGTTAGGTCAGCTTGTGGTGAACTATAGATTGAATCGTCGTGTAAGGGTTGCAAAAGAGTCAATGGAGGAAGGGGAGATTCGGGTGAACCAACTGAGAGCTAGTCCTCAAAGGGAAGTGGGGAAAATTCTGCACTATAAGGCCTTGTTTTTCGTATACAGACCGACTTAGGTTATGGAAATATCCAAGTGTTCTCTTGGGTCAGACGTTCCATCGTACTTTTCTAACTTTAAACCTCTCCAGTTATCGGGTAATTTGGCCTCCAGGATAGGTTGAATAAAAGGGCTTCAACCGGAGGCATCATTTCATTCAGTAGGGGTCCAACTTGTGGAGTTACCTTGGCCTTTTCTTGCAATGCTGAGGACTTTCCCTGCTCTTGAGCGAACGGGGTTGTCTGAGAAGGTATACAGGTTTTAATTTCCTCCCTCAAGTTAGCGTTCTCCCTCCTTAAGGCCAACATCTCAAGAACATCTCTCTCTCTGGCCCGTTGCATTTCCCTCATCTCAGCCTGGAGCTGTCTTACTACAGAAGAGAGGCTTGCATCTCCTCCTCTTTCAGCCAAAACTTCAGGGATCTGTTGATTGGGTATGACATCTTCCTGTTGACGAGAAGTTCGTCCTTGATAATTTTGTCCCTCCTTTTGGCTTTTTGTTAATACCATGATGATTGAAAAAGCGAGGCTATTCGTGCCCCACGGTAGGCACCAAAATTTTCATGTTCAGAAAATACTACTCTTCTAACCTCTGTCCGGGTAGAATGACGTCCTTCTGTACGTAGATGACGTGGGGAGGGTACTTGCAAAAGACACTCCGATGCTAAAGTCAGATCTCGATTCTGAGCAGTAAATACTATTTTAATAATTAAAAGTCAATCAATTACCTGTACTTCTTACCTTTCTTTTATAGGCATTGTTATGGACTAATGGACTTGCTGAGTCAGTTTTGACCTTTTAATTAAAGTAAGTAATATTTTGATTATTACCCTCAATTGGGTTAATTACCTCTTAATCTGATAAAGGGTGTTCGATCATATTAAGTCGAAGGGGTACTTGGCTACCTTTTCCTACGAGTAGGATCGAGTAAGGCCATATCCAGTACATGTTATATGGTGAAAACAGGTGATATATAGCTTGTTGCTTGAACATGTCTAAGAAAAGTTGTTATGATGCAAGTGTTCGACTGTAACTTAATTCTGTCTTAGAAGATTTTGTCAATAGATACAATTATTTTAAATATTTTAACCATGAGTAGTTTATTTTAGTTTTCTTTTATAAATTTTTTTGCTGAAATTATTTTGTCAAAATATGATAAAAATAAAAAAGTTACTAAAATAAGATAATATTTTTTTGCCACATTACTTTAAGTGTCATTCTTGTAAGAGATGATAATTATATCATGTAAATATCAATATTTATTTTTTAATTATTAAAAAAATAAAATTGATGTTTTCTTTGGAAAGGTAAACAAAACTAAATTGAAATAATAACATTAATTGAAAATTAAGAAATGAAAAATCATTTTTCTCTCCAAAAGGCACCACTAGTAAAAAACTGAAATTTGATTAGACCAAATCAGGGTGTTACCTGAGCAGTGCAAATGTTGCTGGTGGGCTTGTCCCTTGGGATATGCTGCTCCCTCATTTGCATGGCCAGTCTCAAAGCTGGCGTTCCAGAAGAATCAACACTGACACCTATGATTCCCTCGGGCATTATCCTCTTGTGACGTGGCAATGGGAATGCAGAGGATTTTCTCTTAAACTTTGTAAAATTATAAGTTCGACCAAAATGTATAAGGAAGCTAGCTATCACAAACTTCAATGTCCTGAAGGCATAAGGAACATTGCTTGAGTTGTTTAATAAAAAAAAGTTAAGGGTGGTAAGGCACTGATTCCAATTTCACTCCAAATGAGGAAAAAAATTGTTGATTATTTAACCAAATCATGTAACATCAACTAAATGTTAACTTTTATTTTTATTATATTTTGACAAAATATCTATTACTTATTATATTAATTTTTTATAAAGTAATTTTTTTTAAAATTAATAATTAATTTTAAACTTTCTCTTTCTCTCTTAAGAGAAGATAATTAATTATAACTTTCTTTTTCATTTATATTAATTTATTTGATAAAAAGAGAGTAATAATATTTTTACAATATGTAAATTATTAATAAATTTAATGCTATTAATTAAAACATAGGTGTATAATTTGATAAAAAATAATTTATTTACTTTTAATTTGTTAAATTTTATTTTGTACAACTTAGTTTTTTTTGGTATGTACAACTTAATTTTTGAACGTGTTAATTTTTTTATATTTTAATTTTTAAGAAATTAATTAGTTTCTCAGAATTGTCATTATTCAAAATTTGGTCGAGTATATTGTATTATATATATATATATATATATTAAAAACATATTTTTAACATTAAATTATATAAAATAAGTTTTTTAAATCCAAAACTAAAAATGTTTTATTTTCTTATGTCCCATATAAAATATCATTATTATAGATCAAATTATATATTCACTGATGAATTGAATGAACTTGATTTTCAAGTCCTCTGCAGTAGATAAAAGCCATTTCATTTCATAAACCATACAAGAAGGGTTGGCGGCAACGTTTCAGAGGGAGGGTTTGGGAGAATGGGTCGGTGCCGAGCTGCGTCGCGGCCCACCGACGATGACCCCAACCACAGGTTCGTTTCTGATTATAAATAAAAGCGCTTCTGTTTCAACTTTTGTGTTTGGACTTTGCTGCCGTCAAATTGAACTTGGGGGCAACGGAGATTCAATTATATTCAGTGTGACGTTGGCGTTATGAATGATTCCACAAACCAAACTTAATTTCTTTGGACAGAAATTTAAGTAAATTATAATTTTGATGTTGCTTTTGGCTTAATTAACCAAGGATTTAGAATGTTAAAGCTTTTCACTGACTTGACTTCATTGGACTTAGGAGGTGTTATGTGTTATGGACTTTATTGGACTTATGCCATTTTTTTCTATTATCGTTGGAGTTAATGGTGTGTAGTGGTTTGTACAGAGGAGTGCTACTTGGTGGTTTGATTAATATGCACGGTTTTGTTTGAATGGAATAGTATTGCTCTGAGATTCTTAGGTTTTGATTGGATGGTGAAATTTTGGAGATAGGAGGGGAGGGGTAGGTTTTTTGCTTCTCAATTAAGGAGTGATTGGAAGGTTACGAGATAATCTCTTGTTTAAATTCCTCCCATTTTTAAAAGTTTTTTTAAATAAAGTGAATCTTTTCTTACAACAATAACAATGACGACAAGGCATATTCCAGTAGTTGAGATTGGTTACATGGATTATATGATGCTATTTGACAGTCAAAAATCAAATTCTTGGAGCTATTATTTAACATGCGAACCCTTTTGATGATTTATTCCTAGGTTACTTTTGGACTCTCTTTAACCCTTTTTTTCATAGGGCTAAAAGCCATAACAATCAGTGTTCCTCCTTGTTGCCTTCAATGCCTTCTTTGCTCATGTCCAAACCAAACCGTGTTAACTGATTTTCTGTCATCTCCTCAATAGTTGTTATCATAATTCTCCTCGTAAACAATAATTTCTTATCCTGTCTTTTCTCATGCTATCTTAAAGTGAATATTTTCTTAAAATGAGAAATAACCCCTTCCCTTCCTTCCTTCCTTTTCAAACTGCTTCATTTAATGAACACACACGTAGTGGGAACTTTTAGAGAAGATTTTAAATTGCGGTTGTGGTTATGTTGCAATTTCCAAAATTGTGAGCAGGTACAGCTGCTGAAGCCGGAATTGTGATTGTGGACCACAATTTTAAACCATGCTTTTGGATGTCTTGACTTTTGTTAAGATTTAGAGAATGAGAGAAAGAGATAGAGAAAGTTTAGAGAATTCAGAAAGTTGATTTTGTATTGACTCTATTGAAGAGTGGAGATTTACAATGTATTCATGTCATAACTAAGCCCTAGCTATCTAACTGATTGAATCAGTTAAAAAAAGAGTTTGTTAACGCTGTCCTAATATGCATAATCAAATAACAGTGGGAACCCACAATAACAATGATATTTATTCCAATATTGTCCCCTCAAACTCAAGGAGATCCAATTCCATGTATTTTGTGTGTGAGCACAGGACAGGATTGTGAGCTAAGGAAACAATATTGAGGTTGTCAAAGTAAACAATGGGATTTGACAAAGGAATTGTTAGTTCTTGTAGGAGTTACTGTATCCACTGAATTTCTGTTACAGTGGTTGCTTTGCTGGGCTTCGATATTCTGCTTCTGCATTGGATTGAGCAACAACATTTTGTTTTCTTGACCGCCAAGATACTAGATTTGGACCAAAATAGATGCAGGCACCTGAAGTTGACCTTTTGTCTTCTGGGTCTGAAGCCCAGTTCACGTCACAAAAGCCTTGAATAACCAGATAAGATGAATTATGAGCTGGTTTAAGATGTAAGCCATGTGTAGTTGTTCCTTGTAAATATCTAGGAATCCTTTTAACCAATTTCCAATGACTTTTGAGAGGCTGTGAGCCTGTAACAGAAACTAGCAGGCTCTGTTGACACTATAGTCTATAGCTGATTTCTGGACAAATAATGGTTGCATATTGTAATGCACCAACTATGGATCTATAGAGGCTGGGTTCTGGAATATAATCAGACCCACAGGCACCAAACATAGGAGTAGAAATACCTTTTGCAGCTATCATGTTTGCTTGGCAAGGAGATCACAATTTATTTTGACCGAGACAGTAGCACAGAACTATTTTAAAGAGTTTTAACTTCAATGCCCAGAAAATAGTCAACGACCCCTTGCTGTTTTATGATAAAAACAAAGCTCAGTTTGGTTATGAGTTGAATTTGAGATGGAAAGCTGCCTGTGACCCATATATTATCCACATAGACTAAAACTGTAAAACTTATAGACAGCTCGATGGAATTGATTACATAAACAGAGAAGGGTGACACTTACAGGACTTAAAAAACCATGATTATGGAGAATTTTGTCAGAACAACGATTTATCTATTGCTTCAAATCCCCGGAGGTTACATCATGTAAACTTCCTCCTCTAGGTAGCCATTGAGAAAGGCATTATGAATGTCAAGTTGCTGAACAGTCCAGTTGATGGAGAGCTAGAGTGAGCATAACTCTGATTGTGACAAGCTTGATCATGAGTAAGTTTCATTATAATTGAAACCAGGAAGAGACTCTAAAGTCCACGTGTTGTTGGCTATGTGAGCTGAAAATTCCCTTTTCATTGCAGAATACCAATTCTGGTCGGAGAGTGCTTGCTTAAGAGAAGATGGTTCAACATGGGACAAGAGAGGAGTTGGAGGGAGTCACAGTTTGAAGATACTTGTCTTGGATCTTGTTTGCATAGTAAGAGTTGAGGTTGGTCTTGTAGGATCTATGATTGGATTTGAAGTATCTGCAAATGTAGTATTGGAGCCAGTTTGCACTCTTGCAGGTTACAAAACTAGAGGGTGGGAGTCATCAGATGGAGCATTAGAGGGGAAAACTACTGGAGTAATAGCTGGTGCAGAAGAGTTTGGAGGAGAAATGTTTAGAGGTTTAATAACAGTTAGAGGTAATGAGGAAATTGACCGAGATGGGGAGGATGGATTAGGAAAAGTGTGTTATAAAGAAATCTTGAGTTCATTGAAGAGAAATTTATTGGAGATATAAATTCTGCCATCTGGTGAGAGGCACTTGTAACCTGTATGACTAGAGTAGCCCAGAAAAATGCATTCCTTGGAGTGCAAAGAGAACTTGTGTCGATTAAAGGGTCTACGAAAAGGATAATAAGGTACACATTCAAAGTTTCAAAGTGAGTGGTAGTTTAGGAGTAGTTTTGAGAAGCTTGATGAAATGTACATCTCCATTGAGTGAGGTTTTAGGAAGCCAATTTATGTGGTAGATTGTTGTAAGGAAAGCATGATCCCAGAACTTACAAACTAACATTACATGGGCAAGAAGTGCGAGTCCAGTCTCCACATTATGGCAATGCTTGCATTCAATAGTTCCATTATGATGGTGTGTGTGGGGACAAATAATTGTGTGAATGATTCCAAGATCTTGAAACAATTTGGAGAGAAGCCTGAATTTGCCTCCCCAGTCACTTTGAACTGACTTAATCAGTTTTCAAAACTGAACACTGGACCTCCACCATGTTCTTCAATTTCTGAAATACAGTGAGTGCATAGGATTTACTTTTCATGAAATAAAGCAGCCATGTGTACCGAGTACATGCATCTCTAAATGTTGTATAGTAAGAGTAACTGTCAGAGGATACGATAGGGGCAGGGCCCCAAATATCACTAAAAATTAGCTACAAAGGTTGATCATATTCAGTAGTAGAAGATGAAGAAGGTAAGCAACGCACTTTACACAAATAACATGCCGTGCAGAAATCAAAATTCCCTTTATTGATAACAGGTATATTACAAAGATGAAGTATAGACTCAAGTGCTCCAAGGTGAGGATGGCCTAGTCTATTGTGCCAAATTGTGTTGGAGACAGGATGAGATACAGTAGCACCAGTGGGAGTTGATTTTTAATAGTAGATGAAAGATTAGAACTACAAGGTGAAGAAGGGATGTGGTAGTCACAACTCACAGGTGATGAAACTTGTTGAGGCCATCAGCGCTTCATTATCTGCCTGAGATTTGACAAAACAATGCTCAGGATGGAACTCAAAGTGCACATGATTGTCCTTTGCAAATTGGCTTACACCAACCAAGTTCTTGGTAACTGAAGGAACTGGTGATAGATTTTGAAGAAAAAGTGGAGTATGTGGTTTAAGTGGTGACTGAAATTGAGAACTTCCCATGCACAGAATAGGCAAACCCTGGCCGTTGCCAATTAGGGCTTGGTCTGGTCCTTGATATGGTATTGGGGATGTTGCAGATTCTCGGCATGAGGCATGACATGATGTGTGGTACCACACCTCTTTATGCAAATAACACTAGTGCCATTAAAATTGCTAACAATTTGGCTTTTCATGTGCATACTGGATTGCCACTCCATTCATGAGGCTTTAATGATTGTATTATCTCTCTTCCGCATGTAACATCATAACTTCAGCTTGCAGATATTTTTACCAAAGCCATTCCTTGTCCCCATCACCAATTTCTCATTAGAAAATTGATGCTTCTTGATCACCCGCATCAATTTGAGGGGGATGTTAAACAAGAAATTTGTTATATGTTTGTGTATTAATTGGAATTATTTTCATTTCCTTTTATATGTGTATTGAATTAGGAAATAGAATTATTTTGATTTTAATAGTTGTACTCGTACTGTATCTGTACTATATATAGGGATGATTAGAATGAAAGAGAGGCATCAAGCAAATTATTTGACGTTTTAGACTGTACAAAATATTAGTAATGATGAAGATTTTGGTGTATTGGGATTAGGATTTGAGAGTGGAATGGATAATTCTTAGTTCTTACAATCCTTATTGATTGTAGTGAGTTTTCTCTGTTTTCTACGTGACTTAGGCCTCTACATCACTATAATATGAAACACATTAAATTTCTTGTCTATTTTTCTTCTCCATAATTTTTGCTAGCACACCAGGTTGCTGCAAAAAAGTTGGGCCTACATTTAGGTATTTAGTTGTGAAGAAATTCGATCAACATGTTGAATTGTTTTTTCTGCTAAAGGTTTATTTATTCTATGTTTTGAGGTGGAAAGAACAAAGATTGGGAAGTTATCTTGCAGGTTAATATTTATGCAAGTAAAAACTTTGGATTTTTTAAAAATATTTTTCATCCTTTCTTTTTTTTCCTCTTTTTGTGGGAAAATATATTGACAAGCATATAATTGGGGGAGTGTTTAGGAGTGTCAATCATTGTTGATGAAAATGAAGTATGTTGAGCGGTTTTGAGTAGAAATCGGGAAATATGGATTGTTAGTATGCTTTCTGTGCATAAGCTTTGAGGTATACATGGGCCCATAGCGTCAAAATTTCGGATGCTAGGGAATCTTAATGCTTTTTTGCTGCAGGTGGCTGTATTTATAGGTTTGAACTTTGAAGGTGAAAATTTTGAAAAGCTCAATCTTAAATGTTCTACAAATTATTAGGTCTTTTTCTCTTATAAAAGAAAAATGCATACTTTTTCCTGTCCTAGAAAGATTTTGTCTTGTTTTAGATTTTTGTTTTGGGACATGCCATTGGATGGATCGAAATTCTTCTTGAATGCTTCTTGCTACATATTTTTGTTTAGTTACTCTCATGTTGTAATGCTGTTTGCTTTCTGTTACTAGGTCAAAGAGAAAAAGGGCTGCTTTGAATGTAGAAAGTCCAGAAACTTTACCTACAGGTGATTTTTCATTTGACAGATACCTGCCTTCTCTCCAAAAAGTTTACTAACATTTTTTGTAATCTAAATGTGGTTGGAGTAGGCCATGGATTAGCTGATAGTAAGGTATCACTTTATCACTGTAATTACTGTAACAAGGATATTTCGGGGAAGATTCGCATCAAGTGTGTTGTGTGTCAAGATTTTGATCTCTGTATAGAGTGTTTCTCTGTTGGTGCTGAGTTGACACCTCACAAAAGCAATCATCCTTATCGAATTATGGTATGAAACCTTCTGTGGCTTGTTCCTTTTGTATATTTATTGTATTACTTCACAGATTTGCATCTTCATTTCTTTTCTTCAATATACAGTGGATGTCCCTTATGTTTTAATTTGTTAATATGATATTGAATGTAATCTAGTTCTGCTAAGATCAGGATGCTGGTACTGTGGATAATTGATAACAGCTTCTTTCCTTCCTTGTGCATATATTCTTTTGAATTTCTTTCCTCAAAAGAATGAAGAACAGGCAAGCATTAAATGCTAGAGACTGTACTAAAAAGGGTTGGCATTAATTCCTTATTGCCAATACTCTGTTGTGAGTAGTGCTAGCTTTAATTATCTGTATATATTTTGCATTATGATGTTAGCAGATTTTTACTTTGTTATAAGCAGTTGTATTAGGATTAGATTATATTGTTATGAGTTGTCATAATGGACCTGGCCCATTAGGGTCTCTACATATAGTAGAGTATCTAATTCCAGCACACTCTCTCTCTATGCTCTCTGTAAGGAACTGGTCTGAATGTAAAAGGACAGAAAAGAAAATATGAACAAATCTTTATTGAATACACTCAGTTTGGGACAATTTACCCAGACTGTTGGAAACTAATACACGAATGTTTTTTTAGGAATTCGAGAGCCTAATCTCTCCCAAAACCAATTATTATTTTTTCTCCCAAAAAAACAACCCATCCTTTACAATAACAAATTCCCTTATTTATAACGGCCTCAACTAATTAATGGGCTAATCTATTCTTTCGGGCCTGAGTCCACCTTCCTACCTTTTCTTTCGTAAACTTTCCTAATTGGGGGCCTGTTACTAACAATACTCACCCAAAAGTTTCACCTTGTCCTCAAGGTGAAAGTGTGGAAACTGCTCCAGTATAGTATCAAAGGATTCCCACGTAGCTTCAAAGTCAGGTAGATCCTTCCATTTGATTAGGACTTCTACTCCCCCTGAAGAATTATTGCGAGCGCCCATGACTTCTATAGGTTCAACTTGCAGCTCCAGATCTTCTGATAGTATGATGGGTAGATGTTGCGGTATGATAGTAGGGCCACTAGCTTTCTTGAGGAGAGATACATGAAAAACTGGGTGTATTCTGCTCTCTCGAGGTAATTGCAATTGATAAGCAACTTGCCCTATCTTCTTGACAACCTGATATGGACCATAAAATCGCGGACTCAACTTTTCATTTCGTTTCTTTGCCAAGGACTTCAGTCGATAGGTCTGTAACTTGAGATAAACCCAATCTCCCACTTCAAACTGTACTTCTCGCCTATGTCGATCAGCAAATTTCTTCATCTGATCTTGGGCCTTTAAAAGATTACCCTTTAAGTCATGCAGAATAGTGTCTCTTTCCTGTGTTAATCTGTTTACTTCCTCCACAGCTGAAGGTACCGTGGTACCCTTAAGGAGATGAGGTGGGTCACACCCATATAAGGCCTTGAAGGGTGTTAGCTTGGTGGAGCTGTTATAGTTCGTGTTGAACCAGAATTCAGCCCAACTGAGCCATTTAGGCCATTGCTTGGGTTTGCGGCCTGTCAAACACCTTAAGTAAGTTTCTAAGCATTTATTTACAACCTCGGTTTGGCCATCAGACTGAGGGTGGTACGCGGAACTGAATTTAAGCTTTGTGCCAGCTAAGCGAAAAAGGTCAGTCCAAAAGTGGCTGAGAAAAATCTTGTCCCTATCCGAAACAATAGTGGCTGGAAATCCATGTAAGCGGACAATTTCTCTAAGGAAAATTTCTGCTATATCATGAGCTGTAAACGGATGGCTTAAGGGTAGGAAATGAGCGTATTTAGTAAGTCGATCTACCACCACCATGATACTATCCTTGCCATGGGCTTTTGGAAGACCTTCCACGAAATCCATAGATATGTCTGACCAAACCTGTGTGGGTACTGGTAGGGGCTGTAAAAGGCCTGCAGGTGTTAAGGTTTGATGTTTATTCTGCTGACAAACCTCGCAGGCTGCTACATACTGCTGGATGTCCTTCCTCATACCTTCCCAATAGACAAAGGCAGAAATTCTCTTATAGGTTCTAAAGAAGCCTGAGTGGCCCCCCATTGCTGAATTGTGGAATTCGGACAGAATTAGGGAAATCCGTGAAGAGCCCCTTGGTAGAACCATCTTTCCTTTATACATTAATTTTCTGTTCAATAAGGAGAATCCAGGGTGTGCCTCAGGATCCCTTACCAGATTTTGGACAATAGCATTCAACTTTGGATCAGATTGCACCTCGTCTGCCCACTCTTCTAAACCCTGAAACTGAACAATGGAGATGCCTGCATAAGTCATTTTCCTGGATAAAGCATCTGCTGCCCCATTTTCACAACCGGGTTTATACCTGATTTCAAAGTCAAAGCCTATCAATTTAGATGTCCATTTAAGCTGGTCTTCTCCCCACAAACGTTGATCATTCAAAAATTTGAGACTTTTTTGATCCGTTTGAATAATAAAATGTTTGCCCATCAGATAATGCCTCCACTTCTGTACTGCCATAACAATTGCCATCAACTCCCTTTCATACACAGATTTCATTTGGGCCCTTTCAGAAAGCGTCTGACTAAGGAAAGCCACTGGTCTGCCCTCCTGGAGTAAAACTGCCCCTAACCCCTTACTAGACGCATCGGTCTCTATCATAAATGTCTTTGTAAAATAAGGCACAGTCAGGGTCGGTAATTCTGCCATTGTGATCTTGAGTGTATTAAAAGCTTCTTGGGCTTCTTTATTCCATTGAAAGCTATCCTTTTTCAATAATTGGGTTAGAGGTCTGGCGATCCTGCCATAATTTCTTACAAACCTTCTATAATATCCAGTGAGGCCTAAAAATCCCCGTAACCCTCTTAGATCTTTAGGAGTTGGCCATGACATCATGACTTCCAGCTTTTTCGGATCTGTAGCTACCCCATTCGCTGAAACAATATGGCCCAAATATTCTATTTGTGGCTGACCGAAACTACATTTTGTCATATTGGCAAACAGTTTATGGTCTTGTAATAACTGGAATACTACTTGAAGATGCTTCTCATGCTCATCCGCACTCTTACTGTAGATTAAAATGTCGTAAGAAAAAACTAAGATGAATTTCCTCAAATATGATCGCAGTACCTCATTCATAAGTGATTGGAAGGTTGAAGGAGCATTGGTTAACCCAAAGGGCATCACCACAAACTCATAGTGCCCTTCGTGAGTTCTAAATGCCGTTTTGGGAATGTCTTCTTCCTTCATCCTTATTTGATGATACCCAGACTTGAGGTCTAATTTGGAAAAAATAGTGGCTCCTCCTAATTCATCTAACAACTCATCAATTATGGGAATGGGAAACTTGTCTGGAACTGTGATTTTGTTCAAGGCTCTATAGTCTACACAAAACCTCCATCCCCCATCCTTCTTTTTAACAAGAATAATTGGGCTGGAGTAGGGACTTACACTAAGCCTTATGATACCCGAAGTTAACATATCAGCCACCAGCTTCTCTATCTCATTTTTCTGCCAATGAGGATATCTGTATGGTCTCAAATTTGGAATTTCTGCTCCCCCTCTCAAGACAATAGCATGATCCTGTCTCCTTGACGGTGGTAAACCCTGGGGTTCCTTGAATACATCCCTATAATCCTTCAAAATCTTCTTAATTCCCTCCGGAATGTTGTCTTGAATCTCAGATTCCTTAACTAACTCTCTGCACTCTAGAAAAAAACTGTGGCCTTCATCTTGTAAAACTTTACATACTGCTTTAAGAGATGCTGCAGTTCAGGACAATGCTGGTTCACCCCTCAATACCTTGGTTCCTTCATGCGTAGGAATCTTCAAAGTGAGGTCCTTAAAGTTAGCTCTAATCTCCCCCAAAACTGATAACCATTCCATTCCTAGTACCACATCCACGCCTCCTAAATCAAATATGAAGAAATCCTGCTGAATCTTCAGCCCTTGAGTTCGAAGTATTAGCTGCTTACATACCCCTCTGCACTTGATTTTTCTTCCATCCCCTACCTCAACGGTATATGTTGTCGTTTCTGTTATGGGTAATTGTTTTTCCAGCACCAACTCAGAGGAAACAAAGTTATGGGATGCTCCACAATCCACCAGCACCATTACTTTTTTTCCCTCTAATTCACCCCACAGTTTGATCGAGTTCTTGGAAGTTAACCCCGAAATACTATACATTGATAACTGTAATTCCTTGTATTCCATGTCCTCTGGATCTTGGACCCCTCCTTCTTCCCCTTCATCTGCCTCTTCTTCTAGTATTAGGACTTGTAGTTGCTTGTTTTTACACACATGCCCAGGCCCATATTTCTCGTCACACCTAAAACATAGTCCCTTACTAGCTCTTTCTTGAAACTCAGCATCTGTCAATTTTCTGAACCCCCTTCCTCTGCTTGACCCAACAGGTCTAATATTATTAGATTCAGCTGTTGAATTGGCTCCCGCATTACCGGTTTGCCCTTGGTACTTGATTCCCGTTTCCCATGTCACGATTCTTGCAAAAGGAAAACTTCTATATGAGCTACTCGCCTTGTTGCTCCCAGGAACCCCCTTGCTCATCAGCACATTCTTCTCATCAATTCTCTGGGCATAGTCCATCAATTCGGGTAATGTGTCCAACTGATATAACTTCAGTTCTGCCCTTATCATGTCCTTCAACCCATTCAAGAAGATTCCCTTCAAATATTCTGGGTCTGTCCCCTTCAGTGGACCTGCATATAATTCAAACTGCTCTCTGTATTCTTCCACGGATGTTGTTTGTTTAAGACTCAACAACAATTCATACGGGTTTTGCATCATACATGGTTGAAATCTCCTTATCACTGCAGTTCGAAAATCTTCCCAAGAATGATTCTTGGTGCAAAATTCCCACCACTGGAACCATGTCAAAGCCCGACCTTCCATTGCTATCATAGTAGCTTGTAGTTTGTCTCTCTCTGAGACCTCCTTTAATTCAAAATACCTCTCCACTCAATTAACCCAACCATATGCGTCGTCTCCTAAAAACAGAGGAATCTCTAATTTCCTCCATCGGTCTTTATTCGATTCATACCTCGATTCCGTTCCCTCTTCGACGTTCCCTTCCGTTCCAGTGGAACTGTTGTAGGAGTTCCCTTCTTTATGGGAATTACGATTGAGGTTCTCTTGCAATTCTTCAAACCTTCTCTTGGCCTCCTGCCTGTCTTCCTCGAGTTTTTTCAACAGATTCTCGAAACCCCTCTCTAGACTTTCCAATCGACCTTCCATTCTTGTCTGCACCATGAATGTTTGCCCAGGTTCTTGAGCTTTGATACCAGTTGTAAGGAACTGGTCTGAATGTAAAAGGACAGAAAAGAAAATATGAACAAATCTTTATTGAATACACTTAGTTTGGGACAATTTACCCAGACTGTTGGAAACTAATACACGAATGTTTTTTAGGAATTCGAGAGCCTAATCTCTCCCAAAACCAATTATTATTTTTTCTCCCAAGAAAACAACCCATCCTTTACAATAACAAATTCCCTTATTTATAACGGCCTCAACTAATTAATGGGCTAATCTATTCTTTCGGGCCTAAGTCCACCTTCCTACCTTTTCTTTCGTAAACTTTCCTAATTGGGGGCCTGTTACTAACACTCTCCTGCTCTCTCTCTATCTCTTTCTCATCAATGGGTCAGATTTGGCTATTATTGACTTTTCCTCTCTGCAATGATCAGCTATGCTAGTATATCACTTCTGAAGGGTGCTTTTCTAACTCTGTTCTGAAAATGCACATGAACTTCATTCTTTCTTTTCACTTGATGGTCATCACAAGAAGATAAATGCTGAGTGAGTGTTCTCAACTCTTTCTTCATATGTATGCTATCATTATGTGTGCAACATTTTGAGCTGAAAATAGTAAAATTTTATTGTGAATTGAAGTTTTCAGCATAGATGCATCCACGTTCATGGTTGTAGAAATTAAGAGAGAAAGAGCATAGAGAGAGTGACAAATTAGTGTGCTGGAATTGGATACTCTGTAATGTGTAGAGATCCTTATATTTATAAGGATACATATGTAACCGTACTGGGCCAAAACTATTATTATAATACTAAAATAAACTCTAATCCTAATACGTCTATTATAACTATTCATAACACTCCTCAAGCTGGAGTATAGATATTAATTATGTCCAGCTTGTTACAAATATAATTGCTACGTGTCCCATTTAAAGCCTTTGTAAACACATCTGCTAGTTGGTCGTCTGTCCTAACATGAGAGATGGATATAAGCTTCTGCTGAACTTTTTCTCGAATAAAGTGATAGTCTATCTCAATATGTTTCGTCCGTTCATGAAAAACTGGATTTGAAACAATATGTATCGTTGCTTGGTTGTCACCATGGTAGTCAAAATCGAGATTCTACGTAGGATCGGAGAGGGGATGAAAGATTGTAACTCGTAGGATCGTAACACGGATCGTAAGACCCTACAAAATTGTATAAATGCATGTAAAATAATATAAATATAAAGATGGAGAAGTAAAACAAAGACAAATGAGGGAAGAGTTCAAACCAGAGACAAGGAAATGCTAAAAACAGAGACAGAGAAGAAGGAAAAGTTGGATAAGGTAAGGTATTCCGTTAGAAAGACTATTTTACCCCTAAAAAAAATTTAAAATAAAGTATTTTAAGGGCTAAAAGGGAAAGTCAGATTATTTTTAAAAATTAAGAAGTCTATTTTATCCTTAAAAAACCCTAAAATTTGCTTCATTCTGGGGATAGAAAGGGAAAGTTGACTACTTATACTCCAGCAGCACTGTTGCACTACAAATGAGGCTCCAATGGTTGCAAATACAATTGGGATGACCACCACAGCAAAATGCTCCGCTTTGACAAGGTCGCCGGTGCAAAGCACAGTGCCGGCGCAGACAAGTTCGCCGGAGCAGACACAGTCATCAGAGCGAAAGCTACAGGGATCGCAAACCAAAATAGAGCACAAAAAGCAGAAAATCCCAGACTAAATCACATAAAAAACCCAGGGCCGGAAAAACGCAGAGAAGTCGCACAACAGAGACGTAAAGTCTTGCAAAACAGAATGAAGAATAAAGGAAGAAGTCGCAGTGCGGAGTTTTTGGGATTTTAGGGTTCCAACTCCTTTAATGAAGTCAGGTCAGGTCGCGGGTCGTTGGCCCAAAATATCTTCTTCTCTGCACATCGGAGTCGTGCGTTTTCAACGTTTTTACGTCCCAGCAAGAAAAATCCCACCGATCCCACCATTTCGTGTTCCCAGCACCGACTCAGCACGAAGGCGTGCCTAGAGATCGTAGAATTGTACGATCCAAAACGCGATTTTGACTACTATGGTTGTCACACCAAAGTTGCATAGATTTAGTGCTACCAAATCCTATCTCTTCCAACATATGTTTCAATCACATTAACTCAAAAGTAGTCTGAGCCAGCGCCCTGTATTCTGATTCTACACTTGATCTTGATACAATGTTGTGCTTCTTACTTTTCCACTAAATTAAATTACCTCCTAAGAACACACAGTATCCGGTAATAGATTTTCTGTTCATAGATCTTGCCCAATCAACATCAGAAAATGCCTTTATCTGTGCATGTCAAAGATGACATAATCTGGCTAATAACACTCACTAGAAAAGCAATATTCGGCCTTGTGACAATCAAGTAATTTAGCTTGCCTACTAATCTTTTGTATTTCTGTGGATCTGCAAAAGGAACTCCATCTGCTATCAGTTTCACTCCTGGCTCTATAGGTGTCTCACATGGTTTAGCTCCTTTTAGTCCCGTCTCAGTCAATAAGTCTAAGACATATTTTCTCTGTGAAAGAAAGATTCCTTGCTTGGAGTACATGACTTCAATACCCAAGAAGTATTTCATAATTCCTAAGTCTTTTATCTGAAACTTGGTTTGAAGAAATTTTCTTAGGTTGCTAATTCCTTCTTTGTCCCTACCTGTAATAACAATATCAACATAAACAAGTAAAATACAACCATGATTAGTTTGTTTGTAAAACACTGTATGATCACTCTCATTTCTCACTAATCCAAATTCCAGAATCACGTCAATAAATCTCTCAAACCGTGCTCTAGTTGATTGTTTCAAGCCATATAATGACTTCTTTAAACAACACTCTCTTCCACACTCCCTCGGGCAACAAAGCCAGGTAAGTCTCCATGTAAGAATGCATTCTTCACATCTAGCTGAAATAATGGCCAATGAAGCATAGCCACAAGAGAAATGAAGATGCGAATAGATGAGAGTTTAGCTACCGGAGAGAACATATTAGTGTAGTCAATGCCATAAGTTTGGGCATACTCTTTTTTGCAACAAGGTGTGCCTTCAAACAAGCCACAAAACCATCCGAATGAACTTTCACAGTGTAAACACACTTACAACGCCATCAGGAAGCGGAACCAAATCCCAAATATCATTCGTCTCAAGAGTTAACGTTTCTTCCTCTATAGCATGTCTCCAACCATCATGACTGAGGGCAGCTGCAAGGGTCTTAGGAACAAAGAGAGAGTCTACACCAGCCATGAAGGATTTAGATGTAGAGGATAAATGAGCAGACGTCACATAAGATGAAATAGGATATGTGCAAGATCTTACCTTTTCGGATGGCAAGAGGAAGGTGAAGGTCAGACATAGGATCTGTTGATACCTGAGGAGATAATGGTAGGGGCACATTATCTGAAAGCTGTTTTGGCCGGTGAGAGTATGTCTATTCAAAGAACTTGAAACCTATATCAATAGGAGCCAGAGGTGCAACGGGATGTGTAGATTGGACAAGAGTATAAATCAAGAAAGGTTCATCTACCTCATACATGGACTCAAAAGATGAGGACTTAAAGAATGAAAGACTTTAAAAAAAAGACACATCAGAGGAAATAAGATAACAGTTAAGATCAGGGGAAAAACAATGGTAACTTATTTGTGACTGAGAATAACTCAAAAATACACATTTGAGGGACTTCAGATCAAGTTTAGTTACCTGAGGACGAACATCAAACATAAAACAAGTGTAGCCAAAAATTTAGGAGGTAAAGAAAAGAGAGATTGTGATGGAAAAAGTATAGAGTGAGAAATCTCACCATGTAACACAGATGATGACATGCGATTAATTAAATATGCAGCAGTAAGAACAGCATCAGCCCAAAAAGGTTTAGGAACTTTCATTTCAAATATTAAAACATGGGTTACTTTCGTAAGATGACGATTTTTATGTTCAACTACTCCATTTTGTTGTGGGGTAACAATACAAGAAGACCGATGAAGTATGCCATATTTATTCATAAAATTAGTGAAGGATGCAGAAAAATATTCTTTAACATTATCACTTCTAAGAATGCGCACACAAGTATTAAATTGAGTTTTAATTTCAGTACAGAAATTATAAAATATAGAAAAGACTTCAGATCTAGATTTCATAAAAAACAATCATATTGCACGAAAATAATCATCTACGAAGGTAATAAAATATTTAAAACCAGATTTAGAAATAACTGGACAAGGGCCCCAAACTTCAGAATGAATAATTTCAAAGGGGGCATGAGCTTTTTTATTTAAACAAGGTAAATAAATATTATGATGATGTTTAGCAAACTGACATGACTCACAATAAAAATTAGATTCTATACTAGGATATAATTTCTTAAGAACTCCTAAAGACGGATGACCCAGACAGCAATGAAGTTGGAAAGGAGACACTGTTTCCTTCCTAGACGCAATAGAAGCTTATAGAAGTCCTTCTTCTTTCAATAGATACAACCCATTAGATACCCTACCTTTACCAATAATCCTCTGTGTCACCAGATCCTGAAAAGCACAAGAATCAAAGATGAATGTTACTGAGCAATTTAATGAAGTGATTTGACTAATGAACAATAAATTTAAGGAGAATTGAGGCAAATATAAAACAGAGGATAAAAGGTAAGGTTGAAACTGGGGTGGTACATCTGCTGCCCTTAATATGGATAGTAGAATCATCAGCGAGTGTTACAGAAGAATGAGAAATAGGTAGACAAAAAGAGGAAAGAATACCTGAATCTCCAGTCACATGATTAGTAGCGCCAGAATCAATGACCCAACGCCTGAAAGAAGAGGAAAGACATGCAGTAGGATTACCTTTTTGGACCAAAGTGACTATAGAGGATGTAGACGGCTGTGAGAAAATTTGAAACTGAGTATATTGAATAAATTCCTCATCACTCATACGCACAATACGTCCTTGCTCCTGAGTAGCTGTATCAGGTTAAGACACCGAGTTAGTGAAGCAGGAATTCCTTGTGAGTGAAAAAACAACTGATTCTGCGAAGGATGAATGCACTGATTCCAATAATGGCCAAATTTGCCACAACTGTAGCACTGTACAATACCACAGCCTCCACTACACTCACGGCCATGACTACCTCTACTACTATTGCGACTACCATGGTAACCGTATTGGGCTGCCAATGCAGAGTGGTCAGGAGACTCATTTTCTGTAGTGCTTGAGTTTCTCAAAGGAAGACTGCATAACTTTGGAGAAGACATCGGTAAGATTATCAACCTGCTTGCTTGACAGAATTTGAGACCGAACTATCTTATATTCCGGATCAAGTCTGGAGAGCCAACTCAAAGCCATGAATTTCTTTATTGCGCTATCATCTCGTCAATAGTTTTGCAGGCTAAAAGAGATTGTATCTCTTCAGCATGCTTCTTAAACTCTAAAAAAATAGTCCATTAGTTTTCGCTTATTTTGTTTGGGTCGATAAACTTCCTGCAAAAGAGCATATAACCGATTCAAATTATCAGATTTTTCAAAAATAAATTGCAAAAAATCCCACAACTCTTTCACGGTTTTGCAATGGGTAATAATCACTTTTATTCGTCTATCAACAGAGTTTACTAGCAACACAAGGATCTTTTTATTGCGTATCTTCCATGTATCAACATCGTTAGAATTGAAAGGTTTTGTTTCAGTCAAATGATTATCCTTTTCCATTCCACCCAAGCTAATTTCAACCAAATACTTCCACTCCATATAATTCTTACCATCTCCATCCAGCTCAACATCGGTAAGTTTGGATAGAGAAACAATCTCCTTAACAGCCCCCTTGGTGCATTCTACACATTCTGACTATCACGTTCAGACATTGTATATGCACAAACAGTGATGGAATTGCTTGGGTTTCATCTAAATGGCTAGAAAGAAACACCACAATCAAACTGTAAACGTTGAATTACTACATATTCTGATCATCGGAAAATTTTTTTATCCTCACAGCAGCCATGATTGGCCTCTTTTGAAGCTGCTGTTTTTTTTTTTTTTTTTTCCGATGGTGGCAGAGTGGTGGTGGCAGCAACGAAGGCGACCAAAGAGAGAACCTAGATGGCTCTTGATACCATGTAGAAATTAAAAGAGAAAGAGTATAGAGAGAGAGACAGATTAGTGTGTTGGAATTGGATACTCTACAACGTGTAGAGACCCTTATATTTATAAGGATATATATATGTAACTCTATTAGGCCAAGCCTATTATTATAATATTAAAATAAACCCTAATCCTAGTATATCTATTATAACTATTCATAATAATGGTTAATATATTAGGGTTTTAATTTAAATTAACACATCTTGTTTTGGTACAGGATAATCTATCTTTTCCACTTATATGTCCAGATTGGAATGCAGATGAAGAGATGTTACTTCTAGAGGTATGTGATTTCAGAATGGGTAATACTTTTGTTTTGTTTTTGCTTTTGACTGCAAATGGTACTTGCTTTTCTAATTTGTTTCACTTGTTATCAAAATTTTTGTATCTAAACAAATTTGTTTCATTATAGGGCATTGAAATGTATGGATTTGGGAATTGGAATGAAGTTGCGGAATATGTTGGAACAAAAAACAAATCTCAATGTATTGACCACTATAATGCTGTATATATGAATTCACCATGTTTTCCTCTCCCTGTAAGACTATATAAGAACTATGTCGCTAATAGTGTATTATACTTGCAACCATATTTGAATGCTTGGTGTAATTGTTCATATGCACACCCAGGATTTGTCTCATGTTATGGGAAAGAGCAGAGAGGAACTCCTTGCCATGGCAAAGGGACATGAAGCCAAGAAAGGTTTTTCTCAATGAACTAAATCATGAACATACATATATAGTATGTAACCAAGTGGTTGAAATTGATAGGGCTTTTGATGTTATAGAGATATTTACAAAGTAGTTGCACAAATTGTTAAATGGTTTTAGTTTGAAGGGCTAGGACTCTTATATAGTAGGAGGAGGGAAAACCTTTGGTGAAGGGGAAATCCTCATAGGAGAAATCTCTCCTTTTCTTTGTTGTCATGCCAACATCATTTCTCATTACATGCTGTTGAAAATAACTGTAAATAAATAGGGAATATTTATTTATTATTTAGATAGCGATAATTGTGGTCAATATGTAACAATTTGTAATTATTACGTAGTCATTATAAATAAAGTCCTTTGTTGTGTATCATACACACAGATTTCACTCAATTTCTTCTCTCTCAACACATGCTTTTGGTCATTTTTAAACCCCATATTCTACATTTTTATATCTTTTAGTTGTTGCAGAATTTCCTCCAACTGCAGAGCTTACTCTTAAAGAAGAACCTCCCTTTTCTGATGGAATAAAGTACAGTTCACCCCCTTTCTCTGATTATTTGAATTGATCATTTTTTAGTTTTACTGTGGTAATTCTTTGGTGTAACATCTCAGCTATGAAGAATCCAAGAAGGCAGAAATCACTAATCAAAAAGTGTCTAGGTTAACCTCAGGTACAATCATACAGCTAGAATCGTACAATCAAAAAGTGTCATTTTCATTTTGTACTGAAATTTCAGTTATTGGGTATAATTTATATGGATGATATGGGTTCAGCATGTGGCAAAGCTTATTCAAGTACAACTAAGAAGGCTTCCAATGTGAGCCAGAGTAATGATGGAGTTAAGGTGGAAGGTATGTTTTATGAATAGTGCTGTGAAAGATACAGCCTCTGTATTTTGTTTATCAAGTTTACATTTCTTTTGATATGGTTGTTGCATTTGACATTTTGTAACCAATTTGATGATTTGGAAAATATTTCACAAATTTAAATTAATTGTTCATGGAATTTAAACCTCAACAAACTGTGGGTTAACAAAATCTTCTACACACACATAGTAATGTTTAGGCTGGACGGTTGAAGTTATTAGTTAAAGACACATGAATAATTTTATTTGTAGTACTTCCATTCACACAAAACTTTAATTGAAATGCACTGGTGGTGTAAAGGTTTTGTTTTGTTCTGTAATATAATTATGGATTGCCATATCATTGAAAATCTTGAGCTTTATAGTCTTGATAACATAAGGCAGAAAGTCTTGAGCTTTGCCCCAGGTCTCACCCATTAGGGTCTGGGTGTGGTTCTGAATTTGATGCAGGGACGTCAAGTATTGGTTTGGTTTTGATATTATTCTCAAGCTGATCCAAACCGAACTTCATGTTTTATTTATAATTGATTAGGATGATGTTTTTTGCAGCAAGACCGATCTGAACTGAACTGCAAATATTCCTACTAACAATAATTAATTGGACCCCTAAATATGATGTTTTACTTTCCCGGGTTTCATTAACTTATCCAATGCACAAAAACATTACTCATTCAATTCTAGACTCAAGTGAAATTAGCTTTGATGCTTGATTAAATAAAATATCTATTACATTCAATAATAAGTGAAATGTTTGATATGTCTTGTCCTCAAGGTGACCACCTCTTTTGGTAATACCTGAGCCATACACCTGGCTTATGAAGCTCAAACTTTGACACAAACAATCAGACATGACTAATGTCTAAAACCAGGACATGCATGTGCACACACACATAATATTTCCTATGACAAGCCTCACAAAAGAATATTCAGAGATACTATTTTGCAATGGAGGCTGTGTATACCAGTGTTTCAAGAGGATGAAATGCCCATACTTGAATATCTATCTACTATGACCATCAAAACTGTGTCAGAAACCTTGGATTTGTGCTAACCAGTCACAAAATCCAAAGAAATGCCCTCCCAAATGTGAGAGGGAATAAGCAGTGTCTGTAAAAATCCTCTTGGCAGCACACTTTTGCCTCTGACACACATCACATGTTCTCACAAATTCCTAAATTTGTTTCTTGATTCTTAACATGCATAACTCAGGTGCTAATGTCATACTATATTTGGATGTTTCACAGTTTCAAAGATGTAGTCTGTTTTTGTCTTTTGCTTAACTGGAAATTTAACGAGCATTGAGTTTTATGTATTTAATATGTTGAAAATTGCATTTTATTTAGTAGAATCTCAAGCTGATCGGAGCATTGGAGAGAAGAAACCTAAAATATCTGGAGAAGATAGGCCTTCTATGACAGAGTTGAGTGGATACAGTTTTAAAAGAGAGGAATTTGAAATTGAATATGACAATGATGCAGAGCAAGTGTTGGCAGATATGGAATTTAAGGACACTGATACTGAAACTGAACGTGAAATGAAATTGCATGTGCTCCATATCTACTCAAAAAGGTATGAGTACTGTATGTTATTGTTGAAGAAAGAAAGCTTCTTGTTCTTATATATAAAAGAAAACCAAATTAATTATTTAAAAATGTCACTTTTTGTATAATTAAATTTCAAATATATTTTCAAAGACTTTCTTAGAATTATAACTTTTGAAGGTAAAATGGAAATTGTGGAGCTGAGTTGCCTTATCGGGTTGGAATTGGTTTTCCCTTTCCCATTTTAAAATCCTGTTGTGTTCACCAGAAAAAGAGGATAGAGAGAGACAATCTTTATGAATTCTTTATTGAATTGCTGGATATTGTGTATACAATTCTGTTTTTTCCAGAGCAAAGCTCCTCAGAGAATTTTCTCTGCCTAATTTCAGAAACTACTTTTCAGAAAAGACCCCTCACTATTGTCCCAGCTATTATTTATAATTGGCCTTAAAACAGAAAACTAACTCCTAGCTGTTAACTGCTAACTGCTAACTAACATTATTAACTGTCCTCTTTCTTCTAGAGTACACCAGCCAAGGTTTGGCCTTGTCTAAGTTAGTATTTACAAAGATATTAGGGTTAGGACCCTGACTCCTATCATTCTCCCCTTCTAGAAGAGCAGACTTGGCCTCAAGTCTGAAGTGAGGAAATTGGCTCAGCAACATAGCTTCATCTTCCCAATTCCTCTTCAAACCCATCAGATTCCATTTCCAATCTTACAATCTCCCCTGACTCACTAATTCCTTCATCCTCCCCCAGAATTACCAATCTTAATTGCCTATCTTGTCGATCTGCACAAACATGAAGAGGATGGAACTTCTCTCCACACCTAAAACATAAGCCCTTATTTCTCCTTTCCTGAATCTCCCTATTAGACAGGTGACTGACTCCCCTATCCTTGTATGTGGAATGGACAGGCCTCTGATTGACAGAGGTGGAAGAACCCACTGAGGCTACTGGTCCCCTTTCTGCGAAAGATGAAGAATTATCACTTCCAAAATTGGACTTAGACTTTGTCTGAGCCTGCGCTTGAACATTGTCACATTGTGAATGCCCTAGATTACCCCTGAATCCTCGAGAAAGAGCTCCATTACCCCATAATCTGCTACGCACATTTGAGCTATCCACAGACCCAACAACTTCTGCCTCCACACACCTAGCCATTCGAATAGCATCCAAACGATCCTTGGGCTAAAGTGTACGGACCTGCAACCTGATTTGCTCCTTCAGTCCTTTCATGAAAAATGCCACAAACTGATTCTCCAGCAAACATCCCACTTGGGCAGCAAGAAATTCAAATTCTTCAATGTACTCTTCCACGGCCCCTTTCTGATTTAGGTCAGCAAGCTCTTCGAAAGGATCCTCCAAACGGCCCCCTCCTAAACGTAATCGCAGCGCATTCTTGAAAGATTCCCAGCTGGGAACAGTCTCAAAATCAAGCCAAGTTTGAAACCAGTAGATTGTTCCTCCCTCCATGCTCAATCTTGCGAGTTTAATCTTGTTGGAGTCCAATATTCCTTGAACTTCAAAATATGTTTCAGCCCTCGTGATCCATCCCCTTGGATCAGTCCCATTGAATGATGGCAGTTCCACTTTCTTTGCCATCAAACAAAACTCAGTTAACGCATCAGCGTCCACATTATGCGATGTTTCCTGTTCTTCAGCACCTGAATTACCTTGTCCCAGATTCTGTCCCAATGAGTCATCATGTTTGGCAATGAAGTTCTGAACCAAATCTTCCAAGACCTCCCAACCTCCCAGTCAGTTTTTCCATAAATACATCCAATCTTTCCTCCAAGGAATTCATTCTTTCCTCAACAGCATCACTGCGCTGACCTTCATTTACACCACGCTTCGTCATCTTGAAATTTCTTGCTGGAGCAAACCTTTCTGTTTCTCCCCCAAGGATCCGGCAGGTCGGACCAATGTTGTGTTCACCAGAAAAAGAGGATAGAGAGAGACAATCTTTATGAATTCTTTATTGAATTGCTGGATATTGTGTATACAATTCTGTTTTTCCCAGAGCAAAGCTCCTCAGAGAATTTTCTCTGCCTAATTTCAGAAACTACTTTTCAAAAAAGACCCCTCACTATTCTCTCAGCTATTATTTATAATTGGCCTTAAAATAGAAAACTAACTCCTAGCTGTAACTGCTAACTGCTAACTAATATTATTAACTGTCCTCTTTCTTCTAGAGTACACTAGCCAAGGTTTGGCCTTGTCTAAGTTAGTATTTACAAAGATATTAGGGTTAGGACCCTGACTCCTATCAAATCCCAAATCCCAACTATGTGGGAGGAGAGACCTTCCTGTCCCCATCCCATCATGTTGACATCACTACTGCTGTGACGTGTAAAAACTCTTGTATTGCCAAGTCCTGTTTGTAATATTATTTATTTGCCTCCATACCTGATGCAAAAATATGTGACTATTGAGCAGATTAGATGAACGGAAGCGCAGAAAGAATTTCATACTTGAAAGAGATTTACTTTATCCTGATCCTTTTGAGAAATCTCTCTCATCTGAAGAGCTTCAAATATGTCAGCGTTACAAGGTCTTCATGCGGTTTCACTCAAAAGAAGAGCATCGGGAGTTGCTAAAAAATATTATTGAAGAACACCGGCTTGCCAAAAGAATACAAGATTTACAGGTATTACATTCTACTACACATTCTAATGGTGTCAGCATTCTTTATTCATAGATATTTTTATTTTCTCGTTTATAAAGGGTAGCAGTCTCTGATGCACAGATACTTCAAAATTGACAACATAGCCATATCATACCCATATCGAATACTCAATATACATATCATACAGTTGCCTCCATATCCAAGTTTAATTGCATTACTTATACACTTTTAAATTTTTAATATTTATTTTTTCTTTAGATAATAAAGAGATTAATATTTTAATTTTAATATGATATTTAGTTAAATTTGATCATGATTATACTTTTATAATAAATTTTCAACAAATAAAAGATCAATAATAATACAATTATGATAGCAAACTAATATAAATTTTAGATATATTAAAAATATAAAGAAATCAATAAAGATAAATGAATAAAATATAAGTAATTTATAAAAATAATTTTTTGTTAATATGGTTTTTGCTAAACCCGTTTCTTATTTTATAGATAAATTAATATATTTATGTATCATACCGTATCATACTTAATACTTGTACCCATGCAACTTAGGTGGCGGCACTCTCTTAAATCGAGTTTGAATGAAAGCAAGTTAGATCCGTAAATAGCCTTTTACTTTAATATGTAGTTTATTCCTTCAGTTTTTTGTTAATTCCAACCGTACTCTCTTGATGTTCAAAATGTTGAGATTTTGCATTGTTTTTTGCAATTAAAGAGAACTGATAACTCAAAATGTGTGAATAGATTAATAGGATTGTGGAAAAATTAAATTTATTTCCTCACACTCTTTGAGGTGCAGAAAGCTCACAATTTAAAGATTGTGTTGGCTACTAAGCTTTAACCAATGAAATCCCATAAAAGAAGGAATTAAAGTCAACAAAACTGATAGAAATTCAATAAGAAAAGGAATTAAAGTCAACAAAACTGATAGAAATTCAATAAGAAAAAGACAGTGTGTTATAGAATTTAATAGTAGAAAACAAACCCAAAAGTGATAACCAGATCCTATGGCTCCTACAAGACCAATGAAAATCCTGCTCCTCCTAACAGGAAAAAAATCTCAGCCTATCTCCCGCTAACTCTCCCCCTTACACCATCTACTCTTTTCCCCTGTAACTAACTCATACCTTGCATTTCCTTTTCTACCCTCTTGCTCTTTGTCTTCTCACATACACCTCCCATGCTTTGGGCCTCTCTTCGTATCCAACTGGTCATTTTGGGAAGCAGCGCAATTAATACCCTCTGCAGGAACAGCAACCTTGTCCTCAAGGCTAAAATTTGGAAATTGACTTTTCATGAAAAGTTCTACCTCCCAAGTGGAATGTTCAGTAGCCAATCCTTTCCACTAAGTCAAATATTCTTTGGATAAGATACTATTGAGAAAAGAGACAAGAAACATAGGATGAATCTGTGTGTTTTGACTACACTTTAGAACATATATTTATAATAGGAACTATTGATACAAGAATAAGAAGTTATTGTAATTACAAAGATACTGATTTTCTTATTTATAATATTACTATAATTACATAATTTCAACACTCTCCTTCAAGCTTGAGCATATAAATCATATACACCAAGTTCATTTCATATATAACTAATTCAAGGACCTCTTAAAGACTTGGTATAGACATTTGCTAGTTGATCATGAGAATTTACAAAGCTAGTAGTGATGTCTCCAGATAAAATCTTCTCTTTAATGAAGTGACAGTTTATCTCAATATGTTTAGTCTTCTCATGGAAAACTGGATTTGATGCAATATGTAAAGCTGCCTGATTATCACAAGTAAGTGTCATTTCTCTAACTTCTCCGGATCTCAATTCTTTGAGTAGTTTAAGCCATATAAGTTCACAAGTGGCTAAAGTCATGGCTTGATATTCTGCTTCTGCACTAGACCTTGCAACTACACTTTATTTCTTGCTTTTTCAGGAAATTAGATTTCCACCAATAAGGACGCAATAGCCAATGTAGACCTCCTATCACTTGGTGATCCTGCTCAATCTACATTTGAATATCCCACAACCTAAGTATGTCTTTTATCTTTATATAAGAGACCTTTTCTTGAAGCTCATTTAATATATTTTAGAATGCGGATTACTATATTCTAATGTCCATTATAAGGAGAGTTAAGGAACTGACTTACCACACTGATTGCAAAAGAGATGTTTAGACGAGTAAATGTCAGATAGTTTAATTTTCCAACAAGTCTTCTATACCTTTTTGGATCTGAAAGTGGCTCTCCTTGACATAGTAGAAGTTTGGTATTGGGATTTATAGGAGTATCAATAGATTTGATCCCCATCAATCTTGTTTCCTCTAGGATATCCATTGCACACATCTTTTGAGAAATCACAACATCATTCTTGGATTGTGCCACCTCAATTCCCAAAAAGTATCGAAGTCTACCAAGATATTTTGTTTGAAAGTGCTGACAAAGGTGTTGCTTTATCTGTTCAATACCATGATGATCACTTCTTGTAATGACAATGTCATCTACATACACAATTAAGTAAATACAACTTAAGGTTAAATGACGATAAAAAATGTAGTGATCTACTTCATTTTGAGTCATGCTAGATTGTTGAACCACCATGCTGAATCTGTCAAACCATGTCCTTTGAGATTGTTTGAGACCATAAAAGGATTTTAAGAGACGACAAATAAATCCTAAAGACTCCCCATGCAACAAATCTAGGAGGTTGCTTCATATAGACTTCTTCTTCAAGATCACCATGAAGGAAAGTATTCTTGATATCAAGCTGAGAAAGAGGCAAGTGACGAATAGCAACCATAGATATGAGTAGTCGGACATATGTCATTTTGGCTACTGTAGAGAAAGTGTCACCGTAATCCAAACTAAATATCTGTGTATAACCTTTGGCCACCAAATAAGCCTTAAGGTGATCAATCTTGATTGTATAGATTCACCTGCAACCAAAAAGAAACTTTGCAGGAAGAGGAACAAGGTCCCAAGTACTACTATTCTAAAGAGCACACATTCATCAATCATCACTTATTTTCAACTGGGATGTGAGAGCATTACCTGTGGACTGAGGAATAGAAATAGAGGGCAAAGAAGACAATAACAATACCCTAATATTGTGTATAGGACCCATTAGCCATTGTGATAGAATCTTCTTACTTCAGCAACTTCAACTCCTCAAAAGGATTATCCAACCGATCACTCCCAAATCTAACTATCAAAGTTTGTCTTAGATTATCCCATGTTGGTTCCTCCTCCTTGCTCCACAATTTGAACCAATCAACCGTATCCCCTCCATGCAAATTTTAGCCAATCTCACTTTCACGACCTCACTTGTCCCATGCACATCAAAATAAGTCTGCTTTGCAAATCCATTCGGGAAGATCAACGCCATTGAAGGTGGGGAGTTCCACCTTGACAGAAGAATGAAACTCAACATCAAGGTTTCCTCTCCCTACACTCTCGTCATTCACGTCTCCAATTCTCTCTCCGCTTGACTCCATATGCGGCTGGCCTTCTGGCACCTTAGCAGCGCTCATCTTTTGTGTTTCCTTTAACAATTTTTGCTGCGTGACATTCATCTTTCTTATTATGTTTGATAGCATCTTTTGCTAAGTTTCGATGTTCTGAACTATAGATTTGAGAACCTCTACTCTCTTGTTCATCCTTGTTGACATGGGGTTGTTAGGATTCAGAGATGAAATCAATGAAAAAATTAAAGAAAAATGGTTTTATTGATCTTAGAAAGAATTTGGATTACAAAGAATCTTCCAGAGCTAATAGCTCATAATGAGAGAATGAAATTCTCTCCAAAACAACCAAGAAAGAACATGCCTCACTGGAGAACTAACTCTATTTATAGTATCAATTAGCAATATTAACAAACTAACTAACAACTGACTCTTTTTTACCCTTCCTCCTAACATAAACCTTCCACACTTTAGGTCTCTTATTGATATCAATCATCTGCTCCTCTGCCATGGTTCTACCAAAACCATGAAGTCTCACAAATTCTTGTACAAAGACCATTGCAATACTCTTTGTAGAATAAGGATACTTAAGCAATGTTATCAATGGTGGATGTGACGGGTCATGGCGGACAGCAAAAATATTGGCATAAAATTATGGCAGAAGCATGGCTATATATATATATATATATATATATATATATATATATGTTGCAAAATGTGATATAAACCTAGAAAACTAACTACATACAAAAGAAAGAAGATTTTGAGGAAAAAAGAATACAAAGGCTGTAAAATAGAGAAAAAAGACTGAAGTTATAATAGAAAAACAGAATTAAAAATAAAAATGGAGAAGGAAACTTGGAAGTGAAAACAGAAAAATAGAATGAAGGAAACAGAATAATAAGGAAAAACGAAAAAATGGGGGAGGAAAACAGAATTGAACAAAAAAATGGAATAGGGGAGGTAAAATCTAAAAAAGAGGGAAACTGAAGATGCTGAGAGAGAAACACAACACTGAAGAAGAACATAGCACCAGAAGAAGCAAAATAGACGCCAAGAGAGTGACAAATAGAGCACTGTATGAAGTAGAAAAACAGAGCCTAGAGAAGCAAAATGGAAAATAGATACCGAAAAACAAGGTCCATAGTTGGTGCGGTTTCTCGAGATTTAGCCTTGATCAAATTATATTAATATTGAACACATCTATCAAAGTGTTCTGATACGATGCCATCCCATTTGAGATATCTTGAAGGATGCTCGAATTGCTGGCTGTGTAACCGCTGCTGAAGCTTATCAATATATTGAACAAAAGAGGACAAAGGAAGCTGAACCAGGTACATGTAAAGAAATTGGTCACATTGGAACAAGTGCTAAGACGGTACAGGGGCCCAGTTATTTCAAAGGAGAACTTGATAGTAGTCCACAGGGTCTTCAAAAGGGGACTACAGCTTTACTTAATGGTGCCAAAGATTCATCTACTGTCATACAAACTATCACAAGGTCGCTAGAAGAGTGGGATATTAGTGGATTTGCAGGGGCTGAATTGCTATCTGAATCTGTGAGAATTCTCTCCCTTGTTCGATAGAACTTCATTTCTCTTTTTATGTTTCTGTTCTCTTTCTTTTAGCTTTGTTTGTTTGGATTTTTATTCTAGTTTTTGGGGGATAAGGCTGTGTACAATTCTACATCTGACCCTCCCAAAACCGCAAAACGGTGGGAGTTTTGTGCATTGCGGATACCTTTATAAAATGTTTGCGGGTGGGGCTATGTATCTGATTTGTTCTTTGACAATGATTAACTTGCAGGAGAAAAATCTTTGTAATGAGATCAGAATACTACCGTCACACTATCTCAACATGCTGCAGACAATTTCATTAGAAATTTCAAAGGGCAGTGTAACCAAGAAGTCTGACGCACATACACTGTTTAAGGTAGATCCAAGCAAGGTTGACAGAGTTTATGATATGCTTGTGAAGAAACGAGTTGTAAAAGAATAATGATGCAATTTCAGTTACTGTACTATTACTGGAAAATAAAAAATGAGAAATCTTGGTTCAAGAGGGATGATTTTTTCGTTGTACAAGTTCCTTCCTCAACAATGGATTGCCATCTTTTTCATTCATTCCTTTGGCATTTTCATCTTTTAGTGCATACTTGGGTATATAGAAACTGGATTTCCGTGATGCAATGATGGATAAAAAATCCCATCCTGCAAGATCACTTTCTTTTTTTGTCTTTCAAGTTTCATGTTTCTTCCTGTTAGTAAGGTGTCGTGCACGTAAATCATGCTCTTCATATTTGCCATATTCAAGCAAACCTTTCCTTTATTTGTTTGCATTCGTGGTTGATATAATTGATTCTTTAGTTTTCAAAAATAGCCTTTTAAATCGAAACTTAAGTGATATTTACTCATTTTATGTTGCTCGTGATCCATTTTATTTTAGTTAATGTAACAAGTCAAGCCATTACAAGGAAATTCTAAATTTACCAACTATTACATAATCATCTATTTTTTCTTCGTATAATTAAAGTTCATTCGTATTTTCTTTAAACAAAAAAATTGTAATGAAGTACATAATATATAGAAAAGGTCTAGGTCACCTGTAACAGTCCTTAACCTATAGTGCAGTATCTTAAATATTAAGGTTTTTAAAATGATTGAAATGATTTTTATTAATTTTTAATTTAAATATTGACAAAATGCATTATGTGACTATTATTTTTTTGAATTATTCCGGTGACTGGTTTCAATCGTCTGTAAATTAAATATTGACAAGTTGCATTGAAATAGTGTTTATTTTATTTTATTTTATTGTGGATTTTAACATGGGGAAGTGCAAAGCTTCCTCACATGCACCAGGATGAAATGACTGTTTGCAGCAAGTTTATTACATATTTTAAAATATAGTAAGTCTAGTACATAGAAGTTTTAAAAAAATATTCTTCAGTCCTTTTGTATTAAAATAGCTTATTTTAATTTGATTTTAATCAGGAGATAAAAAAAGTATTAAGGGCTGTTTTCTTTCCTTTCAAATAAGTTTGAACAGTACAAAACTTAATAATTATTTTTATTTAATTCTATAATAATTATGTACTTTTATATTTAAATGTCAATTTATTTATGCAAATTGAAGCTTGTTTGTTTCTTTATCTCTGAACTTTGTTTATCTTGTTTTGCTGTGAATAAGGAACTACAAATTAAAAGTTGTAATTTTTTGTATCTTATCTTTAATTGGTAACTACGTTTTATTTTTAACAAAATAAAAGAATGTTAATATTTACTATTTTCAGACACTTATCCCACAAAATAAATAAAATCCCTTTTAAAATTACAAGTATCATATTTTCCTTAAAAGTTTTTCCTTAAAATTACATGCATTATTTTTTAATTTTAACAGTAAGGTATTGAACACTGCCAATATAGGTACACTATTAGAGTGTTAGTGTTAGATTGTTGCCAGAGCTTGTAAGATCTAGGGCAACACCATGCTCCAAAACCTTCATGGATTAATGCAAACTTCACTTTAATGTTCTCCAAATTAACTGCAACTAGCATAGGATATGATTGGCAAGTCAGGAAATATTTCAAACGAAATTCAAGGTGAAATTTACCATGCACAATCGAAAAGATTAACAAACCATTCTTATAACCTGTAGCTAATGCTTAACACAAGGCTAACAAAGTTTGCTAAACAATTTATTGTGTAAGACAAGGTTGTCAAGAGTATATATACCAAATTTTATGTTGCTAACCCTACAAACAATGTTGGCAAAATGGGTCTACCCAATCGAGTGGATCCAAACCGGCATGATAAAATGTAGAAGAACTTTAAATTTTGAGCCCGAATTATCTGAGGTTTTTTAGCCTAATTCAATCAAGTCCATAGTGAGTTTAAGCTCGCAAAACAATTGAAACTTGTTTGGGGAACTTTTTTTGTGAGACCCTGAATTATATCCAGACTTTTTTAGCTTAACTCGCTACTTGCCATGGATGAACCCAAATAAGTGGAGTAACTCATTTTGCCAGTTAATGCATGTTGCATATAGCTGGAAAAACTAGCATGTGGTAACCTACAATGCATAGATCATCCTAAGAAAAACTTGAGCAAGCACACCTATTATAGAAGACAAATTAAATGCATCATAGAAGACAAAAGAAACCAACTTTCAGTGACGATTTTACAAACCCACTGTGCTAATACAATCATCCATGCTCTCCTTAACAAATCTAATATCCATGTTGGATTTCAGCTAGGGTTATCCACCACCCGATTCTTAAAATTGGCCCAGTAAGCAAAGCATCCAATTTCTTAATTTTGTACGAGGACTCTTTAGATCATTTGTTGTTGTTGGGGACAAGATAACTGACCTTTAAGACCAATTGTCATAAACAATTTTGATAAAAAAAAAAAATCAAAATCAAAATCAAAACTACTCTAATGAATTTTATATTTGATGAGTTTCTAAATTTTTAATTTAAACAAATGTTTAAAAGAACTCAAGGCTTAATGAATATTTGATGAAAAGTATGGATATTATGCATGTAAAGAACAACCATGGCAAAGAATGAATAAAAAAGCACGTTTCTCAAGTAGAAGCATTGTGTTTAGTAGAAAGTTCTCTAGAAAAAAGTATACTTTATGTCTAATGGAAGGAAAAAGTGATAAAAAGGAGTTCATTACTAAAAAATCTAAAAATATAAACAGATTTACAGACGGACTAGAATAGCCGTCTGTAATATAAGTAAATAAATACAGATGGATTTAAAAATCTGTCTGTAATTTTACAGATAGAAAAATACGATTATAAACAATAAAATTTGTCTGTAAATAGTGCTTTTCTAATAGTAGGTGTTATCAAAACTTTTAAAGAATATTGAAAAACTAAAAGACTTAAATAGTTTTAAAAATGATATTATGTATATTGTATTTTTATGAGTTTTATATACAGAGCAATTGTGAAACTTGCGAACTAATACCACCACTAACTACTCAGAGCAAGCTAGTTATTTTGCGCTATAGAAGAAAATGCAGTGGCTTTGATATATCATCCTTAATTCCTTGTTTTATAAGAAACTGGGTAGGAGGAAATGAAGTTTATTTTATGAAATAAGAAATGCTCATAGGAAAATTAAGAAATATTATATGTACCTTCATTATCTTCTTTCTTGTGACAGACAAGAATCCAAGATGCATTTACTTCAAAGAGGTTAGTAAATGAGTATGAACAGCTAGCGATATGGTATGGAAACGTGATATTGATCCTGATCAAGGTTATTCACAAAACCTCTCACCATTTTGCTCCAGACCAAATGCGAACTAAGGATTTGCAAGTGCAGCATGCTTCTGAAGGTGACTGGGAGCTGCTGTAAACGTAATTAGGTTGCATGTAAATGATGATGGACCAATTGCTTTGGCTTTCTTATTTAGCAAATGTAAATGTTGAAGGTGGCATGACTTGCTGAAAATAACATTGTTTAGGTTTTCATGACGAATATGCTAATAAATAATAACTTATTTGTGGTCACAATTGTCGATGCTGCATTGGTTCTATGAAAAGCTGTCGTTTGTTTCTTCTATTTTTATTTCTCAGGTTGCAAACATGAAAAGTGGTTTCCTTGGTATATATAGGTATCGACTTCATATTAACAGTTACTAGTCTATTTCTATTTGAGCTCCAAAATGTGCTGAACTTTGTAAATGAGAAAGAGAACGATGAACTGATGAAAAATTGTGAGTGTGCCCTTTATTTAAGAGATGCTTGTGCCTTCTCTAGTGGTATCTTTGTCAAGAGAAGTTTTCATAATTCTTCAACAGATATGCATATAGGATTTCATTCCACGAATCAGGGACTCCAGGTAAGCACCAGCAGTCAGCCAAATCTTTTGGCTTGGCTCCTTGCTCTTTGGTCAAGAGCTTGCCCTTTCTCTCCCTATAAATAGATGTTCAAGAGGGCGACATCTATTTTCAGTACTTGTAGTGCATCATGTATTATCTCCATAATCTCAAGATTTGACCCACTACCTTAATTATCTTCATTATGTGTTATTGCACCTTCTTTGACTTTGAATATAAAACAGAAAAATTATATAATAATTTTTAAGATTTAATTATGTTTTTGTTTCTATAAATATTTATTATTTTATGATAAATCTTTATAAAAAATTTTTGTTAAGATTTAAATTTTAAAAAATAAAAAAGTTAAGATTTAATTTTTGTGATTAACTAAGTACTAAGGTGACATATAGTCAACTCACCCTCACATGATATGTTATTTCATTTAAGTTTTTTATTAATTAAAATTAATATTTATAAATAATTTTTTTAACACATTTTATATAATTATAAACGAGTCTTTTCTTAACCAATTTCCTTCTCTTCTCTGTTCTCGCCAGCTACTCTCATCCTTCTCTTCTCCCTTTTCCATACTTACCTCCTCCCCAACCTATTAAGATTAAGCTCCACTATCTTGATGAATCTAGTTCATTTCATCCCAATCTAACCACTCTCATTAAGCAATTTTATGTGTGACAAGTGACTCAAGGCTGTTGTAATAAAAATGAAATAAGAGTTGTTTAATTATAAAAATTTGTAAGATAATAATAGGTTCTAATATTTTTTTTTTAGTTAATTTTTAATATCCTATTTAAAGATTGAAAAAAATTATATACATTATATATACACATTTTGATATTTATTGATTTGAAACATAAATTGATTAATTAAAGTTAAATAGTGTAAATAAAATTAAAAAACAATAAGAAAGAAACTATTAAAATTGAATTTTATTTGTTTAATTCAATTGTTCGCTAATGTGATATAAATATTATTATATTGATCAATGTTATTGTTCTATCTATTTCTTATTAAATGTCACTCAGTACCGATGAATACATTTTAAAAATAAAAATTTCTTCAATTATTATAGTTAAAAAAAATAGATAAAAACTAATTTTAAAGTTATTTTAATTTTTAATTAAAAAATATTTTTAATAAAGAAATTATTAAAAATAATAAATACTTTTTTAATATTTTAAAATAAATTAAAATAGTAAAATAATATATAATATTATGATAGGTAATAATTGTTATCTCTTAAATTATAGCAACTGGGACAGGGTTCACTTAGGGTCGGCAGTGGCCGGTCACTATTGACCCAATGCAACATGGAAAGCACACTGAACTCATCATCATGAGTGGTTTTCCCAATGCCAAAACAAAAACAATCAGATTACAGCTAAGATAAATTACTTCATCACCATGTGTACATTATACCCAGCTCGTTATTTAGAAATTCAGAAAAATATATTAGAAATTATAATATTTGATAGTTTTTAATTAAAAATATTATATACAATTTTTATTATTTTAAATAAAAACAATATAAAAATTATTTAATAATTAAAAAAATGTACGCATAAAAATATAAAAAATTTCCAATTATTCATACGGTAAATATTACTGCAACATAATTTGCAGCATAGATGTCATCATTTCGAAGACAATCTTTTTTCATCGTTAACAAATTTTTGCAGACACGTGTATGCACAAAAGGTATGCATAAATTATCATAAAATTCAACAAGTTGTATATATAAAATTTGAATTTTTTACAAAAATAATATAAAAAAATAAAAATACTGAAATAAATTTGAATAAGTATTTCATTTTAAATGCAACGTGAGAAATTTTAATATTAATATGCAAAATTGATTGAACGGGCGGTAGCGTGGGAAGTAAAACTATGACATTTATTAATACAACGTCGTCTCAAGTTAGCTTTTCCTTTCTTTATAACCCGACACTAAAAAACAAATCAATGGCGGAAACTAAATGCATGACCAATATTTGGACATATCTTCCTTGTGTGACCAAGAGTGTGACAATAGGAACAATTTTTTGCATAATTTTGTTGTTTTGTAATGTCCATCTTTGTTCTTATCCTGTTGGACTTGGGTCGACCCTTTAAAGTTCTTTTCAGTTCTGGATTTAGACATAAAGTTAGGTCAGTGTAAGTTGGCTAATAGTCTTCGTGTCTTAGTTCTCCAAATTGACCTTCGTATATCTTAGAAACTTGTTGTAAGGAATATACAGGAGATATGTAGATGTCAAAGTTGTGGTGTGCGTGTAAGCATGAAGCAAGTACATGCGAGCATGGGATGTAAATTTTTTGAAACTTGCCACAATCACACCACATTTCATCTAACCGTACTGTAAATCTTCCTACGGATCGAACTTCTCTCGGATGATCCTTTCTTCCACTAAAAATCTAGTGCTTGTTCGGTCAAAAGTGATGACTTTATGAGTGTTTGCCTTTGACTGTGCATCTTGAATTGCTTTAGTTGCAACCTTCGAGTACACATGTCCAGCATTAATCATTGCATCTACTTCCCTGCCTCTCTCAATGAAGAACTTGTTGCAATGGGTGTATGTTGCTTGACCATGGAGCAAATTGGTAGATTTCTAGTTTTCTTCAAGATCGAATTGATTAACTCCGCTAGGTTTGTTGTCATGTGTCTCCAATGTCATCCGTTGTCCCATGCCAGCGTCTATTTTTCCCTTAGGATGTTGTCTAGCCATTGTGCAGCTTTAGGATTATTATCTTTTACTATATTGTAATAGTAAAAGAATCTCGGTTCAGTCATCCCATATGCTGAAAAAAAAATATGTCAAATTAACAAGTGTAAAAAATATTAATGATAATTTAAAGATTGAAAAAAATTAAAATTACCCATATTGATGACATATTCTTAAGTGCAGGGTTTTTCAATTGTCTCATAAAGTTTTGTGCAATGTGTCTAATGCAATAGACATGGACAGAATTATTTTCCATCCAACCACTTTCACTTCTAGAGTATGCACTTCTTATGACCTCGTGATGATCCAAAATGAGGCACAACCCCTCCTGCGGGGTTACGTACATCCTTAAGTTTCTTAAAAAAAAAGAACCATGCATCGCTGGTTTCACCTTCAACTACAGCAAAGGCAATGAGAATTAAGTTGTTGCAGCCGTCTTGCGCAACTGCCACTAATAAAGTCCCTTTGTATTTTCCGTACAAAGATGTTCCATCGACTTGAACAATTGGTTTGTAGAAGGAAAAACCATCAATGCATGGCCTGAAGGTCCAAAACAACCTCTTAAAGAACACATTTTCCTCGTTCAACAAGCCACTCTTGTATGCCAGTTGTGTACTCAATTTCTAGATGAAGCCCAGAACATACAATTGCATTGCTTGCAACATGCTAAGTAACTTGTGGTATGACTCCTCCCAATTTCTGAATATATTTTCAATGGCATGTTGTTTCCCCAACCATCCCTTTCTGTAGCTGATTGTATAACCCATAGTGGACTTGATGTGAGTTATGATGGTTGTGATGGGTGTGGATGGATCAGCCTCAATAATTTCAGGAATAGTTTAAGAAATCATTCGTGATCCCAACTTGTTATGATCTTGTGAAATGAGTAGGGAAACACATGTATGACACCCTTCAAGCTTCATTATTTCCCAGTGTTGCTCTTTGGTGCGCAATATAGCTCGACATCTCCAGTCATAGTCGCTGTGAATGCATTCCACAACAAGCCTAGTTGTGCTTGACATCTTCACTTTGTAAGTGTGGTGATTGACAATGTGAAATCTTTTTATAGCTTCTTGCACTTGTTCTTTTGTCAGGAAGCGCTGGCCAATAAATAGTATTCCTGGCAGATACACAACCATTTCACGATTAAGGACATGGCCAAACTCAGAGTCATATTCATGTATTTGACTGGAGAAGTCCAGAAAATGTGGAGGTGGGTTGTATAATGGTAATGGTTCTAATGGTGAAATATTTGAAACTGGGAGGGAGTCTTCTTCATCATCTTGCTACTGTGACATGATTTCATCTTCGTCCTCGCTAAAAGGATTAAATACTTCTGTTGGGAGACCCACAATAGCATGTTTTTCAATTGGCTCTACTTCAATTGCCTAGGAGGGTATTTCATTGAGGTCCATGAAACCACCAGTATGAAGTTGTGTGTATGACTAAAGGTCAGAATTCATATCATAAGTTGGAAAAGATGGATTAATGGTTTTGAAAGTTTTGTAAGGTGAAAGCTATGGTACCTGGGTTACATTTGTGGCAAATGAAACATATAGTTCTATACCTGATTGAAGTTTATTAGAATCATGGATATTGAAGAGTGCCTCGACGTCCTCATCATCATTCAACTGAACACGTGTGTAGTTACTAACCCTCGGGCCAAGTCTAATTGGGTAGCGAAAATGTATTGTTTCCACCCTTTCATTTTCGTTTCGGTGGAGTTTGGTGTGATGACTTTCTTTAGCCCTTGTAGAGTCACTTCTCTTTTTAGATGTACCAATTTGGCTGATGGTGAGGTGAATCTGACTCCTTCATTAGGACATTGGTTAATGGCACCATCAGAATAAACAATGACATTGATTGAAGACATTTTGAGATTGAACCAAGTAAAAGATGAACAAACTTAGAAGGAGTAGGTTTACAAGAACAAGCAACAAGCTTAGAAAAGTGAATGAAGAAAATGAACAACCTACATGACTATTTTTAATGGTAGCATTAGATTCCCTCTCATTCAAAGCTTAACCACGTTTTACGAGTGAGAGTGACCTTTCCATGACACCATATACACAAGCTTTCTTTCCTCCCAAGTAATGACTCTCTCATCTTTCAAACACGTTTTACGAGCGATGTGACCTCTCCATGACACCACATGCACAAGCTTTCTCTCCTCCCAAGTAATGACTCTTTCCTCTGCCAAACACGTTTTACGAGTGATGGTGACCTCTTCATGACACCACATGCATAATCTTTTTTTCCTCCCAAGTAATGACTCTCTCCTCTGCCAAACACGTTTTACAAGTGATGTGACCTCTCCATGACACTACATGCACAATCTTTCTCTCCTCCCAAGTAATGACTCTCTCCTCTGCCAAACAAGTTTTACGAGTGATGTGACCTCTCCATGACACCACATGCACAAGCTCTCTCTTCTCCCAAGTAATGACTCTCTTCTCTGCCAAACACGTTTTACGAGTGATGGTGACCTCTCCATGACACCATATGCACAAGCTTTCTCTCCTCCCAAGTAATGACTCTCTCCTCTGCCAAACATGTTTTACGAGTGATGTGACCTCTCCATGACACCACATGCACAAGCTTTCTCTTCTCCCAAGTAATGACTCTCTTCTCTGCCAAACACGTTTTACGAGTGATAGTGACCTCTCCATGACACCATATGCACAAGTTTTCTCTTCTCCTAAGTAATGACTCTCTCCTATGCCAAACACGTTTTACGAGTAATGGTGACATCTCCATGACATCACATGCACCTCTCTCATACCAAAGTTTATCTATAAATATGTTCATCAAGGCTATATGTCCACATTCAAACCTGTATCCATCTTTTTTATGCGTTTTTCCAAAGGTTTCAAAAGTTCTTCAATCCCATTACTAAAAATGTTGTTGTAGAAGTAAAATGAACACATGTCCGCCTTCATTTGGAGAACAGTAAGTTTAATAAATATGATTTTCAAGATTTATGTATCATGTTACTAATTTGTTAATAATTGCAGGAACCTGAGAATATGATTTCATCTTTCTATCATTGAATGCCAGAACTCAATCCTCCAATTGTTCCTTTACTTGAAGAACTTGGTTTTGCTGCGATGGCAAAGCTAAGGCATCTTAAGGTGGATCATGCATTGATAACAGCTTTGGTCGAGAGGTGGAGACCTGAAACTCACTCATTTTTCAATAAGGGAGTGCACCATAACCCTGGAGGATGTTGCACTTCAAGTGGGGCTAAGTATTGATGGATTACCAGTCATTGCTCCAACAATGTTTGACTGGGAGAATATGTGTGACTTATATATCAGTATCGTGCCAGTCAAGGGAGAGACACTTATTGGCTCTATGGTGAAATTGAAGTGGCTGAGAGACAACATGTTACCATTACCAGATGAACCATTTGAACAGCAGGTTCAAGCTCATGTTAGAGCATATATATTGGGTTTGATTGAAGGTGTTTTGATGCCTGACAAAATAGGCAACAAAGTTCATCTTATGTATTTAGCTTTATTAACTAATCTTAGAAGAACTAGAAGATATAATTAGGGGTCTGCTCGTTTAGCTATGTTGTACAGGAAAATGTGCAGGGTCACAGAAGTCGAGAGCAAAACAATGGGTGGTTGTGCATCACTGTTAATGTCATGAGCATGGTATTGCACGTCATATATTGCGCCAATTTCCAATAATGTACCAACATACCCTTTAGTGTGTAGATGGAGTGAGGGTAGAGTCCTCAACTTTCGGTATAAACCTCACAATGATGTTGTGTGGTACAGATTAATGTTTGACCACATTTAACCTAATCACATAAATCTTCATAAATAAAATTTTTTAATTTTTTCTTGTTTTATTTTGTTTTATATATTATTTTATTTAACAAAGTTTATTTTATTTGTAGTTTTTATGAGCACCATATCGAGAATTGCAAACTTTAATGCCTATGGAAGCTTACAGAGATGTCTAAATGTGGACTTCATGTACTGCTATCCTTTGTTTTGCAATTATTGAATAGTACCAATCAGATAAAGTAAAATTACAGTTTCGGCTCTTATAAGAAGTCCATTGTCCACCTAATAATTTGCATGATCTCCACACAATTGACATAAGAGAAAGACAGGATGAAAATTGGATCATAAGACATGCTCGATGATTGATGTGTGGAACAATAGACATGACTTGACATTAACGGGTCATCTAATGTCAGGCTTATTGTGTCACACATGAGATTACATGGAATGGTACATTGCCAATTCCATCTATTTTCTATCTATGCTACCACTACTACAAGATCTAAGGAGGAGCCACCAACACTTAAACACTACCACAACATTTGCCACCGGTACGACTTCCACACTGTTGTATCACGAGACTGCATTAATTCGTCCACTGGATATCACACTATATGCAAACATAATGGACACAAGACATTCGTTTGCAACAACTTCAGAGAATTTTTTTACAAACTTATTTGGAATTGATTTTACAACTCCATCTTCAGTACAAAGTTACATGCAGTCTCTTTACCAACCAGATTTTCCTAATGAACCTGATAGTTCTTCAGTAACATTCCAACAACTAGAACTTGATAATCCTCCACAAGTTCATCTTGAATTTTCACAGCATCAACCACAATAACGAAACCCAGCACGTAACAGACGTCATCTTCGTTGTGGAACTGGACATCATTACGGAGATAATGATCCTGAAAATCACTAATGAATGTTGTTATCAATATTTTGTTACGTGTTATTTTTATTATTAAATATATAATGAATTATAATTTCTTTTAAATATACTTTTAAATTTCTACATCATATTCTTTATTATTTTTATTCATCTTATAGACAATTTTTTTTAATTTAATAAAATATTGATTCAAAAATATTTTATCATTTACATATTCAAATAAATATATACCCAAATATTCTTTATTATTTTTATTAATTTGATGTACAAATATTTTTTTAAAATTTAAATACATATTCAATATAATATTTTTTATTATTTCACATAATATAAATATATAATTATTATTTCACACAAATTAACATAATATAAATATTTATTTTCACATAATATAAAAATAAAAATAAAATTCAAATAATAAAATTTTTTTATTATTTAAACTAATCTTTTTATTATTAAATTTGACAATATATAATTATATAAATATAAAATATTACATAATATTTTTTTATTATATAAAAACAAAAATTTTTTAAAAAAATTCTGTGCGAAATTTGGTTGCCCCAAAATCCAATTTCATCAACAACTTTATCCCAAGCATGTGAAATAAAAGGTTAGAATTCGGTCCCCAGGAACACAAATTCTGTACCTCAATAGTAGAAAGGTTCAATTTGATAAGTATTTGTAGCAGAAGTCTATTTCAGTATTTTTACTTTTTTATATATTATTTTTGTAAAAAATTCATAAAACTTACGAGTGACATAGAATTAATTATATAGTTTATTATTTAAGGATTTTAAATTGTTAAATGACCCCTATGTATTGAAAAAAAAAAGTAAAACATCTATTTTCAAAAAAATATTTCACATTTTACTTTAATATCAATTATTTGTAATTTTATTTATTTATATAATAACAATTAATTGATATTGACATTTTTAAAATGATAATTTAAGAATTTAATAAGATATTTTTATCTTATCTTAAAAATTATTATACAAATAAAATATTATTTATTTTTAATTATCATTAAATATAAATTATGTATATATATATATATTAGTTTTATTTCAATATTATTAACAATATTTATTAAAAACAATTATAAATTACAAAAAAATTAATGTAAATATTTATTTTCATGATAAATGATTTCAAGAATATTATAATTGATCCACAATAGTAATATTGTGGGGCTTTTAAATGCTTCTTTAAAAGTTTATTGTAAATATTTATGCTCATGATAAATGCTTATTAAAAACAATTATGAATTAAATTGATGAAAACATGAAATGTTAGAAATTAAATATCTAAAAGTTTATACGATTACATTAATCATAATCATGGCCAGTAACTTATGAACATCTAATAGTTTAAGGTTGTGTTTAAGATTAAATTTAAAAAAAATTATTTGATAGTTTTTAATCATGAATAATTTTTTTTTATAAACTTCTAACTTTTATAAATTTATATTTTTAATTTTTTAAATTATTATTTATTTTTGTTAATCCTCTTTATTTTTTCTTGCTTATTTTTCAAATTCTTTTTTTTTCTTTTTTTTCTAAACTCTAAATCAATGTCTAAAGAAAATATTATTTACAAAATTAATTATTATTAAAGATCTTGTTTATTAAATTTGAGTAATTTCATTTTTAATTTACAGTATTTTAAAATTTTTTTCCTATATACACATATTTAATTAAATTTTATTTTAATTATTTTTTATAAGATATATGTCATCTTGTACAAAACTTTTCTTATATATTCCTATGTCAAGTTGTTTATGAGATGAAATCAATAACCGACAAACTAACATATTTTTTATATATCATGTTATTTTTGAGATTAAATCAACAATGTATTAGCACTTTTATTGAAGATTTCATTCACTCTCTAGATAATTTTCTATGTACATTTTTTAGAATTCTAATTCTAAATAATTTATATATTATGTAATTTGTTTTATTATTTTTTTCTTTTTCTCTTTATGCAAATAAAATTCAATTATTTATATTTACTTGCATGTTATCCTAAATTCTAGTTGAATTTGTAAAAAAAAAAAAGAAAAATCTTCAATAACGATACTAAATCACTTGATTGCTTTCTGTAAATTTTTTATTCTTTCTTTCTCTTTTTTTTGGCTATTCAACGAGGCTAAAAGTTCAGAACTAAAACAAATTTATGAGTCGAGATACCACAAGTATACCAACATAATAAAAAAAAAAAAAAAGAGAGAGAGAGAGACACAAGCCCTATTTTGACTAGTCTATGAGCACATAATTTGCTTCCCTACACATAAAAAAACCTTACAAACTTAACAAGTTTAAGAGTATCCCTAATATTACAAATCAAATAAAATAAAGGATGTGAGCTACTTTAAATAGTTAGACTTAAGTTCAAACTAACTTTAAAATAGTCTCAATCCAAATGGTTTGGACAGATTCTCAAACCACCACTAAAAAAACCAAGTCCATTGGTTAGAAAATATAAAAGAATCCTAAATATTTCTAACATAAAAATAGTCACCTAGAACATGAATGATTGATTTAGGGGTCTCTCCACACTTGAGAAAGAGAGCACAATTAATCATTCCTTTTTTAAATCTCTCCTTATTAGTAAGCAACTTTCATGAGAAACTTTCTATAGTAAAAAAAAAATAAAAAAATCTTAGGATGACCATCCCACTTCTAAACAGATTTAAAAACATCAGAGTCAAGGACAAGCTGATAGGAGGTCTGAGACATTAATTGGTAAGCAGTTCTAATAGAAAAAATTATCAGTGTTAACAACTTTCAAAAAATTGAATCTTGCCCACCAAATAAAATAGGGGTTTGATTTGAGCAATTATCTTACAAATATGATAAGGCATCAAGGAATTAATTTTACTTTAAGCCACTTATAAAAAAACAGAGCTACATGGATATATAAGTCTCTATTAGGAACAAGATACATGGAGTAACTTAGCATATTAGAAATCACAAGAGTCCAGTTATCTACCCAGAACCTAGTAAAGAGTCTAGTCCCTATACCCAAGCTAAGACCTTCAGAAAATTGAGACCAAACAGAGATTAAACTTTTTCAAAGATGAGAAATCTATTATTTTTCCTATCACCCAAATCATGACCAATAGATAATTTATAATTTTTACATAAAACCTGAGCCCATAGATTATTAGGAGAAGTGATCAACCTCCAACATAATTTCATTATATAAGTTTTGTTAAGCATATGAAGATCTATAAAACCTAGCCTCCTTCCCCATCCTTAGGTTTACAAATTTTCTATAATCCAATAAGATTACATTTCCTAGTACCCAAATAAATTTCTTGTAGAGAATATTTATCTCATTATAAACAACCGTAAAGATGAAGGTTGTTTGATTTATAAAAGATGGAATGCTCATGAGACAGGATTAGGATAAAATAACCTTACCTTTAAAAGAGAGATAATTTATCTTCCAAAAAGAGAGTTTTTTTCTAACTTTTGAAGAAAGAAAAATGACTCTTAGAGAGTTTATGATAATTAATCAGAATACCTAAATATCTACCAAATTAGTTAGAAGAATTTATACACAAATAATCATTAATATCCTAACATAAGAAGAATATGTATTTTTAGAGAAAAAGAGAAAATATTTGGTTTATTACCTTTAAGTCAAAAGCAAAACATAATTCCTTCAAAATATTCTTGATTAAGATAAGCTTTGACAATGAGAATAATGTCATCAACAAAAATAAATGAAAAATATTGAGACCTTTGCAGCCAAAGGAAAAAGGGACCTACTTATTTTTCAAAAGTGAGTTAATCTTTCAATGCATAAAACAAATATATAAGAGGAAATAGGATCCCCATGGCAGACACCTCATGCTTAAAAGAACTAGAAAAGCTATTATTACAATTCAAAATCATAGATGAGGAAGACATATAATGATATATAAGGTTAACAAAATTAGAATTCAGGCCACTCCTAAGCAAAGTATTAGTAATAAAATTCTACCTAAGTTTATCTTAAGTTTTTTCTAAATCTAATTTTACAATCAAATAACCACTTTTACTTTTAAGTTTATAAAAGGAATCTATTACTTCTAGGAGTATAAGGGAATTATCAATTTGCTGGTTACTAAGGATGAAGTTGCACTGATTAGCAAAACTTAGATGAGAGAGAAAATCTCTTAATCTATTGACAAGGATTTTAGTAATTACCTTATAGCTCACATTATATAATAAAATAGGTATAAAACTTTTAATTTACTTAGGATTTTCAAATTTAGGAATTAAAGTGATACCTGTTTTATTTACAACAACTATCTTACTAGGATACTTAAAAATATCTAAAACAAAATTGTAAATGAAAGTGCCTAGAAAATGTTGATTTAATAAAAAAAAAATCATAAAGACCATCAGGTTCAAGAAACTTAGAATTAACAGCACTAAATACGACTACCTTAACTTCAATGAAAACCTTAAAGAAAAACACAACCTTTTTAGAATCTCTAAGAGAAGGAAAGGAAGTTTAACTGTCCAAACTAAAATCATTAGGATTAAGATCAAAATATAGGCTTTTAAAGTAATTAAGATCTATAACCTTAAATTTAAAGGGATTATACTCCCAATTATCATTATCATCCTTCAAAGCTTCAATCAAATTTTTCTGTCTCCTAACTACAATAGTTCTATGAAAGAACTTAGTATTCCTATCTCCTAAAGATATCCAATTAACTCTATAACAGTGGTACCAAAAAGACTCCTCTTAATCAAAGATAAATTGATAATCTTTCCCTAAAATTTTCATGAGGTTAATAAAAAAGGAATTATTTCCATATCCCAACTTACAAGAAATAGTCTCAATTCTATTGAATAAATGCTTTTTGTTATAAAAATTATTACTAAAAGTAATTTTATTCCAATATAAAATATTATTTCTAAAATTTGTCATATTTTTGTGTAAGAATTAGAGGTCAATCAGGAATTCCTAACTTAGTTATGGAAATCAGAATGACTAAGCCAATCGACAAGGAATTTAAAAAACTATTATCCTAATTAAAGGAATTATTATTTCTTATTTTAAGGCAAAGATCAGAATCGTCAGATTTCAATAGTAGAATATGAATAATAGAACTATTGGAAAAGGAAAAATGCCAAGAATCATTAGCAATAACCTCATCTAGCCTCTCTTTAAAATTTTCTTTATGCCAAGTAAAAAGATTGCCTTTAAACCCCAAGTTATAAAGGCCACATTGAAAAAGGTAGTCAACAAACTTATTAATATGTATAGGTTTAGGAGGTTTACCTGCTAATTTTTCTTATAAAGAACAAAATATTTGAAGTCTCTAGCTAAACACCAAGGATAATTCATGGAGTAGCCAAACTCAATGAATTATTTCCAACAATCAGCCCTCGGACTCTCTTAAGCAGATAGCATAAATAAGGTTAAAACCCAATCCTCATGCCCACAAATCCTAATTTTCATATAAATGAAAATTTTAGACTTAGTAAGCACAGTGACTAAAACTCTATTACTATTTCAAAGACACCATATACCACAGATAGTTAACAACATTTATCTTTTCACACCATCAAAATTAATTTTTCGTATAACACTATCAACCATTTTCAAATTGATTATAGGCTTAAAGATAGCAATAAAATCAAAGCTATAAATGATTATTAAATCATTAACTAATCTAGAGAAAGACCTACACCCTACTCCCGTACAATTTTAGAAAAAATAGTTTATTATAAACATAAAAAGTAGGTTAAGGAGCATTTGAAGATGTTAAGAACTAACCAGGTCAAGAACTTGATCTTACCTTGATCTTGAACGCTATTAATAACATCCTAAACAACTACATCAATATCTGTAGGAGGACCAATGTCTAGGGTTATAGCAATAAGGTAATTACCTTCAGAGGCTTGGGATTGCTAAGAGTTGGCAAGGTTCATTCCTAATAATTCTTAGATGGATTTACTATTAATGGCTTATTACTTAACTCTTTTTGTTAAACACCCCAAATTTTTACTACTTCAAAATTAGTTATTGGTAATATTAATCTGATAAATTATAAATAAATAATACATAAAAATTTAGGAATTGAAATACACTAAGCAAAAGTTACCTTAAACATAATTGACTAAGAAAAAATCAAGTGATGTAAGTAGAGATTAATCACTAAAAAATTATTATTAATAATTTTAGACCATATAAATTAGAATTTCAAGAATAATATTAGGTTAGGAAGAACCAAAAATAGAAAATAATACAAATTACAAAATTTGGCCAAAATGACCAAAATACATCTAGAAGGACCTAGAATGATGACCTATTTTGGACAAGCAAATGAAGGAAATAAAATCTAAAATTTTTATGGTAGTTAGCCTATAAAGATACCATATTTGACATTCCAAATGAGAATCTGAAGAGTAAGCAAAAATAGTTCACAAAAATCTTGCCATGGAAACCAAAATTCACGTGAAATGAGGGCTAAATTTGTTAGAAACTTTGGCAACAAGTTGTGCAATTAATTGAAAGTCATGTGCACCTAATCATACTTAAGAAATAAGCCTAGTACAAGATAATTATAGCCTTATCTCAGCTGAACAAAAGTACGCAAGCACCAATCATGTCAAGGCAAGTCAAGATTGTAATTATTAGAACCTTGGCTAATAATTATGATTAGTTTCAATCCAATTGGGAGCATTGTGACCGTGACATTCCTCATCAAAAAGGAAGTAGAATAATTTCATAAAGTAACTAATAAGATGGAGAAGCAACTAGGAGAATTGAAATGCAATTAGATAAGAAATTAAAGGACAAAAGCCATGATAGAGGCATTTTTGGTCTTAACACAGTGGCACATGTGTAGCCTTGAGAAGGAAGCTTCAAATGGACCCAAATTGAAACTTAAACACTTAGCATAAAGGGAGATAGTGGGTTGTTAGGTGCATGAAAGGAATGAGCTAAAGAAAAAAAAAATTAAATCTCATGCAAAAGAGAGAGGGGGTTTTCACATAAAAGTGGAGGTTTCATGCAAGAGTGAGAATTTTCCAAACTTAACAAGATTTAACAACCTTCATACACCCCAAAACTATGTCAAAATACACCACTTGAACCCCTATAAGTTGGACCACCCATCAAACTACCTTAAAGATCCCAAACAAAGTAAAAAAAAAAAAAAAACCTAGCAAAACATAAGTTATCCCACAAAGAACCTTGCAAAGCAATCAACATTCTTGTTGGAAATCTTGAGCACGTGGAATAGTAGACTAAAGAGAGTGAAGATAAATTTCAAAGGAAGGAGAAAGATCAAGTGAAAGAGAGAAAGAAAATTTCACAAAGATCTAGTAAGGATCAACCCAAAAATCAAGTATGGGGGTATTATTCATAAATCAAGAGGATACTTTGCTAAAAAAAGTTGAGTTAAAGGAGAACTCTTAATCCTTTTTGTATAATAAAAATTGTGTGGATTTATTATATCTATGAAAATGAATTTGATTGAAATAAGAAAACTCAATAGAATTACTAAAACAACAAAAACAGGAAAATTTGCAAAAAAAACTATAATGAATGTTAAAAGGATGTTTTGATGAATTTAATTAATATGTATTATATTATGTAATTATAGTGTATGCATGTGGATCTATACTTTGAAATTGATTAAATATTTTTTAAAAAATTTCTTGCAAACTTGGATATTTTTTATCATAGAATAAGTTTTTTGTAAATGTTACTTTAAAGGCACAATCTAAAATTTCAATCTTTGATTTGTGATTGTATGATTTGATTTCAATATTATCTAAGTGAAATCTATGGTTGTCTTTGGGTTAGAATTATTTTGAATTTAAAAGATATTTTAATGTATTTTTGAAGTTTTGGGTAAGAAACTTTATAAAAATATGAACTAAAAATGAAAAATGGTTATATAAAGGACCTTTGAAACCTTTGATATATTTAAAACTCCTGGATCATGTGAAAAATATAATGAGAAATAATATCTAAGAACAAATTTGAAAAATTAAACCTTTGAAATAATAAAATATCATGAATTTAATGTACCTTAAAAGTTCAAGACAATTGACTACATGAGTGGTAGGACCAAAAAAATATTTTAGCCTTATAGAGAAATGAACTAGACCTTTTAAATCCATCAGAAATATGCTAGATAACCTAAAATTTACCAAGTTTGGTAAAAGGAACTTTTTACAAATTAAAATTTAAGAACTAAAATGCAATCTTTGACAAAAATATAGGGACTTCTTTGGAAAAATTTACATAGGTATTTTATTTACATATAGGAATGAATTAGGAGAAAAATTTTCACTGATTTTACTCGCATTAGTTTTGATATAAATTAATTATGATTTTTTAAATACACTATTGTATGAAAAAATTATCTTTTGAGAACAACAGGAGTAAAATAATTTTTATTTTAGAATCCATAAGTGGCATTAGTTTAATTATATTTTTGTACGACAATAATAAACACTTAAAGGAAAATATTCTCACTAGTTTTATGATTTTAGATTTGAAATAAAATAGGATTTTTCTACTAAACTGATATAGGAAAGTGAAGCTCTATGACCTATAGAGAGAAATTGTGCTTCGTTTTGAAATCTGAGTGCTAAATTTTCAATTGTATTTTCTTTTGAAGTAGATATTTAAAGGACAAAATTCTACTAATTTAATAACTTTTGGTATTGTATTGAATGAGTTGTGATTTTTCCAATAACTTCTCTGCTGAAATATGATAACATATGACATACAACTAGAAATTAGGACTCAAAATAATATATGGTGTGTATTGTGAAAGGCTAACATTGGAGTTCCACCATGAACATCAAATGAAAGCATTAATGGCCAATAACAATCAGGTGTATGAACTGCATGTGTAATAATAACATTCCATGTAGGCTGCCTCATGTCATGGGGTGAATGTTGTGGGGGTTGCTAGATGCCTCAAAGGTGTTGTCATGGAGGTGCATAGTTTGGTGGGTGCCATATAGCTTAATTTGTGCAATACATTGTGATCATCATCAACATCATCATTGTAATCATCATCTTAACTATTATCATCCTCAGTATTATTGTCCCCATCACTTGGATACTGATTGTCTATTAGCGCGAGTCCTAACACGAAGATGACAAGTTGCACTTTTTTGATTAGGGACATTAAGCAAATATTTGATCATCAGAGTTGCTAGTGTTGTGCTTAGGATATTATCTAGCAATTCAACCAATGCTTGATCATGATGGACACCTAGCAAAAACTTGTATGCAAATGTCAAGTACCACTACAGGGTACTTATGTGTAGACAAGTGTCTTGCGCTATAATAACCTTAATATGTCGATCAATGCATTGCTCTTATAACTCATCATATAGTTGAAAGTGATAAGACCACCGTCGTGCTCGACATTGCACCCCACATCCATCGCTTTCATAAAACTTATCAATGTTAATTGCATAAGGTGAAATGTGCTGGGCTCCGCCAAATATAGGTAGAACATGGTCTACAATGTGTCATTCAATAATTACAAAACATATGAAACGTAGGTGTGATCTATCTAAATATTGAGTGATTATATAGCCATCACCTAAACTATATTCATCAATAACACTTTATTAATATACTTTAAATTCATTAAATTTATAGCTCTACCACATAATCATACATTGCTTACCCTTTTAACACTGATTGTGTCAAGTTATATTCTAGTTGCCACCAATTGACTATTGTATGAATCATTTGTACATTTGAAACTCTACCATCTGCAATCAATTGTCAACAATTGCAAAATTTACAATTAAAAATAACATAATAATATACCATATATATAAAATATTAATTATTTACAAAGATTTATTTTGCTTTTAGTGGAAACCTTAATAGAAATATACCAAATGGTTGCAAACTACACACTCTATATCAACCCTATAACTATAACAGGCATGACATAATGAGCAATATAGGAACATTAAAATTGCATATCCCTAACTAAGAGTACTACATTGGTGCAAATCACTTAAATGTTAAGAGTCATTTAAGATAAACTCTAGCACTAAACTTGTCTACAAACAAAAATCTGCCAATTACTTGCATATAATATGTTTGAGTATAACATAATATTGTCTCCAAAATACCATTTTTTGGGCAATTCGTAGAAATTTGCACTTAATTATGAAAGGTTCACACAATTTCCTTTCATTTTACTTCATATCGAGACAACTCCAAACATATCATCACACAATGTCAAGATATCCTAGCTATGAAATCTTGTTCAATCATCTGTGAATCTATAAATAGCTTAGTCATCTACTCACAATTCTAATTGCAATGCAACATCTTTAAGTGTGATTGTACACTTCTGATAAGTGCCAATTGGTAGTAGTTTTTAGTATATAATTTGGTACTTATTTGAGTTCTTTCTAATTAGTTTATGCTTAAATTTCCTTTTAGTCAATGTATTTACATCTCATACCAATTGAAGTTTAGTCACTTAAATTTAGTAATTATCTACCTTAAATATATGACTATATGAAGGTATTTGATCCTTTATTATTGTACTAAATATTAAGGGGCAAGGCTTGGTGGAATAAAGATTGAAAAGAAGAGAAGCAAAGTCCTCAAAGCCAGCAAATCTCGCTTGAGCGAGATTTGGGTTGCCTGAGCGAGGACATCAAGCTATAGGGCCTACATTTTGTCGCATTCTCGCTTGAGAGAAAAGCTTGCCTGGGAGAGAAGAGATCTCGCCTGGGCGAGATCAGCTAGGATTGGAAGGCGTCTTTGTGTGGTTCTCGCTTGAGCAAGAAATCTCTCGCTCAAACAAAAATTCATTAAATACCCTAAATTAAAAGAGTCCAGGCACAAGAAGGAGAGGTATCCATGGATTTAAGGAGTTGATTTTACTGAAAAACAAGAGGGGAAGCGTGGGAGAGTGACTACACTATTAGAGGGCTAATGTCTATCCTCTTTCCATGTATTTTCTTGTTGTTTGGTACACTATGAGTGGCGAGAATTTCATAGGGGATTGGATGTAATCTTCACTTTTTGAGTATTTTAGTTCATTAATATAGTTATTCATTTTCTATGTGTTGGGTGTGTTTATCTTGATATTAATGCTTGTTTCTACCTCATAGGGAATAATTCATGATTTAGAAACATGGGGTGAGTTGGGAAACCACCTTAAGACTCGGTTGGGATATACTTACACGATAGATTAAGATTCTAGGAATAGAAGTCAATCTATTGTATGTTTGATAACTCTTGATATTAGTGCTGAGTTATTTGTTGTTTAGGTAAAGAATTATCATTCAATAAATATATCTTAGAATCTTGGGTGAAAGAAATCCAACAAGTGAATAGAATGGGAGTGCATACTGTAGTATTTGTTCAAACTATATCATGACTAAAATACGAAGTTAGTGATAGATAAAATTCAATTCCTGCTTTTCATTATCATAGTAAATTTATATTTTGTCATCTTGCTAAATTTTCATGAATCCAAGTAATCAAAATCAAATGAATTGTAGTTGTAAATATATGAATATTTATGATTATTACTTTTAATTAGGATAACTAAAATTACTACTTATGTATCGCCACTCCCAGTGGATACAATAATTTTTTATACTATATCAAAACTTGATATACTTGTCAAATTCCTTAACAACTTCCTATATGCAAAACAAAATGTGTTTTTCTATGCTCTAACGCTCAAAAGGATACTCATAATTGTTCAATCATAGTCATACCATTCAAGTTGTGATAGATGTAAAAAATCAACAATTTTAAAGTAAGGTTGCAATCATAGATTAAGTAGATTAATTTATGTCGATTTATGCGTGATACAAAGGATTTGCTGATATTGTATTTCATTATATAACTTATGTTAAACTACTAAAATAATTTTAAGTTTTGTGATAAAATTAAGATTTAGTTATGTTTTTAGTCACCCTTTAAAATAAGTCTTTAAATTTTTTTAATTAAAATTCAATACTTAATTTATTTAAAATATTAAAATTTAATCCTTATTATCAACTTTTCTCTTAAGTGATAAGCTAGATAATAGAGATTTAACATGTCACTATTGTGCTAGTATTATCTTTAAAATAAATTATTATTTAAAATTTTATATTTACAAAAATTTCTTTAAAATTTTATTATTTAAAAATTTATATTTACAAACAAACCCTCACCTTTCAGTCCCAATTTCTCTGAGCCAGAAAACCCTAATGTTGAAGGCACCTCGCTTGGTAACATCCTCCACACACGGGCACTCACAACAGAACCTTCCACTACGACGAGGCCCTAGCGTGCTTCTTGCTAGTCTTTCTGAACACTTCCCCAATGCTCATATAGTAAGAACGAGGGATCCGAATCTTTTAGAATCTCTCGATGCAATGGTCGACGTAGGAGGCATGTACGACCCGCTACGACACCGTTTCGATCATCACCAAATCCACCAACTCTACACTAAGCTTAGTAGTGCTGAGCTTGTCTACAAATGCGTGATAGTACTACTAACAAATGCTTATACTTCATTCTTAATGACATCAAGCGAAAATGCTAGTTCAGCAAAAATCAATTTTATACACTTTCAAGAACACAAGTTCTACTGCATTGTAGCAAAGGAACACATTAAAAACAAAATTCAATTGCTGTAGGAACTCAGAATGGGAAAGAATCCCTTTTCCCCCGATGAAGAGACCATTAGAGCTATCAGGAAAGCTTTCCGTGGAGGGCTTAGGAAACAGGTGGAAATTATGTAGTATAAAAATGACATATTTCAAGTTTTTTAGAAAACAAGACATTTATGAAAGTTTGTTGTATTTATTTTATTTTATTTGTTTTAAAATCCTAATATTACCGTTACAACACGTAAATAACATATTGACAATTTTTAAACTTTTTTATTTAAAGTAATAAAAAATGTCTTTAAAAATGTCATTTTTTTAAAGAAAAGTTAAAATGTCTTAACCATACCTAATACAGCAAATTATAATTTATATATAAGTTATATAAGGTTTGGATAATATACAGTCTCATCCTAAAATTGAGCACGACTATATTCAAATAAAAGTGGCAGAAATATAGAGCAACTTATAATTTACATATAAATCACACCACCTTTGTCTGATTTATATACTAGCACAAGCATATTTATATTTATAATAAGTATAATTATATTAATTATTAAATTGAATATAAATTTATAATTAAGTTAACATAATCATGCTTAATTTAGTATAAATGTGATCAAGTTTGTTTTTTTTTTTTATGTTAAACTTTGAAAAAAATAAACTTTTTGTACAAAATGCCAATTTATGTAAATTATATGTTTATTTGATATTATTTTGTTTTTGAGATTTATTCAATCAAATATGTAAAAAGAATTTGATTTAAAATTTTTTTTTCAAAATTTTAATATCTTGTCTATTTTTTTATTGTGAGTATATCACTTGACTGTATAATAATATAATATTTAAGGCAATGACTTCAATTAAAATTTAATTAATGTATTTTTTTCATCATTTAAAAATTAAGTAGTGTTAGAAAGTTTTTAGAATATTTTTTTTATTAATATGAATGTTAACCACTTTTAGCTGATTCAAGTTCTGGATTACAAAATAATTTAAATAAATTTTAAAAAAATATATAAAATAAATATATTATTTGCATAAATTATAATTATTTAAAATATTATAACTTTTAAAAGTTTAAAATCAAACAAGTTGATACTAAATTTAAGTACATTCATAATATTAATCATAATCATAATGATACTAAACTTAAATACATTCATACTATAAGTCACATTATTTTTAAACTACTTATCTTTTATTTTTAGATAATTATACCTTGTGTTAACTTAAATAAATCTTATTATAAGTTGTATAACTGTTATAAATTTATATTGTATTCTTGAATACATATATATAGTATGAATTTAAGTAATTATGATTATATATATATATATATCATATTAATATAAGTTTAAAAATTTATATATTTGATTTAAGTTTTTTATTTAATTTATATTTTATAATTTATTATTTTATTGATAATTAGATATAAATTAAATAAAAAATTTAAATCGAGTGTAAGAGTATTTAAATTTATACTAATATAAAAAAATTATTTTTTATATTAATATATTAAAATTAAAAAAATGTATTTAAAAAATTTTATTTTTATTTAATTTATATAAAAAAGGCTACTTTTCTGCATATGGCCATTTTTGATTCAATTTCGGCGCCTCCTGATTGACCTCAATGAGAAAAAACAAAAGAGGAGCATAAAGCTATACAGTATAAAATGATTTCAGGATTTTCAATTCATTGACGCGTTCACGCATGCAAAAGATTTTTATTTCTGTAGAAAAGTTGTTAAAGCTGTTCCCTTTGCGGAGTTTCACAGACAAATACCATGACCCATGAGCTATCTATATATTTAAACAAAAATTTATTATTATTTTATCAAATAAATAAATATATATTCATTAACTTAAAAATATATAAATTATTTAAATTTTTTAATTTAATGATTGAAAAGATTTAAACATGATTTAGACTTATTATTTAACATGCTATTTCATTTCACCGATTGCATGAATTAATTGATATAAGTTATTTTATCTTAATTAATATTTTCAAGTTTGATTCTTCAAAATATAGCTATATTAAAAGTTTTGAAAGACAATTTTATCATTTGCAATAGTTCTATTAGATTGTAACATGGTTATTTTCTAAAAAATATTTATAATTAAAATTAATATATATATATACTAATTAAAACTTATTTTAGAGAGAAGAAAAAATATTTATACTAATGTCTTTTTGTCTATATAAAAATAAAAATTATGATTAATAAAATATCTACACTAATTAAATAGTTATAAGTTTAAACAGAGACTCACTGATAAAGATAAAAGCTCTTACTAACTAGTATTTTAGAACACTACTTAAAAAACTTAAAAAATAAATTTTTTATTAAAAATATATTAAAATAGATTAAAAATTAGAGAATAAATGCATTATTAATTTTTTTAATAAATTTTGAAAATGGTATTTTATTTTTCCACGTCCTGAAAATATTCCTTTTTCTATATTTTTTTCTAAAATTTTTATGTCTCTACAATATTGATATTTAATTTCTATCTCAAAATTTTAGGCTTGTTTATAGTTTGTTTATTTTTTTCTATTTTCAATGAAATTTGAAAAAATATAAGAAAAATATATTTTTGATTGGATTTCAGAAAGTATTTTTCTTAAAAATATTATCAAAATTTAGCCTAATTTTTTTTTTTAAAAAAAACTTGTTTTCAACCTTTTCTTTAAAAATAGAAATACTTAAAAACTAGAAGAATGAAATATAATGGTATCATTATAAATATCATCTAATTTTAATTAGACTAAGTTATATTTACAATCTTACATTTTGCTCTATTCTATATGTTTCTCTTTTTCTTTCTTATTTAAGTATTTCTCGTGTGAGTAATTCTCTCTTTTTTTCTTTTTTTTATTTCTTCTTCACATTTATTCTTCCTTTTCTTTTTTTTTTCATATTTCTTTTTTTTTCATTGAAACACTGGTAAAATTTTTTACTTTCACCATTCTTTCGATATGTGTATTTTTTGTCTTTATTCTTTGTCTTTTTTTTTTTTCAATTTTCTTTTAGTTTTTGTCATTAAATTTTGGTAAACATTATTATTTTTAATATATTTGCATGAGTTTTCAATGATCATAAAATTTTGATGTTATTCTCTCCTTGAATCAACACATGACAAAGTTTCTTATTTTCACCATTCTTGCAAGGCTCAATATGTGTTTTTTTGTCTTTATTCTTTTTTCAATTTTCTTATAATTTTTGTCATTAGAATTTTTATGGGCATTAATATTTTTAATATCTTTGCATATTAGTTTTGTCAATTTTTATATAGTTTTCATGTCATTCTCTTCCTTGAATCAACACAATGATAAAGTTTCTTATTTTCACCAATTTCGCAAAGCTTGATGTGTGTGTTTTTTTTTTTCTTTTATTCTTTGTCTTGTTTTTTCAATTTTCTTATAGTTTTTATGATTAAAATTTTGATGGGCATTATTACTTTTAATATTTCTGCATATGAATTTTTCAATTTTTGTATAATTTTGATGTCACTCTCCCTTGAACCAGTGTTCAATTTTTGTATAATATGGATATCATTCTTCTCTCCATATAAGTCATGTAGAAATAGTAATTGTATTAAGTGATTATATATAAAATGCATTGATTAATTAAAATTGAAGGAAACAAAAAAAATTACTTTTAGTATTGACAAAATTTTGTTTGAACAAAAACTAGAATATCTGCTTATAGGTTATTTATTTATTTAATATATTTGTTTCAAAATTAATTAATGATAATTATTATTTTTATATGCTTACTTGATATAAAATTATTAGTTCAAGATGAGAGGAAAAAGTGAGAAGAGAGAGGTTATGAAATGAACAGCTCAAGATACAAATTTTTTTATTCACTTGAGTTATGAATGAGCGAAAGAAAAAGTAATTACATAAATTTACATTTAAAATAATAATTTAGAAAGATATAAATAATGAGTTGTTTAACAAAACTGGAATAAATTATGGTATAGACAAATTGAAGGGTGAGTCTAATTGTTTACGCCTTAATAAACAAAATAAAAAGTAAGATAAAATTGAGATTAGTAAGAATATATATTATAAAATTTTTATTATAAAAATTATTTATAAATAAGACATTAATAGTTAATTTTAAACTTTGACGTAGTTCTGAAAAAAAAACATTTTTAATTTTTTCTATTTTTAAAAATAAAAAATAAAAATTCAAACCAAACACATTTTTTAAAATTTAAAAATTTAAACATAAAAACTATTTTCAAAAATAAAAATAGAAAATGAAAAGGAGAAATGTTTCCTGAAACATGCCATGCCTCTCTAACTCAAGTGCTAAGCTTGTTGAGTTTTGCGTCGCTGCGGTCCACAGCAGCTGAAATGTTGTTCTGTTTACGTTTTCAATTTAAATTTTCAGTTTTCCATTCTAAATTAACGTTGAGAACCGGAGAAAATGCATAAAACAAAATCGAATTTGCTGTGAACGGTTGAACATATTTTGCTGAAACAAAAGCTTTAAGCATGTAGTAAGCTTTCAAAACTTATTCCAATTTTTAAAATTCAAATCTTATTCATGATGATCTTAGAAAATTAAAGACAAGATTAAGAAATAAAAGCACAAAAAGAAAGTTGAATATAAAACACACTAAATATAGCATTGGAGTTAGAGAGGAAGTGCCATGTGGTGAGCTCAGATATCTGCACATGGCTTCTCTTATTTCTAGCCTTTAAGCAATAATTAAATGCTGGGAAGCGAGGGTCTTGGATGGTTTTCTCAAGAGAATCAGTGACAGAGTGAGCCACTAAATCGTTGCCAGAATAAAGAAATTCACTCTCTTTTGTGTTTTTTATTCAATGCAGGACTTGGGAACTGTGAATCTCTCTATACGGAAGCCACTTGCTGGTAGTACCACTAGTACTAGGCTAGTAGCTCTTGCAAATCAATTCAATTTTTATTAAATTGATCTTTAAGATTAATTTTATGTATATAAAAATTACATATTTTATGTTAAACATTGATTTTCTTTGAAAAAATTATTATATTTTTATATTTCTAATATAGTAAACATTTTATAAAACTTTACCATCTATAAATATTTAAAATTTATTTCATTATTCATTATTTTATTTGCACTCTGCCTTGATTTCTGGTTGGTTTTTTCACATGGATGTAAAATGTCAACAGCATATTAACCTGCGAAGAGTAAAGAGTAGACTTGCTCCTGAAAACCCTTTTAAGCCTCCATCAATCTCTACCTCTTCAATCTAAAGCAGATTTTCACTAATTCCCTCTGTGAATTTCTTAAGGTTCAATCTGAAGAGAAAGAAAGAAAAGAAGAAACTGCATCTCAAAGAGTTTTCTCCTTCATATACCCTGAACTGCCAGTGTTTTTAGCACATGCTGTCAAATGTTCCTTCCTATCTAATCCATTAGTAAAGAGTCCCTTTTATTATTTTACTAATTATTGTTTTGATCTGCTTTTTTCCTTTGATAACACTTTCGTGAGGGTCATAATAGCTAATAGGCTTTTTGAAATTGATGGGCTGGAAAGGCAAAGTAGTAGCATATGAAATGCTTTCATGTTTTTGCACATTCAGGAGTATTACACCCTCATGGATGGCTTCTCTTGCACTCCTGCTGCTTTTTTCCAGTTACCAACTGTTTGGATTTGGGTTTTCCTCTCTCCTCTTAACATCTCTAGCAGTGCTTTTGTCCACTGTTGTTCTCTACATGTGGAACCAACACAAGGCAGTGGCAGTGGATAAATTGAGAGAAGAAAATGCTTTGAGTGGTTCTGAGTCTGAGGAGAAGTGCTCACATGTTGCACCATCTTCAATGCACAAGACAGAAGAAGCAAAGAAAAGGCAAGAAGAACAAGTTAATAGTGATGATGATAAGGTATCATCAGAGAGTGAATGCCAAGAAATGTTGTCCACTTCTGAGGAGGACTTTGGAGTAGATCACACACCTGAGTGCTCAGATGGGTCAATTTCTGATGAGGACAGCCTCATAGAAATTGCACTTCCAAGTGGACACTTTGTGGGTCAGCAGCATAAGAAGAGAGAGCTACCAGCTGAGGCCCTTTTCAACCAACCAAGTTTGATGGAGTTACTGGCAGAGTTCAATGAAATGAATGAGGAAGAAAATCTAATAGAGATAGACATAGCCATGGGCTCAATCAAGTACTCAAGGTTTGATATAGAACCACAACAAACTGTGTTGAAAGTTTAGTGTTTGTTAGACCAGTTTTTCATCCACCTGATTGGATTTGGAATGTAATTACTTTGTGTTGTTAATGTTGTGTTACAAAGCTTTGTGCAGTGTGAAGCTTCTGTTCTCCTCACAAACTTTGGATACCCATTAAAGTGATTGTATTATGATGACCCTTCTTTTTGACTTCTTAATGCTCATAAAAGTAATATAAATTAAAGTTCAAGAAAGCTGGACCCAGTTGATGGAAATTCCACTTGCTAGCCACCGATTGCATTTTTCTTTTTAGGTCTCATTCTTCTTATTTTAGTTTTCATCTTTGGATTCTGCATTTTAAGGGCCAACTATCAACCTCTGTCAAAAGACAACTCGGAGTTGAGAGTAAATTGAATATTAGTTTAATCATTTTTTTACTATTTTCTCTTTGTTTTTCTTTGTCACTTGTATGAATTATATTGCTGAGGATAGTTGATAAGACTCAATATATGTTAGTACTAAGATTAGTTCATTTTTTAATTTGCTTAATGGTTTAATGTTGCATGAACGATGACCTTCTCGGATGATCCCTCTTGTGTGTGATGGATCGAAGTTAATAAGGATGGTTCAATTCCTACGTCATTCTAATAATAAAATATGGTTGAATTTAGATAAACTTCTTATTTATAAAAATTAAAAATTAAATAATAAAATGAATTAGTTTTTTATAAATTAAAATGAACTGAATTTTTTACAAATTTAAGAAAATATTTTTTTAACTTCTAAAAAATTATTATTTTTATACTATTTTCTTATAAATTCCTTTTAAAATTTTATTTAAATTGAAGCTATATGTACCTGCTTGATGGGATTACACAGAATGCATTTTGCACATGAAGTTTGTTATATTTTTTTTAATCAGTTCTGTTAATCTTAAGTATTAGATTGAATTTAACCATCTTTAAATATTTAAATTTTATTAAAAATATAACATTTATTATTCTTTTATATTTTTAAGATATTAAATATTTAATAAGTTTATCATGCATAAGTGTTTAAAAGCATTGGTAATTTTCCTTTTTTATATATCCTTCTAATATTTTTTATTGTTTTGCAAAATAAATGTTGAATAAAAAATTATGTATTTATTATCTCAAAAATATAAAATCTATTTAATATTTTTATTTATAATTTAAAACATTTATAAGCATAAAGAATAAGAAAATTTGAAATGATTTTTTTTATGCTTTTGCTTGTAATGTGGGAAGCTGCTTAATTACGATAGCCCTGACGTCTGCCACTTTTCATGCTCTGAAAATTGCGTGGAGTGAAGGCTTTGGTGAAGTCAGAGTCAGGTGTGTCTGTTTCCTCTCTGAACTCTGTTGTACTTCCACACATTCAGCTTATTCCTCGGGGCGTGGAATGGAATTTCTTCATTTAATGAAATTGACTAAGTAAATATATTTTTTATTTTTAAAATTTTAAACATAAATTATTTTAGACTTCATTGTCATAAAAAATTTATTTGTTTGATTTTTGACTTTGTAAAATTTAATTTATTTTAATTCATAAAATAAAATAATAATGCAAAAATAAGAATTAAAATAAAATCTAAAAAATTAATATTAATACAACTTATGTTTATAATTTTAAGAATTCAATATAAATTTACTTAATTATTAAGAAGTGAAGTAATGCCATGTTTGAAGGGAAGCTAGCTATTATGTTGTAGCCAATATGGGTCGCAAGCTTAGTTTTAGTTTTCATGAATTCTTTCATGTTACTTCATCTGGTAGTTATAAAACTTTGTGGTCTTTAAAAATAAAGTAGAAGTTCAGTATTGATTTAAGTCCATTTTTATATTTAAATACATCAGATTAGTTAAAGTATAAATTTATATCTTAATAGATTTAATAAAGATGGGTGGTTGAATATATTTTGTTAACTATAATTTTTCTTTTATTAAATTATATTAGCAGATTTTTTTTTGGCCTTAGGCCTTTTTGTTATTTTAGAAATACATGCTGTAAAAATAGATTGAAATTTTTTTCATTTTGCGTTAAAATTTGATGTTTAGTTTTTTTTTTCTTTAAGCAATTTTAGATTTATTTAAGTAAATTTTGAAATAATCGCTTAAGTGAATAAATTTATCGCTAAATTGAGATATAAATAGCTTAAGCAAGAATATGTTAGTATAAAAAACTCAAGGATTGAATTTTGTTTAAAGAATTGAACCTCACTTAAGTGAAATTTAGTGGGTATTAATAACTTTAAGAAAAAATGAGATAAAGAGCAAACATTGGGACATAGATTATTGCTTAAGTAGGTACATATTTGCTTAAACGAAAGAGTAACAGCTTAAACGAATACCAATTACCTTAAGTAAAAATTAGTGAAGAAACTTTATAAGTTGTCAGATTTAGTAAGTTATTTAAGCAAGTCATAATTCACTTAAACAAATTTTTTCTTGTTTAATCAAGGTTGAAATAAGTTAAGTGAATTATTAACAAAAATAAGTTTGAGCAAAGTATTTAACATAAGTGAATCACACCTAAGTTAAACTAATTATGCAAAAAAAAAAAACTATAAATTATGTAGAAATAAGAATTGAAATACAAGCTAAAAAATATTATTTAATTAAAACAGTCTAAGTCAAGACATTGTTAAAAAAATATTTTTAATATATTAAAAAAAATGTAGAGTCAACTAAAGAAATAATTTAAACAAAAGAAATTACATCATTGAGTTTATCTTGAGATCTTTAAAATAAATTACATCATTAAATAAAATAAAGTAAGAACTAATTTAAACAAAAGAAGTCTCCAAGTCCCTCCATTAAGTATGTCTTCCATAATTTCCTCCATTAGCTCTCTTCCGTCATTACCATCATTATCTTGATCTAGTTGATTTTTTGGTACTTATTCTCTCTACCTTTCTTTATTTTAGTCCCCAACTCACCATTATGCTCATCTTGCTTCATCTTCATTTTGGTTGTCCACATTTGGGAATGTAGGGTTGTTCCAATGCCATGAGACATGCTGCAAATTCTTTTAATGTAGGCCATCTAAAAGTGGAAGACTCTCCTTGATGCTAGTGTAATGTGAAATCCATCATTTTTCAACCATACTAGATGGATGTGGATGAACAAATCACAAATGTCTTTTGAACTTATACAAAAAATGGTGTTAGATTATGCATATTTTGGTAAAGTGGTTTGGATATTATATATTGCACCAATTGAGCAAATTATTTTTGAGTTTTTAACCATTATAGAGATGCTATCATATTTTGTGCAACCCTTCGGTTCGGAATAGTCGGCCTTGTTCCCGTCCCCCTTCCCGCGCCCCCTTCTAGCCTCCGTGTAGCTTTTCGTTACCCTTCGCTCCAGTCGCTACACTTCTTTCCGCTCCGATTCGACCCAAGCCCTAGCAATGAAATGACAAAAAAAATTTAAAGGTTGTTTGAGATATTTTTAGAAGCATACAATTAGAAAAAAAAAAAAAAACCTTAAACTATATTTACTGACCAAGATCAAGCAATGACTAATGCACTTGTTAAAGTTATGCTTGATGAATCATATTATATTGACACTTTAATATCCTTAGCACTACCTCTTGACATTATTTCTATGATTACTTCACTTTAATATACTAGTATAATGGTTGAGCCTATTGGGCCTTGATTAGTAATTCTATTTAATTATTATATTTTAGTACTTTTGACCTTAATTTACTATTGTGGTCATAACTTTTGATGTTGGTGGATTTTTTTAGTCACTCTTATTGTATTGAAAAGATAACTTAAAGAGCTTTGATTTGACATCTCATTATTGGATTTGAAGTTCTAAGTTGAAAGTTACAAGCATTTAAAGTTAGCTTATGATGTTGTTACAAGAATTAAGTTTCCATTAGCAATTTATTATTAGGATTTAGGGTTTATTAGCCTTTGTGACCCATTTTACTTTCTGAACCTATTAACTTAGGAAGTTTAAAATTAGCCTCTATATAAAAAAAAGGAATTAGAGGAATACAAACTTTTTTTAACTTTTTTCCTTTTTACATTTTTATGATTTTCGGTCTAGAGTCAATTTGAGTTTTTTTTTTTATTTCTTCTCTTTCTTCTTGTAAATTTGTTTTAACTTTTTCATGATAATTTTTCTTAAACATGCATTTGTGTTTACAATTGCAATGGATGAATAGTTTCATAGATCAATCTATGAATTTGATCCTGCAAGGCGATGAGGTAATTTTTTTATTTTAATCCAATTTGAAACCTTATTTCTTAGCTCATCAATTCTTTCACAAATACTTTCAATTACATCTTGGATTGCGTCGGTACAATTCCAGATAATTTGAACTGTTGAATTTATTACTTGTGTGATCTTGAAACGTTTGTTCACGTAGTTCAAACTTTTAAGATCAGATTGAGAACCACATCAAATCAATCAGAGATGTGTGTTCAATGATCATTCATGGAATTCGGATTAAAGACAAGTGTTCATTAATTTAAATTTATAAATTGGATTGAGATTGATTTCAGAATCAAATTTGTATTGCGAAGTAGAAATCGTATGTTGATGACATTTGATTTATTAAATTTCTTTGCATTTTAATTTCTTAATTACATTATTACTTGCATTCAAAATCCCTTTCCCCTAACTTGACCTAGATTTGTCTCCTAGTTTACTGCATTTAAGTTGCTTTTTATTTGACTGAGTACGACATTATTCGGTGGGTAAGTGTACCCATTAAAAAGTAATATAGAGTTTTAAAATAAGTTTCCAAAATTATTGTTCCACAGATATTTCCTAATTACTAAGAATTTCTTTCTTTCATTGTTTAAACTTAGGGGATGCGAAATCAATTAAAGGAATTAAAAATTAAAATAAAAATCACTGAATCTCAAGACAAAAACAAACACAACACATGTCTTAGTTGAACTTATAGGAGAAGAATCTAGGGTATATGGGTTTATTCATTCAATCATTTATAGTATTTTTCTGTTTAATTCTAAGTTCTATTTCCTTTTGATTACCAATCATTCATATAATTACTATCAATATCCAATGCTCATGGAATATTAACATTTTTTTCCTAAACTAACATCTACAATTATTATACATGATATTAATTAAAGAAAACATAAAACACTTATGAACTTATTAATTTAACAACGATTGAAGAAAAAGATTGGTTTGGTCCACCTAATCTTTTATCTCATTTTATCCTATAGATCTATTAACTAATTGAGGTACAATTGCTTGACGACATAATTAATTAGGGGTATACAATTATATATAATAGGATAAACACTAATCAAAGATAGAAATCAAACATGGATTCAAACTTCAAAATTTCATAAATTTATGAACATGAATTCTCATAACCCTAACTATGGATTTAGTTACTCGTGCTAAAAAAAAGAACTAAAACAATAAATAACAAAGACATAATCAAAAGAAATACCAAACTAGAGATAAGATGAGTTTCCATCTTCAAGTATGGTCGTTCGAAGTTCCAAGTCTCGCCAAGATTATGCCAAATGATCAAGAGCAGGATAGAGAGATGAGAGATGTATTACGGAGTAGGGAGAAGGTGTAGAACAGGATGCTTGAGGCCCTTTTTTAATAGGGCTTAAAAACTTTAGAAGCTTTTCATTAATTGAGCTTATCGTAAATGAGTAGAGTTGTGCAAGGCTATAAGCACGGTCGTGTATAGGCTCGAAGCACTCTCGTACTTGTTTCTAAAGTTTGGGTGTGGTGACTACTGCTAAGCACTATTTTGCAACCACCAATTTGGGCCCAAAACATGCTTTAAACCCAATTATGACCTTATGTTAAAATGCAAAATTAATACATAAATTAGTGCAAAACTCAAATAAAATATAGGTCAAACATAAATATATGGGTTGTAAAAGTGAGCTAAAATACGGACTTATCAACTCCCCATACTTAAAGTTTGCTTGCTCTTAAGCAAAGTGTTGGCTAAAAGTATAATAAAAAAAACTTGAAACACATCACCATAACAAGGAACACGAGATAAATGTGATAAAAAGACCATAGAGTAATATCATTGAGAATAAATAATCAAAAGATTTCCTAATTAGAATCTTATATTACCAAACTCTTCACTCAAACATCAAACTAAGGTAAAGACAAAGAGAGATATCACTCAGTTCTTTCAAAGACAAATGTACTACCATAAGCTTGACCAAAAACCGATTCTCCACTAATTAAATTGAATGCAAGTAAAATCACGAGGTCTTTTTAAGGTTGTGATATGGCCAAAAGGTTATAATAATTAAGGTGAGATAAATGAAAGGAAGTGGTACAAAAAGGGTTAATAAATCATACAAATTACAAATATCTCCTAAGTTTATAAATGAAGCTCTTGGATTAATTTTTATATTTCACATTTAATCAATATCTTTACTCCTCTCTCCTTTCATTCATATGTAACCATTTTTCTTTTCTTTTTGCTATTTTTCATTTTCTTTTGTGTATTTTCATTCTTTTTTCACATGAGAGATATAAAGGAGAATTATCATATAATTCAACAACTCAATTGCTCCATTTATAAACTCAAGGTCATCAAAATATTTTATAATTTTAATACAAGGGACTAAGAAAAATCAATAAAGCTCAAAGTGGGCAACTAGTTATTTCCTTGTCTCAAACATGCTGAAGGCTAAGAAAAAATAATCCTAATATGCATCAATCATATTAAAACATGCAATCAAAAAGATTAGCTTTAATTCGGTTACAAGTCAAGTTCTAGAGCACAAATCCTAAGGAGATAATCGCACAAAACAATGAGAAAAGGGTACAATTAATTAAATTAGGATAGAAATTCCCTTTAACATATAGTAGAAAAGCATGGAGCATAGCTAATTATTAGTTTCCAAATGAAAATCTAGTACCAATAATAATCACTCAACATGCATTTTTATCTAGGAAAAATTGGGTTTCTTTTGAAGGAAGAAGTTTCAAATTATCGTGAAAAAATGGCACTTGCTTAAGAACATGCAATAACAATCATATAATTGAGAACCACTCCTCCATACTTAAAAGCATTAAGGAATGTTTTTGGAAAAATTAAATGCATATAAAGAAGGCAATTAAAATAGAGAGGAAAGAAATTTCCTGATAAGTTTGAGTGTAACAGCCTCTGGTGAGGAAGCGTGGCCATGGTAAAACCTTAAGCACACCCATGCTTATAATGTAGAGCTCATCTCCTCAACTACGGCTTTATACATGACCATGCATACTTATAGCATAGGCTTGCTTATGAATCAGAGCTCAAAGTGTGTGCATAGGAATGATCCACTTAGCTTCCTCGAGCTTCTTGTATGCTTATTCTGCATCCTAAAAACAGATAAAAATAAAAAAAAAGCAAGAACAAAATTAAAATAAACAAAATAAAATAAAATAAAATAAAATAAAAATGAAAGACATAGGTTACTTTTTGGAAGTGCTTGTTTAACGTCACAAGCTTGACTATCCAGTTTGATCATAATGGAAAGAAGGCAAGAGTTCCAGGGATAATTCCCTTGATATGTAATTGTCTTCCCAATAACTTCTCCTTCATAACTCCTGTTACCTCAAAAAAGTTAATTATAGCAGAAGAATTAAAAGAAAGATGAAAAATTAAGCTTTAAATTAGGGAGTTTGTTAGTAGATGGTTTGAGCTTTTATCTTTTCTTCTTCTTAGATTACTTCATCCTTGACCTTCTTCTTGGAGTTTCATGCTTCACATAATTTTGAGGAAGAGAAGTAATATCCATAGTGCTCACAAAGTTGCAGGATTCTTGGTTAGATGGGTACTTTAGAGAACTGAAAACTTCAAAAGCAATTTCCTTATCCTCTAGCCTCAAGGTAAACTTCCCTTCTTGGATGTCTATGAGGGCTCTTGTAGTGGCCAAGAAGGGTTTGCCTAGGATTATGGGAACATCGTCATCCTCCTTCATGTCATGCACCACAAAGTCTGAAAAAAATAGGAACTTTCTAACCGTCACAAGCATATTTTCTACTAATGAAGAAAGTGGAAAAATTTGACTTAAAGAGTAAAGAATCAATTGATATATTCAGAAAGTTATCACTCTGGACGCATAAAGTGACAACTCTAGAGGGTTTTAAGCAAGAGTGGAGTGCACGTTAACACTTTGAATGTTCAAAGTGAACACTCTAGTAGCAAAAATACATAGAAGGTTGCGCAAAAAAACTTTAAGTGTTCAAAGTGAACACGCACAGGCCTAATTTCCCAGAGGAGGTTGCACATGAACACTTCAAGTGTTCAAAGTTAACATGTGCATGCCTAATTTCTAGAGAAGGCTGTGCATTAACACTTCAAGCAGAGAAAGTTAACACGCGCAGGTTCAATTCATCAGAGAAGCTTGAGCGTTAACACTTCAAGCGCTCGAAGTGTTAACACACATAACCAAACTTTGCAGAACCACTTTCAAGTGTTCACCTTAAGCGTTTAAAGTGCTCACCTTTGTAACACGTTAATTTAAATTTTCAAATAAATAAATTTCATAAAATCTAGAATAATAAAAATTTTCATTCAAACGATTCTTAATACATAGTTTAATGAAGTAATTCAAAATAAGGATGAAATACAATTTATATCAAATTATTGCTTCAAGACTAGTGCAATTACATCAGAGTTTTAAAGCAAATAACTTTCTAAGCCCTATAACAGTTTCATTCATCCATTCACTAAGCTCAATACTGATCATCTTGGTCACCTGAAAAATAAATATAAGGGTGAGTTGTGACGCCTAAAAATAACATGATTTTTTTTTTTAACAGGAGAAGCGGAAGGATAACACATTCTTTCAATTCACCTCTAGTATATCACATTTCAGTTTGGAGGTTTGAGGTCTCGACATATAATGTCAAAACTAAGTAGAACAATAATAATAACAATACACCATCATAACTGAATAACCTCATGCAATAGATATGGAAATGTTTGGTAATAATCTCAGAGTACTTCAACTTAACAAAGTGAAATGACGTAATTAAAGTGCACAAAGATTAACATAGTTCAGAGATACATGGAATGAAACAGACTGACTCCCTAAGAGCAGTTCCCTAAAAACCACAACAGACAAACTATCCCAATCAGTCGAGGGGAGAATAATCCTCAATGAGATCAGACTCCTCAGAGGATGTCGGGGAAGCGGAGCTAGAAGAAGCAGCATTTTCTGTGTCCTCTACAATCCATCCAGCAGTGCGAGGTGGTGAATGAACTGTGGTAAAGGGCGAGTAAGTGTTTGGGTAGGTAGGGAGCATGTGGGGCAGTACATCATCATTCCTCACTAAGGGTTCAGCCATATATGTATCTCTCTCAGTGGTCACAGGGGGTGGAGTAAGTTCCTCAGTAGGGAATGGTACAGGCGTAGGTGCTGGTCTAGAACTGGGAGTACGGGGATCAACAGACATGGGAGAAGGGGTAGCTGCAAGTGCAGGATAAGGTAGGTGAGAGTCTCCGGGTGGGGTAGAGAAAACAAGCTCAATGGGGTATCAACCACAAAGTGGGTGGTCCATGAGTGTCTGACATCTTGTCCATGAATCACCCGTGCCATTCCATGGAAGATGCTTTGCTGTGCTGCCGCGTCGAACACCCAAATGTCCTCCTCAGATGGCAGGATCCATACCTTCACTCGGAAGCTGGTCATCTGTATAGGGCATATACAAAGGTACAACAACACACACAAACAGGGGTGAGTTCTCCAAACACAAGCAAGCATTCAATAGCCGTACCCCAAGGAAGGTGGCTTTTCACACCATCACTCAAGTCATATCATCATTCACTCTCAGAACAAACATCATTACAATATAAGTCAGTTCATACTTTTCACAGATAATTCCTAGGTTCATCAAACTAATAATGCACATGATGCATGAATGCAAGTTTCATTCCTCACTATCCGTCCCTCAAATTTTCGTATTAATGCATATGGTATGCATGGGGATCCCTTACTCTACTGCCAGCGACTTGCCCAGCATTTAGTGTAGAGTTCACAATTTCATATCCAAGTCATGTGGCGATCGGAGGACTCCATTCCCTGCATCACAATTGCACAGAAAAGAATTCATATCATTATTCAAAAACACCCAAACTGGTGTTGGCCCCAAACTGGGTCTCTTCGGGAATGGACCTCAACGACCCTAGGATGTGGAGTTCTTGTTGGGCTTGGCTAAGGCTTGCAAGTAGGGTCACGACCCGGCCACAGAGAGCTCTGCTGCGCCATCTAGGTCGACTGTTCCCCCTTTCGCCACCCTCGTAGGTCTACTCGGGACCGAACCTCCAATACCTACAGCTGTGCCTCTGTTATGCCATCAAGTCGTTCCAAAGAAATGTCATGATGCATGGAGTGTGATTCTCTTTTCTCTCCTCAAGGTTTTCTCAATCTTGGGTCACATGGAATTCAAGCACAGAAACAAAGCCCTCACAAGGCTTGCTCAATTACTATTCACTTTCTCTTCTAGCATAGATTTGCCAAGTAATAAAGTTTAGGGATCACACACAAGCTTCCAATCCCACCAATGCACATCCACTGTTTCCCAACACATAATTCTCAGTGATTTTGATACAACCCTCTCAGATTTTCCACCCAAATCCTATTACATTAACTTACTATATTAACACTACTCACTTTATCATTTCCATTATTATTAACCATACTACATCCTACTTTAAATATGACTTATCTCCACTTTTCTCTATCTCTTTGGTTTTTCCTTTTAGTTATTTTCTAATTACGTGTATTGACTCCCGACTACCTATTTAATTCAAGGTTACTTAGTTTCGTTCTAATTCTTTTTAGGTTCATTAATATCAGTCCTCACGCGATAAGTTCCATTAGGCTAATAGTGAGATCTTTCTAAGGATGGCCTTTATTGATTAACTACTATATTCAGTCCCTTAATTACCATCTCCATACCTTTAATTAATATCCTTTTAGTTTAGGTAAACTTTCCATCAAAAAGGGCTACGCTTGATTCTCTCCTTTTATTCCTTGTATAATGTAATGAATATGATGCATGATTCATCTTAGTGCTCACGGATTCAAGTGCAAACAGCAAACACACTCTATCATTATGCAGTCCTTATCACCCATATTTCATCAAAATTATCACAATTTTAAGTACAACTTTTAGAATTTCTCATCATCAAAACCGAGAGTGAATAGTTCTCACTTTCTTGTCCACCATAATTTTCCAAAACAGCACATGCATAAAGCTTTTCAAACCAAGTGAACACATCCATCACAATCAATTCAATCATCCATCATCCAAACTAACAAGCAACCATTCTCATGCAAATCACACAAAGTCCAACACGGTTTTCAATTTCTAAGTGTAGTTCAACATTCTAGGCTTTCTCCATGCAAGATCAAATCTGTCCAGCTTTTCCACTAGATTTTTATCAAACTAAAAATTATATAACACAAAGGAAATTAACATGCAATGACATAGTTTCATCGTCCAAGTGGAGGGGCAACATTTCCAAGTGACATTTGAATTTCTAAGGGAAAACCGAAACACTTAGGGGCTGAAATCAACATGCAATGGCTTCTATTTCACATGCAATCCAAGGTTCATTGATTACAAGGATAAATCCACATTTTAAACAAAGAATCCAGCCAAACAAAGGTGAAACCGAGGCATGCACAAAGAGATCCAAAGCATTTCATGGTAAAAATTAACATGCAAGGGAAAGAATATGTTGATCAAGTTCACGGTTCATGGTTTCAAGAAGAAAATGTCATTAGTTCAAAGGTTCTACCAAGGGAACATAAAAACTGAGACATGCACAAAGAAAGATCCACATCCACACATCAAAGTTTCAAGCTTTTTAGGAATTAAAGTTGATTGAAAGTGAAATCAAACTCTTTGGGAGGTAACCGAGACATGTAACAAGGAAATCCATACACTTTTTGGATAAAACTTAACATGCAAGTTCAGATTTGAAGTTCTTCCAACATGCAGTCCAACACACACTAATTTTTCAAGGAAAAATGTGTAAAAACAGCCAAGAGATGGACATGCAAACACGCCAATTGTGAGAACTCCCCCTTGCCTTGATTGTGACGAAAATTTGTGAGCAAAAGGAGTTGATCTTGGCTGGTTCTCCAAAGGAAAGTTGCTGGACCGAGAGGGTGAGTCTCAAACTTCAAACTTTCTCCTCTTGGTTAGGTTGTCTTCCTCGGTTCTTTGAAGAGAAAAAAGGGAAAAAGCTTCAAATGGTTAGGATCAAGTGAAAAAGGAAGTTTTTTAGGAGTTTTTGGTGTTAGGCTTCCATGGATCTTCAAATCAAAGAAGGAAAAAGGATGAGAAAGCTTACCTCTTTGAAGGAAGGGTCACGGTTTTGAAGAATCAAGCAAGAGAATGCAATAGTGAAAGCTTGGAGCTCCTTGGCTTGTCTTGGAAGGTTGAAAGGATGAGAATTTTTTGAGAGATTTAGGGAGGGAGGGTCTCGGTTTCTTTGAAGAAAAAGAGAGAATGGAACTTGAAAGGATTTTTGAGAGGAAGAGTGGAGGGCTCACGGTTTTTGAGTGAAAAAAGAGAGGAAATGATGTGGTTTGGTCTATTTATATGGAGTGTTTAATTTTCCTTTGCCAATTAGAGCCTAATGCTCACGGTTTGGGCTTTGTGGGGCAATTTCAAATTGCAAAACTGCACCAAATTAATTTGAAGCAATTTGGAAGTGGAATTTGGTAAATTGGTGCAAGGAAAGAGGTGTCACGATTTTTTGTGCATGAATAGTGAATTTTGGGAAAGCTTGTAGGCAAAGTTAGTAAAATTCAGGAAGTTAAGTGCATGGAATACCCTAGGCTGCATGCACACGGTTTGGATATCACAATTTCCAAATTTTTGCACAAAAATCCAAAGGTAAGATTTTGGACAGCAAATGCATGAAATTTGGTTGGCCGAGAAAAATGCGACATGACTAGGTTGTCACTTGGATGAGACTTTTGATGTGGTGTTAAGTTCAAGAGAATGTGATTGGTTAGAATAATTATGATGTCGGCAATTTGGAAGACATGAAAAGAAAGTTCCGAAATGACTTTGCCGACAAATCGGGAGACAAAATCCCGTGCATGGAATTCTAGTGGTCAATACTAGATTTCGGAATATCGGGGCAATCACGATGTTTGTAAAATAGGGGACAAGGTTTATTTACATGAAAATCTAGTGGCCGATACTAGATTTGGAAATCTCCGGGTAATGATTGCTAGATCTCACAGAATTTTATGCAATGATTTTGACGGCTAAGAAATCATTACTAAATCTTTGTAATGATTAGGAAATCTTTACAATAATGATTTCTAGATTTCGTGAGATTCCGTGTAAAATTTTGACGGCTAATGAATGATTACAAAATCTTAGCAATGATTACAAAATCTCACGTTTTTCAAGGCGAATACCTTTGATTTGACAATTTAAATAAGATAAAATTTTAACTTTCGGGATAGATTATCAGGGGCATTGTGAACAGTACAATTGAACATACTCAGGAAAATCCTTGGACGATATTGAAACTATCTATTTGCATGCAGTTACCTTAAAATACCGAATTCAGAAATAATTCAATATTCTAAAAATAAAAATGCAGTATCTATCTAATTATTCAGACGCTAGCAAGCCAGAATAAGCTAATAATTGAAATCTAAGGACTACTAGCTAATTCACAAAAATTGGGGCGTTACATGAGTACTCCATACTATCACATACACACATAAACAAGTATAGAGTCTCACCTTACCCATTCTACACATTTTCTAACATATTTTAAATCATGCGTCAACAAGTACAAGACATTAATTTCATCATTTCATTCTCAATCACAAACAGGTGCGCTCACTGCACCATCAAACATTCATCATACAACACTCACGTGCGCTCACTGCACGCTAGTCACGCTCACTGTAGCACTGTAATCACAGATTCCTAATGCCTTCAACCTCAATGACTTACTTAGTTCACACCATGGATGGTCGCGGGATAGCCCCCGCCTCATGGATACAGCGTATGCGGTCACGAGCCCCTTGGCAAAGGTGTTAGTTAGAGGCTGAGTCAGGAAGAAAGTGTGTGACCTGTAGTGCACTCACGCTCACTGTTGATGTCACTACCACCCTCTCTTCCCCAAGGTATTTCTACCATCCCATCTTCTACACCCTCAGTGTTTCGCTGAACCATTCATAGTTTTTTAACATATTCAAACACACCCATATTCGTATTCAATATGTCATTCCACACATGTCCAACCATTTCATATTATTCACCATCAATCAATAGCATGTTCACACATATCAACCACACTGTAACCAAAAATCCTTCCAATTGTCTTAGTGGTAGATTTAGTGCACGTGAGAGGTGCTCAAGTGTAAGCAAAAATGAAGGCTTGCTTAGTGCATACCTGGTCCTCTAATATCTATAACAATAGTGTCTAGTTTTCCTATGCTATGTAAGGAATGCTAGAATCATTACATGTCAAAGGCTGAAGGAACACATCACACAACCAACAAACTCGTTTCCTTCTCTATTCTCTCATAACTCTTGGTTTCTTCTAAAATTCTGCAAAATAACAACTCAAACTTTACCTTTCCTATGCTCCCAAATTCTTTTTTCTCTATATGTCTCACTAAAATAAATCAACCATAAAAAATTCTTCCCCAAAGCTCGTGCTTGTTGCTTTTGAACACCAAATATCGAGGCCAAGGACCACTAAGGTCCTATGTGAATTCTTATTTCCTTCAACCAAACTTGAACTTTTGTAGTGTGAGGAAACTAAAGGATCATCACACAAAACTCTGTACATGCAAACATCAAGGATCAAGCTCTAACAACCTTGAATATTAGCCACACCAATTACATTAAGGTAACTTTAGAAAATTTTGTTAAATATCTAAAAAGGCATGGACTTTCACTACATGCATGCACTCGGTGCTGTCAGGCTTCTAATTTATTATTGAATAATCTATAATATTTTATACTTGTTCAATGTTAATTGAAGGATTATTTGGTATTGGAATATATTTAGATGGAGTTTGAAATTATTTAAAAAAAAAAAAAGTGAACAGTACCGTATGAACAGTGCAATGAACAGTGCAACCGCGTATGTACAGTACAAACCGTGTATGAACAGTGCAATGAACAGTGCAACCGCGTATGTACAGTACAAACCGTGTATGAACAGTGCAATGAACAGTGCAAACCGCGTACAAACCGTGTATGAACAGTACAAACCGCGTATGTACAGTGACAGCTGACGTCATCGTGACGTCACATACGCGTACAGTGCGTGTACAGTACGCGTGTACAGTGTTTTCCGGCATGAATAGTGCCCTGAACAGTATTTTCCGGCATGAACAGTAAGGCGGTGAACAGTGTTTTTCGGCGGTGAACAGTGAATTTCGGCGTGAACAGTAAATTTCAAAAATTTTCTATAAAAAGGGGGCTTCACACGAAATTTTCATTTCTTCACCTCTATCCAAGGTTCTCAAAGGTTCTAAGGCCGTAAACCACCATTTCTCTCATACTAAACCTTTCTAAACTTAGATTTTCCGCCAGATCTGAGATTCTACATCTATTCTGAAGGATTGGAAGTAAGTTTCTTTAAGTTTGAAGCTAGATTTACCGTTCGTTTCTCTTCTCCTTCTCTTTCTTATAGAAATTCATGGTGTTCTTAGGAGAAACTCCGTTCTAAAGCTGAATCTTCGGTGAATTTTTGTTATAATCAAGTAATATTCGGTAGATCTAGTGTGAATCATCTTTCTGAGGTAAGGGGAGTTTACTTTAACCTATGAATTATGTTTTGAACGGTTTAATATGCTATTTCAAGATATTTTGATATGATTTTGTTAGATCTATTGAATAAAAGCTATTTTCTAAGTCAGAATCGTTGTTAATTAGTTTAAAATGCTGAGATTTTGGCTGATCTATTATAAACTTGCCGTAGTTGAGCTGTTAAAATAATTTTGCTGGCGTGCATCATGCAGAGATATATGTTGTGCATCATTATAGAGCCGAGTTACATGTTTAGGTGGGTAGACATGTAACGGTAAGTTCATCTTTGAGCTGCTTTGTCTTTGTCTGTCTGGATCCGTATAGGAATGGGTCGCTCCCGGACCGGCTCGGTTCCTTCTGGATTACTTAGGCTGTGAAACCAGTTGGAAGCCGTTTTCATGCTGTGCATTAGATGGGCTGGAAATGCATGGGGTTATTGCTGTGAGAGATATTTTGCTCTATATATATATATAATTTTATTTTATGTTTGGTAAGCTCACCCTTGCATTTCTTTCTATGTCGTTGTGTGCGTGTGTACTGCGATGATCGTACGGTGGTACGTGAGCAGATGTAGCAGGTGTTGCATCTACTTCACAGGCTGAGAGGCCAGTGAAGAAAAGTTAGAAGCTGGAGTTGAGTAATAATGCATCAAAGTCCTTTTCTTTATATATGAGACCTCATGTCGAGGGAGTCACGTATTATAATTTTTTTTGGTATCTTGAATATTATAAACTAAATGTAATATTATGTTGATCTGTTGGATATTTGTTGTAAGGAACTTCATTTTTTTTACTTTGAATGAGAAGTAAATTTTTTATACTTATATTCTCTATTATTTACCTATTTTTAAATAAGTATGTGGTGTAGAAATAATGTTCTCGGTCCTTTATAAAAAGGGGTCGTGACAATTTAGTGGTATCAGAGCATGGTCTAGGTAAACCTACGGGGTGAGGTTGTTGGGCGTCAGTTGTGCATATTAGACATATAAGTTTTAGCTGTGAATCATAAATCATGATTTCTATTCATCAAGTTGTAAGGGAACGAGCTTGATCACCTCGATTCTCAGACATGATTGATGTAGGAAACTTGGTATATGATACTTGGGTGAGCTATAGGTGAGTCGTATTATGTGAATAAGAGACTGTTAAGCTAAGCTGTAAATGATTGCTGAAATGAATGTGTTTGCTATGCTATGTGAATGTTGATATGTTGTTATGCTGAGTACTAAATTGATTAAATTTTTATGATATACTAAATATGAATATATCACTATAAGCTGAATCTGTGAATATAGCTATGTGGTGGTATTGCTGAATGTGTTAAACGTTAGTAATTTAAGCTAGTCTATATATTAGGATGGCTAGACCAAGAAGGTCTGCTGCAAATCCTCCTCCTGCTGATGTGAACCAAATGGCTCATGCCATGGAGGCCATGGCAGCCACTGTTAGGCAGAGTCTAGATATGATTCAAGCCAGAACAAGCCGCAAATCAAGCCGTCCGCAAAGACAGCAGCAGTAGCTACCGTCACCGCACCTCTTCCCGAATACCATGGGTTGTCGAGTTCGTAAAGAATGATCCTCCTCAATTCACAGGAGTGGATGGACCAGATGCTGCTGAACTCTGGATCAGGGAGATTGAGAAGATCTTCCTAACCATGGGTTGCGCCGAGGAGAGAAAGGTGATATATGCTACGTATATGCTGATAGGGGATGCAGAGATGTGGTGGCACGGAGCTCGTACTATGTTAGAGGCCCGAGGTGAAGTCATTACTTGGGCTGTATTTAGAAGTAGTTTTCTGGGTAAGTTTTTCCCTTCTCATGTTCGTGCTGCCAAAGAACGAGAGTTTCTAAACTTGGTGCAAGGAAGCTCATCGGTCTATGAGTATGCAATACAGTTTGAGCGGCTCTACAGATTTTATTCTCACCCGACTTCAGAGGAGTGGAGATGTCAGAGGTTTTCGGACGGGCTAAGAACTGACATAAAGAGGATTTTGATCCCACTCAGGATCACGGAGTTTGCTGACTTGGTGGATCAAGCCACCATTATAGAGAGTCTTAATGCGGAGGATGTTGGTGGAGTTGGGAAGGCTCCATCTAGTAGAGCTGCTAGCAGTTATGGTAATGGAGGTAAGGGCGCTAAGAAGGGTCCCTACAGTCGGTCGCTACGCCAACAACAGTCTCGATCATATCAGTCAAGAGGATCGGCAGCATCAGCCCCGGTGCCAGTAGGGACTGCTACTTCTACATTTCAACCTAGGGGAGCAATTTCTTCTTCTCCTAGAGTCTCGGTCGCAGATTGTCGGATGTTTTAGGTGTGGTGGACCACACTATCCGAGCCGGTGCCTGACCGATGTAAGAGTTTGCTTCTCGTGCCAGCAGCCAGGGCACCTTGCAAGGGACTGTCCTACGCCTAGTAGGGCAGTTTCGTCTTCTGCTAGCGCCTTGCACGCTATTAGGCCTAAAGTAACTAGGGCTCCAACAACAACCAGATCGAGAGCGGAGGGACGTGTATTCACTACTTCTGCATCAGAGGCGACCAAGCGAGATCTTGTTCAAGGAACAGCGGTAGTGGCAGGTACTTTTCTTTCTGTATTATTTGATTCTGGAGCCACACACTCTTTTATTGCGGACAATTGTGTGAGAAACTTAGGATTACCGGTGGGCGATCTAGGATGTGACTTAGTAGTATCGACACCTACTTTAAGTTCAATTAAGACTTCGACGGTTTGTGTTAGGTGTCCCATAGCAATTGAGGGACGAAGATACAAAGTAAATCTTATTTGTATCCCGATGTCAGGGTTAGATGTAATCCTGGGTATGGATTGGCTAACTGCCAATCGTGTGCTAATTGATTGTGGCCGGAGGTGTTTAATCTTTCCTGAGCAGCAAGATTGTGTAGAATTGATTTCTACTCGCCAAGTAGAAACATCCTTAGCTGAGGGAGTATCTTGTTTTGTTTTGTTGGGAGTTATGAATGCAGAAGTGGAGCAAAGCCTTCAGTCAATACCAGTAGTACAAGAATTCCCTGAGATTTTCCCAGAGAATATTCCTGGAATACCTCCACGTAGAGAGGTAGAGTTTTCTATAGATTTGATTCCTGGAGCTGAGCCAGTGTCTGTAGTACCGCATAGAATGGCGCCAAAAGAGTTAATTAAGCTTAAGGAGCAGATCGAGGATTTAATGCGTAAACAGATGATTAGACCAAGTGTATCGCCTTGGGGAGCCCCAGTTCTCTTGGTGAAAAAGAAGGACGGAAGTTCTAGATTATGTGTGGATTATCGTAAGTTGAATAAGTTGACAATTAAGAACAAGTACCCATTGCCGCGAATCGATGATTTGATGGACCAGCTGAGAGGTGCTAAGGTATTCTCTAAGATTGATTTGAAGTCTGGGTACCATCAGATCCGAGTGAAGGATGAAGATATTCCTAAGACTGCTTTTCGCACTAGATATGGTCATTATGAGTATATAGTGATGCCTTTTGGAGTTACAAATGCTCCAGCTGTGTTTATGGACTACATGAATCGGATCTTTAGACCTTTCCTAGATCGATTTGTGGTAGTCTTTATTGATGATATTTTAATTTATTCTAATTCGTCAGAAGAACATGAAGAGCATTTGAGGACTGTACTTAATGTTTTAAGGGAAAAACAATTGTATGCTAAACTGTCTAAGTGTGAGTTTTGGCTAGAGGAAGTGAAGTTCCTTGGTCATGTTATTTCAGCTAAAGGAATTGCAGTTGATCCTTCCAAAGTTGAAGCAGCGTTGCAGTGGGAAAGGCCAAAGACAGCCTCAGAGATTCGTAGTTTTGTAGGCCTAGCAGGTTACTACCGGAGATTTATAGAGGGATTCGCGAAGATAGCTGCACCATTAACACGGTTAACTCGCCGTGATCAACCCTTTGTGTGGACTGAGGAATGTGAGCAAAGCTTTAATGAGTTAAAACAGAGACTAACTTCTTCGCCGGTGTTGATTCTCCCTGATACTAGTCGACCGTTTGAGGTGTACTGTGATGCTTCTCATCAGGGATTGGGATGTGTGTTGATGCAAGATAAGAGAGTGGTAGCTTATGCATCTCGTCAATTACGAACTCATGAGCGAAATTACCCGATTCATGACCTTGAGTTAGCTGCTGTAGTCTTTGCTCGAAGGTGTGGCGACACTATCTTTATGGAGCTCGGTTTGATGTATATAGTGATCATAAGAGTCTAAAGTATTTATTTGATCAGCGAGAGTTAAATATGAGGCAGAGACGTTGGGTGGAATTCCTTAAGGATTATGATTTTCAGCTCCAATACCATCCAGGAAAAGCTAACGTGGTGGCCGATGCATTAAGTAGGAATGTGGTTCAGGCATTCTCCCTAAGAGTCAGTGAAACCCTTTTGGTAGAACAATTCTGAGACCTGAACATACATGTGGACTTATCACCCGAAAAGATTAGTTGTAGCCGAATTGTGGTGACTAATAATTTCTTACAGGAAATTAAAGATAAACAATTGTGGGATCCAATGTTATGTCGGATTGTATTTCTCTTAGGGACAGATGAGACAAAGGGTTTCAGTAAAGGTGTTGATGGTATTCTCAGATGTCAAGGTCGAGTTTGTGTCCCTAGAGATACTGAATTAAAGAGAGCAATTCTAGAAGAAGGACATAAGGGTAGTCTCAACATTCATCCTGGTGTTACCAAGATGTATCAAGATTTAAAGCAGATGTTTTGGTGGCCAGGCATGAAGCGAGAGATAGCTGAGTTTGTTAAAGCCTGCTTGACTTGTCAAAAGGCAAAAGCGGAGCACCAAAGCCGGAGCACCAAAGCCCTCCAGGAGAGTTACAAACGATGGAAATTACAGAGTGGAAGTGGGACCATGTGACTATGGACTTTGTGTCCCATCTACCTAGAACAGTTAGGAATCATGATGCAGTGTGGGTCATAGTTGATAGGCTAACCAAGAGTGCACATTTCTTGCCAATTAACATGACCTTTAGCTTGGAAAAAATTAGCAGAATTGTACATTAGAGAGATTGTCAGGTTGCATGGAGTACCTTCTAGTATTATCTCTGATAGGGATCCTCGGTTCACTTCCCAGTTTTGGCAGAGTTTCCAAGAATCTATGGGCACACAGTTGAGGTTGAGTTCTGCATACCATCCGCAAACAGATGGTCAATCTGAGCGTACTATTCAGACCTTAGAAGACTTATTGCGGACTTGCATTGTAGAGCAGAGGAGTAATTGGGAGGATATGCTTCCTTTGGTAGAATTCACTTATAATAATAGCTATCATTCGAGTATAGATATGGCACCATTTGAAGCTCTGTATGGTAGAAGGTGTAGAACCCCTATCTGTTGGTTCCAAGATGGAGTACATTTGATGGTTGGACCTGAAATGCTGCAAGAAACTAAGGAGAAAGTTGAACTTATTAGAGAAAAGCTAAGAGCTACCCAAAGTCGGCAAAAATCTTATGCTGACCGACGCAGAAAATCCCTAGAATTTGAGGTTGGGGATCATGTATTCTTAAGAGTATCACGCACTACAGGTGTGGGGCGAGCCTTAAGAGCCAAGAAGTTAACACCTAAGTTCATAGGACCGTATCAGATATTACATCGTCGAGGACCAGTAGCCTATGAATTAGCGTTACCACCTCAGTTGTCTGGAATACATAATGTTTTCCATGTGTCGCAGTTAAAGAAGTATGTTCCAGATTTGTCTCATGTAATTGAGCCTGATGTTGTGGAGTTACGAGATGACTTGTCTGTGGAGGTCCCAGCTGCTCGTATCGAGGAAACTAGAGTTAAGAAACTTAGAGGTAAGTCTATTCGGTTAGTAAAAGTTGTTTGGGACCAAATAACTGGTGATGCCACATGGGAGTTAGAAGAAAGAATGAGAGAGTTGTACCCTCATCTTTTCTCTGGGGAATGAAATTTTCGAGGACGAAAATTTATTTTCGGGGGGAGAATTGTCAGGCTTCTAATTTATTATTGAGTAATCTATAATATTTTATACTTGTTCAATGTTAATTGAAGGATTATTTGGTATTGGAATATATTTAGATGGAGTTTGAAATTATTTAAAAAAAAAAAAAAAGTGAACAGTACCGTATGAACAGTGCAATGAACAGTGCAACCGCGTATGTACAGTACAAACCGTGTATGAACAGTGCAATGAACAGTGCAAACCGCGTACAAACCGTGTATGAACAGTACAAACCGCGTATGTACAGTGACAGCTGACGTCATCGGTGACGTCACATACGCGTACAGTGCGTGTACAGTACGCGTGTACAGTGTTTTCCCAAGATGAATAGTGCTCCAACGTATTTTCCCAAGATTTGAACAAAGAAGGCGGTGAACAGTGAATTTCGGCGGTGAACAGTGAATTTCAAAAATTTTCTATAAAAAGGGGGCTTCACACGAAATTTTCATTTCTTCACCTCTATCCAAGGTTCTCAAAGGTTCTAAGGCCGTAAACCACCATTTCTCTCATACTAAACCTTTCTAAACTTAGATTTTCCGCCAGATCTGAGATTCTACATCTATTCTGAAGGATTGGAAGTAAGTTTCTTTAAGTTTGAAGCTAGATTTACCGTTCGTTTCTCTTCTCCTTCTCTTTCTTATAGAAATTCATGGTGTTCTTAGGAGAAACTCCGTTCTAAAGCTGAATCTTCGGTGAATTTTTGTTATAATCAAGTAATATTCGGTAGATCTAGTGTGAATCATCTTTCTGAGGTAAGGGGAGTTTACTTTAACCTATGAATTATGTTTTGAACGGTTTAATATGCTATTTCAAGATATTTTGATATGATTTTGTTAGATCTATTGAATAAAAGCTATTTTCTAAGCTGTAACTGTTGTTAATTAGTTTAAAATGCTGAGATTTTGGCTGATCTATTATAAACTTGCCGTAGTTGAGCTGTTAAAATAATTTTGGTGGCGTGCATCATGCTGAGATATATGTTGTGCATCATTATAGAGCCGAGTTACATGTTTAGGTGGGTAGACATGTAACGGTAAGTTCATCTTGAAATTTCTTTGTCTTTGTCTGTCTGGATCCAGATACGGAATGGGTCGCTCCCGGACCGGCTCGGTTCCTTCTGGATTACTTAGGCTGTGAAACCAGTTGGAAGCCGTTTTCATGCTGTGCATTAGATGGGCTGGAAATGCATGGGGTTATTGCTGTGAGAGATATTTTGCTCTATATATATATATAATTTTATTTTATGTTTGGTAAGCTCACCCTTGCATTTCTTTCTATGTCGTTGTGTGCGTGTGTACTGCGATGATCGTACGGTGGTACGTGAGCAGATGTAGCAGGTGTTGCATCTACTTCACACAGGCTGAGAGGCCAGTGAAGAAAAGTTAGAAGCTGGAGTTGAGTAATAATGCATCAAAGTCCTTTTCTTTATATATGAGACCTCATGTCGAGGGAGTCACGTATTATAATTTTTTTTGGTATCTTGAATATTATAAACTAAATGTAATATTATGTTGATCTGTTGGATATTTGTTGTAAGGAACTTCATTTTTTTACTTTGAATGAGAAGTAAATTTTTTATACTTATATTCTCTATTATTTACCTATTTTTAAATAAGTATGTGGTGTAGAAATAATGTTCTCGGTCCTTTATAAAAAGGGGTCGTGACAGGTGCTGCATGATCCAACTCTCTTAAATTTTTTATCTTGACCCAACATGCATTCAATCTTATAAAGTATTCAAATATCTACTCAGCCCTTTTCTAAATAAGATTTGGGCCACATATTGGTAAGAAAAATAGGTTGTACCATGTTGTATTAGATTTTAAAATATTTTTAGAACAAAAAAAATAAAGAATGCATTTTTAAACCCTTTCCACCCAACTTTATAAAGATGCACGTGCATTTATAAAATCTTGGTAATAAGACCTTTCCATCAAGCTATCATATGCACAATTTAGACCTTGTTTAACTATTTAATTGCACGCACAAAGTAAACCACTTGAATCTGCCATGTATTATATGACAACAATTACAATTAAGCAAAACCTCTGTTTTATACTATACATATGAATGAAAAATTAATTTTAACATATTTCCACAACTCTAAGGATGTTAGCTTTCAAACCCTTTTTATGGAATTTGATTTGGACATCAATTTCTCCATTTTTGGCCCAAACTAAAAAATTACTCAAGTTAAAATTCTGCAAAACTGATTTATGAAAAATTGGTCAAGACACCAACTTTCGCTTAAATTCTGGATAAATATGTACGTGGAATGACTTTTCTAACCTCATCTATGTATTCTAGGTAATCTTAATTTTCCAACAAGTTATCTTAAGCCCATTTTGGGTTCTGTTTGCTAAGTTAAAAAGTTAGGACAAGTGAAAACTTCATTTCTAAAATCAGCATAGATTATATGCATAAATGTTCGTGCTAGGACCAATCTGCATTCCCAAGGTTAAGAAGCACCAAGGTTCCACGTGAATTCTTATTTTTCTTCAACCAAACTTGAACTCTTGCATTGTGTGGAAGCTAAAGGACCATTACACAAAACTATGTGCATGTAAATATCAAGGATCAATCTCTAAAAAGTCATGGACTTTCACTACATGTATACACTCAATGTTGCATGATCCGACATCCCTAAAGCTTTTATCTTGATCTAACATTTATTCAATCTTACATAGCATTCAAATAGCTTCTCATATCCTTTTTTAGAAATAAGATTTAGACCAAGGATTAGTGAGAAAAACAAGTTATACCATGTTGTATTAGATTTTGAAATTTTTTTAGAATAGCAAAAAGAATGCATTTTTAAACCTCTTTCCACCAACCTTTATGAGCACGCATAAATATTTTTGAAATCTCAGTAATGAGATCTTTCTATCAAGCTATCATATGCACAATTTGGAGCTCGTTTGACCATTCAATTGCATACACGAAATAAGCCATTTGAATCTATCATGTATTCAGTGATGAGTTACAACTCTGCAAAATTGCTATTTTGCACCACACGTGTGCATGAGAAATTATTTTGAACATATTTCCATTATGATGTTAGCTTTCATACTCTTTTTTATGAAATTGGATTTAGACATCAATTTCCCCACTTTTGGCCCAAAACTAAAAGAATTGCTCAAGTTAAAATTCTACGGAACCTATTTCTAAAAAATGGGTCATGACATTAACTTTCTCTTAAATTCTAGACAAATATGCACATGGAGTGACTTTTCTTACCTCACCCATGTATTCTACATAATCTTAGCAAGAGTAAGAGAGAAAGAGGATTTCACAAAAATCAAATTAAGATCAATCCAAAAACCAAGTAAAGTATTATTCATAAATCAAAGGGGATACTTTGCTAAAATGATTTTTGAGTCAAAGGGAACCCTTAAACCTTTTTGTATGATAATAATTGTGTGGATTTGGTAGATCCATGAAAATGGTTTTGATTGAAGTAAAAAAAATTCAAGAAAATCACTAAAACAACAAAATCTATAGAAAAACCAAAATAAACCTTAAAAGAGATGTTTTTATGAGGATGTGTTGATAACTTTACTTGTTATGTATTTTTTCTCATGTGGATCTATATTTTAGAATTGGTTAAATGAGTTTTTGGAGATTTTTTGCGAACTTAGATGTTTTTTATCATAAAATAAATGTTATTTTTTGTAAATGTTATTTTTAAACATATATACTGAATTTTTTTTATCTTTGATTTGTATTGTGTGACTTGATTTCGATGTATCTAAATAAGATATATGATTTTCTCTTTGGTTAGAATTACTTTGAATTTATAAGGTATTTTTGAAGTTTTTAATAAGAAACTTTAAAAGAAAACAAATTAAAAATGAAAAATGACTATGAAAATGACCTTTGAAACTTTGGACATGAATAAAATCTTGCATCATATGAAAATTTGAAAGATTGAATTTTGAAATGATGAGGTGCCATGATTTTTTGGACCCAAAATATGTCTTAAAAGTGTAAGATACTTGACCACATGAGTTATAGAACTAAAAGATTGATTTAGACATTGTGGAGATATGAACTAATACTATAAACTCATTAGAAACATGTTGGACAACCTAAAATTTGTTAAATTTGGACAAAAGGATCCTTTTAAAAATAAGGTAAAGTTTGAAGACTAAATTGTGATATTTAAACAATATAGAGATTTCTTTGCAAAAAAAGAAATTATAGATATTTTATTTATATAGAGAACTGAATTATGAGAAATTTTTCACTAGTTTTACTCAATTTGGATTTGAAATGAATTATTTATGATTTTTCAATATTTTGTTGTATGAAAATAATTTTCTAGAAATAACATGAGCAAAATTGTCTTCATTTTAGAATCCATAAGTGTCGTTATTTTATTTATATTTTTGTATAAAAATGAACATTTTAAGAATAATATTACGATCTTTTCACTAGACTAATACATGAAAATAAACCTCTGTGACCAACAAAGAGGAATTGTGCTTTGTTTTGAAATCTAAGTGATAAATTTTATGGTATTTTATTATGAAATTAGATGTTTAAAAGGAAAGAATTCCACTGATTTTGAGGATTTTTGGTGTTGTATTGCATGACATGATTTTCCCAATATTCTATTGCTCAAATGTGATAATTTGTGACATATAGATATAAACTAGAACTCAAAATGATATATGTAAGTGTATGAATTATGAAAGTATTTTTACATGAAAATAGACATATTGAGAAGAATAACTTGACTAGTTTCATGAATTTTGAAGTTGAAATAATTTTTTTGTGAATTTTCTAAAATGTCAAGTTTTGAAAAAGACAATATATGTACAGTAGAGATAAAATGAGTTTTGTTTAGCTCTTTGGAAGTTTGTGAATTTTTTTTGTATTTTTATATGAAATTAGACACTTAAAGAAATAAAACCTCCACAATTTCATACTTTTAGACTTGTAATGATTTAGTTATGAATTTTACAAGTTGGTGAATGAAATCTGAAAAATTATGATTTTGGCCATGTCTATGAGATTGATTGTTCTCATAATGTAAATATGTGATATTGTATATGTTGGACAAAATAATAGTCATAATGTTGTTTGTGTTTGTGATTGTGAATATGAAAGAGGTTGAAAATACCATGGTACATGTGAAGAGCAAATAGTGTTGGTGTGACCATAGGATTTAAGAGTGTCCAAGAACTACAAGGGGCCAAACATGACTAACTTGTGTTGTAGTCAATGAGAATTTTGCTAATCTATCCTGTAGGCTGCTAGTAATGACTATAAAATGAAAAATACGCACTTATGTTCTGTCTCTGGGAAAGGGAGAAGATGTATCTATTACACTAACCAAATTACAGACATAGAACTTTTAATTTCAATCCAAAATTGATAATGTTGGATAATTAATTAACTAATTAATTACTTCATAGGAAATTCATAAACAAAAGATATTGAAATGATTGATTGGTTTGTTGATGATTGTTTGGATGAGTTTTATTCATTTAAGCATAAGTATTGCCTTGTAATATTGTTTATGAATGTTTGTACTTATCCCTTTTTTTATGTTGTGTCCACTATATGTATATGGATGCAGAATGAGTGGAGATGCACCTATTACCCCTACACAAATCTTGACCTTTAGTATAGGAGTAGAAGAATAGAGTTCTAATTACTTTAATTAGACCTTTATTATTTTGACTATAATTATTGTGAATAACTTCTATGTTAACTCAGTGGTCATAAAGTGCCAAGTAAGAGTTGAGAGGACCTTAGATGGGGCAATACTGTTAGAATTTTCTTTAATCTATTATACAATTTCTATTATGTAATGACTATTATGAAATTACCTTTCCTTTTGAGATCTTGAATTACGTTGCTCTTACAATACAATTATATGATTCTCATACAATTAAAGGTTTAGAGAGCACTAACCTGAATCCATTGTTCTTTGATGTTACCTCTCTCTTTGATGTCGTTGATCCCTTGATATTTTCTCCAACTCTTCCTTCCTCTTTCAGCTCCTCTCTGATGGTTGAGAGAAAGTTTCTTTATGCGTTTACTGTGAGCTCACTCAGAAATCGTGAAAGTGAAAAATAGAGAATGCCGTAACACTCATTTGATAACCGCTCTTTAATTTATATGAAGGGAGAGGGGAGGGTTTCCTTATAATTGTATTTACAATTATACCTTCAATGACTCTATATTTTATATTTAACCACTATCACATTAAATCATTAATTAGAGTCATGCTATAAGTTACATAAGCCACTATAACAAGATTATTAAAATAATCTAACAAATACATCATAACAACAATAGCATCCTTCATTCTAGAAAAATGTTTGAACCATATCAACCTCCACATGTGCAGCAACAATATGCACAATATGTTGATGTGCCTTCCAGTTCTGAGCAACCTAATTTTAATAAATTGATAAGGAAAATGAATTTTAATAATTTGAACTTTCAACAAAGAATTGAAGCCAACATTAAGACATTGCAGAAAACTCCAATAGGATAGGCAATTAGCTAGCTTCTTAAATCAAATGTAGTATCAAGGCTTTGATAAGGTACCTGCACAAACTGTTGACAATTTAAAAAATGTAAGTGCAATCACTTTAAGACTAAAGAAGATTGTCCAAGTACCAGAAAAGTAGAAATCACATACTGAAGATGATGATCATAATGTTGTTGTAAAGCAACATGAGCAGTTTGCAAATTCTACTATGCCTCTTCCAAATTCTGCAATTTCTTCTCCTAGTAGTGTAAAAATTCTTGGTGGTCGGTATAATCTTCTTTCATTCCCTTAAAAACAAAGAGTCATGCAGAGCAAGAAAATGGAAGAGGCAAACAAAGGGATCTTGACTACATTTTGGAAAGAAGTGAACATAACTTAGCTTGCTAAAAGTCATAAGCATATTTCAAGATATGTTAAATTTCTAAAAGCGCTAGGCACTAATAAAAAGAAATTAAAAAGGTAATGAAAGGATTAGTATGGACAAAAATAATACTATGATAAAATAATACTTTTCTTTATCTAAATTAATCTATATATAAAGTAGAAGATAATTTAAGTTTTTAATTACAGTTAAGCTCAAGGTAAAAATAAGGCTAATCTAACAAGTTTGAACAATTAATTTCTTTATAATTAATCTTTGAATATTCGACCAAATCTTAATCTAATCAGATGACAAAATACGATTGATTGAAATTTGTTTTAAATGTTTAAACAATAAAAAATCATAATGATTTTCTGGATGTTAACCAAATCTAGGCTCGATTTGATTCTACTAGTTTAAAGTTTCAAGCTTATAACCGGTAGTTGTGAAGGTAGCTAAAAGAAAGTAGCTGTGTGTAGTTATGTAATTGAATTAGTGTTATTAATTTGCTAAAATTAATTTACAACTATTTGAAGTGTGTTAAATAATAAAAGATATAATATTATATTAATATAATATTAAAATTAAATATCACTAATTTTATTTATTAATTAATTAAATATTTTTATTATTAATCAATTAATTAGATAATTAAAAATGATAAACAGAATAGAAAAGAGATGAGAGGAAAAGGGAAGAGGTGACGGGTGTCACTAATACCAAGAGAGAGTGAGGGAGTTGTTTTTGCCAAGGTTGCAATTATTGAGTGATCAGTGCACATAGTTTAAAAAGTGAAGCATAAAAATATATTATTAATATATTTAGGTCAAATCTTGTGTTGAGTACCCAACAAGTCAATTACGAGCTGTATAAAACAAGTTAATTTATGTCTAACAATTTTTCTTAGGCGTATGAAATGGGCAAAATATGGTTCCAAGTTTCTATTTTCAACCCATAATAATTCTTAAATCCGATTCTACTCCTAAAAGCCATAAACAAATTAAATATTAATTCATGCTTAAATTTTATTTATTTTAAAAAGTAATATCAAATATGTGCTTAAAACTGAGAATATTACAAGTATTACCATAAAATAGAATTAGTTTCAGCCCAAACATAAAACTAATTATCAAAATATATTTAAATTCTGAATCATAATTTTTTTAAAATTTTTAAATCTTTGCTTAAAAAAGTGAAGATGTGCTTAATTATCATATTTAACATTTTAGTATTTCGTTAAATAAGAAAATTTTTAAATAGAAAATATCACAGTAAGTGAAATCACAATGTAACTCAAAATTTTTAAAATAACGAATATATGAGTTTATTTTTTTATAAACTCTTAAATAAGTAAAATCACAATACAACTCAAAACTTTTAAAATAATAAATATATGAGTTTATTTTCTTATAAACTCCTAACTTGTTGGTATCTATTTTATATGTACATAAAACTAATCCATTTTTGACTTTTACACTCAGTAAATATTTTCTAAAGCACTGAAACTGCAGAGCATTGAATCTGAATATATTAAACATGCAGGCTATTACACAGCAATTTATTACAATATGGAATTTGACAACTAAAGTTGACACCTGACTTTTGACTTATTGAAAACGCACTTAATAAAATGAACAAATTGTAAATTGACAACATTCATCCAATCCTCACGCGGTTTTGGAGGGGAAATAATATGAATTTTCAGGTCTCTGTGGAAGTAATTAAAGTATATATTGTTTATGTACAATGCTAATTAAGGACAATTAATTAAAGATTAAATTAAATGGTGGAGGCTAAGAAGTGAAGCTTGTCAAAGTTTGGAAGCTAACATGTGTCCAGCCTCCTTCTTGTTGAAGTAAAGGTAGGATTTCTTGCATGAGGAAGTGGTAGTGAGTAGGGTGGAAAAGCCATCGTAGTTGCCATGAAACTTTGATAAGCTTATTTTGGTGAGAAAGTCAAATAGCTTATTTTCTCGAACAAATGGTTGGGCTACGTAATCCTCAACTGGCATCCACTGAAATGAAATTAAAATAACATTAGGTCTGAAGTAGCAATTTTTCTGGTGCTTCTGTTAGCAATTTAAAAACAATCTTAGAATAATGTGTTTTCTTACCTAATTATAATATGTATTTAATTATGTTACTGCTTAATTGATATAAAATATTTTGATCTGATTTGTAACATGACATGTTTTGTCACTCAGATTCAAACTAAATCAAAGAGATTAAAAACATGTTTTTGTCTTATGATTATCTTAACCTTATTTCTGAAACTTATATGTACCTGAGCTGCCTCAATTTCTGAAACCTGCCTCTGAATTTTAGAGGAACGAGGTTGCAACATGCAAACAAAGAACAACTCAGATTTCTGGAAGAAAGATTTATGTCTTTCCCTGATACCAGAAAGAAAGATCATGAGATTTAGTGAACATAGCATATAAATTATAGTAAAATACTGCATGAAATTATGTCTTACTTGAATGCTAACACCTCCACAAACTCTGTGTCTATCTGAAAGAAGGAAAAAAAGCACTTTTAAAAGGGTTTGAAAAATCATCAATGGTTAAACTATATGCAGTTTTTGCTTACCCCTGTTTCTTCTTTCACTTCTCTTACTGCTGCAGTACAAATATCCTCACCCTGAAAATGGAATTCAAATTAATAAAAAGAAATTAATAAAAATTAACTAACAATCAATGACCAATTTAACATATATACTTCATTAACAGCTCCAGTGGGCAACTTCCATACTCCTGTGCCACTGAATCTTCCGTTACTTTCCTGAACCACAAGCACCTGTCAAATGCAAAACAAACAAAATTTTCACTATTAATATATTAAGGAATATTTATATAATACTACTGCTGTAAATGTTGGGGCTCTTTATTGTATATGGAAAAAATTAAAAAAAGTTATCAAACTATAGTATTTTAAGAATTTTTTTATTATTTTTTAAAAAAATTCATTTGAATTTTTACAATTTTAAAAAAAATTCATTGACAATTTTTGAAATTTCATAATTTTTGTTGTTCTATCGATACATATACTAAAAAATCGCGTAGCTTTTTTAGAAACACAACATTTTGATATATATAATTTTTAAATTTCATATATAAGAAATAAACCAAATGTTTGACCATTCAATGTTTATTTTAATAACGTTGAAGGATAATTTCAATATACTTTTTTATAGACGGACAGATAAAGACAAAAGTTCTGATATATAATATTCATTTTCGAAATGCAAGACTATCTTATACATTTCCCATAGGTGGTCATGACTCACCTTAGAAAATGCAAGACTTCAACACACACCAGAGTAGAATGACCCAAAAAAAATCAAGGCGGAGATTGACTCAAGGTTGGTGAGCAAACAAAACAATTTGAACAATTAGAAGACAATTACAATATACAACTCATCTTGGAAATGTGGCTGTGGCTCAGTCCACCCAAAAAGGTTAGAAAGTTGTTAAATAAATATTTTTTTACTGTTACTTGTCATGTTCTGGGGAAAGCTGTTAAAGAAAATTATATATTGTATACACTTAACCAAACATTTTCATACGATTTTTTACCTTAAGAGAGCATGACCAATCACTTTGTTGCTTTCACCATACTTAAGTGACTCAGTAATAGTAATGTTTAGTACTTTTGTGTTTATAAATGAACATTCCTGGTAGTCTTTTCTTGAAAATGATCTTTAAATGTTAAAACAAGACAATAAAAATATTTTTTAAAAATTTTAAAATCCATTTTTAAAATAGTTTATATACAAATATTAAAAATAAATATATTATATGCAATATCATATATGAAATGAATTTTTAAAAATCACTGTAAATTTTCCAAAAAGCTGTACCATAATATTATTGGCATGTAGTCCAAAAGCTTATCTTGTTAAAGTTTCAGCACCTACAAAAGTAAAGTCAACCTTATGGAATTGTTTTCCCATTCTATTTTCTCGGAAGCAGAGCTTAAACTTCATAACCAGTTCCTCGGTGCTTGGGTTTATGAGGGCTAAAGAGATGGTTAAAAGGAAAAATCTTGAAAGTTTGAACCACTCAAACAATGGAAAACGTATAAAAAGAATGGATTACCTCTTTATTGTTGTTCATGACGAAAGCACCAATAGCAACGCGATGCGAAGCATTTGCAGGAAGGGTATCAGGAGTATTGGGAATCCAATGCACGAGCATCAAGTAATCTGGTTCAGCATGGTGGAATTTGAATCCAGCCTGCGAAATCATGATCACAAAATGGCTTCTAAGACTAACTTTTAAGCTATGTAGCAGAAAATTAAACCATGTTTTTTCTAGTTACCTTAACCGCAGGGTCCACAAGATTTGAATGCTCTCTGGCCAGCTTGATCCAAACTCCCTTCTTTCCCTAAAATGCCATGCATATTTTTCACAATTGCAGTGGTGAGTCCAATTATTGAACATTAATTAGAGTTATCAACAATATTATTAAACCAATGTTAAAGCATCTTTAGTGGTGGAATTCAAATAGGTTCTTCAATTTACTTGAGTTTTTGAATTATTTTCTGGGGGTTTTATTAAAAATATTATAGCATTATTTTTGGGAATAGTGCAGTTTTTCTTAGTTACTGACCAAGTAGTGTGGAGCATTCTTGCCGGTAATTACCGAAGATTATTGTAAGAAACTAATTTTAGATTTAAGAACCATTCTCAAGACCAACAAGTAAAGGTGCTCTTAATAATTAAGAAAATATTTTAATGGACTATCAAAAGAAAAAGAAGCAAAGACCCATTTTATTATATTGCTTTGAAATTTCTACCTGCTGTCTCCATTGTGATATTGAAGCATCTAACAAAGAAGCAAAGACCAAGGAATCCATAGGCCCATCCATGGTTACAATAACTCCTCCATGTTGGTCTTCAACTGCTCCGAGTATTTCGTTGTCTTTACCTCGCACTTCCTCTTCCTTCACCAAAGAAGCTAAGGACGCTGACATGTATTGTCTCGGCAAAATAAGGCTCTTCTTCAGGCCTAAGAGGGTGTCAAACAATTTAATCCTTAGTTATTAACTAATATCAAAATATAAATTAACTAATGGTTGATAACTTAACGATTAATCATCAACAACCATGTTGAAGAAATGGCTAAGAAATAAGAATTACCTTGAGCTTGAGGAAAGATAGAGCCAAGAAGAGCTCTAGCTTGAAGGGTGGGCAAAGCAGAAGATGTGAGGAGCAGTTTCGAAGTTGCCAAAAGGGAAGAAGAACAAAGCTTGCAGGCTCTAAAACTCATCATGAAAATATAAAATATGATCAACACCAGAGAGAAAAGAAAAACGGAATGATTATTGGTTTCTCTCTGAACCTTGAGAACTATATATATATATATATATATATATATATATATATATATATATATATATATATATATATATATATTAAGAGGCTGGGGTTATCATATGGTACGTACCCAAGGGAGAATTTCCGTGCAATCTGAGGCTGGGACTTTGAATGAGTCCATGCATGTTTTCATTCCTTGAGGAATAAACACTTAGAATATGAACCAAGAAACCAACAAGAAAAACCTAAGCTAGAAGACAAAACATGGATGAGCAAAAGGGTAGCCCAAGTTACCTTTTCAGACATTCAAACTAAACGTAGTATTTGCGTCCCTTTTTTCTTTGAAGCTACAGATGAAACGCGCTCCAGAATTCATCCGCCGAGGTCTAAGGACAACTACCTCCCTTTTTATATTATAAAAGTTGCTTCTTTTGCTTTAAATAATACTTAGCATTACGTTAATTATTAACAAATAAAAATATCATTACAAAATATAATAAAAATGTATTAATAATATCAAAAAGTTAAACTTAAATATTTATACTATTTAATACTTATTTTTTGTAAAAAATAAGATTAACTAATTTAACTATTAGTTTGATAATTCTTATTAAGTGTATCAACCTTATAATGTTTTATAAAAAAAAATTATTAAATATTTTGTAATATTACTTTATTTTAATGATTAATATATAATTTTAAAATATAAGTAAATATTAAATTTTAAATAATATATTATAAAATTTAATTTACATGATTAGAGAAATAATATAAAATATTTTAATTTGACACTTAATCTTTTATATATATATATATATATATATATAAATTTAATAAAAAAATTCAGATTATGTGCAAGAGTTTTTAAATTTATATGAATTTTTTTTATATATATGTATATAATATTTATTTATTATTATCATTAGCAAGGTAGTTAAAGACGCTAGTCAATATTTACTATATTTAAAAGTGCGTAGCTCAAATTTTTATTCCCACGGAGTTGTTGAACTTGTCAACTACATATACAAACAATAAAACATCTTCTCGATCGTGGACAGAAAGAGCAAAAAATCTCTCATCGTATTTCGTATTTTGTGCAGTCGCATTAGTTTGCATAATCTAAACTTACAATGCGTTATTGATCAGAATTTTAAAATAATAACTTTGCAAAGATATACAAATAAATAATAAAATTTAATAAATTTGTTAAAAGTTGAAGAACAAAATTGTGTGCTTATTTAACAAAGATTTCGTGCAGAAAATATTTCATTCAAGTGTGATAAATAAATAAAAGATATATAATTTAGTATTTGAATAAAGAGATGTAAATTTTGAGAATGCGTTTATATATATATTGGTAGATGCAAGTAATATATAAAGTAAAAAAGAATGAAGTCTTCTCCCGATTTCCATTTATACAGATTTATCTCGTGATCTTTTATTAATAATTAAAGAATAAAGGATACGAAAAAAAATTTTCAAATTTATTATAAGTTTCTCAAAATTTCAAGATATCAATTTAAATTCAAAAAAATGAATGAAGATTAGTATTTCTAGCCCTTCTTAACGGTGATAATTATGAATTCTAAAATCATTATAAAAAATTATTAATGCATGAAAAATTTGTGTTAACATAAGATTAAGAGATGAATTTGTAATTCTCAATGAATGTTTATTTCCCCAAATTAGATGCATGAACGCTAATTTTTAAGAATGAGCATCACGTAGGGACATGAGGGTAAAGATATAGTTTCGGCTGCAAAGATTGATTTTGCGAGTGTGATGTTGAATTAACTGTACTTAGAGAGTTCACGTACTTATCTACGCATTGCATGTTGAGTTGACAACAAATTATTGCCATTATGTTTGCGCGTTACTATCAGGCATTACATAATGATGGGGAATTCATCGTTAGATAATGCACTAGTTAAGTGCCACTAAATTAAATTTAATTTCTACCCTCAAAATTTTACTTTTTTTGAGATTTTAAAATTTTTATTTTTCTCTTTGAGAGTCACTTTATTCTTTTAAACTACACAGTATTAATATACAATGAAATGTGTTAAGTGAAATGATTATTATGAATGGTAAAAATAACGTTGTACATAATGTATTATATATTTTTTATTTTATTGTAATACTTAATGTTATTAGTGTTAGACATTTTGATCGTAGAGTTTTTTAAATATTTTTGTCTACCTATTTTTTTTTCCTTTTTATTTTTTTGTAACGTTATCAGTTAGATTACTAATATTGTTCACTTTTGTTTTCTTCTTCATTTGACCAATTTAACGCTAGTAAACTTTTTAATATTGTGATAAATTTTATCTTTTATAATTTCTTTATCATTTTCATTTTTTTTTAATCTTAACTCTCTCCTTATCAAAACACTCTCTTTCTCTGTTCTTTATTATTATGTCTCTAACCTTTACACCTCGTTGTCACTGTTGAAAGATTTCAATTTGCTACGGTTGCCTCGAATAAAGTGAAAAGAGAAAATCTTAGAGAAAAAGACTAGCAAGCCATAGAAAACAAAACAAGATTGTGGTCATAAAAGAGTTTCTTGACATTAGGCTTGGTTAGAGGGAAATAAAGGACAATCGTGATTTTTAGATTTTTAGTAAGGTAATTTCTAACAATGGTAGTGTTAAGAAATAATGGAAAAGAAGAAGGATTAATAGATTGAAGGTTTTATAAATTTTAAGATGAAATAATTAATTTCACAAGTGATACTATGGTTTTCGATGATGATGATTTTTAATAATGATAGTTTCCAATATTAGTAAAAAAAAGTGTGCAAGAAGTAATTATAAAAGATAGAGATTCTTTCATACTAAGATTTTATGTATAGGCTAAAATTTTAATTAGTCATTGCACACCTCTTTTTAAAATCAATATTTACTCATTAAAAAAATTAGTATTTCACTAAGTTTGATAAGTTGTTTTATTTTCACACCAATACTAATACGCATGACTATGTTTTCAATGATCTAGAATGTCACAATGTAAAGAAATTAATTTGGTGATACAATTTTAAAAATTAACATGATAACAAAAATTTAATCTACAAAATAATTTGTACTACAATTTATTTTTAAAAAACTATAAATTATTTTTAAAAAGTAAATCAATCATGCTGTAAGTATTATTTTATATTAATGCAAAAGCTATACTATATAAAAAATATTAAACACACAAATTTTACCGAAGAGATGCAGTTTCAAACACGCATTAAGTTGAATATTTTCTCCATAAAAGATCTATTAATTTCATTTCAAACTTTGACAATTATAAACTATTTCAATCTAATTTTTGTAAATTAATAAATTTAATTCTTGAATTTTTGGTATGTTATTCGTTTGGTCTCTAATGTTTGAAACGAATTTAATCGATGATTATAAAATTTAGAAGCTAAATTTATAATAATTATCAAATAACCGAATAATTTTTTGGTAAAACTCAACCCTAATTTTGAGACATAAAACTAAACCTGGGATGGGGAATGGGCTGGACCCTTGTCAATAGTCCAGGCCCAACATAATTAAGGTTTTAGGATAGCCGCAAGCAAAGAATGGCATTGCATTGCATTGCTAGGGTTTTAGGATACACGGAGTACGATTCTAAATTACAGAGAAGAGGAGTTTAGAGTGGCGAAACAATGGATTCTTTCTCAAATTCCTCGAGTGGGTCATCGAACCATTTATCTGCGCAGGATCTCAAAAACCAATTGAAGAGTCAACTTGCCTTGGAGTATGCTCAACAATTTCTTGAGGTATATGCTTTCCCTCTTTAACTATTGCTGATTAGGATGCAATGCACTTGTTTTGTATTAGTTGAGTCCATACACTTTTTCTCAAAGAAAGTGGTGTGAGTGTAAATGTTTAAGCCATGGAAGGCAGAGTCTCTGTGTCAGCTCTATTTTTTTTTCATTTTTTCTGTTCTAGTATCTGTTTCTGTTTCCTCCCTAAGGGGATTTATTCCTCAACTTCTATCCTATTTTTCTGAATTAATATTAGTTTCTACTAGCAAGTAAGTAATAGGACCACTTTAAACCAAATCAAATTATAGGTTTGCTCAGTTCAGTTTGGTTCATGTTAACAGTTCAGTTCAGATAAATTCTTTAACCTTAATAAAGATGACACTGACTAGGTATTCTGTAACGAGCAAATGGTCATAAGGTCCACAGGAGATGGGACATACTTATAATATGAGGGACTAGAATAATATATTGCTCCCTTTTTTTTCCTTTTGGCTAATCAAATTGTAATAGATTACTTGTTGCTACTGTTAATGTATATTGTAAAAATTTCCTTATGATAGTTTTATGTGAGATTGATGATTGTTAATATACAATGATAGAATTAAACTTGGTCATTGATGTGTTTCTTGTTCATGAATCATTATTGATTATAAGCACTGGACGACTGATGCTATCAAATTTTGAGAAGTCTAAGATGAAATTGATTTTACTATCAGCTTAATGTTTTACTCCAGCCACTTGTATATTCTTGATCTTCTGGGGTGGCTCAACACTCTCTGGAGAATAAGAAAATATTGAGAAAGTGGGTGGATAATTGAGTCCTGATTTTGTTGATGTGGCTTTATCTGCTTCAATTCCACTTACCTTCAAATCGCCATTCTCGTGCAGACAGTGAGAGGAAAGTGTTTTGAGAGGTGTGTCACAAAACCAGGTTCAAGGCTCAGTGGGAGTGAAAGCAGTTGCATTTCTAGGTGCGTAGATCGATATATGGAAGCCACAGGCATAATTAGCAAAGCGTTATTTAGTGGTCAACAATGAAATGGACAACCACCTCGGTAAATCTTGTAGTTGCTCATCATTTTGAGAAACAATTTATAAACGTTGGAGATTATGGGTTTTCCGTGTATCTTTTTATCTTTCTTGTTTTTAGAGGACGATTACGCATTTTATTTTGTTATACAATTAGTTTATGCCTCGTGAGATTCTCACGGTTATTTTCAGCTCTGTCCTCTAATTTTTATTGTCTGAATTTATGTTCCAATAAGCCCTGGGGCGGGCGGGTTTAGGCTGTTTAATTGATATCCGTCTTTTAACTTCAATTTATAAATTAGTATGATTAAAGGTTAGTCATTTTAATTTCTATTGATAATTTAGGGATTAAAATGATATAGTTTTTTTAATTTTATGGACAAAATTAACTTGTAATTGTATGAACTTGTCTGATTTATTACTCAGTTTATATTTTAATCATCTGAGTTTTATTTCATTCGCAAAAGATAGGGAGCAATGATGCAGTATTTGCAGAAGGAAGCTTAAAGCGAGCGAGAGAAACTTAATAACTTGACAACTTGTTACATATTTACACATGTAACGGATTACTTTCCATTGCTCTGTTTAGTTATAAAAAACAGTACTAACTTCGAGTCAAAGTAAACATCTTTTTATTTTGATACACTAATTTGTGTTTAGTTATGGATCTGGTTCCTCTGTATTATTGATGATGATAATTAGGAGCGTAATGAGTTTAGTTATTGATGAATTGTTGGGTTTGATTCGTTAAATACTTGATTAAACATATTTATTTTCTTAAACAGGTTTAAATTTGACTTTACAGGCTACATAGCTTATGTTGTGTGCATCTAATTGCCTTTGGTGTTACTCCATAATCTATAACCGTCGAAGTTCAGATTTAACTGAAGTTTTAAGACATTAATTGTGAAGAGCCAATAAAATATGCTGCGAAAGATTTAACTCAAGTTCAGATTTAACTCAAGTTTGATCGAAGGGTTAATTATAAACTTGGTACTTCGAGTTTTGTAATTATTTTGTTGTATCTCTTAATTTTCAATTGTACAATTTTGATTTTCATATTTAACATTTGTTTGGTTTTTATTTTCTAATCGCACGATTCAAGTCCCTCGAATTTATAATTGATTGGATTTTGGTTTCTCAACTATTGTACGGTTTAAGCCTTCCTATTTTTTAAGCTTTGCATTTATTAACTTGTCATTTAAGTTTTAGCCAAGTGATAAGCCGATTAAAAGTTATATTGATGTTTACATGTTCATTGTGTTATTAATAATGTTGTTATATCTATATAATTATGGTGTGTTTATATGTTCATATTCCAAAGAAAAATCTTGAGTAATTCATTGAAGAGACTGAAAGCAATACTGAAAAATGGAGAGCATATGAGGGTGAAAATTCGAAAGCAACATATCAACTCAACATAAGTGCACATTACGAAGGGAAATATTTTCAGCAAGCTTAGCCAAATGAACAAAGACACATTAGCATAATTAATATTCAGCTCATAACTCTATTAAAATTTAGATAATAAGTTAATAGATGCAAAATTAAAAAAAAAAAAAAGGATCAAAATCGTGTAATTAAAAGTCAAGAAAACCGAAAAATTGAACATGAATCAAACTAGGAAGACCAAAATCTTACAAATGGAAGTTAAAAAGACCAAAATCAAACAAGTGTCTAACTAGAAGACCATAACTGCGTGGCTAGAAATTGAGAAATCAAAATTGAACAGATGACAAACTACAAAAATAAAATCGTAATTAATGGTTGATTGAATTTACCCAATTTAACAACACTATTGTAACAATTCTCACCAATCAAGCGTCAACTTTATGATGATATCCTAAACTGAAGGCCATGTATTTAAATATCATTCAAATAATACCAAATAATTAGAAACTGTTTCCCTTGTTTTAGAAGACAAAACAAATGTATTTAAATAAGTCAGGCGTGATTTTGTACTGGCAAAACGCAGACCGCAGGGGACCGTCTTACACGGCCAAAATGGAACTTCAAGATACAGTTTGCTTCTGTTTGGGTTCGAGAACAGGAGGATCAACCTCAATCCCCATATTTGCCGCAGTGCCCGCTATAATTCTCATGGCTGATTCCATACTCGAGCAATTCAAGTCTTGTAGCTTTTCCGCAGCAATTGCACGCAATTGGTCAATTGTGATCTTCCCTACTTTATTTGCCTTGGGGTCTTTTGAACCCTTTTCCACACCTAAATAGCATATCAATATAATTAGACGGTTCCAAACCTGGGAACACTGAATGCATTAGTGTAGAGTACTAAACACCTGATAGTCTATCAAATCAACAACCTTATACCTGTTGTGTTTTTTTCACTTTAGACCATTTATGAGTGTGACGAAGCTAGACTATCCATTCAAAAACTGAATTTCAGTTAACAAAGTAAATCACATCTTATGCTAGGAATGCTATTACAATCACGGACATCAATATATAAACTTAAAACAACCATGAGCATGCTGTAAATAAAATTTCACACTGGCAAACTTAGTTCCATACGGATGGATTTTAACTGCAATGCAGAGTTCTCCACCCATTAAAAGCACCTTGTGGCCAAGGCAAGTCAACACATGACAAGAGATTAGTCCATAAAACTCAACGGGTGTAACCCTCACATAGAAGTACTCGTTGGTTTCTAGAGTAGGATAATGCATTGCACAATATTATTGAATTAATGTAAGACATTATAAAATTTATATCAGATCTCAACTGCTGAGATTATTAATCCTAGAATGTACATGTATTTTCCCCATAGTAGTTAATAGCGGAGTGGCTCCCTATATAAAATTTATATCAGATCTCAACGGTGCGAATTGCGGTCAAAATCACGGAAAATGTCAAATTTAATCTTGATTTCTTAACATTAGAAGGCTTTTAAGGGGAGCAATTTTGGGATTTTGCTCCCCCTTTACATTGTTAATTTCTGCATGCCATTGTATCATTGAAACTCGGTACTCTTGAATACTAAGTGCTCCCATTTACCATATGTGTAGCATAATCTATAGGTGTATTTTAAATTTTCAGAATGGCAGTCATCATGTTATCAGCTATAGCAATTTTTGGGATTGGCCGCTCCACGACGCTACCTGGGATTGACTATTATGATTTTCACTTGCTAAGATCCAGCTTAAAATCATTGAGAATTGAAATGCAAAGTAAATGGAAGCTAAAAACAATTCATGCTTTCGACCCTTTTATTTTACACAGTTTCAAAGATTAGTACGGACGTGTTGTCTATCAATTTCTCAAATCAGGTAATATATTCCAATCAATGGCATTAAAGCAAGAAACTGAATGGGTCAGTGAATCATTAATTTCCTAATGTGCTAGATCACTTAATCTCAAGCAGGTCATAAGTAAGTATTCTAAATGGGATCACTCACCGTGTAGCCAACTTAGATTATACATGGGACAGAATTCAAGATTCAATGATCCTTACTCAAGTTGAGCAATGATAAAGGGTTCAATCAAGAAACGAAGATAATTCCTCCCTCTCTGTCTTGGAAGGAGGCACCCCATAAACAAATAATTGGCATTGGCAATAACAAATTAAACCACTGAGGAAACAAAACATCAAACGGATTGTGGGCAACGAATGCTAGAGAACATACCAGCGGCTTTAAGAAGAAGAACAGAAGCAGGTGGAGTCTTCAGTACGAAAGTAAAGCTTTTATCCTACGGAAGGAAATAACATGTAAAACGAGATTGAGGATGGGGAAAATAAGAAGAGAATAGAGAGCAAAGAACGCACGTCGTAGACAGTGATTTCCACGGGAATGACATAACCGGGCTTATCGGCGGTTCTGGCATTGTAATCCTTACAAAAAGCCATAATATTGACACCCTTAGAACCAAGAGCAGGCCCAACGGGAGGAGCAGGTGTAGCCTTCCCAGCTTCAAGAGCCAGCTTTATAACCCCAACCACTGCACCACCAAACAGAAAACAAAAAGAGTTACAATTTAGGTGAGAGTGAATCACGAGAGCGTAAACTCAATACAAACCCTTACCTTTCTTGGCCTTCCCACCGGGTTTAGGGGGAGCCATGGCAATGACACTGAAGCGCCTTCGAATTGGGACAGAAGGAGAAAGGGTCGGAAGAGGGTTTCTGTTTCTCTGGAACGGATGAGAAATGCTGTTCGGGTTTAAGGAGAATTTGACGGGTGTGGAAAATATAGAAGAAGAAGAAGAAGAACACAACGACGGAGCAGTGAAGAGAGTTGACGCCATTGAACCTTTCGCACACCAAAGGTCGAATGTTGAGTTCAAGTTCCCAACACTGTAGTACCTGTTCGGATAAAGTGTCTCCCAAGTGCTGCAAAATCTATGATCAATATCTACTTCTACAGCACTACTTATTTTTTGTCTATTCTATTCTATTTTATTTATTTATTTATTTTAACAACGCCGGGTGCTCAGATCCTTTTAAATTCAGTGATTTTTCACCCTATTCATTTCGAACATTTATGTATCTATTATGGTAATTAGTACTTAGATTTACTTGTGGTTGAAAGTTATTTTTGTATTATATGCTATATATATTTTGAAATAAATTTTCAGAATTGTATTTTTGGTAATTTTACAAAAATGTGATAATTTTAGTTAAGTATAATTTAAATATGGGTGTCATAACTTAACATCGTAACTATTGAGTAATAACTTCAATTTATCTCCTTTTTTCTATACTTTTCAAGATATTGAGATGTTTACATATTGAATTGAATCAATTTTTTTTTAAAAAAATTATATGATCTGATCATAAAAACATTTTATGGTTCGGTACAAAAAAAAATTTAAAATTCAATCGAAAGAGATTTTGAATGAATTGAAATTTTATATTTTTTTAATTATATTTGAAATTTTGTTAGAAGGCAATAAATAAATTATTTTATTTTCTCTTCTACACTATTTTTAATTAAAACTTATTCTTTATATGAAACATAAAATTTATAAAAGAAAAATCAGTAAAATTAGTTATTTGTGTCGGAGAGGGGAATAAAAAATCAGTAAAATAAGTGTATAATTTAATTCTTTACAAATTTCTAACTAATTTATGTCTTATTTTAGAATTTAGTTCATACTTAATTATAATAATTTAATCTTTTAACTTTAATTTTAGCTTTAAATATGTCTTGTAATTATTTTTTTTAATTTATGATTCTATTTATTCTTCTAACTTCACTACTAGAAAAGTGCTTAAAATAGACGGATTTTACAGACGGATTAAAATCCGTCTGTATTACAGACGGATACAGACGGATTTGTCGAATAATTTTTTTTTTTTTTATTTTCTGAAACATCCGTCTGTATTACAGATGGATTAAAATCCGTCTGTATTTAGCCCGCCTTTTGGCGCCAAACGTTATAGACAGTAATTACAGACGGATTTTTCCGTCTGTAATTTGAAAATAGGAGAAAATATTATAGCGAGAAATTACAGACGGATTTTTTCGTCTGTAAATGTGGCGGTTTTAGGCGACCTTTCAGGTGACAAATTACAGACAGATTTTTCCGTCTTTAAATGGGATTGACGCATTTACAGATGGAAAAATCCGTTTGTAATGTGCCAACTGAAACGCATCGTTTCATTAAACCCATTACAGACGGATTTTCCCGTCTGTAATGACTGAAACCCATAAAAACTGCGTCTCCTCTTCCCCTCCCCCATTATCAGAACCCCCTCTCTCTCTCTCTCTAAGAGCTCAGTGTTTTGGCCATTGCGAGTGATTGGAGCAACCATTTGAAAGTTTTTTTTTGCATCATTGTATTCCTGGTACGATACTCTAACTTTTAATCAGTTTAGTTTTTTAATTTTTTATATTTTTTAGAGACTTAAAATTTCTAAGATAGAGTTGTAGGATTGGAGATTGTATGACTGGGGGGAAGGGCGTAGAGGTCCTTCTCCTAACCTGATTATTTTGTGCTGTGGGATTGTTTGTGTTTGTGGAGTTTGTAAAATATGCATGTTGTGGAGTTACAAGGGGATGTGCTTTAGAACAGTTTAGGATTGTGATGTGTTTTTGTTTGATGTATCAAATAATTTATTGTTATATAATTTATTAGTTGATTTTAGGTGAAATTTTCATTATTATAAAAAAATGATAAACAAATGTAAGGAAATTAACATGTATTAGGAGAGATTCTGCCAAAATTTATATTAAAATTTTATGTAATGCATTTTAGAAGGTTGATACCACATTGTATATTTGTATTAGGTTTATATATATGTTGAGGAAGATGTTTCTCAGAAATCGTCAGTGGATGTATGATAGGTTGCACCCAAGTCGGGGGGGGGAATAAAACCTGAATTCTTTGAGGGTGTAGAGGAATTTATACGCGTCTGTTGTAATTCGCAGCAATTCATTACCAATCAGGTCGTTAGGTGTCCATGTTCTAAGTGCAAGTGTAGAAAGTTTTTGAATATTGATTCAATTATATATGATTTGTATAAGTTTGGATTTAAACATGATTATTGGATATGAACTGAGCATGGGAAAGAAGTTAATTTAGAAAATCAAGTAGGTAATTCAAATATATTACAATCAGGTGGTCATGTAGGTAATGTAAGTTGGGAAGAAAGTAATAGTCGTTATCAAGAAATGGTTTATGATGTTGTTGGTCCTCAATTTGGAATTTTTCATGATTTTGAAGCTGAAGAAGAACCTAATGGAGAGGCTGCAAAGTTTTATAATGTTTTAGAAGCAGCAAACAAACCTTTATGGGATGGGTGTGTGCATTCAGAGTTATCTTTAGCAATAAGAATGTTAAGCATAAAGTCAAAAGGCAATCAAAGTCAGAGTTCATTTGATCAATGGGGTACATTAATTAGTGAGCTTAGTCCCGAACTTGACTCCATCCCAAAGGACTTTTACCAAGCCAAAAAATTAGTTTCCAAACTTGGATTAAAAGAAGTCAAAATTGATTGTTGTTTGAAAGGCTGCATGTTGTATTACAAAGATGATGCCGTTTTGACCAATTGCAAATTTTGTGTAGAGCCTAGGTTTAAACCAAGAAGAGGTGGTAGAAGTAGTAAACATAAAGATGTACCGCAAAGTAGAATGCATTATTTGCCTTTGATTCCTAGGCTAAAAAGGTTGTATGCTTCTATGAGTTCAGCTCCTTACATGACGTGGCATGCTGAAAATAAAAGGAGTGATGAGATAATGACTCATCCATCTCATGGTCAGGCTTGGCAACATTTTGATCAAGTGTATCCTGAGTTTACATCCGATCCTAGAAATGTAAGGTTAGGGTTATGTGCTGATGGGTTCGCTCCAAACAATCAATTTAATAAACCATATTCTTGTTGGCCTATTGTGGTTACACCTTTTAATCTTCCTCTTGAAATGAGCATGAAAAATCCATATTTATTCTTGACTGTAATAATTCCTGGTCCAGAAAATTCAAAGGCTAAAATTGATGTATACCTTCAACCTTTGATTGATGAGTTGAAAGAGTTATGGTGTGAGGGTGTAGTAACTTATGACGTATCAAGGAAGCAAAATTTTATCATGAAGGCAGCACTGATGTGGACGATAAATGATTTTCCTGCTTATGGAATGTTGTCTGGATGGATGACTCAAGGAAAATTAGCATGTCCAATTTGTATGGAGGATACAAAGGCATTTACTTTAAAACATGGAGGAAAAAATTCATGGTTTGATTGCCATAGGAGATTTTTAGATATGGAACATCCTTATAGGCGTCAAGCGTACAAATTTAAGAAAGCAACTGTTGAGAATGAGGACCCTCCCGCCCGTTTAAATGGTCATCAAGTATGGGATAGAGCTAAACACTTGCCAAAAATAACAGAAGTAGGAAAATCCATTAGGTTTCCTAGTTATGGGATGACACATAATTGGACCAAACAAAGTATATTCTGGGAGCTCCCATATTGGAAGGATAACTTAGTTCGTCATTGTTTATATGTGATGCATGTGGAAAAAAATGTATTTGACAATATCATGAATACTGTAATGGACACTGATTGAACTAAAGATAATGTCAAGGCAAGGCAAGATTTAGAAAAATATTGTAAGCGTCATGAATTGAAATTACAACAACTTGCAGATGGTTGATGGTCAAAGCCAAAGGCAAGTTACACTCTGACTTTACTACAAAGACAAGATGTGTGTAAGTGGGTGAAGGAGTTAAAAATGCCTGACAGTTAAGTTTCAAACCTCGGTCGTTGTGTGAATGTTGAACAAGGAAGATTTTTTGGGATGAAAAGTCATGATTGCCACATATTCATGGAGTGTCTTCTACCTGCTGCATTTAGGGAACTACCAGACCATGTTTGGAAGCCATTGACTGAGTTAAGTGAGTACTTTAGGGACCTGTGTTCACCTACTCTAAGGGTTGAAGATTTATTAGTTATGGAGAAAAATATTCCTGTCATTTTGTGCAAATTAGAGAGAATACTTCCCCCTGGTTTCTTTGACTCCATGGAGCACTTGCCTATACACTTAGCGTATGAAGCACGTGTATGTGGACCAGTACAATACAAGTGGATATATCCGTTTGAACGAGAAATTGGAGGGTTGAAAAGGACCGTGAAAAATAGAGCTCAAGTGGAAGGATCCATATGCCAGGCATATATATCAAAGAAGACATCAAATTTTTGCACATACTATTTTGAACCTCATGTTCAATCTAGGAGAACTCAAGTTGGTCGAAATGATGATGGGGGAGAAAGTAGTAATGAGCCAAGTCTATCTATATTCAACCAACCAGGTCGTGTATCTGGAAAATGCGAAGAACGATGGATCTTAGGTGATGAATCAGAGGCCGCCCACTTGCACATCTTATTAAATTGTGATGAAGTTCAACCATCTAGAACGTAAGTGACTTATGATTGCTTTAATGATTTTTTCTGATCATGGTCATTCAAATCTAGTTAATGATGTTGCAATGTTTACATATATTTTGAACAATTATATGGTCACGAATCCCTTAATCAATTTCCATCATGGTTCAAAAGTTATGTAAGTCATGACATTTCCCTAACATGTTAGTTAATTGACTTTTTAATATTATTCTGTATTCAATCAATTGACATCGATTTATGGTATGTGTAGGTGCGTGATCCTAGTAATGGTATCACAGATCCTGACCTATATAACTGGTCCAGAGGTCCAAAAAATAAAGCATATTGTTGGCCAACTTACTTTGTTAATGGGTATAAATTTCAAACTATTGAATCATGTTAAGGGAGAAAAATAGATAATAGTGGAGTTAGTGTAAGAGGAAATTCAAGTGATGGTGACTGTGATTGGTATGGAAAACTTCATGAAATTGTTGAGCTTGAATATGCTGGTGAAACCATAAAAAGGATTGTCTTATTCAAGTGTGAATGGTTTGATCCAACACGCCCAACAAGTACACGTAAACATAACCATTACAATATAATTGATATTAACCATACCAAAAGATATAGAGGCTTTGACCCCTTCATCATTGCACAAAATGCAAGACAAGTATATTTCTTATCTTACCCTGGAAAATGTAATAAAAGTTGGAGGATTGTAATTAAAACTAAACCAAGGGGTCGAATTGAAAGTGATGAAGTAGATGATGAAGATGCATATCAAATTGATGACTCAATTCATTCACGTGTAGTAATAGACACTGTTGTCCATCCAATTTTATCTTCTCCTTTGAATGAAATTGAAATAATTGACCCTCCTACCCAAGTTATGAGATATAATGAAATTGATGACATCATAGAAGACGAGGATGAAGGAATTATGGATGAACTTTCATCGAATGATGATAAAGGTAGTCTTGAACTATCAGAGTAAATGAGGTAAAGTAAGTAGGTTTGTCAATTTACTATGTTGCCATGATTATTTAATTTGAGTTATCACCAATATTATTCATATTTTAAACAAATTATAGTATTTGTCTCTAAACATATATATGGTTTGATTCAGATAAGGCAGGTAAAGGTAAAGGTAAGAAGGGAATTACTCAGCAAACTGATCGTGACAACACTTCTTCACCTATCGCTCCGACTTCGACGTCCACACCAGCAATAGTGCAGACCTCCCAGGTTAGGGGACAGGAGCAATTTATCATGGTGTCCAATCCTGGGTATATTGCTCCTCCCCCTCCAGTACAGCGAGTTTCACACTCTGCACCCCCTACTACACAGGCCACACAGTCACCTACTACACAGGGCACAGGAGATGGATCCACTGCTGTCCCATCTGTAAGTGAGCAGCAGTCATCACAGACCCAGGCATCATCGAGATCGTTAGAAACTTTGAGATGGGATGGGTTCACTTGGTAAGTAATTCAATCAAATATGCCTAACATTGCGTATTTTATGTGAATGTTAGTAGTTATGTTTTATTTTATTGTGTTATCAGTTGGATACCACCACAGAAAGGTCTCCATCAGGTCACAGATACGATTAAGAAGATGTTTGATGCGCCTTACAGAAGTTTTGCAAAGGTGCCAAATGATACAAAGATGGAATGATTCAAAGATTGGAAGGTAATAATAGTGTATTAATTTTAACTAAGTGTAATTACATATGACTGTTTGTACCTCTTCTAATGAAATTGTGTTTCTGTAGAGCAACTTCTCCATTCCCCCCCAGGACGAAAAGATGATTTTCAAGGCCTGGAAGAGTCGCACTGCAAAGTGACTAAGACAGATGTACACTGAGGCTCGCCAGAACCCTTCTACTGCTGATTGGATAGCACCCAACTTTCTTCATGCCTTGCAGGAGTATTGGGGTACAGATGAGTTTAAAAATCTCTCTGTAAAGAACAAGACAAACAGGACATCTAATAAAGGGGGGTCACTGCATACTGGTGGGTCTACGACTTTGGCTGGCACTAAGGCGAACTTGGTATGTGATTTTAAAATTCAGTTTACTCTATCTATAATTTCATATTTGAGATTGTGATTTATTTCTAATTGTAGGAAAATTCGTTGAAGAGGCCACCTACTACTGGAGAGTTGTTTAAGGAGACACACACTCGCAGGCAGGACAAAAACCTGTGGGTTGATACACGATCTCAAGCCACATATGTAAGTCATAGTTATTGATAATATATGTTATTATTAGCGACTTATTAAATAGTTCTCCAAACTAATATTTAATTATCTGAACTGAACTGTAGGATGACTATATTCAAAGGTTTGAGGAAGCATTTTTTTAGAATCCAGAGTCAGTAGATGAGGATGCTATGTGGTCACAGACAGTGAGTGGCCTTTATAAAGGTCGCATTTATGGCATGGGGGGCCGCTTTGCAGACTCCATGTCCCCTGCATCTGTCATTGGAGATGCCCCTTCTCTTGCACCTGAGGATGTGGAGGACATGGTCTGCACTCAGGTCCATGCCCTCAATGAAGAACTCCAGAAGCAGAATGAGGAGATGTGGAAGAGCAAAGAAAGTACATAGAAGAAGAAGTGGACAAAGAAAATGGAGAAGAAGATAGAGAAGAAGGTAGCGTCGAGAATGCAAAGGGAGGTCCAGCAGCAGATGACGCAACAGCATATGCAAATACAGCAGATGCATGCTTATTTTGAGCTCATGAGAGCAAATAGCTCTACACCTCTTCCTCCTCCTCCACCAGCTCCAACACCACCAGTTTTCACCTCCTTGCATCATTCTTCTACTGACTCCTCTTCTACTGATGATGATGCTCCTTTGGATTATGACTATACAGATTATTCTTGATGAAGACTTGTATTTTATATTTAAATATATTTATTTAGATACTTTTTGTCTTCCTTTGTAATAACATTTAAATTTTATAAATCATTTTGGAATGTTTAGATGCCGAATCTATAGTTTCTATTTTGTTTATAAATTGTGATAATCAAGAATAGCAGGAAATAATTATCTATATAAATAAAAAAATATCAATAATAGTAAAATATATCACCGACAGATTTGAAAATCTGTCTATAATTCTTTACCGACGAGGATATTACAGACGGTTTATGTCCGTCTGCAAATCCGTCTGTAATAAAAAAAACCGTCTATAATACTCTAAAAATCCGTCTGTATAAACAGACTTTTTAGTAATGCTTGTATTTTTATTTCTTCATTACAACTCTTTTAACTCTAGATAGAACTCTCTAAAAGCTGAATTTTTTTCGATGTTGAAATTAATTAAAAGGTTCCTCTAAACACTATATTACAACTAATATATCAAAAAGTTGTGTTATTTTATTGGTTAAAATCATGAGAAGCTAGGGCATGGATACTAGTAATCAACTTTATTAAATCTTAAATTTGTTCTATATTTTCTGTTAATGATTATTCAATTGGCTGAGAGGTTTTTTAGACGTTGAGCTGCAACCAACGAATCAAATTTTTGCATGATTTTACCGACTAAAATGAAATATTAAATTTTCAAAAAATATTCTACTTCAATAGGAGAATCTCAACATTTTAACAATAATTGTCCAATTTATTTAGGTGTTTTATTCACTGTTACAATACTACCTTTGACCCATAAGTATTTTTTTAAGCCAAATAATAATAATAAAAAAAGATGAATCAAGGCAATTAAGTTAAAAAAATGCAATATCTAGTGAACTTTAACGGTGTTGTAATCAAAAGAACCAACTTGAGATGAAAATAAAATTTACAGGATTGAATTGAATTTAAAAACATTAAGGGAAAAATTTAAAATAAAAAAATGATGTTAGAGGTCCAAACCACTAATTTTGTCTTAAAAAATATGATACACAAGAACAACTTTAAATTAATCTAAAGCAAATAGACTTGTAAACACATTAAAATAATGAAATGTATCCCTAAAAAATAACAATATGATATAACTTTAAAAGAAAATCATAAAAAATAATTAAATATTTCAACTCCATAATCATATAATTGTATAAATGTAAATAAGAAAATAATTTCACAAATAAAATAATTTGTATTCATATAAGTTTAAATCGATTTAATCAATTTCTAAAATTAGATTGATCTAATATAATAAAAAAATAATTTTCACATATTTTGGTGTTTTCATTTTTCCAGTTAGTTCAGCCTTTTGTTTTTTAGTTCAATTTTTATGATTTAGATTGATCAATCTACGAAACCTTTATCGTAGAGAAGGAAACTAGAAAAATTCGTTAAAAGAAATCATTTTAATAAAATTGACGGCAGGAATTGTTTATGAGATAAAAAATTTATGTTGTTTTTTTTTTCTATATTTTTTTTTACAGAATAAATATATTTTTAATTTTTATAAAATTAATTATTTATAATTTTAGTCGTGTTTACGGGTCCCATTGATATGACCTTTCTTTGTAAGTATTAATTTTTAAAAGGTGGTACCTTCAGAGATTTTGAAGGTACGGTATATAAAAAATTTTAATTAATAATATTTAGACATATATTTAAATAATAAATATATTAAATAATAAATTATTATATTTATTATATTTAAATAAATTAAAAAGGAGTTAGTTAAATCTTTAAATTAAAAAAATATAATTAAAATTAAACAAATTAAAAATTTAAAAATACAATAATAAAATAATAATATTATATTAATATATTATGTTATAATTTTTTACTTTATAAAAATTAATAGAAAATAAAAAATTTAATATGATATATATATATATTACAAATATATGTAAACTATATATATATATATATATAATAGATTATATAATAAATAATATAAATAATATAATTTTAAATAAATTATATATAATAACATATATTTTTTATAATTTTTCATTTTGATATAAATTTTTTAATCCCATCAAACAAAATTTTAGGTACTCCGGAACACACCAGTGTAAAAATAGCACTGTTAAAACCTTGTTATATTTCTATCTCCCGTTCCTTATTTGGGAAAGAAGGAATCCCAAAGAAGGAATCAAAGTTTCAGAGAAAAAAAATCAAGGAAAAAGAAAAGGGTAAAATAACAAATAATAATAGAGAATTAATTATAAATAACTAATTTTTAATTAATTTTTAATGTGGAAGATGATAAGTGTTAAAAATTAATTAAGACTGTTAATAATTAGTTGATTCTATATGTAGACTATATAATTCTTTTTTTTCTTTTTTTTTATAAAATTAACCTTTTCACTCATTCAGATTAATACAAATTTTTATTTTTTTCATTTTAGTTCTACCATTTTTTCTGGACCATGTTTCTTGACATGGCATCAAATTCATGTTACTATTTACTTACCATGAGTTTCTGATTCTATTGGTTAATGTAAAAAGAGAAAATCTCACTCTCTCTTTTATTATTATTATATAAACCTATCTTCCATTCTTTTTTTCTTCCAACACCTCTGCCACCCCCTCTCTCTCTCCCCCCCTCTTATACGCACACAATAATGAATGACCGTCGTTGACCTTCTGCTGCGTCTCAAGCACACTCTTTCATCTAAATTTTAGCTTATACCTTTTTCCTAGGGCCTCAAACAACCATGCTCAAGATTGAGGCTAACTGTTGTCGTCTCTCGCTGCGACACTGCCTTTTCAACCAGATGCAGCCCAACCACTCCTGTCTCTTGGAGCACGGCGCCTCTCCTTCTACCACCGTCGATGGTTACAAAGACTCCAGCCGTAACCATCATGCTGCCAAATCCAAGGGACTCAGTTAAGAGGAAGTAATGCGCCATGATTGTATACTCTGGTTTTTTTTTTCGGAGCAAAGAAGAAGGAAGATTTTTTGCTATTCTTGCTTTACATGCTTGAGAGATCCAAGGTCACTGATCAGAAACATTAGCTTCGACTGTGTTTCTGTAATCGCTACTTCAATGTAGACCCTTGTCTTGCGCTCTAAATTACTAAATTCTCTCTGTTCTAAATCATTTTTTTTTCTTTGTCAATATGAAATTGATTCCATATATTTCAATGGATCAATTTTTTTTAACAAGATTTATCTCTTGGCTTACAATTTTTTGAAATTGTTGTTAAATTATTATTATTATCGATTGAAATAATTAATTATTTATAATTTATAATATCAATTATTATTATTATTTAATTATATTTTTTATTTATTGACTAATTGATAGATAATACTACTTTAGGTTATTCTTTTAATAAATCGTGATATGTCGGGTTATTAAATAAGTCTATTGAAAGGTTCCTGGTCTCATTTAGGAAGTCGGTTATATGCTATCCCATTAGGTACTAACCTATATGCCTGACCACTTTTCGTGACTTCTAATAACTTTCCAGAGAGCAAAACACTCTCATATCTTGTGGTTATCCTCTCATCTTTTCATATACCAGAGACACATCAAATTCGATATGGATGAATGATTAGTTTCGTTTATGTAATCATAAACTAAAAACTAATTTAATGTATGCTATAATTTGTATTTTGAATTGCTCATTGTTTAAATATTTCAACAATTGATATCAAAGCCTAGCTAAGATATTATAGTTGCTTTTATGTATTCTGTGATTTGGTTGAAACTCTAACCAAAAGTTTCTCTTAAATTCTTGATAATGGAATAGTATGAAAAACTGATTTGAGTTTTTTTTTTTTTTGAACATAAACACGATCGAAAACCCTTTCAAATAAAAGATATAAAATTCCTACAAACTTAATTTGGAGATTTATGCCTTTCGCTGATAATCAATTTTGTTTGTTGGATTTAATTCTAGTATTTGAAAATATTTGACGTCAATCTTGAATCGTGTTTCTATTAAAAAGGAAATCTTTCTCTATGTTGAAATCCTTTACAAAATTCAGAATGAAAACTGCACCATTACGTTCATAAATTTTGAAGCAATCACCATTTTATTGGCATATAGGAAGTGCTTAAGGTACAAACTTCCATAAAATCAATATTATACCAAATAAAGACGTAAAATATAAAAGTTCTATCCTCGTAACATATAGCTTATTGTTGTAAGGAAAATTTTACTTTTTATTCATGTGTCTTACAAAGTTATATGACGTTAACCAAATAATAAATAACTTAAAAGAGTTTAATCCCTTTATAAATATCAAGTTCACATCTTCTATTAATTTGATATTTTTTCAGATTTTAAAATACTGTAAATATTTATTATTAATTAATTAAAATTTTTAATTGATTAATTTATGTCGTATTCTTAGTATTTGGATCTGAAATTTAGTGCATGATGTTCATCTTGTATCTGACATTATTATGTTATGTAATCTCCTTATCGGCATGTTGCACAAGAAATTTAATTTGTTGGATCCCTATATGTATTAAATCATGCCTATTGATGTTAATTAATGTACACTTTTACGACATCACAAATTTTTCATAATACTTGGGCATGATAATTATTGTCATTTTGCGTGATTCTGGTACACTTATTATGGATTACAATTATATAGAATATATTTAAAATATATGATTTATCTCATTATAAATTTAATGGTGCATTATTAATAATTATATTCTATCAATATATTATTATTGATGTGATTGACATGTAATACAATGCATTTCTATTTTGCTTGTTTCAATTATTTTCTAATATCTTATTGATGTTAGTTTTCTAGTGTCATAAGCTTGTGTGTTATATTGTTATAAAATTTCTTATTTATTATAATTTGGGACCCTTAGGCAGAGTTATAATAATTGAAAATTTTTATTATTAAGGCATATTTTGGTTGTGAATATGGGATCATTTAACTCTCTTTTGAGTAATCGTGCATATTAAATGATTCTTTTTCTTGTTTGATTCTGGCCTCTTTGCCTATGCAATTAACTTCGGTTCAAAACTCTGAATGAGACAAATTATGAGGATTGGAAAAAGTCCTTGGATCTCTCTACCTTGCTATCACCAACATGGACTTAGCCCTAAGAGAAAATGAGCCTCCAGCTCTCACTGCTGAATTCACTGTTGTCCATAAGACCTCTTGAGAGAAGTGGGAACACTCTAATAAGGTCTGTCTCATCGTAATGAAGTATACAATGGAAAAGTCTATCAAACAAAGTATTCAAGAAAGCAATAATGCTAAAGATTTTTTAAAATCTGTTGGGGATAAATTTTAAATCTATGACAAAGCAGTAAAGGGTCAGTACTTGTCTTTACTTGAGAAGACTATGTATGATGGTGTCAGTGGAGTACATGAGCATATGATGAAGCAGGTTCATTATTATAACAAACTGAAAGCATTGAAAGTAGATCTTGGTGATGACTATTTAATTTGGAAGATTTTGCTACCATGCATATAAGCAGCTAGAATGGAAGATAGTGATTGCCATTGTTACTCAAGAAGAAGAAAATATGAATAAGACCAAGTCTCACACTATTCAGTTTGGTACTTCCTCTTTTGGTGCTAAGAATAAGACAAAATGAGGTTATAACGGAAAGCCTCATTTTGAAACTCATGTTGAGAGGGATAAAAAAGGGAAAACACTTGTCAATTTGGGACCCAAGAAGAATTCCTTTACTGCAAGAAGTATGGTCACAAGGTGGATGATTATTTTTTCCTAAAGAAGAAACTTGAGAAACAAGGGATTCACAAGCTTGAGGAAGCCAAATGATGCAGAATCAAAGATTATCATGAGAGATGGAGCTAGAGCAGTTGTGAAAGACATAGGAGTAGTTTCTTTATGTTTACCTTCTGGACATGTTTTGGTGTTAAACGATGTTGTTTATATACGTTCTATTAGAAGGACTTTGATTTTAGTTTCTGCCTTGGATAAGGACGATTATTCTTTTACTTTTAGTAATGGAAAACTAGTTGTTTCTTTCAATTCCATTGTTGTCGCTTCTGGAGTTCTGTGTGATGGGCTATATATATTAACCTTGAGTAACATGATTGCTAATTTTGTTATTGGACAAAAACGTGGTAGGATTGATGAGAACTCTTCTATGTTATGGCATAGACGTCTAGGGCATATTTCTAAGCCTCAGATTCAAAGATTAATCAAAGAAGGCATTCTTCATAATCTAGACTTTTTTGATTTTGACACTTGTATTAATTGGATTAAAGGCAAGTTCTCTGCCAAAGTCAAAAATAAAACTTCTGGCAGGTATGATGATGTGTTACAGTTGATTCACACTGATATGAAGTATAAGCAAGGGATATTTTATTTACACCTTCATGGCTTATATTTTCTGCTATATTAGTCAAATAATATTCATATAATAATTGATATATTGATATGATATTTTTTACAGCTTTGTAAGTGACACATATATTGATTTATGTCATCCAAGTGAGAGATTGTTAAATTATTATTATTATAGATTGACATAATCAATTATTTATAATTTATAATATCAATTATTATTATTATTATTTAATTATATTTTTTATTCATTGACCAATTGATGGATAATATTACTTTAGATTATTCTTTTAATAAACCGTGATGGGTCGGGTTATTAAATAAGCCCATTGAGATGTCCCTAGTCTCATCTGGGAAGTTGGTTATATGCTATCCTATCAGGCACTAACTCATACGCACGATAACTTTTCGTAACTTTTGATAACTTTCCAAATAGAGAGCATAATACTCTCATATCTTGAAGTTATCCTCTCATCTTTTCATATACTAGAGACACATCAAATTCGAGATGGATGAAGGATTAGTTCTTGGTATGTAATCCTAAACCAAAAACCAATTTAATGCATGCTATAATTTATATCTTGAATTACTTATTGTTTAAAGTTTTCAACAATTGTGAGTAATTAGTCTTACCTATGTATACTCTTTTGCTCTATGGTGATTGATTCATCAAAGAAGTTTGATATATTGCCTACAAGTTTTTCTGCATTTAGTTATTGCCTTGTATTTTCTCTTGGTAGCTTATGATGTTGTAGCTTCTAGAATTTTTTTGGTTTGGGGCTAGTTGCACACATAAGGTGCTTTTTCAGACATAGAGATATGTTACACATGCCTTCAAATTCGGGACTAAATTTTGTAGTAGTTTTGCTTAGGTTGAAGATTTTTTGTGTTTTCTTGATCTGCTTTAGTGACATAAAATGAGGCTCACAAGCTATTTGGATCAAGTTCTTTTTTAAAGATTTCTCTTATATTTATGAAGATTGACATATGCAAGGATTTGCTCTTGTTATTTTGTTATTGTTTCAGCCTTGTTTGACTTTATTTTTTAGGCTTCTTTCAAGTAGTTAAGTGTTGAGGTATCATTTCTATTTGGTGGTTAAGTTTTGATAGTTTCGGTTTCTGCCTTATGGTGGTTAAGCTTAATTTTACTTCCTACCTTAGTGGTTAAGTCAATGATAATGAAGACTTCTTCTTTGGATGGTCAAGCATTGATTTTTGTTACTTTTACTAGATAGATAAATGTTGAAACTCATTTTTGTCTAATATTCTAGTTTTGATCATATTACATACTAGTGCCTTTGTTATTTTGGTCAATGTATTTCTATTTTTTTTTTTGTCTTATACATTTGTGTTGTTCATCCAAACTTGAAATAATTAGTTAAATCTATTAGCAGTTAGTTGATTTTATAGGTTATATAACCCTTTTATTTTATCTTGTAAAATTAACCTTTTCACTCATTCAGATTAATACAAATTTTCATTTCTGATTTAGTTTTACTATTTTTCCTGGGTCATGTTTCTTGACAATAAGCACACCGTTGCCCTGACGGAAAATTGATAGAAGAAAGATTACAAAGTTGTGGGAATGGCAGAGAAGAAGGCAACAGCACCGACGAAAGGTGCATTGATGTAGGTTGCGGGCTCTGACTGCTGATAGTTATTGCGATCATCAGAGAAATTGTCGTTGCTATCGGGACCACCGACGATGGCTCCAACGAGGAGGTTAGGATTGGGTGAGGCTGAATAGAGGAATTGAAAGCCATTGTTGCAGGAAATGCGTTGAGAGTGGGCATGAATGGAAGGTAGAGAGGAACCCCTGTGGTGGATATGCTTTGGATACCTCTCCCCAAAACCCACCATATAAGACATCTTTGCGGGATTGTTCCCCATAATGTAATCCACTTGTGTTTTGGCCACTGCTACCACACTCTCATCCGTCACCGTTGAAGTCCCACACGACACAACTCCTCCATGTTCCTTCAGATACTTTCCGTATGTCAAGAGAAGGAACGTCGTCGATGTCACATACTGCAAATTGCTTTCGCTCCCTTTATACAGAAGCCCCCCTGCGTACATGTATATATATATAAATTCATAATTAATTTATTAAATTTATATTCATATATTAATTTATATTTTATACGTTAAATAGTATTAAAATATTTAAGTTTATTAAGTATTATTTTTAAAAATAATTGAAGAGCTTTTGACAAAATTAATTATATATTTAAATTAAATTAATAATTTTTTAATATATATTATTAATTTTTTTAAAGAGAGTTAATTTTAAAAAATTAATTATGTGAATTGAAATAATAATCTATATTGTTAATTATTTTAAAATTATAATGGATTAATTTAAAAAATTAATTATATTTATATATTAGATTAACTTTCTCGACATCTTTTAGAGTTATAATGAATTAGAGTATTTATAATTTAAATTTTTTAATAAAATATTGATATTTAAAAAAAGAAATTGCTAATGCTGACCTCGGGTGAACTGAGCCTGGAAACGAGGGGTTCCCGACATCAGCGAACATATGTAGTTGTCTGCATGTGCCTTATATAATTGGAACTCTACAGAATTTTTCTCCAAAAATTCCTGCCATTATGTTGATGCAAAATCAAAGTTATTATATGAAATGGGAGTGAGTCAAAGTGAAGAGAGCTACCCAAAAGGGTACCTTGGAAAGCAGGATTTTTGTTCCAGGTCGCTTGTCGTCCCAACTGAAAGAGTAATCATCATCATCAGCGCCTAATACGTGCCCATTTGATCGTATGTATTGCATGTAGGAGCTAATTCCCGAGGCTTTATAAATCCATGATGCGCCCCATAGAAGCTCATCCTATTTACCACAACACGCATATTATGCCATTCATTTCAAAGATGGAAGCTGAATGCAAGCTTATGTATGTGTATGTCTTACATGGTAACCAGAGTAAGAGCAGTAGAATGGACAGACCACTGAATTGAGAGAGTCACTGTAAGAGCCCCTGTAACGATCTGCAAAATTGAATACCTGCAAAGTAAAACTCACCCCGATTAGAACTTGAACAGTGCACCGATCACCAAGCAAGCGAGAAATGAATTGAAAAGAAAGGAACAGTTTATTACTTTGATGGCTGCTTGGAGCAATATGGAGGAGTAGTTGGGATCCGAATCTCTGAAGACTAATGAAGAAGCTGCGAGCGCTGCTGCCGTCTCTGCCGCTACATCCGACCCTGGGTTTTGAGCTGATACCTTATACACGTTTCGTGGAGTGTCCATATCTTCAGGCCTTTCCCAACACCTGTGATCCATGTTCGGGTCTCCTACCTGCATAATCCGTTCCAGCGCACAACTTGTTAGGAGGCTGTTTGGAAAACCTTCTAAACAATTTATGCAAAATAATTCATGACCCTGTTAAGCCCTCAACAGTAATCGTGTGTGTATTTATATAATTGCATTGGAATCAATTGTGAATTGAGTTCCATGAAATGAGATATGAGCAAGTTAGGAAAAGATAAATTCATGTAATTTATCTTAAGATTTTGGATTGCATTGTAGTATTCTATTCATTGTAAAGTTTTCTATCTTAAAAATTCTTCTACTCAAGTTAATATAGATTATTAGTTCGTACATGCAGATGAGTCGGTAAAGAGAGCATCCATAGTTAGTAAAAAGAGCTGTTTATGGTCGAGTGCACCATAAAAGAAAAAGTGACATTAGATGAGTCTTCTAACAAAAAGCACGTGACACCTAAGTGTGGAGGATATAGAGTCCAAAAAGTGTTGTTGAGTGGATGGAAGAAGCCAATATGAATAAATAGATTCACACTTTAAGGGTGTCCTTCCTATTTTAAAAACTTTTACCCAACAAATTGTCTTAACATAAGAGTTTTGTATTTTTGTTTAAAGGTTATTCAGGTTATCCTATTGTTATTTTCTCCGGTTATTGAGAAATAATGTTATTGGTGTCTTTAATAAATAGAGAATATTTTTCTTCTATATAATACAAGTTGAGTTTAATATTTCTCAACTCTATTTTAGTTATAAATATTAATTATATGTACTATGGTATCTGACGTTAGGAAATCAGTCTTGCATTGTTTGGTTTGACTATGCTTAGAAGAGTATTTTAAGTATTAAAAAATTAGACTCGACACAGTTCTATTTGACTCACTTGGACATATAACGTATCAGGAGTGGTGGTGGCAGCCTTAAGAAGGTAGTCAGTGCTCCACCGAATAGCGGTTCTAGCATTATCAATCTGTTCCTGCATTGAGCTTCCAAACTCAATGACGCTCCATGCTAGTAATGTAGTGGTGAAGGCCATTGGTAGCCCAAACTTAACGTTGTCTCCAGCATCATAATAACCACCTACTAGGTCCACCTGAACAAGATTAACCAACGCAGACATGGTTAGACAGTGAGCAAAGAACGTGTTTTACTTACACATGACTCAGTTCAATCTTAGTTTAGACTTTCTACATGATAAGAAGAGCCATCGGACAATCCAGAATCTGCTCTCCATGTGAGGCGCTGGTTGGAAGGCAACTTTCCAGATCGCTGTCCCTCAAAGAAGAGAATGGATTTCTCAAGAGCCTCATGGTAGTCTTGCGAAGTGAATGCCAAGCTTAGCTGGTTGAATGAACAAAATATTAATAACAGAAACTGTAACATTAGTGAAAATGTGGTGGCTGAAGCCATCCCTTTAGGCATGTACGGTTCTGGGTTCAGAGAATTAAGGGAGCGATGGTTCATAACGTGGAAATTGATTGCATTTATAGACGGGGAGAAGTTGGAAGTTAGGAACGTTAATGCTCGTTGGTCACGGGATCAACTGCGCCAAACCGGGTTAGCAGAAAGTCCAAAGATAAGAGTGCTTTATTCTTATCATTGGATGCTTGGAGCAAGAAAAGGCCATTTTCAGAAGAATATATATGTCGATAACGAGATATAATAGATGCACGTTTTCTTGGAATGTAGATAGATGTTACTGTGGTTACAATTGGCGTAACTTACGCCAGAAAATTGGACTTAAAAAATTGTTTATATGGAGTGCCAAAATTTGAGGCGCAGAAAGGAGAATTGTAATTTGTCTGTAGCAACAAAGTCACGGACGCAAGATTAGAGTCACATGAGGAACCAATGAAGCAAAAGAAAGAGAACGGTGGAAGTGTGGATGTAGAAGGTTTGCATGAGAACCTTTTTAATGGATTATAAAATGCCTCAGAAAAACATTATGTAAATCACGTGATGGGAATGATCACATGAATTGTCAAGGATTTCTGCATTTCTTTCGGTGGGAAGAAAAGAATTTTATCTTCTAAACTGCGACTCTCAGAAAGAAATGCAGTTTAGAAGTCATATCTTAAATATGATTATTTAAAAATGGACTACTGTATTATATGATTATTTTTAAATTCATTAGTAATATCGATTTAAAAAGGTGAATATTTTATTGTCCTACATAGGATTAAACTGAAGACAAATTTTTTAAAATAAAAAATTTAATTATAAAAAAATATGATTTAAATGAGATTGAGTTATAAAGAAAATAATTGTTATTTGAAAAGCATGGCTACCATGTTATTGAATCATATTTTCGTCAAATTTTAAAATGTAAAACTAAAAATATCATTGCAATTTATTCAAGATACAAAATCAGACTATAATATTGACATAAATTGATGGTTATATAACAATTGTAGAGGGGATCCTCCTCAATTATAGGGATAAATTTTGGATACTTGTATAGTACTTATTTCCCTTCATGTATATCTTTGTTTAACAATTTTATATGTTTTATTTTAGATTTTTTTTTAAAAATAATCATATATACTAGATAATTTGCTTTAAGGGCTGATCAAATATGATTAAAAATTGATAAGATACAGAGTTGGATAAAAATAAAATATGATAAAAAATAATAATAAATTTTTATCTTATTTTATATCTGACATATATTATAACAGTATAACAAATAAGATTATGTTATTTTGTTTAATTTTTAGATAAATAAAAACTAATAAAATAATATATAAATCATGTTTAAATAAAAATTATTCTTTTATCAAAGTTAATATGATTTTTTAAAATATGATTTTTTTTTAATTTTCATAAAATAATATATATTAAAATTTTTTGTGTACATATAATTTTAAGATTTTGATAATAAATTATAATAATTTTATTCAACTTTTCTATGGTTAAAATTTATTTTTTTGGAAAAATATAATTAAACAAAAATAAATTATAAAAATTTTAAAATTATATTTTTAAATGAGTAAAAATTGAAAAATATTTTACTAAAATATATTTTTTAAGTAAATTTTTACTTAAAATGTTCATATAATTTTTTTTATAAAAGGTATCAAAATTATATTTTTAATAATTATTCTTTATAAATATATTAAAAAAATATAAAGTATGAGTAAAAAAATAATAGAAAAAATTATCATATTCTAATGTTTCCTAACCTATCACCCTCTTGAAAATAAGAATTTAAATTATAAAGATAGGATAGAGTAGGATAACTTATCATATTTTGTTATACGAATACAAAAAATAAATTACGATAAAATATCATGTCTTTCTACCCTAACTGATAAACATGGTTAAAAGAGAGTGGAAAAGATCAATTCATTATTAATTAGAGTTAACTATATTTTTAGTTTTTAAAAGAATTGTTAATATTTAATCTTTAACATTTTAAAAATATTTGAAATTAGTCTTTATTGTCAAATATCTTTTATCACACTATTATTAATTTTAATATTTTATTATTAAAAGTAAATTATTGAGTAGAATTGATCTAAGCCTTATCCCTTTTCTTGGGAAACTTTGGTGGCCCACTACTTTTCCTATGTTGGATATTTTCTTTACGATAATTCTTGACAAGAGTAAAATTTCATTTTTCTATTTCATTATATGTAGCTAAAGTTAGAGTTATGATATATCATTTACACATTTTATATGATCTTTTTATTTAATTATAATTATAATTTCTTTTTAAAATTAAGTTTTATCCTAATGTATGTCAGATTTTATATTATAATTAATCATTCTTAACATATCATAGTTAATTACATGATAAATAATTGTGTCACATATAGTTAATAAAAATTATAAAGTAAAATAGGATAAGAAAAATTAATATGACCAAACTTAGTTTTCATCTTTCAATTAGTCATTGAATTAAAAAGCTCATAAGTTTTTCATATTTTTCTTCTCTTTCTACCTTGTATAATCATTAAATCTGATAGCTTAAAAAAAAGAATACTGACATTGTATGACCATTAAGTATTAATAGCTTTAATATGAATTATTGACGATTATAGAAAAACTGAGATTGAGGTCAAATTAAAAGTTAATATAAAGAGATATCAATGTAAAGCCATATGCTTTAGATTCATCTCAAATAATTTTCCTATCAAAAAGTTGCTTTTTGTTCTTCTCTTCTCATTATTGGTTAATTTAAATCTTCTATAAATTTTTCTTATTATATGTGCACTATTTTGATTTAAAATATTGAATCAAGGTATTTTTGATAATTGTAAATAATTTTTATAAAACAATATTCTATGAACTCCTTTATCATTTTTTTACTAGTACAATTGTCTACGAACAATGGGCAGTGGGGAGCTTTGTCATCTCAGAATAAGTGGATCTTTTCTTGGATGTAGAAATTGGATCAATAATAACTAAAACTTCTATTATATAGGGTGTATGCTCAAAAACTACAATCGGCTGCTTTCCCTGTAGTCGTCAACTCAAATCCAATCAAAGCTGAGTTTTTTTCTTTAAACTCAAGTCGAGATTCGACCGATTCCTATAGAGCTGGGTGTGCTTGCCATCACTAGTTACACCTAGCTATAGCTTGTAATGTTATCCTCCTATAGACTAAAAGAGGGATGAAGGCTCGTATTGGTTTGGCGTTTGGAGTAAAATCAATTCTTCTAGAAGTGAAAAGAAATAAATCTAAGTTGTTTAACATACATCCTACGTCATGCTTTTAACCAATTGCCATTGAATTTAATACTCTGAACTCCATTTCATTTTGTTTACACGAGAAACCAAGCTAAAAAAGAACCAAGTGAACCGAACTCCGTCATAATTCCTACCTAATTGTCCATTTTATTAAATTGATCGTCGTGGTCCTCGATGTTGTTAATAACGTGTTATTAGTATCATCTTCACCTTAAACAGTCTACAGTTCAAGTTCCAAATATTTTCTCAAGCAGAACCATAATGTTTGGTTCGTGGGTAGAAGTGACAAACTTACGGACCACAAAATTATTTGCACCTTCACATAAAAATACATGTACATGTGAACACCTACGAGTTTAATTAAATGAGTTTCTGTACATAAAATCGTATATATTTTATTATATTTAAGTGTTCTATTTATTCTTCCAATTATAATATTTTATATAAATTACTTTAAACTAGATTAATTTTAAAATTTTCTATTATCATTTTTTAATAAATATTCATAAATCTGTATAAAATTCATTTAATGGTACCATACAAGTATGGGATAGGTTTGAGATGGATTTTTACTCATTAGTGCGGAGAAAGGATACATACTATTTTTGCCTGCTCCATTTACATTCCAAGCCAAACCTAATACTTGGCTTTGCTCCATCTTTTAGTAGAAGCTCCAGCCTTATCAACTTCAATTTATGCAATGGCTAAAAATGTCACTAAGTTCGATCTGTGTCTTTGGAAGAGTCCTAATGATTAAGCCAAACAAAACAGACCAAGCTTTTGCTCTTAGTTTTAAGATTTGGGCAATTTGGAATGGGCTGAATCAGATAGTTTCGGAAGAAAAAGTTTAAATCCATTGTACAATATTCAATAAAAGCGCAAGTTCTTAAAGAACAATTCTCTACGACTAGGACACATCAGGAGCAAACGGTAGAATATGAGAAGCGAGTCGATCAGCAGCAATAAGACAGTACATAAGCCCTTCAAGTTTAACAAAAAAAACTATTCCAAATCAAATCGTTGGACTGGGAATGCTAATTGTAAAAATAGTAGAGATTTTAGTAACGGAAAGAGAGAAATAAAAGACTATGAATAACGTTCTATTATGTATACTCGTGTGACACAAAATACAAAACACTAACCCTAATTAATTACACTCACTAAATTCCTAATACTAGTCAAATATGAAAATAAATCAAGAAATATAGAAACCAGTTCTAAAAGATCATCTAAGATACTCTAAAATACAGATATAATCAACATGTTATGAGATATTTCTTACATATTCTAAGACTCCTCAAGCAACAGCTCACTCAGCTTTAAACTAGTGACAACTAGACATGGTACAGGAGCAGAGCCAAACAGTACCTAGGACAAGGACCAGGCGAAGGAGAAAGATAGAGGCTATAGTGCAATGGACTACACCTGGGACAAAGACAGGGCTGCATGGAATACCAATTATAATACCCAAAAAGAAAAAAAGCAAAGCTGTAGATTTAAAAGTAACTCAGGAAGCTGGAAGAACAAATACCAAAAAAAAAAAATGGTCAAGGTAAAGGTAGTTCACACTCAAACATAGCATAAAAACCATTCAAACAAGTTAGGAGACAATTAGACCCCAAAACACAGCCAAACACCTTCTGGAAGGAAACAAACCAAGATAGAAGAAGCTGGGTGTCTTCAGATTGGCCACATTGAAGTGCGCAAAAGAGTCTGCAGGTGAAAAGAGAACTTCATAGGTTGGAGGTTAGATTCACAAGGGAAAAGTGATGGGAGGATGGAATAGAAGGTTGAGAAAGATAAAATAGACTGTGAATAATATTATTTACATTATAGAATATTATTCTGACACATGAAGCACTGGCATAGTTTTTCCTTATAACAGAGTGTCAGACAGATTCTCCTTCAACACTTGTACAAATGTGTTGGACACTGCTCAACCAATATCCAAGTAAAAATAAAATAAAATAACTTTTGCCAACTTAGACATGTACTAGACACAGCTTAGCAACTCAGCCTACAATCAAATATGGCCTGAGCACTTTTTGTGGAACTATTATGAATGCAAACCTTAACAAGTCATTTTGGGAAAATGAAATTATAAATCCTATTTCTAAATTTAGATCTTTTATTATTTTGTTCATAATTAATTAGATTGGCTGGTATGTATGGTTTGGGGCGGCCTCATGTTGGTGTGTATTATATTATAGACACAAAGGCTATTTGGAAAAATGGTGCTTACTATGGTACTCATAAACTTGAGAGGGTATTCTATACCAGCTTCAGATTAATGGTTGTGATTCCTTTAATATTTTAAAAATAAAAAGGTATTAACATCTTTTTTAATTAAACCACTAACTCCATTATCTATCAATCTAAAATTAACGGTCAGAATTGTTCTACGTGCAAGAGAGGATACCGAACTCTCTCAAGGAAGAATTTATGAACAACTTATGAAATCATAATCTTTCTTTTAGCTTATTTCAATAAGCTTCTTAATATATAGCTTATCAAAATAATTTGTTTTCAACTTATCTCAATAAATTTTTTGGTTAAATTGATGGCATAAGCCATAAAAACAGCTTACTGAATCAGTGCTTAATTAAGCTATATAGCTAAATGCACCCATAGTGCATGTCAGTGTGATGTTGTGTTTGCATTTGTGTCTATGCTTCATAAATACTGAACCGCACTAATCTCAGTTTATACTTGTATTAGATTCCAAATCCAAATAAAATAAGGAAACATTTATGAATTACAAAAGAAAATGGAAACCGTTCCTAAGCAATTATCTAATATATTCTAAAATACACTAAGGAACAATGATGAACGACGATATTAGGAGATGTATTTTCGATATTGTAACATTATTTTTGAAACCAAAACAACTAATATGTCCTTGATTTTGTCCTTCACAATGATGTTAGATACAAAGATTAGACAAACTTTCACTTCATTAGACATGCCAATCACAATATTAAGTGCAAACTGTTAAGCCAACAAAAGCCACAAATCTTTCTTGCTCATACACTCACACCACCACCAGTATATTGGAACATAAAAAAGTAAGGCAACCTACCAAATTTGTTCAGACACTCACCACCACCAGTATATTGGAACATAAAAATGTAAGGCCACCTACCAAATTTGCTCAAATTGCATAACACTTATTAAAAAATGAGAACAGACATTATAACAAAATTATTTCAACTAGACCAACAATAACATATTTAGGTAACAAGGAAAGCAACATAATCATGTTCAGCCAAAGCCATTCAGTCACATCCAACAGGCTTTAAATGAAAGAAAATAAAAGAATCAAAGGATTTAAATCATAGCAAATATCAAGATTCATCACAAGAATCAGAAAACAACAATAACAACAACCAAACTTATGTCACTAGGTGAATTTGGCTACATGGATCACTTGACGCCATTGAACTTGGTCAAAAACCAAATCCTCAGAAATATTATTTATCATTAGATCTCCTTTAATAATTTCCTTCACCTATGATTTCATAGCCAATCCCAAGCTCGGGTAAAAGAAGAGGATTGTGTTAGGCTTTCAGAAACCAATGTAAAACTTGTGGAAACATTTACTCACAAGAATCACAAAAGAAGATGAAATTTAGATCAATGGTAATCCTGTGAAATTGAGAGGTAATGAAGGTGTTCTCTGATTCTGAATCTTAAGCATGATCCTGTCAAATCTCATAGTAGATTCTCCCAACATTATAAGTCTCTTCTCTTCAATCTTGCTTGTCATCCTCTTCTGAAATAAACTGAATGATAGGTTGTGGTAAATTACTGGTGGAACTGTGAGTGGAGATCAACAGACAGAAGCTTGCTACAGTTTGGGATGAGGGACCCTAGAAGAGTTAAAAGACATTAAAAAAAAAAAGTGGCAGTGAAAGGGCTCTGGTTTCTACTTCTCATTCTCTGGTTGCTCCAGTCCTCTATCTCTGCATCGAACTAAAAGTGTCACTGCACTCCTTGTCACTTCAGAACAAGGCTTTAAGTTTGGACGGAAAAGGGCTGTGGAAGAGATGCTGCTTAGGCACAGTAAATCATTTCCGAAAACACTTAATGTAAAACCTAGTTTACTAGAGATTTAATTTTCCATTATATTACCAGATTTGTGCAATGACTCCACCTTGTTTGATTCTTACATACAATGAACTCATGAGTGTAGGTGCCATGATATTTCTACATTTGCCACCAAAAATGCATATTCATAATTCCAGTCGTAATGGTTAGATTAATGTTTCCAACAAACTTAGAATTCTATGTTCTAGTGCTAAACTGCTAATGGTTGGACAAATTCCGACACAATTTGCAGTAATAGATGTATGAAGCGGGAAATAAGTAGAATAAAACCAGTCATGACAAAAATGTTCGCACGATATGGTATCAAAGTATCAATACTTAGAAGTAATATACGGTTCCCAGGACTACACAAAGGGTCTAGAATATTATGACACTAATTCAAAGAACAGAAAATATAGCATAATGATGACTATACCCACAAAATGTAACATAAAATTTCTACTGGTTGTTGGGATGAAACCTGAGGATTGCTGAGCACTGTCCCAACTTCTTCAACCATCTAAATTGACAAAACCTTAATTTTGTATTTTCAGAGAAATTACAATTCGAATTCATCTTCAAGCTTCAATGCCTCGGCGGCAGCCTCTTCCTCTTCATCATCGATGACAAAATAAGGATTGTGAGCCTCAGGTTTGAACTTGTAGCCAGTAAAGACATAGAAAGCAAGCGTGGCTAACTCTGCAGCAACCACACTGGTCCAAGAATAGCGATAGGAGGTTATAGTCTCCAAGGCATAAACGACAACCCTGGTGAAGTAAATGTAACAGATAACGACGACGTAGTAATGCCTGAAGAGAGTCAACTTCATCAAATTAACCGCGGCCTTGCCGTCAGTCCTGGCGGCCTCGCGGAGGTTCTTGATGGACCAGACAATGGGGAAGAGCACAGCACAGCAACACACGACATCAACAAGGAGGAAGACCTGTTTCCAAGTAATCCAGTCATGGCCGTAGGGGCCACTCTCATCAATTACGACCTGAGCAATGTTGGCAACGACTTGAAGAGGGATAACAATCATGAGAACCTTCTTTTCCTTATCCTGAAGGAAGGGTTTGAGGAAGGACCAGCCAGTGCCAATCAAGACAATGAGAGTGAAGAGTGAAATTCCCTTGAGAAAGCTGAAAATGTAAAAGAGGATATCCCAACCGTGGGCGCTTCCGGTGTGCTTGATGTAGGATTTGTCCTCAGCCTCGCACAAGAGATTCAAAGCTTTCAGGATGAGAACGGCCAGCATGAAGTAGTGGATGCGGAAAGTGGTCAATCGCTTCTTGTAGAGGACGCTTATCCAAACAGCAGCGAGGGCGAAATAAACCAACGAGAAGAGAAAGTAAACCCTGGGAAGGATGGTTCTGCCCGCGGAGAGGTAATCGCGAACGCCGCTCTTTCCGTCGAGATTGTACATGGCAGACTCCACGTCCATGCTCACTTTAAGCTGCTGCCATTGGCAATTGGCGAAGACGAGGTTGTACTGATCGGCGTCGGTTTCATTGTAGGGAGCGTTGAATGAGTCTTGGCCGTTGAGAGTATTGAAGGTGTAAACGGACTTGACGAGATCGGACTGAAGGGCGCAGCGAATCTCACCATCTTCGAGTTGCTGAAGGACATGGAGCCACGAATCAAGGGTGCAAAGGAAGAACCCGACTTTGGAGAGGTCAAGATTAGAATTTGAGAGTGAGATTTTGGAAACATTGAGCTCCAGGCGACCCTTGTGCGTGAATCCGAACTGGTCGAAGGGAATGATGGGGCGATCGTCGTCTCGGATCTCCGAGAAACGGATCTCTGAGAGCGACGATGGCAACAAAGCGACTATGAGGAAGAGGAAGAGGACGAAGGAGGAAGCTGAAGACCCCATCTTCGTCACAATTCACAACCGTCGTTTAACCCTTTCAGCTTCAGATCCGATCAGATCTTGTTGTTAATAAGCTCTGTAGCGTAAGCGCGTCGCCAATGTAATGTAAATCAACAACATACCAAACCAGTCAACTTCAAATTCTCACCACACCAGCAAACTTAGCCTTCCCTAATTACCAAAATTTATTAAAGAAATGCTCCCAAGTACTCTAGGATAAAAAAATTATTGGAAAACATATCAATGTAATATTTCATATTATTTTTTATTATATTTTAATAAAATTTTAACAAAAAATATTTGTCATTTTTCTAATCGGTGTTTATCAATCTTTTTATTTGAGTTATTAAAAATTAACATCACATCTAATATTATATATTTTTACCACACATACATTTTTTTAAATTATTTCAAAAATAAAAAGTGACATTCTAAATATAAAAAAAAATTATCAAACTACATTTATATTTATATTTTTATTATTATTTGAAAATAATACACTTAAATGTTATATATTAGTCTAACCTCTTCTAATTCATATAATAATATAAAAACAATTAGAGTGTGTTTCTATAAAGACCTTAAAGTGAGGAATTTAATTTTTGTGAGAGTTTTAAATTTTGCGTTAAAATACTTTATTTGGCTATTCAATTTTAATAATCTCTTTTGCACTTGAATTCTTTCTTTTGTTCTTCTTTTAATATGTACTGCAAAACACAGAGAATTCAACACTTTTTCTTAAATAATGTCTAAGACACTGGGCAAGTTTTCAAGAGTTCCACAAAGGTAGCCAAGTCAAATGTGGAAGTGTGAGGCAAGCTTCCTCTCAGATTCAATCTGTTGACCAGGTGCATGATGCCTACTTCAATATTGTTGAAATTCATATACAACATTTGTATTAGTCAAGTGAAGCAATTTTTCATGTTCTTATTGATCACCCTTTGCCTTTCATATATTATATGCAAGTTCTCCTTTGCCGGCTTGGCATGTTATTTTTTTTGTTGGAGGGTTGGTGTGATACGATACCTATACCCAATCCACAATATGTGGCCTAGTAATATGACTAAATTGTTAGTTGTTGTATAGTTACTTACGCTCAGTTAGAAGAACTCTTCAGCAACTTGGAGAGTGCTATGGGAGAAATTAGCAAGAAAGTTAAACAGCTCTTCGACATGGTCGTAGACAAAAAGTTGAAGCATAAGCTGTTAGATTATTTTAATAATCTATTATAGTAACTTATATAATTTATAATATAACTTTAATTAATAATTTAATATTATTGTAGTTAAATATAAAATATGAAATAATTGAAGGTATAATTATAAATATAATTATAAGAAAACTCTCCTCCCTTTCTTCAAATAAATAAAAGAACGGTTAACAAATAAAGGTTACAGGAATTCTCTATTGTGTTTATCACTTTCACGGTCTCTAAGTGTGCTCATGGTAAATGCAAGAAAAGAATTCTCTCTCAACCATCTAAGAGGAGCTAAAAGAGGAAGGAAGAGTTAAGAAAAATACAAAGAGATCAACGACTTTAAAGAGAGAAGTAATATCAAAGAACAATGAATTCATGTTAGTGCTCTCTAAACTGTTAATTGAGTGAGAACCATATATTGTATTGTGAGAATAGCGTAATTCAAGATCCTAAGGAAAATGGTAATTTCATAATAGCTGAATCATAATGGAAATTACATAATAAAATAAGAAAATTCTAACAGTTAGTATTAGAGCTAGGCTGTGAATTTCGTTGATACTTCATAAAAGATTAGTTCTCCATTAAAGTTTTTCCTAAATTACATGAACCCTAGGTATTTTATATGATAGATTGACATAATTTTGATGTTAAATAATTGTTTTGGATTCAATAATTGAAAATCCTAAGGTTCTGAAAGCTAGAAATGTTAGGTTTTGAATCTGTAATATGAGTAGGGCCATATATCAGTGAGCAGGACCATGCATCAAGGAGCAGGGCCACACATCAGGAACAAGTACAACCATGCTTCAACAAAGCACGACCTTGCATAATGGAAGCACGACCATGCATCAATTATAAGCACGACCATGCATCAGGAAGCATGACCATGCTTCAGGAAGCAGGGACATGCATAAGAAATGAGCATGACCTTGCTTTATCGAAGCATGACCATGCATCAAATAAAAGCACGACCATGCATAGTGATTTCAAGACAGAATAAGGAATATAATTCATAAAATTTATAATCATTTTAGAATTATATCAAAGTGGATTTTACTTACCAAAGTGATTAAATTCTTAAATTAATTAATTATAAATTGTATGATCATGATGGAAACCTCACAATTTAGTGATTAATTTTAAGGGTAGCTTGTTAGTCACCAAAGTGGCCTGACTTTAAAAGTTTGTTTAAGCATTCAGTTGTGTACTGTAAATTGTTCAAAATTGTTTGATGCTATGTGGTAACATAAAAGGTGAACAATTTAGCTCATTAATTATAACGCTAGGAGATCACCCAAAGGTAGATCACTGCATATGATTAATGACATTAAGGAGACATGAATACACTTTATAATATGTTTTTATATCCAAAGATGACTTGCATATTGGTTTAAGTGACTGATTGTCAATTAAAGTTATTTATTTAGCATCATTATAGATAAATTGTGTATTTACGTATTACCGAAAGGTAAACTTAGATACATAATTGATGATGATTGACTGTCTGAATCCATCAAGTTTATTCAAAGCATAAATGTTTAAGCATGTGTTAAATATTTCAATGCCTATGAATACGTATGGCATGAGCAATGGCGTAGTCAAGTTCAATGGTCTCAATTATGATGATTGGGCTAAATAAGTTCGATTCCAGCTAGGTGTTATGGACTTAGACCTAGTAATCATTATGGAACAAGAGCCTGCAACCATTACAAAGACCAGTACTGAAGAGGAAAAGACTATTCGTGAAGCTTGGGAAAGGTCAAACAGGTTGAGGTTGAGCTTATTGAAGATGACTATGGCTAAAAATGTGAAGCCACCAATGCCAAAGACTGAAAATGCTAGGAAATTTATGGCAAAGGTAAAAAAGTATGCACAATCGGACATTATTGACAAGTCCATTTCAGGTACCCTGTTGACTGTGCTGACTATTAAGAAGTTTGATTGGTCATGGCCTATTCATGACCATGTGACTGACATGACAATCAAGCAGCAACGTTGAAATCAATGAGCATGAAGGTGAAGGAATTCTTTCTAGTACAGTTCATTTTGAACTCTTTCCCTCCCGAGTTTGGTCAGTTCCAGGTGAATTATAGCACCATTAAAGATAAATGGAACATATAGGAAATTAAGGCCATGTTGGTCCAGGAAGAAGGGAGGCTGAAGAAATTGAAAGAACACTCTATTCATCTCATATTTCATGAAGGAGCTAGTAGTAGCAGGGCTAAACTAGTGATAAATTTGTAATTAGACCCTATTTTACAGCCCATAAGAAGTTCGCAGAGGTAAAATATGAAATACAAGCCAACTCTTCTAAGATGAGTACACAATTGGAGCAAATTACGAATCTTCTGAGTTAAAGAGTGATGGGAACATTGCCATCTCAGCCTGAACCTAATCCAAGGGAGTAATGCAACGTCATCACCCTTAGAAGTAGAAAGAAATTACAAGAATCACAGAACAGAGGCACATGGACGCCCATGCTTGTTGAGAAGCACGCCTATGCTGATTCTACATGCACACCTATGCTTATTAATGAGCACGACCCTACAACAATAGAAGCTCGACCATGCTTATACAAGCACGCCCATGCTTATACAAGCACGCCCATGACAGTGATAAAAGCACGGTCGTGCATCACTATGAGGAAGACCATGCTTCAAGCGAGGAGCCTGAAAAAGAAAAGAAGGAAGAGCCTCTTGTTCAACCAAGGCCCTATGAGCCTAAGATACTTTTCCCACAGCGGCTGCAAGGTCATCCTTCTTATGATGAAGAGTTTCGCAAGTTCTTAGACTTATTGGGCAAAGTGCACATTAATATGCCTTTCATTGATGCTATCTCCAAAATGTCTAAATATGCTAAATTTTTAAAGGGGATTTTGACCAATAAAAGAAAGTTAAGAGCATATAAAATTATGAAACTCACCCAGGAGTGCTCAGCTATAGTCCTTAAAAAGCTTCCACCTAAGCTTAAGGACCTAAGAAGTTTTACTATTCCTTGCACAATTAGAAAAACTCATATTGATAAGGCTTTATGTGATTTAGGAGCAAGTATTAATCTTATGCCTTATTCTGTTTTTAGGAAGCTTAGAATGGATAAACCTAAGCCGACCTCCATGTCACTTCAGCTGGCAGATAGGTCGATCATATTTCCAAAGACATAATGGAGAACATACTAGTAAAAGTTGGAGAGTTTATATTTCTTGCTGACTTTGTGGTACTTGACATGGATGAAGATGATAATGTTCCCATCATATTAGGGAGACCATTCTTGGTTACTGTTAGGGCCATCATAGACGTACAAGAAGGGAAGCTCACACTGAGGCTAGATAATAAGGAAGTTATATTTCACGTTTTCAATTCTTTCAAGTACCCTTCTAGCTAAGAGTCTTGTCACTTTGTAAGCACTTTAGATGTTGTTTCTCCTCCTCTAATTTATGTGAAGCATGGAACCACAAGAAGAAGGCCAAGGAGGAAGCAATATAAGAAAAAAAAGAGACAAAAGCTTAAACCATCCATTAATAAGCCTCTTGATTCGAAGCTTAAATTTTTTTCTCTTTATTCTAATCCCCATCTTATGAATAATTTTTTTGATGTAATAGTTGTTGGGGAGATAATTGCATATCAAGGGAGTCACCTCTGAGACTCATACCTTCTTCCCACCATGATTTAACAGGAACGTCAGGCTCGTGACGTTAAACAAGCACTCCTAAGAGGCAACCTATGTCTTTTATTTTATTTAAATTTTATTTCTTTTTGTTTATTTTAATTTTGCTATTTTTATTTTATTTTTAGAATAAAGAATAAGCATATTGAAAGATTGCAAGAACGGAGTTATTTGTTTCCGCACACACTTTTGAGCTCTAATATGAAAGCACGTCCGTGCTTATCCCATACAAGGCCGTGCATTCAGTTGCAGTTGTGAGAGAAGCTTTACATAATAAGCATGGGCGTTCTTAAGATTTCAGCATGGCCGTGCTCCCTCACTTGAAGCCGTCGCGCCAAGAATTATCAGGGAACCTCTTTCCTTTTTATTCAATTGCCCTATTTGCATGCTTTTAATTTGATTACTTTCAAAAATTGAGGACAATATTTTGCTTTAAGTATGGGGGAGTAGTTCATGATTATATAATTGTTATTGCATGTTCTTGAGTAAAGTATCTATGCTATTTTTTTATGATAATTTAAAACTTTTTCTCTTATGAAACCCAAATTTTTCCAGATAAAAGATCATGTTGAGTGATTATTATTGGCATGATACTTTCATTTGGAAACTAATAATTAGCTAAGTTCCTTACTTTTATGCTCTACATTAAACTTTACCCTATAGATGTGAGTTTTGAGCCTTAAAGGAGATTCTTATCTTAATCTAATTAATTGTACCATTTTTCTCATTGTTTTGTGTTATTATTTCCTTAGGATTTGTGTTCTAGAACTTGACTTGAAACTGACTTAAGACTTCTCTTTTTAATTGCATGTTTTAATATGATTGAGGTATAATAGGATTTTTTATTCTTGGCTTTCCACATGTTTGAGATACAACTAATTGCCTACTTTGAGCTTTATTGATCTTCTTGGTCCCTTGCATTAAATTTATAAAATATTTTGATAACTTTGAGTTTATGAATGGAGCAATTGAGTTGTTGTATTTTTTTGATAAATTCTCCTCTATATTTCTCATGTGCAAAAAGAAAGAACGAAAAGTATGAAAAAGAAAATGAAAAATAGAAAAAGAAAAGAAAAGAAAAAGAGTTATATATGATTGAAAGGAGAAAGGAGTAAAGATATTGTTTATATATAAAAATATAAAAATTACTCCAAGAGCTTCATTTGTAAACTTAGGGGATGTTTATAATTTTTATAATTTATTATCCTTTTGTATATCCCCTTCCTTTTATTTATCTCACCTTAATTATTATAACACCTTGGCCACATTATAACCTGAAAAAACCTTATGATTTTTACTTGCATTTAATTTATTTAGTGGAGTGTCGGTTCATAGTCAAGCCTATGGTAGTACACTTTTCTCCAAGAGAACTGAGTGATATCTTATTTTGTCCCTTAGTGAGAGAGGAAAGTAGAGTATCTCAATTTGATGTTTGAGTGAAAAGTATGAAAATAAAAGATTTTAATTGGGAATCATTTTGATTGCTTATGCTCAGTGATATTACTCTTGTTGCTCTCTTTATCCCTTTCATCTCAGGTTCCTTATGTGGTATTATGTTTCAAGTTATTATGTTATTCTTTTAATCAGCACTTTGCTCGAGGACAAGTAAACAGATAAGTATGGGAGAGTTGATAAATATGTAATTAGACCCTATTTTACTGCTCATATATTCATATTTGACCTTTATTTTATTTGGTGCTCACACTAATTTATATATTAATTATGCAGTTTAGTATAAAGATGTTGCAAGTATACTTTGAGTGTGTTTTGGGGCCAAATTGATAGAAGATTAGAGCTTCACAGCAGTCAGCACGCCCAAACCCTTTCAATAAGCATGAGGGTGCTTCAAGCCCATGCACGATCGTGCTTAAGGCCTTGCACAGCCGTGCTTATCTGCGAGAAGCCTAATTATCAAGAGTCTTTAGAGTTTTCAAACCCTATTAAAAGGAAATATCAAGCATCGTAAAGGGCATCGATTTTTACATCTAGTCTTTGGCTTTCAGATACACTTCTCTTCTCTTTTCTCTTGCATAGGATCCTTAGCACATGCTTGACGAGACTTGAAGCTTCGAGCGATCGTACTTGAAGACCGAGAACTCATCTCATTCTAGTTTGTTTTTCTTTATGGCTTTGTTTATGACTGTTTTAGTTCTTTTCTTTAGCGTGAGTAACTAAGTCCATAGCTAGGGCTATGAGAATTATTGTTCATAAATTTATGGGATTTTGACGTTTGAATCTAAATTTGATTTCCGTTTTGTGATTATATTTTATCCTATTGCGCTTCTTTCTTAATCCTAATTAATTATATCATCAGGTGATTGTACCTCGGTTAATTAATATATCTATATGGTAAAACAAGACAAAAAATTAGGTGGATAAAAGATTGGTTTGGGCCCAAAATGCACCCAAAATCTACTTGCGGCCTCTTTATACCAAATTGTATAATTAATATATAAATTAGTGTAAAACCCAAATAAAATAAATGTCAAATATGAATAAATGGGCTATAAAAGAGGGCCTAATTACAGACTTATCAACTCCTCCATACTTATCTGTTTGCTTGTCCTCAAGCAAAGTGCTAGTTAAAAGAATAACATAATAACTTAAAACATAATACCACACAAGGAACCTGAGATAAAAAAGATAAAGAGAATAACAAAAGTAATATCACTGAACATAAGCAATCAAAAGGATTCCCAATTAGAATATTATATTTTCATACTTTTCACTCAAACATCAAACTAAGGTACTCTACTTTCTTTTCTCACTAAGAGACAAAATGAGATATCACTCAGTTCTCCTAAAGAAAAGTGTACTACCATAGGCTTGACTATAAACCAACTCTCCACTAAATAAATTAAATGCAAGTAAAAATTATGAGGTCTTTTTCAGGTTATAATGTGGCCAAAGGGTTATAATAATTGAGGTAAGATAAATGAAAGAAAGGGAATATACAAAGGGGTAATAAATTATAACAATTATAAACATCCCTTAAGTTTACAAATGAAGCTCTTGGAGTAATTTATATTTTTGTATATAAAAAATATATTTACTCCTCTCTCCTTTCAATCATACATAACTCTTTCTTTTCTTCTGTTTTCTATTATTATATTTTTTTCTTCATTTTCTTTTTCATATTTTCTTTCTTTCTTTTTGCACATGAGAGATATAGAGGAGAATTTATCAAGCAATTCAACAACTCAATTACTCCATTCATAAACTCAAGGTCATCAAAATATTTTATAAATTTAATGTAAGGCACCAAGACAATCAATAAAGCTCAAAGTGGACAACTAGTTGTATCTCAAACATGCTGAAGGCCAAGAATAAAAATCCTATTATGCCTCAATCACATTAAAACATGCAATTAAAAAGAGAAGTCTTAAGTCAGTTACAAGTCAAGTTCTAGAGCATAATAGGATTTTTATTCTTGGAGATAATCACACAAAACAATGAGGAAAGTCAATTCAATTAATTAAATTATGCTATTATGCTTTTTAATCCTTTCATAATTCAATTAATTGTACCCCTTTCCTCATTGTTTTGTGTAACTTCATAAATCCTATTATGCTCTACATTAAACTTTAACGTCACGAGCCCGACGTTCTTGGTAAATCATGGTGGGAAAAAGGTATGAGTCTCACAGGTGACTCCTTTGCTATGTAATTGTCTCCCCAATAGCTTTGTCTCCCCAACATCTATTACATCAGAAAATTTTTTCATAAGATGGGGATTAGAATAAAGAGAAGAAAATTTAAGCTCTAAATCAGGAGGCTTATTAATGGATGTTTTAAGCTTTTGTCTTTTCTTCTTCTTATATTGCTTCCTTCTTGACCTTCTTCCGTGGTTCCATGCTTCACATGAATTGGAGGAGGAGAAGCAACATTGACAGTGTTCACAAAGTGACAGGACTCTTGGCTAGAAGGGTACTTGAAAGAATTGAAAACTTGAAATACAACTTCCTCATTATCTAGCCTCAATGTGAGCTTCCCTTCCTGTTCATCTATGATGGCCCTAGCAGTGGCCAAGAATGGTCTCCCTAATATGATGGGGACATCATCATCTTCCTCCATGTCATGTACCACGAAGTCAGCTGGAAATATAAACTCTCCAACTTTTACAAGTACATTCTTCATTATGCCTTTGGGGTATGTGATCGACCTATCTGCCAGCTGAAGTGACATGGAGGTCGGCTTAGGTTTTTGCATTCTAAGCTTTCTAAAAACAGAGTAAGGCATAAGATTAATACTTGCTCCTAAATCACATAAAGCCTTATCAATATGAGTTTTTCCAATTGTGCAAGGAATAGTAAAACTCCCTGGGTCCTTAAGCTTAGGTGGAAGCTTTTTAAGGACTATAGCTGAGCACTCCTAGGTGAGTTTCACAGTTTCATGTGTTTTTAGCTTTCTTTTATTGTTCAAAATCTCCTTTAAAAATTTAGCATATTTGGGCATTTTGGAGATAGCATCAATGAAAGCCATATTGATGTGAATTTTGCCGAATAAGTCTAAGAACTTGTGGAACTCTTCATCATAAGGAGGGTGACCTTGCAACTGCTGTGGGAAAGGTATCTTAGGCTCATAGGGCCTTGGTTGAACAAGAGGCTCTTCCTTCTTTTCTTTTTCAGGCTCCTCGCTTGAAGCACGGCCGTGCTCATAGTGATGCACGGCCGTGCTTTGATCACTGTCATGGGTGTGCTTGTTTAAGCACGGTCGTGCTTCAGTTTCAGCAGGGGTGTGCTCATCAGTAAGCACAGGCATGCATGTAGAATCAGCATTGGCGTGCTTCTCTATAAGCATGGGAGTGCATGTGCCTCTATTCTCCGATTCTTGTAATTTCTTCCCACTTCTAAGAATGATGGCATTGCATTGCTCCCTTGGATTAGGCTCAGACTGAGATGACAATGTTCCCATCACTCTTTGACTCAGAAGGTTTGTAATTTGCTCCAGTTGTGCACTCATTTTAGAAAAGTTGGCTTGTATTTCAGATTTAACTTCAGCGAACCTCTTATCAGTTCTCTCAATATGTTGGTCCAAATCGGATTTAGAGTTAAATAGAAAAATAATATAAAAGATTGAATTAGAAAACCCATATGTCCTAGGTTCCTCTCCGATAAGTTTAACCAAGACGTGCATTGTATTCCTTGCTTTTAGTTTTATAATTGATTTTACAAATTCTTATTTTTAATTAATCTCGTATCTTTGAAGCTTAAACAATTGAATTAGGAAATTCTTAATAATTGAAAATTAATCCTTGTGGGACGATATTTTAGAAATTTAATTTAAAAACTCTTTATTACTTCTCGATGAGTACACTTGCCCTCCGAACAAAGGACAACAAGAACAAGAAGAATAAAGGCTAGAGGTGCTTCTTCTGTAAGAAGACTGATCATTTCAAGAAAGATTGTCTGTAGAGAAAGGTTTTGTTCGAAAGGAAAGATATATTATGTTTCATTATGCTTTGAATCAAATTTTATTGAGGTACCTAAAAACACCTAGTGGTTAGATTCTGGTGCAACTACTCATGTGTCACACATAATGCAGGAATTTCTTTTGATCTAGCTCATAAGCGGAACTGAAAAATTCTTGTACATGGGAAACAGAATGAAGGCACAGATAGAAAGAATAGGGACTTACAAATTGATCTTGCATATTGGTTGCTGCATAGATATAGAAAAGCGTCTTTATGTTCTTGAATATGCTAGAAATTTGGTTTCTGTTGCAAAGTTGGACGAATTTGATTTTAATTTTAAGATTGGAAAAGATACATTTTCTTTATATAAACACTCGTACTATTCTAGATCTAGTACATTAATTGATGGTTTATATCATTTCAATCTTAATGTTAAATTTACTGAATCTCTATTTCATGTTGAGAATGTTGTTAGTAGTAATTTGAATATGCGTAATGAATACTCTGCTTTCTTGTGACATCAAAGGTTAGGTTACATATCCAAAGAAAGAATGATGAGGTTAATAAAAAGTAAAATTTTACCTCAGTTGGATTTTGCTGACTGGGATATATGTGTGGATTGTATTAAAGGAAAACAAAACAAATACATATCAAAGAATCCAGCCACAAGAGGCATCAACTCTTAGAGTTGATACACACTGATATTTGTGGTCTGTTTGATATCTCATCTTGAGGTGGTGAAAGATATTTCATTACCTTTATTGATGACTACTCACGTTATTGCTATCTGTATGTATTGCATGAAAAATCTCAATCAGTGGATGTCTTACAAGTGTTCATTGATGAGGTGGAAAGGAAACTAGATAGAAAGGTAAAGGTTGTGAGGTCAGATAAAGGTGGTGAATATTATGGAAAATCTGATGAAAGTGGACAATATTCAAGTCTATTTGCAAAACTTGTAGAAAGTCGAGGTATATGTGCACAGTATACTATGCCTGGTACACCACAACAAAATGGTGTGGCTGAAAGGTAGAATCATACTATTATGAAAATGGTTAGGAGTATCTTGAGTTATAGTTCTGTACCCATGTCTTTGTGGATATACACATTAAAGACTGTTGCGTATCTGCTTAACAGAGTTCTGAGTAAAGAAGTTCCAAAGACTCTTTATGAACTATGGACAGGAAAGAAACCCAATTTAAGACATCTTCATGTCTGGGGGTGTCTAGCAGAAGTAAGAGTGTATAATTTGCATGAAAAGAAGTTTGATGCTAGAACCATTAGTAGTTATTTCATCGGTTATCCTGAGAAATCAAAGGGGTACAGATTCTATTGTCCTAACCATAGTATGAGAATAGTTGAGTCTAAAAATGATGGTCATTTTAGTGGGAGTGATGAAATACGAAAGGTGAAAATTAAAGAGACACATGTAGAAACTCTTGTAGTTAGTGTCTCTTCTCAAGTTGTTATTCCTTTTATTGTATCACAGTCACACAACATAAGGAGACAACAAGTTAATGTTCCAAACCCACAAGAACAACATATAGAGGATGAACCAGCTGACAATGCGCAAGTCACAAACGAGCAAAAGGAAGGTGAACCACAAGAGATAACATTAAGGAGGTCTGTAAGACAGAAAAGACCTGCTATTTCAAATGATTATGTGGTTTACTTACTTAAGCATAAATGTGACTTGAGTATTGATGAGGATCCAATCTCATTCAAGCAAGCCATGGAATGTAGAAATTCTGAAAAGTGGTTGAATGCCATGAAAGAAGAGTTGAAGTTAATGAGTGACAACAAGGTATGGGATCTAGTCAAGTTGCCTGAAGGTTCAAAATGAGTCGGTTGCAAGTGGGTCTTTAAGACCAAACGTGACTTAAAAGGCAACGTTGAAAGATACAAGGCTAGACCTGTTGCTAAAGAATATACTCAAAAGAATGGCATAGACTATAAAGAGACCTTCTCTCCCATTTCAAAGAAGGACTCTTTAAGAATTATTATGGCTTTGGTGACTCATTATGACTTAGAGCTCCACCAAATGGATGTAAAGACCGCTTTTCTGAATGGTGACTTGGAAGAGCAAGTTTATATGGATCAGCTAGATGGCTTCTTGACCACAGGTAAAGAAAGTCAAGTGTGTAACTTAAAGAAATCAATATATGGGTTGAAACAGGCTTCCAGACAATGGTATCTTAAGTTCAATGATACCATCACGTCATATGATTTTGTAGAAAACACCGATGACTGGTGTATCTATATGAAGGTCAATGGGAGCAAGTTCATCATTTTAGTCCTGTATGTTCATAACATTCTTCTTGCTACTAATGATGTTGGGTTGTTGCATGATGTAAAGGAGTTTCTCTCTAAGAACTTTGAGATGAAATATATAGGTAAGGCTTCCTATGTGATTGGAATAGAAATATTCTGTAATAGATCACAAGGATTACTATGATTGTCTCAGAAAGGCTACATCAACAAAGTATTAGAGAGATTCAAAATAGAAAAGTGCTCATAAGGGCTAGTTCCAATTCAAAAGGGAGACAAGTTTAGTGAAATGTAATATCTCAAGAATGAGTTGGAATGGAAAGCAATGAAATTTATTCCCTATGCATTAGTGGTCGGAAGTTTAATGTATGCTCAGACATGTGCTCGACCTGATATCAATTTTGCTGTTGGAATGTTAGGCCGATATCAAAGTAATCTCGGAATGGACCACTGGAAGGCTACAAAGAAAGTCCTTATGTATTTACAAGGCACCAAGGACTACATGCTTATAGGAGATCTAGTCAACTGGAAGTGGTTTGGCAACTCGGATTTAGACTATGCTGGATGTGTAGACTCAATGAAATTGACCTTTGGCTACATCTTCTTGGCTGGAGGTGCGATTTCATGGAAGAATGGAAAAGAGTCCATTATTGCTACTTTACAATGGAAGCAAAACTTGTGGCATGCTTTGAGGCCATTATTCATGCTTTGTGGCTGCAGAACTTTTTCTTAGAGCTTGTTATTGTTGATAGTATAGAAAAGTCACTAAAAATATACTGTGATAATTCTGCAGCCATTTTCTTTTCTAAGAATGATAAGTATTCAAAGAGAGCAAAGCATATGGACTTAAAATACTTATCAGTGAAAGAAGAATTGCAGAAACAGAAAGTGTCTATTGAGCATATTGGTACTGATTTGATGATAGCAGACTTGCTAACTAAGAGATTGCCCTCTAAAATGTTTTCTGGTCATGTTGGTAGAATGAGCATTATAGACAAGTCCTTGTTAGCATAATTGTATGACTCACATATGTGTGTATAGATTATTTTGCTTATATTATTGTAGACATTTTTGGGAATTCAATAAAAGTATTATTTTTGCTTGTTTACTTGTTATCTAAATTGTGTTAATGTACATGTATGATTTAAGTTTGATTAGAGGTTGAGTATTAAAAACACATCAGAGTTGTAGTCTGTAGTATAACTGATTAAAGCTATTTTGATTTGAGTTGGTTCTGTGATAATTGTAAAGAATCATGTCATCAAATGACTTGTGACCGCCATAATCTGATCAATTCAAATCATTGAAAGATGATGACTTGATATTATCAATGATATGCGCACTTACAGTTCATTAAATCTTCAAGTCGTCACATTGGCCAAGTGGGAGATTGTTAGATTATTTTAGTAATCTTATTATAGTGGCCTTTGTAACTTATAGCATGACTCTAATTAATGATTTAATGTGATGGTGGTTTATTCGGAGGGCAAGTGTACCCATCGAGAAGTAATAAAGGGTTCTTAAATTAAGTTCCTGAAATATCGTCCCACAAGGATTGTTTTTCAATTACTAAGAATTTTCTAATTCATATGTTTAAGCATTAAAGATATGAGATTAATTAAAACAAGAATTTATAAAATTAATTATAAAACTAAGGGCAAGGAATACAATGCTCATCTTAGTTAAACTTATCGAAGAGGAACTTAGGGCATATGAGTTTTCTCATTGAATTCATTATTTTATTCTTTTGTTTAACTCTAAATTCGATTTTCTTGTGATTACCAATCATTCATATGAATACTATTAATATCCAATGGTAATGCAATATTAATATTCTTTTCTCTAAATTAAAATCTCCAATGATCATGCAAGACATCAATTTAAGAAAGCTTAAGGAACCTATAAACTTGTTAATTTAATAACGATTAGAAGAGAAAGATTGGTTTGGTCCACCTAATCATTTGTCTCGTTTTACCCTATAGATCTATTAATTAACTGAGGTACAGTTACTTGACGATATAATTAATTAGGATTAAGAAATAAGTGCAATAGGATAAAATCTAATCACAAAACGGAAATCAAATTTAGATTCAAATATCAAAATTTCATAAATTCATGAACAATAGTTCCGATAGCCCTAGCTATGGACTTAGTTACTTATGCTAAAGAAAAGAACTAAAACAATCATAAACAAAGCCATAATCAAAAGAAATAGCAAACTAGAGTATGAGATGTGTTTCTGGTCTTCAAGTACGATCGCTTGAAGCTCCAAGTCTCGCCAAACATGTGCCAAGGATCCCGTGCAAGAGAGGCGAGATGAGAGGTGTATACGAAAGCCAAAGACTAGATGTACAAAAAGTCCCTTTACGATGCCTGATATCTTCCCTTTTATAGGATTTGAAACCCTAAAAACTCTTCATAATTGGATTTCCCGTAGATGAGCACGGCCGTGCAAGGCCTTAAGTAGGATCGTGCATGGGCTTGAAGCACTCCCGTACTTATTGAATGAGTCTGGGCGTGCTGACTGCTGCGAAGCTCTAATCGTCTATCAATTTGGGCTCAGAATGCACCCAAAATTCACTTGCAGCCTCTTTATACCAAACTGCACAATTAATATATAAATTAATATAAAATCTAAATAAAATAAAGGTTAAATATGAATATATGGGCTGTAAAAGAGAGCCTAATTACAGACTTATCATAGTTAAATATAAAATATAGAGTCATTGAGGGTATAATTATAAATACAATTATAAGGAAACTCTCCCCTCTCCCTTTAGATAAATAAAAGAGCGGTTACCACATAGAGGTTACGAGAATTCTTTATTGTGTTTATAACTTTCATGATCTCTAAGTGTGCTCATGGTAAACACAAGAAAAAAACTTTCTCTCAACCATCCGAGAGGAACTAAAAGAGGAAGGAAGAGTTGGAGAAAATACAAAGGGATCAATGACTTCAAAGAAAGAGAGAGAGAGGTAACATCAAGGAACAATGGATTCAGGTTAATGATCTTTAAATCGTTAATTGAATGAGAACCATATATTTTATTGTGAGAACAACGTAATTCAAGATCCTAAGGGAAATGGTAATTTCATAATAGCGGAATCATAATGGAAATTACATAATGGAATAAGAAACTTCTAACATAAGCACCATAAAAAGAGGCGTAGTTTGAAAGGATCTACATCAATAGGCTCCAACATAGAATGTGAGAATTTTGAGTCTGGTTCTTCTGAGTAGTAGGAAGACTAATGACAATGATGGTAGAAAGAGAAGAGTCAAAAACTCTCTAGCTTCATTCTAGTTCAAAAGGAATGATCCTCGTGTATGGCTGGACTGGGCACAACAATATTTTGTGGCACAAGACGTCTATGGATCAAGGAAGGTATCTCTAGCTTCATTCTATTTGGACAAAACTAAATCAGTGGTAGTGTTGGTTTTCTTCTACAAATCGTAAGAAGAAGACCACTTGGAAAATGTTTGAGAAGGGACTTTTGCTGCGATGTGGATCCGTTGAATATAAGGAAGCAAATGAAGCAATCAGCAAGCTTCGACAAGAGGGAACATTTAGTGAATTCTTGAGAGAATTTGAAAGACTAATGAATTGTCTTCCAAGTTGGCATGAGAGTGCATTGATGGAGGGGTTCATGGATGGATTGAAAGAAGAATTGTTAGGAGATATTCGATTGCTGAAGCCAAAAACCTTACTAGCAGCAATTGAACTAGCCAAGCGAAAGGATGAGCAACTTCAACATTCAAGAAGAACATCTACTGGGAGTCTACATGCTACTTTTAATGTGCAAGAAAAATGAGAGCCTAAGAAATGCTAAGTGGGATGTGGAGGAAAAGTGAGTTATATCACAAGACAACATGGCATGGGATCCGCAAGGAAATGGGCGAAGAAAAAGCATGAGGCATAAGAGATAGAATGTATTTCTGAAGGACTACTTGCTCTAGGGAGGCATGATGAGTGTGGTATGCTTCTCCCTGAAAAAACTCCTTTGTATCTTTTCTTTCTGACCAATTCCTTATGTATTTTCTCTTTCTAAATTCTTCTCTGTTATTGAATTAGGTTTTGAGCTTCAATAATGGTCTTCATGGTCATGGCTGATAGCTCTTGTTAATTTTTCGTTTCTGATTCTGTATTGAAACCTTAGTCCATTGGTTTCCATTAATACAATTACCATATTTGTATTTAGGCATATTATATTCTCGCAGCAAAATTATACATAATATTCTGGTTGTTGCATTGTGATAAATCTATATTTTACCTTAGTTTTAATACCTCTGATAAATATAACATATTGAAAAAAGCAGAAAAACTCATAAAAATAATAGAATGATTAAAGTTTTCTCTAAACACATAGTTATTTTAGATTTATGAATTTTCTATGTAGAAATTAATGATTCAATCATATTTTTGTAGGAAATTCTGAGCTAAGTTCATGAGATTGGAAAATCAAAAGAAAGATAGAAGAAAATGAGCAAAAATTAGAATCAAGAAACAAGGTTAATGAAGCAAGAGCTGGGTTTAATCACTATCGCTGATGAAAGTAATCGTTCCAGAACTTGAAAGTGAAGGTAAACTTGCGCGTGATCACTTTCACTGATGAAAGTGATCGTTCCAGATAAGTTTCAAGATAGCAAGGGCGCGCGTGATCATTTTTCTTGACAAAAGTGATCATTCTAGAGAAGCCTTTAGGAAAGCAAGCTGAGCATTATCACTTTTGTTCACAAAAGTGAATGTTCTAGAGAGACCTCTAACACTGCAGAGTTGCGCGTGTCTCTTTTTATCAACAAAAATGAACACGCGCAAATCTTAATCTCAGCATGGCTACTTTTATGAAAAATATTAGAAAGGCCTTTGCGTGACTACTTTTATGAAGAATAGTGATCACGCCAGAAAGGTGAGAATTCTATAAATATGAATTAGCTTAAATACCTTAGGATTTTTATTCATTTTCACTTCTCATTTGTTTTCTGGTGTTGAGAGAGTTTGAGAAAGAGAATGAGGACGAATACCAAGTTTCAAATCTTGAGGAATCAGATTGAAGATTAGCTTGAAGATGCTTATTTGTTCATCTTCTTTTTCTCTTTCTTTCTATTCTTATTTTGTAATGATTGTTTAAACTCTTTGTAGTTAGGGATTGTGAATCTAAAATGGAAGTGTTGAATTAATTTTGGATCTGAACTTTGAGTGTTGGATTGGATTGAGTAATTGATTCTGCTATTCACATAGTGATTGACTGGAAATTTGATTAACTAATTACAAAGGAAATCTTATCAATGGAAGTTAAATTTGTTTCTCAGACCTAAATCAATTACCAAGGTTATTGATTTCTTAGGGATTAGATATATTGATCTTGCAATCTTGTAGTTTCTAATGCTTAATGCAACATTTAATTGAACCAGATCTAAAGAATTAGAGTGATTTAATTGAATTTTAGATTCATTGAGTTAAGGAATTAATCTTTAAATAATATAATGTGAAATTGATTGTCATTTCATCTAAATACTTGAAAGTTCAAAACTTTATTGAATCAATACTGATGTTTTGGTGAAACAAGTCCCTAACTATGTTTTCTACCTCTGTCAAATACACACTTTCATGTTCATTGTTTTGTTTTGTTTTCTGAGTTCAATATTTGTTACTTAGCATCCAAACTTCCTCTGAAATTCATGAGGCTCAACTAATTGTGAAACTTGTGAAGTGATAATTGAGAACTTTATTCCCTAAGGATGATATTTAGGACTCAAACACAATTCTAACATTTTATTACTTGCTACAATAGCACTAGTACATTTGCTAGTCAAAATTACTTATGTTAAAAGAGTGACAAGTTTTTGGCGCCGTTGCCGGAGAATATTTGTTTTCAATATTATTAGTAACAGGAAAATAACTAGATTGAGCATTTGTTTTCTTTAAATTTTCTGCAATATTAGATTACAATTAAAATTTTTCTAATTTGCAATCAATTAATAGTTAATTCTGTATTTGTATAGTTTTGAATTCTGATAGATTTTGTATCATACAAAGTAGTTACTTTGCATTTATATACTGTGAATTAGTGCAGTTTTCTGTTTTCTTTCTACTAAATCTGTGTTTTAATTGTATATGCGTGGTAAAAACAAAAATAAGTCTACTTTTGTCTTTGATCCTGACATAGATAAAACTTTAAGAAGATTAAGAAAAGAGGCTAGAGCGGAAAGTTCTTTAGAGGTGATAGTGATTTAGAAGTTATACATTCTCTCGAGATTCAAATTACTCCTAGTTCAAATAGAACACATTCACCTTTAGGACAAATAACTCCAGAAATTGAAATGGCAGAACAACATAGGATGATGACATTAGGAGATTATGCAATTCCAAATATGCAAGGCTATAACTCTTCAATAGTTAGATCAACCATTCAAGCTAATCACTTTGAAATAAAATCAGCCTTACTTAATTTGGTACAATAGGATCAATTTTCTGGTGGAATTTATGATAATCCTAACCTGCATATTTCTAATTTTTTGCAGTTATGTGACACTATAAGGATGAATAGAGTTAGTGAAGATGGTATAAGACTGAGGCTATTTCCATTGTCTTTGAGAGACAAGGCCAAATGTTGGTTACAAGCATAGCCTCAAGGGAGCATCATCACATGGATAAAGCTTGTGAAAAAAATTTTAACCAAGTATTTCCTCCATCAAAAGCTGTCAAGCTGAGAGGAGAAATCACATCCTTTGTGCAACAGGAAGGAGAATCGTTATATGAAGCCTGGGAAAGATATAAAGAGTTGCTGAGAAGATGTCCCCATTATTGTATTCCAGAGTGGATGCAGTTGGAGACCTTTTACAATGGAATGAATGTAGTGACTAGAATCATGGTGGATACAGTTGCAAGAGGTTCTTTAAGCATGAAATCCTTAGAAGAAGCTCAAAGAATCATTGAGAGGATGGCTTCATTTATGTACCAAAATTCCAACTCAAGAAATGCAGGGAGAAGTAATGGATATGAAGCCAAAGTTATAGAAACCTTCCTTGCACAAAATCAGCTGCAGAATCAATTATTTTTTGAGCAAATAGCAGCTTTGACTTAGCAGATCAGCAATCTACAAGTTAGAAATGTGGTAACCAATCAATTAAGCTATGATTTTTGTGGAGAGAATCATGTTAATGGTGCATGTGATGTACCTACACCAGATCCACAAGAGCAAGTCAATTACATGGGGAACTATAAAAGACAACAGTAATCTTATCCTCAACAATCATTTCCTCCTGGATTTCAACATTCAAATAACAGAAATCAACAGTTTTATAAATGGAATCCTCAAAATTTTGTTGTGAAAAACACTAATCTCTCTCTTCCATTTTTGAATGTAGGAACTTCACAATAGCAACAACATTTTCAAGGAAATTCTTCTACTCAATTTCAAAGGAGTCAGAATTCAGCTAGACCTATGAATGAAAGGATGAATGAAATTGAAGAAACAATGCTACAGTTTATGAAAGTCACTCAAACCAGTATTAAAAATCAAGAAGCTTCCATGAAGAAGTTAGAAACTCAAATTGGACAGTTAGCTGAACAACTAACAAATAGAGATGAAGGGAGATTTCCAAGTAACATAGTGATAAATCCAAAAAAGCAGTGTCAAGCTATAACTACAAGGAGTGGAGTTGTGGTAGCCAGTCCAAAACTTGCAAAAAAGAAAGTGAGTAATGCAGCAGAAGAAGGAAGAAGAGAAAAAGATCTGCAACAAGAAAATTTCAAGTTACTTAAGAGAGAACATTCAGAAAATAAGGGAGAAACTCATACAAATTATGAGAGAAAGACCAAGAAACAGCTTTTTGAGGATGCCTACAAACCAATAGAAAATTATAAGAGGTTGTCTTATCCTCAAAGAATGCAGAATCCTAAGCAAGAGGAGCAGTTTGAAAGATTTCTGAATGTGTTCAAGAAATTGCAGATCAATATTCCTTTTGTAGAAGCCTTGGAACAGATGCCATCTTATGCCAAGTTCATGAAGGAATTGCTCTCCAAGAAAAGGAAATTGGAACATGATAGGACAGTGCTATTGACAGAGGAATGTGGTGTCATTCTTAAAACACATTCTAACATCTTATTACTTGATATAATAATACTAGTACACTTGCTATCCAAAATTACTTCTGTTAAGAGAGTGACACATTGTTTCCAAAAACACATGTTTCATTGGTGCTTTCATTGATGCCATGGCTGAGAACACACGTTTGAAGGACTTCCAGGCTAAAGTACGTGGTCATTCTGCGGAAATTTGTAAATTAATTGATCTCTTGGAACTTTGTGATCGTGAACAACGGGTTCATATTCAACAAGTCCAGGCAGAGGCTCAAGCTCCGATGGAGCAGTTTCAACAATCCTTAGATTTATTGGTACAATCGCAATCTCAGTTCCATGGTGCCTTTTCAGGTGCAAAGTAGTGGCAGGTTAAGGACATTTTGTTGGGATTTCCACATTTTGATGGACAATCTTCGGTGTTAGAGTGGATTTTTAAGGCAGAAAAATTCTTTGACTATCATCATACGCCTGATGATGCGAGAGTGGAGATTGCTGCAATCCATTTCGAAAAAGAAGTTGTGCCTTGGTTTCAAATGCTTCAATGTCTTTCTGCTATTTGTTCCTGGACTGATTTGACGCGTGCTTTGGAATCCTAGTTTGGTCCCTCTCCATTTGACTGTCCAATGTCCTAGCTGTTTAAATTACAGCAAACTAGTATAGTTTCTGATTATTATCTGAAATTTATGTCGTTGGCTAATATATCAATTGGGTTACTTGATGAAGCTTTATTAAAGTGTTTTCTGAGTGGTCTCCATGCTGAAATTAGACGAGATGTGGTCGTTCAGACTCCCACTTCTTTGATGAGAGCAGTAGCATTAGCAAAGTTATATGAGGAAAGGTATTCACCCATTGTTAAATCTGACCCAGCGCCTGTTCGACGTTACTCTCCTGTGTCTTCAACGAGTTTTAATACCTCTCAGCCACAGTCCAAACCTGTGGTTAAATAATCTCTTCCACCATTATTACCAAAACCTACAATTCTACCCATGACCAATAGTAATGTCAAAAAGATAAGTCCAGCAGAAATGCAACTTCGTAGAGAAAATGGACTGTGCTATTTTTGTGATGACAAATTTAATTTTAACCATCAGTGCCCAAACAGACAGTATTTGTTTTTGAATTTAGAGGATGATTCATTGGATTCTACTTACCAGTAGTCAATTGATACTGATAAGCCTGTCATTAATGAAGAAATTGGGATTTTTGACCATCATTTATCACTAAACGCCCTCAAAGGTGGCATTGGTATGGGTACAATTCGATTTTCAGCTTATATTGACAAGTTACCTATAACTGTTTTAGTGGATGGAGGGAGTTCCAATAATTTTTTGCAACCGTGTCTTGCAAAATTTTTGAAGCTTCTGGTAGAACCAGCGCCCATGTTTAATGTAATGGAGGGAAATGGGAATTACATGACAGCAGAAGGTTTAATTCAGAAATTTGTCATTCAAGCTCAAGGAATTTGTTTCAACTACCTGTATATTTACTTCCAATTTCAAGTGCAGATCTTATATTGGGAGCTAGTTGGTTGAAAACTATCGGTCCTTATGTGGCTGATTATGAATCTCTGAATTTAAAATTCTTGCATAATGGTAAGTTTGTAACATTGCAAGGGGATGTTGATTATGTTTTGATACAAGCTCATTTACATCATATTTGTAGAATGGTCAACACTAATTCCATTGCAGAGGTCTATAGCATGAAAATGGTGGATTCCAACATGCAATCTTTTTCCTTGTTAGAATTACCAATTGATATAGAACCAGAACTTGCCTTACTGCTGAATACATATGCTTCAGTTTTCTCTACACCTTCAGCTTTGCCGCCACTGCGTGCCCATGATCATTCTATTCCTTTAATGAACGGATCTTCTCTAGTGAAAATGAAGCCATATTGTTATCCTCATAGCCAAAGGAGGAGATTGAGAAGCTTGTTACTGATATGCTTCAAGAGGGAATTATCCAGCCTAGCAGGAGTCCTTTTTCTTCACCCATTATACTTGTAAAAAAAAGAATGGTTCTTGGAGAGTTTGTACTGACTATAGAGCCTTGAATGCTACTACTATTAAGGATAGCTTTCCAATACCAACTGTTGATGAGTTGATTGATGAGCTTTCTGGTGTCACGATTTTTTCTAAGTTGGATTTGCGATCCAGATATCATCAAATCCTATTGAATCTGGATGATCGTTATAAAACTGCTTTTCACACGCATCATGGACCTTCTGAATGGCTTGTCATGCCCTTTGGACTAACAAATGCCCCAACCACTTTTCAAAGTCTAATGAAGGATATTTTTCAAGGCATCTTGAGAAAATTTGTTCTTATTTTTTTTTATGATATTTTAGTCTGTAGTTCTTCGTTGAAGGATCATTTGTATCATTTAGAAGTGGTTTTGCATATTTTACAGGGGCAACAATTATATGCAAGGTTCTCTAAATGTTCATCTGGAGTAAAGGAGATAGACTATCTTGGTCATACTCTTTCTGGATCAGGGGTTGCTATGGATTGTAACAAATTGAGGGCTGTTATGGAGTGGCTGAGACCAAATAACTTGAAACAGTTACGCGTTTTTCTTGGTCTTACAGGGTATTATCAACGATTTGTCAAAGGGTATGCTCAAATAGCAGCTCCATTAACTGATTTGTTGAAGAAAGATGTTTTTCAATGGACTGCGGTAGCTACCAATGCTTTTCAATAACTGAAGGAAGCACTTACTACAACACCGGTTTTGGCAATACTGAATTTTTCAGCACCTTTTCTACTTGAAACAAATGCTTCTAGTCCAGGTGTGGGAACAATGTTAAGTAAGTGGAATCACCCTATAACTTATTTCTCTAAGAAATTGCCATTGAGAATGCAGAACCAATCTGCATATACACGTGAGTTTTATGCTATTACTAAGGCGTTGGCAAAATTTAGACATTATCTTTTGGGCCACAAGTTTATTATTAAAACGGATCTGAGGAGCTTAAAGGAATTAGTTGAGCAGCGTTTACAAACCCCATAGTAGAAACAATGGTTGCCAAAGTTCTCGGGCTTTGATTTTACAATTCAATATAAGCCAGGAAAAGAAAACATCCCAGCTAATGCGTTATCGAGGAGTCTTATGGTTCCGTGGTCAGAAACAATCAATCAGTGGTTTAAAAAGGTGGTTGAACTAACTCAAAAAAATGCTAGATTGAAGGACCTCTATTATCAAGCAGGTGCTATTGGAATTTCACTCTTCAAAAGTAGGAGGTCATGCTGGAGTTACGAAGACCTTAGCTAGAATTTGCTCTCAATTGTTTTGGCCTGGAATGCACCAGAGGATTAAAACATTTGTGCGTGAATGCCAAATTTGCCAGCAAGCTAAGATGCAATAAGCTTTACCTGCGGGGTTACTACAGCCCTCGCCAATTCCATTACATGTTTGGGATGATGTAGCAATAGATATCATCACTTGTTTGCCTTTGTCTCATGGGTACTCAACAATTATGCTCGTAGTGGATCGACTCTCCAAGTTTGGTCATTTCATTCCACTCAAGGCTGAATATACAAGTAAAATAGTTGCTGAAGCTTTTGTCAACAACATAGTTAAATTGTATGGTGTACCTCATTCCATTGTTTCAGACAGGGACAGAGTTTTCATTAGCTCATTTTGGCAACATCTTTTCAAGGCTCAGGGTACCACTTGCTATGAGTTGTTCATACCATCCCCAATCGGATGGACAAACAGAGGTTTTGAATAAAACCTTAGAAATCTATCTTCGATGCTTCATCTTTGACAATCCAAAAAGGTGGTATTCTATCCTTCTGTGGGCCCAATTTTGGTACAACTTTTCCTTGCATCAGAGTATTGGGATGTCCCCTTTCAAGGCTTTATACGGGAGGGACCCTCCTACTGTCATAAGGTATGAAACTGCTCCTACTAATCCCGTATTTGTTCAAGATATGCTCCAAGCACGTGATGCAATACTTCAGCAATTAAAATTGCATTTGTTTAAGGCTCAGCAATACATGAAACAACAAGCTGATAAGCGACAGAGAGACTTGAAGTTTGCTGTAGGTGATTTAGTTTTAGTAAAATTACAATCGTATAGATAACATTCTGTTGCCTTAAGGAAAAATTAGAAGTTAAGTATGCGTTATTTTGGTCCCTTTGAAGTTTTGACAAGAATTGGAGAAGTTGCTTATAAGTTTAAGCTTCCTGACACTGCAAGAATTCATCCAGTGTTCAATGTGTCTTTGCTTAAAGCATTTAAGGGAAGTCCTTCCCAAACTTATTTACCTCTTCCCTTTACTACTACAGAAATTGGTCCTTCTGTTCAACCTTTGCAAGTTTTGGACTCTCACATTATTATGAGACATTCACAGTTAGTTCCTCAAGTCCTAATTCAATGGGACTCTTTAAATGTGGCTGCTGCTACTTGGGAGGATGTGGATGAGATAAAAGAGTCCTTTCCAGAATTCAACCTTGAGGACAAGGTTGTTTGCAATAAAGGGAGTATTTTAACGTGCAAGAAAAATGAGAGCCTAAGAAATGCTGAGCGAGATGTGGAGGGAAAGTGAGTTATATCACAAGGCCATGTGGCACGTGATCCGCAAGGAAAGGGGCGAAGGAAAAGCATGAGGCGTAAGAGAGAGAATGTATTTCTGAAGGACTACGTGCTATAGGGAGGCATGATGAGTGTGGTATGCTTCTCCCTAAAAAAACTTCACTGTATCTCTTCTTTCTGACCAATTCCTTCAGTATTTTCTCTTTCTGAATTCTTCTGTGTTATTGAATCAGGTTTTGAGCTTCAATAATGGTCTTCATGGTCATGGCTGATAGCTCTTGTTAATTTCTCATTTCTGATTCTGTATTGAAACCTTAGTCCATTGGTTTCCAGTAATACGGTTACCATATTTGTATTCAGGCATATTGTATTCTCGCAGCAAAATTATACATAATATTTTGGTTGTTGCATTATTTCCAAAAACACGTGTTTCACTACCAGACGACCAACATGAGCAACAGGAGCAACAACAGCCCCAATGACATGCTCAACCAAGGAACCCATAAGGCTCTCATAGGTTGAGATGTAACAAAGGTGTGAGAAAAATCTCTGGTTTAACTGTGATGAGAAATTTGTTTCAGGTCACCGCTGCAAAAATGCACCATCACTTCTTATTAAACTATGTGATAGGGATGAGAGGAGTTAGGAAGTGGTGGTAACGACAAGGAGCACTTAGTGTCACTAAATGCATTGGTGGAGGAAGCCGGTGGCAAGACATTGCGAGTAAATAGGTTTCTGCAGTAGTAAGAAGTGTTCGCATTGGTGGACAGTGGGTCTGATACGAGCCAAGAAATAGTAGAAGAGCAGAAAGAGACTTTAGTGAAATTGGATCATGCTGCTACTATTGAAGATCAATACTTGGAGAGCTGGATCAAAGGAAGCCTAAAAGGAATAGGATGAAGCTGGGGTGGATGAAGGATTATGTTGAGCTCAAGTCCAAATGCAGGGGTAGATGAGTCAAGGCAGAAAAAGTATGGTTCACTAGTCGTTTTACAAATTATTTTTCTTTTATTTCTCCAAGTTAGTTACATCTAACAGACAATATATGTAAGGATTGCAATCTATTGAGATATTATAAATGATAAAAAAAAAAATTCTCTTTACCTTATGTTTTCTTTCCTTTCTCTCTCTTAGACCTCATCTTCCCTCTAAATACTTCCGATTCCTTTCCTATTTTTGTTATTCTTTCCTTCTGCTTTTGAATTCATATTATTTGGTGCTTTCATTGAGAGATGGCCGAATCTCCCATTGACCTGCCACGCTTGAAACACTGATCACATCTAGTAAGACCCTCACCATGAAAGTTGATGCCTTGGAGAAGCGAACTTTAGAACCCAAACCAGTCATAGACCTATCGATTGATTATTCAAACCAACTAATGTGATTACCCACCAGTATTAAACTCGAGGTACCGAAGTTCAACGGTAGCGACCCACTTTGGTGGATTTTCAAGGCCAATCAGTTTTTCGACTACCATAAGAAAACAGATGATCAACAACTCAAGATCTCATCGTTCTATATGGAAAGAGAAGCACTGGCATGGTGCCAGTGGATGCACTCCAATGCACAAATTACATCGTGGACTACCTTTCTGTGAGACTTGGAGCTGAGGTTCGCTCTTTCTGAGTTTGAGGTCCCTCAAGGGGTTCTGTTCAAGCTTAATCAGGTAACTACAGTTAGAGTTTACTTGAGCTACTTTATCTCCAGCCTCAAGCTAGAGATTCATCAAGAGATAATTCCATTTTGTCTGGTTTCAATTTCTGAGGCGATAAGTTAGGAAAAATTGCAAGAGGAGAAACTCGTTGCGGCTAAGTCAAAATTTGGTTACGGAGGGAGTAACACCTCTACTTTGTACAAGACAGTGATGACCACCACTTTTGCTGGAATTTTACCTATGCCTACAAATGTGAAGCCGTTGATGGCCTTGCCCGTGCCTAGCAATGCCACAACTTCCAAGATGGTGATGTCGATCGTTCAGATAACACCAATGGAGCTCTAAGCATGTTGTGAAAAGGGGCTTATTATTATTGTGATGAGAGGTATGTGAGGGGTCACTGCTCCAGGCATCAATTTAATTTGTTGATCGAGAAGCACCGCTTCAAGATGATGAGCTCGTGTTTCTGATGCAGCAAAGGGATCAATCACCAGAGACAGGCCCGGATCCCACCCAAGATGACCACCCGCCCGATGCCCAGATTAGAATAGACATGCTAATAGGCCAAATCCATCCACAAACCTTAAGGCCCCACAATTTTGTCCAAAAACAGGTTGCAAGGTTTTTGGGCCTTCCTCTCTAAATGACCCAACCATTTTCTGTGTTAGTAGGAAATGCTGAAGAGTTGAAGTGTGAAGCGGTTTGTCCAAAGGATTGGTTGAAGATTGACTCGCATCAATTTTGTGTGAACTTGTTTGTGCTTCCATTAAATGGTACAGATTTGGTGCTTGGTATTCACTGGTTGAAATCTTTAGGGCCTGTACTTATGGATTATGAGACACTTACAATGACGTTTATTAAGAATGGGCAGGTGGTGCAACTAGCAAGCCAACCAAAACCCCAACCAATTGAAGCAACAGCGACCCAATTTTAGTGGCTGGCTTCCATGAAGGCCATAGCAGAGATTTTCCATCTCCAGGTTCTGCTCCTCTTCTCGACAGAATCCAAATCCCAACCTTACCCAAAATCAGTGGCTAAGCTGCTTGAATGATTTAGCTCCCTGTTCTCATCTCCTATGAGCCTTCCCCCAAGTTGTTCGACGAACCACAGAATCCCCATCTTACACGATGCCAATCCGGTGAGTGTTAGGTCGTACCGTTATCCTTACTTTCATAAGCTTGAGATGGAAAAACTTATTAAGGAGCTGCTGGAGTCTGGGATTATTCAGCGAAGCAACAAAGCATATTCTTCCCTGGTGCTCATGGTGCGAAAGAAAGACAGAAGTTGGTAGTTTTGTGTAGATTACCATTCCCAAAATGCCATAACCAGCAAATATTGCTTTCTCATTCTATCAACTGACGAATTACTCGATGAGCTACACGGCACAAGTTGGTTTAGCAAGTTGGATCTGCACTCTGGGTATCACCATATACGTATAAAGGCTGAGGAGGTGCATAAAATGACTTTCCGAACTCACGAAGGCCACTATGAGTTCCTCGTGATGTCATTTGGTCTTTGCAACGCAACGACAACGTTTTAGGCCACCATGAATGAGCTTCTTCAACCGTACCTATGATAGTTTGTAATCGTATTCTTTGATGGTACACCTATATATAGTAAATCGTTAGAGGAACATTTGCAGCACTTATAAATCGTAATTGAGTGCTTACTGAGCCATCAATTTTTTCTTAAAGAGTCTAAATGCATTTTTACTCAAGCTTCAATCGATTATTTGGGGCACATAGTTTCCAGAGATGGTGTTCAAGTTGATCTAGAGAAATTGAAGGTAATGTCAGAGTGGCCACGTCCAAGCAATTTTAAACAACTTAGGGGATTCTTGGGATTAACAGGCTTCTATAGGAAATTTATTCGCGGTATGCTTCAATAGCATTTCCTTTAACTGAATTGTTGAGGAAGGAAGCCTTCAAGTGGAGTGACTCTGCACTGCAAGCCTTTTGACCAGTTGAAACAAGCCATAATGACAGCTCCTATTCTAAGGTTGCCTAATTTTCAGAAGGAATTTATTGTGGAAATGGATGCATTTGGATTAGGAATGGGTGCAGTGTGATAATAGGAAGGGCACCCAATCAGTTTTTTCAGCAAGAAATTTTGTCCAAAGTGGCTTAATTTATCAACTTATGTGAGGGAACTATACGCTATCACTGAGGCAGTCAAGAAGTGGCGAACATACCTCTTGGGGCGCAAGTTTTACATTTATATTGATCAGAGAAGCTTGAGGGAATTAAGGATACAAATAATACAAACCCCAGAATAATAGTATTATTTATCCAAATTGATTAGCTACAATTATGAGATTAGGTACAAGCCAGGGGCATCAAATTAAGTAGTTGAAGCGTTGTCACGAATTTCTAAGGTTGAAGGATAGTACTGGGGAATTACTGTTCCACATTATGAGGTTTTCAAGCAAATACAGGAGCTATATCATGACAATGAGGAGTTTCAACGATTATTAGAAGTAGTGAAGGCGAGTCCAAGGGAATATCCTCACTACTGCATTGTTGATGGTGTGTTGTTTTATTGAGGTAGGATTCACCTTCTGTCTGAATCACATAAAAAATTTGTTGCTTGAAGAGTATCATGCCATGCCCATTGGAAGACATGTTGGAATTTTAAAAATGATGGGGCAATTATAAAAGAATTTTCATTAGAAGGGAATGAAAGCTGATGTAACTGATTATGTAAATAAGTGTTTAACCTACCAACAAATTAAAACTCCAAAACACAGCCCTTATGGCTTAATACAGCCATTGCCAATACCTTCCAGAATTTGTGAAGATGTTTCTACAAACTTTATTGTAGGCCTCTCTTCATTCCAAAACCATTTCATCATATTAGTGCCAATTTGCTTATGTTGCATAAACATCAGTTCTATCTTAAACTGTCCAATGACACTTTGGAAAAACAAAGGTAGAATATCTTAGTCATTTTATTTCGAAGGAAGGAGTACGTGTAGATTGAAAAAAAATTGAAGCTACGACAAACCGGTCAATACCAACAACTATAACATCCCTTAGATGACTTTTAGGCTTGAACGGGTGTTATCATAAGTTTATGCAAGAATATGAAGAAACCATAAGCCTTTCACCCAATTATTAAAAAAAAGGAGGTTTTAGGTGAAGTGAGATGCATAACGAGCTTTTTAGTGCCCTGAAAATAGCCATGACATCAACACTGGTCTTGGCATTACCAAATTTTTCTAAAGATTTTGTAATTGAGATTGATGCTTTTGGGCATGGAATTGAAGTTGTGTTATCTCAAAACAGGCGTCCAATATCATATTAAGCAAGGCAACCAGTGAGAAAAAGAAGGCATGGTCCACATATGAAAAAGAAATGCGTACAATCTTGGCATCTTTAAAGACATTGAGACAATATCTTTTAGGACACAAGTTTCGAATTTACATAGACCAGAAAAGTCTTTGGCACCTGTTAAAGCAAAGGATTACAACTCTTAAGCAACAAAAATGGTTAACCAAATTGATTAGGTTTGATCTATAAAACCAGAAAAAGCAAACAATGCAGCTAATGCATTATCTTGACTATACAAGTGACAAAAAAAAATGACAAAGCAATGGTAGAGTTGGTGGCTATATCCCAACCAGTTTAGGTCTTGTGGGAAGAAGTAATCTAGGCTACTACTACTGATCCAACATTGGCTACCATAGTAAAGAAGGTACAAGAGAATACACATTTAGATGAGGGGTATCAACGTATGACTTGATGGAAAAATTATTGTACCAAAGAAATAATAGTTGCGTAAGAAGCTCTTTCAAAAGTTCCATTCTTCACCTCCAGCAGGACATTCAGGAATCCTAAGGACATATAAGTGACTTTCACAGTCCTTCACTTGGTTAGGCATAAAAGTTAGTGTTTGTCAATATGTTCATCATTATGATATTTGTCAACGCAACAAGGATGACAATCGTGTACCTGTTGGCCTTCTAGCACCCTTGCCTATACCAAATTGGTGTAGACTAACATCTCTATAGATTTCATTGAAGGATTTCCAAAATCGAGTGGAAAGGATACGATTTTTGTGGTAGTAGATAGGTTGAGTAAATAAGCTTATTCAATCACCTTTGCTTACCCATTTTCAGCAAAAGATGTTGCAGATGCATTCATTAGAAGAGTGGTGAAGTTACATGGCATTTCTCTGCTATGCCATCCTTTGTTGTTTCAACTCCTTTCTTTACCTTCACATAGTTCTTTCGATTTATAGATCAAATAAGTAAGTTATAGAAGACGTAGAACTAGTAAGCATATACTAGAGAATTTTCTTTTATAAATTAATAAAAATAAAATAAAACAAAAATAAAATAAAAATGAGAATAGATAAAACAAATTTCAAATTAAAACAAACAAAACAAATAATTAAAATAAAACAAGAATTCCTCAAATTGATTAAATATTATATTTTTTTAATATTGGAAAAATAATCCTCAGCAATGACACAAAAAACTTATTCAATGGGCAAATGTACTGTCAAAAAATAATATAGGGTTTTAAAATAAGTTTCCGAAATTATCATCCTACAAGGATTGGTTTCAAATACTAAGAATTTCCTAATTTAATTGTTTAAGCCTAAAGGATGCAAAATTTAATAAAAATAAAAATTCAATTATGAATAAGAGCAAGTAACACAATGTGCATTTTGGTTGAACTTATAGTAAAGAAACTTAGGGCATTGAGTTTTCTCATTCAATCTTTTATGTTATTTTTTTGTTTAACTCTAAATCCAATTTCCTTGTGATTACCAATTAGTCATACAAATACTACCAATACCAAATAGCCATTGAATATTAGCATTCTTTCTTCTAAACTAATATCTACAATGGTCATGCAAGATATTAGTTCAAGAAATCATAAAGCATCTATGAACTTGTTAATTTAATAATGATTGAAAGAGAAAGATTGGTTTGGTCCACATAATCCTTTGTCTCGTTTTATCCTATAGATCCATTAATTAATCAAAGTACGATCATCTGACGATATAATTAACTAGGATTATATTACGAGTGGTAAGTTCACAACATACAATTATGCGCAATAGGATAAACATTAATCACAGATAGAAACCAAACTTAGACTCAAACATCAAAATCTCATAAATTCATGAACATAATTCTCATAACACTAGTTATGGACTTAGTTACTTATGCTAATGAAAAGAACTAAAATAATTATAAATAAAGCCATAGTTAAAAAGAAATAGCAAACTAGAATGTCCCTAAGGATTGGGGATGAGATGAGTTCTCAATATTTAAGTACGATCACTTGAAACTCTAAACTCCGCCAAGAGTATGCCAAAGATCAAAGGATGAGATGAAAGGTGTATCAAAGTTCTAGGACAAGGTGTCTTTCAAGATGCCTCTGAGGTTCCTTTTAATAGGGTTTGAAAATCGTAGAATTGCTTTATAGTTGGATTACTGTAGGTGAGCACAGCCGTACTTATGGGCTCAAAGCACCCGTACTCTTATGCTTGCTTCTAAGGTCTATGCGTGCTGATTGTTGCGAAGCATATATATATATATATATATATATATATATATATATATATATATATATATATATATATATATATATATGAAATAATGAACTTAAATAAAATAAAGGTCAAACATAAATATATAGACTATAAAAGCGGGCCAAAATATAGACTTATCAACTCACTCTAAGTTTTTGTTATTGGCTTTAAATCACTTATTACTAGCTCTTTTGGTTTTTGAGAAGCATATGTGATCCGCCACGCACTTAGTCTACATAATATGTTAATGATTTCTTTAGCATTTATTCTATGATGGCTATGAAAACCAAGCATGACAGGTTCTACATTGAAAATTTTTGCAAAACATGGTTAATAATGTTGCTATCCAAGGAAATTTATTTCACCCTGACAAAAGAACTTAAAATTGGGTTATCATAGATGAATTGTCTAGCATTAGCATAAAATTCATAGGTAACTAATCTAAGGCCTTCTCTTCCTAGGGCATAAAAAAAATCTCACTTTCTAGACTTTATTTGTAAAAGGTTATTGATATTTTCTCTTCTTTAATACAAATATCCCTTTAAAAAATTATTTTTCTATAGTTATTCTACCAAAGCGATTGACATATTGAGTCCTAAATCTTTGGACAATCTTATATTCTTTTAGTAAGGATTGGACTATGGGTGTTTGCACCCATAATGGGATATGATCCTTTATCTGCACACTTTACTAAGGGATTTGTTTCCTTGCAGTGGTTGATGGTCGTGTTTCTACAAATGCTACAGTAGTAACAGGTGTAACTATGGGTTCCTTTCTAGCATATGAATATAGGTGGGGTTCTAGAGTTGAAGGTATGCTTATTTGAAAGCAAGGACCTTTTACTTGAGTAGCAGAAGTCCTTCTCCTTGCAGATTAGAGCATGTTGTTGAGTCTCAAACTTTTGGACAATCTTATATTCTTTTGGTGAGGATTGGACTATAGGTGTTTGTGCCCGTAATGGAATGTGGTCCTCTATCTGCCCATCTGATAGGTTTTATGTTCAAGTTTGGAATAATGTCTTCATTACCTAGACATAGGGATGAGTTTCATTATGGTTGTGGTTGTTAACATATCTTGCTGCAAATACTTTTCTTAGTTAAAGAATACAAAGACATATAGTTTTTCTAACTAGGAATTATGATAGAACATAAAGACATCTAATTTTACCACACTAGTGAATTGGACCATGCAAATATGACTAAAGAATTGAGTTAAGCATGTTGTTTATATTTGGATATCACATGAGAACTTTTATAATTCATTTCTAAAATTGATGCTTCCTTTTGGATGACAAAGAATGTTATTCACAATGGGCACATTAGTGTTATGCTAAAAATTGAAATGAGTTTCATTGTAGTTATAGTTACCTAGACATGGAGGTTAAGATTTTAGTATGATCAATATAATTCAAAGTCATGCAATGTTTTTGTGAATTTCAGAATGAAAATCTAATATGCATGAAGTGAAATCTAGAAAAAAAAAATCTTATGCATGTTTTTGTGCTATTTTATTTTGTGTTTGTTCTATATGTATTTTGTATTGTGTTGCATTCATGCATTTGTACTCATAAAAAAAAAATTTATATACTATTTTTTTATGTATAATTTTTTAATATTTAATTAGAGATTTTAAGAAGTATTATTGACTAATTCACCTAATTCTCGTGAAAATAATAACTTTTCTATACTCATTTAAAACGGTTAGTGCACTTCTAAGTTAAGTTATTTCATTTGTCTTACAAATGATGCTAACAAATTAACACCAACAAGCAAGTGTGGAGGAAATATTCTAATTCATAGGACAACGAGTCTATGAGTTATTATCGAAAAAGATTGTATTTTATAATCTTAGAATATAGTATAAAGCTGTAATGAAACAACTTTATGATAATAAATCTACCATTATTATTTCTTATAATCAAAATCAACTTGATAGAAAGAAATAGACCAATACTTTAATAAAGAGAAATTAGATAATCTCCTTATAAAAACAACATATGTTCCTTTTGAAGGAAAATTAGAAATTATTCTAACAAAAAAGCTACCCACATAGCAGTTTTGAAATCTTGCTAAAAGGTGGGATATATAGATATCCATTCACTATCTTGGGAGAAAATGTTGTAACATGTTTATTTACCTTTTAAACATGTGCTTAACCTGTTGTAGAAAATTTGATTAGATTTGTGCCTTTTTTTGTTTTCATAATTATTGTAATTAGGCTAAATTTGTCACCTATAATTTTAGCATAAATTTAAAAGAAATGCTAACAACATAGTCTTTTTTTTTTTCAAAGCACTCTTAATTATTAATTAAAATTTATTAAAAATTACAAAAATTATATCAATATCACTTTTTCTTACTCATAATTTAATATTTTTCTCTCATATTTTTATAATTTTCAGTTAATTCTAGTCAATAACAAGAAGTGTATTAAAAAGAGTGTTTTTAAGCTCTTCTCTAAATTTTATGACTACAATTATATAGATGGTTTATTCCATGCACTAATATAGAAAAATAAATTTTTTATTTCTCTTCTTTCAAGTTATATATAATTATTTCAATAAGACATTGGATAAACTTGCTAGATAACTAGATAAAATTCATAAAAAAATTAAAGTATTAATATTCCTTATTCTAATAATAATACAAATCAATATTTAATTATTAATTAATTTATACATTTATTTAATAATAGTTGTGTAGCTTTACCGGTAACAATTGTGTAAATAAATAATTTTTTTAAGTATGAAACATTAATTTCTCTTCAACACTTCGTGCAGTCATGAAACATTGGCTGGGAGTTAGAAATGGGGTTTTGACATATAAATTTGGCAGTGCGTTTCGAAATAACCAACCAACCAAATATAAATTTGGGTAAATTTGGTCTAAAGAACTAAATTCTTAAGTAATTATTTTGAAAATAACTTTTAAAAGAGAAGTGAAAATAAAACCAAATAGTCCATAACCAGTTTCTTCTCTCCTTATTCGTAGTTTTCTCTTAAATAATCTTAAATTTTAGTACAAAAGAAACGTTTTGCAACATGGATGCTTAATTATAGGATCAGGTGCAATAGTGATATGGAACTAACATTTGACACTCTAATTACAAATGTACAATGCAGTCGTTGTGGACAAGGTCCTCTCATTTGTGGGAGTATAATGGCTATAGAAAAGAAGAAAAAGTAATAGGCTAACAAGGCTTGGATTCCCTGGTCATGCCTGTAGTTTAGGACACAAACTAGAGCTTGGATTCGACATAGAGCCTGCAAGTTATTACCATGTTAGAATATGAAAAGCTTTGGGTCCAATGAGCACCAGATGGTGTCCTACTTACATATCTGAGCATAGCATGGTTGTTTGGAAACAGGGTCCTCTTCAAATGCAGGTGGAGATTGGCCATACACCATGTCACAACTCATGTCTTCAAAATCTGAAATTAAATTCAGATATGTGTAAACAGAAGTTTAAGATGAGGTCTCTTAATTTTGAAAGGGAAAAAAAATCCAATAAAAATTTTGGTGAGTCATATATATATATGTCATCATTTTAAAGAATGTGGAGCTTAACAATTTTTGGGCAGTAAAGGCAAGAAGACATACTAGGAGTCATTGTTAAGGGAAGTCCAAATTCATTAGTGAAAAAATCTTGAGTAGGAATCTTGCACATATTGACACACATTCCAACACAGCCACTATTCTCCAGGTACCTTCGCAAGAGTAATTATAAAGAGTAAAAAGCAAGGCCAAACTTGTTATAAGGGCCTTATATAAAGCAATTTTTTTGTATTTTTCAAAAATAATAGCTGCTTATTGACCTTTTTCAGGCCTCCCAGCATTTATTGATTACTCTATTTCTCTAATATCTACTTGTTTGAATGGAATTTCAGATGACTTGAAATCTACCTGCACTTTTTTATATGCACGCCACTTTTTTGCTTCACTCCATTTACCTCTACTTCCACAACCTAGTGCATTTCAAGTTTCCAAATATCAATGACAACACCAAATAACATAACAGATAATATAAAAGAACATAGAGGATAAATTCTAGATAACCCTTTTAATATTTCAGCCATTTTCGATTTTCATACATGAAGTTTATTTTATAACATATAATCCTATTTTGAGTAACAATGAAAAAGAAGGTTAAGTTGCTTAACATCTGGCTTAATTCACTTCCAAAGCAATATAAGATGTTAGAACTTACAGAATTTAACAACTTTCATTTTAACCCAAACTTCAGGGGCTGTGCTACAAAATAACTTCATGTATGAGAGTTGAAAATGACTTAAATTTCCTTTGGTAATCCGAAGCCCATATGAGGAAAAAACAACTTTAAATTGGGACATAACAAGGTAAATTAAACAGACGAATATGATGCAGTAACAAAATTACCTCGGATGGGCCAACTAGCCAGTGGAAGAAGGGCACTGTCAATGCAGCATTAAACTCTGCAGCCCATTTTGTAGGTGGAAATAATTTCCTGAACTGCAATATAATATTTTAAAACAGATAAACACGGAGCCTAAAAGATTCAATTGCGTATAGATAGCAGGTACTCAAACATCTCCGTATTTCCCAGTCTCTCACTGTTATTCACCATCATAAAAAATTGTTCTAAACACAAGATTTCTGTATTCTAATGACCAGAATGAAACAGAGAGAGAGAGAGAGAGAGAGAGAGTATGTGAAAGAAAAAAAATAAATGATCGACCTGTGCAGGCGCACCAGGAGGAAGCATGGAGAGGAGAACCTCTCGCACCACTTGCTGCTGCTGGATACGAGTCCTACGCTGCATTACCCTCTTTGATACATCAACGAAACTCTCATAGTCATACCCCAAATCCCACCAACCCTTCTTCTCGCTAGCTTTATTTTCTGCTGGAACCGCAAACTTTTCCATCTTACGCGCGAAAAGTGTCATGAAGGCCTTCTCCAAAATGCCATCATTGTAACGCGTCTTTTGTCCCAAAGGAGCAGGTTCACCGGACGGCTCAGCTATGCCACAACGAATCCTAATCACACTCTTTGCTGCTCTTCCACCGCCGCGCAATGATAGGCGTTGGGGAGGACTTGGCTGCGCCACCAAGCTCAGACCCACCATCAATTCCCACTTTCAAGTTTCACTGTTCCAACACTAAATCAATAACTTATCCAAAATTCCACTCCTTTCCTCTTTCTCTCTTTGCCTTCAAGAATTCTGAAATTAAGCCTCCAAATATTCATACGGGTGTCAAGATGAATGGGTGGTAGGTTGGTTCGTTTCATCTTGTGTTTGTTGTAGTCTTGTAGACCACACGTTCCTTTTATTATCATAAATTAACTACTACTATTATTTTAAATTTATTTATTGCACTTTATTTCACTTTACAATAATATGCTTTATGATTTAGTTAACTCAATTCTTATACCTGATTTTTAAGCATAAAATTATAGTAATTTTTTATTTAAAAAATAACATTTTTTATGTTTTTAATATTATAAATGTACAAAACCGGGAGTTATCATTCATTTTTTCTAAAATATATGTATAGTTTAGGCAAAAATAATATATATATATATATATATATATATATATATATATATCTACACTTATTTTTTATATAATTTTTTTTCTTCTTATATTTTTCCTTCTCTTTACCTATTTCATACCAAAAATTAAGTGTAAAATAATATTTGTTTTCAAGTAAAAATGAAATGGATTCGTAAAATATGGGGTCATACTCTTTTTTTTTTTTTTTTTTTTTTTTTTTTTTATCATAATGGTTTTCAATGCTTCTTTTGTCAGTTAGGTTAGGTGCGGAAGCCCAGTATGGGGGTTGTGTACAGTGGATGTTGTGGGTAGGGGGGTACCATCTTGGTTCAAGTGAATGCATCTGAGTTAGCGAAGAGAAAAAGAATGTGATCTTCAGGTTCTGAGTGAGCTAGGCAGTCATTCTCCTACTCCTTTCAATGTCTGCTCCTCTTATGGAAAATAGGAAGTCGGACTTATAATCTGCTTATTCAATCTCTTGTCCAGAGTCAAATATCACTCCACCAGGGCTGTTGGCTTTCGCGAAGCAAGAAGGATTTATAAATGCGCTACGCTAATCATCACCATTGAGTGCTGGAGCAAGAATTCTATGAAAAGGGGAGTTAACAACAATTAATTAAATTTCAAAAAATCCATTTGAATTAGACATAGGGAATTGAGTTATCGACCATAAAAATTGATAATATAAGTTTTGCTTATCTAAATTCATAGATAAGTTAATTAGCCAATAAAATACATAGGAAATTGAGTTTTAGTCCATAAAAATGGGTAATATAACTTTTTCTTATCTAAATTCATAAATAAGTTAATTAGCCAATAAAGTATAAAGACTTTTTTCTTATATATAAATGATGCAATATGAATTTAAAAGTTACATGTTCGGTGTAAATTTTGAATAATTTAAGCAATTAGTTTAAGTTGTATTCTTCAGTATGATTTATATGTAACATTTTTAAAAAAAATATTAGTAAGTTATATATGGCATATACAATTTACACATTTTAAAAAAATAAAAAATAAAAGTTGTATGTGTCATATATGACTTATGTTTTTAATTTTTTTTTAAAAATAATTGTATGTAATATATATCACTTTTATATTTTAATTTTAAAATAAATATATTATATATTAAAGTTAATAATTAAAAACACAAGTTATATTTATATTTTTTAATTTATTTTATTTTGTTGGCTTCTTCCATATTTGACACAAACTCTTAAGAGTGATGTCTAATATTAAGAACGATGTTAAAATATAATAATATATTAAAAAGTTTTGTGACATAATTCTTAAATAAAGGTAAAATTATTATTATATTTATATTTATGTTTAATTATGTTTTAAGTTTCTATAAAACTAGTATATTTTTTAGAATAAATCCTTAAACAAATTTAATTAAACTTTAATATTTAACATTATCATAATATAAGAATTTAGTCCTTCTACCAACTGTATTTTATAAAAGAAAATAATATGTAATAAAATATCTTTTATATATGTATATAATTTTTATTTAAATTATATACATATATTTCATTATAAAATAAAATAAAAATTAAGAATAGAAAGAAAAAAAAATCCTTTTCTAAGAAATGTAATTTTTAAAATAGGAATAAACATAATAAATTAAGAAAAGGATTATTTCACGAAGGATCTCCAAAAATCATATTATATTAATGTTTTGTGAAATATTTCTATTTTAAAACAAGAAAAATCAAACTCTAAGAAACAAAATCTTTCCTAGAATTCTATTTTCTTCATTTTAATTTTTATTTTGCTTGAAATTTTATGTCGTATGTATTAAGAAAGGAACTGTAATGTTATGCTCTAAATCTTCTTGTACTTGGTTTCTGCTAGTTTGGGCATACATTTTTGCCTGAATCTTTTGCTTCTAAACTTTCTGATTATAATTGCTTTTATCATATCTTAGTTTATATAGAGTCAATTCATAAGAAGTTATATATATATATATATATATATATATATATATATATATATATATATATATAATGTGATTTTCTTAAGTTTAAGAGAAGGTTATTTCTTCTTCCATATTGCACAAGAGTTTGCAATTGCTTTGGTGAATGATCATCTTTGTATGCTCTGTAACATCCCTATTTTTATTATTTATTAGTTTTGTATTTGGTATAAGTTGTTAATGTATTTTGCCTGAAATTAGGAAAGTTTTAGATGTTTAAGTTGCAGAATTTTTTGATGTAGCGAGATGTGTCTCTTTGTAGCAAGAAATCAGCGTCCAAAATCAGGCATTCTGATACTTTCTCATTGTAGCTAGAATGACAGACAGCAAAGTGCAATTTTGTCTGATTTTTTCTTTGTAGCGAGAATATCGCAAAGTGAGGGGTATTTAAGGGTTTTCAAATTAAGAAACTTGGATTATAATCCAAGTCACGACCCTTATACGTTCTCTCTGACTTCTCTCCTCATTTTCTCAGCAAATCCTTGAAAAACCTCAACTTTTCTCTGATTAAAGCTTGGATGATCATTTCCCTTGTTTTTTGGTAAGTCTTTGGAGCTTGATTCTCCATTTCTTTGGTTATTTTCTTGTTTTTCCTTATCTAAAGAGAAACTCTTGTGATATTTAGGAAGAACTCAACCTTTTGTGCAAGATCTCTCAAAAATCCTTTACTAAACCTTCATTTCAAGGTAAGAAGAGCTCTATTTTGTTACTAAGGAAGTGGTATGCGTGTATTCATGAAAAGGTTGTGATGAAATGTATGATTTTAAGTGTATGTTGGATGAAAGCATGTTTTTGTTATATTTGAAGCCTGTTTTGTGATGTTTGATTATGTGCATGATTTTTTATTTTGATTATATATGCATGTACATAGTGGACTGAGTTCGAGGGGACTAACTCTCGGCAATGATTGATTTATGTTTGATATAATAATGAACTAGAGTAAAAGAAAGATATAAAAGCATGAATCATATGTGAATAAATAGATAGTGAGAAATATAGAGATGAGATGGGAAATATGAAAAGAGAAAGTGAAATAAGAATGGAATATGATAAGGATGAGTATGGATAATTCAGAGGTACACTGGAGTGTGGAAGATGGAGACGACTGAAAAGTCTTGAGAAAATGAGGATGGTGAATGCTCCTCTTGAATTGCGCAAAATAAATGAGAGTAGGAGCACCATAGGCCTCACACTCGTTTCCTGACTAATACTTTTGACCATGCTTCTGCTATAAGGGGCCGGGTTGGCACACGTTGTATCCGTATAGCTGCAGCTATCCAGCGACTATCTATGCTAAGGAAGACTTTGAGGGATCCCAGGGGTAATGAAAGTGAAATGAGAATCCAAAGTATTGAGAAAAAGATGAAGAGTAATAAGTTGAATACTTAAAGATTTTTGCATGAATATGAGTACGACTTTGTAACATGATTGATTGTTGTATTATCTTTGTTTTATTGTGTGAATGTATGGTTGGTAATAGAGACTCATCCTTACATAAACATTTCAGGGAACCTAGATGACAGCACCCATCAAGAAGATTAGATTAGTAGATAGTTCAGTAACTAATAGACTGAATTATTTATTTAATGAGTATCAAATACTTTGTTTCTTTAGGATTGCTATGGATGTAAATGATGTACCTAGTAATACTATTATGATGGAAATTGAATTAACTTTTAGTGTCCCTTTTGATTTCCCTTCAAGCAGAATCCATCATACTCTTTGTGTATATATATTTCCTGGTACTGTGAGGACCCCCAATAGCTTTAACCTACATGTTCACGTACTATGACCACGATCATCTTGGGAGGCCATCTCATTAGACGTTTGAGCGGATCACTGGTGCCTAGGTTACTGTGGACCCTAGTGACCTGTATCTCATATCGGATGATAATCTTGACTCTGATGATAGAGGGATAGCACGGGGATGACTAGTGTCTCTCTGGTTGTGTGATGGATATATACTACTCATTAGGACTTATCATATTTTGTATTTTGTAAATGTTGAAAAGTGGGTCTTAATGTATTTTGATGTATATTTGATAAGATTAGTCTAGTATAAACTCTTCAGAACCATATATTTATTAATGTTATTTCATGTTTCTTTTTTAACTTGTTTAATTTCCATGGATTTGTTTCTCTAAATTTTTATAAGTATAAAGGAAAATTAATGAAATGTTCTATAGTTACATGCTTCATACTCGACTCACAAATGAATTTGAAATAATTATTCCTTTTTAACTAATAACTTATTTTCTTATGATTTTGTATAAAATAAGGATGTTATATGCTCAATTTCTCATAGTGAAGATCTTGATATTGCTCATGGATATAGGCTATCTTAGGTGAACCATGTAAATTCGTTTGAGTTCTATATTTCTATCTCTGATTTTACTTATCATTATTCCACATTTGTTTTTCATCTTGTTTTCTATGTGTTACTTTGTTTTAGGTGTTTCATATCTTCTACTATCAACAATTGATATCAAGAGTTACCAAAGTTTTGGACCTTTTAGTGGATTTTGATAAAGAACAAAGAAGAAGCAGAATCTTGAGGAGGTTAAGAAGTGCAAGAAGGTAATATTTGAGTATGCAAGATTATGTTGTGAACAACCTTTATTGTAACTTTCCTTTGAAAAATATCTCTTTGAACATAAAGATCGAGAAATTCAATGACAAGAACAATTTTAGTCTTTTACGCCTCAAGATACGAGCTTTGTTGAAGAACCAAAGGTTATGGGCACTTCTCTTAGGTCAAACCAAGAATGGTGTAAATGATGAGCTCACAGTATAAGAGAAGAGATATGTTCATTGATATTACTATCTTTGTTAGATGAGGTGATGTATGAAGTGGTTGAAGAAGAAATCGAAACAAGTCTTTAGTTGAAGTTGGAAAACCTTTATATGACTAAATCAATATGCAACAAGTTGTTGTTGTATGGAATATCATTTGGGCTTCGCATAAAGGAAGAATTGTCTTTGAAAGATCGTTTGGATGAGTTGAACTATATCCTAATTGATCTACATAACATTGACATCATGATTGATGATGAAGATGTTGCGATGAACTCTTGATGTTGCTACTTACATCATATGAGAATTTTGTTGGTTCTCTAAGTGTTGGGAAGGATAGCATCACTTTGGATAACTTGATATGTAATGTATAACAATTACTATTAAGAGTCTTGTACCAAATATGACTATTTTTTTATAACATAAGTACCTAGGATTACTCAATCTGGTTTATGAATACCACTATTAGTAGTAAGATATTTGTTATTTAATACATACTTTAAGTGACACATGGTCACGACATGGAACTTGATTCTTCATGCATCTGATAGACAGTAGTTCTTAAAAATACATGTCATTCTCCTGTTAGTAATAATTACTCATGAAATTCTATTTTCTTCATTTACTCATTGTTGAAACCTTTAGAAAAACATGATATTAGTAAGTACCACTTAAATAATATAACTATACCATTTATTGGCGTAACCATGCAAATGGACTTCAATCTTTTTTGCCTCCTCATGAGCCAATTACTAATAATATGAGATACAACATGTGAATTATCGCTTCAACTACAACTTTCTCAGGAGTAGGGTACACTCAATGTGCAACCACGAACCCAAAGAGTTCATATTCTTTTTCCATATGCATTGAAGAACCTATTTCCTATCTATTTAATTCCATCCAAATTAAAATCAGAAGATAATTGATAACATAAAGCTGGTCATATAAATAAATCTCATAATTGTTAAAAGTAATCACGAATCATTCAGGAGTCATAAATAAGAAATCCTCAACTATCAGAGTGCCAAAACAAAGTACATTATACTTAAGTTTTCAAAATAAAACATTAAGTACCTAATCGTCCACCATACATCAAGTGGAGTCATTTCGTAGCGGACAATAAAAGAAACAACTAAATGACAGTCAGAACTCTTTAGAAGGGTCCTCCTCCATCTCATCAGTGTTCATATGGTCATTTTTAGATTTCAGGTCAATGTGGAGAAAAAGACAGGAAGGGTCATTCTCAAAGTCTACAACAACTAAAAGAAAATATCCAACACCACAATACATTGCAACAAGGAAAGAAGGAGTGAGATATGTTTTGAAGTAGATAATTATTCAGAAAAGAAACAAAACAAAGTACGAACATATATCACATGAAAACAATGGTAACTATTACAATCTAATAAACACAAGTTTAATTACATGATGCATGATCCATGCAAATAATAATTCTTGGTTTGGCAAAAATTTCATTTATATGATTATGTGATTTTGGATCCATAACAATCCTATTGTTCGGAAGCTGTTGAGAGTTTCAATAGTCAGCTACATTTCGCATGTATGGTGGGGACTTGAACCTCTCTGACCGATCTAGCTCGACTAACAAGATAAGCTTTAGGAGAAGGTTAGGATAAAGAAGCATCGCATGGAGACTCCCAGCTAAAGTTCCAGGGCCTAAGGTACTCATAGGGCTATTGGTAAGTCACCCAACTCCATTAAATCCCCTAGACATCGAGGTCCTCTCTATCTTTCACCACCAACAATTATAAAATAACCTTGTAATTTTCTTCACAAGGGAGTGAAATTTCACACACATTTGCCTTTTGAATAATCATGCACACTTTTAGAGTTTCACTCCCTTAATTACACAAACACGCACTTGCCAAATTTAAGATTTCACATCATTTTTTCAACTATTCAAAACCATATATATAGAGAGACTTGGTAAGTACTTATACACGTACCTCAATGCATTTCCTCTAAGTGTTCCAAGATCACTAGCTTCATCTTTTTCCTTGAGTTTCAACCATCCCGGCTAGAGTTACACTACTCATTTATTTTCAAAAAGAAAGAAAACAAAGTTTTCATAAAGGTTTAGTTTTAGTCATTAGATTTAATTATTGAACTCAAGGTCGAAGCTGAAGCTGAAATCATGGCTAAACTCCTTAAAGCGCATATACTTATAAACCAATTTTCTCTTAGCATATCACCATGCATTTTCTCACCCTTAAAAGGCTCGAGTTCAGAAATAGTGTCCACTCAGCTTGTATATGCCTATATACATATTCTTAGTGCTTTACACAATCAACACATATGCCAAATTATATATTTTTAAAGAGTACAACACACGAGATAACTTATTCAAGTACACCAGGCATACATACTCATGTTAAGCATTTCAATAAAGTACTCCATTTAATTAATATTTGTTTTCTAATAAGCTTTGAGTAATTAGTTCACTTAAGATAATTTATAATTTTTACAAAATAATATTTATTCAAACATCAAGTGTAAAATAATTCTCAACCAAAGATTGAGAGTCATCAAAATCAAAATATACTCATAAATATATTTAAAATATCAAAAGTCTAAAGTAAAGATTCAAAAATGTCATCATGTAATTCAAACACCATATGTCTCATTATACATGTGTTCTAGACCTCAGGATTAAGGGACAACCCTCTTCGACTTATTTCCTTTCTTACTGTTTACTTGAAATACCTACCTCCTCCCACTTACCTTGGTGAGTGAGCAGTCTACAAGCTTTTTTTCCTAGACTTTCTGGTGTTAGAATTCAAGATTTCTTGGTTCGTTGCGTTCCTAGTTCAGAGAAGAGTATATCAAAATCATTTGAGTCAAAATGGACAAGAGCTAGTATTTTTAAAAATTTAGAAAAACACCTATTACGTAAAATCAGAAAACTTCAAATTTGTGCAATGTTTGTAAAATTAAGTGCAACAGATTCAAACAAAGTCCAAATGATGATCCACAAATTTTGTTAGAAAGCTAAGATCCTAAGGATCAAAATTGACTTACATAAAGGTGAAGAAAATCAAAATACATTGTTGTTCATGCAAGTTTTTTTTATTTTGCCCCATTTTTGTAATTCATTTCATAAAGTAGTCAAACGAAGTCTAAAATTAATATAAAAATATGTGTTGGAAAGTTGTTTTCATGTAGTTTATGAAAATTAATTTTGAAAGTTGAAACTACTTAGTACAAAGGGCATAAAAATTATTCCTTCATACTATTTCTATAGAAAATGTAAAAATGAAGGTATATGCATATTATAGGTGATTGACTGGGCAAACGATATTGAATTTAAGCTCAGAATATCTCATTGTAAAGATAATTAAATAGCCTTCTCTTTTGTTAGAACAACAAAAATGTAGACCAAGAAAGAGATTTCACCATTTTCACTATAACTTGTGAATTCAATGTTTATTTTGAGCGAAATCACTTGCGTTTGATAGCTAATTTTATGAGGATCACAAGAGAACGATTTCATGCAAGTTTCAAAGATCATAAAAAATGAAAATTAGACTCTCTTGTCTTTACAACACAAACAAGAAGGGGTTTTACCATTTTCCTTGTAACTTAATGATCTGATGTCTTTTTTGAGTGAAACAAGTTGGGTTGGAAAGGTTTTTCACTACACAATCCAAATATGCAGATATTAGGATAAAAAAAAATACATTTAGATGATTAAACTTGAATCACACAGTGGCTAGATGTAGAAAGTTCTAAACTTTTCCATGGACAAGGTGCACAAACATCATCTCTTTGGTTTGACTGGTGAGAATACTAAGAAACAAGGATGAAAGAGTGCTTTTACCTTGCTTGGATGTTCAAAGGACAAGGGTGAGTGGTGGGGAAGAAGAGAGAAATTGTGAGAAAGACAGAAACCATGAAAAAGAGTAAGAGAGAGCTTTACGAGAGGTAAAAAGAATGGATTTGGTTTTGCCAACCTTTCAACACATGGCTGCACATATGTTATGCATGCAAAGGCTAGTCTTGCCATTCGCCAACTATCTTATGGTTTCACCACCTATCGCCACCTATCTCATGCATGCATTATATTTTAGGAGCAGTCAGGTCATTTTGCGATTCATTCTTTGAACTCAAAGACTTCCAAATTCAGACTAAGGACTAACCCTTCTACTACTACACCACCTTTGCTAGTGCATATAGCATTTGCAACTCAAATATAATTATGAAATTTCTAAATAATCCAAAGCATTGTGATCCATCTAAAAAAAATCAAACATATTGATGAGTTATTTGAACCAAATAAAATAAATATTTTTATCTCAAAACTTCTTTAACCAAAATTATAAAAAAAATTTAAAATACATTAAATTACTTTTGAAAGAGATAAAATTGTGCTAACACACATTAACATGGAGGGAGTAAAAATCAGGAAAGCCAAATAGAAAGGTTTATATGTTGAAGACTGATGACATTGAAGAAGAGCTTGTTAAACCAAAGGTAATAGAGACTCAGTTGCAGGACATATCTACTAGGAGACCACATAGGCAGCATAAATCACCTTAAAGATATAGCTAAGAACATGGTAGCATATGCCTTACATGTAGTAGAAAAAGTGAAGCTTCTTGAACCTATAATCTACAATGAGGAAATTATTGAAGTTGATTCTTCTCATTGGGTTGCTACCATAGAAGAAGAGATGGAGTCTCTTCAGAAGAATCATACTTAGGAGCTGGTTAATTTACCAAAGGGAAGGAGAGTTGTTGGGTGCAAATGGATTTTCAAGAGAAAGATAGGTGAACCTAGTTCAAAAAGTGTTAGGTATAAAGCTTGCCTAGTTGCCAAATGATATAGTAAAAAGAAAGGAGTTAGTTACAATAAAATTTTCTCATTTGTTGTAAGGCATACTTCAATTTGAATATTACTAGCCTTGATAGCACACAAGGACTTAGATCTTGAACAATTGGATGTGAAAACAACATTTTTACATAAAAAGTTGGAGGAAGAGATCTTTATGAAAGGGTTTGAGATTCTTAGCAAAGAGACCATGTTTGTCATTTGAGAAAATCCTTATATGGTCTAAAACAATCACTTAGGCAATGGTATAAGAGGTTTGGTAGCTTTATGGTGAGTGATAAATATATAATTACTTAATAAAGTCAATTTTTACTTTTAGTAATTCAAATTGTTTAGATTTAATAGAATTATGATGTAATTTTGTTGTTGAACTAGTTTTGCAGGAGATTCTAAGAAAAATAAACATAAGTTAGAGGCATTAAAAGGTCAATTGAGCTGAGCATTGTCACTTTAGACCCAAAAGTGAACACTTTAGAAGTTTGGAATTCAATTGAGAATTGAGCTTAGCCACTTTTGGAGCCAAAAGTAATCACTTTGAAGGTTAATTGAAGTAGTACATGGTGTGTGTGGTCACTTTTATCATCAAAAGTGACAACTACAGAGCCTATTTATAGTAAGGTTGTGTACGTGGTCACTCTTGAGACCAAAGATAACGCGTAAGCCTGTTTTGAAGAATTAAGCTACACACGGCCACTTTTTGTGCCAAAAGTGAGTGTTCTAGAATGTTGTCAGAAGCGTATGGTTACTTTTTATGCAGAAAGTGAATATGCAAAATGTTATCAGGAGAAATGGCCTGCACGTGGCTACTCTTGGCACCAAAAGTAACCACGCTAGAAGCGCAAGAATGTTATAAATAGCTAGAAACTCAGAATTTTTGGGATCTTTTATTATTTTTTCATTCTTACACATTAGGAGAGTTAGAGAGGGAGATTGAGGGCAACTTCCAAGCTCTGGATGAGGAATTAGACTAGAGATTGGATTCATGAAAATTATTCTCAGTTTTTCTCCTTCTACTCTTTCTTTTTCTTCTATTTGTGATGTTTTTCTAATTTTCTTTTTTTGGGAATTTATAGATCCAAATTTGATATTGTAACTTGATTGTGGATCTAGACCTTAAGGTTTTGATTGAATTGAGCATTTAATTTTGTCCTTAATGCAATTGTTGGACAAACTATTCAATTGAATTGAACTTAGAGAAATTTTCATCAATAGAAGTTGAGTTAATTTTTTAGATTTAAATTATATGCCAAGGTTACTGATATCTTAGGGATAAACATTTATAACTTTGTAATCTTGTGATTTCTAACACCTAATGCCATGTTTAATTGAATTACATCTAAGGAATTAGGATAATTAAGTTGAACAATAGGATTATTGTGTCAAGGAATTGATCTTTGATTAAATAAGTGAACTTGATTATCAATCAATCAAAATACTTAGGAGTTCAGAATATATTCAAGTTTGCAATTGATAATTTGTTGAACTAATCCCTAACTCCATTCATATATAATTTCATTACTCAAGTTCGTAGCTTTGTTTTGTTGAACTTTTGCATTTTATTGCACTTTATTGCTTTAATTCTTCAAATGCATCAAACTTCTTAAATTTCATTTAAATCAAATAGATATTGATTTGTGAAGTGGTAATTAATTGATTCAATCCCTGATAATAATTTATTTATTTATTTATTACTTGCTACAACTACCTAATACACTTGCTAGTTAGTACTTTAAGAGAATGACAGTGAGTCATGGGATTTATAAGAGCCCACATGACTATTACAATTACCACACTAAGTTAGAAGATAGATTTTTCATTTATTTGTTACTATATGTGGATGATATACTTATAGTAGCTCAAGACAAGTCAGAAATTCAAAAGGTGAAATCTTTATTGATTACAAAGTTTGATATGAAAGATTTGGGTGTAGCTAGAAGGATTTTAGAAATAAAAATTTATAGGGATTGTACTAAGAAGAAACTTTTCTTATCTTAAGAAAGTTACATTTAGAAAGAGTTATCTTGATTTAGGATAGTTTCTGCAAAGTCCTTTAGCATTTCCTCTGCTGCCAATATAAATTTTTCTATTACTTATACACCTTAGAATTAGGAGGAGTTGGAGTACATGTCTACGATGCCATATGCAAGTGTTGTTAGGACTCTTATGTATGCAATGGTATGCACAAGACTAGATATTGCACATGCAGTTGAAGTAGTGAACAAATATATGAGTCAACCTAAGAAGGAGCAATGGCAAGCAGTGAAAAGGATATTCAGGTATTTGAAGGGTACTAGTAATGTTGGATTGATCTATAGTGCTGACAATGCTTGCATGGTAGGCAAATACTCAAATTTTGATTGTGTTAGAGATTTAGATGTAAAAGATATGTCATAGGTTATGTCTTTACTTTAGGAAGTTTAGATGTGAGCTGGAAGGCAACTCTTGAACCTTCTACAAACAAAGTATATGGCTTTGGTTGAAGCTACAAAAGAAGGCATTTGGTTGAAAGGCTTAATTGGAGAATTGATTTTTCCAAAAGAGCATGTTGTGATATTCTGTGACAACTTAAATGCCATCTATTTGGCAAAGGATCAGATTCATAGTACCAAACACATAGATGTAAGGTATCACTTCTTGAGGACTGAGACAAGAATTAAAGTGCAAAAGATTGGTACAAAAGATAATACAACTGATATCTTTATTTTGTAAGTGATAAGTTTGTATTTTGGCATATTCTTAAAGCCTATTTATTTATTTGTGATAATTAATTTTTTAGGTTTTTACATTAATTTATATGATTATTGTGCAGATTAATGTGAGAAGGCCATAGTTAGTTTTAGGTGCAATTTAGGCTTGAATTGATTGAAAAATAGAGCTTCGCAGCAGTTAGCATGCTCATGACCTAGCAACCAATAGGACCATGCTTCGACCATATGCACGCTCGTGCATATTGCCTAGTATAGTTGTGCTTGCCTTCGAGAATAGGGTTTTCAAACTCTATAAAAGAGATTTCAAGGGTAGCGACTTAGCATCCTATTTTTTTTTCATCCTTTCTATGACTTTTACACATCTCTTTTACATCCTCAATCTCGGTGTTAGCCAATCATTGATAACTATTGGAGCTTCAAAAGCGCGCTTGGGATCAAGAGCTCTTCTCGTCTCTTTTCCATTAGAAACTCTTCTAGTTTGCATTTATTGTTCGAGTTCTATGGATTTGTTTAGTATTATTTTGGCTTTCTTTTATATGATATCTAGCTAAATCCATAGGTAGGACTATAGTGGATTCTTTGGATGACTTTATGAGATCTTTATGATTAATAATAATTTTATGTTTTCTTTCTTGATTGGTGTTTACCTTATTGCACTATATTTGTATGTTCATAATTGACAACTCTTAAAATACCCTAATTAATTATATTGTAGGCAATCGTACCATATATAGTTAATAGACCTATAAGGTAAAACGAGATAAATAATTAGGTGGATCAAGCTTAGTTCTTCTCTTTCAATCGTTATTAAATTAACAACTTATAAGCTCTTTATACTTTCTCTTGCTTTTACCTTGCATGATTATTGGAAGTAGTAGCTGAGGGAAAAGATTATTAACATTACATGACCATTAGATGTTTATAGATTTAGTATGAGTGATTGACAATCATAGAAAAACTGAAATTAGAATCAATATAAAAGATAATATAAATAATTATAAGGATAAAACCATACACCCTAGGTTCTTCTCAATTAGTTTATTGTTGATCGCGAGTGTCGCGCTCGGACAAATTAATAAAAATTGAATTGTATAAAAATTATGTAGTAAGAGGTGCAATCCAAGTCGTCTTCTCCCAATGATGATAATGTTATATGATTATAAAATTAGAGGGGGTTTGATTTATAGAATAACACTAATTAGAATTAAAAGTTAATAAGAATTAAAAACTCTAATCTAAGAATTCAGAAGAACTATGACCACTCTATCATCGGATTCTAAGAAGATGCATCAACCAACAAATTAGTGATTAACATTAAATTCGAATGAAACCTCAATTCAAATTAAGCATTCACACGAGAACTCTCATGCATTTGATTAACACACAATTCGCTCATACTTCAGAAACCTCTAGAACCTAATTGATTTGTGTTAATTTAATTCACCAATGCCATTAATCTTAGACCTCAAACCTGAAAATATAATTCACACTCCTTCAAGAATTAATTACATACATCAACCGAATAATATATAATCAAACAACTGCAAAATTATCAATCCAAAAGAAGAACTTCAATTTGAAATCATAATTAGCAAAAGGAGAAAGAAGGAAGAGATGAAACCAAATTTGTTGAATAAATTGCGAAACCGATCCTCAAGAGTGTCTCAATCCTTTTTCAATCCTTAGACTAGATGAAAGTCTAAGCCTTCATTAATGGAGGAAAACGAAAAGTAAAAACGGAAGAGAAAAAAAGAGAGAGAGAAGAGAGAAGAGGAGAGGAGCCAAAAAAAACTTAAAATTCAAAATTTTAAAATTCAAAAATTTTGTTCATCACTTTGTCCCATTTTTTCGGCTATGAAAACGGCCTCTTTTTGGTTTGTGTCCTAAAGGACAATTGTAGCCTTGGATGTTAGCTTCAAAACGCCACTAGAATGGGCTTAATCGAACATTTGTGAACTGAGATATGGCCCAAATATTGCACCTTGCTCAGGATCCGCGACTGCAGCGTTCTGACTTTTTCCAGACCCAGTTTCAGCTTCTTATCATCAAAATTAGTTTCTGACCTCTCATAGGAATTATGTACCTTTCTCTTAGCTTTCCTACAAATCAAGAATAATAATGAAAGGAGTTCTACAACTCAAGATATGGTCCAGAAACCAAAACAGTATCAGAATTTGCCAAATACTGGAAAAGTTAAATAAAGCCCAAATAAAATTCAAACATCATAAAATGATCCAATTCAACCAATTAGGCACAAAAGAGGATTAATGAGCTAGAAATGAGAGGAAATAATGTTATAAAAATCTAATTGATCAAATTCCCCCACACTTAGCTCTTGCATATCTTCATGTAAGACACAGTCAAGCAAATAAAAACATGTAACCTAAAAATCGTAGAATAATCAAAATAAATAAATTCTCCAATGAATCTTTAGAAGTGCTGAACTTAGGAACACCAGATCAAATAAAGCATCAAGAGTTCTATAATCAATCAAACATCCAACTCCCAACCTCTCAAAAATGCAAGCTAAGCAATATCATTCAAAGTGTATAGATCAAGCATGAAAGATCTCACAAGATTGTATATACACTTAACTCTCAAGTGTATGGTTCAAAGTGTTTCACTCAAGTCACCTCAAAAGACAATGCATTACCATAACCTTGTTAATCTTCTACTTCTCCACTACTTACAATCATATGCAAACACAAATCAAGAGGGCTTTATTCAATGGTTGTAATGGGGCTAATGTAAAATTACAAGATACAACCGAAGAGAATAGGAATAACATTGGTCCTTAGACAAATCAAGCCATAATACACATTTATTCTCTTTGGACTTCCTTTTCTCTGCATCAAAATTTTCCCATTTTCTTTGTAATAAAATTTTAATTTTTTTTAATTTCTTTTTCTTCATTTTTTTTTCTTTTTCTTCTTGCATTCTTTTCTAAACTCCCACACTTGAAATACAATAACATTAATGAAACCAATGTATTCCCTATTCCCTAAGGTTAGGTATAACATGGTTTTTCACTTAAAGCTTATAATGTGCTAGAAGTCAAAGAATGGTCAATAAGGCTCAAAAGGGCTAAACAAAGGGCAAAATGCAAGGTAAGCTATATGGCCAAGTGGGTACAAATTTGAAAGAAATGCCTCTATCATGTTCATAATTGCATATGAAAATTGTAGCCTCAAAGAAGAATCAAAACAAGTTCTAGAATGACAAAATCTAAGAGGGAAAACACACAAGAAAGAAAAGAATGGCATGAATTTCAACCATCTAAAAATAAGGCTCAAAAGCTCACAAAGGTAAAGTCTAACATACTCAATCATACAAATCAAAATCAATCACCCAATTCGCATATATTAAGAGGAAGAAGCAAAAATGAAATCATGTAGGAACTCTATCCTCCTTAATGACTAATGCCTTAACTCAACAACTTCCAATTCAACAAAGGAAAACAAAATAAAAACAAAAACAATGCTAAATAATAAAGTTACTCTCTCCCCCACACTTCAACTTTACATTGTCCTCGATGTAATGTATAATGGAAATGTAAAATATAGTAAAGAAAAGGCAGAGGGGAACTCCCTAATCAAGCATAAGGGGCCGCTAGTAAGCGGACCTCCTCAGTGGTCTCTAAGGGTACGTCCTCATGAAATGGCTTCAAGCGGTGGTCATTCACTGTGAGTACTTTATTTGTTCTAGACTCCAAAATCTGCACAGCACCATAGGAAAAAATCTTAGTCACGATATAAGGACCAAGCCACCTAGAACGAAGCTTACCAGAAAAGAACTTGAGGCGAGAAACTCAAATGCAAGACCATTATTGAATGCAGAAAATAAATTGAAAACTTCTAATAGAAAAAAAAATAATTGAGTTGTATCCCTAAATATTCCTCCTTTTTCTCATAAATTTACAGCACTTCATTTAATTGAGAACATGGAAGAAATAGCCGTGGAGGGATTTCCAGCTGCTTCATGAATTTAATAAGCTTCTATTCATGCTTTCATTTCCTTGATGTGCAGAACATCGTGTCTTGCTGCTGTACCTAGGATGCTCCCTTGAATATACAATGATGTAATATTTATATTTCAACTGCTTAGGAAATAGCTTTAACTCAGATGCAAGGGGCAGCTTTAAAGAAGGAGGCAATGTAAAAATTGGAGCTGAATCTGTCGTGGATGCATCATGATTTACTTTTTCAGAATCTGCAATAGCTACATCAAAATCACCATAAACATATGTATCAATCTCAACACAGATGCTACATTTTGCAGAATCATTACATGCATCACAAGTAAAAAAATTAGGATAATTGGCTAGGTTAGGATAATTAATACAATCTGAAAATTCAGAAAACTCAGCCAAATTATCATCAACTACATCATTCAACAAATTATCATGAAAAATCAAATAAAATGGAAGAGGAACAGATTGCTCAAAATTTTCTTCTGCCTCAATAGAAGTGGCATGAGTAGTAGAAGAAAATTCTACACTTGCTGGGCTGCAATCAGTTGCTAGAGCAGTAGCATTAAGATCTTTATCTATTGGTTGCTGCTCTTGCGAGTCTTGAATGATCTTTCTTAAACTCAAAGTAACATTCTCTGGTTCAATAACTAGTTGTGCAGAAAGATTACCAGGACCTTGAGACTTCAGCTCATTTACTATTGTTGCCAACTGACCAATCTAATTTTTCAAGTTTTCAATGAATGCTTCTATTCTTAGTTGGAAATTCAGATCGTTAATTGCCATCTCCCTTATCAACTCTTCCAAGGAAGGCTCATTCTTGGAAGGTGCAGCATTTTGTGGTGGGAGTTGATATTTTTGCTGCGTAAAATTTTTCCATCCCAAGTTTGGCTGACTCATCCAACCTGCAGGCTCATACAATGTAGGACAGAAATCAGTATGATGTTCAGGTGAATTACAAATTTTACACAATATTGTAGCCATTTGTGACAATGTCAACTGCTCGATCAAAGAAGCTAAATCATCTAGCTTGTTCTCTAGTATTCTATGATCAGTCATATAAAAATTCTCTAAGCCATAATATCTAAATAATAATGAAAAGAAATAATAATTTTTTTTTCAAAAACCACCAACCGGCCTCTGACTTATTGCCATTGCGTAGATCTCGTCGAGCTATATGAAATGCATATATGACAATAAGAAATCAGAGCTGTATGCAAAAAGTTATGTCACTTTTAAGTTTAGACAGAGATCTACACGTTCAGATACACTACTGTACTTTTTTTGACGAATGCAGAATGCAAAAATGCAGAAACACAACACAGAATGTAGAGAATTGAATGATGTAATACTAAGCAATGATAGATGACTACCTACTATGCTATTCAAAGGCTACTAAAACAGAATGTATAGACACAATTATGCTAAATGAAAAATGCTAATTATGTAAAATCTTAATTCGATGAAAACCGCTACACAGAATAAGCAATGCAATCAAATTAACACATAATGATATAATCAAATAACATTATCATCCCCGGCAACGGCGCCAAAATTTGATCGCGAGTGTCACGTTCGGACAAATTAATAAAAATTGAATTGCATAAAAATTATGTAGTAAGAGGTGCAATCCAAGTTGTCTCTCAACGATGATAATGTTATATGATTATAAAATTAGAGGGGGTTTGATTTATAGAATAACACTAATTAGAATCAAAAGTTAACAAGAATTAAAAACTCTAATCCAAGAATTTAGAAGAACTACGACCATTCTATCATCGAATTCTAAGAAGATGCATCAACCAACAAATTAGTGATTAACATTAAATTTGAATGAAACCTTAATTCAAATTAAGCATTCACACGAGAACCCTCATGCATTCAGTTAACACACAATTCGCTCAAAGTTCAGAAACCTCTAGAACCTAATCGATTTGTGTTAATTTAATTCACCAATGCCATTAATCTTAGATCTCAAACCTGAAAATCTAATTCACACTCCTTCAAGAATTAATTACATACATCAACCGAATAATATATAATCAAACAACTGCAAAATTATCAATCCAAACGAAGAACTTCAATTTGAAATTATAATTAGAAAAAGGAGAAAGAAGAAAGAGATGAAACCAAATTTGTTGTTGAATAAATTGCGAAACCGATCCTCAAGAGTGTCTCAATCCTTTTTCAATCCTTAGACTAGATGAAAGTCTAAGCCTTCATTAATAGAGGAAAATGAAAAGTAAAAACGGAAGAGAAAAAAAGAGAGAGAGAAGAGAGAAGAGGATAGGACAATTGTAGCCTTGGATGTTAGCTTCAAAACGCGACTGGAATGGGCTTAATCGGACATTTATGGACTGAGATATGGCCCAAATACTGCACCTTGCTCAGGATCCGCGACTGTAGCGTTTTGACTTTTTTTAGGCCCAGTTTCAGCTTCTTATCATCAAAATTGGTTTCTGACCTCTCATAGGAATTGTGTACCTTTCTCTTAGCTTTCCTACAAATCAAGAATCATAATGAAAGGAGTTCTACAACTCAAGATATGGTCCAGAAACCAAAACAGTATCAGAATTTACCAAATACTGAAAATGTTAAATAAAGCCCAAATAAAATTCAAACATCATAAAATGATCCAATTCAACCAATTAGGTACAGATGTTGCATTATTTTTAATTCTATTTTAATTACTTTCATATTTGAATTCTTGTTTTATTTAATTTCATATCCTTTAAGTTCAAATAATTAAATTAAAAAATTCTTAGGAATTGAAAACAATCCTTGTGAGACAATAATTCATGAACTTATTTTTAAAATCCTTTATTACTTTTTGATTGATACACTTACCTACAAACACTAAGAGTTAAAAAACTACTATATCGTTGAAAGATTTTATACACCTACCCTTTCTCAAGGCATTTTAAAAATTTTGTTTTTTTCTTTTTTAGATGGTAAATATTTTTTAAAATATGAATTATCAATCAAATTCATGTTTAAATTGAATTTGAGACACTGATAATTCAAGTTATTCCTTTTTGAATCAAATACATTCATATATGAAAAAGATTTACAATAAGTTAAGTAATGATCTGGTTAACAAAAATTTAGTTTATCTCTATCACATATATTTTTAATATTTAATTAATTAAAATTTATATTTATAAATAAGTTTTTAATACATTTTGAATATTTTTAAAAAAAGTATTTGAAATTCTATCCTATCATTTCCTAAATGGACTTTTGTTTGAATTGTGCCATCAATGACGCAAATAGTGTATTAACTAGGTTTACACTAAAATCATTTTGAAAAATAAAATATCTTCTTCAGTAGTTGTACAACTCATAATTTAATAAAGGACATGTAATGCAAATGCTACATTTTACCAAAATTTTTTAAAGACTTATCCAGAGTATTACTTTTATAAGAATTAAACACTTAACTAATATTATATTTATTAATACTATTAACTATAAAATAATTACTATTTAGTAAAAGATAATAATATTAAATAATCAAATTACTTTTTTTATATTTTCTTTGAAATTTTTTTGTTAATATAATAACAATAAATACATAAATAATATAAGGGTGCAGAATTTACTAAAGTCTACCGTAAATGAATAGAAAATTGAAATAATTATAATAATTTACATATATTTATTTTAGATAAAATGGAGTTTAATTTTGATAAATTGTCAATATAAAGAGTTTTACACTTTTAACCTATAGATGTGATTTTGCTATCAACTAGTTTAATAGCTTATGCAATATACCTATATTTTATTTTAAAATAAATATACATATAATTTAATAATTAAATAATGGAATTTTAAATTTTTAAAATTTTTCTATTTAACTCTATAATGATGAATAATATGTATCAAAATAATAAAAATTTAACAAAATTAAATAATTTTGTATAGTTTTGATATAGATTTAATTAGGTAATGGATTACTTTTTGAAATTTTAATACAAAGTTGTTCTTTCTAGGAATGATATTCTAACATACACTTTATCACTCGCACGGTCAATGCACTTGCATTTTAATAAAATAATTTCAATATATACTTTTGTATAGTTTTGGTTTTATACATTTTTTTTATGTTTATACAGTATTGAAATTCACATCTATATTAATTTTTTTAATCGCGCAATGCAAAAAAATTGAAAAACAAAACATAAATTTTGTATTTCCTTAACCAATGTAAAAACTAAAAGACTGGTATCATCAGCTAAGCCAACTCTAGTTAGTGAAAAAGTATAGGCTTAGTTAACATTTACTCAGCATCACTTATAGTCGATGATAATTAGTGTTGACCTTGAAAAGAGATCTCTAATAGCGATAGTGTTTTATGTGTCAAGTCAATGCTAAGCTTTGAGCATATTAGGATCGACACAACACCACGCTAGGTAAATATGCTGATGTGCTTCTAGCATCGATTCTTGGCTGTTGATGTTGGTTTTGACCAACGATAATAACTTGGTTTATTTTAGTGAATAATAGTGTAAGGTCAAGTAACTTAAGTTCTATGATGGTAAGAATCACGATAACTATGACTTAAGAATTCTGAATTCTAGTTTGTGTTAGTAACTTATACGACCACATACTTAAAATGATGTTTCTAAGATATACATAATGTTTTAAATCTTAGTATATATCGATCCTATAAATACTTATATTAGACTCATTTAAAACTTGATTCAGTGCATGCAGTGGGTTGAAGATTTAACTTTAGCAAAATATTTAATTAATTTCTTGACTTAATATTGGTTCAACATCCAACTCTGTTCTCTAGCTAAGAGTCGCTCCAAATTTTCTCCAATTCTTGAGCAAAGGCTTTTTGTCTTCCAACAACAATGGTTATGTGATACGTTCATCAATGGCCGGGACATTTGCAGTAGGAACTTTTCTTTGGACCTCATAACTTACGTTCATCATTTTTTCCGTGGAATATGTTAGATTTACAATTGAAGTTTTCGCTTACAGTGTCCAAATACTTTTTACATTATTATTTTGAATTTTATTTTTTAAATTGTAATGACATTTTAATAATTTAATATTTTTAAAGTAATTTTTAAAATTTTAAAATTTGATTTTATAATTTTTTTTAGGATTATAAATTATTGTAATAATCAGTAATAACAAGAAATAATTATACAAATAAATAAAAAAATTACAAAATTATATGTTATAGATGAAAAATTTTATCTATAAGTTACAAATAAAAAAAACTGTCAGTAAGTTACAAATAGAAAAATGTATCTGTAATTTACACATAGATAAAGTTAATAGTAAGTTATAGACGAATTTTAAAATTCATCTATATTGATTTATCGATGAGGAAATCATAGACAAATCTAATTTAACTGTAAATTTATCTGTAATTATAAAATCTATTGGTAATCTTTCAAAAATTCATTTGTAATTGATGTATTTTTAGTAGTGAATGTATCTCCATCCTATGTCTAAGTAATGCAGAAACAAGGAAAACTTTACTTCAAAGTCTAAACATATATTAAATGATATGTTTATTATGGTTAATGATACAATCATACCAATAACATAAATAAGCTAAAGCATTAAAAACATGAGTAATTATTTACAAAGTGTTAAAAAAATCTGAATCAAATTCAACTTAAAAGAATTATGTAAAATTTAACTTAAAATTCATCTTACACTAATTTAAAAACAAGTATGAATACAAAATAATACAACAATCTAATGCTGATAAAAGAAAATTCTATAAAGAATTTGGAAAGATGCAAGAAAGTATTTCAAATCTTTAGGGAAAGAAATTGAAAGAAGAGAGAAAATTATTTCTATGTCTAATGATCTAATTATGATATTTCAGTGTATATAAAAGATGACTTCCATAATATTTATTTATAGATTTCAAAGTTATATTAGGTGTTAGGACGTTAGAATGGACATTAAAATACTAAGAATTCCGTGTTTAATATCTCTTCCGATCTTTTTTATAAAAAATAAAAGATTAATTAAGTCTGTTATATTTTTATAAATATAAACTATTTTTAAAAATATTTATGATATTAAATAGTATAGTTAGTAATGTGTATATTTAATAATACTAATAAAATAAAAAAATAAAAAAATTTAATAATTAATATATCTTAAATTTATTATTTATTTTTTATAATAAAAATTAAAAAATACTTCATTTTACTTTTTCTAAAAAAGACTAGAGTATTTTATAATGGAAAACCAATATTACAGCGCCAGAAGTTAGCGTTAAAAGACACCACAGTCTTCAGATTGCTTGAGATATGAATATTGGAGCATTCAATCTAGGTGTGAAACGTCCAGCTGCCTAGTAAAACTTTGTTATTCTGTGATTGAACGTTGAAATGTCTAATCTGATTATTAAAATGCTCCATTCCAAATTGTCCTATAAAATTGAAAAAACATAAATAAGTTAAATAACATTTAAACTTAATTTATAATTTTTTAATAAATATTTTAAATAAATCTTAGTAATTTAATCTCAAAAATATATTAAAATACCATAAAATATTAGCTTAAATATAATTTATTAGTCTTAATATGAGTGGTTGAGATATGCATAAAAGAAAAAGATGAGGTCATGGAATTACAATTTGATATAACTATTGAATGTTGGATGTTCGGGATTCTAGAGTGACATGGTCTACGAGTGACACCTCAATGGCATACAGTAGCACCTCAGTGCCCTAAGTATTCACCATTAAATCTTTTCATTCTAAATTTTGGAGATTAAAATTGTTGTTTGACTTCTCTTATTACCTTTTTATGGAAATAAAAATAAAAAAGTACAACACAAAGACTTTTCCAGAAATCATCAATTACAGTACTACTCTCGTCCAAATTCACTTAATTATGAAATTTTCATGAGATGTGATGTATTAGTGCCAACGAGATCACATCTTTTATATATAAATTTTATATTTTATATAAATTTTTATTTTTATATTTATAAAAATTATCTTAATTTTTTATCTATCTACTTTTATATTATTTGCATTTAATTAAAAAATTTGACACCACACAATAAAAGTATTATCTTAAAATTATTTTTTATTAATTCTTTATTATTTTGACGCATACTATTCATATTTATAAACTTAAAATAAAATAATTTTTTAAAAATATTATTTAAAAAAATTTTATTATATATAATTATTTATAAAATATAAAATATTATTTTTCTAATAATTAAATTATGTGTATATTTATTCTAAAATAAAATATAAGTGTATTGCATGAATTTAACAATACACTAAGTTCTATTAAAACTATTTGCAAGATAAATACTTTAGCATCAGTGTTGTTGCATCAATACTATTTCCTATAATTATTTTTGTCACTATTATTCTTAATCATACATAAATAGAATATATGTTTTTATTTTTAATGTAAATATGTAACAATTATATTAAATATAAACGTGAATTAAATTGAATGTGTAAAAGCTTATACAATAATAAAGACATAATACAAAAATAAAAAATAATTTAAAAGATGCTAAATCAAAAAAACATGAAGGTGAAATTAAGTACTATTATTAATAAAAAAATTATTTTGAAAAAATATAAAAATATTAGCCACAATTATTTTTAAAATTCTATAAAACATAAAAAACAAACTTTGTCATTTTATATGCAACTCATTTAATTTATTTTAATCATTATAATATTACATTATGAATGCATAAGGTAAATCAATAATACAGAAGTATTTTATAAATTTTCATTGAAATTATATTTAATATAATAAATTTTATTATAATTTAATAAGTAATAAATTTAAGAATGTTTTAAAATATATATTTTTATAATTAAAAATAAAAATTTTGATTAATTTTATATAACATATTTTATAAAATTATAAATAAACGTGAGCAACGTAGATCATAATTATTAGTTTCTAAGTAACTTTATTTTCAACTAATTGATTATTCGTTTACTAATCTTGTTACACAGTAAATGCAAAAGAAAGAGCCACGGAAATCCTGGGTCTAGGAATAATTGCAAGTACTCTGAAATGGCGTGAAAAGTGAAAAAAGACGAACAACTATCTAAATGGGATGATTAGACTTCGAAGCAGCAAGAAGATGAGCATCCAAATCACAGCCGCCCATGTATTTCATGTGTTTTTGTTCGAATAGTGATCTGTCTGGAGACTTTGTTCAATCACTATTTTTCCAAAGACGGTAAATACGGAAAGCTCTTTCGCACTATGAATATTATCAACCAATAAATATTTATATAATATTATACAACACTATACTAGTTTAAAAGTTTTTATATTTTATTTAATTTTTTATTATTTCACTAGTAAATATAAATTAAATAAAAAATTTATATAAAGTGTAAAGATTTTAGACTTAGCCATAATACATAAATATTAAATATTATATTAAATATGAATTTTTTTAATTTTTTTTATAATGGTAGCTAAAGCTTAATAAAATAACGTTACTGAGAGTGAAAGCGAGCGTTTGGTCAGCTGAAGATCTCTTCTAATGGGTGTGAGTGTTAAGGGCAATCGTGGGTCGGAGATTACCTTGGTCTCTGCCACCACCACCATTCTATCTGCCTTTATCTTAAGGATTGTGCACCACTAAGGACATGCATGGAAGAGAAGGATCCATAGGAGAATCTTTAGGACACTGCATGCACACCCTACTTTTGTTTATGTATTGACATGTATCTGTTGGAATGGCTGACTAATGTATAGGTAGACTAGTGTTTATAGGAACATAGTTTGGTCATTTTTGTGATGCTGTTCTCACTGCATATCTATAGCAATTTGCTAATATATATTGTTCTTTAGGAGTCTTTCAACAAGTTACAATTAATTATGATTTTCTTTCATAAGTCATGGCTGCTAACATGCACTTACTTTATCTTTTAGGAGTAAATTAGCCGGTTATGACTTTGATTTTCTTCAAATACACCTAAGGTGTAGGTTGTCAAAGTACTTGTAAGAAATAAGTTGGTGTATGCATGTTGTCAAATCTCGTATGTCATGTTGTGTGTTGTTTTGTAGCAAAATATTTCGTCAATTAACAATTTAAGTTTTCCTCAATTACAATTTGTGTCGATGTATTTGAAAAATAATCTTTTCCATGTTCGTATTTCTGTAACTATTTTCGTAAAATTATGATGAATTTTCGTTTGGAAAAGTGATCTATAATAAGCTATTTTCTTCATTACGCATGTTTAAAATTAATTTACATCAAAAAATGATAAAAAGGTTACGTAGTCATAAAAATAGTTATAATATTTTAAAAAATATATTCTTTTATTATTGAATTGATCTATTCATATTTATTTTATTATAATTTTAAATATGAAGTCATAACATAATCAATATGTATTTATTTTTCTACTCTGTCTACTTCTAATTGGATTATTATGTAATTCCTCTTCTTTTATAATTTCATCTTTATTCAAATTTTATAATTTTTTTAGTTACTTAGAATACTATTTAATGTATGTAATATCCTTCTTAAAAGTCTTACTATAAATTTGCATAATCTTTGTTTTGCAAGAAAAAAAAAGTTTAACTAAAATTATTTAATACATGATTTAACTTTTATATGTAAGATCTTGCATGTGTTTTCAAAAGTAAACAAAAAGTAGTTAAGTTTTAAAATTTATTTATTTATTTGCTACTTAGAAGGGCAAAACAATTTCTAAGACACCTAATGCCAAGAGCATCAAGGCTAGGAAAGAAAGCAAGGGGAAGGAGGCCTCATCAAAGTAGTACAAATATAGAGACTTTTCAATGCTTACTTTTATTAAGTTATTTGTATATTAGTTAGCCCTCTCTACAAACTTGTATAATCTTAATGAATTTAACACATTTTAACAATTTATTAATATCTTTAAGCACCTTAATAGGAGGGTGATAATGAGACTAAACATTTAAAATTAAAAGGACAGCCTTATTGTAATCACTCTTAATCCAAATTGATTGGTACCCCTTCTTTATCACAGGTTAAACTCCATAGAAGATGCCCTAAAGCATAATTATGCTGCAAAATCCTTCTGGAAATTAGACTTTGCTGTCATGGACTAGGCCTCAACAAGCAGTTGCACCTTGACACTTGAAAATAACACCATCAACATTTAGTTTTACATAACCAAGCCTGTAATCAGAAAAACATGTACTAAAAATCACACAAAAGAATCTTATGTATAAGGGAATTAGGCTGAGCAGACAAGTTATGAAAGATAAATTTGTTTCATTCTTTTTATAAATGTCACACAATGATCTCAAAAATTTTATTCCAATTAGAGAACTAAAACTAAGGTTAGATAAATTGAAGATCAACCAATCCATAATTCTTTTGCCGAAGAAAGATGCTCATTGACGAGGGAAGATAAAGTTTTCCAAAAACTTTTAGCATAAAAACAGTCTCTAAGAACATGCATAATGGTCTCAGGAGCCTCCCACACTTAGGTCAGGTAAGAGAGTCAGCCATACTTCTATTATACTTTTCTTTATTAGTGAAAAGCCTCTCATGTCCCACCTTCCAAAGGAAAATATATATTTTAAGAGGGCTTTTTTAAATCCAAATTAGTTTTAAAACTTCATAATTACAATTAGGCTCCTGGATAAACCTATACAAAAGCTAGTATGCTAACTTAACAAAAAAAAATTTCATTCTTTGTCAAATTCTAAAAAACTAAAATCAGGTCCCTATGCCTAAAAGAGGGATTATATAAATCAATATCATCACAAGCCTGGTCAAGGAGAAATTTAGCTATTTTAGCCCAATCCCAAGTGCCATTAGAATAAAATAAAATTATAGAAAGGTCTAGATCATTTTCAGGCACATGCGACATAGAGTAATCACAGAGCTTAGGAAATTTAGGATTCCAGTTATCAACCTAGAACTTGATGGAAATTTCATCCCTAATGGTCTAGCTTAGGCCTTTATCGAATCAAGGCCGAACAAAGACTAAGCCTCTCCAAAATAAGACATTAACCAAGGGCAAAATTATATATTTTTTTTGCTAAGAACTTGAGCCCACTAAGTATTTGGGAAAGTTATCAGCCTCCAACAAAGCTTCATAAGATAGACTCTATTAAGCCTTTTGAGATCTCTAAAGCCAAGACCTACTTCTAATTTAGATTTACAAATTTTTTTTGCAACTAATTAAGTGACATTTTCTACTTCCTAAGAAACTCTAGATGAAATGTTTACAAATGCTAATAATTTCATTACAGATAGAGTTAGGTATATTATTAGATTGCATAATATAGGAAGGAATACTTATGAGGTAAGATTAAGTAAGAGTAACCCTACTAGTTAAGGACAGAGAGTTCATTCTCCCCAAAGACAATTTTTCCTAATTTTATATATGAGAAAGGAGAATTATTTTTTAATAGGATTATGATGCCGAATACAGGTGCCAAGGTATCTGTCCAACTGATCAGTAAGGTTAATACCTAAGGATTCATTGATAGTTTGAGCAAGGCCAGATTTAATGATTTTAGAAAAAAAAAAAGATGATTTATTAAGATTAATTTTAAGAACAGAAGCATTGTAGAAATTATGTAAGATATTTTTAATTATTAATTCTTTTTAGCTAGTAAGAAATTAGTTATGACCATTGGCCAATTTGCTATAAATTTCTTCAATTCTTTTAATAATTCTATTTTTTCTAATAAAAATATTACCAAAAATATTCCTATTCAAATATAAAATGTTGTTCCTAAATCTATCAATGTTCTTATTCCAAGAACAATAGTGAATCCAAGAGTTTGTAACTTGGTTATGAAAATTAGAATCGTTGATTCAAAGGCTAGGAATTTAATCACTCACATAGGTTGGTGGTACAATTTAATTTCTCTCCATATGTGTTTTCTTTCTACTCCTTCAAAATTTGTAGAAATGACATTGAAAGACTAAAAGTGAGAAGTGAGATGGAGGAAATAGACATCTTAAAACATAAACACTATAGTTTTATAGATTAAAATGGAATTAATTCCCTTATCCCATGTATTGTCCAATACTTGTATGGTGTGGTTAACTTTAATTCCCAATGAATTTCATTTTCCAATTTGTACATTCCATTATTCCAGATTCCTTTACCCTTCTCTACATTGCACAAGTGCATATGCATCTATTTTATTTTCAACTAATTTAACTAAAGTTATTATTGAAAGGTTTATTCTTAATAAAAGAAAAGCATGCTCTTTAAGATATGCATTAGTCTTCATGGCTTAAATGCTACCCATTTGGATGAATTATTTTCAAAGATACTATTACTAACTATAAATTCTGGGACCAATAAAACTATGCAGTAAGTATATGATCTTGTTTAGTTAATTTATATTTATTTTTTTGCTTCTTAATATTTTAAAAATGAATAGGAACCTTATATTGTCAATTAATATGGGATGGTGGCATTAAACTAAGAATCCATTAATCACTTAGCATATAATACACATGAAATATGCTCTTAAACCTAAAAGCAAAAAACATAGTCTCAAGACATAAAATTTTCTAATGGTACATACTTGATGTCCTTTATTACTCCATTTAAATTTCATTTTAATAAGCTTAAAAAGTCTATTTAAATCTACATGTATCAAAGATAAAATCAGGCAACATACTTGATACTAATATTACAACAGATAAACAAAACACAAAGTCTAATATGGAATAAGATAGATAATCAAACATTATATAGACAATCCTTTCCATATTATATCCATCAATTAGAACTTCAACTTGACTAAGACGATGAGTTAATCAAAAAACACCTTTTCATCACTCATAGTATTAGTATATGACAACTTAAGAACAACGATGTGCACATATAAATAAATCAATGTGATGTGACTTCATAATAGCCAATAAACAAGCTTAGAAACTTGTTCTTTTAACAAATGGATCTCATCAATATCTACAACTTCAAAAATAGTGAATCGACACACTTTTATTAGCTAACAGATAGCTATTAACCATTACTATACTTAACTAGTTAATATTCTTTTTTTAAGTTAGCAATCAATACAAAGCAATTGATCATGTGCAAAAAAGGCATAAAATAAAATAAATTTTATTTTATTTGTGATGTGATGTGATACTAAGTGGTTAGCTATTTATTATGGTCCCTCATAACAAGTCAAGTATAATGCAAATGAACAAGTGATGTACGTCTTACATGTACCTATCATTGTTTCCTGATGTTAGAGATGATGACAAACACCACTTCAACATTATAGAGAATGGACAACTCATAAACATTCATCAATCCATTGTGCTTTTTTTAGAATGTTATATGGTTAGGAAATTTTACATGGTTCCTTTCAAAATCCTATTGCAAAGTCCCTTTTCCAGCATTGTTAGGAAATGTTTATCATGTCAACAATGCTTTCTTCGTTACAACTTAATTATTAGGAAGGTGTCTTTTAAGTACTTGAAGGAACATTGGCTTTGTCAACCCCACTAAGGTGGTGGTCTCCCCAAAGATAGGGATATTTGGGATTTACCCTCTTAACATTCTTTATGCATTTGTACACTGGGTCTATTTTTGGTAACATCTTTGCACCGCATGACCTTCTCCCTCCATGTTTTGACAAAGACTAGCAAACTTTCATTACTATTTTGCTTGACACAACTTAAGTCCATTATACTGAGTGATCCTTCCTCTCTGATGAACTTCCCATAGAACTCCTTGGCCATCTCCTCCTATGTCACCATGGAGTTTGACTTAACTTAACTTTCCATGTGAATATACTCTCTTCACTACATTCTAGTTGTACAGTGACTCTACCTCCACATTATTCTCCTTTTCTCTTTGTTTCTCCATGAACCAGTGACATAACTCTCAACGTGTCATTGGGTAATTTATTTCTAAACATATTTCTTCACCTTGTGTCATGAAAGAGAGCCAATGCTCCTAACCAAACACTTGCTTTTACAGCCTTGCTATGGCCTTCCTTAGGCTCTAATGCTTATGAGAAGAGAGTTGAGGATGATCATGAGGAAGTTTATCTTAAAAAGGCACAAACTATTGAATTAGTCACCTTAAAAAGTCATTTGACTTATTTAAAAATTCATATAATTTGTTTATTTTAATTTTAATAATTTATAAAAATCTCAATCATATAAAAAAATTCCTTTATCATTAGGATAAATATTTATAGATAACATGACGGTTGTATTCATTGAGTGAATAATTTCCCTATTCATTGTTAATACTTTTTGTAGGTATCCATCAGATTAAATATATATTATTATTCTTAATTTGATATTTCAGTAAATGTTAGTCATATCTATACTATATTTTATTTTATTTTATTTTGTATTTTTTTCACTACTAGAAACATGCGAATTACAGACGAATTTTTTTTATTTGTATTACAAATCATATATAAAAAATTAGAAATTTTTTAATTTTTGGGTAAATCTATCTCTAATACACACATAAAAAAATTTGTCTATAAAATATGTTTGTAAACACCTTGCCATTTGGCATGTAATATCATATATTAAATTATAGATATATTTTCCATCTATAATTTAAAACTAAGACAAGAAATATTAGACAAAAATTATAGAAAAAATTCATTTGTACAGATCAAAACCGCGTCTTCTTCTTCTTCTTCTTCTACACTTCTCAATTTTTCTCTATCTCTCTCTCTCATCTCCCACTATTTCTACCATTGTTAGTTCTTTGCCCATTGCCATTTTTAGAGTGTCCATTTTGAAAATAAATTGCATCATTGTATTCCTTGTATGATACTCTAACTTTTAATTAGTTTAGCATTTCAATTTTTCATTTAGAATAGAGACTTATGATTTTTAAGATAGAATTGTAGCTAGGACTAAAGATTGTATGATTGAGGGATGGGTGTTGAGGTCTTTCCCCATATTATTTATATTGTGTGTTGTGAGATTGTTTGTGCATACTAAGATTGTAGAATTTGCATGTTGTAGAGTTAATAGGAGATGTGCTTTATAACAGTTTTAGGATTTAAATGTGTATGTTTATGATTTCTTTATCAATATATTTTTATATAATATCTATATTATATGTGAATGACTGTTTATTTTTGTATTAGGTGTTAATATATTTTTAAAAAATTCATACATTAAAGGGAATTATGCCAAAATTTACATTAAAAATTCGTGTAATGTAAAATAAAAGATGTTCATACAATATTTGTATACTTGTATTATGTTTATATAGTTCTTGATCGAGATGTTCCTTGAAAACTGTTCATGGATGTATGATAGGTTGCACCTAGGTCAGGGAGAATAAAACTTGATTTATATAAGGGTGTTGAGGAGTTCATACATGTTTGTTGTAATTCGCAATAATTCATTACTAACCAGAAAGTTAAGTGTCCATGTTCTAAGTGCAAGTGTAGAAAGTTTTTAGATATTGATTCAATTAGGTATGATCTATACAATTTCAAATTTAAATTTGATTATTTGATATAGATTGAACATAGTGAAGTAGTTAATGTGGAAAATTAGTTTGGAATGGGTTATGTTGGAAGCAGTTCAAGTACAATGCAATTAGGTGAGGATGTAAGTAATGTGAATTGGGAAAAAAGCAATTATCATTATCAAATGATTTATAATGTTGTTGGTCCCAAATTTAAAACTTTTCATGATTTTGAAGTTAAACAATAACCTAATGTAGAGGCTGCAAGGTTTTATAGTCTTTTAGAAGCAACAAACAAGGCTTTATGGGATGGGTGTGTGTATTTAGAATTATCCTTAATAGTAAGAATGGTAAGCATTAAGTTAGAAGACAATCAAAGTTAGAGCTCATTTGATCAATGAGCTACAATAATTAGTAAGCTTAGTTCCCAACCTGACTCAATCCTAAAAGACTTTTACCAAGCAAAAAAGTTAGTTTTCAAAGTTGGTTTAAAAGAAGTCAAAATTAATTGTTGTTTAAAAGAATGCGTGCTCTATTACAAAGATGATATTGTATTGACCCATTGCATATTCTCTGAAGAGCCTAGGTTTAAATCAAGAAGAGGTGGTAGAAGTGGTAAACACAAGAACATGGTGTCACTAAAGATGCCCCTTCTATTGCATCTGAGGAGGTGAAGGACCTAGTTCATACTCAAGTCCATGCCCTAAATGAAGAGCTTTAGAAGCAAAATGAGGAGATGTAGAAGACTAAGGAGAGTGCATGAAAGAAAAAGTGGCCAATAAAATGGAGAATAATATAAAGGGAAAATGTGATATTGAGGATGAAAAATGAGGTGCAACAGCAACATATGCAGATGCAGTAGATGCATGCATACTTCAAGCTCATAAGAGCAAACATTTACACACCTTTTCCTTGTAACGTCCCAAATTTTTTTTAATGTTAATTATTGCTAATTATATAAATGTAAATGCATATATATATATATATGTGTGTGTGTGTGTGTGTGTGTGTGTGTGTGTGTGTATGAGTGTAAGTGAATGTTGAAAATTTGCATGAAATGCGTAATGATGGTGTATTGTGTGTAATGAGTATGAATATGTGTATATATATATATATATTGTGGATGTGTGTATATATATATATGTGTATGCATGATTGGTTGGACTGAAATAGGCTAAGTAGAGGGCGTATTACTGGGCTGTTCTCGCTGCAGCGAGAGGATTTTCGCTTGAACGAAAGGGCCCTAGGAGGAAGGACCAAAATTGTTGCCTTCTCGCTGTAGCGACAGAGCAACAGTTTGGGGTGCATTTTGGGTGCAGTCTCGCTGTAGCGAGAATTTGCAGAAATCAGAGAGCAGTTTCGTTTGAGATTTTTGCTGCAGTATAAGAGCGTGTCGCTGTAATGAGGGGACCTCGCTGTAGCGAGAGTGTCATGATCAGAAAAGGATTTAAAGGGGGTTAGGGTTCAGATAGGGTTATTTCTCCCTCTTCCTTCGAATTCCCTTCGATCCTCTTATTTCCAGACCCTTTTCCACTGATTATATTGCCTCCAAAGCCTTAAATCCATGTGGGGAATGCTTGGAGGTGAGTTTTAATGATTAGAGTTTTCATTTTTTAACCCCATTCTCTGTTTTTGTGGTTTCCTTGGGTTCTAATGGAATTCTTCTATGTGTTTAGGTCGCAAGCTGTGCGGGAGAGCATTTCTTAGTATGGATAAAATGTGGTTAATGTGCCGAGTATTGTGAATTGAATATAGGTTGTGTGCCGTGTGCAAGCATGAATATTGTGTGCGTGAATGAAATGTATGTGAATGGAGCGTGTAGCGCAATGCCGTAAGTGCATCGGTGTTAAATTGACATAAGCTGTGTGATAATGCTGCCTGTGACTGTGTTTGTTTAATGTATTGAAAATGAGTTAGAGGTGAGACTCTATGCTTGATTGTGGTGATAGTGTAGAGTACTCACCCTTACATTCATTTTTCAGGTAATCAAGACGATCAGCACCAGACTCAGTGAAGGGGTGGATGGAACTGCTATAGGACTTAGGATATTATTTTGGAAAACTTTTGTATTTGAATAAGTCCTGTAGCAACTGTTTGATGTAATTTGTAACTCTTTTTCTTTATTTGAAATGTTTGATGAAACTTGGATTACAAAAGGAAGTTTTATTATTTCAAAAATTTGTGAAATTTATTATTTATTGAAATTAAATTTAAGGTGTTACATTACTCCTCCTCCACAAACAGCACCACCAGTATTTGCGCCGATGCAACATTCATCATTCTCTTCCTCTACTAATGATGATGTTACTACCAACGATAATCATGCCAAGTACTTGTGATAGACATTGTTATTTTATTTTTCATATTATTACTTTGAATATTTACTTAAATTATAATATTTTAATTTAACATTTTTAAATAATTATTTAAATTTTAAATTTTTATTTTATAATTTTTGTTATAATTATAAATTATCGTAATAATTAAGAACAATGAAGAATAATTGCAACACCTTAATTTCATTTTTAAATAAATAAATTTCACAAATATGGGAATAATAAAAATTTTCATTCAAACGGTTCCCAATACATAGTTCAATAAAGTATTTCAAAATAAGGATGGATTACAAGTTTATATCAAATGATTGCTATAGAACTAGTTTAAATACATCATAGTTTTCAAAATAACTTTCTAAATCCTATAGCAGTTTCATCCATCCCTTCACTAAGCACTCACTGTCTTGGCCATTTGAAAAATAAATATATGGGTGAGTACTCTACACTATCTCACACAAGCATAGAAACTCACCTCACACGTTTCACAACAATCACTAATATAATAAAATTACATTTAAACAAGCATTAATCCATTCTTTCAACAATGTTCACACCTATTTGCACATCTATTCACACACCGGTGCACTCATTACACTCTTAAACATTTCATACACATACGTGCGCTCACTGCACATTAGTCACGCTCACTATAGCACTGTGATTATAGATTTCTAATGCCCTCAACCTCAGAAACTTACTCAGTTTCACACTATGGATGGTGGTTGGATAGCCCCTGCTCCACAGATACAACATGTGCAGTATTGGTACCCCAAACAAAGGTGTTAGTCAGAGGCCAAGTTAGGAGGAGAGTGTGTAGCCTGTGGTATACCCATACTCACTGTTAGTGTCATCACTACCCTCTCTTTCTCAAAGTATTTCTACTGCCCCAGCTTTCACGCCTCTAATGTATCGCTGAATCATTCATAGTTTTTTAATCATTCCAAACATCATCACAATCGCAATTCATCATGCCTTCCACACACACATTTCATTTATCTCATATTATTCATTCTCATTTGGAGGCACGTACACCCATATTCCACCACACAATATCCAATCACATATTATACTCAAACATCAATCACACTATATTTAAAACAAAATTTCTATCACAACACAATTACCATCAAGCCATTCTCATTAGATATACATATTCTTATGTCCTATCTGAACCACATTGCATTACCTATCAATATAAACAGATTCAAGCCATGAAGAGATAGGGTAGAGTCCCCTTTTACCTCAGAATGAAGACCTAAACACAATTTAACAGTGAAAAATGTTCCCAACACGGTGTTTCATCCTAAATGCATGGAAAATTGACAATTGCCTTCAGTAGGTGCACTAAATCGTATAAGTAATATAGTGAAAATAAAGTATCATTCCCATGGAGATTGATGCAAACACGTATTGATTCACTAAATTGAAATAATTAAATGCGACTAAGATTGAAGGAGACTCTAAAATATAAATTGATTTAATTTAATTTGCAAGTAAATAAATCACAAAGTCTAAAATAAGATAAGAAAACTCAATGACAAGATAGTTAGGATTAGATTTCACCCATTTTCATGTGATAAACTAAACTCTCTTACTAGTTTAAGCTCTTCTGAAGATGTTAAGAAAAGTTTCGACTAAATTAATTTATATTCAATTCTTTAGTATACAAATTCTCTTGAACCTATACACAAAGATTAATTCTTTAATTCTAAATGTATGAGTCTAAGGTTTTAGAGCACAAGGAAACCAAAAGATCACACACCCAATAATTTCTATTCCTAGAAAATTAAATGATGAGGCAAGTAAATCAAGAAGCACAACCACTCATTCTGTTTTCCAGTATCAAGAAGGTTCATCAAAACAAAGCATGAGTAGCTAGTTCATACCAAGCATTAAAAATAGATTTACAAGCTAACATCAAAAGAAGCTTAAACTAGAGTCAAGAATTTAATTACATCACAATCCCAAAGGGATCTATCAACTCTAACTACAAAATGTTTAGCAATCCATCATAGACATGAAAATTGCAAGAAAATAAGGAGAGGTTCTCTTAGCCATGTTCTTGAGAAGAAAATGAGTTTGGGAATTTTCTCTAATCTTTCTCTCCAAAGACCCAAGTGTGGGTCTAGTCTTCCTGCCCTAAAAGAGTTGCTCCTTGGCTCTCTCTAGCAAAATACCCTACTCTTCTTTTCTACGTGTCTTCAATCCCTTTTATCTTATACAATATGTATTCTTGTCCACGTCAGTAAGTTTGCGCCTTGATGCATAAACGTCTGTGCTTTGGCACTGAAAGTTCTACAATTTCATTAGCTAATCGTGATAAGCGCCTTAGTACACACAAGTTTGCGCCTTGGCACAGGATGACTCGAGAACACATTGTCACACTTGGGTAGTGCCTTGACACACATAGGTCTGTGCTTTGGCTCTGAATAACCTACAATCAATATCTAAACTTTAGCATTTTTTTACCAAAAAATTAGTAAGGTAAGAAAATTATAAAAACTAGAATTCTAATAAATTTAGAAGAAAAAATGAAAAAAATAAGAAGTTAAAGAAGAAGAAAAGAATATTAAAATTAAATAAATACTACACACTATAAGACTCTTAACAAAAATCTCCATGAGAAACCAAAAAAATGAAGAAAGGGACGAAAGACCAAAACCCTAGTTCATAAAACTTACCTCCAAACGTCTCAAACACAACATCAATCTTTAATCTTGCTCACAAATAGCTTTGGAGTCAGTTTAATGGATGAAACAGGGCTGAAAATTGAGAGAATCGAAAGAGAGTTGAAGAGAAAAGAGTGGTAATGCGTTTCCCAAACCCTTAAACCCCTCAAATACCCTTCTCGTCGCGATATTCTCGCTACAACGAGATATCTGTCGCTACAACAAAAATATCAAAAGAAACTGCATTCTGGTTTAGATAGAATCTTGCTACAGCGGGACTGCACCTAGAATTGCACCTTTTTTTGTTGCCCTCTCATTACAGCGAAGAGACTCTCCTTGCAGCGAGAATGTAACAGTTTCATGTTTTATGCTCAGGGCCTTTTTGCTATAGTAAGAATGCCCCTGCATCACACATTTCTAACCTATTTCCTAATCAATTTCAAACACACCCAGCCATCAATACGCAATCAATATTCACAATTATGCTTATATATCCATCTATGCATATTTATATTCATATATTCATACATGTTCATGTCATCACATATATACACATACATTCTCATCATCAAATACACACTCAAATAGCAACCCACATACTTATATTAATAATTAAAATAATATTACAAAATTTAAGGCGTTACAATAATTATATAAATAAATAAAAAATAAATAAATGTTATAAATAAAAAATTCTCTATATAAATTATAAATAAAAAATTATCTATAAATTATAAATAGAAAAAATATATTTATAATTTATAAATAGATTTACAAACAAATAAATAAACCACGAGTCTAACCTATCTATACATTCATATTTAATAATAAAATTCGTCACTTACCTTTCAAAATTTTTTGTTGTAATTCACATTTGTTTTAAATGGTATTAAGCATATTTCAAACATTAAAAATATTAAATATACATTTTCTTAACACTATAAATAACTTAAAAACAAAAACTAAATAAAATTTGTTTTAAACATAATAATTTTGTTTTGAAATAAATAAGTTTATATTTTAAATGTAATATTTTTTATGTAGAGTTAATATGCTAATTATAAAAAAAATGATGTTCAGGAAGAATAAAATAAGTACTGACGTACATGAACATGATAAAATTTAAACTAAATATTACTAAAAATGGAAAGGAATGAAATTTAAGAAGAAAAAATAAAGGTAAATTTTATGGACATAAAATATTTTAACCAATAATATTTAATTTAAATAATAAATTTATTTAATAATAAATTATTATATTTGTTACATTTAAATAAAAATATTTAAATTTTTGGATAAGATCAAGACATAATTAAAATTTTAAAAAAAAATATTATTCATTAATATATTATTTATATTTTTAATTCTATTATTATTAATATTTAATTATTAAATTAATATATTATTTATATTTATTTTTATTTATAATAAATAAAAATTATTTAAATATAAAATGTATTTTATTTAAAATTAAAAATTTATAAAAAATAATAAAAAATAAAATAAAAAATTTAATATATAATGTATATATATAACAATAAAATTATAAAATAAATAATATAAATAATATAATTTTAAAAAAATTATATATAATAAAAATATTTAAATATGATATTCATAAAAAAAATTTAAGATAGTACAGAACATACCAAAAATAAAAGAAAAAAGTTCCACGATGGATGATACATCGAATTCAGCCCATCCGTTCGTAGTCAAATTTTGCGTGCACACGTGAAACTGGCGCAGCACAGTGAAGGGAAGGACTATTTTTAACGAGGTTCAAATGTTCAATGCCTCTCACTTTCGCTCCCAGGGTTTCTCTTCTGCAGGATAGGTTCATGCAAGTCTCAATTCATTCTCCTCATCCCTCTCTCCGTGTGTACATGTCTCTGTCACTCCTTCCAACATGCAATTGATTTCGATGTTTAACATTTGAAAGCTTACATACACATACACGCACACACTACCAATCCTTGTTTTCTATGTCAATTGAAGAAGACCTTCTCCAAAATATAAATAAAATGAAAACTTAAAACTTAAAAGAGAGAAAATGAAAGGCCAAACCAGAGAATTTTTTCGTTTTGCTTCATCATCGCAAGTAGAAGCCTCCAACGCGCTTCAACAGCGCCTCCAATTCGTTCTACAGAACCGTCCAGAGTGGTGGGTCTACGCCATCTACTGGCGAGCTTCCAAAGACGGCAATTCCTCCCTCGCATTGGAATGGGGCGACGGCTACTTTCGCGGCGAGAATGGCAAAGAGGATAAGGAAACAATCACGTTGGAGGAGACGGAAATGAACGACGTCGAATGGTTCTACACAGTGTCGCAAACACGCTCGTTCGGCGCTAGTGAAGGTGTGGTTGGATGTGCCTTCAGCTCAGGGGTTGATGTGTGGTTGAGCGGAGTGAACGAGTTTCGATTAAACGAGTGCGACAACAGAGTTAGAGAGGCTCTTAGCAACGGGATCCAAACTCTGGTGTGCGTTTCTACACCAAACGGCGTCGTTGAGCTGGGTTCGTGTTACGAGTTCACCCTCGATTTCGGGCTCTTGCAGATGGTTAAATCAGTGTTTGAAATGAACAAAAGCATTGGGGTTGGAAGCAAAGAGAAGGATAAACAGAGAGGAGATGAGGAAGCCCCTGCAACTGCAAAGGCATCAACAGGGGTAGGGGTAGAGGGATCTTCCACTGACTCATCAGGACCGTCTGATGCTGACGTTGCAATGATGATGAGAAGGGAAGGGAGACAGGCACGTGATCAACTGCCTCTGAATCACGTGGAGGCCGAGAGGCAGCGACGAGAGAAGCTGAATCAGAGATTCTACGCTCTTCGTTCTGCCGTCCCCAACGTGTCCAAGATGGACAAAGCTTCTTTGCTCTCCGACGCCGTTTCCTACATCAACGAACTCAAAGCCAAAATTAACCATTTGGAGGCGACGTTAGAGGGAAGATCCAATCACGAAGTTGCAGAGCCTGTGCAAACGATGCAGGCCTCGGTTTCTGCTTCACCCACTGCTCCTATGAGGGTTGATGTCAAGATCTTGGGATCAGAGGCCATGGTAAGGGTGCAGAGCCTTAACGTTAACCACCCCAATGCTAGGTTAATGGACGCTCTCAGGGACCTCCATTTGCAAATCCTCCATGCCACTATGTCCAACATCAAAGAGATGATGCTTCAGGACGTCGTCGTTAGGGTTCCTCATCACCTCATGACTGAAGAGGCGCTCAAAAATGCCATTCTCCAAAGACTTTGAAAAGTACTCTCTGTGAGCTTATACTCTTCGTTCTTCTTTTCAGTTTTTCTAAACTTTACTAGTTCAAATAACGTCACGGGTCTATGGTTATCGTACTTGTTACTTCATGTCTGGACCGTACATAATGGTTCACCAGTGTTGTCCTTGTTATGGTTTTTCGTGTGTAGTTAGTTATCAAGAGATCACTCACTACATGGCATCTCTAATTTAAACTTCACATTTTAAAGGAATGAGTGATACCTTTCTATTTTTCAAAGGAAGGGGAGATTTGGTGGATGACAAGTAATGTATCGAATTCATTTCACATTCTTGCGTCAATTCAACGTGTCTACTTCTAATAGTACATCCAGCCTTTCCTTTAAAGAATATGTGGTTGCTTGCTTCACCTCTAAATAAGAAAAACTATTTTATCAACCATTACTTTAAAGGAACCAATAAAACATGAATAAATAATATTTTATTAATATATATATTAAAATGAATTTCAAATTTTGACAATAGATACTTTATATATATAATCACCAATCTTCTTAAAAGTTAAGCAGATAAAAAATTAATTAATTGTTAAAATTTTTACTTTACCCTAATTAAGTGGATTTTTTAATCATTAATTAGAATACTAAAATAGTAGTATCAACAAAAGGATATTAATAAAAGAATAGTAATTCATATTTATTTGAACTTTTATGTCCACAAAGAAATAGAAATGTTTTCTAAATATGTAAAAATCAACTGTTATCTGAACTATTTTTAAAAGAAAATTAATCCTTCTAATTTTTAGTATAAGTAAATATAAATTAATGTCACATTAGAATGAAATTATTTCAAATATCCTTTATTAATTTAAATTTTATTTTTAATGATTTTCTTATTCTAGAACTGTAACATCAACAATTATATATAATTATATATCCGAGTTGTTCTAGCTTAAGACGTAGTCTCAAGTTCGAGTTTTAATAAATTCAACTATATAAATATTTAAAAGAAGAATTTTATCAACCACACTTAATGAGTGATCTTACTTATTCAAACATGATTTAAATTTCTTTCCAAAAATTATTTTTTTTACCTTTAACACTAATATTTGACGTAAAAATTCAAATCATCGACTAATATAATTTAATGTTAATAAAAAAAAGTTAAATAATTTATTTCTCTGTACAATAAATATTATGAAAAGATATATTAAAAGTAAAATTTATTTAAATAAAATTAACAACGTTAAATAGAATTAACTTTCTTAACAATTGAAAGAGGGAGCTCACTTTCATTCATCTAACTTTAACTGATCGCCTAAAATCTTAAGGAAGTGCTAAATGTCAAGAAGTTGTAACTACATATGTTATGAGTTTAATGCTTTCCACGTATATGAACCTACATGATTTCATCTCAAGATACAACGGTATCTGTCATTGTTAATCAATTGAAGCAATCAAGAGTTTGCATCATTCGAAGTCAACATTTCTTGTTGCATAATTCCAAATCATGACTGCGGTACAAAAGTTAAGTAAGACACAAATTAATTAAGTAAGGCAATTTTTTTTTTCTAAAGTTCAAATATTTTTGTTTATATATATTTTTGAACCTTTAATTTTAATTTAAAAAGTTTGTGTCTGATTTCTAAATTAAATATTTTTTTATAGTGATGACATGACTAATTATAAAGTCAATATGTGTCAAGTTTTTATCATATCACGTAAAAAAAAACTATAGATTTTAATAAAAAAAAAACTACAATTTAAATATTTTTTAGAAAAAATAAATTAAAAATTTACAAAAATATAAAACAAAAAACATATTTAATCGTTATTCTAATTATATTTTGGAGCTTTCAAACCGAAAAGCAAACATTGCCCTCTACCTACTCCTAAAAGATGTAACTTTTGCCATATATTGGTTGGGTTGGATTAATAGGCAATAGTTATCTTATACTATTTTGGCTATTGATATATTTGCTTCTACATAGGCCAATCTTTCAAGGTAAAAATTAAAGAAGCAACTATTTACCCGTGATGTCGTGCTTTTGTTATAATATATGATCATTCAAGTATGCCTTCTGTTTCAACGTTGATCATGCCGCCCATTGATTAGAATCGGGCACCAAAATAATTGTGTTGTTATAAATTTGAGATATTAAACCTAATTAAGGGAAGATGAATTTGAGTTGAAAAAAAAAATTGATTAAGAGGATACTAACCTAGCATTTATATATTTTTTTTTTGTCGCAATTGAAACACTATCACAAAAGATATATTAGAGTATGAATACTAAAGTATTTATAAGAGTAAATGTTGTATTCAAAGTTTTTTTGAAGTGCTACTGATATAAAATGCTATAATAATTTAACTTTTTTTTACAGCATTTTGTAATTTTGCATGCTTTAAAATTACGTTCAAAATTAACAAATATATTATAATTTTAAACTAATAAATAAACAATGTATGTCTTACTTAACATGATGTGATAAACTGTTTTTTAAACTAACTGTTATAGCTTGTAAATGTTTCAAACAGTTTAATATGGTTTAATTTCAAACCCTATAAGTCCTTTCTTACTTTCACACTCCTTTTTCCCATTCTCTAAGTCCCTCCTCAGCTTCTCTCTCTATGGGCATTGCTCCACAGCGACTCAAGTTCCCAGCTTAGCATTGCTTAGCAAAGTATGTTTCTTTCTTGTTCATTTAACATTCTTATCATACAAATTTTACAAAATTTTGGGTTAATGGATGATTTGCATTCTCTCTCAATCTTTCTTGTTCTTGCACAGTGCAACTCATGCCAAGAGTGAGGAACAATGCTTCTTGTCCAGTGTGTCATGTAGCCATTACCCAGCGTCCAAAACCTATCTTAAGTATTTTCTTCTCTATTGTTCTATATTTCTTATATGATTCTATGTCATATTGTGTATTGGTTTGCACTTTTCTTCTTTTGTATGAGGAGTAACGATCCCTTTATAAAGGATCAATGACGTAACACATCATTATTTTTAATATAAAAATTTTATTAACGAGATAGTATTGATATATTACAAATACTAAGATTTTTTAAAAGAAATTTCACTTAAACATCTAAGTCAACAGATTAAAAAAGCCTTAAATATATCTTTTCATAATACCAAGATGTTATAAATATATGTATACATAATTTTAATAATTACTCCAAATAGAGCTCAAAATATAAAGTTGTTGCATAAAAGTTACATAAAAAAATTAGATCTGTAATCAAAGTGACTTAGGTTTATACTAAAAACCTAAACTACTAAAATTTAAGCTATATATATATATATATATATATATATATATATATATATATATATATATATATATATATATATATATATATCCCGAAAGCTTTAGCTTGGACTACTCTTTAACTAGACTCCCTAGTAGGTAAATTGGACACTCCACTTATCACTTTTGCTCACGTAACATAGTACGATCATTGCAGCATACAGGCAATAACACAAACAAACACAAGGGTGAGTTTATATAAATAAAAATCATAACTACAGAATATAAGTATGTTAAAATCATTAGTACAATTCATGTAATTCACAACAATCAACATGATAACTTCAATCAATTTATGCAGCATGTCCAGCCCATTCACAGCGCATCTAATGCAAATGCAGCGATTCATTTTTCATTTGGTTTCACAACCTAATTAATCCAGAGGAACTGTTCCAATCTAGGAGCGACTCATCCTGGTATCTGAATCCAGATAAGTACAACTCAACATTTTATGAAGCTTTAGAATGATAAAAATGAATGCGATGCAGCACAATTAAATTAATATAATACAACAGAGTTAAATCTAATATCAGCTTTAGCAATACAAAAATGTATATATTTTCATCCAGAAATGGCAGCACACTTATACATATATTATCACAGCAAAACCAAGCATTTCATAATATTAATTAAACATTGCAGCACTTATTGAATAATGAAATTAAGCTGCTTAAAAAATTATTTAAGTATTTTTGAATATTTTAATATCCTCAGCATGTATAACACAACATTATAGCACATCATGTTCTACCACAGCTTTCCAAACAATTATCATAAAACTTGTTTATACAACAGTTGGTCCTTAGCTACTACGAGATTATCTATCTTATGGACCAAATCAACTTAGTTAAGCAATAGAGAAAATGAGAGGGAAAGTTGTCTAGTGAGAAAATGAACATTTTTGGCATTGAGGCTCCTTAAATACCCCTCCAGATCCGCACGCACTCGCTTGAACTAGCTCACCCTCGCCTGGGCAAGAAAAATAAATAGTGGAACCTCCTAGATTTCTGTAATTCTCGCTTAAGTTAGCTCACCCTTGCCTAAGCGAGCAGCGTTCTCGCCTGAGTGAGATCGGGCCCAGATAGTCACCTAGTTTTCCTACTACTTCTCGCCTGAGCGAGCTTCTCTCGCGTAGGCAAGGTCACCTCTCACCTGAGCGAGATCCCTTCTCGCTTGGGCAAGGTGAAAGCTGGAGAGATCTTGTCTCTTCTCGCTTGAGCGAGAATACTTTAGAATGTTCTATTCTGAATGACTTAATCTCGCTTAAGCGAGACACTCAGCATTCCAAACTCTCAGTTCTTCCTAAAATGAAATAACACAAGTCCTTAGCTATAATTTTTACTCAATGATCAGTCAAACGACATTGCAACTCAAAACTTTCATTCAGTAAATGCATAGCTTACCCATTCACCTTCTAGTATATGAGATTTCATACTATTCAAGTATATACGACATAACTTAATAAGAATAATTCATTTATAAATATATTGGCCTGATAATAAACATTTACTTTAATCTATAAAATATGTAGTATTATTCAAACCAATCCTTGAAATTTTAAATTTGAAATTTTAGTCCTTAAAATTAGCAATCATTAATTATGTTAGCCTTTGTCGTAAAGAGACATTAAAAGTGAATAATAGTATAAAACGAAGTTGTTTTATGTTCAAAATAACCTATTACATCACTCAACGTGACAAAACATTATTCAGTTGCTCAATTTTAACATTTTTTAAATAATAAGTATTAATGTGATTAATGATTATTAATTTTAAAGACTAAAATTTTAAATTTTAAGAATTAACTTTAGTCAAGTTACATGTTTCATGAACTAAAGTAAGGATTTATCTTTTGTATATGTCTCTTGCCTAGCACCTAATAAAGATTAAAAGATAGCTTTTATCATTAAACAAACTTTTGTTGAGCATTATGTATGTTTCACTTGTTTTTTCCAACACTTGGTTTTGTTGTTAGATATATAATTTATACTTTCAATGTGTGAAAAAACATGAATGAAGTGTGGAATTTTGGTAGTGTACATAATTTATATTCAAATATTTATTATAATATTTTTGCTTTGAAGTGATGTAAAATGATTTTTTTATTACAACACGTTTGTTTAATTTATGTAAAATGATTTATCCATTTTAACGCTTTTGTTCTAAAGCAATGTAAAATGATCACTTAAGAAGTGTTGTAAATAATTGTTTACAGTGTCAATCAAATTATTTAATATGTTTTTGTGTACATTACAACTGTGGAAATTACAATGTTTCAAAATATTTTAGAAGGTTGTCTGGAGACACCATAAAAAATTCTTTTTGGTATAGTTAAATTTCACTCTTTATTTTTTTTGTTTATTTATTGATTTGATAAAAGAAATTACATAATTAATTTATGATAAAAAAAATTATACTTTGAAATTTAACTAGTTTAGTATTACTATATTAGAAAAGGCAATTTTTATGCTATGTGTGTCCAGTTCTATTTGTAACTGCAAAAAGGAAAAAGTAGTCAATATATGTTATTTTGTAGTTACCATGTTTAATTTATGTTTACTATTTTAAAAATATTTTAAGTTATAGGTCTAGTTTTGAGGTGACTCATTTTTTTATTGGAAATTTATTTTTCAAAACTTCAATTTGACTAATTTATTCTATTAGAAATCCATTAGGTTTTGAATTTTCATCAATCATATTATACCTAATTAGGAGCACTATAAATATATTAGTTTCCATCTTTTTTGGAACAGTTGAATTACATTTGATTTACCGTTTGAATTACTTTCAATTTTCTTGTTATTTTTATATTAAAGATTTCAAATTTTAGCATTAAGTATCGTTTTTATTCTTTTTGTTCATGTTCTTCTTCTATTTTTATTTATATATATTTCTTGATTTGGACTTAGAACCCTAAACACTTGAAGATTAATTCTCTAATTCAAGTTCAATAATTAAAGTTTGAGATTTTGTTTTTAATTAAATTTGAATTTGTTTTTATCTTTTATTCTAAATTTTGTTATTATGTTTTGCATGGATTTTAAACATGTATGCTTTATGATATTCAAATTTCGTTGTCCTTATTCTATAGTTAAGAAGAATTTTCAATCACAAAAATATTTAATTTGCATATTAGAATTATAATTAAATATCATATTTAGGTTGTTTTAACTTCTTGTGTAAGTTTGAATGTAATTCAATTAATTATAATTGAATTAGGAGTAAAAGAACACTTGATTAACTAATATGAATTCATATAATGTGTTATTAACAGTATGGATTTTTTCTAATTTGATTAGTGCTTTTTAATTGAAAATTATCCTTTTAACTAGTCATCACTGTTATCATTCAAAATTATCCTTTTCACTAGTCATCACTGTTATCATTCAAAATTATCCTTTTCTACAAATTACCTTTTTAATTGAAGCCAAAAAAAAAAAAACTTTTATATTGAAAAAATAACACCTAAACACTCAAACCTGTAACCAAATATTCTCAACATATTAAACATATGTTTGAAATGTTAAGAATTTGAATTTAAAATATTTTTATCTTTTAAATATAATCAAGACTTGCTTAATAAATACATTAAAATCAAAGTATTTAAATACTAGTATAATCTTATTAGACCATATTATAATTTAATAAGTATGATTAAAATAAAACTATGAAGAGGTACAATATATATATACTTACATGTTATTTATTTTTGTAATAAGCATCGTGTTGTTGCTATTTATGTTTTGTATTTTTACCATGCATTCCTTTTTATCTGTATAGGTGTTGCTACCAGACCTTCAAATATTGTCAACTTAGTAATTCATCATTAAGTTGGTACACTTCCTGTTTGAAACGTGATTAAGTATAGAAGACTATCCTTGATTGTTTAAAATGATGGCTGACACCTTGGAAGATCAATTAGGAGTGCAAAGCCAGAGTTCTTTGCAAGATTGTGACTTTGGTAGCCTTTGAAATAGATATTGTAACACTCTAATTTTTATTTTTATTTTTCTTGTTTTTAAAATGGAATAATTTTTTAAAAAAATAATAAAAGAAAAGAGTATTCCTTTTAGCTTAGAAGAATATTCCTTTTAGATCAAGTGAAAAATTTATTGCTCAAGCGAGAATAGATTAAATTTTCTCATATGTACTCTCACTCAAGCGAGAAATTCATTGCTTGAGCAAAAATTCGCAATAAAAATAGGTAGCAGTCACCATGTTTTTGCTTAAGCCAAAATACTCTCGCTCGAGCAAAAATATTAGCAAAAGAGTAGCAATTTTTGTCTGGTTTTCTCGCTCAAGCGAGAATTCGCAAGCTTTTAAGGGTATTTAGGAGTTTTCATTCTAAAACTTGTATTGGAAGCCACGAAACCTTTCTCATAATTCTTTCTCTATTCTCTCACTTCCCTTCTTAAAAGAAAACTCCTTGAACCCTGAATCTTTTTCGAATTTAAGCTCTAACATCCTTTCATCTTGATCCTATGTAAGTTCCTTGGAGTTTAATCTCTTAATCTCACTTCTATTTTTTTTTTCTCCTTTCTTAAAAGTACTCTACTTTGTAATATATAGGAAAAAATTGGTCTTTGGACAACATCTCCTTTGAAATGTTGCACTCCCCTCTAAATCCTAAGGAGATCTTGGTCTTAGAGACACCAACTCTCATCCCTTTGGCTGTAAAAGACTCATTTTTAGGTAAAGGGAGTTAATCCTAAATCCTAATTCCTATTTACATGTTTTTAGTTTAAAAACTTAAATATTTCTTATTTTAAATAGTAGTGCTCTAATGTTTTCCTAAAGCTATGGTGCAAAAATTGGATTTTTGAGCATGAAAACCTAGTATTTGTTTCTAGAACTACCCAACAAGATTTCATAGCAAAAAGTTATGAATAAAACATGTTTTAAGAAGTTTCTACGATTTTTGTATTGATTATTATGTATGTACAGTTGATATTGTGAATTATCTTGAACAATGTATATAGGAGAAAAGGCTAAACTTTAGGATAGATGATTTTTATAAAGAAGAAGAAAATGTGATCTCCGGCAATGTGACTATAGTATATGATTTAATTTCAATATGTTTTAACTGTATGATTGGAGCTGAGTCCAGAGATGTTCCACCTCTGGCAAAATTGTTTGATGATTTAATTATAATTTAATAAAATATTATTATGATTACGTATTGTTGTGGATGTGAAATTAATTATATGTAAGAGAAAATTGGAATGACTATTGGTATGAATATTTGAGAATATAGATTCGTATAAAATGTTGTTTAAACTGTTAAGAAAGTGTGGAAACGATTGAATGTGAAAGGAAATCATGAAAATAGAATTGTTGAGAAAATAATGTGTAATGAAAAAGTGATGGAAATGTGTATAGATAGTGATAGAGATATACTGGGAGTGTGAAAAACATAGTTGATTTTAGAAAAAACTTGTGGAAATGTAGGATGGTGAATGCTTTATTTTGCGCATAAACTACTGAGAATGAAAGCATCACAGGCCTCACACTCATTTTTTGACCAATACTCCTGGTCATACTTTTGCTAAAAGGGGTCAAGTGAGCACACGTTGTATTCGTGTTGCTGTGGCTAACCAGCAACTATCTATACTATGAAGACCTCAAGCGATTCTAGAGGCACTAAATGTGTAATTATAATATCTGTGTTATAATACAGTGATCTTGTGATTGTAATGTGTGTGTGATAATATATTAATTAGTGTGATTATAATACAAATATTATAATATATTGATAATGTAATTATAATGCATGTATTGTAATGCGTTGATTAATACGATTAGAACTCACGTATTTTGATATATTGATTGATGTAAGAATGTATGAATGGCATGGTCTTAGTGTATGTTTTAAAATATTAATAATGTGCTTGTTATGAGGGTTAATCTACTATAAGTTCATTAATATAATATGCAAACTAGTATTATGTTGATGTATTGTATTTAAGAATGTTTTTGTATTACTATTTTATTCATAAAATAAAGGATTTAGGGGGGTTAAATACTCACCCTTACAACCCTTTTCAGAAATTGTATTAATGTTATAATAATTTTGATTAAGTCTTAGTTAGAAATTGATTTTGTTATGTAAACAATTTGACGTCAAATTTAGACACTTAAAATGTTTGATAAAGTTTAATGTAAATAATAATTTGAATTATATTTGTAATATTTAATAGTTAATTCTCTCAATCTTATTTTTTACTGTTAAATTTAAATTGTAAAAATATATTTTCATATTATGAATGAGATTTATCTCTAAAGTTTTAAGATTTTGATAAATTTTATTATTCTAAGATTTAAATCAACATGAACCTTTCTTAATTCATCTAAATGTTACCTATTTTAATTAAGTTTTATCAAAATTTATAAATAAAAAGAATAAAGATATTACAACTTCCAATGTAAATTTAATTATTAAGGAACATTTTATTGTTTGTTATTTCTAATGTTTTTGTAAAGTTTCGTGTAGAATTTATTTACAAAAAAATTTTAATTTCATTACATTTTCGTACTACATGTCTTAAGAAAAATTCATTTTATTTCTTTCATTTTGTCATGTTATTATATAAATTAAATATGAAATTAGGGATGTTACAAGTACAATTTTCATTGTCTTGTCTTCTTTCTTTTTTAATTATAAGATGTGGTTGCTTTATTGGAAGAAAGGAATAGGTCATTAGGAAAGTGTACCTTAAAAGATGCGCATGTAGTCCAATGAAGTGTTTCATTGCTTCTTATTCAATTAATGAATTTTGTCTTCTTTCATTCTTTCAAAGTACTTGCTTTTATGTCAGTTGTTCTCCATAAGAATCGGATAAATCCCTTTCAAAACATACCTCATTAGTAGGCATATATATGAAATCAAGTAAAATACCAAATTAAAAGGTCACAGGTTGTATACTTATCTTTAAAGTTAATTTATAATATTTGTGTTTGGGGTAAGGAAAATTTTTTAAGTTATAAAACCTTAGTGGAAAAAACAACATTTCAAGGAGAGGAGGTTGTATACTCACCCTTTATTGAAAAGTATGCTCAAACTCAAGAAGAGGTTTTCCAAAAAGACTACATTTCGAGATGTTTTAGAGGTTTTTGTCATACCCTTGATTTCTCTCAAAACTGCTCGAAAGACAGGAGAATAGTAGAAAAATAATTTAAGTCTATAGGACTGAAGGTCTTTTCAAGGTGTTTTTGAGGGTTTCCTAGCATCTGGACTGAGAATAGCTAAAAACAATCAAAATAAGACTAACAAATAAAGTATTCTAAGTTTACAAGGCGAGAGGCCTTTTGAGGCATTTTTAGAAGATTTTCAAGCCCCTGACATCCAGAATTGCTCAAGAAACAGGAAGTGATCAAAAAATATTCTAAGTCTACAAACTTGGTCAAACTCCAAATTCTCCTCATAACTGCTCAAAAAATAGGAATGAGATAAAGAAATATGGTAGGTCCACGAGGCCCAAAGAGCTCTCAGATCCACCAAAATTAGTCAAAAAGAAAAGTTAAGGGGAAATTACTCTAAGGCTATAACGCTAAAAGAGTTTTTTAGATTTCTTCCAAAAACGCTTGAATGATAAAAAAAACAGAAGTCTTGATAGGACTCAAGTTATTTTAAAAGCGGTTACCAACAGTTACCACCAGATGAAGGTTTAACAACATGAAGAAAGATCGTGGGTGATGGCTGTTATGGAAGAAGCCCCAACCGAAAGCACAATCACAAGCAATCATGAATAATGGGCAGCATTTGAAAGCAGTTACTAAGAAGTGTTCACGAAAAGAGGAGAACGGTGGTGGTTGCCCTTGCCTATAAATATGTCAAAGCTTCATTTTATAGAGAACGACTTTTGGTACCCAGACACCTGCACCCAAAACCTATGCACGCTGAAAATCTGCACTGTGCCAGACACCAGCTGCCAGGAGACTCACGGTGTTGCTGTTCATTACTAGGAGTCGTACATTTCAATTTTTACACATTTACCTTTCTGCATTTTAATTCCAGTTCATTTGTTTATTTTTTTTTCTGTAATTTGGTTGTTGTTTTAGACATTATTATAAAAACCTCTACGCTGTAATTCAGTCTTATATTATTCTTGTTTAACAATTTGTTTTACGACGTCTATTTAATCACAACACACTTAAAAGAACCCAAAAAAGACCTAAATCCAGTCCCCAGATTGCTCTTGGATTATGTGTTTACAAATTATCATTTTTCACCGTAAATAATTTGGCACGCACAGTGGGACTGTACTTTGTGTGTTTATTAAATGTTTGATTGCTTTGTTGCATGATATTACGTAATAGACATTGTATTATGGCTAATTGAGGAAGGAATAGTAATTCTAGCTTTAGGAATGGTAATTCTAGAAGTGATGGTGGTAATACTAACCTAGATATTGTAAGTGGCGGCACTAACACTGCCACACAACCAACACCGACGACGGCATTACCTACGCCATCATCCCTAGTAGTTAGCCAATTTATGGCCACTGTGCTAACCAATCCCGACGTGAATTTTGGCCCAAGGCCAAGGCTGAGTGATCAACCATTCAACCTGCCTCCTGTGTTAATACCGCCTATTTTCGGAGTACAAACGTACTCTAACCCTGTGGTGACAATCGTGTCACCCTAAAGTCACACCATTCCACCAGGAATGCGTGTGGTTCATACCATTCCACTGGAAATGGGTACAATTGGAGGAATACTAGGAGCCCAAAACATTGCTAATGTAGAGGGCATCCATTTTTCTAACAAAATAACCCGAATCCCCAAAACATTGCTAATGTAGTCGAACAAGTGTTGAACCAACACAGTTTTGACTTAGGGTCTGCTAATAGACCCTACTTTGTCTCAACATTTTCTGAGGCAATTTTATAGGCTAAACTACCTCGGGGCTGGAAAGTCCCAAAATTCTTAAAATTTGCTGGAGAAATCGATGAATCCACTTTCGAACATATAGCTAGATATGTCATAAAATGTGGGGATTTAGCTCGAAATGAAGATTTAAAGTTGAGGTACTTTCCTAGTTCTTTGACTAAGGGGGCCTTCACTTGGTTCACAACCTTGCTCCTAAATTCGATTCATAATTGGAATTAGTTACAGAGGAGATTTTATGAACAATTCTTTTGTGGTGAAGTGAAAGTTAGCTTAATGGATTTAGTGAATATAAAAAAAATGCATAATGAATCCATTTATAATTATTTGAGTAGGTTTCGACAGATGAGGTCGAGGTGCTTCACCCAAATCCCAGAATATTAATTAGTCAAATGGTTGTAGGTGGGTTAAAATACTCAATAAGAAATAAACTAATTAATCAGTAGCTAAGAAACATGTCGCAATTAGCGACAAAAGTAAGGCAAATCGAGCAACTTAAGGCTGAGAATTCTCGAAAAGATAAAGTGGCTTATACAAGTCTCGCTGAGGGAGACGTATGAAGTGAGAATGATATTGACAAAGAAAATGTCGATTTAGGAGTAAATGAGGTGAATGTAGTCAAACTAAAACTAGAACCCCCTATGTTTATCAATATCTAAAACCGCTCGAAACTAAGGATAAAACTCGACCTAATAAGAGTTATGCTTTTGATATTTCTAAAGCTGATCATATTTTTTATATTTTACTCAAAGATAGGCAAATTATGTTGTTTGATGATCATAAAATCCCAACTTTAGAACAAAGAAAGGGTAAAAAATATTGTAAATTTCATCATGTGTATGGACATTGGACTAATAATTGTGTTCGTTTTATGGATCTGATTCAGAATGATATTAAAGAAGGAAGGTTGAAATTTGAGCAAAAACCAAAAAAGCTAATGAAAATTGATTCTGATCCAATGCAAGTGGAGGCCAACTTTGTGGAACCTATTGATATATTGATGGTCGATGTGGCTGAGAAACAAAAGGGACTGTTCGATCAAGCTCTGGAGGAGGTAGAGAGAAAAGGGTCTTCAGATGACACCTTGGAAATCTTCGAGAAAGAAGAAGCTAAAATCTTCCCAAGAGCAGGAGATTCATTGCTGGATTTTTCACTCGAAAGACAGAAGCTGACTGCGAAGTCATGCTATGTTTAAGGTGTAGTGTCATATTCGATAAAGCGTTCAAACACAGAACGACTACTAATCAAGTGATCACCAAGAATAAAGAGTTCAAACACAGAATGCTTCGATCACTATACGGGATCCCCGAATTGTTTAGAACAGGACCTTTATGCCTGCTCAAAATGTCCCGAGCAACAAGTGGGTCGGAAATGTGCTGCACCCATCACTAACTCAACGAAAGTGATAATCGGTTGAAATTGGCGAACCTTCACAAACAACTGTCATGCCCTAGCCTTCTTTCACAACCTTAAATTTTTGCTCAAACTAGATTTCATAAACCCTCAGGGAGACACTTTCAGTTGAAAAAGCCTTACTATAAGGCCCTTATGACTAAGACTCAGTGGCGAAGGGCTCAGAGAGTCAGAAAAGCTGAGTATAAGGCACAAGCCTTAGCCCAAGCTCAGGCTCAAGTTTGAGCTTAGATCCAAGTCCAGTCAGCCCAAGGAAGTGCCATCAGAAATATACGGCGCACCCCAGTTAGGATTGAGGTCAAAACAACTCAAGAAAAAGCACCAGTTGAGAAAAAGAACTTGAAGATGAAAGGTTTAGAGATTAAATACGATCTGGATGATGAATTGATCACTGATGTATTCGAGTCAGGGTTTGACAATGATCTCGAAGACATTCTTAGAGTGGTGTCGGTGTTACCTGCTAAGTACGCCGAAGGAATCGGTGAAGGTGATGAAGATGACTTTTATGCTAATGATGAACCCGATAACAACCCTTGGGGTTATTGTTATCTGGCAGAAGATGGTTCACTTGTCAAATCATCAGCTACCTTCGAGAAACCGACGCGTGAAATAAAAGAGTCATATGAAGCCGTTGTACATTACGGCTCAAATTGATGAGAAATTTTGAGTTAACAAAGTTCTCATCGATTCTGGGGTAGCCATTAACATCATGCCCAATTTTTTGCTAAAAAAGATCAGAAAATCTGAAGAAGATTTGCTGCCTCACAACTTAGTACTGGCAGATAATGACGGAAAAACCTCGAGTTCTAAAATGGCTTTAATCATCAATCTAAGAGTTAGGTCCGTGTCTCGAGCAACCATTTTTGTGGTGGTAACTTCTAAAACAAGTTACAATTTATTGCTTGGAAGGGAATGAATCCATGATATCCATGTTGCAGTGGTATTAAAAGTAACTAGATTCCTCACAAAAATATGCAGTTTAGGGAGCAACCTAGGTCATCTCTCACAAGGATGCAAATGCACATTGTTTCAATATCAATTATGCAGAAAAGAGTTGTATGTTTGGGGGAGTTTTGTGATTAAATTGCAATTGCAGAGAATTAAATTGCAAGTAAATCTAATCCGAGAATGAAAATCGAGAATGATCAAATACAATCAAAGATCCAGAACACACAAAAGACAAACGTAAGTGATTAAATTGAATTCATTTAAATCTCTTCTGCACAACAATCAATTTGCTTGTTATACGATCAAGAACTAGAGGCACAATTCAATTGAATTATCCTTTCTATGCAATCGCAAATAAGTAAGGTCAGAAAACAAACTCGGAGCAATTACAAACGTCTTGAACAGATGCGATCCGAACTTTGGCAACATAATTGAGTGAGGAACGTAGAAGAAAACGTCTTGAAATCGCAGAAACTTGAATTCCTTTCAACTGTAAATGCAGAGGAACACGAATTTGAAGTGAAAAGGTGCAAGAAAATAAGACGAATGGGTAAAAGAAATGAGAGTTTATTGGAAGCGGGAAAGTTCTACAAACTAGAAAAATGAATAAAATGAATTAAAGGTGCTTCCAAATCAGCCTCTGGCCTCTATAAATACTAGTCCTAGATGAATAAGATAAATGGGTCAAGGCTGGGCCGAAAATAAATTCAACAAAACCAGAAAAAGAAAGACAAAACAAAATCAATACAAAAAGTCAAACTAAAAGTCTAAACTTCTAAAAATCATAGAAAATTGCTCAAAACTCCAAACAACATGATCCAAATGTCCAAAGTGAAGCCCCAGAAGTAAGGAATCCAAAGCAAAAATAATCTGCTAAAATGGATACCTACAAAAAAAAGTTATGGCCAAATTAGTGAACAAAGGTCAGAAAAGCAAAACATGAGTATTTACAAGAAATTCCTAATTAAAGTGCAAAATGCAAAAACACACTAAATAGAGGGGAATGAAAAGACATGTAAAGGATGTACTAAGACTATAAATGTGAGAACAAAATATGAGCTATCAATCAACAGAGTTGGATCAATATCGTCATCACTCCATCAGAAACTATGTCTTTGGAACAATGATGGAGTACTGGAGTACGTCGACAGATATCAGAGCTATTTCAAGGCCAAGGTGCATGTTAGCAACCTCAATAGCAAGAATTTTGATAAGTCTTTCACTAATATTGCACCACTTCGTATCGAACATGTGGGAGACCCACATCATAAAAGCGGTCGAAGGAGTAGAGGCTGATTCACTAGATTCGGCCATTAAGAATTCAGCTTATTCAATAGAGCAGAAAAGAACAACTATCGAGACTTGTATGATACAAGAAGATTCGACCCCAAAGGTTAAAAGTAATGAAACTTGGCTAGATTGCATTTACGATGACTCGTCGATTGGCTTCGAGCAAGATACAGCTCGAAAAGCCCAAAAATGGAGGCGCAAGATCCCTTAGAAGAAGTAAACCTTGGAGATGAAAAGAAGCCTAGGTGGAATTAGTAAATTGATTGATGAAAAGGTAAAAGACCAAGTAATCATGTTACTAAGAGAAATTAAGGACTGCTTTGCATGGGATTATGACCAGATGCCTAGCCTTTCGAGAGAGTTAGTCGAACATCGACTGCCAATTCGACTAGAAAAGAGGTCAGTGAAGTAACCGCCAAGGAGAGTTGCACTAGTGGTTTTGCCAAAAATCAAGAGATCGAAAGGCTCCTTAAAGCCAAGTTCATCCGAACAAACAAATATGTCGATTGGATTGCAAATATAGTTCCTGTATTTAAGAAAAATGGGTCTCTTAGAGTTTGTATCAATTTTTGAAATCTAAATACTGCTACACCAAAAGATGAATACTCCATGCCGGTAGTCGATATGTTAGTGGACTTAGTAGCTAGGAATGAAATTCTAAGTCTATTAGATGGATATTCAGGGTATAATTAAATCTTTATTGCTGAAGAGGATATATCAAAAATAGCTTTTCAATGCTCAGAGGCTTTAGGAACTTACGAATGGGTAATAATGTCATTCAGGTTAAAAAAATGCTGGAGCCACTTACTAGAGGGCAACGAACACTATTTTTCACGATATAATTGGTGATTTCATGCAAGTTTATATTGATGACATAGTTGTGAAATATAAGTGTAAAAATGACCATGTTAATCATCTTCGACAAGCATTGGAAAGAATACGAAAATATGGTTTGAAAATGAATCCTCTAAAGTGTGCTTTTGATGTTAATGCAGGACAATTTCTTGGCTTCATTGTCCATCAGAAAGGGATTGAAATCGACAAGAATAAGGCCAAAGCAATATTTGAGACACAAGCACCTTCGACATAGCTTCAATCATTGTTGGGGAAGATAAACTTCTTACGAAATTCTAACCTTTCTGACAAGACAAAAATCTTCTCACCTTTGCAAAGGTTGAAGAAAGAGGAGGGATTTCGATGGAAAACCGAGCATCAAAAGGTCTTCGAGGTGGTTAAGCAATATTTGACAAGACCACTAGTAATGGTCCTTCCAATGAAAGGTCCCCCTTTAAAGCTGTACGTTTTGACATTAGAAGAAACTATTGGAAGCATGCTAGCACAAGAAGACGAGAATGGGGCAGAAAGAGTTGTTTATTATCTTAGTCGAATGTTAATAGATCAAGAGACTATTTTTGTTGGTCGAAAATTAACCCAGTATGTCGAAGTATTAAAAATAAAAATGGTAACTTTGACACCATATTATGCTCATGCCAACAGTCAAGTAGAGGCAGTAAATAAGATCTTGATCAAGAAACACATTGGGTCAAAGCCAAGAAATTGGCATGAAACCCTAAGTCAAGTATTATGGGTGTACAGAAATTCCCCAAAAGAAGCCACAAGAACAACCTCATTCGATTAATTTATGGCCACAAAGCTGTATTACTTGTGAAAGTTAACCTACAATCAGTTAGGTTACAACGGCAATTTGAATTACCCGATGATGATTATTGGACCTTAATGTTTGATGAACAAAATGATCTAGATGAAATTCGGTTAAGTGCCTTAGAATAAATGATTCGACAAAAAGAAAGAATTTCGAGATCATACAACAAAAAGGTTCAATACAACTTATTGCATATTGGTTACTTAGTGTGAAAAGTTATTTTACCATTTGAAAAAATCAAAGAGGTTTGGAAAATGGTCGCCAAATTTGGAAGGCCTGTTCGAGATAGAAAGCGTGTTTTCAAATAACGTGTATTCAATTAGAGAATTAGGGACTAATAGTCGAATTATGTCCATTAACGGTAAATACTTGAAAGCATACAAACCAGAAGTGCATAAAACTAAAATAACTTGATCACAGTAAATGAAGATAAGCTCGAGCAATAAATCAAGTCAAAAGAAGTCAAGAAAATAGTGCATTAATAAATGAATTCAAGTAATTACATTCAAACTATTTACAAAGAATTGAAAGTGAAAAAACTAAGATGGAAGTTTCGAGCGCATTTCAGTAAATGTGGCCCTTAAACTCTGATATCTGGTCTCGAGAGTCGTGCACTAAGCATCTAAACTAGAAATGTTCTCCATAGCTCAAGTCCTCTCCACTGTGATAGTCTTCACATTTTTTATAAGGACTTGTCTATTCCTTTCACAAGCCTCACTGGCCTTCTCCAGCATTTCGTCTTTTTTCCAAGCTTGTTCGAGTTGTTTTTCCAAATTGATCATTCTGACCTTAATTTCCTTTCTCTTCAAATCGGCATTTGCCGTTGACTCCTTAAGTTTACTTAGCCCATTTTGAGCTTCTTTCAATTTCTTAAGAGCTGAGTCCTTAATTGCTTACTCTCTATTCTGTTGGACACCAACCACCGAGATTTGATCCATGATGGCCAAGGAATCGACAAAGAGGGTTTTAAAATGTTGAAGTCCCTCAGGAAATGGAGAGATTTGTTGCTTCAACGATGTCAACAACTTTTGAGACCAAAACTTTATTGGTAGGCAAATTATTCATGAAATTGGTCTCAAAAACTAAAGCCTCTAGCTCTTTGAGTAATTTTCCAGTAGGCTCACTAGGTTTGGAAATTTTGAAGTGTGATCCCGAAGGCATCCTTGATAATGAAAATGTGAAGGTACCAGTCAAAAGCTTGTCGATGGCCCTTTCTGGGTCTTCTTCTACCATAACATTGAAATCATCAAAATTTATTTCAGAGTTTACAGATTATTCTGGTGGTGCGATTGACAGGTTAAAGGGACCTTTGACAGAAATTGGAGGATTTTCAAGAACCTGGGCCCCTTCTTAACAGGAATTGGAGGAACTTCACACAAAGGCGCCTCTTCTTCTGATTGATAATTAACAACATAAATCTCAGGTGAGCCTGGAGGTGATGTTTGTTGAGATGTGAAAGGCACCTAGAAAAGAGAAGAAAAAGTTAGAATAGAACTCAGAATATAAAGAAATATTTCGAGTAAAATTGGTCCTTACCAAAGGGGCTTGACCAGGTTGGATCTGGTCTTCAGAGCTCAAGCTTGCTGAGCTCGAAGTATCATCCCCTGAAGAAGAACTCGAGGTCCAAAAACTCGAAGATGAAGTAGCTTCTTCATCCCTCTGTGCTAAGACTTGAGGAACTGCTTCATGTTCCTTTCTCGAGCTTTTTTGAGACTCCTTAGGGATAGGGGTCAAACATTTTTTAGGCATTTTTTGGACCCTGGGGGGCAAATTGACACTTAGAGTGTCATCAATCGAAACCTGCCATAAAGAAAGAATTAAAATCCACTCGAAAAGGGCATATTCATCAATTAAAACAATTAGTACATCAAGATTTACCTCAGCTTATATGTGAAAGGGTTGATTAGGTGTCGGCTGCATAGGAGTCGAAATAGCCATTTTGACACAAACTTTGGATTTTGTGGGATTCTTGGCCTTAGAAGGGGCCTTAACCTGGAAAAAGAAGAAAAGGTAAGTCATTGAATAAGAACTATGTTGAGAGGACTCAAACCCAAATCTAATACTCACATTAGAAAACCTAGAAGCAATTTGGGGTGTAGACAAAGAACCCTTTTGGGTAGCAAACGAAGAAGAACCTTTTTGACCAGATTTCTACTTTTTCTTAAGGGATTCATCCTCTTCCCAGTCATCCTGGTCATATCGACCAATAAAAGGTTTTATGGGTAGCGCTGCAAGACAAAAATAACTCAAAGTTAAACTAATGGCCAAAATATAAAACAAGCCTTGAGAAAAATTAGCAAAACTTTACCGTATTTGAACTTTGTAAGAATTCTCACATCTGAAATATCGAGATGAAAGGGGTGAAAAGTTTTTAAAGTAAATCTCGTGGTTGTTACTCTATTTCGAGGTGGAGCTAATTCATTCAAAAACGCCAAGGGTAAATCTACCCATTTGGGAGAAATTATTAGTAAGGCTAAAGCAAAGTCACAGTTTGGTAAAGGTGGAAAGCTAGGACAAAATTTTTTGTAAAGAGTCTCTCCCAAAACCCATTCAAAAGGGTGAAATTCTTGATATCTATTTACCCTGTCTTGCATTTTCTCCCTTAGAGAAATATTAGCTTCAAAATGGTTTAAGATATTCTTTGAGGTAAATAAAGAACTTTAAACAAACGTTCAAAAGATTGAATTTCTTGAATATGCGTACCTCTGGTCTTGACCTTTGGATCTCCCTTCTAAAATACCAAAAAGTAGAAGTCATCCTCTTATTGCACTCCTCGACAGAAAGGTCAGGCTTTTAATAATAGTTTGACCACCACTATTGAAAAGCTTGTGTGCAGCGGTATGAAAGCTCAAACTCTATAGATGATAACTCGAGCCTTCATTTTCTAAAAACACTTACGGCCTTGTTCAAATTATCAATGCTCTTTCAAGCATTATCTAGGACATGTTGGCTTGTCCCTTGAAGCATGAGAACAGGTTTGAGTTGGCTTAAACCAAATTGTCGAGCTACTAAATTCAGCTTATGAGCTACCACCTAATATGGCCGAGGAGTGAAACTACAAAACAACAACCGACAAGAAAGAAACTGCCTCCAAGTTATCAAACTCTTAGCTTGAGCGCCTAGAGTTTTCGATGGAAAAGGGCACTTAAACTAGATTGGCCTTACTTTTTGAGCAGGAGAAGGAGCAAGTTGAGGAGTAAAAGAATGAAGGTTCAAGAAGTTGTTGAAATACTGGCTAAAAGCACTACAATAATGCTTTTTAGCAATAATAGTGGTCAGATGAGGTTTGGAAGTAAAAGTAATAGATATTAAACTCAAAAGAGAAAATAGAACAATGAACATGAAAGTATGTATTTGTCAGATGTAAAAACATCGTTAGGGACTCATTTCACTAAAACTTCAGTGTTGATTTAATAAAGTTCTGAACTTTCAAGTATTTAGATAGAATGACAATCAATTTCATGTTATATTAATCAAAGGTTAATTCCTTAACTCAATGAATCTAATATTCAACTAAATCACTCTAATTCCTTAGATCTTGTTCAATTAAATGAGCATTAGAAACCAGAAGATTGCAAGACCAAGATATCTTATCCCTAAGAAATCAATAACCTTGGTAGTCGATTCAGGTCTGAGAAACAAATTCAATTTCCATTTATAAGAGTTCCTCTATAATTAGTTAATCAAATTTCCATTCAATCACTATATGAATAGCAGAATCAATTACTCAATCTAATCTAATACTGAAAGTTCAGATCCAAAATCAATTCAACACTTCCATTTTATATTCACAATCCCTAACTACAAAGAGTTTATGCAACCATTAGAAAGAGAAGAAGATGATGAACGAAGAAACATCTTCAATTCGATTCCTCAATATTTGAAGCTTGTTGTTCATCTCCAATCTCTCTCTCAAACTCTCTCAACACCAAACAAGTGGAAAGTGAAAATGAACAAAACATCCCAAGATATCTGAGCTAATTCATATTTATAGAATTTTTGCATTTCTGCCGTGATTACTATTCTTCATAAAAGTAGTCACGCAGAGGAGGCCTTTCTGATGTTCTTCATGACTCGAATGATCACTTTTCTTCACAAAAGTAGCAACGCTGAGGTTCAAGATATGTACGTGTTCACTTTCATGAACAAAAGTAGACACGTGCAACTTTCAATATTAGAGGTCTCCCTGGAACGTTCACTTTTGCCAGAAAAAGTGATCACGCGCGCTTTGCTATGATTGAAGCTTCTCTAGAATGCTCACTTTCATCAGCGATTGTGATCACACGCAAATTTTCCTTCACTTTCAAGCTCTAGAACAATCACTTTTACCGACGATAGTGATCACACCCATCTCTTGCTTCATTAAACTGTGTTCCATGATTCCAGTTTGCTACTTTCCTTCTATCTTTCCTTTCATCTTCCAATCTCATGAACTTAGCTTAGAATTTTCTATAAAAATATGATTGAATCATTAATTTCTACACAGAAAATTCATAAATTCTAAAACAACTATGTGTTTAGAGAAAACTTTAATCATTTTGTTATTTTTATTTTTTCTGCTTTTTCCAACATGTTTTCTTTATTAAAGGTATTAAAACTAGGATAAAATACTAGTAAAATATGGATTTATCACTACTCCAAACTTAAATTTTTGCTTGTCCTCAGGTAAATCAAAATATATTAAGGGCATGAATTCATTCATCAATTGAAATTCATAATAAAAACTTTTTACATATCAGAGCAATTCAGATTTTCAAAATTCATTCCACTTCAATCCATTCTAATTATTTTCTCACTAAGTCATTTACCAATTCTTCATCATGACAATTACAATTGAATCATCCTTTTTGCTGCAAAATCTCATTCATTTCAATCAAGCAAATCAAGTTGCATGCAAAACAGAGTTGAGAAATATTATCACAGTTCTCCGAAAGTGTTTCTCTAACTCAGTTAGTGTTTAAGTTTGTGTTTGCTATCAGCATCACCAAATTCATCAAACTCTGCCATAAGTTTGCCTATATTCTCTACCTCCTTTGCAAATTTACAATTAATCACACATCAAGAGGACTTTTTTCAGGTAATATTGAGGCTTAAGGACAGGTATGATTTCAATGAATTAAAGACAGCAATACAGCTTATTCCAAACAGAAAAGGTGCAATATGAGTAGATAAGCTCTAAACTTAGCATAGGACTGCATCATTTGTTTCTATTCTATATCAAACATAATTAAATCAAAACATAACTTTAATTATGTAGAATGATTCACCAATTTTTCTTTCCTTTTTGATTTGCTATTTTCTTTTTATTCCTTTTTTGTTTTTCTATTTGCAGCTTTTTGTTTCTTTTTCATATTTTGTTTCATTTTCTCTGTATGACTTTTCTGACTCTGCTATTCTTTTTGTATCCTCTACCTAGTGTTCCACCCCAAAATTAGAACATTTCTTGTCCTCAAGTAATGCACTAGAAATATGATACTACCCCAAACTTAGTTTTAAAACTTATCTTTGACTAAACTCAATTTGCTTCTTTTCCATTTGAATAAGTGAAATGGTTTTTCCAGGGAAGCTTGTATTGAGGTTGATCAAAGAAAGGCTATCAGCTTAAAGGGGGTTAACTAGGATATACAAGAATAAAAGGAGGTTTATTTGGCTTACTAGGTGAATCTAAACAATGGCCTCCATCCTTTATGTAATTAGTGTAAAACAACATATTTAGTGGAGAAACAAAGCAAGTTCTAAAGAGTGAATCAGAATTTGAGATTAGTCACACATCAAAAATGTAAAGGTTCAAGTCTCACCAAGGAAGTAAAGTGATAATATTCATCAATTCAATTCACAATTTACTTCAAAAATTTGCATGAATAAAATGGCAAGACTTCCTTATTTTAAAAATACAAGTATGACAATCATGTTAAGAATGGGAAAAACAACTTATGTAATTCAACAATCAGAATTTCAATCAAGTGGAAATCAAATTTATTTCACAGGAAAACAAAATCTAATCTAATATTTTCCTGATTTGTGAAAATTTTATGCAGAATTCAAGCTAAACACATGAAAATAGAGGGACAAAATTCAACCCCCCTTTCATGGTAGCTGTGCATGTTTCAGAATGCCATGCGCTCCTTGCTCAGGATTTTTGAGAGCATGGTATGCACAAAACATCACAATTATTCATCAATTATCAAGCAAAAGTCAATTAAACTCAAAACTAGTAGATATTTAAAGCATAATTGTTTATAACCAAAAGTAAACCAAAATGTAATTACAACTCCAAAAGTATGAAAATTTAATTACAAACTGTCTACACAAATAAACTAAATGACAGAAATTTAAAATCCTAAGCTACTCTTCTGCATCCTCCTCATCTGAAAAATCTACCTTAATTCCTTTAACCATGGTGTGGCATTTTGGTATCTGATCTCCCATGAACCTCAAAGCATTTGCATAAAACTCCTGTGTAATTTCCCTCCAGCCTATTCCAACCATTGAGCAGAAGGATTCTCACTCTTTTTTCTAAATCTCTTCTTTGTACTCTGGGTAATGGTCTTCAGCAATTTCAAAAGCTTTGTCCTAAAATATTTTCCTTCTTAATTAGGATATTAGCTCTGAAGTAGTTTTCATGAGCTATGCTTCTGAATCTTGGGTCATGTTGAGGAATTACCCTTGAGGAAGATGCTCCTGTTATTCCCCCCCCCCCCTCTTTGTTCTTGGAGTTCCCCTTGAAGAACCAACTACAGTGTTGTCTAATGTTCTTGCCATTTTTTAAATTCCTACTAGAAAAATTCATTTAAGCATGCTAAAATATATTTTGCTATAATGAACACTACAATTACTCATACCTACAATGTAATGCAACAAGCAAATGCAAGACATTATCAATCAAAATCAGAGAAATAATGGTTTGTATCCCCAGTGCAGAACAATATCAAAATTCATATTGACTACTCCTTTGCCTTTAGTTCTAGCACAGAGTATAAGAGTAAGACAAACAAATAATCTCCAGAAATATTAATTAGCATTTTCCATTAAGCCCTAATTCACTCACCTTCGGCAGAAAGATTTTTCATGTAAAGTCTCAAGCATTCAGTTTTAATACAAAACATCAAACTAATACAGACAAACATAATCAGAAATTTCAATTTAAACATTTTTAAATTCCTTTAGGTCAACTCACTTAAATATTACAATGTAGCTATGATTCATCTAATGAAATTGTCAAATGAAGTAAGAACTGAGCTACATTGTCCTTTAATTTCATGTTCAAAACAATCAATATCAGAAATTTTCTTAGTTTCCCTTTTCAGAATTTTTTCCAGAACTTTAACTCTGAAAAACCTTAACCTCAGTTATAGAAATGAAAAGGAATTTACCTGGAATAGAAGTGCAGAAGTGTAGATTGAAATTTGTTAGAGAGGAAAGAGTGCTTGCTTGACGCATAGAGGATGAAAATCAGAGAGAGATTAGAGAAAACTGTGAGTTTAGGTTTAAGAGTGTGTGTGTGTATGTGATTACTCTTTTCTGAGTTTATAGCCACGCGGATGCACATGACCTATTTTAAAAGGAAAAATGAACGTTACAAGGATGAAAGCAGCAAGCGTGTTCACTATTTTTGAAAAAAGTGAACATTCCAGAGTTTATATGGTGAGCGTGGTTACTATTGTTGGTGAAAGTAAGTGTTCCAGAGAGCTATGTATTTCTCAAATTTTGGTATAAACTGCGCGTTATCACTATTTCTGGGAAAAGTGATAACGTGCAAGCTTAATCCTGAGGGTGATTACTATTTTCAAGAATAGGAGTAACGCGCAAACTAATATCTCATACTTACCTGTGTGTGGTCATTTTTCTTAAGAAAAATGGTCGTTCCAGATAGAGGTGTCTCCCTTAGACATATGTATGATCACTTTTGTCAGTAAAAGTGATTGTTCTGGAGGGGTGTGTTATCCTTCGTGCCTCTGTGTGATCACTTTTATCAGGAAAAGTGATTGTTCCAAAGTGGAACATTAAATTGCAGCTTTTCTGTGACTTCTTTCTTGAAAAATAGTAACTCCTTTCATTAATCAAAGCTCTTCAGGAACTCAAATACCTCACTTATTCAACTCTAATCCTTTCACTACACACTCATAACATGAAACCTCAATTCATTCAAAAGATTATCTCCAAAATACAGATGAAACAGAATCACAAAAAGCGAAATTACAGAAAATGAATAACAGAAATTTGAATAATGCAAATAGAGTAAAATGGTTCAGAAATGTGAGTTGCCTCTCACAAAGCGATCTTTTGACGTCACTAGCTTGACGTTAAATGTTCCTCACTACTGAGGAACCAAGTAAATGCAAAAATTATTCCTGATGACTTCTTGTCCATGGTAGATTTTTAACCTTTGGCCATTTACTTTAAATTCTCTCCCTTCTTTCTGATCTTCAAGTAATATAGCACCAAAAGGAGAAACTTCTTTCACCATAAAGGGTCCTGACCATCTTGACTTAAGCTTTCCAAGAAATAATTTTAATCTTGAATTGAATAGCATAACTAGCTGCCCTGGTCTAAATTTTCTCTGCAAAATGAATTTATCATGTATTCTTTTAGTCCTCTCCTTATACAATTTTGCATTTTCATATGCAAATTGTCTAAACTCTTCTAGCTCATGTAGTTACAGCACTCTCTTTTCTTCAACATTGGTTAAATCAAAATTTAACCATTTAGTAGTCCAATATGCCTTATGTTCAAGTTCCACAGGAAGATGACATGCTTTTCCAAACATTAATTGATATGGTGACATACCAATTGGTGTTTTGAATGCTGTTTTGTATGCCTATATTGTGTCATCCAATTTCTTTGACCAATCTTTTCTTGAATTATTCACCACTTTCTCCAAGATTTTCTTGATTTCTGTGTTGAAATTTTCAACTTACCCACTTTTTTTAGGACGGTAAGGTGTTGTTATTCTGTGTTTTAATCCATACTTTTCCAGAATAGATTCAACGTATTTGTTGCAGAAATGTGATCCTCCATCACTTATCAGAATTCTTGGTACTCCAAATCTTGTAAAAATGTTCTTCTTTATGAATGAAATCACCATTTTAGCTTCATTTGTTCTGGTTGGTATAGCTTCCACCCATTTAGATACATAATCCACTACCACCAATATATATTCATGAGCAAAAGAGGTTGGAAAACATCCCATAAAGTCTATTCCCCACACATCAAACAATTCCACCTTCAAGATGTTGTTCAAAGGCATTTATCACAGTTCTCTACATAGACTTTTGCATCTTTGAAAAATGTAGGCTAGAAAAATCCAACCTGTAGAACTTTGGCAGCTGTCCTAGATCCTCCATGATGGCCTTAATAATCTGAACTGTGACAGTGCCATAGGATATCAGTTTGCTCTTTTTGTGGAATGCATCTTCTCAATATACCATCTACTCCAATTTTGAATAGATGAGGATATTCCCAAATATAGAACTTGTTGTCATGAAGAAACTTATTTCTCTACTGCCAACTCATTCTTTTTGGGATATGCTGAGTAGCCTTAAAGTTTGCTATATCAACAAACCAAGGTGATTCTTCCATAGCTAACAATTTTTCATCAGGGAATTCCTCATTAATGTCACAGCAATCTGATTGCAATGCTTCCAAGGGTATTCGAGATAGATGATCTGCAACACCATTTTCCTTTACCTTCTTGTCTCTAATTTCCAATTCAAATTCTTGAAGTAGCAGGATCCATCTCAGCAGTCTTGGTTTGGCATCCTGTTTAGAAAGCAAATATTTCAAGGCAGCATGGTTAGGACTCTACTAGCATAGTAAATCACATGTAGTATTTTATCTTTCTTTTGTCCTAATACAGCACCCATTGCATTGTCACTTGCATCACACATAATCTCAAATGGTAAAGTACAGTCTGGTTTAACAAGTATTGGAGCAAAATCAATTTCTCTTTTAAAATAGAAAAGGCATGCAAACATGATTCATTAAAAACAAATTTAGCATCCTTCACAAGCAAGTCACTAAAAGGTTTTACGATTTTAGAAAAATCCTTAATAAACTTCCTATAAAATCCTGCATGGCCTAAAAAGATTCTAATTCCTTTTACATTCACAAGTGGAGGTAGTTTACTAATCACTTCTATTTTAGCTTGATCAACTTTCATCTCTCTAACTGAAATCTTATGGCCAACCACTATTCCTTCTTGCACCATAAAGTGACATTTTTCCCAATTTAACATCAAGTTGGTGTCTTGGCATCTCTGCAAAACAGTGGATAGATTAGATAGGTAGTCATCAAATGAATTTCCAAACACAGAAAAATCACCTATGAATACTTCAATTATTTTCTCAACCAAGTCAAAAAAAAAAATAGCAAGCATACACCTTTGAAATGTGGCTAGAGCATTACAAAGCCCAAAAGGCATCCTTCTATATGCAAATATTTCAAAGGGACAAGTAAATGCAGTCTTTTCTTGGTCAATTAGATCCACAACAATCTGATTACAGGCAGAGTATCCGTCTAGAAAGCAATAAAATGCATGACCAACTAACCTTTCTAACATTTGGTCTGCAAAAGGCAAAAGAAAATGGTCTTTTTCTGGTCACATCATTCAGTCTTCTATAATCTATGAACATCCTCCATCCTGTAACTGTCCTAGTAGGTATTAATTCATTTTTTTCATTTGGTACCACAGTCATTCCTCTCTACTTGTATAGGACTTACCTAGCTGCTGTCTGAAATGGGATATATAATTCCAGCATCGAAGAGCTTCATGACCTCTTTTCTTACCACTTCCTTCATGGAAGGGTTTAGTCTTCTTTGAGGCTGCACAATTGGTTTAAATTTCTCTTCAAATAAAATTCTATGTTTACAAAAGGCTGGATTAATACCTTTTAAATCTGCTACGCTCCATCCTACTGATGACTTGTGTGCTCTCAAGATTCTCAACAACTTTTCTTCCTCTTCTTCCTTGAGTTCATTGCTGATTATGACTGAATTTTGTGATTTTGGTCCAAGAATGCATACCTAAAGTGAGAAAGCAGTTGCTTGAGTTCTAACTTCTGAGTTTGTTCTTCCTCTACTTCCTTTTTCAGTTCGTCCTTGATTGATTTTTCTGTAGGGGTTAGAACTGATAGAGATTCCAATTGTTGTTTAATTTCCAGAAGATATTCTTCTTTATGCATCACAAATTTAGTATTTCTTGCAATTATGGTTTCTCTTAACGCAGAAATTTCATCAAATTCATCAAGAGGATAAGGAGTAATAAAAGAATCCAATATATCCACTCTCATACTTGTGTTATCATCAATTGGATATTTTAATGCTACAAAAACATTAAATATTATATTTTCATCTTGCACTCTAAGCATAAGCTTTCCCTTTTGCACATCAATAAAAGCTCTTCCAGTTGCAAGGAATGGTCTGCCTAGAATCAAAGGTATGTTCGCGTCCACCTCTATATCTAGAACAACAAAGTCTACAGGAAAAATGAATTTATCAACCTTAACCAACAAAGCTTCTTCTACCCCATAGGGATAAGTATATGATCTATTAGCTAATTGTAATGTAATGTTGGTTAGTTTCACTTCTTCTATTCTCAACTTCTTCATGATAGCTAATGGCATTAAGTTAATGCTTGCTCCCAAATCACACAATGCCTTTCCCACAGTACAATTTCCTATCTCACAAGGTATGCTGAAGGATCCTGGATCCTTGAGTTTTTTAGGAAGCTTTCTTTTAGGAATGTTGATCTGCAATTTCTTGAACACATTCAGAAATCTTTCAAACTGATGTTCTTGCTTAGGATTATACACTCTTTGAGGATAAGGCAACCTCTTATATTTTTCTGGATTTATTGGTTTGCAGGCATCCTCAAAAAGTTGCTTCTTGGTCTTTCTCTCAGAATTTGTATGAGCTTCTACCTTATTTTCTGAATGGTCTCTCTTAAGTAACTTGAAGTTTCCTTGCTGCAGATCTCTTTCTATTCTTCGTTCTTCTGCTGCATTACTCACTTTCGTTTCTGCAGGTTTTGGACTGGCTACACAGCTCCACTCTCTTTTGGATTTGTCACTGTGTTACTTGGAAATCTCCCTTCATCTCTATTTGTTAGTTGTTCAGCCAACTGTCGAATCTGAGCTTCTAACTTCTTCATGGAAGCTTCTTAATTTTTAATGCTGGTTTGAGTGACCTTCATGAACTGTAGCATTATTTCTTCAATCTCATTCATTCTTTCATTCATAGGTCTGGCTGAGTTCTGACTCCTTTGAGGTTGAGTAGAAGAATTTCCTTGAAAATATTGTTGCTGTTGTGAAGTTCTTGCATTCGAAAATGGAAGAGAGAAATTAGTGTTTTTCACAGCAGAATTTTAAGGATTCCATTTATAAAACTATTAATTCCTATTATTTGAATATTGGAACTTAGGCGGAAATTATTCTTAAGAAAAAGATTGTTGCTGCCTTTGATAATTCCCTGTATAATTAACTTGCTCTTGTGGATCTGGTGTAGGTACATCACATGCACCATTAATATGGTTCCCTCCACAAAAATCACAGCTTAATTGATTGGTTACCACCTTTCCAGCTTGTAAATTGCTGATTTGCTGAGTCAAAGCTGCTATTTGCTCAAAAAATAATTGATTCTGCAGCTGATTCTGTGCAAGAAAGATTTCTATAACTTTTGCTTCACTACTTCTTCCTGCATGTCTTAAGTTGGAATTCTGGTACATAGATGAAGCCATCATCTCAATGATTCTTTGAGCTTCTTCTAAGGATTTCATACTTAAAGAACCTCCTGCAGCTGCATCCACCATAGTTCTTATCACTACATTCATTCCATTGTAAAAGGTTTCCAACTGCATTCACTCTGGAATACAATGGTGTAGACATCTTCTCAGCAACTCTTTATATCTTTCCCAAGCTTCATAAAGTGATTCTCCTTCTTACTGCACAAAAGATGTGATTTCTCTTCTCAGTTTGACAGCTTTTGATGGAGAAAAATACTTGGTTAAAAATTTGTTCACAAGCTCTGTCCATGTGGTGATGCTCCCTTGAGGCTGTGCTTGTAACCAATATTTGGCCTTGTCTCTCAAAGAGAATGGAAATAGCCTTAATCTTATAGCATCTTCACTCACTCCATTGATCCTTATAATGTCACATAACTGCAAAAAATTAGAAATATGCAAGTTAGGATCATCAGAAATTCCACTAGAGAATTGATCCTGTTATACCAAATAAAGTAAGGCTAGTTTTATTTCAAAGTGATTAGCTTGAATGGTTGGTCTAACTATTGAAGAGTTATAGCCTTGCATATTTGGAATTGCATAATCTCCTAGTCTCCTCATCTTATGTTGTTCTGCCATTTCAATTTCCAGAGTGGTCTGTCCTAAAGGTGAATGTGTTCTGTTTGAAATAGGAGTAGTTAAATCTCTAGAGAATGTATAACCTCTAAATCACTATCACCTCCTCAAGAATTTTTTGCTCTAGTTGATAACCACGTCGCAATGGTATCAAACAAGCTAGATTTTCTCAAAAATTACGCAATACAAGAAGCAAACCTAGGTCATCTCTCAAGGACATAAAATGCATTTTATTTTTAGTTCCATCATGCAATTTCAAATTAGATTGGGGGAGGATTTGTTTTGAATTTAAACGACAAAATAACAAAAACGAAAATTAAGGATTATGAAATTCAACCAATTCAAGATCTCAATCCCTACAATGCAATCCTCATCGTTCACACAAATATAATCCCAACGAATTTTCAATCACACTAATTCAATGCGCATTAACAACCCTAAAATCTAAATCTAGATTATGAATTCCATCAAAACAAGAATTGCAATCGCAAACCCAATGCTCTAACGAAATTCAGAATAATTGATTGATTGAATTAGGTGAATTCCTTTATTTCAAATCTGAAATTCTCATTCTCTGTTTAGAATGCAAATGAAAATTCAATATCATGAAAAACATAATTATTCTAATCAGAAAAGAGAAGGAAGAGAGAGAATTCGATAGAACCTAATTCACAAATGCAATGTAGTTCTTGAAACCTTGAACTGATTGATGGATTAGCCTTGCTTCATAATCATGTTGCTCGACCAATTAGAGAAGGGGATGAAGTTTCCGAAAATAAAAGAGAGGGAGACGAGAGGAATCCTTACGAAAGCTTTTTTTTTTTTCAAATTCTGAAAATTTAGGCAAAAAAAGAGGGAAAAAGATTCCCCACGCGAAATCATAAACCCTATTTAAAGACAAAATAATTGGGCTTAATTAAGGCCCAACTTCCTAACGAGGTTCCTAAAACCCTAATTAAGCAATGTCAACAATAAAACCAAATTTTGAAAAATTCATTGCAGGACCGCAACATTGTGACGCAGTTTTGGGACTTAAGATGTTCGAACTGGGCTTTTCTTGCAACAGAGAAGTTGTAGATCTCTCTCTTATCTTTCCAGGGACACCAATTTTGTCCAATTCCGAGTAGTGTAGCTCCAGATATGGTCTTTTAAAGAAACTGTGTCAAAACAAGAATTTGAAATAAAAAATATGCTAGATGTATTAAAATATGACTATCACTAGTCTCCCTTCTTAATCTTCTTAGTGTTATATCTATGCTAGGATCAAAGACAAGAGTAGACTTATTTTTGGTTTTGCTACGCATATACAATTAAAATACAGATATAGTAGAAAGAAAATAGAAAATTGCACTAATTCACAGTATATAAATATGCAAAGTAACTACTTGATATGATATAAAATCTATAAAATTCAAAACTATACAAATACAGAATTAACTATCAATTGATTACAAAATAGAAAAATTTTAAATGTAATCTAATATTACAGAAAATTTAAAGAAAACAAACACTCAATCTAGTTATTTTCCTATTACTAATGATATTGAAAACAAATATGCCCCAGCAACGGTGCCAAAACCTTGTCACTTTCTTAACAGAAGTAATTTTAACTAGCAAGTGTACTAGTGTTATTATAGCAAGTAATAAAATGTTAGAACTATGTTTGAGTCCCAAATATCATCTTCAGCGAATAGAGTTCTCAATTATCACTTCACAAGTTCACAATTAGTTGAGCTTCACAAATTTCAGATGAGGTTTGGAAGTAAAAGTAACAGATATTAAACTAAAAAGAGAAAACAGAACAATGAACATGAAAGTATGTATTTCATAGATGTAGAAAACATAGTTAGGGACTTATTTCACTAAAACTTCAATGTTAATTCAATAAAGTTCTGAACTTTCAAGTATTTAGATGGGATACAAACCAGTTTCACATTATATTAATCAAAGGTTAATTCCTTAACTCAATGAATCTAACATTCAGCTAAATCATTCTAATTCCTTAGATCTGATTCAATTAAATGTTGCATTAAGCATTAGAAATCAGAAGATTGCAAGATCAAGATATCTTATCCCTAAGAAATAAATAACCTTGGTAGTTGATTCAGGTCTGAGAAACAAATTCAACTTCCATTGATAAGAGTTCCTCTGTAATAAGTTAATTAAATTTTCATTCAATCACTATATGAATAATAAAATCAATTACTCAAAGTTTAGATCCAAAATCTCTCTCTCTCAGACTCTCTCAACACTAGAAAACAAGTGGAAAGTGAAAATGAACAAAACATCTCAAGATATATGAGCTAATTCATATTTATAGAATTCCCGCCTTCTGGTATGATTACTATTCTTCATAAAAGTAGTCACGTAGAGGCCTTTCTGATGTTCTTCATGACTGAAATGATCACTTTTCTTCACAAAAGTAGCAATGCTGAGGTTTGAGATCTGCGCGTGTTCACTTTCATGAACAAAAGTAGACATGCGCAACTTGCAGTGTTAAAGGTCTCTCTGGAACGTTCACTTTTGCTAGGAAAAATGATCATGCGCACTTTGCTATGATTGAAGCTTCTCTGGAACGATCACTTTTGCCAAGAAGAGTGATCACGCACGCTTTGCTATGATTGAAGCTTCTCTGGAATGCTCACTTTCATCAGCAATAGTGATCACGCGTAAATTTCCCTTCACTTTCAAGCTCTGGAACGATCACTTTAACCAGCGATAGTGATCATGCCCATCTCTTGCTTCATTAAACCTTGTTCTTTATTCCAGTTTTGCTACTTTCCTTCTATCTTTCCTTTGATCTTCCAACCTAATGAACTTAGCTCATAATTTCCTACAAAAATATGATTGAATCATTTATTTCTACACAAAAAATTCATAAATTCTAAAACAACTATATGTTTAGAGAAAACTTTAATCATTCTATTATTTTTATGAGTTTTTCTGCTTTTTCCAACATGTTTTCTTTATTAAAGGTATTAAAACTATGATAAAATACTAGCAAAATATGGATTTATTAAAACCCAAAAGAGCTCTCAAATCTCCCAAAATTAGTCAAAAAAAAAAAGTTAAGGAGAAATTACTCTAAGGCCACAATGCTAAAAGAGCCTCTTAGATTTCTTCTAGAAATGCTCGATTGATTAAAAAAAATAGATGTCTTGATAGGACTCAAGCTATTTTAAAAGCAATTACCAGCAGTTACCACCAGACAAAGGTTCAACAATATGAAGAAAGATCGTGGGTGATACCGGTTATGGAAGAAGCTCCAACCAAAAGCACGATCACCCAGACACCTGTACCTAAAACCTCTGCATGCTGAAAACCTGCACCGCACCAGACAGCAGCTGCCAGGAGACTCACAGTGTAGTTGTTCATTGCTAGGAGTCATACGTTTCAATTTTTGCATATTTACCTTTCTGCATTTTAATTCCAATTTGTTTGCTTATTTCTTTTCTGCAATTTGGTTCTTGTTTTAGCACATTATTATGTTGTAATTCAGTCTTATATTATTCCTATTTAAAAATTTATTTTAAGTCTATTTAATCACAACACACTTAAAAGAACCTAAAGAGGACCTAAATTCAGTCCCCAGATTGCTCTTGGATTATTTGTTTACAAATTGTCATTTTTTACCGTAAACAATTTGCTTCACCATTTCCTTTGTCTTTGTTTGTGAAATGAACATGTCGAATAAAACATCTTATTTTTCTTTTGATGTTTGGAAAGTGATCAAATAAAATAATTTAGAAGTCACTTTTAACTCTCCAAAGTGAGGAATGACAATGATTATACATGACTCTAGATTTACTTTTTCTTATTTTGTAATCGAATAAAGGCATAACTTGGCATACCAAGTAAATGCTCTCCTAATGAGTGGCTTTGAAAACTCCTTTAGTCACAAGACTTTTTTTCTCTATGCAATTAGGGGTTGTTTGGAAAAAAGGTTTTGAAGAAGGAAAAGGAAGGAGAAAGGAAAATTTATATTTTAAATAAGTATATTTAAAATTAATATTTGTAAATTAAAGATATAAATTGATATATCATCATAAATGATATATAATTCTTTTAATTTATGGTATAGAAATATGTCCTCCCCTCTTTTTCCTCCAAAAACTCCCTTCCCAAATATACCCTTATAGATTACCTATGAGGGTCATAATGTGTTCATATGCGCTTCTTGCATCATCAAACTTCCAAAAGGTGAGTGGTTGATATCCTATTATATGAGGCATTAAGGCTATCTTTGGGATGAGTATCGATTACATATCTTCAATTGTGATGGTTGTTCCTTTATGACTTTTTGCAAGAGTTGTTGAAGTTTATCTTGTGTCATTGTTCCATCATAAGTGACAAGTGTTTCTTGTGTCATTGTAGCTCGCCAACGAAAATAGTTGCTTGAGACACAATTTTAACCCTCAGGTTGACAATCAGTACCCTTTTAGAATTCAAGATTTTTCTTTCATAATCTGTCAACACCATGTTATGGGGTATTAGATCCTCTTCTTCTTTTTTTTTTTTTTTATCTTTATTAGCAAGAATCTGGGCATGAGATTAATTGTAGCCTCAGAGTTGACAAGGACTTTATTTACTCAAAATTTGTCATTTATTTGAATTGCCACGTATAAAGGCTTCATGTGGCTCTTCATCTCTCTAGTTGGCTTCTCGGAAGTAGCCGATGTCTGTGCAAGAAATCCATCCTTTGTCAAGAAACAATAACTCAATAGGTTATCGTCTGATTCGTCATTAGCATAGAAATCATCCTCGTCTCCTTCATTGATACCCTCGGCGTATACAACAAGTCACATGGATAAGACCCCTAATATGTCTCTGACGTCATCATCGAATCCTGATTCAAAGGCATCTATTACCAGTTCGTCATCTGGGTCATATTCAATCACCTAGGGTGCTTTTCATTAAGTTGCCTTGACCCTCACTGGAGTATGCTGCATGTTTTCCATGACGCTTTCCTAGGCCGTTTGAGCTTCATACTCAACTTTCCTGATCCTCTTAGCTCTTCTCCACTGAGTCTTAGTCATAGGAGTTTTATAATAAGGCCTTTTCGCTTAGAAATAGCTCCCTGGTGGGTTATAGAATCTAGGTTGAGCGAAAACCTTAGGTTAAAGGACTGTTGTTGTTTAAGAAGGCTTTCCCATTTTGACCAATTGCCACTTTGGTCAAGTTAAAGCTGGATACAGCACATTTCAGACTCATTTGTTGCTCGGGACATTTTGAGGAGGTACAGAAGTCCTGTTTTGAAAATTTTAAGGATCTCGTATAGTAATTGAAGCATTTAAAGTCTTGACCCCTTTGTTTTTTGTGATCACCTGGTTGGTAGTCACCTGGTAATGCTTCTTCATCTCAGATTGCTTAAAAGCCTTGGCTACTGCTTTGTCAAAAATGGTGTTGCATCTAGGACTTAGCATGAGTTTGCTATCTGCTTCCTTCTTTTGAATTAGGAATTCTAGCAGTGTTTCCCCTGCTTTAGAGAAGATTTATGCATTTTCCTTCTCAAAATTTTCCAGGGTGTCGTCTAGTGTCCCTTTCTTTTTGAATTCATTCAAAGTTAGGTCGAACAAGTCCTTCTCTTCATCAGCAACATCGACCATCAGTATGTTGAGAGGCTCCACGAAGTTGGCCTCAACTTGAATTGGGTCAGAGTCAATCTTCATCAATATTTTTGACTTCTGCTCAAATTTCAATCTTCCTTGCTTAATAATGTTCTAAATCAAATCCCTGAAACAAATGCAATTATTAGTTCAATGACCATAAATATGATGAAATTTACAATATTTTTTTACCTTTCTTTGTTCTAAAGTGGGGATCTTATGATAATCAGATAACACAATTTGGCCATCTTTCAGAAAAATATAAAAAATGTGATAAGCTTTAGTGACATTGAATGTATAACTTTTATTAGGCCAGATTTTATCTTTGTTATCTAACTACTTAAGAGATTGACAAATATAAAGAAGTCCTGGTTTTAATTTAGCTACCTTAACTTCATTTATCCCAACATCTACATCTTTTTCTTCAAGATCATTTTCATTAACTAGCTTTTCTTCAACTAGACCCACATAAGCCACTTTATCTTTTCAAGGGAATTTCTCATTTTTTCTCTTGGAGCATACTTCCCAGCTTTAAGCTGCTCAATCTACCTCACTTTCATGGCTAATTGTGACATATCTCTCAACTGTTAGTTGCTTAATTTTTTTTCTAATCGAATATTCTAACCCACCTACGACCATTTGGACTAATTCATATTCTGAAATTTGGATGAAGCATCTCAACCTCATTTGTCAAAATCTGCTCAAATAGTCATTAATAGATTCATTATGCATTCTTTTCACATTAACTAAGTCCATTAGACTAACTTTCGTTTCACCATGAAAGAATTGTTCATGAAATCTCCTTTCTAGTTTATTCTAATTATGAATTGAATTTAGGGGTAAAGTCATGAACCAAGTGAAAGCCCTCTTAGTCAAAAAAATCAGAAAGTTTTTTAACTTTAATTCCTCATTTCAAGCTAAATCCTCAAATTCTATCAAATACCTAGCAATGTGCTTAACAATGGATTCATCAGATTCTCCGACAAACTTAGAAAATTTTGGAACTTTCCAGCTCAGGATACTACAGCTTGTAAAATCATCTTGAAAAATACCGAGACAAAATAGGGTCTATTAGCATACCCTACATCGAAGTTGTGTTGGTTCAAGACCTATTCAACAACATTTGCAATATTTTACGGATTATGGTTTTGGTGATTAAGTTGATGCCCCCATCCATCATTTTGTCAAATTTGCTCTAACACTTCGTGGCGTTCTGATTTCTAGCAATAATCTAGGGTTGGTCCACCTGAAAATTTCCCTCAATTTGTCTCAGAACATTTTACCTGAAATTTGGACCATTTTGTTGAAAACTGGACCATTTGTTTTTATCAAAAATTTGTTCATCTCGATCAGTTTTGGCAAAGTTCTATCTTTGCCCTATTGGGACTTGTAGTGCCTCGAAGATTCAGTAATTCAACGCATTTTCTGAGCTAAAACTTGATAAGTGACATTAGTAGTTTCAACTATGGGATTGACCATTTCGTGATTACTTTCATCCATTTGTCGCCTTATGGAATGTAAGGCAGCGTTGGAGAAAGAGTTAGCAAGAATTGAATCCCCGCTCGAAACTCCTAACACAAATTGAGTTCCCTGTACTCTGCCAACCACACCCATTCCCGATAGAATGGCGTGACTTCTGGGTGACACGGTTGTCACCACAGGATTATGGTGTGTTTGTACTCCAAAAATACGCAAAACAAACTCGGGAGGTAAACTGTATGGTGGATCACCCGTTCTTTGACCCGAACTCACCTCGGGGTTATTCAGTACACTAATTATTTGACTCATTACTGGGGATGATAGTGTTGGTAATGCTATCGTTAGTATTGGTTCCAAACAAAATTAGCACCATCATTACTATTTTTTGGGTTGGCATTGCTGCCATCACTCGGGTTTCTTGAATTATCATTCATAGAATTACCATTCCTTCCTCTATTAGTCATGATACGACGTCTGTTATGTAATAACATGCACTAAAGCAAGCAGTCTTTCAATCAGGCGCAAAACACACTGAATAATGTCCCACCAAGCATGTCAATTTTTTTACCATGAAAATTGCAACTGGTAAACAAATAAATTCAAATTTTAGGTCCTCGTGAGTTCTTTTAAGTGTGTTCTTAATGTAACAATTCAAATTAACGTCGTAAAGCAGACTAAAGCAGGAATAGTAGATAATGATCACGTAGAACTGAACTGAGTGTAGAAGTTTATAGAAACGTATTGAAGAAAAATGTAATTGCAGGAACAAAAAACATAAAATGAACTAGAAATAAACAAGCTATAATTAAAATGCAAGAATGTAAACGTACGACTTCCGCTAGGAACAACAACAACAACCGTGAGTCTCCTAGTAGCTGGTGTTTGGCTCGGTGTAGAATTTCAGCTTGCAAAGAATTTTAGGTGCAGTGTCTGGTGTAAAAAGTCGTTCCATGTGATGTAAAGCTTTGTAACATTTATAGGCAATGTATCTGAACCGTTCTTCTCCTTTTGTGGGCACTTCTTGGTAATTGCCTTTTGTGTGTGCTTCTTCTCAACCGTTGTCGCCCATTATCCATAACTACTCATAATCGTGCCTTCTCCATAACTATTATTGTCAATGATCAGTTCTTCATGTCTCTGACCTTCAACTAGTGGTAACTGCTAGTTTGATAATCACTTCAAACCTTGTAGTTTTTTTTGACATGTTTCTTCACCTTTAGGCTCTATCTTGTCTTTGGGACTTAGAATAATTTCTCCTATCACTTCTTCTTCAATAAGTTTTAGGGAAAACTAGTGAGCTCCACGTTGTCTCTTAGACTTAGACTAATTTTCCTTGTCGATTCCTTTTTTTGACAAGTTTTAAGGAAAATTTATAACCCTCAAATCTTGTAGACTTAGAATAATTTCCCTTATTGATTCTTTTTCTTTTTTATAAGTTTTAGGGAAACTCTATGAGCTCCACTCTGTCTTGTGGACTTAGAATTTCCCTTGTCAATTCCTTTTTTTTGACAAGTTTTGACTGTTTTTAGTCTGGGATATGAAAAATCCTCAAAAACTCCTCGAAAGGCAATCCTCTTTATTTTATTTTTTTTACAAAAAATATGGCTCTCCTCATGACCCTCCTAGTCTCCTCAAAATGTAGCCTTTTTTATAATGAATGAGGCTTTCTACTAGTCTTTGTGGAAATGTGTTAGAAAGTGGGTCTTCACAAAATTTTAGGATTTAGATATTTTCATAGGTCTATGGCTCATTAATGTGTAAGACTCCAGGGTTCTTTATGATTTTAATCTAAATATGTGTCCATACCACTGGTCTTTGAGATATGGACATGCAGTTTTTCCTTTACTCAAGAACTACCCATTTTAGTGTATGTTGCTGGAATAAGTATATTGGTTTTTGCAAATGTTGGGTCCTCTAGTTAGGCCTAATAGTTCTAACTTCCAAGTAATGTATTATACTATGTTCAATTATTATTTATTTATACTTTGTCCTTTCTTTACGGATTTTAAAATTTAAACAAACGTCTTAAATGACTAATTTATTATTGGATTAAATGTAATGACCAATGTAGGAATTTACATAGCAGTTCTTTACATATAATAAATCAGTGTTTCTATTATGTCTAGATTATTTCTAATGAACAACTTAATCCTTATAGGAGTCATGTAATGGTTACTCTCTCAGTCAAGTCCTATTAAATTGTAGTTAGGAAATACTCACCACACACCAAAACAAGGACAGGTTATTTTACTTATATCCTGTCCAACATGTTCTAGAAACTAAAAAATGATTAGATTTGTTATAAATTAGTGTAATTTTATTAATTTCACTTTTTGTTCTGTATAAAGAATGTTTGAATTATGTCAGGAAAAAAGTTTTTTTAGAATAATTTATTTAATTTATTTAACTTGTACAATATTGCACAAATTTAAAATATATATAAATGCTATATAATAATTTTTTTATTAAAACTTACAAACTTTAATATAATTAAATATATTAATATTACTAAATGTTATAATTTTTAACCAAAATTTGTTTTTATATATATATATATATATATATATATTCTTATGATGTGCAATATTACAGAATTTTAAAAAAATAAACAATAAAAAAATCAATACTTCTCCTTTATAAAACTTTTGTTTGAAAAATGTTTAATAACATCTGAATTGACTTTGGACCTTTTTTCATTTATGTGTATTTATAAATTTAATCAAATTAATTTAGTTGGTTTGATTTAATCATAAATGAAAATTTTGATGCATTTTAAAGTTAGAATAATTTTCTGAACACCCAAGAATGGTAAATTTAATCTTATATGAAATTAATCATATGTTGCTTTCTTTTTGAAAACCCAAGAATGGTAGGTTTGTTATTCCAGTTTCAGATCTATCTGAGTTCCGCTCTTCGTATGCATCATTTGTAGCGTAGGATCCTTTGTAACAATGTATCATTTTTTGAGATATTTGCTGTTTATGGATGCTAGGTTTGGGGCCTTCGTTGTATTGTTGTTTAAAACAATAGAAAATGTATGACTGGTGATTTTACTCCTCTTCTGGTTCTTGTATTGTCGACAGAATTCAAAAACTTCATATGAGAATACCAAATAACTAAAATTCTAAAACACAAACCAAAAACTAGAAGCTTATTCATTACTGAAGCGCAGCAACAAGTTTTTCTTATGGTACCCCTACCACAGCGAAAGAAACAAATAAAATTAGGGTAGTGCCTTCTCGTTAAATCTAGCAAGTGCCTTTTCCAGCTGAGCCCACTTCTGCTCCACTGTGCCTATGTATCCAACCGACATCCTTATTAGGCCTGGTGAGATTCCAGCAAGCCTTTGTTCCTCTTCATTCATCTCACTGCTAGTGCTACTTCCAGAGCATGACATTAGGGTCTCATAGTAGCCCAAGCTAACAGCCATGAAACCAAATTGAGCATAGTTTTGCAAGATGTTCATCAACCTATTAGCTCTCTCCTCGGTTTCCATGTCAATGCAAAGAAGCCCACCGTACCCATATTCCTTGTTGGCTATGGATTTCAACAATTCATGCTGTGGATGGTCTTCAAGGCCTGGGTAGATCACCTTGAGTCCTAATTTCTTAAGCCTTGTGGCGAACACCAATGCACGGTAGCAATGTTCCTTCATCCTAAGGCCCAAGTGAGGGATTCTCTCCGACAGTTCAAAAGCTACCTTGGCATTCATAGTTGGACCCAACAGCATCAGGGCCCCTTGCTGAAGGTCCATCATCGAATTCACCAGACTTGCAGGCCCGCACACAGCCCCTGTCAACAATGAATATACACAACAGCAACTATTATTTTCTTAAAATTACAAATATTACTACTTAATGCTAAAAAATATAAAGATTTTCTTGAAAATTATAGATATTACTGAAAGTTGTTTTGTAGTTAAAAGTTATAATGTATATGTGAAAGAAAATCAATTAGCCTGATAAGCTATAAATATTTATCACCATCAATAAAATCGAAATTGGCTTACTGATGAGATAAATGGATATGAACTAATAAGAACATCATCATTACCACACTGCAGGAAACACATGGATAAGGAAAAGAGGACTGCTGTGTGAAACGACAAAATCGTAGGTACAGGTGGGTGCACAATCTGGATTGGAGTAAAGAGTAAAGAACAAAAGGACTTTCATGAAAAAGAATTCTTTCACGTTTGCTAATCCTTGTGTATGAAACATTATCACATCTCTACTAAAAATTGAAGAAAATAACTTTTGCAAAAACTAGGTAGTTGTGTGGTTTGTAGCCTTTGTTAGAATAGTTAACTAGAAATATTATTAAAACAACAAAACGGATTTTTCAACCTGTTGAACATTTTATAGGACAAATCTATTTAGTTAAACATTTGTTAGTTATCTTAATTCTTAAAAGGTTACTAAATAATATTTTTCAAACAACTATTATATGTCTCTTTCATAATTTTTTTTTCCTGTCATTTTATTACAATTTTTTTCCTTGTAAAATGATAAGTCTTAAATTTTTATGATAGCTTTTTATAGTTTATAAAATAATCTTTCATGTATTGTCATGATGCGCATGCTGTAGTTGGTAGCTGTCGAAACCAAATTGAATTTTTAATTTAGAACACAAACGACAAGTGTCAAAAGCAGCATAAATATTAACATCATTACCTGAATAGTTAGCATGAAATATCCAAATAAAAAAATTAAAGCAGCAAAACAACAAAAGTAGCATCAATCTACACTCATATTTATAATTATCTTTAAGCAATTTTTATCTAAAAATAATTTTTTATAATAATATTAATAATAAAAATATTGTAAATAAAAAATTAAATTAGCATACAAGTATGATAACAAATATTCACCTGCAATAATATAATTAATTATGCAATAGATAATTAAAGGAGAATATCCTAACTCCAAAAAAAAAAAAAAAAAGAAACTTATCCATCCATTGTTATTGAAAACTTATTTAAACTAAGAGCTACAAAATAGGAAATTTATCATAAAAATAAATGAAGAGAGAGGGGTAAACCTGCAATGATGTCAGCGCCACCGCTGATAAACTTGGAGATGCTGTGAACGACGACATCAGCGCCGAGACAAGCGGGGGAAACGACCATGGGAGCGAAGGTGTTGTCGACAACTACTGTGACACCCTTTTTGTGTCCCACGCGGCACAGTTCTGGAATGTTGGCCACCTTCAGAACAGGGTTGGCCACAGACTCAAAATAGAGCACTTTAGTCTTCCCTTCAACGATTGCGTTCTCCACTGCCTCCAAATCGGAGATATCAACGAAGGTTGTGGTGATGTTGCATGTCCTGGGAAAAAAATGAGAGAGGAGAGCATGGGTCCCACCATAGAGAGCGCTTGAGGCCACCACGTGTCCGCCGGAGCTGCAGAGCTGGAGCAGAACGGAGGAGATCGCCGACATGCCGCTGGCGGTGCAGTAGGCGGCCTCGGTGCCTTCCAGGGCAGCCATCTTGCGGCCGAGATTTAGAACTGTAGGGTTGAAGTGGCGGCTGTAGATGAAGAAATCATTGTCAGGGCCAAGCTCGCCGGCGAACATGCCGCGGAGGGTGTCCGGCTCCATCACTGTAAAGGTGGCAGAGGCCTCCACTGACATGTTCACTCCACCGTGCTCCCCAAACTCATGGCGAACGCTTGCCAATGCCGCCGCTGGGTCCACCTCACCACCGCCACGAAGCATCTTCCTCTTTGCGTCGTTACCCTCGATTACATCCTTTTTGCCGCTGTTGCGCTTCATGCTCGAGACGTCCACCCCAGTGTCAGCCATTACGAGGAATTGAAAACGATGTGAGAGAAAGAGAGAGAGGGAGAGACAATTCAATTGATGAATGGATGATGGAAACACACCCTCTGCTCGCTATTTATCTTTGTGCTTCACGGGAAATAACTACAATTCGTTTGATTTTAAAAACTTCTATGCTGTGAATCTGGACGGATATTTTGCTTTGAATGTGAATCTAGTCGTTTTTTTTAGTATTTTTTTTTCTAATATTACTTTAACAATTTTAGTAAATCTTTATCATAATAGTTAATTGACGTTTTTTTATTTCTTTTGTAACAATAGAATTGGCATTGGCTATTTATCACGGTCAGGATTTGGCGTTATCTAATATTAATTGTATCAACATAAAAAATAAATAAATTATTTTTTAAAATTTAATTATTTTGTTTTAGGTCCACAAAATTCAAACAAAGTAGTCTACAAATTATACAACGGCACAAAAGATAATGCATCTATTTGATTTGAGAAATATGTTATAAATTAGTGCAATTTTATTAATTTAACTTTTGTTCTGAATAAAGAACGTTTGAATTATATCAGAAAAAGTTTGTTTACCATAATTAATTTAACGTTTTTTAACTTGTACAATGTTGCACAGACAAATTAAAAATATATAAATGCTATATAGTAATTTCTTTTTATTAAAACTTACAAATTTTAATATAATTAAATACATTAATATTATTAAATGTTATAATTTTCAACCAAAATTTGTTTGATATATATATGTTGTGCAATATTACATAATTTTTAAAAAAATTAAACAATAAAAAATTAATACTTCTCCTTTATAAAGTTTTTATTTGGAAAATGTTTAATATCTTAATTGACTTTGGACTTTTTTTTCCATTGATCTGTATTTGTAAATTTAATCAAATTTATTTAGTTGATTTGATATAATCTTAAATAAAATTTTTGAAGCATTGTAAAGTTATTTATAATAATTTTTAATAATTTAACGTGTACTTAATGACAGAGGTAAAAAAATAAAAATAATATTTTTTATTAAAAGTTACAGCATTTAATATTATTTATGTATTAAATTTTGTGATATCCTATTATTTCTAATAAAAAATTGCCATATATATGTTGTTATTTTGCATCCACAATGCATATTAAAAAAATATTTTTTATTAACAATAATTTTAAAAGGTTTTTATTTATACAAAAATTTTGTTTGAATAAAACATATATTGTTTTTGTTTTAATTTAATTTATGTATACAAAATTATCTACAAGAAAATAATTTCATATTTAATATCTTTCTATATATTAAATTTTAAATCTCATCCTTAAAGGATAATAATTTTTTAAAACAACTAGAAATAAGTTAATTAAACAATAAAAAAAATTAGTTACAAATAACAAACAACTCAAAATAAGTTAACTAACAATAAAAAGAAAGTCAATCACAGATAGACAAATATATGTTACTAAATTAGTTGACAACTTTTCTCTGCAATCTTAATTGTTAATTATTTTATCAATTAAATTTAGTAACTAATGTAGCGATCAATGTTTTCGATTAAAATAATGATCACAAATCGATTCGCTTATTAAAATCAAAATACTTTAGCAATTACCAATAATATTTTAATAAGTAGTTGCATATTTTGTCACAATTTATTTTCTATAACTAGTTGTTGATTTATTTGCTGAAATTCATATAACATGAGAAGTTAATTATTTTTTTTTCATACAAAATTCAAAGAATAGAGTACAAATTCTAAAACAATAAGGAAATAATGCATCTATTGATTTGATAAAAAAAAGTAATAAGCTGGTGTAGTTTATTCAATTTTACTTTTGTTGAATTTAAGAATGTTTGGATCAGTTCAATAAAAGTTTTGTTTAGAACTTTAGAACAATTAATTTTAGAAAATATTTTGTTTAATAATTTTTTTTAAAATGTTTAGTAGGATTTTTTTTCATGTATTTATAAATTTTATCAAGTTGATTTGATTTTTTTTTTTATTTAATCTTAGATTAAATCTGTTAAGCTTTGAAAGTTTACCATTTATACAAAAGAAATTAATCTTAACTAAAATTTCATTTTATTTTATATATGTAAAATTATTAAAATAAAAATTTATATTCAAATATTGAGTCCTTATTTTTAGAGAGTACTTTCAAAATTATTTTATAAAAAAGTGGTTTTAGAAGTTATTTTTTCTCATTGCACAACGGGCCTTTTTCATGTATTGAGTATTTTTTTAATTTGAATTTTTAATTTCATTTTTATTATGATTTAATTTAAAAATTTAACCTTTGTTAATAAATTTTATTCAATATACTAAAATATTAACTATTGATAATAAAAAAAATTTATTATTGAATTTATCAAGTTATTAAATTTTAAATAATAATGTAATACATCTTTAACTTCTATTCAAAAAAATTATTTTAATTTTAATAATACTTATGCAATATGCGTTGAAACTCATCCATGATAAAAAAATCAAATTATTTATCTATTTTAAAAAATATGAAGAATAAAAGGCATTTGATTTTAAATAAAAATTTATTTTATTGTACATTTTAATTTAAAATCATCTACCTCTTTATATTAATTATAAACCTTATTTTTAAATGAAAATTGTTTTAGAAAGCACAGAAAGGCATTAGTGATGATGTGAATCAACTAACTAATTTCTAAACATTTCAAAGAGATTTCACATTTTTACAAATTTATTCTGAAATTAAAATCTTTTAGTTGAACCTTATCCAAATTTTATCGAAGAAGTAACCCTATTTTTAACCTTAAATTAGTCAAAATATACAAAATCTTTTACTTTTGTAGATGACTGGATTATTAAATTTTGATTAGTCACTGTTAATGATCAATGAAATTCATGACTAAATTAAAAAATTATTTTTTTTTTAGGGTTGCAAATATTTTCCCCAATTTTCGAGTATGCTACTTTTTTCCTCTTCAATCCTATCTTTTTTTACTGTCAATTATTTGCTCTTCCTCTCACACGATAGATTGTACCTTTCCTTTGTGTTTTCAATTTCAATGTACATTTTTGCCACTCTCACTCTTCCTTTTTTTTCTTTTTTTCCATTAATCCATAGATCACGGGTCCTACTAGGTCTACTTTGACCAAGTCTTCAAATTAAATTAGTTTTAAGTTGTCAGTGGTTTAGTGCACCAAGTGTTTTGTGGCATGTTTAGATTGTACTTGCACTGTTTAGCAGTTATAGCACTTTTAAACTTTCAATTATTGTAATGCTTATTACATAGACATTGCTTACCAACTGAATCAGCATGGTAACAACTTTCAAACAAATAAGAATCATCACACCTATCAAATTCCCATGAAGAGATCCGCGTGGGAAATTGCATTAGGAAGTTGTTAGCCATTCTTCATTATACATGACTGAAACAAGGAATGTACTTCTGAACCATGAAACCATGTTAAAAAAATCAAAAGACATCTATGAGAAACATAGAACTACAGTTCAGACAATTGTCTTAAATGATTGCAACAAATTCTTAAAATGCATTTTCAGCAAATTTTGTTGCAAACCCAAAGGTAAATTGTAGTGCAAGAAGTGGCAAACAACTGTATTCTCAAGACAAAGACAAAGTGAAAAAAAAAGCAAAATTTTACAAGGAGAAATTCAAAATTTAGTATAAATAAAAGAAGTTTTTCAGAAAAAATGATGAATCCAAAAAAGAAATTGAAAAAGAACTGAACTGGATAGGACACCATTCGGTCTCAATGATAAAAGAAAGAATCTGAATACTTCTTCAGCATCAATAGGACGAGTATCCTCTCAATCAGATAAAAGAATAATTAAACTAATTAAGGTAAATAATCAGATCATTATTTACTTAATTGGAGGGCCAAAGTCAGGACTGACCAACAAAAAGCCCATTAGCCCATAATACTACCTATAAAAGGAAGGTAAGAGGTACAGGTAAATGGTTGACTTTTAAATATTTAATAGCATTTATCGCCTAAACTAACACATGACTTTATCATTAGAATACCTTTTGCAGGTACACTCCCCCTACGTTAGACAGAGAAAACCCAGCAGTACTTGCAAAGACGTCACCTTATCCCATAGCAGAGGAGTATTGAAAATATTAGTGTATTCATTTTTAGGAGGATTGCAGCTTAAACACTGAGTCACTTCTGTAGAGCATCCCCAAACCAATGGACAAGTCGAGGCAGCAAATAAAGTCATCCTACATGAACTGAAAAAAAAAAAATTGGGTTCAGTAAAAGATGAATGGGTAGAAAAATTACCTGAAATTTTATAGGCTTATCGATGTACTCTCCAAACAACTACAAATGAAACACCTTTTTGGTTAACCTATGGTACTGATGCCATGGTCCCAGTCAAAATTGGAAACCATCCTTTCGGCATTAACACTTTAATAAAAACTCTAATGGTGAATCTTTAGCTGTTGACTTGGATTTATTAGACGAGATATGTGATCAAGCAACTATCATAGTTGAGGCTAGTAAAAGAACAATGGCAAGAAGGTTTAATTCAAAAATAAAACTAAGACAATTTCAGGTTGAAGACCTGGTATGGAGAACAACTGGAGATGCACGCCAAGACCGAAGAGAAGGAAAACTTGTTGCTAATCGGGATGGACCCTTTTGAATTTCAGCTCGCCTAGATAATGGATCTTACAGGCTTGAAACACTAGAAGGAAAAGACATACCGAGGACTTGGAACGTGTCACATTTAAAGTATTATTTTAGTTAAGAAATTATAATATATAAATTTTGCACTCTTTTCTTCACTCAGTTCTGAGAAGGTTTTTAATGAGACACTTCGTTAATAAAATCACTTCCTTCTCCAAACTAGTAAGTTATTATGGAATCAATTATATTATTCCCTCATAAGTACCCCACTCAGTTAAGGATGAATCAATCATATTATTCCCTCCCGAGTACCCCACTCGATCAAGGATGAATTAATCCAATTATTTCCTCTCAAGTACCCCACTCAGTTAAGGATGAATTATTTAAAATTATTCCCTCCCAAGTACTCTCACTCGGTTAAGGATGAATCATTTAGCATAGTATCGCGCACGTGGGAGCTTTAGAGAGCTCTAGGTGGGAGTAGGAGTGGGACCCATCAATTATACCCTCTCAAGTACACCACTCGGTTAAGGACAAATCAATTATACTTGGTTAAAAAAGAATTAATTATTTTTCTTATCGCGCACTTCATTTGGTTAAAAATGAATTAAACTACTCTCTAAAGTATCACTTCTCGGTTGAGAAAAATTAATTACAATATCTCAGTTAAAGTTGAATTATTCAAAGTACACATCTCGTTCGGTTTAAACTTTAGTTAGCAGCACGAATATAAAAAAATAAAGCAAATGAATAAGGATAAGCACGAATATAAAAAGATCCTTCCCCTATATATATATATATAGGAGAAGGATCTTCTTACAGTAAGTTTAAAAACTGTTACACTCAATCTGAGCCTTTTATTTAACTTAAATCTAATGGCTGGTAAAGTAAATAATTATAACCCGTTAGATTCAAGTTAAATGAAAGATTCAGATTGAGTGTAAGAATTTTTAGACTTACACCGGTATAAGAAAATCCTGCCTCATATATATATATATATATATATATATATATATATATATATATAGAGAGAGAGAGAGAGAGAGAAAGAGAAAGAGAGAGAGAAAGGAAAAGGAAAAGGAATGACAATCCAAAGCTAACATCGTAGGAAGAGATAATGTGATAGTTGTAATTGTGTTATCAAGCCTTTATTGTAGCCAATGTAAGTAAATGGGTGGTAGACTTTTGGTTTACCAGACATATTTATGTTAATGGAAGTGCTTTTTCCTCTTATACTAATATAAGAGAAGGATAAGAACATCTGTATCTCAGTGATTCTCAAATAGTTAATGTAGTTGGGAAAGGAAAAATTCTTCTTAAGCTCACATCTAGAAAGACTTTGACACTCAATAATGTACTTCATGTACTGAGCATTAGAGCTAATTTTTCTCAGAATTTGACAAAATAATGATGACAAAAAATAATTATGCGTGGACAAGAGATATTGCGATTAATGACTTTTTTATATTGACTATTTTTGAAATTATTAATAAGATTGTTTCTTCTATTTATTTTGTTGACTCTTTTGATTTGTGGTATGCTAAATTAGGACACATCAATGTTTCGTATGTGAAAAAAAATGCAAGAAAATGTTTTAATTTTTAGAATTAAAAATCTGTTTTAATAAATGTGACATATATATTGAAAGTAAAATTATAAAAAATATCTTATTTTTCTATACAACTTGAATTTGAATTGCTTAGTTTAATTCACACATATCTAGGAGATTTAAAGCAAACAGTAACTATAGGTGATAAATAATATTATATAGCTTTTATAGACAAATTTTCTAGATATACCAAAGTATATTTAATTTAAAGTAATGATAAGACTTTAAAGATGTTTTTAATATATAAAGTTGAAGTAGAAAATTAATTAAATAAAAAAATTAAAAGGATTAGATCAAAGTGGTAAATATGTTTTTTTTTACAAATGAGTTTTGTGAAAAAGAAGATATAATACATGAAATAAATCCTCCCTATTTGTCACGACCCCTTTTTATAAGGGACCGAGAACATTGTTTCTACACCACATACTTATTTAAAATAAGTAAATAGCAGAGAATATAAGTATAAAAATTTCACTTCTCATTCAAAGTAAAAGTGAAGTTCCTTACAACAAATATCCAACAGATCAACATAATATTACATTTAGTTTATAATATTCAAAATACCAAAAAAATTATAATACGTGACTCCCTCGACATGAGGTCTCTTATATAAAGAAAAAGGACTCTGATGCATTATTATTCAACTCCAGCTTCTAACTATTCTTCACTGGCCCCTCAGCCTGTGAAGTAGATGCAACACCTGCTACATCTGCTCACGTACCACCGTACGATCATCGCAGTACACACGCACACAACGACATAGAAAGAAATGCAAGGGTGAGCTTACCAAACATAAAATAAAATTATATATATATATACAGCAAAATATTTTCTCACAGCAATAACCCCATGCATTTCCAGCCCATCTAATGCACAAAGCATGAAAACGGCTTCCAACCGGTTTCACAGCCTAAGTAATCCGAAGGAACCGAGCGGTCCGGAGCGACCCATTCCGTATCTGGATCCAGATAAAGACAAAGACAAAGAAATCAGATGAACTTACCGTTACATGTCTACCCACCTAAACATGTAACTCGGCTTTATAATGATGCAAAACATATATCTCAGCATGATGCACGCCACCAAAATTATTTTAACAGCTCAACTACGGCAAGTTTATAATAGATCAGCCAAAATCTCAGCATTTTAAACTAATTAACAACGATTCTGACTTAGAAAATAGCTTTTATTCAATAGATCTAACAAAATCATATCAAAATATCTTGAAATAACATATTAAACCGTTCAAAACATAGTTCATAGGTTAAAGTAAACTCCCCTTACCTCAGAAAGATGATTCACACTAGATCTACCGAATATTACTTGATTATAACAAAAATTCACCGAAGATTCAGCTTTAGAACGGAGTTTCTCCTAAGAACACCATGAATTTCTATAAGAAAAAGAAGGAGAAGAGAAACGAACGATAAATCTAGCTTCAAACTTAAAGAAACTTACTTCCAATACTTCAGAATAGATGTAGAATCTCAGATCTGACGAGAAATCTAAGTATAGGAAGGTTTAGTATGAGAGAAATGGTGGTTTACGGCCTTAGAACCTTTGAGAACCTTGGATAGAGGTGAAGAAATGAAAATTTCGTGTGAAGCCCCCTTTTTATAGAAAATTTTCGAAATTTACTGTTCACGCCGGAATCTACTGTTCAGCGCCGAAAAACACTGTACACGGTTCAGGGCCGGAATCTACTGTTCACGCCGGAATCTACTGTTCAGCGCCGAATTTACTGTTCACGCCGGAAAATACTGTTCAGGGCACTATTCATGCCGGAAAACACTGTACACGCGTACTGTACACGCACTGTACGCGTATGTGACGTCACCGATGACGTCATCAGTCACTGTACATACGCGATTTGCACTGTTCATTACACTGTTCATACACGGTTTGTACTGTACATACGCGGTTGCACTGTTCATTTTGCACTGTTCATACACGGTTTGAACTGTACATACGCGGTTGCACTGTTCATTGCACTGTTCATACGGTACTGTTCATTTTTCATTTTTTTTTTTTTTAAATAATTTCAACTCCATCTAAATATATTCCAATACCAAATAATCCTTCAATTAACATTGAACAAGTATAAAATATTATAGATTACTCAATAATAAATTAGAAGCCTAACAATTCTCCCCCCGAAAATAAATTTTCGTCCTCGAAAATTTCATTCCCCAGAGAAAAGATGAGGGTACAACTCTCTCATTCTTTCTTCTAACTCTCATGTGGCATCACCAGTTATTTGGTCCCAAACAACCTTTACTAACCGAATAGACTTACCTCTAAGTTTCTTAACTCTAGTTTCCTCGATACGAGCAGCTGGGACCTCCACAGACAAGTCATCTCGTAACTCCACAGCATCAGGCTCAATTACATGAGACAAATCTGGAACATACTTCTTTAGCTGCGACACATGGAAAACATTATGTATTCTAGACAACTGAGGTGGTAACGCTAATTCATAGGCTACTGGTCCTCGACGATGTAATATCTGATACGGTCCTATGAACTTAGGTGTTAACTTCTTGGCTCTTAAGGCTCGCCCCACACCTGTAGTGCGTGATACTCTTAAGAATACATGATCACCAACCTCAAATTCTAGGGATCTTCTGCGTCGGTCAGCATAAGATTTCTGTCGACTTTGGGTAGCTCTTAGCTTTTCTCTAATAAGTTCAACTTTCTCCTTAGTCTCTTGCAGCATTTCAGTCCAACCATCAAATGTACTCCATCTTGGAACCAACAGATAGGGGTTCTACACCTTCTACCATACGAGCTTCAAATGGTGCCATATCTATACTCGAATGATAGCTATTATTATAAGTGAATTCTACCAAAGGAAGCATATCCTCCCAATTACTCCTCTGCTCTACAATGCAAGTCCGCAATAAGTCTTCTAAGGTCTGAATAGTACGCTCGTATTGACCATCCGTTTGCGGATGGTATGCGAACTCAACCTCAACCGTGTGCCCATAGATTCTTGGAAACTCGCCAAAGCGGGAAGTGAATCGAGGATCCCTATCGTAGATAATACTAGAAGGTACTCCATGCAACCTGACAATCTCTCTAATGTACAATTCTGCTAATTTCTCCAAGCTAAAGGTCATGTTAATTGGCAAGAAATGTGCACTCTTGGTTAGCCTATCAACTATGACCCACACTGCATCATGATTCCTAACTGCAGGTAGATGGGACACAAAGTCCATAGTCACATGGTCCCACTTCCGGAATTTCCATCGTTTGTAACTCTCCTGGAGGGCTTTGGTGCTCCGCTTTTGCCTTTTGACAAGTCAAGCAGGCTTTAACAAACTCAGCTATCTCTCGCTTCATGCCTGGCCACCAAAACATCTGCTTTAAATCTTGATACATCTTGGTAACACCAGGATGAATGTTGAGACTACCCTTATGTCCTTCTTCTAGAATTGCTCTCTTTAATTCAGTATCTCTAGGGACACAAACTCGACCTTGACATCTGAGAATACCATCAACACCTTTATCGAAACCCTTTGTCTTATCTCGTCCCTAAGAGAAATACAATCCGACATAACATTGGATCCCACAATTGTTTATCTTTAATTTCCTGTAAGAAATTATTAGTCACCACAATTCGGCTACAACTAATCTTTTCGGGTGATAAGTCCACATGTATGTTCAGGTCTCGGAATTGTTCTACCAAAAGGGTTTCACTGACTCTTAGGGAGAATGCCTGAACCACATTCCTACTTAATGCATCGGCCACCACGTTAGCTTTTCCTGGATGGTATTGGAGCTGAAAATCATAATCCTTAAGGAATTCCACCCAACGTCTCTCCCTCATATTTAACTCTCGCTGATCAAATAAATACTTCAGACTCTTATGATCACTATATACATCGAACTGAGCTCCATAAAGATAGTGTCGCCACACCTTCGAGCAAAGACTACAGCGGCTAACTCAAGGTCATGAATCGGGTAATTTCGCTCATGAGTTCGCAATTGACGAGATGCATAAGCTACCACTCTCTTATCTTGCATCAACACACATCCCAATCCCCGATGAGAAGCATCACAAGACACCTCAAACGGTCGACTAGTATCGGGAGAATCAATACCGGCGAAGAAGTTAGTCTCTGTTTTAACTCATTAAAGCTTTGCTCACATTCCTCGATCCACACAAAGGGTTGATCACGGCGAGTTAACCGTGTTAATGGTGCAGCTATCTTCGCGAATCCCTCTATAAATCTCCGGTAGTAACCTGCTAGGCCCACAAAACTACGAATCTCTCGAGGCTGTCTTCGGCCTTTCCCACCGCAACACCGCTTCAACTTTGGAAGGATCAACTGCAATTCCTTTAGCTGAAATAACATGACCAAGGAACTTCACTTCCTCTAGCCAAAACTCACACTTAGACAGTTTAGCATACAACTGTTTTTCCCTTAAAACATTAAGTACAAGTCCTCAAATGCTCTTCATGTTCCTCCGACGAACTAGAATAAATTAAAATATCATCAATAAAGACTACCACAAATCGATCCAGGAAAGGTCTAAAGATCCGATTCATGTAGTCCATAAACACAACGGAGCATTTGTAACTCCAAAAGGCATCACTATATACTCATAATGACCATATCTAGTGCGAAAAGCAGTCTTAGGAATATCTTCATCCTTCACTCGGATCTGATGGTACCCAGACTTCAAATCAATCTTGGAGAATACCTTAGCACCTCTCAGCTGGTCCATCAAATCATCGATTCGCGGCAATGGGTACTTGTTCTTAATTGTCAACTTATTCAACTTGCGATAATCCACACATAATCTAGAACTTCCGTCTTTCTTTTTCACCAAGAGAACTGGGGCTCCCCAAGGCGATACACTTGGTCTAATCATCTGTTTACGCATTAGATCCTCGATTTTCCCTTTAAGCTCAATTAACTCTTTTGGCGCCATTCTATACCGTACTACAGACACTGGCTCAGCTCCAGGAATCAAATCTATAGCAAACTCTACCTCTCTACGTGGAGGTATTCCAGGAATATCCTCTGGAAAAATCTCAGGGAATTCTCGTACTACGGTATTGGATGAAGGCTTTGCTCCACTTCTGCATTCATAACTCCCAACAAAACAAAACAAGATACTCCCTCAGCTAAGGATGTTTCTACTTAGCGAGTAGAAATCAATTCTACACAATCTTGCTGCTCAGGAAAGATTAAACACCTCCGGCCACAATCAATTAGCACACGATTGGCAGTTAGCCAATCCATACCTAGGATTACATCTAACCCTGACATCGGGATACAAATAAGATTTACTTTGTATCTTCGTCCCTCAATTGCTATGGGACACCTAACACAAACCGTCGAAGTCTTAATTGAACTTAAAGTAGGTGTCGATACTACTAAGTCACATCCTAGATCGCCCACCGGTAATCCTAAGTTTCTCACACAATTGTCCGCAATAAAAGAGTGTGTGGCTCCAGAATCAAATAATACAGAAAGAAAAGTACCTGCCACTACCGCTGTTCCTTGAACAAGATCTGTCGCCTGGGCTGCCTCTGATGCAGAAGTAGTGAATACACGTCCCTCCGCTCTCGATCTGGTTGTTGTTGGAGCCCTAGTTACTTTAGGCCTAATAGCGTGCAAGGCGCTAGCAGAAGACGAAACTGCCCTACTAGGCGTAGGACAGTCCCTTGCAAGGTGCCCTGGCTGCTGGCACGAGAAGCAAACTCTTACATCAGTCTGTGGGCACTGGCTCAGATAGTGTGGTCCACCACACCTAAAACATCTGACAATCTGCGGCACTGAGACTCTAGGAGAAGAAGAAATTGCTCCCCTAGGCTGAAATGTAGAAGTAGCAGTCCCTACTGGCACCGGGGCTGATGCTGCCGATCCTCTTGACTGATATGATCGAGACTGTTGTTGGCGTAGCGGACCGTAAGGGCCCTTCTTAGCGCCCTTATCGCCATTACCATAATCGCTAGCGACTCTACTAGATGGAGCCTTCCCAACTCCACCAACATCCTCCGCATTGAGACTCTCTATAATGGTGGCTTGATCCACCAAGTCAAGAACTCTGTGATCCTGAGTGGGATCAAAATCCTCTTTATGTCAGTTCTAAGCCCGTCTGAAAACCTCTGACATCTCCACTCCTCTGAAGTCGGGTGAGAATAAAATCGGTATAGCCGCTCAAACTGTATTGCATACTCATAGACTGATGAGTTTCCTTGCACCAAGTTTAGAAACTCTCGTTCTTTGGCAGCACGAACATGAGAAGGGAAAAACTTTCCCAGAAAACTACTTCTAAATACAGCCCAAGTAATGACTTCACCTCGGGCCTCTAGCATAGTACGAGCTCCATGCCACCACATCTCTGCATCCCCTATCAGCATATACGTAGCATATATCACCTTTCTCTCCTCGGCGCAACCCATGGTTAGGAAGATCTTCTCAATCTCCACGATCCGAGTTCAAGAAGATCTCGGTCCATCCACTCCTGTGAATTGAGGAGGATCATTCTTTACGAACTCGACAACCCATGGTATTCGGGAAGAGGTGCAAATGAGGCGAGTCGCTGCTGCCCGTGCCGCGGCCGGCTTGATTTGCGGCTGTCGCTGCTGAATCATATCTAGACTCTGCCTAACAGTGGCTGCCATGGCCTCCATGGCATGAGCCATTTGGTTCACATCAGCAGGAGGAGGATTTGCAGCAGACCTTCTTGGTCTAGCCATCCTAATATATAGACTAGCTTAAATTACTAACGTTTAACATATTCAGCAATACCACCACATAGCTATATTCACAGATTCAGCTTATAGTGATATATTCATATTTAGTATATCATAAAAATTTTAATCAATTTAGTACTCAGTATAACAACATATCAACATTCACATAGCATAGCAAACACACTCATTTCAGCAATCATTTACAGCTTAGCTTAACAGCCTATTATTCACGTAGCATGAATCGCCTATAGCTCACCCAGTATCATATACCAAAATTTCCTACATCTGTCGTGTCTGAGAACTGAGGTGATCAAGCTCGTTCCCTCACAACTTGATGAATAGAAATTATGATATATGATTCACAGCTAAAACTTATATGTCTAATATGCACAACTGACGCCTAACAACCTCACCCCGTAGGTTTACCTAGACCATGCTCTGATACCACTAAAAAAATGTCACGACCCCTTTTTATAAGGGACCGAGAACATTGTTTCTACACCACATACTTATTTAAAATAAGTAAATAGCAGAGAATATAAGTATAAAAATTTCACTTCTCATTCAAAGTAAAAGTGAAGTTCCTTACAACAAATATCCAACAGATCAACATAATATTACATTTAGTTTATAATATTCAAAATACCAAAAAAATTATAATACGTGACTCCCTCGACATGAGGTCTCTTATATAAAGAAAAAGGACTCTGATGCATTATTATTCAACTCCAGCTTCTAACTATTCTTCACTGGCCCCTCAGCCTGTGAAGTAGATGCAACACCTGCTACATCTGCTCACGTACCACCGTACGATCATCGCAGTACACACGCACACAACGACATAGAAAGAAATGCAAGGGTGAGCTTACCAAACATAAAATAAAATTATATATATATATACAGCAAAATATTTTCTCACAGCAATAACCCCATGCATTTCCAGCCCATCTAATGCACAGCATGAAAACGGCTTCCAACTGGTTTCACAGCCTAAGTAATCCAGAAGGAACCGAGCCGGTCCGGGAGCGACCCATTCCGGTATCTGGATCCAGACAAGACAAAGACAAAGAAACTCAGCATGAACTTACCGTTACATGTCTACCCACCTAAACATGTAACTCGGCTTTATAATGATGCAAAACATATATCTCAGCATGATGCACGCCACCAAAATTATTTTAACAGCTCAACTACGGCAAGTTTATAATAGATCAGCCAAAATCTCAGCATTTTAAACTAATTAACAACGATTCTGACTTAGAAAATAGCTTTTATTCAATAGATCTAACAAAATCATATCAAAATATCTTGAAATAACATATTAAACCGTTCAAAACATAGTTCATAGGTTAAAGTAAACTCCCTTACCTCGTAAAGATGATTCACACTAGATCTACCGAATATTACTTGATTATAACAAAAATTCACCGAAGATTCAGCTTTAGAACGGAGTTTCTCCTAAGAACACCATGAATTTCTATAAGAAAAAGAAGGAGAAGAGAAACGAACGGTAAATCTAGCTTCAAACTTAAAGAAACTTACTTCCAATACTTCAGAATAGATGTAGAATCTCAGATCTGACGAGAAATCTAAGTATAGGAAGGTTTAGTATGAGAGAAATGGTGGTTTACGGCCTTAGAACCTTTGAGAACCTTGGATAGAGGTGAAGAAATGAAAATTTCGTGTGAAGCCCCCTTTTTATAGAAAATTTTCGAAATTTACTGTTCACGCCGGAATCTACTGTTCAGCGCCGAAAAACACTGTTCACTGCCTTACTGTTCATGCCGGAAAATACTGTTCAGGGCACTATTCATGCCGGAAAACATCAGACACGCGTATCGTACACGCATCAGACGCGTATGTGACGTCACCGATGACGTCATCAGTCACTGTACATACGCGATTTGCACTGTTCATTACACTGTTCATACACGGTTTGTACTGTACATACGCGGTTGCACTGTTCATTTGCACTGTTCATACACGGTTTGAACTGTACATACGCGGTTGCACTGTTCATTGCACTGTTCATACACGGTTTGTACTGTACATACGCGGTTGCACTGTTCATTGCACTGTTCATACACGGTTTGAACTGTACATACGCGGTTGCACTGTTCATTGCACTGTTCATACGGTACTGTTCATTTTTCATTTTTTTTTTTTTAAATAATTTCAACTCCATCTAAATATATTCCAATACCAAATAATCCTTCAATTAACATTGAACAAGTATAAAATATTATAGATTACTCAATAATAAATTAGAAGCCTAACACTATTCACTGGAATCTAATAGAATATCATAAAGGAAAAACAAGACCCTAAAAGAAATAATGAATATTATGCTAATTAATTCTTCTATTCCTGACAATCTTTGGAGTGAAGCCTTATTATTTACCTATCATATAAAGAGTAGGATTCCTTGAAAAAGTTCTAGTTAAAATACCCTATATGGTATGGAAAGGTTATAAGCCTAATTTAAGTTATGTAAAAATACAAGATATTTAGCTAAAGTTATGTCACTAACCCTAAAAAGAGAAAAAAAAATTCTAAAACTTTTTATTGCAAGTTTATTGGGTAGGTTGAATACATTTCTCGTTGTACTATTTACTTGATTGTAATTATATTATTGAGAATAAAAATGCTAAATTTTTAGAGCATATTTTTTTACTAGCTTATTTACAAGCTTAAATATGAGACATTAAAAATAGTTTTGAAATATACACAAAACAAAAATTGCATTTCTAAATGGTGATTTAGAAGAAATTTATATGCTTCAACTTGAAGGTTGTGTGTTTCTAGACAAGTAAATAAAGTTTGCAAACTTTTCAAATCCTTTTATGGATTGAAACATGTACCAAAACAATGGCATGAAAAGTTTGATATGGTTTTGATAAGTCATGATTTTTCCTCAATTGAAGTTGATAAATGTGTGTGTAAAAGAGAAAAATGGTGAATATGTTATTATTTATTTATATGTAGATGTTATGCTTTTTTTTTTTAGCCTGTGAAGATATAGTTTATAATCCAAAAAGATATTTTGCCTCTAATTTTGATACGAAAGATATGAGTGAAGCAGGCCTAATTTTTGGTGTTAAAATCATAAGGAATGATGACAGTAGAATGCAATCTCAAGAACACTATGTTAAGAAACTTCTTAAGAAGTTTGGATACTTTACAACTATACTTGTGACTACCAATTACAATGGTAACAATCAATTAAAGTAAAACAGAGGAGATCGTGTGCTCAGTCTAAATATACTTAAATTATTAGGATTTATTACATTTAATGAATTTTCTTCAACCTAACATAGTATATATTGTGGGTAGATTGAGTAAGTACTTATATAATCCCAATAATGAGCATTGGACTATGTTAATTAAACTTTGAGAGGTATCATGAAATATGATATTTTATATAGTGAGTTTCCTGCTATATTAGAAGGATGCAGTAATTCAAATTGGATCTCAGATTCAAAGGAGACAAAATCTACTAATGATTATGTATTTACCCTTTGAGGTGATGTTGTTACGTGAAGATCAAACCAAAAACTATTATTATTGCAAATCTACTATGAAATTAGAGTTTATTGCTTTTAGAGTTGGCTGGTAACAAGACTGAGTGATTGAAAAACTTTTTAACAAATTTTAAAGGATCATATCGGTAATAACATGTCATTGTTAATTCTACTAACACTAATAAATTTTTTCTTTCTATTTATGAAAAGTGTTAGGTTGGATAGAAAAAGATGTTTAGTTTTAAAGTTTATAATGAATTTCATATCATTTATTTATGAGTGATGTATAAATATATATACGTCTTATAAAATTTTTATCATCTATATAAATGTCAAGTAGAGCCGTTTATATGAGGTTAACTCAAGATCTCTAGAGCACTTATGATAACCAGGCATATTCCACCCTTCATTTTTGTACAGAAACAGTCAATCGAAGAAATAAAAAATATTCCACCCTTGATTATGCAATACAGTAACAGAGCATTCGAGATACTGTGAAAGTGCTATTGTATGTCTTATGTGGTACAACGATTGTTTAATTTCAACAAAATCTCGTTGTTTTAGCGATAAAGCGTGTTCGTTTAAAATGTTGAAAAAATAATTATTGAATGTGTTTTAAAAAAAAAGTTATGTATTGAAGTAAAAACATGTAATTTAAATTAGTATATGTATGTATCTTAACAATATATTTAATAATTCTAAATTAGTTTGATTAAAATCTGTTTTATTCTAGTTAAAACTAAATAAACACAAAAATCTTTTGAGGTTAGATATAATCTTTTTATACAACGTCCTAAACATGATAAAAATATAACAAGACTTTCATGTGAAGATATGTGTCAATCACCATACATAGAGGATGAGGGTTTATATTAATCCACTACTTATAGAGTCAAAGAACACAACTGCTCTAATACTCACGTCATATTTTTGGGACCTAATAAATATTTGTGTGTGTGTGTGTGTGTGTGTGATTTTTTTTTTCAGTAAACACTAAAGTAACTCATACATAATATTATAATAGCAAACTAATTAATAAATATACACAAGTTTTCAATTTTTATTTTATTTATATTTAGCATTAGATTTCTTACACAAGTATATTAAATAACTTCAAAGTTCAAACTACATAAGGGACCTGCGTGAGAGTTTAAAGTGGGGAGAGAGAGAGAGAGAGAAATATTCAAAGGAACAGAAGGGAAGGAGAAAAAATAAAAAATAAACCCTTCCTTTATTTGGATGATAATACTTTTGTAAAAGGATTTAGTCAAATTACCTAATTAAACTTAAAATGAGATTACAGATGAGAGGGAGTTTGTGAAAACTTCTAAAATTCTTCTACTTTTATCCTTTCCCCTCCATTTTTAATAAGTTCCAACAACCTAAGATAATTTTTAATAGTCTTTTCATGCAATACCGTTGTAAATCAACTTACAAACAAAGCACTGCAAGATGAACAACAGATTGAACTTAATTTATCTAAAAGGAAAATTTAGTAAACAATAATAAAATTTTTCTATGCATAGTGCACCTAATAAATCCTATGGCACATGCACTAACTATGTGATTAATTGTTCTAGGAAGCTAAAAAGTTCATGCAAATAGGAGGATTAATTTTGGCAAGAGCAAGAATGGAAGCAGGGAGAGTCCACAACCCTTCCCCACAAATAAGTCCAGAGGCAGTTGCAGGAATCATGGCCTCTGCCTTCTTTGTGTTAAGTTTGTGCCACACATAAACCACCAAACTCCCTAAGCACATATCAATCGCAAAGTAGGCACCAACCAGAAAAGGTATTGCCACTACCATCGGCAAAGGCATCCACTTCCCGATCCTTTTGGGGCCAAGGTCCCTCACCAAGTTCACCGCCACCGCAAAAGCAAAGAACCCATAACAGAGTTGCAAGCAATGTTGGGGCAATGCCGAGAAACCCTCAACGCCTAAAATCGCCATGTTTCGGTATATTAGTGCATAAGGAGCTTTGAATTCCCCGTGTGGGTTTCCAACGTCGAATGCCTTGTAGTAAAGGAAGAAGCTCAAGGGAGCTATGATACAACCCAATGCAGTGCCAATTGCTTGGCATATGAACATGGCTCTCGGAGAGGTGCACGTGTAATATGCGGTTTTGAAATCGTGCATCAGAGTGCAAGCCACTGAGACCACAGATTTAACCAGACCGCAACCTACGAGTCCTGCCACTACGCCGTTGTCTCTTCCGCTTATAGCCGCAAGCACGAAAAGTGCAACTTTGCCGTAGTTGTGTGCCATGTTCATGTCAGTGAGGCCTGTTCCGTAGGCATTACAAAATGCTAGGGATGGGGCTAAAACATAAGCAACCACGACGTAGAACCATTTCAGCTGACGAAACATTAGTGGGATTACAATTATGGAAATGATGGCCAAAACAATGTAGCCAGCCATTCCGATCCACATGGGAATGTTTTCCCTCAAGAAGACTTCCTTTTGTTTGAGTTCTCCAGCTTGCTGCTCATCACCTATTACTACAACCATCAAATGACCCTAAATAAAGTGAGAAATGTGATTGATGATGCTATAACAAAAACAAAGAGAGATATAAAGAACATGAGAATCGAAAGTAAATATGAAATGATTACTTATAAACCCTAAATAAAGTTAGATAAACCTCTTATATAACTAGTCAATAATTAAATAGTAAAATTAATCAAATTTCTTCTGTAAATTAAAATTAATTTATTTTTCTACATTTATTTTAAAAGTTCTTGTATTTAATTTTTAAAAAATTGTAGTAGTAGAAGTTAATTTTAACTTAAAAAAAATATTCATGATTTAACTTAATTTATTTTATAAATATTTATCTATAAGTTTATTCAAACGGGGCTAATGTAATAAATAAAAAGAGATAAAAGAAGTAAATAATGAGAAAGGAGTGCAAGAAAAAAAACAGTATAAACAGAGGAGGAATGGTAACAATCAACGCAACGAAAGTGGGAACTTGTCTTACCAATAGTTTGGTTATCGGAGTTCTTAATTTTCTCAACTACGCTAAGGATCGAGAAAAGAAGAATCTTGAGGAAGTTGTATAAGCCATCACCGAGGATGAGAGAAACCGTTAGAAAGACCTTGTAGCCGTACAACGCCTTCATATTAGTCTCATCTAAATTGTTAGGAAACCAATCTCCTTTACGTTGATCGATGAGAGGCCATATAACCCCAAACGAGAGAACGGCTCCGAGTAGTAAAGACAAATTCACGAGGTGGGGGCAAATCATCCCTGCTCCCACGTATGTCATGTTAAAATCGAAATAGAATCTGCAAATTCAAACCATAAACAAATTCAGTGATTCTAAAATTGAATTAGAAACCACCCACTCCCAAGAAGCAGTTAATATTCATTCCTTACGTTTGCTTCCACGCTTGCAATCCAAATGTAGGGAACTGTGCAAATCCGCAGCCCTGTGTCCCTGAGAAGAACCACTTAAAAAAACCCCACAAGAAACTCACAGAAAAATACTTCAAGAACCCGCGAACTTGCTTCCTGAAATTAATTCAAAATAATTTTGAGACATGACTAATTATTATGCAGCTTTCACCTATATATATAACACATTGGATGAGAGAAAAAAAAAGAAAAAGAATTTTACTTGGCCGTTCTGTCCCCCTGCGTATGGAAACCATTGATGAGAACCGCTGTTGCCAAGCCACTTGGAAACGTCAATTTGAGGTCAACTATCATGATCTGCTCGAGAAGAAGCTTAGATCAATATGATATATTATGCTGCTGAATAAACTTTCTTCCATTATTAATCTGCTGATTTTCATGCTTAGTGCCTAGTGTTTGCTTGAGACCAAGGGAATGGATATATATATATATATATAGACCATTTTGTGTCGTGCAAATTTCCAACATATTCTAATTAAATTTTCTGAGAGATCGATGTTCAATTCCTTATAAGTAAAAAGATGGGAGGGAGAGAATAGGGAGAGGTAGAAAATTTCCAATTAATTAAATAAGAACATGAAAATCTACATGTTTTATGTAATATGTATCCGACACTTTTTCTCTCTCTTTGTTGACTATTTATACCGCGAGGAAAGACCTCCACATGTTGCACACATGGGATGCATCATGTATAGATAGGATTTGAGCGATAGATGAGACACCGAAGGCCTAAAATATAAAACGTACGACAAAAGATAAAAAAAAAAGTAGAGTACCTTTCTGAGGGGAATCAAGATGAAGAGGCCAACAAAGCAAACTACAAAGAGGAAGCCAGTCATCCACCCAAATCCAGGCTCTCTAACAGTATTTGGATTGTTACCGTCAGCTCCCACTCCAGAAAGCTCGTAAGTTTTCTTATTCAATCCCAGAAGATAAGAAGCAAATCCTCCTACAGTTCAAAACATGATTAAATTCATGGGTTATTGTCCAAACATATATAAAATAATAATGGGGAGGGAGTAGGAGGACCATGAACAGCAATGCTATAGCATGAGACAGCACAGGTCTGTATGATGGTGTTCTCTTGGCGGGTGAAGGGCTTGGATGTATAACCAGCCCTCTGAAGCACTTTGGTCCAGCTTCGGACAAACAAGAAGGCAAGAAGAGCAGCAGAGACGTTGAAATTTGGAACGATTCCTGCAGTGAGGTTGAGCTTCATGGCTATTATGCTGTACATGATGCCGATTACGGTGCTCGCCACCAATCCTCTCACCGTAATTTGCTCTCTCCATACTCCCCTTCCCCTACTTCCCTCCTCCCATTCAGTCTCTGGAACCTCACTTTCCACTTCTTTCTCTATTTCCAATTTCTTCTCTTCTCCCATGCTTAGACCACTTGATGAAGAGATCATCTCCCCTTGATTAAACTTGTTCATACACTTGTAGGGTTGCCAAATGATGGAATTTGAAAGAAATGATCAATGGAAAGGTTTCCGCAACGCACAAGCCACACAAATAGCGTGGATATATAGGCAGGCTGGGATCCCAATGGGATAGTTGCTGTCACTTTCCATGATTAGCTGCATAACAGTGTAACAATGGCACTCTTTGTCAACACTACTGCTTTCACTAGACTTGAATAGCATTGATGAATTAATTATCAACTGATAACGTCTATTTGTTTGATTAATGAGTTAAAGATACGTTTTGTTTAACGGTTTTTAAATGTGTACTTTTAAACAGTAAGTTTTAATTAAAAATAATATTATTTAACATTATTAATATATTCAATTTGTGATATTTTATAATTTTTTTAAATATTAAATAAAATTTTTATTGTATTCGTAAATATTAAAAAAATATTTCTTTAAAGACATAATGGTAAGTAAACAATAGGTGTTGTTAAATTGTAATTAACTCATGGGTTATCAAAAATTAAAATAAACTAATGAATTTTTATGAACAATACAAATATTAATATTTTTTTTACATCAACATTTAAAAAATATTATGTGATTAATTTCAAAATTAATAAATTCTGTAACTTAAAAAGTTATATATTTTTTAATATATATTAATTAAATTAGATAAAAAAATTTAAAATTATGTAATAAATTATAAAAATGAAATTCAAATGAAGATTAAATTTTAAAAAATTAAATAAAAAATGCAAGAAAAGAAGTTACTTGATGAAATGAAGAAGAGAATAGTTCTTAAAAATAGTCTTGTTTAAGATAATTCTGAAAAATATTTTTTAGAAAACAAAATTTTAAATTTAATATATAGAAGTACATAAGAATATTGTTATTCATTTAATATATAGAAGTACAAAATTTTAAATTTGGAATATTGTTAAATTCAATTTGTGGTTAAATAAAAACATTTCATATAACGATCTTATTCAATATATGGTGCGTTGTAACACTGTTTAAAAGGTTTAACTTCAATATTTTTAAATAATATAACTCAAAGTGTAAAATTTATCTTTATCTAATCCTCACCTACCTCTACATCTAAAATGTAAGCTTTTATTTTTAAATAAAAATATTTTTAGAAGCTATTTTAAATGAGAAATTTTTTAGTTTTTTTTCTTGTTTATTAGCCCATTCTTTATTATAATACGTGACTTTTCACGTATTTAGTATTTGTTTTTAGTATTATTAAACATAATAAAATTTATTAATGATAATTAAAAATTAATCTATAAATTTTTTTTAAAATAATGATATAATACACCTTAATTTGTTTCAAAAAAATAATTTAATGATACTCATGCCATCACAGAAAATTCAATAATTATTACTAATAAAGATATAATTGTTTAAGGAAAAATACTTCTTTCCTTTTCAATTTCTTTCGTATCAAATAATTATTAAAATTAATTATTTTAACATATTTTTTTATTCACATCTCTCCTTTTGTCTTTTTTTATCTATTATTTTTTTCAATACAAACAGTGTTAGATCGATCTATACATGATATTTTCACACAATTTTAACTCTTTTTTTTTGTTAGATAAAAACAAACGAATAGACAGTTTCGGCAGCAAACATTATCTTTCTTTTTTCATTTTCCCTTGGACACATACCTCTGTAGGATAATGTGCAGAAAAATAATGTGAAAATTGTTTTCCTTAATTATTTTTTTTTTATTCCTATAATTTAGTTTGCATGCAATTTTGGTTCTCACACTTTGTTCTAAGTTAATTAAGTTTTTTTTTATTTTAAAAAAATCGAGAAAATTTAGCATATCGATAGAATTTTCTATTTCAAACACCGAAGTTTTTATTATTTTGATCCAAATATATCTGTAAATATATGATGAAATAGGGATATGGAATAATTTTAAGTGTTTAGAAATAAAAAAAAATAGTAAAAACTCAATCACGTTGGAAGAATTTTCAGGGTGTGAGATTAAGATTTGAAAAGGAAAAAAAAATGAGATTTTTTTATTTGGATGAAATTTAATTGATTAATTGTTGAAATTCAAGATGTTAAACAGTTTTAATTAATATTTTATTTATAAAACTTTTTAATTTAAAATGGGAATTTGTGAGGTATAGATATAATAAAATTGATGAAGTAATCAAATTTTCTTAATTTAAAAAATAAAAATACTTAATTTAAAATTCTAAAAAAATAAAATTACATATCATTTAACGAATTGAATTAACATACTTTTTTTCTTGAAAATTTAGAAATAGAAAAATATATGATAAAATATTGTGTGAAGTAGAATACTTATTTTTAACTTTTCCTTTTAGTTTTCATTTTACGACATATTCTCTGCTTCTGTATTTATAACAAGTTGACATAGCACATGGCCTCACTCATATACCCTGATTGACCCACAACCTAACCTCTGTATAATCAATCTTCTCCACTACTTTCAGAAGTACACAATCCAAACAATTCATTTTATAATAAATATTAGTTAAAGTAAAAAAATGAAATTTTGAACAAGAAAAGTGGCTGGTAGAATAAGTATGTAGATGAAAAGTAAAATTGAATTAAGTTGAAAATTTGAGGTTTACAGTGGAGACAAATTTATGCTCAAAAAGCCATTTTCTTATTTGAAAATTTCTTTATAGGAGTGTTGCTATACGTTAAATTTTGGTGAGCCTGTTTACAAATTCAGAAAACAAATCTTATTGGGTTCTTGCTTTTCAATGAATGCAATTTTATTTTATTTTATTTGCTAATTCAATGAATGCAAATTTCTATGCTCCTTAGCATATAAATTTAGTATGCTAATTCAATGCTGCAGTTTAGTATGCATGATCAAGTTATGATCCTTCTCACAATCTTTCTTATTAACATAACTTATGCTGATCTTATAAGTATTCGTACTCTTTTAAACACTCCTTTTCAATAAGTTTCTTTATCAAGTGAGGACTCAAATGCTATTTGTTTGTTTAAGAAGATTTGTTAGTTTTCTTAGACCTTAGCATCCGTCTCACAGAAGAAAAATGATTGAATAAAGAAATTATTTAAAATATGAGCTAGTAATTATTAATACAATAGAACAAGATAGGTTTAGGGGACAACCATCATTTTGCATTTTTTGTAAGATATCCACCACCATTTCCATTCATCACCAAGACTAATTCTGATATAAGAATACAAACTTAATGTGCAACCAATATAAATATTATAACCTATTAAAGAAAAATTTCAAATGCCCTCGTTTGTGTATTCACTATTTGATTTGTTTGATGTTGTTTATATGATATATTAATAAGAACAATTGGGTTCTGTGCATTTATAATATCTTGTACTATTTGCATCCGTCTTTTCATACAAACAAGAGAACATAAGATATATTTGCATGATAATTTATTTTGTTAGTGATTGTATAAGCTTATATATTTTTAGTTATGATTACCTATTTGTTAATAAGAAAAAGTAAAATTCCTCAACATCATAAATGGATGATAACACAGTGGGTCTTGATAAAGATGACTTATAGATAAGTTTATGACTGGAGTTATTGAGTTCATAGAACTTGCTTGTGCACAAGAACAATAGTTGACATTGAAAAAAATTGAGATGTCTATGTAAAAAAGTTCAAATATCCAAAGTATCAATTAGTTAAGGATGTTAAAATTCATATTTGTATGAAAGACTTAATGAGTAATTACTATTATTAGACTAACCATAATGAGCTAGGACTTTCTATTCCTGCAATATTTACAAGTGAGTCATACTATGGAAGTAGTAGAGTTCAATAAGACTTCAGTGATTATGAGCAAACGGTAATGAATGCTACCTTAATCTACACTAATTATATCTAATCATAATATGTATAGGTAGACAAAATATTTTTTAAGATAATTACCATATTAGTTTTCACTATTACAAGAGTACACTAAAATAGTCTCTAAGCTAATAAATATAGTCATATTAATCCTTAACATATATAATCGTTAGTCATGTTGGTCTCTAAAACAACTTTATATTTAGTTTAAACTTATTTTGATTTAGATTCATTTATTAATTTCAATGTTTTTTGTTTACAATATAGTATAGGTGTGTAGGAATCATGTGACTTCAACACTTAGTTCATCTAAAGAAGATTTTCTTCTCTTGTGTTAGTGGTTGATATTATTTTATAAATGTGAATTCAAATTATGAAAGCATATTAATTTTTGTAGTTTTTGTTTGAAAGTAATTGTACAATTTTAATTTATTTTATTTCTCACACTTCACACACACCGTCACATATTTAAATTGTAAATTGATTCATTTAACATTAGAACTCTTTAATTGTTATATAAATTTTTATTGTATACTTATTGATTTGAATTAGTTTGTATATTCATGTACAAAATACTGGTTTGCGACAAATTGTAAAAAATTGGATAGATCAAATCATTAATGTATAGTTTGATTACCTACCATTACATTAAAATTTTAGATAAATTGCTTGCATTGAAATTTGGATAGGTTGTAACATTGCAGTGAAATTTGGATAGGTTGTAAACATTGGAATAGAAAACGTAAGTTTGACATTACTCTTTAGCCCAACAGTTTTATAAATTTAATATTTCAAACATTGGCTTAAACCTGACCGTTGACAAGTTTTAATAATGACAAAGATTTTACCCATACATGTATTTTGATAATTATCGATAAATAATTTTTAATGTGTGGATGAGATTTTTCAACCTACTCCAGACAACAACCACACGTATATAAAAAATAAATATGATTATATAGCTATATATATTTTTTAATTTTAGTTAAAGTTTGAAAGGTCTTTAAATTTTTTTAATTGAGCTAATTGTTGTACATATTTTTTATTGTATTATTCTTTTGTAATGAATTTAATTTTATAAAGTCAATTCTTTTATTTTATTAGTTCATTAAAAAAGATAGTTTAGCGTATTTTATTCAATTAAAATACAAAAACAATTCGAATATAAATATATATACGCATCCCATATAAATATAAAATGCTCAGATTACTATTCACATAAATATAAATTTTAACAAAATTTTATAAATAAGTACAAATATAATAATACTTTAATATTATTTTCCCTTATTAATTCTACTTATTACCATCTGCATGCAACTGCGTATTATTGTAAGACCAAACAGAAGTAATTTTTGACATGATGTATCACAAATAACCAAGGAGGAGAATAATTGGAATGTTCAGTTGTTAAAAAATTAATTTTGATATATTTTTACTGGAGAATATTTATACTATTATCGAATTAAGATTAATGAACTATTAATAAATCGTGAAATTTATAAATTAATTTAAAATTATATTAAATATAATGAAAATTAAATTACTTTCAATCATAAATTAATTATAAAAATTACATCAATGAAATTTCGAAATAATTAATGAACCATGAATTTTTAAATTATATTCAACACTTGTAGTCGTTTCCCAGATTGGTGGGGTGCTCAGAAGTGAACACGTGACGTGATTTGGAAGTTTTGGCAATACATGATTTCGAGGCCTATTGTCTGAAAGCGGAAGCCATAATCTCCATCCGTAGACACGGGTCATCCACGGCGGTATATTTTTTCCGGTTGCGACAGAAATTGGAAATAACGATTTATTTGCTTAAATGAAAATAAAAAATAATAATAAAATTTTTTAGGTAAAATTAATTTAAATCAATTTTTTTAATTTAAGTAAATTTTATATATTTATTTAAGTAAATTTTATTAGTTAAAGTGAATTTTGTGTACTTGAAAAAAGAGGGAAAAAAAAAGAGAGACATAGAGGTGAATATAGGAGTGAAGTAAGGTGAAGATAAGAAGAGAAAGAGAAAAGTTATGTATGAAGTAGAAGAAATAGAAAAATTGAGTATGAGAAAAAAAGAAGGATTGATACGTATACGTTCGTTCTTGACTTTTTTAATGCTTTAAGAAAAATAGGAAATTAGGCTCATTTCAAAAAAAGTATAAAATATAATAAAAAAATAAAATTATATGCCAATAATTTTATTAAAATAATGTCTTTTATAAGTGAATATAATTTTTTCTAATAAAATTAAAAAAAAAGTATTCTTTCATTCAAGCAAATCATACGTTATAATTAACTAAAAAACACAAAAAAATATAAAAAATAGGTTGTATGAGCATTTTGAGATGTAAAATTATTAATGATAATATTAACATCAATATTTTTTTAAAAAAATTTTTCAATCAATAAAATTACAAGATCATTCAACTGTTCTTGTGACATTAATAATTTTAAGTATGTTTTGATTAACTTTAGCTTTAAAAATATTCTTTCAGCTAATGCTATAGTCTCTAGGACTGTAAAAAAAAATCTATAAGCGATTAAAATATTTGAATAATAATATACAGATTTAACAAACTCAAGAACTGTATAATTTTAGAGAAAATTAAAATTCTCTATGAGCTTTAATGGTAAGAAGAGTAAAATTTGAGAATTAAATGAAGTTGAATTTAGAGAAGTCAAGGAGTTAACTACGTTTATGGCAAGTAAGATACAAAAAATTAAAAAGTTTTTTTTATTTTTTTATTTTTTTTCAACTACAAACTGTAATTAAGAGTTAGAATTTGTCTTCCATGTGAAAGCAAAACACGATTTTTACTTTAGACCTCTTTCAAGCGTGTGCTCTAGACAGTCGCACTTCTAAACTATCCTCAGGACTAGGCCTAAATACAAAAATTGAGGAAAAAATGTAGATATAGAAAAAAGGAGAAGAAAAAAATTAGAAAAGAAAACGTAACATTTGCTTAAACTAAAAATATTAACTTAAGAGAATCTATAAAACTAACTTAATCACAAAATTCGTTTAAGCTAATTTTGTGTAAAAATAAATTTTATCATATATCTCACTACAACATGATAGGATTTGAATCTTATATTTTTACAGTGAAATTATTAAACTGTAACTATGTTCAATTCACTAATCTAGAAAATTAATTTATGAGTTGACTTATTAAATTAATTTTTTTAAAATAATTATATTTTTCAAAATAAAAATTAAAATTTTTTTAAAAATTTATAATTAATGATTAATATTATTAAGTATTTTTTGAATTATCAAATATTTTAATATTTATATATTTAATTTTTATCATTATTATTGATTTGTAAATTTTAATTTTAATTAATAATAATTAAATTAATAACTCGTGGGTTAACTTGACTTGTGAATCGATTCGTATTAATTAATAGGTTGGAGAGATGTGAGTAAAAAAGCTAAAATGATATGAGTTAATTTTTCAATAATCTGACTCGCTAAAAGCCTACAATGTGCTAAATTGGTTCACAGAATCACAGGTGTAAACATATTTTAACAAATATAGATGGATTATTTGACCAAAACATTTAAATTATTTTAACTTTGGATTATACTTAATTGTTCGAAAAATATATGCACGCTTTCCTTAATATATTTGGAAAGAATTTTTTAAAAGAGAAAGAGAAGACATATTTTTTAATTTTAAATTATAAAAATTATATATTATTTATAATAATAAATACATTATTAATATATTAAATTTTTGTTAATATATTAATTTTTACTTTTTATTTTTTAAAATATTAATTTTAAATATATTTATTTAAAATATAAATTTATGTTCTTTTCTCCCCTTTTTCCCAAAACTTCTTTCCCAAACAACCGCTGAGTAATAAGTTAAAGAGACATGAAATTTAAGGAAAAGGGTATAATCTCTGTTCACATGCAAAAGAAACACACCTCTACCCTCTTCTCCCAATTAGTATTTCTCTGGACAAAAAAAATTAAATTTAATATAGTTTATTTTTCTAAAAAAATAATTATTCTTTATTAAATTGGTAAAAGATTTTTCTTTTTAAAACATGTGTTACGTGATGGAATTGCTTCAATTAAAGAAAAATTAATTATATTTGAAAAAATTATAATAATTAAAATCAGAATTTTTAAAAAACTTAAAAGAAAACTATACATATATAACAGTTATCAATGGTAATTTATGGTTTCAAAGTTTAAAAATAAGTGTTAGAAAGAGTATGATAAAACATTTAAGCATATCAAATATGAAAATTTTATGGTGCATCAATAACCAAATAAAATAAAATAAGATTCTGAAAAATGTATTAAAAGAATTGAAGTAACATTAAAGAAAAGAACAAGATCAAATATGAAAACTTTACGGTACATCAATAATCAAATAAAAAATATATGATTGCGAAAAATGTATTAAAAAGAATTGAAGAAACATTAAAGAAAAGAACAACAGTGATTTTTAATGAAAAATAAGCAATTGGTAGAACTTTTAATTCTTACTTATATAACAATACATATTTAAAAAAAAAAAATAAGAGCATGTTTATTTTAATTTTTTAAATTTTTTTCTTTTTAAAAACTAAAAATAACCGTATTTTTTATTTTTAAAAAGAAAAAAATTTAAAATTTAAAATAAATATGCTTTAAGTCTTTTATACGTTAATATATTTTAATTAAAATTTTAATAAATTTTAATATTGGTAGGACTTAGTTACGTTATTTCATCTAAGGTTTAGTTTTAGTCAAAGTCATCTGTACGTAACGACAAAAGTTGACGCGCTAAAATACAACTTGTCCAAGTTGGGATGTCCGTGGAATAAAAATTGATGTGCTTGCTGCAAAGTCAAGCGGTGTCGATAAAAATCATTTGGAGTTCAATGATTGAAGTCTTTTAATTACTTAAAAATAAAAGGTAAGAAATTAGAAAAAAATATTAATGTTAGTTTTTAAAATTGAATTTAAATAATTAAATTAATTTAATTTTATTAAAATTATAAAATATACTAAATTCTTTTTATCAATAATTTTTTTTATTTGAATTATTTAAAATTAATGTTAAAAAAATTCATAGTTTTGTATTTGATTTTAAAATTAATCATGAAACAAATAAATGATGAAACCAACCTTTTAAAAAAGTAATATTTTAATTGATGATATTGTCTAAAGGAGTAGATTCTGAAATTAGATTTTGAGACCAAAGGTATAAAAACTCAGGAAAAGAGATTACTAAAGTGTATTAAATGAAATTTAAAGTAATATTAGTATTAAAAAATTTTACAACTTATAACGTATTAAAGTAACTATGTTACTCAATAATATTATAAATTGTTATACTTATTTTAATTAATAACTTAATTATTTAATTATTTATTATATAAATTTTTTTTAAAAATTTAGATTAATTAATGAAATAAATATTGAATTAATTTAAAATAAATTATAAATTATTATATTGATAAGATAAATTTTTTAATTTAATTAATAAATTAATTATTAAAAAAGTAAATTTTAAAAGATAAGATATTTAATTGATTTAAAAATAAAATATTATTTAACTTAAAATATTTATATAATATGAAACTAATGATAACTTAAGTACATATTAACTTCAACGATTTACGACATAACTATATATTTCATCAATTGAATTTTTATAATATTATTTTTTTTCATTCTTAGTTCATTAATAATCTTTTGTGTCTAATTAATTTGAATTAGATCATTTTATGATGTTTGAATTTTATTTGGGCTTTATTTAATTTTTTCAGTATTTGACAAATTCTGATACTATTTTGCTTTCTGAACCATATCATGAGTAGTAAAACTCATTTCATTGTGATTCTTGATTTGTAAGAAAGTTAAGAGAAAGGCGCACAATTCTTATGAGAGGTCAGAATCCAATTCTGATGATAAGAAACTGAAACTGGACCTAGAAAAAGTCAGAACGCTGCACTCGCAGTTTTTAACCTTAGTGCAATATTTGGATCATATCTCAGTCCACAGATGTCCGTTTAAGCCCATTCTAATTGCATTTTGAAACATCCAGGCTACAATTTCTCTTCATATCATAAATCAAATCGAATAGATCTTCATGGCAAAAAATAACACACAATATCTTCACAGATTTAGCATGGATGCTGGGCAGCAATTACAAGCATAACTTTCCCTCCAAAATTTAAACTTGAACAAATAAGGATTTCAGAGACAGCTATTGAGTAGAGGATTAATGTAATTGAATAAATATTAATTAGTTTTTATGTTTTGACCCTTAAGAGCCTGTATTTAAATTTAGGGCAGCAAGCTGTAAAAGGGTTGGTTGAGACGTTAAGAGATTAGGTTTTATGTTTTAGGGTTTTTGTTTTCTTCTTCTTTTTCTCCTCCGTTTTTACCTTTTGTTTTCCTCCATTAATGGAGGCTTAGAATTTCATCTAGTCCAAGGATTGAAAAAGGGCTGAGATACTCTTGAGGATCGGTTTCACAATTTATTCAACAATAAATTCGGTTTCATCTCTTCCTTCTCTCTCCTTTTACTAATTATGATTTCGAATTGAAGTTCTTCGTTTGGATTGATAATTGTACAGTTGTTTGATTACATATTATTTGGTTGATGTATGTAATTAATTCTTGAAGGAGTGTGAATTAGATTTTCAGGTTTGAGATCTAAGATTAATGGCATTGGTAAATTAAATTAACACAAATCGATTAGGTTCTAGAGATTTCTGAACTTTGAACGAATTATGTGTTAATCAAATGCATGAGAGTTTTCGTGTGAATGCTTAATTTAAATTGAGGTTTCATTCAAATTTAATGTTAATCACTAATTTGTTGGTTGATACATCTTCTTGGAATCCTGTGATAGAGTGGTCGTAGTTCTTCTAAATTCTTGGATTAGATTTTTTAATTCTTGTTAACTTTTGATTCTAATTAGTGTTATTTTATAAATCAAACCACCTCTAATTTTATAATCGTATAATGTTATCATCGTTGGGAGACGACTCTGATTGCACCTCTTACTACATAAAGTTGAAAGCATTCCCATTCTCATTGCAAGACACAACCAAGGATTGGTTTTACTATTTACCATTTGAATTAGTCACTAGCTGGGATGGTCTAAAGAGGATATTCCTAGAAATTTTTTTCCTTGCACCCAAAGTGACTTCAATCAGAAAAGAAATTTGTGGTATAAGGCAAATAGACAAAGAAAGTTTGTATGAGTATTGAGAGAGATTCAAGAGGCTTTGTGCAAGTTTTCCATATCATCAAATTATTAAACAACTTCTTATCCAATACTTTTATGAAGGTCTTATATCTATGGATAGACATATGATTGATGCAACCAGTGGAGGAGCTTTGGTAGATAAAACTCCTATTGCAGCAAGGCAATTAATTAAAAATGTGGCTTCTAATAATCAGTAGTTCAGTACCAGAAGCAATCCAGTGGCCTTAACTAGAGGAGTTTATGAGATAGAATATACTCATGTCATTGATTATAGAAAACTAGAGGACAAGCTAGATGATTTAGCTTCTTTGATAAAGTAGTTGACATTGTCACAGAGGGCTGTAAGGTTATGTGAAATATGTGCTTCACATGAATACCCCACTGATTCCTGTCCTACATTGTATGAACCTACAGGTTGGATGAGTCACCCGAACTTGAAATGGGAGAATTTTACATAGCAGCAACAACATCAACCTCCACCACAAACTGCTGCACCTTGCAAGAGTGAGCCTTCCTTGGAAGAATTGATGAGGCAAATGACAGTTAATAATATGAATTTCTAGCAGAGAACAGAAGCAACTATACAAACCTTAAGAAATCAGATTGGACAGTTGGCTTCCGCTTTGAATTACTTACAATCTCAAGGTTCTGGTAATCTATCTGCACAACCAGTTGTCAATCCAGAGAATGTTAGTGCCACAACCTTGATATTAGGAAAGGCCATTCAAAACTCTCAAGAGCAGCAACTAATGGATGACGATTCTAATGCTACCGCTCCAGGAAGTGATTGCAGTCTAGCAAGTTCAGAATTTCCTTCTACTCCTCATGCTACTGCTACTAATGCAGTAGAAAATTTTGAGCAAACTGTTCCCCACTCATTTCATTTGGTTTGCCATATTGATTTGTTAGATAATTTAGTGGATAATAATTTGGCTAAGTTTTCAAGTTATATTGATTATCCTAGCTTAGCCAATTACCTAATTCTTTTACTTGCGATGCATGTAATGATTCTGCAAAATGTAGCATCTGTGTCGAGATTGATACATATGTTTATGGTGATTTTGATGCAGCTTTTGCAGATTCTGAAAAAGTAAATCATGATGCATCCACGGCAGATTTAGGTCTAATTTTTACACTGCCTCTTTCTCTAAAGTTGCCCCCTGCATCTGAGTTAAAGCCATTTTCTGAGTAGTTGAAATATAAATATTACATCATTATATATTCAAGGGAGCAGCCTAGGTGGAGTTCTACTTTCCCTTTCCTTACTACATTTTACTTACATTTCCATTATACATTACATTGAGGACAATGTTGATAACATACACCTAGTTCACCGGTTAGCATGATATTGTCCGTTTTAGGGGTAAACCCCTCACGGTTTTGTTTCTCCCAGATATGACACACTAGGAAAAGGCCTCATGCTAGAAGGAAGGACGCGGTTTTGTTTCTCCCAGATATGACACACTAGGAAAAGGCCTCATGCTAGAAGGAAGGACGCCACAGCTATTTAAAGACTGATAAGTCACTCCTCCCAACCGATGTGGGACTCATCAAATGTAAAGTTGAAGTGTGGGGGAAGAGTAATATGCTTTTATTATTTAGCATTGTTTTTGTTTTGTTTTGTTTTCCTTTGTTGAGTTAGAAGTTATTGAGTTAAGGCATTAGTCATTAAGGAGGATAGAGTTCCTACATGATTTCATTTTTGCTTTTTCCTCTTGATATATATGAATTGGGTGATTGATTTTGATTTGTATGATTGAGTATGTTAGACTTTACCTTTGTGAGCTTTTGAGCCTTATTTTTGGATGGTTAAAATTCATGCCATTCTTTTCTTTCTTGTGTGCTTTCCCTCTTAGATTTTGTCATTCTAGAACTTGTTTTGATTCCTCTTTGAGGCTACAATTTTCATATTCAATTATGAACATAACAGAGGCATTTCTTTCAATTTTTTTACCCACTTGGCCATATAGCTTACCTTGCATTTTGTCCTTTGTTTAGCCTTTTTGAGCCTTATTGACCATTCTTTGGCTTCTAGCGCATTATAAGCTTTAAGTGAAAAACCATGTTATACCTAACCTTAGGGAATAGGAAGTGCATTGGTTTCATTAATGTTATTGCATTTCAAGTATGGGAGTTCAAAAATAATACAAGAAGAGAAAAAAATGAAGAAAAAGAAAAAAAAGAGAAAAAAATAATTAAAAAAATTACAAAGAAAATGGGAATTTTTGATAAAGGGAAAAGAAAGTCTAAGGAAAGTAAATGTGTGTTATGGCTTGATTTGTCTAAGGACTAATGTTATTCCTATTCTCTTTTGCGGTATCTTGTCATATCCTCATATTTACCTACCCTTACCTTAGCCCCATTACAACCATTGAATAAAGCCCTCTTGATTTGTGTTCACATATGATTGTAAGTAGTGGAGAAGTAGAAGATTAACAAGCTTATGGTAATGCATTGTCTTTTGAGGTGACTTGAGTGAAATACTTTGAACCATACACTTGAAAGTTGAGTTATATACACCATCTTGTGAGATCTTTCATGCTTGATCTATACACTTTGAATGATATTGCTTGGCTTGCATTTTTGAGAGGTTGGGAGTTGGATGTTTGATTATTGTAGAACTCTTGATGCTTTATTTGATCTTGTGTTCCTAAGTTCAGCACTTCTAAGGATTCATTGGAGAATTTATTTATTTTAATTATTCTATAATTTTTTAGGTTACATATTTTTATTTGCTTGATTGTGTCTTACATGAGGACATGCAAGAGCTAAGTGTAGGAAAATTTGATCAATTGAATTTTTATAACCTTATTTCCTCTTATTTCTAGCTCATTAATCTTCTTTTGTGCCTAATTGGTTTGAATTGGATCATTTTATGATGTTTGAATTTTATTTGGGCTTTATTTAATTTTTTCAGTATTTGATAAATTCTGATACTATTTTGGTTTATAGACCATATCTTGAGTTGTAGAACTCATTTCGTTGTGATTCTTGATTTGTAGGAAAGTTAAGAGAAAGGCGCACAATTCTTATGGGAGGTCAAAACCCAATTCTGATGATAAGAAGCTAAAATTGGGCCTGAAAAAAGTCAGAACACTGCACTTGCGATTTCTAACTTTAGTGCAGCATTTGGGCCATATCTCAGTCCACAAATGTCCGTTTAAGCCCATTCCAGTTGTGTTTTGAATCTAACATCTAGGGCTACAATTTCTCTTCATATCAGAAATCGAATTGAATATATCTTCACAGCCAAAAATAACACGCAATATCTTCATAGATTCAGCATGGATGCTAGGCAACAATTACAAGCTTAACTTTCCCTCCAAAATTCAAACTTGAACAAATAAGGATTCCAGAGATAGCTATTAAGTAGAAGATTAATTTAATTGAACAAATATTAATTAGTTTTTATGTTTTGACCCTTAAGAGCTTATATTTAAATTTAGGGCAGCAAGTTGTAAAAGGGTTAGTTGATACGTTAGGAGATTAGGTTTTATGTTTTAAGGTTTTTGTTTTCTTCTTCTTTTTCTCCTCCGTTTTTACCTTTTGTTTTCCTCCATTAATGGAAGCTTAGACTTTCATCTAGTCCAAGGATTGAAAAAGGGCTGAGACACTCTTAAGGATCAGTTTCGCAATTTATTTAACAACAAATTCGGTTTCATCTCTTCCTTCTCTCTCCTTTTGTTAATTATGATTTTGAACTGAAGTTCTTCATTTGGATTGATAATTGTACAGTTGTTTGATTATATATTATTCAGTTGATATATGTAATTAATTCTTGAACGAGTGTGAATTAGATTTTCAAGTTTGAGATCTAAGATTTATGGCATTGGTGAATTAAATTAACACAAATCGATTAGGTTCTAGAGGTTTTTAAACTTTGAGCGAATTGTATGTTAATCGAATGCATGAGGGTTCTCGTGTGAATGATTAATTTGAATTGAGGTTTCATTCGAATTTAATGTTAATCACTAATTTGTTGGTAGATGCATCTTCTTGGAATCCGATGATAAAATGGTCGTAATTCTTCTAAATTTTTTTATTAGAGTTTTTAATTCTTGTTAACTTTTAATCTAATTAGTGTTATTCTATAAATCAAACCTCCTCTAATTTTATAATCATATAACGTTATCATCGTTGGGAGATAACTCTGATTGCACCTCTTGGTATATAATTTTTATGCAATTCAGTTTTTATTAATTTGTCCGAACGCGACACTCACGATCAAATAACATTATAAATTGTTACATTAATTAAGTAGATAAATTTTAATTTTATTAATAAAATAAGTTATATTAAATAATAAAATAAAAATATTTAAGATAATATATTTTAATTGATTAATAAAATATATAATTTAATAGAAATAAATCTTGATTCAAATTTAGAATAATTTTTTTTACATTTATTTAATAATTTAAAAGAGATGATTTTAGAGAAGAAATTTTAATTGATAATGCATAAACATAAGATAATGTAAGTACCTTGGCTGTGAGTAAAGATGGAGTGCACCAACCACTTAGACACTTAGTGAAAGGTCACGAATGGTAGGGGATTTTGCAAGACGTGCTCTATATACGTCCCGATACCTCTAATCTCCTATTATGTTATGTCCTCTAAACAACCACCGAGACTTCTAGTAGTGCCTCACCATAAGTTGGTGTCTCTACAAATTTCACTGTCTCGAAGCAATAGTAGATGTTGAACTAGGCTAATGAAATATCTTGCATGTCTCCACCAAGATGGAAGTGGACTCGAAGCTCTTTTAGGTCCTCCACCTGGTGTTTAGGTGTTACATAACTAAGAAACTCCAAGACTAACTCCTTGTTTGTAGGGAACCTCATTGACTAGACTTTCTCCCATCCAATAGCAGTGGTGAAGCATGCGACCCCCTCCCACAACCCACAAGACTACAAGGTTTCCTCATCTAGGTGTTAGTTGGCCTAAACTCAAAGGGTAGGAAAGTTTGGAACTTATGTCGATGTACATCATTCCTAAGTACGATGGGGTAAGCGTTTGTTCTAGAGGAAGACCCCTAAGTAGAATGGGATTTCTTTGGTGTCATAACTTGAAGAATAAATAAATATAGGATCAATGGATAACGTAGGACACATAAAGGTAAAGACATGGCTTCTGGAAGTGAAGCACGATCATGCTAATAATTATGAACTCTTGTGCTTATTTACATTGTACCCTCCCATAGGTAAAGACATGACTTCTAGAAGTGAAGCACGATCATGCTAATAATTATGCAAGGTCATGCTACACATGAAACACGATTGTGCTTATTGCATAGTATCTAAATAATCTAGAAATGCAAGGAAAATCAATAGTCTAGGGTTCCAAGCATGCATGTTTCTAATCCTTCTATGAAAAGCAATAAAGAACATACCTTAAGCTATAATAACCAATAATACTAAGGAGAAAGAGAAGAAAAATCTTTGGAGAGTTTGGGAGTGCTTGGGAATGCAAGGGCATGTTATGCACCCCTTGTTGCACCCCCATCCTTTTTATTTTTGAAAACTCGCGGAGAAGCACGACCATGCATGTGTAAAATAGGTAGATAAGTACATAAGTGCTTCAAGAGGTGCAAGGTTGTGCATGTTGTCACAGTCTTAGAATCTTATCTAGCAAGTATACTAGGTAGTTCTAGTAAGTAATAAAATTTAGAATTATGTGTTTTGAGCATCATTTACATGGATTGATTCATTTAATTACCAATTCACAAGATCAATAACTATTTGAGCTAATCGAATTTTGAGATGTTTGAACATTTGAAGAACTAAAGCAATAAAGTGCAAAAAATAAAAGGTAATAACAACAGAGCAAAGGATTTAAGAAATAAGATTATTAATCAAACAAAGTTAGGGTTAATTTCACCAATTTATTAATTACAAAATTGAATGTGATATAAACTCTAAGTTCCTTAATTGATTGATGATCAATTTCACTAGGTTAATCAAAGTTCAATTAACTACCTTAATTCCTTAGGTGTAAATCAATCAAACATTGTATTAGGCATTAGATATTAAGAGATCACAAGATCATGAATGATTATTCCTAAGATATCAATAACCTTGATATTTAATTCAGATTTAAAAAATTAACTCAACTTCCATTGATGAAAACTCTCTTAGTTCAATTCAATTGAATGATTAATCCAAGAATTGCATTAAAGAAAAAATTAAATATTCAATACAATCAAGCTCTTAAAATTCAAATTCACAATCAATTTACAATGTCCAAATTGGATCCATCAATCTTTAACCAAAGCAAATTAGAACATGATTATAAAAGAAAGAGAGAAAGAAAAAGTAGAAGAGAATGTGCAGAAAATCTTCATGATTCCAAGTCCCAAGCCTAATTCCTCAAGGATTAAGCCTTGAAATTTGCCCTCAATCATCTCTCTCAACTCTCTAAAAGTGTAGAAAAGTAAAAAAAAATAAAAATAGGAAAAATACTTTTAATTCTAAGTTTCTCGCACTTTTGGCGTAATCATTTTTGGTGCCTAGTGTTAATGCCAACTTTTTCTCAAATAACAGCATTTTGGAACACTCACTTTCTGAACTGAAAGTGTTGACATGCAGCTTCTTCTCTCTTATAGTATGACCTACGTAACTTAAAGTATGATTTTAATTAATGATTTAATGTGATTGTGGTTAAATATAAAATATAAAGTCATTAAGGGTATAATTATAAATATAATTATAAGGAAACTTTCTCCTCTTCCTTCAGATAAATAAGAGAACAGTTACCAAATAAAGGTTATGATATTCTCTATTATTCAGACTATTACTTTCATGGTATCTAACGATCTCATGATAAACGCAAAAAGAACTTTCTCTCAACTATTAAAAATGAGATAAAAGAAAAAGAAAAATTTAGAGAAAATACCAAAGACTTAACAACATCAGAAGGTGACATAAAAAAATAATTGATTAAGAAGTCAATGCTCTTCCAATTCTTGATTATGTGAGAACCACAAAATTTAAGATCAATGTGAATGATAATTTCATAATAGTTACATCAAAATAGAAATTATATAATAAATTAAAATCTAATAAGACAAAAAATTTGTTTTAAAAAAATAAGATGCATAAAAATAATTTAAATTATTTGATAAATTTAATTGTTTTTTATCTTTTTATCTTTATTCTTTTACAAATATTTAATAAAAAATTATCAAAACAAAGTTTTGATGAGATATGAGAATTTAGGCCCCAGCACCGGCTATTGCTATGTAGTATGTACCATTCAAATATTTTACATTTTTTATTTATATTTTATTTTTTAGGAAAATAAATCTAAAAATAGTTGTCACCTGCCATCCCGTCTTTGAAGCAAAAATGACGCACAGAAACAGGAATCAGTTGTCAGTTTGGGATCAAGAAAGATTGCGAAAGAAGCAATCTCATAAGCTGCAAATTACCGTATTTTTTTCCCCATAAAAATACGCCCCTCTCCAGTGACGTGGCATAATACCATAAATATAAAAACTAAAATAAATTTCAAAAATAAAAACTAATATTAAATGTCAAAAATAATTTTATCTTCATTTTAATTTTAATAAATAATAAAAATTCTGCATATAATTTATATATGGATAAAATTAAACATTTTCATATAAAATTAAAAAATAGTAAAAATAATAAACATAGAACTAAATTGATAGTAAAATTTAAAATAAATGATAACAATTATTGAAAGAAAGGGTGGTTTATCAATATACTCAGCATAACCCGCTTCCCACTGTGAAATCCGCGTGCTTTGGGTCTCAAGTTGAAAGCACGCGGAATGATTACAACAGCAGCAGAAAACTGTGGGCGGGGCTCTTATAAACTCGGTGCCATTTCGCTTCCAAACAGAACACCACAAAACAGATAAAGAACACAATTTCCTTCCAATGTTTCCATCTTCTGATCATAAGTTCTAACCATTTCGCTGCCAGCATGTGTTGCCCAACCCATTATCAATCCCACTCAAACTCGTTCACTGTCACAGCTTTCTTCGTACGCTTTCGGACTTCAACTTGGGAATCCAAGCTAAGTCCCTTACCTGATTCCCTCGCTCTAATCCTCTCTCTTCCTCCTTATTCGCTTTCCCTCACCCGGATTCGCCAAGCCAACACCCAAGGGCATGTAATTTTCGGGAGCAAGCAAAGGGTGCGGGCTACAACCCAAGCAATGAATTTCCAACTCCACGCTGGGGAAACCAAACTGTTGAAGGGAGTAATCAGAAAACACGATCGGAATAATTGGAGATTGGAGTGTTGTAAGTGGGAGCTTCCCATTTCCTTGTCAATTTCGGAGGTGGAGCTATTGGTTGCCTTGGATGGAGTGGAGCCAGTAAGAGAAAGGGTTGTCGTCAAGAGAAATAACAAGTTGGAGGACATTCCGGAGGAAACAGAGCTTCCTAGTGATAACAGTGCTGATGCGAATGCGGAAGTTGAAGAAGCGCGCACCAACTTGGAAATGGATTTGGAAGTACTGAAGTGGGCGATGGATGTGGGAATTTGGGTCCTCTGCCTCGGTTTTGGTTACATGCTTTCCAGAGCTTCCAAACCTAACATTCGCCCTCCACGACGCATTTTTGACTTGTATCATCTTCTTTCTTGAAACATTTTGACATTAACGTAGATAAACAAGGTAATTGTGATTATAATGTGAGTTTAGATAAAAATTATGTATTTATTCTGAATTATGATTATAAACATATAGTTTCGTATATTTGATAAACGGATTTTTTTTATATATTTTTTTCTCAACACGATATTTAGAGCTTAAGCGAAGAGTCGACAAATCTAAGTTGTGTGTCTGTTGTCAAATTTTATTTTATTTTTTAATTAAGTAGGTCACAGCAATAAGAATATTAAAGGTATAAAAATAAAATAAAATCTCTATATAGTATTATAGATAATTTCTTAAAAAGAAAAAATGAATGCTAACACTTAATCAGTTAAGGCAATACAGAGAAAAAAAAAATTAGTAACAGAAATATCTTTTAAAGGTTTATAGTAGGAAGAGACAGGTTTTATCAAAAATTCTTTCAATGATTGATTGATTTTTTTGTATACGCTGTTACGTACCATGTCATTTTCTTTACCTTTTTCTTTTTATCTTTTTTTTTAATTAACTCATTATTTTTACTTGTTTCTTTGCATAATGACTCTTCTATTCTGGTAATATTTTTTCTCTAATAAAAAATAACTTTATCTCTTAAGGTTGAAATTTGGGTAATTTCAGCTAATAAAAATAGTGTATGCTCATGTGGGTTGGTTGAATTTAGTCCATCCTATTGTATCAAAATCAGAAAAATGTGTTAATCTTCGTGATAATGCTAGAATTCAGAATTTTGTCCAGTTGAACTATAGGACCGAATTCATTTGTAAGTAGAAGAAGTGGTAGATAAACTTTCTTATGATCACCTTTACATTTCTTCAGTAAGGACACGTAACTTGTAGGCCATCAAACCAATGCATTGAATTATGGTAAAAAGACTAAAGTATCTAAGTCCCAGCTTCTGATTTCTTTTAAGTACCATCAAATGTTGTGTGTAAGATTATAGTTTCACTAGCACCAAGTTACCTGTAACAAACTCCAATGGAATACGTTTTACATAAGATGTTGAGCCTTAAGCAAATGAGTTTTTAACTGATTGAGGGTCATGTCTCTCTTGTAGCATCTCTCGTAAGGAAGTAGAGTTTGTATAATCTAGTTGATACTTAGTGATTGTTGGTGGTTCTCTTTCATAAACTGCTCTAAAAGGAGTCATTCCTATGTTGGATTAAAAATAAGCTGTTATACCATAATTCGGCCCATTGAAGCAGTTTACTCCATTCCTTCAGATTATCCATGTAACGTCCTGAGTTTTGTAATTCTTTTATGATAATTATACATATGTGTATGTTGTGATTTTGATGTGCATTTTGATTTATGCTAGTGACATGGATGTGTACATTGATATGTTGTGGTTCAAATGTGAATATTTGTCTGTGAATGGACAAAAAATACTTAAGATTATAGGCAGATATGTGTTGCAGGAACATTCTTGTTGTAGCAAGAGGATTCTTGTTGTAGTGAGAAGGCTTTGAGCAAGTGGACGTGTTTCTGTTGTGTTCTCGTTGTAGAGAGAAGCTCCTCGGTGCAACAAGAAGGCAACAGAGGGGGGTATTTTCTAGGTTCAGTCTCGCTGTAGCGAGATTATACAGAAAATTAAGTGCATTTTTGTATGATATTTTCGCTGTAGCGAGAAGGGGTCTCGCTGTAGCAAGAGATGTCTCGCTGCAGCGAGAATATCACGACGTTTAGGGCATTTGAGGGTGTTCGAAGGGCAAGTGTACCCATCTAGAAGTAATAAAAGGTTTTCAACTAAGTTTTCGAAATATCGTCTCACAAGGATTATTTATCAACTACTAAGAGTTTTCCTAATTTAATTGTTTGAGCTTCAAATATGCGAGATTAATCAGAACAAGAATTTATAAAATCAATTGTAAAAATTAAGAGCAAGAAACACAAATCACGTCTTGGTTACACTTATCAGAGAGGAACTTAGGGCGTATGGGTTTTCTCATTCAATTCTTTATGTTATTTTTCTATTTAACTATAAATTCAATTTTCTTGTGATCACCAATCATTCATACAAATACTATTAATACCCAATGGTCATGTAATATTAATATTTTTTTCTCTAAATTAACATCCCTAATGATCATGCAAGACATCAATTTAAGAAAGCTTAAATAATCTATGAACTTGTTAATTTAATAACGATTAGAAGAGAAAGATTGGTTTGGTCCACCTAATTCTTTGTCTCGTTTTACCCTATAGATCTATTAATTAATCGAGGTACGGTCGCCTGACGATATAATTAATTAGGATTAAGAAAGAAGCGCAATAGGATAAAATCTAATCACAAAGCAGAAATCAAATTTAGATTCAAATATCAAAATTTCATAAATTCATAAACAATAGTTCTCATAGCCCTAGCTATGGACTTAGTTACTCATGCTAAAGAAAAGAACAAAAATAATCATAAACAAAGCCATAGTCAAAAGCAAACTAGAATGAGATAAGTTCCCGATCTTCAAATACAATCGCTTGAAGCTCCAAATCCCGCCAAGAGTGTGCCAAAATCCCGTACAAGAGAGACGAGATGAAATGTATCCCAGAGCAAAAGTCAATGTAAAATGGTCTAAAATGGTGTGCCCAATGGTGCCTCCGGTCTTTCCTTTAATAGGGTTTGAAAACCCTAAAAACTTTAATTAATTGGGCTTCCCACAGATGAGCACAGTCATGTAAGGCCTTAAGCACGATCGTGCATGGGCTCGAAGCACCCCCCATGCTTATTGAATGGGTCTGGGCGTGTTGACTGCTGCGAAACTCTATTCTTCCATCAATTTGGGCCAAGAATGCACTTAAAATCCACTTGCGGCCTCTTTATACCAAACTGCACAATTAATTTATAAATTAGTGTAAAATTCAAATAAAATAAAGGTCAAATATGAATATATGGACTATAAAAGAGGGCCTAATTACATACTTATCAGAGGGTTTAAGATTTGGAAACACATTTTTCACCATTTCTCTTAATTTCTCCTTCGATTCACTCAATCTCTAACCCTATTTCACCGATTAAATTGCATCCAATGCCATGGGTGTCCTAGATTGAAGGTTGCGATTGTGTTTTGAATACGTTTTGAGGTAAGTTTCATGAGTTAGTGTTTAGTTTTTTATTTATTCTTTATTCTTCTTAGTTCTCATGAATTATTCTATGTATTTAAGGTGAGGATCCGTATATGGAGCACTTCTATCATTGATTTTGTAATGGGTCTTCATTTCGAGGTAAAGGAGGACTCTACCCTATCACTTTGTGCTTAAATTTTGTTTATGCTGCTAGATATTAGAATGGGGTTGAGATAGAACGTAGGAAGACGTATGTTTTGATAGAGATTTCATGTGGAACATAATGTGGTAGATATTGAGTAATGTGTATGATGAAAATGGTGTGACTTGCAATAGGGTTGTGATGAAAATTATGTGTTTGAGTATAATGTGGTTGAATATGTGCATACATGCTATGTGTGAAAATGACTACGTGTTACGATTGAGAATGTGGGTAAATATGTGAGAATGACATGTTGATTGTGATTGTGATTGTGTTTAAAATAGTTGAAAACTATGAATAGTTATAGTGATACACTAGGGGTGTGGAAGATGGGGGGCGATAGAAATACCTTAGGGAAAAAAAGGTGGTGGTAACATCAACAGTGAGTTTAGGTGCACCATAGGCCACATGCTCTTCTCCTGACTCAGCCTCTGACCAATACCTTTGCTAAGGGACCTGTGACCGCACACATTGTATCTGTGAGGTGGGGGCTAACCGGTGACCATCCATGATGTGAAACTGAGTAAATCCTTAGGGTTAAGGCGTCAGGAAACTGTGATCACAGTGCCATAATGAGCGTGGCAAATATGTAGTGAGCGCACGTGGGTGTGTGGAATGATTAAAGGTGCAGTAAGCGCACCTGTGTATGAATTGATGTGCAAACATGAGTGTATGTTGTTAGAAAGAATAAATTGATGCTCGTTTAAAGTGTAATTTTATCATATTAGGGATTGTTATGAAATAGACAAGGTGAGTCTATGTTTGTGTGTGTGATAGTGTAGAGGACTCATCCAAGACGAACAGCATTAACCTTAGTGAAGGAATGGATAATACTACTATAGGACTTAAAAAATTATTTTAAAACTTATGTTGTATTAGATAGGTTCTGTAGCATTTATTTTGATTTCAAACTTGTAACCCATCCCATATTTTGAAATTCTTTATTGAAACGATGTGTGTGAAGTTATTTGAAAGAAAATTTCATTATTATCTTCTTTCTAATTTGTGAAAATATAATTTATTCAAAAATAATTATTTGAAATTAATTAAGGTGCTAAAATTTTGGTATCAGCGCAGTTTATCCAAACCAGACTTGGGTATTAGAGCTGATGCGTTTAAGTTTTGTGCTGATATGTTCTTATTTACCTAAATTGTGAATTTTTTATGTTAAACTGACTTATTAAAAGGTGGATTGTTGAGTTTGTTTGCTAGGTTAGAATAGAAATGGCCGGTAGAGGTAGAAGAGCTGATGTCACCAATGACCTTCTAGAGCAGATGACTCAAGTTCTAGAGGTGCTGGTGCATAATCAAGATGGAGAACTAGCCAAGTATAGAGGGCTGTCAGCCTTCACTAAGCACAACCCTTTGAAGTTTGAAGGAAAGTTTGACCTGGAAGGAGCTCAAAGATGAGTGGTAGACATGGAGAAGATCTTTCATACCATTGGGTGCAGGAAAGAGCACAAGGTGATCTACGCCACATAAATGCTATGTGGGGAGGCGGAGGACTAGTGGAGGTTTGCCAGTCAGACCTTACCACAAGAAGGTGGTTATATTTTGTGGAAGGCATTCAAGGCAAGCTTCCTAGGAAACTATTTTCCTCGGGATCTGAAGAAGCAGAAGGCTCGAGAATTCCTTGACTTGAAGCAAGAAAATATGACTGTGGAGGAGTATGCGGCAAAATTGCAAAGCTAATGAAGTATTGGCCTCACTATCAGCATAAAGATGAAGAGGAGGACTTGTGTGTTCAATTTGAGTATGGGTTGAGGCCAAAGATCCGTGTTGCAGTTAGTGTCTTTCAGCTAACTTGCTCACTCTGGTGAGAAAGTGCAGAATATTTGAAGCCAACTCGAATGGCAAAATAGTAGACACTAGAGGGAGTGGTCCAATGAGGCAAGACAGAAGACCCCATAGGTTCTCTAAGGAGCCATACTCGAGCTCCAACCATTCTTAGTCCAGAGGGACTTCATCACAGAAGAGGAGCAGTGGTGACTTTGGTTCTGGCTCTTTTAGAGGGCTAATCAGATGTTTCAGATGCAGAGGGCCACACATGCTACCAGATTGCCCACAGCCACGGACCAACTATGGTAACTACGGGAAGCTAGGACACACTACAAATGTGTGTTGGGCTGCTCTTAAGAAGAGCGCCAGTGTGAGTACCAGCCAAAAACCTGCGTTGAGAGGAAGCACAAGGCCGAAGCTGAGTATTTTGAGAAAGGTCTTTGCCATGAGTAAAGCAGAAGCTTCACAATCTGAGGAGCTGATTCGAGGTAAATGTGTCATTAAGGGCAGACTACTGGATCTGTTGTTTGACTCGGGTGCTATGCAATCATTTGTTTCTATGGATTGTGTGAGATGTTTGGACTTGCGTGTGACTAAATTGTCATGTAACGTTGTGGTGACTACCTCTATGGATAAACTGGTCGTAACCTCTTAGGTGTGTCTGGGATGTTCTGTAATGGTACATGGTAGGGATTTTGAGGTGGACTTGATTTGTTTGCCTCTTTCCCAACTGGACATGATTTTGGGAATGAATTGGTTATCAATCAACCATGTTTTGCTGGACTGCAAAGAAAAGACATAAAAAATTCCTAGACTTTTAAGTCAAAGTGCGTGGGAGAACTCAGTTAATGCTAAGGCCTTTATGGTCATGTTCTCACTAAAAGCTGAAAGTGGAGTGGAACCAGAGTATATTCCAATGGTGATTGACTTCTTGAAAGTTTTCCTTGATGATGTTTTTGAGTTACCACCAAAGAGAGAGATAGAATTCACCATCGACCTCATTTCGGGAGCAAGTCCGATTTCTGTGGCACCATATAGAATGTTACTATTGGAGTTGGTCGAGGTCAAAAAGCAAGTGGAGGACTTATTGCAGAAGCGGTTTGTAAGGTCAAGTGTGTCATCATGGGGAGCACTTATTCTTCTAGTGAAAAAGAAGGATATGAGCATGAGGATATGTGTAGATTATAGGTAATTGAATAAGGTGACAATAAAGAACAGGTATTCTCTTCCCAAAATTGATGATCTGATGGACCAACTAAGGGGAGCTGTAGTGTTTTGGAAGATTGATTTGAGATCGGAGTACCATCAGATTAGGGTGAAGAATAAGGATGTGTCCAAGACAGCCTTTAGGACACGTTATGGTCACTACGAATATTTGGTAATACCTTTTGGTGTGACCAACGCATCTGCCATGTTCATAGACTATATGAACATAATCTTCCATGAGTTTCTCAATAAGTTTATAGTGGTATTCATTGACGACATCCTAATTTATTTGAGGACTCAGGAGAAACATGCTAAGCACTTGAGGATCATTTAACAAATTTTGAAGGAGAGGCAATTGTACGCAAAATTCTCCAAGTGCGAGTTTTGCCTTTCGCAAATCTAATTTCTTGGACATATAGTCTCGAAGGATGGAATTATGATGGATCCTACAAAGGTGGAGGCTGAGACCTACAAATGTGACAAAAATTCATAGTTTTCTAGGACTAGCTGACTATTATAAGAAATTAATTGAGAAATTTTTTAAAATAGCTTTTCTTTTGACAAAGCTAATCTGTAAAGGGAAGGAGTTCAAATGGAGCAGGGAGTGTGAAGTTAGTTTACTAAAGCTGAAGGGGAAGCTGACTTCAGCGCCTGTATTGGTTCTGCCCGATCCGAAGTAGAAGTTTGATGTGTACTGCGATGCATTTGGGCATGGGCTTGGATGTGTTTTAATGCAAGACAGAAGAGTAGTTGCCTATGTCTTGAGGCACTTGTGTCCTCATAAAGTCAATTACTCAACTCACGATTTGGAGTTGGTTGCAGTAGTCTTTGCTATAAAGGTGTGGAGGCACTACATCTGTGGAGCAAGATTTGAGGTGTTTAGTGACTACAAAAGTTTGAAGTACTTATTCGATTAGAGAGAACTGAAACATGCAACAGAGGAGATGGATGAAATTCTTCAAGGATTATGATTTCACATTCTCTTACCATCTTAGCAAGGTGAATGTGGTGGTCAACGCATTGAGTAGAAAATCATTGCACGTGGCAGCTATGATGGTGAAAAAGATGGAATTAATTGAAGAATTTTGGGACATGAATCTAACTATGGAGGTAAGGCCAAAGAGTTTGTACCTTGGGACGGTGACAATCTATAACGATTTCTTGGTGCAAGTTCGAGATGCTCAACAGGAGGATGCATTCTTGCAAGATATGATGAAATTGAAGAGTGAAGGGAAGGACTTGGAGTTCTATTGTGATGAGAATAGAGTGATCAAGTTTCAAGACTGAGTATGTAATCCTTAAATTGATAAGATGGAGCGAATGATACTTGAGGAGACACATAAAAGTAGAATGAGTTTCTACCCTAGTGCAACCAAGATGTATCAGAACCTCTACAAGAATTTCTGGTGGAATAGGATGAAGAAGGATGTAGTTGAGTATGTGTCCAAATGCTTAACATGTCAGAAGGCAAAGGTGGAACACCAACGTCCACCGGGATTGTTGCAACCTTTGGAGATCCCTGAGTAGAAGTGGGATAGCATTTCTATAGGCTTTGCTTTTGGTTTGCCAATGACTAGGAACAATCATGATGCTATTTGGTTGATAGTAGACTGATTGACCAAAGTTGCACATTTCCTTCCAATTAACATAAAGTACAAATTGGAGAAGTTGAAAGATATGTATGTGAGGGAGGTAGTCAGGCTACATGGAGTGCCGACTAGTGTAGTATCCGACAAAGACCCGAGATTTACATCAAGGTTTTTGGAGAGTTTATAGATGGAGCTAGGTACTAAGTTAAAGCTTAGTTCAACTTATCACCCACAAACTAAGGGACAGATCGAAAGGACCATTCAATCCTTAAAAGATCTGTTGAGGGCTTGTGTGATTGAGCAACAAGGAACTTGGAAAGAATGCCTACCCTTTTGTAGAGTTTACGCACAACAAGAGATATCATGCCAGTATTGGGATGGTGCCATTTGGGGCTTTGTGTGAGAGAAAGTGTAAAACTCTCTTATGTTAATATGAGACTAGAAAGGCGACTCTTTGTGCACTGGACATGGTTCAAAAGTAGAATGAGTATATTAAGATGATCAGAGAAAAGATGAAGGCTGCACAAGATCGACAGAAGAGCAATTATTATAAAAGGAGGAAACTCTTGGAGTTTCAGGTGGGTGACCATGTATTTTTGAAGGTCTCACGTATGAATGGAGTTACGAGAGCTCTGAAATCTAAAAAGTATGTGTCAGATCCTTCTCACATGATTGACCTTGACTCGGTTCAAGTGAGAGAGGACTTATCCTATGATGTATACCCAGTGAAAATTGTGGATCACCGTGTCAAGTAGTTGAGGGGCAAGGAGATCTCGTTGATGAAAGTGATATAGAGTGCAAATGATGAGGGAGATGCTACGTGGGAGACTCAGAATAGGATGAGATAGTTGTATTCGAAATTGTTTGTGTAGTTGTTGAATTTCGAGGACAAAATTCCCTAAAGGAGGGAAAAGTTATAACGCTCTGAGTTTTGTAATTCTTTTATGATAATTATACATATGTGTATGTTGTAATTTTGATGTGCATTTTGATTTATGCTGGTGATATGGATGTGTACATTGATATGTTATGGTTCAAATGTCAATGTTTGCTTGTGAATGGACTGAAAAAGCTTAAGAGTATAGGCTAATGTGTGTTGTAGAAACATTCTTGCTGTAGCGAGAATGTCCTAGGCAAGTGGATGTTTCTCTGTTGCATTCTCGCTATAGAGAGAGGCTCCTCCCTGCAGTAAGAGGGCAACAAAAAAGGTGTGTTTTCTAGGTTCAGTCTCGCTGTAGAGACAAGGTCTCACTATAGCGAGATTATACAGAAAAATAAGTGCAGTTTATCTGATATTTTCACTATAGCGAGAAGGGATCTCGCAGCGAGAGATACCTCGCTGCAGCAAGAATATCGCGACGTTTAGGGTATTTGAGGGGTTTAGGGTTCGAGAAACACATTTCCCACCCTTTCTCTTCATTTCTCCTTTGGTTCTCTCAATCCTTAATTCTATTTCACCGGTTAAATTGCCTCCAAAGCCGTGGGTGTTCTAGATTGAAGGTTGAGATCGTGTTTTGGATACGTTTTGAGGTAAGTTTCATGAGTTAGGGTTTTGTTTATTATTTAATCTTCATTCTTCTCAGTTCTCATGGATTATTCCTTGTATATAGGGCGAGGATCAGTATAGGGAGCACTTCTATCATTGATTTCGTACTGGGTCTACATTTCGAGGTAAGCGGGACTCTATGCTATCTCTTTGTGCTTAAAATTTCTTTTATGCTTTGAGATATTGGAATGTGGTTGAGATAGAACATAAGAAGATATGTCTTTTGATATAGATTTTGTGTGGAACATAATGTGGTAAATATTGAGTAATATGTGTGATGAAAATGGTGTGACCTGTAATAGGGTTGTTATAGAAATTATGTGTTTGAGTATAATGTAGTTGAATGTATGTATACATGCCATGTGTGAAAATGATTACATGATACGATTAAGAATGTGGGTAAGTATGTGAGAATGGCATGTTGATTGTGATTATGATTGTGTTTGAAATGGTTAGAAACTATAAATGGTTTAAACGATACACTAGGAGTGTGAAAAAGGGGGGCAGTAGAAATACCTTGAGGAAAAAAGGGTGGTGGTAACATCAACAGTGAGCGTGGGTGCATCACAGGCCACATGCTTTTCTCCTGACTCGGCCTTTGACCAATACCTTTTTTAAGGGGCCCGTGACCGCACACATTGCATCCATGGTGTGAAATCGAGTAAGCCCCTAAGGTTGAGGGCGTCAGGAAATGATGAATCCATATTTTATTGAATTTTTACTTGCCTTTTTAGTGTTTTTTAATAGAAAAAGTAGACTTAGAAAGTGTAAATAAGATGAAAATCTCATTTAGGTCAATTATCATAGCTTTCTTAATTTTTGTCTTATTTACATTAATTTCTGTAAATATATTTTGTAATTTTGATCATTTGAATAATTATGCAGGAAATTCTAGACAAATTCTTTGGATTTTAAGCTTTTGGAAAAATATGAAGTGAGAGTAATCACTCCCAGGCACTATAGTAATCACTCCACAGAGCTAATTCCAAAAGACAGACTATAGTAACCACTTTCAGAAGCAATAGTGATCACTCTAGAGCTAAAGGAAGCACCCAGACTTGCACGTGTTTACTCTCGTAAGCGATAGTAAACACTCCAGAAAGCTCCAGAGTTGAGGACCCTACGCGTGTTTACTCTTGTGAACGATAGTGATTACTATACTCACACGTGTTTACTCTTCTGAACGATAGTAATTACTATGCTCGAAGTGTTTACTGTTGTGAACGAGAGTAACTACTCTGAAGGCGTCAACTTTACTATAAATAGATTTTTACCATTTAGGTTGGGAACTTTTTGCAAAACCTTTTACTTTAGATATTTTAGGGTTTTATGATACTTTTGGAGAGCCTAGGTCGGCCTAGGGTGACAGCCAAGGGTCTAACCTAGGATTTCATTTCCATTTTCTCCTTACTTCTCTTTGATTTTTACATTGATGTTATTGATTTCTCTTCATTTTCACTTCTAAACTTGAATTGCTTAATTCTGTGTTTATTTCTAAGATTGTGTAATCTTGGGATGGGAGATTGGAGTCCATTGAATTACTTAATTCAATGGGAATATAAAGTTAATTTTTACTTGTTAAATTAACCTAATTCGGGAGAAGAGGAAGAGTATTAAATCTTGAGAGGAGTAGGGATAAAGCCTACATGAATAAACTAAGGGTTACTACATTTTATTGACTGAACTTTGCAATTTTATTTTCTGCTCGAGTAATTTGCACTCTAAACCACAAAATCCCCCTTTTTACTTATTTTCTAAATACACTGCACACCATATGTTTGATATTTGGTCACACATTCAATGATTCACAAGAGGTCGACCTAGGTTAGCATCATAGTATTACATTAATTTCTATTTATATTTTGATGAGGATTTGCGACAAATCTTTTGATCATCAAATTGGCGCCATTGCCAGAGAATCATTGGTGCTTAATTAGATATTAAACATGTTTTGTGTTTTGCTTTTAATTTTCTACATGTTAGTATTTTAATTTTGTTCTAATTTTTGCATAATAGAGAGATTAGAATTAGTTTAGTTGTGTTACTCCCTAGTTACTTATGCATATCATTTTTGTTTTCTATATTTTTCTGCATAAACTTCTGCACTTTTCCTTTTGTTAAATTCTACAATTCTATAATTCTACATTTCGTCATTGTCTTTAATTTTTTGCACTCTACTTGTTGCATTTTGCATAGTTTTTGCATTATTATCTGCACTTTGTTGTCATACTTTTCTGCATTCATATTCTGCACTTTTGCATTTAGTAATTTCTACATTTTCTGCATTTTGTTTTGATTTTCATTTTTCTATACTTTGTATTTTTGCATTCTGCATTTTGTAATCTGTTCAAAATCCTGTTGTATAATTTTCTTCATACTACATTCTATTTTTGCATAATTTTTCTATTTTAATTTTCTGCATTGCTGCATTCTGCACTTTTTTTCCTTCCTTTGTTTCTACACTTTACTATGTTTTTGCCTTGTTTTAAAAATTCTGCTGCATTATTCTACAACATTCTTCAGACTTTTGGTTAGAAATTTCTGCATTATGCTTTTCTCTTGTTTTGTTTAATTTTGAGGCAAAATTTTCCATTTTGTGCACAATGTCTACATTTTGTTTCTAACATATATTTTTCTGCATAATTTTTGCATTCTGCTCATTAAACTTTGCATAATTTTTGCTATTTAGTGACTATTTTTGTTTCTTTTTCTACTTTTTCATCATCTTTTCATTTTGATTTATATATTATAATTGAGAGAACTTTTCACATTGCTGATCATAGAAGACTAGAGAACAAGATAGATGATTTAGCCTCTTTGATCAAGCAATTGGCATTGTAACAGATGGCTGAAATGTAGTGTGAAATATGTACTTCACCTGAACATCCTATTGATTTTTGTTCTACATTACATGGGCTTGCAAGTTGGATGAGTCATCCAAACTTGGGATGGGAGAATTTTATAGAGTAGTAGCAATATCAACCTTCACCACAAACTGCTGCATCTTCTAAGAGTGAGTCTTCTTTGGAAGAATTGATGAGGGAAATGACACTTAACGATCTGAATTTCTAGCAGAGAACAGAAGCAGCTATTGAAAACTTGGAAAATCAGATTGGACAGTTTGCTTTCGCTTTGAATCATTTGCAATCTCAAGGTTCTAGTAATCTATCTGCACAACCAAGTGTCAATCTAGAGAACATTAATGCCATCACCATGAGATTAGGAGAGAGACCATACAGGACTATCAAGAGCAACAACCAATAGAAGAAGATCTTAATGCTACTGCTCCAGCAAATGATTGCAATCTAGCAAGTACAGAATTTACTCATACTCCTAATGCCACTTCTACGAATGTAGCAGAAAATTTTGAGCAACCTGTTCCTTTTCCATCCCATTCGGTTTTACATGATAATTTGTTGAATGATTTAGTTAATGATAATTTGACTGAGTTTTCTAAATGTTCAGATTGTATTAATTATCCCAACTTAGCCAATTATCCTTATTCTTTTACTTGTAATGCATGTGCCGATTTTGCAAAATGTAACTTTTTAGCTGAAATTGATATATATGTGTATGGTGATTATGATGCAGCTATTGCAAATTCTGAGAAAGTAAATCATGATGCAGCCCTTAAGCCATTGCCTGAGTAGTTAAAGTATGAAGATCACATTGTCGTATATACAAGAGAACAGCCAAAGTATACCAAGAGTACACAATATTCTGCACATCAAGGCAATCAAGAACATGAAGAGAAGCTCATTGAGTTTATCAAGCAGCTAGAAGTCCGTCCATGGTTATTTCTTCCACGTTCCCAATTAAATGAAGTGCTGCAGATTTTTGAGAAAAAGGAGGAATATCTAGGGATACAACTTAAACTATTACCATCAAAAGTATCTCCTAGAACTAAAGATCATAAGGCGTCAAGCTAGTGACGTTAAAAGAACGCTATGTGAGAGGCAACTAACAAATTTCTTAGGAGTTTTTTTTTAATTAGTTTTCTGCATATTAGCATTAGTCCTTCATTTGAGTTTTGGATATCTCATGAATTTTGCTATATAAACATTTTGATCTACATTTACTTTGATGTTTGACATATATTTCTGCATAATTCTGAATTTTGTATAGGAAAAAATACAAATTTTGAATCCAAATTCTGCTTAAATTCAAGAAATGATCAAGTGTAGCAGGAGTAAACACTTTTAGAGCTTAAGGTAACCACTTTGATGAGAAAAACAAGAGTTTGTCTTGAAGGTAATCACTTTCCAAAGCAAAAGTAGTTACTCTAAGCCCAGGTATGTATCTTTGCACTCTCTGTAGTAAGCACTTTTAGTGGTCATAGTAGTTACTTTCAGCTCAGGTATGCATTTCTACCCTCTGTAGTGAACATTTTCATTGCTGATAGTAGTTATTTTCTAAGCACTTTGAGCATTTTTGAATTTGGACACCCCTGTAGTGATTACTATTGTGCACAATAGTAAACACGCAAAACACCCATAAGAGTTCTTTAAAAAAAAAATGCACCAGAGTGATTACTATCGTGAACGATAGTAACTATGCTCACCTAGTTCACTTTCCACACATCTTTAGAGTGTCTACTATCAGTCACCATAGTAACTACGCTCACCAGAGTGATTACTATTACTTACCCTAGTGATTACGCACACCTCACCCACTTCATCCACCTTTCTGGAATGATTATTTTCATTATGCATAGTGATTACTTTGCACACCCAAACCACATAACCACTATTTCTGCATAGATTTTTGCTATGATTTGCATTGTTGTACTATTTTTTTTTTTTTGTGAACTGGATGCATTTTGACAATTTCTTAGCTAGGTTACCCATAGCCTTGCACTATGCTAATGCTCTAATTGTCTGCTATACTATTTTGCACCCATTTTTCTACATAATTGGAGTTCCATAACCATTGTACCATTGTGCATACATCATATTATGCACAGACTTACCATTTCCATGGTTGAATTGAATTAAATTATGCTATATTACATTTGGCATGTATACACCCTAGAGTAGTTACTATCAGTTGTGAACGTAGTTACTTTGTGTGAAGGCCCTAATACCATAGTGATTACTCTAGCAAAATTTTATACTATAAAGTTTCTGGATTGCTATATCACTATGGTTTTACATGCTAATTTGCTAGGCCATGAAAAAAAATAGAATTGAGTTGATGTTGATTGGTGTAAAGCATGATCACTAAGTGCACAAATATCCTGTCATATTTGCACTTTAAGAGTAGTTACTGTCCCCTGTCATAGTGATCACTTTTTGCGTGTGTTTACAATTAAAGTATCTACTTTGTACTGCACTGCACATGTTCTGCATAATTTTTCTATGAATTGCTGCAAAGCCTTACTTGTGACATGTTTTTCTCCTGGTAGCTACATTTCTTTGCATAATTGCACCGAGGCATGAATTGTGGTTCTGCATAAGTGCCCTGACATGCTTAGATTTCATAGTAGTTACTATCCTTTTCAATAGGACTCACTCTAGTAGTGTATTTTTCCATAGTAATTACTCTGCCATGCACTTTCATTATACAAATACTGCATAATTGCTATCACACATGCCTTATATCATCTGCACATAATCTAACATATGACTTACATTCTTGAAGTTTTCTGTGTCTATATTGCTGCATTAAATCTGTTATGCCTGCACCATTAAAGTAATCACTATCACTAAGCACAGTATTTACTTTGACGTTGCACTTCTTCATAGTAACCATTCTGGCTTGCACTTTCACTATGACATTAGACATGATTTTGATTGGCTGTCAGCTGCATTTTGCTGCATCTGCACTCACATATTCTGCAACATTGTTTTTCCTGAAATTACCCTACACATATGCTAAATATCCTTGCTACCTACTTACTAATTGCATGATCCACTCATTATTTTCTTTTCTCCATGCAGCATCATGGTAAACACTTCCAGGTCTACTCAAGGACTAAAAGAGGCAGGACTGTTGGAGCACCTTCCTCCATTCACTACTACTGCAACCGCACCACCACCTCAGGAAGCTGAGGAGGATGATTAGCTCCAGCTCTTCAGAAGAAGAAGAAGAAGAAGAGGATAGCTTTTACTCTTCCAACTCAAATGAAGACCTAATTTAGTTTTTAGTTTCCCTTATGTTATTTACTTTTCAGTTATTTTGATTTCATTTCCTTGTACATTTTATCCATCATTTCCTTGTAATTATTACACTTTACCACTTTTCTTTTCTTACTTTACTTTTACCTTACTGCTTTATCTTTGAATAGTTACTTAGCACTTTCATGCTTTTATATATAATTATCAGTTTAGTTTCCATACTTCCTTTTTGTGCTAAATCCATTGTGTGTCTCTCTATAGAGTATGTCCTTAGTTCGATGAAAAGAAGCATCAAGTTGACCCTTGAATTATGAGCCATCATTCATGAAAAGGGAGTGATCTCTTTGCCTTTGTTTCATATGTTTTTAGTTTAATTTCCCTGCACTGTAATAAATAAAAAAAAACATAAATATTTTCATTATCTTTCTCTTTTAATTTAGTCCAGTTTTGTAATTCTAATTTTATATTCTGATTGCACTTCCCATTCAACTCATAATCATTCTCTGTTTTGTACATATTTACCACCATACTAAACATATTTCCTTGAAAGGTGAACTATACTCACATGTTGCCAAGTAATTATCACCTTTTACTATGGTAGAGAATTGAGCCTTAAATTTCTTTTCTGTCTGCACTTTATATGTATTTTTGCATCTATCCTTTAAAACTTGCGTTGTTTCTTAATTGAATATCTATTGTGCAATTTTCATGTATTGTGTGGATTGCATGAAACCTTGTTGGATCTTTGTTTTAATTTAGTGGAACTTTGCATGAAAATAATTGACAAGAGTGTGATTTCTTTGTTGAATGAATTCATGATTTTGAAAATATTGGAATTATCAATTAGAGTCTAAGATTGGAATGAAAATTCTTGAGAATTTTTTTTTTTTGGATAAATCAAACCCTTTACATGCAATTCTCTTGAGTTTTGATTTGCTTGAGGACAAGCAAAAGTTTAATTTTGGGGTTGTGATGAATCCATATTTTATTAAATTTTTACTTGCCTTCTTAGTGTTCTTTAATAGAAAAAGTAGACTTAGTGATTACTATGCTCGAAAGTATTTACTCTTGTGAACGATAATGATTACTATATTCGTGCATGTTTACTCTTGTGAACGATACTAATACTATGCTCAAAAGTGTTTACTGTCGTGAACGAGAGTTACTACTCTGAAGGCGTCAACTTTACTATAAATAATTTTTTACCATTTAGGGTTGAGGACTTTTTGCAGAATTAGGATACTTTTGGAGACCCTAGGTCAGCCTTGGGTGACAGCCAAGGGTCCAACTTACAGTTTGATTTTCATTTTCTACTTACTTCTTTTTTATTTTTACATTGATGTTATTGATTTCTCTTTATTTTCACTTTGTGATCATGAGACCCATCCTTATGAAGGGCTAAAGATTTTGTAATCCCTAGTGAGTTCACTTAGACTCTTGAATTCCTAGGTTATAATTCCTTTTCTTCTATGAATTTCTTCTTCCTAAACTCTTGAATTAAATTACTGGTTGAATAAGGGAGACATTGCGTAATTAATCCTAATTCGTTTTAATGAGATTCTAAATTTGAATTGTTTAATTATAGGTTTATTTCTAAGATTGCGTAATCTTGGGATGAGAGATTGAAGTCCATTGAATTACTTAATTCATATGGGAATATAAGGTTGATTTTCGCTTGTTAAATTAACATAATTCTAGGAAAAGAGGAAGAGTATTAAATCTTGAGAGGAATAGGATATAGTCTACATGAATGAACTAGAGATTACTACATTTTATTGATTGAACTTTGCAATTTAATTTTCTGCTTGAGTAATTTGCACTTTAAACCACAAAATCCCTTTTCTTACTTATTTTCTAAATACACTACACACTATATGTTTGATATTTGGTCACACATCCAATGATTCACAAGAAGACAACCTAGATTAGCACCCTAGTATTACATTAATTTATGTTTATATTTTGATAAGGATTTGCGACAAATCTTTTGATCATCAGGAAACTGTAATCACAATACCATAGTGAGCGTGACAAACATGCAATGAGTGCACATGGGTGTGTGGAATGATTGAAGGTGGAGTGAGCGCTCCTATGTATGAATTGATGCGCAAACATGAGTGTATGTTGTTAGAAAGAATAAATTAATGCTATTTTAAATTGTAATTTTGTCATATTAGGGATTGTTATGAAATAGACAAGGTGAGTCTCTATGTTTGTGTGTGTGATAGTGTAGAAGACTCACCCAAGACGATCAACATCAAGTTTAATAAAGGATGAATGATACTACTATAGGACTTAGAAAATTATTTTAAAACTTGTGGTGTATTAGATAGGTCCTGTAGCATTTATTTTGATTTCAAACTTGTAACCCATATGAAATACTTTATTGAAATGATGTGTTTGAAGTTATTTGAAAGGAAATTTCATTATTATCTTCTTTCTAATTTTTGAAAATATAATTTATTCAAAAATGATTATTTGAAATTGATTAAGGTGTTACAATTAGGGGTGTCCATTGGATCGGGTAAACCAATAAACCCGATAATCCAAACCGATCCAAACTAAAAAAAATCCAAACCAATGCTTAACGGGTCCGATCCGAACCAAACCGATCAAACCCGACGTGGTTTGGTTTGGATAACGGGTATTACTATGTCAACCCGATAACCCGTGTTTATACCCGATGAACCCGAACAAAATCACTTTGAAGAGCGGTTTGGAGAGCGGTTCAGTTTCGACCGCTCTCAGAAGTGACCTTTGGAGAGCGGTTCAATCAGAACCGCTCTCAAAAGTGACCTTTGGAGAGCGGTTCAATCAGAACTGCTCTCAGAAGTGACCTTTGGAGAGCGGTTATAATGGAACCGCTCTCAGAAGTGACCTTTTGAGAGCGGTTATATTGGAACCGCTCTCCGAAGTGACCTTTGGAGAGCGGTTATATTGGAACCGCTCTCAGAAGTGACCTTTAGAGAGCGGTTCTGATATAACCGCTCTCCGAAGTGACTTTTCGTGCTCCCTTTAACCTAGTTACGCCGCTTACCGCCATTAACCTGTTTTGTTGTTCCGCTGCAGCTCAACTTGGATTTCTCTCGCTTCCGCATCTCAAATCTAAATCAAAGTGAATATATGTCTAATTTTTTCTCTACTTTTTCTATTTTTAATTTTTACTCTGTTCTGAAATCTGTTTATGCTTATAATTTTGCAGCCCACAAATGGCAAATATCAGTGAAACTGCTGATAATACCCCAACAAGCTTAAGTGGCATAGAACTACAGCAAGGTGATGTAGACACTCCATTGCTGCAAGAGACTCCTACGCAAGGACTAGAGACTCCTACACAGGGACAAGAGACTCCTACGCAAACTCAAGAACTCAAGGTATTAAAAAGAAAACCTAGTCGACCACCATCCAATGCTTGGGAACATTTCACTAGACAAAATGATAAGGCTATTTGTAACTATTGCCAAAAGTTATATGCATCTAATAGTTCTACCCATGGAACCACAAACTTGAATAAGCATGTTTTGTGTTGTCCGAAAAACCCAAATAGGATAGTTGATAAGAGACAAAAAACACTTGCACTTGGAAAGGAGAGTGAGGATGCCTCTACTGTTAGTTTTAAACTTGTTGATTTTAATCAAGATCGAACCCGGGCAGCACTTGTTAGGATGATAATTATGGATGAGCAACCTTTTAAGTTTGTTGAGGGTCTCAGATTTAGAAAATTTATGCTTGAGGCTCAACCGAGATTCAAAATTCCTTCTCGACAAACTATTGCTAGAGAGTGCATGCTACTGTTTGAATCAGAAAAGGAGAAGTTGAAAGCTATATTGTCTAAAAATGATCAAATAGTTTCACTTACGACTGATTCTTGGACTTCAATTCAAAACATGAATTATATTTGTGTGACTGCTCATTATATTGATGCTGGGTGGGAATTGAATAAAAGGATATTAAGCTTTGGATTGATTACTGACCACAAAGGTGACACCATAGGTAAATACCTAGAGAAATGCTTGAAAGATTGGGGGATTTCAAAGATTTGTTGTATAACTGTTGATAATGCAAGTGCTAACAACTTGGCTATTTCATATTTAATTAGGGGCATGAGTGATTGGAATGGTAGAACTTTATTAAATGGAGAGTACATGCATATGAGATGTTGTGCCCATATTTTGAACTTAATTGTTTGTGATGGTTTGAAGGAAATTGATATCTCAATTGCTAGAATTAGAGCTGCATGTAAGTTTGTTAAGGGATCTCCGCTTAGATTGGCCACTTTTAAAAGGTGTGCTCAAGAGGCAAATATACCTAGTCAAGCATTGTTAATTGTTGACTGTCCCACTAGGTGGAACTCCACTTATTTAATGTTAGAAGTTGCTGAAAAATATGAGAAAGCTTTTAGTCGTCTTGAGTATGATGATCCTGCCTATTTAATAAATCTTGAGAGTGAAGGGGGGTGTCCTAATAGCGATGATTGGACTCGTGCACGCATGTTTGTGAAGTTTCTGAAAATTTTCTTTGATGCAACTCTTTCATTTTCTGGATCATTGCATGTTACATCTAATACTTTCTTCCATAAGTTGAAAGATATTAAAAAAATATTGAATAAGTGGAGGCAAAGTAATGATATTGTATTACAAAGGATGACCAAAAATATGCAAGTCAAGTTTAGCAAATATTGGGAGAATGACACTATAAATTATCTCCTATTTGTGGCTGTTTTCCTTGATCCTCGCTATAAGCTTGAGTATCTTGAGTTTTGTTTTAAGCGGATGTATGGTGTAGAAAAATGCAATGAATTGATGAAAAAGTTGAAGGACCTCATCAATAAATTGGTTGAACTTTATATGACACAGTATCCTATTGATGAATCTAGTAGTGTTGCCTCTCAGTCTAATCTTGATATTAGCAATGATGGTAATGATGATGATGATGCATGGGAGGATGAATTTAGAATGAATGTGAAAAAAAAGCAAGGTCAAGTGAAAAGGAATGAGATAGAAAGGTACTTGGAGGATGATGTTGAAGACAATGCTCCCGGATTTGATATTTTGCAATGGTGGAAATCAAAGTCCTCAACGAAATATTATGTTCTTTCTCATATGGCTAGAGATATATTGGCTATTCCAGTATCCACTGTATCCTCTGAGTCAACATTTAGCACAGGAGGTCGAGTTCTTGACCCATTTCGTAGTTGTTTAAGTCCCACAACTGTTGAAGCTTTAATTTGTACCCAAAATTGGATAAAAGCTAGCAAGAAGGTTGATTTACAGCTGAAATGGATCAACTTATGATGCTTGGAGAAGGTATTGAACTTGTTAATTTTTTAATCTATATCTTCAAAATTCTATATTTATTCGTTTTGAACTAATTTTTTTCCCCTTTTTATGTTTCTGTTTGAATTATTTTGGCTTCAGAGATGGGTGAAATTTGAAGGATTCTGAGATGTTCAAGTTCAACCCAATATATCCACTTCTTGAATTTAATTTTTTTGTTTTGATTGAGACTTATTTTGAATTTATATATTTGTATTAGAATGTTGTGTAATTGTGTTAAATTTACATGTAAAAAATTATTCAAATGTAAAAATATTGATATTTTTCTATTTTTTTATACATATTTTATTTTAGTTTATTTAATCGGACAACCCGATGATCCAAACCGAACCAACCCGTTCGTGTTTGGTTCGGTTTGGTTCGGATTTTTAATTTTTTTTTACAAATCCAAACCAAACCAAACCAATCAATTTTTGATCGGTTCGGATTTTTTTTTTCTCCTAAACCCGAACCAAACCGACCCGTGGACACCCCTAGTTACAATTCATTGTAAAGCACCGCAAGTACATCTCTAGGTATTTGTTAAGAGCTTTAGATTGTCCATCACTTTAGGGATGGTATGTTGAGCTCATAACAAGTGTAGTCCCACTCAATTTGAATAATTGTTGCCAAAAGTTACTAGTAAAAACTTTATCCTTATCAGACACAATTGATTTAGGAAGGCCATGCAACTTGACAATGAGTTTCATGAATATCTCTGCCACTTCTTTACTAGTATAATCAACTTTATAAGTAGTAAAGTGTGCGTATTAAGATAATTGATCTATTACCACTAAGATTACTATGAAACCATGATAAGGAGGTAATCCCACAATGAAATCCATGGCCAAGTCCTCCCAAATTTGTTTAGGGATAGGAAGAGGGTTGAGTAGGTGATAACCACGTCGCAATGGTATCAAACAAACTAGATTTTCTTTCAAATTTTGCAATAGAATGAGTAAACCTAGGTCATCTCACAAAGACATAAGATATATTCTGTTTCTGGTTCCATCATGTAATTTCATATTAGCTTAGGGATGGATTATTTTGAATTAAATTGTAAACAACAGAAAAGAAAAGAACAAAGAATAATTCTAACGAAACGAAATATGAAGTTTAACTAATTCAAGATCTCAATCACTACAACGCAATTCTCATTGTTATACGAATACAATTCCAACGAATTTCCAATCAACACTAATTCAATACGACATTAATAACCCGAAATCTAAATCTAGATTATGAATTCCATCAAAACAAGAACTGCAATTGCAAATCCAATGCTCTAACAAAATTCAGAAAAATTGATTTATTAAATTAGGTGAATTCATTTATTTCAAATCTGAAATGCTCATTCTCTGTTTAGAATGCAAACGAAAACTCAATATCATGAAAAACGTAATTATCCTAATTAGAAAAGAGGAGGAAGAGCGAGAATTCAATAGAACCTAACCCGAAACTCAAATGCGATGTAGTTCTTGAAACCTTGAACCGATTGATGGATTAGCCTTGCTTCATGATCATGCTTGTTTCGGCCAAAACCAGAAAATACGAAAAGATGGAAAGTATAGAGACGAAAATAAAAGAGAGGAGAAGAAAGAATTTAAAATAGACTTTTTGAATCCTAAAAAATTGCGGGAAAAGAAAAACAAGGATTCGTACGTGGAGTCATAACCTCTATTTAAAGACAAAATAATTGGGCTTAATTAAGGCCCAACTCCCTAATGAGGTTCCTAAACACCTAACTAAGTAAAAGACAAAATAATTGGGCTTAATTAAGGCCCAACTCCCTAATGAGATTCCTAAACACCTAACTAAGTAAAATCAACAATACAATCAAATTCTAAAAATTTCAGTGGAGGGCCGCAACATTGTGATGCAATTTTGGACCTGAAGATGCTCGAACTGGGATTTTCTCCCAACAGAGAAGTTTTAGATCTCTGTATTATCTTTCCAGGGACACCAATTTTGTCCATTTCTGAGTAGTGTAGCTCCAGATATGGTCTTTGCAAGAAATTGTATCAAAATAAGAAATTATGGCAGGAATTAAGAAAGATTTATATTTAAATCCTAAATTACTTACTAAAACAAATCTAAACTAACACATCAAAATAATGCACTAATGAAGCTCAATTAAACCAAAAACATGGAGAGAAAGATGTACTAAAATATGACTATTAGTAGGCTAACAGGTAGAGCAATGGTAGTCTTAGCTTGTTGGTATAACAAACATAGTTGAACATCAGTCTTGATGTCCTGATACATGTCTTGCCAAAAGAATTGGGCAAAGATTCAAGCAATAGTTCTTGTAATTCTAGCATGGCCTCCAATAGGAGAATTGTGGTACTCTTGAAGAATTTGTTGAATTAGTGGAGGCTTAGGACAAATCACAGTCTTTTTTTGCAATAAAACAAATGATCTTGGGTGAATAATTTGAGTGAGGAGGCTGCCCTTGGTTGCATACCTATAATATTTCACTATACTTGGTATCAAAAGCAATAACAGCTCTAACCAAACTAATAATGTCCCATGTAGGCTGAGAGATAGCCATGAAAAATGATCTAGAAAGTGCATGAGCTCCTACATTCTCTTTTCCAGACTTGTACTTAATAGAAAAATGGAATTTGTGAAGCCAAGCATGCTGCTCTAGTGTCTGAATTGTTTGATCAGTGAGGTTTTTATACTTTTTTGGTCAGTTCGGATAATGAACTTATGGCTCAATAAGTAATGCCTAAACTTTGCAATGGCCTCAGTAATAGCATAGAATTCCTTAGTATAAGTTGATTGCTTTTGCATTTTAGGGGATAATTTCTTAGAGAAAAATGCAATAGGGTAGTGTTCCTTGCTGACGATAGCACCAATACTAATTCCAGAGGCATTAATTTCCAAAATGAATGGTTTTGAAAAGGTTTGGTAAGGTCAAGACTGGTATTACTGTGATAGCTTCTTTTAATTGTTCAAAAGCTGCGATAAGTTGAGAATCCCTTTGGAAACACCCTTTTCTTAACAAATTAGTGAGAAGGGCATTGCATAGCTTTTAATAAATCTTCTATAGTACCCAATTAGACCCAAAAAAACCTCGTAGTTGCTTCAAAGAAGATGAAATCTGCCAGTTTAAAACAACTTGTACTTTGGATTGATCCATTACTACACCATTTCCAAACACCTTGTGGCCAAGATAGTCTACCTCAGTTATCTAAATAGGCATTTAGATAACCTTGCATAAAGCTGATTTATCTTCAAGATTTGCAAAACAATTGCTAAATGGTCTAAGTGTTGAGGATAAGAGGGACTAAGTACCTGTATATCATCAAAGAACACTAATACTAATTTTCGAAGCAAGCTTTGAAAAACTTTATTCATCAAATTCTAAAACGTAGCAGGGCATTTGTTAATCTAAAAGGCATAATAAGCCATTCAAAGTGTCCTTGGTGTGATCAGAATGTTGTTCTAAATCTATCTTTAGGAGAAACTAGGATTTGATGATAACCTGATCGTAAATCTAGCTTTGAAAAGAATTAGACTCCATATAACTCATCTAAAAGTTCATCTACAATGGAAATTGGAAAGTTGTCTTTAACGATGATGGCACCTTTTGACGCATTGCATAGGATATGTTTTTGCCATTGGTTGAATTTACTTACAACAATAGTTATTATTCAAGCATCGGGATGGCACTTTTTGAGGCATTGTATAAAAGAAGATGTCGAACACCGTTGTCTTGATTCGAGACTGGGGAGAATCTATATACATTACATGTCAAGTTATCTAATAGTAGTAGGATTATCAGGTCTTGGTCTTTGTAACAATATATTGGTTTATTTATATAAATGTGTGAATTGATGTTTGAATGTGCATTTGATTGTGTGATGATTTGGATGTGAATATAATTGTGAAGATATATGTTTAGTGTTGTTAAAATGTGATGTGGACTTGTGCTTAGGCTATAATTGTTTGAAATATAGGCTAAGTGTATACTGCAGGGACATTCTCGCTGTAGCAAGAAGGTCCTGGGCATAGGGCATGCTTTTGTTGCATTCTCGATGTAGAGAGAAGGCAACAGAGAGGGGTGCATTCTAGGTTGCAGTCTCGTTGTAGCGAGATTATGCAAAAATCAGAGTGCAGTTTCCTCTGATATTTTTGCTGTAGCGAGAAGGGATGTCCCTCGCTGCAGCCAGAGATGTCTCACTAAAGCAAGAATATCGCGAATAGAAGGGCATTTGAGGGGTTTAGGGTTTGAGAAATTTATTTCCCATTCCTCTCTTCAAATCTCTTCAATTCTCTCAACTCTCAACCCTATTTCACTATTTAAATTGCCTCCAAAGCTATTTGCGTGTAAGATTGAAGGTTGAGATTGTGTTTGCGACACTTGGAGGTAAGCTTTATGGGTTAGGGTTTCAATTTTGTCTCTTTCGTTCATTTTGTCGATTTCTCATGGAGTTTTTCACGTATTCAGGATGAAGCACGTGTGGGGAACATTTTCTATCGTTAGATTGCGTTGGGCCTTCATTCCAAGGTAAAGGGGACTCTACCCTATCCCTTTGTGTCTTGAATCCGTTTATATGGATAGATAATGCAATGTGCTTAAGATAGGACATAAGAAGATGTATCTCTAATGATAATGGCTTGATTGTAATTGTATTATGATAGAAATTTTACGTCAAATGTGTGTGATGAAATGAATAATTGTAAGGAGATTGTGATAAAAACTGTGTGATTGAATATTGTGTGGTGGAATATGAGTGTATGTGCCTTCGATCGAGAATGAATAATACGAGATAAATGAAATGTGTGTGTGGAAGACATGATGATTTGTGAGTGTGATTGTGTTTGAATATGTTAGAAAACTATGAATGGTTCAGCGATACACTAGGGGTTTGGAAGATGGGGGCGGTAGAAATACCTTGGGAAAGAAAGGGTTCACTACAGGCCACACTCTCCTCTTGACTCAGCCTCTGACTAACACCTTTGCTTAGGGCCCTCAATACTGCACACGTTGTATATGTGAAGCAGGAGCTATCCGGTGACCATCCATGGTGTGAACTGAGTATGTCCTTGAGGTTAAAGGTGTCAGGAAAACTGTGATCACAGTGCCATAGTGAGTATGGCTACATGCAGTGATCGCACGTGTGTGTGGATTGTTTGATGGTGCACTGAGCGCACCTACATGTGAGTTGGAATGGAATGTTGAAAGTGTTATTTCATGTTTGTTTGATGCATGATCTGGAATTATGTTGGTAAATAGGTGAAACGTGTGAGGTGAGTCTTTGTATTTGTGTGTGATAGTGTAGAGTACTTAGCTTTATATTTATTTTTCATGCGACCAAGATGATCAACACCGAGCTCAATGAAGGGATGGATGAAACTGTTATAGAACTTAGAAAGTTGTTTTGAAAACTCTAATGTTATTAAACTAGTCCTGCAGCAATCATTTGATATAAACTTGTAATTCATCCTTATTTTGAAATACTTTATTGAACTATGTATTAAGAACCGTTTGAATTAAAAATTTTGTTATTCCCATTTTTATGAAATTTATTTATTTGAAAATTAAATTAAGGTGTTACACATTGCAGCTCGAATCGAAGAAAAATTTCGGGTAAACAAGGTTCTTGTCAATTCTGGAGCAACTATCAATATCATGCCCAATTTTTTGCTATAAAAGATAAAAAAAAATCTGAGGAAGATCTATTGCCCCATAACTTGGTACTGACAGTAGACTATGAAGGAAAAACCTCTTGTTCAAAAGGGGCATTAATTGTCAACTTAAGAGTTTGATCTGTATCTCGAACAACTATTTTCGTTGTGGTAACTTCCAAAGCAAGTTACAACTTATTGCTCGAAGCAGTACCATCATCGCTACACCAGAAATTGTGCCTTTGGAACAATGATAGGGGTATCAAAGTACGTCGACAGGGATCAGACCTATTTTAAGGCCGAGGTGCATGTTAGCAACCTCGATAACAAGACATTTGATAAGTCTTTTGCTAATATTTCACCACTTCATATAGAAGATGTGGGCAGACCACATTTTGGTCAAAATCCTCACTTACCAATACCTCACGAAATTTGACACCAGATTCGACTAGATCCTTCAATAGGTTTTTATAGCTTCCAGGAAACATTGGAGGTAGAAAAGAAAGAAAAAGATGAAGCTCGAAGAGAGCCTGTTGGCTCGAATTTCTGCTTACATGGCCGAAAATAAAATAAAGACAGCTCTTGAAGCTGTCGAGACCTTGGAGGTCGATCAATTGAACTCGGCCATAAAAGAAAAACTATAAAAAATCAAAGAAACAACAGCTTTATACTCGAAACAAGCAGTCTAATACCCTGCAAAATCAACATGGTTAAAATTTGACTTATTTAGCCAAAAAAAGAGAAGCGGCCCTAAAAGCGGCCGAAGGATTGGAGGCTAACCTACCAGATTCGGGCATTAAGATAAAAAGTCCAGCTTATGTAGTCAAACGGAAAGAAATAACCCTTGAGGCATTTATGGTGCAAGAAAATTCGGTCTTAAAGACCGAAAACAATGAAATTTGGCTAGATTGCATTTATGATGACTCGCCGATTGGCTTCAAGGAAGATTCAACTCAAAAAGGCCCAAAAATGGAGGCGCAGAATCCCTTAGACAAGGTAAACCTCGAAGATGAGAAGTAGCTGAGGTTAACTTTCAATAGTAAATTAGTTGACAAAGGGGTAAAAGACCAATTAATCAAACTAATAAGGGAATTCAAGGATTGCTTTGCCTGGGATTACGACCAGATGCCAGGTCTTTTGAGGGAATTAGTCGAACATCAACTCCTTCTTGAGAGATAAAAGGCTTTCAACTTACCTACTTGACCGCCAATGTTGCCAGAAGCATTATTGTTATGCCTTTTAATAGTATTTCACCACTTTCTAAACCTTCTCACCTTCACTACTCAATTGGCTCCCTTTTCTGCTCAAAAAGTTGGCCCTATATGGTTCAAACGTCCTTTTCCCTAGAAAACTCCCGAGGCTCAGGCTAAGAGCTTAATAATTTGGCAACAACTTCTTTCTTTTTTATCTTCTTTTTAGTAGTTTCACTCCGAGGCCATTTTAAGAAATGGCTTATCAACCTAACCTAGTGGCTCATCAATTTGGCTTGAGCCAGTTCACGCCTACTCTCATGCTTTAAGGGGCAAGTCAAAACATTCTTGAAAATGCTCAAAAGAGGATCGTGACTTAAATGAGGCTATTAGTTTTTTCGGAAAATGTAGGCCCAAACTATCTTCAATAGATTTTGAGCCCTCATTCTGTTGTACAGAGGCCTTCCAGACTTGGTGGTTTAACTACTATCACCATCATGACATTTATGTTGAAGAGTGCCACAAGAAGATGACCTCTACTTTTTCTGTTTTTCAGAAGGGAAATCTTAAGGCCAAGACGAGAGGTACGCATATTCGAAAAATTTAGGGTATGTTTGATTTCTCTTTTAAAAAGAGTTTTTTGTTTTATTTTTCTAAATGTAGTATAAATTTATACTATATTTAGAAATAAAAACAGAAAACTCTTTTTAAAAGAGAAATCAAACATACTTTTAGTCTTTTGAACGGTTTTTTAAAGTGTTATATTTGCCTTGAATAATATCTTAAACTATTTTTGAAACCGCTATTTCTTTACAAGAAAAGACCAAAGAAAGACTGAGTAAATATCGAGAATTTCACCCTTTTGAACCCATTTTAGAAGAAACCACTTTTACACGTTTTTACCCAAATTTTCCACCTTTACCAAATTGTGATTTTGCTTTAACTTTACCCATAGTTTCTCCTAAATGGGTTGATCTTCCTTTGACTATTTTGAATGATTTAGCCCCTTCTCGAAATAAAGTAATTTCTTCGAGGTTCTTTTTAAAAGCGTATTCTTGTCATCTTCATGTAACGCTCCAAATTTTTGTAATATTGATTATTGATATATATATATATATATATGTGTGTGAATGAATGTTGGAATTTGCACTTGAGTGCGTAATGAATGTTGAATGATGATGTGTATGAATGTGTATGGATAAATATGCGATTATAAAAGTATATATATAGATATATGTGTGTATGTGTGTGTGTGTGTGTGTTGAGAATGTTGGACTATGGCTGGTTTGATTTATGAAAAATTGGCTATGTGTCTGGTGCAGGGTATTCTCATTATAGCAAGAAGGCCCTGGGAGAAAGGCGTGAAAATGTTGCCCTCTCGCTGTTGTGAGAGAGCGATAGTTTTGGGGTGCAATTCTGCATGCAGTCTTGCTATAGTGAGAGGGTCTCATTGTAGCGAGATTCTGCAGAAACCAGAGTATAGTTTCCTTTGAAATTTTCACTATAGCGAGAGAGGGTGTCACTGCAGTGAGGTCTCACTGTAGCGAGAGTGTCGCGACCAGAAAGGGTTTTAAAAGGGGTTTAGGGTATGAGAATTTCATTTCTCATCTCTCCCTTCAAAATTTCTTCGATTCTCTTATTCCCAAGCCCTATTTCACCGATTAAATTATCTCCACAGCCATTTGGGCGCAAGATTGAAGGTTGGATATGTGTGGGGAACACTTGAAGGTGAGTTTTAATGGTTAGGGTTTCAGTCTCTCATCCACATTCTCTATTTTGTCGGTTTCCTTGATTCTCATGGGATTCTTTCATGTATTTAGGACTAAGTTCGTGTGGAGAGCCTTCTCGTCGTTGATTTCATGCGTGGATTATCAATCTGAGGTAAGGAGAGACTCTACCCTATCTCATTGTATTTTGGTTACATTTATTCTGTTAAATATTGCAAATTGTGTGTTTTGATGGGAATTATTGTATGTTTGAATGCAATGTGCTGTGAATGAATATGGGCTTGTGTGTCATGTACGAACATGAATATTATGTGCAATTGAAATGTGTGTGAATGAGGCACGTTAAATACGATTGTGAATATGCTATGAATGGTTCACTGATACACTGGAGGCGTGGAAAATGGGGACAGTAGAAATACCTTATGGAAGAGAGGGTGGTGGTGACACCAACAGTGAGTGTGGGTGCACCACTGGCCACACACTCTCCTCTTGACTAGACCTTCGACTAACACCTTTGCCGAGTGACTTATGACAGCACACGTGGTATCCGTGATGCGAGGGTAACCGACAACCATCCTAGGTGTGAAACTGTAATCACAGTACCACAGTAAGCGTGGCTACATACAGTGAGCGCACATGTGTGTAACATGTTATGGTGCCGTGAGTGCATCGGTTGTGAATTGAAGGGAAATGCTTGAAAGTGTTACTTGTAATTGATAATACTTGAGTAGAATATGTTAGAATACATGTGACTGTGCAAGGTTACTCTCTATGTTGTTTGTCTGATGGATAGTGTAGAGTACTCACCCTTACATTTATTTTTCAGGTGACCAAGACGATCAGCACTGGACTTAGTAAAGGATGGATGAAACTGCTATAGGACTTAAGAATTTATTTTGAAAATCTTATGTATTAATTAAGTCCTGTAGCAATGATTGATACAAATTGTAGGGTTGAAAATCACAATGATTGAACCATGATTTAGGAACCATTTAAATGGAAATTTTTATCATTCCCAATTTTGGTAAATTTATTTGCTTAGAAAATTAAGTTTAGGTGTTACACTTTACCTCAAAATTCAAGATGTAAAGGTCTTTACTAAGTTTCCAAATGGTAATTTTCCATGCATGCCTTGGGAATTTCGTTTCAATTTTGTTCACTTCTAGTTTGATTAACCTTGTCTTTTGTAGCTCTTCCAACTGAACCTTTCCTCAACTGGTATGATCGAGAAAATTAGGAAGATAATGAACCACCTAAGAAAAAACAGAAATCTGCTCGAAAAATTTCCTCTTCATCTACCCCCCAGAAGGGTTCTTCTTCATCTACACCCCAAACTGCTTCTGGGGTTTCTAAGGTAACTATTTGATTTGGGTCTAAATCTTCTTGAAATGGTTCTTATTTAGGGACTTATCTTTTCTTCTCTTTTCAGGTTAAGACCACTACTAAGGCCAAGACTCCCGCCAAGTCCAAAGTTCGTGTTGAGATGGCCATTTTGACTCTCATGCAACCTTCCTATTGATAAAGGTTTAGTCGAAAGGATTAAAGGTCTACTTTCTACACTGAAGAGTCAACTTTCACCCTTCCCAGAAGGACTTTAGCATTTTGAGGTTCTTTTTGCTGACTCACTGGTCATGATAGACCAAATTTCTGTGGTTGGTTCCAAGCAAGAGCAATCTCGAGTAATACAAGATTCGGCTTCTAATAAGCTTAAAGAAGCTTAAACTAGATTAGGTAAGCTAAAGGAATAGACTAATAGTGCTGATATGAAAAAGAAAGAGGTCAGGGCCAGAATCATTGATCTAGAGAAACAACTTGAAAGAGCTCGAAAAGAGGAGGAAATGCTGAACATAGCTGGTGCAGCTTGTGAGAAGAAGAGGCAAATCTGATAGAAAATATGAAGACTTTGACGATCGAAAGAGCTCAAGCTATGGATGACATTTCGAGCCTGGATGCTCAGTGTTCGGCTCTTGAAACCAGATATCATTTATGACGCTTTGAGTAATTTTTTGGTGCACTTGTTAATTGAATTCTCTATAAATAGTTTTGAATGCAATCACTCAAATTCATTTATTAATGCACTTTGTTTTCTTGCCATTCTGAATCTTCTTATTGTGTTCAAATTTTGTTACTTTAATGATCAAGTTATTTTAATTTCATGTATTTTTGGTTTGTATGGTTTCAAGTATTTAATGTTAATCGATACAATTTGACTATTAGTTCCCAGTTCTCGAATTGAGTATGGGTTATTTGAAAACATGCTTTCTATCTCAAAAGGGCCTTCCCAATTAGTAGACTATTTTCCAAATCTCCTTGATTTTTTATGGAATGGTAAAATGATTTTCCAGACTAAATCACCAACATTAAATAACTTGTGTCGAACTTTCTTATTGTATGATCTTGAAATCGTTTCTTTTTGTCAAATCATTTTCTCGAAGGCATTCAACCGAATTTCATCTAGATCATTAAGTTTGTCCAACATTAAAGTCCAATAATTCTCACTTGGTAGCTCGAACTGTCTCTGTAACTTGACCGATTGTAAGTTAACCTTGACTGGTAAAACAACTTTATGGCCATAAACTAATCGAAATGGACTTACTCCATGGCCTCTTTTGGAGAAGTTTGATAGGTCCATAAAACTTGATTCAAGGTCTCATGCCAACTTCTTGGCTTTGTACCTATGTGTTTCTTGATCAGATTTATCAAAATTTTATTTACTGCTTCCACTTAGCCATTTGCTTGAGCATAATAATAAGGCGAAGTCACCATTTTTATGTTCAATGACTCAGCAAATTGAGCTATTTTTCGACTGACAAATATGGTTCCTTGATCTATTTTTAATGTCTCTAGTATCCTAAATTGATAAATTATATGCTCTTCGATAAATTTAACAACATCATTCTGAGTAACTTCCTTCAACGGAATTGCCTCGGACTATTTTGTAAAGTAGTCTACAGCCACCAAGATAAATTTATAACTTTTAGTCGAAGGAGGGTGAATTTCGCCAATAAGATCTAAGGCCTATCTTCGAAAAGGCCATGGCTTAATTATCGAATGTAATTTTGTAGCAGGGTTATGCTGAATGTTACCATGCTTTTAGCACTCTTCACAAGATTTTGCATAATTGAAACAATCTTTTATCATTGAGGGCAAGTATAAATCTTCTCGAAGTAACATCCACTTCATTCTTTCCCCAGGTTGATGGGCTCTACAGATCCCTTCGTGGATTTCTGCCAAGGTAATATATGCCTCATGTTCCCCAAGACATCAAAGCAAAGTCCTGTCAACACCCCGTTTGTATAATTCATCAATTAGGACTACGTAATTAACTACTCAAAATTTTGTTTTCTAATCTATTGGAGTGTTGGGATCTTTCAAGTAATTGACTAAAGGTTTCCTCCAGTCTTGATCGGTCAGCTCATTGATGCTAACGATCTCTAGGTATTTTGATCCTAACTTTTCTCTTATCTCAATTAATTTTGCAAGGTTTTCACTTGAGATTTTGTATCCTGAGGCAATTTTGGCTAGCTCGTTAGCCTCATGGTTTTTCTTTCGTGAAATTTTTCTAACAGCTTATTTGCTTTAACCTAATATTCGACGAGGTTTCTACTTAAGCATTTATATTCTCTGATTAATGCTTCATATTCAGCCTTATTGTTTGAACATGTCAAATTTATCTCGAAAAGTAGTTTAGTTGGGATTTTTTTGAGGGAAATGATTAATATTCCTATCCCAATTCCATTTTTGTGACTTGACCCATCGAAGTATAATATCCATGGTTTTAAGCTTATATAATCGACTTCTTTCATTGGGATTGAATGATCGACTACAAATCAGTCACGACTTGCCCTTTTATGGATTTTAATGGTTGGTAAAATAATGAATATTCAGTCAAAGCCAGTGCCCATTTCCCTACTCTACCATGAAGAATTGGTTTCGACAAAAAATATTTTATTAAATCATGATGTGAGTACACATAGATATCAAAAGGCCTAATGTAATATTTTAACTTCTCACAAGAAAAGTACAGACACAAGCATAATTTCTCGATAGGACTATATCGAGATTCAGCTCCTACTAACATTCAACTAAGATAATAAACGGCTTTTTTGATCCTATTCTTGTCTTTTTGTGCTAGCATGCTTCCAATAGTCTTTTCTGATGCCAAAATGTACAAGTTTAAAGGAAAACCTTTCGTTGGCGGGACCATTACTGGTGGTCTTGTTAAGTATCACTTAATCTCCTCGAATACTACTTGATGCTCAGTTTTCCATCGAAATACTTCTTCTTTCTTCAACCTCAACAAGGGTGAGAAGATTTTTGTCTTGCCAGAAAGGTTGGAAATAAATTTTCGTAAGAAGTTTATCTTCCCTAGTAATGATTGAAGCTGTTTTTAATCAAAGGTCCTTGTGTCTCGAATATCGCTTTGCCCGATGAAGCCAAGAAATTGTCCTGCAGTAACACTGAAATCATATTTTAAAGGATTCATTTTCAAACCATATTTTTGTATTCTTTCAAATTCTTGTCGAAGGTGATCAATATGGTTATTTTTATACTTAGATTTCACAACAATATCTTCAATATAAACTTGCATGAATTCACCAATTATGTAATAAAAAATAATGTCCATTGCCCTTTGGTAAGTAGCTCCAACATTTTTTAGTCTGAATGGCATTACCACCGATTCATAAGTTTCTAAAGCCCCTGGGCATCGAAAAGCTATTTTTGATATATCCTCTTTAGCGATAAAAATTTTATTATACCCTAAATATCTGTCTAATAGACTTAGAATTTCATTCCCAGCTGCCGAATCTACTAACATATCGACTACCAGCATAGGGTATTCGTCTTTTAGTGTAGCAATGTTTAGATTTTGAAAATCAATACAAACTCTAAGAGACCCATTTTTCTTAATAACAGGAACTATGTTCAAAATTCAATCGACATACCTGGCTGTTCGAATGAACTTGGCTTTAAGGAGCCTTTCGATCTCTTCCTTGATCTTTGGCAGGATCTCTGGCGCAAATCTCCTTGGTGGTTGCTTCACTGGCCTATTTTCTTATCAATTTGGGTTCAGAACTTTGTAACTTATAGTAAAAAATAGCATTTAACCAGAGTTGAAGCAACCAAAAAGGACTACTAATGACTGGAAGATAGTCATTAGACCTAAAGGAAGCGACAAATTCATTGTGGTTTTCTTATAAATTCCCTAAGATAAGCCTACAAAGACATATAGAAGACTTATCATGTAAAAGCTGAACAAGGGTTAGAAAAGCTTTTGGCACTTGAAGAGATCTCGAGCAAAAGACAAAGGCTGAAAGCCAAAAAATTAGAAAAGCAACATGCTCTTCATCAGTTACTGGACCATCTCGATTCATATTGAGCGAAATAAAGAGCTGGTAAGAAAGTTTTTGAAAATTGGGAATAATGTTAGCATTTTTCAAATGCGAATCTGGTCAAAATGAAGGACCATTGGGTCGAAGTCCAGTGATGGCAACAACATCAAAAAAAGTACGAGTAATCATACCACAAGGCTCATGGAAAGAACTAGTGTTTCGATTCTAAAAGAAAAGAGAACTCATGATCATGGGAAAATTATAAGACAAATTATACCTAGAGAGTTGAATTATATCATAAATACCTATTACTTTCCAGCTATCTTGTTTTTCCTTTTCAACTCTATCTAACCAAGGAAGATAAAGGTCATTATTAACTGGGGGCATAGTTCACAATATCTTGTGCAGAATTTGAAGGGAGTTTAGATTATATTTCGAGGAAAAGGCTAAAATCCCCTCAACAGAAAAAGAAGACTCAATAAATTCCTAAGGAACAAAAGGACCTATAAATGCATGAGGTTTTGAGCCTATTAGGAAAGGGATGAGTACCTAGGATTTCCAAATGGCCAGTTTTTCTTCCTCGAGAGGCGTCTCAGGGAGATAGCTCGAATGACCAACAGGCACGAGCTCAGCATTGGAGAAAGCCAAAGGGACTTTAGACTTAGATGCCATTTTGACTAGAAATAGAGGAAAACAAGAAGAGGCTGGGAGAAATTTTTTATGCAAAGAACTTAAGAAGAGAGTAGAGCTTGGGAGGAGGCAGAGTGAAACTGTCAAAAGTGAGAAGATAACTCAACCTTATATACCAATCTCAGGCTCATGCAAGGCCCATAAAATAGCCCAAGTCTAGAATGTTTTAGCACTTAGTGGGAAGTTGAAGAGTTAGTGGGGTGTATTTTCGATAAAAAAAAAAAATCACCTTAAATCCCCCACAGAACGGCGCATGTCTCAATAATAGGACATTTTGGGTAACTGCAAGGTTCAAGCTGCATTTAGCAGGTAAATGGCAAAGACGCAAGAAAAATGGTGGGAAATTTGAAAAAAAACTAAAAATTTTCCCACTAATATCAAAATAAAAAAAATATTAAAATCTTATAATCTGAGAAATTAATATTTTTGGGGACATCTGTTTGGGGTAAGAAAAATTTTCTAAGTTATAAAATCATAATGGAGGATGTACTTTTTAAGGAGTTTTCAAGCCCTTCACACCCAAAACTGCTTGAAAAATAGGACTGACAAGAAATTATTCTAATTCCATAAAATTAGAGCCTTTTTTGAGGAGTTTTCAAGTCCCTTACACCCAAGACTGCTTGAAAAATAAAACTGACAAGACTGGAGGTCTTTCGAGGAGATTTAGAGGGTTTTCAAGTCCACAAAGACTGGAGGTCTTTCGAGGAGATTTAGAGGGTTTTCAAGTCCCTGACAGCCAGAATGTGTTGAAAAATAGGAAGTGGTCAGAACAGATTCTAAGGGCACAAACCTGACTGAGCTCTAGATCTTCTCCAAAATTAGTTAAAAAATAGAAATCGATGGAAAAATTATTCTAAGTCCATAATGCTAAATGAACTCCGTAGATTTCTCTTAGAACTACTGGAAAAAGAGAAAACAAAGAAAAGATTATAAGTCCATAAAAGTCATGATAGGACTCAAAAGTTATTGCAAGACTCAAAACTGGTTACCAGCGGTTACCAGCAGTTATCACCAGACAAAGGCTCAACAACATGAAGAAAGATCATTGCCGATAGCAGTTATGGAAAGAGCCTCAACCGATAGCACAATCATAAGTAATTGTGGATAATGAGCAGCAACGGTTGAAGGCAAGCACGTATAGAAGACAATTACTGAGAAGTGCCCGCAAAAGAGGGAGAACAGTGGTGGTCCTCCTGCCTATAAATACTCCAAGTCCTCCTGCCTATAAATACTCCAAAACTGCATTTTACAGAGGATGACTGTTTGCACCCAGAAACCACCCCTAAAATTCTCTGCATGTTGAAACTCTGCACCGTGCCAGACACCAACTTCCCGAAGACATACGATTGTTGTTGTTTGTTGTTGCTAAGGAGTTTTACGTTTACTTTTCTTGTATTATTTACATTTCTATATTCACTTTTAGTTTGCTTTGTTTTGCCTTCCGTTCCTACAATTTGATTCTTGTTTAGCACACTTCCTTCTCAATTTTCTCTCTTATGTTTTTTCAAAAAAAACTCCTCTCAAGCTCCAAACTCCTTCCAAATCTGAGTCTGGACTTCTCTTCCTCTTAATCCCAAGTAAGTTCATTGGAGTTCAATCTTTCAATCTTACTTCCATTTCTCTATTTTCTCCTTTCTTAAAAGTATTCTACTTCATAACATATATGAGAAACTTAATTGTGAGAGACCTATTTCTAGGTAAAAGGAGTTGATCCCAAACCTTAATCCCTGTTTATATGCTTTTAGTTTAAAAACTCAAAATTTTCCTATTTTAGATAGTACAACTCTAATGTTTTCCTAAAACTATAGTGTTAAAAATGAATTTTTGGGCATGAAAACCTATGATTTATTTTTAGAATTACCCAAACAAAATTTCATAGTAAAAGTTATGAATAAAACATGTTTTAAGAAATTTCTATGATTTTGCTATTGATTATTATGTATGCATAGTTGAAATTATGAATATTATCTTGAACAATGTGTACTGGAGAAAAGGTTAAATATTAGAATAGATGATTTTTTATTAAAGATCAAGAGAGTATGATCTCTGACAATGTAACTGTAGTGTGTGGCTTATTTCATTCCGTTTTAACTGTACTATTAGAGCTAAGTCCAAAGAGTTCGACCTCTGGCAAAATTGTATGATGATTTAATTATAATTCAATGGATTATTATTATGATTGTGTATTGTTATGAAAGTGAAATTGATTATATGTAAGAGAAAATTAGAATGACTATTGGTGTGAATATTTGAGAATAAGGATTTGTATAAAGTGTTGTTTGAACTATTAAGAAAATATGAGAATGATTGAATGTGAAAGAAAACTATGAAAAGAGAATTGTTGAGAAAATAGTGTGTCATGAAAAAGTTATCGAAATGTGTATAGATAGTGACAGAGATACACTAGAGTGTGAAAGACAGAGTTGATTTTGGGAAAACTTGGGAAAATGTAGGGTCGTGAATGCTTTCTTTTAAATTTTGCACAAACTGCTGGCCATACTTTTGTTAAAAGGGACCGGGTCGGCATATGTTGCATTTATGTTGCTACAACTAACTAGCAACTATTTATACTATCAAGACTTTAATAGATTGATTGGTGTGATTATAATACAGATATTATAATACATCAACGAGTGTGATTATAATGTGTAACACCTTAAATTTAATTTCATTAAATATCAAATTTCACAAATGGGATAAAATAAAATTTCATTCAAAATAGTTTTTCCCATACATAGTTCATTAAAATATTTCAAGGGATCCTAGGGGCAGTGAAAGTGTGAGATGAAAGTTTTAAACATTAATAGACATAAAATAGAATAAGTTAAATAATTGATGATCTTGTTATATGATGATTTGTAGTATTTTCTTATTTGTATTGTTGATTTAATTGTGTATGCATGCTTGGCAATAAAAATAGCGACTCATCCCTACATAAATATTTCAGGAGATCAAGATGACAGCACCCAGAGAGAGCATTAGGCTCATAGATAGTTTTGTACAATATAGGTTGAACTATGTATTTAATGAATACCATAGGTTTTGTTATTTTAAGTTAGCCTTACATGTTGATGATGTACCCCGTAACATTATTATGTTAGATATGGAACTGTCCTATAGTGTTCTTTTTGATTTCCCTACAAAATATAGAATCCACCATAACCTGTGTATGTACCTTTAACATGGTATAGTTAGAACCCCGGTAGTTGTAACCTACCTGTTTACATATCATGATCACGATCACCTTGGAAGGCTATCTCGATGGACTTTTGAACGGATTATTGGTACACAAGTTACTGTAGATTCAAACGATCTATATCTTAGATCGGATGATGATCTCGATTCTGTAATGTGACGAGACTGAGACCTGATAATCCTACTACTTTTAGATAACTTAACCTGTAATGTATACAAATTGCTATCATTCTTGAGTCTTGGACTAAATGAGATTTTTTTTTTAACATGAGTGCATAGGATTCAATCTGGTTTATGGATACCACTATCATTCTTGAGTATTGAGAAACTTGCTTTTAATATATTTTAAAGTGACACGCGGTCATAACTTGGATCTTGATTCTTCATGAACCTGATAGACAACAGTTTATAAAGATTTATGTTATACTCTTATTACTAATAATTACTCATGAGATTTTGTTTTCTTCATTTACCCATAGTTAGAACATTTAGAAAATCATAATATTAGTAAGTACCACTTGAATAATATAGTCATACCATGTATTGACATAATTATACAAGTAGACTCCAATCTTGTTCACTTGCTCATAAGGCAATTACTATTAATATGAGATACAACAAGTAGTTTATCACTTCAACTAGAAGTCTCTTAGGGGACGAATCCGTAGAGTTCACAATTATTATCTGCATGCATGAAAGAATCAATTTCCTGCCCATTCAATTTTATCCATAAATTTTTTTTTAAAGATAACTGATAACATAAACTTGGTCATATAAATAATCCCATAATTATCCAAAGTAACCATAATTTATCCAAGAATCTTAAAACATAATCCACGGCCATTAGAGTACCAAAACAACGTACATTACACTCAAGCTATCAAAATAAAATATAAAGTATCGAATTCTCCACCATACATTAAGTAGAGTCCTCTAGCAGCGAACAATAAAAGAAATGACTGTTTAGCAGTCATGACTCCCTTGAAGGGTCCTTCTCTATTGCCTCGATATCTGAAGGATCCTTTTCAAATTAAGCTTAACATGGAGAATTAGACAGATAAAGGTCATCCTCAAGATCTATGAGAACTAAAAGAAAATGTCCAACACCACAACATATTTCAACAAAGAAAAGAAGGAGTGAGATATATTTTCAAGTAAATATCTTTCAAGAAAGAAACAAAACAAAGTAAGTACAAGCATACATCACTTTAATACAATTGTAACTTGTACAATCTAACAAAATGCAAGTCCAGTTACATGATACATGATTAATGCAAATGATAACTCTTAGTTTGGCAAAATCTCATTTTTATGCTTATGTGACTTAGGATCCATATAAATATTATTGTTCGAAAGTTGTTGGGAGTTTTACTCCAGCTTACATTTCGCATGCATGGTGGGGACTTTAACCTCCACCGACCGATCTAGCTCGACCAACAAGATAAGTCTCAGGAGAAAGTCAGGATAAAGGAGCATTGCATGGAGACTCCCAGCCAGAGTTTCGGGGCCTAGGACACTCATAGGGCTGTTGGTAAGTCACCTAACTCCATTAAATCCCTTAGACGTCAAGGTCCTCCCTATCTTTGAGTAAATAATTAACTTCAAATAATTCACAAGTTTTTATAATACAATATTTACTCAAATGTTAAGTGAAAATTAATCCTCAGTCGAAATTAAGAGATCACATTTAAACAAGCATTAACAATTTCATTTCAAACATAGAAGTTCTCAAGCAAAGGCTCAAAAATACCAACATATAATTTAAACACCACATGTCTCCTAATACATGTGTTCTAGACCGCAGGGTCAAGGGACAACCCTCTTTGATTCATTTCCTTTCTTACTGTTTACTTGAAATACCTCCTCCCCTCTTACCTTGGTGAGTGAGGTAGTCTGTAAGTTCTTTTTCTTGAACTTCTGTAACACCCCAAATTTTTTTGTCATAATATTTTGATATATTAATATCAGTGTATATGTGGATTTTCATGTGTTTGTGTTTGATATATATACACGGTGATGAGAATATATATGTGATGATGTGGACTTGTATGAATGTGTGAATACGAGTATAAGCATATGAGTTAGTTTGTAGTTGAACTGAAATTGTTGGATTGAAAATAGGCTAAGTGTGTACTGCAGGGTGTTCTCACTGTAGCGAGAAGGCCCTGGGTGAAAAGCATGAAACTATGTCGTTCTTGCTGTAAAGAGAGGATTCTCGTTGTAGCGAGAAGACACTGGGAGAAAAAGGGTGAAACTATTACGTTCTCACTATAGCGAGAGTTCCTTCGCTGTAGCGAGAGGGCGACAGTGGAGGATGCATTTCTGGGTGCATTCTCGTTGTAGCGAAAGGGTTTCGCTGCAATAAGATTATACATAAATCAGAGTGCAGAACCGTCTAAGATTTTTGCTGCAGCAAAGGAACTCTTGCTATAGCGAGAGATGCTTTGCTGTAGCGAGAATATCTCGCTGTAACGAGAATGTCACGATCAGAAGGAGATTTAAGGGATTTAGTGTTTGAAAAACTCATTTTCCTTTTCCTCTCTTCAAAATCTCTTCGATTCTCTCAATCCCCTACCCTATTTCACTAATTAAATTACCTCTAGAGCTGCTTGTGAACTAGATCAAAAGTTGGAATCAAGTTTGGAGTGTTTAGAGTTAAGTTTATGAGTTAGGGTTTTCAAGTTTTCATCCCTTTCTTTGATTTCTTTGTTTCTCATAGTGTTTTCCCGTATATTTAGGATGAAAGTTCGTGTAGGGAGTACTTTCATCGTAGATTTCGTGTTGGGTCTTCAATTTCGAGATAAGGAGGGACTCTACCCTATCTCAATATGTTTGGGATTTGTCATTTGCTATGTGTTGTGATGTGAATGATTGAAATGTAGGGAGATGTGTGCCTTAATGAAAGTGATTCGGTTATGGTGAGATTTTAATGGAAAGATTGTGTAGAATATAGTGTAATGGATGTTGAATATTATGTATGATGGAATGAATTGATTGATAAGGATTGTGATAGAAATGTTGTGTATTTTACAATGTGATTGACGTTGAATATGATGTGTGATGGAATGGTTGAACCCATTGTGGGTGATTGTATGTGATTGAATGTTATTGATTGATGCCAAATAATTGGAATGGGTGAAAATATGTGTGGATGGCATGCTAAGAGTGAATATGATTGTGTTTGATGTGTTGGAAAGTTATGAATGGTTCAGCAATACACTGGGGTATAGAAGATGGAGGCAGTAGAGATACCTTGGAGAAGAGAGGGTGGTGGTGACACCAACAGTGAGCGAGGGTGCACCACAAGCCACACACTTTTCTCTTGACTCGGCCTCTGACTAACACCTTTGCCAAGAGCCCCGTGACCGCACACGTTGTATCCATAAAGTGGGAGCTATCCGACGATCATCCATGGTGTGAAACTGAGTAAGTTCCTAAGGTTGAGGGCATTAAGAATCTGTGATTATAGTACCACAGTGAGCGTGGCTAACATGCAATGAGCGTACGTGGGTGTTGTGTGATGATTGTTTGGTGCAATGAGTGCACCTATGTATGTGGATAAGAATGAAACGTTATAATTATTGCTTTGTGTGCGTGCATTATTCGGAGGGCAAGTGTACCTATCAAGAAGTAATAAAGGGTTCTTAAATTAAGTTCTCGAAATATCGTCCCACAAGGATTGTTTTTTAATTACTAAGAGTTTCCTAATTCAATTGTTTAAGCTTCAAAGATACGAGATTAAATAAAAACAAGAATTTATAAAATCAATTATAAAACTAAGAGTAAGGAATACAATGCACGTCTTGGTTAAACTTATCAGAGAGGAACTTAGGGTGTATGGGTTTTCTCATTCAATCCTTTATGTTATTTTTCTATTTAACTCTAAATTCGATTTCCTTGTGATTACCAATCATTCATACGAATACTATTAATACCCAATAGTCATACAATATTAATATTCTTTTCTCTAAATTAACATCCCCAATGGTCATGCAAGACATCAATTTAAGAAAGCTTAAGGAACTTATGAACTTGTTAATTTAATAATGATTAGAAGAGAAAGATTGGTTTGGTCCACCTAATCCTTTGTCTCATTTTACCCTATAGATCTATTAATTAACTGAGGTATGGTCGCCTGACGATATAATTAATTAGGATTAAAGAAGAAGCGCAATAGGATAAAATATAATCACATAACGGAAATCAAATTAAGATTCAAACATCAATAGTTCTCATAAACAATAATTCCTATAAATTCATAAACAATAGTTCTCATAGCCCTAACTCTGGACTTAGTTAATCATGCTAAAGAAAAGAACTAAAACATTCATGAATAAAGCCATAAAGAAAAGAAATAGAAAAACTAGAGTGTGATGAGTTCCCAGTCTTCAAGTACGGTCGCTTGAAGCTCCAAGTCTCGCCAAGCATGTGCCAAGAATCTCGTGCACGAGAGACGAGATGAAAGATGTATCCCAGAGCAAAAGTCAAGATGTAAAAATGGTTCCTTTACGATACCTGAGATCTACCCTTTTATAGGATTTGAAAAACCCTACAAATTCTTCATAAATAGGCCTCCCGCAGATGAGCACAGCCGTGCAAGGCCTTAAGCACGGTCGTGCATGGGCTCAAAGCACCCCCCGTGCTTATTGAATGGGTCTGGGCGTGCTGACTACTGCGAAGCTCTAATCTTCTATCAATTTGGGCCCAAAATGCACCCAAAATCTACTTGCGACCTCTTTATATCAAAATGTACAATTAATATATAAATTAGTGTAAAACTCAAATAAAATAAAGGTCAAATATGAATATATGGGCTGTAAAAGAGGGCCTAAATACAGATTTATCATGCATGATGAATGTTTTATATTATGGTAGAAATATGCCAGATGAGTCTCTATGCTTGTGCATGTTTAATAGTGTAGAGTACTCACTCTTACATTTATTTTTTAGGTGACAAAGACGATCAATACTAGGCTCAATGAAGGGATGGATGAAACTGCTAAAGGGCTAGTAAATTATTTTGGAATGTATTTAAAATTAGTCCTGTAGCAATCATTGATACAAACTTGTAATCTATTCTTACTTGGAAATATTTTATTTAAATTATACATTGGGAACCACTTTAATGAAAAAATTTATTATTCCTATTTTTTGAAATTTATTTATTGGAAGTTAAATTAAGGTGTTACAACTTCCTAATGTCAGAATTAGTAGTCTCTTGTTTCATTGCATTCCTAGTTTAGAGAGAAGTCTGTCAGAATCCTTTGAGCCAAAATGGCCAAAAGCTAGTATTTTTTAAAAATTCAGAAATAGCCATGCACTTATTGCACAATTTTGTAAAATTAAGTGTAACAGACTCAAACGAAGTCCAAATCATAATCCACAAATTTTGTTAAAAAGCTAAGATCCTAAGGATCAAAATCAGCTTTTAAAAAATTAAGTGTTAATGCAGAAAAATCAAACTTCACTTCTGTTCACGCAGGTTTTTCAGCTTTGCACCACATTCGTAATTCATTTCTTAAGGTATTCAAACGAAGTCCCAAATTAACATAAATATATGAATTGGAAAGCTATTTTCATGTAGTTTATGAAAATAAATTTTTTTTGGTTGAAACAGCTCTATCCAAAGGGCATAAAAATTATTTCATTATACTATTTCTGCAGAAAATGTAAAAATGAAGGTGCTCACATATTCTACAGATTGAGGGGGTAAACAATGTCGGATTTAAGCTCAAGATACACCATTTGAAAGATAATTCTGCAAGGAATATATAGGGGTGTTGCTTGTTAGGTTTGGAGAGAATGAAAATAGAGAAATAGTCTCCTTTACTGCGGAAACACTAAAAACGCAGAATAAGGATAGATCTCACCATTTTTACTATAACTTATGATTTTGATATCCGTTTTGAGTAAAACCACTCGGGTTAGAAAGATTTTTCACTACATAATCCAAATATGCAGAGGTTAGGCTAAACAAAATATGTTTAGATTGTCAAAATTGACTCACAAAGTGGTTGGACGCAGAAAGCTCCAAGATTTTCCATGGAGGAGGTGCAAAAACTTCATCTCCTTGCTTTGATTAGTGAAAACATTGAGAAAGACAGATGAAAGAGTGTTTTTACCTTGCTTGGATGTTCAAAGAGAAATCAACACACTCCTTTCAACATGCAAGGGCAAAAAATGATTTTTATTTTGTGCAATGGAGGTTGCAGTTTCAAGTTTTATAGAAGAAATAGTGGAAAAACCTTGCTCAAAGTATGGAGGGGGGATTTCTCAAGGTTTTTGGCTGTGGAGGGTGGCAATTTTTGGCCCTAAGCTTGCTGGAAAATGAGAGAAAATGGTGGGGAGAGAGGAGATACACCAAGAGAGAATGAGAGAGCTTTATAGAGGTAGAGAACTTGGATGAGGTTTTACCACCTACATAGCCACCTATATCATGGATAACTTGGTTTTGCCACCTATGTTTTGCATGCAAGGGCATTATGGACTTTTCAGACACTAAAAATCTGAAATCAAAATTAAACATAATAGGACCTGAACCTAAGTCCCGTAAGTCTAGAGTAAGGAACCAACAATTCCACCACTATACCACCTTCATTGGTGTGTATGAAATTTGGAAATCAAATATAATTAAGGGATATGTAAATAATTCAAAGTATTAGAAAATTTTATCTTTCAAAAATAAATCAACATGCATTTAGAGAGAAATTATCCTAATGAAATAAAAATAAATAGTTTTATCTCAAAACTTCTTTAACCAAAATCATAAAATTTTGCAAAATGCATTGAATTATTTTTGAAAAAGATTGAGTTAACACACACAAACATGGAGGGAGGAAAAATTAGGATGTTACAAATTCTGACGACATCGCGATGACAAAGGGATGCCATGGGGATGACTAGTATTTTCTTTCAGTCTTTTTAGTGGATAGATTGCTCACTAGGACTTGTTGTATTTTTTGTATTTTGTAAATATTGTAAATGAGTCCTGATAAGTTCATATTTTGATATATTTTATGACTTATATTTATACACTTAAAACTTATTTTATATATATTTATACTAATTATGTTATTAATTGTTGCAGTTTAGCTGGAAGTTGTTATTAGTGCATTATGGAGATATTCTGGAGAAAAATTAGATACTTTTAGTCCTTACTGTGCTATGTGAATCTGAGTTTGAATTTTGAATTTAAAATTTTAACTTAGATAAAGATTTGAAGCAGTTTTCAATTAAGATTCTGATTGTGGATAAAACTGATTTGAAAAGATAGAGTTCAACCAATTGAAAACTCAAGGTACAGTCTATATAAAGATGCCTTATGCTCTACACTTAACACACTTTGACTTCTCTACACATTTTCTTCCTCTTCTTAGTTCTACCCAAACTCATCTTTAAGAGTCATTGGAAACCATTAGCAAGGATAACAAGCTTCTCTTTGGAGTCCAAGCAAGTGATTGAGTACCCCTTCGGAGAACGAGAACTTTCTTTATCTTCTACATTTATGGGTTTCTTTTGTTTGAGTTTTTCTTTGTGGTTATGAGTTTATTTATCACGTTCTTCGTAGTTTATTTTGTTATGAATAACTAAACCCATATCTAGGGCTATGGCGATCCTACTACAAACTTTATGTGATTTTTACTTTAATGTTGGTATTAATTTCATTTAATGTTTGGTTTTATTCTATTAGATTATATTGTGTATGTTAAGATTTGATTACCTTTAGCATCCCATAGTTAGTTGCATTGTAGGCGATCGTACCATGTGTAATTAAGGGAACTATAGGATAAAACAAGATAAGGAGCTAGGTTAATCACACTTAATTCATTTCTTTCAGTCGTTATTTAATTAACAAACTCATAGGATCTTCATGTTTTCTCGACCAATTACCTTGTATGATCATTAAGGGTGTTTGCTCAGGGAAAAGAATATTGACATTGTATAATCATTGGGTATTAATAGAACTAATTATGAGTGATTGACAAATATTTGAATACCACTATCAGAATTAAATTAATTAGAATATAAAGAAATGTAGTAAGTGAACCCATAAGTCCTAGACTCATCTCATCTGATTTCTCTCATACATTATATTATTGTTCTTTTAATTTATTGTTAAAATTAACCTCTGTTCTTGATCCATTATGTTTAAACAATCAAATTAAGTTATTCTTGATACTTGAAAATAATCTCTGTGGGACGATAATTTAGGAACTCTTAATTCAAAAACCTTTTATTACTTTTTGATAAGTACACTTGCCTACAAATAAGTCCTAATGTATTTTTAATGTAAATTTTATTAATGTTAAACTCTTGTAAATTTGCTAGAATAATGTATGTATATATTGATGTTATGTCAATGTTTTTTTTTAAATTTGTTTAATTTTTATTACTTTGTATTTAAAAGTTTTTATAAATTTAGTAAAATAAGCAAATTGCTTTGTAATTCCACATATATTATTTTGACTAGTAAATAGATTTAATTTTATTTTTTCTTTCTTAACTACAAAACTATTTCGTTATTATATTTAATAAAAATAAGGATGTTACAATGAGTATATGTATATGTTTTTCTTGTTGAAAGCTTAGGTTTAAGTTTTGTTAATAAATAAATTAAAGGTAGAATAAAAATAAAATAAATATTAAAAAATAATAAATAGAAAATAGAAAAAATAGTGAAATTAGAGTGTTTTAAACTTTAATGTTAGTTTGGTTTTACTCTTTCAAGTAAAAATAGAAAAATATCAGTTAGATGTAATGAGTTTATTTTGTTTTATTTTATTCTTTATTCTTTTTTATGTTAATTTAATTTTCCTTTATTTTTATTTTATGTTGCATTTTAAATTAGCATGTATCAATTAAGTTTCAATTATTTAATGAAAAAAAATACAATAAATAAAATAAGATAAGATTCAAGTGAGGACGTTATGATATTATTGAGTAGCAAATATTATTAGAATTGTCATTTTAGTCGTAAGAGTTTAATGTATACTCATTTGCTAGTTTAAACTTTGTACAAGAGAGTGGTCTTTTTTCTTTCTTTTTAATAAAAAGATAAATTTATTTAAATTATTTTTCTTTTTATGTCAACAATTATAAAAAAATCAAATCCTTTTTCTTAAATTTAAAGTCCATAAGAATATAAAAAATCTTATTCAAAACTAATAAAGAATTTCCTTTATTCCTTTTTGGTAAAGAAAAAATTCAAAAAATATCCTTTTTTTAATTATAATAAATGATTTCCTTAAATTCCTTTTAAGAAGAAAAACCCAAAAAATATATGATAAATCCTTTTCCTTTTGATTAATTTATTTTCTTTTCAAGGAAAATCCTTTTCTAAAATAATAAATAATAATTTCCTTCCTTTTCTTTTAAGAAAAATAAAAAAAATAAAAATCTTTTTCAAAGTTAATAATTTTGTTCTCTTCAAATTTCTTTATTGAAAAAGAAAAATTCAAAAAAATATATTTTCAAAATTATAACAAATATCTCCTTTTCTTTAAAATCTTTTCAAAATATCCTGCTCGAAAATATTTTTCTAAAATATAATAAATAATTTTCTTTTAATAAAAAATGAGAAAATATAAAATCAAATCAAATCCAAATCAACTCAATCATGTCAAGCTACCCTTTTAAATAAAATGTTTTATTTTTGGTCTTCTTTTTTTTTCTTTAAATAATTTTAATATAAATATACGTTAAAAATTAAAGTATGTTTGTTTTTCCTTTTTTTAAATAAAAATATATATCCCCTACTCTATTTTTGTGTATGATTGTCTTTCATTTACAATTTGTGTACGAGAACATTCTTTTGCGAATGCATGCCTTTATGCTTTGCTACACTTGGTCACATATGTTGGAGATATTTCATTTAGGATATGTCATCACATCCCCTTCAAACCTTGGCTTTAGTCGAGTTTACAACTTCACACATGTAGCACCTTCAGGCCCACAACTTCTATTTTGATTATTTTGATGGTGACGAGAACTGCTATATATCTCATTTTATTGTTTATATTTCTTCTATGCCGGGAAGGTCATGGGTTTTTGTTCTATCCTCCCAAGCTTTCCTCTGTACTAGCTTTTCTTTTTTGGTAGCACTAAGGCACAATTATGCACAAAAGCATATTTTTTATGAAGTATGTAAATTCAGTTAAGTAATTTGTCCTTTTTCTTTAGCTCCAATAACATTAGATTTTATCTGCTACATCGGTATCTGCGTACATACAATGTTGAATCGCTTTTGCATAAAAAAAAAGTGTTAAAATTCACGTAAAATAAACCAATATAGACTAGTACCTACACTCCTTTTTAAGGTATTATAATGAGAGCTGCTATTTCAGTTTATGGAGCCTTTCTCTTTAACTCATCCATTTTTGCCTTCACCTCCACGTGCAAATTGGGATGAATAAGAAGAAGATGAATATGGTTTAGATAATGATTTTGTGGCAAATTGAGGTATTTCTTTTTATTGAGATTGACTGCTAATTTTGTTATTTTCATGCATTTTAGAATCCCTATGTTTGACCTATATTTGAAAAAAAAAAAAAACTATGACGTATGATAGTTAAATATGATATTTGAATATTATTAATATTATTAGAAAGATGATTATCTAGTAATACCCTCTTCTCGCTCAAACCCATTATTAATTTTGTTCCCCCATTTCCATTGCAGCGTATCAACATGCATCCTCCAAAGTCCTAACTAAACAAGCACCGACTATTTTGTGAATATTGTTTTCCACGTGTTGGTATGAAATCTTTTACATATATATGATAAATTATAATTTATTGTCTTGTCACATCCTAATAATTATTTTTAAAGTAATTTGTGTAAAAAAATTTTACAATGATAGTGCATATTAATGAAATTTATAAAAATTAACTCATAAATTTTAATTTTAGCTTACAAAGGTTTCAAATATCCTTACATCCTTACAATAATTTGATTTCAAAACTTTAAATTCAAATTTTCATATTTGAATTGTTTAATTAATTAATTATTTCTAACAATATTTGACATGATAATAATTTATTATATATAATAATATATAAATCTAAAAAAACTACAAAATAACACGCATTCATATTATTTAATTAATATATTCACAAATCCCATGCATGGCATGGGTTACACGCCTGCATTTAACATAAATTGGAATAGCAAACAAAGTAAAATTCAACTAAACTGGCAAAATCAAGACAAACAAAGGCTGAGCCAGTATGGCCTTATTAATAGTAAGCCAACTCCAGTTGGGTCTTACTATAAAGCAAGAGAAACTGACGAAATAAAGAGATTTAGAAAATGACAAGAAGCTTAGATAGTCTTTATAGAGTAGCATAAAGAATTTACAAGGAAGCAATCAGCGAACACTGTCTATTCTGTGGTAGAAAGTGTCTGCTCCACGATTTCGTATTTGAAATAAGTGTTGACTCCAGTAAACAGGCCATCATCGAATTGTGAGGTTACAATTTTTCCACTGAAAAGAGTGTCACGTTGAGTGTATGAGAAGGGGACGTCTATGGATCCTTTTCTTACTATCAGAGTCACTTTTACCTTGGCCATGGGCGGAACTTTCAGAGTCAAATTTGTACCGATTTCGGTTGATTCTTCCATAGTTTCTCCCCACGAATAATCTCCTGAATATGAGGTACTAATTGAAATTGCTCCTTCTGCAAGAATTGGAATACCGGTGCTTATGGTGGTGGAAACATCCACAGACCAAGCATGAGATGCAGTCCAAGTACTGCTCTTAGTTTCTTTGAATGTGAAACTCACTGTTCCCTGTTGTTCCGATGACGTCTTATTGTCTACCTCTTTAGTCACTGTAGTTCCACCTGATACGTCATAGATCCTGGCTTTCTCTGTGTAGTATATTACGTCGTAGATTTTCCTTTCGCTTACAACCTCGTACAGTTGAAGATGAGACCATTTATCAATCTCAACCACTTGGGCATTAAGGCAGTTAGTCTTGCCCTCTGTGGTTAGGGCCTTGCAAAACCGGTTGTTGCCCAAATTTTTGAGAGCAATAACGTTGTCTTTAATCTTGACTGGCCAAAATACTGTGTCACGATTCCTAGCAGTGGTGTCATCACTGTCAGCCCATATCCAGTTGGGGCTGCGCCTCCAAAACTTGTTAAAGTAATTGGACTTTATGCGGACATTTCCGTTGCTTAGTCTGAAGACCTCGTACCTAAGGAAATTTTATCAATGCATGAAAAAATTGGTGTGTGCAACAATATCTTAAAAAATATTATAAGTACCATACTTTAAAATGTAAATAAATAAATATTTGATGACTTATTAACAACATATATTATTATATATAATTTATTAAAATTATTATTATTTATTAATAAATCTTTTATGTGTTAAAACTGAAATAAAATTTTAATTTAAAAATTATTCCTCCTTTCAAACCGTTAGAACTTTTAGCACATAATATAAATAGTAATAAATTTTAGAGTACGGTATCCTTAATTTTTTTAAGATGCCACAAAATTTACTTAGAAAATTAGAACAATTTTTAGGAAATTAAAGAGAAATAAAAATAAATAATAATAAATTTGTGTTCAGCAAAACTTAATTTTTTCTTTCTTTTCTCATTTTTTGTCGCAATTAATAAATTTATGTTTTGTTATACAGTTTATTATTTTCTTTATAACTTATTAACATGTGATTTTTAATCAGTTAAAAAAAAAAAGTGATTTGGAGCTCGTAAAAAGTATCTAAGGAATTTAGTGTAGAAATAAAATATATATCTCCGTACCTAATGGTTGTATCATAAATGTTGTCGGATGCAAACTGATGATATGGATGGCTTTCGATCACCCGTGCACTAAGGTATAAGTCATTATAACCTTTGAATGTAACGTATTGAGGCAGTAGCACCGAGGACTCCATGTTTAGCACTTTGAAGCTTTGCGCACTCGCAATATCTACTTGCCTAATGCACAAGCAATTCAGATCAGCATCTATGTCCAAATAGCCTCCATGTTGGACATGCAAGAACCTGAAGGAACTTCCATCAGCATCGGTGACAGAAGGTTGGAACAATGTGCAAGACCATTTGGATTTGTCTTCCTCGGGTTCATGAGCTGCCACAACAATCCAATTATCCTCCTCGGAGGATCTCACCAAGTACTTGTTGTTGTAACAGCACCTTATGTGCACCAACTTCTCATCACTCTTAGATCTCTCTGTTTCAAACTTTGTGTACGGACTCATAATTTCATCTCCAGAGTTCTGTAAGAAACCCTGCAACTCTCTATCCTTATGAACTAAGCGCAAGCATTTATCATCTGTACCCTTTCCCTGGAGGGCTATGAACCGTGGCAAAGCCAACACCGTAGCCATCTCTCTCTTTCTCAGTATATCTCAAAAAGTACAAAACTTCTATTTGATATTTGCTCGCTTGCTGCAAGTCTTGCCTCAACCTTCTCTTCTATTTATAGCCAAAAAAACTTATGATAAGCTTTGCAGAAACTATATTGGTAATACATGGCGATGTTGATTGTTTGTTTAAAATATATTTTATAAACTTAATGACTCAATTTTAATTTATAATAAAAATTTAGGCCTATAATTTAAATTTTAAACTTTATAATAAATTAATTTTAATTTATAATAAATCTAAAAAATTTAAAATAAATAATTTTAAATTTTAAATTCTTGATTTATACTTATACTTTAACCTGGGCCGTTCTTGACCTTTTTGGACCCTAGGCGAAATAGGAAATTAGGGCTCTTTAAAAAAAATTATAAAATGTAATAAACAAAATAAAAGCATATATTAATAATTTTATTAAAATAATACTTTTTTTTAAGTGACTATAATTTTTTCTAATAAAATTATATAAAAAATACTTTCATTCAAACAACTTCTATGTTATAAGTAACTACAAAAATACAAAAAAATCATAAAAAATAAGTTTTATGAGCATTCTAATATGCAAAATCATTAATGATAACATTAACATTAATATTTTTTAAAAATTATTTATCGATTAATAAAATTGTGAGACCATTCAACGGTTCTTGTGACATTGATGACCTTAGGTAGATTTTGATTAATTTTAACTCTAAAAAAATTCTTTCAGTTGATGATATAGTCACCAGGACTGTAAAAAAAATTCTATAAGTGATTAAAATATTTAGATAACAATCTGCAAAATTGACAAATTCAATAACTATTTAATTTTTTGAAAAAAACTAAAATTTTTCATTAGCTTTAACTTTAAGAATAGTAAAATTTTGGAATTAAATGAAGTTTTGAGTTTACAGAAATCAATAAGTCGATTATGTTTATAGTAAGTGAGGTACGAGGAATTAAAAAGTTTTTTTTTATTTTTCTATTTTTTTCAACTACAAACTGTAAAAGCTGAAATTTTTTTCAAGTAAAAGTAGGACACAATTTTTACTTTGGGCCCTCTTTTAAGCTTGGACCCTAAGCGATCGCACCTCGAAACTACCTTCAAAACCGGGCCTGACTTTAACGAGTAATTTGGCATAAAATAACTCTCTAATCTTAACACTTATATTTAAATATTATTAATATTATTAAAAATAATTATCTAATAATACTTTTTTCTTATTCAAATTCATTATTAATTTACTGTTTTCTCACATTTTAATAATTATTTTTAAAATAATTATAATATAATAAATAATAAAATACAATTGAGTATTTGTGTAAAAAAATTTTACAACGATAGTGTATATGAATAAAATTTATAAAAATTAATTCATAAATTTTAATTTTAACTTACAAAAGTTTCAAATACTCTGATAATAATTTGATTTCAAAATTTTAAATTCAAATTTTTATATTTGAATTATTTAATTAGTTAATTATGTCTAGCAATATTTTATTTGATATGATAATAATTTATTATATATAATAATTGACGTATTTATTTTTATTAAGATTGACTGCTAATTTTGTTATTTTTATGAATTTTAGAATCCCTATGTATATGTTTGAAAAAAAAAAAACTACGACGTATGTGTGATGTCCAGCACATTTCGGTGCCCCTCCCCCCTTTTTGACTTTATAAAAAGTTAATAATATTTTAATAAATGAATAGTAACTTTATTTGGCTATAAATAGCCGTGAAATGAAATTGAAGGTACACAAGCAACAAAACACACACAAGATTTCATCAAGCATTGTGAGTATTTGTGAGAGAAAAATAGAGTGTTGAGTAAATCCTAAGAGTGTGAGAAAAATACACTGGGGTGGGTATCATCTCTATTTCTTCTTGGTATTACAAAATTTATAATATTTGAATAGGAGTGGGTCTCACTGGGTACACTATATTTTACATCTCTTGTGTGATAGAGTGTTGAAAGGATATTGTAAATATCCCGAGATATAGTGGAATATTTTTCGGAGTTTGTCCCGTGGTTTTTCCTTCCATATTGGAGGTTTTCCACGTTAAATATTGGTGTTCTTTATCTGCTTATTTTATTCAGTTAGAATAATTCTTAGTATGCTCTGTGGTTGCAGTTTAGTCTGATCTTCCACATCAGAAAAGAATTATTTTCGTTATCCTTCCGTGGTGATTGTCGGATTCTTTGGAGAAGTGTGTATTTGTATTAGTGTTGTAAGCTGGAAAGGTTACGGCTAAGGAAAGACTTGGTATTTAAGTGATCCGTTGTGATCCACCTCTCTTTCCTGGGAAGTATTTCAGTGCACACTTTACAAGTTACACCGCTGCGCTGCTAGATCTATTTATTAGGTCTGAATTATTGCTCGCCAGTTTACGTCAGAATTTTAATTTACACGTCCAAGTTATTCCGCATTTGAGCTCAACAAGTGGTATCAGAGCATAAGTTGGGCTCTATATCACCGAGTGTAAATTAAATGGAGGAGAACGTAGGTACCATGGTGAAGCTAACAGCAACAAACTACTCTATTTGGAAGCCGAAAATGGAGGACATACTTTTCTACAAGGACCTGTATGATCCTGTGGAAAAGGGAGATCAAAAGCCAGAAGATGTGAAGGATGAGGATTGGAAAAAGATACACCGGAAGGCCGTCAGTTTAATTAGGCAGTGGGTGGATATCAGCATATTCCACCATGTTGCCACAGAGACGAATGCCCAGACTCTGTGGAACAAAATTGAACAAATGTATCAGAGGAAGACTGCACAAAACAAAGCTTTTGTTATTCGGAAGCTGGTGAATTTAAAATATCAGGATGGAAGATCAGTTGCAGAACACTTGAATGATTTCCAACACATGGTAAACCAGCTAGTTACCATGGAGATAAAACTTGATGAAGAATTGCAGGCGCTGTTACTTTTGAGTTCTTTACCAGACAGCTGGGAGACTCTGGTGGTGTCATTAAGCAACTCTGCTCCTGAAGGAAAACTGACTTTGTCTCAAGTCAAAGACAGTATGTTTAATGAAGAAACAAGGAGAAAAGACTCTGGGGCAAGCAGTTCCCATGCCCTTGTCACAGAGAACAGGGGGAGAAGTAAGAGCAGAGGACGAAGTAACAAATCCAGAGATAAGTCACAGTCTCAGCCCAGAAGAAAATTCAAGTGTTACCACTGCGGTGAAGAAGGGCACATAAAAAGAAACTGTAAAGCCTGGAAGAACAGAGAGAAGAAAGACCGACGAAACTCTAGATCGGATGACGATGAAAATACTACATCCTCTGTGACAACTGGGGATGTGGTAGTACTCTCTGTTGAAGAAGAAGAAGAAGAGTGTCAAGTTACAGACTCATGTGATGAATGGGTCATTGACTCAGCAGCATCTTATCATGCAACTTCTCACAAGGAATTCTTTACTGTGTACAAAGCAGGAGACTTTGGTAAAGTAAAGATGGGCAATAACGATATCGCAGATATTGTGGGAATTGGTGATGTGTGCATTCAAACCAATACAGGATGCACAATAACACTAAAAGATGTGCGTCATGTGCCAGATCTACGTCTGAATTTGATCTCTGTGCATGCTTTGGATCTAGCTGATTACGACAGCCATTTTGGTAACGGCAAGTGGAGGCTTACCAAAGGATCGTTGTTGGTTGCTAGAGGCACAGTAAATTCAACGTTGTATAAAACTCAAGTAAAGCTGATCAAGGGCGGATTGAATGCAGTCGAGGATGATGCTTCGCCAAATTTGTGGCACAAAAGATTGGCTCATATAAGTGAAAAAGGATTGCAGATTTTGGCAAGAAAGTCCCTTATCCCGTTTGCCAAAAATACAAAGTTGAATCCTTGTGATCACTGTTTATTCGGCAAGCATCATAGAGTGTCTTTCAGCAAAACGTCAAAGCTGAAAGAGAATATTTTGGAGATGGTTCATTCTGATGTATGTGGACCCATGGAAGTGGAGAGTCTTGGTGGTAGCAGATATTACGTGACGTTTATTGATGATGCTTCACGAAAATTGTGGGTGTATTTCTTAAGAACGAAGGACCAGGTTTTTCAATGCTTTAAAAGGTTTCATGTAATGGTGGAGAGACAGGCTGGTAAACCTTTAAAGTGTCTTCGCACGGATAATGGGGGTGAATATACTTCCCATGAATTCAAGAATTATTGTGCTGAGCATGGCATCAGGCATGAGAAGACGGTACCTAGAACCCCACAACATAATGGTGTGGCCGAACAAATCAACAGAACCATTATGGAGAAAGTAAGATGCATGTTAAGAATGGCAAAACTGCCTAAGCCATTCTGGGGTGAAGCTGTTCTAACGGCAAGCTACCTGATTAATCGATCTCCATCTGTTCCTTTGGGCTTTGATATCCCTGAGAGAGTATGGTCCAGACATGATGTTAAATACTCTCATTTGAAAGTGTTTGGATGCAAAGCTTTTGCTCATGTGAATAAGGAACAGAGACAAAACTTGATGATAGAGCCATTCCTTGCATATTTCTGGGTTATGGAGATGAGGAATTTGGCTACAGGTTATGGGATCCAGAAAATAAGAAAGTTATTAGAAGCAGAGATGTAGTGTTCCATGAGCAAGAAACTATGTCGGATTCTGCTTCACCAAAAATCAGAGAACCAGGTGGTAAGGTTGATCTTACACCAGTTGTTCCTCCTAAAAATGCCACAGTAGGGGAGAGTGTGATGAAGAACTTAGGGTTGATAATGAGCCAGCAACAGAAGATGGTGATGATGAAGGTGTTGAGCAAGAAAACCCAGAAGCTCCACCTCAGCCTCGAAAATCAAGAAGACCACACCAGCCATCTACAAAGTACCCTAGTTCGACGTATATTACCATCATCGAAGAGGGGGAGCCAGAAAACTTTGAAGAAGTTCAGACTCATAAGGATAAATCCCAGTGGATGAAAGCCATGCAAGAAGAAATGGATTCTCTGGTGAAGAATGATACTTATGAGTTGGTCAAGCTCCCTAAAGGCAGAAAAGCCTTGAAAAATAAATGGGTGTTCAAGCTTAAGAAAGATGGTGACAAGCTGTTGAAGTACAAGACTCGCTTAGTTGTAAAAGGTTTTGGAATAGATTTTGATGAAATTTTCTCTCCAGTTGTGAAGATGAGCTCTATTCGAGTTATACTCGGATTGGTGGCTAGCTTGGATCTGGAGCTTGAACAGCTAGATGTGAAGACTGCGTTTCTTCATGGAGATCTTGATGAGGAAATCTATATGGAGCAACCAGAAGGTTTTGAGAAGACTGGAAAGGAGCACATGGTTTGCAGATTGAAGAAGAGCTTGTATGGATTGAAACAGGCTCCAAGACAGTGGTATAAGAAATTTGACTCGTTCATGACGAGTCATGGATATGCCAAGACTGATGCAGATCATTATGTATTTGTCAAGACATGTCCAGGTGATAAATTCATTATCCTTCTGTTGTATGTAGATGATATGTTGATAGTGGGACAGGATGTGAAGCTGATTGGTGATTTGAAGAAAGAATTGTCAAAGTTTTTTGATATGAAAGATCTGGGCCTGCAAAACAGATTTTGGGCATGCGAGATCATGCGAGACCGAAAATCCGGGAGGTTGTGGTTATCGCGAGAACGGTATGTGAATCGGATTCTGGACAGATTCAACATGAATACGGCTAAACCAGTTAGTACACCGTTGGCCAATCACTTCAAACTCAGCAAAAGAAGTTGTCCCACAAGTCAAGAAGAAAAAGAAGCTATGGCGGGTATTCCATACTCCTCAGCAGTCGGGAGTTTGATGTATGCCATGGTTTGTACGAGGCCGGATATAGCTCATGCGGTCGGAGTTGTTAGCGAGTATCTTTCCAATCCTGGAAAAGAGCATTGGGAAGCAATGAAGTGGATCTTGAGATATCTGAAAGGTAGTTCTAATATGTGCTTGAGCTTTGGAATACCTAACCCGGTTCTTGAAGGATACACGAGATGCAGATATGGCGAGGTGACCTGGATAGTAGAAAATCTACTTCGGGACTTGTGTTTACCTTTGCGGGGGAGCTATATCTTGGCAATCCAAATTGCAGAAATGTGTGGCCTTGTCAACTACCGAAGCTGAGTATGTTGCCATGGTGACGAGGAAAGGAAATGCTTTGGTTGAAGAGGTTTCTTCAACAACTGGGAATTGAGCAGAAAAGGTACGTTATCCATTGTGATAGCCAAAGCGCATTGGACTTAAGTAAGAATGCGATGTATCACTCTCGTACGAAGCACATTGATGTCAGATATCATTGGCTGCGTCAGGCAGTGGAAGAACAAGAGTTCAAACTAGATAAGATTCACACGGATAAAAATCCTGCTGATATGATGACGAAAGTTGTTGCACGAGAAAAACATCAACAGTGTGCCAAGCTGATTGGCATGGATCGCATGTGAAGATTCCAAGAGTGCACCTTTGTGCTGGAGGGGGAGAATTGTGATGTCCAGCACATTTCGGTGCCCCTCCCCCCTTTTTGACTTTATAAAAAGTTAATAATATTTTAATAAATGAATAGTAACTTCATTTGGCTATAAATAGCCGTGAAATGAAATTGAAGGTACACAAGCAACAAAACACACACAAGATTTCATCAAGCATTGTGAGTGTTTGTGAGAGAAAAATAGAGTGTTGAGTAAATCCTAAGAGTGTGAGAAAAATACACTGGGGTGGGTATCATCTCTATTTCTTCTTGGTATTACAAAATTTATAATATTTGAATAGGAGTGGGTCTCACTGGGTACACTATATTTTACATCTCTTGTGTGATAGAGTGTTGAAAGGATATTGTAAATATCCTGAGATATAGTGGAATATTTTTCGGAGTTTGTCCCGTGGTTTTTCCTTCCATATTGGAGGTTTTCCACGTTAAATATTGGTGTTCTTTATCTGCTTATTTTATTCAGTTAGAATAATTCTTAGTATGCTCTGTGGTTGCAGTTTAGTCTGATCTTCCACATCAGAAAAGAATTATTTTCGTTATCCTTCCGTGGCTGATTGTCGGATTGCTGGAGAAGTGTGTATTTGTATTAGTGTTGTAACTGGAAAGGTTCTGGCTAAGGAAAGACTTGGTATTTAAGTGATCCGTTGTGATCCACCTCTCTTTCTGGGAAGTATTTCGGTGCACACTTTACAAGTTACACCGCTGCGCTGCTAGATCTATTTATTAGGTCTGAATTATTGCTCGCCAGTTTACGTCAGAATTTTAATTTACACGTCCAAGTTATTCCGCATTTGAGCTCAACAGTATGATAATTAAATATGATATTTGAATATTATTAATGTTATTAGAAAAATACTTATCTAGTAATACCCTCCTTTTGCCCAAACCCATTATTAATTTTGCTCGGGGATTTTCCATTGCAGCGTATCAACATGCATCCTCCAAAGTTCAAACTAAACAAGCACAGACTATTTTGTGAATATTGTTTTCCACGTGTTGGTGTTGCATAATGCCACAACCGGGAATGCGATGGAAAAGCCATGAAAATGATAAAAGAGACAAGTCATTCCAATTTTATTTAATTAAAAAAAAAACTATGACTTATGATAATTGAATATGATATTTGAATTTTATTAATGTTATTAGAATAATGATTATCTAGTAATTTATTATTGTTATTAGGACAATAAATATTATTTAATTAATGTTTTCCACGAGGATCTCGTTTTCCACGAGGATCTCTTATAATATGATATTTGAATTTTATTAATGTTATTAGAACAATGATTATCTAGTAATTTAATAATATTATTAGAACAATCAATATTATTTAATTAATGTTGTTTTCCACGAGGATCTCTTACAAAACACGTGTTGGTAGTTAAATAATATTATGCATGGAAAAGCGATGAAAATGATAAAAAGACACAAGCCATTCCAATTTTATTTAATTAAAAAGAAACTATGACGTATGATAGTTAAATATGGTATTTGAATTTATTAATGTTATCAGAACAATGATTATTATTTAATTAATGTTGTTTTCCAGGAGTTGGGGTCGCATAATGCCAGAACCGGGAATGCGATGGAAAAGCGATGAGAATGATAGAAAGAGTCAAGCCATTCCAATTTTATTTAATTAAAAAAACTGAGGATAAATCTTTTATTTAAAACAGTAGTTTTTGAAATTTGAAATTAGACTGGGAGTCTAATTGTTTGTACATATAGAACGGTGAAAACTTAATTCCACTATGCCTCTTATACATACATTGAAAAAAGTTACATAAATTTAACTGTGCAAATTATTAAAAACCTTTAAAATGATTATTGAAAACCTTGGGATATTAACAAATGAGGAGAAATCTCATTTAAAAAAATTAAATAAGGGGAAAAAGGAGGATAACTATTTTGGCTTGACTAAATGATTCCCACTTCTACAACAGTAAAAAATTCAAAGCCATGTTATTCTTAAAAAAAAAAACATTGATTGGTTATTTTAATTAAAACATTTTTGGAATTAATGTTTTTGAGAAAAAAAAATATTTTATTTTATTCTTGAAAACATTATCATTGAAAAAAAAATCTACTTTGCACAAGGTTTAAAATAATAACTTAACCCTATGTTAACCCTTATCATATAAATAACATTAAATATAGTGCACGGGTGATTCTACTGTAGATCTGTTTCTTTTTTAGCTATAGGTGGATCACTTTTTAATTCAGTTAATTTATAATATTTTAACTTAGTTTTTAAGTCCATAAAATAGTTATTTATAAAAAAAAAGTTCCTAATTATATTGACAATTATAATGTTTTATGTTTTATCAACGTTTTTTTGCTTTATTTTTCTCTTTGGCATGACTATTTAAAATATTATTATTGTTGCGATACTCCAAGTTATTACGTTGTTGTTGTGCCCAAAGTAATGTTATTTCTCTATGTGTTTGTTTAAGGGTAATGAGTAACTCACTATGGATCTTATCCATTTCAAAAAATAACAACAGATCTAACAATTTACGTTGGTTTTAAGAATTGGTCCACCTGTGGAGTAAAATAAAATAGGTTCACGATAGACAAACCCATAGTATACACTATATGTCAATGCAGTTCATTGTGTGAATTTATTTGAAAATATTTTATTTTGAACAAAATTTAATTATAGAAAAAAATTTATTATTGTTATTATAGTTATTATCATTTTTAGTGAAAAGAAAAATATTTTATTCTAGAAAGAGATTAATTTTTTTCCTTATACTGGATTTAAGAAAGTAGATTAGTTATAAGTAAACCCTTATAATACATATACTTTTAAAAATTTAGTATACTATATGTCAATGTTGTAACTTGTAATTCAATGCGTAAATTTATTTGTAAATATTTTATTTTGAGTAAAATTTGCTCACTCATTTTTGAGAAAGAAAAACACATTGTTATTGCTATTATGATTATTATCATTTTTAGTGAAAACAAAAAAAATTCGTGAAAAAGATTTTAAAAAAGAATTCACCTTCCACAAAATTCAAAATAGCAAATTAGCTATTTATGTATACGCTTACAACACATTCAAATTATCATACTCTTAAACTAAAGACTATATACTCAATCCAATAGCCCCATTTCATGTGCGGGTGAGTGAGAGATGGGGAATGAAGGAGATAAACTTGCATGGGACATTCCCATTCTGATGGTGAAGAACGCTGGGTACTCCAATGAAGAACAATCCTCTTTTATTAGTGATAGTATCATGGTGACACTTGTCCTCCCGATTAGCACATCCAAAGGAAAATCTTGTATATTCTTTGCATGAAAACATGAAACTTGCATATCTTTATAATTTAAAGATACTCATAAATGATTTAAGAAAAAATTATATTAACTTAAATAAAAATAATTTTTCATTGACAAAAGATATTAATATTGATTTTAAGTTAAATAATAGTTTTAGTTTTTGTACATGATTGATTTATTATTTTAATATTTATGTGAATAAATGATATATTTTGACTCTTGTATAATTTTGTTAAAATAAATCTTTACCATCATTGAAGTTATAAAAGGATATTTTTATATTTTTTTATTGAATATCAAAATTAAAAGCAATATATTACATGTAAGATTAAATTATCAAATTTTTATATAAAAAAACTAAAATAAAGTGTAAGTTAAAAGAATTAAAACAATATAAATATTAAATACAACAGTCTAATTTAACATTATTTTAATTTTAATAAACAATATTACATGATTAAAATTATAATATGAGATTTAATTTTAATATATTATTATTATAAAAAAATTAATTAATATAAGATTCAATTAATATATTATAATCTTAGTTAAGAATTAATTAAAATTATTTAATTAATAAAAAGTTAATTAATAAATTATTTAAATTAATAAATGAATAAAACTTTAAAAACTTCTCCTCGTCAGAATAAAGGATTATTAAGAGCTTTTGTAATTATAATTCTAATTATAAAAAAATTGTTCTAACATAAGATATTTTTTAGTTCTCCTATAGTGTTTGAGTTAGAACCAAAGATCACACCTTCATTACTAGTTTTAGTTATTTTTCATCCACTAGAGGTCACAACTCCGATTGATGACCCTCCTCTATGTCTGTTATAAATGTATCATTGTCGGCCACCTTTACTAACTGTTGACATACTATATGACCCTCTGTTGGCTCCAACACATGTGCCTTATTCGTCCCTATTACCTGACACTAATCTTCCTCTTGCACTTCAAAAAGGTATACGTTTCACTCGTAACTCCTCTCCTCATTATGCTGCTTTATCATATAATCGTCTATCTTCTTCCCAATATATGTGTCTTTCTTTTTTGTCCTCTATTTATATTCCTAAGAATACAGCAGAAGCTCTCTCACATCCCGCTTGGCGTCAAGCAATGCTTGATGAAATGTGTGCACTTCACAGTAGTGGCACTTAGAACATCGTTTCTCTTCCTTCAGGTAAATCTGTTGTTGGTTGCAGGTGGATATACACTGTCAAAGTGGGTCTTGATGGTCAAGTGGATCGCCTTAAAGCTCGTCTTATGGCAAAACTCAAATCTTTGGCTTGGATTATGGTCACACATTCTCTCTAGTCACTAAAATGACCTTTGTGCGCTTGATCTTGTCCATGGCTGCCATTCGTTATTGGAACTTTCATGAACTTGACGTTAAGAATGCATCCCTTCATGGAGACCTTGTTGAGAAGGTTTATATGGAGCAACCTCCTAGTTTTGTAATCAGGAGGAGTGTTTAGGATTAGTTTGTCATCTTCAAAAATCCTTGTATGGTCTTAAACACTTTCCAAGAGCTTGGTTCGATTGGTTTGGTAGATTTAGCATCGTTGTCCAATAGTTTGGGATGATTCAAAGTGAAGCTGATCACCAAGTTTTTTATCCCCACTCAGCCACTGAATGCATTTATTTGGTTGTGTATATAGACGATATTGTTATCATTGACACTGACCATCATGGCATTACACATTTAAATAACCACTTATGTCACCATTTTCAGACAAAAGATCTTGGAAAACTTTGATATTTCTTGCGAATAGAGGTAGCACATGTAACATCCTGCACTTTGATTTAAATAAAATGAGATTTATTAAAGTATAATTGGAATAGATTTGGATGAAATTTATATTTAAAAAATAAAAAAAAGGATGACATCATAAGTGACGTTATGCTGATGTCACGTAAATGTACAGTATGCATACACAGTATTTCTGGCGTGAATAGTGACCGCGAACAGTATTTCTGACATGAACAGTGTTTCGATGGTGAACAGTAAATTTTTAAAAAAAATTATAAAAAAAATAGTTTTACACAAAATTTTCATTTATTCACTCCTATCTAAGGTTCTCAAAGGTTTCAAGACTATATCTCACCATTTTCTCTCATACTAAACCTCCTAAATTTAGATTTCTTTTCAGATCTGTGGTTCTACATCTGTTCTAAAGGATTTCAAGTAAGTTTCTCTATGTTTGAAGTTAGATTTACCATTTATTTCTCCTCTTTTTCTTTTTCTTATAGATTTTCATGGTGTTCTTAGGAAAAACTTCGTTCTAGAGTTAAATCTTTGGTCAAATCTCTGTAAAAGCTCTGTTTTAAGGTAAGAGGGCTCTACTTTATCATTTTGCTATGTTTATTACTTGTATTCTCATAGATGTTGTAATATGTGTGATTATATATGGAATAATCTTTATTTTATGAAAAAAATAATCGGTGAAAAGTAAGAATAATTGGTTGTTTATGTAATTTTATGATGAATATATGGTGAAAATATGTTATTATGTTCAAATAGTGCATGATAAGGTATATTGAAGATGATTGATATGATTTTATGATTTTGTGATATGAAGTATACAAAGAGATAGATGCTTCATGTTTGAATATATTATGGTTCATATAAAAATGATATGTATTGTAAATATGTCATGGTTTGATATATATGATAAAAATTATGTGAAAATATAATAAAAAATATGTGTGATCATGAGAAATGACATATGTGAACATGTGAATATACTCGAAAGAGTATGAGATGAAAAAAAATATGATGTAAATAGTTACAGAGATACACTAGGGAAGTGAAAGATGGAGACGATATGAGATATCTTGGAGAGATGCAAGGTAGTGAGTAACATTTGGGGTTGTACACGAAATATTGTGTACGAATGCACCACATGACCGCACACTCATTTTTCGACTTGACTCCTTACCATTACCTTTGCTAAAGGGCTGTCTATTGCATGCGTTGTATACGTATTGCATTGGGCCATCTGACGACTATTTACATGAATGTGTAAGACCTCGGGATAGAGGCATTGGATAACTGTGGCCACAGGGTGCAGTAAGCGCAGGTAAAAGAAAAAGAAATTATGAATCTGTGGAATATAATATGTGTTAATGTGTTGAGATGAGAACTTGCCTTATATGACACTGTGATATGTAATACCATGATATTTTCTTTAATCGTGATAAGATGTGTTTTATGATGAATATGTGTTATGTATGAGTGGTAGGGTAGGGATTCACCCTTACACAACATTTTCAGGAAATCAAGACGAGTAGTATCAGGCTCACAGTGCATAGATAGATGAGAACTGCTATAGGACTAGTTATTTTGAGTTATGTAATGGATATTTTCAGTTCTATAACGTTTTTTTAAAACAGTTGCAAAACTACTATTTCTTTTTGTCGCTAATGAAAATTTTAGAATCTTTATTTTTCTAAAGTACTTATGAATTAATGAAATTTTACTCTATGAACCTTCTATCATTTCATTTTTTTTTCTCATTAGAGAGTTTTTGAAAGAAATTTACTTTATCATTTAAATTTTTTTGAAAATTCATCATATATTGAGAAAAAAATATAACGCATTACAGTACAATCCAAGCATGGTATCATAATTTCTCAAAGGAAGTATGCATTGAATATATTGAAAAAAACATGTTTAATGGGGGCAAATCTGTAGATATTCCTATGAATCCTAATTCTAAACTTTTACTAAGTCAGAGAAGCCTCTTCTTGACCTAGAAAAGTATAAAAGATTGGTGGGTAAACTAAATTATGTAACATCCTAGATTTTCAATTGCATATTTCTTGTTTTCAAAATGAAGAGTTTTTTTAAAAAAAATCTTGAAAAAAAAACTAGAGAGAATATTCCTTTTCACCTAAAAAAATATTCTTTTAGCTCAAGCAAGAATGGATAAGATTTTTTCAACTACATTTTTACTCAAGTGAGAAGTCTCTCGCTCAAACAAAAATTCACAATAAAATAGAGTATCTCTCGGGCTTGTTTTCTCTTAAAAAAAAATATTCTCGCTTAAATAAAAATATCAGTAGAGAAGTAATAATTTTATTTTTTTTATAGAAAACTTTTATTTTCACCTATAAAAGTGAGAATATTTTTTTTTTTTTACTTTTTTCATATTATATTTTTAAGAATATTTTATTAATATAAAATATATTTCTATCTTTTATAACAATTTCAAAAAACTTATGCTTACAATTACCTTTCCAAGGATGTTAGAAACATTATTTGTACCAAATGTCACATAAAATGTTAATAAAATATCAACCTTATCATACTTTTAAACACTACTAATATTGTTATTACTAATATTAGTAATATAAATTAATCAACTAAAATATTTTTTATCGATAAATATATTATAAAAGAAAATCATAAAAATCACATAATAGCGCTAAGATTATTATGAAAAATTATATAAAAATTAAAATAGTAATAATAATTATTTTTAATATGTTTTCACAAAATTTAGAAAATAAAATAAAAAATGATATTTAGAAAATTATTGCTAGAATATGTTATAAATAAAGCATGTTTATAAATCTTTTTTATCAAATATTTTATAAAATAAATAATTAATTGTTACACTTAAAAAATAATTATTTACATATTATAAATATGAAAATGCGAGCTACCAACCACATGAAAGAAAGAAAACAAATATTAATAATTATATTTTGTAGTGTAAATTTATGACAAAAATTTAATTTTATATATGTAATTCTCTAAAAAAAATTTAATTTTTTGCTTTAAATTAGAAGACTTTTTAAATAAAAAAAAAGAGAGAAAGAATAAAGTGTAAGCTGAAATATTTAGCTCAAACAAAAATGGAGGCTATTTGGACATAGATGGAGGCTATTTGGACATAGATGCTGATCTGAATTGCTTGAGCATTAGGCAAGTAGATATTGCGAGTGCGCAAAGCTTCGAAGTGCTAAACATGGAGTCCTCGGTGATACTGCCTCAACATGTTACATTCAAAGGTTATAATGACTTATACCTGAGTGCACGGGTGACCGAAAGCCATCCATATCATCATCAGTTTGCATCCAACGACATTTATGATTCAACCATTAGGTACGGAGGTATATATTTGATAAATTCTGCGCCAACTTAAAATTATTATATTTACTTCGAACAAAAACAAGATATAATTAAAACTAAATAAATTAAATTTAAAAATAAAATAATAATATTATATTAATATATTATATTATAATTTTTTTATAATAAATAGAAATTATTTAAATATAAATTATATTTTATTTAAAACTAAAACTGTATAAAAAAATAATAAAAAAATAAAATAAAAAATTTAATATATAATAATAATAAGACTATGTTATAAATAATATAATTTAAAATAAATTATATATAATAATATATTTTTTAAGTTATCACGTGTTTGTTTTTTATTAGTATAAATTTTTTTAATACTGCATCCATAAAAAAATCTTAAGGTATCACAATATATATTTATATATTTTATTTCTACGATAAATTTATTAGACACTTTTTACGAGCATCAAATAGCTTTTTTTTTTTAACTAATTAAAAATCACATCTTAATAAGTTATAAAGAAAAAAATAAAACTGTATAACATACCATAATTTTATTAATTGTGACAAACAATAGAAAAAAATTGAGTTTTATTGAACACGATTTTATTGTTATTTATTTCTATTTCCTTTTAATTTCATAAAAATTGTTATAAATTTTTTAAGTAAATTATGTGATACCCTTAAAAGATTAGGAGTACTGTACTCTAAAAACGTAAATAAAAAAATAACTATGTAATAACTTATTAATAATATATATTAATTATTATATATAATTTATTTAAAATTATTATTATTTATATTATGTATTAATTAACTCTGTAATGTATTAAAAGTGTTAATTGATGAAAGGAAGAATGATTTTTAAATTAAAATTTTATTTTAGTTTTAACACATAAAAGATTTATTAATAAATAATATAAATAATAATAATTTTAATAAATTATATATAATAATATATGTTATTAATAAGTCATCAAATATTTATTTTTTAATTTATTTACATTTAAAGTATGGTACTTGTAATGTTTTTTAAGATATTGTTGCACACACCAGTTTTTTATGCATTGATAAAATTTCCTTAGGTACGAGGTCTTTAAACTAGGCAACAGAAATGTCCGCATAAAGTTCAATCACCTTGGCAAGTTTTGGAGGCGCAGCCTAACTGGATATGGGCTGATAGTGATGATACCACTGCTAGGAATAGTGATACAGTGTTTTGGCCAGTCAAGATTAAAGACAAGGTTATTGCTCTAAAAAATTTAGGCAACAACCGGTTTTGCAACGCCTTAACCATAGAGGACAAGACTAACTGCCTTAATGCCCTTGAGGCTGAGGTTAATAAATGGTCTCATCTTCAACTGTATGAGGTTGTAAGCAAAAGGGAAATCTATGACGTAACATTCCACAGAGAATGCCAAGATCTATGACGTATCAGGTGGAACTACTATGACTAAAGAGGTAGACAATAAGACGCAATACGAAGAACAAGGAACAGTGAGTTTCTCGTACAAATAAACTAAGAGCAGTATTTGGAATGCATCTCATGCTTGGTCAGTGGATGTTTCCACCACCATAAAAACAGGTATTCCAATTCTTGCAGAAGGAACAATTTCAATTAATTTCTCATATTCAGGAGAATATTCGTGGGGAGAAACTATGGAACAATCAACCGAAATTAGTACAAATTTAACTGTAAAACTTCTGCCCAGGACCAGGACAAAAGTTACTCTAATAGTAACAAAAGGAGCCATAGACATCCCCTTCTCATGCACTCAACATGACACTCTTTTCAGTGAAAAAATTGCAACATCACAATTCGATGATGGCCTGTTTACTGGGGTCAACACTTATTTCAAATATGACATCGTGGAGCAGAGTCTTCCTCCGACTACAGAATAGACAGTGTTCATTGATTGCTTCCTTGAAGGTTCTTTATGATACTCTATAAAACCATCAAAGCTTCTTGTCATTTTTTAAGTCTCTTGATTTCGTCAGTTTCTCTTGCTTTATAGTAAGACCTAACTATAGTTGGCTTACTATTATTAAGGTCATCCTAGCTCAACCTTCGTTTGTCTTGATTTTGCTAGTTTCATTAAAGTTTGCTTTGTTTGCAATTCCAATTTTTGTTAAATGCAGGAGGGTAACCTGTGCCATGCATGAAATTCGTGAGTATATTAATTAAATAATATGAATGCATGTTATTTTGTAGTTGGATTTGTATAGTTATATATAATAAATTATTAACATGTCAAATATTGCTATATATAATTAACTAATCAAAAAATTCAAATACGAAAATTTGAATTTAAGGTTTTGAAATCAAATTATTGTCATGGTATTTGGAAATGTGGGTCTTTGGTAACCTTGGATAATCTTTTCTAAAACCACATGCCCTTCTTCCTCCATTTTTCATGCTATAAGGCCTTTCTACAATTATAATATCTCTTCCTCCGTTACATTTCCTTTATTTAGTTAAGCTTGGAGTTTAAAGAAACATTTTCTTACCTTCTTCACTCCCAAGTTTTATTCACTAAGAGGTAAGGAGTAGAGTGGGATTATAAATTTATGTGGTCAATGTTGGAAATAAATGTGTATGCCCAAGATCCTACACTGATTAGTAAATTAATGATTATTAATTTATTACCGGCTTCGTAATGAACTAATGGAGTCACACATTAACGAATGTTTTAATCTTTGCAAAAGGAAGAATTTTCTTATGTGATGATTTAAATTATAGAATTTATTTTATCAAATAAATAATGTTTCCTTTAAATAAAATATTACTATATATTCTTTGCTAGCATCAAGGATATTAATAATAGAGTAACAATTGCAACACCCCTATTTTTGTTATTTATTAATTTTGTATTTTATGTGTAGTGTTAATGCATGTTGTTAGAAATTAAGAGAGATTTAGGTATGTGAGTTGTAGGATTTCTCACTGTAGTGAGAAATGATCATCCAGAATCAGGCTCTCTGAATCTCTCTCGCTGTAGGGAGGATGCTCTCGCTGCAACGAGGAGCTCTCACTATAGCTAGATTGACAGACAACAAAAGAGAAACAAGTGTGTGATTTTTTTGCTACAGCGAGAAAGAAAGTCTCGTTGTAGCGAGAATGATGGCAACAAAAGAAAAAAAGTATCTGATTTTTTCACTGCAGCGAGAGAAGGTCTTGCTGTAGCGAGAATGTCACGAGTTGAGAGATATTTAAGAGTTTCTAAGTTGAGAAACTTGGATTATAATCCAAGTTTCGACCCTTTTTCATTCTTTCTGACCTCTCTCCTAATTTTGTCAACAAATCCTTGAAAAGCTCCAACCTTTCTTCGATCCAAGCTTGAGAGTTCACTCTTCTTGCTATTTGGTAAGATCTTGAAGCTTGATTCTTCGTTCATTTGGTTATTTTCTTATTTTTCCTTCTCTAAGTAGGATTTCTTGTAATATTTAGGAATAACCCAACCTTTTAAACAAGATCTCTCAAAAACCTTTCACTGAACTTCCATTTCAAGGTAAGGAGAGCTCTATCTTGTTACTAAGAAAGTGATATGTTTGTATTCATGAAAATGTTGTGATAAAATGCATGATTTTGAGTATATGTTGGATGAGAACATGTTTTTGTTATGTTTGAAGCATGTTTTGTGGTGTTTTATGATGTGTATGATCCTTGTTTGAGTATATATGCATGTGTGTTGTAGACTGAGTCCGAGGGTGACTAACCCTCGACAATGAGTGATTGATATGTGATGTAGTAATAAACTTGAGTAAAATAGAGAATTGACAAGATGAATAACATGATAGTAAATAGATAATAAGTTATGTATTTAACATGATAATAATATGTGATGTAGAGAGAGCATTAGGCTCATAGATAACTTTGTACAATATAGGTTAAATTATGTATTTAACGTACCCTAGACTTTGCTATTTTAAGTTGGCCTTACATGTTGATAATGTACCTCGTAACATTATTATGCTAGACATGGAACTATCCTATAGTGTACCTTTTAATTTTCCTATAAACAATATAATCTACCATACCCTGTGTATGTATCTTTATCATGACATAGTTAGAACCTTAACAGTTGTGACCCACTTGTTCACATATCATGATCACGACCTTCTCAAAAGACCAATTCGATGAACTTTTGAGTGAATTACTGGCAGACAGGTCACTACAGATTTAGACGATTCTCAGATCAGATTATGATCTTGATTTCGAAGACCTTGCGGCGATAGAGGGATAGCATGGCTATGACTAGTATCTTTATCAGTCTTTTGGTGGATAGACTGCTTATTAGGACTTGTTATATTTTATATTTTGTAAATATTATAAATGAGTCCTAATGTATTTTGATATATATTTTGCTAATGTCAACCTCTCATAAAATTTTTAAAATAATATATATGTTAATGCTATTTCATGTCCCTTTTTAATTTGTCTATTTCCATTACTTGCCTTTTTAAATTTTTAGGAGTTGATTAAAGTATTACTAAATGTTTCAAAATTTTCACACGTATTTGACATGCAATGAGTTTAACCTAAATATTCCCTTGTAAACATTGAAATAATTTTCTTATCACATTAAATAAAATAAAGATGTTACAACAATAGAGTATAATTTTGATAATCGAATAAAATTCAAAAGTTAAAAATGCATCTGTCAGTAATTGACTTGGTCAATAGTTATCAACAAAAAAAAGAAAAAACCAACTGACGGTTACAAGAAAGTGCAACAATAAGCAAGGCACTAAAAATTTGATTTTAACGTGAGCCCATGGGTTGGTAACTGACACAGATATGTTATTATATTTAACAAGCAAAGTGCTACTAGACTAAGTAAACACAAGACCAAAAGTTCCTTTCTTTTCTCTCTCACTCTACCGGTGATCATTTCATAGTGAAAGAGTTGATGCAAAGGATTAGTCTTAGTGAGGATACTTGTGGGGTCTTTACACTATTAAAAAAAATAAACTTTCAAGATTATCGAGTAATTTTTCTTACTCAAATTTTGCTATTATTGCGTTATAAGTTTGCATAATTTAAACACAAATAAGATTTAATTTTTCGCTATGTTTGATTTAGAACATATTCTACCTTTAGTTAAAATCTAGGTAATCTTAAAACCATACATGAAGAAGAAACTTGTTTTTACTTATCTAATGTGTTTTTATATGTTGGAATGAATATGTTTTTTTATAATATGATGATAAGTATGTAATAAATATTCTTGATTTGATTAGATGCCTTTTGAACCATGAGATAAGAATAGTGAAAGAGGGAAAGAGATGGTGAATTCCTTCCCTCTTTGAAAATTAAAAATTGAAACGTGGGAAGGGGAGAGATAGAGAGAAAACGAGAGAGCTTGGGAGATAATTCAAAAACACAAGGATAAAACAATAAAAGTAAATTAGTAGTAAAATAAAAAAATAATATAAAGAGGAACATTTTCTAATCAAGTTATGATATTTCATACGCTAACGAGGGCAAAAAGTAATAATTAATGCAAGTAATGCCCAGCTAGCATATTTATAAATAAATTGTTCCTATTAAGTTATGTCACATATACTTGAATTATATGAATTTCGTATGCTGGAATGTGAATGGGTAAGCTATGCAGTCACTGGACGGAAGTTGCGAGTTGTAGTGCTATTTGGTTGATTGATGAGTAAGACTAGTAGCAAGGAATTTGACTGGATATCAAACATTTATATGAGTATTACTCTTTTTGAATGGTACTGTATATGTCTAGATTATGAGAAAGCTGTATGATTGTTGGATGGGTAACAATGTATTTGTAGTGATGTATGATGGTGTTGTTGAAAGTGGTTAGCAGTGTGGGTTAGGGATTAAGTTTTAAGTATGTTGTGCGTGTGATAACTTAAGAATATAGCCAAGGACTTGTGTTGTTTCATTTTAGAAAGAATTGAAAGTTTGGGATGCTGAGTATCTTGCTCAAGCGAGGTAGTTCTTGCTCAAGCGAAACTGAGTCGTGCAGGATGGAACATTTTAGAGTGTTCTCGCTCAAGCGAGACAAGATAAGATCTCTCCAACTGTCCCCTCTTCTAGGCGAGAAGGGGTCTCGCTCAGGCGAGATGCGACCTCGCCCAAGCAAGAAAATCTTGCTCAGGCGAGGAGTAGTAGAAAAACTAGGTGACTCTTTGGACCCAATCTCGCTCAGGCAAGAAAGCTGCTCACTCAAGCGAAATGGATCTTGCTTAAGCAAAAATAGCAGAAATTTGAGAGGTTCCAATGTTTGATTTTCTCGCCCAAGCGAGAGTTAGATCGCCCAGGCGAGAGCATATCTTGCTCAAGTGAGGATTAGCTCGCTCAAGCGAGAGCGTGCAGACTATAGGGGTATTTAAGGAGTATATATATATATATATATATATATATATATAATATTATTTTATTTTAATTAAATTCGTTATTTTTTTTACAATTTCAAATTCAAAAGTTAAAAAAAAATTTATGTATCTACTTTTCGTTATCGTTTAGCACTTGAACTTTCCTGCCCTAACTCTACTCTCATTCTTAATGTTTGCCTCATTAAAACCTAGCAATTATGAAACGTTATTTATTAGAGTTAGTTGTCAATGCCGTCACAAGAGGTCATCAAGTGATTCCACACGAACGGTCACCCATTATGCAGATCTATTTCGTTATCGCTCTAATGTTGCTGATCGATCGAATCTCACACAAGATAGGATCATCGCTGACAAATAACTTGTATGTTTAGTTTCGCTTATTATTTCTAAAAATATTAGTTTAGAAAATTATTGTATTAAGATATATTTAACACTTGTGATCTTTGAATATTTTTTTTTATCTATGTTTATACTTTGTTTGACAATTACTTATTAAATTTTTATATTATTATGTTACTTATGTGAAGTTATATAAACATATTTTTTTTTATAAATATTTTTTCTCAAACAAGCAAGATAATGAGTATAAGATGGGTACACAAGTACCTAAAGAGTACGGGGTACGGCATTAATATTCATACTCACACAGATATGAACTGAATACAAGTTTTTTTTTAAAACACGGATACAAGAATGAGTACTATAATATCTTATCTATTGCTATCTTTACTTAAGTTTACTGTCAACCTATTATATCGTTTTATAATATTTAAACCTTTTTTATATATATAAACTTTTCCACCTTTTACTCTCATTGTTCAATTAAAGCTCTGTATTATTGGAATATTTGGGGACATCATCTTCGAAGCGCAACTCTTATTACTAGTTTGGAAAGACAATGGCGCAACAGGTATAGTACTATAAGTAATTTTTTTTAAATAAAAAAATAAAAAAATATTTATTCTAATGTAAGTAAACTTGAGAATATTCTATTCACATAATTTAATAATTATAAATTTTTTAATGTCTTAAAAGTAAGAAAATATTAATATTTTTAAATAAATTACTAATTTTATTATTTATTAACATAAAATTAATAATTATAATTATTACATGGATAAAAGGGGAATTTAATTTTAATATGGTGTTTTTATGATATATTTACCGGAATATGGACTTTTCTGTATAATTACAAATGTGTGGTATTTGAAAAATCGCTAGAAACGATTTTTGCAATTTCTGGGAGCCATCAATTTTGACTTTTCAATCTTTAATTTTGAATTATTTGTCAGGCAAAAATACAAACAAGCACGCGTATTTAATTGGGTACAGATACTATGCAAAGTCAGTAAAATCGCAAGTGGCGACTTTTACTAGCACAATAATACATTGTCCTGCAACTGGAAAAACGTGAGTGGTGATTTTTACTAGCACAGCAACGTATTGAAATGTCGCGAATTGAATTGAAACTATGCTTATAAATAAGAATTGCACCATGCTGTATGCGCAAATGAGAAAGGGAAATACGAAAATCGCCAAGGAGGAATGATCTTACAGAAGAACAATATCAAAGAGAGGAATAAAATGGTTCAAGACGTGACTATAGAATCGCACAAACATATTTCACAACGTATTCGTACTCAAAATGTAAGTAAATATTTATTTTTTAATACATGCAATGTAGTATGATAAAATTTTTTCTTAATTTTATTTGAGTTATTTATTTTTTAATTAATGCAATTTATTTTAAGTTTGTATAAAATAAAGATAATTATTTTAGTCTAAGTAAAAACATAATAAAATTTATAAAATTTTAGTATTGGATAATTTTATTATATTATTTACTTTTAATAAAAATTATTATCATTGAAAAATATATAATAAATTATTCGTACTAAATGTTAATATTAGCCATTGTATAATATTAAAATAATAATAATAATGATAATGATAGATGTAAAAATAATAATAATATTATGTGTGGGTATAATTAAGTAGAAACATATCATTTTTTTATAGTTAGTTTTTTTTATATTTTGATATATATTTAATTCATAGATTACTGATAAATTACTATTTTTAAATTTCAGGTAATGAGAGTATTACGACCACGTCACTTATCTATAATGCCACCTAAGCCTGAAATAAATGAGATTTTACGAAATGCTAGTTTTGATCGTATTGCACAATTATGTCAAATGTATATAAACGGTGGCCTTATAAATGCACTTGTTGAACGTTGGAGACCAGAAACACATACATTTCATCTTCCTTGTGGAGAATGCACAATAACATTAGAAGATGTTGCTATGTTGCTTGGATTGCGATGCAATGGTATAACAATTACTGGTTCTACTAATCCAAATACTTTGACATTGCAGAATATGTGTGAACAGTTACTTGGAAGTCGGCCCGAATCAAATGATGTTGAAGGTTCTGAAATAAGATTAAAGTGGATCACACAACACCTTGGTTGGCTTCCTGCTAATTCAGACATTAGGATAGCTCAACATGCTCGAGGATATGTACTTTCTTTGTTAGAACATGTTTTAATGCCAAACAAGAGCAACTCCCTGGTACATGGAAAATTCTTACAATTGTTGGTAAATGTCCATGAAATTGGAATGTATAGTTGGGGTTCAGCATGCCTTGCTTTTCTGTATAGAGGTTCGGATCGTGGTTCACGACATGATGCCAAAGAAATTTGTGGATGCATAATATTATTGTAGGTATGGGCATGACACAGGCTCCCGTGGTTAGCTCCAATACATGGTGAACCAGTAGTATTTCCACTTATACTCAGATGGAGACGTCTTCGATATCCAACCAAGACTCCATATAGGGATCTTGGAAATGTTAGACTAACATTAGATAAAATGGCACTACATGAGGTACTTGTTAATATATTTATACATTTCTTAACTATTTTTATACATGTTTGAAATTATTTATGAATAATTATTTTTGAAAATGTAGTTCATGTGGCGACCATATGAGGATGAAGCGATTGATGCCGTTGTTCCACATGATTTGAGAGGAGAACGTTTATTGTGGTCAACTGTAAGCCCATTGATATGCTTTGAGGTTGTAGAGTGGCATGCAACTGACCATGTGATGCGGCAATATGGATTTGCTCAACCTATTCCTCTACCGCCCCAAAGTCTTGACGGAGTCCACAACAAAGATTTACGTGGATTAAGAGAACCAAAGCACTGGAGGTTGATACATGATGATTGGGTGATGATGTGGGAACAATGACATCAGCGTACATTACAAGGAATGGCAATTGACCAGTATTACCGTCCAATGAGTATTGGAATTGGTACACATTGTATGTAATGAATTGGTTATGGTTGTCTCCACAAATGGAACAGCCACCACCCCAGCAACAACAGTTTTTGGTGGATGAAGAGCTTATGTCCTCGCCACCGTCTGAGCATCAACAGGGGATTCCACCACCGTCAGTTCAACCAAATGAGGAGTTTTATTGGTCACCACACACGAACCAATGGCAGCCATTTGAATGGGATGAAAAACCCCCACAACAACAACCTTCACGAATGTTTGTCGATAGAAGAGATAATCGTCGTGGGTCAACAAGCAATGCATCACGTCGAAGGAGATCAATTGATTGCAGTAGTGAAAGTGGGACATCTCGTGGGTTACTTTCTACATATGACTTTCCCATTGAGGATGGCAGACCTTCTCTTGACATTCCTGCATGCAACTTTGACCTTAATGAGAGCGCAATTATGGATGAAGGGAATTATGATGATGAAGATGTTTATCGACCAGAACTTGTGACAACAGAGTGTGGTGGTACTTCTCAGCAAACATTTTCATTAGGTAAACAGTATTCTATGCCAATCATGTCTTGGGAGATGACACAACAACACAGCATATGTATAAATACATCTGAAAATGTGGTACAAGCAGAACCTACAGTTGATGAGCGAGTTACACACGATGCCACAGATGATCAGGGTGTTGGGGATGACGGTCCTACAGAAGGAAGACGAAGGGGATTTTTTTCGCGTATATTACGTCCCTTCACCCATGCCCCTGATAGATATAGCCCCTCATTAATCAAGAAGAAAAAGGGAAAATGATGTTTGTTTAATGTTAATGTTAATGTTTATGTTTATGTTTAATTTATGTTTTCATTATTGTCTTTATGTTTAAGCATGGAATGTTATTTATATTATGCAACTTTGTTTGTCAGTAAAATATTTAATAAAGAAAGCTTTGTTTGTTAGTTAAATATTATATGATTTATCATCTCTTAATGCAGATACTCTTTCAAAATATAACAAATATTGCATATGACCCTTAATACTAATTAAACAATACTACTTCATCTTACATGACGATAACAACTTAATCATCATCAACAACAACAACAACATAAATTAAAACTACATAAAACAAAAACATCAACCTTGCGAACTTGACCGAGGAGCATTTGGACATGTTCTTCTACTATGGCTTTCACCTCGGCAAAGAGTGCAACGTCGGGTTCTTCTCATCTCACGCCTATCCATTTCATTCAGAAAACGTGTTGATTTGGACGACCTCTTATTATGCGCTTTAAATTTGGGTTAGGAATAAGTTTTGGGCCTTTATATATCCGCCACGTACTTTCATTTCCAATGACTCCAAACTCCTTCTTATATACTTTGCACAACTCATTTATCTTGTAAACATCTTCGACATAACAACGCCAATCAATGTTCTGACTAGAGCAAGCAGCAATGACATGACGACATGGATATCTATCAGTCTGGATGTCACCACAATCACAATACCTTTGCCTGAGTTGGACTTTATATTCTTGATTGTTGTTTACATCTTGAACAAGAAAAGTCTCATTTCGCCTATCAAATACAGTAACACAAAGGTTTCTAGATGCTTGCTCATTTGATTGAAGTCGAGTCATCATAGCATCAGAAAAAAATGTCCAGCCTTTTTTCGCGCATATGCCTCACAACCTTTACGTGCAAATAACTCAGCCAATCGAAAGTAAGTTGCTCTAACCAGTGCTGTTATTGGAAGATTACGAGTGCCCTTTAATACTGAATTAATGCACTCAACAAGATTGGTGGTCATGTGACCCCATCGATGCCCGCCGTCATATGCAAGAACCCACTTCTCTCGTGGAATTTCATTAAGCCAGTCTGTATATACCTCTCCACGTTGTCTCAACCGCTCATAATGAATATTAAATTCTGATTCAGTTCTTGAATAACATGCATACCACAAACTCATTAATATAAGTATGTCAACAACATATAAAATTTATAATTCAATGTAAATATCATTGACATAAGAATAATGTCAATTACCCATGCGGACGACAAGTTTATGCAAGTAAGGTGTCTTAAATCTTCGCAAGAAATTAGCAGCAATATGCCTGATACAATACATGTGAAATGCCTTTGGAGGTTCCCATTGTCCGTTACTTCGTCTTATTGCTGCATTAATTGACTCGTGCCGATTAGAAATAATACCAACACCATCCTGCGTCACGACATGTTTGCGTAAATTCTCAAGGAAAAAATGCCAACCATCTGCAGTTTCTCCTTCAACAATAGCAAAGCCAATCGGCAAAATATTCTGATTGCCGTTTTGTGCAACAGCTACCAATAAAGCCCCCTTGTATTTTCCATATAAATGTGTCCCATCAACCTGCACAAGTGGTTTGCAATGTCTGAATGCCCAAATGCAAGGAGAAAAACTCCAAAAAATACGACGTAATATTTGAACATCATGAACCAACTCATCATTGCGATAAGCTTTAACAGCATCCAATTGAACAATTGACCCAGGAACAGTGTCACATATCGCTACAGACCATTGCGGCAGGGCTTCATACGAGGCTTCCCACTCATCATACACTTTTTTAATTGCTTTTTGCTTTGCCATCCATGCTTTTCTATATGTTGTCATATATCCAAATCGAGCTTGGACTTCATTAATCACAAGTTTGATCTTAAAAGAAGGGTTAGATTCTACCATTGGCTTAATACATTCTGCAATTGTGTCTACATCCAACTTGCTATGATCCTGCGAAATCCTAGCCCTCATACAAGTGTGTGGCCCATTATACTTCCTGATTTCCCAAAAACCTTTGTTTTTCCTCAAGCTAGCCCGAACAAGCCAATCACAATCTATGCCATAGCTTACACATTTACAGTAAAATGTATTTGGTTCAGACTCAAATACTTTATAGTCCACTCCTTTTGATATATTGTAATGTTTAATTGTTCGTATAACATTTTCTCTGTCATTAAATTGCATTCCAACACACAATTCTCCTACTACCTCAGAATTACCTATCAAACACAAATTTTAATAAAAAAACTAATTCATTAAATTAAACATAAAATGATAAGGGTATAATTAAAATATTTCAAACATCACACACCTAAGTAGCATATTCTGAAAATTCAGGTGCTTGCATACTTGTAAGATCTAATGCACGCATGAATGACGGCTCCTCAAACGGATGTTTGCCAATCATTGGACTTGATAAATAGGAGTCTTCATCAACTCCCTCATCTTCTGATTCCTCATCATTACCGTCTTCATCAAAGTCAGGGTCATTACTTTCAGTGCTGTTTTGTTCCCATTCAATCTCTCTGTTGGGAACGATGCTCACATAGGCTTCATCTTCTTCATCGCTACCTTCTGCACGTGTATCAGCTGTAATTTATTTAAAAACAATATACAGCTCAATGGTAGGAGTTGGGGCCCGACGCTCATTTTGTATTTGAAACATTTGTTGAATATCTTCGTCGGTTGTTATTGCAACTCCTTAGTATTGCATGAAACCTCCAAAAATAGAAATCGGACACCTATACGTTATACTCTCTACTATTTTTGGAGTCTTCACTTCAATATATTGACAAAGCCAATATTTTAGTGCTTCATATGATATATTATAAGGAATATGCATACAAATTGGCTTCTCACATGTAAATCTCACACCTTCACATGTGTTTGTAATAATTTTACCATTAAAGTACACCACTATATTTGTACTCATTTCTTTCTTCAACTATAAAAGAATAGCCAAATTTGACAAACAAAAAAATGCAAACAGCAGAAATGCAATAGAAAAGCTTTACAGAGTGGAGAGAATAGGGTTACGGTGTAATTTATTACAAATTGCAATGACTATATATAGAATGAGATTTTAAAAAACGCCAGTGACGATTTTACTTCTTAAAAATCGCCATAAACAATTTTTACTTTAAAAAATTTTTGAAAACTCGCCACTGGCAATTTTTACCATCATATAAAATTATTTTTTCTGACATTCAAAAATCGCCACTGACAATTTTTAAAATTTTCCATATTTATGTAATTTTTTTCTAAAATCTATTTTATGGTAATTAAGTAAAAAAAATTCCATATAAAAAAAATGATCCAGATAAGAGAGAATAACAAATTATTTCAATTACTTTACAGAGAAAAAAGAAAGAATAGGAGGATCCAGGTGTCAAAAGGGGAAGGAGAGGAACACGTGAGCAGGTGGAGGTGGAGTGAGTGGTTGGGAAGGGGAGTTGGCACCAGCCACTGCTTCGCTTTATTCATATCTTGACTCAAAATCAAAGTGGTGGCGGTCAACCAGGCCATAAAAACATCTTCATGTTTCACTCTAACACTACACAACAGCACACAAACCAAATGGAAGGAGGGACTCATCCGCGAAACTACTCCGCCAACCCCGCCGATTATAAGCTTCTAGAAGAAGTGGGTCATGGCGGCACCGCCGCTGTCTGCAGAGCCATTTATCTTCCCTTCAACCAAGTCGTTGCGGTCAAGTGTTTGGATCTGGATCGCTGCAACATCAACCTGGTTCGTAGGAGCAATCTCGTTCCCCTTTCCACCGCTCTATTTTGTAACATTGGTTAATTGTTATTTGGGTGCTGGCTTGACATGACATAACAGGATGACTTGAGCAGGGAGAGTCAGACCATGAGCCTCATAGACCACCCCAACGTGGTGAGGGCTTACTGCTCCTTCGCGGTGGGGCAGAGTCTCTGGGTGGTCATGCCGTTCATGGACCAGGGTTCCTGTTTGCACCTCATGAAGATTGCTTACACTGATGGATTTGAAGAAGACGCAATCGGATCCATCCTCAAGGAAACTCTCAAGGCCTTGGACTACCTCCACAAGCAGGGCCATATTCATCGAGATGTCAAGGCCGGCAACATTTTACTTGACAGCAACGGCGCCGTCAAGCTCGCCGACTTCGGCGTCGCGGCTTGCTTGTTTGACGCCGGTGATAGACAGCGTTCCAGAAACACTATCGTCGGAACTCCCTGCTGGTCGGTGACCAATAGCCATCTCATTGCAACATCTCCCCCCTCTCAACCTGACATAGCATGTTGCCTTTCTCTTGCAGGATGGCTCCGGAGGTGCTTCAACCCGGAAGTGGTTATAATTCCAAGTCAGTAGTCTGTCCAATTTTTCTTCTTGCTATTTTATATGCTTCTACCAATTGCCAGAACACTCTGCCTTTCTTGTGACTGCTTGTTAAGATGATAAAGTTTCACGAGGGTCATGATTCTAAATTGCCTTATAGAGATTTTAGACCAACAAACCACTCAAGATTAAAGCCCGCCCACTCTCCTCCAATCTTAGATTGGGCCCACATTTAAAACGTAAAACTGCCAACTCAACATTTAATGCTGCTCTGCTAGGTGTTGAATCCATTGGGTAAACAGCTTAATTAAGTGTTTTCTATCAGCTCTTGTCAAATGAATGATTATCATAAACTTGACTGTTAACTGTGAAGCTTACTGAAATATGCTCAAAGGTGTTTGAGCAGCAATGGTGAAAGAGTAAAAGGAAAGGAATTGAGAGGAAAATGAGAGAGTCAAATGAAGAGAAGTGGTTCTCCTTGATTGGTTGAGCTGGATACAGATTATCATTGTATAGCTGTAATCAATAGTAACTAATTGTAACTGATTTCTTGGAAGTTAACTAACTCATACCTGTACATAGCTAAAATGAGTTTATTATAAGAAGCTTCTTAATGAAGCTTATTGAAATATGTTGAAGAGAGTCTATAAAAAGTTCATAAGTTATTTTCATGGACTCAAAGAAGCTCTGAAGTAGCTCTTCCAAATGCCCTCTTAGTCATGCAAAAGTGCTTGACAAAGTTTGTGGCTTACATAGGGGCTGCAATCCTTTTTTGTTCATTATTTCAACAGACTGCAAAACATCTTGTCTTTATTATGATTGAGTAATGGACCAAGTTTATTCTTATTGCTTCGGTCCATAAATGTTGGATAGGGCTGATATTTGGTCATTTGGGATTACGGCGCTCGAGTTGGCTCATGGTCATGCACCATTTTCAAAATATCCTCCAATGAAGGTATTTATATCCAGGGGGTGTTGAGAGACAATATCTAGATAGATGTTGGCATTAGACACATTCAGGTTCCTGTGGTATAATGCAAAATATAGGACAACGACTTACTTTTTTGTTTCACGTACAGGTTCTTCTGATGACCATAAAGAATGCCCCTCCTGGACTTGATTATGACCGTGATAAAAAGTTCTCTAAGGTATCAGTGTTCTTTCTGTATAGATTGTTGCACAAGAGTCAATATTATACAGCTTTTATTTAGTTCTTTACTCATGCTGTCATAGCATATAAGGCGGATCTTTGATTCTAATATGGTTGTTTTCATAGTGCTTTTTTCTCATCTTAATAGTAGTCTAATTAAAGTATTTCCAGTTGTAATCAGTCTTTTAAGGAAATGGTTGCTATGTGCCTGGTGAAAGATCAAACAAAAAGGCCGTCAGCGGATAAGTTACTGAAACATTCCTTCTTCAAACATGCCAAGCATCCTGATCTCTCTGTAAAGAAATTGTTTGCTGACTTACCACCTCTTTGGAATCGTTTAAAAGCCCTCCAGGTTAATTTTCACACAGGATTTGGTGTAGGTTTTAAACTTTCTTTTTCCTTTTTACATCTCAAATTCTTGCAGCTCAAAGATGCTACACAACTAGCACTGAAGCAAATGCCTTCTGCAGAAGAAGAAGCAATGTCTCAGGTAAAAGCTGATACTCAAATGTATATTTGTCACGTAATATGATATGTTCAATGATTCCTAGGAGCAATATTATGAACTGAGCCAAGTTAGCCATTTAATCAAAATGAGAAGGCTGACTATTTCTAGACATTTTATAGTAACCATGATTTTAAAATGGAAGGTTTTGTGGCACTTTGTCCCCAACCCCTATAAAGGTGTTTTGTTTATGACAAACCCAAGCATTCCTTTTGATAATTGAACATTTAAAAGCTTTGGTTATCACATACACATTTCTGGTAGAAAACTAGAAAGATTATCACCTTTCTTTTTCTGTACATAGATAATCAATTATATTAACTGAAATCTTCTCCACTTCTATTTTTACTTAAGAGTGAATACAAACGAGGAGTTAGCGCATGGAACTTTGATATTGATGATTTGAAAGCTCAAGCTTCTTTGGTATGTATTATTGTGTTCAGATTTTATTTACTTGACTAGTTTGTCCACTTTGTCCCTTTATTAGATTGAAACTGATGTCTTCAATTTTGCTAGGTGAGGGATGATGATCATATTGCAGAGATGAGGGAAGAAGACGAAAGCAAATTTTTCACCAATTACAAGGCTGTAAGAAGATCCTGCTACTGAATTTTGATGTTGGTTCAATTGTTTTAAACTTTCTATACCCTAAAGATATTCATTTTCATCTTTTGTTTGTCATGACAGGGTGCAGTTGATTCCCAGTCTGGTACTAGCAAAATGGATCCAGAGAAATTACTACAGCATACAATCACATCAGAAGTAATTGCTGCTGAGATAAAACAGAATGAGCAGAGTAAATACTTGAACAAAAAGGAGATTCTTGAAAGTGATCTCCAGGAACCTAAATTACCCAAAAATATTATTTGGAAGAGAAATGGATCAATTACAGAGGCAACAACATCTAGTGTAGAGAAAGGTATAGGTACGAGCAAAATTAAAAGTCAGTCTGTGAAAAGTCATCAAACCCAAAGTGGGCCACTGTTGCCAGGCACAGTTGTCAGTCATTCTTTGTCAGGACGTACATTAGAAAGGTACTTTATATATTTTATCATGTGTTTTGTTGTTCTTATTTTAGGCTGTGATTAGAAGTTTTACATATTGTTTGATGAAATTGAAGAGAGCTTCTGTTAGAGTTTCCTATATATCGTTACACTAGAGAATCAATAATTGGTTAGTTAGCCACAGAGGTTGGAAAGAGAGGGATTTAGCTTAAATAGTAGGACAGGTGGAAAAGGGAGTGGCCTTCAGAGTTGCTTGCAGCACGTTTAAAATGATACAAACTGGTTTCAACTCTACACAGGACAAGCAATGCACAGAAAGGGGGGGAGAGAGAGAAAATAGGTATGTTTATTGAATTGAATTTAGAGATTACTGAGGATGAATATCTTACTGTTGACTTTGCTCCTATGGGGAGCTACTGTTCGCTTTTATGATAACAACCAGAAAGGCATTATTTTCTCCTACCTTACACATACCTCACTCCATCCCTTATAACTGAAAGTAAATCTCCTAACCAATTCCTAGCATGTTCTCTCTCCCTGCCACTTTAGCATCCCTCTTACTCTCTTTGCTATTTCTCTTATTATGCACCCTCCACACCTTGGGCCCGTTGGTTGTTTGCTGAGCTAAAAGATTCCAAAGGCTCATATCTGCATTAGAGGGCCTAGCATAAAAGATGCAGTGGCTCAATTGTAACTTGTTAGGGGAAACTATTGGATGAGATTTAACTGATTTATATTTAAAAACAACAAAGATTTTCCCTTTTATATTCTATGTCTTTCGTGCGATTTCTCTGTTCATGTACGTCGGTTCTAAATAAATCGATTCAATCTGCTGGATCTCTTATCTTATAAGAAATGGAGATTTTGGAAGCATTCTTGAAGAAAGCAATTGTGGATATCAGCGTCATTTGTGGGTTTCAGGCATTTCAGGGCTTAAGGTCTGCATTGGTAGATGCAGATACAGGGGATTGTTCGTGTATGAGTGGGAGTGAACAACCCTTTGGGAGGAATGCAACACAATAAAAAATCAACAAGATTTGGTTCATCGACTTTGAGTGAGCTTTCAATCTCATGTATGCTGGCCAAATTTCCACTGCTGAAACCAAAAGATTCAAGTTGGCTCATGGTCTAGATGTGTTATCAGCATAGACTTAGGGAGTGTTTGAATTGGTGTTTACAATGCTCGAACTCACGTTTAGCTCAACATAACCAAGAGGAATGTTGTGGCTATACGCTGGTTTGATGTCTGCCCAACACAAATCCAAACTTGCTGTTATTTGAGAAAAGACACGAAGTGGTTAGGGTATGTCTTTTTGGTGTTTTGGATCAATTTGATTCTCAATGCTTGACACTATTATTAGATGCAAGGAGTTTGAAACATTATGGAAGAAGACCTCCTTTCATGAGCTTGGCAAATGACTACAATTGGGGGCTTAATTCTACATTGGGACCCAAAATCCTAAGGCATTAATACATGTGTTGTGCTTGCTAATATGATTCTCACTTCATTTTTTCCCCTTCCAAATTGGGCCATCTTCAAGAAAAGATAACCTTTTCTTTAAAGTATCTATGATGTGGTGTAGCCTTCTTGCAAGAGTTAAGACTCTTAACTATTTGGGTGACTCCTTTCTTCGAGGGCAGCATATACTGGTGTACCAACCACCATTTTTATTACTCATCTCAATTGATTCCTAAGCTCTAATGTCACCAATCGGTTAGTGGAATCATATAATACTTGAGAGATTTCATTTCATGGGATTAGTGAGGAACCGCATATGAGGGCTTGACACAAAATCTTGACTCAAAACCTTAAGAGATAATGTCTATTTTTTTCCAATGAGTGATTTCTTCATTCATACTTGAACTCCCAACAGTTATTGCTTTCAAATAGTTATAGGACTGAAGCACAAGTGCACCAATTTGGGAATTGTACATGGACTCAGTACAGGTATTGTTGGGTATGAAGCTATAGTTATTGCTTTGGAATAACTCTTAAGAGTATGAAGCATGGGTACTACATTTTGTGTGTGGTACATCTACCAGGTATATGTATGTTTTAGGTACTATTGAAATGAAGGGTTTTTAGGAATAAAGGGAAAAATAACAAGAAAAGGGGCTTTGAATGATGTTCTATTGAGTATTACCATGTATACGTTCATAAAATCTAGAACACCAACCCTTATTTTATTACCTAACTAAAGTGGAAACAAATCATGAGATAAGGAAATATGGTAACCAATCCTGAAAGATAATGAGGAAATAGAAAAACTAATCTTAAGGGTTAATCCAAGATATATGATCAATATAACATTGGATATTTTCATATTATTGCTTAAGCTTTATAAGGAGTATGAGGGCTGCGAATCAGTCAGTTTTGGTTGGTTTCGAGTATATAAAACTCAAAACAAAGCAAACTGAATAGAACAAAATAGTAACCATCTCCGACTGTTTACGTCAATGAGTATAGTGGGTCACAGGTTGAACGAGTCAAGGGTGTATTGGTGGGTTCAATTGGGTTCAAACTGAAGTTTAAAGTAAAGAATTTTTGCCAGGCCTTAGTTTTTTGGTGACTTGTGGTGGGTTCAAGCATTCCCCTTTTCTACAATGCAACCTTTGATCTGAGATGGTACCAGATAGTGCAATCATGTGGTTGTTGTTCCCTTGTCTTTATGGTTGCCATCTTTGTTGGACATGGATTTGGCGAGCTCTTTCATGAACCTAAATGAAAGCATCTTGCCTATGTGCTAGCAAGACAGGATCGACATCATCGTCAAAGTGGTTGGTCTTGCCAAAGGAACTAGAGATGTGACGCATTTGTTGCATCCAAGGTGTTTGTTGCCATGTGGATCATGAAAATTGGAAATAGAGAACTTGTGAAAAGATGGCATGAGAGAAGCAGCACTCTTGAAGAAAACTAAGATGAGAATAAAGAGGGAAATATGATTAGGGTTTTGTCTCTCATGTACTGATGTTTTATGATGAAGGCCCCTTGGGCCAAGCCTTGTACTCTCTTTCATGTGGGCCAAAGGAAAAAAAGGCTGAAACTTTTTTTATTTCTTTTTTAATGTGTTTGGTCAGTAACGGGTACCAATGAAAATAATTTATGAGACCCACAGCCATCTGAACATAACCATTGCGAACTGAACTTATCAATTTGTTTACCTGATATATCCACCTGACCCGCCCGTCCTCACATAATTTATTCGGTTTCATTGGTTTTGTGTGAGGTGTTGGGTTGATGCCCACCCCTTAGACTATGTTTGGGAGTTGTGTTTAGGAGGGGAGGGGAGGGAAAGGGAAGGGAGGGATTAATCATTGTTTAAGAGTTACTTAATTAGGAGGGGAAGGTTTTGGGAGTTTTTTTAAACCCTCTAAAACCCTTCTAACCCTTATTTTTTGAGTTCTTCATTTTGGGGAGTTTTCTCTCTCCCCATTCTCTTTAGTTCTCTTTAGTACTCTTTCATAAATAGAATTCTTTTTTTTTTAATATTAATTTTTCAAGTGATGATTTTTTAAAAACATTTATAAAAAATAAAAATAGTAATTTTAAAAATATTAATTTTTAGAGAAAGAAAAATATTTATTTTTTTATTTTTTGTAAAAATAAAAATAAAAATAAAAGATATAAAATATAATATTATTTATATAATTAAACCCACCATCACCCTTCCCTCTCAATATTAAACATTTAAACAAAGGAAGGGATTTAACCTCCTTCCTCCTCCTTTCTCTTCCCCCTTCAAACCCTTCTCCTCCCTCTTCCTCCAAACTTCCAAACAAAGCCTTAGGAGTATTTTGGCTTTATTCTTAGTCTGAAACATCTTAAAAGATACTCCCTCTGGTCTCAAAAATAAGGAAAAAATAACTAAATTACATTAATTAAGAAAATTAGTTAATCTCATTTATTGTTCTGAATTTTATAAAAAAATGAACTACACTCTCTAATATGCCCTTCCAAGACCATTTAAGGATGACTTATTAGGATTAAATGGGATATGATCTCAAGGTATCATGGGTTTCTCACGTTTCAAGCGTAAGTAACCAAGAATGAATTTGCTGAATTATTATTATTATTATTCCCTTCCAAAGCTGATTGCCAGCAATATAAATACTATGGCCTTCTTAACAACTTTCCTAAATAGATGGCCAAAAAATAAGGATCTAAACTAGTCTAGAGCTATCACTTATGAAATAAAAGAAACTATAAAGGATAAAAATAGTAAGATAATATAATGATTAGTAGACTTTAGTTAATAAATTGGCCCATGTAACGTGGGTTTGGTTTGGGCTACCTTGTGCTACGTCTGACCCTATCAAAATGTCATTAGTTGGTTGCTAGAAAACAGGAATAGGTGCATGAGGACCCTAATGACAGTGAAACTGATGGGGTTGGGTTGACTGTAGACATTTGATCTGGAGGTTGGCAGCTGAAAAAACTAGTGACATGGTGGTGGATGTGATTGCATATGGTGGCAGAAGTGTTTCAGACCACCAGAGGGAGGAGATGGTGGCAAAAAGGTTCTGTACAATAGTGGAAATACAAAGGAAATGGTGGAAGGACATTACTGAAAGGGAAGGTTAGAAAATGCAAATGGTAATTGGAAAGACAATTGCAACAAGATGACTAAGTTGAAGGAAGAATGATGAAAATAAAATTGAGCTCTGAATTAGAGGAAAGTAAAATAGTGATGGAATATGGATATGTCACATGAGAATGCTACAGACACAAATAAAATGGAAGTTACAGAAATGATCACGCGAGAAAGAACGTGAGAAGAAATGGCTGCATACGAGGAAATATTGGAATAACACTTATTAAAGAGAGGATAACAAAAAATCATTTAAGGTGGTTTGGACATGTAAGAAGACCACTAATGTCACTAGTTAAGAAAGTAGATGGTATGACTTTTAGCCTGACAAAAAGGGGTAGAGAGAAACATAAAAATACTTCGAAGGAAAATAGAGAGTAGATGACATGACTTTTAATTCGGTGACCAGCTATCCTCTTTGATAGGGAATATTTTCATATATTCTAACAGGTATGTACCAAAATAATTTAAAAGGTCAGCTTGAGCATGACTTTAATGTCATTGATAATCAAGGTTGTCAAAATTGAGTTTCAAGAGATAGGAACAAAGGAGGGGTGTTGGATTTTAGTATCGGTGAATTGTAACACAACTTGTAAAAGTCAACTAAAATGCTAAATTATATTTAAACACACATATACATGCATAAAAAAAACATTAAAGAAAAATTATAACCCTTAAACCACAACAAACATTTAATAAAACTTATACTAAAGATTCATAAGGTCTTAATACAACTCAAAAGTCAACATAAGTCACATAAGCTTTTGACAAAACAAAAGAAATGCATAAAATTAAGGAGTAAAACAAAATAGTAGGTATATTGCAGCAAACGGCCACAAACTTTTTTTTTTTTGCAAGAACAGCAACCCTAAACTGCACTAAATAACTGCACAAAGCAACAGAGAACTGGAGAAGAAAAGAGAAAGGAAGAGAATGCAGGTGCAGCAAACCAAAGATAGAAATCAGTAACTCAAACCCTGAATCAGCAAAGAAATTGAGCAGAAGATGCTTAGAGAGTGTCGAATGTGAGGGGGAATGGAGGCAGTGTGTCAAATGATTCTTTCTGGCTGGGTAGTATAGTTTAGGGTTCACATGTGGAGCTCAATCCAGCGCATTTTTGGTGTGTCATTTCAATTCCATACTCTGGAGCAATGATCCAGTCTGCTTCCGCCAAGCAGATTTGTGAGTTACAGTGGCACACACCACGTCGGGTGATAAACAAATTGGCAAGTGTACCAAATTGTTTATAATAACAATTAAATTTTATTGTCTACTGAGATTAATGTTAACTACCAAACCACAAGAATATTGTTAGTTAGGTGACAAACAGAGTAAGAGTTCAATGCAGAAGTTAAATATTATGCAACAATTGAAATTAATGTAAACTCGGATGATTACTTTAATGTGAGAATAAAACTGAGTGCAAGAAGTTAAAACAAATTGACAAATAAATTGCAGAATAGAAATGGGTATGAATTCTGTAAAGTTAACAATTAATATAGAAGTGGGTTGAATTAAGATTCCTTAATTCTAATGCATTGTAAAAAGTATGCATAACCCAGAATATAACTAATCTAATGGTTAGATTTTTATGGTACCCAATATCAATTCGTTGATCAAATGGTTCTAAATCAACTCTTAATTCCTAATTCCTTAGGTAATCAAGAGAAAATTAGCATTAAGTTTAGAATCAAAGTGACCATAGTACCATACCATTAAAGATTCCTATTCCTAGGTAACCCATAAGGAGCGATTTAATCCACTTCCAAGAATGATTCCAATTTTCCAATTAAAAGATTTTCTTTATCAACTCTGAATGCTAAGAAATAGAGAAGCATTAAGTTTAGTATTAAATGCGTTAGAATAGAAGTTACAACTTAGTTATATCTCACATTCAGATTATCCCAATGAGTTAAGAATTAAGTCATCCATCCTCAACCCCAATGAAATTAGCAAGACATTGCAGAAATAATACAGGAAAAGAAACTGAAATAGATTGCAGAAATAAACTTCATGTTCAGCTGAAAGAAAATTACAGGAAATGTAAATTGTAGGAAATCACTGTTCCATTAAAGAGTAAAGAGAATGAAGGGATATATCCCTCCTTCCTATCAAAATTCCATAAAGAAAAATAAAGGAAGGACAAAGTAAAGATGACCTAAAAATCTGTGTCTGAAAAAATGAAAGAAAAAAGGTGCTGCTTTTAGAAGAAAATTCTATTTTTATATGTTCTATCTAACTCGTGTCGGCATAATCAGCTATGCATGTGCCCATAAATTAGTCCTCCAGTATTTTAACTTCTTTCCACTAGATCTAATTGCAATTACTCTTCTGAAATCTTCAAAAATCAACTGCAGAATATAAATAATTGAACTATCCATTGCACTCCAAGTAATAACATCTTTCCATTGAGTTTTCCAATTAATTACACTAACTTAGATTGTTTATTCAATGAAAAGTGTCAGAAACATTCAATTTACTAAATGAGTCAATGAGTCATCTTCGGGTAACCTGCAACATGTTGAATCGTATGCTTCAATGAGTGATTTTGACAACCAAGTTGATAATAGCTTGGATACTAGTGAGGAAATTTTTCCCAAAAATGACAGTTTTTAGTCAAGAGTTAAATATTTGTTTTCTTCCCTCTCTATTTTCATTGTTTTTTCCATACTTAATCAGACTCATTCGTCTAGTCCTTACCAATAAGCTATAAAAAGCGTCCCTAGAGGCACCCAGTAGTAACATTGAGTTGGGAGGTCAACCCAACTAATAATGGTAGTACACAATTTTGTAGCATTCAACACAACAATTTGATTTTGGTTAAATTGAAGTTCTTAGCATTTCTTACTAATATTTTCACAACAACTGACAAATATTTGACTCCATTTATGTTAGCCTTTAATTTTTATTTTTTTTTAATCTTTAATGTAATCTTGTCATCTTTTATTTTATAAAATTTTAATTTCTTATGTATAACTTTTGTAAAAAATTTCTATTAACATACTCAGACCTTGGATTTTTGAAAATTGTCATATCTCATACTTGTATTTGTATCGGGAACCAGTACTGCATCCTTTCCTTTAATGCTTGGGATACTGTTTCCTATTAATGTAGATGATTATTGCACACCACACCAGAATTGGTGGCATAATAGTATCAAACACTTATCCAATACTGCATGTTTATTGTCAGTATTATTAGTTGAGGATGAGTTTCTAACATAATAGTACTTCAATCCATGAAAGCAGTTTACTTTTAATATTCTGGTTTATATAGTTTGTTTGTGATTGTAATACACTGTCACATGGAAGGAATTAAGAATATGGGAGATTGTGGATTCACTTTCAAGAAAGTATGCTAGGGATTTATTCTCCATTTACCACTGCATTCATGGTACAGAGAATAATTCAGAAATCTACAATAATTATGGGTTAAGGTGGTGATTGTAGCTTTTAATTTAGAAAATCAATAAAAGTTAGTGACTGCCTTATTTATTTTTTATTTTGAATTTTGAGCATATTTGTTTTGTCTAAAAGGTGTAAGTTTGAAGTCAACCACGAAAAATGTATAGGCAGGAAAGTCTCATTTTTCCCTTAATTTTTCTTAAGATGTCTATGACCATACAATGTTGTAACTAATGTAATTTGAAGTTTAAATAATCGATTTCGCCATGTTGTGTGTCTCTTGTCATTTCTTACTGACACAGTGACATTTCAGTTCAGGGTATTTGTTGTTTACTTGTCAATATCATCATATTTTGCTTTATAAAACATTAATGCCTTATTATTACATTTAGGCTTGAGAACGGAAATCAGTTGTCAGTCGAGAAAAATAATCGTGAAGCGCGACGAAGTCCAAGTTTTAGTGGTCCATTGATGCTTCCAACTCGAGCTTCAGCAAATAGTTTATCAGCACCGATAAAGTCTTCTGGAGGTATTTAAATTATACTGTATGCACCATAAGGCTATGTGCAGAATTTCTAACAGTTTCTGAACCAAAACAGCCTAAATTCCGAGTTTAATTTGGTTCCCACTACTCTTTGTAGGATTCAGAGATTCCTTGGATGACAAATCCAAGGCTAATCTAGTACAAATTAAAGGGAGATTCTCTGTGACGTCAGAAAATTTAGATCTTGTGAAGGTATGCTTTGCTTTCAAGTGGTTTGTTCTATTGTCTTAACTTTAACTGACTTAACATTGTGCCATAGGATATTCCTTTAACTTCAGTTTCACACCAATCTTCACAGGTTGGTTGTTGTTCTACTACTAATTATTATTTATGTATTTATATCCCTGTTACATTTGATTTAGGGATTATAACTGCGGAAATCTGCCAGTGTTAGTGATTGGATGTTAGATTCCAAACAAATGGTTTGTACATAAGCCATATGCATGCATCATATCTAACTGCCTTGTTTATAGGCATTTTCACTATGTTTATTCCATATTTGGTTAATGCTCTCAAAACAATTTATAAAATATTGTCAAAATTAAAAAGACACTGTATGATGTATCATATATTACTAGATTGATATATAAGGCTTATCTGTTTTCTATTGAATCTGTTTCTCTTCAGCCAGTGGGTCAGGCCACCAAAGATTCTGCCACCACCAATATCTCTGAATCACTTCTTTTTGCTCAACTTCTAAATCTTTGCCAGCAAACATCTATTCAACAGGTGATGAAAGTACTAGTGGTTTAATCATCATAACTGTAAGTTTGCCAATTTATAATCTCATGGAAAGTTCTGTTTTACCCCAGGATCTTATAATGAATCTGTTAAATAGCTTGCAACCTGCTGAAGCAAATGATGGTGGGTGAAGGATTTTCCCTTCATTATGTTTGAGGCATTTTTATGGGGTTTTGAAGGATATAATAATTCAATCAATTTATTCAGTTTTGCAGAATGGAAAGTTGCCACCATTACCTCGCAGTTCAGAGATCAACGCAAGTGTGGGTAACTTTTACTTGATTTATTCCTTTTACTAGTATGCTTAATTACTTTTCAACTACTGTATGTCAATTTTCTTTGAATAACTTGTCAATCTTGATTTTGTTACACAAGCTTCTACTAATTCCTATAATCTAATATTATTCAACAGCTTGATGATGTTACCTTTGGACATTTGTGTCACTGACAGGTGGATAGCGCAGCTTCAGAGAGGGAACGTCTTCTGCTGGTCAAAATTTTGGAGCTTCAATCTCGGTTAGTTATCCCAATTTGAATATTCTTTCTCGGTCTTCCTTTTTATTCGCGACTTCAAATAGCTTATTTAACTCCCTCTTTCCCTGCCCCATCTCATATTCCAGGGTGATCAATTTGACTGATGAACTGACTGCTGAGAAGCTAAAATACATGCAGGTAATTTTCTATAGAAGCTTTTAACTATGTTTTTTCCTTCAAAAGTTTCAGTTACGCAGGTTTTCACTGCATTACATAGTCAGTCGGCCATTTGGGGTGATAGTTAGATGAACAATCGAAGAACCATGTAATGTATGCTGAAGCTTTAAAATTTGAGAACAAACTAACCACGTAGTTGTGGAACAGTTGCAACAACAGCTAACGGCTCTCTACAGTCAAGAACAAAATGGGGACAGAAGAGATGAAGTTATATGAAAGCTGATTCATTCTGATCTTCTTTGAAGAAGTACATGTACATTCATTTGTAAGTGATAAATGATAGATGATCTCCATTCTTTCTCTCTGCTGAAGGAGAACTGCTTTTTGGATATTGGAAAGAGACACATCTTCTCCGATCTAATTTGCCTTGCGATCAATAAGCTTCTATGAAAATCTATAGGCCAGCAAGGGAAATATACATACATATATGAAAAAGCTAATCTTATTATTTATTTCATTCAAAATTCCGATGTAACCGAATGGATCATGGCAAATGTGCACAACTTTAGCTGATATGAATCATAATAGTAATTTTGGTGCCAAAAAAGAATGGATCATGGCAAATGTGCACTAATTGTAGGGTCATCAATAATGTAACATTATGTATAGACATCTTGTCCCTAGACTTGATGACCTGCTTGATGCTTGTTTCATTTCGTGGGTATTGTCAAATTAGGATAAAGGAAGAAGATGAATGGAAGAATGTATTCAAAATTAAATATGAACTGTATGAGTGGTGTGTAATGTTTTTTGGATTAATTAATGTCTCAGGCAAATTTCTTGAAAAATTTGTCGATGTATAAGTTGATGACATTTTGATTTATTCCAAGAATTTTGAAGAGCATTGAATATCTTAATTATGTTTTGTAATGTCCTTAGCTTGCTTAGATAAGAGTATTGTTTGCGCTAATCATCTAATTTTTCTTAATTTTGTGGTAAGTTCAAAAGGAGTATAGGTTAATAAAGAAAAAGTTAAGGTCATTAGAGATTGACCAATCCCAAATTCGTTTGTGATGTTTGGAGTAGTAAGCTTCTATAGAAGATTAGTAAATGATTGCTTATCACGTTGAATTTACTTACAATAGGGTAATATATGTTAATATACAATATTTTTCTTTTGAAATTGTTTATGGATTTAATTCTCTAACTTCTCTTAATTTGTTTCCCTTCTTCTTTAATGCATAAGGATGAAAAAGCTAAGTTTGAATATGTGAAAAAGCTCTATAAAGCTAAAATGCAAACAAATAAAAGAAGAAAGTTATGTTTAAACTTCAATATTGAGTGTAAGCTCACATGATAAAAAAAACAACTTCCACGAAAAGAAAATTAGAACTCTAACAAGGGACAATAGATCATTTCATGTATTAGAGAGAATAAATGACATTACCTATAAAAATGACTTATCGTTAGTATAAAGTCAGAAATCAATAATATTTTTGACTTATATCTTTTTTATATATAGATGATAAAGATCTTAACTCAAGGACAAATTCACTTAAAGGAGAGAATGATGAGAACCAATGGAAAACAATGATGAAGAAGAAAGAAAATAAAGAGATAGATCTTTTATAAGGATTTAGAAGTTTAATGACAAGGTAAAAAAGAAAAAAAATAAATTAATTAAACTTTAAATTAAATGATGACAACTACGTTTAAGGAACTGAAAGAGAAGAAACCAAGGTTGGTCTCTTATGTTTTAGTTGAAGATTATAAAAATTAAAGTTAAATTTAATTTATGTTAATCTAATCTTATTTTAACATGTATTTTGGGTTAAAATTTTATATATTAATTAAATAGTTTTTTATATGTTGGGTTAGGTTAGCGGGTTAGACCATATTGATTATCAAACCTTTTTAGAGTTTTATATTTTATTATGTTTAGTAGACTTAATTATAGTTATTATTAAATTTTTTTAGAATTTTTACTTAAATTATGTTAGTGAGCTTCATCATATTGATTACTTAGCCTTTTTGAGTTTTACTTTTTGTTATATATTTATATAAGGCTCTTTTAGGGGTGAGACAACTTTAGTTTTAAATAAGAATTGAGGGCTACATTTTCAAGAGTGCTTGTGTGCTTCTTAGAATTCTTAGAAAGAATCATAACTTAGATTTTATCAAGAGTTTCTCACACTCTTGTGGCAATTCTACACTAAGTTTGTTATTATTAATTTTCTATGGAATTTAGTTTGTAACGCTTTCTTTTCTTTTTCTCTTTTCCTTTTCTTTTTTGGTGTTTTCTTTATCCTATTTTATGTTTGAAAATTTTATCTTTTTCTTGATTTGGAAACGTTAAAACTCAAATTTTTTTAGAACCAAGATACACTTGTGTTATAATACATCACAACAAGTTCAAGCTCTTGAAATTCAAATGCCCAAACTTAAGAATGTTACATTCAAGATTTATCATCATTCATCTTACAAATACTGTGTTTTAGTGGTTAAAATATTCTTTTTTTAGCAATAGGACTTTAAGAATCCTTTATTTTTATTGGAGTCAAGAACCACCAAACAGTTATGCTTTCTAAAGCACGAGTACTTTGATTTATAAATTGTACTTGTACTTATACTGAGTACGTACATGTACTCATTGGATACACTTGAATATTTATCAAATTTATTTTTACAAAATCAATAATTATATGTAATATAAGTATAACCTTAATGAAAATAAATACGATTAAGATATTGTTAATTATACTTAAATACTAGCTAGATTTTTTTTTCTAAAACAACAATTTTCTAGTAAATTTATAAATTATTTTACTTTTTTCAATTATGCTATATTTTTTTATTTAATCAAATTTGTTAATCTTTATTCATGAAATGTATAATAAGATTTGTTAAATTCCTTTATAATAATATTTTTATAACAATATTCTAATATTTATATCATTTAAAATTTATATTCACATACCTATATAAAACTTATGTTGTGTTCTTAGGAATAGAAACAAAGGATAAAGAAGAAAGACAAATGTATTGAAAAAATGATAAATGATGATATGATGAAGCAGTATAATGAGGAGGTTACAAGTGGAACATATATGTTTTCAGAGTGCAATAGGAAGATTAGTGTCAAGTGATAGGATCGAAAGAGGCACATGTATTCGAGCCAAGGGAGGATCCCATGGCATGTTGATGGTCGAAGGAGGAGCTGGTTGCCGCGATGGTACACAATTAATGGACGACCTTTGGTGGGTAAAAAACAACAGGAATTGGTTGAGAAGGCATGACAGACTATGATCCTAACTCAGACACTATAAATGAATTAAATAAAGGAATAAACTCAAAGAAAGTAACATCTGTAATGATAAAATAACACTTAAGAGTCGATGAGTAATACTTATAACCTTTTTTAGAACGACTATAACTAAGAAAAATACATTTATGGACACAAGCATAAAGCTAGTCATCAGTTGGACTAAGATTATAGGCAAAGCATGTGGGCCTAAACATATAGAGAGATAAAAGATGCAAAGACTATATACAAAATAAGATAAAGTGTGGTACTTGGTTATGAAGAACAAAAGAAGGCAACCAATTGATAAAATATCATGTCTGTACGACATCTCCCAAAAAATAATGTAGGACACAACTATGTAAGAATAGAGTGCGAGTAGTTTCAATAAGATGTTTTTTTTTTTTTTCAACAACCTCATTTTTATTGAGGAATACAAGTACAAGAAGTTTGATGATGTTATTAAATGCAATAAAATTTTGAAAAGAATGTTACAAGTATTTCTTAGCATTATCACTATGCAAATGGGGAAATCAAATTTAACTTTTATTTCATGAAAAAAAATTTTAAAAATAGAAAATAATTCAAAACAATCTTTCATTAAAAATAACTGTGTAGAACGAGAATAATCATCAATAGATGTGATAAAATACTAAAAACCTAAAGTAGAGATAGTACGACTAGGACTCCAAACATCATAATAAACCAAACTAAAAGAAGATGTGGCTCGCTTATTTTTCACGACCTAGAAATAAACTACAGACATGTTTTTCTATTTGATACGACTCACAAGAAAGGTTAAATAACTGAGAGAGACTCAACACCAATATTTGTAGTTTCTGAATACTTGGATGACCCAACCTAGCATGTAGAAGAAGAGGTGAATCTACTGTCAAACCAGCATGTGTGATGGGTTGAAGTTAATAAAGTCTATATGACTCATAACTGGTGCCAATCATATTCCTCGTCATCTGGTCTTGGAAACAAACAAAGTCTTTAGTAAAAGAAACAACGTAATTTAGTGTGTGAGTGAGACAACATATAAATAAAAGATTAAAAGGAGACTCACGAATATATAAGACATTGTCAATAGATAATAATGAAAGGGGAGAGACAGTGCCAGCACTCTAAGACTATATTTGAGATCCATTAGCCATTGTAATAGAAGGTAAGTAACCAAATGTAGAGAGGGAAGGAAAAAGGAATTTTTTACTAGTAATATGACAGTGACACCTGAATTAAGAACCCATGGACCAAGAGATGGGAAATGAGAAATACCAACAAAATTACTCGTGCACATAATTGAAGCAATAGAACCAGAGGCCTGACATTCCTCATACCAAGGAAGGAAATCATTGAAGAGTAATCATGAGATATTAGAAGTGGAAGCAGATTGAGTGTGGAGTAGATGACAAAGCATATTTGAGAGGAACAAATTGCACCATATTGGCTGTTATAAGGGGTTAACCATGCAAAGCATAACAACAATTAATAGTTTGGCCAATTTTGTGGTAGTGGTCACACTTAAAAGCTTGAGTGAAAATCACCATTATTTTTACTAGAGCGACCATGATCACCTTCCTATGAGATCAAGGCAGAAGAGTCAATATGAGTAGATGACGTAAGAGTCAGAAGAACATATGAGGCAGTGATGACTTTGGTAGGAATGTGTAGCAAATAGGAGCAAGCAGTAGCCATAATGGGAGTAAAAGTACATCCTAAAATTTGATCTCGAACATAGAAGTACTTAATTAACACCCTCATATTTTATTCCCTTATTTTTTAAAAAATAAGGATTTTGATGCAGGGTTTCTCACTCAGGCGATATATGTCTTTTTGGACTGGCTTTCTGGAGCATTCTAGCTTAAGCAAGACAAGTCTCACTCAAGAAAGAGAGGATCAGGTCGACCCAACTGTCGTCTCACTCAGGTGACCTCGAGAAAAATCAGAGAACTCTCTGAAACTATTCTCGCTCAAGCAAGAGTACCTCTTGTCCAGGCAAGAATATTAGAAAAAGGCTGAAAAACTATTATCTGATTTTGTTGCTCAAGCAAGAAGGAGCTCGCTTAGGAGAAAATGATCTCGTTCAAGCGAGAATGCATAGTTTTAAAGGCTATTTAAGGGAGTTCATGTTGAGAAAATTACGTGATTAAGTTGAGTTTGAAGGTGTCCGACCTTCGGCGCATTGTATTGGGTTTGTGTTGACGTGCTTTTTTTGGTTTATAATTATATATTGGATTGAGAAGCTTGATTATTGTATAAGAGCTATGTAAATGGTCTAACTGTTTTTGAATGATAAAGGATATTTTCTTACCTATGTGTGAATTGGATAAAGTCTGAATATGTATACTTTAGAAATACTTCTTTAATTGAATGGTGAGATAAAAAAATGAAGGAAAATATGTTATTAGTGAAATTTGATGAATAGAGAGTTTATGTGAATGACTATACATGAAAAGAATTTAAGTTGTTTATGTTATCAAAGTGAAAAGATAAGTATTGATAAATTATGTATAATGTGAAAATGATGAGAAAGTGGATGTTATGAGAATCACTAAACAAAATATGATAAAATAGAAAATGATGACTAATACATGTGTCGTATTTACACAGATTAATGAGATTATAATATATGTGTTGTAGTATATCGACGGATGAGATTATAACACATGTTGTAATACATTGATTAGTATGATTGTAACACATGTATTAGGATAATATTGATTGATGTAAGTAGTATAATTTTGGTATGCCACTGTTGAGTTACCATATGGATAGTTTAAAGATACACTAGGAGTATAGGGTTTGGAGTTGATAGTGGAAGTCTGGGAGAAATGAGGGTGATAAATGTTGTTCACTAATGTGTACACGATTAATAGTGGGATGCATTTATAGGTCTCATGTTCATTTCCTAACTGATCTCCTCATTATACCTTTGCTATGAAGGCTGTGAATGCACATGTGGTATCCATGTGTGGTTTGGCTGACCATTGATTATCAACACTAGCGTAAGCCTATCTTAACTAGGAAAAGTGTGTTGGCAATGACTTGGAGGCCCATGAGTACCTAGACTACTCTTATTTAGTGAATGATTTAGAATTGAAATTATTAAAGTGGCATAAGCTGAGAAATTGAATGATTGTGCTAATGAAATGAGAAAATGATTATGTTAAAAAAAATTTGCTGATTTTTGTTAGTCTATATTTACACATTTATATAACGTTCCAAAACTATCCAAGTCTTTTACAAATTTCATTGAGTTTTATTCAAAATAATATATATAACTAAGGAAAACTATTAGAATTATATTAAGGATGTTACACTTTATAGGTAAACCATACAAAGTTAGTAACATAAAAAATGTGTGATGGTTCTCTAATTCTATACCAACAGTTGCGACGAGAGGCATAAGTTCATTGAAATCAAGAAAAAGACCACTTATACAACCCAAATAGGTTGAAATACATCCGTGAGATTTTGACATACTTTATATAGACTTTGTATGTCATTGGTGTAAAGCGGCTTAGCTTGTGACCAAACCAATTCAAATGTATCATAGTAATGAAGAATTTGCTTCACAAAAGGATGAATAGTGGATTTGATGACACTACAAAGTTGAGTGTCAATCTTACTTCATGTAGCACGTTTAGTCGCAGCTACAGTTGCTTCTTTGGTAGTGAGATGGTAAAAAAAATCTTGATCCTTGAGCCAAAGCTTGATGTCAAAGGCCTAAAAAATCAGTTACTGTCATCCAACTTGTTAATAGACAGCGAAGCAGTAACAAAGTTGGTGAAAATAAAAGCTTCAGGTTTGGGAGGAGTTGAAGTCACCATAGGTTAGACCAAGAAGATAGAGAAAAAACAACCAAACAATAGCAAAATAAGGCAAATAGCAGCGTTCGAAACTTGAAGGGAGAAAAAGACTAGAGATCCAGAACTGTCTTGACAAGGCGAGCTTAGTCAGCAAAGAAGGAGGTAAAAAGTCGTCAAACGTGCTATCATGCGCAACGAAGGTGGCAATGGAGAAAGAAAGGTGTCGAAGAAGGAGAAGGCGCATGTGGGCATTTGAGACCTCTGTTCGTGGTGGTGATCGGGTTTTGTTGCGCATAGTGGGGAAAAACCATTGGTGGTGAGAAACCAGTCCAAAAAAAATACCAAGAAAGTCGTTAATAGTGAACGATGGCAACTGGTGGAGTAGGCTGCTGAAAAAAAAATAAAAAAACAAAAAATCAGAGACACACATAGTTTCTAAAAAAATTTGAGACCTATTAGCAGTGGGTCCACAGGAAAAACAGGAATTAGGGTTATTTCTTTGTTAGGTTCTTGATACCATATTAAAATGAGAGAAAACTGATGAATTCCATATGTTACAATTATACCATATGTTTCAATTATACCATATGTTATGTATTTATATTAATAAAGGTAATCATAATCATAACTATGTAATCAAAATCAAATATATGATTACCTAATTACTATGATATTTCCCTAAATAACATATTTACCTATATTTAATAGGTATATGTGCATAATAAAACCTTTTTAAAGTAATTGTCCTAAGCTGATTAGATTACTCTGCATATAAGATACATATAACACATGAAATTAATTCACACTTCGTATCTCTTCTCTTAATCACAACATTCCTTGCACTTCTTGCAACCAATGTTTTGTTATCTACAAATATAACTTTCTTGTTTTTTGCTTTCATCAAAATCAACAAGCCACTCCCTATAACTAGTCATGTGGTTAGAACTTCCAATATCAAGGTGTCAAGTTTCAGAATTACCTAGTTCAAGGTTGGTTGTCACCATAAGTAGTACTAAATCATAACCAGATTTACAATCTTTATCCATATATGCTTCATCATCATTCTTTCTCAGTTGTGATCTATTGCCTTTGCACTCATTTGCAAAGTGTCCACACTTCTAATAATTGAAACATTGTATTTTACTTTTATCAAGTCTCTTATTGCCACCTTTATTTCTCTTTATGCCTCCACCTCTTCTTTTTGAGGTTTTAGCTTGATCTTGATCAACTTTAATATGATCTTAATTATTATCATTCTAATATTTACCACGAAACTTGCCAACTTTGAATCCCTTTAGTTGGCATTTTCTACCCTTTCTTTTATCAGCGCCACCTTTTTTCAAGACTTTGGCTTGTAAAGCTTGATTTATAGGTCTCTCAAAGTTCATACCATTCAATTGCTGCTCATACACTCCTAATGAATGTTGGAGCTCTTCAATTTTCATTCTTTCGATATCTGTAACATAAGGTCCAAACGAAACCCTCCCAACCCAACAAGTGGAGCAATAAAATGCAAGGAAGTTACTTACACATGAAGGTGACATGGCTAAGGATTCGGAAGAAGGGGTCACAAGGAAAAGCATGAGAGCAAGGTGGAGGAATGTTTTATTGGAAGGCTAAGCTCATTGAGAAGGTTATGCGTGTGGTGAGCCCTCCGAAGCATGGGTACGCAAAATTAGGGAACGTATTGGTACCGGGTATGTATCCGGTACCAATACTCATTGGGTACATTGTGGGTACACATTGGGTACTTGGTGGGTACATTTCTGGTACATGTATATATTAAAATGATGTTGTTTTTTGGTTATTAATACTCTATTTTTCAGTTTCCCCTTTTTATGATTTTGTGCCCTAAATCTCAAACCCTTACCTGAGAGAACATCATGTTGTATACCCCCAAGCATCCCTGAGTTACAGCAGCTGGCGGAGGCAACGCAAATCGGGGAATCGACAAGTTCTTCCATAGAAGTAAGGCAGCTAGTAGATCACCTCAGTGAGCAAGCCAAGGAGGTGACCAGTGAAGCTTCAATGGAAAGAACACCCAGAGCTCTTGCAATGTGGATGGTTGGGCTAACGCTAGCATTCACTATCTCCATAGCACTTGCTCAAAAGGTCTGGGGTTATACTGGTTATTAATACGAGCATGGAATTTCAGGTAAAAGGTATATTACACAAGAAGAGCTCATCTCCCTTAGATCTTAGCTTAGGAAAAAAAAGTCGATTGCTGTATTCTCCCTTTTCATCTCTTTCCAGCTTTCATCTTTGGTGTCAGTAGCGTGTATCCTCCCTTTTCAATTTCAGGTTCGATTGCTGTATTTTAATTGACACCAATTTTAATTTTTATTCTGCTATAGTTGTATTGTTGTTTTGGTTTGGGCTTATGATATATAGTTTCTTCTTATTAAATTTAATTTATTAATCATAACAAAAAAAAATTTAGGCATTTGATTTGGTAAAAAGTTTTATACAATTTTTTTATTATTAAATTTAACTTTGGATGCTTATTGTATGATTGAATGGTTAGGTTGATTTCTCAAAATATCTTCTTCACACCATTCTAGTAGTGGGTCTGCAAATGTCTCCTCTGTCTCTTCCATATCCAATAGTAGTAAATTTACTTCTAGAAGTGTTGAGGGTCATTGTCCTCTTTAGGCCTATGTGACAATTGTACAAAGTAAAAAATATGGAGGACGGAATGCTAGATGAAAATTTAATTATTGCAATGCAGTTTACAATGGTTCTTACTCTAGAGTTAAAGAATTATTTATTGAGGGAAAAGGGACGAGGTGTAGCAATTTATACGTAAGTGTCAAATGAATGTATTGAAGAAATAAAATAAGTTGAGAGAATGACTGTTGAGAAAGCTAAATCTGTGCAAGTGCCTTTACCTACTGGAACAACAAGTTTGAATCCACTTGTGGATGAGAGCAAAAGAAGAAGAGGGAGGACCATTGGAAAGAGCGTTTAATAATGAGGCTAGAGATCACTTGACTTGTGAAATTGCTAGAATGTTTTATTCAGCCAGTTTGCCATTCAATATTGCTCGTAATCCATATTTTGTTAGTTCCTACACATTTGCTGCTAACACTCAAATCTCATATTTTCTTCCACCAAGTTACAATGCTATAAGAACTTCACTCTTGCAAAAGGAAAAGGCCAACATAGTAAAGTTACTCCAACCTATCAAAGACACTTGGCCAGAAAAAGGTGTGAGCATAATTAGTGATGGTTGGATTGATGCACGAAGAAGACCACTAATTAACTTCATGGCGGCATGTAATTCAGGGGATCCGGATCCTCTGCAGTCTTGGCGGGAACTGCAGGGCGCAGTGCGTTTTCGCTTAAGCTAATATCTTCGCTTAAGCGAAAATTTAAGACTTTAGAGAGCGGTTCATTAACAACCGCTCTCCAAGAAAGACCTTAGAGAGCGGTTAATGGAGAACCGCTCTTAGAAGTACAATTTGGAGAGCGGTTCAAATATAACCGCTCTCCAAGTCACTTCTGAGAGCGGTTCAAATATGAACCGCTCTCAGAAATTCATTTGTAGTCTGAAGCGGTTCTTTTTGGAACGCTATCCACATTGAACTTCTGAGAGTGGTTCAAATATAACCGCTCTCAGAAGAGACTTGGAGAGCAGTTATATTTGAACCGCTACCTGGCAGCTTCTCGCTCACCAAAGCATACTTCGTTCGTTTCCCGGGACGAGCGGCTAGGGCTTGGGTCAAACCGGAGAGGAACGAAGTTGCAGCGACTAAAACGAAGGGTAGCTAACAGCTACCCGCAGAACGCTTGAAGCTGGAATTTAAGCATTGAATACAGAATCTTTTTTTATTTATTGCTATCCAAATCTGCCACTTCTTTGGCGAGCCCTTTGTCATCCTTAGGTTATTTGTGGATCGGGCATCGTGGAATAAAGCTCGTCGAGAATTCGAAAGTTTTCTAAAGTCTTTCTTGGAGAGCGGTTCTCTCTTAACCGCTCTCTAAGGTCTTTCTTGGAGAGCGGTTCTCCATTAACCGCTCTCTAAGGTCTTTCTTGGAGAGCGGTTCTCCATTAACCGCTCTCTAAGGTCTTTCTTGGAGAGCGGTTGTTAATGAACCGCTCTCTAAAGTCTTAAATTTTCGCTTAAGCGAAGATATTAGCTTAAGCGAAAACGCACTGCGCCCTGCAGTTCCCGCCAAGACTGCAGAGGATCCGGATCCGTGATTCAGGTCCTATGTTTTTGAAAGCAATTGATGGATCTGGTGAATACAAGGACAAGAATTATATAGCAAACCTCATTCTATCTACCATTGATGAAGTTGGAGCACAAAATGTTGTCCAAATAATTACATATAATGCACCTGTTTACAAAGTTGTTGGATCTATTGTGGAATTTGTTCATCCTCACATTTTTTGGACACCTAGTGTTGTGCACACACTAAATCTTGCACTCAAAGGTATTTGTTCTCCAAAAAATACACCAGCTAATGAGGTTGCTTATAATAAGTGTAGTTGGATCTCTCAACTTGCTGATGATACATACTTCATAAGAAATTTCATTATGAATCATTCTATAAGACTTGCCATGTTTAATCAATTTAATAATTTAAAATTGCTTGCCATTGTCGAGACTCAATTTGCATCAACCATTATCATGCTTAAAAGGTTAAGAACCCTTAAGCATGGTCTTCAAACTATGCTGATTAGTGAGCAATGGTCTCATTATAAAGAGATGATGTCCCAAGAGCTACCTTTGTGAAAGAAAAAATTCTAAATGAAAGTTTTTGGGATAAGATTGATTATATCTTGAGATTCACGAACCCTATATATGAGATGCTTCGTTCTTGTGACACCAATGAACCAACTCTTCATTTGGTTTATGAAAAATGGGATGCTATGATCGAGCAAGTGAAATATGCAATATATCAACATGAGGGCAAGGAGTTAAATGAACATTCATCCTTTTATGAAGTGGTGTATAACATTTTGATTGATAGGTGGACTAAAAGTAACACATCACTTCATTGCTTAGCTCATTCAGTAAATCCTAGGTAAAGTTAATTAATTTGCAAGTTTTAATTTATTTTACTTGTTGGGTTATAGTGAACTAACTTTAAGTTATTGATATTTATTATTGTAGGCAATCGCTTGATGAAGCACCAAATCGAGTACCTCCACACAAGGACAGTGAGATTTGTATAAGGAGAAACAAATGTTTGAGAAGCGACTTTTTGTATCCAAGGGAAAGATTAGAGGCAACCCAGGAGTTTGTTAAATTTTCAAGTGGTGGAGAAGAGATTGGTCAATTTGATTGTTTACAAGATAAGTGGAACTTGAAGCCAAAAGAATGGTGTGTCATGTATGGTGCTGCACTTCCTAAACTTCAAACCATTGCCTTAAAGGTTCTTTCACAACCATCATCTTCTTTTTGTTGTGAGCGAAATTAGAGCATATATTCTTTCATTCATTCCATGAAAAGAAATAGGCTCAACCCTAAGAGGGCTGAAGATTTAGTTTTTATACATGCAAATCTTTGATTGCTCTCAAGAAAGAGTAAGAATTATTATGAGGGTTGTAACATCCTTATTTTTAATTAATATAATAATAGTAAGAAAAAATCAAAATCATCAAAATCAGAGAGATCCTGAATAACAAATGTTTAAATCGGAAAACTTGAATAATAAAACATTAGTCTTTAAAACTGGAAAATAAATATCAAATATTGTAGTCATAATTTACTTCATAATATACAACATATATTTGTATTTCAAATACACATAAAGTTATTAAAATACACTAAGACCATTCATTTACATTTATTACTTAAAATAATAATGGTCCTAATGAGCAGCCTAACCACCCTTTAATCAAGTGACACTAGTCATCTCCGTGCCAATCTTCTATCATCGCTAGGTCTTTAGCAGTCAACTCGTTATCCGAGCCAAGATACTGATCGCCCGGGTCTGTTTTGACCTGAACACCTGTAACATGCTCGATCGTCTATTGCGATGGTACTTTAGACTAATCGTGGTCATGGTACGTAACAAGATACATTACTGCTGCAGGGGTTCTCTCAACACCAGAAATTATATAAATACACCATGGATTCTATGTACAGACAAATCAAAAGGGATACTAAAGGCTAGCTCCAATTCCATCATCACTACCTCACTAGGCACCTCACTATCGCGTACAAGGATTCTAAAGGAAGTAAATCTCTGATACTCGCCAAAAACATCATTTATTATATTTACTTTTGAACTATCTACTATTTTAATTCCCTCCTTGGGTGTCGTCATCTGAGTTCCCTGAAATGGTTACGTAAGGATGAGTCTCCATATTCACTACCAAGCATATACACTCGGAGAATTCAATAATACAGGTCAAACATTCAACATGCATCATAGAACTAATTCAATTATGCATTCAAATTATGTTTCTCTATTTATTCTCTCATTACTTATTTCCAAACTCAGTACCATTCTCATTTCCACTGTCAGTTCCACTGCCCCTGGGATCCCTTGAGTTCTTCTTTAGCATAGATAGTTGCTGGATAGCCGCACCCTTTTAGCAAAAATGTGATCAGAAGTATAGGTTAGGAAACGATTGTGAGGCTTGTGGTACTCTTCCTCTCATTTATAGTGCACAATTGAAGAGGAGCATCCACCACCCTCATTTTTCCAAGATTTTTCAGTCTTCTCCATCTTTCACACTTCCAGTATACCTCTGAACTATCTATACTTGTCCTTTTCGTATTCATTCTAATTTCCTTTCTCTTTCTCTTTTATATCTCATCTTTCTATGTCTCTTTCTATTTTATTATTTCATTAAATATTAGTTTCTCATTGCCGAGGGTTATTCCTCTCGGGCTCAGTATATCATACACATGCTTAAATTCACATAAAACATACTCATCATCTATCATTCCAAACATATTTTCAAACATCACAGAGCATGTTATAAACACATCAATCACATATTATCATTCAATACATACTCATTTCAAGCATTTTCACTTATTTATATAACAGTTCCTAATAATGATATAGAGCTCTCCTTACCGTGAGACAGTTTTGAAAGAAATTTTATGAAAGGTTCTGAGTGAAAGGACCAAGATTTTCCTAGATATCACAAAAGAGAACATTTTGAGAAAGGAGAAACTTAGAAAACACTCAAAAAGAAAAACAAAGCTCCAAGAACTTACTTGGAGTTGATTGATAAAGTTCCTAAGCTTGGATTTGTAAGAAAGTTGAGGTTCTAGAGAGATTTTCTAAGAAGAGAGGGTTAGGGGTCGAGAGAACTCGAAACTTGGATTGTAATCCAAGTTTTCTAACTTGAAAAATCCTTAAATACCCCTAGACTCGCGACATTCTCGCTACAGTGAGACTTTCTCTCACTACAGCAAAAAAACCAGACAAAAATTGCACTTTGTTGTCTGTCATTCTAGCTATAGCGACAGCTCCTCGCTACAGCGAGAGAGAATCAGAATACCTGATTTTGATGCTGATTTTTCGCTATAACGAAAAATCTTACAACTCACACATTTAAAATTTTCCTAATTTCAAACAACATGCATTATCAACTCACATCAAGTATGAAATTAATAATTAATAAAGTAGGGATGTTACAAGGGTGAGAACAAAATGTGAGATATTAGTGGTGATGAGTGGGATCCATTTACAAGGGCTAGTTTTCTTGAAATTGCTACTTTTTTCTTTGATAAATTAGATTCGGAGGCAATACTTTTTACTGATGATGGAGAAGGGAATGATGAGATTGACACTGTTAGAGTATGAATGTTTAGCCTTTTTGTTGTTGATTGTAGAATAATTTATTAATTTGTGTTTTTATTGGAATCTTATTTGTTGAACTATATAATTCACTTTATGTTATATCATTTTCAATGGATTATTAGACAATTTTATGCTATTTAATTATGTTTATATTAAATTTTATTTATTTATTTATATTATATATAGACATACTCGTACCCTAGTTTTAAAAAAATTAGCATATTTCCGTATCCGTACCCGTATCCATGCAACGTAGGGTGAGCCTTTCTTTCTGATGATTCTCTTCTTGATTATCAGTTTTGTTTCTGAAATTCTAATATGTTCTTTCCCTACCTTCTCTGTGTTAGGTTGCTTATGCTGATTATTAAGCATTCTGTGGAGTTATTAAATTGCACTGTCCTTGTTGTTGATTTGTTTTACAAATTATTTTCATTTGGTTACACTTACAAGAGTATATACAAACTGCAGAGTTTCATCAACATAATTTTCATTTCAATTCAGTTCTATTTTGCTTGTGAATAATATAGTTGTTACATTGGTGCTTTCATTGATCTCCATGACTGAGAATACTAGAATGAAGGAGACGCAAGCTATGATTACGTGATATGCCGAGGAGCTTCAGTCGGTGGAAGAATTGCTAAAAATACACAATCAGGAACACCGTACCATTTTAGACCAGAAGCAAGAAAAGATAGATAAGATGCATATTGATAATCAAGTTTGAATGGATCAATTGCACCGAACTATTGATCTGTTAATTCAATGACAATCCCAGCATCATGGTAATCATTCCTTGAGATATACCTCCCTATTTCAACAGCCTTTACTATCAAATTTCCCAGTTAAGGACATTTCATTGGGGGTTCCCACACTTTGACGACCATTCTTCAGTGCTTGAATGGATTTTTAAGGTGGAAAAAGTCTTCAATTACCATAACACGCCAAATGCAGATAAAGTTGAGATTGTTGCGATGCATTTGAGAAAGATATGGTACCCTGGTTTCAAATGTTGCAGCGGTTGTCAGCAGTGGAGTCGTGGATAACATTAACGAAGGCTTTGGAATCTCAATTTGGTCTGTCACCTTTCAATTGTCCTATGGTAGATTTGTTCAAATTGCAACAATCAAGTTTGGCTTCAAATTATCATATACGGTTTATGTCTCTTGCTAATCGTTCTTATGGATTATCTGAGGAAGCTATGCTTAATTGCTTTTTAAGTGGGTTAAATGTTGAAATCGAAAGGAATGTTGTTGCTCAGTCTCCAACTACCTTATTGCGTGCTATAGCATTAGCTAAGTTGTATGAGACCCATTATTACACTGTTGCAAAATCACTTTAGTCTACGCCTATCCATAAACACTCCTGCTTTTCATCTTCCTCACATACTTCCACTCAAACTGTAGCCAAATCTGCTCTGAAACAAGCTTTGCCTCCATTGTTACCTACTCCTTTGGGTACCCCATTGCGTAGTAACTTAGTTAAGAAAATCACACCAACTGAAATGCAGATCTGTAAGGAGAAAAGATTATGTTATTTTTGTGATGAAAAATTCTCCTTCAACCATAGATGTCCAAATCGGCAGTATATGTTTTTACAATTGGAAGAAGAAAATCTTGGAGACCCACAGCAAAATATACATGTTGAAGAACAAGTGAAGTAGTCACTTATACATGGATCATCATTTGTCGTTAAATGCTTTGAAGGGTGGACTTGGTGTCGAAACTATTAGATTCATGGCATATATTGATAAGTTACTAGTAAAGTTTTGATTGACGGTGGAAGTTCCAATAACTTCTTGCAGCCACAAATAGCTAAGTTTTTGAAACTTCCGATTAAACCTGCACCCTCATTTAAAGTTATGGTTGGTAATGGTAATTATATGACAACAGAGGGACTTATTCAGTAGCTTACTGTTTAAGCTCAAGGCAGTACCTTCCAATTACTAGTACATTTGTTACAAATTTCTGGAGCTAACCTTATAGTCGATGCTAGTTGGCTTCAAACTATTGGACCTCACTTGGCTGACTACGAGGCATTGCAATTGAAATTTCTGCATTCTAGCAAGATGCACCTTACAAGGTGAGGTTGATAATTTACCTTCACAGACCTATTTGTATCATATTAGAAGATTGGTATAGAAAATTGATATTGCTGAATTGTACAATATGTAGCAGCTTCCACCTTGTATCCAACTTTTTTTCCTGTTGGAGTTAGCCTTATTGCTTCATTCTTACAGTGTTGTTTTTTATACCCCCACAGCTTTGCCACCACCTCATGCACAAGATCACTCTATTCCATTGTTAGATGGTTCTTCTCCAGTGAAAGTTAAACCTTACCGCTATCCGTATAGCCAAAAGGAGAAGATTGAGAAGTTGGTGAATGGTATGTTGGAGGAGGGGATCATCCAACCGAGTAAGAGCCCATTTTTTTTCTCCTATTATCTTAGTAAAAAAGAAAGATGAATCATGGTGAGTGTGCACTAACTATCGGGCACTCAATGCTATTACCATTAAGGATAGTTTTTCTATACCAACAGTGGATGAATTAATTGATAAGTTGTATGGTGCTTTTTTTTCTCTAAATTTGATTTACGCTTGGGGTTTCACCAAATTCTATTGAATCCAGATGATAGGCATAACACTGCATTTCGTACATATCATGGCCATTATCCAGCCACATTTCAAAGCTTTATGAATGAAATTTTTAGTGGCATGCTCCGGAAGTTTGTGTTGGTTTTTTGTTTTTTAACATTTTGATCTATAGCTCTTCTTGGAAAGACCACTTATATCATCTTGATGTAGTATTAAGGATCTTGCAACAACACCAATTATATGCTCGTTTCTGTAAGTGTTCTTTTGGAGTTAAAGAAATTGTGTACCTTGTTCATACATTATCAGGTTTCAGTGTGGCAATGGATAACAGTAAATTAATTTTTGTTCAAGCATGGCCTCAATCTCAGAATCTTAAACAGCTTCGTGGGTGTTTAGGTCTCATAGGATATAACCGAAGATTCTTGCAAAGGTATGCTCAAATCGCTTCTCCTTTGACCGATTTACTTAAGAAACATTCATTTCATTGGTCAGAGGCTGCTACTTTTGTGTTTTCTGCACTTAAAAGAGGCCATGACGTTCACATTGGTCTTAGCAATTCCTAATTTCCATGAATCGTTTGTTCTTGAAACGGATGCTTCCAGTTCTGGTGTTAAAACTTTTTTGAGCCAAAATAATCATCCTATTGCTTATTTTTCAAAAAATTTATTCCCAAGGATACAAAGAAATTTAGCTTACATACGCAAATTTTATGCAATTACAAAGGCCCTTGCTACTTGGTCATAAATTTGTCATTAAAATTGACCAAAGAAGCCTGAAGGAGCTGTTGGAACAGAAACTACACACACCGAAACAGTAACAATGGTTACCCAAGTTTTTGGGATTTAACTTTACCATTCAGCATAAGTCTGGGAAGGAAAATATTCACGCGGATGCTTTATCTGGAAACTTTATGATGGCTTGGTATGAACCTGTTAGTACATGGTTACATAAAGAAGCAACTTTGATTCAAGAAGTTTGTAGGCTACTCAAGCTTTATAACAAATGTAAAGTTAATTCCTTACAGAGTAAGGATTATACAATTAAGAACAGCCTTTTATTATGTAAGGACAGAATTGTACTGCCTCAGAAGGAAGAATTAATTTGACAAGTGTTACATGAGTTTCATGGTTCAAAATAGGTGGTCATGCAAAAGTAACCAAAACATCTGCCAGGATTTGTTCTCAGTTCTATTGGCCAAAGATGTAGGATGATATACAAAAATTGGTGAAAGAATGTGCAATATGCCAGCAAGTGAAGGTAGATCAAACTCTACTTGTAGAGTTGTTACAGCCCCTGCCTATTCCACAACATGCGTGGGGTGATATTTCTCTGGATTTCATAACCAACTTGCCTTTCTCTCATGGGTACTCTACTATCATGGTAGTTGTGGATCAACTCTCTAAGTTTGGACATTTCATTGCCTTAAAGGCAGCTTTTACTAGCAAAGGTGTAGCTGAAGCCTGTTCATTAATCACATTGTGAAGCTCTATAGAATTCCCAAATTAATTGTGTTAGATTGTGACAAAGTTTTCTTCAGTTCATTTTGGCAGCAACTGTTTAAAGCCCAAGGTACCACTTTAGCTGAGAGTTTTGCTTATCACCCTCAAAGTGATGGGCAAACTGAGGTCTTGAAAAACACCTTGGAGATGTATCTTCGTTGCTTCATTTTTTATAATCCTAAAACTTGGTATCCGATGCTTCCGTGGGCTCAGTTTTGGTACAATTCTTGTTTTCATCACAACCTTTGTATGTCTCCATTGAAGGCCTTACATGGTCGTGATCCACCATTTGTTGCACATTATGAAAGTCATTCCGGAGAACCGATATCTGTCCAAGAAACTCTTTAAGAGTTAGAAATGAATTAATGTAGCAGTTTAAACTCAATTTGCTTAAGGCTCAAAGCTGCATGAAGCCGCAAGCTAACAAGCATAGAAGAGAAATGCAATTGGTGGTGGGTGATTTAGTTTTGGTTAAACTCCACTCATATGGACAGCACTCGGTGGTTTTGAGAAAAAGTCAGAAATTAGGCATGAAATACTTTGGATTCTTGAAGTATTGTCTCGGATTGGTTCAGTGGCGTATAAGATAAAGTTGCCAGATACTGCTAGAATTCATCTGATTTTTCACATTTCACTGTTGAAGAAATTCTTAGGCAACTCCATACAACCTTATATACCATTGCCCTTGACAACCAATGAAGTAGGTCCTGTAGTTCAACTATTGAAAGCCCTTGCTTATTGCACCATCATTTGTCACTCCAAGAAAGTGCCTCAAGTCCTTGTTCAATACTCCCACTGATTTCAATAAAGCCATTTGGGAGGATTTCGAGACTATTAGAGAATCTTATCCTCAATTCAACCTTGAGGACAAGGTTATTTTTTATGAGGAGAGTATTGTAACATGCATCCCAAATCAAGGCTCAAACCAACCTAACCCAACAAGTGGAGCAATAAAATATGGAAAAGTTAGTTACGCATGAAGGGGATATAGCTAGGGATCCAGAAGAAGGGGTCACAAGGAAAAGGACGAAAGCAAAGTAGAGGAATGTTTTATTGGAGGGCTATGCTCATTGAGAAGGTTATGTGTGTGGTGAGCCTTTCTTTCTAATGATTCTCTTCTTCCTAATTATCGGTTTTGTTCTAAAATTTTGATCTGTTCTTTCTCTACCTTCTCTGTGCTAGGTTGTTGATGCTAATTGTTAAGCATTCTGCAAAGTTATTAAATTATACTGTCTTTGTTGTTAATTTGTTTCAATTACAAATTATTTTCATTTGATTACACTTATAACAGTATATACAAACCGCGGAGTTTCACCAACACAATTTTCATTTCAATTCAGTTCTATTTTGCTTGTGAATAATAGAGTTGTTATAGTATCATTGGACTTAATAGCTACTACTTTGTAGTCAAACATTAGAGACAAAGTGTGCATCACCTTATCAATTACCATATGATTTGAGATTGTTTGAATTGGATTGGCAAAACTTACCACCTTTTTAAAGTAATATGATATTTTCTCAGGACTCTACTTTTAGCAACTCAAATTGTCTCTATAGGCTCTGAAATTTTATCTTCTTGAGCTTGGCATCTCCAGCACATGGCTTTTCAAGAATTTCCCAAGCTTTTTTTTGTTTTTGTTGCTAAGACTATCTTTTGAAATTGAGCAAAATCAACACACTGGTGCAAGAGAAACATAACTTTGCAATCTCTCTCTTTTTTTTCCTGGCATGTGACCTGCTAAATAGTCGTGGAGTTTTCACTCAAATCCGGGTACCCATGTTGCACAATATTTAACACATCTTGAAATCCAAATAGGACCTTCATTTGCACCCTCCGTAAGTCCCATTTCTTGCCATCTAGAATGGGTAGGTTACCAAAAAGGTTCGTATTTGACCAAGTCATGGTATTCAGCAATACTCATTCACACGCACAAAATGCAGCAAAGTAAGTCACACAGCATAGATCGCTCTCAAATCTCCAGGTCCAAGATAGAAAGAAAAGAGGCTCTTCATACCAATTTATTAGAGTTAGCATGGTATACAGAAAAATAGTTTCTGATGAATATTCATTTAAATATTGTACATGTATTTATATCATTGTTGGTTGATTAAACAATTAAGCTCATACTAACTACAATCAATAATTCCTAACAGACAAGTAAGTAAAATAACTTTGAATTACTCCATCAACATTTATAAGAATAATATAATAATACTAAATAAGAATAAATTATTTTTAATTATAATTTTGTCATATTCTTTTATCTTAAAACATTTATTTTATATTTATTCTCTTTTAATCTCCTTCGATCGATATTTTTTTTTATCATCGTCCAAGCCTTCGGCAATGCATAGACAACTTGGGTTGGACTAAATCTGCTCTTATTTTCTTTCATTCACATAATTTTATTTCGCCAACCATGTGATTTGCCTAGACAACTTGTTTTGTGCTGTATCTATGCTGCCCATGACAATGTAATACTGTCATGCACCCATTAGCACATTTGCAAAATCTTATAGACAAATACAGGTTGGCAGGTGGGCACGTGTCCAATCTTAACCCTCTATAGTACATAAAAAGATTAAATATATGGACGAAAAAATTAATTGGAATCCAATTAAATAAATCATAAGCTGCAATTAATTTTTTTAAAATTTGACTTATTATATTTAGTCTCTAATTTAGATTATGTATAACTTAGAGTCTTTTATAAGTTCTTTAGCTAATTAAGTTCTCCAAAATTTAAAATTTACAGTCTATTTTAAGCTTTTAAAAACTTTTAAAACTAAAATATGTTTTTAATTTTATGATTTTGGTTTTATTTTTTAGTTCTTATATTTTAATTTTAAAATATATTTAGATTTATTTGTTAAAGATAAATTGACTTATCATAGTAATAGTAATAAATATTAAAAGGCAGGGTAATAATGGATAATCAATGATAGTGATAGTAATAGTGATAATGATGATAATGTTAATAAAGAAGATAGTAGTAATAGTGCAATAGTTGGAACGATAGTAGATAGCTATTGTAGCAGTGGTGATGATAATAATAAGATGTCAATGTAATTAAAAGAAAAATAATAAAAAGATGATTGATTGTAATGGTAACAAAACAAAAACTATGATAACGATAATTAATGTTAGTAATATACGACAACAATAATGATAAAAATAATAATCAAAGTGATAATAGTGTAATGATAATAATGACGATTAATGTTAATGATATATGAAAACAATGATAAAGGTGATAATCAAAGTAACAATAGTTCAATAATACTAATGGTGAATGATTGAAAAAAGTAATTGATATCAATGGTGATAATAAATGAAGTAATGCTTCCAAGACAATAGTTGGTAGGAACAATGTAATAATAGTAGTAACACTGAAGAAAATAGTCATCAATTAATAATAATAATTATGATAGTTAAACAAAAATAGAAAGAAGCAATTAATTACAATAGGAATCAAGATGCATAAGTTCTTTGTATAACTACAATTTTTTATTTTATTATTTTAAAATTAAATTGAATTAATTTTAAAATTAAATTAAAAATCAATTCAATTTTATTTTAGTTAAACATGCTTTGTTTTAGAATTTGCATTTAAAAACTAAAAATTAGAAAGTTATCACCACCACAAATAAGCTTCAGGAAAGCTAGTCATATTTTAATTTTATTCTATTTAAAACTCTTAAATTTTTATTTCTTATTTAAAGTTTTAAAAATTAAATTAGTTAAATTAAATTTTTATTTAAATATTATATTTTATAAAATATTTTAAATTTCTCTTTTTTCCAAATCTAATCAATTTTATAAAGTTTTTAAAATTATATTATATTTCAATAATATATTATTTCTAAAATTTACTCATTTCATGTGCTAATGTTATTATAAACAAAATTTAAGTGAAATATCATGAATATTATAAACGTTATCTTTTAATCAAAATTAAAGTTTTATCTCAATAAAGTAATTTGTATAATAAAAGTTAACATTAAACGTTAGAATATTACAATTAAAGGTCAATAAACATTATCATGTAAAATTTCAAGTCTACCAGGAGAACAACACTAATAGAACCATAGGTACTACTATACTTAAGTTTTGTCATTTATAACAAGTCTCTTAAAATTTAGTAAAAAATAAAAAATCTAAATAAAAAGAGCTCCAAAAAACTTTAAGTTGTATAACTTAAAAAGAAAATAATTAACTAAGAAAGAAATAAAGAATCAAGACAACATACAATCTAAATTAAAAACATAATGAAGTCCAAATATAATTAAATAATAGCGAGGAAGAGGGCACAGACGTAAATTTACCTTTTATATTTTGACCTATAGGTAATGGCGAACCCTACTAGATGTCATTATCAACCATGTCGGTAGCACACTGAACCAATTAGATGCATCCTTCTCCCTCAGCTCCTAAATCAAAGAAAATTAAAGTTAGCGTGACGCAGAACAGAACCAACATGCTCAATCTCACAAGTCCAAGTCCTAGATTTAACCTCTTCTTGGCGTGTCTCTTGGTTACGTTGCTCCAAATCCAAACCAAGGTGCTATGTTACCAGTTCAAAGTTGGAGATCTACATGCCTGGGGAATCCCCACTTCGCTAAATTCACAAGTATACGACAAATGGTCCAAATATCACAACCTCACCATTGGTGATTCGCTCTGTAAGTTACTTCAATCTATCTTCCTTTCTATACTAATTGACATTGCTTAATATGTTCATTTTTATACACAGTGTTTCTATACCCACCAAGTCAAGATTCAGTGATTCAAGTGACAGAGGAGTCCTACAAGAGCTGCAACCTTAAAGATCCAATCTTGTATATGAACAATGGCAATTCTTTGTTTAACATTACATCAGAGGGGAACTTCTACTTCACTAGCGGTGAGCCTGGCCACTGCCAAAAGAATCAAAAGCTTCGTATAACTGTGGGAGTTGGGGGAAACGTGAATGCACTTTCTCCAACTTCATTGCCTGCAAACGCACCCTCTTATCCAACTATGTTTGGCACCATTCCAATGTCTCCTTCGTCCACGCCTCAGCTAACTTCAAATTTTTCACTTCTCATTATTGGACTCTTTGTATGTGCCATCTCTAGCCTGTTGTAACCGACCACAAAGGAACAAAGATAACGAGGAAATCCCACGGTGATACTGTTCTTGGGCTCCTTTTCTTTTGTTTTTCACTGCATTCTTTCAATGCAACGTAATTATTGATATTGGATTCGCTTCTGGTTTTGTTTTATCCCTCGAACTTTTGTTATTTTTGCACGCTGTGTAACCTATATAGTATCTTTAAATTGTATTTCGAGTTCTAAAATTGCATTGCTTCAAATAATTTTGGAGAGAATTTTACATTCTATAGTCATCCCAATGATGCATTGCAATCATGTCTTTCTACTCAGAGGTAATGTAGAATTTTTTATTTAAATCATTTTAAATTGATCTTTTGTGAATAACTTTTTATTATGTAAAATATATATTATACAAATTAATAAAAAGTATGTAAATAATTTAAAAAATAATTTTAATGATAGATCAAATATTTTTTGAATATATAATATCTATGTACTGTTTGGGCTTTATTAGCCCGTTGAATATAAAAAAATGATGTATGAACTCGGAAAAAAGGTAAAAAATGATAACTTTTTATTGTTTTGCACAAGTAAGACGTAACACTACATTTACTTCCAAATACAAAGCCCATCAAACGACGGTTCCCAAAAAAATAGCTTTTGTGAGAATCTATAAGGAAAGGAGGGTCTCTCTATAAAAAGAAAGGAAAAATAAAATAAAATAATACGACGAAAATATAAAATATTAGCGACAGGTTTGCCAGCTCGCTGAGTCTTTTTCTTTTTTCTTTTTCTTTTTAAGTCATGTCAGTCATTTTCACTTGCTAAAGAATAATGTTTTCATGAAAATTATTACAATGTTTTAAAAATTATATACTATTGAAAGTAATTTAAAATTTATTTTTTGACAATGATAATAATTTATGGAAAAATATTAGGAAAAGAGTATATTTTGGTAAACTAACTACACGTAATGAGTACATGTATAGAAATTTAAGTACAAAAATAAAAATCAAAATTATTATCTAACAAATACGAGAATAGGCAAAATTATTTTTTAAATATAAATGTAAAAATAAATATTAGATATTATAATACTCTACTCAAATTCTTTTTTGACATATTTTTAAGCTTGTTATATGAAATTTGAAATGAGATTGGGATGTGGTACATGTTTTGATTTTAAAGATAAATAAATTATTAAAAATACAAATATAAAAAATAAATATTATAATATTTTACTTAATTTTTAACATTGTCATTTTTAATCTATTGAAAAAAAAAAGATATGAGCGCATATTTTGATATTATATACGAAAAAAAATATTGTTTTGAGCCTTTTAATTTATGTAAAAGAAATATTTAGTAACGATTAATTTTAAAAGAATGATTGTTTTAGTTTAAAAAATTAATATGAATTTAATTATTCAATTAAAATAAAGTATAAATAATTCTTATATCAAAGCACAATCAAATATGACTTCAAAGAGCATTTTCAAGGTTTCTTTCTTGTGTTTCTAAGAATAGAGAGAGTAGTGCTTTGTTAGGGCTTCTTATTCTAGGGTTTTCTTCTTAGCCTGAGCAATGATGTGTCTTAGGGGTTCAAGGACCTTCGAAGGTGTCACCCTTAAAGAAGTTCACTACCCCAGTGTCCTTTGCAAGATGGAGCACCTGTAAGTTGAAAAATACTCGATGGAGAAGCTAGATTAGATGAATTGAAACACAAAGAAAGTCAAGGTTGATACTGCATCACCTATGGATGAGCTGAGGAAGAACGTGCAAGAAGAGATTTGTACAAATTTACACATAGATCAGTTGCCTTTGAAACTTATTAGATATGAATATCTTATAAAGATAAGGTTATTGAACATAAAGAGTTAGATCTTGTTCTAGGGGATGAGGAAATAGTCAAATCTATCCTTGAGAACTTTAATATTGGCTCTTATAATGAAGAACTAGATGAAATTTTTTATAAAACCAAAGATCTGTGCCCTAATTTAAAACTCACATTAGAGGACTATGAAACATGGTGTTTTCTATAGAAATCTACTCTAATAGTTAAACTTCTAAGTAAAACTATTAGCTTTAACTACCTAAATAAAAAATTAAGTAATATTTGAGGAGGGGGGAGAAAATGGCCCCTTTAAAATCCTAGATCTCAAAAGTGAATTTTGTTTTTCTAAAATTTGATAACATAGAGGACTATAAGCGAGATTTATTTGAGAGACCTTGACTTATCCTAGATCACTATCTCCTTGTTCAAAGATGACAGTCCCTATTTAGTCAAAAAGATTATAGCCCTAGAAAGATTTATGCTTGGGTACACATCCCTAACCTCTTCTTAGAATTATATAATGAAAAGCTCTTGTGGCAAGTGAGAGTTTGTCTGGGATCAATGTTAAAAGATTGATCCTCACATATCTTTTTTTTTTAGGGGTAGATTTTTCAGAATTTACATAGAAATAAACCTTTGGAAAACACTAATTCCCTCCTTTAGAGTTCTAGGTCAAGAATTCAAGGTAAAATATGAGGTTTTGCACCTTTTTTTTTTTCAAACGTGAAAGGTATGGGTATAGGTAGGAGATTTGCACTAAATTTTTCAAATATAACAATTATAATAATAATCAAATGGCTAGCGATGGTTCCAAGTTAGAAAAGCAAGACGGGGAGTCTACTATGATAGAGGAAGAAGACATAGAGCAAACTCAGGGTAGCTAGGAAAGGAGTAAAATTAAAGATATAGACTAGCTTGGTCCTTAGATGCTAGTAAAAAAACTTTTAGGAAAAAAGCAAGTTACCCTTAACTGAACACTAACCCTATTAGTAATGGGAAAAGGAAAGAGGCATACTTAGGCTCCCGTTTTGATATTTTAGGTAATTTTACCCAAGATACAGGCCAAGATAGATCATATGAGTCTCAAGAGGCTCTTATGCCTCATGGTTTAAAAAAAAAAAGCAAGTCCTAATAATATACTTGTATCTAAGTTGGATCATAAACAAAATAATGATATAAAGGTTAAGTTGGATCATAAACACAATGATTTATAATAACTATCTATAAATTATCTTTTCATTCACAAGTTATAAAATCATAAGAATAATATTTTAACAACATTATCTAGTAACTTGTACATTGATAAGTCTATAATTAGGCCCTCTTTTACAGCCCATATATTTATATTTGACCTTTATTTTATTTAGATTTTACATTAATTTATATATTAATTATGCAGTTTGATATAAAGAGGCTGCAAGTAGATTTTGAGTGTATTCTGGACCCAAATTGATGGAAGATTAGAACTTTATAACAGTCAGCATGCCCAAACCCATTCAATAAGCACGAGAGTACTTCAAGCCCATGCACGATGGTGCTTAAGGCCTTGCACGGCTATGCTCATCTGCGGGAAGCCCAATTATGAAGAGCTTTTAAGGTTTTCAAACTCTATTAAAGGGAAAACCTGGGACATCATTGGAGAATCGTTTTACACTGGCTTTTGCTCTGGGATACATTTCATCTCGTCTCTCTTGCACGGAATCTTTGGCACACTCTTGGTGGGACTTGGAGCTTCAAGCAACTTTACTTGAAGACTGAGAACTCATCACACTCTAGTTTTGCTATTTCTTTTCTTTATGGCTTTGTTTATGATTGTTTTAGTTCTTTTCTTTAGCATGAGTAACTAAGTCCATAGCTAGGGCTATGAGAACTATCATTCATGAATTTATGAAATTTTGATATTTGAATCTAAATTTGATTTCTGCTTTGTGATTAGATTTTATCCTATTGCACTTTTTTCTTAATCCTAATTAATTATATCGTCAGGCGACCGTACCTCGATTAATTAATAGATATATAGGGTAAAACAGGATAAAGGATTAGGTGGATCAAACCAATCTTTCTCTTCTAATTGTTATTAAATTAACAAGTTCATAGGTTCCTTAAGCTTTCTTAAATTGATGTCTTGCATGACCATTGGGTATTAATAGTATTCGTATGAATGATTGGTAATCACAAGGAAATCAGATTTAGAGTTAAATAGAAAAATAACATAAAGGATTGGAAGAAAAAACTCATATGCCCTAGGTTCCTCTCTGATAAATTTAACCAAGACGTGCATTGTATTTCTTGCTTTTAGTTTTATAATTGATTTTATAAATTCTTATTTTTAATTAATCTCGTATCTTTGAAGCTTAAACAATTGAATTAGAAAATTCTTAGTAATGGGAAATTAATCCTTGTGGGACGATATTTTGGGAACTTAATTTAAGAACCCTTTATTACTTCTCGATGGGTACACTTGCCCTCTGAACAAGTTTTTAGCGCCGTTGTTGGAAATTGCTTTTTCAATATTAAGAAAATCTCAAATTTAATTGATTTAAGCAATTTCTGTTTTATTTTATTTTGTTTTGTTTATTGTTAAATTTTTCTTTTATATTTTATAATTTTTGTTTTTATTTTTTTTTATTATTTCACAATTTCTTTTAATGTATGCTCACTCGTTCTAAGTGCTCTACAGCTTGTTTATTTGATCCGGAGATTGAAAGAACAATTCGTAGACAAAGAAAAGAAGTGAGAGAGCAAAGAATGGCAGAGGGAAGGAGATCGATCCAAGATTATATGACACCCACTGCTAGAGGCACTCCTGGAAGCATTGCAGCACCAAATGTAGAGGCCAACAATTTTGAATTAAAACCAGCACTTATAACCATGGTCCAGAACTCGATACAGTTTGGAGGCATGCCTAATGAAGACCCTAATCTTCATCTGATAAAGTTCCTTCGATTGACGGATACCATCAAGTACAATGGAGTCTCCAACGATACTATTCGACTCCATCTTTTCCCATTCTCGATATCTAAAAAGGTGAATGCTTGGTTCGCCTCACTCCCAGCCAACTCCATTAGATCTTGGGAGGATCTCAACAATTCTTGGAAAAGTACTTTCCTCCATCATGGTTCTCTAAGCTTATGACGGAGATATGTTGCTTCCAACAACATGAAGCATAATCCTCATTCGAGGCATAGGAGTGATTTGGAGAGCTTTTGAGGAGATGTCCTCATCATGATTTTTTAACATGGAGACAGGTACAATTTTTTTACAGTGGCTTATCATCACTACCAGGACTACAATTGATGCCGCAGCAGGAGGGTCCCTCATAATAAAAGATTCAGATGATGCATATAAGCTGGTAGATGAGATGACTTCTTCTAGATTTCAGTGGCACACCGCTGACTCTTACGACATCAAGAGGAAAGAGACCGCTCTAGTCTACCAAGCAGAGAGCAGCAGCCCACTAATGAACCAAATGGCAGCCCTTGCAAAGCAACTAGAATCTATAATAAAGGCTCAAGATCAACCTGTAAGAGCTCCTGCAAGCCCAGAATTTAAGTAAGAAGAGGCAAACTTCATGGACAATCACAGTTTGGGGTGGAGGAGTAATCCTCCTAACTCTTGGGGGAATGGCTTTGGAAGTCAAAATTCAAGTGTTTATCGCCTTCCTTATGTCAGGGAGCAAGACCTGAAGAAAAAGAGGCTCCTAAATCTCAGTCCAACTTTCAAGAACAAATGATGCAATATGTGCATTACTTTGATAAGAGGATGACAGAGCTTGAAAACAAGTTGGACTAACATATTGAGAGAATTGATAAAAGGTTCGTAGAGGTCAAATCTGAAATACAAGCCAACTTCTCTAAGATGAGTGGACAATTGGAGCAAATTACGAATCTTCTAAGTCAAAGAGTAATGGGAACACTACCATCTCAACCTGAGCCTAATCCAAGAGAGCAATACAATGTCATTACTCTGAGAAGTGGAAAAATTTTGAATGCGACGCAAACACATAAGTCATGCACGCCTGTGCTGAAGGAGGAGCACGCCCTTGCATCACCCTGCACTCCCATGCTACCTGAAACAGAACGGTCGTGCTTAGAACAACACGCCCTTGCAGACAATGAAGGCACGACCGTGCTAGACGGAAGCAAGGTCGTGCTCAACGAAGGCATGCCCATGCTGGATGATGAGCAAGGTCGTGCTTACCACCTAGATGCGAAAAAGGAGACAAGGGAAGATGCACCAGTGGTGACAAAACCGAAAGTTCCATTTCCACAACGATTGATGAGTAGCCAGAGAGACCCTCAGTTCAATAAGTTCCTTGGGATCCTCAGAAAGCTTCACATCAATATTCCTTTTGTTGAAGCCATATCACAGATGCCGAAATATGCTAAATTTCTCAAGGAAATGCTAAGCAACAAAAAGAAATTAGAAGAATTCGAGACAGTCAGATTGAATGAGGAGTGCTCAGCAATTTTACTAAGGAAGTTGCCGCCTAAGCTTAAGGATCTAGGGAGTTTTACAATTCTATGCACTATAGGCAATTCTTATTTTGATAAAGCGCTCTGTGATTTAGGTGCTAGCATCAATCTAAGCCATTTTCTGTGTTTAAAAGGTTGGGTATGCAAGAACCCAAGCCAACTTCAATCTCTCTGCAGCTTGCTTCTCCTCCTCCAATTTGTGAGCACTATGGATGTTGCTTCTCCTCCTCCAATTTATGTGAAGCATGGAACCACAAGAAAAAGGCCAAGAAGGAAGCAATATAAGAAGAAGAAAAGACAAAAGCTTAAATCATCCATTAATAAGCCTTCTAATTCGAAGCTTAAATTTTTCTTCTCTTTATTCTAATCCCCATCTTATGAATAATTTTTCTGATGTAATAAGTGTTCGGGAGGCAAAGCTGTTGGGGTGACAATTGCATATCAAGGAAGTCACCTCTGAGACTCATACCTTCTTTCCACCATGATTTAATAGGAACGTCAGACTCGTGAAGTTAAACAAGTGCTCCCAAGAGGCAACTTGTGTCTTTTATTTTATTTAAACTTTATTTCTTTTTGTTTATTTTAATTTTTGTTATTTATATTTTATTTTTATAATAAAGAATAAGCATATTGAAATATTGCAAGAACGGAGTTGATTGTTCCCACACTTTTGAGCTCTGATTTGGAAGCACGCCCGTGCTCATCACATACACGGTCGTGCATTGAGTCGCAGTTGTGAGAGAAAGCTTTACATCATAAGCATAGGCGTGCTCAAGATTTCAGCATGGTCGTGCTCCCTCACCTGAAGCCGTCGTGCCAATAATTATTAGGGAACCTCTTTCCTTTTTATTCAATTGCCCTCTTTGCATGCTTTTAAGTTAATTGCTTTTAAATATTAAGTATGGGGAAGTAGTTCCTAATTATATGATTGTTATTTGCATGTTACTGAGTAAAGTGCCTATACTATTTTTTATGATAATTTAAAACTTTTCCCTCATGGAACCTAATTTTTTCCAGATAGAAAAGCATGTTGAGTGATTATTATTGACATTATACTTTCATTTGAAAACTAATAATTAGTTAGGTTCCTTACTTTTATGTTTTACATTAAACTTTAACCCACAGATGTGAGTTTTGAGCCTTAAAGGTGATTTCTATCTTAATTTAATTAATTATACCCCTTTTTTTATTGTTTTATGTGATTATCTTCTTAGGTTTTGTGCTCTAGAACTTGACTTGGAACCGACTTAAGACTTTTTTTTTTAATTGCATGTTTTTAATATGATTGAGGCATAATAGGATTTTTATTCTTGGCCTTCAGCATGTTTGAGATACAACTAGTTGTCCACTTTGAGCTTTATTGATTTTCTTGGTCCCTTGCATTAAATTTATAAAATATTTTAATGATCTTAAGTTTATGAATGGAGTAATTGAGTTGTTGAATTGTTTGATTAATTATCCTCTATATCTCTCATGTGCAAAAAGAAAGAAAGAAAGTACGAAAAAGAAAATAAAAAATAGAAAAAAAAGAGAAAAGGAAAAAAGGGTTATATATGATTGAAAGGAGAGAGGAGTAAAAATATTGTTCATATACAAAAATATAAAAATTACTCCAAGAGCTTCATTTGTAAACTTAGAGGATGTTTATAATTTTTATAATTTATTACCCCTTTGTATATTCCCTTTTTTTTATTTATCTCACCTCAAATTATTATAACTCCTTGGCCACGTTATAACCTGAAAAAGACCTCATGATTTTTACTTGCATTTAATTTATTTAGTGGAGAGTCGGTTCATAGTCAAGCCTTTGGTAGTACACTCTTCTTTAGGAGAATTGAGTGATATCTTATTTTGTCCCTTAGTGAGAGAGAAAAGTAGAGTACCTCAGTTTGATGTTTGAGTGAAAAGTATGGAAATATAAGATTCTAATTGGGAATCCTTTTGATTGCTTATGCTCAGTAATATTACTCTTGTTGCTCTCTTTATCTCCCCATCTCAAGTTTCTTGTATGGTATTATATTTTAAGTTATTATGTTACTCTTAACAAGCACTTTGCTTGAGGACAAGCAAACAGATAAATATGAAAGAGTTGATAAGTCTATAATTAGGCCCTCTTTTATAGCCCATATATTCATATTTGACCTTTATTTTATTTAGGTTTTACATTAATTTATATATTAATTGTCCAGTTTGATATAAAGAGGCCGCAAGTGAATTTTGGATGTATTTTTGGCCCAAATTGATGGAAGATTAGAGCTTTGCAGCAGTCAGCACGCCCAGACCCATTCAATAAGCACGAGAGTGCTTCGAGCCCATGCAAGGTCGTGCTTAAGGCCTTGTACGACCAATGTCATCTGCGGGAAGCCCAATTATGAAGAGTTTTTAAGGTTTTCAAACCCTATTAAAGGGAAGACCTGAGGCACCATTGGAGAACCGTTTTACACTGGCTTTTGCTCTATGATACATTTCATCTCGTCTCTCTTGCACGAGATCTTTGGCACACTCTTGGCGGGACTTGGAGCTTCAAGCGACCGTACTTGAAGACTAGCAACTCATCACACTCTATTTTTGCTATTTCTTTTCTTTATGACTTTGTTTATGATTGTTTTAGTTCTTTTCTTTAGCATGAGTAACTAAGTCCATTGCTAGGGCTATGGGAACTATTGTTCATGAATTTATGGAGTTTTGATGTTTGAATCTAAATTTGATTTCCGCTTTGTGATTATATTTTATCCTATTATGCTTCTTTCTTAATCCTAATTAATTATATTGTCAGTTGACCGTACCTCAGTTAATTAATAGATCTATAGGGTAAAAAGAGACAAAGGATTAGGTGGACCAAACCAATCTTTCTCTTCTAATCGTTATTAAATTAACAAATTCGTAGGCTCCTAAAGCTTTATTAAATTAACGTCTTGCATAACCATTGGGGATGTCAATTTAGAGAAAAGAATATTAATATTGCATGATTATTAGATATTAATAGTATTCGTATGAATGATTGGTAATCACAAGGAAATTAAATTTAGAGTTAAATAGAACAATAACATAAAGGATTGAATGAGAAAACTCATATGCCCTAGGTTCCTCTCCGATAAATTTAACCAAGGCGTGCAGTATATTTCTTGCTCTTAGCTTTATAATTGATTTTATAAATTCTTATTTTTAATCAATCTCATATCTTTGAAGTTTAAACAATTGAATTAGAAAATTCTTAGTAATTAAAAATCAATCCTTGTGGGAAGATATTTCGAGAATTTAATTTTAAAACCTTTTATTACTTCTTGGTGGGTACACTTGTCCTCCGAACATACATGACATGTGAATTACTCTAATAGAAAATACCTTTCTCAAATAAATACCTTTCAAAAAGGTTTTTATTTTAGCCTTAATTTCCTAACTATAATAGAAAATATATAGAAAAAAAATTAAACCTCGTCGAGCCCAATTATTTTAAAACATCTTTTGTCTCTTATTTTTTCTTCTTTTTCAATAAATAAGATATTAAAAATTGGGAATAAGATAAAATTGACTTTTGTGCAATCTAAAATATTTTTTTTTCCAATGTTAAGAAGTGCTAACACCTTCTCCATACAAAATTAGACTCAAGAACTCATATCTTGTTAAACAAACTATATTTTTTTTAAGTTCTTAAAGGTTTGTTATAAATCTTAGTGATGACTCCTTTAATACATTTTTATTTGTTTCATATCCAAATCGCCATTTTTTTTTACTTTGTCAAGACCTAGTTTTATAAGCTCAAAATAAGTTACCTTAATTAGGAATATAAATGAGGTAATATGATCATTAACTATTCAAGCTCAACTCATTACATGTTCAATTAGGCTTATTTTTTTATTAAACAAAAACACACACATACACTATAAACAAATTAGTAAATAAAACTCAAACATCAAAATAAGCAGAAATTGAGTGGAATGATTGTAGTAAATTGTTGTTGAATGTTTACACATATGCATACATATATAAGTTATGGAAACTTGGTTATGCAATACTTGATCTTTAACGTAGTGAACATCAATCTCAATGTGTTTTGATCTTGCATGAAGTAATTGTTGGAAGCCAAGGCTTTGGTACTCAACTTGTCACACCATAAGACTAATGTTTTGGTTAAAGGCAACTGAATTTCTTGTAAAAAAGACTTGATCTAAGTAACTTCTGCGGCCAAGTCTGCTAATGCTCTTTATTTTGATTTTGTGCTTGATCTAGACACCACTATTTGCTTCCTTGAAGACCAATTAATGATAATTTCATCCAAGAAAATATGATAACCAGCAACTGGCTTCCTATTATCCATATTAGTGGCCCAATTAGCATTAAAGATCAATTGAGGGTTTGATGTGGAGGGAGGATAAAATTGTTCCTTGAAGATATCTAAAAATCCATTTTATATGTTACCAATGTTGGACCACTAGGAAATTCATGTATTGACTTATTAACTAATAGTAAGCTTATGGCATTTTAGTCCCTGAAATTTTAAAAATATCATATTAGTCTTGACTTCTATCTCCATTAGACATTCAAGTCCCTAGACCCAAACACTAGTAATAAATAGTAACAGAATGCTGACAGATCACATTAAGTGATATATGTGATTTATTATGTGGTAAAAACAATGTCATATGTGGTATGATATATATTTTTATTTTATTTTAGTCCTTGAAATTATCACTCGTCTAGCATTTTAGTCCCTAAGGTTGTCACTGATGGACATTTTATTCCCTGGTTCTTAAAAAACCTTTCAACTAACTATCATTTTTCTTCTTCATTTTCTTGAAAACTACCCTTGCTAGCTACCTTTTACCATAATCATTCTTAGCTTCCTTCCATTCCAAAGACTAGTGAGAGAAATCACTAATGATTTCAAAATTAATACTAGGTTTTAGATCAGTGTTGTCTTTATTCTTCAAGAAGCCACTGAAGCTTATCTTATTGGTCTCTTTAAGGACATTAACCTCTGCGTTATTCATATCAAGAGAGTTATCATTATGTCTAAGGATATTCAAAATGTGAGATAGTCCAACCAACAAATTAAAAGTGTTTTGATTTGTGTTAATTTGGTTCGAATGCATATCCAAATTAACAAACCATATTCTAATTTATGTGGAATCAAACATACATTAAGATGCTATAAATGTTTTTCGATATCTTCCCATGGAATTAAGAAAGTGACACTTCATTTATCAACAGTTGAGAATTTTTTGTACATATTTCTGGTACATAGTTGAGATTTCGATTGGAAGCATTTTTGTGCAAGCTGACTAATATCTTGTAGCTGGCAAAGGTAGTTTTCAAGAGAATGAAGAAGAAGAATGATGGGTAGTTGAAAAGTTTTAAGAACCAGGGACTAAAATGTCCATCAATAACAATCTCAGGGACTAAATGTCAAATGGGTAATAATCTCAAGAACTAAAATGAAATAAAAACATATATCATATCACATACAACATCATTTTTGCCACGTAATCAATCACACATGTCACTTAATGTGACATGTCAACATTCTATTACTGTCTATTAATATTGTCTAGGTCTATAGACTTAAATGTTTGACGAAGATAGAAGTCAAAGAATACGTGACATTTTTAAAATTTTAGGGACTGAAATGTCTTACACTTACTATTTAGGGACCAAAATGCGGATTTAGTCATTTATTATATATTGAAGTGTTCCAATTGCCTTTTGGAATAAGGAAGGATTTTTCATTAACTCTCCATTTGTTGTACATTGTTTTCTTGTAACCATAGGTGTTAGACAAGAGGAGACATTTTCTATATTAAATTTCTTTAACAAGTCAATGATGTATCTAGTTTGTCTAATGTATATGCCACCTAAGTCTCTACTCACCTCAACTACAAGGAAATAGTGTAATTCACTAAGATCTTTTAATGCAAAAAGCAAGTTTAGTCACTTGACGAAGCTAGAATTGCTCCCTATCACTATAATATCATCAACATAGATAAACAAGTAGGTGATCTGATTTTTCTCTCTAAGACAAAATAGTAATGAATCACTTTTGGTATTATGAAACCCCCAACTGAGCAAGGCTATTTTGAGCCTTTTTATAACAGGCCCTTAAAGCCTCTTTTTAGTCCATAGATCGCCCTTGTCAACTTGCATACATGTTGTGGTTTGGTAGGATCTTCAAAACCCTCTAGATAGTTCATGAAGACTATTTCCTTGAGGTATCCATTTAGGAAAGTATTATTAATGTCTATTTTTTTAAACTCCCAATTAAAGTGAAAGCGATAGACAAAATAATTCTCATGTTGTTTACCTTGACTACTAGACAATGTCTCTTTATAGTTCAAGCATGTTGTTTGCTAAAATCTTTTAGCAACTAATCTTGCCTTCTTCTTTTCTATAGTACCATATGCCTTGTATTTATCTTGAAGACCCATTTTGAGTCTATGATATTTTGTTTCCCTTAATATGTCGTGCAAGTACTATGAAATTCAATCTTCAGCAGGGTGACTCAAGATTTGGTGTATCTATTTGGACGTTTCACAATGGAGTAGTTATGTTGTAACATCTACTATCATTGCATTAAATAATCACCCAAGAAGTTATTGATTACTAGTTTGTTGTTCTTCATAAGTAGAGATTAGTCATTTTGTCAAAAACTTCGGTAATAAATTATTCAAGACACTTTTTTGTGAAACTATCTAACTTGCTCTCTTTGATTAGTGGCAAAAGGAGAGACTTCCATGTCTTTGGCCAACTTGACAAACACTATTAAAGGGAGACCATTCCTTTAAACAGGGTTTGTAGTGAAGGCTATGGCTTATTGGATTATTGCATTAATGCTAAGATAAATTAAAAAGAATGATCTTATTAAATTGTTGTTGAATGTTTATACATATATACATACAACAATAAATGAGGAGAGCTATAAAAGTGATAACTCTAGAATAAGGGATATACAAAATATATTGACCACAATTTCTAAAATTAAAAGATATTAAAATATACAGAATAATTTGATGTTATAATTGAGTACAATATTAACTATTTATTAGGCTATTAAATAATATATTAAAGCCTTAACAACAAAAACAAACTTGTAAACTCATTCTTCAACTAAAATTATTAATCAATCTAAACTTAAACTTTAAATCTTACTCAATTAAATAAATAAACCAAGCTTTAACATTCTCTCTCTTTTTTTATAATTAAATTTAAACTTTAAATACTCAAGTTATTTCAACTCATGTAAACATGTAACTTGTGATATCTACGGTTAACCAAAGAGGAATTTTTTTTAAAATAAAAAAATTGAACTCTGACACCCATATAATGCTACCAACGATGAATTTGGAAAATATTTACATTTTACAGCGCTAAGCGAATGAAAGGAGGGTTGCCTATAGCTAGAATTAAGGGAAGGACAGTTTAACTTTAGTCAAGTGGAAACGGGGCAACCTTCAACCACAAACCCTTTGGCGGTTGGGCAATGAGCCAAGGGGCAGCCATCAAGGTCATTTCCCCACCAATTGATACTAATATCTTCCAATCCTAAGCAAAGATACAAAAGCACCCCCATAAAAGCAAGACCCGCATCAAGTGCTCCAGAGAGCACATAATTGTGACGCTGCCACCATTGGGGTTTGTACCTAAACACCACGAAGCCAGAGAGAAAACCAACGATGACCCAGCTAGTGTAGTTCACTGCAGTTGCTGGAGGCATCATTCCCGTGGCTCCAATCAACACTGGCATGTTGACGAGTCTAATCCACTCTTGTTGTGGGAAGGCCCTCGCAGCCAACCAAACGAGTAAAGGAGCAATGGCCCCACCCAGGAAGAACCAATTCACTTGGGCGTAGGTCCCAAGGTCTCCAAATATTCTCCTCGGCCCAATCAAACCCCAAATAACCGACGCATCGTAGAACACTGTGTCACTTGGACACGTCCAAACAGAGGATGTGTCCTCGCATATGTCCGGGATCGTTTCCATCAACCACCACGCAGTGCCCAAATACACAATACCCGCTATCAGCGTTCCCACAACCTAATCAATTAACAGCATTCCATTCAAACAGTTATTACTAACTTTGGACACCTTTTTTTTTATTCTACCTTTATGCCTCTCTATGTATTAGCAGTAAAATTAAATGCCTTGAGTTAATGAAAGCTGAGGATTGACCTGTGCCATGAACATGATTCGTGGAGGGATTTTCATGTAGTGGCCGAGCTTGAAGTCTTGCAAGAAAGTGATGGCTTGTGTCATGCTTATGTAACCATAAACCTTGAAGCACATGTTAGCTACTGGATAGCCCGGGTAGATATATCCTATAATGTATTCCGTGATTATGTTCAACCCCGGAGTCTGTAATTTCGGAATATCATAAAGGACACGTAGAGTTATATTATTTTCATGATAATATTTTATAATGAATTTCTATAATAATAAAGTTCTTTATTTTTTTATCTATCACATTACTCATTTAATCATTTCCTTCTTCCTTTTCTCCTCCCATCACTTTCTAATTTGTAAAAAAAAAAAAAAATACAACAAAATCGTTAGATAAATAACATTTCTTCTTCGTAGTATACATGTGATGTTCCTGTACTGCAGAAGTAGATACTCCTTTTAAAATATCAATGTTCATTTTTTACCGTTACCTTTTTCAAATTATCAAATAAAGAAAAGTAACTACAATAGAATAGGTAGTAAAAAAAATACCGAAAATGTGAATTATTTTTAAAGAATGAATGAAAATAATATCTACGTACCTGATTTGTGATTGCAGTTATAATCCCAATGGGGAGAGTAAAGAATATGGCGATGCCACATGCGAGCAGAACGCCCCACCAAGGCAACTGAAGCTGATCGTTGTAATACTCGCAAGTGAAGACGGTGGCTGCAATGGTTGCGACGAGGATGCACACGAACCACCATTCAGGAACCTGTTTGTACTTCTGCATAAGCTTCGTGTGGATGTCCACTCTCGTTTCCTTAAAACTTGATTTACTTTGCTCCCATATTTCTCTGTATTTACATGTTATTTTTCAATTGAGGGGTGGATGTGTAACAAAACAATGGAGTTGAGATTGCTACACACCTTCCGTGAAAGAGAGCAACGTGGACAATGGTAGCGGTAAGTGCTGCAAAGCCAACACCATAGGTCATGGCAAAAAAAGTGCTGAGATAGAGTCGTCCTTGTCGCTCATAAGCCGCAATGTCAAGGTGGAAATTAGAGTCAATTATGTCTGTGATGTTATAAATTTGACCCTTGGAAGTGAAAAGATCGTCGGAGAAAATGGGGAAGGTTTTGGCACCGTACACATTGAACCAATAGCACAATGGAGTCAGAACGTACATCACAAACACGAATCCCACAGCCACGTTGGCAGTGGCAAACCATGGGCTTGCAAGTGGGCTCCCGAGGTAGGCTGAAATGGTAGACCAGTCAAGCCCAATTGCACCGATGCCAAGCCCATATAGGCCTGACCCAAGCTGTTGGGCCAGCACGCTCGTGGGAAATAACCAACATATCCAAGAGAGAGAGGTCAGCATTTGGAAAATGTAACCAGGGAGCACGTAGTAGCCAAAGCTGCACAAAAACGCTATTACAAAGAACTGCGATCTCGTTAACCCTCCCTTTTCTCGTTCCTCCTTCTCGTGCAGGGCCCTGAGTGTAATGTGCCAAACCAATATATAACCATTTTTTTAATGTATGTGGAAAGATATATAAAAACAAATTAATAAATAATCAATTTTATTAAAAATTATAACCATTTAATATTATTAATACATTAAAACTTATGATTTTTAATATATAAACTTTTATTATGTTACATTAAAAACACTGCTAAATAAATAAGGGTTATAATGTTTTTATAGTAAGTTCTTACAATATTTCTAAAACATTATTTTTTAATTTTTCTCCGTTACATCACTTTTTTTTCTTCTTCTTATTTCTCTATATTATATATAAAAAAAAGTGTTATACATTTCTTATTTTTTTGTACAAATAGCATTTCTCAATAAATAACAATGAGTCAAACAACTCAATTCTTTCTTGTCTATATATATATATAGAGAATAATCTTCTTATACCTATGTAATTTTAAAAATTTTTACACTCTGAATCTTTCAATTAACTTAAATCTAACTGCCAGTAAAATAATAAATTATAACTCATTAAATTTAAATTAAATAAAAAGTTCAGATTGAGTGTAAGTATTTTTAGACTTACACCAGTACAAAAAAATCTTGTCCCTATATATATATATATATATATATATATATATATATATATATATATATATATAACATAAAATTCCATAGCTATATACTTATTCTTGTCAAAGCGAATGTATGGTATGCTTGTAAAGAAAAGTCCTTTTCTAGCAGTGATGGCTCTTCTGTTCCTTTTAGAACCCGTTTCTTGTTCCCCCGTGAAATAATATTGAGATGCTAACTATTAAAGCTTTGTATTTTGTTGAGCGTATTTTCTGTTTTTTTTTTCTAAAATAATATTATAAATTTTGAAGATATTTTTTCACTAAATATAATCATAACAGAACGAAACATGCTTAACTCAAGATTTATAAAATTTAGATTCTTAATTAGTATATGAAAAGTTACTTTAAACTTTGATTGATTGATCTAAGTTGAGTAAATATACTCAAGAAGGCAAAGCTTTTTTAGGTTTATTTTCATAAATAAGATTCAAACATAAGACTTTATTTAAGAGAAATTAAATTTCTAACTACTTGAGCAAACATATATTAGTTTATGAATTTTTGAATGATGCATTGAAAATTAAAAAAGAAAATGCTAAGATATATTTAAAGAGTAGAACATTGTTTTAGTTCCTAAAATTATAGGCAAATGTCAATTTAATCTCTGAAAAAGAAATTTTACTTTATAAAATTATTATAATTAGATATTTTAGTATTTAATATTATAAAAATAATTATTTTAATCCTTGAAATTACAAGATCATAATTTTAGTTCTCGAAATTATAAACATCTGTCAATTTAATTTATAAATTTAGAAATTGGTCATTTTAGTCCCATAAATTATAGATATCTAATCAGTTTAGTCTTTAAAATTATAAAAATAATAATTAGTAGATAAAATATAAGACATTAATCATTTCAGCCTCTAAAATTATAAGCATAATTCAATTTAATCTTTGAAATTATAAGATCACTTAAGCCATTGAGTTAGAAATAATCATTTTAACTCCTAAAACTATAAAATCATTCAATTTAGTTACTAAACTCAATTATTTTAACTCCTAAAATTATAGGCACCTATTACTTAAGTCCTTGAAATAATAATAAAGGATAACTCAATGACATTTCATGACAAAAGCTTACAATAATAAGGAATGGTGTATTTTTGTCCTCCAGTGATTAAAAAAATTATAGACGTTTAAAAATTATATTGGTTACACAATTTTTTATTCAATGATTAAAATGATTAATTTTTTTATAAAAGTAATGAAAATCCTTTTTCTAATATTTTTTTGCTATGCCTTTTTCATAATATTAGAGACTAAGTTGATAAATATCTATATTTTTATAGACTAAAATAACTGATTTTATAATTTTAGAGAATAAAATAATCGATTTTTATTCATTTCAAGGATGAGACTGATATATTATAGTTTTAAGACTAAAATTATTGATTTTATAATTTTAGAATTAAAATAACTGACTTCATAATTTTAAATATTAAAATAATTCAATTCTAATAGTTTTAAGGAATTTTTTTATAACTGTAGACAATAAATTAACGAACATCGAAATAATTAAGTAGCAAGACAAAGAGTCAACGCTCACCCCTTTTTTTGTTTTTATAATTACATTAATTTAACGTATATTTATTAAAAAAATGTACCAAAATTATTTTAAATTATATATATATTAGAAAGTGAAAAGAATAATTTCTGAAATTTAAGAAGCATGATAAGGGTCTCTCGGAAAGTTTGGGCCCATCCATAATTATTGTAAATGGGTTGTCAAAGTAAGCAATGACGTGATATATATAGCTGCAACAACTTGTTCCACCTGGCAAAAACTTTTTTAATTTTTATATAATATTTAAAAATAAGATATATCAAAATAATGATATTTTAAAAAAAATTACAAAATATAAGATTCAAAGATAAAATATCTAAAAATTATAAAATACTAATGACAAATTTTCAAATTAAAAATTAAATTTAAAAATAAAAAAATTAAACATTAAATTTTAACAATAACAATTTTTAAAAATTTTATCAATCACTGAATGATAATATATATATATATATATATATATATATATATATATATATATATATATTATAAGGCGTGTCTTTGAAGTATATTAGAAGATTTGTTAAAAAAATTTATAATGTATTTATGCAATGAGGTTAACGTCATTGGTGGCTAGTGGGTGTAGATATTTTCGTATTATGTAATGATATTTTGAAGCAAATTAACTCTTACGTATTATGCTAATAGTTACTAATTTAGTATTATGCAACTTAACACCCTTCGTATTTAGATTATTATAATGTGTTGGTCATGCATTATTATAATGTTTACCCTTAGACTGTACTATTATTACCTGAAGAGTGAAACTTGAACTAAATTTGCCGGCCACCACATCGCCGCTGGCTCTACTAAGTATCTTCTGAATATGCCCGCCCATCCGAAGCCCAATACCTGTCATTCAATGCATTCTCAATACCTTCACAAAATAATAATATACCATTCATTCTTAATTTTCATGAAGAAGAATTTTTTTAAAATTATAATAAGTATAAAATTTCTTACACTTAATTTAATTTTTTTTATTTAATTTATATTTAAAATTTTTTAAATTTAATCAAATTCTTTTATTTAACTTACATCTAAAATTATAATTTATTATATATAAATTAAATAAAAAATTTAAGATCAAGTTTAAGAGTTTTTAGATTTATAATATTATAAAAAAATTATATCTCAATTTTTTATGTTTTATAATAAAAAAAATTAATTTTTAGTAATTAATTTAAGTCAAATTCCTTTTATTGGTAACTGCCGCAACAAATTTGTTCAGGCAAACCGAGAAAATTAGGTGGATGGGGGTGGTTAGGCAGGTATAACTGGAATTCAAAATAACTGACAAAAAAACCTTTTTTGATGTTAAAGTTTTTTATAAAAAAAAAGGACAGCTTTTTCTCTGTGTATAAAGAGTAAAAGAAAAAGTTACTGCAAGTCAAAATAACTAATCCATGTAGCAACGCACCTGCGTGGTGATGACTACGAGGAAGGAAACAAAAAAGGAGATGTGTTTGCGGTAAAAGATTTTGACAGCGGTAACAACGTGAATGGCATAAACGGTGCCAGCGCCAGAGTTGGCGAAGATAGTAATGAGCACATGCTCCTTCACATTGAAGGGACCCGGGTTCAGTGTGAATTCCCAACGTGTTCCTTTGAAGAAGACACGTTTGGTGATTCTTGAAGCCATGAGTTGACCAAGCGGCACCACCGCGATCTGAGCCGATATGGCGGTGATGGTGAGAGGCTCGGTTCGGTACCAGAAAAACTGGTTCAGAAATGATAAGAGAACGCATGAGAGGGTTCCCAGCACCCACATTCTGAACGTCAGAACCGGAAGCGATGGGTCATCTGTGGTTGGCACCGTTAGGGCCACTTGCTTTATGGGTGAGTTCTCTCTCTCTTCTTCACCCGATGATTCCCCAATCTCTTTCACATCTTCGTCAACATTGTCCTCCTTCTTTGGCACTAGACATGGTTTTGCATTTCAACGCAACAATTAATAAACAAAAATTAAAGAAGAAAAAGTTGACCATCGATCTTTAAGTAAAAGCACCAGGGGCTTACAGAGAGGGGATGTGATCTCGTGCGAGGATTGTTCCATGAATTGGATCTTCAACTTGATTAATTCTGAATTTGTGTTCTTCAAACTATATATGATTCCAAGAGAATGAGGAGAAAGGGTGGACAATAGTTTGTAGGTGAAGGGCCAAATTAAGTATATGCCCAGCTTCAACCAGATCCTCCAGCTTAGTCCATTAATGGCTCTCACCAAAATTAAAAGAAAAGTAAATTATAAAAATAGGATTTTCTCACATGACTCCAAAGATACGTATTAGAAGGTTAAAATTATTTTTTTATTAAAGATAAAAGTGTGTGTTATTTTAAAATTATAAAAAATATTTAAAATATTTTTTTAATTAATATACTATATTTAATAATTCTTAACATATATTTTTCAATACCCGTCAAAAAAGTTATCAAAATAATATTATTTTTTTCAAAATCAGATATGATTGTTTGTTTGGAGTGTTACATGTGTGCAAGGCATAAATCCACGTTACACTTACACTTCCCAAGAAGTCACGCTTTGCCTATCTAGTCTCTTATTATAAACAAACCGAAATTTATATAGCCTTATAAGGTCTATAAATGACAGTATAGATTAATTTATATTATTTCATAAAACATGTTAAATGTGTATTAAATAATTATTCGTTTTATATATAGATTTTTATCTTTAGACCTAAGTTTAAGTATTTATAAATAAAAAAAAATTATAAAAAATATATAATAATTATATTAAAGTTATAAAAATATAATAAATATTTATTTTTATAATGAAATTTTACTACTTAATCATAATTTAAAATTATTATACATTATCCTTGATAAATATGGTCTTTAATATTTTATTATTGCTATAGAACAATCAATTTTACTTATACGAAATTATTATTATTATTATTATTATTATTATTATTATTAAAGACCTGTTTATTAATAAAATGAAAGATGAATATTTTAGAAGAAAATTATAAATTAGTAAAATTGAAAAAATATCTTTTCATATGTATCTAATTTATTATTGCCATGTAAAATCTCATTTTTTTTACTTTTTATAGATTTCAATAATTATAAATTAAATATTATTTAAGTTCATGATTTGAGATTTGAAAAGATGGGATGCCATGCTACAACAATTCTAGAATTTATTTTTTGATAAAAAAATTTAAATTATAAATATAATATCATAAAAATTATTAAATATTAGTATATGCAAAAATTTAATAAAATATAACAATTATTATGTTAAACATTAATAAAATTATAATTTTTAAATATATTTTTAGATATTAAAATTCCTTTTTGTAACAAAAAATTTAAAATGATGAAGAAAGTATTATATTTTTATTTATTTATACATAAGGTGTGCTAACAAAACTAATTAAAAAATATATTTTAAAAAAGTTTGGTTTAAAAATAGCAATGTTTACACGCAGTAGTGGATGCACATGGAGTTGAGGGGAGGGGGCAAATGCAGCCCCTCAACTTTCATAAACATTTTTAATTTTAATAAATTACTAATAATATTTTTTTTTTAATATTTTGCACTTCTTAATTTTATGTTTTTGCACTCTTGACCTTAGGGTCATAGATCCGCTACTGCTTACACGTAGGATACAATTGAATGATATGTTTTTGTATGTTAGACTTAAACTTAATTGTTTTCTATTATCTTATTTAAACATGAATTAGAATCTCACTTTCCTCTTTGTTGTTTGTTTGTCTGTATTTTGTAATAATATATGAATCTTCACTAATATTTTTTAATACTTTCAACGTAACATCTAAAATTCTAAAACAGTTTGTATTTTGACAATAGTAATTATAACGTGGTGTTTCTGTATATTGCATTTTAGATAATTGAAGCAAATTTTTAATTCAAGCAATTTTTTTTAAAATAAATAATTTTTAATAAAAATGATTATTCTATCTTTTTATAGTTAATTATTCACTAAATATAAATTTGAATACAAAGTTAAAAGTGTATCTCATCTTATGCTCTGAATTTGTCATTGTTAAAAAGGGAGAGACTGTTAAAGTATGAACGGTTTGTTATGATTTTGATGACTATAAAAGCTTTTAACACATATAGTATATTTGTCTAATCTAACAGTCAAGAGAAGTATTTCAGTAGTACCATCTATAAGACTATTCTCTTAAAGCAACAAGAGAAAATACCATTCAAGGGGAAGAATGTTTCAAGCATTGTCTATATATAAGAGTATCCACTTTGAAGAGACTGTTACATATACAAACTTTAAGACGCTCAAGAATAAAGGAAGCATCAATATAAGAAATTGACTATAGGAATCAGAACCATTCTCAATGTAACCCTGCATGAGTTTTTTGGATGAATCCTTTTGATTTAAAAATTATTAAAATGTTTTTCAAAATAGATTCAACCTCCTTTTCTCTTGTATACTGGACCAAAACTTCATTTATTTATTTTATTTATTATTATTATTTCTATATGTGATTATAGGGTGAAAGGCTTTAAAGTGTGAAATGCTAAATTTTAATTATTTGATTAGGCTTCATCTGGGGTCTAACCTTTAAGATTACCATCACAAGACACCCCTCATTAGCAATCACTTTTATCACTTCGGACAAGTTGCATCAAACCAACCTAGCTTATGCTAAAACCAAGGTAACTTAACTATTGTATAGTACAATTGTATAACCACATTCCGACACATGACCATGACCATAGAAGACAGTCTGTACTAGAGGAATTGTTTATCCCGATCCCCTTGTATTGAACAATTCCTACTACGATATGGATGGTTTTTCTTACGTAACTTTAGCTGAATACAATGTTGATTTTCTTAGTTTATTCCTAAAATACTATTATTATTCTCAGTAGGACTCTAGTCTCATTAAAATGGTTTTTTCAGATTCATAGGTTTAGGTTGGTTGCAACTTCTTTTAGAGAAGCTGCACTCTGGTGTTTGTGTGCTTCGGATTAACAGCTTGAATGTAAATAGACTAGTAATTGTTGTATTTTGGATTATCATTGTATGTATCGGCATGGGGATAGAACTTAAGACAGTAGTTATGTGTGCTAGAATTCTACTTTTTGGGTTATTTTGGAAAATTTATAGAAATAAAACATTTTAAATATAAAATTATGTATATGTCTCAATTTTTTTTTACATAATGTCCTGATTTGAATTGTATAGAAGTCGATTAAAATTGATTTCACACATAAATACAGAATTCTATTATAATCAATTTTGCAATGCAATAGAAAAGTCGATTATAATCGACTTCTATGTTAAAGGAGAGTCAATTATAATCGACTTATGTAATACATTTTTCACGTGTTACGCATATCCTTCCATATAATTTATTTAGATTTTTTACTCAAATTAAAAAAAATTAATTAAATTTGTAATATTTTTGTATAATAATTTTATAAATTATTAAATAATATCAATATAAAAATAATATTTTAAAGGACATATAATTTAAATTATAAACTGCATAAAATTTAAATTCCAAAGTACATGAAATTAAAATTCTAAAGTACAGAAAATTAAAATTCTAAAGTAGGAAAAATTAAATTCTAAAGTACATAGTCCATAAAATATATAGATCGCCATGCAACATATGTGACTATGGGTCACGCCTGTTGCATCTGGACCTAGCAAGGTGACTTCCTATTGCACAATGACGATATACAATCTGTCGTATAGGCCTGCAGTGTGCATGTTCCTCCTGCTGCTAACTTTGGTCATGCATGTACTGATCATCCACTTCCTGCTATTGGATAGGCGTGTCAGTGTGTGATGCTCCTAGTGCTGTCAAAAAGGGCCAAAGCCCTGGGCCCAATCCTACCCAACCCTGAAATAATTTATTAAGCCCTATTTTAATATTAGTTAAAATAATTTAATTTAGGCCTAATTATTTAGCCCATATATTATAGGGTCAGGGTAGGGTTACCCATGGGTTGGCCCTGACCCAAGAAATACTCCCCAAATTTTATTCAACAAACCCTAATCCTAATTTTCTAAACCCAATTTTTTTAACATTCTGATTTGTTTACGAAATTACACATCATTTTCCTCTATAGGTTCCTTTTTCTCTCATTGGAGCTAGTTTCTTCAACTTTGGATTTAGTTTCTTCAGCTTTCAATGCAATCACTCACCCTCATCTTCATCGAGGTTCTCTGATTTGATTTCTTTAGCTTTCGGTGCATGTTGAATTCGTAATACTCTGATGTTAGACTATGCTTAAGAGGTTTTTGATGGTGCAAATTGTATATTTGAAATCTAATGCGTTGAACTCTAAAAGTAATGATGGAGACAGCTCTGTTCTTTTTCTGCTTTCTAATACAATTTACTACCTGCAGCAAAGAATCTCATTCTTGCTGGATTTTGACTTGTTTTTGATGTCCATGGAACTTTGAATGGATTTTTCGTATGCATATGTTGATAATGAATGGATTATTTGATGACGTGTGTTTGAAACTTCTGCTGCAGTATTGTTTGGATTTGTATTTTTTTACAAACCTAGTGATTAATAATGAGTGGATAAGAATATGCCATTTCAAAAATTAAATATTAGAGGGGGGTTTGCTGTAAATGCAGAGTCATTGGTTCATATGTCTGTATTGGGTTTACTCTTGACTTTATTTGTTATACATTGGTAACAAGTCTCTACTTGCATATCATTCATGAAAGGGCCTGGATTTGTTAAATAATGCTAAAATTTTACATCTTTACATCCTTAAATGGATGATATGTATCACATTAAACTGCGTCTCATGCATTATCTACTATTGTTCTGCAGTCGATTGTTTGTTACTAGCTTAATGCTGATAGACACATCTTTCTTGCAAATTGCTTTAAAATAGCATTGACCCCTAGTTTTAGTCCTTTTAGTGGTTGTCATTTCCGCAAGCTCATAAAACTCACAAGTTCTGGTTTTGTTTGGCCCATAAGAAACGATCCCAGACTATATATATTTGACACAAAATATTATTATATCCTCATCTTATATATATATATATATACATATATATATATATATATATAATTTAATCCTAATATAACACTTAGCTTAAAATACACTATGCCACACAAAGGAATAGCCGCTCCAGCATGACAGGAAAGAAAAAAACGCAGAAAATATACATGATCTAATCTCGAATTTATAAACACACACTCACATACAGTTGTAATCTATCTCCTTTCTCTTATATATAAATATTAGATTACTCATAAAAAGGTCTTTATAATAAAATAATTTTTTGTTTTAATATATTTATCAAATAATACTTAAATTTGTTTGTTTTAATTTTTATCTTATGTTTTTTTCAATGCATAGGAACTATAAATTATATTATGGATTCTATGAATAAGACTGTGAATATAGATGATGAAGTTGTTTCTAAAACTCCTCTTGCATTATCTGGAAGTGTCGAGACACCTAGGAAACAGCTTTCAAATGTTTGGAAATATTTTACTAAAACTGGTGTAAATAAGGATGGGCTTGAAAAAGCTGTGTGCAAATATTGTGGGCATGATTATGCTATTGGAAAAAATCCGAAGACAAAAAATTATTATGAAACTTCACATTTAAGTTGACATTATTCAGTTTGTAAAAACATTCAAAGTTCAAGTGTAGATGCAATTCCTACTCAACATGTAAATTTTGGTGCGAGAAAGATTAACCAAAAGACTCATCGTAACATTTTTGCACAAGTCATAATCAAACATGATCTTCCTTTTAACTTTGCTGAGTATGATATGATCAAAGAGTGGATCAATTATGTGAATCCTAATGTTGTAATGCCCTCTAGGAATACTGTTGTGTCAGATGTTCAAAAAATTTATATGAGATAGAAGGAAAAACTCAAAGAAGTCATGTGTAATATTCCTAATAGAGTATGTCTTACTTCTGATATTTGGACAGCAGCTACGAGTGAGGGTTATATTTGTTTAACTGTTCATTTTGTTGATGAGAATTGGAGATTAGTTAGTAAGATTCTGAATTTTTGTCGAATGAAACCACCTCACACTGGAGTTGAATTAGAAGCCACTTTATTTGATTGTTTGAAGCAATGGGGAATTGATAAAATAGTTTTTTCTATTACCTTAGATAATGCTTTTGCCAATGACAATATGCAAGATATTTTGAAAAATCATCTTCGTGTGTAGAATAGTTTGTTATGTGATGGAGAATTTTTTTCATGTGCGTTGTTCTGCTCATATACTCAATTTGATTGTACAAGAGGGTTTAAAAGTAACTAATGAAACACTCTTTAAAATTAGAGAGAGTATTAAGTATGTGAGAAGATTCGATGGAAGGATGATTAAATTTCAAGATTGTGTGCAAGATGCTGGAATAGACACAACAATTGGGTTAAGATTAGATGTTTCTACTAGGTGGAATTCAACATACTTAATGCTTGAGAGTGCAATCAAGTATGAAAAAGCTTTTGATATTCTTTAGGTGGTTGATAGGAATTATAAATATTGTCTATCATATGAGGAATGGAGGAAAGGAGAGAAATTATGTGAATTTTTAGAGCCATTTTATGAGACTACAAATATGATTTCTGACTCTTGTTATCCGACTTCAAACTTATATTTTATGCAAATTTGGAAGATTGAATGCTTGTTGAATGAATATTTATTGAATGAGGATGATATTATAAAGGATATGGCTGCAAGAATGAAAGGAAAATTTGAAAAATATTGGAAGAATTATTGTGTGTTGTTAGCTTTTGGAGCTATTCTTGACCCTCGTTTAAAGCTTGATTTTTTACGATTTTGTTACACCAAACTTGATCCTTTAACCTCTCACGAGAAGGTCAACAATGTGAAGGATAAATTTGATAAACTTTATAGAGAATATGCAAACAATTTTAATGCTACAAGTGGTTCTCAACCTTCCAATGAATCCAATTTGTTGTCAAAATCACATGGAGATGGAAATAGGTCAAAGAAATCAAGATTATTCAATGTATGCTCTTTTATGTCATTTTAATTATGGTGTGTTTCTTATTTTTATTTTGTTTAAAGGGTTATTATTTTATATTTTGCAGGAGTTTAAAATGTTTCAAAATGAAACTAAGTCTATCATTGGTAAGAGTGAATTGGATTTGTATTTGGATGAGTCACAAGTTGATTATGATGATATTGAAGAATTTAATGTGCTTTATTATTGGAAAAGTAATGACCACTCTCTATATTAGCACGAGATGTGCTTATCATTCTAATCACTGATGTAGCATCAGAATCTGCTTTTAGCATTGGTGGACGTGTTCTCACTAAATATAGAAGCTTTACACTTCCAAAAAATGTGCAAATGTTAATTTGTGCTAGAAATTGGTTGCATGGCTTTGTTGAAAGTCCAAGTGGTAAAATTTTTTCTAATCACCTTTTATGATTGTTATATAATTTGTACAAACATAATTCTATTCTTATTGTTTTTAAGTTTTAGATAATGATGAGACAAAAACACTAGAGCCTAGCATGCAACAAGATGTTGAAGACTAACAAGCAGGTGAAGTATAATCTTCCTTATCAACTGCCCAGGTTTCAATTTCTTTCCTTGCTTTTCTGTTTGCTTAAACATTTCTCTAATGATGGTAAATCTGTGACCTTAATTAGAGAGGCACCAGTAGAGATTATTAAGAGTGCTAAAATAGATTTGTTATTCAATATTGTTCAGAACATTATCAATGTACTGGTTTATAGTATGGAGTTTCCTTTCATATGTTTTCACCTCCGTTACTTGCTGAAGCCATTTTTTATGCAGTGCAAAAGCAACTTAGAGTTTCCTTGACTGAAGAATCAGAAGAACTTGTATAAAATGTTAATTATAATCATTGATGTCAAATTGATCTAAATTTTTCATTTCCAAAGTCTGAAAATAGTCTTGTTATTTTACAAGTCTTCGGCAAAAAGAGGGTGAATTTTTGTTCATAGTACCTATCCAAAGTAGGTATCGTACAGTGGTACTAGCTTCAGGACAAAGGGATGAACCTGCCAAACATGATTTTGCTTTTGTAATCAATAAGATATGTGACCCTTTATGATGTTTCATATTTTTCTTGCGAATGAGCTGATGCTTCTACAAAACGATTGTTATGAGTTTTTGGTTTTATACTATTGTTTTTAACTTTTGTGCAGTCTAAATTGTGATGCCTAAATGTAACTACTTTCTTCCTTAAATTATATGAACATACATGTACTATGTTTTTGGTTAGTTTTGTTTTCCTTGTTGATAAATAAGGAATTTGGTAGAAATATTGGTTAATTTACTGCTTTTCTCCAAAAAAATTTCAGGTTCCTCTTGAAGAGACATGGAAAGCATTATTCTCTAGTCTTAGATATGCTAAAAACTTCAGTGGTACAGTTTGTTTTCGTCATGCTATTCTCTCACCTTTGGGATATGAGATTGCATTGTTTAAAGGATTAACAGAAATATAAACTGTGATGGAACTTCTGCACAAGAACTGTGGCAAAAACCTGATAATAGCAAGACTGAATGCCTTTTATGATGTATGAGATCGGCTGTTTGATTGTTTGTATCTGTGATATTGTACTAATAATTAATAGTTAATTATAAAATTAAATTTGAGTTGAAAATTTGTAATTATTAAAAAAAAATTGGCCCTTGAAGCCCTGGCCCTAACCCTAGCCCAACTGGCTTTTTGGCCCTAACCCACTTGGGCCAGGGCTAGGGTTGGATCAATTGGGCTTTTTGACAGCTCTAGATGCTCCTCCTCCTCTGGTGAACCATTAAAAGAGGAAGTTCAGATATGTGTTGGTGATTATCAATATAAATTATCTAGTGGTGACATAGATCTACTTGTACCGGTCGAATTTAGCCAAATCATAACTTCAACATCTGACATGAAAGATGGACTGAAAGATATATGTTGTGCAATATCATCTTAAGATAGACTTGTGACAAAATGTTGCATAGGACTGGGAGTAACCTTAGTATCTGACATGAACTGATGACTAGAGCCTACCATAAAATGCTGGCTAAGGGTCATACATGGTTGGTTAGGGCCTGACATGAACTGGTGCTGAGAAGGACCAGCCATGTACTGCTGTTGGCTAGGTCCTGACATGAAGTGGTGGCTGGGGTATGTAGGTGTCGGGTGGTATACATAATGTGAGGTATGCTATACAGTTAGATTTGCATTAGGTTCTACATCGTGTGCTGGGAGATTGGCTAGTATATGTGTCTCATCATGGTACTGACGTCTACTAACACGTGTACCTGCACGCAAATGATGTATGAAAGAGCATCTATCTAGAATGTCATCAGGGTGAATTATGTCAGGTGCTGGGGAAACATTTAGTGGTACACCATCAGGTAAGTCCCTAAGCTCTGCATCTTGTGGGCCTCCATCCAATGACAAAAATCTATCAGCGACTGACAGAGTGACGATCATCATTAGCTAGAGGATATGGAACTTGTCGGTCCCTACATGCCTCCCATACATTATGCCATGTCACATGATAATTAGATCACTATATATCTAGATCACCCTTCTCATCTTTAGCGTGCAACCGATCAATATTTATTGGGTTCATTAATATGTGTTGTGCTCCACCAAATTGTCAAACTACGCGATCAAGAGGGTGTCACACAATCACAATAAACTGTATAAGAGCTGTCACATATGCTCAAACATCAGCTTCATCATACACGAAAGAAGGTGTAATGTTTCTGACATCATTGTTGTAGGGCGTTCACCTAAACTAAAATAATAAATAACAAATATTAGACAAAAAAATATAATTATTTAAAACAAAATAATTTAGTAACATATACCTTATTTGAACTTTCCCTAGTAATGTCAATTGAATCAATGATCCTATATTTCGCAATAATTTATCCGTAGCTGATCTCGTTGATAACCTATAACTTTTCCACTTGAAATATGCATAATTAGTTTTTACTTGCAATATTAACATATATAAATAACAAAAAAATAATATATTGATAAAATTAATTTGTACCTCAATGCTAGTAAAAAATGAGAGGATGATGGTGCTTAGGGGCTAACTAAGGTATTTTATACCATGCCCAAGACTGTAGAAGAGGCAAACAACCTACAATCTCGGTGACATTGTATTTCACTGCATGACAAAGCTCATGATAAAAGGATGCTAAAACAGCAGAACCCCAACTATAGTTTAGAATCTTAAAAAAATCAGTTAAAAGAGGTAACCACTTCATATGAACCCTAAATCCTGATTTATCTAGAAACAATACCCCACCAAATATCATTCTTATGTACGCTCTAATGTAACGGATAATAGTCTGTCCATCAGCATTGTGAGGTAATGCTCCAAATTTATCTATAAATCAATGTAAATTTACAGAAAATCTTTTTATATTACTCTCATCAAGAACTACTCGAAGTAAATCTTCACACAATGCCCATATATTTTGATCAAAAAAAATCTCCTATGCTCTAATGCAATCACTCACATGGACTCCATACACACGTAAGCCTAGCTGAAATACAACATCCTCCAAAGTGATCGTACATTCTCCGAATGAAAAATGAAATGTATGTGTCTCAGGCCTTCAACGTTCTACAAGTGCACTTATGAGTGTCCTATCATAATTAAATACTGAAACCATCTATGCAATATGCCAAAAACCAATCTGACTAAGAAATAGTTTTATTCTTGAATCTAGAGGAACCATCATATTATAACGCCTACCTTTTAAAATTCGAATTTCCTGTATAATTACAAAATAATATATACAAGATTTAAATGAAAACATCATATCAAAATTATTATAATTATAAATTACTATAATACAAAACTAGATTATCATAATAATTATAAATATATAATAGAATTTTGTTTACATTCTTCAATATAATAATTATAACAAACAATTATAATTAATTTAAAAGATAATAAATATTAAATTTGCACATATTTCTAAACATATAATTACAAAATCAATAATACATTAAATTAAATAAAAAATAACTAATTACAGATTAACTAAATATATTTAAAAATTAATTTACCTGTGTTAACAGCTTGCTTGCAATATGATTAATAAAATTAAGTCAATATAAATTGTTATCCATCTTCCATCGTCTCTGTTGTCTTCACTATCTCTGCTATCTCTGCTGTTCTTTGATCACTCTCTCTTGCCTCCTTTTTCTCTCTAGTCTTGGTTCTCTCTACTCACTTCTCTCTCTTCTTGCCTCTTTTCTGGTTTGGATTATATGGTAGTTGTTTAAAATCGACTCCAAACATCAACAGAAGTCGATTTTAAACGTTTTCCTTGCACTATAAGAGTCGATTACAATCAACTTCCTTAGATTCAATCTGCAGCCATGAAAAGTCGATTAAAGTCGACTTCTTTGAAGAATAGAAGTCAATTGAAGTCAACTTTCTCAAAAGAAAAATGAAATTTAAATGGAATATATAAGTCATCTATAATTCACTTCTACATATACGTTTTAGGATATTTATGTGAAAAGAAAAAGGACAAATGCATAATTTGATATTAAAAAAGTTGCACTTCTGTAAAAAAAAAGCTTAATATTTTGATTATGCTCTAAGACTTAATACATAATGATTACCGTATTATCTCATATTTTTGTACCCAGTACTCAATTATGTCTTTAGAATGACAATTGATGTATATAATTGGTATATTTCACAATGGTTAAATTAAGGAGCATTATTCTTTCTAATAAGAGGCTATCTAACTAAGCTTTAAAATATCAAAATTTTAAGGAAAACCATTTTATTTTTCTTGTAAGCTTTGTATATTAATCAATGTATTAGATTATAGTATAACAGCAGTTCAATCCATTGGACTGTTGTAGTGGAAAAGGGCAGCTATGCTTTGATTGAGCACTAATTTCTCGACCTTGTTACTGAATATTTTGGTTTGTGAAATGCATGCAGAAATATGGCCAGTGGTAAACGTGGACGACCCTCTTCAACCACAACCTCCTGACCCTCCTACTCAGTCTGATCCTTTTCATCATGGATTGAAGCTTTGACCAACGAACAAAGTCAAACACGCAATTGCAGGACAAAGACCTTGTGTTGACTTATTCGAACCTGTGCATGACTCTCAGTCTGTACCAAAAGTGCATATTGGAGCACACAACTTTTGCAATTACTCTTTCAAACAAAATTAATCAATTTGAGCACAGGTTTGGAACTTGATGTGTTCCCTTGTTTCAGCGACTAGCCGTTTTTTTCCAATCTAATAGGTGTTGTAGACTAAAACTGACCATGGCAATATATAAGATGCCACAATTTACCACGGCATGGGTCATTTACATAAATGGTAAAAAATGTAGTCGGACAAAATTTACAGTAGCAATATGCATTTGATAAAAAATTGAAATGATAAATTCACAGCTTATTTGTCAATAACAAAAAATAAATTTGCTCTTTCTTCGTCATCATCCACACAAAGTAATATCTATTAAAATCACATGGGCTGTTATTGCCTGATACTGAACAAAAAAATACCTATTCCATTAAGAAATCAAATAAAGGTAAAGACTAAGCAGCCAGAAATCGAATGATGTAAACAATGCCAAAAAAATTAAAAGAAAAAAAAATCACAGAAAATGATCCTAATGCATCACATGACTGATTTTCTTCTTAGTTATCCATCTCCTTTTGGCATTTTCTATGGCTTCCTCCCTCATCTTCACAAGCTCACTAAAGCACTGCCGATATTGTGTTTCTATTGCTTCGAGCTCCAACTGCAGCTCATTTGAATGATCATTGTCAACTAGAGTATGAGAACATATGCTTAACGTTTCAAAGTTTTTGGAAGGATTGCAACATGAATTTATTAAAGAGCCTGCTGAATTCTCAGAGTGATTCTTGTGTCCATCTTCTTGCTCACAAAGCCTGACGTCTGAATTGGAATTGAAGCAATCGAACCCCTCGCAGAATTCATCAAGAATAATTCCACACTCCGCTGAAATATCTGACAGAACAGATTCTTGTTTCTCCTGATCATCTCCATCCTCAAGCTGGGAGTGAATTAAATCTTCATAGATTGTTGTCTTCTTATCAAAATCACTTGACCGTAATGGCCAATGGCAGTTTAATTGTTCACTGCTCTGAACTTCTGAATAAGGCCCATACAAATGATCTGTTCCAGATGAGATGTTTTCACAGAAGGGTTTCCATTTGGGCACAAGCTTAGCAAGCATGTCATGTATGAGCTCAGCAATGACAGATACATTCTCAGTTGTGAGTTCCAGATGTTCCACCATCTCCTCAGCAATTGAAATTGCTGTATCAGAATCGATATAGAATGGAAAATGGATATTCCTTGCTCCACCTACAGACACATTAACAATTAGCACAAGGTAAAAAGAAAGAAAGAAACAGATCTGACAATCACTCACCACATGTTTCAGCAATTCGCAGAGTAAGTGAAATTGTACTTTCAGCATTTTTCTCCCCTCTTAACCTAAACTCGTTATTTTCTGTCATCCTCGTGAGATCAATAACTGAAACTTGAGAAGTTTCTTCGTTTCTTCTCTCAGAAGAGCCAGGTGAAGTATGCCTGGAGTTTGAATCTATCTCCATGGGATGAGGCTCACTTGTCAGTGGATTCACCAATCTGGTATGGGCATTAGGTGGCTTCAGTGTATCACAGTTGATCTCCTTTGCATTTTCAGTTGCAAGGAACGGGTCTTTCAATAGTTCAGATGCCGGCAATCTCATTGATGCAGGAACCAGACACTTCTCTATAAATTGCTTCACTTCAGGATGATTTACTCTAGCAAGCGCAGCAGGCTTTATACCCTGAAAGGAAAAAGAAAACAAACTTACATTGGTAATGACAAAAAACAAGATAAATCAGCAGAGACAAACGATTTATCAAGAACAGAATATCAAAACAACATAAAAAGATTAAATTAACATCGCTGACTGCAGACTTACAGAGGTAACTTTCTTATATATCTGCGCCGGATTTTTACATTCACCATACGGGTACTCACAGGTGACCATTTCTAAGATACACATGCCAAATGAATATATGTCAACAAGCTCATTGTATTCCTCCTCATAAAGTTCTGGGGCCATGAATTCCGGTGTTCCTGCAACCATGCGAAATCCCAAAATATTCATTTAATTTGCAAGGTTTAATCCACCAAAAACTGATGGCGAAGATCAATATTCAGTCACATTACCAATGACACTCCTTGCAGTAGGCTGCTGCATGACAATCGCCAATCCAAGATCTCCAATCTTAACTTGTCCATTATTCCCATTGACAAAAATGTTATCACATTTCAGGTCCCTGTGAATAATGGGGGGACTGTGACTGTGCAGAAAGCACAAACCACGAAGAATCTGCCTCGCCCAGTTCTTGATGGCCTTCATGTCCACATTCTTATGCTTCCTCCGATACCTGCACAGGCAAGAGCAACATAAAGCATCACAAAAAAAAAAAAAAAAAAAAACTCAAAAAATGCTCATCGCACTGCCCGAATTCGATAAACTCAACTGTCTCAAACTCCCAGAGGTGAACAACTCAGTGATCATGTTGATGGAGCCAGTTCTATCATCCACCCAAGAATTGTACAACTTGATGATGTTCTCATGTTTTAAAGACTTGAGCAAATGAACCTCTGAGTACAGTTTCTCCAACTGTTGCGGAGATTGAAGAACATCCTCAATGCTGATCCGGTTCCACGCCACTTCAATTCCGTCCAATTCGTCAAACGCTTTGTATCTGCAACAACCCAAACAATAAACAAATAAAAAAACTTCCACATAGCGACATAAGAGAGTCACAGGCAATAGGCATACACAGTCTTGAAGGCTCCTTTCCCCAGAAATTCATCGTACTGAAGAAAAAACAAAAATCGAATTACAATTAATAAAGAATTCAATTCCAAGCACTGGCAGTCTCACTTGAGTGGAGTTGAATCCAAGAAAAAAATAACGTACCCGCGCGTATCGCGAAGTTGGATCTTTTTCCACAACGCCAACGTCATGATTATCGGTAACGGAAGACATGGAGGAGAAAAAAGAAGAGAGGGAGAGGAAAGTCTGTATTAAAGGGGAAAAGGGTGGGGTTCAGAAAAGGCCTCGCAAGCAACGGAATAGGAATCGAATGCCGATTGGAATCGGCACCGGACGGAGGACATGGTGGTGATGAACGAAGAAAATTGAAGGCTGTGAAGGGGGCGCATGGTCATCAAGGTCAAGGACACACCCATGCTTCTATCTGCATCTTCTGGAACAAAACCCTAAGCCAAAGAACAGAGACAGAGAAAGAGATTTTGCGTTGAAGTGAGTTTCTGATTTGTATTGAAACCAAAGGAGTGGCACGCACGCACGCCAATTACGATACCTTTTTTCTTTAATACTTATGAGCTATGACTTTCCATTGAAACCCAAACCCAAACCCAAACCCTCGCTTCATTCAAATTCTCAACCCAACAAAGCCTTATCTCCAATTTTACTTTTATCATTAACCACATGCGCCGCTCAAGGGATTGGGGACACTCATATTTTAAAATTATTTATTTTATTATTAGATATTCTTCCCCCTATTTTAGGCTAACTACTAACCTATTTGACTATAAATGTTTGTTTTACCAAACTATTTATCTTACCAGATTTTACTAAGATAAACATATTTGGTAAAGTTTCTTTCTTTCAATAACTCTTATTCTTGTTATTTTCATTTTTATCTTTATATCTTTTTTCACTGTTCCTTGTACACTATTTATAAATGTTTGCTCGTTGGATTAATTTTCTCAAAACTGCACTATTATATTTTAATTATTCGTAAAATCTTTTTTTTACAAAATATAAGTCTATTCAATTATATTAGAACCATTTTGTTCACAAAGCAAAGAAAATTAAAAATAAATCTTTATACCATTAAAGAGATCAACAAATGTTAAAGGAATAATATATTCTTTAACAAAAGATTTTATTAGTTAATTAAAATGATTATTCTCTGCTAATTTTAAATATATGAATTTTAGTGGTGTTATGAGAATATAGTGATAAATGGCTAATGATATATTTTTTTAATAGTAATTAGTTTGTTCCTTATGTGTTGAGTTAAAAGCAATATCTAGGAATTTATACTTAGGCATATTGAAAAAATTATCATAAATATGAATTTATCTTAAAGTGTGTTCTATTATACAGAATATTTAAAACTTAAAAGATTATTATTTTAAAATATTTTAAACTTTAGATTGTGATTCAATAATTAAATATATTTTTCTGTTAATTTACATTAACCAACTCATTTTAAATTTTTAATCTTTCAACTAGTTTATTTATTTGTTTATCAAATATACTAAAAAAATTATCTATACATTTTTCTCGTTCCTAGTTAAGAGTCACTTTTAAACATTTATACAGAATAATAGCAAAGTACCAATGCAAAAGAAAAAAATCTTAAAACTATAAAATTTTATATTCTTCATCGATAAAAACCATATTAATTTTTTTCTATTGCAATTATATTATAATTTTGTTTCATGATCAACTAATGAGAGCATCTTAAGACTTAAGAGCTACCTTCATCTTTATTAAGCCCTATGACTTTTTCCGTTTTGAGTATTTATTTTTATTTCTCTTACATACCATTTCATAAATTTGATTTAAATTTCAGATCTTGATACACTTTAATAATTTAGGGATATCTTTCCATTAATTTTTGATATATTAAATGAAGAAAAATTATATAATATAATTTTTAATATTTTATTTATGTGATTTCCATCAATTTGCTCTATCTCATTAACTTTTTAATATATTTTTTTTTTATGAGTGGGAATTATAAAAAGGAAGAAATAAAAATTAGAGCCTCAAGTGGAACATCACCATAGCATCACATAACAACAGGAAAGTAAGCTAAGGTGGGCAATGGTTCCAATTCTAATTTACCATGAGCAATTTTCCTTTAGAAAACTTGAATTTTTGAAGTTCTAAGCCAATTCCACTCAATTAAAAGTTAAAAACCACACTACAACATTATTTACACCCCCAAATTTAGGGAGAATAACAATAACTATACATGCACAAACATAAGGGTGGTAAAACAAGTCTAATTTTATCCAAATTCTATCTCTCTAAAGAGAGCCATGACTCTAATCTGACCCAAGATATATGTGTATATAGTGAAAAATTAGGGATGAAATATATGTTGAGTTCTAGTACTAGAATTAGAAATCTTATACTTCATGTTGGTTATCACTTATGGTTTTAGATTCTGATTTTGATTACATTGTTAAGGAATTTATAGTTTGAAACTTATATTTAGCTTTACAAGTTTGAGACCGCAAATCATTTTGAGAGTTAATAAATTTTCATCCCAACTTCATCATACAGGCAAGGTTGAAATTATGAATACCTTGAAAACTTAGCCCTCCTTCCTCTTTAGGGTACAAATTTTATTTTAGCCAATTAGATAGCATTTTCTAATTTGCAAGAAAGTTCATATAAAATATCTTTAAATTTTATTGATTTTCTCACGTACAAATAAAGGAATTAGTTGGTCTGTAAGATATAACTAAAAATATTCATCAAATAAAATTGAGTAAAGATGTTTCTTTAGAGAAATTTTTACAGAAATAATATTAAAAAAATAAAAAATTACATAAAAAGATCAAGAGCAAATATATTTACAAAAGTAAACCTCTCTAGCAGGCATTGGGTAGCCAAAATTCGGTTCTCTAGAAACCGAATTCTGGACGTTAGTTTTTTTTTTCAATTTTGTTTTAATATTTTTATATAATAAAATAAATTTTATTATTTAAATTATATTTATATATTTATATTTTATTATGTGAAAATAAATAAAAATAATATGTATTTACATGTTTTTTAAAATTTATTTTACATAATTATGATAATAAATAATATTTTTATTTTTCTTATTATATTATTTAATATAATTTTGATTTTTGTAAAATGATATTAATATTATATTCTAAAATTATATTTTTGATTATTTAATATTAAATTTTTAAAAAAAATAAAAATTACAATAATAATTGAATTAATTTTAAATTTATATTTAATAAAAATTACAATAATAATTTATTTAATTTTATATTTTTATAAAATAAATAAAATTATTAAATAATAATAAGTTTATTTATTTAATTTAAGATATTAATATTTATTAAAATTTATACATAATTATTTATTTAAAAAATATGTTATTAAATAATATTATGTAGATATATATATATATATATATATATATTTAATATAAATTACTAATACTAAAAATTTATAAGTTACAATGATATTCATAAAATTAAAAATTACATGAAGAAAATTTTAAAGTAATAACAATAACATAAATTAATGGCGGGAAGTATAAGCTTGAGCGATGTTTGGACATGTCTTCTTTGTGTGACAATAAGAACAATTTTTTGACCGACTTTGTTGTTCTCTAATGTCCATCTTTGTCCTTATCCTACTGGACTTGGGTCGACCCTTTGAAGTTATTTTCAGTTCTAGATTTGGACACAAAGTTGGGCCCGTATAAGTTAGCCAATAGTCTTCATGTTTGAGTTCTCCAAACTGACATTCGTATATCTTAGAAACTTGTTATAAGATATACACAGAAAATATGTAGATGTTAAAGTTGTGGTGTGTATATAAGCATGAAACAAGTACATGCAAGTATGGGATGTGAACTTTTTGGATTTGCCACAATCACATCACATTTCATCTAATTATACTGTAAATCTTCCTATGGGTCAAATTTTTGTCGGATGTTGCATTTCTTTTACTAAAAATCTAGTGCTTGTTCTGTCATAGGTGATGACTCTATGAGTGTTCATCTTTGACTGTGCATCTTGAATTGTTTTAGTTGCAACCTCTGAGTACATATGTCCAGTATTAATAATTGTATCTACTTCCCTGCCTCTGTCAATGAAGAACTTATTGTAACGGGTATATGTTGCCATGACCATGGAGCAAATTGACAGGTTTCTGATTTTCTTCAAGATCGAATTGATTGACTCCACTAGGTTTGTTGTGTGTTCCCAGCGTTATTCGTTGTCCCATGTCAGTGTCCATTTTTTTCTTGGGATGTTGTTCAACCATTATGTAGCTTCAGTATTATTATCTTTTATTATATTATAATAGTAAAAGAATCTCAATTCAGTCATCCCATATGTTAGAAACAAGATTATAAATAAAATTAATATAACTAGCTAAGCAATTGTATAAAATATTATGATAATATAAAGTACGTAAAAAATTAAAATTACCCATATTGACGACATCTTTCTTCAGTGCAATGTTTTTAAATCATAGCATGAAGTTTTGTGCAATGTGTCTAATGCAATAGGCATGGACAGAATTGTTTTCTGTCCAACCACTTCCATTTCTGAAGTATGCACTTCTTATGGCCTCGTAATGATCCAAAATGAAGCACAAGTGCACAACCGCTCTTGCGGGATTACGTACCTCCTTAAGTTTTTCAAAAAAAAAAAATTATGCATCGCTAGTTTCACCTTTATCCACAACAAAGACAATAAGAATTATGTTGTTGCGGCCATCTTGCGCAACTGCTACTAATAAAGTCCCTTTGTATTTGCCATACAAAAATGTTTCATCTACTTGAACAATTGGTTTGCAGAAGGCAAAACCATCAATGCAGGGCTTGAAGGTCCAAAATAACCTCTTGAAGAACACATTCCCCTCATCAAGCAAGCCACCCTTGTATGTTGGTTGTGTACTCAATTTCCAGATGAAGTCCAGAATATACAGTTGCATTGCAAGCAACTGTCTAGGTAACTTATGGTATGATTCCTCCTAATTTTCAAAGATATTTTCAATGGCATGTTGTTTTCTCAACCATCTCTTTCTATAGCTGATTGTGTAACCCATTGTGAACTTTATGTGGGCTAAGATGGGTGCGATGGGTGTGGATGGATCAGTCTGTATCATTTCATGAATCCCATGAGAAATCATTCATTATTTTCCAGTGTTGCTCTTTGGTGCGCAATATTGCGCGACATCTCCAAGCACAGTCGTTGTGAACACATTCCATGACAAGCCTAGTCGTGCTTGACATCTTCACCTTGTAAGTGCAATGATTGACAATGTGAAATCTATTTATGGCATCTTGCACTTGTTCTTTTGTTAGGAAGCACTGGCCAACAAATAGTATTCAAAGCGGATACACTACCATTTCACGATCAAGGACATGGCCAAACTCAGAGTCATGTTTGTGTTTTTGACTGGGAATGTCTAGAAAATGTGGAAGTGAGTTGTATAATAGTAATAGTTGTGATGGTGAAATATTTGGAAGTGAGAGAGAGTCTTCTTCATCATCCTGCTATTGAGATAGAATTTCATCTTCGTCATCGCTAAAAGGATCAAATACTTCAATTGGGAAACCCACAATAGCATGTTCTTCAATAGGAATTTCTTCAAAAGGCTGAGAGGGTAGAGTTTGCTCAAATGGTTAGGAGGGTATTTCTTTAAGGTCTATGAATGGACCAGTTAAAACTTATGTGTAGGACAGAGGTCAGAATTCATATCATATGTTGGAAAAGATGGATTTATGGTTTCGTAAATTTGATAAGGTGAAGATGAAGGTGAAAGTTGTGGTGGCTGGGTTACGTTTGTAGCAAATGTAACATATAATTCTATACTTGATTGAAGTTGATTTGAATCATGGATGTTGAAGAGTGTCTCGACGTCTTCATCATCTTTCAACTCAACACATGTGTAGTTGCTAACTCCTGGGCCAAGTCTAATTAGGTAGCGAAAATGTATGGTTGTTACCCTTTTATTTTCGTCTCGGTTGAGTTTTGTGTGAATGACTTTCTTGAACCTTTGTAGAGTCACTCCTCTCTTTAGATGTACCAATTTGGCTGATGATGAGGTGAACATGACTCCTTCATAAGAACATTGGTTAATGGCACCATCAGAGTGAACAATAACATATATTGAAGACATTTTTAGAAGGAAAAGATTCACAAGAACAATGAACAAACTTAGAAGGTTGAATGAATAAAATGAACATGAATATGACTATTTATAATGGTAATATTGGATTCTCAATCATTCAATGTTTTAACACATTTTACGAGTGATGGTTCCCTTCTCAAGTCACGTAGACCAAGAGATAGTGATTTTTCAAGTCACGCAGACCAAGAGATAGTGACTTCTCAAGATTCTAAGACTATTCTCTAGTACCAAAGTTTATCTATAAATATGTTTATCCAAGGCCACATGTTTTATTCAAACTTGCATCCATCTTTGTTCTTCATTTCTCTTTATCTTTGCTCTCATTAGTAAAAATGTTGTTCTGGAAGCAAAACAAACACATGTCTGCCTTTATTGGAAGAACGGTAAGTTTTATACATTACCATTATGTCAATCAATATTCTACATATAATGTTAATAATTTATTAATAACTGCAGGAAATTGAAAACATGATTTCATCTTTCTGTCATTCAATATACTTGAACAACTTGATTTTGCTGGAGTAGCAAAACTAAGGCATATTAAGATGGATCACGCATTGATAATAGCTTTGGTCGAGAGGTGGAGACCTGAAACTCACACAATCCATTTTCCAACAGGGAGTGCATCATAACCCTAGAGGATGTTGCACTTCAACTTGGACTAAGAGTTGATGGTTTACCAGTCATTGCTCCGACAATGTTTGACTATGAGAAAATGTGTGACATATATCTCAATATCGTGCCAGTCAAGGGAGAGTCATTTATTGACTCTATGGTAAAACTGAAGTGACTGAGAGACAACATATTGCCATTACCAGAAGAACCATTTGAAGTTCACGCTCATTATAGGAATTATATACTAGATTTAATTGGAGGTGTTTTGATGCTTGACAAAACAGGCAACAAAGTACATCTTATATATTTAGCTTTATTAACTAATCTTAGAAGAACAAGACGATATAGTTGGAGTTTTGCTTGTTTAGCTATGTTGTATAGGGAAATGTGCAGAGCCACGGAAGTTGGTAGCAAAACAATGGGTGGTTGCTCATCACTGTTAATGTCCTGAAAATGGTATTGCATGTCATATATTGCACCAATTTTTAGTAATTTACCAACAGACCCTCTCCTGTGCAAATGGAGTGGGGGTAAAGTACTAAACTTTCAAAATAAACCTCACAATGATGTTGTGGGATATAGATAAATGTTTGATCACATTCAAGCTAATCAAGTAATTCTTCATATTTATTTTCTTATCTTTTACACATCATCTTAAGTAATAAATTTAAGTTTATTAGTAGTTTTTATGAGCGCCATATCAAGACTTGCAAACATCAACACCCATAGAAGCATATAGAGATGTCCAACTATGGATTTCATGTACCGCCATCCTTTGTTTTCCAATTGTTGAATGGCACCAAACAGATAGAGTCAAATTACAGTTTCGTCTTTTCCAAGAAGTCCCTTTTCCACTGAATAATTTGAATGACCTCCACAAAATTGACATAAGAGGAAGACAAGATGAAAATTGGGTTACAAGACATGCTCAATAGATCAAGATATGGAACAACAGACGTGAGCTAACAATAACGGGTCATCCAATGCAAGGTTCATTGTGTCACACACAAGAATACACGAAATGGTACATTGTCAATTTCATCTATTTCATATTTGTGCCACCGCTACTACAAGATCCAAGGAGGAGCGACCAACAACTAAGGACTACCAACGTATTTGAAATCGGTACGACATCCACACCGTCGTACCACGAGACTGCATCAATTTCTCCAAACATTACGCCAGAAGCAAACATAATTAACACAAGACATTCGTTTGCAACAACATCGGAGGATTATTTTACAAACTTATTTGAGTTGATTTTATAGCTCCATCTTCAGCACAAACTTACATGCAGTCTCTTTTCCAATTAAATTTTGCTAATGAACCTGGTAATTCATCAAATTCATTCCAATAATTAGACCTTCATAATGATTCAAATCCTTCACAAATTTATCCTGAAATCCCAGAGCAACAACCACAACAACGCCCTCGTTGTGAAACTGGCCATCATTACGGATATAGTTAATTATTAATGTTATTATGAATTTGTTATCATTTTTGTTAATACACTTTGTCTATATGAAACCGTTAATTTTAAAATATGTGTCTCAAGTATAAATAATTAACTTATAATTTAATATTTTATTTACTTTTTCAAAATAAATTTTTTATTCTCAAATAAAATTTATTAAAAATAATAATAGTAAAGTTTTAGAGTTTAGAGTATTAAAAATTATAATATTAAATAATGTCATTTTTAAAAAAATTAATTTAATTAAAATGAAATTTTTATTCAAAATTTCATTTTATCATACTAATGTTTAAAAATATTAAGTCAAAATTACATATTTAAATAAATAAATAAATAGAAAAATATTTAATATTTTTATTTAATTTTTAAAAATATAATTATTATTCTTTAAGTATAAAAATTTAACATTATTATCTAAAATAATATACTTATTATTTAAATATTTTAATTAATTTTTAAAAATTAATTATTATTATTTTCTAAAAGTATTATTTATTATCATAATTATGTAAAATAAATTTTAATAAATATGTAAAATAAATTGTATTTATTTTTACAAAAAAATATAAATATAATTTAAATAATAAAATTTATTTTATTATATAAAAACATTAAAACAAATTTGAAAAAAAAATCAACATTCAGAATTTGGTTCTTGGAGAATTGAATTCTAGCTACCCAATATCTGCTACAGTAAAAAGGTTTACTCTAGTAAATATATTTGCTCTTGGTCCTTTCATGTAATTTTTTATTTTTTTTATATTATTTTCATAAAAACTTCTCTTCGAAAGGCTTGACATTTAATAAAACAAATTTTTTTCTTATTTTATCAATAAGACCAGCAAAAGTATTTTCATTAGATCTCGTTAAAATTATAGGAATACTAGATGATAGTCAATTGTTTTTTTATTTGACTAATAGCTAAGGCTTCACTTATTTGATTTGCCATATTAAAATCAGTATTATAAGAAAATAACTTACTTCCTATTAATTCGCTATCTCATAAGTTACACAAAACTTACCTAAAATCTGATTTACAGTGTGGGCCCGATCCAAAGAAGCTTTAGAAATTAATATTAATAGAATATCATTAAAAAGAAAAAAAAAAAAAAGAAATGAGATATTTTAGTACAATGCAATCCAAAAGAGAAAGGCACCCTTGCCACTAAAATCAACCTCATCTCTAATACAGTAACTAAGCCTTTCAATATACAATACAAAGAGATAAGGTAAAAACTTAGAATGGCTACCATTCCCATTCCCATTGATTGAAGACGAAGAAATGCAATTATATATAAAATCAATGAATTTAATGCTAATACCAGCAAAACAAAGAGTATCCTATCCTTAACTAATTACAATTCATTCATAACCTGCTATATAAGCCTAATTTTGAATGACTTGACTTATATTTTTCCTCCAACGCGCCTCCTCCTTTTCTTTCTTCCTCAAAATGTAGACGACATTAGTGACCAATGTGTGGGACTTGGTTTGCAGCTAAATACGTATCTTTTCATGGTTTCCTCCCCTCCAATTGTGCTATGTTCTCATCTTGCTCTGTTTTTTTTTATATCTTGTTCGAGTCTAAATATGGTTTCAAATACGGTTGTTGGTCAGAACACTATAACTGACAGCTCCACTGCAGCTGACTCTTCAAGTGTGCCTCATAGGTTTGTTCTCCAAAATGCTCGTGAAAACAGTGGTGATGTATATATGCATATATATATATATATGTGCCTTACTGCTATTGTATATGCATAATATAAATTTATATGCAAATATATATGACTTTTGTAAAATTTTACTATTCGATTTACGATTTTACTTCTTTTTAAAGAATTTTGTGTAAAGCTCAATAGTGCTTATTTCTATCAAATAAATTATCAGATATGGAGGGATCGCACTGATTATATTACAATAACTTTGTTTAGACAAATCCTGGTGCAGCGTCATCAATATTTTAAAACCTTATCCAGGGCATTGGTTCTGGTCATTACCGTTTTGTTCTGATTTTCTTCAATATTTCGCAAAAGTTTAGAGGCAAGGGTTACACCATAGTTTAGCTAGCATACTTGAACCAACTGCAGCAAAGAAGAGAAGATACCAAAGAACAAATGCAACAATATCGCTATTTTTTCTGTTACTAATGTCTGTTCTATTCTTTTCTCTTTCAACATTCATAAAGGCAGATAAGGTCAAAGCTTAATCCATGTACATTCAGTTTCTGGTAACTTACAATATTCCTGAGTGTAATATAATGTATATCCTCCATGTGCTTGGTGATACAGATCTAAAAGATAAAACTTGTTTGTCCACTAAGGAAGCAAATTCACTAAACTCAACAAAATCCGATGCATTTAAAAAATCTATGCACCTTATAGTTTCCATTTAGTGATTTCATCTGCCGGTCAAAAACTATCCTTTTGCAGGAGGCACTACAAGAGACTAACCATCATTCTCAGCTTACGCAGTTGGCAATTCTTAACTGACTTAGCTTATTATTTCTGCACTTGCAGATCATCCTATAGAATGTTTGGAACAACTTATTTTAAGGGAAATAATCACTTACTTTTCAAAATCTCTCTCAAAAAGCTACCAAATATAGGTGAGTGCAAAAATGCACCTGGTCTGTCTGGAAAGAATCGATGTAAATGTCAAATACACAGTGATATCATTCTTCTTCAGGGCTCTTGATGATTTTGAGTATCGTCAGGCAGAGAGGGAAACGATGCACCGCTAATTCTGCTGGGTAATGGTGTATTCCTTCGGGATTGACGTTTTGTGGGTACAGTCACACTTTCAGTTTCCAAGTCCATACTGAATATCTCTTCCTCTTCATCATCATCCATGCTATCCTTAAAAATTGGATGAACATAGGCACTCTGAAGATAACCTTTCAAGTTCAGGTTAGGTTCTGTTGCTCGTTCTAATGTATCTTTCATCATTGCTTCCTGCGTATATTTGGAAGGGCTACATCAAAATTTCATGAAAGAAGAAACTAGTGATGTTGATTTTAAGGCAGCCACCAAGTAGAGAACTTGTACACCACATCCAAATTGATTTACCGAAAACTTATGTATGGCATGTACAAATTAATTCATTAATTTCAGATTAAACTAACGTGATGATATACTGAAGTGCAGTCAACTCACCATAACACTTGCACAGCATTCTAATACATCTGAACCTTTGTCATGAGTCATGACACCATACACAGTAAATTGGCTAGAGTATTTGTTACAGAATAAATATGATACATCAACTATATCTAGCAAATAAACTGCCAACAATAGAAATAAGGACTCTACCATCAATGCAAACAGTCCAAAGAATTACTAATCATAAAGGACAAATTGACATACCTGCAAAGGAAATTTAACAAATGCAGGTTCAAATCGGCCTTTGCAGTACCGATGAAACCCTATGGTTAGTATTGGGAGCACAATAAGAAATGGAGTTGATGAAGCTGCTTTTTTGGTGGTGAGGAGTCCCATCAGAACTATCTGTGAGACTATCAGTGCCAACACAATACGGAAATGAACATCAGGCCAGAATGCTGCACCACTCTCATACTCCTGATTATATACATTAATGATCTGCATTTGGAAAACAATTGGAAAGTTCAGGTCTTCATCTCATGTAAGGAAATAAGGTGGTTGAGATTTCATTGTAATGAAGGTGAATATATTCTATGATATTCATTGAAAGGAGAAGAGACCCTACAATCAATGTGGGGAAGAAAAGACATAACATTCATATTCAAAAAGACAAAACTAGTTTAGAAACTCAACATAAATTGTTTTCATAAAATTAGAAAAAGGAAATTCTATGTAAGTATAATTCAAGCTTAGGGACTTCAACTGTAAAAGTGGTTAATTAAGTCAACTAGTAGACTACTTACTACATCGTCCTCCAAGTTGGAAAACAACTGTTAAGACCTACAAGCTCCGAAAGCCAAGAAAGAAATAACATGAGGGCATCTTGAACCCCTCTCACCATGGATGAGTTAGCCCATGACCTTAAGATCAACAAGAGCCAGCCTTCAAAATCTTGTATGGAAAACTTAATTGTTCCTAAACTGAATATTTTCTCTTCAAGAATTCCAATTTTGCAATTTTCAAAATATCTTTCTACAGGCGACTATGTGCAGGGACTTTTCTTGATATTTATCAAAATATTCATCTACAGATGGGACTAATGCATAAGCCAATGTGGTGCTAATGTGTTGTGTGCATTCTTAACAAATGATTAATGGAACCTGAATCATAAATGCACAAAAAAACTTCAATAATCATTGACTTGCACATAATAATCTAACATTTGTGTACCTGATGGCGGAACACAACATAGGCGAGGCCAAAGAAAATTATTATGAAAGGAAGAACAGCAGGTGTCACGGCAGCATATACTAGACCCAACAAAAAGTACAATTGTATACGTGGTTCTCCAGTGTTGAAACCAAGACTCCCAGGATTCATGGCTTCTTCTCTGTCCTTTTCAGTTTTCACCAAAAAGAAATTCTTCAAGTGATAAACAATAAGCGGTTTCAACATCAAAACCTCTGCAGCTATACTAGCCCATCCGTCAACCATTATATAAGTTATGAAGAAACTTGCTTTTAAAGGAATAGCAGTGCCAATTGTTATAGGATATCTGCCAAAAGTGTAACAAGATTGCTTAATTTTTATCCACATGGCATAAATTTATGACAAATTCTTGGATCAATATATGCAACCAAAATATCTGAGCTTAGTCAATATTGTTAAAATATTATTATTCAAAAGCAATTTTTCATAGTAAACATTTTTTAAATAGCCAGAGTGAATCCAGAAGTAATGTCATTTTCATGTAATAAGGAGTGTGATAAGAACCCAAAGGCTTATTATGCCCAACCTAGAATCCAATACTTTTGATATGGGACTCCTGCTTTTGGATCCTAACATCCCAGGCTGGCTGTACATCATCCCTTTGACCAGTCCAAAGTAACTAAAGCAATGTCAGTGTCACCACCCACGTTGCTCATTTGTAGCTGAGAGATGGGGTGGAAGACTCTATTACCAATTGATAAGATTTATGGGAGAATCATACTACAAAAGCTAGATGATGGAATTGTAGAGCCTAAGGCCTCATAAACTCCACAATAGAACTAGATATTTCCGATGTGGGACTCAAGTCTTATGCCTTGTTTGCAATTGGATCTTATCAGAGTGATGTAATATGGTGCAGAAGCATATTAAATGTACCCACAACACAGGAATATAGTAATGCCAATTTACAAAGTAATAATTACAAAGAAGAAAAAAGTGAGATTTCTATATTGAGTGACTTACTGGTTGGCAGGTTGGTGAATGAAAGAGTTCAGCTGTTGAAATGCTGTTCCAGTAAGTATGTTTCCTAGAAATATGTTCACAAAACTGAAAAGATAGTATCTAGATGCTGATCTTCTCTCCAGAGATGATATAGATTCAAAGCCTTCAAATTTGGACATGATCATCAATATCATTGGCAAAAAGATAAGGAATAGCTTCAACACAATACCGGGCAGAAAACCTTGAATGAATGACTTAATGAAAGGGCTGCACAATGAATATGTTTGAATAAGAAATCTCCAGTAATGCAAGTGAAATGATAAGTTGAAATGTTGAACAAACAGTTTAGGCTTACATGCTAACAAGAGGCTTCAGCCATGGTGCCGCTTTCTGGATTCCATCAAGACTTGCTAGAGTTTGAACAAATGCAATGGGGATCATAAAAAAGAAAGTGAGAAAAAAGAATGCAACAGCTATGATTAATCTCCTGACTGTGAGGGAAACATATGGAATTGGCAAGTTTTGCCAATATACATCTCGTGGCTCTGGAGCCCACTCAGTCAACCAAAGTGTTGGATTTCTGGTTTGTTGAGTTTGTGCACAAACAGCAGCACCCCAACGTGTTTTAAAAGAAACAAATGCGGCAGGCATGATAGACTTGGGATCATTTGTGACCTTCTCCCTCTCTACGGCTATCTGCAAGAGGTGATCAATTTAAATCACTCCGACTGTAAAGACAATGCTTAAAGAAAGAAAACAAAAAGTGATGAATCACAATATGGTTATTTAAAAATGACCAGAGTGAAATTTTGAGTTAAACAAGTTCCTTCAGCATTTGCTGTAGTCCAAAGTTGATTAGCACAAATTCCAGCAAACGTTCAGAAAACACTCTTTCAATCAAAATGATAGTAAAGGCTGCCAAATGAGATTATAACATTTTGAAGGTGGAATAACACTGATTGACTGAGGCACATGTGAATAAGTAAAGATACTACCAAAATTTATGGGAAATCAAAGCCTAGTTTGAATTCTGCAAGACTAAAGTCTGATTCCCATATAAAAATAATTTTTTTAAGCTTGTTAATCTATTATTATAAGCATGGAAAATCTCTACTTTGAAAAATCATTAGCATGTGTAATGTGATAAAAATTTTGAAAGAAAAGAAAATATAAAATTCTTACTTCTTTTGTCAACTTGTCAATTTCAGTGGTGTGATAATCAATAGCATCTACTTTCTTTCCCCAAAGACCAAGGAAACCAGTCTGGCAAAAACATACAAGAGGGAACGCTCAGGGAAAATCTGGATGTTGTGATAAACTTTAAGGGAATATCAATTTATATTTAAATACCTTCATATCAGGTCTTTTAGAAGTTCTTTCAAATTTATTTTGATAGTAGACAAGCCAATTCTTCAACTTCTTTTTCTTTTTAACCAACTTTGCAAGTTTGTTTGCGTCATAAACAACCTGTATAAACAATTACAATAATTAGCCTTAAACAAACTATTTCTACCGTAAAAAAAATAGAATAAAACAATGATAATTCTGACCTTTATCAACGAATTTGTCTATGCACTAGTAAATATGAACCATCTTAATAACAATACTATATCGGATGTCAAAAGTGAGGAGAATAGACGGGAAAATTAGAGGGATTAATATTGTTTAAGCAAAAACATTTTGTTTTGGGTTCTTGTTTCTGTCAATAGTTACAAAAATGTCCTTTTTTACACTTCGTTTCCAGTTTTGAAAAATTAAAGCAAGAAATTGTAAAAACTCCAAAATTTTGTTTTTACTATTTCCTCTACAACTGAAAATAGGAAACAAGGTGAAAACTAGGTGGCTTTTATGTAAAAATCGGCAAAAACAAGAAATGTAAACAAAAATATTTTCTCCATTCAAACATATCCTTAAATTTTTATTTAACATCTACTTAATAATAAATATGTAATTTCAATGTGTAAACATGAATTCATCTCACATGGTGAAATGAGGTAACCAAGCAATTTCTTGTTATTAAACTTTCAAATCTCATAGTACTGGACAAAACATAGAAGATAGAAATGCATAATATCAAAAATCAATGAGACAATAAATGATTGTACCATTTGAGCAGTGTTAGTATAAACAGGAGGAACCAACCTGGTGAGTAAGATAGTGATCCGGATGATTGACCAGAAAGAAGTGCTCCACGAGCTCACTCACAGATTCATCAGGGTCTGGTGGAATGTTTCTAACAAGTACCTGAGTATAATATATTTCTATAAGTAAAAATATGCATGGGCGTTACAAGTTACTAGTGTATGACATAATTCAATCCATGGCCGCAGTTTTCCTGAACTTGTCGAGTATAAAATGCATAAGGATCGGATTGCTCTGTTGTAATAAAAGAAATTGCAACAAACTGGTGAGACCCGTGAGCCAACTTACTCTAGAAATAAAATGGAGTTAATGGATCAGCAGGTGAACTGCGATGCCACAGCTTGGAAGGTATATTCCAGGAGAGGTAACACGGTGACACATGGTGAAGGATTTGGGAGAGTTAGTTATGCCGAGTGGAGTGGGCTGGACATTGGGCACTCATGAGGGGTATGTGGAATGGGAAGTAGGTTATAAGAGAGAAAAGGAAACATGAGCAGGGGAGAGAAGAGTTGTAGTAAGAATTAGGCTGAGGCTTGGGCAAGAGAGTGAGATATTCTCTTGTATTGTTTTTCTGTTTTATGTTTACCTTTGTTTTTGTGTGTTTAGACCTGGTTACCATTTCTGTTCAAGAGAGATGCATTTTAGATACTACTTTTTATTTGCTCCTTCTATTTTTCTGGTGATTAACTGTATCACAAACTAATTAGTGTGTTTAGTTAAGTTTATTTTAAGAATTAAGCGATTATTTTCCTTCAAAGAGCTTTTCCTAGCATGCAGTAAATCTGCAATCAAAGTCTACCAGGAAAAATGACCAAGTATAATACGCCTCCAACCCATAAAACCCAAAACAGAATTTCATTGCTTCCTTGCAAAGCTGAACAAATTATGGTAAAAATAAACAGGAGAGAACTACAATCTGCCATGTAGTTCTACAAAAAACAATTTCTTATAAAACTGCAGAATGAAAAATCAAATTTACCGTAAATTGATCAGGACGACGTTTTTCTGCTGCAAGAAAGTCGAGTCTCATTGATGCAACTTTCTCGTAGTCCTTTAGCAAAACATAGCAAGTCCAAAAGGTAAACGCATAAGCCATTACTATGTGTCCCCAAAACCTGAGGTAGTACACAAAATTTTAGTAGATGATTTAGATCATCAGATACTGTTATGTACGCAACCAGTGCTCTATAATTTTAACAAGTGAGATGATGCATAGAAAATAGAATCAGTAATATTCAATTAGATTTTGGCTAATTAAGTGATGTCATCAAAAACCCAAAAATAAATATTCTGATGGACAGAAAAGGTAACTTAAATTAAATATAACAGAAGCTACTTAGAAGACAAAAGGCATTGAATGGTGATTGAAACCTTTCAGATTGACTATGAACATTTGAGACTGAGAGTTTATCAATGTCACTGGATGTTATGTTTTTTATTTGGGCTCCTTGTAGACCAGTACTTGTCCAATTGACAGGAACCAGAACAGTCCAAGCCAGGAATGCTATAGGAACAAAGATTTTAAGCCTGCACAATAAAACCAGGGACAAAAATCAGTGCTACAATGTTATGCTTTGCTAAAAGTGGCATTCCCTCAATGCTGCATACCCTATCAAGTAAATCCGCAAGTAAACAACTGAGTCCAATCCAGCATGATCAATAAGCTCAGGTTCTGGCATTCTAAGGGCTTCTGGCATCCAATTCAAAAACCCAAGATAAGCTCTCCAATCTAAATTGATGAATTTGCTCACAAACGCTCTTCCGTGTACAGGATCCGTTCTTAAACCCTTCAAATACCATTTTGGGAAGTATACACGATCATTGAAAGGTTGAAGCCTCAAAATAGCAAATGCCACGAAGAAAAGAAATGCACTGGAAATGTTTAAGGCAGCTGCAACCCCTATATCTGACAGCGTTGTCATTTCTTTCTGCTCAAAGAATGCACACCTTCCTGTGGTGTAAGCAAAAGAAAAAAAGAGGGCTAGTTAGATTCACACAAAACAAATTCGAACCAAACTGTTGGTAAACTACCACAATGTCATTGTCATCCCTCTCCAATTTTATTTTTTTAAAATTTATTTTACAACTCCATTATATCCTTCTCTCTTCCAACCTATTATTAAAGAAAAAGCATCAAATTATTATCCCAGAGAGTAATGACAAACACAACAAGGCACTTCCTTTGTCCATAACTCAAGCTTCCCCATTCAAAATTGAAGCAGAACAGAACAGACAAAAATGAAGATCAAGTACAAACCCAAAAGAAAACAAATTCATCATTAATGTCAAAGTCAAACTCTATATTGCTTCAGTCTTACACAGGAATATTAGTAACGAAAATAAACAAACTCCATTATCAGAAAGCGACATAAGATTGAGTCACTCACAACCAAAATCCCGAGTTCAAGTGATGCAACTTAGGATGAAAAGGTGTTCAACGAGTTTGTGTATGAGTTGGGATATCTTTAAAACCAAACAAGGAACACGATTCCGCAAACTTTTTTGCACTACAACACACGCCACAGTCACCTTTACTTGATTGAGTTCAGAAACAGGAATCCATCACCATAGCAACATTTACAGTAGCAAAGCGAAAAACATGAAACAAAAAGGGAAAGAGTGGATATCGTATGGGAGTGTGTAGAGCATTCTTCTGAATTTGAGGGTACCCGCGTAGTTACTTTTATAAGGGCGTGTGGGGTTTGTTAGAAAATATCACTGAGTAGAGAAAGGAACGTAACAAAGAAGGGAATTAATAATTTGGGCACATGAGATTGCGACGTTGGTGTTGAAAATATTGAGATTCAAAATGACAATATAATTAGTAGTTAAATAATAGAATGAGTAATAATTAAATGTAAGATTAAGGATGTGGTGGCTAACGAAAAACGAGCGTCTCAACCGTGTAACCGCGTGGATAAATGCGTTGGTTGCGTAGGAATGGGCCACGTATGCCTTGCAATTGGATATATCAAAATCAACTCTATTTCGCACCATACGTCTTTTGCAACCCTTTTTTTTATTTAATTTTTTATTATTTTATATAAAATTTTAAATTTTTCTGTCATGTTTATATTTATAAATTTTTTATTATTTTATATTTATAATTAGAGTCAAGTTAAAATAATATAATTAAATCTAATTGTTTTAAAAAAATATATAACATTTAATTCTTTACTTTTTTTTACACGAAACAATTGTATTTAAATTAAAAATATTTCATTAGTTAAATTTTCTTAAGTACTTGTTACAGAATTCATAAACTTAAAAAAATATTGTATATTTTTTTAAATTAATGGATGTAATTTTTTTAATATCTTAAAAATAAAAAATATTTATATTTTTAATTAAATTACTAATTTTATTATTTATTAATATAAAATTAATGATAAGAATATTTTAAGTGTGAGAAAATATAGAATGAACTCTTAATTTATAAGACACTATAAAATTTACCATTTTGTTAATAATGGATGATTGTACTATGGCTTGAAAACCTTCCCATTCTCCCTTCACTTTCAAATTTTAGTTATCCGTTAGTTAAATTTATTTTATATATTTCTTTAATACAAAATAAAACATGTTAAATATTAAATGTTAAAAAAAATTAATGACATAAATAATAAATTGAAAAGACATGAAACTAGTATAAGATTAAGATTAATTTGGAGAAATTTTTTAATAAGTATTTATAGAAATTAAAAATTAAGTAGTAAAAGAATTAAATTTCTCTCATAAATTAAAATAAACTTATATATATATATATATTTTAAAAGTTCTATCATTTAATTTTTTAAAACTTGATAAAATAAGTAATTTTTAATTTATAAAAAAGTTTTAAGCTTAATTTGGATAGAATTCTTCATAAATACTTAGAATTAAAAACTAAGACTATGTTTAGGTGAATGATAGAAACTTAAGATAGAATAATCGTGTCTTGAAATTAGGCTTCTCTTTTAATATGTTAAACTATGATAATTAATAGAATAATCAGTGAAAAACTTATTTAAACAATGATTAAGTACATAAAAATAGACTACAAAAATATATCAAAATACAAACTTATTATATACTCCAAAACTTCATAGATTTGCAATTCGAGTATTCTTTTTCTTCTAACCGCATAATTTCTTCACTTCCATCTATAGTCTAAGTAGTAATATGAAAAAAAACTCATCTCATAAGTTAAAATTGACTTATATTTCTCTATTTTAATGAAGGTACTCTTATTTAATTTTTCTAAAACTTGAAGAGATAAGTTTTTTTAATTTATAAAAAAAATTATTTATTTTTTATACTATTTTTTTTTCATTTGAAAGGATTTAGTTACAAGTTCATCCAAACTGGATCTTATTCAATTTTTATATTATATCTTTTATAAGAATTTTTTAACAAGCTCACCCATGTTGAGCCATAATGTTTGGCTTGAATTCTTGACTTAGTTATTTTTTGGGAATGATTGTAATATCTTTACTTTTTTATTTAATATAGATAATAATATATAATGAGAAAAGAAAATAAAGTGAGAATTTTTTATATTTATAGCTTAAAAAATTGAAGAAAAATAAAGTTTATATTTTTTCTATTCAATTTTTATGAAGATTCAGAGGTATTAAAAATTTTATATGAAATAGTTTCAAATTTTTAAATTTACAAATAGAGTAAAAACTAAGATTTACCTCTTGACAATTTACTTAATTCATATTGCATACATATAAGTTTAAAACATAAATAACATTGTCTTTCAGCAGAATAAATTTTTATCTAAAATTGAATGTAAACTACAATTAAAATAGCTAACTATTAATTTTACAAATACACTTCAAATTATTATTTATAATAAAATATCAAAGTATTATAAATTCTAAAATTATCACTAAAGTGTTTACATAATCTTGTCAACTTAAAATAGAAACTAAATAAAAAATATTATAATATTTAGATTAGTTTAAATTATAAAAGAGCAGTCTTTCCTACAACTTTACTAAGAATATGATCTCAGGACAAATCATTCTCCATTTTAATTCTTGAAAAATAATTGTAAGGGTGAGTAATTACCACTCCACTAAATCCTTTATTTTATAAATGAAATAAGTCATATGAAAATATGAATACGATATACACCAAAATAATGCTAGCTTATATACTATACTACATAATTTTCAACCGATAAAATAGCATAACAATCACAACATTAATATTTCAAAACATATATTAAGATCATGTCATTTCATATATTCTTACATAGATCAACATGTCATAATATATGCATTATAATTACATTAATCGATACATTACAATATATGTATTATATCTACACTCATTGATGTATTGCAATGTATATATCATAATCATACTAATCAATCTATTATGACTCGATGTATTATAATATATGTATCATAATTACACCAATCAATCTATTATAACTCACATATTATAAACACACATCTCACAATTTCACAATCATTACCCTTAGGATCATTTGGGGTATTCCATAAGTATAGATAATTGTTGGTTAGCACTTGCACACAGATACAACGTATTACAATATAGGATCCCTTAGCAAAAGTATAGTTAGATGTCTAGTTAGGAAATGAGTGTGAAGTCATGTGATTCATACTATTTAGATTGTGCACCTACAAGCGAATGTCATTCATCACCCTATAGTTTTTTCATATTTTTCAAATCGTCTCTATATTCTATACTCCAATATATCTTTGTAACTATCTATACACATTTTAGTCAATTTTTCATGACACATTTTCTCAGTAATTCTTAATATTCACCTCTATTTTCTTTCATCACTTTTCATGATAGTACAATTTTTATTATTTTTTTTTCTTGTCATAACACAATTTCACCATGCCATGTCATTCAATACTTTAAACAAACAACCATAATCTCAATTCATATTTCCAAAATAAAAGAAAGTACATAATCACACACACCAATAGTCTTTCTAACGTATTCAACCAATTTCACATCATATAAATCAATATAATATGTTGCAGGTCAGACACCTTCGTATTCAAACCAATTGTATAGTTTAGAAATACATTGTCGAAGATTATACTCCCTCAGTCTTAAATACAATTTTATATCCTAAAGTTTAGCATCATTCATAGTACACATATTATTCAAAATAAAATTTTATAATATTAACTGTACATATATAATGATTGATAGTAAAATCATGGAACTCCTTAAAATTGTTTTATTCAAAGCTTTTATTATGAGATTTTATTTAGGTAGTTCCAGAATCAACCATAGATTTTTCATGCCCAAAATTTCATTCTTAACACTGAGGTTTTAAGAAAATATAGTTTTATAATTCAAAAGAAGAAATAAATGGAGTTTTTAAAAGCAAAATACATAAATAGGAGTTAGAGTTTAGAATCAACTCCCCTTATCTGGAAATAGGTCTTTCACAACCAAAGGGATGAGAGATGATGTCTCTAAGACCAAGATCTCCTTAAGATTCAAAAGAAAGTGCAACATTTTGAAGAAGATATTGTCCAAAGACCAAATTCTTCCTATACATTATGAAATAAAGTACTTTTAAGAAAGGAGAAAATAAATAAATAGAAGTGAGATTGAAAGCTTAAACTCCAAGGAACTTACTTGAGATCAAGAGAAAAGGATATTAGAGCTCAAATTTGGAAGAAATTTAGGGTTCAAGGGAGTTTTCTCTAAGGAAGGGAAGTGAGAGAATAGAGAGAGAGATGAAAATGATTTCTTTCTTTGAGATATGTGTTTTTAGAATACCAGAATCACTTAAATACCTCTTTTTCTCGTGAATTCTCTTTTGAGTGAGGATATCCTTGTTGGAGGACTTTTAGATGAGAAGAGGAGAATTTCTAAACTCTTTAAAACTATCATAACCTCATATTTTAAGATCTCCCAATTTGAAGGTTTTTTAATACCCTAATTTCCTTTCCTTTCTCTTCTATTCTTTTACTCCTCAAATCTTTTTCTGTCTCCTCTCTCCAAACTTCCAAACAAACCCTAAGGAACTACGAACTTCAATTGAGAAACAAGATTTGATTAAGTGATAAAGGAAGTTGACATAAGGATTATCCAAAGATTGAAAGAACGATTGGACACTGCATTACAATGAAAAAGAGATAAAACGTAACCTTGAGGATTATTGAAGTAGGGTTTATGACCAAAGAAGGTTGAATAGCTTGTTGTATTTTAGTAAAAAGAAAGATGAGGAATTGACATTGATCACTTGTCTAGAATTATATAATAATTTATAACAATACAAAGAAATTAAATAAATTTTGTTCAAAACATGTAATATAAAGACGTCTTGGGCCAAGTCTATCTTGTTCTCGTTTGAGCGAGATTGCCCTAAAATCATGTGGTTTTGGGCACTCAATCTCGCTTGAACAAGATCCCCTGCACCATAATTTTATCAAACATTTATCAATTCAAATTAAAAAAAAAAAACTTCTAACTATACCCAATATCAAACAACTTATCAAAGTACAAATAAATAAATATATAAATAAATAAATAAAAAGAGGGTGTTATATGTATCACATATAGTTAATAGATTTATAAGGTAAAATAAGATAAAGAATTAGATGGACTAAACTTAGTTCTCTTCTTTTTCAATCGTTATTAACTTAATAGCTCATAAGCTCTTTATGTTTTCTCTCTCTTTTATCTTGCTTGATCATTGGGGTAATAACTAAGGAAAAATATTATTAACATTACATAATCATTGAGTGTTAATAAATTTAGTATGAGTGAAGGAAACTGAAATTAGAATTAATCTAAAAGATAACATAAAGATTTGTAAAGATAAAACCATACGTCTTAGGTTCTTCTTAATTAGTTTACTGTTAGATGTTGTGTTATTTTAATTTCTTGTTAATCAATTTTATATTTAAATTTTCAGTTTATTTAATTTCGCATCCTCTAAGTTCAAATGATTAAATTAAGAAATTCTTGATAATTAAAATAATTTTTGTGGGATGATATTTTGAAAACTTATTTTAGAACCCTTTATTATTTTTTAATGGGTACACTTACCCACAAATATTAACATTAAACTTTTGACCAAGACTTGAAAGGAGGGTATAAGTTTTCTCCTAAGGTAAATCTTAATATATATTTTAAAAAACTTACCTTTGAACTGGATAGTCATATGAGAGTCAATTTTAAGCATAATACTAAGGGTAGAACTAATCTTTCATAGAAACCTATCATTGTATAACTCAATGGGCAAGTTTGGGATCCTAACCCATACAATCCATATTATCTAAATCTAAAAGATTGTCCTTATAAGATTTAAACTCTACACAATTGTAGGTATTAATGTAAGTAAACACCTTAGAATGAATTATAAGACTTCTCTTCAAGATCCATCATTATTTTTGTTTGCTCCTCAACATCTATATCCTCCATTTTAGCCTTCTTGTTACTCCGATTTATCATATCAATGTCCTTAAAAAATCATAGGTTAGATCCGCTTTCAAACCTTCTTCCAATATAGCATATTCTTAGTTGATCTAAGCTTTCCTTACTTTCTCTACATTATCCCTTTTTTTTCAAACTTCAATTAGTCATCTTCCTCCTTTGACGACCCTTGACTTGTAAAACCTATCACCTTTCATTCCTTTTGATAAAAAGAAAATGATTTCTTAGATAGATATTATCTTCTTAACAACTTTTTCAAGTTAAGCCTGCTAAATAACACTTCCTTTAGAAACATAACCCAATAAAGGGCTTTTTTTGGAATCCTCCCATGTCACTAAAGAAACTTTAATTGAGAAACTTTTTGAAGAGAGGGAAGGACTTGTAATATTAATTTTTAATTAAATATTAATAATTAATATATATTATTAGTCATAAATTTAAAAAATAAGACTCTTAAAAGTAATTTTTAAATTCTAAAAAATAGAAAAAATATATAATTTACTTAAGTACAATAAATTATATATGCAATTTTATTTATATATGTAAAATAATTTTTAAAAGCTGAAAATAAAATATTATAAAAATATTAACGTATATACTTATCCCAAAATAGAAATTATAAAAAAAATTTAAACACTAATAGATTAAATAAGAATTTTTTTGTCTTTATGTAAAATTATAAATTTAAAACATCACAATACAATATAAAGAACTAAAGATATGAAATTTAAGAATTTTATATGATCGTAAAATCAATCACATGTAAAACACTAATAAAAATTAGACAAATTATAATATATATTGACAAAAATATACTTTACATCTATAATGTAATTTTAAAAGATATAAATATAGAAAAGTAAGCTCATTATATTATATTATATTATATTATATTATATATATATATGTAATGCTACGCTAAGATAAAAAAAAAAGTAAAAGATACGTTAATATAAAAATTATAATTAAAAAAAAAACTATAAGTAAAAATATTTATTTAGAAACAATGTGAGAATTTTAAGGACAAAAAAAATGAAAATAATGAATTCTACAATTTCTAATAGAGAAAATTTATTTTTTACACAAAATTGTTTGAGAATTTTAACATATAATACTACAAATAATAGATTAATTATTAAAAAAATTATAAACATAAATGTATGTATTTATAAAAAAATTAAAAGTTTATATAAGATAATAAAAAAATTATAAGGTAACAAAATAAAATTATGTAACAATTTTTATCTCAACAATTTAAAATAAATTTAATAAAAAGATAGAAAAAAAAAATCACAAGGAGAGTAGTTTATATATTATTTTTTTATAAGCAAAACACATATTATTAGAGAGAGTTTAAGGAGAACTCAAAACTCATATATATAGAGAAAAAATTAATACTTACTTAGAAAAATAAAAAGTAAAAATATACTTATACAAAGCTAAGACAAATACAATTTTGCGAGTTCAAATACCAATCAGCTAACAAAATAGTTTCTCCCTTACTAACAAGTGATAGTCATTTTCAAGGACCTTAGGATAATAGAATCTAGGCCTCCCTCTTATCCAAAAGACCATTAAAAAATATAATTCTATTTCTATCTAACTACAAAGACCACATTATACTTATCCAAACAATTAATAAACATATATATTCTCTTTTACTACAACTAATATTAATTCAAGAAAGCAAGTAAGTCGACAAATCTGAAGGCAAAACTAGTGAGAATCCAAGCCAACACGTTACCAGATTTGCGATGAAATTAAGCACATTAAAAATAAATGAGTTAGAAGTTCCTCCAAACTATGACAGAAGCAACATGTTATATCATCAATTTGAATATCACGATTAATTAGCAAATCTTTATAGGGAAGTGCATTCAACGGCAATTACCAAGAAAGTACGAGATACTTAAGAGGGACCTTCCCTCTCCATAGCTTTTATAAGGCATCAGTCATACACTGATCTATACTATTAGGACTAGAGATGGAAACAGGCCAAGTCAGTCCAAATTTTACTCTAAATAGGTCTCTAACATGATTATTAGGTCTGAGTCTGACCTGTTACCTGTTAAATATTTTATTTTAGGCTTTATCTGGCCTGGCCTAAAGCTTGTTAACAAAGTCTGTTATAAAAAAAATATTAATAAAAATATAAATATTTTATTATCAAATTAGTTTATATATTTTTCGAATTTCTATATATGTAATTAATAATTATAATAACATTTATATAATTTTATAGATAATTTTAAAAATATTATTTAAGTATTAATTATAAATATTTTATATTAATAAAATTTATATTTATATTTTTCTTGATTTATTTTTTAAAAATTATATAAATAGTAAATATTTTAGTTTTATTTTAGAAAAATATTTTGTTTGTTTAAAGACATCTTATATTCAACAAATAAAATTATAGTAAACACATAAATTTGATAAAAAAAATAACATTCACACAATTTGTTGAATCAATTAAAAAATATTATTATGTTTTAAAAAATAAATAAATTTAAACTTAATGCAATATATATATATATATATAATGACAATAATAGTAAATATTAAATTAAAAATAATTATAAAATATTTAATTTTATTTGTTTCATTAATTTGTTATTTTAAATTAATAAATAAATAAAAAATTAACTATATTATCATATTAATGTAATATAAAAAATATTACTGATACAATAAATTAAAACATATACTTATATATTACATATAAATTAATAAATTAACTAATAATTTAATTAAAATACGTGCAAGTTACAAAAATATATATTATTATATAATTTATTTATAATTATATTATTTATATTATCTACTACATGGTCTGATTATATATATATATATTATAATAAATTTTTTATTTTATTTTCTTATCATTTTTTATAAATTTTTTCTTTCAAATAAAATATAATTTAAATTTAAGTAATTTCTATTTATTATAAATATAAAAAATTATAACATAATATATTAATACAATAATTAAATATTAATAATAATAAAATTAAAAATATGAAAAATTTATTAAAAGAATATTAATATTTTATTTTTAAATTTTAATTCGTTTAGTTTTAATCGTGTCTTATTATTCTTCAGCTTGTTTAAATATAACAAATATAATAATTTATAATTAAATAAATTTATTTTTTAACAAGTGTAATTGTGTATAAATATTTTTAGTTTCAAATATAATATAATTTTTATTTATTATAAATAAAAAATTATAACATAATATATTAATATAATAATTAAATATTAATAATAATAAAATTAAAAAGATAAAAAATAAATTAATATAATAACAATATTATTTTTTTAAATATTATTTTCTTTGATTTTGATTGCGTTCTAATCTTATTCGAAAATTTTACTGCTCTTCAGCTTGTTCAAATAAATATAATAATTTATCTTATATTTATATTTAAAGTAACTATATATAATAATAAAACAAGAATAAAAAATAAGTGCAATAGCATATAATAACAACATATAATAACAACAATAATAATTATTAAATTAAAAAAATAATTATAAAATATTTAATTTTATTTGTTTCATTAATTTGTTATTTTAAATTAACAAATAAAGATAAAATTAGCTACACTATAACATTAATGTAATATAAAAATATTATTAATACAATAAATTAAAACACATACTTATATATTACATATAAATGATAAATTAACTAATAATTTAATTAAAACACGTGCAAGTTACAAAAATATATATTATTATATAATTTATTTATAATTATATTATTCATATTATTTGTTACATGGTTTAATTATATATATATATATATTAATATATATTATAATATTTTTTATTTTATTTTATTATCATTTTTTTATAAATTTTTTCTTTCAATTAAAATATAATTCAGATTAAAGCAATTTCTATTTTTTATAAATAAAAAAATTATAAAATAATATATTAATATAATAATTAAATAATTAATTTAATAATAATAAAATTAAGATTATAAAAAATATGTTAATATAATTTTATTATTTTATTTTTAAATTTTATTTCGTTTAGTTTTGATTACGTCTTATTCTTGTTCAAAGACTTAACTATTCTTTAAATTGTTTAAATATAATAAATATAATAATTTATTATTAAATAAATTTATTATTTAAAAAGTGTAATCATATATAAATATTTTTAATTTTTAATAGAATATAATTTCTATTTATTATAATTATAAATAAATAAAATTATAACATAATATATTAATTTAATAATAACAGAATTAAGAATATAAAAAATATATTATTAAATAACTTTATTATTTAAATATTTTTTAATAGCTCTATTTTTAAATTATAGTATATATATATATATATATATATATATATATAGTACATTAAGTTTAAATTTTTATATTAAGTTTTATCACTTATTTTTTAATTTAAATATAAATTTTAATAAATCTTTTTATGCTTATATTATTATTCTGCATCTATGAATTTTATAATATAAATATTTTTTATCTACAATTTTTATAATGATGATATTTATTTACTTTTTAAAATATATTATTTTTTTTAGTTGATTCAATAAATTTTGTAAGTATTATTTTTTGTTATCAAGTTTATGTATTTACTGTGATTTGATTTATTGAATATAAGATGTCTTTATACAAATAAAATATAATTATCATAAAAAATAATTAAAATATTTAATATTTTAATAATTTTATAATTTAATAATTTTATAAAATTAAATTGAGAAAATAAAAATATAAAAATTTTATAATATAAAAATATTTATAATTAATGTTCAAATAATATTTAAAAAATTCTATAAAAATTATTATAATTATTTAATAATTATCAATAAGACAAATAAAAATTTGAGTATATGTAAACTAATTTGATAATAAAATAATTATATTTTTAATAATATTATTCAATAACAACAATTATTATAAATTTTTAATATCATACAAATTTTATTTTATTTTTTTATCTTTTCTTAAGCAATTTTATTGGTATAAAATTGGTAATAAAAAATTTCATTGATTGTATTCACTACATCATAACAAATTACAAACTTAGCACAACCACATACCTCTGAGCCAAAGTTGCTAGCACTTATTTTTTATTCTTGTTGTATTATCATTTATAGTTACTTTGAATATAAATATAAGATAAATTATTATATTTATTTAAATAAGCTGAAGAACAGTAAAGTTTTTGAATAAAATTAAAATGCAATCAAAATTAAAGAAACTAATATTTAAAAATAAAATAATAATATTATATTAATATATTATGTTATAATTTTTTAGTTATAATAAATAAAAATTATATTATATTTAAAACTAAAAATATTTATATACGATTACACGTGTTTAAAAAATAAATTTATTTAATTATAAATTATTATATTTGTTATATTTAAACAAGTTAAAAAAAATAAAATATAATTAAAATTGAACGAATTAAAATTTAAAAATAAAATATTAATATTTTTTAATAAATTTTTTATATTTTTAATTTTATTATTATTAATATTTAATCATTATATTACTATATTATGTTATAATTTTTTATGTTTATAATAAATAGAAATTACTTAAATATAAATTATATTTTATTCAAAAAGAAAAATTTATAAAAATAATAAAAAAATAAAATAGAAAATTTATTATAATATATATTAATATATATATATATATATATAATCAGACCATATAACAAATAATATAAATAATATAATTATAAATAAATTATATAATAATATATATTTTTATAACTTGTACATATTTTAATTAAATTATTAGTTAATTTATTAATTTATATATAATATATAAATATATATTTTAATTTATTATATCAGTAATATTTTTTTTATTACATTAATGTTATAATGTAAGTAATTTTATGTTTATTTGTTAATTTAAAATAATAAATTAATAAAATAAATAAAATAAATATTTATTTATTATTTTTTTAATTTAATAATTATTATTGTTATTATATATATATTGTATTAAGTTTAAATTTATTTATTTTTTAAAATATAATAATTTTTTTTAATTAATTTAATAAACTGTGTGAATATTGTTATTTTTTTTTATTAATTTTATGTGTTTATTATAATTTTATTTGTTGAATATAAGATCTCTTTAAATAAACAAAATATATTTTTAAAATCAAACTAAAATATTTAATATTTATATAATTTTTTTAAAAATTAAAAAAAATATAAATATAAATTTTATTAATATAAATATTTATAATTAATATTTAAATAATATTTTAAAAATTATTTATAAAATTATGTAAATATTATTATAATTATTTAATAATTATTAATAACATAGATAGTTTTAGAAAAATATATAAACTATTTTGATAATAAAATATTTATATTTTTATTAATATTAATTTTTTTATAATAAATTTTAAGTCAGACTACTTAAATAGATTAAATTAAACTTAAAATAAAATTTTTAATAACTAACAAGTCAAATTTAAGCTTAATAATTACGTTATAATTCATATCTATTTAGAGTAAACCTAACCTGATACTCACAGACATTGTGGCCAGTTCTCAACAATTTCCACAGCGCTATCAATTTGTTCCTTTCTTTCGTTGGTTCCGTGAAGCGATACCTCTTCTACTTCTAACTTTGAGATTTTGTAGTTCATATCATTCACTTTTAATCTTAAAACGTATACATGATTGACTGTAAAAAAAAGAAGACAGTTTTATTAATTTTTTAAAATAATATACTCTTATATAATATAAAATTTGATAACTTAAAAAATATTAAAACAATATGATGTATTTTTATATTAATTAATAATAAGGTTTAACTTTAAGAAAAAAAAATAAAAAATCAAGTAACTACACTATCATAAATATAGAATCTATAAGTGAGAAGTTAATTTCATAAATATAAAACTATATATAATTACGTGTATACATGGATTTAATTTAAATTGGATAACATCGATTTTTAAAATCAGATTTAAAATTTGATTCTTCAATAATTTATATTAGATTGAATCGTTTTATCTACACTACCTCTAATTTATAATTATGAGTTTCACCGGAAAGCAAAAACAGCTTTTACGTAAACTAATAAAATATTTTTTCAACTTGTTTAAACTCTGGATTTAAAGGCATTTTCTATTTTTTTTTTTACAATTGAAATCGATTTGTTTCCTTATATATAAAAAGAATCGAATCAATTTATCTACAACACTAATTTCTAATTAAGAGTTTTACAGGAAAGCAAAAAAAATTTCTACAAAACTTGTAATTTTTGTGGTGAAAATTTTTCAAAAACTTTTTTTATGTGTTTGTTACGATAGATATTGAATATTTTTTTATAAATTATATTAAGATATTAAAAAATATTTATATTTTTTAAATAAAATATTTACTCCACTGTTTCACATGTAAGAGAGCATAAAATATCATTTCACAATAAAATTTATTTATTTTTTCATATATATATATATATATATATATATATATATATATCATTGTAGATAGATATTTTTAGAACATTAGAACCAACTGAAGTACACAATTCTTCATGCAATAAATGTTTTCTGAAAACATGGATCTTGTTGGCTTCAACCAATGCATATTTTATGCTTCGTTGACAAAGTTGCCATGTTTTGATTGTTGATCATCAGTTTTATTTGATTTTCAACGCTTTCTCAAACATGTACTATATAAATTAAATAATACTAACAACAAATTCTCTAACACATTTACTTTTTTAATATATTTTTATTGTTAAATAAAATTTATTAAAAATTAAAAAAATATGTGTATTTCACTTTTTTATTTTTAAATTTTTAATAAAAATATGTTAAAAAGAATGTTACTGAGTCATAGTGTCACAGTGTTATCATCGAAACTCTTGCTATCATTTTTACCTATATCAGAAAATTAAGAAAAGAAAAGCAAACACTTGTTATAACCATTATAATTAATTGTTATTGTTTAATGTCAATCTATTCACATATTTAGATATTATTCTTTTATTGGTTAATTAAACTCATTCTTATAATCAATTTGGAAGACCAAATTAGATGATGAAAAATGTCTAAAAACGATATTTTGAATTTAAAAAAAATTAAATTTATCCATTATTTGTTTATTCCTATTCCAGTAATCAGGCTAGAAAGTGATGCGTTTAAATTTAAGAGCCTAGTTACTGATTTGTTTTCCATTTAAATTTAGTCTAGAGATTTAATTATTATACTAATTAATTAACAATTTCACAAAATTGGCATTAAGTCTTTTCTGGTTATACGATGGCAATTTTATTTTATTTTTTATCGCTGATCCTTGGAAAAATAACGAGGATAAATATCTACTAAAATTAAATTTTAAAAAAGGATAAGAATCATGCTCCTACCTTATCCAATCCCATACACATAAAAATTTTCTTAAAGTTATATTTCCTTATTAATTAATATATTAGCTTTAAAAAAGGATTTTGCTATTTTATTTTATTAATAATATTAATTAAAAACTTAATAAATAAAAAATATTAAAATTATATTAAGAGTGTATTAAAAATTATGACAAAAATATACTAATATTTTTCAAATTTTTTTTCACTAATATATTTAAAGTACTGATTAAACTTAGTCTTAATTTAAATATGTTGTTGATATGTAATTATATGATTTATTATGCATCATTAAACTTATAATAATAAGTTTTAGTCATCAATTTTTTTAGTTTCTCAAATAGTTTAGTCATATACTGTGTCTATTATAGTAAATTTTTGCATATATAAATACTCAAACTTAAAACTTTACTTAAGTAATACCGAGTAATTTGTCACTTAAACTAACTTTCATTAGTATATTATTTCATTTTTATATATAAACAAAATTCACAATACATATATTTTAATCTCTTAATTTCATTTTTTTATATAAAATTTAATCAAAATTTTTTTGTCCCTTACATAAATAAAATTGGCAATAACGTAAAAAATATTAAAAATAAAAAAAAATAAAATTTACAGTATTTTTTATAATTGAGAGAGTTTGATATTCTCTCTAACACATGAATCAATTATTACAGTTAATATTATGATAATAAATAATAAGAATAGTAATTTAATTAAAAAAATTAATACTTTTAATATTTAAAATATTAAAAAAATCTCATTTAAAAAAATATAAAATATCTTCTCGAATTTACATATATTATATCAAACACTAAATTAAAAAAAGCCCATTTTGTTCTCATAGGTAATAACTTTCACCTGTCAATTGCTCCTGGTTTGAAGGCTTTTTTGTATCATCAACCGTTGATTGTTGACAAAACCTAATCTCTTCATCGATAACTCACTTTTCTCTCTTCACTGTCAATTCAAACTAATTATCATTGAACTAAAAGGATAGCTGGAACTCACCCTCCTCCACAAATATTATATCTTTTTCCCAGTATTTTAATTTCATTTATAAAAATTGATATTAGATTCACGTAAATAATAATTTTTTATATAAACTTTAACGTTGAATAGTATAATATTTTTAGTAAACAAATTTGTGAAGAAACATAAAAGTTGGACTCTAAGTTCACAATCACTATTTCAATTTGTAGATTTAACTTAACGGTGCTAAGTTTCAGCTATTAAGTTGTACTTATTATTTTTTAAAGCTTGCTCTAAGTACCGACAAATGCCATGCAACTCTCTTAAATCAAGCTTGTAGTTATAATTAAACCTTTAATTACTTTGTAAAAATATTGGCACTTTGATCTTTAGTACGTAAATAGTTAATTTTTGTTTCCTTCTCAATCACAAATTCTCATATCTTATCAAACTCAATATCTTTGTGGAATTGTGGTTGAACTGATTATGGAAAATTAATTTTTTCCAAAGTGTAATAACAAATATTTTGTAGGTGCATTTTTCTTCGTGTGTATCACATAAGTATTCTTCTACTGTCATTATTATAATATGCTTCAACTATAAAGATTACAATAATGAATTGTTTGTTCCAAACTAAAATTTAGAAAGATATATCAAACATTTACTTGATATATTTTTAAATGAAAGAAATATCAGTGTGTAAATGTAATCTAATTTTCTAATAGGTGTAAATTAACAAGTAATCTAAGTAGTTAAAGTATATTTATTGTGATCAATAATTTTTTTTTATTTTTTATCCAGTTTAATTTGGATCTGATTCGAATCACTTACCTGAATGTAGTAGATGAGTTTATTATTAAAATTTTTTTGTATATATAAAAGTTCGAATTCAAAACTTTGTTTAAACGATATTGAATCACTTGCCACTCAAAACAATCTCAGACTAATAAAATTTTTATTTTATGTACAAAATTATATATTATTTGTATAGATAAAATATTATTATAATTAAATACTCTAAATAACAGTATAAATAGGTATTTTACTTTTACAAATAGTAACTAAATTATTTAGATGATGTAGAACAAAACATGAAAATTATTTGAATATATACGATATTACCGGCACAACATAAGTATATATACTGTTAAGAACAATTAATGTTATGTACTTTGCTTTGTATAACCCAATGAAACTGCTGTGTATAATTTCTTATTTTGTCTGTAGTAGAGAACTATTTCAAATCATTTGCTTTGTTGAAATAAAAGAAAGAATTTTCTGAGTAGAAAAATATCAAATCACTCTTACCATAACCACTCTTCTTATTAATTTATAACAATAAAAATTGAGATAGACAGTAACAAATTTTATCATATTTATACTATATTATAAGTCTGGTGACGTGATCCATGACATTTCACGAATAAATTTGTGACATTTGGTAAATTGTTTGTATTGGTGCATAGGATATTATATTATTAGTATGAAACTAAAAAACATTTATTTTTTATAAATATCAATGCACAATAACAAATATTGTAACAATATTTTCTAAGAATAAGACAAATTAAAGAACCTGAAGTAATCTACTTTAAAATTAACATAACTTAAAAAATATGTGCAATAATCAAAATAAAGAAGTAAAATAGTTTCCTACACAAAGGTTACAACTTGTTGTATAAAGAGTAAAAAAATTAAGCACGCTCAACGTTTGCACCATGTCTTTTTGGGCATTGTGGGATAAAAATATTCTAAGCTAATTCACACAACAAATGAAACATTTTAGTGTAAGAAGTTGGTCCTATGCATAAGTCAAAGCAAATCAATCATTGATTGAAATTTAATATAGTACAGGTAAAGTTATATAATATTATAGTATAATGTATATGATTGCAACATTGTAATAGGCCTGTAAAAAGAGTAACGTCAATATGAGCTAAGCCATAAATAGAGAAATAGAAACTTTCCAATATTCCCTTTTAGTGAAGGAATACTGTAATATTCCTAATTTTCGTAATCAGCGATTATAGTAACATGAAATATATTTAGAGGAGTAACTTTAGATTAGTAGTTTATTAGAATAGAAATTTAGTATGATTAAGTAATAAGTAAAGTTATAATTAATTAAATTTAATTAAATATTTTTAAATATAACTAAAATTCATGACCAATATCCAGAAGAAAGTTATCAACAAATTATACTTAAGTTACAAATAACACTAATATTAATAGGATGCTTAGTATATGTTAAAGCCACGTTGTAGTTAAGATTTTTCATTAACTTAAGCTTAGGAAATTACAAGTTAACAAAGGATTAAAGGCTATTATATAGCTATAAAGTACTTAGAAAAATTAATCTTAAAGGGTAAAAAGTGTAGTCCTTAAATTCTTGATAAATCATAGACAAGTGTTAATTTATTTAAGTTTTAGGTGTAGTTAATTAATTAAGAAATTTAAAAATTCTGAAGTCATGATTAATTAAGCTTAATAAAGAATACATAAGACACAACGAATGATCTAATAATAAGCCTAAAATGTCAAAACAAAAACACAACATAATGTAATAAAATTAAACCATTTTGACATTGATAATGGTGGCCAAAATTGATTAAGCAATTGACTTTCAATTTTTAAGAGAAAGTGGTCAAGTGTTTTATGTTCAAACACCGTAGGAAAGTCAAGGTACAATGCCTTCAATGAGCCAAGTACACAAGTTTAATTAGGAGAGAAAAAAAAATTCATTCATGAAAGTCAATAAGAATAAAGCGTATGTATAAATAATTAAGACAAGAATCTTAACTTAATCAAAACTTGTCCCTTCATTTAATGGACATGTACAATTGAAATAAAATCAAATTGTACATTAAATCAACCAACTAAATGAAATCATAAAGAATTAACTGCTTTAAAACTATCTAGACAAGTAAAATTGAGTCTTGACATATAGTTGAAAGTATTTTAGAAAACCTTGATTTTTTTACACTTTAGACGTGAAGATAAGCCACAAAACATACACTAAATTAAAGTCAAACAAATATCCAAATTAAGTACGTTTTAGTCATTCAAATAGAGTAAGGAAAAACCAAGAGATTGGAAAAGAATTCAACTCTACCAAGTGTTCCAATTTCATGTCAAATTGAACCTATAAGTAGTAAATCAAGTCTTTTTCATTATTCAACAAGAATAATAACTTCACCACTCTCACACACGTTCTCCACATACTTAAGAAGCTCCACACAACCCACTTAAAAATTCTAAGGCTACTAAAAAGAGACCAAAACATGTGTTTTCTTAAGAATTTTGTCACTTGTGTACGTGAGATTAGCACTTAAAGAGAGAGAAAGGAGCAAGTAAGAGGGGAAAAGAAGAACTACTTAAAGACCACTCAAAATTTAAGGCAAATAAGATAATAGAGAGGAGTATGATTCATAGATTAAGAGTTTGTTTGATTATCTTTTTAAAAATAGTTTTCTATTTTTAAAAATGTAATCAAACATGCTCTAAGAGTTTATACATACTATGAATTTGATTAAGAGTTGAAGGAACCCCTTGCCCTCTAAGAGTCTAAAATTAAACCTTCTTTAAGTTTAGATTGAAATTTTATTGATAAAAATAAAAGAAATAAAGTAATTGTTTAAAATAATAGGTAAATAACTTTAAAACTATAAAAATTTGATAAAACCGTTGAGATATTATTTTTTGTTGATATGATTGAGTTATTACTTAAGCATGAGATATTAACTTATAATTTTTTTTTTCTATTCTTAGTAGTATAATTTTTTTTTTGTGTTCTTTGTATATTTATGAGAATATGATGAACTTTAGAGACATGATGTTATAGTGCATAGTTTTCACTTCTAGAGCATAGTAATTAGATCTCAATACGGTAAATTAGGTAATTATTTTTACCGGTGATATAATATATATAATTGGTCAACTTAATAATCTTTTCATAGCACTAACAATTGTTTAATATACTACAAGTTAAAATATGATTTTCTTTGAACTATGCACTTCAATACCATGGTATCTAGATTGACCCTCTTCTTGATGGTCTTGGTGGTCATTATAGAGCTATTGGTGGTGGTAGCTAATACAAGACTCTAAATAATATATATTTTGTCAATAGTTGTGTACTATAGGTAAAAGAGTTTTTTTAGAATCTAGGCCTTATAATATTTTTCTCTTTACATGTATTATATTTGAATAATTAAGAGAAAAGTATTTGAGCTTGTTTTATATGACTTCCAATATCCTATAGCACTCGGAAAGATAGTGTAATTGATGAATCTATATTTTGACTGATATTTTAGCATAATTCTAACACATTTGATAAGAAAAATATATAAAGAAAGCAGAAAAACTCAGAAAAAGAGAAGGAATTGAAGTTTTGTTTAAATTTGTAGTTATTTTAGCAATTATGAAATTTTTGCTTAGGAAATAAGTTTTTAATCTTGTTTTTGAAGGAATAAATTGAGCAAGGATCATATCCATGGAGGTTTGATGACATGGAAGAGGAAAGAAGCAAGTCTGAACTCCAAAAACACAAGAATAAGAAATTGCAGACTGGGCGTGATCACTATTGTCAGTGAAAGTGATCACTTCAGAGCTCAAAGAAGAAGTGAAGTCTGGGCGTTACCACTTTTATCATTAAAAGTGATAGTTCAAGAGAGGCAAAAATATCAGAAAAGCTCTGCGTAATCACTATTGTCATCAAAAGTGATCGTTCCAGAGAGTCTTCAACTACTTTGGCACTGCATTGTCACTTTTATTAGTAAGAGTGATAGTTCCAGAGAGCTCTCAATATCAGGAAGTTACGCGTGGCCACTATTTCTGGGAAAAGTGTTAACGCGCAACCAAAAACTCTCTGCGTAACTACTATTTCTCATAAAAGTGATGACGTGAAAATCTGAAAAATTCTATAAATACCAGAAACGATCCGGAAAAAATGGATTTTGTTCATTTTCAGTTTTTTTAGTTAGATTCTTGTTAGAGAAAGTGAGAGAGAGGAGTGGGGATTAAAATGTCTGAGCTTCACGAAGAGGAATTGGAGTAGAGCAAGCTTCCATGATGATTCTGATTCTCTTCTTCTCTTTCTTTCCTTTTCTCTGCTGCCATGGCTGTGTAATTTATTCATAGCTAGGGATTGTAGATCTGAAACGAATATGTTGAATTGATTTTGGATCTGGATTTCAAGCTTTGGAATAGATTGAGTGATTAATTCTGCACTTTACGTAGGAATTGAATAGAAATTTGATTAACTAATTTTCAGAGGAACTTTTGTCAATGGAAATTGAATTTGTTCTTCAGATCTGAACCAATCACCAAGATTATAGTTTTCTTAGGGATAAGGAACTTTGATCTTGCAATCTTTTAGTTTCTTATACTTAAAGCAATGTTGAATTAAATCAGATCTAAGGAATTAGAATGTTTTAATTAAATGTTAGGTTCACTGAGTTAAGGAATTAACCTCTGAACAATAGAACGTGAAACTGATTGTCTTTTTTTCCAAATGCTTGTTAATTCAGAACTTTATTGATTAAACATTGGAGTTTTGGTGAAGCAATTCCCTAGCTATGGTTTTTTCCTCTGTTATCACATAATTGTTTGTTCATTGTTCTGTTTTCTGCAAGTTCATTTTACTTTTAATTGTTCTAGTTTGCTGTTATTACATATTACTACTCTCCTTCCAATTTCAAAAAAGCTTAAATGGTTATAATTCTATGAAGTGGTATTTGAAACCTAAATTCTCTGTGGAGACGATATTTGGATCTTAAATTTACTCATTACTTGCTGCAATCCTAATGCACTTGCTAGTGTTAGATTGCGAACAACAGTTCTTGATGGTGTTTAGCCTTATAAAGATAATTAGATTAGTTTATAACTAGATTGTTTGAGAAAAACATCTTAAATGTGATTTTATTTTTAATGTGACAGATGTAGAAAAAATTAATATTTTTAATCATACTTAATTTTATTAAGTAAGGTTTTGTAAATTTCACTAAAATGATGTGAAAGGTAAAGAAAGAAAATATGATACCAATTTTGTTACTATTTTTTTTTCTCTTAAGTAACTACTTCCTTCTTAAAATATAATTCAAACATAAGAAAGATGTAAAATTTTATTTAAGCTAATTTATTAAACATTATCAAACATGTATTTTTCTTTAGTTGTATTTGTTGCTTTGGATTTAGATAACCTTAATTTTGTTTTCTCTCTTATTGGTCAAAGCACTTGAAGAATATGAAAATACATAGGTTACAAACCTTAGGATAGTCAAAGAAGGACTTAGGTAAAAAGAGTAGAGTAAGTAGAGGGGAAGAGGAGTACCTCCTATAGCAAGTTTTTAGAGCATGTGTGGAAGAGGAAAAAAAAATTAAATTATGAAAGAAAACAAAGAAATATACTTTTGAAGACATGCAATGCAATGACAACATAATTTAAAAAATATTACCTAATGAAAACAACAAAGGTGACTCTTGTAAGATAGGGTTAATTCAAGAAAAAGAACCTTTAGATGGTGATGGTGAATGGTGTAAAGGAGAAAAAGTGTAAAATAGAAGAATCAAAGAAGGCTTTTGCTTGAAGAAATAGAAGAAAGGGATATGAATATTGGTTTTTGAAGAAAGAAAATCATTAAGTTTACTTTTAAGGGATTTAAGAAATTTAAGAAAAGCTTGAATTTTTTTAAAAAAAACTTGTTATACTATTAGTCAAATAGTTGATACATGTTACTCTTTTTCTTTGTAAGAGTAAATAGCACGTTCTTCTATTAAATGTATTATTATAACTTTAGTTTGGGTTAGTAAAAAAGTAAGATAAACTTTTAATTAAGTGAGAAAAGAAAAGCATATAAGTTTGACACATGCCCAATTAAGGGTTTTGTTTTCTTAGAGTATATTAGATACCTCAAATAATTAATACTTAATATTTGTTTGTACTTTTTTACAACCACACTACAATTCAAAAAAGGAGTCGACATTAATCACATTACATTATTCCTATTCCTATGTAACTAAAAAAATAGAGAGGTTCACTCCAAACCTATACACAAAATTAATATTTCTATTGGGTAGAATGTTACAAATGATACATATGATCAAGTAGCATGTGCATCATTAGATTAAGAAGTAAATCCTAGAAACTACCATAAAAATTTAAACTAAATTCCACTGCTACAAAATTACATGAAGTTCAATCCAAAATTCATCATATCCTGACCTATAGATTTAGAAATACATTGCAAAAAAATAGAAAAACATGAGCATGGAATGAATATCTAATGAGATATCCTCCATTGAAACTTGCAATTGCATAAAAATATAAAATAATGTTTTTTAATTAGAAAACATAGCTCACATCATTTCCTCAAGTTTGTTTTATAGTGTTTCACTTTGTCCTAGGTATTTGAAAGGTTTTGTCTATCTTAGTTGCCACTCACTTAAAAGTTCACTACCATAAGTTTGGTAATATTCTACAACCTCCACTACCCATGCAGATAAATCATGAGAGCTTTTAAATAGGTGATAATAAGATTGGTTAAGCTAAAGTCTTAAGAAAATATGCACTTGATAACAAAAAAATAAAAGTATTTAAGGTTAACAAGTTCTTGGTTAAGCACGTGATTTTAAAAAAGACAATAAATCAAAATCCTTAACAAATCTTTTTTGTCCTTTTTTTAGTTTTTTTCCATTTACTTACATTCATTTTCTTTTTCATTTATTTTGCCTTGTTTATTTTTGTATTCTTTTATATCTTTTTAGTATTTGAAGTGTTTTTTGCATAATTTTGTAGAATCTCCTTTTATATCAAGTGCTATATTCTTACTGAGTTGATTTAATGAGTTGGAGTTAGGCGTTTTTGCATGGGCATACAAATGTCTTTGTGTTGCATGTGACCTTGCACACTTTTGGAATATTGGTCTAGAAATTTAGCTTAATGACAGCTTGCTACTTGTTGCCTTTTCATCTCTTTTTTTACACGACTAACGGTATGAAGATTATCCCTTTGTCTTTTTTAAATATTACTAAATTTGAGAATTTTGACTTGTAGGTCCTCATTCTTTTAAGAGACAATATTAGAAGTCTCCAAAATATATAGCCTTTTCTTTTTTCCTGCAAGCTCTTTGTGATGTGTTCTACCTTTCTTGGGTCCAGTTGTTTTCAGATTAGATTTTTTATGCCTGATATCCACAAGTCACTCTCCATGTAACTTATCATCATCCTTACTTTTTGTCACCATTATAATAACATGATTGTTTCCCTCCATGATTTTCTCATTATTATCATTATCCTTATTATTTGCAACTATTCCAATTTTTATGTTTGCCTCTTGTTGTACCGTTTCATCCACTACCTTTAGTGGGACAATGGAGGCAATGCAATCTGCCAATCTCTCGCATGATGGCCATAACACTCACACTGACAACAAATCACGTAAAGCCCCTCATATTCTACCTTGTACTAGTGACCTTTTAAGCAAACCTTACCCACCATTGGTTAGGTTAAATCCAACTTCACACAAACTTTAGTAAACCTTCCCCATGTCCACATTCAATGTATTCTTGTCAACATGAACATGTGTGTTTACCACGTAAGCCATTGCTAAGAGAAAGCTTTCATCATAAAAGACCAAATTCATACCTGAAAAATGAATCTATGCAAATGTACAAGTTACTTTGGAAAATAGGAAAAAAAACTTTGGTCAACAAACTCTGGAGCCAATTTGTGATAATAAGGTAGTGATGAAAGATCACCCAAGACCTTCCATTAGTCACTATCTCTCTATCAGCGTAATGATCTAATTTAATCATATAAAATCTATTAGCCACATTCATGATGTCAAAGTCCTCAATAAGCTTCCACAACTGCTTTAAATGTTCCTTCATTACGTTGAACCCTACATTTTTACTTAGCAACTTAATTACTAAGCATACTTTCATGACTAGCATAGTTCACGAAACATTTCATCATCAACATATACCTTCGACTTTTGTCTATTACCCTCTTCTAATTTCACATGCTTTTTCTATAATAAATCCATCTTTAGTTGTGGCGTGGGTGGAACTTTGACTCTTATGACCTTGTCTCTAAATGATATTTTTTAAATCTAATAGTTTCTCTAGTGGTGTTTTGGCTCCTATACTTTCTTTGGTTTTGGTGCACTCCACTTTCTTGAATTTAGCCAAGTCTGATAGTTCTTCAACAGTGTTCACAATGCCTTGCACACGGGTTACAATTTCAATAAGCAAAGAAGCAATTGTAACCACTTGAATAATGTCCATGAGTGAGATTTCCATTTTTGGAGCCATTTCTCCAGAGTGTGGTGCTTCTGTTTCTGTGCCTGGGGCATTACATGATGAGGGTGGGATAACCATGTTTGGATAAGATTTTAATGCATCCTGTAGCTCTTGGGCTGAACTATTCATCTCTGCAACTAGCATACCAACTTCAGAGGATATTTTCATATTTCTGATAGTATTTGCTAACTCTCTTATGACACCAGCAGAGTTGGCTCCCACTTTTAATGAGATGTTGCTGATGTGCTTCTTGATGTCATTTGGGGCCTACTCAAATTATGTAAATTTATTGGTTGTTATTAATTAATATATCTCACACAGTTTGAGGCTAAAAAAGTTATTTATAGAAAATTACCTTTTGAATATAAAATAACTTGTAGTTTTCAACTTCGTTTACATTAGCCTTTAAAATTAATTTTAAGTATTTAAAAGTAATAAACTTTTATCAACCTTAAGGGTTGATATTAATATTTTTCTTAAATTTTTATTGACAATTTGGTACAGTTAATATTCACTGAAATGATGCACTTAAAGGACTTGCTAGCATTTGAATTTTAGAAATTCAGCTATTACCTTGTTTTCTGAATTGATGCATCCAATAAGAGCATCTATGACGGAGGCACAACAGCGCATGGATGCACCAATTTTAAGATACTGCTTCCATGGGTGTCGGAAGCTAAAGCAACCATGAGCTGGCTCCCATCTAGCAAAATTAGCCTACACAGCACCAGTTAATAATAATATTGTCAAACTTTAAATATAACTTAATCAACACACACACACCCTTGTGGCACGTTTAGTGTGTACCATAGAATCTTCTGTTGCTTTGGAACTTAGCACACACTTGTATCCCAGCAACTTCTTATCATCACATTCAGCTAGTGGGGCCTCGCTGGAAGTAAAGTACGTAGCCACACAACCTGAAAAATACATAGATGTATACTTGTGCACATTATATAACAATGATGGTATCGGTAAATCAACAGTTAATTTCTCATTAATGTAAGAAAATTTTTAAATTACTAATATTGAAGACTCACCGTGCAAGGAATTGGCCAGTTTTTCTAGGTTCCCAGAAGTTAACACATAAAGCTCCTGACCAGCCCAGATGGGACAAATGGTCATGCTGATGACTATGCACAATGAAGTGCCCATTACAATGGTAGATAATCTATTCTGTGCCATTTCAAACAATTTATCAATCCGATGACCGGAAACTGAAACCAAGCTGAAAGTGAGGATAAATATCATTGCACCATAGTCAAAACGAGCCTTTACTGTGGGGATGAATCTGGAGAATGTTGCTGCGGAAGCTGAAGACAGATCAATTTTAACAATGAGTCAGTGTGTAATCACAAATGATAGATAGGTTTGTACAAATAATTTGAAAGTAAAGTAAAAAAAAATAACATTATTGTTATATATTTACAGAGTTTATTTTTGTTTATACATAAATCATATGTCTCTCGTTAACCAATGCTCGATACTGAAATTAATTAATAAATAAATGAAAAATCTTAAAAAATTAGAGTTGAGTTTAGTAAAATTCATGGAGTGATGAACCAAGGTTTAAATTTCTGTTGAGAGACACACTGACATTTAATATTTGTGACTGAAATAAGATTATCTCCAACCAAGAAATACGTGTAAAACCATAGAAAACATATATTAATATACCTAACAGAAAGACTGAGACGCCAACAATTAGCGGTTCAAGTTGTTCTCCTGCTCTTCTAGCTACCCAATGAACGCCAAAGCCTAGAAACCCAGCAAGGGAAGTTCCACAGATCCTGTTTATAGATTTGCATAAAGTAGCACCTGCAATTTAAGAATAAAACTCATAATTTTTGTAATTTTCAATAAATATTAACTATAAGAAATATGTTAAAAGATGTATTGTTAGCATTGCTAATAATAATAATGTTAGGAAGAGAATAGCTAGCACAACGTACCTGCTGTGTTCTCAAAGACTACAACCACAGTCATGACAGCCCACATAGCATTTCCTCCCAATCCATCGTACAAAGGCTTCATGTAGTAAACAAGAGAAACAGTGGTGAGTGCTATTCCCACCTTCAAGCAATGAATGAACTTTCTGGGGTCATTCACTCCCAATTCCCATGCTTTCTTAACAAACTTTCCCACCTTGAAACCAAGCCCTGACATGCAAGCTTGCTCTTCTCTCTCTGATGAACCCATAGCTCCCATTCTAATTCTCCATTCTACTTTCTTGTCATCACCCATGTTTTGTTATTCAAGTGGAACTTGTAAAATATGTATGTGAACGTTAACTTCACAGGTGACTGTGGAGTACACATATATTTATATGTATGTTAAGAGTGGGGATGCATCGCAGTTGTCATTATCAGCCAATATAGCCCAAAACTTCATATTAAATTCATTGGCACCGTGCTAGAGTGTGGTGTTCTTTTTAAGTGAAAACAAATTTTTATTTTCGATGGTCTAACTTTTATACATTTTCTGTTTTTATTTCTTAAGTTTTTAAAATTTCAATTCAGTTCTCTAATTTTTTAAAATTCTTTTAATGGATTCTTTTTTCTTCAAAGACGTTAATTATGTTAATTTATTTATTTATTTTCTTCGTGTACTGTTCATTTTCTTCAAAATTTAGTTTTTCTTTTCTTTTCGTCCTCTACCCCTCATTTTTCTCTTACTCTTTTTCTTCTTTCTCTTTATCTCTTCCACCGCATGGAGATTTTAGAAAATAAAAAAAGACTAGAGTGTTAGTATTGGAACTACATGATAAATGAGTGAGACTACAACGAAGCATATTCAAGCTGAAACATGTTTTCAAATGAGTCATGTTAATGGGTTAAGTGAGAGGTAATAATGTTTTATAATGGCGAAAAAAAAATAAAGGAAAAAGACATAAGCACAGAAAGAAAAGGAGAAGAAGAGGTAAGAAGAAAAGAGAAAATAAATCTAAATAAAAAATTAATAATACATGTGATGGAATATAAAAAAAAATTACTAAAAGTAATATTTTCAACGATAAAAGACATTGTTTAAAATATTTTAAAAAGTTAAAGAATCACATTAATACTTTTAAGAGTCAACGGAGTAAAACTAAAAAAATTGTAAAAGTTGAAAGATCAAAAATATAATTTTGTCAAAAATGTTTCTAGCACATTTAATGTGGGATATTTTTTTTTAGTATTTTTTTAAAATTTTAAAGAGTATTTTTAATTTTAGAAAAAAAAATATTTTTACATTTTGTTGAGAGAGGAGGAAAATTTATCCCTTTTTATTTATTATTACTATTCTACTATTTTTATATAAAATATTTACTTTGGGTTAATATTTATTTTAATTTCTAACTCTGTAATTAATTTCATTTTTGTTCCCAAGTTTTTAAAAAATATTTTACTTCCTAATATTTTATTAAATATAATCAAAATTTTCAATCGGAGTCCTTTTCTATATATATCTTTTGTCGACGGGAATGATTAACGTGAAAACAATTTTATTATATTTTACAATGTTAAGGACTAAAATAATTTTTTTTAAGATGTTAAAGATGAAAGTTAATACAAATTTAAAATCAAAATGACTATTTACTCCATATATTCTTATCAATCATTTTGTTGATATTAATTACTAAACTTATTTATTTACACTATTAATGGATTTCTATTTTAATTTTAAACTACTTAAATTGTATAATTTTAAATGAAAAAAAGTTATTAATGGAAGAATAGTAATTATTATTATCTTAAACTTTTATTTAAATAAATAAATAGAAACATTTTTTTTCCTGTGGACATGTAAACAAAACAAAATAAGAAATTTAACAACTAATTTGAGCAAATTATATGATTATACCTTTTTCACTTGCACAATATTTTCCTTTAAAGAAATAATTAAATAATGATAATTGTGTCAAATTTTAAATATTCAAATAACAAAATTATGTCTAAATGATTGTGACTGTGAGGATTGTTCAATAAAATTGTTGGACACAAGTGGGTAACGTCTTTTTCCTTGCTTTTCTCTGTCTTACACGTGAACAAAAAGGTGCACACGCACAATAGATATATACATGTGTTTAAAGCGAGTTTTATTTGTGTACAAATTTCAATTTTTACTGCATGTATCTTTACTAATAATTATAAAAACATACCCTATTTTTCTTCATGCCTCTTCTAACGGATTTAAAAGAAAATAATATAAAATTAATTTACCTTGCTTTTATTAAAATATTTCACGTTAGTTAATTTTTAATGTTAAGTTATTTCCATATGTTCAGTCTTATTAAACCACTGGTGCAGATGTCCATTTAATTCTAAAGTAAAATATCTAAATATTTTAAGCAGGTAGAAAATATCATCAATGGATCACAATTACAAATCAAGAATTGAAATAGAAATATTTAAAGCCAAAATGAGTTTATTAATCTAAGCCTAAGGTAAAAAAAAAAAGTAAATAAGAAAACAAATTTTATAGAATTGAAAATTTATCATGAATTTTTTTCATTATAGCATGAAAAAGTAAAGTAGCTATGTGTAAGGCAAATGTTTATAATTTTATATGATAAAATTACATAAATGAGAATTCATCTGTATACATATTATTTCTCTTTTGGGTATAAAATGACACCAACAAGCGAGTTCCACTATTGCCTGCAAACGGTATCTTCAGAAATTTGCATTAATACATAAAAATACAATATGAATATGCCTATTCCATATATAAGATGAGAGATATCGTGCGAGTCATGAAGCACTTGCATGTAACTATATTGTATATCAAAGCATTAAACTTTTTCTTTAATTTATTGACCTAAAACCAACATTTGTCAATCACAATATACACAATTTATCTCTAATCCATCAAATTCTCAAAAAGCTTGAACATAGTGGCACCGTTGCTACCTTTGATTGCGTGTAAATCGCATAAACTTATAAGCCCATTCATAGTGGCGCGTTCATTAGGATAAGAAAATTAGGAATTAGGACAAGAGCACTACGTTAAAATTTTAAGCAAGTTTTCGTTGTGTGTATTTTTCGTACCTCACAAATTAACTTCAAATTAGGTCATGAATAAGACCTTTCTATTTTTCAAAGCTTGAAACATTTGGAGACAGCCAAGACATTTGGAATTAAAAATGGATAATTCCACGTTGGTCTCTGCTGATTGCACTTTGGAATTATATATATTTATAATAGAGCACTTATCTCCTTCACTGCCATTGGACTCTTTCTGAATTGCCAATCCTAATATCAAAAGGTCTTTTCTATGATAATATTGTGATCACAATTTTTCTTGTGGAAAACTTCCACAGAAGAAAGATCGTATATCTTCTTACCTAACACCACCACAATAGTGTGTATGGTGTTGTCACCATCGATTATACTTGCCTAATTGGTACATCACTCCCAAGTCACTTCACATAGAAACTTCAAATTATGGCACTTGGAGAGACCAGTTATCACTCCAAACTAGTATTTATTTATCCAGATAGAAGATAGAAGATAAAATTTTATTTTATTTACTCATTCCTGTCAAAATGTAAAATAATATTAAATGTTATGTTTTCACACTAATATCTTTTTATTTATACAAGAATTTGGATATAATAAATAAAATATTTATACTAATGAAGCATGTATTAAAGAGTTTATTTAAATAATTATAACAAGAGTAATATTTGACTGATTATTTTAATTTTCTGAATGGGATATAAATAGATTCATAAACTTCTTTGCAGATGCATCAATCGGTTGCATAATCTGTAATATACAAAGCCATAAGGTGACAAATTGTGACAAATTGCTCGTTTTAACGTGACAAATGTCACAAATTGCTTGTTTTAACGTGGGATGGATAGGAATTCAAGTTTTCTAACTCAACCCTTGTTTCATGTGTAAGAATATGAGTGGAGAGAAAATTTTGAATTTTCATTTCTGAAAGTCAAAATTTCTCTCCAACCAAACAAAAGAAAATATATCTTTTTTCATATTTTCTTTCCTTTCAAAGCTAGTTCAAGAAACATCACAGAAGAAACAACATAATAACAAGAAACATGTCACCTAGCAATTTCGACACAATCAACCTTCTATTTTCCATTCGTGTTACATCATAGAAGAGCCAGCATAAAACACTGACTAGGGGGAAGAATTTGTGGTTAGCCTAAGTGAAATTATCTGGTCCAATCCATTACAATGTCGAATTACTATATCATAATCACATTTCATCCTTTACATGGGTATAAAGACCACCCTGCCCTATTTTCCCAAGTGTATCCATTAGAATGACATATATAATTATTTAAATAATTATATCTTCATGCTGGTCATGCTTCTTCCCTGGTATTTTATTTTCAAAACACCCATCTTAGCAAGCAAGTAATTGACAATCATCCAAGTGTCTCTGTCATGACAATGGGTAGTAGTGGCATGTCTGTTTTCCCATAATTGCTCATTGAGGAAAAACCAGCATCACTAATGTTACAATGCTTATTAGCTGAATCCACTCTAGGTGTCTATGTTTTCTGTAGAAGATGAAAGAGGGAAAAAAATACATCTATCCTCGTCACATGTCTGTTCAAGATGAAGTTTGCAATTAATTAAGCTGAAAAGCTGTAAAAACACTCCTCTATTGTTCTTGAAAGTTTTTGAAGGGAAACCTTTGTTTAGAAGTCACAGTGATAGTAAATAAAGTGTAATATAGATTAAAAAGTTACGTTTCAGTAGATACTGTCCTTCTAATTTAACTGTTATGTGAGTCCATGAATGATCTTAAATATATAATTCTGCTAAACAACCATAAGTATTTAAACATATAATCGTATGATTTAATGAAAAAATTTTACAATGAGAGAGAGAATTGCACTCAATTAATGTTGGTAGAATTATATTTGAACTCTAAACAAAATTTACCTCAACAATAAAGCGTGCCCATATTTTATTCTCCCTGATTTCCATCTTTCCCTTCAATATATTCAACCCAAAGCCCCCAATGATGTCCACCATCTCAAGGAGGGAACCCTGCTCTTCCCAAAGCATCTACAACCAAGTAATGCCAATGAATATACTGTCATCAAATCAAAAGAATAGCACTCATTTTCTTACCTCTATAAGCATTTGGCCAGGTGGACCCATGTCCTCAACTATAATTGGGCATACCATTGTTTGACCTCCTACTTCAAATGCCCATGTAATACCACCATCACATTTTTTCCTACCTCCCATGCTACTATCTTTTAGAACCTCTTCATTTTCGGGCTCAATTAGCTAAAGATGCAAATAAAACCGATATTTAATTGTTAGCGATGATAATGAAGAGAAGAATGCTGAATTTTCTTTTCCTTTTTGCTAGTAGTGGAAAAAGGTTTAATCAACTACCTTAGGCTCATTGGGTTCATATAGCTTATCTGCGTACTTTGTGATGCTTTGTAAGAAGAGCATGTATCTGATGGTTAGGTCTAACAGATGATCAATGCTACACTGTTACATTAGCACAAACATATGTCAACATGTCACTGACTAAATCATAGTCTAGCAGCAAAAATTTCAGCAGTTAAGATTCTAATTAAATTTGTTCCAAATGAAAAATAAAAATAAAAATTGCTAGTTAACAGAAGGACTTACAAAGGTACATTTACCTTTCCACCATTCGGGATGATCCCTCTCAATTCTTCAATACGGTCTTGAATTTGCTGACGATCTTTAGGTCTTGGTCGAGTTGTTTCCCCTGGCCTAGCCCTCTTCCTTGTCACCTTATTGTGTTCCACTGACTTTTGAGGCTGCTCATGTACTGGAACAACCCTCTTCCTATTGGTTGATAATTGATCTTCAAAATTAGAACCATTCAAAAGCTCTTCAATTCCTAATTCCGAGAATAATCTTTTCCTTGAACCACCTATGCAATCAGAGAAAGCAGTGTCAGTGGCAGCAGTACTCATACTGCCCCACCAATCCTCAGCTTGGTCACAGCTCAAATCAATTCCCATGCTGTCCAAGACACTGTTTCCAGAACTATGCATAAATGTAGATGTTTCTTGACTGTCCAAGTTTGCTGCAGCTATGAGGGAACTATGAGGAGCTTGACATGTGACTGGAACTTCATCATCAAGGGCACCACTACTACTAACCACACCAAAAGATGTAGGATTAAGTTCTAGTGACTTATCCAATGCAGTCACGGTTCCATAAATGCTGTGCTCTGGAGAAGGAGCTAACAATTGGCAGAGATCATCCATGGAGAAGAAAAGTTCTTCTAACATATCAACTGGCTGTAAGTCCTTGGATAGTTCATGTACCATACTTAAACTATCTGTTACAATACTAGATTGAGCAGAATGTTGGATACCCGGTGAATTTCCTATTTGGTCTTGAAATGTGCCTAACAGTCCATACACACTATATAATGAGGTCAATTCTGAATCCTGAACTGCAAGTTTGTCACAAGAAAATGCATTTTCCATTTTGCCGTGCACATCTTCAACATCTTGAGTCCTTATTTCAGATACCAGTTGCTTCCCCAGTGACTCCAATGATGAAACTTCACCACTCCATGTCCCAAAACTGGGATTTTTAGCAATTAAGTTGGTGATAGAAGAATTGGTATTATCCTTATCCGAGGAGAGTATGTGAGCTGCTATGGCAGATGTCTGTTGGTCACCAAGATGAGAGGAATATCCATGGATGGGAATCATCCCTTCTTTGAGATTCTTATCCATGATTGAGGAGGAATCATCAAGACTTGCAGAGGAGTAAGTCTTTCCCAAAAACATTTTGGAGTTATCACCGTCAACATATTTGAGACTCCAACCATATAATTTTTCTGAACAAATGGAAGCCAACAACCATTTAGATCATAACTTTCAGAGTCCAAAGATAGAGCTGTATTTGACAGTACATCAAGAATACCTTCATCATCTTGTATCCCCATCAGCAACCGTTGTGTTTTTTCCACAAATTCCAATCTCTCCAAAATCTGCAACAATGAAATTATCATAATCGATTAGCACTTAGGCATTGGTGGTATAAACCAACATTTTAATGTATCATTCAAAAGATAACTAGTGGCTATGATGGAAACAAAATTGAGAGATAACATGAGTTACTGGTAATTTAGAAGGCATGTCACCATATAAATTAATAATGAAATAACTAAAGTGAAGTGTGCATGCCAACTAACATCCTAATTTAGGAACAGCTGACTCCGGTAGAATTTCCAAGTTGAAGCTTTCATATGGTCTATGGAAATGCTATTCCAGAGGAATATTTCTTCATGCAAAATCACAATGCATAGAAATGAAACAAATGAAAACATGGCACAGGAGTGACATTCGATAATAACACAAGTGAATAAAAAAGATAGGGAACAACATCACCATGCTAATGTTGTTTTCAGTGTTTCTGGTTTACCTAATTGTCCTAGATTCTAGAATACTCCTTCTGTTCTTGAAACAAGAGTATAATTTTCTACGTCTTAGTCTTCAAGATGAAATGTTGTTGGAAGACTAACAAGCTTAAAAAGGTAATAACTTGAAAAGATTTTAAGGGATACAATGAATTTTGAGAGTACCAAAAGCCATATGAATAAGTAAATTTGAATACACAAAAGCAGATTTAAGATTCTCAGCCTCTGCTTTAATAATTATTCATTTTCTTTATATAAAACCATCCTGAGAATGCTCCCTGTATTAAATGGCAGATTTACAACACTTTTTAAAGCGAATCCTTATCTGAAAGCATGCTTGTTGCATTAAATGTCAGATATAAATAAACCTCTTTATAGTACTTTCTTATCCATCAATTTAAAGTTTGTGCACATACCCTAATACTTATCTTGATAAAAGATGTCCATTCAAATCCATTTATGCACCATGACATAAACTTTAAGCACGTTTGTGAATTGTGATACTAACCTTCTCTTTGGATCCACATTCTACCACTCTGTATGGTTTAACAGATATCACCGCAACTGTCTGCAAATCAGAATAGTAGCTCAATGTACAATGTTTAGGACTTTGAAGAGGAAAAACAATTAAATAATTATATTTTACATGGTATTTTATTGAGACACATTACAAACTACCATGGTATCTTTAACCAAGGAAATTATGGGAAGAGAGTCTATGAAAAAGGGGTCCTTTGCACTAGTTAAAGAATAAAATAAAATATTGAAATTCATGTTAAGAGTGCATTAGAAATCATAGGAGAAAAGAAAATGTCAATACCAGCCCTTAGGGCTGATTTTACATTTCTAAAATACACTTTCATATTTTTTATGTAAAAAATAATGTCTTTTCAAATAAAAAGTTACCATTTTTTAGATGTATGAAACTAGACCAAGAACTGATGTCAACAAATTTATAAACGCTAGTTAGCATTTGCCTATGAAAAACTCTTAAGGCATGGAGGTTCAATTATCAAAAACAATTCCCTTCTTGGTGCTTATGGTACCTTTATCCCAGAAGAGAACTGTTGATAGAAGCAAGAATCATCCTACAGATAGAAAGGAAATTATCAATTAAAAATAAAAACAAAAACAGATGAGAAGTTGAAATGGTTTCAATTAAACAGTAAAAAATATAACCTCAAAAATATGCAACCCAGTCACACTCAATTCTTCAGTTGGAGCATCTGAATGCAACCATCTGTGCTTGCCGGTCAAAGCAGCTTGACCAACAATTCTACACGGTACATAACAACAAAATCAGCCCATTTGTCTTCCATTGGCATATATAATATGCATTTAAGTTTAAAATTTCAAATTCGCACTTTATCTCATCCAAAATAGAAACAAAGAAAATATGAGTGTACCCTTCGCCCATCAAGTGAACCTTTGGAAGCGTGTTGACAATCTCTTCTCCCAATTGATCTCCATAATATACATTTTCAACGCTCAACAGCCTGCAGGAAATGCGTGATCATTCTCATATCGAAAATCTATATGTAAAAGAAAAAAGACATGGTTAACATAGGGAAAAACAAAAAAGAAAAGGCTTACAAGGAATTTTGTGGATGAATGCGCCAGAATATGACGTAAGACCAACCATTTTCAGAGCAAAGCGTCGTGAGCGTGTTCCATTGAGGCTCAGTCATTGCCATTTGCATTTGCCACTAATCAAATTGCTAACCATGTATCTGTCTGTGAATGTGACTGTTCTTGTTCTTAAACGAACCTAACTTTGTGCCAACAACCTTGCAGTTCTGAGCACAATCAAACGTTATTGTTGGGTTTGGCGTCTTTAGCTTTTCACTTCGTTCATTTGTTTCCTTGTTCCTATGTTTTTTTATTGATCTTTTGAGAAGTGCAATACCCTCACCTTGCTTCTTCTACCTGTTCCCGAGAGCAGATATTCGCAATTTCGCATTCATTTAAAAAGTTAATAGCGAATATTTCTTCTTCGTATCAATACAAAATTATGGTTTAAATAAGACATTATATTAAAATTTATTTTTGATTTAACCTCTACTATTAAATTTAAAATAAATAACGTTAAATAAGTAAAGATTAAATTAAAAATAATTAGACTAAAATGAAAGTAAATATACAAATTTTTTATATACAAAAATTAATTTATTAATTTACTTGTAAGTTAGTCTTAATTTTTATATTATATTTATTTTTAATTATTTAATATCATTTACTTTAAATTTAATGATAAATATTAAATTAAAAATAAATGTACATATAAAAATTAATTTATAAATTTTTTATATGATCGACTAATTTACAAATTTGAGTTGCATATAAAGACCATATAATTATTTAAATATAAAATTATAAATTAGTTAAAGTCAATTAATTAATATTAAATTACAACAAATACGTTCAATTGTAATAATAGTTAGTGTAATAAACAATTAATTCTAAAATAATTATATTATTAAAAATTGTTTACCTTATAATAATATTTTTTATAATGTATAAATAATACTTTTTAAAATCATATATAAAACATTGCCTAATTAATTAATCTACCTTTATTATATATATATATATATATATATATATATATATATATATATTACCTAAGTTAATTAATTTTAACAATACAAATTTTGAATCAATAATGATAAAATAGAGAAATAACATAAATTAAGTTTAAATTTTCAAAATAATAAGAGATATAATTATATATTTTATTATAAAAGATATTCTAACTTTATGGGAATCTTTGATTTTTACTTCTTCTATGAGAATAATTTTTTAAAGAAAATTAATTAAAAAGTATTTTTAAAAATGTTAATTTTCTAATTTTTAAAAAGAATTTTACATTTTCGACTTAAGATTCCTAAAAAAAACTTATAAGAATCTCCCACCAAACGCCCCCTAGTTTTATGTGAACGGTGCAAGATTATTATTCTGCTTTTTAGCTACTAAATATCTAGAATCGGTTGCAATAATATTAGAGCACAAGATATAGATCGAATTGCATATAGGGTATCCAAGGTAAAAGTATAAGAAGCTGAGGGAAGAAGACAATTCATTATTCATCGTATAACAGAAGCAAAGACGTTGATTTTAGTGCAGAGGCCCAAACTATTGCATGAGAAACATATGCATGCATGGGGTCCCATTACATCATAACATATTCTTTTTGGTATGAGAATCTTGACATGCTAGTTGCTACTACCTCATCTTCTATCCCTTTTATTACTTCCTCACTCTTCTACTTCAAAACTATGGTACCACAAAACAAGGAATGCATGACAACATCACACTCTCCAATTAGCCTTTTATGCTCCTCTTCGAGAATCCCATCATTGCTAGGGCAAGAAGCCAATAAAGAAGCAAAGTTGGGTCCATCTCAACTTAGCCTTATCATGCCCCTACTGTTTCCAAGGACCATTTACTTCCTTATTTTATAAGTATAATATCTAGGTGATTGCTATAATACCTATAAATTTAAGAGAATATTTTATATATTTTTAAATCAATGATTATGATTTATTTGTAGACATTTTTTTTTAAATTAAACTACTAATTCTACTATTATTTTACTATTAGTAGACATAAAATTAATGATGACTATGGTTACGTATAAGAGAAAATATCAAATAGTTTCAATTACAAAGGGTATATGAAGATTTTACCTAATATCTATAGTATATAATATATAATATATGAGGAGAATTATGGGGCCATTAATCGACATACGCAAATCGAAGATGCTTGTTAAGCATGATTGAGGTTCATTCAGAGTCATTTTAGAACACATTCATGTTACTTTTGCTTTTTGGGTAGCATCAATCGAAAATCTTATGGTCTCTGGACTTCAACTCTTTGATCATCATCTCCTGTGCTTATAACCAACAAGTTTATTTTCTTTTCTCTGGGGCGTTAGGTGTATGTGTCAGAAAAAGACAAGGAAGATAAAAGTTGATATGTGATTATTACAAGACGCAACTTTTCCCACCTTATTGATTGTTCCTAGTTTAACAAACGAAATCGTTTCTTTCTAATTTCTAAGCAAGCAAAGGCCCATAAATTTGTCTCCTCGAACCAGCATACACTTCATCGATCATGGCTGCTGAAAGGCAAGTCAGTGGCAGCCAAATGTTCTGCTAGACTTTTTCATTTATTAATTAGAAAAATCTTAATCCTACAACTGATTTTAAGTAATTAAAAATGATACACTTTTATTTAAAGAATATTTATCACATAAAATATAATAAATATTTTAAATAAAAATTTATTAATAAAAAAGGAATTAATTATTATGAACATCTTACTCTTTCAATACAAGGACATATGTCAAATGTTATGTCCAATACAAATTCTGATATGGGCCTTGTTGATAATAATAATTTAGGCCTTATACAAGAAGAGCAAAAAGTGTCACGATCCCATAGAATCGTCTTAGATGGATCTTTAAGATCACACGGTCTTTTGACTATCACCAAACACATGAGGAGGAATGTATATTGTGGCTTCATTTTACAAGGATGGTGCAACACTTGCCTAGTTCCACTGGATGCATAGAAATGGCCAAATCCATTCGTGAAACCTCTTCAAGCTTTACAAGCAAATTTTGACCCGACAACATATGATGACCTACGGGTAAAAACTTGCTCAGATTACTTCGATTTCCTCCTATTTAAGCGATTTTGAAGCCCTTGTTAATCGCATTGCGGGATTACTCCCATCATTCCTTTTGAATACTTTAATTTTTGGACTCAAACTCAATATCAAACATGAAGTGATGGCACAAGAATCCACCACCTTGTCTCAAGTGGTTGGGTTAGCCTAACTTCATGAAGAGAATGTCTGGGATATTCACAGGATGCATAAATGTAGGTCTCCTCCTCTTTGGCCTTCTTTGCTCACCACTCTTTGGTTGCAATTTGATTGGAAGCACGGTCACGCTTAGCAAGAAGCACGATATTGGTTAATATGTTAGTTTAGAAGTACTTTGTGGTAATGTATGGTGGTATTTATCTCCTAGTGTAACTAATTAAGAGATTTTAAAGGGCTAGAGAACCCTATTTAAGAACTACCAAAGTCTGCACTTTGATAACCTTTTCTTAGCCGACTTTTGATGACTTTTGGGAGAGTGGAGATCATTAGTAAAGATAATGATACCTTTCTAAAGTCTAAACAAGTGATTGAAAATGCTTTTTTGGAACAAAAATTATCTTCATTTATTTTCCTTTGAGATTCCTTTAATTTGTGTTTTCTTTTTAAATGAACATTAATTATTTTTTTTTCCTATTTCATTATAAGTAGCTAAATTCGTAGTTTGGGTTATAGTGAATCCTTTGCACAATTTATATGATCTTTTGGTTTAATAATCATTGTAGTTTCCTTTTTCAATTATTTTTTTTTATTGTGGTTATATTTGTATGTTTCGAATTGATCACTCTTAATATATAATAATTGATTGCATTATAGGCAATCATACCACTTATAGTTAATAGACTTATAAGATAATATGGGACAAAGAATTAAGTAGACCAAACTTAATTTTGTTTTCAATAGATTGTTAAATTAACAAATTCTACAGAATTTTTTATGTTTTCGCTCTTTTTTTTGTTTTACATGACCACTAGAGGTGTAAGTTTATGAAAAATAATATTAACATTACATGACTACTGAGTATTAATAGTTTTAGTATAAGTGATTAACAATCATATGAAAACTAGGATTGGAGTTAAAAGTAAACATAAAAAAGTATAAAGTGAAAATATATGCCAAAGTTTATCTAGAATAGTTTTTGTGTCAAAAGTTATGTTGCATTCTTTTTCTCCTTCAATTAATCTTCTTATTTTAAACCTTTATATAATTCCTCTTATTTTATTACACATTATTTTAGTTCAAGCAATTATATTATGATATTCTCAGTAATTAGAAACAATATATGTGGAACAATATTTTGAGAACTCAATATGAGAATCTTTTTTTTTATATATATATTTTGACTGGTATACTTGCTAACAAACATTGATGTAAAGCAAAATTCTTTATGCTCATTTTTCAGGAAGAAGACAACCCTCCGTTCGATAGCACATCTCACTTAAACTGTTGTTATTAGATTAGGGTGTTGTGACACCTAAGCCCAACCTTGAAGCGGCACGAGGTCATTCACATGTCAAAAATAAACCTAATTACTATAGCACGAGGCAAGCAACTAGAATTGTTTCTCAAAGGATCACAGAGACGAATTAATCTATTTGGAGAGTATGTAGGACGGGAGGTGATATAGAATCAATAGAATCAACAAAACATAGTCAAAGTTGAAAGGATTAAATCAATTGGAAAAACACCTAATTCAAGAATCAAGAAAGAATAAGCAAACATTCAATCATGGAATCCCAAAATACATATTATTAAATTCGGTGGTTAAAGACTAGATTCAACTGAGACCTCAAATTAAATCAAGCGATCACACGAAAACTTTCATGCATTTGATTAACACAAATTCAATTAAACTTAGAAACCTAAAAAAAATCTAATCGAATGTGTTAACTTTCTGAACCACTTAATTAACCTTAATTTTTGAAAATCAATTCACGCACTTCAACTGAAACAAAACAATGAATTGAATTGCCTCTAAAAAATAAATCGAACGAAAACCTTCAGTTCATGATATTAATCAGAATGGAGAGAAACAAGAAACCAGGAAACCCGAATTCAAATATAAAATCTACAAACCGATTCTCATGAATGTTGCATTCCGTTGATCCTTGAACTAGATAAACAAAACTACTCCTCCATGGATGGAAGCTCACGAAAAAAGAAAAATATCTAAAAAAAACAAGTCCCAAAAAAAAAAGGTCTTCAAAAAGAAAAACTTTCCATCTTTTATTCAAATATGACTTTTCAAAAATCAACAACAAATCATAACTTCCTCCTTCAAATTCTCCTAGGAAACGCGTCTGTTATGATTCATAATTGATATGCCCTTCAAGCCACTGATGTTAGCTTTCAAATGTCACTAAAATGAGTCGAATCGGACATCTGTGGGCCAAGATATGACTCAAACATTGCACTAAGGTCCAGAATTCGCGAATTGCGTCTTCTAGCCCATTTTTGGTCCAATTCTATTTCTGGATGTTATGATTCAGCCTTTAAATGCAATTAGAATCACTCAAATCTTTTAAATGAGTGTTGTAGGCCCGTCTCTTAGCTTTTAAATGCAATTAGAATCACTCAAATCTGATAACTATAACTCGAGATATTACCTACACAATAAGCAAAGGTCAAAAGGCTCTAAAATCTAAAATTTAACAAAGTTTAACAATTAAGTCCAATAATATAAAACTCAGCCAAAACAATACAATTAAGCACAATTCACAACTAATTAGGCCTATCACAAAGCTATCACAAGTGTATAAAAGTTTATTAATCAACAAGCCCTAGAAATATTAAAGATAATAGGCCAAATCTCTCAGTATCAAGTCCAACTGCTTGTGAATGGTGAGAGTATTCATAATTTCATCCAACAAACAAAGAGTGGCTTAATTTTTGTGTATTAAAGTGACCTAACCCCACTATTGAAAGTTGTGGTGGGTAACAGGAAAAAATTCATGTGTAATCGAGTTTGTGTTGGAGTAGATCTTATAATTCAATGTTATGTTTTTTTGGTAAATTTATATACTATGGATATGAGTAGATGGAATGTAGTCTTAAGGGCCCAATGGTTGAAGCAAATAAGGCCTATATTGATTTATTACCAATATATGCACAATTTGAAGGAAAAATAGAATCTAATTCTTAATATGATAAGTGATAAATAAACACTATAATAAGATTAGGTGTTAAAATTACTTGGAACAATTGAGGCTGGTAAGTCCATTTTTGAGTCCGAGAGAAAACCAAAAAATAGAGAGTATTAACGTCCTATGATGTCTGTTCAAATAACGATTATATTAATTTAATTGTGTAAATTTATTTTAATTTTAAAATATTCATTTAACCTCTAATAATAATTGTTGCGATTTTATTTTTAAAGAAAAAAATTATTTATTAAAATATTAATTGATATCTTATAAAAAAAATTTAAAAATTATTTTGACTTGTCGAATTTACTACTCTTACATATCCTAGGTACAATGAAAACTCAAGTCACGTAATTCTATTATAAAAATTCTAAAATTGATTGATAAAGATTAAATTTAGTAAAAGAAAGTTTATTTTGATATTACAATTATTTTCACAATTATTTTCATAAGATTAATATTTAGGATATCAGATAACACAGTTATACATGTATCATATGATAAGAAATATAGAAGGCGAAGAAAAATAATACAACTATATTATAAATTGTTAAAAATAATTTAATAATTAAATAAATATTTTTATTTGTGAATAAATTTTTTTTACATTTATACTTGAATTTGAAAATTCATATTGAAAGTAAATTTAAGATAGCGTAAACTATACATAAATTTTTTATAATTTATTAGATAATTAAAGATAATATAAATTACTAATTAATATTGTAAAAAAAATAATAATTAAATAAAAAGAAAGAAGAATAGAAAATGCTGCTTTTTTATATAATTTAAAAACTATTTCTTAAAATAAAATTTTTTAAAAATAATTTTTATTTAGTATTTTTTTTATCATATCAACAATAGCATTACTTTTATTTAAATAATAATAATTTTTATTATTACTTTAATAAGTTATCATTTTAATATGGTCAATATTATCTACGTATTGACACATGTCATAAAAAATATATATTAAATAAAATGAAATAATATTAAATTTTTATTATTATTTTAATAAATTATCATTTGAAAATGGTTGATACTGCTATCTTTCCAATTTTTTCGGATACTTTCTGTAATTTGAAAAGTCAAAATATAAATTCATATGGATATGTAGGATTAACGAGAGAGAATAATGGGAATAAAATAGAGAACCAATTGCAGGCTCATAAATGTTTTTGGATATCTTGAGCTATCATTCATGTACTCTATGTTATTATTCATGTACTTTTTTTTTATCATAAACCCTATCTTATCATTCCCATTATTCTCTCTCATCACATATCCATTTACTCTCATCTTTAATTTTTTTCAAAACTCAATGAAATTGTATTATGAGAAGTTACAGAGGGTATCGAAAAAATGGGATGATAGCAGTATCGACTATTTTTAAGCGATAGATTATTAAAATAATAATAATAAATTAATATTATTTTATTTTATTTGATACACATTTTTTTATGACAAGCGTTAATTTGTAGGTAAATAATAATTTATTAAAATAATAAAAAATTATTATCATTTATATTGGGACAATATTACTGCTAACGTGGCAAAAAATAAATACCAAACTGAGAATTAGTTTTAAAAAATTCTATTTTAAAAAATAGTTTTTGAAAAAATATTATTTATATAAAAAAGTTAAAAAACGTGATACAGTACTTTTATTTCACGTGTATTGCTGTGAATATTTATCTTTGTTAATATGCTGATCTAATTTATTCAATGTAATATGTTTTAAATACATACTTATTAGAGTGGTATTCTCTCTAAAATAAAAGCAACATTTTTACAAATAATGAATAAAAGTTAGTGTCTTATTATGAGAGAGTAAGAGGTAAAAGTTGACTAAAGTCAACTCATATTAGAAATGAAATGAATTGAGTTGAATTACAGATGAGATAAAGTTGTAGAAATTGTAACTAAGTTGGTCATAACCAATGCCATTGTCTTCAATAAATCAAGTTGGTTAAATGTAATACAATTATTTTTAACCATATAATAGTTGCTAATAAAGTATGACCAAAATTTAAGTTATAAAATTTTTTTATGCAAGTATTAACCATCATATTAACGAGTGTAAAGGCAAACAATACTCTACTAGATTATAACATAAAATCACATCTCATAACACATTCAGACTAAAATAAAGAAATGTATAATTAAAAATGCATAAATCTCATAACTACTTAAAAAGTAAAACAAAGAACTACATATAATATATTTATTACTATTTCTCTTATGGTCTTAATGATAGTGATATAATAGACTCAGAGAAAGAGAAAAAATGAAATCAAATGTAATAGTTTTAGAAAATAAAGAAAGAGACAATTTTTTTTATAAAAAAGATGAAAAGACTTCACAATTATGATATTTTACAAATTATATTAAAAAGATAGATTAGTGTGTATAGTAAAAAAAAGGTTGTTAAAAATAACTTCCTTAAAAAAATTAGGTTTTGATATTTTTTTGTGATCACTTTAAAGAATTTGATATATTACTCAACATGTTTTTTTTTTTTTGTCTAGGATTGAACGTGAATAATTATGATATCAAAGTTTTTTAAATTTTCTTTTCAAATAATTATTGTAAATAGTTTTTATATAAATAAATTTGTTTGTACATTAATTCTTATTCATTTACGTAAGAAAATTAATTTCTTTATCTTTTAAAATATAAAAAAAAACATAATAAAATAAAGTTCATATCAACAAAATCGCTCAAAGGATTTAAATTACATCACTTATGATTAATTTTGTAGTTTTTAATAAATAATTAACACTTGAGTATGTATTATAAAGTGTACAGTTAGCCTTCTTGTACAACAAAATGATCGAAAGAATTTAAATCACATCATTTATGATTGATCTTTCAAGAACATAGAATTAACATAAACACCCACTTAAGAGCTAATTTAAAATGAAAACAGAAAAAAGAACAAAAAGAAGCCTAATAGCACAACACAAGCATTTAATGACTAATTGAGGGTGTTTGGATCCCAAATATCACTAAGTATTGTCTTTTTGTGCCTATGATGGCAGACACATCAGGTTAGTAATAAATCCCAACATCATCAATCTACAAAAGACGCGCTAGATAAGCACTGTTCTTGAACCTCACAGGTAGAACTCAAGGTGCTTGCATTGTTGGTTCTTATTCAGGTTTCATATCACGAAAGTGCAATTTTGGAAAATGGGTAGCTAGTACATTCCTCAAGAGGGAGTTGATGGTGCAGTCTTAGTAGAATTAATGCATTGTGTGCATGTAAAGTTCCTTGATTTGTTCTAGCCATGAATGGATGCATAAATTAATTAATTAGTTTAATCTCTCAAAAATATAGAACAAATGTTTTGATCAATTTACATTATTTTAAATACATTTTTAATTCATTTTAATGGATATATTTTTTGTTTATGGAAAATATTTAGTAAACATGTATTTGCACAAATAAAAGAGAAAGAAATTAATGATTTGATTATATGAAATAGAAATAGAGGTGAGTAACGTCAAACCAATTTTGATACTGTTTAAATATTTGTTAATCAATTTTGGTTGTTTTGTTGAACAATTTTAAATTATAGACCTCAAAATATTGAAGGGAAAAAGAATAAAGATATTTGCACAAAAAAAACACATAATAAGGGTTTGATTGTTTAAGCTTTTGAAAAAAGTAATTATGAGGTAGTGTTGAAAAGTAATTATCTATTGAAAAAACAAAAGCATTCATTATATTTTTAATTATATTCTCAATATACTAAACATTTTAATTTTTTGATAAATTTTAGCATTTTTAGGTTGTTTAAAATTAATTTTAATGTTTAAAGTTAAAATTCATTTTAAAGATTGATATTAATTTTTTTCGTTAAACTCAACAACAAAATACATATAGTCAGTTGCACATCCACCGTGTGTAGATCATTGCCCTAAAGTACCACCTCTCTGCATCTAAACTAAATCTACATACTTTGCTTTAAACCATTAGATTTCACAGTATAAAAGGTGCAAAAATAAATCGTTAACAGGCAATAAAAAGGTCAAGATAGGCAAACAATTTATTGCTACTTCCCTCATCACTCAACTTCCTGTGCAAGTTCTCAACTTTTCTTTGCAATTGTTCATCTTTTTTTCCAGCTGATCACACCTTTTTTAAGCTTCTTAATTTCGTTTTTAGCTCCACGTAGATTTCTTTCAGTTCCTCTTCCTCCATTTTTAGTTGTTCAATCTCTTCTTCAAAGGCTTTAAACTCCTGCACCCTTTTGACTAGGTGTAGTTCTTCATCCTTAACCAATTTGAAGTAATTATAAGTTTTCATGGTCTTGTCATAACAAACAGTCAAATAATCATGAAACATACAAGGATTAATTGTCCATACACAAAATACTCATATTCATACTTATCTTCCAATTTTGTGAATCCCTCCAAAACTTTTCTTCGGGGTGCATTATAGAAAGTCAGTAAAAGTAATTTATATATATGCTTGTAGCAAATGCCATGAGAGATGAAAGACGAAGATGAAGAAGATGAAGAAGCAATCACCTTCTTCTCGATAGACAAGCTTTTCTTTCATAGAATTGTGTTGTTTGGCATATTATTAGCTTCAATGGTGGGTGTGATCACCTTCTTACGCAAAGTAGTTAGCTGTGCACAAGTGAGGTAATAGAAGGATCAAGAACAAATGGAAATGGATACCCAAACGTTACCATATGTTTGTATGTTGAAGAAAGGAGACATTATATGTTGGGCAAGGAAATGGAAAATTGTCTAAGAAGTACGCATTTTCAATTCTTGTTATAACGAAGAAAGTATGCTTAAAAAAACGAGCATGTCACACATTTTTTCTGATAAAAAAATATATTCATATTTTATTCAACATGTAACTAGGTGCTAAGGGCATCAAAAAGAGATGTTTACCAACTATTTTCCAAATATATAATACATAATTATAATTTATTTATTTTTCAAGTTAATGAATCAACGTAAAATATTTTAGAAAAAGTAAAAGGGAAATTGTATTATTGCTACCTATTTATATATTTTGTATATAATATATAATAAAAAATAAGAAGAAAAGAGGGAAAAATGTATATAGTAAAATTAAAAAAAATATGGATTTATGTTGTATAACTGAAATACAAATTTAAGCAATATACTATGTGTGGCTTCCGCGTGCTATTTTTCAGAAAGGGTACTTATCTGGCATTGTAGCAAGAACCAATCACATTGGATTAAACCAACCTCTATTTGCTGTAAAAAGCCATTGTTTGACGTATATAAATACTAACTAACTTTTGCCCCAAATCGCAAGTTGCAATCTCCGGCAAACTTCGACGGAGAATTGCCTCTCCAAAGAACGTTGACGGGATTGCCACCACCTAAGGAGATTACTTCCCCTGTTCAGGGCTCCTTCTTTTCCATAGTAAGTGCACCAACCAATCATTAAGCATTTATCAAGTTAATTATATTAATGCTTATTCATATATATATATATATATATATATATATATATATAATTTCTTTTTCTTTAATCTCTTCCTAGCAATCATTGATGTGATATTACTGTTGCTTGTTCTTCGCTCAAAATTAGGGTTTAACATCGATTTTTATAATGTATATTTCGCAACAAGTGAGAAAGTGGTCAATTACGGGGGGAGAATATGTCAGGGGAAGGAGATGCACAAAAGGGAAGGAGAATCGCCATACTGGGAGTCTCAGCCCTATTATTGGTGGCTATGGTCGTTGCCGCCGTGACAGTCCGTCAAAAAGATGGCTCTGACAACGAAACAGAGGACAACAAGAACAGACACGTGGCTTCCACCGTGAAAGCTGTTCAAACCTTTTGCCATCCCACCGACTACAAAAAAGAATGCGAGGAAAGCCTCGTAACAGTGGCTGGCAACACCATCGCCTTCAACGTCACCATTGCCAAAATTGAGAACAGAATCAAGGACACGGATCTCATGCACGAGGTCGAGAAGGAGCCAAGGGCCAAGATGGCACTTGAGACGTGCAAGCAACTCATGAACCTCTCAATTGAGGAACTAAGAAGGTCGCTCGACGGAATCGTCGAGTTCGATCTGAGAAATTTGGAGGAGATCCTCATGAACTTGAAGGTGTGGCTCAGTGGCGCAGTGACGTACCAAGACACTTGCTTGGACGGGTTCGAGAACAGCACCAGCGAAGCCAGTAAAAGGATGGAAGAGCTTTTAAAACAGAGCATGCACATGAGCAGTAACATCCTTGCCATCGTCACGGAACTAGCCGACAGTGTCGCCGATTGGAATGTCACCCAGTTACTTGGGCGTCGCCTCCTTCTAGAACATTCCGATGATCGCCGGAGGATCCTGGATGCATTTAAACTCAAGCCTAATGTGACTGTGGCCATGGATGGGAGCGGTGATTGCAGGAGCGTGAATGAGGCATTGAAGAAGGTGCCTGAGGAGAACGAAAGGCCATTTGTGATCTAAATCAAGGAAGGGATTTACCCAGAGTACGTTGAAGTCACTGAGCAAATGACACACGTGTTTTTTGTGGGTGATGGTGGCAAAAAGACGCGAATCACTGGCAACAAAAACTTCATAGATGGGATTAACACCTACAAAACCGCCACTGTTGGTATGTCTTCTGTTCTATTTTCATATCATCAAATCTATAATTTCTGTCTCTGTTATTTGGGGAAATATATGTTTACTGAATATTTCTCATAAACAAAGGATACATCCATTAAAATAATGGAAATTAATCAAAACATTCATTTTATATGCATGTGTACATGGCTACAGCAATTCAAGGAAATTACTTTGTAGCTATCAACATGGGGTTCGAGAACTCGGCTGGGCCGGAAAAGCACCAAGCAGTGGCATTGAGGGTTCAAGGAGACAAGTCCATCTTCTACAACTGCTCAATGGATGGATACCAAGACACGCTTTACGTACACACAATGCGTCAATTCTACCGAGACTGCACCATTTCCGGCACCATCGACTTCGTCTTTGGGAACGCTTTAGCCGTTTTCCAAAACTGCACTTTCGTGGTGCGAAAGCCGATGAAGAACCAACAATGCATCGTGACAGCACAGGGAAGAAAAGAAAGGCAACAACCTTCAGCAATAGTCATCCAAGGTGGGTCCATTGTGTCTGACCCTGAGTTCTACCCAGTGAGGTTCGAGAACAAGGCTTATCTAGCACGTCCTTGGAAGAATTACTCAAGGACGGTGGTTATGGACACTTACATTGACGATTTGATTCACCCTGATGGGTATTTGCCATGGCAAGGACCAGAAGGCCCCACCGGAATGGACACATGCTTTTATGTGGAGTACCACAACACAGGGCCTGGATCAGACAAATTGAAGCGTGTGAATTGGGCTGGAATTTGGAACCTCAATTCCAAAGCTGCACGTTTGTTTGCTCCTTCCAAGTTCTTTCATGGCAGTGATTGGATTGAGGATATTGGAATTCCTTACTACCCTGGTGTGCCCGACCATCACAGGCACAAAAAGACGATACTCCCTTGGTGATTCTGGGGAACCAAACACCCGTAATTAGTCACTGATTGATGATGCTTATGCTATTCTTTCCATTCTTTTTCCTGTTTTTATTCTATTGATTATGTTTCAAGCTAGTGTTTATATTAAGTTTAACTTTATTATTATGTTTGTTTATGTTTTTAATTTTATTCTTTAAAGGGAAGAAATTAATTTCCTTATGTAGATGGCACTCCAAATAAATAAGAACTAATGAACAAACAAATTAATTTGTACATAAACTATTTATAATAATTATTTAAGAAAAAATTAAAAAAATCTTCACAAGATATGATCGATATTTTAAGCATTCACATTTTGATTGCTTCATTATATTAATAGTAATATTAATTTTGTTTTGGTATATTTGGGAATTGATTTTACATTACCCTTATAGTTGGTTTTTTTTTTTCTATTTGTTTAATTTCTTGATGTTATAAAAAATAATAATAATAATAATAATTTAACTTACAATTCACTTAACAAAATAGACAAACAACTGTAAATCTTTAAATTCATCGTTAAAACAATATTAAAATCTAATTTTTTAAGGATGATAGTTTTAACACTCCTGTCTTTTTTTCTTTAATGTAATTTTAAAATTATCCTAATTGTTAAGTCTTTTTGTCTTTTTTAATCCAAAAGTTGTTTCTTTTTTTATTTGTGAAAACCATTGCATTTAATTTCTTTTCTTCTCTTTCTGGTTGAACAATAACCTAGTGGTGTAGGTGTCTTTTTCAGTTTCTTCTCTCCGTGCTACAATTTTTGAGATGTCCTCGTACCCATCTTATTTTAACATAAATAACTGACCATCAATATGCTATTTTAAACAAGTGTAGAATGCCTATAAACAAATATATACGTTGTTTAGATAAACTACTATCTTGCCATTACCGTCACACCATTTATTGGCCACCAAAACTAGGTCTTCTAGTATGAAACCTTAAATAATGAAGAGTACAATTCATAGGGAATGAGATCTTGACCCGAAATAGATTAACAATTATCATAGGAGTAAAATACGGGTTATTACTTATTCATCTCCTGAGGTGTGCATCTCATTTATTATAAATATAATGGTCTTATTAATTGAATTAAAGTTCCACTGACCTTCCCAAGAGGAAAACACCATGCAATGAGTGCTCAATTATTCATTTTGCTCTCAAAATATTTATGAAAAAGAGACATATGGAATATAAAAATGAGTATATCAATCTCATAAACTGTTTGATAAGTAACATCTTTACTCAAACAAACAATCAAACATATGATTCTTGAAAATTTTTATATTAAAATAAAAGTTCTAATGCTTTTAAAAATAATTCTAAGAGCATTCATATTTATTAATATAATCATTTACTAGTATTATTAAAAAAATATTTTTGTAAATACATATTTTTAATTTGTATCAACTAATTAAACATTACAAAAGTTTATCCAAAACTTTCTTGTAAACAACATTTGTAGTTATGTTTGAAACAATATTTTTTCACCGCATATTAAAATCTTAAGACCTTTTTATTTTTAACTCTAAAGATAATCACATATAATTGTCCATAGAAAAAACAAATAGGCTTTGACAAATACAGACCAACATTAAACAAATTTGACTTTGACTTTTATTTATGCTCATTATAAAACTTACTGCAATTGGAAACTGTCGATGCTGAAACTTAAAAGGCATTTTTGTGTTTGATGGTTTTATAACCATGCGTGGTATCACTACCCCAGAAATTGACTTTTGGAGCGCCTACTTAGATAGCGGTTAGTAATAACTGCTTTGTATAAAACACTAAGAGAGCGGTTCCGCCTCAACCGCTCTCTAATATATACTTCTTAGAGCGGTTCAATTGAAACCGCTCTCTAATATTGACTTCTGAGAGCGGTTTATTTGGAACCGTTCTCTAATATGGACTTCTGAGAGCGGTTGTTAAATAACCGCTCTAAGAAGTATATATTAGAGAGCGGTTCCAAATGAACCGCTCTCAAAAGTCCTATTTCATAACCGCTCTCAGATGTTGTATTTTTAAAACCCTAATCTGGTTATCCCTGTCACCCCGCCAAGTCTATACTTAAAATTCTCTCTGTTCAGTGTTATTTGAGAAATTTTTGCAGAGGAACAAGCACACCTGACATTGCAATCGAAAATTGAAGGTATATTCATAATCGTTTCTTTATTTTATGGCCATGTTTGGACATTTGCACTCTCTCATTCTCTCTGTTCATTGATACGTACCTCTGTTTTTTACGTTGAACGGTGACAACGTCTCCTCCATTTCTCGTCCTAGTTGAACTGTGACAAATTTGCACTCCTTTTTTAATTCCAGGTTAGTGCATGCTGTTGTGTTTATAATTTGTATGAATTGAATATTGTTAACATGTTGACCATTGCTGCCGCGTGAACAAAGAGCATGAAATTACTTTTTATTTTGTAAAAGTTGATATGGGCAGGTTCAATCTTAGTTTGTTAACCTCTGAAATGTTGTTGGAATGGTTTTTTAGGATTTGTTGAACATGATATTAAGACACTAGTTAGTTATAATGGAAGGGCATGTTGTTGTGTTTGTTAACCTATGATATTAGGATTTTTAAAATTTTTATATTCTTGTTTGTTTTGCCCCTGAAATGTATGTTTCCTCTATGTATGAATGAATTTGATGTTGTATTGTAGAATGATGAATGCATGATTATTATTAGTGATTAAACTTTGTAGGTTATGACTTCAAATGTAAAATTGAGTGAAACCATAGTCTCCCATTTGAGATTAAAAATAATGTTTAATAAATCATTATTTTCAATCTCAAATTGTCCAAGTTGGACAGTTTGTGAACAAACTTATTCATTAATTTGTTAGCATTTGCTTCTCATAATGTTGTATTTAATACTTAACAAAATTTGAGTTTGAAGCATTTCTCATTGTCTCTTGGTGCATGCTTGATTGAGGTAAATCATCTCATATATTTCAAGTTGTGTACTAGGAGACTAATGCGAAATGCTGCCCAAATTTTGTCAAGTAAAAAATACAACATTTAAGTAGCATTTGTTAATTAAGGTTGGAAAAAGTTTGTTCTCAAATGGGATAAGGCCCTACCATGTGAGAGTTAATAAGACATTCACATTTATAATTATCGTAACTGTAGTTAAAGCAAATATGGATCGAAGTTGGATGGTAGTTGATCATTTAAGTGAAGAATACGAAGACAGAGTCAAAGAGTTTATTAGATTTGTGATTAAGAATGCAACTGATGTCAACCTTATTCCCTGTCTTTATTGGTGTTGTTTGAATATGTTACAAGTAAATGCAGAAGAATTGGAAGAACATCTAATGTGCAATGGGATTGATGAAAAATATGCTTGTTCGACAAAGTACGGTGAGATACAAGATGGAAGTACATCAATTAACATGGAATCAAGTGTCAATTACTTAGAGACATTTAGAACAAATGAGAGTGATCATGCTGAACAAATTCTAAATGTTGTTGAAGAAGATCTTAGAGATTGTCCAAAGATGTTTGAGAAGCTGAAAGATGATGCAGAAATACTATTGTAAAATGGATGTACAAAGTTCATAAGATTGAGTTCTATTTTAAAGCTTTATAACTTAAAAGCCTCGAATGGATGGACTGATAAGAGCTTCACAGAGCTGCTAAGTTTATTACATGAGATGCTGTCGGAAGATAATGTGCTACTGAAAAGAACATATGAGGCTAAACAAGTACTTGCTTCCATTGGATTGACCCATAAAAAGATATATGTTTGTCTTAATGACTGCATTTTGTTCCGAAATGAGTATGCATCAGTAAAGAAATGCCCAAAGTGTAATGTATCACGATACCTAAAGAAAGACACAACACCTGCGAAGGTCGTGTGGTATTTTTCACTATACCGAGGTTAAGACGTCTTTTTCGCAGTGCAGAAAATGCAAAGCAGATGACTTGGCATGTGAAGGCCGAATTAGAGATGGGAAGCTTAGGCATCTAGCAGATTCTCTGCAATGAAAAAAATTTGACAATGACCATGAAGAGTTTGCAACTAAAACAAGGAATATATGTTTTGTATTAGCAACTGATGAAATGAATCCACACGGCATGCAAAGTAGCACCCATAGTACATGTCCCGTGATCTTAATAATGTATAACCTACCTCCATGGCTTTGCATGAAGCAAAAATATATGATGCTTTCTTTGTTAATCTCTGGTCCTAAACAACCTAGAAATGACATTGATGTATACTTGTCTCCTTTAATTGAAGATTTGAAGTTGTTGTGGACTAATGGCATAGAAGTATATGACGGATTTAGAGATGAAAATTTCACGGTGAAGGTAATGTTGTATGAAACAATTAATGACTTTCCTACATATGGAAATCTTTCTGTTTACAACATCAAAGGTCAATGTGCATGTCCAATATGTCAGGAAAAAACAGATTATGTAAGACTAGACCATTGTCACAAAAATGTTTTCATGGGGCATTGTAGGTGGTTGTCAAAAAATCATCTTTTTAGAAAAATGAAAAAAAACTTTTAATGGAAGTTGTGAAGAACGACGATGTCCTTATTTGAAGGGTGGAGAAGAAATATTTGATGAGGTTAAACATATAAGAACAACATTTAGAAAACTTTTTGCCAAACAAATTCCAACCGCAGGTTTGAAGAAGATATCAATTTTCTTTTAGTTACCGTACTGGAAATCTTTATACATAAGACACTTTGTTAATATTATGCATGTTGAAAAAAAATATTTGTGAAAGTGTGATTGGTACATTATTAAACATTGTGGGAAAAATGAAAGATAGCATCAATGCAAGACTTGACTTGGTAAAGTTGGGAATACAATCCGATTTGACTCCAGTGAAGAAAGGAAATCAGATTTTTTTACTGCCAGCAGCATGTACCCTGTCTACATATGAGAAACGTGCTTTATGTGAGACTCTTTATTCAGTTAAGGTTCCAGAAGGGTATTCATCAAACATTAAAAGTCTTGTATCACTTAAGGACCTAAAGTTAAAAGGATTGAAGTCTCATGATTGCCATATATTAATAGAGAATTTAATTCCTGTTGCTATACGATTTATTCTACCTAAGAAGGTTCGCATGGCAATCACGAAGTTGTGTTTCTTTTTCAAGGCAATATGTAGCAAAGTGATTGATCCTGGGAGATTACCATGTTTGCAAAACTAAATAGCTGAAACTTTATGTGAGCTAGAAATATATTTTTTACCGTCATTCTTTTATATCATAGTTCATTTGACTATTCACTTGGTGGAAGAGACAAAATTGTGTGGCCCTGCATATATGCGATGGATGTATTCCGTTGAAAGATATATGAAGATTTTAAAAGGGTATGTTAAGAATAAAAGCAAACCAGAGGGTTGCATTGTTGAACGATATTTAGTGGAAGAAGCAGTAAAATTTTGCAATGAATACCTGTCAAATGTTGAATCATGTGGCATTCCAAAATCACATCACACAGAAAGTGTAACGCCCCGAATTTTGTAATATGATTTAATGGTATGTAAATATAGACAGATGCGTGTTTTGCCAGGTGTTGGTTTATTGATTGACTTGATGGTGATATGAATATACGAATGTGCCTTAGTTTGATGGAAATGTGTGTGTGAATACAGATATATGTAAATGTATGTATACGTGTGTGTGATTGAAATTTGGATTGAAAGAAATAGGTTAAGTCTTGGTGCAGGGCATTCTCGCTGTAGCGAGAAATCCCTAGAAGAAGGTATGCGATTGTCGTCTTCTCGTTGTAGCGAGAGATGTCTCGTTATAGCGACAGTTTAGGGTGCATTTCTGGGTACAAACTCGCTATAGCGAGAGGGTCTCACTGTAACAAGATTCTGCAGAAACTAGAGTGCAGATTTGTCTGAGTTTTTTGCTGTAGCGATAGAGGGCGTCGCTACAGCGAGAGGTGCCTCGCTGCAGCTAGAGGAGTCGTTGTAGCAAGAGTGTCGCAACCAGAGGGGTATTTGAAATGTTAGGGTTCGAGGAGAGGGTTATTTTTCATGATTTTCCTCTCTCTCCTTCACGATTCTCTCTACCCAAACTCATTCCTACCGATTAAAAGCCCTACAAGGACGTTTGAGAGCTTGATTGAAGGTTGGAAATACATTTGGAGTCTTTGGAGGTAATTCTATGGTTAGGGTTTCAGTTTTTGTTCTTCTCTTTCATTTTTTGAAGTTTTCCCTAAGTTTTCTCAGAATTTCTGTGTGTTTTAGGAACAAAATCAGTATGGGGAGGCGATTCCATCAACGTCTCGTGGCAGGCCTTTGTTTTGAGGTAAGGGGAGGACTTTACTCTAGTTACCTTTGTTTGGAATAATTTTATTTGAATAAATATGGTAATGTGATAGAAATAAGAGGTGAGGTTATGTATCTTGATGAACTGTACGAGTTGGACTGAGTTCGGAGGTGTCCAACCTCTGGCACATTATGTGAATTGTGTGATAAGTTGAATGTGGTAGGCATTGTATAAGAAACCCATGTTGCATGTGATAGAAATAAGAATGTGATTAATGTTGAGTAAAATGTGATTGTACCTTTGTGTTGGCATGCTATGGGTGAATGATTGAATAACTTGAATGGCTGAAAATGAGTGTGATGGTATGTTTAGATGTGATTGCGACATGATTGGATGTAGAAACTATGAATGGTTCAGAGATACACTGAGAATGTGGAAGATGGAGCGATAGTAATACCTTGGGGAAGAGAGGGTGGTGGTGACACCAACAGTGAGTGTAGGTGCACCACAAACCACACATTCTCCTCCTGACTCGACCTCTAACTAACACCTTTACCTGGGGGCTCAATACCGCACATGTTATATCCATGGAGCGGGAGCTATTCGGGCGACCATTTATAGTACAACTGAGTAAGTCTCTGAGGTCGAGGGCATCAGGAATCTGTGATCACAGTACCACAATAAGCGTGGCTACGTGTAGTGAGCGCACGTGTGTTTATGTAAATGTGTGAATTTGTAATTGGTGTCGTGAGTGCACCTATTGTGATTGAGAATTTGGATACATGATGGTCATTGACGTATGCTCTTAATATGATTAGAATTTATGTATAATGAGTCAGGTGAGTCTAATGCTTGTCTGAATATTTATACTAGTGTAAAGGATTCACCTTTACGTTTATTTTTTAAGTAACCAAGACGATCAGCATCGAAGCCCTAGAAGAAAGGAAGGATGAAATTGCTTTAGGACTTAGAAATTTATTTTGAAAATCTGATGTATGTTTAAGTCCTGTAGCAAGTAATGATGCAAATTGTACTCTAATTTCTTATTTGAAACATTTTATAAAATTGTGCTTGAACAATTATCTGAATGAAAAATTTTTATTACTCTGAACTTCACAAAAATATATTCATTCAGAAATTTAAAATTAAGGCGTTACAGGAAGGACTTTAGGAGAAGGTAGCAGTGGTTGTCAACAAATAGAGGTCCCTAGACTACAATTGGAACAAACACACTTGTATGTATTACAAAATACTCCTGAAATTAAACCATATATAAGCTTGCACAAAGAGACACTGAAGCATAGAAATCCTTCCAGAAGTGAGAATTGGATAACAAAAGAACATAACCAACGATTCATTGGATAGTTGAGTGCCTCTAGCATTAACCTTTACGTACAGTACATTAATTTTTAAATTATATAATTCATAGTCAATTTATAACTTTTATAACCTTTATTTAATAATGTTCAATTCTACTTTTGCAAAACAAGATATTTGTGTGAAGCTTATTTGCATGGGATAATGGCAAATAGATTCTCATTTATATATATGTATGAAATGGACGAAGTGCTCAATCCAAACCCACATCAACATATAGCTGAATTGTTGAGGAGTCATATGGGTGAAGATCACTTGATATTTGCACCTTATAATGTTGGATAAGTCAATCTCAGTGAGACTCTGCTTTATGTTTTATAATTTAGCATATAACTTTTAAACTTAGTAATCTTAAAATGATATTTATACTCGTGGTAGGCAACATTGGGTCTTGGTTGCCATCAATACTGCTGATGAGACTATCTATTATATGGACCCTCTACGCAAGCAGCTAAAGATGAGAATACATGCAGAACCTATTTAATAAGTAAGCATTCATTTATGTCAACCAACTATGATTAATGTTAAGTGGTTCAAATGTATCTAATTTCTTTGGTTCACGACTCTTAGTGCTCTTGTCACGTATCGAGCAGAGAGGGGAGTGCAGCCCTCTAATACAAAGATGAGTTAAATAAAATGGGTCACTGTACAAGTAAGACTATATCATATCTCATGTTTTTATTTTTCACATAAATCGTAATTGCACTGTATATCATTCTTAGTTAATACTGTTTTATTTGATTTTTATCTTCCACACAGTGTCCTAAGCAAACAAATAATGATAACTGTGGATATTATGTGTGTCTATTCATTGGGGATGTTTTGCACCATGGACAAATTGTAATCTCAATAAATGTAATAATCTTACACATTCCAATTCACTTGCCATATGCTTATTATTTCAGTTAATTAATTAAGCTTTGTTTTCCCTGTCCTTGTATTTCAGTACTTTCCAGAGGTGCAAAAGGAGTGGTGTTCATATCTGTACTATAGATATTTAAAGGACACATTAATCACAATAGATTATTAGTGTTCTTTTACAATATTTAGACAATTTTCTCTAAAGGCTAGGCAAAATGTGTAAATATGAGACTCTGATTGATTGTAATCTATACATGTAAGTTGTAATTGAATAATACAATATGCAATTACTCTGAAATTTTGGTATATCAGGCTCTGTTTGAATTTTATATTCTGTTTGAATTAGTTCTAAATACTATATAATTGACCAGGTGTGCAAACCACTCTCCAAAATGTACTTTTGAGAGCGGTTAACCTATCAATCGCTCTTTTTAGTCTACCTTGTGAGAGCGGTTCAGCCTTAACTGCTCTTCAAAGTATTATATTTTGTAAAGCGGTTATGCGCTTAACCGCTCTTTTTGGTGGACTTCTGAGAGCGGTTAACCGCGTAACCGCTCTCCAAAATATACATTTGAGAGCGGTTAAATAACCGCTCTCCAAAAATGAAAACATTGGATAGCATGTGATTTTAAAACACCACTAACCGCTCTCTTAATTCAAGCGAAACTGCTCTTACATCTCATTTTTGGCGTAGTGTATCAAGACACTTTTGTCAAAATTGTTTGTATATATGACCTTTGCTTCAATCACGTGAGAATTCATCCTAGAAACTATTAGCCTGATACCATTACAAAGATCAAAAGTCTTATCAATATTTCTAAGCAATATTATTGGAATTCCAATCTTCAACTTTAACAAATTGTATGGAAGTCAAAAACCTTTGATGACATTCAAGTATTCTAAGTTGCACAAATACTCATTATTAATAGAATTTGAGTATGTTTTGCACACATTATCAAAGCTAAGATAAATTCTTTTATCGCCTGGAATCATTGTGGACATGTACTCATTTACTATGTCAATTAAATCAAGTGTAGGAGAAAGAATAGCTCTTTCTTGAAAATAACTTAAGTTGTTCAAATGATCCAGCAAGTTTGGATATGTATTTTTAACAATGCTTGCAAGAGGATCAAACAACTCTTTTATTAAAAGGTCATCAGGAATCTTCACCAATCAATCTCCATCATTCAATTCACCAACGATACCATCACCAACATCCAATACCCACTTGGTAAGTTGTTCACATTCTGTATGTCCATGATTCTTGGTACTCATCATCAATCTCATGTTTTTAGTTAGCTTTAATACTTTGCAATGAGGACATAAGTAAGAAGAATTAATGGTTGAAAAAATAATATCTTGTCTACTCCCTTTTGAAATAGCAGAACGTATTTGTATGAAGTCACCTCCCAAAACAACCACCTTTCCTCCAAATGGTTTGTTCAAGCTGTCTGGGTTAGTAAACCTAAGATCATCCCTAAGTAATCTGTCTAATGCCTTAAAACAAAACTTATGGACCATTGGATCTTCATCCCATATTATCAATTTTGTTTTCACCAATAATTCTATGATTGGATTGCTCTGTTTAATATTGCATGTTAAGTCTTCATTTATATCCAATAGTATGCAAAAACGTGAGTGAGTTGTTCTTCCTCCTGGAAGCAATTCAGCAGCTATACCATTGGAAGCTACATTGAGAATAATATCTCCTTTTGATCTTAAAGCTGCAGACAAAGTTTTCCATACATATGTTTTTCCTATTCCTTCATAGCCATACAAAAAAAATAGACCACCATTATTTGTAGTAACTGTAGACATTATAGTATCATATACATGCCCTTGTTCATCATTAAAAGCTAAGACCAATTATGAATGTGCTTCGTATAGTTGGCTACAATTGTACCACAACTCATCAAGAACTAACTTATTCCCTGTCTCATTAATATTAAGGTGATCCAGTATAGGCATATTACCAAAATCTTGAATGGTTTGACCAATTTTACATAGTAGCTTTTCAGTTTCAACCAATACAAAATTTCTAAGCTCTTCAGTAAGTAAAGGTCTTATATGTTTAAGTAAAAAAATAAAAAGAATTTATAAAAGGATAATGAAGTAAACTTATAATGTAATAATAAGATAATAATGCTTACCTTTATATTGAAATAATCTTTGCCAATTATTAAGAATATCATTTGATAAGTAGCTCCAAGTTTGCTCCCATACTAATTCAGGTTGTGTAATGCTAGCTGAGAGAAATAGCGTAACAAATAAGTGTTGTAATGAACATGCAGATGTCCAAAAGCTAGCTTCCTTTATCACTTTTACTCCGAGTCATCATCTAAAAGCCCTATTGAATAGCAAGCCTCTTTAAAACTTTCATATAGAAAACTATCAACAATACTTATGTTTTTATAGTTTCTAGGTCCTCTCACAAAATTTAATAATAGACATAAATAATATAATTCACTGCATCCTGGATGAACATAATACATTCTTCCAATTGAGAAGCCTTTTTTTTTCTAGGAAACCACTTCCTCTCATTTGCTTTCCATACAAATTTGGTTGGAAATTTTGCATATGTGTGAGATTTCTTGCTTTTTCATATTTTATATTAGTTTCCATCCATTCCAAAAGTATGGTATTTTTATGTTCGCTTCTTCGTAGAACTGATGTAATTTCTTCATTATCTTCAATGTAGGTACTGCTCATTAGGTAAATGGAAATTCAACTATTCAACAAGTGGGTCTCTATAGGATGTCATATGCAAATATACGCCATACAAATTCATAAGGGGATATATACCTACATACATGGAGACGAAGGATTTGACAAACCACATGGGCCATGTACCATTAGATTACTGATTGTCTCGTGTAACTTGATGTTAAAGCTTGGATCAAGTAACTCTGCACTAATTATTTTGTCAATATCATAACTGGTAGGATATTTACATTTAGGGCATAAAAATAATAGTATATAAGCATCTGGTAATCCTTTTTTTTGGAATTTCATAGTGTATATAGTTGCATAAAAAAATTTATATAGAAAATGAATTTCAACCATATAAATAAAAAAACATGGGAATAACATGTGCGCTTATATAAAACTTGCTTCTCTAATTTGTATATTTTCACTACAACCATCTTGGCCATATCAAAAAAATAATGGGTATTGCAATGGCAAGAATGATGGATAAGTCTCACAAATACGATGAAGATCTCTGTCTTGAGTCTCGACTATAATATTCCTATCAAGATTGGATGGTACGATGTCCCCAGCTATAAGTGCAATAACTTCAGAACACGTTGGTAAATTATATTGTCTTTCATCTTTGGATCCCCTTCTTATTAACCTAAACTTTACATTTGGACAATTATCTAATACTAATTTATCTCATGCCATCTTAAATGACTTCACCAAGACATTGTTCTCATCTAGCACTTTTCTGAGGTCATAAACAATAGAAGGATTTAGGGTATTATCTTCTTTATTAGAGTGTTTGTGAGATAATATAACACATTATTTATATTGACATATAAGAGTGTGAAATCAATGATTTTTTTTAAAAGTAAATTACAAATATAATTAGTTTCATATCTCACAATATGGATTCTATTTCTGTCTTCATGTTTTGTACATAGATGTACAGTTGAGCAAATTTTAGATATAATTTGCAGTTAGAAGCAAACTTCCATACGATGATAATTCTGTTCATTTAACCTGAATACATGTGGACCTCTACCTTGATTTATTTTTCTATTGATTTGCCCTCCCAAATATGTGAAGGAAAACATCATGTACAATCGTATATTCTTCAAAAAATTGGAACTCCTTATATCATTCTCACCCAATAAATTTGGTAAGATAATTGAAGGATTATGAATGGAAGAAAGAGCAATCTTTCCTTAAGAGCAACAACTTGAAAAAGTAAGCACCCTTTGGCATAGATCTTTTTTAATTTTTCTTCATACCAGCATTACAAAATTTACACTCATATATTGAATCACCAATGTCCTAATAACCTAAAAAAATAACATAATATTTAAAAATTTATAAAAAAGTATACAATAAATATGTTGTCATAGTTGAAGCATATTATTACCATCTTGATGCATCAATGTTGTCCATATTTCATTTTCTACATTCATTTCTGCAAAAGAAACAATAATTTATTAGAAGGAGTATTAAAACTAACTCAATACTAACTATCAAATTTAGTACAAACATAAACTAATACATCGACACACATGCGTAACAACTCTTAATCAATCAAACTTTCTAATTTTCATTAAAAAGAAGTTGTTAATAAATAAATCAAAATGATCAACACACTTATTTTCTACAATTTACCTGATATAGTTATTTGATGAATTGTGGGACCCTATTCATGGATTGATAATATTGGTAATATCTGATATATCAAAGTTATAGCATAAAGTTAGATACTTAAAGTTGTTATTAATATTCATATATTAGTAATAAATTATTAGTTTATTTATCATCTTTCATATTCAAGACTTATGAACACAACAATATATTGAATTAAATTTATAAAAAGATAATATCAAGTGCATAAATTCAATTAAATTATGTTGTTTCACCTAAACTTTCTTTGTATATTATATTTTATAGTAGTACTTAAAAAATTATGGTAGGACAAATTAGTTGTATAATTTTATTTTGACCAATCTTTCCAACTACCAGCAACAAAAAAACTATTATAACTCCTTGCCTACAGTCTCTCATTTAAATAAGAACACAATGTGATGTACAATATAACTTATGACCTAACTTCATCCCAAACAGACTTTTGGAATTGAGCAGACTACATTTGGAAATCCATTTTACCATCCACTTTAAGCCAACAAATTTATTGAACATGAGCAACTATTCCAAATCTTTCAACCAAATAAAAAACAACATATATTTAAATTAATTTAAAATATAACAATACATATTTTTTTCTTATAAAAAAATATAATCTGAGACCAGTAGAATATGCAATATTTTAAGAGATATATAGATAGTAAGATTAAGTATATGGCAAAATAAATTGAAAGACAAAAAGTAATCATTCAAAATGTTGTAACTCGTAAGTTTAATAGATGATTCATATCGATAAGATTGGAGGAAAAAAAGTAACAAAATGAATAAAAAAAAATTCAAGGCATAAATTTAGAATGTCAGTCATTACTGACATTAATCAAATAGATGAACTAAAAATAAACCAAAAAAACAGAAGGAATTTGTTTCATGATATTTTTAATTTATATATATATATATATATATAAGCACTCTTACCTGTATATTCATTCATAATTATTTCAACTTAGTCGTGAACCAACATAGAAATAAAATATTATGGTCAAACCTTAATGAGAAATGGAGAGAAGAGAGAGAATGAGAGAGACATACCTAATAATAGTCCTTCGTGAAAGCTGCTTCCTAATTTGTCATATTTGATTTTTTTTCTATTAGCTTAGTAAAATAGGCTCCTAGTTTTTTTTATATTTTCCTGGAGAAACAAAAACAAATCGAGACAACAACTCAAAAAAGAGAAGGGTAAGCAGAAGAAAAAACAATCTTCTAGATGAGCATTGAAAATTTGTAGTATTAGAAGAGAGAGTAAAAGATTACAAGTTATAGTAAAGCGAAAATAAGATTTTAATTTTTAAATGGGTAAAATATGAAGAGCTGATGCAATTAATTTGAGTTATACTTGAAAGGAATAAGAGCGATTTTTAAAACTTGTTATTAAATTATTATAATGAAAAGAGAAATTTTGGCAAGTACTACTCACTGTTATAATTAATATGGTCGATCCAAAGGAAAATTTCTAAATGATTTTAATATTTTGAAAATCAAATTTAACTGATTCTATTTATAATAATGTCACGAATGTAATGAAATTATGCTTAACTAAGTGCAATAGAATTAAAACCATTAAACTCTCTAGAACTGGCTTGTTTGTTATATTTCATAATTTTCTCATGTTAAAATCACTAAAAGCAATGCCGAAAGTTGACCTCCTAAATTGATATTATTGATTATTTGATTTATTTAGATTGATTTTAGGATATTGTTATATAGGAAATCAAATATTTGTTTTTATTATTAGTCTTTATTAGTTTGGAAACTCACATTGGTATGACTTGATAAATCATTTTTCACATTTAGGATAAAAAAAATTGTCCATTTTCAAGCAACCCTCCCTTGTTGCATTGCTTGCAAGCATTATAGTACCAGTTCCTATCACTCTCAACGTGTAGGATACTTGCCAAAGTCACGCAAATGCAAATCTATAAAGATATAATTGGATCTTTATTAAACATATCCTTGATAGAAGCATAAGTATATTAGACAACATACTTTTCTAGCAAGTTTCAATTTAGAGAGCATTTTTTTTTCAAATAATATCACAAACTTCTCGTAAATTGTCATGAAATTTTGAGTAGAAATAAGACTTGGAGTTGACATATTCTCATCTTTTTCCAATAATTTGATTTTTTTTCATAAGAACTTCTTTTAACAAAACTTGACAGATTCTTGAATAAATTATTATCAAGTAGCATCGTAAGATATAATTGTTGTATTTGGTTTAAAAAAAAGACTAATATTAGAGAGAACTCACTAGTTATGAAATTCCATTATCTCACTCAAGTCTGAATTGATGAAAAACCTAGGTGCAAATTCACTGTTGCACAATGTCATGGGGTTTCACTTGAGAATATTAGTTAGACATGTAATCCCTAAACTTATATCAAATTTTACCACTATACATTAAACCATAAGTTTACCAAAAATATACCTAGATAATTTTTATCTTCATCCATTGCATGATGATAATAGCCAGCCTACATCAACATTTGAAATAAGCTTGACAATTTCATCTGCATGGTTAGACTAGAGAGTGCACTATAATTTCTTTTTCCTACACGTTTGAATATGTAGTAGTTTAGGCATTTGAGTCAAGGAAATATTCACATACATATTAAAGGAGAATCAAAATCTTCAATTATGGCAAGTTATAAACAATAAACCAGAAGCATACTTACTCAATATCCTCAAGATGTAGAATCAACTTTCCTATGATGCACACCATCCTTGCAAGCTTCCTTCAAATCTTTAATCTCATTAACTCTTCTCATAAAATCTAAATCGATAAAAAAATTATTAATGGCCCCACAAAAGTATATGAATAAATATAAGAGACCCAAATTTATATGAATAATAAAAGCACTATTTACCACATTATTATAAGTACCATAGAAGAAATGACATACCAACAAAAATTTAATCATCAACTCTAGAAGACAGCACATCATTAAATGAGATAAATATAAATCCAAATTTATGAATACCATCAGTAGGCATCACAAAGACGAACGAAAATTGAAAATTAGAAGTTGATCTTGAAAGTGTGACTAGTGCAATAGTAATCTCCTGAGTTGTCCTTAAATTATTCAATAAAGTAGAAATATACAAGAAAATCATAATTAATATAATTTAATAAAATTAATTAAAAAATTTATTATTAGAAAGTTTTAAAAAAAAAATCATTACTCAATAATTTAAATACAAATGGTTTGATTGAGTACTAAGTTAAATCATTTGTTATTTTTATTTATACTATTTTATTGTATTTTGAATTCTATGAGTTTTTTTATTATTAGAATAATTTTATTTATATTTAAAACTCTCTCTTATTAAGCCTAACTAGGAAGCATTTAAAACTTTTTTTTATTATTAAAAAGTTTTCAAAAAAAAAAATATTAGCCCTTACTTCATAATTTTTCAGGATAATTATTTTTAAAATATTCATTGAAATCTTTACCACATTTTGTTCAAGATGAAAAGAAAAATTTTTCGTTGTGAAAATTTTAAATTTCTTGTCAATTAGTAATTAAAAAATTAATATAATTAAAATAATTTGCTCATTTATTGTTAAAAAAATTAAAACTAAAGAATATGGTAAGATTTGTTTATTAAGTTAGTCAAGGGTAATTCTGTCAAATTATAAAATAATATAAGATAATTTGATCAAATTTTAAAAATACTAAATTTGATTTTTTTTTTAATTTCACATTGTTATTCCGTTTAATCTATAATTTTAAAAATATTTTTATTTATTAGCAACAACTAAACTTGAAAATTAAGAATATAATTATATTATTATTAATTTTTATCTATAAATTTTTTGTAACCTAATTTTATTTCTATAAAGATAATTTTTTCCAGACATTGATATATATAGTTTTGTGTGCATTTATATTAAAATCATATATATTATCATTTTTTAAAAAATTATAATGTAAATAAAAAAAATCTTATTTCCAACTTAATTGTCCTTTTTAATTTTATTTATATTTATTACTATTAACCTCATGAGTTATTTTTTAGAAAAAGTATTTTTTTAATAATTAAATAATTATATAGTTAAACTTTTTTATTAGTAATTCAAAATTGTAATAATAAATAAGTGACATACCGTATTAAATATAATTTTAAAAATATAAACAAATGCATAGGAAAAAACTAAATGTTGTTTATTTAAATTTTAGAGAAAATTTCATTTTATCTCCGTATACTTTTTATTATATATAAGTTGGACTCAGACTTTTGAAATTGTGTAAGTAATGCTTTATATTTTTGAAATTGTGAAAAAAAAAAAGTTCCATTATTCAACCATTCAATTTTTTTGTTTCTTGGATAAAAAATACCTCTAAATCTCTATAATATACTATGTTTCTACAATGGTAAATATTTTTAAGAATATTTTAATTTAAAAAATAAAAAAATTGGATGATTGAGTTAAATTTTTACACGTTTTCAAAAGTATAAAATGTTACATTACATACTTTTAAAAATAAAAATTTAAATTACGCATAATTTTTTTATAATTAATAAATTATTTAACGTATTTAATTTTTTTTAAAATTATTACGACCAACAATATTATTACATCATAAAATATCATTTTAACTTTTAAAATTAGTAAAATTTATATTGCTGAGTTTCTCTCTCACGTTTCTTGTAATCTACTTTTTTTAATTATTATTTTTTATTCATGTATCAGTTATCAACTAAATTTAAAATTAAGAATACGCATTATGTTATTATTCATTTATATGTATGATGGATTTATAAATTAATTTATTTTTTCATAATAATAAAAACTAAAAGTAATATATTTTTATTTTCACTCATTATAAGCTTTAGTGTATTTATATTAAAATCGTTTTTAGTATCAATTTTTAAAATAAATTATGATAATTATAAAATAAAATACAATTCTTTTACTTATGTTTAACTTAATTTACATGTTCCATTTAATCTAGTATTTTAAAGTTATTTATTTATTTTTATCTATTAATCAATAACTAAAGTGAACAAGTAAAAATATGTATTTTATTATTATAAATTTGTATGCATAATAGTTTTGCAACTTAATTTATTTTTAAACTAATAAAAAATATATAATGATTTTTTAAAAAAATATATCTCTTTATATTTAAAATATAATTTATTTTTGAAAATTTTTAAATAAAATAATTTAATAAAAAATTCTTACGAACTTGTGGAAACCATGAGCATATTTAATAAATTACTTGATTTATTTATTAAATAATTATAATAAATTAAAGTTTATTATGAAAAATAATTTTATTAAAACCATCAAATAATTTTTTTAAAGTTTAAATCAATAGATTATATAGTGTTTAATTTAATTTATTTTATTTCTAAAACAATAAAAAATATATTATGGTTTCAATTTAAAATAAATCTTTAACATTTTAAAATATTTTTAATTTTTTAGAAATAATTTTAATTTTTTGAAAATTAATTTAATAAAAAATATAAAAAAATTTGTACAACACACATAAGTATGTTTAGTAAATATATACGTATAATTGAGGTAGATATTTATACGAAAGGTTTTTATGTTGATGTTTTAAAAATGATAAAGAGAAAAAAATGTCAAACTATATTTTTATGTTGGTGATTAACCTTAATATTTTAAATGGGAGTTTAATATTTGAGAAATAAAATGTTAGTAAAGTTACTTTGTGAATCTTTTACAGAAAAAATATTAACAAAATATTAAAATACACAAATAGATCAAGTAAAAAAATATTTACCCATCCGAACCTATTTACTGTAGCAAATAATTCCTAGTCAAAATTTAGTTCGCGGGAAACCAAATTCTGGTTTTTCTTTTCATTTTTAAATTTTGTTTTATGTTTTTATATAATAAAATAAACATTATTATTTAAATTATATTTATATATTTATATTTTGTTAAAATAAATATTTATAATATGTTATTCTAATAAATATTTATAAATATTTTATTAATTATATATAATAAAATATTTTTTATTATTTGAATTATGTTTATATTTTTATATTATGTGAAAATGAATAAAAATATTGATAATATTTATTTTACATGTTTATTAAAATTTATTTTACATATTTAAGATAATAAATAATATTTTTGTTTTTCTTATTATATTATTTAATATAATGTTATTTTTTAAAATGATATTAATATTATATTCTAAAATTATATTTTTGGTTATTTAATATTATATTTTTTTAAAAAAATAAAAATTACACTAATAATTTATTTAATTTTATATTTTTATAAAATAAATAAATGTATTAAATAATAATAAGTTTATTTATTTATTTTAATATATTAATCTTTATTAAAATTTATACTTAATTATTTATTTAAAAAATATGTTATTAATATTAATAAACATTATTAAATAATATTATGTGGATACATATATATATATATATATATATATATATATTTAACATAAATTACAAATACTAAAAATTTATAAGTTGCAATGACATTCATAAAATTAAAAATGACATTAAGAAAATTTTAAAGTAATAACAACAACATGAATCAATGACAGGAACTATAAGCTTGAATGATGTGTGAATATGTCTTTCTTGTGTGACCAGGGGTATAACAATAAGAACAATTTTTTGTCTCACTTCATTGTTCTTTAATGTCCATCTCTGTTCTTATCCTACTGGACTTCGGTCAATCTTTTGAAGTTTTTTTTCAGTTCTGGATTTAGACACAAAGTTGGGCCCATGTATGTTGGCTAATAGTCTTCATGTCTAAGTTCTTCAAATTAACCTTTGTATACCTTAGAAACGTGGTGTAAAGTATATACGGGAGATATGTAAATGTCAAAGTTGTGGTGTGTGTGTGTAAGCATGAAGCAAATACATGCAAGCATGATATGTGAACTTTTTGGAATTTGCCCCAATCACTCCATATTTCATCTAACCATACTGAAAATCTTCCTACAAGTCAAATTTCTGTTGAATGTTGCATTTCTTCGACTAAAAATCTAGTGCTTATTTTGTCAAAGGTAATGACTATATGAGTGTTTGCCTTTGATTGTGCATCTTGAATTGTTTTAGTTGCAACCTCCAAGTACATATGTCCAGTATTAATCATTGTATCTACTTCCCTGCCTCTCTCAATGAAGAACATATTGCAACGAGTATATGTTGCCATGACCATGGAGCAAATTGACAAGTTTCTGGTTTTCTTCAAGATCGAATTGATTGACCCTGCTAAGTTTATTGTCATGTGTCCCCAGCGTTGTCTGTTGTCCCATGTCAGCGTCCATTTTTTCTTTGGGATGTTATCCAACCATTGTATAACTTCAGGATTATTATTTTTTACTATGCTGTAATAGTAAAAGAATTTCGGTTCAGTCATCTCATATGCTAGAAAAAAGATTACAAATTAAATTAATATAACTAGCTAAGTAATTATATAAAATATTAATGATAATATAGAGTACGTAAAAAATTAAAATTACCCATATTGATGACATTTTTCTTCAATGCAACATTTTTGAATAGTCGCATGAAGTTTTGTGCAATATGCAATAGACATGGACATAATTGTTTTCTGTCCAACCACTTCCATCTTTGGAGTATGCACTTCTTATGGCCTTGTGACGATCCAAAATGAGGCACAACTCCTCTTGCGGGGTTACGTACCTCCTTAAGTTTCTCAAAAAAAAAAAAAAAAAGAACCATGCATCGCTGATTTCACTTTCAACTACAGCAAAGGCAATGAAAATTATGTTGTCGTGGCCGTCTTGTGCAACTGCTACTAATAAAGTCCCTTTGTATTTGCCATACAAAAATGTTCCATCTGCTTGAACAGTTGGTTTGCAGAAGGCAAAACCATTAATGCATGACTTTAAGGTCCAAAACAATCTCTTGAAGAACACATTCTCCTCATTGACATAGTCACCCTTGTATGTCAGTTGTGTACTTAATTTCCAGATGAGGCCCGAAACATACAGTTGCATTGCAAGCAACTGTCTAGGTAACTTATTATATGACTCTTCCCAATTTTTGAAGATATTTTCAATGGCATGTTGTTTTTCCAACCATCCCTTTTTATAGCTGATTGTGTAATCCATTGTGGACTTTATGTGTGCTAAGATGGTTGCAATGGGTGTGGATGGATCAGTCTCAATAATGTCACGAATGGTTTGAGAAATCATTCGTGATCTGAAATTGTGATGATCCAGTGAAATGAGTGAAGAAGCACATGTGTGGCACCCTTCAAGCTTCATTATTTTCCAGTGTTACTCTTTGGTACGTAATATAGCACGACATCACCAGGCACAGTTGTTGTGAACGCATTCCATGACAAGCCTAGTTGTACTTGATATCTTCACCTTGTAAGTGAAACGATTGACAATGTGAAATCTATTTATGGCATGTTGCACTTATTCTTTTGTTAGGAAGCGTTGGCCAACAAATAGTATTCCAGGCAGATACACTACCATTTCATGAACTCAGAGTCATGTTTTTGTATTTGACTGGAAAAGTCTAGAAAATTTGAAGGTCGATTGTATAATGGTAATGGCTGTGATGGTGGAATATTTGGAAGTGGAAGGGAGTCTTCTTCATCATCGTGCTATTGAGATATGATTTCATCTTCATCCTTGCTAAAAAGATCAAAGACTTCGATTGGGAGACCCACAACAGCATGTTTCTTCAATGGGAGTTTCTTTAAGAGGCTGAAATGGTAGGGTTTGCTCAAATGGTTAGGAGGATATTTCATTGAGGTCCATGAATGGACTAGTTAAAAGTTGTGTGTAAGACTGAAGATCAAAATTTTTATCATATGTTGGAAAAGATGGATTTATGGTTTTGTATGTTTGGTAAGGTGAATGTGAAGGTGAAAATTGTGGTGCCTGGGTTACGTTTGTAGCAAATATAACATATAATTCTATACTTGATTGAAGTTGATTTGAATCGTGGATGTTGAAGAGTGCCTTGACATCTTCATCATCGTTCAATTCAACACTTGTAGTTGCTAACTCCCGGGTGAAGTCTAATTTGGTAGCAAAAATGTATGATTGTCACCCTTTCATTTTCGTCTCTGTTGAGTTTTGTGTGGATGACTTTCTTGAGCCTTTGTAGAGTCACTCCTCTCTTTAGATGTACCAATTTGACTGATGATTAGGTAAATGTGACTCCTTCATTAGGACATTGGTTAATGACATTATCAGAGTGAACAATGACATAGATTGAATACATTTTTAGATTAAAGAAAGTGAATGATGAATAAGTTTAGAAAGAGAAGGCTCACATGAACAAAGAACAAACTTATAAGGTTGAATGAAGAAAATAAACACGAATATGACTATTTATAATGGTAACATTGGATTCTCAATCATTCAATGTTTCACCATGTTTTACGAGTGATGGTGACCTGGCTATGACACCATTAAATATTTTACAGTAAAGATGTCTTCTGACATTCACGTAGACCAAGAGATAGTGACTTCTCAGTCACGCCCAACGTTGGATACTCTTCTCATTCAAGTCATCTGATTACTTCCAAACAAGCTTTCTCTTCTCCCAAATAAATATTCCTTCTGACATCCACATAGACCAAGAGATAGAAAGATATCTTCTGACATTCACGTAGACCAAGAATAGTGACTTTTCAAGAATCCAATGCTACTTTCTCATACCAAAGTTTATCTATAAATATGTTTATCTAAGGCCACATGTTTTCATTCAAACTTGTATCTATCTTTGTTCTTCGTTTCTCTCTGTCTTTGCTCTCATTACTAAAAATGTTGTTGTGGAAGCAAAACGAACATAGGTCTGCCTTTATTAGAAGAACAGTAAGTTTTACACATTATCATTATTTACTGAATATGTAAATCAATATCTACGTATAATGTTACTAATTTGTTAATAATTGCAAGAAACTAAAATCTTGATTTCATCTTTCTGTCATTCAATGCCAAAACCCAGTCCTCTAAATTGTTCCTATACTTGAATAACTTGATTTTGCTGGGGTAGCAAAGCTAAGGCATCTTAAGGTGGATCACGCATTGATAACAACTTTGGTCAAGAGGTGGAGACCTGAAACTCACATATTCCATTTTCTAATAGGGGAGTGCACCATAACCCTGAAGGATGTTGCACTTCAACTCGAGCTAAGAGTTGATGGATTGCCAGTCATTGCTCCAATAATGTTTGACTAGGAGGAAATGTGTGCCACATATCTCAGTATCGTGCCAGTTAAAGGAGAGTCACTTATTGACTTTATACTGAAATTGAAGTGGCTAAGAGACAACATGTTGTCATTACTAGAAGAACCATCTGAAGAAAAAGTTTATGCCCATTGTAGGACTTATATACTAGGTTTTATTGGAGGTGTTTTGATGCCTGACAAAATAGGCAACAAAGTACATTTTAGGTATTTAGCTTTATTAACTAATCTTATAAGAACAAGACGATATAGTTGGGGTTCTGCTTGTTTAGCTATATTGTACAGGAAAATGTACAGAGCCACAAAAGTTAGTAGCAAAACAATAGGTGGTTACTCATCACTGTTAATATCCTCGACATGGTATTATATGTCATATATTGCACTAATTTCTACTAATCCACCAATATACCCTCTTGTGTGCAGATGGAGCGGAGGTAGAGTACTAAGGTTTCAAAATAAACCTCACAATGATATTGTGGGGTACATATTAATATTTGATCACATTCAAGCTAATCAGGTAACTCTTCATAACAAAAATTTGAATTCATATTTATTTTCTTATCTTTTACACATCATCTTAAGTAACAAAGTTAAATTTATTTTTAGTTTTTATGGGCGCCATATCAAGACATGCAAACATCAATATCCATAGAAGCATATAGAGATGTCCAACTGTAGACTTCATATACCGTCATCCTTTGTTTTGCAATTGTTAAATGGCACCAAATAGATAAAGTCAAATTACAGTATCATCTATTTCAAGAAATCTCTTCTCCACCGAATAATTTGAATGACCTCCACAAAATTGACATGAGAGGAAGACAAGATGAAAATTGGGTTACAAGACATGCTCAATGGATCGAGATATGGAACAACAGACGTGAGCTAACAATAACGGGTCATCCAATGTAAGGCTCATTGTGTCACACACAAGAATACATGGAATGGTACATTGCCAATTTCATCTATTTCCTATATGTGCCACCACTACTATAATATATAACGAGGAGTCACCAACAACTAAGGACTACCAACACATTTGAAATCGGTATGACTTCCACACCATCATACCACGAGACTGTATCAATTTCTTTAAACATTATGCCAGAAGCAAACATAATTAACACAAGACATTCGTTTGCAATAACATCAGAAGATTTTTTTACAAACTTATTTGGAGTTGATTTTACAACTTCATCTTTAGTACAATCTTACATGCAGTCTTTTTACCAACCGAATTTTGCTAATAAACATGGTAATTCATCAACTGCATTCCAACAAATAGACCTTCATGATGATCCAAATCCTCCACAAGTTCATCATGAAATCCTAAAGCAACAACTACAATGATGAAACTCAGCACGTCACAGACATTTCCCTCGTTGTGGAACTGTCCATTGGTGATAGTTAATTATTAATATTGTTATAAATTTGTTATCATTTTTATTAATGCACTTTATCTTCATCAATGTTACCTTATAATATGAAAACATTAATTTTAAAATATTTGTCTTAAGTATAAATAATTAACTTAAAATTTAAATATTTTATTTACTTTTTTAAAATAAATTTTTATTCTAAAATAAATTTTATTAAAAATTATAATGTTAAAAATTATAAATTTACGGTATTAAACATTAGGAATTATGATTTATGGTTTAGGGTATTAAAAATTATAATATTAAATAATATAATTTTAAAAAAAACTAATTTAATTAAAATAAAATTTTTATTCAAAATATCATTTTATCATACTAATATTTAAAAATATTAACTCAAAATTGTATATTTAAATAAATAAATAAACAGAATAATATTTAATATATTTATTTAGTTTTTAAAAATATTATTATTATTCTTTAAGTATAAATAATTTAAGCATTAACATTACTATCTAAAATAATATACTTTTTATTTAAATATTTTAATTATTTTTTAAAAATTATCTAAAATAATTTACTGATTATTTAATTTTTAATTAGTTTTTAAAATGTGAATACCCAATTTTATCCAGATCCCCTCTTAAAATAAATAAATACATAAATAATAAAAATAAAAATTTTTAGATAAGATTTTAAATTTTAGGTCTATAACAGATTAAAATTTTAAATTTCAAATTTTAAATTTTAAATTTTAAATATGTAGATATTTAGGTTAGTGAGTAGATTTTAAGGGAAGTGGGTGAGATGTTTAAGGAAATGTGAGAGGTGGCCATCAGAAAAATAAGAAGGTGGAACCTTTTTTTTTTAATAAAAAGAATAAAAAATAAATAGATTAAATAAGACCTAGGGTTAGGAGGCGTGGCTATAAATAGGAAGCTTAAGTCTTTAGAAACACACTTTTACACTTCATATTTTTAGGTGACACTTTGAAAGCATAGAGAAAAAGAGAGAATTCTAGAGAGAGAGAGCTCGGGAAACAAAGAAAAAGAAGAGAAAGCTGAAAAGAAATCAACCGAGAGCATACCAAGGTGCACCCGAGGTCCACAAAGAGAGTAAACTAAAAGAGTTGAAGGTTAAAGCTAACAAAATTCTTATTCTCCGAATCAAGTAAGATTTCCTTTTTTTATTTGTTCTTCCTCTATTATTTGCTCTCGTTTCTGCTTGTATATTTTTTGTTATATTAAAAATCTCAAATTTTGTTTCTAAATGAAAAACCTCTGCATCTATTATATTGTTCTCATTTCTTCCTTTTGTTCATATTAAAAATCTAAATTTTTATTTCTAAACAAAAATTCTTTGTTTTTATTATGTGTACTTTGCTTGCATCTCTATCTTTTCCTTATTTGGTTAGTTCACATTGAATGTATCACTTTTTTTAAATAAAGATTATCCTTTTTTTGCAAACCATAGTCTTCGCGAGCCCTAAAAATTTTTAAAGAAACAAGCATTGTTTGCTTTGCCTTTTGCCAACCCTAAAGTTTTTCTACCCAAAAGTGTCATCTTTTACAAACCCTAAAGATATTTTTTTCGAAAATCCCAAGTATTCTTTTTTTTCAAACTCTAAAAATTTTTTTAACCTCAAAAGTATCTTTTTGCAAACCCTAAAAATAATTTTTTTTTGAAAAATCCCAAGTATTCCTTTTTACAAACCCTAAACATTTTTTAACCTTAAAAGTATCTTTTTGCAAACCCTAAAGCATGTTTTACCTAAAAGTGTTATTTTTTTTAAAACCCTAAAAATAAATTTTTAAAAATCTCAAGTATTCCTTTTTTTACAAAAACCTAAAAAAAGAAGAACCTTTTTTAAACCCTAATCATTTCACAAATTATAAAAGTCTAAGTTTTTCAAACCCTAAAAATTATTTCTTTCTTTGTAAATCTTAAAAATTTCAATTTCTTTACAAATTTCAAAAAAAAAAAAAACTAATTTCTAGATCAAACAATAATTATTTTCTTGCTATTTTGTTTGCTCTTGTGTTTGTTTTTATTGTTCTATATATTTCTTTTTATTTCTTATTGTATATATGTATAAAAAAAATCAATATCGATAAGACATTTTTGGTTATATATATATATATAAAGAGGCTTTTAAATCCACGCAACGGACAAGTAATTTTGATAGAGTGGTGGATCCACCTTCAACGTCGTTTGGATCGTAAGGGTTTATTGAGTAGTCATGTACTAACTTGAACCTCATGCAAGAGTGGATTTTTAAATAATAATAATAATAATAATAATAATAATAATAATAATAATAATAATAATAATAAAGTAAAAATCAAGCTAAAAAAAATAACACTTTTGAAACTCTTTCAAACCTAATTTTTAAAAGAACTACGTGACAACTTTGATTCTTTTGTTGCATACGGGAGATATGTAGAAGCGGGAACCTGACCCGTCAAGTCCAAAATTTTTTTTAACTTTTTTTAGTTTAAATTATTTTTAAAAAAATTTTACTAAAAAAAAGAGCGAGAGCAATGAGATCCTATGATTAATCCATTCTCTCAATTCAAATTCAAATTTTTGTGTTTCTTTATTTAAAAAATAAAAAATAAATATTTACAAAAAAATCAAGCTAAATTTTATTTAATATGAAAAATAAAAAATGAATAGTGTTTTATAAATAATCCATCTTCCTAATTTAAATTAATTTTTTAATTTTTTATTAAAAAATATAAAAACGAATTTTATACTTAAAAATAAAGAGAGAAAATTAAATTAAATTTTCTTTAAATTTATCCAATTCAAAAAATAAAAAAAGAGAATAATATTTTGTAAATAATCCATTTTCCCAATTAAACTAAATTCTTCAGTTTTTTACAAAAAAAAAAATATGCAAAAAACGAATTTTTACTTAAGAATAAAAAATCAGGTTGATTTTTATTCAAATTTATTTAATATGATAATAAAAAAGTAATATTTTATAAATATTTTACTTTCTCTATTAGATTTTTAGCTCATTGTTCAAAAATGAAAAAATACAAAAAAGAAAAAAAAAGAAATCTTACTTTAAGAAAAATAAAAAAATCATGTCATATTTTATTTAAAATTTTTTAATACGAAAATAAAAGAAAAATAGTATTTTTTATATATATATATTCATTTCTTTAATTCAAATTTTTTTTGGTTGTATTTCTAAAAAATATATATATAATTAAAAATTAAAAAAATTGTTAAAAATAAAAAAAATAAACAAAAAATCAGGAAAAAAAAAACATCAACAATTTTCTTTAAAAAATGAAATAAATAATTTTTAAAGTTGAAATGATTTTTGCACAACTAGTTAGAAAGTAACCGTTTTAATCAACGGACGTCGTAGGATGCTAATACCTTCCCTATGCGTAAACGACTCCCGAGCCCAAACATGGTTTTGAAATTATTTTATTAAAAGTTTTTCCAATGCTTCTCTTTAATAAACTTTGGTGGCGACTCCTGGTCATCGTCGTGCCCCTGGTTGCGACATAAAAATATAATTATTATTTATCTAAAAATATAATTGATAAATGCTTTCTATACTTGATCCTATATTGTAATTCATGAATGATAATTGAAAATTTTATGCTATTCATTGAGAAAAGTTACTATTATTAATTTCATTTTATTCATATTTTAGGAAAAATGATTAATAAGTGAAAGTTTTAAAAAATATTGGGAATTAAAGCACACAAAAAATCAGAGATATACACAGAAAAGTACACGTCCGTGTATATGAGTGTGTATCTCACTAGTTGCATGAATCAAGAACATAATGAAGCTAGTGATATACACAGGCAAGTACATGCCCGTTTGCCCATGTATATGAGCGTGTATCTCACTGGTTGCGTCAATTGAAGTGTATCATCAAAATCAGATATGTACACGGTCAAAATACATAGGCATGTACTTTTCATGAAAGTTGTGAAGTACAATTTTTAAAGACCAGAAATATACACAGCCAAAGTACACGACTGTGTACATAGGCGTGTACTTTTAACGTGCGTTAGAATTTAAATTTCTGCGAGAATATGAGCCTTTGGGCTATTCATATAAAAGGAAACTTGGCACATAAATCGAGAGGACACTATTTTGAGGAGAAGAAAGACTCAGAGACGGCTGGAGGATGGGACCAAACACTTTTATTCATCTCTTTTATAATTTTAATTTCAAGTTGTTTAGGTTCTAATTTTCTTTTGAGTATCTAGACGTAATGAATCCTAATTGACCAAATTTTCTGGAATTCTTCTAATACTATTTCATGTTCTTTTCTCTTGGGTTTAATTGAGTAGTATCAATTGTCTTCCATCTTGTTTTCTTATTTAAAATTGAGTAAAATTCCTGCATGAAATTAACATTGCTCAATTAAAAGGACTTGAATGTATTTTTAGAGATAAAAAGATGTAACTTTTCTGTATTAGGATTAACCCTAATTATGAAATTCATAATAAACTTAATGCAACCTAGGAGTATTAATTAAGAAAGAGATTCTGATTGATCAACCGAGGGTTAGGAATCATTATCCTTGAGAAAGATATTGATTTAATTCAGAATTTGCTGCAGCGATAAGGGTTTAGAACTAAGTAGTTAAAAAAGAATTTTAGTTATTTGGACACTTAGGAGGATTTACAGTTTAGATACTCGTCTTTTCCTTTTGAATACCTTTAGTCATACTTTTCTATAATTTAGTATCATAAGAAATTTGTTCCTTTTAATTTATTATTCTTCTATTATTTAGTAATTTTATCAACAAAAATTTATTTCTCATATTCATTAACAATTGCGTAATTAAGGAAGTAATTCTTAATAACTGTTCCTGTGGATACGACACTTGGTACTATATTTTTTATAATATTACTCTGACAACGGATACACTTGCCCAATAATCAATTTTTACACACCAATAATTTATTATCATAAATATGTAAAATAAATTTTAATAAACATATAAAATAAATATTATTATTATTATTCATTTTCAAATAATATAAAAATATAAACATAATTTAAATAATAAAACTTATTTTAATATATATAATTAACAAAATATTTATAAATTTTTATTCGAATAACATATTATAAATATTTATTTTAACAAAATATAAATATATAAACATAATTTAATATTAATATTTATTTTATTATATAAAAACATAAAAAAATTTAAAAATAAAAAAAAATCTAATCCAAAATTCGGTTCCCTGAAAATCGAATTATGATAAAAATTATTTGCTACAATAAATAGGTTTAGATGAGTAAATATTTTCTTGTTTGATCTATTTGTGCATTTTAATATTTTTTATATAAAAAATTCTTATCTGTTCACAATTCACTAAGTATATAATTTAAAATTAAATTTAACTAAAAATAATGTGTGAATTACATTCTTTCATACTTTAATATTTAATTATTTTTAATATTTGTGTTAATTTTGTTTTAAACTTTGAAGATTAAAGTTGTTATTTAATTTTTTATTAAATAATTTTTATTTTTTATAAATATCTATTTTACATTTATGAAATTTATCTTAACTTTTTTGTTTTTTAATATAAAATTTACTTTTAAGAGTCTTATATCTTAAATTTGTGATTATTAATATATATTAATTATTGATATTAATTAATTTTTTATACTATTAAAAAAATATTATTTTAAAATAAATTATATTTTAAAATTATTTAATTTTTTAACTATTTATCATTTTAATACATATTATTATAATTATAGAATTAAATTAAAATAGTTTTTAAAAATTATTATGCATAATTATTTATAAAATATAAAATTTTATTCTTTAATATTAATATTATATAGATATTTATTCAAAAATAAAATATCACAGTCTATTAAACCCTAAACTAATTTTAACTTATATGCAAACTTAATTTTTAAATTTAGAAAAAAAGGAAAAAGAAAAAGACCCGAATGAAATAAGATGTACCACCCTACCCGTTCCATAAGCCACTTGACCCGTGGTTTCGATAATCTCTTCCCTCTCTTGCAACATCGTAAACCCCTTTCGCTCGCACATTTTGAAGAACACAAGAAATCAGAAACCTAGGAAATTCTTTTGGTATTCAATTCGCCGGGAATAAGAGGCATCTATCTTTTGGGTAATTTATTCTCTCTTTTCTTCTTCTTTTTTAGCGATTATTGTATTTTAGTGAGTTCTAGCTTGTTTCTGCATGTAAGGTGTTTGTGAGATGTAAACTTGCAATTTGAACCAAGTTGTGGGTTAGTCATATGTGTTGAACGTGACTTGATGTATATGAACTGAGATCCTCTTCTCTTGGTGCCCTTGATACAATGAAATTGATTTGAGTGGCTATTAGCTGGTTTTGGGTTGTTGCAATTCTACTGTTTTGAGTGTTGTGATTTGCGTGACCTTCGATTCTATGACATGTTGTGAGGTTTGGACTTATATTTTGTTGGGTGATAAGCATGTTTCGGGAATGGCATTGCAGTGCTATGGGGCATTTAATTTGGTCATGATTAATGATTTATTTGGTTCATGCTCGCTGTACCACGCAGCACCCCCCCGACTTCACCTTTTAGTTTAGGATGGATACTCACTTCTGATCCTGATTTAGTAATATTGTCTTTACCTATGACATATACAGGTTGAAGTTGAATCGTAAAAACAGTTTATGGCTGAAGAAGTGACGATGGTGGAACCTGGAAGAGCTCTGGGTAAGAGGAAATTTGTTAAAAAGCAAGGCCGTAAAAAGTCAAGTAAGAAAGCAAAAGTGATGCCACCACCCCATGGACAGAAGAAAGTTAAAATAGACAAAAAAATGAAGAAACTTTTCCGCAAGCGAGCACGAGAATATAATTCTGATGATGAAGAAGATGAGGCCACTGTCCCTGTTTCCAATAAAAGAAATGAGGAGGATGACGTGGAAAGTGAAGATCTGTCTGAAGATGAAGGAGTGACAGGACGACAAAGAACATGGAATAAGAATGCTACTGATGTGAATAACGGCATCTCTGACGATGAAGGAGAAGATAATGGTGAAATTCAGCCAGGAATTACAAAATTCACTGAAGGTTGTAGAGCATTCAAGATGGCCTTCAGGAATATTATAAAGAAGAGTATTTCTGATGACCTATTGGTAAGTTAGGTGCATAAACACAACACGGTTATGTTTATATGGAGCATTGGAAAACTGGTTTTTAAGACTTGGATAACTCTGTAGGGTCCAGTATTGTCAGGGCACAAGAAACTTGTTATAGACAAACTTGCAGAAGAGGAAGCAGAACGCAAGATCAAGGGAGAGGCAAAAAAGGAGAAGCATATGGTAATTGTAAAGTTCAAGTTGACTGATTTTAATTTTATCCCAAATAGTGTTGACATATGTTTCACCAGTTTCTTGTCACCCAAACTTTTACATGCTTGGGAGTAATAAGTCTTAATTAGTAAGTAATCTTATTTCTTGTTACAGTTAGCCGAAAAGGGGCATGTCAAACCTGCTACTTTCTTGGACTCACGTGAAAAGTTTCTAATAAGTGTTGCAACAAAAGGAGGTAAGTGAGTTGGATTTTCTTTTAAACATAAGTCTATGGCTTCTTTATTGACATGCATTTTCCTCATACTGATTTGGACTGTTGTTGTGACCATGCATCACATTGGATTACTTTCAGTTGTCAAGTTGTTCAATGCTGTAAGTTTTCGCAGAACCAAGTTTTGGTTTCCTTCCTCGATTTTCTATCGGTGACTCTCTGTTGCTTTGTATCTTTATCATTATGGAATGAGAGATATTGTTCACACCTGCTGCAGGTCAATAAGGCACAAACTGCTCAGAAAGGGTTGGACCCTTCAAGGACTAAGGATGCAAAAGGTAAGTTGTCTAATGCTGTTATTTCAAGAAAATATTCAGAATTGCTATTCTTTTTTAAGAAAGTAGTAATACAGTACATACATTTCAGAATTATTTTTCACTCTATTTTTCAGTTCATCCTAACTTATTTTATTTGTATGGGTGCTAATATATTCAAACTTGATAGTGTGTGCTCAATTCTAACTATCTAGTGCGTGTATGCTGCCAGAGATAAGAAAGCGGACCAAAGAAGCCTTCTTTTCAGAGTTAGGGAAGTCATCGTTTCCAGCAACCGGCACCCTTGCAAAGGTGATTTGTTACTGCTTGTTCTCTTTTTAGTTTTAGCCTTTTGTTGGATTCTTTTTGTTAACAACTCAATAAGTTCAAGCAGTGTTTGGAAATATGGTCAGACTGGTTAGATCTTTCAGTCTTACCTCGCCCATGCGTATTTCATAGTTGTTAGCCCCAAAATCCAAAATGTAAAAAAAAAAAAAACTGGTCATAAAATGTTGCAGAGAATTTAACCAGCAGTAAACACTGATGAACTGGGAGATATTATTAAAAACAAAAACAAATTTCTAAATTCTAGTTCTTAAATCTAGATGCACATCTATTTCTCTTTAAAACAATTGATCTATGAGCTCTAAACTAAAGTAGTTTAATGTGAAACACCATGTTTTGCTACCCTTACAATTTCTTCAATACCGTAACAATTGTATCATAATGAAGTAGCTTCCATCTTACGCCAAAATTTCAAACTGTTTGATGTGCAGGCCAATGCAAGCACAGGCAAGGTAGAAGATGAACAGCCTGCTTGGGCTCCATTAAGAGATAATTACATGCTGACAAGTTCTAGACTAAGGGACTGGGACAAAATGCCTGTAAGTATCTTTTGAAATAGTAGCAAGTTACTCTTGTGCTACACAGCTACCTTGCAACTCATCGTTTTGCTTACCTGCAGGATAAAAATGTATCAGATGGCATAGGAAAGACTTCTGAAGATAGTAGTTCTGATGAAGATTAGTGTTTTATAACTTCAGCAAGCAGTCATTTGATATTTATAATGGAACAGGTTGTCAGATTTTGAATATTGGAACTGTTATAGTTTTTATTGGCATAGGAATATCTTAGTTACCCCATACAATTTTGCTGTCAATGGTGTACTAATACTACTAATTAATCATTAGTATCGGATTTAAAACATTATATTTCCCAATTGCTCTCTTGATTCGGTACGAAAAAGAATGGACTGCTGATTTACTATTTATCTCTTTCTTAAGTCTCATATTTAGTGGGCTTCATCCTAAGTCCCAATATATAAAAATAGGGCTGGATAAAAATTTCAGTTTTATAAGTCTAATCTATAATTAATATTAAATTAGTTTTAAAATTTAGATATTAAACTAGTTTTTTAATTAACTATATTTATGTAATTAATTTAGTATTTAAATTTACTTTTTAAAATTGAATTTTTTTTATTTATTCAAATTAAGGTAATATCTTATGTCTTTACTTATTAAATTTTTACACTATATCAGTTTATAAAATTTTATCGTAACTATATTTTACTATTAATATTTTTTATTAATCCTAATTTTTATAATTAAAATTAAATATTTAAAAAATATTTATAAAATATAAATATTATATTAAAGAAATTAAAATATAACATTTTTAAATTAATTACTATCATTGTTTTTATATTTATATTTACTTTTAAGTTTTTAAAATATTATAACATAATAATTTTATTATTATTTATATTATTACTTTTTATTTTTATAGGTTTTAATTTAAATTTTTATCACTAGCTTTGTTTATTAAAAATAAGTTAAAAATAATAGTAAATGTTTTATAAATTTTTATAAAATATAATATAATTAATACATATTGTTAAAATCTTTTTATAACGTTTTGTGCAACAAATTAGTTTGATTTTAAAAAAAAAATTTACAAATATATTAAAAATTAAATTTTAAACTAATTTAACATAAAATTAAATTTAAAATTAGTTTTAACAAAAATTAAATTTTAAACTGATTCTAAACTAAATTTAAATTTTAAAACTACTTGTAAAATAATTAATAAAATAAAATAATTTAAAATTCAATCCATATAATAAGTTTGTGCAATAAATAGATGATAAAAAAATAGAATATATCTAAATATTTATTAGTTTGATAAAATATAAAAATATAAAAAATATAATATTAATAAATTAAAATATATGTAAATATTCTCTTAACATGTATTATTAATTTTTTTCAAAGATGTAATGGATTAGAGTACTTTTTGTACTTATATTTTATTTTTAATAAAATATTGATGCTTAACAATATATATGTGTGTGCACGCACAAATATAATGTCATATTAGTTATTATAAAATTTAAATATTTTTTAATATATTAAAAATATAAAAAATATTTATAGTATATTTTTACCAAGTTTAAAACCAATTTTAAACTAAATCTAATTTTTAAAACTAAATTTAAATGAATTTAAAAAAAATTAAAATAGATTGATTTATAATCCAATTCATGCACACCCCTAATCAGTCTCACAAAGAAAAAAGAATATTTTATAAACAAATTAAAAAAAAATTAAGTATCAAATTTAGTAGTAAAAATTTGTCACGATCCATTGATTCAAGTACTACTAGCATAAGAAAATTCTTCTCCTATATATATATATATATATATATATATATATATATATATATATATATATATATATATATATATATATATATATATATATATATATAAAATAAGTTGTTTCATTTTAAAAATAAATATTATTAAATTAAGATTAACTAAAATTTAAATTTATAAATATTTTTAATTTTTGCATAATTTATGAATTTTGTAATATTAATCTATACAATTTTTACGATGATAGTATTTTTTTATTTTTTTCACATTAACTTTCATTTAAATAACTCAATTTAAACATTTTAATAGTAAATAACTTAATAAACTTAACTAGTATTACTTTTTTGTCATCATTACGATGAATTTAGAAATATTTATTAAATATGTGATTTTTTTAAACAAATTAAATATAATGTTCATTAAAAAAGAAAAAAAATTATATCTAAACAATCTGAACCTTTCATTTAAACACTGGTGTAAGTTTAAAAATTCTTACACTCAATCTGAACATTTTATTTAACTTATATCTAACGATTAATAAAATAATAAATTTTATATTTTAAAAATATAATACCCATTAAAATAAAGTAATTATACCTACTAATTTTATTTTTATATTTAATTTAATAAAGTATAAATTTCTAAATTTAACGTCTAATATCTATCTATCTATCTCTATCTCTGTATATATATATAATTCATTAAATTTAGATGTATCTACAAAAAACTTATTACACTAGATCAAACAATTTGGCACCATTAATGGTCCAAAACAAGCATAGACCATTGTAGAATTTAGAGAGAAAAGAGTAAATGTAAGCAATGGATTTTCTTATGAGATTGATGCAATGTTATTCAAATACTTTCTATTCAAAGTTGAAATTACTCAAGCAAATTTATATGTTAATTAGGTTTCATACAATGTTAAAAGACTTGCTGATAATGTTGATTTAATTGACCAATTTATGTTATTACATGGTATTAAAGTATATTTTTAAAATTATTAATGATTAAAATTAAGGTGTCAAATTTTGTTTTCAAAATAGAACTAAATCTTGCATATTAGTGGAATGATGATGACATTAACATAGAAAGAAATTCGAAAGACACTTTGTCAACTCAAACTTCAAATTAAAATTCTATTTCAATTGATAAATTTACTTATTATCAAATCTCTAAACAAAAATTTGTATTATGTTTGATGCACGAAAACTTTGAATAAAAGTATTGGCTTAATCACGAATAGTATTGAAAATAAGTAAATAATTGATATTATGAAGGTAGTAAATGAATTAACTTCAAATGAATAATAATATTTTAACAAGTATTGGTTTAAATATTGATTATTATTTAAATTATGTTAGGATTCTCATATAGTTTATATTGAAGTATGGAAAAAGTATAAAAACTGATACAAATTTAGTTTACAAAGAAATTTTTCAAAATTTAAATTAAGTTTATTATAAAAATTAAAATTTTCTTTTTAATTAATATTAATATGAAAAAAAACTTTATAAAGTTATATATTATATTTCTTTCTTTTAAATGATTAATATTTTTTTAATAATAATATTAATATATACTAATTAATTTTAAACTTTAAAATAATTTAAATATTATTATAAAAATTTTATAAATTAATTTTTCTTTATTTTATGATTAATAATTATAATATTATATTATAATATAATAATTTATCTGTGCAATGCATAGTCACTTTACTTGTTATATAATATATTATTAGTATTATTCTTCTAACAAAATTAGGTGAAGACATAAATTTACCGTTTTTTTATTAATTATATTTAAATATTAATTATTATTTAAACTATGTTAGAATTTTAAATAGTTTAGGTCGAAGTATAAAAAAAGTACAAAAACTATTACAAATATAGTGTACAAAAAAATCTTTCAAAATTTAAATTAAATTTATTATAAAAATAAAAAATTTATTTCTTAATTAATATCAATATAAAAAATTAAATGTATAAAATTATATATTATATTTCCTTTTTCTAAATAATTAATATTTTTCTTAGTGATAATATTAATATATACTAATTAGTTTTAAACTTTAAAATAATTTAAATATTATCATAAAACTTTTATAAAATTATTTTTTATTTTATAATTAATAATTATAATATTACATTATGACGTAATAATTTATTTGTGCAATTCACCGTCACTTTACTTAACTCATTTGTACTAGATAAGGCACTATTTGGTCATCTTTAAATAAATTAGAAACCCAATATCCCTTACCAACACCCCTTCGGCCTCACCTCTAGATGAGGGATAATAACACTCTTTTGGCCTTACCACCCCTTCAACTTCACTCGAATGAAAGTTACCAACACCCATTTGACCTCACCATTAATTTAGCCTCACTTTCGGACAAGAGGTACCATCACCCCTTCATTCATATCAAAATAAATTAATAAGTTAATTAAAGTAAATAACCAATAAAGAAAATGTTAATTATCCAAGCAATCAGAAGGTTAATTTAGGACCGACTTATCAACTCTATTAACCCAATATTATGCCTATAAAAAAAAAGTAAGAAGGACATATAAATAGAACTTTAAAATATTTAATAGCATTTGTTGTTCTATACCGAATACTAACTTGACCGTCGGAGTGTCATTTCAGGTGCCCTCTCCCCTACGAACAAGGAAAATCTAAAATATTATACAAGGACGTCACAACAATACGCAAGGACAGAAGTTACAGTGAATGAGTGTCTCCTTAACAGGAACATTTTGACACCCACCGTGGGGCTCGAATTGCTTTAGCTCTTAGTAAACATGTTACAGACTAAGAGTCAACAAGAAGGCCCCATCTAGTAATGGGGAATGCCTAGAGAACCCATATGACACATTCAGAATCAGCCTATACTGGAAGAAGTTCATGTGGAAAAGGGAGAAAATGAAGACCTATCCTCAGTTGTTAGGCAGCTAAAAGCGAAGATGATAGAAATGCATTACTTCCAAGAAAAAAATGCTTATAAATTGTACACGTTGTGGAGGGAGAACACTAATCTCAATAGTGAAATCAAAACCTACATTCTTTCCCAAGTTACACCCCTTGTTCATGAACAAGAATCATCCGCCTTGCAAGAGAAGCTGAGGACCATTTAGCAACAGATAAGGGCTAGTCCCTCGGTTGCGAGGGATAAACTTCTAGGCCATAGCCTTTTTACTAAGCAAACTTTGGAAGTGAGATTACCAGACAACTGGAAAAGTTTGACGTTGAAAAAATATGATGGAACTTCTGATCCTGAGGAGCACGTGGATATATTCACTAACTAAGTCAGCCTTTACACTGACGATGATGCCCTACTATATCAAATATTCTCAACATTGCTCCGTGGACCAGCTCTCAACTGGTTCACTAGATTACCGCCTGCATCTCTAAACTTGTTTGCGACGCTTGTCACGTGCTTTAATTTGTAGTTCGCCCGTCATCCCCATCAACTGACCTCATTGGCTCTGGTTAATATTCGCGAGGAGAAGAAAGAAACACTCAGGGCGTTTATGGAACGTTTTGGGTAAATGGCCCTCTATCTGAAACTTGGATCTGGCAGTTGCGATGCACTATCTCATAACAGTGCTTAGGTCAGGTCTGTTTGTCAACAGTGTCTACAAAAAAAACTCCTGGTGACCTAGATGAAACACGTTGCCGAGCAACCAAGTACATGCAGATGGAAGAACTGGCCGAGTTCTGCAACTAGGCCCGGATGGAGCAAGTGCCCAGTCAAAGAGAATCTGAAGGGAATGAACACAAGAAATAAACACGAAAACAAGGACCAAAAGATCGGAGTTGAACATCTACCGAGGGGACCTAGGTATGCGAGTTACATAACATTAAACACCAATCAGTCCAGGGTACTTGAGCAGGCTTTAGCAACAGAGATTGACAATACCGAAGCGCGCAAACACCCCCACTTGGGCTAGAAATTATACTTTGTAAATTTAATGCAATCTTTCCTCACTCATATTCTGTCATCTTAAAAGAATGTGAAAAGAGGTTTTCCATATAAGGTCTTTAACGAGGCACTTCATCAATAAAACAACATAACTTTCTTTACAAGTTGACACTCTCTTATTCTCAATATTCCCTATCAGGTACCTTACTCGGCTAAGGTTGAATCAAAATTTCCTCCCGAATACCTCACTCTACTATGGTCGAGTTAAATATTCCTTCCCGAGTACCTCACTCGGTTTAATTAAATATTCTCTCATGAGTACCTCACTTGCCTAAGGTTGAATTGTCATTACCTTTCAGATATCTTGCTTAACCAAGATTCAATTATTTCCTCTCGACAACTTTTCTCGGTTAGTGTTTATTTTTTCAAGAACCTTGCTTGGTTTGATTATTTTATCTCCTAACAACCCCCTCGGTTAAGGGAGAATTTACATTTACCCATTCGATTCAAATGTCCGTAGATGCTTACTATGAACGATTATTGCTGTGTAACTTAATTGTTTCAAAGTGTTAACTAGCTACAAATATCTTGGTTACTAATCATTTTTAACTTGTTCATTTTTAGCCATGCATAATGTCGTCACCAAAAATTTCATTAGACACTTAACAAAATTTTATTAAGAAAGAAACTTGGATATTCCAAGTAAAGACACTAAAAGGCTAGGGTCTTACAAAAATGGGCGCTAATGGCTCATAACATACAAAAATTACCTATAAACCCCTTTAGCATAATTCATCTTTTAGACTAATGATCTCCCATGATTTCCCTATATTCAGTTGTTACTTCATTTAAAACCTGAGCTGACTCCCTCCTTTCAGTTGATACTCCATTTAGGGGTTCAGCTATTGAACCACTCCTAACCTCATCAATTGAACCACTACTCGGCCCCAAACTATCTCTCAACCCAGATGCTGATAATGAGTCTTCCCACTCTATTTCCCTCTCCATTTGTAAAAACTAAAAACAAAACTCAAAAATGGCTAGGCATACGTACTTGAAATGCAAATTGCAGAAGACTCAGCCTAGAGTAATATAGACCTCTTCGGTGCAGAGCAAAAGTAAGCATTCCACATTGTCCAGACCCCCTCTTTTATAATGTGGAAGGCATCGAGCAGATAAAGAGTCACCTATCTTCTTAATTGACAATATGATGAGTATCAACAATTGTAAATGTCCAACCTTTTTGTTTCATAACACAAACTACGAGGCAACATCACCTTTGTACCTACTAGTTCTAAAAGAAACCCTAATTCAAGCCCTTATGTCATACCTCCTTGGGCTTAGGGGGCAAGTATACTAGATAAGGTACTATTCAGTCATCCTTAAAAAAATCAGGAACCTAACACCCTTTTGACCTCACCTTTGAATGAGAGGTACCAACACCCTTTCGGCTTCACCTCTGGACAAGGGGTAACAACACCCCTTCGGCCTCACATCTGGATGAGGGGTACCAACACCCCTTCGACTTCACTCGGATAAAAGATACCAACACCCCTTTGGCCTCACCACCCCTTCAACCTCACTCTCGGACAAGAAATACTATCACTCCTTCAGTCATATCAAAATAAATTAGTAAGTTAATTAAAGTAAATAACGAATAAAGAAAAAGTTAATTATCCAAGTAGTAGGTTGACTCATCAAACTCATTAGCCCAATATTATGCTTATAAAAGAAAAGTAAGAAGGACAGGTAAAAGGAAAATTTCAAAATATTTAATAACATTTATTGCTCTATACCGAATATTTACTTGACTATCAAAGTGCCATTGCAGTTACCTTCCCCCTACGGACAAGGAAAATCTGAAATTTTATAAGGAGATCACAACAATACATAAAGATAGAAGTTATAGTGAATGAATATATCCTTAACAGGAACATTTTAGTGCTCACCGTGGGGCTCGAATTGCTTCAACCCTTAGTAAACATGTTATAGACGATAAGTCAGCAAGAAAGCCCCATCTAGCAATGAGGAATGCCTGGGGAACCCGTACGACATATTCAGAATCAGCCTATATTGGAAGAAGTTAATGTGGAGAGAGAATAATCTAAAATATTCTACGAGAACGTCACAACAGTACGCAATGACAAAAATTACAATGAATGAGCGTATCTTTAATAAGAACATCATTAAATTTAGATGTATATTAAAAAAACTTATTACACTAAGTCAAACAATTTGGCACCGATAATGGTCTAAAACAAGCATAGACCATTGGAGAATTTAGAGAAAAAAGAGTAAATCGATAAAATTAAGGCTATTTTTCAAAACAAAATTTAATTCTTTTCAACTTTCTTTTATCAATTTACTTTTTTCTTTCTAAATTGAAATTATTTATTTTTGTACCTATTTATTCAAATCAATTATGTATATTTCTTCTAGAATTATAAATATTTTATTTATAGTTTTTATATTTTGTTTAAATGACACAATATCCGTATAATACATTAGATAATCAACAGAAACTTTCATTTTCCAGCGTCCGTGCTAAACACTAATATTAGCAAAGCCGATCTTTAATTTCCTGAACATATCAGCAGTCAATAGTCCTGTCTTGAGGCCATCCAAATTCCTCCAAGAATGCCAACACAACTCCATTAGACCAGCCAAAACCAGTCTGCTTTGCAACACAACCACAATCAGACCCATATCAATCAGGCAGATGATAATGATTAAAGTAAGGAATATCAACTACGGATGATAAAGACCAACAATTGATATTACATGCTCATGCATAATAAATTATGAATTTGCTGAAATATACTTTGTTGATTTTAAGAACATCAAAATAATTTTATTAGACTAATTTTCACCAATCAAAAGTTGGGATGTTTCACAAATCATGATGAAGAAGCTGTCATACCTGGGGTGCATATAGTCCCCCACCTCCAAATTTTCCACAACGTTCCACGTCAAATTTTTCATGCATTACACCAGTTTTCTTGTATGCATTATAGTTAGTTGTGATCCATTTTACAGCAATTTCCTCAGCCAATAACCTTGCTTCTTCTAACCCAGATTTTAACAGACCTTCAACTAGCATGTGTTGCAGTGGGGCCCAACCATTCGGAAAGTCCCTATTACATACAAGTTTCATAGAATAGAATCATCAATAAAGGCATATGAATGAAATATTTTATACCTGTCCAGTGTTCCCATCCCTTCCTCACCATTATTAGTCTCATTTTTCCTCCTGTTTATACAGGCAGAAAAGCTTTCCCAGCACCAAATGTAAGCTATTCTGAATTTCTTAAAACTTACCATTGTTGTCCTGAATTAGTCAGAGAGGTTGCAACTCCAGCAGCACAAAGCAGGCCAGAAGTTTTGAGGCTTTCAACAACTCTACCCACAAGTGAAGTATCTTAACAAATATAAAACATTTTGGTCATCAACTAAAAACACAGGAATTATATATTTTGAAATGCAAACCAAGCTAAATCCAATACCGAAGAGTTATCTATACATTCTTTGTGATCTATATTTCCGAAATCCCAAATAACTTTCAGTTATTGGTTTCAGGTGTTTGTTTTGTTAGAAATAGATACTATAAATAGAAGAATAACGAAAGGGGGAAGTGTGCCATTAGTCATTAAGAAAAGCTGTTCTGTTTAGTTATAAGGGGGAACTCTTGTAAGGAGATTCTCCTCCTTGTATTCTTTCTCACTGTTATTGAATAAAATAATTCTGTCTTCTTTCCATATTCGTTTCCTTTGACTTGCATTTCATGCCCCAATCATTGCACCTTAATTTCCATGAAACCTCAGCTAGGTTCCTAACAGTATTGGTAACCTCGAGCTAATAAAGCTCAGTTTTACGTGGTAGATGATAAGGATTTAATATCTTTATTTTAAAACAAGATTAATCTGATACCACAATAATTGTAACAGTGGGCATGCTACTAAAATTGACACGGATAAGAAGAATACCCGAGTAAAATGGCTCCATCCACAAAGGAACAAAATTGGAGGCAAACACATGTTGGTTTTGTTGCCGAGCTTCCCAAACTTGAGTTTCCTAGAAGTATCAAAGAGACAATCACCAGAACTACTGAAAACTATGACAACTATTATGTAAGATTTATACATGCGGCCCTCGATAGTCGATACTACCTCACATGTGCTATTGGTAAGCCAGTAATCGAGCCATTGCTTCATGTCTTCACTCCACAAAACAGAGTTCATTGCCTTCTTTCTAGCATCAGACACCTCCAAGAAATGTTCTGCAGTGCTATTATCTCCAATAACTTTTGCAAAGTGGGCAATATTGCATTCCATCTAAAACAATGGCAACCACAGAATTCATCAGGCTAAAGACCTTATCATTGGAATGGCAACCACAGAAATCATTGTTCCAAGTCATACCCCTAGTAGAAATGTATTTAAATCAACTGGTATTACAGAGGTTGTGGCCAATGTTGTTAAATCAGATGGATCTCTGCACCAATGATATGATTTCATCAATTAAATAGCATTTTTCTCTTCTTCAAAGACAACATGTAACTACTAAGTTGATGATTGTTCCTCTGAGAAAGGAATCGAGGTTCCTAGCTTTGGACAAGAAGCCTAATAATCAGTGAGTTGCCATCATAGTGTACAAGAACCTAGGCACACATGAAGCGGACTACCATCAAATTTAATTTGTTTACAAAATTGGTTGTTTCGAAAATAGCACCTCATCCATCTTGAGCTGAAATCCCATCCTGATTCAGCAGCTGATGCCAGTTCACGGTAAAAGTGTTGTTTCTGTGATGCATTCAAGAGCTTGGAAGCAAATGCCTTGTCCTATGGCAAGAAATAAAAAAGTTAGAGCTTTAATGCCTCGTTTTTAATCTGATAGTCAATAACAATCCAAACCAACACACACCTTTACAAAAGCTTCTGGCCTAGGCTTGTTCCACATTGCATAATAACGATTCAAGGTGTGAGCGCAACCTGTAGCATCCTGAATGGTCACTTTATGCATTCCTACAAGTCAAAAGGAAAAACCATTAGACTTGACATAAGAAGACTAAAGCCAAAAAGTGTATATTGAATATCAGCCAATCATAGATAATAAATTATGAAGTTCAGCAGTTGAGTTAAAAGTTGGAAGATGTAATACCGGAACTCCAGAACTCATACTCTTTCCGTAATGCAGGTAGACATCTTTTAACCAATTCTATATCACCAGTGCTACTGTGTATCTCATAAATCATAGCACTTAAAAGGGGAGGCTGGCTGTAAAATCATAGTATAGTTTTTAGTTGCCCTTTCAATTTGCCTTAACAAATCATTATGATAGCATAATAGAATTTACTAAAATTTAGGAGCTAAAAACATATTTAAATATAGCTGCATAACTGTGACTGATTCACAAATGCAAAACATTCAACCCTTTGTTTGGTATATCTTTTACTACCTTCTGTTAGTGTAGTAGGCTCTGGCACCATTAGGCACAAATCCATATTCATCTACGAGAGAGATGAAGTTAGTCACAATTGCAGTAGCTGTCTTGTACATTTTACTCACAAGCAAACCCCTGAGGCCAAAGCAAGCCAATATCAACAACAATATAGACACTGATAGAGCATGTTTGAGCCAACTTAAATTTAAAGAAATTATTGTTTAAGAGTTTTGTCAAACAATTGCAAAACAAAGTGATTATTTCTCCACAAAAACCTAAACCAAACATGTACAGTAAGGACTAATAATCCTAACTGCTATGAGACTGAAAGCAATGTCAGAAAATATGGCAAGAGTCCAAAGAAGTGGAGAGTTTGAGAGAAATTGATCGAATGAGAGAACATATATTACAATTAAGGCTAACAGTGTCTCTTAAATACTAGAGAAAATGTAACCACCCTATTACATCCAACTAATACCATAACAACCTAACCAATTTGAAACTACCTATCATATACCAGGTAGGTTAGGAATCCGAGTGCAAACTAAGATAAAAGTTTTAAGGAACAAGTATGTTATTATTATTTTTTAAAAGAATAATAACTATATAAACAAATAAATTAAATTGTATATAATTAAACATGGCAAAATTACATAAACAATGAACATACATGAATTCCAAAACATGTAATAAATTAATAATGTAAATGACATGAAATAATATAGACTTTTGTAGAAATATCTATAATAGAAGAAATCAATAAATTCAAATATCACAAATCAAGATAAAGGAGTTTAAATTAGGTAAAGAAATACAAATAAAAAAATGGAAAAATAGGAAGAAAAACATCTTCAAATTTCACTAAAATTATTAGTTTTTGAGAAAAAAAAAATCTAACCCAAACATATTCAACAATATTCAATTCACGTATAGCTTATTGTTTTAAAGGAAAAATTAAGAGGAGGGAAATTTTAAATATTTATTGATGAAAATTAGTTTTTATTCATTAAGTAGAATGCATTATTATTTACTTTTGTTTTATTTTTTGGTTGAAAACTCCATCTATGACCCCATATTCGGTCCAAGCTTGAGTAAAGGTGGAGGGCTGCATTGACTTTTGGCAACCAACTTAAAACTTGTCAAAATATTTTACACGAATCGCTCACGATAATACTGTGCTAGGGCTATTGAATTGTATGTAAAGAATTTAGCACCCTAAGAATCTATGGTTCAGTTTTGTTTCATGGAATATTTGTATTATGACAGGACATTCGTTGAAAATGGTGAACACTATAATTTGTAAAAAGAAAAACAAAATGGGTTGGATATAAGGCTAAGAAACTTGATGCTATATGTTTTAAACTTTGATATTGATGAACTTATTTTTTTGTATATATTTTTCTTCATATTTGGTACATAAACTTCTTATTGTGTATAACTGAATTGATTTAAACCACTTTTACTATTTGATTCTTTGTTAAACCTTAATTTTATTATTTTAGCATAGTGCACATTGTGACACTATTTAATATTTGGGTTATAACTTAAACTCTATACTTCATTTTAATGTGATTCTTTCTTTGTAAGAAAGTTAAGAGATGGACCTACAATTCTCATAAAGAATTATGAGGTTGAATTTTAATGTCTAAAGCTAGAATTGAGTCTAAATTAGAAGTAAAAAAGACAAACACAGATTCTGATTAGTAGGCAATGTTTGAGTCATATTTCGATTCACAAATATTTGATTAGACTTATTCTAATAACATTTGAAAGTTAACATCTAGGATATAATTCACTTTCAGACCATGAAGCCAAACAGACACAAATTATGGGCTGAAATCAAGGAGCATATTACCCATTCATTCAAGGAGAATAGAAGTCATCATTTAGGATATTTGTTTAAATTGTTATCTTTTCACATTTCAGATTCTGTGCAATATAATTTTCTAGATTTTTATTAGGATTATTTATTATTAGGATTATGATTTTTATTTTTTAAACTAGAAAATTATTTTTAAAACAAAAATCAAACATGCTCTAATTTCACATTCAAAATCTTTTGAGTTCTATCAAAATTTTAAAATAAAGTAAGGTCAAAAAATATTTATAAACTTGGCAAAAGTAAAAGAAAAAATCAAAAGATTTGTATCAAGTTAAATGTATTAAGAATAAAGAAAAAAAGTTTTGGTTTCAAATTTAACAATAACCAAGAAGCAAATGGAAATATAACAAAATTAAAATTACAAGTGAATGATAAAAAATTGACCTATTACTGAGAATTTGAGTTGGAAAAGTAAAGAAAGTTCTTAAGAAAATGGACAATGTAAAATAATTGACACAAATAATATTCTTATTGAAGTTTAAAAATATTTAAAAAAATAAAGAATTGAGTGACTATCTAATACTTGAAATATTTTGAATATGGTAGATGAATGAAAGAAAATCACTTTAGTTCTACATATGAACACAAGGGTAATATCTAAAGTTGTGTAAATTATAGAAAAATTATACTTGAGTTATAGCATAAAATTATGAGAAAAAATGAACATAAACGATGAGATGAAATTAGAATTGCAGAAAATCAATTACGTTAAGGTTTATAACTTAGTTATATATATTTTTTTATAAAAGTTCATAAAAAAATGTTGTTACAAAAAAAGTAACTTACAAATAGCTTTTATTAACATGGGAAAACATATGACTTTGTACCAAGAGAAATATTATAACAAACTTTAAAAAAGAAAGCTATTTGTATAACATATATTCAAGTTATACAAGATACATATAAAGGAGTAACTATATGTGTGAGAACTTTTAGAAGAGTATCTAAAGACTTTTTTATAGGATTAAACTTATATCAAAATTTTGCTTTAAACTCTTACTTATTTAACTTAGTCTTTATATGTGCTTATGAGTGACATAAAAAAAATTATCCTTAAATGCATGATGTTTGTTGATGACTTAGTATTGATTAAGAATTAAAAAAAATAAATTAATGCTAAACTTGAGTTATCAAGAGAGACTCTAGAATCTAAGGATTGTTTAGAAAAGAGAATTTTGAAAAAAAAAAAAAAGAGCACAAATTTTGTATTTTAAATAAATATATTAAAAATTAATATTTTTTTCAAAATAAAAGACATAAAATGATATATTGACACAAATTTAATGTATTAATCATGCATTTAGTATCATAAATTATATACTATTATTTTAATTTAAAATTAAAAAATATATCTTCCCTTACAAAAAATTATTTTTAAACATACTCTAAGGCTTTTCGTATATGTATTGCAATTTTTATAAAAAAAAAAATGAAGATCATATATTAAAAATTAAAATTAAAAATAATATTATACCACAAATCATTAAGTTTAAGTATTTGAAATTGATTCTATAAAAAAAAATAGTAAATATTGAATCTTAAAGAAATAATAAATATAAATGACAATGATAATGTTAAGGTAAATGCATGGTCACACAAGAAAGAGCAAAATAAAAAATAATTTTATACATGAAAATATTGAAGTAACATTTATAAAGAAAAAAAATTAAAAATTATTTAAAGTAATTTAATTACATGCAAAGAAAATTTTTAGAGACACTGATAAGAAAAGTATATAACATTAATTTTAATCTGGTCAAAATGGGTAAAAAACAACCTTTAAAAAATCAGTTAAATTATCCCTCGTAAGGGCCTCATCTAAGGACGAAGGAGGAGATTTCAAAATTCTAAATGCTAAGTGAACTCCCAAACCTATCTTAGCAAAATCATATGCAATGTTATTAGTAGATTTATTAACATGTTTTAACCTAACTATCCAATGCTTTTGTAGTAATCTCAAATGTTTGACACCAACTCTCTCTTAAAGCTTGAAAGTAAATTTGAGCCGAGCAATTGAATTTCATCATGTTAAATTCACAACAAATCTTCTTATACTGTCTGGTACAGGTGCTATAAATATCATTTATAACTCGATTAGGAATATGCTTCTTATACTATAGTAGTTTAAAAAGTTCAGTAATTAACATCCTAAACTTGAATGTAATACACATTACATTTCATCATCATAGAAGAAGAATTTTAATTATCATCAACATTGAGTTTGTTTTATTATTAATTGATGACTTCAAATGCCAATTTTTTTTTACTATTTTAAATAGTTTCTCATAAAAAAAATATTAACAGTTACACTTATAGCTTGACACTTTGTTTTCTTTCAACTACTGAATAACTACTATTTAGTTTGAAAATTTTATTTTCATTTATATTTTCCATTTTATATTTTTTGAAAACAGAATTTTTTTTTTGTTTTGGTACCTAATTTTCTATTCTTATAAAATAAAAATAGTGAAAATTTGTTTGGTTTATTCACTTTTAATAAACTACAAGTTTGTTAAATATGTTTTACATAAATTGTAAAATTAAATTTTGTAGGAAATAATTTTAAATATATGTTTTTTTTTTTTAATAAATTATAGTGTCAATGGTTTATCCTTCCTATTCTTATATCTCAAGAATTGAGATCTTGATTCCTTGACCCCACAAGCAAAGTCTTAAAGGCTTTTGAAATCCGAGAGTTGTTTTGAGATTTAGACTTATTTACAGAACCATTAAAAAAAAAAAACTTGTTTTAAAATATTTTGAAGGAAAATATTTCCTAAAATCCAATGAAACAAGCTTTGAAGGCTAATTTAAATTCTGGTCGAAAATGAAAACAGAAAAATAAAAGAAGAAACCAAAGAGGGGCTCATGTTTTACCGAATAACCCAGTAGGAATCCCAGTAATAGAGTTCACGAAAGCGCGATCCAGCAATGAGAAAAGGTGAAGGAAGAGGAAGCAGAGTGTGGAAGTGAGGCTCTGTTATCACCGTCCCACGCACTCTCCGATTCAAACTATTCCAGAGAGAATGCACCTTCAAACCCCATTCCCTCACCTCCACGCGCTCCACCTTCGCCAAGAACCCACGCGGCTCTCTTTCGAAATCCTCCGCATCCAAATGCTCCATGTCCTCCTCCGCTCCTTTCAAGTACGCGCGTGTGAAGCGCGTGAACTCCTCCGCCGAACCCACTTTTTCAAAGGCTTCTTCCGTTACGCGCAAATCGAACTTGAGAGCCATGTCAACGTAGGTCTTGGGATCCACGGCGGAGCCGAAGGCATTGAATGCTGCCTCCTGCACGCGCTCCAGAAAGGAAACTAAAGGCGCTGTACTCTTCACAGTGCCTGAAACTGAATAGGAATCTGAAGTCGAATCCATGTGAAACGCAGAGGAATAGAAATAGGATGATAATCCTCACAGTTTATGTGATGATAGTCTCAAACTGCACGAACACAGGATTCGAGCGTTCCAAGTTGGAAATGCAGAGAAGGAGAACATATAACTATTCATTTGTTTTCTTTTACCTTTCATTAATCTCAATGGTTAGGAACGAATTTAAAAATTATTAAAGGCTGTAATCCTTTTATTAAAAAAATATACTTGTTATATTCAAATTATAAAAGTACCGTAGAATGCTTGTAAGTTCTATTATTGATATAATATTGAAGGCTTTCGGTCAGTTAACAGTATTAGAGTATAACAGTGATATGATCTTTAGTCTTTTAGAGTTTATTGAACCGTTATTCTTGTATATAACAACTGTACAAACATCTGTTTTAACTCAATCTAGGGAGATAAGTGTGATTATTTTTATAAATAAAGTGAGTAAGATCTATATCATTATAAATATTACTATTACAAATAAATGCTACTATTACAAATATAATTCTGACTTCTTCCGAACTCTCTCACATCTTTTTAAACTCACCTATGTTTTTACCAAAAATTTACATCACAACAGTTGTTGAAAAACTTGAGAACTTAATCAAATAAACTTATGTTCCGAAGATGCTAAGGTTATTGAATCTATAGTTCTCTTACTGAGCCCTTAGAATGTAACATTATCTTTTCATTTTTTGGTAATTTATGTTTTGTTTAATATTAAGTGGTATTTTTAGAAGAGAGTATGTAAGAATTTTGGTGCAGGAGATCTCGCTCAGGCGAGACTAAGCATGTAGAAATGCATAATTGCAAGGTTATCTCACTCAAACTACATAATCATTAGTGAATATTACAGAGCTCGAACTCCTTATTTTCGCTTCTATCTTCTTTATTTCCTCTTTACTCAAAGAGTACTCTTATCTGTAAAGTGTAAAACTAGCTTGGTCTGTGAACCATCCTTTTCTCACTTTTTCTTCACCAAACTTGTTGATTAAGGTAAGGAAAGCTCTATTTTGTTACTACGAAAGTGGTATGTTTGTGTATATGTTGGATAAGAACATGTTTTTGTTATGTTTGAAGCATGTTTAGTGATGTTTGATGATATTTATATTTTTTATTTGAATGTACATGTATGTATGTTTTGGACTGAGCCCGAAGGTGACCAACCTTCAGCAATGATTAATTGATGTGTGATGTAATAAGGAACTAGAGCAAAATAGAGAGATAAAAGGATGAATAACATGTGAGTAGAAAAATAATGAAATTTGGCACATAATGACTAATAAGTAGAGCAAATCCATAGAGAAATATAGAAAAGAGATTGAAATTATGGAAGAGAGAATGAAATGAGAAAGGAATATGATAAGGACAAGTATAGATAGTTCAGAGGTACACTAGAGGTGTGAAAGATGGAAGCGATTGAGAAATCTTAGAGAAATGATGGTGGTGGATGCTTTTCCTAAATTGTGTATAACAAATTAGAGTAAGAGCTCCCACAGGCCTCACACTTGTTTTCTAACTTAAAATCTTGACCATACTTTTGCTAAAAGGGGTTGAGTCGACACACATTGTATCCGTGTAGTTGCGGCTATCCAATAACTATTTATGCTAAGGAAGACCTTAAGGGATCTCAGGGCAGTAAAAGTGCGAAATGAGAGCTTTAAGTGCTAATAAAGAGAGAATGTAATAAGTTGAATAACTAATAAGTATTACTTTTGTATGAGTATGATCTTGTGACATGATATTTTGTGGTATTTGCCTTATTTGTATAGTTGAATTGGTTGTGCATATATGCTTAGTAATATGAATAGAGACTCATCCTTACATAAATATTTTAGGGGATCAAGATGACAACACTCAGAGAGAGAATTAGGCTTGTAGATAATTCTGTATATAATAGACTTAACTATTTATTTAATGAATATCAACGATTATGCTACTTTAGAATTGTTGTACATGTTGATGATGTGCCTCGAAATATCATTATGATACAGATGAAATTATACTATAGTATCATTTTTTATTTTCCTATAAGTAGAATACATTATACCATCTATGTATATATATATTCCTAGGTACCGTAAGAACTTCAGTCGTCGTGACCTATTTGTTTACATCTCACGATCACGACCATCTCAAAAACAATCCAAATAGACTTTTGAGCGAATTACTGGCACGTAGGTCACTGCAGATTCGAGCAATCAATATCTCAAATCGAATGAGGATCTTAATTCTTACGACATTGTAGAAATAGAGGGATGACATGGAGATGACTAGTATCTCTTCGGTCTTTTAGTGGATAAGTTGCTCATTAAGACTTGTTATATTTTGTTTTTTTGTAAATGTTGTAAAAGGGTCCTATTGTATTTTGATGTATATTTTGCTAAGGTCAACCTATTGTAACCTCTTTAGAGCAATATATCTATGAATGTTATTTCACGTTTTTTTTTTTAATTTGTTTAACTTCCATGGATTTGTTCTCTAAGTTTTTATAATTCCACGTCTTATGCTCAATTAGCAATGGATTTAAATTAATTATTCCTTTTTGACTACAAAATTATTTTCTTATTATTTTAAATAAAATAAGGATGTCACAAAAATCAAATAAAATAAAGAACCTCTACCCATATACCATGAAGCTCTTAAGATTCTAAGAGAGGAAGGATTCTTATCAGAACCTCCAAATAATCTAGATCTGATCACATGGCCTCTACCTCCAGAACTTTGTAACTCATTCTCTACTTCACCAACATTTGTCCCAAAACCAATTCCTTGTATGATATTCTCTAAGTATGATATTATTGTAAATGAGTATAGATTATAAAAAATAAATATAATCTTTTAACAATATTTTTTAAATTAATAAACTAACTATAACACCCTCATTTTATTACTTTTGTTTTGGAAAAGAGGGAGTCAGTGAAAGGTCGCTCACTCAAGCGAGATATGTTTCGCTCAAATGAGAGTGATTTTTCTGAACCAAGCATTCTGAAGCACTCTCATTTAAGTGAGAGAAGATAATATCACTCTAACTATCCACTTATCCAAGCAAGAAATATTTCGCTTAAGTGACGAGTCACAAGAAAAATAGAGAGCTCTCTGGACTCATTCTCACTCAGGCGAAAATATCAGAAAACTGTGTAAAATCATTGTCTAGTTTTCTTACACAAGCGAGAGTCGACCTCACTCTAGTGAGAATCCGCTCGTTCAAGCAAGAACACTTGAGTTTGGAGGGGTATTTAAGGAACTCTCATCCTAGAAACTTTCATTTATAACCAAACAACCTTCTCTCTCATTTCTATGTGTTCTCTCATATTCTCTTCCCAGATAAAACTCTTTTGAATCTCACACATTTTCCAAATTCAAGCTTGAACATCTATTCCATTCAGATCCTAAGTAAGCTTCTTGGAGTTTAACTCTAGCTTTACTCCTTTTTTTTTTGTTTCTGTTTTCTCTTTTTCAAGAAATTTATACTTTATAATTTTTAATAGAATCTTGGTCTTTTTGATAAAATCTTCAATCAGAAGTATTTTACCTCTTCTCTGGAACTCAAGGAGAACTTGATCTTAAATACCTATTTTTAGGTAATGCATAGAACCATGATGTTTTTTAAAACCTAGGTATTGAGAATGAAATTTTAGGAATGAAAAATCTGTTTTGAACCTTAACTCTAATATTCTTATTTTAAATAGTAAAGTTCTAATAATTCTTAAGGTTTTAATGTTAAGAATAAAATATTTTAGCATAAAAAACTAATGATTTATTTCAAAAAAATACTTAGATACGATTTGTATGGCAAAAGTTATGAATAAAAGTAGCTTTTTGGGAAAAAAATTATTTTATTATTATGTATGTATAGTAAATGTTGAATTGTTATTTTGAATAATGTGTTAGAAGATGCTAAATCTTAGGTTAGATGATTTTATTAAGACAGAGAGAGTGTAATTTTTGACAATATATCTCTGAACTGTATGATTGGTCTAAGTTTGAATGTATCTGACCTTTGGCACATTGCATTGATTTATATGATAAGAAATTGATGGATGATTTATCTGTATTAGAATCATATATTGCAATGAGTGTGAATTTTTGTTTGATAGTTGATGTATGTTTAAACTATTGAATTCATCTTATTGATAAAGTGTTTGACTACCATCGGATGATAAAATGCTTTATTAGTAAAATTGATAAATAGAAGACTGGCGTGAATAGGTGTGCATGAAAAATTAAAGTTGTTTATGTTATTAAAGTGAAAAGGGAGTGCTGATAAATGTGTGTCATGTGAAATGCTCATAAAGCAAATGTTATGAAAAATGCTGAGATTATATATATAGATAGTTACAAAGATACATCAGAGGTATAAAGTCTGGAGACGATTTGAAAAATCTTGAAAAAATGAGGATGCTAATTGTTATTCGTAACTTGGTGCACAATGATTTGTAGAAAGTAAAAACATCACAAGTCACATACTCATTTCATAACTAGACTCTGTATCTTTGCTGAAAGGGGCCAGGAGAACACACGTTATATTCGTATTGTTCGGGCTAATAAATGACTATCTATACTCACGTTAAACCTCAAGGTATCTTAGGGGCAATGATTGTAAGATGTGTTATTGTAATATCATAATGGATTGACTAATTAAATTATAATACACTGACATGTGTAATTATAATGCATGTATTATAATGCATTGATTAATATAATTATGACACACGTATTATGACATATTATTCGATGTAAGAATATATGAAACAATGAGTTTAGTGTATGTTTGAAAGTACTAATTATATGTAGGGGTGTGCATGGATTGGATTTTCAAACAACTAATTTAGATTCATTTAAAATTCAATTATATAGATTGGATTATAAATCAATCCATTTTAATTTTCTTAAAAACTAGTTTAAATTTAGTTTTAAAAATTAGATTTAGTTTAAAACCAGTTTTAAATCTAGTAAAAATATACTATAAATATTTTTTTTATTATTAAATAACATTATATTTGCATATATATATATATATTTATTTATTTATTATTAAGCATCAGTATTTTATTAAAGATAAAAATATGAGTACAAGAAGTATTCTAATCCATTACATCTCTGAAAGAAATTAATTTAAATTAATAATACATGTCAAAAGAATATTTATATATATTTTAATTTATTAATAATATATTTTTTTATATTTTATCAAACTAATAAATATTTAGATATATTTTACTTTTTATCATCTATTTATCACACAAACTTATTACATGGATTGAATTTTAAACTATTTTATTTTATTTTTTTAATCAGTTTAAAAATAGTTTTAAAATTTAAATTTAGTTTAAATTAGTTTTAAATTTAGTTTTTGTTAAAACTAATTTTAAATTTAGTTTTACGTTAAATTAGTTTTAAATTTAATTTTTAAAATAAAATTGATTTTCAATATATTCATGAATTTTATTTTTAAGATAAAACTAATTTGTTGTACGCATCATTACAAAAAGATTTTAGTAATATTTATTAATTATATTATATTTTATAGAAGTTTATAAAATATTTACTATTATTTTTAACATTTTTAATAAATAGAGTTGATAATGAAAATTTAAATTAAAACCTAAAAAAAAATTAATAATATAAATAATAATAAAATTATTATATTATAATATTTTAAAAATTAAAAAATAAACATAAATATAAAAAATAGTAGTAATTAATTTAAAAATATTTGTTATATTTTATTATTTTTAATATAATAATTATATTTTAAAAATATTTTCTTAAATATTTAATTTTAATTATAAGAATTAAGATTAATAAAAAATATTTGTGGTAAAACGTAGTTATGATAATTTTTGAAACTGATATAGCATGGAGATTTAATAAATAAAAATATAAGATATTACTTTCATACATATGAATTTGGATAAATAAAAAAAATCTACTTTTAAAAAGTAAATTTAGACACTAAATCAGTTACACAAATATAGTTAATTAAAAAATTAGTTTAATATGGATATAAATTTTTAAAACTAATTTAATATTAGTTTAGATTAGAGTTATAAAACTAAAATTTTTGCCTAACTCTAATTATATGATTGTTATCATGTTTGATTTACTTTAAAATTTGTGAATATAATATATGAATTAGTATTATCTTAGTATATATTGTATTTACATAATTTATTTATAAAATAAAAGATTTAGTAGGTAGAGGATATTTACTCTTACTAATTATTTTCAAGATGAAATTGAAGAGAATTAAAGGAAGGTTAGTTCGTTCTAAGATCATAGTCTTATGATATTGTAAAAAAAATAAAGTTATGTAAGATTTGAATTATTTGAAGATTATAATATTTTATTAGGCTTCTATTTTAAGTTAACAAAGTTATGTAATTATTTTAATATCAAATTTAACATTTATAACATTTTGATAAATTTTGTTGTAATTATTAACTTAAAATATTTATAACATTGATAGTTAATTATTTTGATTCTATCTTCATTCAATTTTAGATAAAAATTTAATTTATAAGAAACAATGTTGTTTTTTGTTTTAAGTATATATATAATATAAATTAAGTAAATTATTAAGATAAAAATCTTAATTTTTAATTTATTAATAAATTAAAAATTTTAAAATTATTTTATTTTAAAAGTTTTAAATATCTTCAAATTTTCATAAAAATCTAATAATAGAAATATGAAGCTTACTCTTTTTTAATTATTTAAATTATAAATATAAAAAATTTATTTAATTTTCATTTCTTATTATAAATTATTATTCATATTAAATAAGAAATTAAAATATTACACCAACAATCTTATACAAATTTAAAGATGTTTGGTACATTTTATAACTTAAGTTTACATTATATGACTTTTTTAAAATATTAAATATAAACGTTTTTTTTATCAATTGTTTAATTATATTATTTATATTTACAATAAAATATTTATTTTAAAAAATATTTATAAATTTTTCAAAATTATTGAAACTAACTTCTTAAAATAATTAGAAATTTGATTTTTTTTAGATTATGATTTTGTATAAAAGTCATATACAAACAGTATAAAAGATTTTTGTAAAACTTGTTTGAAAATTTAAAAAGAAGAAAAAATTTTAAGGTTTTTTTTCTAAATTAAATTACTTTTTATTTAATAAATTTGAAACTATTAAGTTCATAAATGATCATATTTTTTAAATTGTATTATAACTTTAATATTAAATGTATAGAGTATTTGTTTTTTATATTTAATGATCCTACAAAGACTTTGTAAAAGAAAAAAAAAAATCACAAATAACTTCTTAAATGAAATGATATATTTAGCATTTCATTAAAGTTTTTTACTAACCTTTTTTTTAAAACAGAACAAAAACTTCATTTAATATACATCATAAATAATAAAATTAAAAGAATCCGTACTTTGACAATCCATAAATATTCGTTAATTAATAAGAATAGACACTTTTCTTAAGATAATTAATTTTTTAAAATGCTATGATTTAAGATAGTTTATAAATCTTCTTTAATAAATTATATACATATATATATATATTTTATATTTATAATAATTTTTTTGTTTTTATTTATATTTATAAAATTATTTTTGTTTTAAAAAGAAGCTATATTTTTATAAAATAAAAATTATTTATGATAAATTATCAAAATAGTTAGAAATTAGATTTTTTTTATTTTATATTTTTTCTAAATCTTAAAAAAATTAGTGAAAAAAATTAGACTTTGAAAGGTTAAAAAAATGGAGGAGAAGGAATGTTATAAAAAAAATCTACTAATTTAAAAAAATAAAAACGTAAATTTATTTAAATTTTGAAAGATTTATAAAAAAATTTCCTATTTTGAAAAGTTCTTAAATAAAAGTTGGTGTCAAATAAACATTATCATTTTTTTCTCTCTCTAAAATTAACTTACAAATAAAATTTTTATAGCATTTTTTTAAATTTTTTATTAAAAAATCTGAAACAATTAGACTTATAAATGGTGATATTTTTAAATTATACTGTAACTCTAATATTAAATACATAGATCATTTTATTATTATTTTTATTATATTTAATGAGTTAATAAAGACCCTTCGAGAAAAAAAATAAGTTCACAAATAACTTTTAAATAAAATAATATAACTAACATTATTATGTATGTTTAAATTATATCTATATGTATAAAACTTTATTGAAAAGAAAATTCAGTTCATTTTATAATTCTTAATTTCAAAATTTATCCAAAACTTAACATTTCATTGAAGATTTTCATTAAAAAAAATTTTAAGTCATCATGAATAATAAAATTAAAACGTGTTTTGTCTGCACGTAAATATCGGTTTAATTGTAATTGATAAGATCAAACACTTCTTTTAAAATAAGAAAGAAAATTAATTCTTAAAATGCTCCAATTAGTAGTTAAGATATTTTCTAAAAATGTTATTCTTTAAGAATAAAAATTTCTTTTAAAATAAGAAAGAAAATTAATTCTTAAAATGCTCTAATTTGTAGTTAAGATATTTTTTAAAATATTATGCTTTAAGAATAAAAATTCATCTTTTATATACTAAGACAGATAGAATAAATTTTCTTTGCAAAAAGATTACACATAAAAAATTAACATAAATACTATTTTTATTGTAACTTTTAAAAATTTGTAATTTATACACTTACAATTATACATTAGTTATTTTTTTACGTTATATAAATATCATTTAATTAAAATAATTTTAATTGAAAATTTAAAATATATTGTATTGCTTTTTAAAATTTAAGAAATTTATAAATTTAAAAAGTAAATTATTTTATTATTAATAAAATTATAAATACATTAATACTAAATAAAATAAATAAATTTATGTATTAAAAAAGTAATCTTTTATTTATAACTTCATTGAGTACAATAAAGAAATCACTGTATCATGAATAATAAAATTAAAACAATCTATGTTTTTTTTGGACATTAATATTTGTCTATTTAATAAGGTCAAACACTTCCCTCAATTCACTTAATATATTTTAAATTTCACATTTCATATCCAAAGCTTATCATTTTATTTAATCTTTTTATAAACATTTTTTAAGACTAAACAAATAACCCCATTCAATGTCATCGAGAAGAAATCAGTATATCATTAATAATAAAATTAAAACAACCTGTGTTTTTACAGCTCATTAATATTGGTTTATATAATAAAGTTAAACATCTCCCTCAAAATAAACTAGAGAAATAAATTTTAAAAATAGTCTAATTTAAAGTAGCTTTTAAAAATATTATGTTTTAATGATACTTTAATTTGTCCATATATTTTAAAAATCTTACATGTTAATTTATGTACTTCAAATATTTAAAAAATACTAGTTAATAATAATAATAATTATATAAAAATAAAAATATAAAAAATAATTGTAAAATAGTATGAACTATAAAAATTACATATATATATATATATTTTTAAACATATATTATATTAAATTTTTATTAATAAAATATAAATATATAATGTTTTTCTGACCAATTATTTAATTACATTACGAGTTTATCTATATATATATATATATGTAAAGTTGACAAAATGGTAATTTTAATTTTCATTGTTTAGCGTCTGATACCGATTTATAAGTTAGACATGGTAAAAGTGAATAGGACGGTATTCATTTTTTTGTTTTTTTGGCTTTCAAAGAGTGAAGTACAGCTAATCTTTATTTAATAATTACTTATTAAAATCATTTAATTTTTTATATATACAAATTTTGTCTTTTTCAAAAAAGACACTAACAAACTCATTGAAGTTATACAAAAAATAAAATAATTTCATTCATGTAAGAAAATTTGTTTGCGTTGCTAGAAAAAAGTTTAATTATTCATAGTTGTCCTCTTTTATATATAATAAAGTTTTTATATAAATTTATGATCTCTTCTTTTTTAATTATCTTGATATAAATTTAATAATAAGTTACGTAAAAAAACAAAGGAAAAATGATTATAAACTTCATAAACTATTGTAAATGCCCGTAAGTGAAACATTTTACTTTGAATAAATAAATTACTGATTATAATTATTTGTAAAAATTATTTTTATTCATTACTAAACCTTGTGACGTAAGAATTTTGGCTTTCAAAAAAGAAATTGAAACGGCTTGTATTCAATAACTTTTTTTATAATTTAATAAATTTTAATTTATATTTTTTGTTGTATCGAACACGACATGAATAAAGCCATCAAAATTCAAGAAATTTCGAAAGGGTCTTTTACATGTAACTCTAGCATTAAAGTTTTGGCACTTTTGAAGGAAGAAAGTTAATCATTGACCAGTTGTCAAATTTGCATTACAAACTAGTAGTGAACTTGTCACCGACTGAGAGTCAGATACCAATTTCTAGTAATTTTAATTAAAGAGAAACCACTTTTGTTAACTCAAAACTGTTTATAAAGACTATAAGTTATGGTTGAATGTAGTAATGTTCTTAAATGTTGAGCGAAGGAGGATTTGTGAATCTGGAGAAATTTTAGCTGTCAAAAGAATTGATTTCTTCTTCTTACTCTTTTTTACCAGCTGCTTTGGTAAATTTCTTACTGTTCATCTTTTTTTTGTGACTTTCAAGTGTTATATGTTGTTTATAGCTCATTACTGATGCTTTCTTGTTCAATTTTTTTCACCCAGGTTTGGTGCTATCTATTCATATGGGTATGTTTCTTCAACAACATCTTAATAATTTTTAACAGAAAAATTTTCTTTGATGAACCGAATTTCACAGTCTGTGATCACTCAATTTATTTTATTATTATACTCATTTTTTTAACCATCTTCCTAAACTTTCTTTTCTCTTTCTTTCCTTTTCATTTTGGCTAGCTCCTGCATGCATGATTGGACTTTTTTATAAATTTCAAACTAATTTTGAGCTAATTTAGTTTGTTTTCAACAGTAGCAGTTCATGCCATAGCCACTTTTTCATCTTTTAAATCTCTCTTTTATGGTTGAATTATATTTGGAGTGGGTAAGAAACATTGACGAGATTTGTAAACAACTTATCCAAAGCAATGAAAAACTATGTTGAATGAGTTAGATCGAAAAAGGATTTTCTACAGTGATAAAAGATCTCTGAATTTTAAAAGATAACAAAAATGATGATGGATGATTATGATTGAAACTAGATCTAGTGCAATAAAAAATTCACTGCAAAAGATTTAGATCTAGGTCACAGATCGGTCATCGAATTATTTAATAATAAAATTAAGTTTAAAATGATTAAAATTGATCAGGTACAGGTTTAGAAAATTGATCATTTAACCGACAATGACCTTAGAAATAAATAACCCTATTTTTGTTCATGTCTGTATCCAATTCTGACATTGCATCTCTCCTTCCTCGCTCATGTGGTCTATGTCGCCACTGTCACATCTCTTTCACTTTCACATCTAATAATCTCTACCTCCCTTACAAAGAAAGAATCACATACTTCCACAAAATCATCTTTTCATCTTTAATTTTCATTTCTTCTAAGTTTTAACTCTAATGACAATGTTGCATATGCACCCATCATAGTTGTGTTTCTCAATAAGGTGAAGGGATATAGAAATATAATGATAGTTTTAGAAACATAAATGACAGTTTGATTCATTGAGTTATGGCTATGGAGGGACAACTATTAGGTCGTGCCATGGTAGAGAAAGACACAAGGGAAGAAGATGCAATAATAAGGCTTAAAATTGCACCAATTGACGCAACAAATTTGTAAATCTATTTTTCCAACAACTTGATTAGACTGTTGACTAAGTCAATCAAGAATGGGCCACATTATACCAAATTCAATTTTATGTGGTTTAAAACTTTTGGACCCACAATCGACTAATGTCCAACCCTAGATTTTATAAATTTTAAAAACAATTTAATTTTTTTTTTTTACTAATTTCTCCTATTATGCTAGATTTAATTTAACATTACTTATACTTGTTTTTCGCTTTATGAGAAAGTTATATTCATGATTTTTCTCTTTCTATTTTAAAAATATCAAACCTCTCAATCGTTTCAGCCTTTTTTTTATGCTTGGGTAAAAATATTCTTTTTGTTGGTTTTTTCTTTTTGTATATATTCTAAAATTTTTTACTTAACACACACACATATGTGTGTATATATATATATATATATATATATATATATATATATATATTTATATAATACATTAATTAACATGATTTTTCTTCATAAAAAAATAGATGCAATTTTAAAGATTTTTTAATTTTTTTATCTAAATATGATTTTTTTTTACACTTTTCTTCATATCTAATTATATACATTTAGTAAAAAATAATATGTATCCGTTGGCTAACTTTACGTGTGTAAAATCTAAATTTTTGTAACAATAGTTTAATTACTACACCTATTCACATCCCAAAAAACAAATACACAAAGCCACTTTTTTTATTTACACTTATTTTTTAGATTAATATTAATTGAGCTATTATATGATCATTGTTTGAAAGTTGCATCATGTATGTATATGTTTAAAATTTTCATTTAATCACTATTTTATGCCATATATATATTTTAATTTTTATCATTAATTCATTCCATTAAGTGATGATATGATAAATAAATAATTAATACATGACATCAATGTGATTATAACATGTAAGTACTTAATAAGAGTAAAATTGATGACAAAGACTAAAGATACACATTTCAATAGAATTAAGAATCATATAACAAATAGAATGTACAGTATAGTCTAACTTGTCATCATATGCATATCTTGATACATACAGGGCCTCAAAGAAAACGATTGAGATTTCAAGATGACATATTTCAATTTATCGAAAGAAGAAGGAGTAGCAGAATTATAGCTTTGGAAGAGAAGAAACAGCAAGAAAAAGAAAAGAAACAACAAGAAAAAGAGAAGTTGGCTTTGGAATTAGAAAGGAAGAAAAACTCAACCAACCATGAGAACAAAAACAAAGAAAAAGGTAAAGCTATAATTGTTGGCGATAACTCGAGTGATTTTAATGAGAATGAGGAGGGTCCAATCAAGAAGGGTGACAAAGCACTTCATCAGTTGATCTCTTCAATCAAGGTGTCATTTTCATAATTCTTCTCATTCTTATGGCTATATATGTGTCTTCATAATTTTTTTAATTTGTTAGTAGTGTCATAATTACTATGAATAGAAATATATATTGTTATTAAATGTCACTTCTTGAATTCTAAAACATATTCCTTATTTTTACTTATTTTCTTTTTTACTTATTTTATAGTGTTTGTGATACGAAACTTCACACTAACTTCGACGCCTAAAAAAACTTTTGAGTTATTGTAGTCTACAAACAAAACTAAAAATCTTACTTGCATGAATTGGTATGGATAAATCAATGACATTTTTTTAGGATAATAAAATAAGATTATTTTAAAAAAAATATCTCCATAAAATTTTATGCATAGTTTGAAGATTTAGATATCTTACCATTTGAGTTGTAGGGTTTTATCTATTCACTTAAGTGAAGTGTAATCTTGTTTAAGTAAAAATAGACTAGAAAAATATTTGGATAATACTCCATTTTTGCTTAGACAAGTTTAATATTGTTTAAGCACAAAGTCTTGTATATAATTTTGACCAATGAATAATTGAGACGATACATATTCTTTATTTCATTTGTTTATTCAATTTGAATAATTTCAAAGCAAATACAGGAACTAGGAAGACAATTTTCCCAGAATGCAAGTAGTTCAGCGGCAAATGGTATGCTTATAATTTTATCTGAAGCTAGCACATGTACATTTTGTTATTGCACCTGCCAATACTTAGCCATTACATGTGATTTTTGTTGAGTATAGTGATATCATCACAATTATTCTTTTCAGTTGCAGTTCCGTCCTTCAATGGCATGCCATTAAAGCTCATCCTTGAAGTTATTATTGATTTTCTACAAAGGTAAAAATCATGTTAGTTAATGATTATTTATTGTGTCTTATGCCTAGAATTTGATGAAATATATTATATATTTCATTTCATGGATCTCATTGCAATCTATCCATAAATAATTAAAGTATGGTTTAAATGTGCAGAGAAGACGCAGATAAACTATTTGCTGAGCCAATTAATCCTGATATGGTTTGCTGTTTACCTTTTGAAGATATAACTAATTACTTATTGTAAATTAATCATTGAGCTTTGCTAATTATGTTGAATACTTGCTTTGGAAGGTGCAAAATTACTATGAAATTGTCAAGCAGCCAATGGATTTCGGTACCATGAGAGCCAAACTTCATGAGGGCATGTATACAAGCCTCGAAGAGTTCAAGGTTTGAAAAACATTGTGGGCTAATCGGTTTCCAATTTTTTTAATTTCTATTTTTAGTTTTAATTACAAAATTGTGACCTTAGTTTCATTCTATTTTTATTTTCAAAGATTTGTTTGTAAGGAAAGTGTGAAAAATGTATTTTTAGTATTTAATTTCCTATACAAATTTTTTAAAATAAAAATAAATTTTATATTTGTATTCTCAGTCTCTCCCCTTTTGTTAACATATATATAAAAGAAGAACAATGTTCAAGTCTAAGAGCTAGAGATTTCAATAACATGAAATACAATGATTTTTTAGAATATCCATATTAATCTTCATAATGTTAGAGCTAATTACACTAACATCTATTTTATTCAAGTTATTATTTTAAAGCCCCTTTTGTGTTGAGTCCGTACATAAAAGAACTAGATTTGTGTAGTTTTTTTTTTTTTTTCAAAAAGGTTATCAGCTTGTTAGATCTAGTCTAAAATAATATGATTTGAATTATCTAACTTCGTATATTTGGTTTTTATTTAAATGCCCTAATTTGTGAAACATTTGCTGTATGTCAAACTAATACTTTATTCTATTTCTATGATGAATAGCGTGATGTGTGTCTAATGTGCTCCAATGCTATGAATGCAAACCCCGCAACCTCAAAATATCACACCATGGTATGACCAAATAAAATAGAAGTCTTTATTCTTGGAGTTGTGCAAGTTCTTTCTATTTATGCAATATTATTATCTTCCCTTTAAAATTTTTAAAACATCTAAGTTTTGCTCAACATAATTTGTTTTAGGCTGAGGTTATTAATGGCTATACTAAGTGGATTTTTGAGCATCTAAGTGCTGAGCCTGAACATCTTGACTTGGAAATTCCCCTCAAGAAGAAACGACAAGGTAGAAAGCAACGACTTCCAAAGGGTTCTCTTAAACCTACAGGTAGGAAAACAAGTTCCTAATTTAACATTTATGTATAGTCTTAACCATTACTAGCCTTCATGCAGTCCTAATCCTTGTTTGTTCATTGTAACATAGTGATAACAAAAATTGTTTGCATATTAGAAAGAAAAACTCCTCCTTTCACTATATTTTTTTTAAAAATATTGATAATATTTAATGGGAGGAACATTTTTTTAATTATTGCATTATCATTGAAAGAATATTGATGAAAATTTTCATTAGTAATTGTGATTATTATTACTAATTTGCTTCTAAACTCTAACTTATCAACCTCACCTATATTTAAACCTTCAGGGGAGGAATATTATCTTGCTTACTAATTAAGGCTCTTAAATATCCAAAAGTGTTTGCTATTTGCCAAAAAGTATAATATATGAATTGATTAAAACAAAATTCGTGAATAATTTCTAAATTAAAACCGTTAAATTTCATGTTTTTATTTTAATGAGTGTGACATTGTATTTTATTCTTGCCTTAACACAGGGAAAATTATCTTAAATCATTTTACTGCACCTGGTATAGAAAAAAGAGGCATATATAAGCCTCCAAGTAAGCCCCTGGTTTCAGAATTCCTATGTGTGGACAAGCCTAGCATTCAAGTAAGTTTTGTTTTTCTCCTAAAGAATTGTTTAAGTCAGTGATATGTAAATTACGATTCAAGTTGATAATAAATGAGTAATTAGAAATATTAGTAACACACTCTTTAATACACTTTTTAACACATCTTTAATTATTAATTAAAATTTATAAAAATTATACCAATTTTACTTTTTCTCACTCTTATTTTATTGATTTTTTTCATACTTTTATATATTTTAATAAATTTTAATTAATAATTAGAAGTATATTAAAGATTGTATTTCTAGATATGTTATTAGAGAGTAGTAGTTAGACCAAATGTAATAAATGATGTAGGGTCACAATTTGCTTATAAAATCTCTTTATTTGTGGATCTTACATTGCATATATAAGATTTCATCTAGCAATGGATACAGATTACAAATGCAAACATGATATTCCATTCTCAGTTCCTTATACTATATCCACATCTCTTCAAATATGTTATGCAAACTAATACCGATCATAATTCATGTTGGCACTGCAGTTGAAAACAAATTTTGTGCAGTACAAAGAGAGTCTATTGCGATATGTGAAGGATTTGGGACCAGTTGCTCAACGGGTTGCAGCAAGAAAACTAAAAGCACTAAACTTTCTTGAAAATGTTTCAACCCAAAACCTCCTTGAAAATGTTCCAGGCACTCAGATTGTCCAACAACCAACATCATCACAGACACCAACACAACCAAACACTTTCAATGCTCAAACACTTTCTCTTGCCCTTCCTTTTTTCAATAGGTCACTGACAATTTCTGGATCTGCACCTCTCGAAAATAGAAATATAAGCAACACTAATGTCGGTAGTGTTTCCATAAGAGATGGTGCTTATCAAGGAAGCAACAATTGGAATGCTTGTGCTGCTGCTCTTTTAGGTAGCTTCTTTTTCAACAATGACAAAGGTGGAAGTTCTAATGGAGTTGAGAGCTCTAATGCAAGGGTTCCCTCGAAGGAGAAAATGGTTTCTCCACCTGAGAATGTGTCTTCTTTCCTTGGACCCTCAACTAGTATGCCAAACATAGGAGCCACTGGAAGCTCCAACAGTGGGTATGCTCGCGTCCATCCAACGTGTGTGATCTCAGGGCCAGAGCCAAAGTCAGTGATGTCAATGCTGTCAGGCAACAAAAATAGCATCTAAGGGTTGTCACTTTTCCCACAACCCAAATAAAAAGATATAATGCCTAGCATTGACATCCCACAATCATTTCTTGTGGCTCAACCAAGACTAGAGGACTCCATTACTAGCATGCTCTTGTGCATCGTCCAAGGCCAAAAGACGATGTATGGCACGCCTAGCAGTAACCTTAGACAGCTGTCTCTTGTGAATCAGCCATGGCAAGTAGACCCCATGTCTAGCATGAAACCCTCAAGGGAATTTCCTTTGTCTCAGCCAAACTAAGGAGATTCCCTTTTAAGTTTTAAGCAATAATCTCTCAGGGTTGACCACTTTGCCTTCACAAGATGCATATTTTTCAAACACTACTTTGTATGGTTTAGGCACCTCATATCAGCCAAAGAACTTTCAAGCAATATTGGGTTCAAGTTCAACACACTTCAACAATAGCACATTCTCAATATTGCTAGAAAGGAAGTCCTAAACCAAGCTTCACCATACAATATTCCACCATCATCTCATGGACTAGCTCCTCCACAAGCACCACCAAATTCATCATCAAATCTTGAAGTGGGTGGAGGAGGTGCAATGAATTACCATGGAAGAGGTGCTGCTGTAATTGGCCAACCACAAGAAGCTATTCCACCACCTGCTTGGAATAATGATCAGCCACCTAACTTGGATCTTCAACTCTAAGGAGTGCAATACTTGTGTTTGTTAAGCAGATATTGTATTTTGCATCTTAGAGTCTATCAATTTGCTTGCTTTGTGTGGATGAACTTTAGTTGTTTTGAGATGAAAATTATTTCAGTTTGCTTGCCCAAAAACTAGTCTGAACTTTGAGTTTTCTCAAATTGAGAGTTTATTAACCCTCCCCTTTCTCTCTTTCCTTACCTCTCAAGCCTTCTCTTCACTCTCTATTAAACTCTCAAATAAGCCTTTGATGAAAGATGTTTAATCTGCTGATTTTTATATAGGTAATTTCTACTGTCTCATAATTTAGAGAGTATAAAATGTGTTTCACATGTGAAACAATTATTGTTATCTTTAATTTTATGTCAACAGACAATGGGGTTAATAATCTATTTAAAAATGACATAAATACTTTTTAATTTCTAAAATATTAGAAGAATCACAATAATCGATTTAGAAGGTATATAATGTCTTTTTTAAGTTTATGGACACTATAATAAGCATTTATCACATAACAGTGATAATTGTTTTATTTATGAAAAGATATAAAATTTGTGTTATCGAGAAATCTCTTATAAAAATAGATATATTTATTTATTTAATAAATTTTTTTAATTTGTGCAATGTTAAAAATTATAAAATTTAATGCATTAATATCATTAAATGGTTATAATTTGCTTTAACAAATTTACTTTATATGATAACCTTGTGTTGTGGCACACAGGTTAGAGATTTTTTTATTTAATATATGACACATGAATTTGATATTTAATACTATAAATATTTTTAGAATAAAATATAAATTTATCATATTTTTTTTTATTAATCTGTTATTATATAAATAAGACTAAAGGTAAATATCTCTTCTTTGATCTATACAAAATAGTCTTTTTAATCATTTTTAATTTTTAAAAAATAAAAATACAATTTTAAGATAGAATTAATTGCTTTCTCTAATTTTATCCTTTAGATAATTATTATCTAAAACACCATTTTTTTAGCTTAGCTCTTTATTTATTTATTGTACCAACAAATTCTAAAATGAGTAAAATGAAAAATGTTATCTTTTTATAAAAGCAAGATAATCAATAATTTTAAACTCAAATATTATAAATATAATTATTTTAAATACTAAAAATTATTTGCCATAATAATTTTATTTGATTAAAAAAAATTGTCTCTTATGTTCTCAAAAAAATATTACCAAATTTAATTATATTATTAATCTTTTAATTTTTAAAATTTATTTTTTTATTATTGATTTTAATTTTTTATTTCAATCAATTCTATTTATTAAAAGAAAAATAATATTTCAAAAGAATTAAGATAAAAAAATTTTAAGAACACACTTTCTCTAATATATTTTTAATATTAACTAAAATTTATTAAAACTAAAAAATTACAAGAAAGAAACATTATTTTAGGAATAAAAAAAGAGTAAAATCTATGTAACTTTTTTTGTATTTTTCATAAATTTTAGTCAATAATAACGTGTGTTAAAAAAAATGTTGCTAGCATTACTCTTAAAATAATACTATTTTAATTTTACTTAAAAAAAATCATTAATATCTTTTTGGTATATTTAAGAAATAAAAACTTTTTTTTATAGATGCATTAATTAATGATTTTTTATACTTTTATTTATTATAAAATTTGTGTTATCGGGACATCTTTTATTCACTTATAAAAATTGATACATTTATTTATTTAATAATTTTTTAACTTGTGCAATATTAAAAATGATATATATATATATTATGTTTTTATTAAAAATTATAAAATTTAATATTATTTAATGCATTAATATCATTAAATGGTTATAATTTGCTTTAACAAATTTACTTTATATGATAACCTTGTGTTGTGGCACACAGGTTAGAGATTTTTTTTATTTAATATATAACACATCAATTTGATATTTAATACTATAGATATTTTTAGAATAAAATATAAATTTATCATATTTTTTTTTTATTAATCTGTTATTATATAAATAAGACTAAATATCTCTTCTTTGATCTATACAAAATAGTCTTTTTAATCATTTTTACTTTTTAAAAAATAAAAATACAATTTTAAGATAGAATTAATTGCTTTCTCTAATTTTACCCTTTAGATAATTATTATCTAGAACACCATTTTTTTAGCTTAGCTCTTTATTTATTTATTTATTGTACCAACAAATTCTAAAATGAGTAAAATGAAAAATGTTATTTTTTTTATAAAAGCAAGATAATCAAATAAGTTTTAAATTTTTGTCATACAACCTTAAACAACTATTCCCTCAATCTTTTAAAAAATCTCTTTGGCTAATTTTGTTTTCTCTCAAAATAATCATGTTACAATTTGTATCTTTTCTTTATTCATTTATTTCATAATTAAATTTCAAAATGAGTATAATAGAAAATTTTATAATATTTTAATAAAAATAAAATAATTAAATAAATTTTTAGTTCTTACATTACAACGTTAAATAACTACTCCCTCTCTTGATCTTTAAACAATAGTCTCCTTGACTACTTTTTATTTTTCTGAAAATAATAATAATATTACAGTTAAAAGTATTTTCTTTTAATTATATCCTTAAAATAATTATTATCTCATTATTCATTTTCTGCTTCTCTCTATTCATTTATAGCTTAATTATGTGTTTGGTATTTGTAAAAATTGTATAAAAGTTAGTCCCTATTAAATATATTGTTAAAATATAATTATTATTTTTCTTACAAACTATTATTTTTAATCTATTTAATTGACATAATTTAAACAAAAGTTAAAACTTAACAGTATTTTAATGGACTGTATAAAAAATTTAAAAATTAAATTTAGATTGTGCAATTTTTATGACGATTAAATTCATAGGCCTTCATTTATTATCTAAACAAAATTTAAAATAGGTATAGGCGTATAGTAAAAGATTATAATATCTTTAATAGAAAGAATATAACTAAATACATTTCTTAATTTAAATGAGTATTTTTTTAATTTGTATTTTTTCAAAGTTAAAATAGCAATACAGATTACCAAAACCTACATACCATGTCTTGGAAAAGAAATTAAAAGAAATATAATTTGAATTATACACTATGAAAATTTTAATTTCAATTAAACAATTTTTTATTGGGTCCACAGAATTAACTTTGAAGATTAAAATTGAAGCAAACATATTATTGAATATTGTGCAAGCACGTTTTCATCCAGTGGCCCTGAACCTTGAGTCATTGAAACAAACAATTAAATGTAACTGAGCAAATAAACCCTATTTCATGGATACCTCACATCACCCACATTGAATGAGATTCAAAAGATAACTTTCACTCTTCAAGACCAAAAGAAAAATAAGATAAACTCAACTACTATATCTCACCTTGATTCTCTGCATAATATAAGCTTCCATAATAAAGTTGGTGACATTTTTGAATAATTTGCTCAAAAAATAGCATTAAAAGACACAGATTTTCTGAGAGTCAGTTGCACACAAGACAAAAAAATATAATTATAGTAGCTTCTACCTTATCTTGGGTTGGAGATAAAATCAGAAGCCATATTTTTGTTTATCCATAGCCAATTACATCATAAATAATAGGATTTTGTTAACCTCTCAGCTGGATTGAATTTAAAAATTTACAAATAGAAAATTTTATAAAAAATAATACAATTATTGTATTAAAGTTATAAAAATATAATAAATATTTTTTTAATAAAATTTTACTATTATTAACTGCTTATCTCAATTCTAAGGGCTAAAATTAACAAAAATTTTAAATAATAAAACAAAATTAATATATGTTTTTACAGCACTGTTAATCTATTAAATAAGATTAAACATTTCTCTCAATTCATTTAATACATTCTTAAATTTACATTGCTTATCCAAAGCTTTTCAATTTTCATTTTATTCAAGTTTTTTTATTAACTATTTTAAGCCCAAACAAATAATCTCTTTCAATATCGAGAAAAAATTAGTACATCATAAACAATAAAATTAAAACAACATGTGTTTTCACAGCTCATTAATATTAATCTACTGAATAAGTTCAAGCACTTCTCTCAAAATAGTTAAAGAAATAATTTCTAAAAATATTCTAATATAAGGTAGCTTTTAAAAATAATATATTTTAATAATACTTTAATTTGTTCGTATGTTTTTAAAAAGTTTACATGTTAATTTATATACTTCGAGTATTTAAAGATATTCGTTAATAATAATAATAATAATAATAATAATAATATAACTAAATATTTCTATAAAATTAAAATATAACATTATTATAAATTATATAAATTAAATATATTTTTAACATTTATTATGTTAATTTTTTTATTAATAAAATATTAGTATACGAAGTTTTTCTCACCAATTATTTAATTATATCATAGGTTTATCACTAACCAACAAGATATCCACTTTCCATCTCTCTCTATGTAAAGATCAATTACTCAAGTTTTTAAAATATTGATTTTATAAATTACTAAAAAATAAATTATATTTTACTAAAAATAAAATTTTATTTTTTGTTTGTATTTACTAAAAAATTATTTTAAAAATTGATTACATATGTATATATTTAATATGATTGAAACTAACTTCTTAAAACAATAATAAATTTGAAGTTTTTTAGAATATGATTTTGTTTAAAATTATAAGCAAATACTTGAAAAAATTTAGTCTTTGTTAAGAAATTAAAAAAATAATAATTTAAAGAGTATAAAAAAGGAAAATAAAAAAAAAGTCTCTACTAAAATTTTAAATGTTTTTTTAAGGTTAAAATACTTTTTTATTTAAAACATCTGAAACTATTGGGTCATAAATGAACTTATAAATGGTCATATTTTAAATTTGTAATATAACTTTAGCGTTAACTACATGGAGTATTTTATTTTATTTATTATATTTACTAAAAATACACAGAAAAAATAAAAAAACTTGTTAAATGAAAAGATATAACTGACATTCTCTTATGCATGTCAGAATGATAAGTTTAATTGTATTTTTTATTTTTACATTTTATTTTCTTTTACTTTTAATTGCTTATATTTAATTTATTTAATTTTTAAATTTCCAAATTAAATATTTAATTATGGAATAATTTTTTTTTTATATTTAAAAACTAGACAGAACATTTCACATGTGATAAAGTATAAAATTAAAAGTTCAATTAAGTCAAAATTATATCAACATATACAAAAAGTTATTAATTAATAAATAAACTCAATTCATTTTATACATTTTTAATTTCTGAGAACTTATCTAATGCTTAGCATTTCATTCAAGTTTTTTCGTTAATTATTTTTAGTCTAAACAAATAACTTTATTCACTACAAAGAAGTCAATACGTCATGAACATAAAATTAAAAACATGTGTTTTTACAGCATATTAATATTAGTATATTTAATAAGTTCAAATACTTCCCTCAAAATTAGTTAAAGAAATAGTTTCTAAAAAAACTATAATTTAAGGTAGCTGTTAAAATATATTATACTTTAATGATGTTTTAATTAGTCTATATATTTTAAAATAACTTATATACAAAATAACAAAACAAAAAAAATAAAACATAACAAAATATGTATATAAAAAATAAAATATAAAAATTATTGTAAACGATTATAAATTATAAAAATTAAATATAATCTTTTAATATATATTATATTAATTTTTTCATTAACAAAACCAACAAACTTATACAAATTTAAAGATTTTCGGTACATTTTATTTAAATTTACAATATATGACTTTTCATAGACTTCTCTGACAATTGTTTAATTAGTTTGCATATATATATATATATATATATATATATATATATATATATATATATCAAAGACCTTTCATTAGCCAATTGGAATTCATTGTAAGTCATTACCTCCATTAGTTCTTGTGCTTCCTCAACAGTCTTTGTGTTCAGTGATCATCTAGCTGATGCATCTATCAATAACCCGTTGAAGGCTTAATACCATTATAGAAGAAATGTACTTGTTGCATATTATAGAATCCATGGTGTGGATACCTCTTTAGCAACTCTTTAAAATCTTTCCCAGACTTAAAACATGGATTCATCATCCTTTTGCTACAAACATATGATTTCTTCTCCCATTTTATTGTACTTCGATGGTGGAAAATGCTTTTTGAAGAATTTTTGCAAGAAAAAAGTCTTAACCCAATGGAATAATTAGAAACACCATTTATTTTCAACCTATCACAAATTTGTAGAAAATTAGAAACATGGTAATTAGGATCTTCCACATCAGTCGACTAAATTGATCAACAACGGTTGTTTGATCTTGAAGTCGTTTGCAGCAATCAATTGCCTGACTATGCTTAAGGAGAATCCTTCAAATGTAGGAGTTGTAAAGTCTCCTAGCATGTATCTTGGTAGAGAAAAAGTGAAAAGTTAATTAAAGAAAATAATGAAACAATTCAGAAGTAAAACATAAACAGAAATGGAAAAGAATTAACCTAATAATAAAACTATGAATTAAACTAGAAAGAAGAGTAGAATTAAAATAAAAAATGAAAATAAAAAAAAAACCTATTTTGTAACTAGGAAGAAAGAAAAAAAAGGTGAAATTGAAAACAAAAAACAAAAGTTAAAAGCTAAAGTAGAAAAAGAAATAAAAGAAAAATACTCAAACTAGAAATCCTCCTAATTTTCTTGATATTGAAACCACAATCTCCAACAATGACGCTAAAATGCTAGTATTTTGTTCGTATGTTGATAGATGCAAACAATAATAACAAGTGCATTAATCGTTTTATTGATCGTTTTATTGAGTATAATTTAAATCATTCCTACGAAAATTGGGCCAAAATATCAATATTTCTTTTTTAGATTTTTATTTGAGTTCACCGTGTAATCTAATAATGACATGCTTTGCAAAAAATAAAAGAAAAATATAATAAATAAATTTTATATTTTGTAAATGAAAGAAATAAACATAGCAACAATATATTTTGTTCTTTCTATCAACCAGCATTGGACCTCCACCTCTCTGAGGTTAGATGTCCAAATGTATTTAACACGTTTGCTTTAGACTCTTTAAACTTGAATTCTTTGTCATTTAGTCTTGTAATTAATAAAATAGCAATAATTAATATTTGAGTTTCTATATTTCACATTTTTATTATTTTAATTTCTCTAAAATTTAATTTTTATTTTCATCCTTACACTTTTTGTGATTTTTCAGTTTTGATTTCTCTCAGTGACTTAATTCAACGATGAAATAACACATATCACCCTTTCAATTAGAACAAAATAAAAAACATATATAAAAGTCTTTAAACATAATTACAATAAGGAACAAGAAAAGTAGTATTATATGTCAAGGACGGAATTTAATGAAAGCATTAGTCATAAAAGTTTTAGCTTTGTTAGTTACGTAAAAAGACTTGAATTTATATCCTTTGTTAAACATTAAAACAAAAATTTAAAATAAAACAGATGCTAACCACCAAAAGCATCCTTTGCCAACTGAAAAAATTATGTAATTTCTACTTAGTATCGATTCCCCTTTATGCCACTTCTTGACACTTTAAATAAACGGAAATATAATTGAAAATATTTCCATTTATTTAATTCCACTTCTTGAAAATTGTATATATATTTTTAATTGATATACTAATAGCTCATTGCTTAAATTGAATTTTCGATGTTGGGTCATTCAACAAGCTTCAATACTCAAATGATTTGGCGGAAATTAGAAGAGGATGGCTAACAATATAAACTCTCTATACACTTTTTAATACATTAATACTTTTTGGCTAAAATTTATTAAAAATTATAAAATTATTAGAAAAATATTAAATTAAGAGTGATAAATAATGAAATTTAGATAATTTTTATAGTTTTTAATAAATTTTAGTCAGTAGTTAAAAGTTTGTTAACAAAATTTGTTTCTAACATTTCTCTAACTAATATGTTTATTTTCTCAGTGAAGGTTAGCATTCCTTCTTCATTTTGCTAAGATCCATCCTTGCCATCTTTTCTAAAATTCATCGTTACTCTTGTTATCTACAACATGCTTATATAGGAAATTACAATCATTTGTTTAGTGGGTGACTTGAAACATGGCAATTAATACGAGACTAAGGAACATTAAGTATTACCTTTCAATATAGTTGAATTGATCATGACAATTAAAACTAATAAAAATTAATTTCATAAAGTTAGAAACCAAATCATTTAAATATCTAATTTACATTTTCAAATATAGGTTACTAATGATATAAAATTACACAGCTATAAATGTTTAATTGTATAAAATTTGACAGGCATAATTAATATGAATATATGATCTTATTCAATATTTAAAAAGAGACAAGCAGAGTAGCTCTTAAAATAACTTGATCCTTGCGTGTGTATATATTTCAAAATTTAAATTACAAGTTACTATAGTTTTAGGAACAAAATTACTAGTTCACTTAAGAAAAAAAGATCTTCAACATTTCTCACCTTGGTCCGACAAAATGGAATTCCCTTTCACAATATTGAAGCTTGTAAATGTGCTATATATTCTGCTTATGTACCCAATGATGCCATCAATTCTTCCTCTTGGTCAAGTTAAAACTTTGATGGAAGTGCAACCAAAATGCAATTGGCACTGCTTTTTGAGAGTCAACTCAATGATTATTATTGTAGCTCATCAATAGCTGCCAAAAAATTGTTGTTTAGAGCATTGAGTTTATTAGTTCTATATCTTGTTTAAATATCCAATGGTACCCACAATTCTTCACCTCCAAATGCAAGCCTTGACTATTCCGTATTTCAATTTCCATTTTGAAGTCAACAACATCATGAATATCATTCACATCAATAAAATTATTTCTAGTGAAATAGAATAGCCACATGTGATCTGATTCAGTCGTGACCAGATCTTTATCAAGAAGCACTGGAATATTAAGAAAAAGTGCCTTATTTGCTTTCTTGGAACCTATCACTATATAAGGTCTTCTCTCATTTCTTGAAGTAGTTGGACCATCAAGTGCCATCAATACTACACAATAAGCAATACCAATCCAATTATCATCATGCAAAACGGGAGATGGGTCTAAGCTTATTGAGCGACCCACACTTTGATTGTTGAACCAGCTTGGTATTTCACTTCCAGGAATAATAATATCAATCCACCTGAACGAACCAGAGGATTCTTGATATGCCTGGTACTGCAAACACAGTAAGTTCCTAAAGACACATACATAGAGAAAGAGAGAGAGAGAGAGAGAGAGAGAGAGAGAGAGAGAGAGAGAGAGAGAGAGAGAGAGAGAGGAAGAAATAAGGAATTAGTACACACCTTAAGGAATTGTATCATCCATGACAAACTCTTGCTACTGCAGCGTTCCCTCTCATCCAATTTTGGACAATCAAAAATATATAATCCTGGTTGTTGTACATTAAAAATAATTTCTCTTTTAAATGGAAAATGAGTTCGTGATGGAAGCTCAGGCAAGGATTTCAACTGCTTGCAATGTTGCAAGTTTAAATATACAAGTTGGGAAAGCTCCTTAAAGCTGGGCAATGTGACAAATTTATTGCCTCCTAAATTTAGTCTCTCTAAATATTGAATACATCCAACAGCATCAGGGATTTGGCTTAGATTGCAAAAACTAAGGTCAAGGATATTCAAACAAGAGAAGCTAGGCAATGAAGGTAGAAGACAACTAGCTGAATAATTATATGCTCTAGAATACCAAAGGTGGAACGGCAACATAATAAGGGTTTTGAAGATGGAAAATGTTGATTGGGAGCCCATAGAAATTTCACATATATTAAGTTCCATCATATGCTTTGCATGCCATAGAGTATCTGATAGCTGATTATTCAACACTTTCGTGCATCCAGAGAGATCAAGAATTTCAAGAGAACTAAGGCTCAATATGTTGTTGGGTATACTTAGAAGACTTTTGCAATCTTTCATATTCAAGACTGTAAGCTTTCTTAGAAGACTGATAGATGGTTCGAACTCCACAAGTTTTATACATCCTTCGAGAATCAGATACCGGAGATTTGGGATCATTCTAAAGTCTGGCAACTTAATAAGATATTTAGAGTAACGGAGATTCAAATTTCTCAAATTGGGTAGATTCTGCAAAGGATCAATTAGAACAGAGAAAATTATTTGAATTTACTTTTTTAATTTAACATATTAAAAACGAAGGAAAATGAGAATTTTTTTTAATAATTTTGTTTATATTTCTAAAGTCTAATTTTAAAAAAGAAAATTTAGTACCTTCCCACCTTTCCACAGTTGATTGACGAGACTATGTTCTAGGATCAATTCAACAAGTTGATATGGTTGAAATTTTGATGGCAAATTCTTCAAAGGATATCGTTTCCACTCAAGATATCTTAATTCATTAGAGAGACGTCTAAGGCTTCCTGAAATATTCATACCATGCAGTATGAGCAATCTAAGATTACTCATTTTTGACAATGCTTCAGCCATCAATGTTTCTGATTCTTTTGAACCGTTCAAAACTAAGACTTCAACCTTATTTTCCTAAATCATTGAAAACAAGAAAAGAAAAACAAAAAGAAAATTAGATATACATGGCACTTATAAAAATGGAAATATATAAATTTTTCCATTTTCAAACAAATACTTTACCTTATTCTCTGACACAACTATGTAGAAATCTTTGTAGCACCAAAGCCTATTCCATTTGATTTGCTCTTCGGTTGAATTTTCTTGAACCATTTTTTGGCCCAACTTTCGCAACAAATCATGCATTTTAATTTGACCATTTGAAATGGTTATGAGTGATTTCTCAATGAGAACTTTTATTCCAATATCAGGATAAAATCCACGATAATCTAGCATTCTCTTCACATAGTGCTCAGTATGCCTATTGTAGAAGCAAGCAATGTCTAGAAATATCTCTTTATCCATTTCCTCCAATTCAACCAAACTCATTCGCAACACATCAATAATATCTTTGCTGGGATTTTCTACTAGTCTAGCTAATGCACTTCTCCACTGCAAAACATCTCGACCAAACAAAAATGAGCCTATGACTTTAATTGCTAATGGAAGTCCTCCAACATGTTTTAGAGCATCTTTTACCATTTTTTCATAATTAGCCATAATATAATCACACTTAAAAGCTTTTCTACAAAACAATTGAAGAGCTTGGTCATCATTCAATAGTTGGACATTGTAAAGAGCATCAACCGCATGCGCCTTCAAAATGTGTTTATCTCTAGAAATAATGATAATTCTACTCCCTGCACCTAGGTCTTCACGATATATAGCCAATTTTTCTAGTTGTTCAACTTGATCAACAGTATCAAGAATGACCAATGCTTTTGCATGGCTTAGCCTTGTCTTTGTCAAATGCATTCCTTCAGAAAGATTACGTATCTCTAGATTTTCATCTTCTAAAGCTTGACGAAGAAATTGTACTTGTAAGCCTATTGGACCAGAATCTCGATAAATTTTGCTTACATCATCAATATAACAACGAACATTATATTGATGAGAGATTCTTTCATATAAAACAGTAGCAAGGGTTGTCTTCCCTATTCCACCCATCCCATGAATTCCAACAACTCGAACATCATCAACCGAGCTCAAAAGTAAAAGTTTTTCTAACTCTTCAATTGACGACTGCATCCCAACAAGTTCATTTGAAGGATTTGAAAACTTATGAGTCAATATACTTATTATCTCTTCCACAATTTTTTCAATCTCTGCATACTCTGGCCTAAAAGTTTAAAGAAAATCACGAATTCTAAATTAACACCCAAGAAAACCAAAGCAAAAGATACATGTACAGAACAACCGAAGAGTTTTTTGTATTTTACTTCATCAAACATGTACATCAAACATGTAATGAGACATAACTTGTGTGTCACTTCTCTAGTACACTATATAGATTCCTCTCTCAACCCTCTACATTAGATTGAAAAGGAAAGATATATTCAAGTACAGTAAAACACTAAGAATGGATTATCCGTGTGTGTGTGTACATGGGACATATTTAGTGTGTATATATAAAAATCTAGCAAGTATAAAACACTGGCTATTAGCACTTCAGAAAATAAGCTATAATTAACAGCGTTGAGGTAAAAGGTGAATCAATCATGATAGTAGAGACTAGAGAAGATTACTTACTTATTTCTTACATCCCAGCCAGAAAGATCAGCCACTTCTGTGAGAGCGACTCTCCATCTTTGCACTTCCACCATCTTCCCTTCATCATCTTTGAATCTTTGTTCATACTCAGCAAAAGCTTTCTCATAATTCCCACTCTGTTTTCGCACCTCCGATGGCTCAACATCGTAGAAAATAGGGAGAATATGTTTTCCCGAGACATGAACGCAATCGAGGATCTGGGAAAGTTCTCGCAAGCACCATGTTGAGGAAGCATAATTCTTGGAGAAGACGACAACGAAAACCCGAGACGATTGAATTGCTTGAAGAAGTTCAGGCGCTATGGGTTCACCTTTCTTGAGCTTCTTGTCATCCTTAAAGGCAAGAATGGTTTTTCTATTGAGAGCGCCATAAAGATGATCGGTGAAAGTGTTGCGTGTGTCTTTACCTCTGAAGCTAACAAACACATCATATTTCCATGTCATTTGAGATGAAGCCATTGCAATTCCAAAGCTTAAGAAAACTTTTGGTGAAACCAAAGCAAACTTGTGTAGGAATGATGAGCATAAAATCCATGCATCACTACCATTATATGTAAGTGTCAAGTTGCAAGGAATTGGCCTTTGCCACCAATATATGTTTATGAAGTGTAAAAGTATAAAAAAAGAAGAAGAAAGGAACAAAAAAACTCAAATATTTAATAACAAACAAAAGAAAATGTTATTGATTGATTTTTTTATCCCTTTAGTATATTTCGATCACATATTTATAATCATTTACTCTAACACAACCAAAATCTACATTCATTAGTATAAATGAAAGTAATAGTTTATCTGTTAGAAGGCATATTTGAATGAGTCTGATTTGGTATATATATATATTGATTGCTTAATCATAGAAGGCAAACTTGAATGACATAAGCTAAAATCAGACATTTAAACCATCATTTATATTTTAACTATAGATGACCAATGAAAGTTGATGCGCGATATGTGTCTGATTTGGATTAAACTGAATAAAAAAAAAATTATTATTTATATGCAATAAATTTTTTTTCAAAAATATTTGAATTGAAAAAACAGTTTCATTATCCTTTTTCTTTTGTTTTTAGTTCCCTTACTTTTTAAATTATATAAACTTATTAAAAGTATATACAACAATATGGAAGTACCACTAGGTGATAAATATTTAATTCATATGTGCAAGTGCAACTTAAACGACAAAAACTAGAAGATAACCATGAATAACACCAGCATTGACCAAAAATAAATAAATAAAAGAATAACACCAACTAAAAAATACTTGTACACAGTTACTTATATGTAATATATCTTTTTGTTATAATTTTGAATGTTAAAATATATTTTCTTTTAAAACTGTAAGCATTAACAAGGAACTAATGATAAAAATTTTATGATTTTAATTTCTATCAATAAAATAAATTATAATTAAAATATTTTGAAAAAATAATTGTTACAATACTCGTAAAGTAAATGATTGTATTTGAAAGATGAGAAAGATTATATTTAGAACATGCTCTGTGTTTAGTTGGATTTGAAAAAATAGTAATGCAAATGCTTCTGACTTTTAAGTATTTTTTTTATACATATTTTAACTATGAGCAAAACTTTTGTTCAAAAGTCATAAAAGCCAAACATGAATCGCATTAGCTGAAACAGACTTCTAAACCAAAACCATAAAAATTAATAAAAGAAACCGAGTAGAAGCATATGCAATAAGTGTATGTTCAATGATTGATGTTTTAATGCATATTTCGTCTTCAAAACTTAATCATGGACATGGACTTCCCACATCCTATTCCTCTACCAACAAGGTACATCACCTCATAAGCTAGTTCATTTAAACAATCCAAGCCCAATTTGAAACTAAGTAAACTATAATGATCACGTTACAATACAACAAATAGAGAAAAGGGAAACGGCTTATGGTATATAAACTTAGAGAAGTAATGGAACTTTTGGTACTTCAGAGTCTAAAATATACAAGGAAACATACTGGACAGAAATGCAGAAAAATACAGATAAAAGAAAAATCAAAGAGAAAGGGAATAATCATCAAATCTTCCATGTCTTACTCTCCCACCCTCGTACACCTTTTATTCCCTAATTCTTAAAGATGGTCTCTTAATTCGGTTACTCCTCCTAACAAAATTGTGCTCTTTTTCTCTACTTTTCGGATCCTGTGCCACAAGTTGATCTTGAGCTCCATTATGTTTTGTGCGTAATATAACCTAAGCCACATCTTGTTATTTCACCATCACATCATCGCCAAAAAATGGACACAAAATAATTCTTGTGCATCGATCTTCTTGAGAAATTTTTTTTTTACCTTTATGACTAATCATTTTAAACACTCTTCTCATGCCTATAATTATACATCTACAAATGGTCAAACATTCAAAACAAAGATATCTTAAATTTGGATTTTGCCTAAACCAAAAAGTAGATGGTAAGGTGAGAGTCACATTAATTTTTATAATTTATATGCTCTACTTTAGCCTTATTTTTAATTGATGTGAGATATTCCTTCACATTTTTCTCACACCTAAGACAAGACATTTATGAGTAGCTTAACATTTAAATTGGACAAGTTTGATATTAAATTTATTCTTTGCCTAAATCTAAAAAACTAGTTTGTAAGGTGATGATTACATTAACTTTTTTAAACTCTACTTTTGACGTTATTTGTAATCAGTGTGGGATCTCAATAGTCATCAAAACCTTTGTTTAAGATGGCCATTCAGATACTAGGTGGTGTAAGTACTCCATCTTTTTAGTCACTCTTCCACCAATTGATGTGTTTGCTTCTTAGATATTGGGATACAAGTGATTGTTTTTCTTTTATTAGACATATGACCTTCCATGTTATTTCTTGCACCTCTGTTTTCTTTTCTTTTCGCTCCTTTTCTCCAAGGCATTCGTCCAATGTGACTCTACTTTCCCAATGCTTCGAGGGTTCAGTTGCATTAGTCACGTTTCTTAACGACTCTAAGAATGCCACAATTTCTACCGTTGAAAAAATATTTGTGGTTCATTACCTATATTTTACATGCACCGATACACCAAATATATTTTGGCAATGCTTCCTTGCATTGTAAAGTTCAATCGAAGTATTGTTTAGAAAGCAAAAATCCAAAATACTCAAACTCAAGGCACCTACTTCAAAAAGCTTATAGCAAAGCTTCACCATCACGTCAGCCCAATTTCTAAAAGAATGGGAGCTCAACTTTGCAAACCAAGTGAATATTTTTCTTATGAGTCCTTTAGGCGTAACACCGTATGCTCACACGTACTGCCAACTCCACTAAACCTCCCAAAAGCCCATGGCTTGTATCCTAGTGGGTAAGGTACAACAGTTATTTCAAAGTATAATGGGTTGCTTTTGATACCTTTGCAAAAGGCGACATAGCTCTTCCCGAGCGATCTCTGCATCATTAGCACCCATCAACTCTGCATGTATAGCCACTGGCACTCTTAAACACATTTCTTATGGAATCATTTTCAACAACAATGAGTATTAATTTCCTCTGCTACTGATGGAGCAAGTAGTGGCAAAGCCCACAACTTTCTTATCAATAAAAGTGGAATGATAAACCTTGTCTAATTGCAATTTTGGAGCGTAAAGGACTACAAAAGATCATGGAATGCTCTCGTTGTTGAATTAAAATATACTAGAATGATGGACTAGGCAAAGTAAATTTTTATATGACATGCTTGAAAAAGAGGTCTTTCATTGTGCACTAGGATTTTTGGCTACACGCAAATGTAACAGCCTAAAATGGCTCTTCAATAGCTCACTAACAAGTAGAACATGAAAATGAAATTAAATAACAAGAACAAAAAAATTAGCATTACACCATATTAACAAATTTCTTTGATGTGTCTCACCATTTCATTTAAGCATCTACATGGAATAATGGAATATAGAAATTTAGAAATATATAATTTTGACACAAATTTTAGAGATAAGGGATAAAGAAAAAGATAAAACAAGTATTTATAAGATAATTTTTTACAAAATTTTATAAATGAGAAAATAGAAGGATTAGAAGTTCAATCACGTTAACTAAATTTGACATTACTATAGAATTTAAACTAGACAAGTAAAAAAAACTTTTAAGAGGATAGATAATGATAAAAAAAGAAATCAATTTTAATGATATCCTGATTAAAGTTTTAAATATATGAAAGAACAAGAAAGTTAGTTATTAAGCTCCTTAATGAAAATTTAAGATCGTATCATATACTAAATTAGTAAAAGAAAAACACTTTGCTTCCTATACACAAGAATAAAGGTAATATTTAAAATTGTACAAAGGAATAAAACTTATTAGTAACACTATGAAATTATGAAAAAATATGATTGATTATAGACTAAGAAAAAAATTCATATTATCCTGAATCAATTTGATTTTATGTTAGAAAAATCTACACCAAAAATCATATAATTATTACAAAAATTTTTACAAAAATTGATAAAAAAAAGTAGCGTTACAAAAAAAAATTTACATATAATTTTTATGACTTAAAACAGACATATAATAAAATAGCAAGCGAAATGTTATGAAAGACTTTAAAAAGAAAAATTATTAACATATTCAAATCATACAAAACATGTATGATGTAATAACTAAGCATTTAAAAAGTCTTAGAAACATATTTAAAGACTTCTCAATAGAAATAATTAGAAACATATTTAAAAACTTCTCAATAGAGATAAGTTTATGTCAAAACTCTATTGAGTTCTTACTTACTTGTATAACCTATTTTTTTATATTTCAAGTAACATACAAAATATTCTTCTCAAGTGCATGTTCTGCTCTTTGCAAACAACATAGTCTTGATTATAGAATTAAAAAGAAAATATTAACGCTAAACTCGAGCGATGAAGGCATACTTTAGAATCTTCATTGAAGCAAAAATAAAATAACTCATGCATTGAATTTTTCTTAAATAAAAAAGAGAATTATACATTAGAAGTTAAAAGATGGTGATGTCATAATATCACAAGTCTCCAAGTATAGGTACTTAAAGATCAATTTTACATAATAATGAAAAAATTGATAATGTTACTCATAAATACAAGATAGATAGTTAAAGTGCAAACAAATATTAAAAATTATTTATAATTATAAAATACCTTTCATGCTAAAAGGAATGTTATATCGCCCTTATATACGACCAACTATCAACGCTTGCTTTAAAGGAACAAGAGAGAGGTGAGAATTGCAAAAATTAAAGTATTGAGATAAATGAATGGCCATATCACTCATGAAAAAAACAATAAGAAATGATAATATACATAACAACATTGAAATATCTTATAATTACCTTTTAAGTTACATTATGTGTAATAGTTTAATAACAAAGTTATTTATAAAATAATTTCATACCAAATTATGTACTAATTAATTTAACCAACTGTTCTGTTCATGAAATGATAAAAAAGAAAAGTTTTCAAATCAAGTTACTGAAACATAGTTTTTGTTAAATTGCAAAATTGAAATTCCCATGTATGACAGCTGGAGATTAACAGCAGAAAAATGTCATCCAGGTGTCTATCCTCAAATAGGTGAACTATATAATTCACTCTTCTAAGATGACTGGAGTATCTTCTTATAATCTTGGAAGTTGCCGTGGAATGGTGACACTTTTCCTTCGGATACAACCCATAGCTCCTCCACGCTTCCAGATATGAGGTGCTCATCGTGACTCACCTGACATCAATTCATATATAAAAGATTGTTTAGAGCACTCTAATCAATTTATGTTAAAAGAATATCGTGTCAGAGGGAGAATTGAACATACCATGAGAATGCCTCCTTGGAACATCACAAGACCTTGAATAAGCGCCTCAACAGCATCCAAATCCTACAATTTTGGAATGTTATATTGTCGCTTAATCTAGAAGTAGTAAATATGGTACAAGCAGCATTATAATTTCTTTGCAAGGGTCAATTTGTTACAGCAAGAAATTAATTCACTTCTGTTGGAAAGGATTTCATTGTGCGACAGCCAGCTGCTGAGGTGTCATATCATGACAGTGAAGTGCGATACTTGGTTATAATACAATATATTATTGGTTTTTCTTAATCCATTAGCCTAATCTCATTAGATCATTCATTGAGCAATGTATGCCTTCCAAAAACATGACCAAAAACAAAAGCAAGGACTTATCATGCGCTAAGCATACTTTCGTGCAACAGAATACTGACAGTAAAATAGTCTATAGGACTCAACAGCTCTCCAAGAAGCAATAAAAAATGCCAGAGAGATGCAGCAATCTACCAGATGATTGGATGGCTCATCAAGCAATATTATGTGTGGCTTCTTAAAAGTTATCTTAGCAAAGGCAACCCTGCTCTTCTGGCCACCTAGTAAAGCATTTAGAGAAGTCAAAAAATATAATTCATCAGAGAAATGTACACCTATATATCCATTGCAACTCAACAACCAGAGTAAAAATACACCAAATATTATGATGACAACATGAACTATAGAGAAAATACCTGACAAAGTATACATTGGCTGAAGAGCAAGATTTCCAGTTACACCAAAAGAACCCAAGTGAGCTCGAAGCTTCTGTTCTGGAACTCCCTGCAGAAATTTTCCAAAAGAAAATTTCAATAATATAATTGCTAGTACTAAACAAGTTTGAAACTAGACAATTGAAAAGAGGGAGGATGGTGAGGAGGGGGGCGGGGGTGAGATATTTATCTGCTTTCACATAATACACAATTGAATAAGTATGGTGTTCATCATTGCATTCTTCCCAAGGTTTCAAATCTCATTCTGTAGCATTACATGCATAACATATGAAAAGAACCTCGTGAGATCCATACTACAAAAGCTAGTCATTTTAGTTGGAGTGTTCAAGGCCTCATAAACCCCACACACGAATCCCACACTTCAAATGCGAGACCCAAATCCCACACCTTGCAATTGGATCCTAACAACATATCAATTGTAGTAGTTGCCACAACTACATTAGTACACAATTGCAGTCCACATTGACCCACAATATAACTACAACCAAAATTTAAAACCTAGATTCTTCCTATCAAGGAAATCAATGACTAGATGGGAAATCTGGTCATCAAGCTGCAATTTACAATAACTCGCACAAAATATTCAGAAACCAGTTAATTAATATTTAATACAAGGAACTTACAGGATAACAGCGCATCATATACAGAAGAGGGTTTGAGGACAAGTCCAGTCCATCGACATGGTGCTGACTGAACACTGCTATGCGAACCTGTAGACAGAAAATATGTATACTTAATAATCCAAAATGATATTAAAGCATGAAAAGACACCATTAAGAATAGACATGGTCTTACAATTTCAAAGAGAGAAAATGGGCATAAAAGATTAGAAACTGAAATTTTAGGTATTACTTCCTAAATATCAGATTAGCTCAAGAGTGAGCTATAGGTAATTGCTGAGTTTTTTAAGAGACTGGGTTCTCTCCAATAATTAGAATTAGGATGCCCTCCCCAGTTCCCGTTGTGTTTCCCTCTTGTTTTATTCTTCTCACAGACCTAACCTTTCATCCCAACTGACAAACCATTCATTGCATTATTTAGTTTGTTATAAATACAATAACAGAATGTTGTTAAATTCCCCACACCTTCCTATGCCTCTCATTGACTCTGATAGTTGGAGATTTATTCCTTTCAATACCTCAGCCCCCAGGGCAGCTGAAAAAAATATCCACCTTGTCCCCATGGTGGAAGGTAGGGAGAACCTCCTGTAGTTGCCAATTCCCAACTATTTTCAAATTTCAGAAGGCTGTTCCATTTAATCAGAGGGGTCTGCATATGCTGCCAAGAAATGTAATGTCAGGCAAAACCTGTATTCATCCCATAGTAGTCAATAGCGGCCATAGCGGCCGCTATCGCGGAGGAGCGGAGCAGAGCGACAGGTCGCCGCTATAGGAAGCCTATAGCGTCGCATTTCAGTGGAGCGGCCATTGCGCCGCAAATAGCGGCCAAATCGCGGGAGAATCGCAGCCATAACGGCCGCTATTTCATTCCTGGCTAAAACCCGACTTTGCCTTTGCTTTCTTAATGTTGGACATCTTTAAATGGGGGTAATCTTGGGATTTCCACCCCTTTTACATTTTTTTATATCTTCTTCCTCGAGCCCTAAGTTTTCGTTTTCGTCTCTCAATTCTCTGGTTCGTTTTTCCCCATCTTCATTCTCTGTGACATTCTCTTGCTTCCAGTGTCCTTCTCCGGCGAGCTTCTGATGTGACAGAGTCGTCCTCCGTTTATCTTCTTCGTCTCTGTCGAATCTTCTGACATAACTTAGACGTGCTCTGTTTGCCTTCATCTCGGATTGTCTTCTTCAACTCCGGCAAAGTTTCCAATGTGGTCCAAGCATTTCCGGTCATCTTCTTCATCTCTGATAAAACATCCGACGAACCTGCACATTAGAAATTTTAATCTTTGGCTCTGTTTTTTATTTCTCTCTGTTTTGGATGTTATTTTTATGTTAGGTATAATACTTAGAACTTCAAAATAGCGGTCATCCCGCTATCCGCTATGCCGCTATAGCGTTTTTTAGGTCGACCGCTCCGCGCTGCTATCCGAGATTGACTACTATGATTCATCCAATGTATTCCTTTCTTCCTTCAATAGCATTTGATACTAATTCTAACAAATATTATCAGGCCCATACATCTCAAATCTAAAGCATTCCCCTTTCTTAATTTGCTCTTGCAGCTAAACCTCCTACAACTTCTTAGACCCTCCTGTTCTACTCTTGCCTGCCCCAATATCATTGGTATTCTGGCTGATGTTGGAGTTTGGATCAACTCACCCCTTTAAGGCTTTCACACCAACTCTTTGATTTGAACCTACTGAGGTCATTCTCAAGCGTGAGTAGGGTCAGTAAAAATCCCCCTCTACCTTCACAGTTATGTTTTTTTTATTCTATCATCTTGGCCTTTTTGATCAGAGCAGATAGGGATTTAGATTCATAGAACTACACCTGTGCCCCTATATCCCTCTTGTAACCCAATCAAAAAACATGCATAAGATAAACTTAATTAGGCATTCAAGCCCCTTAATTGCCCCTACATACATTTCAATCTGCAAAAGGGCTTTGTGCAATTGGGGATTGATACCTTTGAAGAACTTTTGTCTTGAATTCGTCCCAAGAAGAATCAAGCATTACAAGATTCTCTCAACAATGGAACCAAGTGCCCTCCTTCAAGCACCACCATCAATGCCTGCACCTTTTCTTCCTCTGACTCCCCCTATACAAAAATACCTATATCTTTCATTTCAACCACAGGTATCATCCCCTGTAAAGATGGTTACATCCAATTTACTCCAGCTTTCAGTCTCAGTCTCTATTCAGTGATTCAAGAACCTTCCCTTCATTTTATTGCTAACCAATTGCTTTGTCTCACAGTACTTCAGCCCCAAGATCTGAGCTCTGATACTAGTTGATAGAAACTGGCACAGGAGATTATAAACTAAATTTTTATTGATTAGTTCTTAATTCTGATCCATGACCAGTGGGGTGACAGACCAGATTTGGTAAACAAGGAGCTACATGATGATTACTGAGTTTGAGAGTCAGTTCTCTCCAATGTTCCAGTTACAGTTTGGATGTCCTTCCCATTGTGTTTCCCTCTCCTTTTATTATTCTCAGAGCTAACATTTTCCTCCTGCCTAACTAGCTTATCATCACATTATTAGTTAGTTATTGATCCTCTACAACTGCCTATGCCTTGGTAAGAATATATGGAAATATCCAAAAATATTTAATCATACTTCATCATTAGATTAACCTCTACAATTAGTTTTCTTATTTTCTGATTCTCTTAGAATTAGTTATCATCTCTAGTCATGAATTGTTTCCTTAAGGGTTAGTGTTTTAGGTTTTATACACATCCCAAAACATAGTGTTTTAGGTTTTAGTGTAATTATGTTAAGTGTAATTAATGGTTAGTGTTTTAGGTTTTATAAACATCCCAAAACATAGTAATACATCATAGTAAATATCAATTCTTTTATATCTCTTCCTTCATCTATACCTAAACAACCATAATTTTAACATAATATCAGGGCAGTATCATCCTCCATGACCTGTCTCATCATTATTTCACTATCTGATATCTGGAGTTCTACTATATTTTCATGATTCTTTCTTCAAATTAATTGTTTCTCTGACCATGTCAACCCTCCAACATCTTATTCTTTCTGATGAGTTCAATCATCCTTTTGTTGTGTTCTTAATTTCAGTTGCATCTTCCCCCATCTTATCCACTATTGCACATTTTACTAGTGTTTCAAATAATATTTTGGCTGTTGTGTCCTCACTCCGAAAGTCCTCCATTCTGCTCTTTATTCCAACAATCTCCTTCATTGATTTAGCTTGAGTGCTAGAATAGATGAAAACATCCAAAAATATTAAATCATATATCTTAGATTATCCTCTAGAATTAGTTTCCTTATTTTTCCTTATCTCATAGGATTAGTTACCATATTTCCTTATCATAATTTGTTTCCTTAATTAGTTAAGACTATGATTAGCATAAATAAAGGTTAGTGCTCTAGGTTTCATGAAGATTCCAATACATCGAAATACATCTCAATAATTATTAAATCTCTTTCATCTCTCTTCCTCCATCTATACCTAAAACACCACCATAATTTTGACAGCCTCCTCCCACGGACTCTCCTAATTGGAGGTCTATTCCTATCATTCTAGTTTGTGTGTAACGTGGTAAAATACATCACCTATTTCGAAGCATAAATAAACTGGTTTTAAACTCTACATTTGATTGACAAAAACCAGAAAAAACTAAGAATTCAGTGGACTGATAGGTCAAATAGCCCAAGGACATTGAAGCCAAGGTTTATCTAGGAAAAACAAAAGAAAAAATAAGCAGTATTAGACAGTTATGTTTAAAGATGTGGGTAATTATTGTATGTTACTTTTAGGGGGCTGTTCCTGTAGACAAATTTAGACAGATATTGGTTTGCTGTTTGTTGTACATAGAAGGAGGAGACTCCTTGTTAGGGGGTAACCAAGTGAAATTGGTGTGTTCTTATAATCTGGCGTATAGACCAGATTATTTTAGTAGTACTCAAATAACTTGTGTTTATCCCTCAAGTCTAAAATTGACGCTATCATGGATCAGAAAATATAGCCAACACAAGTGAAGCAGTGATTGTGGTGTCATGTAAAAAGCAGAAAATAATGTACAAGACTTTTAAAGAAGGTCATAAAGGTGACACAAAACAGAAGTAACTTTGCTTAATAAAGTTGTAAGACAACTTTACATGTAATATAATTACCTTAGCAGAACGGAAGACTGTCCCAGAACTGGGCTGCAGTTCCCCAGCAATTAACTTAAGTATAGTTGATTTGCCAATGCCATTGGGTCCAACCACTGCAAACATTGAGGTTATAATCTTCAACACACAAAACAATATGGCAGAGTCATGTCATATTTTTAACAGCATTCTCCCACATACATGGGTTTATTTAATACTACTTTGCCAAAAGATGTAACCAAGGAATGAAATGTCCACTACATATCCTCACAATACAAGGCTGAGCAATCATAAAAATGAATACTAAATGATGCTAATATAAACTGAACCAAAATATTGTATAACATAGGTTACATAGCATGGATCTAAAAGGTAGGAAAGAAGAATCATTCATAGGACTAGGATAAGCATTCTTACTTGCGATACGGCTATCAAGATCAATCCCAAAATTCAAATTCTTAAACAGAGTGGGGCCCCCAGAATAACCAAATGATGCATCACTGCACACATGATTAAAAATTGTCAATTTAGGGAAACAGAGGACTAAATCCTATATATGACAAACACAAACATATATTTTGTATTCATCAGTATGTATAGATCAATATTATCCACAAAAAGCAAGAAAAAGAAGGGACTAATGTTCAACCTGAAACTTATTATTGGTGGGCCTGGTCTATCATCTGGCGTGGGGAATTCAAATTTGTAGCTATATCCCACCAGAAAAAACATATAGTTAAAATCTCAAAGCAAGCTAAACAGAAATAAATACATTTTGATACAATAAGCACTAAAAGAATAGCAAATCATACTCAGGATCATTAACAATTTCATCTACATGGCCCATTCGCTCCAAAGCCTGAAATAGTTTTTCAGGTAAAAAAGTTTGTCAGAAAGGAAAATATCAATTTCAATGATTTAAACAGAAACTGAAAAACAACCAAAACAGGGAGCAGCTAAACAATACAAAGAAAGTATGATATATACACAAACACACATATATGCACACAACTTTTTGACTATTTGATTTATAAGATAAACTGACAATAACAAGTACCTTGATTCTAGACTGAACAAGTGATGCCCTCTTGGCATTATAGCGGAATTTGTCAATGAATGACTGGTAGAAAAGAAAAACACCAAATGTCAGATGTCAAATAGAATCTTGAATGCAATGCTACACATGCACAAGTTCTGTGAATTGCAAACCGTGGCAATTTTTTATGGAATCATAAATGCAAAAGGCTGTTAGAATTTCAGATATTTATGATAGCATATCATGTGTAAATGATAGAGGGGTTGCTTGTTTAAGCTTTTAATCAAACAAATACTTTTAAATTAAAAATATGTCTAGAGAATTTGAAGGATAATTCGATAAGTTTTTTGATAGAAAGGATAAACTCAAAAAAATCAGTAAACCTTTGTCATAGAAGCTAGAAAGAGTAGAATATGAAAAAAAAAAAAAAAACAGAACTCTAAAAATACAATGTAATCAGAAAGCTTTTTTCAAAGCTTAACCAATCACATCCACAATCAATTAGAAGCAACTAATTTACTAGGCCATGAGCATATATATCTGTATACTGAGGATTCAATCAATGTAATTAATATTTTATACTAACGCTATTACATAGAGACCATGTGTGTGGACTATCTAGACACAGTTCATCCCAAATCAGATCTTTCATAGTATTCTTATAATGGTATCTAAGCCTGGTTTCAACCCATTTCTCCCAACAAAACCATTTGTACTGCACCCAGCATTCAGTAGCAAAATCATTCCTCAAAGCACATGACCAGTGAACTTTCCTTCCCTACTCTTCCAGGCAAGTTACTGCCACCAAGCAACCTTCCAGCAACCTCAAAACTTCAGATCTGATCTTGAAACCCCAGCAATCAGAAGCCTATTCCTTGACTCTCAATGGGATGTTATGGTTCAAATTCTTTGATACATTCATAGAGCACCAGCAAGAGGCCTACTGCATGAAGATAAGGACATGTAAAAAGATGTGGGTTATCCAAATGCTAACAGGACAGGCTCTCCCTTGGATAGATGCTTACTTGAAGGTAAAGTGTTTCTTTTTTGAAGAAATATTATGGAAAAGCAATAAGTGTTAAAAGTTGAATATTGAGCAATGGGAACTATGACCTGTGAACTCGTCAGGTTAAAGTACTTGCTCAAAGAGTTGAACACTTGTGATTCATGGTCAATGAAACTAGTTGACAATCAAGCTGCTGCACTACATATATCTTCAAATCTTGTTTGTCATAAAAGAACTAAGAAGTACATTTTTCATTGTCATTTTGATTGGGAGAGAATTCAGTTAGAGATATCACAAGAAGATTTATAAATTCTAACAATCAACTTGCAGAAATTCACACCAAGGCCATTAGTGGTGCCCAAGTCAACTATGTGAGAAACTTGGTGCATATGATAAATATGTACCAAGCGGCCAACTAGTTCAAAGGAGGGTGTTAGAATTGCTGAGATTTAGAGGGAAAGAAAAAGAGAGTGGACAGAACATTCTAGAAAGAATGTAGAGAATGAATTATCTTATTCAAGAAAGTTTGGAATAAATATGTTATACACAAAGGGTGTGTTTGGGTAAGCAACTTAACTAGCACTTTCAATAAGCTCTTATCACATGAGAAGCTTATGGAATAAATTAGAACATGAAACTTATTACAATAATCTTAAAAGAACTTAATTGGATAAAATATACCAGATGCTTATTGAAATAACCTAAAAATAATTATCAAAATCTTGAGCTATTTTTACAAACTCCTCATAAGCTCTTCTAAATGCCCCATAGTTTCTTAATAAACTTAGTACATGTTTGCAAATGTTTTACATTTGGATGAATAATGGCTTATTTTTCAAGCATGCACTTAGTTAGCTGTTAGCTGACAAAAATAAGTTATTTCCAACAAGTGATTATTTCTTCAAAATAAGCTGAACCAAGCATGCACTTAGTGGAGATTGAATGCCTCTTAAATACCAATTCCCATGAACAGTATTAGTATACTATTCCAAAGCGCATTACCTGTTATTATTTCCAACAAGAATATCTTAGAAAGTTATTGTATTATATGATCACTATGAAATCAATTACAAACAGTATTAGCAACTAATTTAGGATTGAACATATCTATATAATCATGATTGAATCATTATAATTAATCCCAATACTGGTATATATCATAGTTATCAATTTCAAATAGCAAAAGGTAGTAACTGACCCCAAAAGCGCAGAAGTATAGTGCAAAGTGGGAGGCCACAATTGTAAAAGGTCAAGCAAACAGATGGCAAGATGATCATAGGGTGTTGAGTGTTCAGTACGGAGGCAGTGCACAAAGCGTGTGGGTGTCACCCAAAAAAGCCCTCCAACCACCCCCCCCCCCAGAAAAAAAATAAATCCATTCCAACGGAAAACCTGAGTTTCCTCTCTGCCTTACTCTTTTTTATCAAGGTTTTCTCCCTCTCCCTGCCTCACTATAGTAACATTATGGCACATTGGCACTGCACAACTTTGCAATTAAGCTACCAAAGCAACCTTCACATCCGCAAGAGCAAAATGCACCACAATGAAAGTTCTGTAACAGCTGGCAACCGATCCACCACACCATGCCATTATAGCTACACCAAAGCCCACTATTGATGGCTCTGATTATTACATATTACAACCTTGTGCGGACTGTCTAGACACAATTCAGCCTTAAATCAGATCGTTCTTACTTCTTAGTATTCTTAAGTCTCAAATCAAAATCTTCTTTTCCAATGCAGCACAAGGCAGGGTAGTACCTATGCAAGTATCCTATCCAGTACCAGTTTTATTTTAAAAAAGGATAGGGCACAACAATATATGTTGAATAAGATGTTTATATTTGTATATGCAAACAAATAAAATTGAACCTATAAATGTGATTTATCCCATCCCATGTACCATGTATTCTCTGTCCCCTAGGTCCTTATGCAATAATTGAGGTTGGCAAGTACTTAGAGGATGGCAGATATCCAAATATTAAGGATATACCAAAAATATGAGTTTATTATCTGAGTATGAGTATCAACATTGAATATAAATACTATATATGTTCATACAACATCAAACTGATATCAGAAAGCATATTGAGAAAGTCAATGTCCACACACCATGCAATCATTGTAGTAATACTAATCAATAGTTCTGTAATAGTTTAGTATTTGAGATCTAATTTTTTACACTAACTGGCCTAACTAATAAATAAAATAAAATATCAATTGACAAATTTAACCCACTTAGTGGTACAACAAGGCTTGGTTGGTCTTCTTGACATAGAGATTCACAAATTAATTAGTATAGTTCTAAATGATGACAAGCCAGTAAACCAATATGGGTGAGCAACGGCTCTTAGGCATCTGGCATCATATCACAATAACACAGAAAAATAAAGTCAAATGCAAAGTGCCAACAGCTAAACAAAATATTTACACTAAAACCAAGACTGTAAGCTTCAATCACCATGGAAGTGACTACATTGTCTTAGTAATATAGTATAATGCCAAAAAAAAAGATTATGAAATAGGCAGAAAAAAAAATTCTCAATACAAAAACAAAAATAGCTTTAACAATTGAAAATGATACCTGCATATGGGATCTTGCACGTTCATTTGCCTCTAATGCTTTTTGCTGGTTTTTAATTTGTTCTTCTCGAGTCTTCTCAAAAGTATCATAATTCCCTTTATATGTAGTCAGCTTTTGGCTTTGCAAGTGAATTATATCAGTAACCACCTAAGGATGAAGTTAACAAGAGAAGTAAAAGATATATGGGGAACACAATTAGAGATAGCACTTAATCAACAAAACACCTAATCAAAGCAAGATAAGCCAATTTGTTACCGTGTTTAAAAATTCTCTAGCATGAGAAACAACAATAAACGTTTTCGGCCATTTAACCAAGTACGATTCAAGCCATAAGACAGCATGAAGATCAAGATGGTTCTGCAATAAAATACAATAAAATAAAATTATGGAAATTCTATAAACTACGGCATCCATGAATAACAAAAGAAACATGGAACTATGAGTCACCGTGGGTTCATCAAGAAGCAATATATCAGGCTCTATAAACAATGCACGAGCAAGGGCTATACGCATCCGCCATCCTCCAGAAAATGTTTTTGTTGCTTTCTTCTGCATCTCTGGAGTGAAACTCAGACCCTGAAAATGCCCTTGATCAGTAAGATAATGGTTTTGGAAAGTAAGAAGAGAAATTCATATACTAGCACATTTGAGACCCATATCTGAAAATGTGTTAGGGTATAGATTTTGTATTTGTACCATTACATGTTTTCCTTTCAGAAAATCCAGTATCCAATAAATAAGGCAAAGTGGAAGACACTACCATAAGAATAAGCTAAAATTCAAAATTCAACAAACTCCAAGCGGCTAATAAGACAATAAGATCTTCCAACAAGTGACTTCAATAAATTATTAATGAACTCACCGCTAGTATTGATGCTGCTCGTGCCTCAGCAGAATCAGCATCAATGAGTTCAAGCCTCTTGTATATTTCCTCAAGCCTTTGTGAAATGCCATCTTTATCAACGACTCCATTTGAATCACCATCCCGCTTTCCGAAATTGTCCTCAAACTCCCTCTGCCAAAGACACAATACCTCAGCTGTCCCAGTTTCAAAAGCATACACAAATTGCAAGCAAAACACATTCAATTTCAACCTGTTTGGCAAGTAACTGAACTTCTTCATCAAGAAGCTGACTCCTCTCAATGTCCGAATTGAGCACGCACTGCAAGGCAGTGGTGTCATCTCCAACGACCTCTTGCTCCACATGTAATATCTGACAATTCCTTGGAACACCATCAATGGCATGCATGGCCATGTGTCTGAGGAACGTCGTTTTCCCAGTCCCGTTCCTTCCCACCAAACCATAGTGCCTTCCAAAAGAAAGCGTGACAGTACCATCCACAATGAGATCACGTCCACCAACGGAGATGTTGAAATTCTCCATGTGAATGTCCTTCACAGCAGGTCCTCCACTGTTGTCGTGCCTCACGCACACCACTGGCATCCCGGCACGTGCCGCTTCCATCTCCCTCAAATGCATTTGGTATTGTGCCTATTCAATGTCCACATCACATCATTCTATACTATTGAAACGAACTCAACCTTTATAAACAAGAGAATGAATGAATGAATAAATAAATGAGTGGAATAGGGGAAGAACCTCTCGCTGGCGTTCATCTTTTCGCTTTCGTCGTTCGAGCTTTAAACGGTCGCGTTCCGATAGGAGGGGACCGTCGACGGGCTCGGGCTTCTTCTTGGGGGCTTCCACGTCGTCCATTCCGTCGTTCATTCGAAACGGCGCCGCAAGGCTTCGAACCGTTGGCTTCGCCTTCACGAGACCGTGTTTCCCGAACTTGTCGGAGAGGGTGGTGCAGACCTGCGTAGAAAAGAAAGGGTTTATAGGAAGTGAGGACGTTGATAGAAGAGCGAAGTGAGGGGATTGGGAATTGGGACTGACGGTGCGGCATTCGGAGAAGTCGTCGACGCATTCAGCGGCTACGAGGAGCTCGCCGATGGCTTCGAAAGCGCCTTCGCCGTCGAGGCCAAAGTCAAAGTCATCGTCGGCGAGGACGTTAACGATGTAATCGACGATTGGCTGGTCGACGTCGACGAGTCTCTGACCAAAGACCTCGTGCACCACTGATCTCGCCACCTCCGTCATCTTCCGCTGAATCCACTAGCACTTTCTGCTCTGCTAGCTTCTGGTTTGCTTTTTAGGGGTGAAATATGGTTTTTGGGGCTTTTTGCGCCGTAATATTGAATTAAACTATTTTTCAAAATAAAAATATGCAGTTTTATTGTATAACTTTTTTTTTTAATTTAACAAATTATATAAATTTCAAAAAACAATTATTGTATTATATTATATTATATTAAAAAATTCTAAAATCATGAAATAATTAAAAATTTAAATTAAGATTAATTTTAAAAAACAAATATTTAATATTAAAAAATTACTCAAATAAACTTTAAAAATATTTTGTTTAAAATATCTCGTAAAAATACTTTAATTTAACAATTAAATTCACATCAACACCTTATATTTTAATAAAATTAATCTTATTTTTTCTTCCATATTTTATTTAGATGTATTTTTTCTTTTTAATTGTAATTGTTTACTTTTCATCTTTTTAATTTTTTAATTATTTAAATTATTTTTAAAAAATTGATAAAAATATAATAAAGGTGTAAGATATTATTAATTATATAAAATAATAAATAAAAATATTTAAATAAACATAATAAATAACATGTATATAAGTTTATGATATATTAATTTTATGAATTTTTATAAATTATTTAATGAATTATAAAGAGAAAATTTTAATTATCTGATTCAAAAATATATAGTTGTATTTTGATTATTAAATAATATAATTAAATTGTATTAAATATAAAATTTAATTTTAGTATATTATTATTGCAAAAAAAAATATATTATCAACTAAGATTTTGTTTGGATATCTTGAGATTAAAAAAGAAAAAAAAATTAAACTCTCCGTTAGATGTTTAATATTTAAAGAAAAATTAGAAAAAATTGTGATAATAAATTTAATTATATAAATAATAATAATATTCTTTATATTTTTTATTTATATTTTTATTTTTTAAAATATTCTTTTTTATAAAAAATTTTATTTTAAAAATTAACATATTTTAAAAAAATTATTTTCTCGCTATTCTTTTTTTTAAAATTAACAATACATTTTTAAAAAAAAGAAAAAATAAATTATTTATTTAAAATTTTATTTAAAAATTTAAGACTAACTAAAAAAAATTAACTTTAAGAGGATTTTGAGAGTTTAGAAAAAATTTTAATTTTTTCATAATTAATTAATTTTTAAATAAGAGTTAAATTCCGTTAATTCCTCCTTTCTTTCTTTTTTCTTTTCTTAAATATAAAATTTAAATATAATAAAAATATATGTCATTAATGTAATTTTTTTATAAATTATTAGAGAAATTTATTAATTTTTTTAATATTATAATTTATGATTTAATGAGAATATAAATTTTTTTACACTATTAATGTATTTAAATTTAATTTATAAATATATGCATCATACAATAATATTAAAACAAAAAATATATAATTACTATCAATGCTTTGTAAACGTATCTTGTAATACCAAAATAATAAAGGAAGTAACATCTATTTTGTATCAATAAAATCAAGAACAAGTAATGATAAAAGTTTGGAGATTTAGAGCTTTTTTTTTTCTCTTTTTAAATAAATTTTTTAGTTTTTAAAATTAAAAAATAAAATAAAAACTTGTTTGTTGATGTAAGTTTTAAAAATTATTTTTGAAAATTAATTTTTGCTTTCAGTTTTTAAAATTGAAAAATAGAATTGTTATTTAGATGTTTTTATTTTTATTTTTCTATTTTTTTTCTAAAACTAACAAAAGTCTAATTAAAAATAATTTTAAAAACTAAGTTACCAAACAAAATTTTTTATTTTATTTTTTAAAAAACATTTTTATAAAATTGTTTTAAAATCTGATTTTTAAAATTAAAAATTAAAACTAAATCAAACAAACCCTTAGAGCTTATTTGTTTTCTCTTTTTAAATAGAGTTTTTAGTTTTTAAAATTAAAAAATAAAAAAATTTGTTTGTTAATGTAAGTTTTAAAAATTAATTTTTGCTTTCAATTTTTAAAACTGAAAAACAAAATTGCTATTTAGGTGTTTTTATTTTTATTTTTTTGTTTTTCTTTCTAAAACTAACAAAAGTTTAACTAAAAATAGTTTTAAAAACTAAGTTATCAAACAAAATTTATTTTATTTTATTTTTTAAAAAACAGTTTTATAAAATTGTTTTAAAATCTAATTTTTAAAATTAAAAATCAAAACTAAATCAAATAAATCCGTATTCCTAGTGCTTTTACTTTCTTTCCAACCTCGTACGTGTTCAAAATCAAGGGTACAAGTAAAGATCAAAGCTTGGTAATTCAATCCTTTTAAATTAAGATAAAGGAGAAGAATGATTCATAAATTAAAAAACAAAAAACACTTAAGATTTGTTTGAATGTCAAAATTGGAATTACAATTCAGTATTTTAAATTCAACTCCAACTAACAAATTCAGAATTGTTTTAGAATTTTAAATTTATATTTAACTTTTACAAATAATTAAAATATAAAATTTGAATTCTAAATTAAATTTTTATTTCATTATTTAGATGTATTATTTAAAGTTTAAGATTTAGAATATATATATATATATATATAACATTATTAAAATGCATATAATAACTTATAAATTATATATATATATATATAAATTGTTCAAATATAAACAATTTAAATATAGCTTAAAAGTCAATCCAAAATATTGTCAATCATGTAGAATTAAAAATAATACATGTAAATAAACATAAATTGTAGAAATTAAAATAAATCTTACTTGTTGAGAATCTGGATAATGAACTTTTATTGATTTTCTGGAGTTTGATGATACACTGAATATAATATTCTAGAACAAGAGATTACAGAGGATATTGAAAAGACAAAAGCAAGTATGATAAGATTTAAAGCTTATCTCTTCTGCGCCAGAAGTTTTTTCTGCCTCAAGAAAAGAATCTAGAATAGTAAGGAAGATGTCTATATAAGATGAACAAATTGTAAGAGGAAGGCATTCGAAAAAATATACTCGAAAACCTTTCCTTGTTCCCTCTTGTATCCTCTCAATATCCTCTGTAATCTCTTGTTCTAGAATATTACATTCAGTGTGTCATCAATCTCCAGACAATCAATAAAAGTCTATTATCCAGATTCTCAACAAGTAAGATCTATTTTAACTTCTATAATTCATGTTTATTTATATGCATTATTTTTAATTCTACGCATTGGGATGTGAATGACCATAGTGGTATCAGAGCCTGCAATTAATAAAAATTTTAAGAGGGGAGTAGTGGCATAGTAGTAAGTAGAAATTAATGAACCAAACTTATTACTGTTTAAAATAAGCTATTAAAGAATTTAAAAGGCAGGTCAAACATGAAGAAGATTTATTACTAAATTCTTCCAATAATCTTTCGTTAGACCAACTCAAACAAATATTTGAAATTAAAGATACATTAAACTTTGCTATTGAAGAATTAAAAATAAGACTAAGTGTTTTAATTTCGTGATGAATTACACTTACTATTATCTGAAAAGATCAAAAAATTATTTTAAAAACATATTAAACAGAGAACAAAGAGAATTAGAAGAAGACTTTGATCAATTAGACCATAGTTTAGTAAGACATAGATTAAATTATATAAACATTTTAAAATTTATAATAAATGATATAAAATCAGACTTAGAAAAATTAATTGGTTAAAATGACAAAGTTATATCAAGAAAAATTAAAAGAATAAAAAACTTTAAAGAAATTATTAAACCAAACAAAACTTCGATTAAAAAATGTAACTACTTATCAAGATATAGAACTTTGTTTTTGGAGAATTTATTTAATACAACAATCCTTAAAAACTGTTAAGACTGAGTTAGAGGTTCTTATAGCTTAATTTATTTTATTAGTTTGAAGTTCTTAACTTAGAAGAATCTGAAAAAGTGTTCTTAGTAAAGAACCCAAATTAGAGTATAAAATCCTTTATAGGTAACTGTGAGAGCAGCTTAGACGTTGGTCAACCAAAAGTGGTCCCGGTAGTAAGTCCTAAGAGAGAGGCAGTGAAACCGTTGGTCAGCTAGGTGGTCCTGTCGCTCAGTAAAGGAATAATAAAACTCTAAAATGGCGAATTTATTAAAAACATTGAATTAGATTAATCTAAGAAAAGAAAGTCAAATTACTAAAAGAACATTAAGCGAAAATGAATCTTCTACCAGTATTAACAGTAATAAACCTCAACAAATAACCATAGAAGAAATAGAACAGTCTTTACAAAATTGGTCAATCCCTGTAATAAAAGAAAAAGACGTATATAAAAGAAAAACTTTTTGGAATATATTTAATTCTGAGCAAATTCATAAAATGGAATATGATATACCAGGAACAAAAGGTAAACAAGAAATTCAATTACTCGAAAGTGAAATATTACAAAAACATAAAAGAGGTGGATTTAATTTTATACATGTAGGATTAATACAACTAGCAGTTGTACCAAACTTTAGAATAGAAATAAACCTTCCTATATTAATAGTATTAAGAGATATGAAATTTAAACAAATAAATGACTCTATAATAGCGGTATTAGAATCAAATTTACATGATGGACCAGCCTTCTTTAACTGTTATCCGAACATTCCTATGAGTTTAAATTGTGATAAAACTTCACAAGCCTTAAAAAATTTTATTAATATACCCGACAATATAGTAGATGAATCTTATCATCCTTTTCATTTAATATATCGAATATATTACAAAGTTACTAAAATAGATTATGATTATCAATGTAAAAGAGTTAGTAATAAAGGAGAAACAATAATAATTCAAGTCAATTTAAATAAAAGTCTAGTACAAACACCTAAGAAACTTTTACATCATGAATTAAACTTCCCAGAAGAATGGGAATTAGATAATCCTCTAGAAGAAGAAAAAATTAGAAATACAAATATAAAAGAAATAATTCAAGAACCCAATAGTACAAGTTTTAGACTAAGAATGAATAGATCCTCTTCGGTAAATTTTAGAAATCCTCATATAATAAAGGAACCTTCTAGACATTCAATAGATGGATCCAATATATCTGCAAAATTAAAAGGAATAGATAATATTAGTCAACCAAAAATATCCATACCAATTTATGAAAACCAATCTGATAATTATAGTCCAACTCCTTCCCAAGTATTAAATACTATTACAAGATGCGAAGAATTTGAAATAGATAAAAATTGGATAAAAATAGACATAGATGCAGTTTATAATATAGAAATAAAAAAATTTTGATACTTAAAATAAGAACTGAATTTTATAATTATTTAAAAAATTTACAAATTAATACTTATTGTTTTCCATGGCTAAAACAATATTGTAATAAAAATAATATAGATTGTCCCTATTATACTATGAACCCTCTAAACAAAAATACAAAAATATGGAAAACTAATAATGATAAAATAATAGAATCAGAATATCCACCTTTAGAAACTGTAACTATAACTATAGAAAATGAAGAAGTTTATGCTAGTCCTTATAAAAAAATTGATAGTTTAAATAATAACCTAGAAAAGAAAGATATAGATAAAGTACATCAACAACTTAATTATTCAAACACAATTCTGAATACTATGACAAAACAATTAGAACGAATAGAAAACAAACCAGAAAAGTTCTAATAATACGAGAATCCCAACTTATTTAGAAAAATCATTAACAAAACCTATGGAATTATCTAAATCTACTATAGAAGAATTTCAAAAGAAAAAAGGAATTGAATTAGATGTAGAGAAATTAAAAGAGAGATTAGCTAGTTTACAAATTAATAAAATAATAAATACTATAGATTCTACATCAGAGTTGAGTAAAATAAGTTTTAGAAATAATTATCCAAAAATAAAACCTTATTATAATAGACCCTCATTAACAGACGTCTTATTAGAACAAAGACCAAATTTAGTTCAGAATTCTTATGGAGGTTCTGATATAGTAGAATGGAATATTGATGGTATGAGCGAACAACAAATTTTAGATTTAACTAATCAAATGTTAATGGCTGTACAAGCTTATAAAATAAAAGGCTTAAATGAACTAGCTGCTGTTGAAATAATAGTACAAGGATTTACTGGACAACTAAGAGGATGGTGGGATAATATGTTAAGTGAAACTGAAAAAACCATAATTAAAACACATGTCAAAAAAGAAAATAATGAACCAGATTCAATAGTAACTTTAATATTTTCCATTATCCAATCCTTCATAGGAGATCCTACCCTTTTTAGAGAAAGAGCAGGAATACAATTATCAAACTTAAGATGTCCAACAATGTCATACTATTAATGGTATAAAGATATGTTTTTCTCAAAATTAATGTTAAGAGAAGATGCCTCGGCATCATATTGGAAAGAAAGGTTTGTAGCAACTTTACCAACCTTATTTTCTAAAAAGGTATTAGAAAATATAGAACAAAAACAGGGAGGAATTATAAATTATGATTCCTTAACCTATGGACAAATTCATAACATAATTGTAGATACTGGATTAAAAATATGTACTGATCATAAAATACAAAATTAATTACAAAAAAAAATTATTTAATAAAAAAGAATTAGGAACATTTTGTGAACAATATGGTATAGAAAAAATACAAGCCCTTAGTAGACAAATTAAAAGACAAATAAAAAGAAATAAGAAAAATAAACAAATCCCTAAAAATAAAAAACAAAACTATTATACTAAGAAAAGATCAAACAGGTTTCAGAAACAGAATTCAACAAATACTAAACCTTTTCAGAGAAATAATAATAATAATAAATATAAAATAGTGTGTTGGAAATGTAGCCGCTATGGCCATAAAGCCGATACATGTAGACTAGAAAAGAAAATAAATACAATAGAAGATGAAACTTTAAAAACAAAACTAATGGGAATATTAATAAATTCAGAACCTGAAGAATCTGAAAGAGAAAAAAAAGCTGAAGAAAATACTATAGATAATGAAATCTATTAATTAGATACAAATTCAGAAGAATCAGAAATAGAAAAAGAAAATTATTGCTTAGGACCAGGACTATGTAACTGTGATAATTGTCAAATCCCTCAAATAAACGTTATAACCAAAGAACAAACTTATACTTTAATCGAAATAATAGAAAAATTAGAGGATGGACCATTAAGGGATGATTTCATTAGAAAATTAAATGACCTAGTAACAAAAGAGGAAGAAAATAAAACTTTAGAAGTAAAACCCTTAGAAATTAAAGATGTTTTTAAAATGTTTAAACAATCACAAATAACTATAAAAGATTTACAAGAAGAAATTAAAATACTAAAAAAGGAAATAGAAGAATTAAAACAAAATCAGTCTATTTTAGAATTTAAATTAATAGAATTAGAGGAAAAAAATCTTATAGAAAAATAAGGACAAACATCTGAAGTAAAAATAGATCAAAAAATTTTCAACTTAGATCTTCTAGCGTTATTAACAGTACACAAGTGGTATTGTAAGATAACATTGATAGTTAAATAGGACAGATTTGAATTAATAGCCTTAATAAATTTAGGAGCAGATGTAAATTGTATTCAAGAGGGAATAATTCCTACAAAATATTACGAAAAGACAACTGAAAAAGTCTCAAGTGCAAATGGAACTAAAATGGATATTCAATATAAATTATCTTATGGAAAAATTTGTACTAATAAAACATGTATAACTACCTCATTTGTATTAATTAAAAATATGACAAATCAAATGATATTAGGAACCCCATTTTTAATACTTTTATATCCATTTAATATTAGTGATAAGGGAATAATTAGCAACGCTATACCAGGAAAAACTATTGAATTCAAATTTTTACAAACACCTAGAATAAAGAATTAAACCAACTTCAAGAGAAAAGTATATCTGAAATAAATATAATACAAAGAAAACAAAACCAAATAAAATTATTAAATGAAGAGATTAGTTATTAAAAAAAATAGAACAACAATTAAAAACTACTAGGATACAAAATCCTATAAAAAATTTTGAAACAAGAATTGAAAAAGAAATATGTGACACTAATCCAATAGCTTTTCATAATAGAAATAAATATGAAATCTCTTTACCATATGAAGAAAATTTTGATGAAACAAAAATTTCTACTAAAGCTAAACCTATTCAAATGAATCAAGAACAATTACAATATTGTAAACAAGAATTAACAGAATATTTAAATAAAGGATTAATTAGAAATTCAAAATTCCCTTGGAGTTACACCGGGTTCTATGTTAATAAGGCATCAGAACAAGAAAGAGGAACTCCCAGGTTAGTAATAAATTATAAACCTTTAAATAAATTATTAAAATGGATTAGATATCCTATTCCAAATAAACAAGATTTAATTAAAAGACTAATACATGCCAAAATATTCTCAAAATTTAATATGAAATCAGGATATTATCAAATTTCTGTAAAAGAAGAAGATAGATATAAAACAGCCTTTGTAGTTCCTTTTGGCTATTATGAATGGAACGTAATGCCACAAGGATTAAAAAATGCTCCTAGTGAATTTCAAGAAATAATGAATAATATTTTTTTACCCTTATATGAACTTTTCAATAGTATATTTAGACGATGTTTTAATATTATCAAAAAATATAACTGACCATATAAATCATTTAAATAGATTTATAGAATTAATAAAACAAAATGGATTAGTCGTATCAGCAAAAAAGATGAAAATATTTCAAGAAAAAATAAGATTTTTAGGTTTTGAAATATATCGAGGAAGTATAACTTCTATACAAAGATCTATTGAATTTGCTGATAAATTTCCAGATCAAATAAAAGATAAAACTCAATTATAAAGATTTCTAGGATGTCTTAATTATGTATCTGATTTTATACCTAATATAAGAACTATATGTGCACCATTATATAAAAGATTAAGAAAAAATCCTCCAGAATGGAATGGAGAAATGTCTGAAATAGTCAAAAGAGTAAAAATCATTGTAAAAACTCTATCATGTTTAGGTATTCCAAATCCTAATGCTAATCTTATAGTAGAAACTGATGCATCTGAATTAGGATATAGAGGAATATTAAAACAAGTTTTACCAAATTCTGAAACTAAACAAATTATAAGATACTATTCAGGTATATGGCATCCGGCTCAACAAAAATATTCTACGGTTAAAAAAGAAATTTTAGCCATAGTGTTATGTTTACAAAAATTTCAAGATGATCTTTTCAACAAAACATTTCTAATAAGAACTGACTGCAAGTCAGCTTCATCAGTTTTACAAAAAGATGTTAAGAATTTAGTATCTAAACATATTTTTGCAAGATGGCAAGCATTATTATCCAATTTTGATTTTACTATAGAACATATTAAAGGTGACAAAAATTATTTGCCTGACTATCTCTCTAGAGAATTTTTGCAGGATAAAAATGTCTAAAATGACTAGCGCCAACTATATAAAAAAGAAGGAAGAACCTCCTTCACCATCAACACCCTCAAAAATAGACAAAGGAAAGACTCCTATGACAGCATTACAAATACTACAAAGCCCTCCAAAACCTATTACTCCTTCAGAAATAAATACTTCCAAAGTTTTTACTAATCTTGGCAAACCAACTCTTACAAAATCCCAAACTGCAAAATCCTCCACAGAATCAGATTATTTTGATAAACCAGAATGCATACTCATATTACCAATTGAACCAGAATGGTTCTCCCTACCAAGACATGAAATAGTTGCCAAAATCTTTCCAAAAGATTGCCATTTTATTCCCTCTTCTTCACAACAAAGAAAAGAGTTCTATGAACTAATATTAGTTGATACAAATTCTATCGAGCTAACTCATCAACGAGATAGTTCAAATAATATTAGCTTTTCAAAATTGAAAATTATCAATATTATCAGTTTACAAGATTAGGGCCAACCTTTGGTCTCTTACAAAAAATTTACAATAGATTACCAACCTTCACAATATAATTATTTTGATTATATACAAGCTTGGACAAATATTTTATATTTAAGACCCGCAAACCATTCTTGGTTTTTGTGGTTTAGAAAAGGAATATCTTCAAAATTTCCCAAATGGTTCCATTATTGGTTCCATGATTTTGGACCTGTTTTGGAAATATTACCAACCGAAGCTAAAGTTTCCTTTCAATATTTTACCCACAATACCAATTTTATTCCAGAATTCCAACTCATTTCATTCTTTGCTTGTTTTGGAGTGTCTTGGATAATGTCTTGGGAATATACCTCGGCTAAGATAAGTGAACAAATGTCCATACAAGTTCTTTCTAGAAATATAAAAGTTAAATGGTGGACAAAATATAATCTTGAGCTAATTTGCCAAAATAGAATAGCTCAATGGTTACAAAGCCAGGGTCGTTCTCCAAAGAATACCCAAGTCGACAAAACACAAACCTTTTTAAGCTAAAAGAGTCAATTAATGGCCCAACTGGCTGCAATAAAATCCGAAGAAGAATTCAATAATTTATTAGCCACAATTTCTCTCAAAAATTCAGAAGATAAAAGCAGAAGTCTAAATTTAGAAGATTTTCAAGATTTTTTAGATAATGAAGACGACTGTTATAGGATAACTCTTCCATTTTTAGAAAGGTAAAAGACATGACAAGATGAGACTACTAGCACGACAAAAAGAAGAAAAGAAGATTTGACAAAAGAAATACCAGCTGTAAAGAAAAAGAAGACTCAGACAAAAGAAGATTTGACAAAAGAAATACCAATTGTAAAGAAGACTCAGACAAAAGAAGACTTGACAAAAAGAAGCAATAATAATCGACAAAAGAAGATTGACAAGATTTATAGAAAATTGAAAAGACAAAAGCAAGTATGATAAGATTTAAAGCTTATCTCTTCTGCGCCAGAAGTTTTTCCCGCCTCAAGAAAAGAATCTAGAATAGTAAGGAAGATGTCTATATAAGATGAACAAATTGTAAGAGGAAGGCATTCGGAAAAATATATTCGAAAACCCTTCTTTGTACCCTCTTGTATCCTCTCAATATCCTCTGTAATCTCTTGTTCTAGAATATTATATTCAGTGTATCATCAAACTCCAGAAAATCAATAAAAGTTCATTATCTAGATTCTCAACAAGTAAGATTTATTTTAATTTCTACAATTTATGTTTATTTACATGTATTATTTTTAATTCTACATGCATTTTGATGTGAATGACCATTAATAACTTAAAAATTATATATATATATATATATATATATATATATATATATAAATTGTTCAAATGTAAACAATTTAAATATAGCTTAAAAGTCAATCCAAAATATTGTCAATTTTTAATATCTTGACACGGGTCTCAACTGCACCTCTTATAGCATGATCATGTCTACAAATAGTTTTAAAATATTGTCAATGTTTAATTTCTTTATACCTATAATTAATTGTTTTTTGATAAGATTGAAAATAAATATAACAAATAATTATAATTTATTATAAATATAAATTAAAAAAAATTAGGCTTTTATTTATGATAAATAATATTTAAATTTATGAGAAACTGTAATGCTCTGGATTTTGAAACTATATATTGATTTATTAATATAAATGTATGTGGATTGCTATGTGTTTGTGTGTTTGAGTTATATGATAAGGATGAATATTGAATGGTGGTGTGAATATGTGTGTAAATACATATAGATATGTATATGTTTCTATGATATAATTGAAAGATGAATGTAGACTTGTGTTTGGATTGAAAATATAGGCTAAGTGTGTGTTGCAGAGGTGTTCTTGCTGTAGCCAGAAAGCCTTGGGAGAAAAGCATGAATTTTGTTGCACTCTCATTACAGCGAGAGAGCAACATAAAGATGTGTATTTCTGAGTGCAGTCTTGCTGTAGCGAGATTTTGTAGAAACCAAAGTGAAGATTCGTCTAAGATTTTCGCTGTAGCGAGAAGAGGTGTCGTTGTAGCGAGAATGTCGCAATTCGTGGGGTATTTGAGGGGTCAGGGTTCGAAAAATTTATTTTTCACTCTTTCTCTTCATCCCTTCTTTGATTCTCTCGACTCTCAACCCTATTTCACCATTTAAACTGCCTCCAAAGTTGTTTCAGTGTAAGATTGAATGTTGAAATTGTGTTTGGGGCACTTAAAGGTAAGTTCTAAGAGTTAGGGTTTTAGTTTTTCATTCCTCTTCTTGATTTCTCGATTTCTCATGGAGTTTTTCATATGTTTAGGATGAAAGTTCGTGTGGGGAGCATTTTTATCGTAGATTTTGTGTTGGGTCTTCATTTTGAGGTAAGGAGGACTCTACCATATTTCATTTTGCTTGGAAATCCATTTATTTGCTATATGTTGTAATGTGGTTGAGATAGGACGTAGGAACATATGTGTTTTGATGGATTTTCGTGCTGGACATGACGTATTAAATGTCAGTTGATATTATGTGTGAGGAAATGGTTTGATTGTGATTGGTTTGTAATAGGAACCTTGTGTGGAATGTAAATATGATTGATGTTGTGTATGATGCATGATGAACTGACTTGATTATGGTGAAATTATGATAGAAATTGTGTAGTTGGATATAATGTGGATGAACATAGGTTGACATGCCCTTGATTGAGAATGTGAGTGAATGTGTATGTTAACATCCCATCGATTGATGCCGAATAATTTGAATGGTTAGAAATATGTGTGAATGACATGTTGGATGTGATTGTGATGATGTTTGGAGTGATTAGAAACTATGAATAGTTTAGAGATACACTAGGGTTATGAAAGATGAAGAGCGATAGAGATACCTTGGGAAAGAGAGGGTGGTAGTGATACCAACAATAAGCGTGGGTGCACCATAGGTCACACACTCTCTTTCTGACTCAGCCTCTGATTAACACCTTGGCTTGAGGGCTCAGTAACGTACACGTTGTATCATTGGAGCAGGAGCTATCCAACAACCATCCATGATGTGAACTGAGTAAGTTCTTGAGGTTGAAGGTATCAAGAATCTATGATCACAGTGCCACAGTGAGTGTGGCTACGTGCAGTGAGCACACGTGTGTATGAATGGTTTGACGGTGCAATAAGTACACCTGTTTGTGAATTGAATGGAATGTTGGAAAAGTGTTACTTGTGTTTGTTGATGCTTGATTTGAGCTATGTTGGTAAATGTGTGAAATATGCAAGGTAAGTCTCTATGTTTGTGTGTGATAGTATAGAGTACTTACCTTTACATTTATTTTTCAGGTGACCACAATGATCAGCACCAGGCTCAATGAAGGGATGGATAAAACTGCTATAGAACTTAGAAAGTTATTTTGAAAACTGATGTATTTAAACTAGTCCTGTAGAAATCATTTGATATAAATTTGTAATTCATCTTTATTTTGAAATACTTTATTGAAATTATGCATTGGGAACCGTTTGAATGAAAATTTTTATTATTCCCATTTTTGTGAAATTTATTTATTTAAAAATTAAGTTAGTGTGTTATAGAAATTGTAACCAATATATATCACATCGTATTTAGAAAGTAAAAGAATAATAATAGAGATAATTAATAATAAAAAAATACTCATATATCCAAAATCAATGTATAGCAATAAAAAGTATACCAAGAGATATGAATTTGTAATCACATCCAATTACCATTTAAGAATAGGTAAGTCAAAATTACATAACAATTATCGATTGGTATAATATAAAAAGTATTCAAAAATTGCAAAAATGAAAAACTACATTATTACCTTATCGATTAATGTAATCAAAGAAATTGTAAAACAATAGAACTCAAAAGCATTCAAAAGTACTTTTTAATATAATATCAAAACCATCAGTTGACGTGATGCAAAAGTGCAATATTTTTCTCCAAGTGAATATCACTTTCTATTCAATGCTAATATAATGTTATTACGTGAATAATGCAATATAATTTAATCTTGTGATTGTTGTCACAAAAGGAAAAGAAGCTAAATAGATATTACCTTCAAGTTTTTTTGACAATATGAGAAGTGGTTAAGTTACAATGATATGTGAATTTGGTAGTTTTTAGAGTATAAGCTAAAAATTAAAAAAGGCCTAGGCTAGTTTTTTTTTTCTAAAAAAAATGGGCTAAAAACTCAAACAAACCAAACTACAGAGAGTTTCTAGGGAGCCTTATACTAAAGGAATCCATACAAAGAAAGGGGAGGAGACTATGAGGGGCAGATTCAAACTCCGAGGGGTACACATAATCCTCTAAACTAGCCTTATCTATGTTGTTAGCATACGCATTAGCATCCCTACAAATATACCTAAGTCTGATACATTTGATAGAGTGAATACTGCTCTTAATGTCCTATATCAGCTTGAACAACGAATAGGAAGGAAGCTAAACCTACTGAATAAGGTGAATAGCTTATTTACAATCGCTCTTAATCCAAACCCAATGAAAATCTTTCTTCACAATCAGTTGAATGCCAAAATAAAGGCCCCAAAGTTTAGCTTCTAAAGGTGAACAAGGACTAATTCTCTTGCTAAATCCTAGCAGCAAATTCCCTCCACTATCTCACATAAGCCCGCCACAGGTAGTAGCACCAAAACTCCTAGAGATAGCAGCATCCACAATAAGCTTCACATGGTTGGGAGGAGGAGCCGTCCAATTCACCTTAGGCTTATAAGAGACCTACTGTTGCAAACAACTGAGAGTATTCTTGTCATGAGAAAACATAGAATTAAAGTCAGAAAGAATTTTATGATGTAGATTATCAGGGACTAAGGAGTTTTTATCCATCCAAAGATTCCAAATAATAATCCCAAAGAGTCTCCTGCACTCAGACATGTGACTATGGTTTAGGCTAGATGGTTAAAAACTAGCCATTCTAACACTCCTTTACTAAAAAAAAGTCACCCACTGATGAGGGAAAATAAAGTGGTTCCAAACGGATTTGGCATAAAAACATTCCTTAAGCAGATGCATAAGGGTTTTAGGAGCCTCACCACATCTAGGACAGGTAGAAGAATCTGTCATATTATGTTTGCATCGCTCCTCATTGGTCAAGAGTTTCTTATAAACCACTTTTTAGAGAAAAAGCTTAAGTTTAAGGGTGTCATTCCAGTCCCAAACAAGCCTAAAGACCTTTTTGTTATACTCAGGAATTGGGACAAGAGTTAAGAGAAGATTATAGGCTGACTTAAGAGTAAAAGTCCCATTATTAGTTCTATTCTAGAACACGGAGTCCTCACCACCTAGACTGGAAGGAGGATCTATGAGGGATATAGCTTGGCAGACATGGGCAAGGAGGAAGGGGAAAATTTTCTCCCAGTCCCAGCTGTTATTAAAGGAAAAGAAAATAGCAGGCAAGTCAAGATCATGGACAGGCACAAGAAGTCTAGACATATTAGCTAAACCAGGGAGACTAGGGACCCAATTATCCACCCAAAACTTGGCAGAAAAACCATCTCCTAAATTCCAACTAAGCCCATTATTAAAACAGAGCCAAACAGATAAGAGAGCCTTCCAAATATGGGAGGTTTAAGGATTCTTACAGAGCCTAGGATCTTTTCCAATCTGAAATTTGTATTTATTGTGAAAAACCTGACTCCACATGGAGTTAGGATAGATAATTAACCTCCACCAAAGTTTTATAAGGTAAGCAATATTCAGAGTTCTAAGATTCCCAAATCCAAGGGCCTCATTTATTTTGGGTCTATAGATTTTTTGTCAGCTAATTAAATGACATTTGTTAGTCCCAATAAAGACCTAAATAAAGTGCTTATAAATAGAGTTTAACTCCTTACAGACAGATTTGGGGATGCTAGATATTTGCATCACATAAGGGGAACACTCATGAGACTAGCCTGGGCCAAAGTGACCCTACCATAAAGGAAAAGCAATTTCATGTTCCAGAGATTAAGTTTTTTCCTAATCTTATTGATAAGGAAGGAGTAGTGGCCTCTATTGGGTTTGCTATGAGTAATAAGAAAGCCCAAATAGCTACCAATTTGGGTAGGAGTGATACCTAAGGTCTCACTGATACCTTGCATGAGATCAGGGAAAGTGTTTTTAGAAAAAATTAAAAAGGATTTGTTAGGGTTAACTTTTAATCCAAAGGCTGCACAGAAACCTTCAAAAGTGTTATTAATAGTATGGGTCTAAGGAATATTGGCTTCAACTACTAGAATAATATCATCAGCTAAAAAAGATGAGAAATAGCAGGCCCCTACTTACTAAAAGAGAAAAGGTTCCAAGTTTTCCTTGATACATGTTTAGTAATTAGGTTGGCCAGTCTCTTAATGTAGATGACGAAGAGGTAGGGAGACAGAGGGTGTCCTTAGTGAATACCCCTTGAGGGATAGAAAGAGTTAGTAGAACCATTATTCCAATTAAGAGAGAAAGTGGGGGAGATAATACAATGGTAAATCAAGGAAAGTAAGTAAAGCAGAAGACCAATTTCCGTGAGAGTATTAATAATGAATTTCCATCTTAGCTTGTCATAAGCTTTCTCAAGGTCTAATTTTATAATCATATAACTCATTTTCCCTTTTAGCTTGTGAAAAGAGTGAACTAATTCTTACAGGATAAGAGAGTTATCAACCCCCTGCTTGTCAGGGATAAAAATGGACTAATTAAGGGATATAATATGGTTCAACTTATCTTTAATTTAGGGATGAGGGTTATCCCAGTGTCATTGACATTGACAGAGGCAATCTTAGAAGGATTATTGGAAATATCCTGGACAAAATTAAAGATAAGAGGGGCTAGATGCTACCATTGGTTTTTGAAGAAGATGACATGAGTGCTATCTAGACCAGGAGACTTGAGATTAGCTATACTAAATAGTGCAGTTTTGATTTCCTCAAGAAAAATGCTAGAGAGGAGGAGAACCCTATCCTCCTCCCTTATAGGGGAGAAAGATACATGACAAGACAAGTTGTTGTCGTCAAGATTAGGATCATGATATATATCCCTAAAATAACTAAGCCATGGACTTAAGCTTGCCAAGGTCATTAATCCAATCCCACCTGGTCATCTTTTAAGGCTTCAATCAAGTTTTTATGTCTACGTTGAACTGCTGCCCTATGGAAAAACTTGGTGTTCCTATCACCTAAACAGATCTAGGTGCTTCTATAATGGTACAGCCAGTAGACTTTCTCTTGATTTAGGATAGTTTGATACTCTTTCTAGAGAGTATTTAGGAGACTAAGGAGATAAAGATTATGGCTAGAAGCTAGCTTATTGTGAATACCTTCAATTACTCTAAAAATACGCTTCTTTCTATAAAAAATATTGCCAAAGATTTTCCTATTCCAGTAGAGATATTATCCTTAAACCTATTAATGTTTTCATTTCAAGAGCTAGAGTGTCACCAAGAATTCCTAACCTGAGTGTTAAAGTTAGGGTGGGTTAACCAAGGGGCCAAAAATTTAAAAGGTTTTTTATTAACTAGAAAAGGGTCCCTGCTCCTAATCTTAAGCTAGAGGCCCACATGGTCTAATTTAGGGATAGAAATATGAACAATAGAGCTATATGGAAATGCTAGGTTCCAGGCCTCATTAGCCACAGCTCTATCAATTCTTTCTTTTAGAGAACCTCTTTTCCAAGTATAAGAGTTACCCTTATAACCAAGGTCAACTAACTCACACTTATTAAGGTAATCAACAAAATTTCTTAAGTATAAGGGGTTAATGGACTTACCCCTTACCTTTTCAAAATCAAAGAGCATAGAGTTAAAGTTCCCATCTAGTAGCCAGGGGCAATGGATAGAAGAACTAAAATCAATAAGGTCTTTCCAGCACTCATATCTTTGGCTAATATAGGGGCTGACATAAATGGGAGAAAGGATCCAATCTTCCTTTCCAATGTTCTGAACTAAAAGGTGAATCACATATTTTGAGGTGGATAACAGTGAAATTTTAACCCTATGAGTATTCCAAAAACACCAAATCCCTCAAGAATACCCCACAACGTCTACTTTGATGGAGCCATCCAATTTAATTCTACCAATAATCCTATCAGCCTTGGTAGAGCTAACTCTAGGTTCAAATAAGGTCACAAAGCCCAAGTTATATAGAGTTACTAGGTCATTAATTAACCTAGGAAAGGTTTTACACGCAACTCTTCTACATTTACAAAATAGACAATTCATAAAACCTAAGACAACTCTAATGAGGTACATCCTAAGGATGCTGACTGCTAATAGGGATAGGCTCTAATGTAGAAGATACATCATAAACAACAGGAATTTGAGATTTGATTTCGAAATTATACTCAACCTCCATCTGGGGTCTAGAGTCAGGGGTGTATCCCCAGGATCGTCCTCCTTAGTATTAGAGTGAACCCAGTCAGCCCTATAGTTTACCCCTAAAAGGTCTTGGATAGACCTCCCCTTGAGATTATTATGAATAATGCCATTTTGGATCTATCTTATCAACTGAAAGATATCAACCTGATAGGAAAACTGAGCTGATTTAATAGGAGATTTAGGTTCTTCATTTTGGGAGAGGATTACCTTATCCTTCACACGTTTATTAGGTTTGGATTGAGGTTTAGTTTTTTGGGTTTTCCTAGTGGCTGTATTTAGCCTAAGGTCCTCACCAGGATCCTTAAGAGATTTAGGTTTGGCATAAACATGCTGATCTACTTTCCCAATTCTATCATGCTCATGTTGCTTTATCTCATCCCTATTTTCCAGTTTCTTATTTAGATCATGCTCATAGTTAAAGGCACCCAATATGTCATATCTTGATCATGATTGATGTGCATGGCTTTTATCAGCAGCTTTAGGAGTTCCTAAAGATCTAATTTGAAGGATTTTTTTCCTTGAAGGTTTTTTCACTAGCATCCACAATCCAAAAAGGTCCTTGATTTTCATGGGGCATCTCATTTATGGGAATAGGGGTATTATCCTTATTCAAGGAAGGGGTAGAAACTCGTTCATTGCCAGCCACATCCATTAGGGTATTCAGGGGATCTTTGGGATCATTAAGGCCCAAGTTGCCTCCAAGGATTTCAGGGCATAGTTCCACACGATGCCTATATCATCCACAGTTAAAACAAATCTGGTGTAACCCCTCGTACTCTACCCAAAACTCCTGACCTAGAACTTTAAAGGAAGGTATAAGTTTCTTCCTAAGATCTAATTCCACACAAATTCTAGCAAAACCTTCCTCTTGACATAAGATAAGTATGGGGGTCCACTCTAAGCATTGACCCCAGACAACTACCTACTTACCAAAGAAATTTTTTGTTATACAACTCTAAAGGTAAGTCTGGTATGCAAACCCATACAACTATTTTCCTAACGGATTGATCCTTTGGTCTGAACAGGGGCCTCCATCTTTGGACAAAGGAGATAGTGGTCAAGAATGAGCCAAGGCCCTTCGAATAAAGCAAATTTATAATTCTTTAAACTATCAAATTTTACTAAGAAAAAATCATTATTAAGATCTAAAATTGTTACGGATCCATTTCTCCCCCAAATTGTATTCAATTTCTCACTTAAGAAACCAAATCTAATAGATTTTCCTAGAAATTTTTACTATTAATGTCTGTTTCCAAGGAGAACACCATGTCTCATAGTTCTTCAGGAGGGCTAAGATATTTGGACAAAGATTTAATGAGTTATCTATTGAGTCAGAATTATCGTCCCAATCATTATCTAGGGGCATATCAAAATCATCCAGAACTAATTTTATTATCTTAGTATCATCAAGAAACAGATCTAGATCTTTACATGCCAAAACCTTATCTTTATAAGAGGGATGTAGATTAGGGTTAGGGTTAGATAGCACTTGGTTTAACGAATCTCCATATACTTTATCTTCTTGCATCTCTTCGTTAGCACTCGATGGTTGTAGGGAGAGATCTATTCGAACATTTTTCTTGCTCCAAGCCATCAAATATATTTCCTTAGTGGAATGCTTCTTTACTTCAAATCATTCCATGTAAGGTTGCAAGGAAAACCCCTCAGTGGGTGACAGAAAGAAGATATCCAATCCGCCGCAGTGTTTTGGGAGCCTCTACCACCAAGAGATAAGAAGCCCTAGTTGAGAGTGAGACGTTCTTATCCATCCGCAAGCAAGGAAAAGGAAAGTACTTTCTTGGAGCATTGCGAGCTACTTTTTTACTATTGCTATAGTTATTTTTTAATTACATGGAATTGTCATATGAAATTATGATTCTAGTTCTAAAAAGGCCATCAAACATAAAATTTAGAATTAATAAACCCAATTCTAATTATAAACATTAATTCCAAACCCAATTTTATGTGCCAAACATGCATCACTTATCCTCTTACCTTTTTAAGAGTTGTTAAACTCTAATTATTTTAAGTTAAATCTTCCTATGTATATTATATCCACCACTAACTTTACTTTTTACAAAACTAATATCTCTATTAGTGACAGAATATACTACACTCTTAGCTTGTACATATATAGAGGTATAGTTCAGACACTAGATATTGTAAATTATGTATATACCTTCCATGATCTTTATCTCTTTTCATAGTTTTTGTGTGTAAATTCTTTATCCTTCTGTGTAGGTTAAGTCATTATTTATAATAAGATTAGTATCTAATAAAAGAAAATTAATTATATTATTTATACTCCTTAATTGTCTTGATTCTATTCTATATGTTCTTAAATTAACTAAAATTAAAAATGAAAACAATGATTCTTATATGCAAAATAAAATATCTTTATGATTTTTATTGATTAATTACCTTTTTTATATTTTCTAAAATTCATATATTTTTATTATTTTTTAAATAAAATTTGTGTCCTGGACAAAAATAGGTGCTTGTAGATAAGATATTCCTTTGGAGTATCTAATTAAACTTTACAAGAGAAGGGTTTCTCATTCGACTCCATCAAGCTCAAAGGTCAAAATAAGAAATCCTTATGTGAAGTATTCAACCAATTTTCAAGAATGAAGAAATCTTAGTTCAAAGTGATGGTTTGACCAATAGATGTAAAATCAGGGACATATGTCATTTAAATCTCTTTAGAAGGGAACTTAGTTTGGAGGCAAAACTACCTTAAAAACTTTTTCTTAAAGGATACACCACTTCACTTGGTTGACTCGATGTAAGTTCAAATAACTTTAATCTCAACATGACTTTCGAAGGTACACTACTAGAAAACTCAAAAATATAGATGGATTTACAGACAAATTTTTTCACTATTATAGACGGATTTTAGCATTACAGACAGATTTACTGACAGATACAGTCCGTCTATAATATGTGCGTCGGTAAATAATTACAGACAGATTTAAAAATCTGTCTGTAATTTACAAACAAAAAAATCTGTCTGTAATACAGACAGAAAAATCCGTCTGTAATACAGACAAAAAAATCCATCTGTAATACAGATGAAAAACTCTGTCTGTAATTCACAGACAGAAAAATTCATCTGTATTACAGGCGGAAACATCCGTCTGTATTACAGACGGAAACATTCGTCTGTATTACTGACAGAAAAATCCGTCTGTATTACATTTATTTATGAAATTTCAAAAAAATTGTTTCATTTTTTTTTATAAACATAATTATTTCTCGCTGTTCCTAAACCCTAAACCCTAAACATAATAAAAACTACAAAACTATATATTTAAAATTAAAAGTTTTTTATAAAATGTAAAATTAAAATTTCATTACAAAGAAAGAAGTAAACATCTAGAAAAATAACATGAAAAATAAAATAACATTGTAGATCACTAATAATCGGCGTGATCATCTTCTGAAAAAGTATCGCCATCAGTTGAGGAGGAGTAAGAGGAGGAATGATGCATGAAGCTGAAGATTGGTGGTGTTGGAGCTGGTGGAGGAGAAGGAAGAGGTGTAGATGTGCTTGCTCTCATGAGCTCAAAGTATGCATACATCTGCTGCATCTGCATATGCTGTTGCTACATCTGTTGCTGCACCTCCCTCTGCATCCTCGATGCCACCTTTTTCTCTATCTTCTTCTCCATTTTCTTCTCCCACTTCTTCTTCCATGCACTTTCCTTACTCTTCCACATCTCTTCATTTTGCTTCTGCAGTTCTTCATTGAGGGCATGGACCTGAGTGCGGACCATCTCCTCTACTTCTTCAGGTACAAGAGAAGAGACATCTCCGATGACAGATGCAGGGGACATAGTGTCTGCAAAGCAACTCCCCATGCCATAAATTCAGCCTTTATAAAGCCCACCCACCGTCTCTGACCATATAGTATAATGGTCAACTGACTTTGGATCTTGAGAAGATGCCTCCTCAAGCCTTTGAACATAGTCATCCTATAATTCAATGCAAATAATTATATATTAGTCTCGAATACTATATAATAAATCATTAATAATAACATATAGTGTCAATAAGGATAACTTACATATGTGGCCTGAGATCGTGTATCAACCCACAAGGTTTTGTCTCCCTTGCGAGTATGTGTCTCCTTGAACACCTCTCCATGTGTAGGTGGTCTCTTTAGTAACTTTTCCTGTAATTTCAATTAAATCACCGTGTCAATCATATATATTAGATTGAATAACATAAATTTTAAAAGAAAATTAAAAATTACATACTAAGTTCGCTTTAGTGCCAGCCAAAGTCGTAGAACCACCAGTATGCAATGATCCTCCTTTCAAGGATGCCCTGTTTGTTTTATTCTTTACAGAAAGATTTTTAAACTCATCTGTACCCCAATACTCCTGCAAGACATGAAGGAAGTTGGGTGCTATCCAATCAGCAGATGATGAATATTGACGGGCCTCAGTGTACATCTGTCTTAAGTGCTTTGCAGTGTGACTCTTCCATGCCTTGAAAATCATCTTTTCATCCTGGGGGGGGAATGGAGAAGTTGGTCTACATAAATACAATTTTATTAGAAGAATTACAAGAAATAATATCTAATTACACTTAGCTGGAATTAATTATCTGTTATTACCTTCCAATCTTTGAACCATTCCATCTTTGTATCCTTAGGCACCATTGCAAAACTTGTGTAAGGCGCATCAAACATCTTCTTAATGGTATCTGTCACCTGGTGGAGACCCTTCTGTGGTGGAATCCAACTTAACACACAATAAAATAATACAATTATTATAATTTATTTAAAACAAATAGAGTTATTATTCATATTTTAAATTTAACTTACAAGTAGACCCATCACATCTTAAAGTTGGAAGCGATCTAGATTATGCCTGGGTCTGTGATGATTGTTGTCCATTTACAGCTGGGACAGCAGTGGATCCCTCACCTGTGCCTTGTGTAGAAGGAGGTTGTGTGGCATGTGTAGTCGGTAGTGAAGGGGGAGGAGCAACATACCCAGGGTTGGGTACCATGATAAATTGTTCCTGTCCCTTATCCTGCGAGGTCTGCATAGTAGCTAGTGTAGAAGTAGAAGTGGGAGTGGTGGGTGAAGCAGTGTTGCCACGATTAGGACCCTGCGTAACACCTTTCTTACCTTTACCTGCCATATCTGAAACAAATATAATACATGTTTAAAGACCAAATACACAAATACACAATATTGTATCAACCTTTTATTTTACATTACACAAATTTCTAATGTAAATTTTGATATAATCTCCCCCTAATATATGAATATTTTATTATATTTATTTACACTTAATAAAACATGTATCTAATGTAAATTTTGGCAGAATCTCCCCTAATATATGAATATTTTTTTATATTTGTTTACACTTAATAAAACAAATTTCTAATGTAAATTTTGACATAATCTCCCCTAATATATGAACATTTTCCTATATTTGTTTACACGTACTTAATACAAAAATCTAAATTTTCTTTACACATAATCTATATATTATATAATAATCTATTAATTAATGCATAAAAAACATACACATTACAATCCTAAACCGTTTTAGAGTACATCCCCTTATAACTCCACAACATGTATATTCCACAAACTCCGCAAACACAAACAATCCAACAGCACACAATAATCAAGTTCAGAGAAGGACCTCTACACCCTTCTCCCATGCCAGTCATACAATCTCTAATCCTACAACTCTATCTTAAAAATTTTAAGTCTCTAAAATACATCAAAAATAAAAAAAACTAAACCGATTAAAAGTTAGAGTATCGTACTAGGAACACAATGATGCAAATTATCTTTCAAATGGATGCTCCAATCACTCGCAAAGGCAAAAAAACTGAAGCTCTTTGAGAGAGAGACAGAGAGAGGCGATAGAGAGAGAGAGATTTATGAAAAATGAGGAATGGGAAGGGGGTGGCGCGAATTTATGGGTTTCAGATATTATAGACGGAAAAATCTGTCTGTAAATAGTTTAATGAAATGGTGCATTTTAAAGATCCCGTTACAGACGGATATTTTCATCTGTAAATTTGTCAAGTCGATTTACAGACGGAAAAATCTATCTGTAAATTACCATATGAAAAGTCGGTTAAAAAGGACAATATTTACAGATGGATTTTTCCGTCTATAACTCCTGCTCTAAATTTCTCTCCCTTTTTCAAATTACAAACGGAAAAATCCATCTGTAATTCCTGTTTATATTGTTTTGCGTCAAATGGCGGATAAACTACAGACAAATATTACAGACGGATTTGTTAGGAAATTAAAAAAAAAACAAAACCGCATTACAGACAGATTTTTATCCATCTGTAATATCCGTCTATAATCAGCGCTTTTCTAGTAGTGTATAGAATTATGAGATGTTATACCTAGATGAAATGATTCAACGTGTCAGGAATGTTAGAGTTGTCAAACAATGGAGGAGTGCATAACGAGCAATGCTTAGGGTTACATTTGAATATGAGGTAATTTGAGTGATTGAGTTCAACTATTTGACTCTAAATCAAAGTCAATATCTACCATGGTTTACAAAAAATAAAATAAAATAAAATAATAGAATTGAAATTTAAAAAAATAAATAATAAATTTATTTTATACTTATTTCTTCTGGTAAAGATGAGGCAAATTTCGGAAATGTGGAAAGAGCAAATGATGCAGGTGGTGGCAGTGGCAGTGATAACAATGGTAATTGATTTGTACAGGTTTCAAGTCTAGTGAAGGATAGTGAGAGGCAAAGTTTTCAAGTTCCTGGAAGGACTAAGCATGAGGATGATACTTCTTTCTGCCTAAGCCCCTGAGAATGTTGATGACTTGTTTTCAATAACTTGAGATCACATGACATGAAGAAGATAGCAGCCTTTATAGTCATTATAGTGGTATATCATATACTTGATGATAGATACAAGCTTCTAAGGAAAGCTTTAGTAATATACAATCAGTGCAAGAGACGGTGCAATTAATCTTCCATGCTTATGGGGTAGGAGTTTTATATTTTGTTTTCATTTCCTAGTAGCAGTGTCATTCTCCAATCTCAATTAAGGATTCTGAGACTTTAATAATCCCCCTCCCATTTCATATGATTACTGCTGTTCTTTATTATTATTATTATTATTATTATTATTATTATAAAAATAAAAAATATAGTTGAAAATTATATTTCTTTGTCAATTGTATGTTTAGCACTCACGTTTCCTGTGCTGTTTTGCTTTAATTTAACCATGCATTGTTACTTATGTTTGCTAATATTTGATGGTTTAATGAAGAGGACAGAATGAGATATATGACTCATGAGGGTTATTATAAGTGCTCTCACTACTTATTTTCTAAAGGTTACAAACCTTGGAGCATGTGGTTTGCGAGTTTCTTTGCTACACTTCTTCAATAATAGAAACAATAACTCCTCACCTGCTTTTAATACCATACAATTTTGCTTAGAAACATAATTTTCTAGCATTAAGAACTTAAAAGAAAAATTTTCTAACTCCTTTTTTCAGTACAAAATCTATAATATTTAATGCTAATAAACAAGCTCAAGTTCCTATTTACTCCCAAAGTTACTTCATCCAATGAATGCATTGAACCCAACTAATTTGATGATTATAGTCTTAATACATTCATTGAGAATATTTTGAAAACATTTGATACCATATTTGTGATTAATTTTTAAAAACATCTCGAACATTTAAAGCACAATGTTTTTCATCAATGTAATTTACTAGGTTATTAAAATAGAGAAGCACTTTACCAGGTATAAAAAAAAATTGGGTAAGTTACATTCAATGATCATTTTAAAAAAATGAATATAATATATATTCATTGTTGACTCATTTATTTCACCTATACATCTGTTGACTTTTAAAGATAACATACCATATAAAAAAAAAAACTGACGTATATCAAATCTCAACCCATTTATTTCAGTCATACATTTATTGACTTCTTATGATAAAATATTTTATATTTTATAAAACTTTAAAATTAAGTATACTTCATGAATTTATTTATTATCTCTCACGTAGTATTATATTATCTTGACCTACTTTTATGAGTGTGTGTAAATTAATATTTATATATAATTTAAGAGTTATTTAAACCAAAGAATAATTAGAAATTTTTCTGCACAGAAGTACTCTAGAAAGTTAGTTATCTTTTTAATTATACCAAAATATTTTTTTTCTATATTAAGTATTTATTTTTCAATTTGATATTAATTTGAAATTTTTATAATTCTTGAATTAAAATATTTTTATTTTTATTTAATGTAATAAAATATCTATTATTTATAATTATAAGAACTATTTTTTTAAAATTTTATAAAATTTATTGAATTTTAAAATTGTCTTATCATATATTTTATAGTTTCTTAACCAATGTTCTTAGTGTAAAAAATTTGATTAACATTTCTCAAATTTTATTAATATATTTATTTTTATTATATTTATTTTTTACTTATTTAAAAGTGTAACTTACTCCCAAGTAAAAATAAAGTTATGTATATTGCACATGTATCGCACAAACACAAATATTTATTTGTTTTAAATTACTTTAACTTTTTTTTATTTTATTTTATTATACAAATTTTTATTATTTTAAAAATATAAAAAAATTATACATAATAAATTCCATATCTTTAAAATAACAAGCAATATTTTAAATTTATTGTACTAAAAAATTAATAAAATTTTAAATTTCATATTACTTTATTATTTTATCTTAAATTTTTTATAATTTGAGTGTATAAGTATTTTTGTGAAGTGGTGTCTTCCCAAAAAAAGGTTCTATACCATATATATATATATATTGTTTAATTAGGGACTTTTAGTATTTGTGAATTTTTTTTAATAAAACTAAATACTGTATGTAAGATGTTCTGTATAATTTAAACTTTTAGTGAAGAATTAATCCTTGAAATATGAAGTTATATTTGCTTTAGAGTTATCTATTATTCTTGTATCCGTAGTTAAGTTGGCTGGTGTAAATTTTTATTTTAAATGACAGTGTTTAAGTGAAAACCCTTTAATAGTTATAGGTATTTTTTCTTTTTTTACATATTTTTATTTTAAAAATATTTTTTTAGAATGATTAACATGAATATTACATTATTAACTTAAAAAGATTTTATTTTGTTTTAACAAAAGATCATAAGGTATTTTCATGTACTGCTAGTAAATCAATTATGGGTGAGGGGTGTAGCCAACCACATAGGCTCTTGAGATGCTTTGGGTGAGGGATTTGAATTTCTTTTACAAAAATGTTATTTTAGTCATTTATTTTCTAAAAGGTCATTTATTTAAATTTTTTACCTTATTTTTAATTTTTTCTTTTTTATTTATAATTATCACAATGAATATTATTTTATAAATTTATGAACTAAAATAACAATATTATAAGTAAAAAATTAAAATAATAAATGTTTAAAATTAATGAAAATAAACTAAATGTTTATTCATATAAATTTATTTATTTTTAAATGTTTACATAATAATTTATATTATAACTTATTTATTTAGAAAACATAATTATTGTTTATATTTTATTATGAATAAAAATAAATTTAAAATGCATTTATATGTTACGTAAACTATATTATTTTTAGCATTAAAATGTTGACATTTGTATTACATAATATTTGAATAAACTGAAGTTTTTAATATGAATAGTGCAAAAATTCTAATTTCCAACATATACTTAGTTTTTTTTTTATTCCAAAACTCCTGTGTGAATAATTGGAAGACAAGAACATAATAATTATACTGGTTAGACCCAACAATAAACACTTTATAACATGATAGTTTACGTTTCATCTTAACAATATTAATTTTTTTAACAAACTAAGGTAATATAATTTTATAAATAATTATACACTTTTTTCATTAAATAAATTTCATAATATATATATATATATATATATTAAGATCTTTTCATAAGTAAAAATCTAAAAACTCTTATATTCATCTAAGTCTTTCATTTAATTTATATATAACAAGTTATAATTTATTATTTTACTAGTCATTAAATATAAATTAAATAAAAAGTTCAGAGCAAGTATAAAAGTTTTTAAACTTACATAAATATAAAAAAGATCATTTTAAACTTACAAATTATTAAGTAACAAGACAAGTTAGCTATAGTTTGTATTATTATTTTTAAAATTTAATTTCCTCTTTATTATATGCTTAAAAGTTAAAATGAGTTTTTAGTTTTTTTAAGTTTTTAAATAAATATCAATTATAGAAACTTTATGTTTTACTAAATAATTTTTTTATTATATATTAATTTTAAATAAAAAATATATATTCATATAATATTATTAATTATTACTTTCTATTTTTTAAATTACAATATCTTTTACTCTTTTACATATAATTTTAAATTATTCATTTAATATCTTATGTTATAAAAAATTATAAATTAATAAAAATGTTATAATTATTAATTATTGTAAAAAATATTTATATTTTTGTATTATATTATAATTAAAAATCAATTTAAAAATTATAAGTTATATTATACATTGCACACATAATGTACAAGTGCAAAAATTTATTTACTTTAAATTAATTTTAACTTTTCAACAATTATTTTTGTTTAAAAATTAATGTTTAACAGAAAGATTTAATGAAAATATTTTTTTTATACTTAGACAATATTTATTTTACTTTTTAAAAATAATTTTTTTATTTTTTAAAAAATATAATATAAAATTTTGTTATCTTTTATTTTTTAAAATAGAAAACCATTTTTAAAAAAAAGAAAACAAACATATTTTTAGTTTTTAATTTCTCATTTTTATGTTTTTATCACTGAAGTACAAGTAATGCTTAAATTTGAGAAGTTTGATAAATTGTCATCTTATCACTTTATCTATAAAATTTTAGTCTATTTTTTCATTAGAATTGTTAATTTACTCCTTGAATTGAGTAAGTTTCTGTAGAATATGGAGACCATGTAACTTAATTAAAATGAGTCAAATCATAAAGAAAAATTATTGAAAAGAGAAAATAATCATTTTGAAAGAGGTGAAGTTCTTTTTCTTTCATTACTATAATCATATATAATTAAACATTCCTTCTTATGGATTGAAGTGAATTCTTGTGATGTAACTTCTTTTGAAACTGAAATTAAGTTTATAATATTGATGTTATTTATTGATTAAAATTCTTTTTTTGTAATTATTGTTATTCATGAATTGGACACTCAAATATTAATCTTAGCTAATCAATTAATAAAAAATTCTATTATTAATAAATTAATATAACTAAGAGGTAATTTAAGTTTAAGAATTATGAGAATCAATTTATCACATAAATTTTCAATCAATTAATTGAGTTTAATAAATTTAATATTTTTAATTTGTTTATAATCATTATAATAACACAAAAATAAAAATCCTACCATTATTATCTAATCATTAAGTAGTAGTAATAATAAATTAAATAATTAATAATTACTCTAACACAATTAAATTAAATAAAATAAAATTAGAAAACATTAAGTAATAGCAGCAGGAAGAAAAAAAATCCTAACACGATTTAATTAGTTTCGTGACTTCTTCATATTTTACTTTTTTTAAATTTCTATAATCATTTTAATTTTTATTATTTATTTCAAAATTCTCTTCTAAATATAGTTTATTGTGAAAATAATACTAAAATAATATAATATAAAATTATTTCTTTTATTATAATCAACAAATATAAAATACTAAAACCCACAACAATTGTCTAAGCATGAATATTTTAAAGAATTTTTTTTTCTTGTCATAACAAATGATATTTTATCAAATAATTAATACAAATATAATGGATATATAATATTTTATTTAATTTATATAAATAATTAAAAAATAAAAAATATTTAAATAAAAATATAAAATAAAATGTATAAAATATAATAAAAAAATTTAATTTTAGATAAAAAAAACTTAATTTAAACATTTAAAAAATTAAAAAAATAAGTATGAACAATTAAAATTAAGAGATTAAAATTGTAAACATGATAAAGTATAAGAAAAACGTGTAATTAAGTCTAATATTTAATTAAAAATAAGTTATATATATATATATTTTAATTATTTATTTAAATAAAATTAATTTAATTTGGTGCTGAAAAAATACCTTCTAGTTACATTAAAAATGACGGTAATATATTTCAATTTTATTATCCCAAAATTAATTAATTGTTTTTCCGCCAATTCAAGTCGGCTGCGTAGTCTGCGCAAACTCTGTTGTGTATTTAGTGACTAAGGAAACAGTGATGAAGAAGATGAAAGAGTGCAGCGATGGCGTTCTCTTCTTCCCTCACAGCCACATGGATTCCCCTCTCTTCTTGCTTTCGCCCCAACATCCCAACCTCTTCTTTCCCATTCTCTCACCCAAACCGAAGAAGAAGAAGCGTTTCCGTCAACGCTGATAACCCCCCCTTCTTCGGACCCGCCGGATTCGGACCCCAATCCGACCCGACCCCTCACTGCCCACCCGGCCTCCGACAGTACGAAACGATGGCCGTTTTGAGACCCGACATGTCCGAGGATGAGCGCCTTTCCCTCACCCACAAGTACGAGGAGGTATTTCTCTCTCTTTTCTTTTTCTAAATTAACTTTATTTTGATTGGATTAAACTAAAGCATTGAGGTGTTACTTCCAAATTGGAATTTATATTTTGGAAAGTATCAAAATTTACACACAATTAAAATAAAATATATTTACAGTATGGGATGCAAAATACTCTTTTGTTTGGATTCATGGTATAAGATGTTTTGGAAAATGAATTCACATAGTTGAATCCATTTCCTGATAGTTTTATGTAAGGAGAGCTTTTGAACCACCAAATTGTCTGTTCATTCCTCCATTTTAGATTTTTTGTGAATGCTAGAATTGACATTCACAATTGGCATTTCAATTGTACAGAGAATATCTGGCATGACAGTTTCTTATTTTACTTGAAATCTTAAAACTGAGATTAAATTTCAGTGTTATAAAATTATTAATAAAGCAAAAGAAGGGGTCCTTGAAAGTGGGTGTGGGTGTAAAAACAAAATATTGGACATTTTGGGAAAGGGAAAAAACACTTACTAAGGACTTATATAATAGTGCAAACATCAGTGATGTGCTTCCATTTTTAATGCATATACAATCAGTGTGGTTTAGTTAAAAAAATAAACTCATCATTCTCTGGTGTAGCTTGATAAGCAAGTAGGTTATGTTTATGTCTGGCAATAGGTGGCAGTCTGATCACATAACTCAAAATTGCTGCAACGCGTGCCGATGATTTTCTTGGAGTATGTTTTTTTTCCCTTTTTCAGTAAAGATGACTACTTATGCGGAAAAACAGAAAAATAACAGTACTTAGCTGGAAATTGCTTACAAATATGATAGGATTTTTCTTCTTCCAGCTGCTTGTTGCTGGAGGTGGCATGTATATAGAAGTTTTTAACAGAGGAGTTATTCCACTAGCATATAGCATCAAGAAGAAAAACAGGGCTGGAGAGACCAACATTTATTTTGATGGTATCTACCTCCTCTTCACCTACATCACAAAGCCTGAGTCCATAAACATTCTTGAGGAGACATTGAAAGCTGATGATAATGTTATCCGGACAATGACCTTCAAAGTTAGGAAGAGGAAATATTAGTTTTGAGCTCTTGACTAGTTATGAGAAAAATAATGGTTGGGAAGAAAAAGGTATTTACTATGTAACATCTTTTGTTTATCGGATGTTTTTCTCTTTCTATTTGGATTGAGGTATTTTTGTAGCATTGAGTAATTAGATGAGAGGTATTACCACTTACAGCATGTATATTGCGTAGTTTACCTATAGGCCTGTAAATTTGATAATAATATTTTCATTTCTTTATTTTGGGTTCCAAAACTCTTGGAGATTATTTTACCTCTCTCTAATACAGCTCATAAAAGCAGAGATGGATAAATCAGTTACTGCCACAGGAAACATGTTAGGTTATTTTTATTGTGGTAAGTTCTCCCTCTTCTTTGGATTTGTCTTCTTTCATTTTCTGCAATTCTCAATCTCTACATCTATGTATCTCTGTTGTTACTATTCTATAGCTTGTACCTCTGTCCCTGAAGTGTTGTTGCAGAAGTTGTCCTCAGCATTGTGTTGTCAGTTATTTACTTAGAACCAAGTTCACGATCGCAGAATCAGTTATTTTTTCTTGGCTTGTTCTCAACTTTATACTGTTATGGATGGAAAATGTTCATTTGACAGCTAACAGTTACAATCTGCTGTACCTCTGCTTGTAATGGAGTTTGCGGAAACCCTTTTTTCTTTTGCTTTGAGAAAACAAGTTTGAGATTATTTTGTTTTCTGCATTGAAATTCATGTAACTTTTGTGTCACATGGAACACAGACAAAATAGAGAAATTGAATGGGGTGTCATCAGGAGAGTGTAAAAATGATTGAAAAAACAGAACATTGCATATTTATAGTTGTTCATACGGTGTAATTAGTATTCTCATTTAAAGTAAATTATTTTTAATTTCTTAATATGGTCTTCCTTTTTATAATAAATATGTAAAATACTTAAAATAAATAAAAAAAAATAGTATATTTTTTTAAAATATGAAAAATAATTAATATTATCTGAAATTTTAAAACAAACAAATAAATAAAGATATTTTTTTATGAATAAACAGATAAAAAATAGAGTAAAGACAATACTATTTTTAAGAAAGTGTTTGTTGTAATACTTGTAAATTTGAGAGAATATTTTATATTTTTTTTAGATTAATAGTTATGATTTTTTTAATATTTTAAAGATGAGAGAGTATTAATGTCTTTTTTAATTAAACTACTAACTTTATTATTTATTAATATAAAATTAACAATCAGGATTGTTTTATGTATAAATAAGGTACCCAACTAATAAAAAAACAAGTATCAAACTATGTCAATTAGAAGAGGTAGAGTAGATTTCACCTTTTAATAAACTATTACAGAGTAAATTTACGAAGAACACACTAAAAGTTAACAAAGGGTGAAGCTTACTCTCCGTACATAAGAAAGAATTATCTATGTTATTTGAGTATTGAACTATGCGTAAGTTGCTATACAAGGTGATAAACAAAGGGTGTATTTTACATTGGATTTTCACATATTTTGTTGTGATATAATTGACTTTGCTTCAAACTCATTTAACTTAATGAAACGTAATTTTTGCATTGAGTTAAAATATCTGTACTGATTTTTACTATAAATTTATTTTTAAGATAACATTTCAAAATATAAATTAAACTACTTAAATTACTTTTAAATAAAATTAATTTTATAAAATGAAGATCATTCAAATTAAAATTTTCAAAACGCACTCCTAAACATACACACATTTCATAATATCATATTTCATATTGTTTGCCTAATGAGACCAAATTGGGAAGCTGACACAAGTTTCACAAACACAGCAAACTTCCGAGGTGCTATTTCTAGGGACTACAAAACGGCAACAAAAGTGGAATGTCTTGATTGGGATATTTCTGACGTAACAGTGCAGTTTGAGATCTGATCCCAAAATCCACTTAGAGGAAGAAAGAGCTTAATCCGCTCCACACGTTCCACCAACAGTAAGATAGATATTCCACCCTAACTCTTCCCTCTTATCAAAATGCATTTTATTCCTACCCACCAAATGAAAAGGAAACTAGAGTTACAAAAAGGTAGCTATAATAGCTAGGTAAGTGTAAGTAGTACATGGCCAACATGCAAAAGCAATGTTCAAATAGCGTCATATATAGTGCAGAATGTGAGAAAGGTTGCATGCACTTGAACTATAGACTAAAAATGGTGCTTGTGGAGCACGTAAGGGTACTTATAATATAAGAAAGATCTATGTTAAACGCATACAAACAAACCATACAAGGAGACAAAGATACTACATTTAATCCAAAACATTAAGGTTATTAGGTTGTATAATTAACTTTTTTATTATTATTCAATTGTGAACATCTTTATTCATACTTGATTTCAACAATCTTTCTCTCATGTTTGAGTCCCTTTCATTAAGTACATTCTTTCTTTAGTGGAAACTTATTTTTTCTGCAAATATTTATAATAACACTTGTGCTAAAATAATTGTCTAGCAATGTTCTTTCTAACTTTTACCGTTATTAACTATCATCAAGAAGGCATACCACCCAACCTCCACATCATTAGGAAGAATTTTGCTACAAGGATCTTCTTAAATAAACTCACCAACAACTTACTTCAATACCTATTGAAGTTGACAACCTAAATGGAACATCAGTTTTGATACCTATTGATGGAGCCTGCAAGGGAGCTTAAAAGAAGGGATCTCCATCACTGAAGCACAAATAAATCATGTAAGCAAACATAAATCTACAGTTATATTTGACCTCAACAACTTTCTTGTCTAACCAAAGAGAATATTGAAGAAAAATGATAGAGAATGAATATTTAATCTATTAAGTTAAGAGTTGTAAAATGATACATTGCATTTAATTTATAGTAAATTTAAGTTATAGATTTTAATCACTTATATGTTGATTCTATTTTTTCATGAGATAGTAAATTATGACATATTAATTTCTCCTTTGTAAGAAAAAGTGAGAGATATAAGTTTTTTTTTTCTAATTTATCTACAAACTTAATTTTCAATATCTTAAAATTTGGGAGGGTTTAACTAAAGTTTTATCACTTATACTTAAGAAAAGAAGATTTAGTGTTAAAACTTGTGATTGCATACTTCATGATTATTCTACAAACAATCAAGTAAATAATTTTTACAAGTGTATTTACAGTAAACATTACGATAGTTTAATTTATTATCATTTGTTTATTTGTTAAAGATATGTTTATATTGAGAAAATATGCACTATATGATTTTCAACCAGTGAATACTCTTTATGATACTAGTTACACTTGAAAAGAATGAATAATGGGTGTAGTGTGTATATTTCAAATAAAATATGCTCAAATAATTGATAACCTTATACATTTGATGACTTATCTAAGACCTGTATTATATATGCTTTAAATTGGTTTTGTAGATATATTCAAAATATTAATAAAGATTATTATTAGATTGTTTTACGTAGAGTTTTAAAATATCTTTATGGAGCTATAAACCTAGACTAATATTATGTGTGATATATATATATATATATATATATATATATATATATATATATATATCTTGTTATTTTTAATGACTTGATAAAAATTGGATATTTGAATTGGATGAGACGAAGTTCACAAGTAGGTGTACTTTTATCCTTGGCTAGAATGTTGTTGTTTGGAAGTCATCCAAGCAATCATAGATAACTTGATCTAATATGGAAATTAGTTGTTTTTTTAGTTGATACAACCGAATGTTGATTGGTTAAAAATCTCCTAATTGATATTTCTCTATAAAAGAAATTGATCTCTTTCATATTTGTACATTGTGATTGTTAAGAAACAATAACAAATCAGAGAGCCTATAACAGAGAATTGAAACATACATGTATATGTCATAATTGTTTAAAACAAGTGCCAGATGATGAGATAATATTGTAACACCCTTTGTTTCTACTATTTATTTATGTTAATTATTTTATTTTATTTGAATAATCTATATCATCAAAATTAAATTAAATTTCAAAGTCTAGTAATACATAATTGAACTTAAATGTTGAAAATTACTTAAATAGAATTTTTGAGATTTTTCTAGAACATTACTAAATATGAATATGTAAAATTGTTACACATTAATATTTAAGCAAGATTCAAATTGTTTGAGGAAATTGCTTAAGTATAAGTGGGACTATAGCTTCAAACCTTGAAAATATATTTTCTAAATTATAGGAATATATTAATTTAATTTAATTTTATCTAAAAAGAATATTATTCTTATTTAAACTAATTAATTAAAAAGGATTTTGATCCCATGAAAAAAACACTGTTATGAATCCAACAATCTTATTTAGAGTACATATTTTTTTTCCTAATTTTCTTGAGAAAGTATGCGAATTTAATTTTCATTTTCGACTAAAAAAGCACATTAACTTTATTGCTTCAAAGTGTAAAAGTTTACAATTGACTATAAAATTGCATTCCTTTTTACTTTATTTTTTTGTAATAAGATTAGACTTAAATAAACTTAGTTGAGGTTAGGTAAAATATAAAAATTACAATAGTAGAAAGAGTAGTTTTAATGAACTTGGACAGTCAAAATAGCATGAGATTGAGTGCTTAATCTTTACCCTTCATTTTTCCACACTAAATTGCTTATAAATATACATCACTTAACTTCATTTCCCTCCCACAAAATCTATAAGTAATTATCCTTTTTTTTTTTTCTTCCTTTCATGCATCTGCCTTTATTCAATTTTAGTTTTTAAATTATGCTCAAATCTTGGTAAATTTTTAGTTCTTTTAATTCTCACCCACAATATTTATATTCATTTGGAGTGGTTTATGAACATGAGTAAGGTGCCTTTATCTTCCCCTTGTATTGAATAAGTTTGGCCTAAGGCCAATTTGGTGCAAAATTTTAATCTCTTGTTTTCTCTTGCATTTTCATTGTTATACATGAAGTTGTGAACTTAGAAATTGAAAATTTTCACTCTTTCCTTTGTATATGTATTCAGCTGCTAATACCAACTTGAGTAATTTCATAAAACACTCAAGAATTTTATTAAGAAAAGTTTGGTGATTATTGTGGTTGAAATTTGATACATATATGCTAAGAATGTTAAGAAATTGGATGAATTACACTCTTAAGCTAGGAGCCAAGTGGAAGGTTGTGAATGTTTGAGGCTAATGTACCTATGAAATGGCTATAACATTGGTATAAGTAAAAGACTAAAAAGTTGTTGTGATGTAAGACATACATCATGTGCATATGGCACATGATTCACAATTGATGTACACTATAAGATACTCCAAGGCTAAGGCCTAGGGTTGGCCTAGGGGATCTGTCGGGTGTGAGAGTCCCAAGAGCTTAAGCTAGCTCCTTGATGTTGATACTTCTCAACTTTTGTTGGTATTGCCATGAATGTTAGAGACTCATTCAGAATGTTAAGGCCACATAGGCTATTTTGGAAATGAAGAAAGAGTTTTACACCTTAGTATGGATGATGGACTCTCAATTGCTCCTTGTGAATTGGAATGCCAATGTAGATCACAATAGCGAATGGGCCCTACTTCTATTTACATTGGTAAATAAGATCAAAATGAATAATGAACTTGCATACATATAATCTCGGTGATTGTTGTGTTGATTTATTTTGTTTATGAATTCAATGGTTTGGATGACATTTTAGTTGTCTACTACCTTTTCTAACTTGTTGCATGAGTATGAATATGTATGTTTACCCCCGCTATCTTTGTTTTGGGCCCAATACATCTTGATGGTAACTATAAATGGCAATGACAAGCATTTTGGTTCTATTTTGAGTGATTGTTAGATTTGTCCTTGAGGGCAATTGGAGATGAAGTATGGTGTACATAACCATTCTCCATCTGGATCGAAGGTTAGACATACCATCACTCTTATTTAGTGTACCTATTCATTACTTTACTGTAGTACCACCAAGATTCATGAGAAAATCATAATTGCTACCAACACCTCTAGAGTTCCAAAACATTTGTGCACATTGGTGGAGGTTTTTTAGGATGTTATTTAAGTGATAACTAACCTTGAGGTTGGACCATCAGATGTAGGTGGTCATCACTCTCAGGGTTCTAGCTTCGAGGAAGATTCCTCAAATGATCCAAAGGAAGCTCCTTTGAATTTTAGGAAGTACAATCAGGACAGATACTAATTGTTGGTGTCTATATTTTTATGTTTACTTATATTTAGCTCTAATAGTGACCCTATCTATTGTATTTTGAAAAAGATAGGTTTATTCTCTTACATATTTAGGCTAGAGGTAAGAGATGACTTATGTAGGTTATTTTTAATTCTTTTGAACTTACTAATTTTTTCATACATCATGGCACGTATATGGTTAATCCTGTTAAGGAGATCATATGCTTTTAGGCAATGTATATTACTATTGTTCACACATATATTACCCATATATGTTTTGGCCATGTTTTATTTTGTGTAATCATTTTTGGGCAAAAGTTTAACTTAGGAACAACTTATGTTATTTATTTAATGTTTGAAATAGTTTTAAAAAAAGTTCGTATTAGGACGTGAGATAACAATCATTTATAGAGTGAAAGTTTTATTTTTTACGTATATGTTATTTAAGTTCATTATATTGATTATTAATTATGTAAGTTATGCTTAGTGATGATAGCATGTCACATACGTCCCTAAACCATGTGAGGTAAAAAATGAATTTAGTTGATCTTTCAACAAAATTACTATATAAAAAGTTAGTAAGTAATACGTTGAGGAAGATAGGACCGATGATGATCACAAAAATTCATAGTGATGGTAACTCAATGTATCTTTGTGAAAAGTTTATAAATTATGTTCATTTAGGTAAGACTGAGTCATTTGTCAATTGATTATGACACTACCCATCACTATTGTGTAAGATAATGTGTTACTATAATGTTAGAGGGTGAGTATATACTTGTAATAAATTTATAGTTCAAGAATGAATTGGTGTGCTTGATTGTAGTGCACACTTGATAGATTCACCTATACGAGTATTGATGTGGAGACACTTCTATGAGAGTTTAGCAAACTCTTGAAAGACTCATGAAATCTAAATAATGATGTAAAACCAAAAACTATCACATCAATTTAACTATCTTTGGATAAAGGGTTTATATAAGTGATAGAATTACTGTTAAACATGTGGAATGAGGTTCATAGAGCCCGGTTTTAATCTCATTAGCATTCTTGTAATTCATAAATCTTTTACTTTATATGTTAGTTAATAGTCCAAAATATACTAATGTTTATATACTGATTTTTTAATGCTCTATAAAGTATTCTTTTCTTTAAAACAAATGATGGGGGAGGGGGATTATAATTCTTATATTGTTTAAAAGGGATATTGAACATAATACAATAATTTTTTGTTATTTAATTTGCTTTAAGGTCAGTATCATTTAACCTTTTTTAGAAATTTGCACATGTTGCAACATGTTAGGCTACTTAACTTTATTCTCAATAATAACAAACTGTTAAAGTAAAATTTTTAAGAGATTAAGAGTCTATGTTTTGATCAATGAAAAACTTTTATTGAAGGTAAAATGTTTTGTATTAAAAATCTATTGAAGTATTTTAGTGACATTTGTAAGATTATATAATCAAATAATAAGTGAAGATCACACCTTCTGTAAGATGATGTAAGATTAAATCAAATATGTGAAAGAAAACATAAAACAACAATACAACTGTCAAGCTAAATTCAAAAGACTGTCAAAGTGCAGAAACTATTTGAGAGGATAGTATGTTCAAGTATAAGTTTTTAATGCAAAGCATGAAGATTTTAAAATCAAGATGCACAAAAACTTTAAAAGTTAACCATGAACACAGTTTTTATCAAGAAGAACAATATAATATTTATGAAAGACAAAAGCTTAACTTTCTATTCATTGTTGCACCTTATACTAAAATGGAAGAAAGATAAAAAGGAAACTAACAAAAAAATGTTCTAAACTCAAAAGACTCTACACACATAAGAAATCATTTTAGCAGAAAAACCTATTAAGTCTAATTGACATATTTTAGTGTTTAACAAATTTTGGATAAATTTATTGTAAATCGAATACACCTCTATGTAGAAAGATAAGAGAGTGAGAATATACAACAAAAAGTAAAATCTTTCATTCAACTTTCACTGTGTATAATTTATTTTTTTAGTATAGAAAATGGTGTTAGCCTGAAGAGACTAAGTGTATAAAAGAATACTTGAATTTAATTAAGCATGGAGAGACTTGTACAAAATATTCAGATAATGAGATACTTGTGCACAAATCTAAAATATAGTGAAAATCTTGGGTGAGGTCAATGATTAGACCTTACTCATTGTCTTATAAGTGAACTAGTATAAATTCTATGTGTTCATCCCTTTATCTTTGCTCTCTTACAAACTTTGGAAAAGGTATTTTTGAAAAATTAAAAAAAATGCTTTAAAAATATATTCATTCCCTTTTCTCTACTTTCTTACAAAGGTTGTTAGACATTATTAAAAATAGGACTTTAGCTCGCATTTAGGTACACGTTGAACATGTTATTCTTAGTAATTATCTAGCTTACATTATAAAAAGGACTTTAGATTCCCTTTTAGGAGAGGTTTTTCAAAAAATTTGACTAGCTTTAGTTTACAGTAAGTTACAAATATAGGTCAAATTTGGAGAGAGCTGATAAGTCCATATTTTGACATACTTTTCGAACATAATCATATGCATTTATTATTAATTTGAATGGATTTTACACTAAATATTCTGTTAACTGTTATAGACAGACATGTGTGAGGACTCATGGGATTTATGGACATTTTGGGTGCAATTTTGAGAGAATTAGGCCATTAAAGATCAAGCACGCCCAATCCTCTATTTTTAGCATGCCAATGTTTCATTAGCATGTAGAAATGTGTTGTGATCAAGCACGCCCATGACTCCAGCATAAGCATGGTTGTGCTCACATATGCAATTCACATTTTTTGCATGATTTTGGGACTTAAAATCCTTATAAAATGAAGAATATAGACAGTGATTTAGCATTCCAATTTATATACTTAATCCCTAAGTTTCTGAGTAACTCCTTCTCTCTTCTGCATGAGATCTTAGACACGTTCCTGGAGGATTTGGATCTTCAAGTGATCAGACTTGGAGAACGAGATCTTCTCGCTAGTTTGTTTTTCACCTTTATTTATGACTTTGTTTATGGCTTTATTTACAAATATTTTAGTTTCTATCTTAAACATGAGTAACTAAACCCATAGTTAGGGCTATGGGAAGACTTGTTCATGACTTTATAGAGTTTTTATAATTAAATTTAGCTTTGATTTCTGTTATGGTTAGTTTCTCCTACTGCGCTTGATTGTGTGCTGTGAACTGGTCACTCGTAACATAATTCTATTTAATTACATCATTAGGCGATCGTACCTCGATTAATTAATAGATCTGTAGGACCAAATCGATCTTTTTCTTTCAATCGTTATTAGATTAAGTTCATAAGTTCTTCATGTTTTCCTTAATTGATATCTTGCATAACCATTGAAGGTGTTAATTTAAAGGAAAGAATGTTAATATTGCATGACCATTGGATATTAATAGCAATTGTATGAATGATTGATAATCACATGACTATCAGATCTAGAATTAATTAGAAAAAGAATATAAAGAATTGAACGAGTAAATCCATGTGTCCTAGGTTTTCCTCCTATAATTTTCCCTAATGCGTGTGTTGTGATTTCTATTTAAGAGTTGGTGACAATTGTTTTAAATTCTCTAATCTTAAATGTGCAATTTCAAATTCATGATGTTCAAACAATTAGATAGAGAAATTCTTAATATTTAGAAACCAATCCTCGTGAGACAATAACTTTGAGAATCGTTTTCAAAATTCCTTTATTACTTTTTAATAGGTATATTTACCTCCGAATAAGAATAATACAAAAAAACACGAATGGTGAAGTAAAGCCATTAGTTTCAAGTTAGGAACTACATTTTTCACTTATACCCTAATAGGACGCCTTTTAGATTGATGCATATCACCTTCAGCAAGATTATAGGGACCATCAAGTATCTATAGACTTTGTGATTCAAGTTCACATTTCATATACTTTGTTTTTTTATATTATTCAATCTAGTGTAACATCATCTCTAGTCATCTATACATTGTAATTTTAATCATTATTTTCCTATTTTACCTATTTTGATGCTTCTTAATTTTATTAATTATGTCAACACTAAAATCTCTCTTTAATTCGTGAAATACTAGTGAAATACTTTGGTAAATATATTTCAAATCATATTTTATATAATCTCTTGATATTTGAATTTAAATTTAAATACATTTTTGGTGTTTATAATTTATATCAATTTTGGGTTTAATCTCTATACTTTAAAATTTTAATTTTAATCTTTATATTTTATACACTTTAGTTTTTAATAAAGGAAAACTATAAAGACCAAAACAAAAGCAAAGTAAAATAATTAGAACCAAAACTCAAACCTATAAAACATAGTGGACTAAAAGTAAAATTAATATCACTTAAGATAAACTATAAGCAATAAAAATGTGTATTTATAGTAAGTACTATTCAAATAAACACTTATTTAATTAATTTATTTCCAGTAATTTTTTAGTTGCTAATAGTAGGAACTAAGATATAATTTTTTTAATATAATTTATATCAAAGGTGCATTCAAATTTTTTTATGATTTGTAATAGGTGATGAGATTATTACATCCTTGTCACTTATCAATAATGCCACTTAAGTTAGAAATAAATAAAATTTTATGACATGTTGTCCTTGATTGGATTTCTCAAATTTGCCAAATGTAAATAAATGATCCACTTGTTAATGCACTGTGGAACAATAGAAATCTAAAACACACACATTTCACTTACTGTGTGGAGAATAGTCAATTACATTAGAAAATATTTTTATGTTACTTAGACTTCAGATCAATGGTGCACCAATGATTAGTTCTACTAATTCCTTTATTGCAATAGTTTAGAAAATGTGTGAAAACTTATTAGGTGACTGACCTCAATCCAAGGACATTGAAGGATAAGAAATTAGATTAAAATGACTGATACAATACCTTGGTTGGCTTCCTATTAATTATGATATTAGGATACAACAACATGCTTATAGGTATATACTTTGTTTGTTGGGACATGTTCTAATGTTGAATAAAAGTAACTCAATGGTACATGTAAAACTCTTGCAGTTGTTGACATATGTTAATCAAATTGACAACTATAGTTAAGGTTCAGCATGTATGGCACTTCTTTATTAGAGGGCTAGATCGTTGTTCATGACATGATGCTAAAGAAATATATGACTGCTTGATACTTCTGCTGGTGTAGGCGTGGCCTTGACTATCATGGTCAAATAATATTTTCACTTGCTCTTAAATAGAGACACTTGCGATATGCAGCGAATACTTTGTTTAGAGATCTTGGGAATATCATATTAGCATTGGATCATATGGGTGTTCATAAGGTAAAAATTTATACATTTTTAATTATATGTTAAATTTGTCTTTACAAAACATTTGATATTCATTATAACACTAAAATATTTTATTCATTGTAGTTTTTGTGGACACCATATGTGAATGATGAAATTGATGCTGCAATTTTAGATGACGTGAGAGGTGAATGACTAGTGTAGCCGACTGTTAGCCCTTTAATTTGTTTTGAAGTTGTAAAGTTGCGTTCAACTAATCATGTAATGTGTCAATTTGGATCTGTTCAGTCTATTCCTCTTCAACCCCAACAACTTGAGGAAGTCCATAACAATGACTTACCGGGGAAGGGGGAGGGGGTAATAGAACCAAAGAATTGGAAACTCATATATGATGATTGGCTGACAATATAGGAGCATTAAAATGAACTTATCTTAGAAGGAATCTCAATTGAGAATTTCTATCCTTCTAATGAATATTGGGCATGGTACACATTGGATTCCTTTCAAATGAGGAGTATTATTGATCACTATAAAGAAATTAGTGGCAACCTTTCAATGGGATGAACAACCCCTACAGAGTTAAGAAGGATAAATGTTTGTGAGTAGGAGAGGTGTTTGTTGTGGTTCAAGAAACAGGAATGAACATGGTAGAAGGTTTGTTCACTGCAACAGTACCAGTGGAATTTCTTGTGAATTTCTTTCAACATATGATTTTGTTTTTAATGAAGCTTCGCCTTCCTAGCATAATATGCAATGTCACTTTGACCTAAATGAGGAGACAATTATGAAATATGTAAGTGTAGATAAGGAGGATGTATCGACCTTAACATATGACACCAGAGTATGAGGCTACTTCTCAGCCTATATTCTCACCAGGTGAGCAATGGTCCATGCCAATAAGCTTGTGAGATTTGACGTAGTAGGATAACACAATTACCCAACCATCCATACATGTGGCTAACCTCAAGTCTATAACTTATAAGGGTGCAACAAATGACGACATAGCCTCTTAGAGGTAGGAGATGGTGTAAGTTAACAAGAAAGACAAAAGAGAATTTTTTCATGCATGTTACATCCCTTTACAGATGCCCCCAATAAACATAACCTTTCATTAATTAAAAATAAAAAGAGAAAAGGAGGATAGTCATAATTTTATTCATAATTGTAATTTAATTTTTGTATTAGTAATAAGCATATTTATGGTTTATTTATGTCCATGTGGTTATTGTAATTTTGATATTTAAATTGAGTTATAAGTGATTTTGTTAGACCACATTTATTTATGCCTATGGTTATTAAGGAACTATTTTAAGTAAGTAATGTAATAAAACAAAGTTTAATATTAAATAAATATCTGTGATTCTAAAGAAATTACTACATAACAATACAAACATATTAATATAAAAGGCAACCATATTAATATTAAATAAGAAGAACAACATAATATTAGAACAACTAAATCATCACTACTTGACTGTATGGAATACGCCTAAGAATATGAGGACAAAACCTTTGACTATGGTTCTCACTTCGACAAAAATTGCAACATGGTGGTCATCTCATCGGACACATATCCATTTTATTAAAAAATAGTTGATTTCGGACAACCTTTTAAAGTATACTTTAAGGCAAGACTATGACAATGTTTTGAACCTCAATATTTAAGCTACCTAGATTCATTTTTTATCACTCCAAATTCTCAATTATAAACTTTACGCTAGTTCACGTTTTGACTACAACAAACAATAATCATGTGACCACATAGATATCTATTAGTTTGCATGTTAGTACAGTCACAATACCTTTGTTTCAGATGAACTATATATTCCTTATGTTGGATAAATTCTAAACATGAAAAGCCTCATTCTATCTATCAAATTAAGTGACATGAAGGTTTCTTGAGCCCTACTCGTTTGATTGAAGTTGAGTTAAAGCATTGTCAGAGAAAAATGTCTAGCCTTTTTTCGTGCATATGCCTCAATCTTTTTTATTTGCAAATAATTATGTCAATCGGAAGTAATTTGCTCTAATAAGTGTTGTAATTGGAAGATTACAAGCGCCCTATAACACTGAATTAATGCATTCAATGAGCAGTGTCAGAATGTGTCCCATCAACTTGCATAAGTAATTTTTCATATAGTACAATCCTCTTGTATTTGTCATATAAATGTCTTATCAACTTACACAAGCGATTTGTAGTGTCAAAGTGTTCTAATAATGTAAGGACCAAAACTCCAAAACACTCGATATAATATTTGAACTTAGGAACCAATCCATCATTGTGATAAGCCTTTGCAACATCTAACTGAACTACAAATCCTTAAAAATTGTCACACATTGCTACACACTATTGCGACAAAACTTTAAATAAGGCTTCCCACAAACTAAATAAGTTTTCAATTGCCTTTTACTTTGTCGAATATGCTTTCTGATACGTTGTCATGTATCTAAATCTTGACTAAATCTCCCCAATAACCAGTGTACTAAATAAGACACTACTCGGCCATTACGACAGAAAAAGGAATCTGAATACCTCTTCAGCTTAAAGGACGGACATTGCTCCAGTTAGATTAAAATAAATTAATAAAGATGATTAAAGAGACTAAAATAGATAATCATTAATTATCTATTTAATCAGAAAGCTTAAGTTAAAGGGCTGAGACATAAAACCCATTTAGCCCAATATATTGCCTATAAAAAAAAAGGAAGAGGTACAGGTAAAGGGGTTGACTTATAAAATGTAAATAGCATTTATTAACCAAACCGACACCTGACTTTATCATCGGAGTGCCTTTTGCAAGTACCCTTCCCACGTCATATAAAAGAAGAATCTAAAATATTTGTGAAAATGTTACGCTACAAGACAAAAGAAGAGATCATTGAAGGCTATTGTATCCTCAGTAAGAACATTTTGGAACCCACCGTGGGGCTCGAACCCCTCAACTTTAGGAAGACATGGTGTTAACAAGAAGCCAACATAAAGGTCCTAACATGAAGAACCTAGGGAGAATCCACCCATGCCGGAAGCTTATCCTGAGAGGAGAGAAGATAAAGATTTTTCCTCAGTTATAAAGCAACTAAAAGCTGAGATGATGGAAATAGAACATCAAAGGGAAAGAGATGCCCTTGACCTATCGGCCCTAAGGAGAGAAAATGTTGATATGTAGAGTGAAATCAGGACTTATATACCCTCTCAAGATACACCATTTGCTTAAGAACAAGGTGAGTCATTAGCCTTACAAGAGAGACCAAGAATAATTCAGCAGCTAACAAAGACTGACACTTCAGTTGAACGAGAAAGGATGATTGGCCAAAGCCCTTTTATCCAATCTATATTGGAAGCAAAGTTACCGGATAGCTAAAAGGGTGTAACTTTAGAAAAGTATGATATAATCACTGATCCTGAGGAACATGTGGATATATTCACCACATAAGTGGGGCTATATACCGATGATGATAACCTATTATGTCGAATATTTCCAACATCACTAACGGGACCACCCCTCAATTGGTTCACTAAATTACCCCCTGCGTCTATAGACTCGTTTTCCACACTTATCACACGCTTTACTTTGCAATTTGTTACTAATAGGCCTCATTAACTAACATCATTAGCACTGGTTAATATCAGACAAGAAAAAAGGAAACACTTTAAGCCTTCATTGAACGATTCGGGCAAGTAGCCCTGTCCATTCGGAACTTAGAGCTAGCATTTGTCATGCACCATATCACGACTTCCCTCAAGCCAGGACCATTTGTTAATAGCATTTATAAGAAACCACCTGCTAATTTGGATGACCTGAGAAGTCGAGCTACTAAATATATGCAAATGGAGGAACTTGTTGAGTTTCGTAACCAGGTAAGAATGGAACAAGGACCAAATCGAAGGGACATTAATGGGAACAAACAAACAAGAAATATGCAAGAAAAAAAAAAAAAAAAAAGAGGTGGAGCTGAGCGACCTCTGAGAGGACCAAAGTATACCACTTATACTACTTTAAATACTAAGCAGTCAAGGGTACTCAAGCAAGCATTGGCAACCAAGATATTAACCATCCCTAGACGTGCAAATACTTCCCTCAGGCAGACAAGTCAAAATCATGTTGTTACCACAAAAATAGGGGACATACCACTGAAGAATGTGCTACTCTTAAAGATCGCATTGAGGATTTGATTAAAGCTGGGCATCTTCAGGGATTCGTACAAACACATGCCGAGAGGGGTAGGGACTACCGGTCCGAGCCATCAAGGAGATATGATGATAGGAGAACAGAATGACAGTGTAGTAGATCAAGAGAACCACCTGTCAAGCATCATAATGAGCGCGAAAAATACCTTCGCCAAATTATTAATACCATAGCAAGAGGGTTTGCTGGAGGAGGGTCCACCAACTCGGCCAGAAAAAGACATTTGAGATATGTTCGGTCAGTAAACCACATATCATTAGGAAGCGGAATCTGGATCCCTCCTATCATGTTTACCGATAAGGATTTTCAAGTGGTGGACCTGGTTCAGTACGACACCATGGTTAGAAGTGTGGATATTCTTAACTACACCATTCGAAAGACTCTAATTGATCAAAGGAGTTTAGCTGACATCCTGTATTAGAATACCTTTAAACAGCTAGGAATACCAAGAGAGGAACTGAAGGAGTATAATGGACCACTCGTTAGATTTTCAAGAGAGTAAGTGGAAACCCAAGGCTACATAGATTTGTATACACAGTTCGGTTCAGAGCAGGATGGAAGATGTATCAAGGTAACTTACCTAGTGGTACATGCAAGCACCTCATATAATATACTGCTTGTCCGTTCATCCCTTAACAAGTTAAAGGCTATATAGTATCTACTTTTCACCTAGCTATGAAATTCCCCTCAGATAGAGGCAGAATTATCACAGTCCATGCAGATCAGAAGTTGGTCAGAGAATGCTATTTTGCAAGTTTACGTTTAAAACCCCTCCCTGGGCAAGCCAAGATGTCAACATCGTATCTCCTTGGTCAGGAGTAGAACTAGATGTAGAACTTGACCCAAGAATAGACGAGGGGCTTCGTGTTGAAACTAGCAAAGATAAGAAACCTTTTCAACTAAGGAAGACCAAAACAAATCACATACCTTAGAACATGCCTATCCTTGGACGAACAGCAAGCACTTCAAAAGGCGCTGCTAAACAATGTTGACCTATTTGCATGGTCAGTCTCAGATATGCCGAGTATAGACCCTAGCTTCCTATGCCATCATCTATCAATTTTTACAGGGGACCAAGCCGATCGCCCAGAAGAAGAGAAAGATAGAAGGCAACAGAGCACGAGCAGTTCGAGAAGAGACTAACAAATTATTACAGGCCGACTTTATCCGAGAAGTACGATACTCCACTTGGCTGGCTAATGTTGTGATGGTAAGAAAGACAAATAGGAAGTGGAGGATGTGCATTGACTTCACTGACCTAAATAAAGCATACCCCAAGGATGCTTACCCCCTTCCCAATATCAACACATTGGTTGACGGAGCCGTCGACCACATAATGCTCAGTTTTTTGGATGCATACTCTGAATATAACCAAAATCAGATTTACCCCCCAAATGAAGAAAAAATGACCTTTATAACAGACTCGACAAACTTTTGTTATAAAGTTATGCTTTTCGGCCTTAAAAATGCAAGGGCAACTTAACAAAGGTTGATGGATAAGATAATTACAGAAAAAATATGGAGGTGTATGGAAGAGTATGTTGACGACGTGGTAATTAAATCCATCTCTCTCGACAATCATGTTGACCATTTAACTGAAGTATTTGCTGAAGTAAGACGATATGGGTTGCAGTTTAATCCTGAGAATTGCACATTTGGAGTAGCTGGTGGAATATTCGTAGGATTCATGCTTTCAGAAAGAGGAATTCAGGCAAATCCAGATAAGTGTCAAGCTATTATTAATATGATAAGCCCTCGTAATATGAAAGAAGTACAACAACTAGCTGGCCGAATAGCTACACTAGCTAGGTTCTTGCTTGTAATGGCGGAAAAATCTTGACTTTTTATTAATCTCCTCAAGAAATCTCAAAAATTCACTTGGACAGACGAGTGTAAAGTAGCCTTCGTCCAATACAAAAACATGTTAGTAACTCCTCCCATCCTAACAAAGCTGAGACTAGGGCAGGATATGATTATTTATTTAGCCGTATCAGATAAGGTTATCAGTTTGATTTTATTACATGAAGTACCAATATACTTTGTCAGCCGAACATTACAAGATGCCAAAACCCGATACCAGTTAATGGAGAAAACAGTGTCGGCACTGATGCATACAGTTCGACAACTAAGGAATTACTTTCAAAGTCATAAGATGGTGGTACGTACTAACTGCTCAGTATCCAAAATTTTACGAAAACCTGAATTAGCAAGTCAGTTAATGGCATGGGCGGTCGAATTATCCCAATTTGATATCCGCTTTGAGATCCAAAAACCCCTTAAGGCTTAGATACATGCATAATTTGTCAACAAATTCACTAACCATGTGCAGATTGTTACTGTTCGGAGGGCAAGTGTACCCATCGAGAAGTAATAAAGGGTTCTTAAATTAAGTTTCCAAAATATCGTCCCACAAGGATTGTTTTTCAATTACTAAGAATTTCCTAATTCAATTGTTTAAGTTTCAAAGATACGAGATTAAATGAAAACAAGAATTTATAAAATCAATTATAAAACAAAGAGTAAGAAATACAATGCACGTCTTGGTTAAACTTATCAGAGAGGAACCTAGGGCGTATGGGTTTTCTCATTCAATTCTGTATGTTATTTTTCTATTTAACTCTAAATCTGATTTCCTTGTGATTACCAATCACTCATACGAATACTATTAATACCTAATAGTCATGCAATATTAATATTCTTTTCTCTAAATTAACATCCCCAATGGTCATGCAAGACATCAATTTAAGAAAGTTTAAGGAACCTATGAACTTGTTAATTTAATAACGATTAGAAGAGAAAGATTGGTTCGGTCCACCTAATCCTTTGTCTCGTTTTACCCTATAGATCTATTAATTAACCGAGGTACGGTCGCCTGACAATATAATTAATTAGGATTAAGAAAGAAGCGCAATAAGATAAAATCTAATCACATAACATAAATCAAATTAAGATTCAAACATCAAAATCCCATAAATTCATAAACAATAGTTCTCATAGCCCTAGCTATGGACTTAGTTACTCATGTAGAAAGAAAGGAACTAAAACATTCATGAATAAAGCCATAAAGAAAAGAAATAGAAAAACTAGAGTGTAATGAGTTCCTAGTCTTCAAGTGCGGTCGCTTGAAGCTTCAAGTCTCGCCAAGCATGTGCCAAGAATCCCGTGCAAGAGAGATGAGATGGAAGATGTATCCTAGAGCAAAAGCCAAGATGTAAAAACGGTTTAAAATGGTATATCCAAGATGCCTTTTACGATGCCTTCGGTCTTCCTTTTAATAGGGTTTAAAAACCCTAAAAACTCTAATTAATTGGGCTTCCCACTGATGAGCATGGTCGTGCAAGGCCTTAAGCACGACCGTGCATAGGCTCGAAACACCCCTGTGCTTATTGAATGAATCTGGGCGTGCTGACCGCTGCGAAGCTCTAATCTTCCATCAATTTGGGCCCAAAATGCACCCAAAATCTACTTGCGGCCTCTTTATACCAAACTGTATAATTAATATACAAATTAATGTAAAACCCAAATAAAATAAATGTCAAATATGAATATATAGGCTGTAAAAGAGGGCCTAATTACAGACTTATCAGTTACCAACATGCGAAAGTTACATGTAGACGGGTCATCAAACCTTCGTGGCTGTGGAGCAGGAGTTATCTTAGAAGGGCCGAACACAGTGGTACTTGAATAGTCTATATGGTTCGAATTTAAGGCTCCAATGATTAGTCTGAATACAAGGCACTGCTTGCCAGCCTTAGACTTGCGAAGGAAATTGGGGTTAGACGCATCACATGTTGGAGTGACTCCCAAGTTATGGTTGAACATATTAACAGTACGTATCAGATAAAGGATCTGGTCATGATGCAATACTATTAAGAATTTAAGTGAATAGAAAGCAAGTTTGATGAAGTATGTGCTTGGCATACACCAAGAGCCCTGAATGAACAGACTAATAAATTAGCCAAGTTGGCTAGTGATCGGAAGCCCGAGCAACTCCAGAGCATTATTCAGTAAGAAATTCATAAGCCAAGCATTTTGGGACAAGAATGCATGGAAGTGGAAGACACGCCTCGGAATTGGATGATTGCAATTGTCCAATGTCTTGTCAGCAGCAAACTCCCCGATGATCCAACTTAGGCTAAACGAATTAGAATGCAAGATGCTAAATATACCTTTTTCGGCAATGAGTTATACAAGAGAGGGGTTTCAACCCCAATGTTAAAGTGTCTCGGTGAAGAACAAGCCAATTATTGGATGAGAGAGAGTCATGAAGGTATTTGCGGTGCCCACTTGGGGGGAAGAACGATGGCAACAAAGGTACTGAAAGCTGGATACTATTGGCTAACACTTACCAGAAATTGTGAAAAATTCATCAAGAAATGCATTCCATGTCAACAACTAGAGGCCAGTGTAAATTCCTAATTGTGGCAGTTTATTATTTTACCAAGTTGATTGAAGCTGAACCACTAGCATCGATTACTGCCAACAATGTTTAGAAGTTTACTTGAAAAAATATCATCACACGTTTCAACATACCAAACACCCTGATTATTGACAACGGTCTTTAATTCATTGATCGTAGTTTTAATGAATTTCTAGAGGGACTTCATATAAAGCATAAGATCACTTTAGTAGAGCATCCTTAGAGTAACAGACAGATCGAGGCAGCAAACAAGGTTATCCTCCACGAGTTAAAAAGACGATTAGATTCGGCAAAGGGTGAGTGGGCTGATAAACTTCCTAAAATCCTTTGGGCATATCGATGCACGCATCACACAGATACAAAAAAAATGCCTTTTCAGTTAACCTATGGTATCGAAGCCATGGTCCCAGTCGAAAGTGGTGAACCTTCTTTTTGGAGGTAGTACTTCAATGAATACTCTAATATTGAATCCTTGTCTATCAATTTAGACATATTAGACGAAATACGTGACCAAACAGCAATCATGATTGAAGCTAGTAGAAGGATAATGGTAAAGAAGTTCAATTCAAAGCTCCAAATAACGCAATTTCAAATTGGGGACTTAGTATGGAGAGCCATTGGGGATGCACGTCGAGACCAACGAGAAGGAAAACTCTTTGCCAATTAGGATGGACCATTTCAGATTACCACTAATTTGAACAATGGCTCTTATATGCTTGACACCCTTGACAACAACATTATACCCAGAACATGGAATGTATCACACCTCAAACATTATTTCAGTAAAAGCTTACTACGTAATTTTAGTGCACTCTTTTCCTCACCCAGGTTTTGTCCTCTTAAAAGAACTTCCCCCCGAATACACCTACTCGGTTAAGGTTGAAAATTATTTAATTCCCTCCTAAGTACACTTACTCAGTTAAGGTTGAAAAACTTTTAAATCCCTCCCAAGTACACATACTTGGTTATGGTTGAAAAACATTTCATTCCCTCCCGATTACACCTAGTCGGTTAAGGTTGAAAAACATTTAATTTCCTCCCGATATAGCCTACTTGGTTAAGGTTGAAAAACATTTAACTCCCTCCCAAAGTACACATACTCAGTTAAGGTTGAAATCATTTAATTCGCTCATGGGTACGCCTACTCGATTAAGGTTAAAATCGTTTAATTTCACCCAAATATCCTCACTCGATTAAGATTAAAAAAATATTTAAAGATACGATTAAAAATTTATGCAATAACTTTATTAAATAAAGTTGAGAATAAGAATAAAACTTGTTGTGTTCAAAATTTGGCAAACATTACAACAAAAGGGCACTAATGGCCCAAGAGTTACAAATAAAGACCCCCTTGTTTTATCTAAATCCCCTGTTAATCTTCATTAGGGGCGGCAATTTCAGCCTGATCATTGCCATCTTTGTGTTTAGTTGAGACCCCCTCGGATGGAATAGGCCGAGCCTAACAAGGAGCATATGTGTCAACTTCAACTTCGTCACACACGTCATTGTAACTTAGAAACTTCCCATTAAAGAAGTCCCTCATTGTATCAAAGTGAAAGCCAGGCGGCACTTCACAAAATTCCATTGCCTGCCGAATAGCGTGTTGAAAATCAGCTTCATGTTCAGCAATAATTTTGCTGTTACACTCGACCACAAATGACTTCTTCTTAGCCTTCGCCTTTTCTTTGGTTCGTCGTTCCCTCGCCAAAGCATCCCTTAGCTCTAGACCCTTTGACCGTTTAGCCTCCCGAACAGCTATAGCCTCGTCTTCGGTAGCATGCATTCTTTCCTCCACAATTTTGAAGTGTTCTTGCATTTGTGTTAACTTGGCCTCAAAAACCTTATTGGTGTCGGCCAAATTAGACCGAATACCCTCAACCTCTTTCAAAGCTTTTTGGGATGCAGCAAATTGACTTTGGACCTTTTCCAGTTGAATAAGAGGTTCCAGAGCTAAGCTATGAGCCATTATCATGGCTCGAGTCTAGAGCTCATAATACCACTCCCATTGAGCCCTGTTATCCTGCTAATTGACGACTGCCCTTCCTGATCGAAAAGAAGGTCATGGGACACCAGCTTTGAGGCTTTAATCCCCTCGGCAAAAAAATTGTTGGTCATCACCACAGGATGAAAAATAGACTGATCCAAATGGCTAGGCGACTTGGAAGAAACATGATGAAAAGATTCAGTACGAGAATGTTTTTTACGATGTTCCTTCTCGCCTTCTTTCCCTTTGCCCTTGTCTTTTTTTTTTTTTTAATGGCCTTTGGCAGAGAAATATCTTCAGGAGGAGGGCAAGCTTTAGTGATTTTAGGAACTACGTCTAACTAAGGGCGCCGATGTTCCTCAACCAAAGTGCCTTTAGGTGCTCGTTCCTTCAGCGCTTAGCGATAGCCTACACCAAGTCCTTTCTATGCCATTATGCCTACAAGAAAAATAAGAAGTCAAATCAATATAATCCGGTTCTCAAATTAGAAAAGAAAATGACAAAGCATACCCTCCAAACCTAAGCAGGGCTTGGGAGACTTCGTTATCATAAAAGAACTTCTTCCCAATAATAGGGTTAACCGCTACTTTAAAGAAACTGGTTTTGAATCCATTAAATGAAGAAGTGTATAGCCTCAACAGCGGCAACTCGGCCTGCCTTGTTAAAGAAACCACCTCGCCTTATCCGAAAGCCGGAGACAAAAGAAATGAAGAAAAAGACCTATACTAGATTTTATATAATGATATTTACAAAGAATCCGGAAGGCTTGCATAGTCGCCCACCCATTTGGGTGCAACTGGGTCGATGCCATGTTTAGCACTCATAGCACTCCCATTTGAAAATCGTCAAATGGAAGCATTACTCCTAGTTCTTGGAACATACACTCATATACAAAGAAGATGCCGGCTAGCCCGACATCTTCACCTAAAAATACAAGATCTGGATTTGCCGACCCATCTTCTTAGCATATCTTGACAGGTATTGGATAAGGGTCTAGGTCATCCCATAAAGCCACTTTGTACATATCCATAAAGTTCCAAAGATGTCCTTTCTGTTAGAAGCGAGAAAAATAGGCAGCCACCTCGCCATCCACCCATTCGTAGCCAAAAATAGTACACGGTGGAAACTTTGGTCTTTCACGAACTGGACTAGCATTAGGAAGCGACTCTTCAGATCCAGATTCCACTATTTCTTCAGTAATAGGCATTTCTGCCTGATCACCCATGTCCCTTACTATACTAGTTGGTTCAACAAACCCAACAACATTAGGAATCATTTGAACTTCTTGTGCCCCTTTAGACATAACCATGGTCACAGACTTTTCTATCATCAAAGCAGTACTCGGTGCTGAATCCTCTAACAACGAATCATCCCATTCAATAGCATTCACCATTTTGAACTAAAGGGAAACTACTAAAAAGAAACAAGCTAAAGCGAGACATACCTTGGATTACGCAGAATACGGGTCAATATAACATAAACCTTCGGTCATACTTCCTCAGGCTTGGGGGCTAGTGTACTGGATAAGACACTACTCAGCCATCACGACAGAAAAAGAAATCTAAATATTTTTTCGGCCTAAAGAACATATATCCCTCCAATTAGATTAAAATAAATTAATAAAGATGATTAAAGAGACTAAAATAGATATCTATTTAATCAGAAAGCTAAAGTCAAAAGGCTGAGACATAATGCCCATTTAGCTCAATATATTGCCTATAAAAGGACAGGAAGAGGTACAAGTAAAAGGGTTGACTTATGAAAAGTAAATAACATTTATTACCTAAACTAATATCTGACTTTATCATCAGAGTGCCTTTTGCAGATGCCCTCCCCACGTCATGTAAAAAAAGAATCTGAAATATCTGTGAGAACGTCACGCTATAAGATAGAAGAAGGGATCATTGAAGTATTGTATCCTCAGTAGGAACAACCAGTTTTATTGTAAAAGAATGATCAACTTATACTATTAGCTTTATACATTTTGCAATTGTGTTTGCATTCAACTTTTTATGATCTTGAGAAATTCTTCTACTAGTAAAAGTGTGTAGACAGTTATTCTTTCTAATTTTAAAAAAATACTCGTTCTTCCTAAAACTAGCTCAAAGAAGTCATTTACAATCTATGCCATACCTTACACTTTTGCAATATAATGTATTTAGTCATAACTCGAACATTTTGTAGTTCACTCATTTTGATATATTATAATACTTTATTATGTGTATAATAGTTTCTTTGCCATTAATAACTTATTACTGTCAAAATAGTTATTTCTTTTAAAAAATTGTTAATGATGTCTTTTTATTATTTTTATTTTTTTCTTATAAATCTCGCTATTAATGATTTTAAGCCAAAGAATTATTTTATACATTTAAAATCATTAATAGCTAGTTTTAACCATAATTAATTACTTGAAAATTAAAATTGTCATTGATTTTTTAAAAAAACTCATATTTATATAATTTTATTAAAATAAGTCATATTTTGGTGAATTTAAAATAAAAAGATCATAATAAAAAAAAGCCTTATTTTAGTCTCTGATATATTTAAGATTTTTGTCAAAACGTAATGTTAAAGTAACATTGCTTACGTAATCTCTATAGGTTCCATTTTCGTTTCTAAGGTCATTAAATACTCCTGACTGGAAAAGGTCATTAAATAAAAGTGATTGCAAATAGTATATCATACATATTTTATTATGGAAAATGGATAATCGAATGTGAACTTAGACCAAACATGATTTTGCTTTACCAGGAGTAAGAGCTACCTACTCTAAAGCTAATAGGACAGTAAAGCGATTGATTTGTTGATGGTGATCCACTCTCCATATTATGTCTCAAACACTCAAACTCTCTTAGTAACTTATTTGATTTGATTTGATTTGTTGGCTTTTTATAAACGTACTGGTACATAGATATTTATAGACGCACTATCTCGTGATATAATGGACTAAAACACATTCATTGAAAACCTTTTAGATATTATAAAATCCTTCCAATACAATTTTTTACTTTATTTTCTTAATTAATATTTTAAAAAAACTCATTAACCAAAAACATGAATATTTTATACATCAAGTTCATTTAAAATTTTCAATTTGCAACATTAATTCCATCATAAAACTAAATTTCACTACAACAATATTAATATTAGTTTATTCATTATTCATCATGTCATAAATACGAGCATTAGTTATGATAGACAGAACAAATTTAGTTTTTTTTAAATATTTAATTAAATAAAAAAAATTCACACTAAAATAAGTTTAAAATTTTTATATTTAATTTAAATTTTTCATTTAGTTTATATTTAACGTCAGTAAAATAATAAATTATAACCCGTTAAATATAAATTAGATGAAATACTCAGATTAAGTGTAAAAATTTTTACATTTATACTAATATAAGAAGATCATACATTTAATTAAATAGTCAGTCTTGACTTTTAAAAAAAACTTGTTAGATTTGAAGTATTAATTTATTTAAGATTTACTAATTTTAGAATAATATATGAATAACTTTTATATATAAATTATAACATATTCTTAATATTATATTAAATAAATTATTTAAATCTATTTAAATAATTTAATAGCTTATTTATAAAGAGATTTTATAATCTATCAAAAAGTTTAATTTAAAATAACTTATTAAAAAAGTTAATAAGGCAAGTTAAACTCTTAAAAATATCATGTTAAGCTTAATCATAAAGTAGATTTATAATTCAAAATAATTAAATAAATTATCTACTTCTACAAAGCTTAAACATTTTCCACTTCTAGGATGGATAAAATTTCTCCAACTGCAAAAGTCATGGCATGAAATGAATGAGTCCTTAAATTTTCCTCTGGTGCTTAGTCTTTATTTGAGTACAATGAACTTCAACAAAGAGATTTTCTAATTCTGAAATTGAAGCTTTTGATGATGAAGTTACATTGAGGTAATCCTGTTAGTGTGGACAAGTTAGCAGTACTAAATTACCACTTGATTTAATTTTTTCATAAAAGTAAAAAGTGAGCACTAGCAGTGACGCAGAAAGATTGCGGTAAGATGTTTGGACCCATGCACATACATGGAGACAACTGGGCTTAGCACGGTTGGCGTGAGGCTATACCTTAGTGGAGGGTCATGGGCTAGTCCCATCATTTCAATAAAGATAGAATATGTACCCCTTGCCACTATCATTATAATCATATATATGCATCACAGTGCTTATTCCACACTATTCCCCTTCTCATTTATCATCAACAGAAACAACTAATTTTAATATTTTATCATATAAAATACACATCTTTCTGCTGCTTTTCCCCAGTTTCAACAGCAATTTTTTCTTGCCAAAATAAAGAAACTAACCAAAGAAACGAAAATCTCTCATAATAGCAACCCACCAACATACGATCTTGGTAAGTAGTGCATGCTCGGTCAACTGAAGCTAGCTATTGTCTATTTAGATTGTATATATATTCTTTTAAAGTTTTAACAATTAACTTAACTACATACCTATTATTATGCAACACAACACAACTACTCTAGAAGTTTTCATTTTACATATTTGTACACAAATTGTAGGATATTGGTGTGGCAAGAGGTTTATGAATGTTAGGAGACACAAGATCATGAGTGTTCCACAAACTGCAACGAGCCCTCCTCCACATCTGTATCCACAAGAACTTCAGCTTAAGCTTTACCAGGCCTTCATATTCTCAATTCCCATACTCTTTTCCATCATTCTCTTTCTCCTCTTTTACTTGTTCTACCTCAAGAGAAGGGCTTCCTCTCTCTCTTCCTCTTCCCCTCACTTACTTCCCAGGACTATTGCCAACCGATCAACCACCACTCCCTATCATTCCTCAGTAAGTAACACTCTCTTTTCTTATTTAGATGCTTTCTGCACTGCACTATAAATTCTATATTATTATAATCATTTATTCAATTCAATGATCTAATATAGTGATATTAGCTTCTCTTTTGGCAATTCCACAGCCTTGTCATTTGGATCTGACACTCCAATTCCTGGATAAACTTCCAAGAATTTTGTTCGATGAGAATTTGCTAGCAAGGGATTCACTGTAAGTCAATTCTTTTTTTTTTTTCTTTTGTTTATATAATTTTATTGACTTTACCTAATGAGATCAGATTATTGTTATTTGTTTGTATAGTTTCTCTGAAATAGGCTTTCACCTGTATTGTGGTTAGTATTTGGTTTCTTTTTCAATTCTGTTTTTCTCCTCTCTCTCTCTCTCTCTCTCTGTCATGAACTTAATATGCCTTGGTCTTTATCCATTATGCATGGTGCTCTACAGTATGCAATTTGGATGTATATTGTTTCGTATGGTAATTTCACCTCTTGGCATGTCTCTGATGATTAAAATCATTGTCAAAGAATTTGATCTTGGAAAGCTTAAAGAATAGGTAGTTCAATTAACAAATTATTTAGAATATTTAATAGCAGCCACTATTTTCATGAAAAGTGGTATATGAAAAGAAAGTAAAAGAGATAAGTAGAATATTCGAAAAAAAAGGTTTTTCCTATTTTGTTTTTGTTGACACCAGAGAAAACAACTTGGTACATATGAAGGTATCTTCTCTGCTAGCTAGTATTAATAAATAAATAAATATTAGACAAATTCTGCACGTGTAACCCAAGTGGATGGTAAGAACCAAAATCTCAGCGATAGGTACTGGTCATATTTATTGTAAGGGAATTTTCAGTAGACAAAGTGCTGGATAGCACTTTGGAAGCTCTATCTTGTATTCCATTTGCTACTCGTCCCCTCCTTTTCCATGTCCCAGTTTTCAATCTATGACTTCAATTGATTTGATTGAATATAATATAGTGATATATGTCCATCAACATTATTTAAAAAATGCCTTTATTGGGCTAAAATCTAAATAAAGCTGTGACTAAGATGAAGCTAATTAATAGCTATGTTGGTGACAATTTTGAAACAGATGTTGTGTGTGTCTGGGGGAGTTTGAGCTGAAAGAAGAGGTGCTACAGATTCCTTATTGCAAGCATGTGTTCCACATTGATTGCATACATCACTGGCTTCAATCAAACTCCACTTGTCCACTTTGTAGATGTTCCATCATCCCCACTACCAAGTTCCTCAATCCAACACCGCCTATTAATATTATATCAGACCCACCTCACCATGGTGCTATCATTTCGGAGTCTCCATTACCATTACCATTACCACCTCAACCAGAACACCATCAAGTTAGTGCTCCCTCAAATACTGCTATTTTGTCAAGGGAATGATACAATAGTTTCATTACTATAATAATGGCCATTAATTTGAAGGGAGGGGGTATTCAACTACACCAAGATAATGTAGTTGGCTACATTTAAGGAGCAAAACCAACAATTTGTGAAATAAAATTTTACCCTTCTATTTGTACATTATTTGGTATATTTTGTGAAATGTGAAACACAGCTTCTGCTGTCATGCCCTTTTTGGATTGCTAATTTAACCTGCATAACCAATTACACTAGCTTTACTCCATGACCCATTCATGTATGATTGAATTTGCCTTTTGTGGACTTCAGTCCTTTCATTTATCGTTTTCGTGCTTAAAAAATGATTGGTTAAAAAGGATAGCAGACGTTTGTCTTGTAACTTTACTGAATCCTAGGTAACGATGATGAACATAAATAAAATGTTCCTGCAAAAGTCCTTGAGCTCCGAACCTTTATCTGTGAAGGGAAAAAGCTTGTGTGCAAAGAATCTCTGTTGTAGTACTTAGTGCAAATGAAAATCATGCAAGTCTTGGAAAGGCATCACTCAGTCAAAGATTTTCCAGGAAATTTACTTACCACGGCTTTTGGAACAAATTATCAACTCGTCCAAATAGGTCCCAGCAAAAGTGAAAAGCTTAAACTTTCGGGTATAGAAAAAGAAAAGGTGAAAAGGGTGTCCCCATAGAGTAATTATAAACATTCACTCACACTCTCCTTATAAATAGTAGTCTTGGGTAACTCATTAAATAATATTCAATGTTACTATAACTACATTAGTGATTGAGCCCACATCTCTTCCTTTATGATAAAAAGGGAAAAAATTATAATTGTCATTTAATTAATTAAAACTCAATAATGTTACTGTATTGTATGTAATTGTTTTTATATCTTATTTATTTTTATCGTATATATATATATATATAATTAAGAGTCAATTATTTAAAAAATAAAAACGTTAGTAAAGTTAGTTTCCTTCTTAATTTGTTACATGTATATTTTAATATTAATATTAACTAAAAATAACGTATAAATTACACTCTTTTTTATTGAAATAATTTTTTTTACACGCGTTAATTCTGTTCTAAATTTTAAAAATTAAAGTTGATATTTAACTAAATTTTATATTTTTCATGAATACTATTTTTATATTTATTAAAATTATTTTAATTATTTTTTATTTTTTGGATTTAGAATGTACTTTAAAGACTTTCAGGGCTGAAATTTATAGTTATTAATGTATGTAAATTTTAACATTTGATTTAAATAAAAATATTTAATTTTATTAAATCATTATCATTGTGATAATATTATTCATAATCGTAAAGTTAAGTCAATAGAATTTTTTAAAAAATTTATGTTTGAAATAGTTTTATTATAGAATTATTTATTAAAATATAATTGTTTTCTTTAATTATTATAAAATATAATAAATATGAATTACACATATTACTAAACTAGTTTATATTAAAAATACACTATAAGAAGGTAAAAACAAATAAAACTTATCTCTTTCCCTAAAGTTGTTGGGAAAAATATTTTCCTCAAGTGGGTTTTTGAACTTTCTTTGCCCAACTAAAAAAGCATGGTGGCCATGGTTGTCAGTCACCTAATGTTCTGGGGATCCCTAAGCTCATAAGAAAGAACTAAATGATTCCATTTGCAAGCATGAAGCACTGTGTGTGAATCAAATGGAATACATTTGTGGTCAGTGAGATAAACCCTAATTTCAGCGAATCGATGCTGCAAACATATGCAAACCAAATGCGCCGCTGGTTTGCAAGGAACAAAATGGGTGTGAAAATTGGTCACTTTGGTCTTCAAATTATGATATTGCTCCCAATATAAATAATTGCTTCAGATTCCAAATTTTCAATCTATCATCTATTCAAGCGTGAATCTTTAGTGAGCTTGACCCTACACTACTTATTGTTCCACATAAAGTATAATTTAAAACAAAATAAAGTATAGATGAAATAAGAAGAAAAAAGTAAAAGACAAATAATGCAGAGCAGCTAACTAATAGTCATGAGCTTTATGTATACTAATTTAGAGTGTTTGATTTCATTTATGTTGTTTATTAATATTTTATTTAATTCTTTTTACAATTTATGATGCTATTAATAGTCAATATTATTTTAAATCCATCAATATTTAATAATTATGTAATATTAATAATTTTTTAATTCAATAACTTAAAATTTGGAATTAAAGACCTTATGAAATGTTAAATTTGATTTATTCTACAAATTCATTAATTGCTAATGGTTAATATGCTTATCACATAGCGAACTCAAATATTAACAAAGTTAATCAGACCTTGATAGTAATGAAAGCAATAACATAGACTCCATTAGAATAGAAACATAAATCCATTAAAAGAATAAGGAAATAAACAAAAGTGAAATAAAAGAGAAACTTTTGTCAAAGTGATGAGATTGCAATAGAAAATTGGTGAGCCACAGTGGACTATTTACATCATGTCAAAATTCTATGTTATATCCTTGTGTACATATTTTTATAATATTTTGCAACGCCATATTTATCGTTATAATAAAATTCAAAAAAAATATATTATGCCGCTTAAAATGTGTTGAAAAAAAGTTATCTATTACAACACTTAATAAGATAGAAGTATTATAATACATTGAATATATATATATATATATATATATATATATATATATATATAAAGAATACTAGAAACATACTTTTTATTATTAGTTAAAATTTATTAAAAATTTAAAATATATAAAAAAACATTAATTTAAGAATAAAAAAAAATAAAACTTATATTTTTTTAATTTTAATAAATTTTAGTTAATAATGAGAGTGTAATTTTTAGCCTATAACACTTTTTTGAAGAATCATTGAACTAACGTGCTATTTTTGTAGCATTTAATAAGAAAGTGCTATAATAACGTGAGATAATGGCATCATGCTTCTTTAATTTTATTAGTAATGTTTCCGCCTAGTACTCATCACAATATCAAAAAGCACCACAAGTCCTAAATAAAAATATACATCTCAAATTATATGTTAACTAATATAACTTCAATTTAAGCAAGAAAAACAAAACAAATGAATAAAAAATACAAGATAAGAACAACATTAAATAAATCATAAGGCTCAACCAACTTCACATTCAACAAAAAAGTGTCAATAAACACTTCTAATTCTAACCTATATAATAATAATAATAATTATTATTATTATAATTAAAAAAAAAAAGAATGTTAGCAACTTGTTAAAAAAATTTCTCTTGAATCACATGGAATTTCAAATAAAACTCAAAAACTATTGTGTAAAATTATCAAATAGAAATAAGAAGTTTTAGTAATACCTGAATCTATTGACATTGACTGGAGGCAATAAAATAGCCTTTTAGTGTAGCAACTTTCGAGGTAGCAGCAGAATAGTTTTCTTATGCAATAATCTTTCTCAGTCAAAATTACTATATTCTTTAATAGGACTTAATATTTCTCTTGTAATAGAGAGATGTTTCTTATTTTAATATATTAGCGACTATGACCAACTTTATGATTTTAAACTTATTAGGATTCCTATCAACTCTTAATGAACTAAATCCAGACTTCACTTATTGAGTTCATATTCTTTTATTCATATTAATTATTTTTAATCAATAGTCTAAAGGCTCACCAAAATTAGATTACTTTTATTAAGCTTAACAAAACGTAAATAGCTAATATAAATGTTGTAAATAATATGTATTGCTCATATTAATTATTAAAAATAAAATTTCTAACAAGCAACACATACTCTTCACACTCTCTACTATTAATGTATGTAAAAAGACAAATAATGTAGAGCAATTAACTCATGAGGTTTATGTATACTAATTTAGGGTGTTTGATTTCATTTATGTTGTTTATTAATATTTTATTTAATTCTTTTCAAAAAATTTATGATTCTATTAATTGTCAATAATTTATTCTAAATCTGTCAATATCTAATAAGTATGTAATATTAATAATTTAATAAATTTAGTAATTCAATAACTTAAAATTTAAAATTAAAGATCTTATGAAATCTTAAATTTAAATTTATTCTACAAATTCACTAATTGCTAATGGTTCATATGCTTATCACATAACTAACTCAAATAATAACAAAGTTAATCATATCAAGGTGTAATGAAACTAATAAAATAAACTCCATTAGAATAAAAAAATAAATTCATTAAAAGAAAAAGAAACTAAACTAAGGTTTGCAACATAAGTTTCATTTATACCTTAGTTATAAATTTAGTTATTAAGAATAAAAATCAAATTTTAAGCAAAAACAAAATCTAATAGTTTGAAAATTTAAATGAAATAAACAAAAGTAAAATAAAAGAGGAACTTTTGTCAAAAGTGATGAGATTGCAAATAAAAAATTGTTGGGTTAAAGTGAATTATTTACATTATGTCAAAATTACTGTTATAATGTTTATGTACATATTTTTATAATATTTTACAACACTATATTTACTCTCATTATAATACAACACAAAAAAAAAATATTATAGTGCTTAAAATGTGTTGTAAAGAGTTATCTATTACAACACTTAATAGATAGAAGTGTTATAATAATGTGTTTATTTACAATACTTAATTAAGAAAGCATTATAATACATTGAATATACGAGGAATACTAGTAACATATTTTTTATTATTAGCTAATTTTTTTAAAAAAAATTTAAAAAATACAAGAAAAAAATATTAATTTAAGATTGGGAAAGAATAGGACTTACATAATTTTTTTTTAAGTTTTAACAAATTTTAGGTAACAGTGAAAGTGTAATTTTTAGCAAATATTATAACACTTGTTTGAAGAATCATTGTACTAACAAACATGCTATTTTTATAGCATTTAATCAAGGAAGCACTATAATAACGTGAGACAATGGCACCATCCATCTTCAATTTCATTAATAATGTTTCCACCTAGTTCATCATAGTATCAAAAAGCACCACAAATTCTAAATAAAAGCATAGACATCTCACTTCAACTCAAGCAAGAAAAACAAAACAAATGAATAAAAAAGACAAGACAAGACAACATTAAATAAATCATAAAGCTCAACCAACTCCACATTCAAGAAAAAGGGTGTCATAAAACACTTCTAATTCTAACCTATATAATAATAATAAAAAAAAATGTTAGCAATACATACTTTATCACACACTCTTTAATAAACTCTACTATTAATTAAAATTTATTAAAAATTAAAAAAGTATGAGAAAGAAATATTAATTAAAAAATGAGAAAAAGTGAAATCTACATGATTTTTGTAATTTTTAATAAATTTTATTCAATAATAAAGTATATTAAAGATTGTGTTACTAGCAATATTTTTCTAAATAAATAAGGTACTTCAGGCTAACCTTTGTAAATAATATAGCAACTAAAAGCAAGATGAGAAACTATTTATCTAAATAATTCAAAAATTAAACTATTTTCCTATTTATACTTTTTTTTAAATCACAACTAGTTTCGTACTTTACAAGTAAGAAACTTATTTTTTAACTTTCTAAAAAAAGTTTCGCATATGATAGACAAAACTAATTTTTTTTTAAATAGTTTCGTATAGTAATAATATGAAACTAAAGAAGTAATTACACGAGTGAAAATTTTAGATAATTACGTTTACACAACATACGAAATTCATTTAAAAAAATATTTTAAATAATTTCATACTCACAGTATAAGAAACTTGTTCAAATTTTTTGAAATAATTACATTTCCTTTGTCAACTTACCAGATATCAAATACACACCCTCTTTTAGGATCCCTTATTATTCTAGGTGTGAAGCGTGTTTGTTACCATGTGGTTTTCTCTTTATTTTTTTTTAAGTAATGAGAATTTAATAAGATTAAAAATAATTAAATTATGTCAACTTTTTTATAATTAAATATAAAAACTAAAAATAGTAAAACCTTATTAAAAATATTTATTATATTATTATAACTTTAATATTATAAATTTATTTTAAAAAATTTACTTTTAAGATACTAATTTTATTTGTTTCTACCGAACCAATGCAAAAAGCTAATAGGTTCAACGTGCTTAAGTTTCATGTTTTAACATTATTTAGAAATAAGTTTGAATTTGAAAAGGAGCAACAAATGAATAAATAGAAAAAAAAGAAAACTATTTACAGAAGGCGGACTTTGAGTTGTTGTAAGAGTCAGAAAAAATGAACAAGTTTCGTATCTTGTGTATATGGAATAATTTTTAAATTTTTTTTTTAAATTTGTAAGATGTGTAGAAGAAATTATCTAAATTTTTTACACATGTAATTACCTTTTAAATTTCATTCTGTCAGTATACAAAACTATTTTTTTAAAAAAATCCAATTTTATATATCTTATATTTGAAACTTTTTTGAAAAAATTATAAAAATGTAAAACTTATTGTGACGTGACAAAAAAAAAACTTTAGATAGGGAAATAGTTTAATTTTTTAGAGCAATTAGTTATTAAAAAAATTAAAAATATAAACAAGCTGAAATAAATAATTAGGTTTATGTTGAAAATTTGAGACATGTTATTTGACTAATTGCAAAATAAAATGTTGGTGTGTAAAACATCAAGAACAAGTATGTGATTTAAGCCAACTTCACATTAAAGATAATGGTAACTTTCTTTTTGAAGAACTCACGAAGAAGGTTTAAATAAGTAATAACAAGTCACTTGATAATTTTGATAGCAATACATTGGATTGCATTTATTGAAATGCTACATTTAAAGCTTTTAATGATTTTCATGACCTCTTATACGTGGGGTATAAAGTGCAATATATATGGGATAAAATTACTTTTAAGGGTAAGGAGTAGTGTCGCTTCTATGAAATTGTGAGAAATCATCTAAAGTACCTGTGAATCACCAAACATATACATGACGCAAAAGTGCAATATAAAGCAAATACTAGAAATTGTAAGGGTGTAATGTGACTAGTAGACCTCTAACATTCTCCAAGGTGTGTTTGGTCCATAAAAGTTTACTTTACCAATTCACTTATATGTGTGAGGATAATGCAGATTCATGGACGTTTTGAATATAAACTTAAGAAAATTTTGCCCTTTCTAGATAAAGCACACCCAAACCTCGAGCAATCAACACGCCCATGCTAGGAGACGAAGCATGACCATGCATAATGACCAGCACGTTGCCATATGCTCGAATTCAAGCACAGTGGTGCATATATCAAGCATGGCCATGCATCGTGCTTACCGTTTGTTACATTTAAATGAAGATGTTTCTTTTTGAATTTGTGTATTCAAAATTTAAAATTAAAAAAATATATCAAATCTTCCACCAAGAAAAATTCGTGAGAGGCATCAATAGACCCCAACTTCCATTTAAAAGGGCTTAAGGATAATGACGTTTAGGTGTGACGTATAAAGTGCATTTATTGATAGGATACATTTAAAGATTTTAATAATTTTCATGATTTTTTTAATTAATTTTATTTTTATTTTAGAATTAATTTTATTTTAGATTTTTATGAGATAAGGTTGGCATAGTCTAACCTATCATGCCAAATATTTTTTAATTTAATTCGTTGTAGCTTTTCTTTGGTGAAAGTTTCTCTCATTTACTACTCCCTTTGTCATTTTCAGTTTTATATGTTTAATTCTCTCATCTTCTATCATCCTTTTTTTTTCCCTCTTAGTGATTAAGTTAACAATATTTCTATTTTTCCTAGTTCATGAGTTTGGATTTATTCCATAAATAAGTTTTAATTTTTGAAAGCATTCAACATGTCATAAAAGCAATTTTTTTAACATTTTTTAGAAATTATAGGTTAGTTTTACAACATCAATGTTATATAATTGTGTTACAGATGTCACCATATCCACTAAAATTAAAGCTTAAACATAAAATTGTAAATCTTATATATATATATTCTAGTCTTTAGTAAGAGGGTTGAATATTTAATTTGATTGAGATTAGAATACATTTTTTATGATACTCAGAGTATGACAAAGAATTATAGAAAATAAAGTTTGTGATTAGTTAGAGAATAGATTGTAACATTTATTCTATTTAATTAACTTGATAAAAAAAAATTGACTTAATTTTATTTTTGATTTCTATAAAAGTAGTACCTATTTAAAATAAATCCTTAAAAGAAAATTAGTTATGATTTTATTCTTGATATTTTTAAAATATTTGGAATTAATCTTATTATCTATTAAGTGATGAGCTGGAAAGTAGAAGTTCAGCTTATAACTGCCATATCATTATTTTTTAATATTTTATTACTTAAAAATTAATATTTATAAAAAAATCTCTAAAAATATTTATATTATTTTAAAAAATTAATAATTAATCATGAAGATCTTCTTCAACTTCCATTGTTTTCTGATTTTTCATTTTTGTTAATGCCAACGATGCAATAATTTCACAAATCTCACAATGAATCTTACAACTTCATACTCCTATCATCCATTTCTCTCTCTTCCTAACTATGCTAATCTTTGTGATATACCTCTCGCTACAACTCGTTGATTTAGGACTATAATTTTTTTAGATCTGAATCATTTCCAATTTATGCAAAAAATCAAGTTCTATTTTTGCTTAACCAATTGGCTTAAGTAAATTGCCACTGGTCCTGAAAAGTCAGATAAAGTATTGATACAGCCTACTTTAGTTGATACTTTTTCTGTAATTTTTCATTAAAGGCCACGTGTAATAAGATAAGGATCAGTAGTTAGTTTTAGTAGTTACTCCCAACTGCCAAGTTAGTTAGTGGCTATAAATAACAAATAAGCCTCATTTTTGTAATTTTTTAGCTCGTAAATTGTCTTCTTGTAATCTCTCAAATTTTGATTCAATAACACTGTCTCAAATCCCTTTCTTCCTCAAGGATTCCCTGTTTCTCATGCTCTTCGAGTATTCATACTCCTAATTCATCTTCTTCACTAAACTTCTCTATCAGTGGTATCGGCCTGTCCCTTCCATCACCAATGCCATGGCCAAAGCAACAAGAAATCAAGCAGCGTTGAAGGACATGGAAGAACGTCAAAGTTCAAGATTCAACGAAAGATTAAATTTGATGATTGATAAGTAATTGATGCACTTGGCAGGAATAATGCAATAAAATCTTGATGCATCCATGAGTTAGAGGATCCAAGATACAATCAAGCTTAATAGACATCCTGAACCTATTCATCATGATCCAAACAACCCTCATCATAGTGATCGTGGATCCAATTCAACGTATACTTGCGGAACACATTTAGCACGGATCAATCTTCCCAAATTCAATGGGAATAATGTTAATCAATAGATTTATCAGTGCAATAAGGCTCACAATTGTTCATTTCGAAAGCAAAGCCTTGCAATGGTAACCTTCACTCTTCCCTCTTAGTCTAAATATATGAAAATTCTTGTTGATAGATTTGGCGACGTCTACGATGATCCCATGTCTAAATTGATGAATCTAAGGCAAAAATCAACTATAGTAGCTTATCATGAGGAATTCAATACAATGACTAATAAGCTAGATTTACTTGAAAAATATACTCTCAGTTATTTTTTAGGAGGTCTTAAACAAGAGAAACAAATAATGGTGTAGATATTTCAGCCTACAAAGGCTTTTACCTTGGCTAAGTTGTATGAATCTGCTAGCACTCCTACAAATAAAGGGAATTTTCTCTCCAAACCTTTTAAATTTGCTTCAACCTCTAGAAGCTTAAACACAAACTACACAGATAAAGCCACCACTTACACCATTATTGCCTAAACTAAAAACACAAGCTAATAGAACCTTTACCCCTGAATACATGAGTAAAAAGAGAGCTAAAGGCCTATGTTACTTTTGTGACTAGCCTTTCACATTGAACATAGCATCACACATAAGAAGCTACAAATTCATGTTATGGAGGTAGATGATCAGCTTAAGTTAGAAAAATGACATCAAGAAAGGGAATCTAATGTAGATGAGTTGGTGGAGCCTCAAATTTTTGTGAATGCACTGACTGGTGTTCCTAATTTTTGGACAATGAGGGTCACTGGTTATCACAGAAAAAAAACTATTACACATCTTAATAGACAATGACAGTACACATAACTTCTTGGATTTACAAGTAGCAAAGAGGTTGGGGTGTAAAATTGAGAAATTCAAGTCCCTACATGTCACTGTGGCTAATGGAAGCAAGCTGAGCATTACTGCAGTTGTAAAAGGGTTCTAGTGGTCAATTCAAAATACTGTGTTCTCCTCTGATATGATGATCATACCATTGGGATGCAGTGATTTAGTTTTGGTGATTAAGTGGCTCATCACATTGGGAGATATAACTCGAAATTTTTATAAGCTTAGCATGGAATTTAAAGCTTAGGGCAAAAGACATGTGTTAACAGGGGCTTCATCTACAGGAAGATATGATAGATGGGTTATCAAAGAATATCTTCAATCTGATATAATTCAGAAAAGTAACAGCCCATATGCAAGCCCTTTAATATTGGTGGGAAAAAAAGATGACTCTTAGAGACTATGTGTAGACTAGAAAGACTTAAATAAGGCTACTATTAAAGATAAATTTCCTATTCCCTTAGTGGAGGACTTATTGGATGAGCTACATTGTGCCATAATTTTCTAAAAAATTGATTTAAAATCTTGTTATAATCAGACATAAAAATGAATTCAAGACACATGGAGGCCACTTTGAATATTTAATGATGTCATTTGGCTCACTAATGCCCCTGCCACCTTTCAAGGGTTAATGAATGAGGTTTCCAAAGAATACATAAGGAAGTTTCTACTTGTCTTTTTTTATGACATTCTAGTCTACAGTGAAGGCTTAGACATGCATCTTCTTCATTTGAAACAGCTCTTGACCACTATGAGAAGCAATTGCTTATTTGCTAGGTTGTCTAAATGCTATTTTGGTGTGCCTAAGGTTGAGTAACTAGGTCATTTTATTTCTCAGGATGGTGTTTCTACCGACCTAAGCAAGATAGTTGTTGTGCAACAATGGCCCTTACCTTAGAATCTTAAGCAATTAAGAGGCTTTTTAGGATTTGTTGGATACTATAGAAGATTTGTTAATAACTATGGTTGCGTTGCTAGGCCATTGACTGACATGCTTAAAAATGACTCTTTTTGAGGATGCTAAAACTGCTTTTCATCAATTAAAGAGAGGGTTAATCATGCTTCTACTTTGGCCTTACCAAATTTTAACAAACTGTTCATTGTTGAGGTGGATGCTTCTGGTTTGGGTATTGGTGCAGTGTTGATGCAGGACAATTATCTTGTGGCCTATATTAAGACTTAACCAACAGCAGCAGGCCCTTTCCATAAAAGAGTTAATGGCAGTGGTGTTCTCTATTAAAAAATGGTGACATTATTTGCTCAATAAGCATTTTACTATTAGAACTAATCATTGTAACTTGAAATTTATATTAGACCAAAGACTCACTACTGCTTTTTAGCAAAAGTGGTTGGTGAAACTCATAGAATTTGATTTTTCCACTGACCACAAGCAAGGTAAGGAGAATATAGTAGCTGATGCATTGTCCCAGATAGAAATTTCTGAATTACAAGCTCTTGCTGTCCATACACTTGAATCTGACTTGTTGCAAAGAATCTAGCTTTCCTAAGAAACTAATACAGATTTACAAAAGTTGATTCAGGAGCTTGATCAAGATGCTTCTACTCATAAGCATTACTCTTGGCAAATATCAGAACATAGGAGAAAAGACAAGTTGGTCATTGGTAAAGATCTTGACTTAAGAAAAGATTTACTGCATTGGTTCCATGCTTCTAAAACAACTGGACATTTTGATATTAATGTCACCTTACAGATAATGAAAGGGGTGATCTCTTAGAAATGAATGACCAAGGATGTGCAAAAATATGTTCAACAGTGTAGAACATGTCAGCAGTGTAAACCTAAGATAGTAGCATCACCTGGTCTACTTCAACCTCTTCTAGTTCCTGGTATGGTATGGTAGCAACTAACCATGGACTTCATAGAGGTCTTACCTTTGTTCTTTGGTAAGCAGGTTATTTTTGTAGTTGTTAATAGACTAAGCAAAGCTGCTCACTTCATGAGTATGACTCATCCTTACACTACTAAAGATGTGGCTCAGCTGTTCTTGAATAACATTTTTAGATGACATGGATTTTCTGACTTTATCACAAGTGATAGAGACCCTATTTTTGTCAGCCAATTTTGGCAAGAATTCATGGCTCTACAAGATGTTCAATTACAATTATCCTTAGCCTACCATCCTCAAATAGATTGTCAAACTAACGTAGTTAATAGGTGTCTTGAAACCTATTTGAGATGCATGTGTGTTGATAATCCTCACCACTGGTCCAGCTAGTTACTACTTGCTGAATGGTGGTACAATACTTTCTTCCACAGCTTTATTCAGGTCACTCCTTATGAGATTGTTTATGGTCAACCTCCACCTGCTTACCTTCCGGGTGAATCAAGTGTAAAATTAGTGGACAGAAGTTTAAGTAAGAAAGAGGAAATGAAGCTGCTGAAGTTCCATTTGAGGAGGACTTAGGATCACATGAAACAGCAAGCAAACAAACATAAAACTAATAGACAGTTCAATATGGGTGATCTAGTCTATGTGAAGTTGTACCCCTACAAACAAGTGTTTGTTGCTAACAAGAGTAATACAAAACTTGCTCTTGAGTACTTTGGACCTTTTTCGATTTTAGAGAGGGTTTGAGTTGTTGCTTATAGGATTTAGCTACCTCCTAGTTTCAGAATCCATAATGTCTTTCATGTGTTTCAATTAAGGAAGCATGTGGGAAGTGAGTCCAGTTCTAGTTCTATACCTCATGATGATGAAGATCCTATTTTAATGAAAGAACCCGAGTTGATTCTTGACAGAATGACAGGAAAGAGACGTGGCCAAGCAGCTACAAAAGTCCTAATAAAGTGGAAACATCAATTAGCAGAAGATGCCACATAGTGATTCTATTATGATCTGCTACAAAAGTACCCTCATCTCAAGCCTTGAGGTCAAAGACTTATGTGGAAGAGGGGTTCGTGTTTCACACCATATCCTTGAGGACAAGGATTTTCTGACGGGGGAGGAATTGATATAGCCTGTTTTAGTTGATACTTTTTATGTAATTTTTTATTAAAAGCCACGTGTAATAAAGGTGGGATCAGTAGTTAGTCCTGGTAATTATTCCTAACTACCAAGTTAGTTAGTGGATATAAATAGCAAATAAGTCTCATTTTGTAGTTTTTTAGCTTGTGAATTGTAATCTTCTTGTAATCTCTCAAATTCTAATTTAATAACACTGTCTCAGATCCCTTTCTTCCTCAAGAGTTCCCTGTTTCTCATGTTTTTTGAGTATTCATACTCCTAGTTCATCTTTTTCACCAAACTTCTCTATCAAGTATGAATAACATTGTTAAAGTAACAAGGTTAAATTGCATCCAATAGCCAATGAGTATATTTCCACAAAGCTCAAGCATAGGAAGAGTAGAAAATTTAAACACTACAACTGCACTATCAAGCCATCCTCATTTTTCTCAAGGAATTAGCAATCTTTAAGCCAAAGCTAGAGGCTTTAATGGATTCAATAGAAGCATTAGCATCCTTGAAAACAACAAACCAAGCAAGGAAGAGAGATTCCTCAAATAAGACCAAAAAAATGAATTTAATTAGCTTTTTTTCCTCAAAAAGCAGCAGTCTTTTTGCTTGATGAACAACATCAAAACATTCATGATAAGAAGCTCGAACTTCGGTCAATGCAAAATGGATAATTGCATTTGCAAATGGAAGGGGCTTGAAATAAAGGGAAGTATGAAGGGAATAGGCATTGTTCGGTATTTAAAAGGAGGGAATGGGCATTGAAAGAAGAAATCATATAATAGGAGATTTATAAAACAGAATAAGGGTGTTAGTTGTTACGCCTCGCGTTTTTGTAATAATATTTTAATATGTTAATATAAGTGTATATGTGTATTTTCACATGTTTGTATGTTTGATTTACATATATGGTGATGTGCATATATATGTATGACGTAGACATGTATGAATGTGTGAATATGGTTGTGAAGAGGTCTGTATATTGTGGTAGAAATGTAATGTGGATAGTGACTGGGCTATATTTGATTGAATATATATGTATATATGTATATATGCATGTTGGATGTGGGTGCTACAAGGTGTTATCACTGTAGCGAGAAGGCCCTGACCGTAAGGCATGAAACTGTGTTATTCTCGCTATAGAGAGAGCATCCTCGTTGTAGCAAGAAGGTAATGGGAGATAGGGGTAAAAATATTGCCTTCTCGCTTCAACGAGAGTTCTCTCGCTGTAGCGAGAGGCGATAGTGAAATATTGTATTGCTGAGTGCAGTCTCACTGTAGTGAGAGGGTCTCGCTGTAGTAAGATTCTGCAGAAAGCATAATGCAATTGTCTTCAAAGTTGATTAGGAGCAAGATTAAAGGTTGAAAACGAGTTTGGAGAGGTAAGTTTATGAGTAAGGATTTTTTTTATTTCATCCCTTTTTTCTTGGTCTCTTGGTTTCTCATGGGGTTTTCCCTATATTTAGGATAAAATCCGTTTGGGGAGCACGTTTATTGTTAATCTACGTTGTGGGTCTTCGATTTGAGGTAAGGGAGGACTCTATCCCATCTCATTGCATTTGAATTTGTTATTATGTTATGTATTGTTATGTGAATGGCTAGGAATATGTGTGTTTTACTAGAATTGATTTGATTGTAATGAGATTATTGTGAAATAGTTCTATAGAGCATAGTATGATTGATGTTGTATAAAGCATAGTGTGATTGGTGTAGTGTGATTTGATTATAGTGAGATTGTGGTGAAATAGTTGTATAGAGCATAGTTATTAGGGTTTAGGAATTTATTTTAAAAATTTGATGTATTAATTAAATCCTGTAGCAATTATTGATACAAATTTGTGATTCATCCATATTTTGAAATATTTTATTGAACTGTGCTGCTTTGGGAAACCCTCTGAATGAAAAATTTTATTATTTCCAATTTTATGAAATTTATTTATTTAGAAAATTAAATTAAGGTATTATATTTGTGTCAAAGCAGATGCAGCCATTAGCCCAAAAAACACAATAAAATTAAATATTTTTTGTTTGATAAGATGGAGTTAGAACTAGAACCAAAGAAGTTTAGGCATGTGTATCTTGGATTTTAATGCTTCAATGAATGAAATTTACCATAAATACTCTTTTGGGTACCTAAAATAACTCTATGGCATGCATAATATGCACTTCTTGAACATGGGATGGTAGAGACACTCAAAACACATAGTAAGGGTATCGCAGTCACATAATCATATGCCAAAGTATAGTAAGCATTTTTATCTAATTTTTTTAGCATTAGTGGCAATTTGCTTAAACAAATTGATTTAGCAAAAATTTTCACTTAAGCATTGAACGTATGTTCTTGTGTAAATTGGAAGGGATCCAAGTCCTATTTTCTTGCCAAAGAAGCTTTTCGTGAAGTGCATGTGAAGCTTGTTGAGAGATATGTGACTTAATAATCCAAATAGGTCATCTTCCTTTTTTTAATTCAGGTGTTTGGAGTGTTAACCTTCTCTTTCTTTCTCTCTTTGCATGCTTAGCTTCAAAATTGTACCTTGTGCTATCTTGGAGGGTGGCAACACACTTTTTTGGTTCACAAAGTTCATTCTTTTTGGCTTTATGGTTGGTTCAATAGGTTTGAAGAAGTGTTGGTTTGTATTTGTATAGTGTCTCAAGGGAAGTTTTGGTTGTTAATGGTTCCTCCTGTTAAAGGGTGTTCCATTACTAGGTCAAATCTTGGTAGGTCTTATTGTTAGCTTTGTTCATGAGGAAACTGACCGAGAGAGTTGTTATTACTAGGTAGAATCTTGGTAGGTCTTATTGTTAGCTTTGTTCACGAGGAAATTGATCGAGAGAGTTGCTATTTTCTTATAGTGAGATTGAATTGCCTTATTTTGGCATTTTCGAGGTAGCTAATGGAGTGCTAAGGATTGAGCATTTTCTTTTTCCTTTTGTTTTTCTTGCCACAATAGTGAAAATTTATTGGAGTTATAGACAAAAATGAGATATTTATTTATTTGGTTCCTTAATTTATGAGAGATTATTATAATAAAGCCAATTATAGAAAAGATAAATGAGAAAATTGTGGGGAAAACTAGCAGTAGTCACATGGCAACAGATGCAACTGATGAGAAAAAAAAAAAGAAGGAAAAGTTCGTGGACCAAAATAATGAACTTATGGTTAAGGGACTGTGTGGTGAGGCAATGACATAAAAGTTATGATGGTTGGCGAAAAAGGCATGGATGGAATTGTTTGGCTAAACCTTTTCTCTCTCTTATAGTTCATTTCTTTTTAATCTTGTTCATATCATTTATTCTGTAATTACTGCTATACTCATACTAGTGTTCATTTCTTGTAAGAAACCCATATCAAATCAATAATAATTGTTATAGAGTTCTTTTTTTTTTTCAATCTTTTGCTCTTATTTATTCTATGTTCATTGTTGCTACTATTACAATTATAGTGTTAAAAGGGTTTCTTCTTGAGAACTAGAAGCAAAGAGAAGATTAAGAGATTGCTTCTTTAATTAGAAGAGAATTTCAATAAAGATGATGAAAATCAAGTCTGACAACAATAAAGACCAAGTCTTCTTCCTTTAAATCCAACAATGCAAAGCTAAATATCTCTCTTTCTCTTAGTCTCACATGTGTTATGATACCAGAAATGTAATATCAAATGCAAAAGAAGAGAAAAGAAGTTGAAGAAATACTTTTTACAAATATTAACTTTTATATAATTAAATATTAAAAATAACAATAATGTATAAATAATAAGTTGGACTTTTATTATCTATCTCGTCACTTAACAAAACTTAGTTGACAACATAGACTAATTCTAAATATTTTTAAAATTTAAAAATTAAATTGTAATAATTTTTTTTTAAAGACTAATTTCAAATGATACCACTTTGGTAGAGATAAAAACATAATTAAGTCATAGTATTTACATGATTTGAAGTATAATTAATAATACATGTAAAATCAATTAGCCATGAAAAAAGTGATCATAGGATCATAAATCATTTGTTTAGCATTGACTCCCATAACAAAATCGATGTGAGCGTAATTTTCCTTGAACAATACCACGAGCTTGTTCCCATCATGATCTTTGAGGTCATTCAGCAAAACTTGCACATCCTTTACATCAGATAGCATATCTTGTCCTCCATAGCTGAGAAAAAGAGGGAACCCATTTGAAATTTGGGTCATGTCATATAGAGGAGGAACCGGTTGCCCATAATGCTGCATATTTTGTCCTTGATCACCATAATCATACTTTGCTATTTTTCCAGTTCTGATCACTACTCAAAATCCACATAGAGAAACATGCATGAGTGGGATGAATAAGAAATTTTGTGGAAACTAGTTGTCTTAGAAAAATATGCGTAAAGAAATGCTTCAAAATGACACAACGTTTCAGCCAAAAAAATGTTGCTTATTATTGTAGACATACTTTGAGCTAGATGGATCAAGTTCTTAGTTGCTGTTGGTTGTGGTCCATGTTCAAGAAAGACGTCTATTCTCGACGAATTTACACAGCAATTTGGACCTAAAATTTCATGACAAACAACATCAAAATAATGTTAGTGTTTGCAGGGCCGGCCCAAACGGTAAAGCCCTTGCTTTAGGCCTCATATACTATTTTTGAACTTACTAATAATATTCTTTCTTAAAAATAATTATACTTTGATAAATAATATTAATTTATCAAGGAAACTTTTTTATTAAAATAAGTTTCTCATTTTATGATTTGACTCATCTGAGATGAAGAGTTATAATCATATTATGTACAATAATTATACTTTTTAAAGATAAATAATATCATTTTACTGAAGATGAAAAAATATCTCAAAAAAAATTAAGAGTGCATTTAGATAATTACTAAATAATTTAATAAAGCAATTAATCAATATTTTTTATCAAATGAAGTCTTATGACATCAAATTTATCAAGAAATTAATTGAAATAACTAAAAAAGTTCATTTTGAGAAGTTATATACTAAGTTGTTAAAATAAGTAAAAATAAATAAATTACCGACATAAACTATGTTCGTAACTTAATCTTTAACTCTTTTAAACACTCCTAAATAGATGCGTTTAATTCACCATTGAAATGTTAAGTAAAATTAATTTCATCATTTTAATAAATAATTTTACATTTCAAAAGGTTTGAAAGAGAAATTTTAAATAAAATTATAATATACTTTTATAAAAGCCTAATATTAAATTTTTCTTTAAGCCTACAAAAGCGTTTCGTGTTTGTAAGAATATGTACATAAGATGAAAACCTGAAACTTTGTAGTATAGCTCAAGTGGTGAGAGCTATATTAGCCATTAGGTTATATGCAACATGGCTTGAATTTTGGGTATTGAAAATTTCCACATCTCCTTCCCTCTTCCCGAATGATCAAAATTTGGAAATTATAATAATATTCATGCAATGAGCAATTGAAGTACCTGTGAAAAGCGTCATTAGGTTTGAGCAGTTCAAGTTTAGATTATGGCAAATGCCTTCCACAAATTTGGCTGCAGCATCCCTGTCCATTAAGAAAAACATTACTACTGTTAAATGAAGAAAGAGATAGCAAATTTCCATAAGTAAGGTTTTTCCATTACCCGTTTGGAATGAATTCACGTAGGCCTAACCAGTATAGGTCCTGTTTGTCAAGAAAATGAAAATTATTTCCATGTTAAATTATACTTAATTGATAACTAAATGATTTAGCTTTTGTCTCTCACATCAGCTATAAATGTGTCAGCAGCAAGTTTTGTTAGCGGTGATGCAATCTGATTCATGTGAGCAATTGGGCTAAGTAATGAAGCTGATCTTAACATGTTCAACACTTGCCCTTGAGAGAAAGCAGCTAAAGCCATTAGAGTTCCCTGAAATTTCAAGTAATTGTTATACATACACACTAGAAATGATAGAGGATTAAATACATTTTTATCATTGTAGTTTTTTCCATTTTGATTTTAATTCTCACACCTTAAAAAGTTAATTAGATTTAAGTCCGTGTAATTTCAAAATCACTTGGATTTGGCCTCAGTCATCAGCTGGCGTACAATTTTTTTATTTCTTATAATATATTAATAGTAAAGATATTTTAGACAAAAATCACCTAAATAAAAGTCACAATAGACACTCACTTGGATCAAAACTAAAACTTAGAAAAATTATAAACTATAAAAATGTATTGATTGCGGCGCAAGAAAACCCAAAAACACAAAGTGGAAGAAATTAAGAACTCACCAAGGAATGACCTGCATAGTGAATTCTCTGACCAGTATTGTTGTACACATACTGAACAAAAGCAGGAAGATCATAACTGGCTAATTCATCCCATGACCAATCCCAATAAGCCTATACATATTTTAAAATTCAAGTATCCATTAGAGTAGCTATCAACTAACTGAAACTCTAAAGTGCATGTATCACAGAAGGAAAAAAACACCATGTCATTAGGACTAAGTGATGTGTGCCCACTGCTATATTTTGTGCCACGAGTATTGGCAAGCCACACATCATACCCATTGTCTGCTAAGATAAATCCCAATGATTCATCTGGAGAATTGAACAGCCATGTTATGGCATCCTGAAACCACCCAAACACAATTCATCTTAGTTCAGTGCTCACACCTTTTTTCTATACATTTCTAAAATAACAGCAAACCACACGTTTGCTTCTCTTATGTATCTGTCTCTATTGCAACACTTACACTAAAGATTCCATGTTGTAATAGCACCGGTGGCTTGTCTGCTTTCTTACCGGACCGCCCCACCGGCAACCTCTGAAGGCTTAAGATGTAGCCATCCTCGCTTGTAACCTAAGTCCAACAAAATTTAATTGCCAAAAATGCCATCATAATCTTCAAAATGCAACAAGAAATAGTAATATGTACCTTATGTTCTTCACATGTGTAACCTTGGCTCTCTACCATAATTTTGCAGATACCATCATCATTAATAATAGGAGAGGATGTTGAACATTCACTGTTTGGTTGAAGTGTTTTTCTCCCTTGTGCTGATACAATGCAAAGAAGGACTATTGAAAACAGACTAACTATGGTGTTGGCCATTGTACAATGTGGTTATGCTCCTTACTTTAACAGAAAATGGTGACATTTTTATAGCATTTTGCAGTCCGAAGACAAAGTTCAAAAGACTAATGCATGCTATTGGATGTAATTAATATAATCTTTTATGCTTTGTTTTAGCATATTTTTAAAAATCAACGTTAACTGAGCGTTCAAATTATAAGACATTGGTATGGATATGCTATTAAGTATGGATTGACGTAACTGCCAGGTTGATATGCTTGTTGGAGAGTTCAGTTGTTTTGTATAAATGTGTTAACACTTTGTGTTAAATTTTGACCTTTGTTTAAGCAATGTTAACTACATTAGGACAATTGAGGAGTCACAGAAGTAAACAATTTTGGCTCACGTGTACGTAACTGTGTTCCACAAAAGAAAAAAAACAAAGGGTCTCGGATGATTAGATGAGTTAGACATATTTGGGACTTATTTCCTTTTTTCAATGAAAATAAATTAAACTTAATTAAATATATTTTTCATCATTTATTTAAATTTTTGTATAAACAAAATTTATATGAAAAAATATTTTTTTCTTTATAATTAATATTTTTGTCAATGTAAAGATAAAAAAATGTTCTATAAAGTAGTTAAACAATCAATTTAATAATTAAAATAAATAAATTAATATTTAAAAAATAGTATAGTTGATGGGCTCAATGTAACAAGTAAAGAAAGGAGGGTTTTAGAAATTAAATGGTTAAAAATAAAATTACTTAAAAATAATAGAAACAAAAATGAAAAAATTACTTTTAGTTAGTAGTTGAAAATAAAAAAGATATATGAATATTGTTAAAAAAAAAAACATAAGGTGGATATCAAGATATATGTACCTTATGTTTTTCCGCATTGTCAGTGTTGGAGTCGGTGGGCACCGATCCCGTTGATGACAATGAGGATGATAGTCCCATACCACTTTGCACCCTGCGGTGCTTGCGCTTTGCTTTTTTGTTGGCGAGCGTGACCAAGATCCGTTCCACTAATTCGCGAAGTTCTCCCATCGAGTTTTCCAAGTTCTCAAACTGTTCTCTATTAGTGGCCATGTGTATGAGCAAGGTGTTGATATGATCGTAACCGACTCTAGATACCAATTGATACAATCTTAAGGTACCATGGATTTCTCATGTTTCGAGCGCAAGTAACCAAGAATGAATTTGCTGAATTATTATTATTCCATTCCAAAGCTGATTGCGAGGAATATAAATATTATGGCCTTCTTAACAACTTTCCTAAATAGATGGCCAAAAAATAAGGATCTAAACTAATCTAGAGCTATCACTTATGAAATAAAAGAAACTATATCAAGGATAAAAACAGTAATAAGATAATATAATGATCAGTAAACTTTAGTTAATAAATTAGCCCATGTAACGTGAGTTTGGTTTGGGCTCCCTTGTACTGCGTCTGACTCTATCATATAACAAAAGACTGATTGAAATAGTTGTAGAAGCTTATTAAGAACCTTGACATCATAGATATGGTCAATGAATTTTATATGGTTACATTTGACTATTACGTGATAGAGAGATAGTGATGAATGGAGAATTTAAATGATCTTTGATCATTATCTTGGTATCGCAAGTTAGTTCTTGGAGTCCATTTCTCCATGTGCCAAAATCACTTGTATATTGACATGGATAAATTTTTCGAGTCTGAATTTGGTATTTTATGATAAAAGCTTTCTTTAGCCATGGAGTCGTTTCCTGGAGACACACATGTACGTGTGAATAAGAATACGTTGAATATAGAATAAGGAAGGTTTGTTAGGGTTTGTGTGGAGTTGAATCTTACCCAACCAATGATAAGGTTTGATTAAAGGTTACTAATACAAGGTAAAATAAAAGGGGCTTTACATAATTTGTTCTCAGTGTAGGTGGATTATGGCCATCATGTGAGGGATTGGACTCCCTCTACTATCCCATCCTAGATAACAAATGAAACAGTTGATGGAACATTATAACAAAGGACAAACATGAAAACTAGAACCCTTACAAATAATGAGGATAATAAGGATAATAAAAAAATCATGGAGAAAGATAATCATATTGTTATAACGGTTGTGAAAAGGTTAACTAGTCTATGACTTTATGGCCCAAATAGAAAGAATCAACTCACCCTATGTGAGCCTCAATTAAAAGGTACTGCCAATACAAATATATATCATGACTATCAAATCTCACTAGATTGAGGCAATTCCTAATGACATATGACTTTTTGTTTTTAAGGGGTTATTTTCTTTTTCATTATGTAATATGACATTTATCGTGTCTTTTTCTTTTAATTCAATATGAATTTAAATTTTAGTTTTTAAATAACTTGTAATTATTTTAAAATTTTAAAACTTTTATCTTGTTAAATTTTTATTTAATATAATTATTAATAAAAAATATTTATGTTTTAAAATTCAATTAATCCTATTAAATATTTTAAATGTTGTATTAAAAAATTAATTAAATTTTGATAATAATTATGGAAAATAATTATATTTATTAGTATTTAATAATAACTAAAAACGTATGTGCAGTGGACATGTTACTTACTACTTTGAAAATAATTACTCTATACATTACATAGACAATTAACTAATATATTTTTATTCTATATTTGTGAGTTCTTCCTCTAGAAAGAGAGATACTTTATAAATTTATTCTCTTTTATATAATGTCACGTTACTATTTTTAGGTAAAATGTTTTTTTTTTTCACTTACATTTAAAGTGTAACCTAATATGTCATATATCATCCCATTTTTACACGGCATAACTATACTTCTTTAACTTAAATAACAATACAATAAGTGAATAACTACATGTCATTCGCACAACTACACTTATATATACATACTAATATTATAATCATTTTTTCCTTCTCTGATGAGGTAAATACATCCAAAAGAGAGAAATAGATTGAAAGAGAAACAAAGGGTTAAGGAGAAACACGAAGGAAGTCCTACAAAATTTATACATGTTTTGTAACAGATGTGACACCTGAATATTTTAAACTTAATATACAGTGGACATTCACATAAAGATAAATTTAAAAGAGATATAATGTGCATAACCTAAAATAATTTAACTTGTTAAGTCAATTGTTAGGCATATAAATGAGAGAATCACATACATATGCATGTATTTATTCCTGTGTCATTAGTATCATACTAAAGGAAGTTTCATCCATAAGATTTTTAACATATTTCATATATCAACGGGGATATCAAAATAGTACCCAATTAAAGTCGGATTAAAAAGTATGAGGACCACTTATATACAACAATTTTATCATCCACCTATCAAGAAAGAAACAAGTATACTATATATCTACCACACACTAGGGAGGATACTATTATACAAATAAAAAAGAAGTAAAAAAATATTATCAACTCCCTAATTATCTCCTCAAATAGTCCTAAAGCCCAAAACAAACAAAAGTCAAAAAGACATTAATTCAGAGAGGTTTATTCCTCTAAAGGATCAAGATCTAATGAAGTGGACAATGTCTCATTAAGGTTGGTAGGTAAACTAGGTAGGTCTTCATCTACATCTTTTCACCATCCAAAGGTAGGTGGTGATATACAAGAGGGTGAAATAAGAGGAGGTAATGAAGGGCTATGGTGAGAATGTCTAGCTTCATCAATGAGTAAAAGTCAGAGAGACTGGGGAGGTGGATAGGGTCAAACAGATGACTTAATCACATGAACATCCACCCACTCAGGTTCAGGAAGAGGAGGAGGAGAGAATGGTCAAGGTGAATGGGTATTAAGGACACTGTCTAGGGTAGGATCAAGGACAGGACTTTCAATATCCATAAGGCCTGGGGCAACTCTAGTAGGTATAAGGAGAAACAAAACAACGGTGACATATAAAGGTAAAGGAAAGGTGATCTCAACTGGTAAATTGGTAGTGTAACGAGATTCCCAACCCATTTCAAAAACTAAACCAAGGGTCAATCTAGCTAACTCTTGATAAATAGTCTACTAGTTATTGTCATTGTCATCGTAGATCTAAAGGTCGTCCTCTATTGGAAGTACCCACATCTTAATTATATTTGTTCCCATTTGCACACGACATATAATACATACTAACTAATAGATGTTTCAAACACACACAAAAAGGGTGAGTCCATAAAATTAAAACAATTTACACAATGAACACACAAGAAGGATTTATTTATCACACAATTATAACTTAATCAAAAAAGTTCTCATTTTTTTAATTCTTATATCATATCTTCCTAGTTTCACTCCATATTTATTAGGATTATGTTATAACAGCCAAGAATTAAAAAAAGGGAAAAAAAAGGATTGTTAGGTTGTACTTCTCACATTATGTTTGGTCTACATTATATAGTATTTGGACTAGTTGCTAGTTATGAGCTAATTCCTATTATAAATTTATTAATTATAAGGTTTGATCATCCGTCCTACTTTTCCTTCTTCCATTTAGTTGAGCTAGGTGTCTAAAAGGAAATATTTCTATTGTCTCCTAGGATTCAATTGTTGTTTTATTTGATTTTATATCTTGCTTGTCTGGTCTTCATTTATCTTGGTTTCTGTTTATCTCTTTTGATTAAAATTCATATTCTAAATCATCTAATTACATTTTAGTGTAGGAGTCCCACCTTATATTTTGTATTTATTTCATCCTAAGAAATCTATGTGATCCTTTCATTACCCACACATTCAACACCTTTCCTCTTACAACTTACTACTTTCTTTCATTATTATCATATATTTAACCCTTTATCAAATTGTAATTCAAAATTTTACCAACCGACACTATACCTTCAACACATATTCATTCCTACATTATACACTAATTTCATATATTGCATGTATAACATCTTCATTTTTATTTTCTCCATATTCATGTGTTAGCATGATTTTATTTTTTTTAAAAGTAATTTAATGTATTTTACAAAATTTTATAATTTTGATTAAAAAATTTTAAAAAAATATTTATTTTTATTTCTTTCAAATAATTTCTTTCTAAGTATATGTTTAATTTTTTTTATAAAGATAAATATTTTCAATATTTTAAATTATTTAAAAATTTCTTAATTATATTTAATTTACAATGAGGACTTAGGTTCGAAGTCCCATTAAAAAAAGTAAATTTTATTTTTAGATAGTAACTTTTGACCTATAAGAAGGGTTGTCTCTCGACAAATTTATAAGATTTGTAATAACAAATAATATTCACATTTTTTGTGTATAAATTTGGATTAAAAAATATGTTACTTCTTTTCATGTTAGAGTGTTTTCAGCAGAAGTTTTGTTAAATTAAACAAATTTGAAGAATAAATTATCTTCTATTTTATATTATATAACTACTTTTATATTATGTATTTAATTTTCTTAATTTAATCTTAAAATTTTACAATATAATTATTTATTAAAAAAATATCTTATTAATAATTAAAATATTTATATTATTAATTTATAAAATTTATTAAATTAAAAATAATTATAAAATTTATATTTAATTTTCATTTTAAAAAATTTATTTAATAATATAATAATACAATTATAAAATATAAAAAAAAGTCACTAATATTTTTTAATTGAAATGTAAAGAGTCGTATTAAGCGTTGCACTCTCACAAGTGACAAACTTCATGCTCTTACGCGTTCAAACTCCTGGCAGCTAAGAAATCAACTTTTCCCTTTTCTTTTTCTTTTTCAAGAAAAAAAACTTTTCATTCAATTCGCATAATTAATTCAAATGTTATTAATTGAGAATTTTATTTATTTATTTATTTATATAACAGTATTATTTTTAAATTAAATTAATTATAAAAATTATTAAAAATAATGCTAGCAATATATTTTTAATAATTTTTATAATTAATTTAATTTTAAAATATATTAAAATATTTTAAAAAATAATCAACCCAAAGACTTTTTATTTAAAAAATTATCAATTGAAAAAATATTAAAAATATATGATATTAACATTTCTCATGTTAAATTTTAAATATTTTTTATTATTATATATCTGGAGCGATCGTCATGCAACTTAATTTATATTTTATTTTCAAATGATTAATATGTAACATTTTGAGATAAATTTATTGTTTTTTTTTATACAAAATCATAGAATGATATATCTTAAATTATTTTGTAATAAATATTTGAGATGGATATAAATTTATGCTAATAATTCAAAAATTCTTTAAAAAATTATTCAAATTCTCTTTTTTACCTTAAACAAATTATTTATACTTTTTAATGGCAAAAAAAATTATTTATATTTTTTTTCTATCTTACTTATGTCTTCTACATTTTTTCAGTATATATATGAAATTAAATCATTGTTATTTTTAAAAAATGATATTAATCATAGTTTCTAATAATTTTTATTCAATAATTTTTTTTTTCAAAAAGCGTGTTGCCGGTGTTTCTTGTTTTTAGCTATTCATTTTGAAGCTATTCTTATTTTTAAATTTTTAAATCAAAATTTAAATAAATAATAATAATAATAATAAGAAAATAAAAAATGTTCAAAAAGAAAGTTTTCATTACATAAAAATATAAATTTATTTAATACCTAATTTTTAAGTAATTAAAATATTTAATATAAGTTCTGAATTGGAAACATATGAATACGCCACATTTAATTTTTATCTGTAAACAAATATTTTATTCATAAATTTATTTTTAAATATTTTTATTTTTTATTATAATTATCTATATTTTAAATAATACATGTGATGTATAGTTAATTTGTTAATTAAATATTTATGTTTATTTTTTAGTTTAATTTTCATTTATTATCGCTAAAAATTCTATATTATTAACAAATTAGAATATATAATACATATGATTTTTAAATTAAATATTATAAAAATTAATAATTTGTAAATTTTTTTTTATTATGATTTTTTCAAAATTACTTAAATATAGGAATTTTAGTAAAATTACAGAAATGTGGTCCTTTTTTTTTCAAAAATCACTTTTTACCACCTTTGTCAAAAATTGCCAAAGGTAAGTTTTAATTATTTTTTTAATATTTTATTTTTTAAATATTATTAATTTTGTAATTTTTTTTAAATTTGCCATTGACAATTTTTTAGCCTCTATCATTTTTTTGATTTTTCATTTATGAACTTTTGTACTTACATAAAAAATTATCAATAACAATTTTTTAACACCATATTTTTGTAATTTTTTAAAACACACCATATTTTTGTATATATAATTTTAAATATTATATTTAAAAAAATAATCCTAATTGACTTGTATTGATATAACATTTTAAAATTGAATATCTTCATTGTGGATGATTTTATTCTGACTAGCTACGTGGGTCGGTGCAAACTAATTATTGGAAGCTATAGTAATTAAGCTGCATTATTTATTTTCTCTCACCTTTTAAGAATAAAAATAATTATATTTTAATGTTAATTATGTTATCTTGCATTTAAAAGGTTGAGACCAACTAGATAATTTATTTAAAATACTTAACACCATTTTTAATGTTTATTTTAAATTTATTAGATGGATTGATATTTTTTTTAATTTCTTGGATGGATTGATAAAGTGTGATAAAGTGGAGTTTTTATATATTTAAATTTATTAGATTTAATAATTTTTTAACACTTTATGTTAAAAATATTGGTATAGTTACCAAAATAAAAATTTTCAACAAAAATAAAATAAGTTTCTTTGACTAGTTAGTTTTTTAATTTCTTATTGTTATAATTATTATTGTTTTTTATGTCTTCTTGTATGACTCTGCTGCCTAAAGAAGTGCAAAATAAAGAGTTTGGACTGATAATTCTATTAAAATAATTATTAAAAATACTTTCATTTAAATATAAACATGTATATTCAATATATAAAGGTAAATTTTCCAAAATCTTACTTAGCAAATTAGGTTATATTCAAAAGTAAAATTAGTATAACTTAAGAATAGATTTTCAATGGTTTTGAAAAAGGTAGTTATTTTTGGAAGGAAGATTGGATTTATAATAGGCATTTTGTGGAAAACTATGGAAAGTAAGAGGTTAAGAGAAAATGTGAACGATATGTTGATAGTGACAAGAAACATAATATGTTGCATCCATCATTTCTTTATTATAGGTAGTAGTTTGGAGTTGGGTCTAGTACATGCCTAACGCAAGACTTGGAAGATCAGTACATTAAAGAATGTAGTAGTATTCATTTGACATTTATTACTTAATGCAGTCTCAGTGCAAAAGAACTTGACTAAACATGAATTGTTAATTTTCTCATAAACTTGTGGGCTGTGTGATACTAAAGATGATGACATATTGCATCCTCTTTTTCATTGTGTTTTCTATGAGACTGTAGTACATATTGTTCAAATAGTTTAGTGTAAATTTTATGCTTTCCTAAAAATTTGCACTTTATTAATCATGTGTGGAATCCAATATAGAAAAAAAATATAGAAGGGAGTTGTAATGATATGATTTGCAGTAATATGAACAATTTAGTTTCAGCAAAATAATATTATTTTCAATAATAATGTATTAAATATTAATAAAATATTTGATTCTATTAAACATCGTTCTTGGCAGTAGTTTGTAGCAGAGTCTAATTTTAAGAAAATTAATTATAAATATGAATTAACTAATAATTTCTTAAAATATATTATTAATTTCTTTAGAACTGTAATGAGTTAGATTACTCCTTTACTTTAAATTTATTTTTAATAAAATATTAATGTTTAACAAAAAAAAATTCTAATCTTTTAAAATTAGTATTTATATACAAAAATTGATTAAAAGATATTTTCACATGACGTATCTCACTTACAAAGTGTGACATATATAAAAACATGCAAAATAGCAACAATAATAATTGAAATTAAAATATTTTATACAAAAGTTAATTTTAAGTATTTACTTTTTTAAAAATCCTAGCATCACATCTTACAAAATCATTCAAAATTTATCAAAATTATATTTTTTTTTGTATTCCAAACCATTTGTACAAATTCATGGTATATAAACTTTGAATTATTTGAATAAAAAATTAAATACGGAAAATTAAAACTAAAAAATTCTCATCAGAAAACGTATAAGATTATTAAGATATAAATGACTGCAACTTTAATATATTCAGAAGTATTAAGAAAATCATGTCATACAAATAAAAATTATATATATTTACTATTTTGTGTTTTTTATTTATAGTCTAATTTTTATTTCTGTGATCAAAATTTTCAAAATTTTTTATTTGAATGTGTAAAAATTACAACTCTTGCACGTTTTCATCGAATATATAAATTACTTTAATTTTACTTTCACTATTTAATAAGTTTAATTATAATTTTTGTCTCTATAAAAGTAATATTTCTGAAATTCATCCTTAAAAAATTTTGATAAAATTTAATTCTAACATTTTAAAAATATTTGAAATCAATTTTTACTGTTAATTGTTTTATGTTACATAATAAGTTAAATAATAAAATTTTAAGTCATCATTTATTACGTTATTTAATTATTTAAAAGTTAATATTATAAAAAAAATTTAAAAAATATAGTAAAAAAACTTCAATCTCAAACCTTTGAGTACGCTGGATCAAAGCTTGTTTTTATTTAGAACAAAGTTAGAATTTTTCTCTTAATTTAAGGATTTTTTATTTGGATTGTTTAATTTTATCAGCAAACTTTTCTTTTTCTCTGATAATATTTATTCAAAATTTGTAATAAAAGAAACTTCTTTCTGACTCAATGATGGAGAGAAAGGCTCGCACAATAAAAATCAGCTTAACCCTTCACATCGAATTTAAGTTTGGAAAAAGTGACTAGTGCACTACACATTTACAAATAGTCCTATTTGTAATTATGTTAATATAATTTTTTAAGAATTTTTATAATATTAATATTTTAACAATAAAATATTTAAAAGAATCAAATGAAATGGTATTACTAAATTAAAATTTTATTATTTAACTCATCATTTAACATAGAAAATTAATATGAATTAATTTACAACATTTTAAAAATATTATAATTAAATTCTAACAAAAAAATATAATTAAGTCTTATTTAATATTAAAACAAACTTTTGAACATTTTATAACAATAATAAGTATTTAATATTTTATAAAAAAAAATGCACTCAGTTCATTGAACTTTTTGAAAGATTGATAAAAATAGTATAAAATTTATTTTAAAAGTATTTGATAATAAAAATATGAAAAAAAAATAGCAATGCTTTTAACAAAAAAAAAAGTCAAATTATAATACATTTGAATTTTTCCAAAAAATTGTATAATTTTAAAAGAAAAAATATAATTCACTATTTTTGTATAATAAAAGTCGAAAGTGGGACCTCTACTCAACTACACCTTCTAGAAAGGTTGCAAAATCAAACCAAGGAAATTGCCCACTCGACTCTCCAAGTAATCTCATTCCACTTTCGCTTCTTTTATTAAACGCGTTTTGCCTCGTCGTTTGTTGCTCCACCTAATGAAACAAACCAGAAACGAAAAAGAAACCTTTGAATATTTTATATTAGGTGAAATTAAATTAAAATTTTGTAATATTAATATCAGTATTTTATTATAAATTAAGTATAATAATAATAATTATTATTATATTAAAATAATTTCGTCTCATACTGCTTAAGTAGAAAAACATGGACATATGCAATAGATTATAGTGAAGTAAAACCAATTGATTTTATTTTATATATGATCTTAATTCTTTCAAACAATTTAATGAATAAAAAATTAAAGTGATGCTATATTTTCATATTATTTAATTATTAAATCTCTTAATATTTCATAAAAATACTAAACACATTAATACTTCAAAAATACAAAAAGAGCATTTTTATTCAATAAATAGTAAAATTTACTACAGAAAAGCTTAATATTATTCTAGCAATTAATCTCTGTTTTTGGTTATATTTATTGTCATTTTTAAAAATTCAAAACAACATCAATTTTTTCATTTATTATGTTATTAATTAATAAAAATAAGGGGATATAAGAAAAAATGAAATATTAATTTTAATGAAAACTAGAACACTAAATTCATTGCTTAATTCTTATGCAAAACCTTAAATAACAGCAAAAAGATAATGAAGGTTAATTAATTATCTTTTCTTCCATTCACTTTCCTTATATCAAAATCATGATGTTATGGGGGAAGAATTTCATTTCCCTCTTTGACAATTACACGCGCAAAAGTTAATGAGCTGCCCCTTTAACTTTCCTAGAAATTGCACACCTCTCATCAATCTTTATTTAACACTTGTCCTCTGTCTTTTCCATTTCTCCCATTTTATACTGTGATCTGTTCCAACCTTCCACTCTCACTTATTCTCTCCTCATTTCTCTTTAATTTGTTCAGTGATTCATATCTATTAGCACCATATATCATTCTTGAATACTACACAGTTGCTAGAGATTAAGAATCTGTTTGGCCATGGAAAACAACAATGAATTTTGGCAATTCAGTGACCAGTTGAGGCTTGAATCTGGTTTGGCTAATCTGTCTCTAAATGATTATTCCATTTGGAACAACAGCTACAGCTCAAAGAGGCCTGATCAGAGGAGGAACTTTGATGTGAAGGGCAGTGACATCAACTCCTTCAACAATCTCAACTCAAAGCCTTGTGATTTCAATGATGGGTGGAAGATCAACAATTCCAATGGACCCCTTTTCTCTGTGCCTCACAACAACAATCTTGGAGGCTTCAACAAGGGAATCTATTCCAACCCCACCACCACCTCCTCCTATCTTAACCTTAACAACAACAACAACAACCTCAACATCAATCTAAAGGGCTACAACTACAAGTCATTTTTCAAGGGTGAAGATGAGTTTCACCCACCCAAAAGTGCCAAGAAAAACACCTACACCAACAACAGTAACAAGAAGCATGGGGACAACACTAATAATGATGTCACCAAGACTGCTTCTGACAAGAGATTCAAGACTCTCCCACCATCAGAGTCTCTTCCCAAGAATGAAACCATTGGAGGCTACATCTTTGTTTGCAACAACGATACCATGGCAGAGAATCTCAGAAGACAGCTCTTTGGTAATCAAATCATTATTATTACTATACTCTAATTTCTAATTCCCTAGATTTTTCAGTAAGAGTAAAATGAATCTTTCGAGGAATTGAATGTCAATAATTTCCATTGCTAATTGCTAGAGGAAAACACCGTATTTTTGTCAAAACTAATGTTTCAATTTGAAATTGTCTATGTAACTTTATTGTTTTTTTAATCTAAATTGGTTTTCTTGGTAAATTTTTGTGTTTTGTAGGTCTGCCTCCGCGATACAGAGATTCAGTTAGAGCAATAACTCCAGGGTTGCCCCTTTTTCTGTACAACTACTCCACTCACCAACTCCACGGTATCTTTGAGGTATGCATGCGTGTGTATTTTCTTTCCCATTTTATGCTTCATTTTAATCCAATGAAACTGCTGCTTTTGAAAATCAAGTTATGACCAAATTTAGGACCAATATAATTACTATTTAGTGCAATCTTTATAATTAAAATTTTATCTTGATAATTTATATAGTCTTAATGAAAAGTAACAGTAAAATCACTTATATCTAAACTTTGTCTATCATGTTATAGATTAGGCCATCACTTGTGTCTTTAAATTGAAATTTACAAGTTCTTTTTAAGAGTAATAACATGTTTGGTTGGGTTTGTTCAGGCTGCAAGTTTTGGAGGATCCAATATTGATCCAACGGCTTGGGAGGACAAGAAGTGTCCTAATGAATCTCGTTTTCCTGCTCAGGTATATATCATCTTCAGTCTAGCTATGCGATAAAAACTTGTTAAATAAAGGTTTAATTAAGCCATTTACCTAATACAAATGATAATGTATTATATTACTTTTGCTAGTTTGTGAAAATTTATGAATTCCAATACATGATGATTACAGGTCCAAGTGATTACTAGGAAAGTTTGTGAGCCTTTGGAAGAGGATTCCTTCAGACCAATTCTTCACCACTATGATGGTCCAAAGTTTCGTCTTGAGCTGAGTGTGCCTGAGGTAAGTAATTAACTTCATCATCAACTTGAGGAACATACTATTGATCCTTCTTTATATGTAGAAATGGTCAACTAAATTGTTTCATCATTTTTTTTATACATATATTTTAGGCACTGTCTCTCCTGGATATATTTGCAAATCAAAACAGTTTTGATGATATTTTCAAAGCTATACCAGCATAAAAGGGTTGAAATTACAGATAATACAAGAACAGAAGTTACCAAGAACAGCAACAGATAATGAAATGAACACTCTGGACTCACCAAGAGTGTCCAAAGATAAGAAGGGGAAGATTTGGAATTTGGATATTCAGCCAATATATTTATGTATTATAGTGTCATTTGTATAGAGGCTGTTATGCCTGATTGCACCATTTTTATATTCATGGGTGTATATGAACATCACATTAAAGATTACAATAAGAATTATTTAATTTCGCTTATGGTAGTCCTATTCTACAAAACTGCAAATTGAGACCCAATTGAATCGAAAAATTGAAGTAGAGCGAGGCATATATCAGCACATAAGAGCTTTACACTTTGACCCAAATCATGAACATTGGGGTTTTGTGGCTAAAGTAATGGACAAAAGGTAGAGGAGCAGGTGGAATTCATTATAATTGTGGAATATTCAGTCAGGTTAAACTGTCACATCTGGTAGTGCCAATTGATGATTTGTCGTTGCCTTGAAAACAACAATTGCATAAACTAAAAGGGAAGCGATTAGCTAAAATTGACCAAAGAATTGGACCAAAATTTCTTCATCGACAAGTAAACTAAGAAACTTTCGCATAAATAAACTAAGCAAGGATTCATTCACTTTGGGCTTTCTTGGATGAAAGCTTGGATTATCCAACATTACTAAAAAGTTATGACTTACAATTAGGTTTACATAAATAAATAAATAATAATAATAATAATATTTATTGTGATACCTGTAAATTTAAAAAAAAATATTTTATGTTCTCTTTAAATTAATGATAGTAATTCTTTTGATATCTTAAAAATGAGAGAATATTAATGTCTTTTTTAATTAAATCACTTATTTTATTATTTATTAATATAAAATCAACAGTTAGATTATTTCACAAATAAAAAAAATACTAAACTTTCTCAATTACAAGAAATACAATGAATTTGAACAAAATTAAGTTGTTATATTATAAATTAAGTTAAATTAAATGATAATTATTAAATAATTTTATATCTTTTCATTAATTTTGAAAAGATTTTTATAAAAGAAAATATTAAATAAAAATAGATACATTTAACATGTTAAAAAAATTAAATACTTACATGATTTTGTAGGTAAGATGGTGGACGAAAAATATGGCTATAAGAAAATTGAAGAGTATTGAAGAGGGATGAGAAAGCACGCAGCTGACTTTATTTTCATTTGAATGGTTAATCTGTGCCGCGTGGGGCTGAGATTGTGAGAGCATGAGACAAAGTGGTGACGTGGTGGAAGGTAGGCATGAAATTGGTAATGACCGACTTGGTCGAAAATAAGCATTTTTATTTCTTTGGTCTTATTTAAGTTGTGTGGTCAACTCTCTCTATCCTTTCTATTTATTGATTTCATTTATTTGAGGCATGGATAGGGATTGTTTGTGTAATTTTATTCTTTTCTTATGCTTTTGTCGGCAAAATTTAAGATTCGATTTTCTTAATCTTTATATTTCTCCCATTGGTCGATCAAATTTTAATTAATTTAGTTTGATGATATAATCATATAATATAAAATAATTAAATAGTTTTTTGTTAAATAAAATATCAGATATTAGCAGTTTAGTATTATTTAAGTAAAATTTTGGATTCAAATTTTTTCATATATAAAAAAAACTTTAGCAATAAACTTATTCACTACATCCAGGTATATTAAACTTCATCTATTATATTTAGGTTTCCGACTCAAGTTGTATCCAGATTAATCCTCACCCTTACATCTTTAAATTGAATCTGAATTAAATTAAATAATAAATAAATAAAAAATTAGATTACCGATATAAATGTTGATGGCTCAACTAACAAGATAAGTAGTGCACATTTTAGAAATTTTAAATAGAAAATATATAAGATAAATTTTTTAAATTCAAATTTTAGAATATTTATAAAATAAAAAATAATTAAACAATTAAATTTATGATCATTGTTTTTAAAAATATTTTATATTATAATAAAAATGGTAAATTAAATAATATTTGTATAAAATATTTTTAAAACTTTATTGTTAAATATAGCGTAAATTCTTTCGTACTTATTCAAAACATAATTAAATTAAGTTGAATATTTAAAATTTAAGTTTAACCTATGAGAAAAGATATTTATGTTTGATTAATTTTGTTAAATAAGTTAAATTTAAAGTTTAAATTTATTTTAATAAAAAATTGAAATTCAACAATAATTATTTTTTTATAATTTCTTTTTTTACATATTTTGAATTTTTTTATTAATTTAATATTTAAAAATATTTATATTAAAATATTAAAAATATATAATTTTACTTTTATGAAAATGACTTGATTAAACTAAACAACTTAATCATAAAAATTACAACTCTTAAAAATAAATAATAATAATGATAATAATATCAATTTATAAATTTTAATTAAACATAAATAAAATTATAATTATCTAAATATGTATATAAACTTACCAAAAGTTATTAATGTTAATTTTATCAAATTTGTGTTTAGTTGATTTAAATAATTAAATATAAATTTCAATTTATTTATTTAATTAACTAAACAATTTAATCCAACTCGAATAATTTACGAATTACTTAACTTATCTATACTACTTGCTGGAATTGCTGCGATCTATAAATTTAAAACGTAAATAATCCTTGAGATGTATAAATCATGGATTTTGATATACCCAATTTTAAATTTATACAATAAATTTAATTAAAATACATTATAATATATTATTATTTAATTATAATTTTTTATATATTAAAATTTATTAACTTTATAACAATTATTTTAAAAATATACCTGTAGTATTTTTATTAACTAAATATACAAAATATTATACTAAGTATAAGACCTTCTATATGGAGTATTTTTCATATGTTATATTTTTTAATTATTTTCTTCGTTAGAATTTTCTATATTATCTCATTGGCCTGAGGTCAAATTGTTAGGTTAAATTACCGACACGCATGCAGCAGGTGTACATGTCTCGAAATTTATTAAAAGTTATATAAATTTCAATTTATTTATTATTATAAATTAATATTTTTATATTTTTATAAATTTTAATTAATAATTAACATACTTTTAATTATTATTGTAATTTATTAAAATTTACAATGAGTTCACTCTTTTTATTTTTAAATAAATATTTTTCGTTAAAATATGTGCTAACGTATTATATTGTGACGAATCTTATTTCCGTCAATGTTATTTTTGTAATTTTACGCAGTAAACAGGACATTTCAATTTGAACAGGTGTATAGACTCTTTCGAGTGCAAAATACTGGTCAATAATTCAAGTCATTGAATAAATCAATAAGTATTTATAAAGAAAATATAGAAGTAAACTAAATTAAATATTTTAAAAATTAAAATTAAACTATAAATTTAATTTTTTAGAAAATTTAAATAATTTTATTTAAAAAATGATTAAGTATATAAGTTAGTTATAATTCATGTAATAAATTAATTTATTTTATACTTTTTAATATTATTTATAAATTTATCGAAATTAAATTGTTAGAGTAAGTACGTTTCGTTGACTAATTCTGTCCAGCATCTTTGATTGGGCAATACGAGCTATTAAATTGTCCAATTTGTCCCTCGCTTTGATTTTGCTTTCTCACGCTTCATGAGAATGCTTCTTGCTACAAGTCATTATCACTTTTTTATTAACAAATTCTTTGTAATAATACATTTTAAATTATATAGTTAATAATATTTATTTATTTTAAAGTTTGTTTATATTTTTAAGCATCTTTAGTTAAAAATATATGTACGTTTTATCTTTAATTTGTTTAGCTAATAAAGATTTTATAATTTAAAAATTAAGCAATAGTTGATTGTCTTAAATTGATTATACTCAAAATCTATCTAGATTAAGTTTATTAATTTTTTTTTTCTAACATCTTATTTAAACACATCAAACAAAATTTTAACATTTTTGTTTTTTGTTTTTTTTTTTTTTTTTTGATAATGAGGCTAAAAGTCCAACAAACACAATAGACTAAGGGAAGAACCTAAGGAATCAAAAATCACTTTGGTCCAAAGCTAAAAAAAAGGAGTAAGTCATAAAAAGTCTAATCAAAACTAACTAAAAGAGAAAAGGACTTCAGGCCAATTTTAGCTAACTTATCCGCACAATGGTTGGCTTTCCTAAGGATGTAGTTCAATCTAACAAATTTAACAAGTTTAATGTCATCTCTAATTTTACAAATAACATGATACAATGGATGAGAATTAATTCGAATGGACTGAATGCAAGCAATAACTTCACAAGATTCAAAACTCAATCCAATAGGTAGACTAATCAGGGACCTCAAGGAGCTAAATGCCATCATAAATGCCCCAAAGCTCAGCTTCTAGAGGAGAGCATGGAACCAAAGAATAGGTAGTGGTCACAAATAGTATTAAAATTAATAAATAAATGCCATCATAAATGCCCCAACCACTAGATTGCCTTTTCAATCCCTAAGAATGCCTCCACAATCAACAGTTTTTCAGATAGTCACAAATAGCTCCATCAATATTTAGCTTTAACTGACCTCTAAAAGGAGGAATCCAATGAATCCTAGGTTGGTCCATGGTCATCATGGGGAGAGAAAACTATCTACTTCTGCAATAAAAATAAGAAAAAGTATAAATTTTTTTTTTATTAAAACAGAGGCTTAGATAGAACAATTATTGAAAACAAATGCATTCCTATCTTTGCACAGGTGCCAAATGATGAAACCAAACAATCTCTGCCAGTTAGTAAACCTCCTAAAGTAGGGATTGGACAAGTTCCCGTAGACCCAAACTATCAGGCTAGCAGAAAAAGAACAAGGCCCATTGATCAGGAAAAAGAACAAGGCCCACTGTTCACACTGTACTGTTCATTTTTTTTTATTTTTTTTTATAAATAATTTCAACTCCATCTAAATATATTCCAATACCAAATAATCCTTCAATTAACATTGAACAAGTATAAAATATTATAGATTACTCAATAATAAATTAGAAGCCTGACAGTATTAGGGTCTTTCGACCTGAACAAAGGCCTCAAGCGTTAATAGGTAGTGGTCCAAGATTAGCCAAGGACTCTCAAATAAAGCATATTTATAGTTCTCAGTATTATCAAATTTAACTAAGAAATATTCATTGTTCAGATCTAGTATTTTCAGGAGCCCATTCTAACCCCAAAGATTACCTAACTTTTGATTTAAGTAGTTGAAACTTACTATTTCACCTAGAAGTTTAACAATCAGAGAGTGTTTTCACAGAGAACACCATTGTTTGTAGTCCTCTAGAGAGATTTTTATATTAGGGCATAGAATTTGTTCAGTATTTGATAGATCTTATTCATCAATATCAAGGTTAATGTTAACCTCTTCTAGCACCAATTTTACAATATCCTTATCTTCAAGGATAAGATCTAAATCTTTAATCGATAAAACTTTACCTTTATAAGAGACTGTAGTAGAAAATTTAGGATTCGAAGACACCTGATCATATAGAGCATTTTGGCTATTTTCTTGCTGCATATCTGTATTCAGATCCTCCTCTAATGCTAGCGAGACCAACTTAACCTTCTTGGTGCTTTTTTCTATTAAATCGGTCTCTTCCTTAGACTTTTTACCACCTCCTGATGAGCTATGTAATGCTTTAAACATAGATCTAGATTTCAAGTTAAAACCTCTCAGAAGAAGAATCTTCGTAGGGCACCTATGCGCTGAAACAGGGAAAGGGACAGAGACTAGGGTTTGGAGAAATCCTAGCAGACCTTGCGAAGCAATTTTTGAAGAGATTAAAAAAATTACAAAATATTTTTATTTTTGCATTTTTCTTTAAATCTTAATCTTACATTATATAAAATTCTTCTTATTTTATCAAAATTTCACAAAATATTTTACTTACAAATGTTTAATATTATCATAAAAAGATAAAAATAAATTTGAAGGTTTTAAATTGAACAAATTCATTGTTGGACTAAAATTACATAATTTAAAAAAAAGACTTGAATTACTTGAAAAAAGATACCCAAATTATACATAATTTAAATTAAAGAAAAAATTGCTCTCTTTGCTAATAGTGATTTTTATATTTATTTATTATTTCAACTTTTATAATTAATTATTTTTGAAAGACATAATTTATTATTATTATTATTAGGAGTAATGATGTCTATACCTTCTCATTCATTGTTTTTATGACATGCATGTTTGTATTGAATTATAAGACTGTAGTTGATCTTGCACACTTCCATAGAAGGTGTTTTAATACTTTATCCTTCCACTGCTTATAGAAATTTTGTCATAAATGTTACACACAAAACCTATGGTATGCATTTGACATGACTTCTTGCAAGGTTGGTATCAAATCCAGCAATAAAAATAAATGTTTATTTTAGTCCTTAAAATATTAAAATAATATAAATTAGTCCCTAACAAATATATTAATCATACAAATCAGTCACTGTCAAGCATATCTAATTAGTAACTTAATCCTACGTAGATGTCTATCTTCTGTATGTTAGATATGAAATTTCATCCATATTGCTTATAATATCCCAAATCTTTATATAATAGTGATAAAAACCAATGTCAATTCTCCTTATTTTTAACATCAACAACTGCATAGGCTATTACCCATATATGATTATTAACATTCTACCCTACAATTGTCAACAATTGTTCTCTATAATAACTCTGCCACATGTGCGTTCACTAAGAAAAGTCTTGATTTGGAAGGTATGTGTCACATTGTTTTTTACACAATATATTTCTAACTTGCAATTATCATTCTTACACTTGGTGTAATGCCCCAGATTTTGGTAATATAAATTATCAATGTTTATATGTGTGAGAATGAGTATTGGAATGTGCACTCAAGTGCGTAATAACGATGTTTATGTGTATTAAGCATATGGATGTGTGTATTTATGTGTGCATGACTAGATTGGGCTGGAAATAGGCTAAGTGCTGGTATAAGGCATTCTCGCTGTATCGAGAGATGTCTCGCTAAAGGCATGCGTTTGTCGCCTTCTCACTGTAGCGAGAATATCTCACTGTGGCGACAAAGCGACAGTTTGGAGTGCATTTCTGGGTGCAGTCTCGCTGTAACGAGATCCTGCAGAAACCAGAATGCAATTTTGTCTGAGATTTTTGTTGTGACAACAGAGGGCGTCGCTGAGAATATCTCGTTGTAGCGAGAGTATTGCTATCTGAGGGGTTTTAAAAGGGAGTTTAGGGATTTAACATTCATTTCTCAAATTCCCTCCTAAATATCTTCAATCCTCTCGACCCAAAGTTCTATTCTACTGATTAATTGCCTCCAAAGCCGTTTGGGAGCTTGATTGAAGGTCGAATCCATGTGGGAAACGCTTGCAGGTGAGTTTTAATTGTTAGGATTTCCATTTTTCAACCCTTTTCTCTGTTTCTTGGTGTCCTTTAGTTCTCATGGAGTTCTTCTATGTGTTTTAGGCTGAAATCGGTGTGGAAAATACTTCCGTTGTTAAATCCGAGCGTGGGTCGTCAATCCAAGGTAAGAGGGACTCTACCTTACTCTTTTTGTATGTAATTCTCTATTACTTTATGGAATATTGCAATATGGCTGAGTTGGAGGGTAGAAAATGTGTGAGAAATGGAAGACGATTGTAGAATGTGATGAGAGTCATGTGCCGGGACTTGTGAATATTATGTGTATGGATAAGAGTATGTGTATTTGATGAAATATGATGTGTAATGGATTAGCTGGACTCGTGGAGGGTAATTATGCGTTTGATGTGCTGTCTATTGGTGAATTAATGTTAAAATGCAAATGAATAAATTTGGGCTCGAGTGCCGTATAATGTAACTGAACGTAGGCTATATGTCATGCAATACAAATGAAATGTGAGTTGTGTGTCATGTGAAGCATAATCATTGCATGTGTAAAAGGGCGTGCTAACGACGGTATAATGTGTTGTAAAAGGGCTTGTAACGCTGGTATAATGTGCTGTAGAGGGGCATGTAACGCTGGTATGATATGCTGTAAATGAGGCGGGTAACGCCGGTATGATATGCTGTGAATTATGGAATTAAAATGTACTGTGAGATAATGTTGACTGTGATTATACTTATTTTAATGTATTCTAAATGATTCAGAGGTGAGACTCTATGATTGATTGCTGCGTTTTGATAGTGTAAGATACTCACTCTTACGTTCATTTTTCAGGTAATCAAGACGATTAGCACCAAACTCGGTGAAGGGCAGATGGAACTGCTATAGGACTTAGAACAGTATTTTAAAATTTGTTGTATTTGAATAAGTCCTATAATGGTTATTGGATAATGAACTTGTAACCCTTTACTTGATTTTGAAAGAGTGATGGAACCACATACTGAAGTGGTATTTAAAAGTGAAAATTTATTACCCAGAATTTGCGAAAATTTATTACTTTGAAATTAAATTTAAGGTGTTATAATTTTGGTATCAGAGCAGTTCATCCAACCGGACTAGGGTATCAGGCTGGGACGTCCAAGGTTAAGTGTTGATTGTTTTGTTTACCTGAATTATAAATGTATCGGTTGATCTAATATGCTGAGATGTGACTGCTGATTTGTGATTAGCTTAGCTTAAGCATGTCTGGTAGAGGTAAAGGATCTAGAAGTACTAATTATCCCATGGAGCGCATAACTCAAATGTTGGAGGCTCTAGTACACAATCAAGGCGGAGAGTCGGCTAAATATTGATGATTGTCTGCCTTCACTAGGCACGACCCTCTGAAGTTTGAAGGAGGGTTCAATCTCAAAGGAGCCCAAAGGTAGGTGGCTGATGTAGAAAAGGTCTTTAACGCCATGGGGTGCTGTGAGGAGCACAAAGTAGCCTATGCCACTTACTTGTTGTGTGGTGAAGCGGAAGACTGGTGGAGGTTTGCCGGTCAGACTCTACCACGAGAAGGTGGCTACATCCAGTGAGAGACCTTCAAGGCAATCTTCCTAGGGAATTACTTTCCCCGGGACCTGAAAAAGCAGAAAGCTAAAGAGTTCCTTGAGCTAAAGAAAGGAAACATGACTATGGAAGAATATGCGGCTAAATTCTAAGAGCTGATGAAGTACTGGCCTCACTACCGGCATGGTAATGGAGAGGAAGATTTGTGTTCTCAGTTTGAGAATGGATTGAGGTCGGACATCCAAGCTGCAATCAGTATATTTCAACTAACCGACTTGCCCACTCTGGTGAGCAAGAGTAGAATTTTTGAAGCTAACACAAGAAAAAAGACAATAGACACTAGGGGAGCTGGTCCAGTGAGACATGACAGAAGACCGCCGAAGTTCTCAAAGAGGTCGTATTTGGGCTCAAACAGTTCTCAATCCATAGGACATTAACAAAGCTTATGCAGGCAACACTTTTGCAAAAATAATGTACTTGACTAAAATTTATGTAAATTTTATGGCTAAATTAATTCAGACATATATCTCAATCTTATTTAATGATTTAAAACTATTTTCTATCAAAATTTAAATCACGGCTAATTTTATCAAATAAAAGTTTTATCACTATACACATAATTTCACACTTTCTTAAAATATACAAACTAAAAACATAGTACATGAAAGTAAAAAAATTACATTTACATAACATGTAATGTATAAGAGTGAAATAAGTACTCAAGTATACATTCAAAGTGTCCTTAGTTTATTCAAACAACTATAAAATACAATAGAGATGGGAAAACATTCTATGTACGAAATCTCTAGCCTTTAGAAACAAGCATCCAACACACAACAGCAACACAACGCAGCACAACTGCATGAAAATAATTCCAAATCATAAATGATTAGATTAGATTGGATTATTTATACAAAGATATGAACATATTAATAATATATTACATGTGAGAAAGAGGAATGACTGGTTACCATCCCTTCCAGAACCCATCACCCTTGGACTTGGTTTCCAGCTTATGATTTTGAAGGTTTTGTGGGGTCTCTTTTGTGGGATAACCGACAGGTGGAGGTACCGAGTAAGTAGCAGGTGCAGATGAAGGTGGAGGATACTCTGTTGAATCGTATCAATACAATCAGCTATATATGTGATTAAAACAAGACATGATTTGAGTTTTGGGTATGTGCAGAGGAGGAACTTCACCTGTAGTTGGCTGAGCCGAACTCATCTTCAAATGATGGAAACGTTTCTCTTAGAGAGTACCCAAAGGAAATGAAAATGGAGGATCGATGAAGATTGAAGAAGATGGTTTAATATATAAACGTAAAGCGAAGATTTCAAGGTTTCACAGAACAAATGGATGTTACTTTGAAGGCAACGGAAAAAGCAAGGGACGGCACACCGCGTGAATGTGAATGTGAATGTGAAAGAGAAGTGCTCAAGGTAAGGACGGCAAGCGTACGCAAAACAGAATCCTTCAATCACAAGATATCACTCATAATATGCTTTTTCGATATATTCTTTTATCATTATTTCAGTTTTTAAAACACTCAAATACTTTTTTATTTAAATTAATTAATTATAAAAAAATATTAAAGAGTATATAAGTTAAAGGGTGGCCGAAACGAGAATCAACTAATTTTTTTAGTAAATATTTCTTTATTTTTCTTTTTAATAAAATAAAAAAAAATTTACAGTGTTATGAGAATTAGATTATATTTCATGTTTTTTTATATGTAAAACATTCGTAGCAGTTAATTTTAATAATAGAGTTAATAATTTATTAAAAAATAACTAAAATAAATGATTAATAATAAAGGTAGTATATGTATAAAATTAACTGTTAAAATTATTTTATAAATAAGTAAAAGTATTAAATCTTTTCAATTATCTATAATACTGTAAATTTTATTTAAAATAAAATATTAATAATATACTTTTTAATTAAAATATATTAAAAATATAATATTTAAATTTTTTATAATTTTTAATCAGTTTAATCAACAATTAAGAATATATTAAAGTACCCAAACAAATAGATAATGGATGGAAATAATGCAGGCACATGAGAGAAGGGGTAAAACTATACAAAAAAGGAACCACCACTTTTTCTTTTTACAAAGCAAAAACTAGTATCAGGCATAGAGAGACCACTGATATTAATACCATCACTTTTTTCTCACAAAGCAACAAAAAAATATTTTCTGAAAAACACATTATCCTAATAAAGGAGAAAGGAAACTATATTAATCTAATCAAACAAAATAAACTTAACATTGATAACATATTTTCATCCTTAACGATGCATAAAAAATTGGTTAAAAGAATAACAATGAATCCTTCATGTGATTTTTTTTTTTTTTTTTTACAAATACAACAAATTGTAATATGAGATTTTTCAGTGCCAACAGAGCTACAATTTGAAAATTGGGTCTTAGGATTTAGAAGAATAAATTAGAATTATTTGTCAAAGAAAAGAGAAAAGTTTTAACTATGTACTATTTGGCTACATTTACTACTCTATATTATGAAATGATACTATATATGCCAGTTGAGATGTCACACATGTCACATGTTACTTCAATATTATGTTAGTGTCCTATTAATGATATTTGAATTTAGAAACTAAAATGTTTAATGAAGACAAAAGTCAAATACTAATGTAATATTTTAAATATTTTATCAACTAAAATATCTTACCCTAGTCCTAAATTATCTTAAAAACTAAAATAAAAATTTAGTTAATTTTTTAATTTATGTAAACTAAATTACAAAAAAAGATGTTGTGTAGGAATTAAAATGTCATTTATCCCTAAATATTATCTTGAATTTTTACGTAGATATATAATTAAAAAAATATCCTTTTCTAAATAGGCAAATGAAAACAAAATTAGTATCATATTAGCATAAAAATTCTAAAAAGATTGTTACTAGTTGTTTGAAATGAGAACCTTTCTACTAAGACTGTATTTCGAACGGTGCAATCCTACGTATGATTCTCAGCGCGTTAACAAAGGCTGTGCAGGCAACGCTTTTGCAAAAATAATGTATCTGACTAATAATTTTTGTTCATTTAGTGCCTACTTGATTATTACCCAAAATCAATTTCACACAGGGAGTCGCATTTTATGGCTAAATTAATTCAGACATATATCTCCATCATATTTAATGATTTTAAATTATTTTTTTTATCAAAATTTTACCACTGTACACATATTTCTTAAAATATATAAACTAAAATCATAGAACATGAAAGGGAAATAATTACATTTACATAAAATGTAATGTATAAGAGTGAAATAAGTACTCAAGTATACATTCAAAGCGTCCTTAATTTATTCAGACAAGTATAAAATACAATAGAGATGAGAAAACATTCTATGTACGAAATCTTAGCCTTTAGAAACAAGCATCGAACCCACAACAGCAACACAACGAAGTAAAACTGCATGAAAATAATGACAAATCGTAAATGATTATATTATATTATTCATTCAAAGAGATGAACTTATTAATAATATATTGCATGTGAGAAAGAGGAATGACTGGTTACCATCCGTGGCAGAACTTACAACCACCCTTGGACTTGGTTTCCAGCTTATGATTTTGAAGGTTTTGTGGGGCCTCTTTTGTGGGATAACCGACAGGTGGAGGTACAGAGTAAGTAGCAGGTGCAGATGAAGGTGGAGGATACTCTTTTGAAGGAAATTGAAGCATCGTATTAATACAATCAGCTATATATGTGATTAAAACAAGACATGTTTTGAGTTTTGAGTATGTGCAGAAGATGAACTTCACCTGTAGTAGGCTTAGCCGAACTCATCTTCAAATGATGGAATCGTTCCTCTTAGAGAGTACCCAAAGGAAATGAAAATGGAGGTTGAAGATTGAAGAAGATTGTTTAATATATAAACTGAAAGCCAAGTTTTCAAGGTTTGATGGATGTTACTTTACAGTTGAGTGATAGAAACAGGTTACATTGCCTTCATAACAAATGGATGTTATTTGAAAGTAAGAATAGAAACAGGTTAAGTCACTTTATAAAATTTATAGAGTTTGCATTCTGACCTAATTTAAATTTAATAAATAAATAAAGTTTAATTTGTTTATAAAGCATGACAAGTTAATTTATATATATATAATTTAAAAAAAGAGCTGTCAAACTATGTTTAAATAATAAATTTATTTAATAATATATTTTTAATTCTGTTATTATTAAATTAATATTTTATATTATAATTTTTTATTTATAATTATAATAAATAAAAATTATATTCTATTAAAAATTAAAAATATTTATATATGACTATACTTTTTATATAATAAATTTTGTTTAATAATAAATTATCATATTTATTACATTTAAACAAGTTAAAGAGTAGTTAAATCTTTAAATAGGAATAAGACGCAATCAAAACTAAACAAAATAAAATTTAAAAATAAAATAATAATATTATATTAATATTTTTTATATTCTTATTTTATTATTATTGTTAATATTTAATTATTTAATTATTATATTAATATATTATATTTAATTTTTTTATTTATAATAAATTTAAATTATATTTTATTCAAAACTAAAATTTTATAAGAAAATTGATAAAAAATAAAATAAAAAATTTAATATAATATATATATATAAAGACCATATAATAAATAAAATAAATAATATAATTTTAAATAAATTATATATAATAATATATACTTTTGTAACTTACTATATGTTTTATTTTTATTAGTATAAATTTTTTTAGTAAAGTATCTATAAAAAAAAATTTAAATATCAAGTTCACAGTCATTAAACAACACACTTAAATATAAATATATAAAATTTTAAATAAATTTAATATAAATACAGATAAATATTTTTTTAAAAAGTATAGTTATAAATATACGTTCAAAATTTAATAATTAATAAATATTTATAGATCTAAAAAAATATAAATAAAAAAATTATTAATTAATTTATTAATTTATTTATAGTATATAAATATATATTTTAATGTATTATATCAATAATTTATCAAAAGTTTAGATTTTTTTAAAGTAAATAAATAAGGTTTAACCTGTTTATAAAGCTTGACAGGCCAATCTATATATATAATTTAAAGAAAGAGCTGTTAAATTATATTTAAATAATAAATTTATTTAATAATATATTTTATATATTTTTAATTCTTAATATATTAAATTAATATATTATGTTATAATTTTTTATTTATAATTATAATAAATAAAAATTATATTTTATTAAAAATTAAAAATATTTATACATAATTACACTTTTCATATAATAAATTTATTTAATAATAAATTATTATATTTATCACATTTGAACAAGTTAAAAATTAGTTAAGTCTTTAAATAGGAACAAAACGCAATGAAAACTAAAAAAATAAAATTTAAAAATAAAATAATAATATTATATTAATATATTTTTATATTTTTATTTTATTATTATTGTTAATATTTAATTATTTAATTATTATATTAATATATTATATTTAATTTTTTTATTTATAATAAATATAAATTATATTTTATTCAAAACTAAAATTTTATAAGAAAAATGATAGAAAAATAAAATATAAATTTCAATAATATATATATATAAAGACCATATAGTAAATAAAATAAATAATATAATTTTAAATAAATTATATGTAATAATATATACTTTTTGTAACTTACTACATGTTTTATTTTTATTGATATAAATTTTTTGAGTAAAATATCTATATAAAAAAAAAATTTAAATACCAAGTTCACAGTCATTAAATAACACACTTAAATATAAATATATAAAATTTTAAATAATTATTTTAAATAAATTTAACATAAATGCATATAAATATTTTTTCAAAAAGTATAGTTGCAAATATACGTTCAAAATTTAATAATTAATAAATATTTACAGAAACAAAAAAATATAAATAAAAAAATTATTAATTAATTTATCAATTTATTTATAATATATAAATATATATTTTAATGTATTGTCTCAATAATTTTTATATTATATTAATATTATAATATAGTTAATTTACATATATTTATTAATTTAAAATAAAAATTAAATATTTTATAGTTATTTTTTAATTTAATAATTAATATTATTGTCATTATATATATATATATTGCATTGAGTTTAAATTTTTATATTAAATTTTATTACATATTTTTTTATTAAGATAAAAGTTTAAAAATATAAATTATTTTAATTTAAATATAAATTTTATTAATTCTTACTATGCCTATATATTATTTTTCTGCATCTATGAATTTTATAATATAAATATTTTTTATCTATATTTTTTATTATGATGATATTTATTTACTTTTTTAAATATAATAATTTTTTATAGCTGATTTAACAAATTTTGTGTGTTATTTTTATTATTAAGTTTATGTATTTACTGTAGTTTTATTTATTAGATATAAAATGCCTTTACACAAATAAAATATCATTATCATAAAAAAATAATTAAAATATTTAATTCTTTAATTATAGTTATTAATATACATTTAAAATTCAATAATTTATAAATATTTACATAAATAAAAAGTTAAATTTTCAGTTCATTTATTAATTTATATTTTATATATAAATATATTTTTTAATTTATTGTATAAGTAATATTTTTTTTATATTACATTAATGTTATAGTATAGTTAATTTTATGTGTATTTTTTTATATAACAAATTAATTAAATAAATAAAATTAAATATTTTATAATTATTGAGTTTAAATTTATTTATTTTTTAAAATATAATAATTTTCTTTCAACTGAGTCAACAAATTGTGTGAATGTTATTTTTTGTGATCAATTTTATATGTTCATTTTGATTTTATTTATTAAATATAAGATATCTTTAGACAAATAAAATATGATTTAAAAAAAATAAAATCTTTAATACTTTAATAATTTTTTAAAAATAAAAATATAATTTTTTAATATGAAACATTTATAATTAATACTCAAATAATATTTTAAAAATTATTTATAAAATTATATATATTATTATAATTATTTAATAATTATCAAAAATACACATAAAAATTAGAAAAATGTATAAACTAATTTAATAATAAAATATTTATATTTTTATTAATATTAAGATATTTTTTTTTGCAACAGACTTTGTTAACAAGTTTCAAGTCAGATTGAAAATAAAGTTTTTAACAAGTAACAAGCCAAATTCAGACCTAATAATTATGTTATAGGCCGGGGCCTATTTAAAGTAAAGTTTAACCTAATCTGACCTATTTTCATCCCTACTTGAAACACAACCAAAAAGGCAAGAGACGACAAGATACACCGCGTGAATGTGAATAAGAAAAGCTCAAGGTAAGGACCACAAGCAAGCAAAACAGAATCATACAATTACAAGATATCACTAATAATATGCTTTTCCAATATATTCTTTTATCATTATTTCATTTTTTAAAACACTAAAATAATTTTTTATTTAAATTAATTAATTACAAAAAAAATATTAAAGAGTATATTTACATAAATATATTATTAATATTTTTCAAGTTAAAGGGTGACCGAAATGAAAATCAACTAATTTTTTTATTTTTTTAATAAAATAAGGAAAATTTTATAATGTCATGAAAATTGGGTATATTTTATGTTCTTTTATATATAGAATAATTGTAACAGTTAATTTTAATAATAGAGTTAATAATTTATTTTAAAAAAAGCTAAAATAAATAATTAATAATAGAATTAGTATATATAAAATTAATCGTTAAGATTATTTTACAAGTAAAAATATTAAACTTTCTCAATTATCGGTAATACTGTAAATTTTATTTAAAATAAAGGATTAATAATATATTTTTAATTAAAGTTTTTGTAAAAATATAATATTTAAATTTTTTATAATTTTTAATTAATTTAATCAGCAAATAAGAATATATTAAAGTAAATGTGATAGAGAGTACTCTTAGTATTTGCTTCGAATAAAATAGTGAAGATGACAGAAATTGATTCTGGAATTGGACCCACAAGGAAAGATAACAAAAAGTGATTCCTGTTTGAAATTGAAACGCGTGTCGTTTATGGCGGACCTTTCCTTTTTGTAGCGAAATATATTAAGACTCAAACACTTATTTTAAAATTAAAAAAATATATATTAAAGAGTATATTTACATAAATATATTATTAATATTTTTCAAGTTAAAAGGTGACTGAAATGAGAATCAGCTAGTTATTTTAGTAAATATTTCTTTGCTTCTCTTTCTAAAAAAATAAGAGAAATTTTATAGTGCTATGAAAATTGAGATATTCTATATTTTTTTACAGGTAAAATAAAAATATCAAAAAATTTATATAAATAATATCATTTTAAAAATAAATTTATAATATAAGTTTTTTTTAAAATAATATTTTTTGTTTAATGTGAATTTTGGCCAAATTAATACCTATATCGCATATGCATGGTTGAGAGTAATTTTTTATTAATTTTTTAATAGTTTATCATTTTTCTCTTAGTGATACTATTTCATATGTTAATATGTGAAACTAACAAAATTGACCAATAAAATAAAAAAATTAAAAAAAATTTATAAGTCTCGACTAAATAGTGACGATAGTCATGTGTTATAAAATTAATTGTATTGTCTCAATAGCGATGATAATAATTTAAAATATAATTAAAATAAAATATATGTAATTGAATTAAAATAATAAGATTTTAATATTGTTAAAAATAATAATTACTTAAATAATTTATTGTAGGATAGAAAACAACATCAATTATTAAAAAAAATCAATTATTAAAAATATATTGATATTATGTTAAAATATAATTTAAATTTTAGGTTGTTGTAGAATGTGGTTAAATAAAATAATATAATGAAGTAAGAATGTAGTTAAGTTAGATTAATTATATTCTGGTATATTAAAAATAGAAGATTTAATAGAAATATTAATTATGCATATGATTATGAAAATAAAATAATGTTGGATATGAATATGAAATTGTAATATTATTTTCTATTATCCATATGATTATGCGTATTTATAATTATTATGTAACTTGATTGACTAAATTTATAGTTGTGTATGTATATTTAACTAATTGATTGTCATGTTTAATATTTTAATAATACTAACATTTTATTTTAAATTATCATATGGCTTCATCTTCTTCTTCACAAGGTCTAGTGATTAATTCAGAGCAGAGGATCCGTCATTGTTGCATGTTCAAAGTATACATGTGTTTGAACACATTTGGGATGGTCAAGAGCATTATATGATGAAAGTTAGGAAGTGTAGTTTATACCAACTAGCCTAGACGGTATTCCAGCAGAGATTCTACCACATTTGGACCTGGCTGACTTTGGTAGAGTGGCACAACTTACCAACTTTTCATTGGATAGGCATTTGATCACTGCATTGGTTGAAAAATAGAGGCTTGAGACACACATATTTCATATGTCACTAGGAGAGTACACCATAACGCTTCAAGAGATAGCCATATAGATAGATCTTTGGGTTGATGGGCTTCCGGTATTTGTAGCAACTAGAGGTAATTGGCCACAGATAATTGAGGATAGTCTAGGTGTTAGGCCGCTACCAGAGACTTTTGTGGAGAGCAGCTTGAATCTTAGTTGGTTAAACCAACATTTCACTGATATGGCTATGCATAATCAGAACAAGCTTCAATTTACGAGATTTGCTAAAACGTATATTATGAGATTGATTAGAGTGTTTATGTTAGCAGATCACTCTAGCAATAGAGTCACAGTTTGATACTTGCCTTTACTTGAGGACTTCACCATTACAGGGCAATATAGCTGGGGAGAAGCAGCTCTTAGTTTCTTATATAGAGAATTATGCATGGCAACAAATATTGACAGAGTTGCCATTAGGAGATTGACTCCATTATTGGTTATGTGGGTGTGGGATAAGTTTTCGTGTTCGGCTCCTCCCAATCCTCCACATTTGCGTCATGATCTTCCTTATGGTGCTAGGTATGAAACTTTATATATTTTGTAGGCCAAAAAATTGTTATATATAATATTAATATTTTTATATAAACTTTGTTTACCTTGTTATTGTTTAGGTGACCAAAATACGCGATGAAATATTTTATATCTATTATCAACTTAGTGAGCCCTCACATAGTCATTAGTTTTAATCTTATAAACAGAACCAGAGCATATAATTGTATGTATTATAATCATCTGAGCAATGTAGTATGATTTATCCCAATTACCAAAAACCCTTACAATAACTTTTTGTTTTGCCTGTCATGTTTTCTTATAAGAAACTTGATAACCAAATTTACCATTAATTCTTTCGTGAATTAATGTGTTGGCACTGACGATTGTTCTTTTATCATACCTACAACAATTGAGAATATCAATTTCAGTCACATTCTTGAATTAATTTTACAATCTTGAAATAGAAATAATTCGAATTAGTTTACTAAAACTTACCAAGAAGACAAGAGCACATGAAGTTTGAATCAAGTTTTTTGTGGTTTAGAGATATCATTGGATTAACACATACATGCGTTCCACCACATCTAGTGATTTTCCACTTCTTATAAATTTTGCACAATGTTGCTCTAACTCTCCAATGGCATCCACTTATATGATTTGGACACTTTACATGCAACTTTCTTGGCTTTGATACCACCACAAAATAACTTTAATGTGTTTTCATTGCAAAATATTTAAATAGTCATTTTTACATCATCTTTAGACTCAAATACTTGGCTAACATATAATGCATCACCCTCCCTCCATACTTCATCTACATGAAAATCTAAATTTTCCATTTCTTGATGAGCATGTTCCTAATTAATAAGTATAATGCGGACTTGAATTCTAAAATAGAGTTTTAATCACTCCTGTATTATAATCAAATCCTCAAGTTAGTTACTTAATTCATGAAATATATAAATTAAATTATATAATATATAATACCTCCACGTGGTGCATTTTCATTACTGTTAAAAATCGAATTCAAATCACACTCCACATTAGTATCCGATGAACTATCTGTTGAAAATTCTCATTCATTTTCGTTGTCATCAACATCCTCATTCTCGTATTCACTTTCTACGTAATCATAAAATTTGCTATCACATAAAGATACTTATAACAAATTAAATATCAATTTTCATCATCATCACAAATTCAGGCTCATCATCATCACAAATATTGTCACATAAAAATGAAACATTTAAGTCCATACCTTCTACTCAAATATAAGAACTTTCACCAGACGTAATATCTGCATATACTTCAATTGCATTCTTCTGATTTTGTTGTAAAAAAATACTTAACATACAATCAATATTTTCTTTGTCACATATATCTATAATTGTATATTGTCTACCAATTAGATCTACTAAAAATCGTTAAATCAATCTAGATATAACTTGATTAGTAGACAATTAAAAATTTTTATGAATCTTTCCTTTCAATGTCTCAAAACTTATTTCATGTTCAATTTTAATCATTTTAGTATTTCCTTTAAAGGTAACACCTTCGTTACTTGAGAATATTTGACCATTCTAATATACTATTATCGCAAAATCAGTCATCCCGCATCAATAAATTTAATGCACATACAACAAATTAGATCAGTCAAATATACAAATTTTATTTTAAATCATATAAATTTTACATCAAACATAAAATAAAAATATTTAATTTGCGTTATCAAACCTTATTTATTAATTATTCACATATACAACATTTTCCTATTTTATATAAAACTAATTTATTTTTTACCTATATTTATTTCCTATTTTACATATTTAACCTCTTTTTTATTAAATACAGTTTTTTAACAGCATATTAAATTTATAATAAACTATTTTTATTTACAATATCTATATTATTTTATAAAGGACAAAGTAACATAATTCTTAGTTTATAAATAATTTAAAAACTCTAACATGCAAGATTAAATAATACTGCATTAATCTATATTTTTTATTTTTTCCTTCAATTTTAACACAACAAAATTAGTATAATTATATTTAATTATCAACATAAATTACACAACAGATTTGTATATGCATTATTAAATTGTTTGAATGTCATATACATTAAAACTAACGTAATTGTAACAGATTTTTTAACACTATATTAATTTATTTTTTTAACCTTATATCGTATTTATATAGTTTACCTCTCCATATTATTTTTTTACATCATTTTTATATTTGTTCTCATAAATTTGTAATTTTTAAATAATATCTACATTTTTTTAATCATTTAAATGCAATTTTTATATTTTATTTTATTTTTTAAAAAATTTCCATAACATTAATGCAAATTTATTTTAACTACTAATTAAAAAATAGAAATTTCATCTAAATAACTAACATAAAATATTACATTTTTTATAACCTACAAATAAATAACACTCATCATAAAACAAATTAAAAACACAAACTATAATTTAACTAACTTTATAATATCACTCTTTTTGCAATTTTCTCTTCTCAACTTAAAGAACTTGGAGATTTTGTGGAATGACATATATACATACATACATATATATATATATATATATATATATATATATATATATATAGCCTTTTAAAATCAGATAAAAGAGTACATTAAATTAATTACAGAAGATAATGACATGTCTCATTGCATCCTGTTGTTCGATAACTTTGTAGCAAGTTATTCAAACAACACGTGTCACTATCCAAACCGTCTCTTGTCCAACGCTCTTATTTAGATTATATTAATTCTCTCTCAACTACGTGTCAATGGTTGAATTAGTATCAAACGCTGAAGAACGATAATGTATTAAAAAATTAATAAAAATTAGTTATTAGTCATGCAAGTGTAATATAATTGTTGACCTGGCCAAAAATTGTCCCAGACAAAAAATGTTTGAAAGAAAACTCTATTTTTAGAATTTATTTTTTAAATAGTATTATTGAAATAAATTTGCCCAAAATTACCATTTGATTTTAAAAATAAAATTAGTAATTTATTTAAAAAATAGTTAAAATAAAAAAATTAATAATAGAGTTAGTATATATAAAATTAACAGCTAAAATTATTTTACAAGTAAGAAAAAGTAAATCCTAATCCCTAAACCAAAATTTCTCAATTATTTACAACACTGTAAATTTTATTTAAAATAAAGTATTAATAATATATTTTAATTAAAATTTATTTAAAAATATAAAATTTATTTTTTTATAATTTTTAATCAATTTAATCAACAGATAAGAATATATTAAAGTAAATGTGATAAAATACTGAGATGACAAAAAGTGATTCCTGAAATTGGACACACAGGGAAAGATAACAAAAGTGATTCCTGTTTGAAATTGAAACGCGTGTCGTTTATGGCGGATCGTCCGTTTCTGTAGCATGTCTGCATTTAGTTTCTTCAAATCCAAGAAACGAGTACAATATTTGTTGTTATATTTAAATTTAAACATTTTTTTTACATAATTAATTTTAAATTAAATATGAATAAACATATCCAATTTTTATTTTATATATTTTCTCAAGAAGTTGAATTCAGAATATGCCGGTCTAACGAAATATTTAAATATATAAATTGATCTTTTTAAGATAAATTATTTATTTATTATTTTTTAATATTTATTTTGTATAACTTGATTCTTAAACGTGTTCACTTATTTATATAGTTATTTAACAACTAATTATCTAGTAATTTTATGCATTGCACATGTATCATTAAATTAAAATATATTTCATTGAAAAATTAAAATATTTAATAAATTTGATAAATTTATTAAAGAGTAAATATTATAATCATTAATAATAAATATTTTATTTTATAAAAAATTAATATAAAAAGTTAAAATTTAAATTAATATTAATTTCAAAAGTAAATACATAATACAGAAAAACCAATTAACATTATGAAAATAATTAATTTTTAATAACAATCTCATTTGATAATACTTATAAAAATATTTTCATTAGTAAAAGATTAATTCTATTACACTTAAATTTTTTTTTCTAAAATTTTACTTTTTTATTTTTATATTTTTTTAGTAAATTAAGTTTTTATTTTTTAAAATAAACATATTTGATTATTTTATTGATTTTTTATAACTAAAATTATTAAATTCTCAATTTTTAATTAAAAATTCTTATAAATTGAATCAAATAATTTTTTTGTACTTTTTTTTGGTCCAAATACACTTACCATAATATCAAGTTTCTTTCATCCAAAATAAACAAATTCTCATGCTTTTCAAATTCTATTATTAAATTCTATAAGATTCTTCAAATTTTTAAATACTTTTCAAGTTGTTAAACTTTTAAAAACATTTCATATCTTAAATTTATCATAAAATTTTCAAATATTTTCATAAAAATAAAGTCAATTACAATAACACTCCTTAAGTTTTGTTTAAATTACATTCCATACCTGCTCCTATATATTTGCCACATACATAAGTATCCTTAATTAAATGGTATTATTGATTTTAAGTATTGCTCCTATATATTTGACACATATAGTAAGTATCTTTAATTAAATGATATTATTGGTCCTAATTGTTAAATAGGAAAGACAAAATTATCTCACATTTTATAAGTGTCATGTTTATGGATAAATATACTTATCAAAATGTAATAAAGAGTTTTATATTTCTGACTTATTATCTCACAAGGATTGTTTCATTTATTACAAATTTTTTAATTTAATTATTTAAATTTAAAGGATATAAAATTAAATAAAATAATAATTTAAATATAAAAATAATTAAAATAAAATTAAAAATAGCATAAACTCTAACAATAAACTAATTAAGAAGAATTTAGGATGTATAATTTCATCCTCATAATTCTTTATATTATCTTTTAAATTAATTTTAATTTTAGTTCTATATAACTGTCAATTATTCATATTAAAATTATTAACACTCAATGGTCATGCAATGTTAACTGTTTTTTTTCAAAACTATTACCTCCAATGGTCATGTAAGATAAAAGGAAAAGAAAGCATAAAAAGCCCATGAGCTGTTAATTTAACAACAATTGAAAGAGAAAAATTGGTTTGATTTACTTAATCTTTTATCTCATTTTACTTTATAGATCCATTAATTATATGTGATGTGGTCGTCTACAATATAATTAATTATGATATGTTTAAGATTTGTTAATTCTATACATACAAATATAACATAATAAGATAAACACCAATAAAAAAAATCATGGAATTATTATTAATAAAAATATTATTTTAAAAATAATTTTGATTATCCACATTAGCTTTTACTTCTACGTATCTTTAGGTATAATAGAGAATTTAAAATTTTGTAGTTTTATTTAAAATAATAAAAAAATAAATTTTGTTGTTTCAAATTTTATGTAAAAAATAAAAAACTCTTTATTTAAAGATTAAATTTATCTATTTTTTTAAAAATAACATTTAAAACACAAGATAAAACACTATACATGTTATGTTATGATAAATAATACAAAGGCCAAACATACATCACACATTTATATTATAAATTGTTATAAATATTAAAATAAATTAATAATTAAAAAATTAATTTAATATATAAAAATATTTGATTATATACTTTATTTCAAAAATTTGTACATATAAGGTAAGTTATAGATAAATTTTTTATTCAAGACAATGTAAATTACACATTAATATTGTAAAGCATTATATATATGATAAAATAAAAAATAATTTTAATTAATAAAATAATATTAACATTTAATTAAAAAAACCTTACCCTCATTTAAGTTTTTTTTTATGGTACAAATCTTTCTTACTTGATTTCATTAAAGAAAATATTAACATTTACTTTTGTTAATTCCTTAAGAAATTAACTTAGTAATAAAATCGATTAAAAAGTAGTAATAGAAAAATAGCATTAATTAAATCAACTTCATCAAATTTAAAAGTAAAGTACGACAATATAAAATAATAAGTTAGCTCTACAAAGTATAAAGTTTAGTGAAAAATGTAAATATTAATGTGTTAGATTGATAAAATATAAAATTGATAAGCTTGATATAATGTAAAGTTAGTTTTAGTAGCATAGAAATTTAGTGGTTAACTCAACAAAATATGAGTTAGTGGTCATTTAAAAAATATATAGAAGTTAGAAGTGAATATTAAAAAAAAAACAATATTTAACTTTACATATTATAAAGTCATTTGCAAGTTTAGAGGATTTTTTATAAAATTATTTCTGCCCTTACCTTATTTAAGCTTGAGATCTTTAACTTTGATTTTTGTTTGTTTTGTGCTTTATGCATGTATAAAGGGAAGAATAATATGAAATTTGGTACTGCAGAGGTTGATAATTGATTTGTGGTAGTTAAGTATTTGAGAGATTTGATGAAACTTTGAAAAGTGAAAGATAATTTTGGTGGGTCTTCTTTAATAGTTCTCTTGGTGTGGTCTTTTGGAGGATTTTGGAGAATAAAATCTTTCCACTTTGAAGTTGGCTTTTGGATGTGTAAGTGGAGAGAATTTTAAGTAAACTTCACCTTTTTGGAGTGTTAATTTGGAACCAATTTCTTTACTTTTACTTTAAAATGGAATTGACCTATAATCACTTGAACATGGTATGATTTTCACCTTTATTAATTATTTGAAAAGACATTCCTTATCTCTTCACCAAAAAGACTTCATCTTGACTTTGATTATTAACTTTGATTTGGATAAGGTTTCTTCCTTATTCTCATGTAAATTGTTAAAAATTTTGCCTTGATTTTGGGTTGCTTTTGGATGCACCTATCTTCCTTTTCACATGTACTACTTATACTTGACTTAAGTTGGATAAGTTTTCACTTACTTTTAACAATTATGTACTTACCTTATGCTTTCCATTAATGCTTACTTGATTCTAAATTGGATCCTAACTAGAAATTGTATGTTCATTTTATGTGAACTTTCTCTTGACTTTCAACCCACATTTTTTAGTTATTTACAATCAAATGACTTCATAATTTTGACTTGGACACCTTGATTTTAGATGTAACTTCTAATTAAAGTCTATTTCATCTTTGATTCATCAAATGCAATCCTTCTCCATTAACTTTTATTTTAAAATTTTGGTCTTCTTCCTACCTTATTAAGGTTCCTAAAATTTAAACAAAATTAACTAAACAATAAAAACTTAAAAACTAGTTGATTGAATTAAAAGTATTTAATAAAACTAATTGTTTATAAGTAGAAATATCAAATTTTAAAATTTAGTAATTATATATTTCAAAAATTATAATTTTTATATTTTAATTTATTTAAAATCATTTATCATCTTCAAATTGGAAAAAAAAAATTTCAACTTCACTCTCATTTATAAATATTTTACTCTAAAAAAGTAAGATTTAATGAATGTTGTGATATTTATTTATTTATTAATTGTTTGTGACATATTTACTTTCCCTTTACTGTAACAAAATTAAAGTAAATAGAGTTTAAGAAATTGACGAAATAATTACTTAAAAATAATAAAAATAAAAATTGTCATGAAAATAAGTAAACAATGTTACTTTTATCAAATAAACTATATATATATATATATATATATATATACTTCAATAAAAATAATTAAATTCATATATATACACTTCAATAAAAATAAGTAAATTCATTTATATTTTTAGTTTTATGCATTTCATATTTCTGTTCTTATTTTGTGATTATTGTAACAAAATAATATGTTCACAAACTTTATAACTTAAACTTGGATAGTTTAACATTTTAAAATAAACTATTAATTTAATTATATCATAAAATCAAATTTTTTTAAAAAAATTTCATTACATCATCTAAATCTTTATTTATTAAAAGGTCACAAATGTACTGTAACATAAGGAGACTAAAAACTAAAGGTAGGTTTGATTTCTCTTTTAAAAAAAAATTATTTATTTTTAAATATAATATAAATTTATATTATATTTAAAAAAATAAAAAACTCTTTTTAACAGAAAAATCAAACATACTCTAATTCACCTTCTTTTTATTCTTATATTGATCAAGACTATTCTCAACTTAACAAATCGATAACAAGTTGTTTATAGTCATTACGATAATTTTTGTATTTGCTTATTCTATATACGTGTGACTAATTTTAAAAAAAATTAGTATTTTTAATTCTTTATAATTACTAAACAATAATGTGACTAATTAAAAAGCTCTCTCATGTTAATATATTAGTGGGAACAATCAAAATATCTATATTATAAAAATAAAAAAAGTTTAAAAGAAATTAAAATAAAAGTCCGTAAAAATATAAATACTTTAAAAAAATTGAAGTTCTTATTATAAATACAAAATGGTGTAGATGCTGCAAAGCTTTTCATGGAATTAAGTTTGTAATTTCCAACCAAGAATTAAAATTTAAAATATGGGACTTCACTAACAACTAAATACATAATTTTTTTTTTACTTAAAAGTCACATTAAAGGTATATTAAAAATTTTGTAGAGAGTATATTTTTATACCTTTAATAAAAAATTAATTTTTTAATTAATATTTATTTTAAAAGAAATAATATTCTGTTGAAAATAAATGTTTTTCTAACAGTTGATCAAGTCATAGGGCAGAACTGTCTTGAAATGATTACATGATAATGAACTTCTAGATTTCTTTTTGAAAATTTCACGGTTTGATGTTGTCCACTTGACATAAACCTTTGGTCAAATTGAAAAAGGTTGAATAGTTACGTTCAAAAAGAGACCGGTGGCGGGTTCAACCTAACGCAACTCAAGCGTGTAGGCTTTTCTTTCGTAAATAACTCGGGTTAGTATTATTCGTAAATAGAATATGGAATTAATTAATTTAATTTTAATTTAAAGTTTGTATAAAAATACGGTAAAATTTACTGTAGACTGAATAACGGAGAGGACTTGATATTCTCTCCTGTATGTAAAATAATCAGATAATTAATATTATATTAATAAATAATAGAATTTATAAAAATACATAAAAAAAGAGTGAAAGAAAACAAAGTTAAATTCTTTTATTTAAATATTTAATATTAAAAGAGAAGAATATAGAGTTTAATTATATAAATAATATTATTATATTTTATATTTATATTTTTTAATTTTTATAAAAATAAAAAATAAATATTTTTTAAAAAATTAATATTTTTATTTTTTATAAATTTTTTAAAAAAATTTCATTTAAAAAACTAACATTAAAAAGAAGTTAGAATCCCGTAGGAGAGAACGGAAGAGAGAAAACCATCAGCTTGAGAGAACCAAAAACATTAACATGCTCTATAAAGTTTAGAAAATATCTAAAACTTTTTATCTTCTAACTAAATAACTCATAAACAAAGGTTAATTTCTCAAGCATATCATAAAAATAAAATTAACAAAAATTTGGTTGTATTATTTTATCATATAATAATATTTTCAAATATAAAAATATTAAATCATATAAAATTTAATATATAATTATAAAAATAATATAAAATTTTAGAAAAAAATAATATAAAATAATTTTATTATTGAATTAATAATCATATAATTTATAAAAAAAATACTAAATAATTTAAATTTCACACCTAATAATACTTAAATCGAAATAAAATTCTAATTTTAACGTGACGATAACTCCAAAAAATAACTATAATACTTGGAATGAAGTTTGGTACTTTTCTTTTCCCAAACCAACTCAATTATTTCCTCCTTCACTACAACTACTTTCCTTTGCTTCTTCTCCCTCCAAGACTCTCATTTGCTGTTTCTTCTCCGTTTCCTTTACCTTACAAATCACGCACGTGACTGGGCCATTCGTAAATCCAAAGCAATTCAAGTTTTCCTTCCGCATCGCTGCGAAAGCAAGGTTTTGGTTTCCATTTTTTTGTTCTGAATTTCAATTTTTCATTTTAAATAATTGGGCTTGGCTTCCGTTTGTCCTTTTTTTCCATAATTTTCGTTGGATGAAAGAGAAAGCGAATGGAATTGTTGTTCCAAAATTAGAACGAAGAATTCCTTTTGTTTTCTGGAATTTCTTTATCAAAATTAATTTGTTCTGTTTTTTTTATCTGCACTAAATTAGTCTGTGTTTGATTGTATAAACACGATTGATTATTGATCGTTCAAGTTTTTGGAATTTTACTTTGAAGGTGATTTATTGGTTTAGAGCGAGTATGAGCGAGAAGCGGAGGAATGGAAGTGGCAGCTCGAGCTCAAGTTTGAACAGCATCTCTCATGATACAGAGGACGACCAAACTATTGCTAGCATATTGGCTGAGGAGGAAAATCTCAAAGCGGAGAACAAGCTTGGAAAACGACTTTCCCATTTAGATTCCATTCCGGTATTAGAATGTGCCTTATTATTAGGATGTGTTATTCTTTACGCGATGTTTATTAATTAAAATTAGAGATTTACTTTAATTAAAAGTTTGCATTTAATGTTATTGCATATTGCTGAGGTAAACCTCTAAATTTGAAACATCGTCTAACTAACTGGACCTAAGTTTTGTTGTTATTATTATTGGTTTTGTTAACCTCCTTTGGGACAGAGTTTAAGCATTCAAAGTAGCAACTTCTTTTTTTAGAGAAAACATTTATTACATTGGAGTTGCGAAAGTATAATAAATATTTTCATTTTTAATAAAACTTACTAGTATTAGATGCTTAAACTTGAGACAACATGTTCCTATTTGTCATAGCCACTCTTGCTTCTATTTTTTTTTTCTTTTAATTTCATAAAGTATAAGATAAATGAGAAATTAATATCACGAGATAGGGTCAGGTGCATAAGGTGGGGAACCCCTCCTAATGCTATTTTTCTAGTGAACTCCTACATTCATTCTTGTTCGTTCTTGAGATTATATAGTTAGATATTTTTATCTCTGGAATATTAAAAGTCCTTGATTGGTCCTAATTTTGAGAGAAATCATTCATTTTAGATTTTATTCTACTTATTTTATGTTTTATTTTGTACTAAAAAGAATGTTGAACTGATAAAAATATATGACATTTGGTAAGATCAGGAACGGATGAATGATTAAAATTTTAGAGACTAAAATGTCTTATGCATCCATTCTCAAAAGCTAATTAATTTGTAGATTGAATGTGGAACCTATTACATATTTAGACTTTGTTTGGGAGCTGGTTTGGAGAGGGGGGTCGGGGAGGAGGAGGAAAGGTGAAGTTTTTAGATGAGAGGATGAAGGTGTATAAACCTTCCAAAATCCTTCTAATCTCACGTTCTTAAGTTTTCCAAATTGGGACGTTTTGTATTAATCCCCTTCCTTCTTTCCCCTATCCCCTTAGTCCTTACCCTTCGAACACCTACTTTTTCTTTCTTCTAAACTCTTAAACAAAGTCTTAAGAGTATGTTTTGATGAGATATTTCAAGTAAGTAATTCATTTTTTAAAAGAATTTACAGTTCTATGGATTAAAATTTGTAGTTTGGATATTTAATTTTAAAGAATTTCAAATTCTAAGAGTTTTAGTGAGGAATTTTAATAGACTAAAATCAAAGAAATCTAAATCCCGACAAAAGAGTGAGAATTAGGAATTGTTTTTTTTTTTAATTTATTGTATGTTTTATTCATATTTTTATTTAGTTATGGTTAATTTCATATTTTTAATTAATTTTTTCAAATATAGTGATAATTTTATTTCTCTTAAGAATGTAATTTAATTACTCTCTTCAAACAAAAACATTTGAAATGAAAGAAATCCAATTATTTTATCAAACAAAATATTTTAAAATAATAGAAATTTAAATGATGTAATTTAAATTTCTTTTGAATTTCAAATTCTCTAAATTTTTTAATTAAATCATCCAAACTCAACCTAAGGTATTTATAGACCAAAACATGATGGTTAAATTTTCCTTTTTGGTTTTCTTAATCATGAGAAAATTAATGAATAAAGTCTTATCAAATTTTGGAGTAGATGCTTTGACAATGCAAGCTGGATGTTAGCTGAGCAGAAGGAATATTTTGCAAAACGTAGTTTGTGGCACCAATTTCAGGAGTGTTGTGGAACCTGTTAACGTGAAACATGCTAGGAAGGTGACATGAACCATTCCCTGGTTGGGTTTGGACCATAGGCACATACTGTAAACAAACTAGCTCGTGACCCTTAACATCTTATAGTTCCTTATTGGTTGCAATGAAGGGAAGCTGTTCTATGCAAATACAGCTTGCTGAAATTTTAAACTTAAAAAAGATGCCATTACAGATTCACAGTTTGTGGAAAGCTTTATATGTCAATTGCCACTGGGGCATTCATAACTAATATCCAGAAATGATTGTAATTGATATGCATTATTCATACTTACCTAACCCTTTTTATGCTTTTTCTCCTATTTTTATACTATTATCTGCATTAGAATGAGAATATTAATTCAGTATGTTGGCAGCACACTCCCCGTGTTAATGGAGAAATTCCTGATGTAAATGATGCAACGCTAGACCATGAGAGGCTGTCTGAAAGGTTGCATAAACTAGCTTAATGTACAGTTATATTAATTTAGTTTTATTACTACATCAATTAACTGTTTTATTTGCGTAGTTGTGTTTGTCTTTTGAATGAAATTCAATATTGCCCTGCTTGTAGACTTTGCATATTGAAATTTAATCAGGTTATAATGTTTAGAAAAGGAGACACGTTCAATTTCCATCAACCTTATTCATGTTGTAATGAGGAGGATAGATAATATGCTATTTGAGAATTCTATCATATTTTATTTTTCAATTTCCTTGAAGTTCTTACATTTCTTTTCACATTTTTTAAAGAGGAAGATAAAGTTGAATTCAAGTTATAACCTGATTAAGAACTTTGTGTCATAGAGTTATAATTATGTCAAGGATAATAGTTTAGACTTTAGAAGCATGGTACGGAGCATTATTGACATGAAGCACAATTATTTGTTTTCTTTATGCATAAGTTATTTTGTTTAACGAAATAATTATGTTCCATCATTTTCTACAGGTTAGTTACATATGGTTTGGCAGAATTACAGATGGAGGGTGATGGGAATTGCCAGGTTTTCTTCCTTTTTTGAAAAAAGAATAATATGCCAGCTTCCATTTTTCCTTTTATTTGATAATTTTCTTAATATTCCTTTCAGTTGATATATTTTGCTTAACATCTATAAAATCTTACTGGACAGTTTCGAGCTTTAGCAGATCAGTTGTTCCGCAATCCTGATTACCACAAGCACGTAAGGAGGCAGGCGATCAAGCAGGTGTGTTTGTTACAGTCGTTCAATGCACTTCTTTGGTTATTTTTAAAGTGAAATGCTGTCACTCCTCACCTTCTTTTCCTTACTTCATGTTATTTACGTGTCAGAGTTGTACTATGTTTTAATTCAATGTTTAGTAGTATTCTGATTTCGAAGTGGGATACATTAAAGTCTGTTTCTCAACTAATTTTATATTCTTATTTATCTTTTCTTGTTTGGCTTCTGTTGTTTTCCCCAGCTAAAACATCACAAAAAATTGTATGAAGGTTATGTACCGATGGAGTATAAAAGCTACTTGAAGAAGATGAAAAAGTTAGATATCAGTTGTTGATCAATTTTGCTTTGATTTTAGAGAACATTTGGTACTGATGGTAAACACTAATTCAATATTTGCATATTGTCTGCCAATAGATCAGGGGAGTGGGGAGATCATGTTACGCTACAAGCAGCTGCAGACCGTGTGAGTTATCTAAAGCTCTTTTGATCTCTGTTTTATCTGATATAATTACAGGCTTCATATTCCCCACCCCCCGTGAAATACATATTTGTTTTCAATTTGTCATTCTAATGACTATGTTATACAATCAATAGGACAGTGATATACCTAGACAAAAAACCATAATTATGGGATGCCGAATCAAAAAGTTCGTTGGTGTGAAAAGGCATTACATCAATAGCTTGTATCTTCCACCTACTTATATGCAATCAACGTGTATCTTTTGGAATATACTTTCTACTCAGTGGATTTCCAAGGACTTGGGTCCAACACCAGGTCCATAGACTAGTCTACTTCTTGTCCAGGCCCATTCTCAGAATCATCAACTCTATCATTGCTTATAATTCTTACTTCTTGGGAAGTATGGCTTTAAAGTGCTACCTTCCTCCTTCATAATTGGATAGCAATGGGAAGAAAGAGATTCCTATCCATGAGCTGATTCCTGCCTTCTCAGGTTCCCAGGGGAAACTAGAGTAACTCTAGGATGCACTTATTGCCAAAAAGATTGTAGGCCAATTTTCTCTTCAATTAGTCTTTTCATTTAAAAAATAAATAAATCAGGTTGTGTGCTAAATTCTTGATGAAGGACAAGTGACACATCAAATTCATGATACAAATTTTAAATATATTATATTTGTTATTTTTCTTAATTTCATTAGGAGTCCAGACTGTACCTAATTAGTAATTTCCTTAGTAGGCCAGCTGTATGGATCTCCTAATTTGATTTGGAATTAGTTGCTTTACTAATTTTGTCACCTGTAATATTTTTTCTTGAGGAAAGCTTAGTCTATTGGGTATTACTATAAATTGTAATATGTTCTTCTGGATAATTCAGAGGTTTCAGCCTTAATAATAGTACACGTGAGTTACATGATTTAGCAAACATCAACTCTGGAATCTAAATAGTACTTTTGGGATACACCTAACCTTGTAACCATTAATTCTTTTTTCCATACATCCCTTCCACAAAAATTATATAGTAACATCAATTAGCCGAAAGAAAGGGGATCAATTTTGTTGTTCAATATGGGCTTTAAGCCTAACTCAATCCCAAAAGCTAGCTTGTAAGGTGAGGATTAGTTTAAATTTTACAATATTTATTTAGCTATATCTATAATCAATGTGAGACTTTAACAAACTTTCTCACGCTCAAGATTAGACATCGAGACCGTGAAAATTATAGTACTTTTTTTTAATATAGTACTAGATAAGCTGCAAGACTAGGTAAGAAGCATTGGGAAAGCTGTAGGACCAAGTAAGTTGCCCTGAAAAATCCACGGGGCTAGGTTAATTACATTGGAAAAATTTGTGGGATCAGATTTTTTTTTTTAAGCCAAGGTGGCCCAATATCGGATCTATAATAAGCTTTGATACCATATTGAATTTGAACTTTAAGCCTAACTCAACCCGCTAGCCCTTAAGCTGAGGATTGTTTTAACCTTTATAAGTTTTTATTTAGCCATATCTATGGTTGATGTAGAACTACAATAGTTGTATATGGTTAATAATTTGAGAATCTCTGATAGAACTGGATCAACACAAAGAAAGCAACAGAGAAAATAGATGAAGAGACAAAATGTGTATTATGCTCTTGTACAACTCAGGGTATTCGAGAGACTTTGTTCTCTCCCAATGCCTAAAGATTCTAATCCTTCCACAGATGACCTAATGATCTCTTTCTGAAATTCCTCTTATTTTAAGGGCAATATGTCATATTTCTTCTACAATCTTAGCCTGCCTAACAACTAACTTATTCAGTCTAACTAATTAATATATTGTAACTACTATTAATGACTCCCTTGCAAACATATCATAACTAATTACAAATTGGAGTTACCTAACAATACTTTCTCCCTAAAGTTTCACCTTGTTCTCAAGGTGAGTAGCTGTGGCAGTTGCAAAGAAAGTTCCATTGGAGTTCCAACCAATTGAAGCATGATGATCAAGTCAATTACACTACTGCTGTCCCAAAATAGTCTCAAGCCCTCTTGGGTCCAACACAAACAAGTGACAGCAATCAATGTCCTTCAATGTTTTGTTTTCTTTAATATTTTTAGCCCTGAAACAAAGTATCATTGCCTCTACAAGTGTATTGACTCTTGAGAACCCAATTATTTCTAGGAAAATCACTGTCTGTTGTCATCCTTTCTTTATTTCCCAAATGATGCCGCATGTGTTTCTGCATCTTATAACTGAAAAGATGGTCTCCTTTCACAGAAGAAAACTTGTTTTCAGACCTCACTACACTTGATTGTCTCTTTATTTCAACTACTTGTTCTTCCATTTTTTGTTCTTTATGCAAAATGTGAACTAGTTCCCTCTGAATTTCCTCCTCTTTGTTTGTCTTTGATTCTAAGATTTCTGGTTTCCATGATTTTTGTTCATTTTCTTGGACAATTACATATTTTTCATCATTTGTTTTTAGTCTCCAAGCTTTTCTAGTTCTTTTCTCTCTAGATCTTCATCTTCCTTCCTGCTTTCTTGCACCCAAGATTTGTGTTTCTCATCCTCAATAGATGCAAATAATTCTAGCTCATATTCAGGTTGAAATCTCGAGCACTGTCTTCACAATGGTCCACCAATTTTCCTTTTGATTACATTGTTTCTAACAAAGCTACCAATTGACAACAACACCTCTCAAAGCTGTTACAGCCCGAGATGGCTTCTCCTCTTTTGGCACTCTAGTGGCCTCTAAATACTGTGCTACATTAATCAGCTACCAATAAGTCTGCTTGCTATCAAATGTTGGAATCATCTTCAAGATTTCATTTCCATCGCTGTACGATCAGAGCTTTGATACCAGTTGATTGAAACTGGGTATCTTATGAAGAAGAATAAGGGATGAACCCCAATTACAAGGATAGAACACTGCAGTTCTTCGACGGACTGCTCCTCTCCCAATCAAAAGGAATTCTCTTAAAATTGACAAGATCCTCATCCTCAATCCCTTCTACTTATTTATAGACAATGTTGGAATTATGTAATTATTGCAATGTTGTAAATAGGGAAATTAGTATCTTTGTATTTATGGTAATCAAGAAATTGTATATTTTGTATTAATGATTCCTATTATAAATAGATGCTCTGCTATGTAGTCAAGATAAATTGATTTATCCTATGTTTCTCATTATTCTTTCTCAACAGAAAACATGCCTAATTAACTATGTCAAGCTAACTAACTAACATATTGTCACTAACTACAAATGAGTAATGTGGGTTACCCAACAATCTCCCTGTAGTTTTTTAGTAGACAGAGATTTTAACAGCTTTGTTGCAATTTTAAGCCTATTAGGCTCCCTGTTTTCTTATAATTTTTTTTAAGGATAAAATTTATCAAGTCCCACATTGAGTACGGATGGAAGCTTATGTTAGGATTGCATGTTAGACAGGCCTTGTCAGTTGAGAGTGGGCCTTATAACCTGTTAGAATATTTAATTAGTTAGGCTGTTATAAATAGAGGTTGATGATACAGGAAAATAGTTAGTTGGTGAGAATTAGTTTTGGGTGGGTGAGACCAGGCTCTTGAATTCCTAGTAATTCATTCAGTCATTATTGTAGATTTTTCTCTTGCCCATTCTTCTATCAAACTGATATAGGATTAGGAATCAGGGATATGTTCAGTAAAATCTTTAATTCTAGTTTCTGACCCAGTTTCTATAAGCTCAATGTAACATCTACAAGCCATGAGGCTCTTCCACCCAGCAAGGCTCATGTTTTGGGTTGGCCTCTCCTCACGGACTTGTGTCATAACATGTTACCTTCCTTTGTTGTAATTTTGCACTTTTAGTGTGCTCATCTTGTGTTTACTTTCTATTTGCTCTATTTTAACTTCTACATTTATTTATTTAACATTTCCATACTTTTCTTTTCTGTTTATTGTTAAAATAGTTTTATGACTGCTCGTGGTTTTTTCTTCAGTTTGATGCAAAAATTTGTTTAGTCACCTCTTTCAGAGACACTTGCTATATCGAGATCCTTCCAACTGACAAAACTCCCACCAGAGGCAAGTATTGTTGATGTTTCTTTGTTTCATAGCATGTTTAAAGTGTAATTTATTCTGTATCTGTCAGTCAGTGTGCAATGAATTCCGTAAGTCTCTTGACTGCTATAATAATAGTTCACACCATTGTGTGAACTATTATTGTAGATGTGTTGCCTGTGAAGAAGTTATCCAATTAGGGAAAGCGAATTTTCCATCTTCACAAAAGGTCAAGACCGGAGCGAATTTGAAGGCCTTTTGACCATACTAATATTAATTTTAAAATTATTTATCAAAATAATATTAATAAAAAATTATTTACCAGAATAAGGTTATTTTGCACATGTCAAACGTTTGAAGAAGTCAAAGCTACATGTGTAACACCCTCTCTTTCTTCAACATGTCTGGTAGTTCTTACTTAGTGTAAACTCAGCAATAAACTTTTGCCTAATTTAGGATCGTTTGGTAACCATCCTGATATTTGTTCATTTAATTTATTTAATTGATGAAATTTTTTTAGAGATCAAAAACACATTTATAAAATTTCTCTGTTTGTCCATTTAATTTATTTAATTATTGAAATTTTTTTCAGAGAAACGCAGTTATAAAATTGCTAGACTTTAAGGATATTTAATAATATTATTGTTGAATTTAAACTCTAGACTAGACTCAACCCAAAAGCTAGCTTATAAAATGAAGATTGCTTTAGCATATATAATCTCTTATTCAACCATATCTATAGTTTATGAGAGTTTTCAAGACACCTACTCATACTTAAGATTGGACATGTACAATATGAAAATTATGGGATTTTTTTTATAATATAGCACTGGATAAGTCGCAAGACTAGGTAAGTTGCACTAGGAAATCCACGAAGGCAAGATTAATTGTATTGAAAAAATTCATGGAATTAGGTTTTCATTTTATAGTTATTAGTGGAGTTAGATTTTTTATTTTATAGTTAAGGTGGCCCATTATTAGATCTACAATGGACTTTGATATCATGTGAATTTAAGCTTTAAGCCTAACTGAACTTTGAAAACTAATTCATAAGGTGAAGATTACTTCACATGGTTGACGCTTGACACACTCAAAAAATCTCATTCTAGTAAATAGTTTATTATTATTTTTTTCAATAAATAGTTTTAAAATTAATAATTAGTAAAAAAGCCAAAAATTAAAAGGGAAAACAAAAATTATTAATGTTAAAGGTGCTATTAAATAATTTTTCACATAACTTGGAATTAATTTTCATAGGATCTAAATTTACATGATTCTTCCTTTATTTAGGTTTCATTTGATGGATTAACAAGAAAATAAGATAGAATAAATATCCTGTTTTTGACGTTTATTTTACTAGCAAGATGTAATAATAATATCCTATAGGCTTATCCTATTATTTCTCTTCTATAATGGAAAATTTATCCTAAAGAGAGCTTGGGATAGAGATAAACAAAATATGATAAAGATAATATATTTAATATTCCATCTCTCTGTTAGTCTCATATAATAATATAATTATATTAATAACGGTGTTTATCTCAAAAGACTTTTAGAGATCTTAAATAGGAAATTTCCATTTCTACTGTAATTTGTTTATTGCACTGCTATTTAAGTAAAATTTATAACATTTTTTTAATTTATTAGATTTATTAATTAAAAAAAAATATGTATTTTAAATAAAGATTATTATTTTAGTAGAGTGACATTAAACATTTTTCTTAAATTAAAAACATTCTTCAATTCTCAAATAGCTTCGCTATTGGATGAATTGTGTTTTATAATGATTATATAATAAAAGTCAGAGCACAAAGTTAAAGAAAAGATCATAGTTTTTAGTTTATTGGTAATTCCCAGTTTATATTTCTTTGAGTTGTAATGTGGTTATGATTCTTTTTTGAACTGTAGAATTATGGCTAAGCTTTTGGAGTGAAGTGCATTATAACTCATTGTATGCAAGTGGAGGTGATAACTTATGGCTACGTCCATATTCTCTTTATGTCTTCAGAAGTGCTGTGAAACAATAAGCTTATCTTTTATTTGTTCAATGAATTTACAGATGTTCCTTCTAGAGTACCAAGAAAAAGGTATTGGCTCTTCTAGACTGATGGCAGATTATGGAATCATGCGAAGAATTGACTGAAAATAGGTGAAAAGCTTTTTTACCTTATTTTCGGTTTATGCTTTGTAAGCAAGCCCTTCATTAGTCTCCCTCTCCTTTAGGGACATATTGTAGTTTATACATAATATCTAGCAATTAGCATACATGTACAAATTACATAATTTATGTATAACTAATCATCAAGAAAACAAAAACCTATAATTAAACTCAAGTGAATTTATTTCATTGTATAGTTCTTTTTTTCTGCCCAATAATGTGTAATATTTATCTCCCGCTTCCATAATGCAAGGTCGTTTCTTGAAAAAGTATGTTTTTTTCACAATAAGAAGTTATTTAAAAGAGCTTACAAAAAAGAATTTATGATTCACAAGTTCTTTTTAACTAATTTAACTGAGTTTTATAGTTAAATTATGACAAATTCTCGTGTAAAATATTTTATTAAATAAGTGCTTAAGATATATATATTTTAATGTACCTTAAAAAGTTATTTTAATTTACCAAACATCAAAGTGATTTTTTATGTAAAAAAGAAAATTAATTTTTTACGCTTTATTAGTTTAATCGGGCTAAGTATATGCAAACTTGGGGTCTAAACCAATTAAAATCTATTAGCTTAGGTTGGTTTGATATTGTTATTTTTTTCGTGCCAACTCAAACTAACCAACCCAATGATTTTTGAGATTGCATAATTGAATTAGTTATTTTTCATTTTGATAATATACAGAAAAAGTAGAAAAGAAAAACAAAAGAAAGCAACACTCGAATTTCGTGTATTTGGCATCATTTGCATTGAAAATTTACAAGGATTGCATATGAATTGAATGAAGACCAAAAAAGGAAAAGTAAGTTGATAATGTAGCAGCATTATGTAACAAGATGGTACCGTAAGGAACAAGGAAGGAAATGGAATTCTCGTTGAATAATAACAAAGGTTTTTTACGAAATAAATTTTGCAAGAGTGCAATTGAAAAGAGAGTTTGTAGAAAAGAAGTACAAAGAATGTTCAGATTCACCTGAAGAAGAGAAATAACCTCACAATTTTCATGTTCCTCTCTCTCTTATACTGGTGTTACTTATATTAGCTTTTGGACCACACGAAATCAACTAACTTGGAATTAGTTATTTTGGGTCGAGTGCTACGCTACGCCTTATTCCCTCATCATTTGCCACGTGTCTTGTTGCCTTGGTCCCACTATTTCCCTCCTTAATCCCCTCTGCAGCAGCTATACTCGTCACATTAGCTATACTTGTTACATTACCTTCTCCTTTAAACGAAACCTTGTCCTCAAGGTTGAAATCAGAAAAAGCTTGCGTGATAGCAGCAGTATCCTCCCAAGTTGCTTGGGTGTCTTCTAAGCCCTCCCACCTGATTAGTTGCTATTATACTTGTTGCTGGTTCCCGATAATGACTCTGGTTTGCAATATAGGATGCAATACAGGTCCGAGCTCTGAATTTGTAATGGGCAATGGCACATATGGCTGAACATGATCACCTTTACACAATTTTAGCTGAGAACAATGAAAAACCAGATGAATTCTTGCAGAAGAAGGCAAAAGAAGTTTGTAAGCTACTGCACCAATTTTCTCAATAACAGGAAATGGCCCAAAGTATCTAAGCTTCTGATTCTTTTGCAATGACATTGAGTGTTGTCTATATGGCTAAAGTTTCAACAATACCATGTCACCAATTGCCAACTGAAATGGCTTTCTTCTTTCATCAGCATTTTTCTTCATATGTTGTTGTGCTTTCTGCAAGTGCACCTTCAATCTACTGAATGTTGCATCCCTTTGTACAAGCTGTTCTTGAACACTAGGAGGGTCCTGACTGCTGACTCTATACTTAGCTGAGGAGGATCTCTACCATAAATAGCCTTGAAAGGTCTCATGCCAGTACTGTGATGGAAGGAAGAGTTGTACCAAAATTTTGCCCATGACAACAGTTTATACAACTCCTTAGGATTCTCATAAGTAAAGCACCTTAAATACATTTCAATGTATTTATTCAGAGTCTCAAATTGACCATTAGTTTGAGGATGGTATGCAGTGCTTAATTTCAAAATAGTACCACTCAACTTAAACTGTTGTTGTCAAAATTGACTAGTGAACACCTTATCTCTATCAGAAACAATAGTTTTAGGAAAATTATGCAACTTTACTATGGTCTACATAAACAACTTAGCAACTTGCTTACTGTTAAAGTCAAATTTCAAACTAGTCAAATGAGTGTACTTGGAGAGCTTGTCAATGACTACCATAATGACAGTGTGTCCATTAGAATAAGGAAGGCCAATGATGAAATCCATGGCCACATCTTCCCAGACTTGATCTGGAGTTGGCAATGATTCTAGCAATCTAGATGGTAGAGCTGTATCATGTTTGGCCTGTTGACAAATTAGACAATTTTGCACAAACTCCTTAATGTCTTTCTACATACCATACTAGTAAAATTAAGCTGCAATTCTCTGCAATGTTCTAGTGAATCCTCAGTGTCCACCCAACAAGGTACTGTGGAACTCATGCAAAATTTTATGCACCAGATCATGTCCCTTTGACAAAACCAATCTACCTTTCCAATAAAGTAATTGATCACAAATTGAATAATGAGGATTAGGAGGCTTTTTCTGCAAACAAAGTTGCATAATTGCCCACAATTGATTGTCTTTTGTAATAGCTTCCCTTAATTTCAGAATCAGTTGCAGTTTGGGGTGAGATAGTGCCATCATGAAGGATCTAGAAGGAGAATTAGCAGCCACACTCTCCTTTCTAGGTTTATACTCAATGGTGAAGTTATAGCCTATCAACTTGTGCAACCAATTCTATTGTTTAGGTGTATGAACAGCTTGGTCAGTGAGTGATTTGAGACTCTTCTGATCAGTCTTTATAATAAACTTATGGCCAAGTAGGTAATGTTTGAATTTAGCTATTGCTTTCGTGATAGCAAAAAATTATCTTTCATAAGATGACTATTTTTGCATCCTAGCATTAAGCTTTTTGAAAAAAATAAGCAATAGGATGTTGTTGCTTACTTAAAACAACACATATACCTACCCCAGAGGCATCTGTTTCAAGTGTGAATGATTTTGAAAAATCAGGTAAGGCCAAAATTGGTGCTTGTGTAATAGCCTGGTTGAGCATGGAGAAAGCTTCATTGGCATCCTCTCCTCATAGAAAATTATCCTTCTTAAGCAAATTAGTTAGGGGAGCAACAATTACTGCATAGGAATTGATATTTCTATAATAACCAATTATTCCAAGGAACCCTTGCAACTGTTTAATATTTTTAGGTATTGGCCATTGTAAAACTGCTTGTACTTTGTCTTTATCCATTGCCACTCCTTGTCCTGAAACTGTATGTCCAAGATAGTCTACTTGTTGTAAACCAAATGAACATTTAGATAGTTTTGCATATAGTTGGTGTTGTTGCAACAATTGAAGAACCAATTCAAGGTGTAGGAGATGTTCTGTCATAGAAGAACTATATACTAAAATATCATCAAAGAATACCAAGACAAATTTTCTTAGAAACTCCTTGAAAACATCATTCATGAGGCTTTGAAATGTGGCAGGGGTATTAGTAAGCTCAAATGGCATAACCAACCATTCATAAAGACCTTGGTGAGTTCTAAAAGCAATTTTATGTCTATCCTCAATAGCAACAAGGATTTGGTGATATCCAGATCTTAGGTCAAGTTTGGAAAAATAATGGGAGCCATATAACTCATTAATGAGTTCATCAATTGTTAGAATTGGAAAGCTATCTTTAATTTTGATTGCATTTAAGGCCCTATAATCCATACAAAACCTCCATGTACCATCTTTATTTTTTTTTTACCAATATAATTGGTGAAGAAAATAGACTGGTACTAGGTGCTATAATGCCTGCAGCAAGCATCTCTTGCACCATAGTTTCTATTTGCTGTTTTTGACTATGAGGGTATCTATATGGCCTCACTTTCACTGGTTTTGCATCCTTTATTAGTGGAATGGTATGTTTATGAGATCTTGAGGGAGGTAATTCTTTAGGCAAAGCAAAAATACTTCTATAATTATGCAGCAGCATGACTAATTCTGGTTCTATATCATCAGGTAAGTAAAGCCATTGATCTTGAGGCATATCTTGTTGCTTGTACTGCAAGGTAAAAACCCCATCTATAGCATGGGTATTATGCATCCTTTTGAGTTGATTAAATTGAACAGGACCTGGCAATTGAGGATGATGACCATGTAAAGTGACAAATTGATCTTCTGTGTAAAATTTTAGGGTAAGTTTGCTATAATCAGAAATGTGAGGGCCCAATGCAGCAAACCATGCGTGTCTCAGTACCAAATCAGAACTAGAAATTGGTAAGAGATACACAGGAAGTTTTAGCAATTGATCTTGGACCCTGACCTTTAGTTGTTTCATGATAACAATCACATATTGTGTTGCTAAATTAAACGATCTTGAATTGGATTTTACACAATAAAAAAGAAATTATTAGGGCACAAATAGGAATTGAAATAAGAAGAAAATTAATAAAAAGTGAAAATAGAATAGAGATGGAAAATAGCACCACAATGGGAAGATTGATAAGCTAAAGAACAATCGCTACAAGAGTCTTGACCTTTTGATAAAATAAAAAAAAATTGGCTTATTAAAAAATCTGGAGTCACATGCTTTCACAAGAGTTTTAAATCTCAATTTGCATTCAAAACTAATTAAAATTATGTTTACAAGAACTTATATATGTCTAATACTTGTAAATCAATACTAACACAAATTCTAATAGACTTCTTGTACTAACAGGCCTAAATTTAAATAAATTAAATAAAATAACAAGATTTTATCCTAAATAAAAACTCAAAATAAATAATGACTAATATTAAAATAAATAAACTAAACATAATAATTAAATCTTAATGAAACTCATTAGAGTCCAAATTTTCTAAGCATATGTAATTAACCATCTAGATTTTTTTTAACTCCAAATTAAGCTTTTTTTCAAATAGGACAACAATAATTTTTTTTAAGTCTCTATTTATTCTCTTTGCACTTGTCTTTTTTATTGGTTCTTAAAGTCCTTCCAATGCCTTTAAAGTCTTTGTCTTTGTGCTTTGATTCTTATCATTTCACCAATCCTTGGAATTACCATTTCCTACCAAGACTTGGAAATTAGGAGCAGGTTTCACCGGAAGTTTCAGACAATTTACAATCCTTGGTTGCAAAAAATTATCTGATCTACCACTATCAAGCAATATGTGAACCACCATGCCATTAATTGTGCCTTGAAACTTCATAGTTCTTAAGCCAAAGGAACCTTTTAATGCATTATACGACAAATGATGATTCTGATTCACATTGTCTATCACATCTTCCATCTCGGGAGGAGGATAAAGGTGCAACTCCGAAGTATCCTCATCATCCATTTGTAACAGCAACTATTGCTTATTAGGACACCGATGAGAGGGGGTGAACTTCTCGTCACAAGTGTAGCATAAACCTTTCTCCCTTCGTATCTGCATTTCTGCTGGTGATATTCTTTTGATATTTCCAGATTTCAGAAAAGTGGAATTGGTATGGATAGTAGGGTTTGGAAGTAAGGGTGGCAGGCTAGTGGATTTGAAGGATTGGGATGAGGTTAGGTTTGTTTTTAGGCTAGTGTTTGGGCTTGTGTTTTGGTCTTGGTTCCGGAGAGGGTAAGTACCGTGAAGTGATTTACGTGCAGGGGGATATTTTTCTTCGAATAACTTGGCCAAGGAAACACAATGTATTAATGTAGTAGGAGATTGAGCTATTACATCACGTTGGATATCCGGTTTAAGTCCACAACCAAAACAATCAATCATGACGTCACTAGTGACTCCTTGTACACGGTTTGCGAGAGCAGTGAATTGAGTATAATAATCATGCACCGATCCTACTTGTGATAATTTGAATAGCTGTGATCTAGTACATTCATAAGGTGATGAACCAAATTCTAGTTCCAAAGCACGAGTAAAGTCAATCTAAGACTGAAATGGAGTAGATCTATTGGTCATTTGAAACCAAGGAAATACCTCTTTTTCCATATGAATTGCAGCAATCGTGAGACGTTGAGTGTCCGGAGTGTTGTAATAATCGAAAAACTGCTCTGCCTTAAAGATCCACTAAAGAACTTCAGATCCATCGAAAACGAGGAAAATCGAGCTTCACATTTTGCACCTGAAACGGTGGATGATATGGAGTGCCGACACCGGCGCTAGTTCCCGCCTCATTCAGATTCTGCTTCAGCAATGTATCAACGGTAGTTTCCAAAGTCTCGAAACGAGTTTTATTTTCTTGTCGATCCACTTCTAGCATCTCCAAAAGCTTGGACATGTTCACCAAAAGTTCCTTGAGACGTGTATTATCCGCCATGTTTGAAGGATGAAAGCACCAATGTAACAAGATGTACCGTAAGGAACAAGTAAGGAAATGAAATTCTCGTTGAATAACAGCAAAGGTTTCTTGCGAAATAAACCTTGCAAGAGTGCAATTGAAAACAGAGTTTGCAGAAAAAAAGTACAGAGAATGTTCAGATTCACCTGAAGAAGAGAAATAACCTCACAATTTTCATGCCCCTCTCTCTTTCATACTGGTGCTACTTATATTAGCTTTTGGACCACACCAAATCAACCAACTTGGAATCAGTTATTTTGGATCGAGTGCTACGCCTTATTCCTTCATCATATGCCATGTGTCTTGTTGCCTTGGTCCCACTATTTCCCTCCTTAATCCCCTCTGCAGCAGCTTTACTTGTCACATTAGCTATACTCGTTACACATTAATCAATGATTTGGATGGAAAACATTTTTGGAGTACTTGTTACGTCCTTTTTTTATTTGTTAGAATATATAATACTAGTAATTTGAATTATTATTAAAATTAATTAAATAGTATTAGATAATTTTGACAATTATAATTGTAGTTGTATCCATTTGTAATTTTTAATTATTTTTTGAGTTAAAGTGCAAAATGATTATAATACTCTGTTTCGGTCAAAGCAAGCTCGGACCCAAATATATCTTCGCTTCCAAGGTCTAGAAAATATCTAGAACATGCTCTCTAATAATTTTATTTTACACATTTACACTTATTAATTGAAATTTATTGAAAATTATAAATATAAGTAAGAATTATTAAAATAGAATTGAGATCTAAATATTTTATATTTTTTTTACAAATTTTAGTAAATTATAAAGATTGTGTTCGAAATCATCTGTTAGAGAGTGCTTTGTTAAAAGAAAAATTCTCTTTCCAGTTTTAACACTTTGTTTGGATGATAGGATGAAATAGAGAGGATAGAAGCAATAAAAGAGAGAAAAATAAAATGAGAAATTTGGTAGAAATAAAGTAAAAGAAAAATATATTATCTAAATAGATGGAAATAACACATAAAGAAGTGAAAACTATCTTCTTCCTTTATTTGGATGCCTGAAAAGAATTAAGCATTTATATACAAAAAAATATAATCATAAAAATAATGAATTTTAATTAAAAAAAAAAATTTTAAGATACTTTTTTTTTCTCAATATTGAGTTGTTTTATATTTTTATCTTATTTTAAGAAATGTTAACAGTTACCCCACCCATTACCGTAACGAAAATGGCGGCATTGTTGAAAGTTTGCTGTGGCTGTGGGCTCTATTGCACCACTTCTTGTACTTCTCCTTATCTCCTCCGACAGCGCAAGTAAAGAGTTTTTTTTTTTCATATTTAAATGATTTCTGTGAGGTCCATTGCTTCAATTTTATAATTCATCGCTATTTTGTAGCATCCAAACATCGCGTGAAGTGTTTGAATTCAAGCTTCAAGCTTCAAGTCGATTTCTAAGTAGGCTGTCACTTCAATTCCTTTTAGGTTCACGATTTCTAAATCATCAACTCTTCGAGGTAAATTTTCTTAAAATCTGTTTATTATGTTTTAATTTATGATTCATTTGAAGTTGATAGTTCAATAGGTATATTTTTCTTTTCTCGTCAACATTCCTAGTAGTTTGGTATGAGAAAAGCAAGTTCTTGAAGTTGTCAGAGCAATCATCTTCCAAATCCTCAAGAGTTTGGACTAAGATAGGAGAGAGTTTAATATTGAGTTCATGAATAGTTTGAATTAAATTAAAAAGAGAGAACTCTGAATCTCTCATTTATTATTGGTTTGATATGATTCTGTTAGTGATGAATTGATGACAACGATGATGTGAACAAATGAAAATACGATTGATTTTTAATTTGATAATCATATTAAATGAAGATTTAAATTTAAAGGAAATTGTTTAGAAAATTTGTTAAAAGAATTATAATGAATTTAAATGAGATTAAATTGAAAACGTTAATTTAGATATGTAAATTAAGTAAATATGATGAGTCTATAATTATACTTATTTGACAATTAGGAGAGATTACCATGCTTAAAAGTAAACGATTCTATGTTATAGAAAGAAATAAAATTAAGTAAAACATAGTGGAAAAAACCAAGGATTAGAATTAAAATAGATAGGAAAATTGACATTTCTTTAGGTTTAATGTTTTAAATTTGATTAAAATAAAAAATGTTACCTCATAATCGTGGGATCAAAGTCGTAAGTCGATTTATAAAATTATTCTTTCTTCATAATTGTAAACATAAATGTAAATTTAAAAAAACTTATGATGAAAAAACTAAAATAAATTTGCAAGAAAGAATAGAAGAAATAAAAAATTCAATGTAACTCAATATAAAATAACAAAAATGTTAAATTTAAAGGAAGTTCAAAAGATGGATCCTTAATTTCTCAAACTACCTCTCTTTATATAGAAGCTAACCCTAAAATAAAACTAAACTAAAAAATTTAGAAAAAAGTGGATTATAAAGTCTAATTAAGCTCAAATTCGAATTATAAACTATTAATAGTTATTAATTATTGTAACATCGTCGTAGTGTTATCTTTAAATGTTTGTAACTTTCAACTTAGAAGTCTAAATTTGTGTCAAATCAAATTCTTTGAGTTAATTTTCAAAGACAATAAAAATTAATATAAACTCTATCGACATCAAAATAGTGAGCATAGGTTAAATATACAAAAATGCTAACTATATTTCTGTTGTAATAATATATCAAGTTCACCTGTCACCATTCGGCCGCCCTCTTCCTATCATTCGTTTGTTATAAATTTTCTTCCACACTTACTATTTTTCATTTATATCAACATTTGTAGTTATTTTTATTTTATATTTATATGTAATATTAAATAGTATTAAATAATATATTTACTATTCTATAACTTAAAATACATAATTATCTATTGCATATACATTTATAAACAAAATAATAATTTTTTTATGTTATACTTTTATAGGTTGATTTATGTAAATTATATTTAAATATTGTAATTTTAAATATATATTCTTAGTTATATTTTTTATTTTTATTCACAGATATTTTTAAATAACTATATATATATATATATATATATATATATATAATTTACTCAATATTATATTAGTATAGTTAAGATATTTTACATAATATTTTCTAAAAATTAAAATAAATTTGTGAATAGAGAAAAGAAAAAGAAATCACACCCAACCTTACAAAAATGATGAAAGTAAAATACTTTGTCATTGTATTTCAAAAAATAAAAAATAATGAAAGAAAAGAAAGAAAAAGAAGAACAAATGTGAAGAAATAGAAAAAAAAAAGAATAAAAGAATTATCTAAAAAAAAATACAATGGATGAGAAAGAAAAAGCACAAAGCTATGATTCAGTAAATATAATAAACTCTAATTAAAATTAAATAATATTTATAATGATGTTACCGTATTTTTACTCTCGTTTTTAAATATTTGATTTGCAAAAAAAAGGTTGAAAACAAACTTTTTCTATTTTCAAATTTAAGCTGAATTTTGAAAATGTTTTCAAGTATAATATTTCCTAAAACCCAAACAAAATGAATACAAAAATGAACAAAACCAAACAGGTCTTACGTTTTCACCTTCCAGGAAAAAATGGACGAAAATCATAAGTTGATTTTTATAATCAATATGACTTGAATAAAGAATTCATACAGAAGATCATTGACTCGAGAGGAGTATGTGAACTACATTTTGTAGTCTGCATTGAAGTTACAAGGACGTCAGGTGTTTGGATCAAGGGAAGAAAAAATACTTGCTCTACTTTATTTGAAAAATTAAAAATATATAGTACAGATTCAGGTAGCAAAACACAAAGGATCGATACAAGAATCCCTAAAAAGAATTTAAAAACATAACCCTCCTCAAATTTTAGTTAAGTGAAGAAAAATCTTGGTCCACTAAAGTGGGGAGCAGCCAGTAACCGCCAAGGACACTCCAGTAGTAGCAAACTCTAGCAAACAGCAAAATTGGATGACTGCATTTACATCAGAAGAAACTAAGCTGAACCTGCAGCAACCTTCTTCCGAACAACCCGTTTTCGCCGAGCTTTAGGTGTAGATTCTGCGCCAGCCCCATCTGCATTCCCCTGTTTGATGCCCAGGAGCCCAAGCCCAGAAACAACTGCATTCTTTGATATAAACCATTTTGAGGACGGCTTTTCTATATTCTCAGAAGTCCTGTTGTAAGCTTTCAAGAGGTCATCCGACTGAGCCAGCGGATCTGCCTCAACTCCGAGCCAGGCACGCTTAGAAGTTTCTCCTAATTGAACGTTCAAGGCCCTGCACACAATTCAGAATAAAATGCTCAAAAAACAGGCGCATCAAAACTCCAAAACACTTTCTTCCTCTGCCATATAAAATTATTGGCAGATTTGCTAAAAATAAAGTGGTAAAGCAAATTCAACAATACCAACGAACAACTCATTTGGTACCGCAAAAGGTATACCTGAATGCTGTGCTAAAGAACAATGCAACTCCAATAACATCAAAATGGCTCATCATCGCGCTATCAAATCCACATAACAGTTGATATCTCAGGTTAGCATAAATTCCAAGGAAAGCACCGTAACCAAGTGCATTGCTGCTTACACTTGGGACTGTCACAGATAATCTGCAGATCATTCAGGCATGACATATGTAAAGAAAAAAAAATTAGTATTATGAACTCCTAATTTGACCAACCATGCTATTGAACTTGGGTTGGGTTTCAACCCTGTATACCTTCCTTCCTTTTTCCTTGCCAAAGTGTTTGACAATGTACCCTGTACTGCACCAGCACTCAAACCAACCATGCACAACTCAGCAGCCTTGAACAAAAAGCACTGAATTCTCTTTTGCAAGTCAAATTCCCTAAGTGGATAGCTCTTTTCAAATATGTTGTTAGGAAGCTTCTGCAATGTATTTTGTAAATCAAACCGAAATGTGTTCCCATATGATCGACAAGGTGCAAGGGACCAAACAACTACTGCATTGCATGTTGCTGCTGTGAGCACATTGATAAGTGCAAGATCCCACTCCTGCTTTATCCTAGAGACAAATTAAAGTTAACAGTTATTACTTTAATTCATCATAAGAACACCAGACAAACTTCCAAATCATTTTAAAAAAAAACAGAACAAACCTATCTTTTCGATTTTTAAACTCCCACCACACTGAGCATCCTATTGTTGCAACCTCCTCTAATAGAAACCTATACAAGAATGCAGGATCTGCAAGCAACCTGTGCAATCACAGATTTATATATGATGAGATAGTAGTATATAAAACCATACACTCCAAATAGAAAGTTCAAACAGCAAAAGTAAAAGCATTCATTTCATAAATTTTCATCATGCTGAGGATTTGACCATAAAAATTAGATGTACAATGTACTTTCCATGTAAGCAAAAGATATAACCCTCTTATACTATCAGGGGAAAGCAGAAAACAAGGTTAAAGCTCCGGTTCCCGTCATTGAGAAGTTTTTCCAGAGAGAACTGTCCCTCTCTTTTGTAGCTTATCATAAAGAAAGGTATTTAAACCAAAAATGGAAAACTAATGATTCAGAAGAAAAACCATAGGTTGAAATTTGAGGTATTAGATTCCAAATTTCTGATATATGTATAAAATACTTAAAACAATAGGAACATAATTGAAACTACCTTCCAATGAAAGCCCTCGATAGTGCTTGAGGTAGTTTTCGGGAAATAAACCTACTGGTGGTTGGCCTAGCATTGATTGCTAGAAATTTTACCATTTGAGCTGAGCTAACCAACCCCTTAAAGCAAAACTTTAGTCAGTATGCAGCAGAATGCTTCACAGACTAAAAGAAAATACAACCTGAAAAATACAGTACCATTTCATAAGCTTGACGAAATCCAGCAGGCAAGTCCATCATAGTCCTTTGCCATTCATTTAACACAGCATCCACAAATTTTCGGTCAAATAACTGCAACAGGGACAAAATAAAATTCATTTCTTTAGGAAATGAAAATTAAAGCAATAAAAGGTTGTATATGTTTTATAAAAGGGGGAAATTTCAAAAAACTACTCTTAAATGATATGTCTAACCTCTTCAAGAAGTATCCGTCTCCTAAACAAGCCACCCTCATCTCCCTCATCACCATCATCAAAGTCATCAAAGTAATCATCATCATCACCATCATCATCACCTCCATCACCACCACCATGGTTGATTTTTTTTCCAATATCTCCACCACCTCCCCCAACGTCTAGCTGCCAACAAAAGCATGAAAATGAATTTCAAGGTACTAACTTGCAAATAAAGACATAAAAATGAACTCAACAAATCAAAGCCAATCACCCAATACAAACATAGATCTCATGCAAACAACACTGAAAATTTAGGTACAGTAATGCAACCCAGACACTGAGCTTAAACTAAATATCATTGTTTTATGCATTCAGAATCAACAACCTTAAAAGGGTACTCTCATTAAAAATCCTGCATACAATAACAAGGGATAACATAGGAGTAATGCAAACCTTTTCTCTTTCTTAGAACTTCCAGTCAAAAAATTACACCAAAACTAAATATTAATGGGAGATGAAATTGGGCAGGGGGAAAATGATAGACAAAATACTAAAAAATTAGTTAAGAAAAAAAAAATACACATTCCAATAATCAAGAATATCAAACAAGGAGAAATTGAATTAATTAATCAGTTAGCTTTTTTTTTTTTAATGAAAGCCTTTTTTCTATAAAAGGAAAAAATTAAACTATAATACAGTATTATTATCTTTAAGAACTTTGAGGCTTGGTTTGAGAGTTAGTTTTTGGTAGTGAAAGGGAAAGCTCATATCATGATAGTCCTTGTTTGGGAGTTTTTAGATGAGGGGGAGGTTTTATAAACCATAGTTGTCAATAGCGCGCAATATTGGCAGTACATGGTGGGGCAGCCTTCGGCTGCTACAGATCTGGCATAGCAGGGCATTTTTGCTGGCGTGACCGTTGCAGCTGTATTTGCAGCTCAAAACGCGGCCTTCACAGCGTCACCATAGGGAAAGATACCAACTTTCCTTTTCCAGTTTCTACCCTCAAAATGAAGCAATTTTAGGGTTTTTTAATATTTTAGAAATAAGCTGATTTTCCCTTTTTGCCCTTATGATGGCACATTCTTTAGGGTTTTTAAGGGTAAAATAGTATTCTCATTTTTCAGACCTAACCTCACTTTTGCCTGTGTTTTTTCTTCTTCCTTTCTCTCTTCGACACCCCTTCTTCTCATCTCTATTGCTGTTCTGCTTTGCAACTGGAGATACATGACAAAACCCCACTTTTTCTCCACTTTTTTCTTCTCTTTCCTTCTCTGTTTGACACTCCCTCCTCTCATCTCTGTCTCTGTTCTGCTTTGCAACAATCTCCAATCCAGCAGTGTCACTCATCTTTGATGACTTCTTTGGCAAAATCCACTTCCCTTCTTCTCTCTATTCTGTGATTCTACAGTCCTGCCTCAATTATGTTCTCCCAGAAAATTGCCTACTTTCTTTATTCTCTTTATGTCTTCTGTTGATAATTATTCATATGCTATTTATGCATATTTTTTTTAGCATTATATACATAATTATTTGCATATGTATATATTATCTCCATACAAAAAACTTTAAAATAGCGGTAATCCTACTATGTGCTATTCCGCTATAGTGTTTTGAGGGTCATCCACTACACGCTGCTATTAACTATGTTATAAACTCTCCTAATTCTATGTTTTAAAATTTCCTCAATTTGGGAATTTTTTTTATTAACTCTCCTTTCTTCTCCATTATCCTTCAAATCATTTCCTCCTCTCTTCCTCCAAACTCCTAAACAAAGTCTTCGTGGTCAAAATAAGCAATTTGGTATGCGCCCACAAAGCACAGACTCCAACATGACACAGCTTATGATTAAAATATAGGAGAACAATACACACACACATAGTAATTAATAAGCTTCCTAAACAAATATTAAGAGACGTTATTTTACAATGTAAGTACTCGGTTTGTGTAAAAAAATATAAACAAGATAAAATTATATCATATTCACCTTCTCAAACCAGTATACAGGTTTTATATTATTTTCTATGATAATTTTAATAATATCAGTATGGGTCCATCTATACTATAGTGTTGGTTTAGGTGTCCAAGTCATATAGAAGTGTCAGATCAAGTGTCCGAGCCAACAAAATTAAATGAACACCTAATACGGAGTGTGCGACAGGTGTCAAACAAGTGTTCGAGAAGTCAGTGTTAGAATCGTGTATGACATAATGACACTTCAAACAAGAGAGGTGTCCATGCTTCATAGGTACATGTTATTGCTGATGCTGATTATAGCTGGTGTAATCATAAAAAAAACTTGTCTTCTCAAGAGCTATTACAAGCATTTGATAAACTTACTAGTTAATGAGTGTGAACAAATAATTCAACTAAGGTAGCTGTGCCAAGAGATAATTATCACATGGTTCTAGGCTCAAGTAACAACATATGTTGCCAAAATGGACAACAAGTGTTATTGGAAAGACCAGTCAGTCTGGCCTTAAAATTTCTCATATGTAATCGGTAATCCTTTATGTAAACAACATAAGTAACGCTTTAAAATATTCAATCCAATCTCATTTCAGACTCAATACCAATCAAAAACACCACCTTCGGTCATCTCAATTAACAAGCTAGCACAACCTAGCTTTTCAACCACACTTTTCTTCGGTAGCAAAACATAATGCAAGACACTACTAGGCAAATGAAGCACAAGAAACAAAAAAAATAAAAAATAAAAAAAATCGTTATTATCTATTACAATGAGGATGATTCAATTTTCAATAACCCTTTTAATTCAATTATTAAGCAGTGAATGTGTAAAAGTTAATTATCCACCGACAAACAAAAAAGAAAAAGGTAAATATGTGTTCTTCTAACCCTACCTTAACACAGAAATGATAAAACTAAAATAAAATGATAAAGGAAACACGAAGCTTTGAAGAAAACCCTAAACAGGTGAAAGAAAAGAAGGAAAAAGGAGTTACCTCGGGGGAGGATTCGGTTTGCTTTTGTGTTAAATCGAGCTTCGATTTCTCCAAGGTAACGGCACCGAAGGCACCGTACTGGCCCTTCATCGAAGGGGAAGGGGCGGACGGCGCTGCAAAACACCGCTCCAAGTGAAAGGCGGGGTGGCTTTCGACATGGGAGGCGAAAACAGAATGGTTTCTTCTTCTTGGAGCAAGTTGGCGTGAATTGGAAGAATTGGGGTTGATTCGAGAACTCCCGAAGAAGTGCGAAAGAGAAGATGAAGAGAGAGAGTGAGAAGGTTGAGGGCGAAAACCCATGAAGCCAACCGGAGAGAGTGGGGTTGGTCTCCTCTGTGATTCATTGAGATGGCAGAGAGATGAAGTGGTTACTCTCAGTGACTCTGCTGCCATTCTTTGAACCTCTTCTCTGCCCCCACCGTGTTTGAGCTAACCAAACCCACAAGACCCTGGCCTCTAGTTTTCCGCAAGGAAACCAGATAGTGTCACATAATTCCATTTTCAATTTATATATAAAATTATTTATTGACCAGAAATAAATTTAACAAAATAATAATAAAAAAAAAAGAAACAAAAAACTTAATTAGTTTGAGTTTAGCCGTACCTGTTTTTCATGGTTGAAACAAAGGACAACATGGATTGCAATTAGCCCCGTTCTTTGGAGTTTGGGCTGCCATTCCAAGTCCATGATTGAGCTAATCCTCTTATATGGACCACCAATTATCAAAACTCTTAATTTTATTTTATTTTAAATTTTGTCTTACCTCTTTGTTTTAGAATTCAGAGTAATAGCACGCAAATAACATTTTACATAGTTAAAAAATTTACATAATTTCTATATCAAAATATTTTCTTATATAATTTTAAATAGTTATTATTATTATTATTTTAAATATAAATATTTTATTAAAAATAAATTTAGAGTATAAAAAATATTCTGACTTGTTATAACTCTAAAAAACATTAACAATATATGTTAAAAAATTATTAATGTAATTTATATATATAACTAATTTTTCTAAAAATTTTATAAATAACTTATAAGAATGATAGTTAATAGAATCAAATATTTTACTAATATTTAATATATTATTATTGAAGAAAATATTATTTTATTAAAATTAAATTGTTTAAACAGTATTTCATTAGTTTTGACTTAAATGTTTGTTTTATTATTTTAGTAGTGTATTAAATAATAGTTGTTTTAAAAAAATAAAAAGATAGAAAAAATAACCAAACTGGTCCGTTTGTGTTAAAAATGAGTTTACTAGTTAAGTGGCTAGTTTATATAGATTAAAAAATCAGTCATTTAAAAAACTTACCGATTCATATATAAAATTAGTGAAAACACATCAAATTAATTTGTTTGAAGTTTAGAAAACAAAAGGTTATATTGGGACTTTCTTTTTAGTTATACGAGTTAATTGTTAATATTATGTCATATTTAGTTTTCTAAAATATATAATTCTTTAAATTATATACGAATATTATGTTATTATTTAATCAAATATATTGTCAAATTACTTGATTATCAATATAATATTTCGTTATTTTATATATATTATCAAATATTTAAAATGAAAAAAAAATTGCTTGGAGCTTCTTATTTTTTTAAAAAATATTTAATCATCATAAAATTTTTACAATATATTTTTATTGAAATTAAAAAAAAAAAAAAAGACAAATCGTCCTCAATCTAGTATTACCGACTAGGATAGCTAAGAGATATATCTGTGTATGTGTATAAAGAAGGAACTTAAAATGTAATCGAATGGTTTATAATTTTATAAATTTTACTAAGTAGTGTAAAAAAAATAGTTAAAATAACAAATAAAAATGTTTATTAGAAATCTAATATAGCATATTAAAAATTATGATAAGAATATGTTCATAGTATTTAAAAAAATAATTTTAATTAATATTTTAAGAATATTGATTACATTTTGTCTTATTTAATATTTGCAATTATCCTTTATCGAAAGAAAATCGTGACACCAAGCATTTCTTTGTTCTGCCTACGTCACGAACAAACGCCCCTACTTCCCCGCCACCCAAGCTCGACGTCAATTACTGCATGCATTTTGTATATCAGCTTCAAACGATTCAAGAAAATCAACACATTTTAGAAAAAGAAAGCAAGCATTTTTTTTTCTATATTTCAAACTCTAATTAAAAATAACTTTGTCTTCTTTTTTTCTTCTTTCTCTTATCAATTATCCACACATTTTTCTCTCTTCAAACACTAACAAAAATATACGTTCTTCAATATGTCAAGTTTCATACTAACGCAGTCACTTTTTTTTACCAAGAATCATAATTTGTGTTGTTAAGAGGCAACAATAAGAAAAATTGAACCTAAAAGTTCTAAATGAGAATTTTGTACGTTATAGTAAAATAATTACAATATAAGACTGGTATCCTACAAATATTATTCAATGCAATGGTCGATAATTTTACTATCTAACATGGATAAAGTGAAAGTTCAAACTTAGTATTGAGTTGAGGAAATTTTAATTTACATTTTTCTCTTGAAGTTTGAGAAGTTAGTTAGCAGAGGAAAAAAATAAGAGAAGAGTAAGAGATGTGAATCTTCTAATGGTGAATTGAGAGTGCTATTTTCTTTTGTAAGAAAAGAGAAAGTAAAAGAGACAACCAAAAAATTTAACAAAACATATTATTTGTTTGTCAAAGTTCACAAGAAATTTTTTTGCCACATGCATAATTTTTTTATTATTTATTTAATACTTTTGTCTGTACATAATATTAGGTTTTTCTAAAAGTAAACAACATCCATAAGATGACTCTAAACTAAGGTTTTATCTAATATGACATCTTAGATATTGTGGTGTTGAATATTAAGTGCAATAGATAAAAGTAATCAGAAAAACAAATAAACAACTAGCTATATCAACTACTCCAACATTCTTAACACGATTTTTAATGTCACTGACTCTTTCATATTATCTACACATCTCGACTTCATTGATATTTCTTAAAATAAACAAGAAATCATTCTTAAGCTAATGACTCATTTTCTCCCACACATAAATGGAAAAAGAGGGAGACATGTCGACAATGTTACCATAATAAGTTCTAATAATTATCATTTTTTTCACTGTTTTTACTCTGTTATTTACCATCTCTTTTCTTGTAATCATAGTGTTTTTCACACTCATTGTAGTTCTCACATTGTGTTTTTCGCTTCCAATATCCTCAGACCTATACCATTAAGAATAGCTAAGACTCCCTCAACCTTATTCTCCTCGCCATCGTTTGTAGTATTTTAAACAGAAAAAACATCACCCAAATCTAGATCATGCACACATCGTGGTACCAATACTTCCATACTCATCCGTTGTTCAATAGAAGAAACCCGATACCCCCACCATGATACTTATACTTTTATAATTATTATTAGCAAAATAGAGAAAAGATCAAACTTAATACCAAGCAAAGAAGCAAAATGTATTAATTCATTTATGTTTGGAGGAAAAGGATGGAGTTAGAATTATTGATGGAATTACATAAGGCATATTTAACTTAAGTCAAACAAAGTTATATTTATGCTCACACTATAAGCAAAATTCAATAACTTCCAACCTCATAACTCTTACATAGAGATTAAAACAAAAACAAAAAAAATTATAAAAACTAAAAATGAAGTTTGATAATTTTATGAGAATTAAAAATAATTTTAATTTTTGAATAATATGATAACATGGAACTCCATTAGTCATGTCAACAGTTAATGAAGACTAAGTAACATAAGGGATTAATTATGAAGTTTGAATTAAAAAAAATGTGTGACAAGTAAAGTTTTACATAATTAGGGGTTAAAATACAAAAAATATATATATAAAAACTAAAAACATATTTAACTCTTTAAAAATCTCATTGCCTTGGTCATCCTTTTTTCTTCTTTTTGTTCAAAGATCTAGACAATTGGATGACACTTACATCCAATAATGAAGAGTAAACATCTCCAAAAGAGCAATATTATAATGCTTAAAAAATAACAAAATATAGTATGCTTATTAAAAAACATTTCAAATAAAAAGTCAAACTAAAAAAAGTTAAAAAAATGCAAGTAGATAACTCATTCTCTTTTAAAATCAACTTTGTTTCCCTATCCAAATAGTTGTTAAGACAAATTTCATCTTCTTTCTATATTTTCTCTTCTTTTTGCTTTATTTTGACATAGTCAACTTGGTCGTACAACAACTCTCCTTTAAATTTGAGAAGTTTGTAAGGTCATGAAAAGTATAATGGATTATATCAAAGTCAATCAACACTAACTCGAAAAAGAAAAATGGAGAATAAGCTTACAAATGACAATAACAAGGAAGAAGAAAATGTAGATATTAGATTGAAAATAAAATTGCAGGTGTTAAAGAAGATGGAAAATAGAAAAGAATGAGTAAAACAAAAAAACTCTCAATAAATTTAAAAAATATAATAATAAATGTGTATTTTAACATGTTTTTACAACCTATTTTTATATATGTATTCCTTATTTAAATAAGTTTTGTACTAATTATTTTAATGAGTATCACAACTTAGCATACTTAGAGTTCTAGTGGATTATTGAGGCATTTTGGATATGAATTGACAGGAAAACAAGACAAGTGCGCTCATAATTAATTATATAAGCCTATACTTCAAGCATATGTATGATTGTGCATGATGGTGAGCACGGTCATGCTCATATTCTATTGCATTCAAAGTGGAGATTTTTCTAGGGACTTGTGAAGGAAGAATTTGAATTTGAATTTTGGCAAATCATATCTTTCTCCTAAGATATGTCATATCATCACATCTATTAGAGGCAACAACCATTATCTTTGGCAGACCCAAAATCCTATTTAAAGAACCTTGAGGGATACAACTTAGGCTTCCTAATTTTGACGTATCTTTGACAACACATGGAATCATTGAGAGTAAAGGTCACTGGTGAAGACAAATCGAGAGCGTGTTTGTAGAACGAGAACCCTTTCTATTCCCTTTCTCTTGGAGGATTTTTCTAGTTTGCATTCTTCTTTCATGTTTATAGATTTGCTTACAGTTGTTTTGATTTTTTGTTTTATGATAAGTGACTAAATCTATAACTAGGACTATGGTGAGTTCTTTACATGACTTTATGTGATCTTTATATATAATAATTTAAATTTCCATATGCTTGGTTTTTATTTTAGTACATGTAAATGTATGTTAGGAATTGGTCATTCTTAGCATCTCATAATTAATTACATAAGCGTTCGTACCACATGTAATTAATAGACTTATAGGATAAAACGAGACACTAGGTAGATAAAACTTTATTTTTCTCTTCTAATCATTATTAAATTAACAAGGTCATAGGCATTTTATGTTTTCTCCTTCTTTTACCTCACATGACAATTGAAGGTAATGACTTAGAAAAAGAATATTAATATTACATGACAATTGGATGTTAACAAAACTTGTATGGGTGATTGACAATAATAAGGAAACTAAAATTAAAATTAGGTTAAAAGTAAGCATAGAAAAGTGTAAAAGTGAAAGCATACACCCTAAGTTCTTTTTTCAACCGTCTAATCGGAAGTGCATTGTTTTATTACTTTAAATTACTTGTTAATTTGAATTACTCTTCATGTAATTTTATCACGCATCTCCTAAGTTCAAATAATTAAATAAAGACTTTTTTAGTACTTGAAAACAATTCTTGTATGATGATATTTCAAGAACTTGCCTACAAACATATACCATCTATAATAGAAGATGAACTCTCGTTAAAAGGGAAATATTTTTTTAAAGGAAGAGGAAATGAAGGGGTGACAATTACAAATACAAAGAAGAAAATTAAGCTTATAAAAATTTATATTTTTTGAGAAATCAAATGAATGCTTTTTTCTTAAATATTAGTATAATCCTTAACTTTCTTTTAGTCATCCATAGTTATTTTTCTAGAAGGCTCACATGGATATAAAAGTTAAGCCCTAAAACAAAATTGGGCTAAAGTGAGACTAAAATATATGCAGTCTTAGGCTACCAGGCCATTATTGTACTACAATGATTACCAGGGCCACTAATTATTTTCAAAACCAAAAGAAAAAAAGCAAACCAAATCATAATGTAAGAGGAAATAAATCTACTTGAAGATCTTCCAGTTTTCACAATTAGTTTGGAAAAGATGTTGATTATTTAAAAAAAAAAAAAAGAGAGGAGAATATAGATTGAAGGTTCTCACAAATTTTGAAAAAGGATTATTAGTCTTTTGAGTTTGAAATAAAATCAGATATTGTTCTCCCCCTCCAGTCAAATATGCCTCTTTACACTCCCTCAAAAGATAAGTCTTGGAATATGGTAGGTTTTCAAAAAAATTAAGCATCAAGAGACACAAAATATTTCCTTGTTAAGAGGTCATAGCACTTATATCCTTTTTGTGTGGGTGAATAAAAAAAATGCATTTTTTTTCTTTTGGATTAAATTTTCCTTTCTTTAAATCCTTGTTATGAATAAAAATAGTGCAGCAAAAAATTTTTGGACTACAATATGGACTGTGGGAAATTTTTGAAAAACACAGTCACAAATATTTCAAAATTTAATATCTTTAAAGACATCCTATTAATTAAATAGGTTGATGTTTAAATTGCATTACCCCAAAATAGTTGTGATATTTCATGGATAAACAATAATGTTCTTGCCACCTCTAAAGATGATAGTTTTTTCTTTAAGAAAGGCCATTTTGCTGAGGTGTATTTATATAAGAGCTTTATTGAAAAATACTATAAGTAGGAAAGAATTCACCAATAACATTTATAAAATACTCTCTTCTATTGTCACTATGCAAAACTTTAATTTTTGTGTTAATCTGAGTTTGGATCATGTTATAAAACATTTTAAAAGTGCTTTCAACTTCTGATTTTTATTTGATAAGGTAAATCCAACTCATTTGTGAATGAACGTTAATAAAAGTGACAAACCATTTTTTTTATAAGGGGTCAATATTTTTATAAGTCCCTAAATATCACTATGGATAAGAGAAAATGGGTTTTGAAGGGATATAAGGATTAGGAATATAAGTAGAATGATGTATTTTTGGGAGCGCACACATTTCACATTGAAAAGAAGATGGACCTTTATTAAGAAATAATCTGGGAAACAAGCATTTTAAAGAATAAAAACTAAGATATCCTAGCCTAAAATGCCGAAACATAATATTAGTTTTATTAGTATTAGAAACAACACTGAAACAGTGAGAAGTGAAATTTTTAAAGAATCTACCATTGAAGTAATAAAATCCAACACTTAGTTTAACACTGCAAATCATCTTCCCCAAGTCTAGATCCTGAAATTTACATGAAATGGGATAAAATTTAGCACAATTTTGATCACAGTTAATTTACTGACTAATAGTAAATTACAGGACAACTTAGCGAATGTAAGACATTTTTTAAGTCAATTATGTCATTGTTTGATAATGAAATATCTTTTCTTTGAAATTGTATTTCAGAAAAAAAAAATTTAGAACTTTTACCCTTTTGAAGACTTGGTTTCTCTTTTTCCCAATTCCATTTGTGCTCCTCCTTAAAGTGCATATCCCTACTTACAAGTATTTTTCCATACTTTGGTTGAAAAATCTTGTAAGCCTTTGTAGTATTGCTATAGCCAACAAATATACCAGGCTCAGCCTTTTTATCAAGCTTATCACGTTTCACCTGTGGTATGTGAGTAAAGCATACACAGCCAAAAACTTTTAAGTTAGACAACAAAGGTTTAAATCCGTACCAGACTTCGAATGGAGTTTTTCCTTTCACAACCTTTGTAGGTAATCTATTTAGCAAAAAACTGCAGTACTTGCAGCTTTAACTCATAATTTCTTGGAAAGACTTTTCTCATACAACAAACAGCGAGTCATCTCTATCACGGTTCTATTTTTTTTCTCTCACTAACCCCATTTTGCTGTGGAGTATATGGCGAGTAAGTTGATGTTCAATTCCTGCCTCCTCACAGAACAGATTAAACTTTTCTGATGTATATTCAGTCACATTATATGTTCTTAGAATTTGAATCTTCAACCCACTTTGATTCTCTAACCAGCTCCTAAACTTCCAAAATATTCCAACAACTTCTAACTTGAACTTCATAAAGTAAATCCAACACATTCTAGAGAAATCATTAATGAAAAGAACATAATACTTACTTCCATTCAATGATGATTCACTCAAGGGTCCTCTAATATCACTATGAATCAGCTGCAATTTACTTGTTACTCTCCAAGTAGATTGTGGGAATGGCAATCTAATTTGTTTTCCAAATTGGCAAGTTGCACAACTTGTCATATTTTCCTCCAATGATGGTACACCTTCTGCCATATTATTTTTCTCCAACAAACGCACCGTTGTATGGTTGAAATAATCCAACCTTTTGTGCCAAATTTCAGTAAGAGAAATTGAGCTCACAGTAGCAGCTTCTTGAATTTGCATCAAGTCTAATGAAAAGCTTTTGCCTTTCATTTGTATCTTGAACAAATCCTTTCCATCAACAGTTTTAATCAAACACATCTTGTCCTTAAATATTAATATGTACCCTTTCTTGAGCAACTGTCCAACACTCAACAGATTTTGATTAATTTTAGGAACATACAAAACATCATGAATAAGTTTTGTTCCTAGATTAGTCTCAATTGCAACAGAACCTTTTCCTTTAACATCAATGAACTCACCGTTTCCAATTTTGACTTTTGAGACAACATCCTTGTTGATTTCGCTACAAAGCTCAATATCATACGTCATATGATTGATGCAGCCACTATCAATCAACCAGCTCTCACTTGCATTAGAAGTTGTTGGATATGTTGCCACAAACAAATGGTCATCCTCTTGATCTATTACGTGAGCTTCAACTTGCTTTTTCTGCTCTTGAAATTTGCAAAATTTTGCAATATGACCAAGTTGGTTGCATTTGTTGCACTTCACATTTGGCCTCCTCCAGCACTTGAAAGAAGCATGACCTTTCTTTCCACAATGCTGGCATGGTAGATAGCTTGGTTTGCCTCCTGAATCTGCCTTACTACTTTCATTATCTTTCATCCATTTCTTCTTCCCCTTTTCTCTCTGGTTGAGTTGCAACTTTGCCTGCAAAGCCCCTTCAATTGTGCCTTCTTGTCTCATGAGTCTTCTCTGCTCTTGAGCTTGTAAAGCACCTAACAGCTTCGCCAAGATAATAGTTGTCATGTCTCTAGAGTTCTCCAAAGAAGAAATTGTGGACTCAAACCTTTCCAGAAGAGTAACCAGAATCTTTTGAACAATTCTGGAGTCTTTAAATTCTTGACCGAGTAATCTAACTCGATTTACTATGTAGAGAAGTCTATTAGAATACTCCATTACTGTTTCTGATTCCTTCATTCTTTGCATCTCAAACTCCCTAATTAGATTCAACACTTTTGTCCTTTTTATCTTCTCATTGTTTTCGTATTCTTGCTTGAGAAAATTCCAAATTTCCTTTGCTAATTTAAACGTCATGATTTTGGTGAAAATTTCTGGTAATACAACATTAAACAAGTATGTCTTTGCCTTCAATTTTCTTTGCTTCTTCTCCTTGTGATTTTTAATCTGTGCCATTGTTGGGTTGTCTGATAAAGGAGGTGCTTCATAATCCTCCTCAACAGCTTTCCAAAGATCTGTAGCTTCTAGGTAGGACACCATTCTAATTGAAGAAAATCTCATAATTCTCACCATTGAAAATTGGTGGTGCAACAACTGGAAAAGAGGTTTTAGATTGCATTTTTAATTTTGGTTCAAGCCCTCAATCTCACACACAGTCCCTCAAGAAAACAAGCTTTGATACCAATTGTAAGAATAAGAACAATGATTCAATTGGACTGAAACACATAGCTTTATTGATTCTAACATTTTTTAAATACAAAAGAAGTCATAACTGAAAATTGCTAAAAATTATTTCTAAAATAAAACTGAATCATAATTCCCTTAGTAGTAACAACCTCTAATTATAGAAAACCAACAACTATAATTGATAAACTTTAATGGTAGATGCTGATGCATATTCTCAGCATAAAGCTTCCAACATGTCTCATTTGCGTGCCAATGGCACTTATAGTGGTCACACCATGGTTTCTTGTGTTCTTTTAAGAGGGAACCATGGTTTCTAGTGGCTAGGGCAATCCCTCTTGATCTGCAATCTAAGAAACAAACCCTGCCATCCTCTTGTCTTAATTTAGAAAAGACTTTTTGAAAGGATGGAAGTGAATGTCGCCCCATGATCTGATCCTTAACATCATCAAAATTTGCATTGATGCCTGCTAGAAACATAAAAATTCTATCAATTTCCTCACATATTTAGATTAAGCCAAATCTTTGGGATTTTACTATTCATCATTATAATAGAGGTCAAGTTCCAGGCATAATGACAACATATTATTGTAGAATGTTGTTACCTCATAGTCACCTTGTTTTGATTTCTACAATTGTCTTCAATTCAAAGTCTTGTGAATGATTCTTTACATCAGAATATGTCTTTTGAATTGCCTTCTATGTCTCTTTGGTAGATACATTATTAGTCCATTAATTTTTTATTAATATATTAATTTATATCTTTTATTTTTAAAGATATTAATTTTAAATATATTTATTTAAAATATAAATTTATACCCTCCCTTCCAAAACTCCTATTCCCAAATAACCCCTAACTTGGTTGCACCAAAAGCAGAGCACGCTCATGCATATCTTTAGCATGATCATGCATAGTGACAAAGCACTCTTAGGTTGATTGCTAAGTAAGGTCGTGCTTCCTTTTGTGTACGGTACTGCTTTTTATCAAATTTTTTTCAATTGTAACCAAAATACTTCCCTAATCCACCGATGATTAATTTTTGATAATTTGTATAATTAATTAATAAATTAGTGTAAAATCATCATCAAATAAGGGTCAACCATATAAGAATAACTCATTAAACACACCAAAATATTGCCTTATCATTAAGCAAGAACATTTCTATTTTTTTTTCCAATCCCTCACTATTTCTATGTTTAACCTAGAATGAACACGGTAAGCAAAAAGATTGATTATTCTTAATTATCTTTTAAAGAATTAAATTCTTGATTAGTTCTTATTTTTGCTACTATATAAAATAGGGTTCCACACATTTAAATTCACACACTTTAGAATAAATCACATTATCAAGAGGATATTGAAGACATGCTTTTTAGCAAACATGACTAAATAATGTGACTTCCTCAAACCTATCCATTAATCATCACCAAAGAGAAGGAAGAAAAGAAAAAACTTGAAAGTGTTGAGAATACTTCCCTTAGCAACACATTGGATGCAAATCCAAGTGTGGATCCACCATTAAATTTGTTGATTCTCTCACACTCTTCTTTAGAAATTTCACATTAAATATGTGTATTAGTGCTTGTATAATAATTTTCAAGGTATTTGTGAAGCTTTATTAATTGAGATAAATAGCAATTGAATTTGAGTCGTTGAACACCTAAAATCAATGATATTCCAAAGTGATCTTACTTCATACATTATGACTTCTTACCCAATTATAAAATGTTATATATAGTAGTTCTTTTTATCAATATTGCATATTAAAATATGTATTAATGGTGGTGGCAAAAATGGCCAAGCCTTTTACAAATGGATAATAATGGTGTGGTCTTTGTAAAGTTTTTTATTTACTTTGGTTGGAAGAAAATTTTTGAGACCCACATTAATTGTTTTTCTTCTTCTCAAGAAGAGAAAAATGTCATTTTTCTTACTTTTTTTACCCTCATTCCTTTGTTCTAAATAAAGTATGAGTCTTTTTTTTATTATAAAATTTTAGTAGAAATATATATTTTTTAAAAGTAATATTAAAAAAATAAAAAAATAAAGTATTTAAAAAAGTTTAATTTTGTTTAAGAATGACATTTTAAAATGAGTTTAGACAAATCAAATTTATTTTTGACAATACAATAGAAATACTTTATGGCCTAGTTTAGGATATAGCTTTTTCAAGAGAAAGGGAAGGAAGGAGAATGTTTATTTGATGATAAAACCTTCAAAAACCTTCTAAGTTTATGGTTTTAAGCTCTCCCATTTTAAAAGATTTTTTTTATTAAGCTTCCTTCCTTCTCCCTTGTCCTCTCTTACTTTGCTCTTTAAACTTTTTTTTTTTCCTTTTTTCCAAACTTCCAAAAAAAACTTTAGGTTGTGTTTAAATAGAGTAATTTTAAATTCTATGTATTTGACAGTAAAAAAAATGTTTAAAATATTAAAAAAATTTAAGTAGATAATTTTTATGTCAAATACAAAAATTTTCAAATGATTTGTATTTAGAGATAATTTTAAAATCCCTCTCGTATACTTTACATTTTATCTTAATCATTCATAGCTCCTCTCATGCTTTAACTCTCACTTTAAACACTCTTTCATTATTTATTTCATCTGGATTTTAACATTGATCTATTTTATAGATCTTATACCTAGAATCAATTCTAAAGTAAGCCATGATATAACCTCTCAACAAATAATGCGTGTAGTTAGCTAATTGTGATTTGCAATCGAATCTAGGTGCAAAAACAATGCCTTATGAATGTCCTAAAGTTACAACACTATTTTCAATGCAAAATAAATGTATTTAAAAATAAAGACAAAACCTTGTCTATTTGTATGACGTAATCAAAGTATACTAAATATTTATTTAAAAAAGTCCTAAAGAAAGGAGAAATTATATATATTTTTTCATATAAATGTGAAAGATTTGAATGGCACAGCAGAAGTTAATTAAATTCAAATGATATTTTCCCATCAAATTTTTCTTGACAACTGGCACACAAATTAAAGAGAGATGTTATTGTTGTACCATAAAACAGAGACAAATAGGACATTCACTAACTCCAATCCCCACTCCTTACTAATTTTACTCGAACATAATTAGTTTCTTAATAATTTAGAGGACAGACATCTGAAGCGATCAGGCTTCCTGCAAGAAAACATCTTGGGCCTTGCTTTTAAGGAAATTTAGAATTACAAAAGCTAGATACCCAACTCTTGTTAGTGCTTGATTACAACTCCTTCAAAAATGCCATCAGACCTGAAGTTAGGTGAGAAGAGTCTTGGATCAACTGGTCCCGGAAGATGAAATGAAAGTGTGAATGGTCCAGAAGAGCATAACAGCTGATTTTTCATCTCAAAAACGCGTGACTGTTTTTTTATAATTCTTCCACCAGTTAGCACCCCTTTGATGTGAACCTTCCCATCTGATTCAATATCACAACGGAACTGACCTGCTGCAAAGTATGATGATAATTCATTTAAAAGAACAATTAACAAAGATTTTTTTATGAAAAACAGGCATGCATGTTAGGTGAGTTATGGATTTATCATTAGATGAAGTTTGCTGAATTATCTAACACAAGAATCAGAGAAAGAGGATGAGACCAGGCAGATCATAGAGTTTAAGGATCCTGAAGCAACATGCATTAGAAAATGGTCATCTTTGCACCGTTATCTTTTGCTTTCCCCAGTTTTTCTCTTTCCAGCAAACATCAGGTAAAATGAATTCCTGAGGTTGTAATAGGCATCTCACATATCATGTTCTTTTTCGGCACCAGCAATTTTAGAATGTTGTTTATATAGTAAAAGATTGTCATGGCATTAAACATCATATTCCTATTAAAAGTATTCCTACACCTCAAACAAGCTGGGGATAGTCGTTCTCAGCAATACAAAGAACATACATGATATACCAGCTCACATGAACTTCACTACCCAGGCTTATCCTCTTTGTTGAAGGAGCTATGTAACTTTTGCAGCCCACAACATCACTCATAAAATTGCCCAAATAAATGAGTTAGTTACTAATAGAACAACTATGATTAAAAGAGGCCCATAAGAAAAGCAGGCTACAAAAATGGCTATAGTGCAATGCATAAAAGGGCCATTTTCATTTGTCATAAATTAAATAAAAACCCTTCCAAAAGATAATCAAAGACTGGAAAAAGCAAACTGAGTAAATGAAAAGAGGAGAAACATACAGTAATCTTTCTTGACCCCTGGTAAGGAAACTCGGAACAGATAGGCTACTTTACTTATACCAATATCCACAACACCAACAGATGGACCAAATAACCCACTCCTTGCTGTCCCTGTTAAAATAGGATAAGAATCTTGGTCACAATCATCAGTGTCAGGAACAGAGAGAAGGGGCATCAAGGTAGGCCCATGCCCATCAGATTTGCACATATTCTTCAAAGGATCTCCCTTGGCATTGTTTCTTGTACTATAGACATGGGGAAATTCTGGCACTGGTAGAGTATCATCAATATACTTTTGCTTGGGCTCTTCTTGAAACTTTGATGATTGGCATCCACCATTTGGAACTGTCTCTGCCACTTTTTTCATGCAATTACCACCACCTGGCTTGCTTGTCTCTGCCACTTTGTTCATGCAATTACCACCACCTGGCTTGCTTGTTTGCAGGTCAAGTTGAAAATGCAGGCATTCAGTTAGATTTAACTTCAAAGTGCTGGAACCAGTTAAAGACCTGAATCTATTTAAATTCTCCTCTTTGATGCACAGCATGGAAGGATCATCAATTAAAACAACCCCTTTAACTATTCTGAAGCTATCAGGATACAATATCTGATGGTGAAGATCCAACGGGAAAAAACTTGTGAACTGAGGACTATCCTCAGTGAAGTGAGAGGTGGGTAAAAATAATTTTCCCTTTAGATACATATGGAACATATTGAGATCTAAGATAAGATGAGGAAAAGCATCTCTAAGTAGATAGTAATACAATCTCTCCAAGAAAGAAATGCTAACATAGGAAGGTCCCAAATCACTCGAGGCATAGGGTGGGAATCCATCCTTGCGTCTTTGAATAACAGAACATTTTGGATCATGAGAGTTAACATCAGGTCCCAAGTAAGTAGTAAAGATGAAATCAATGAGAAATTTCCGATCACTATCATTATTAGTAACAGACCTTTTGTAATATATATTTCCTTTCGAATCCATGAGTGATGTGGATTCACGTTCACCTGAAAATAGCAGAGAGATTACAGTTTAGGAATATATTAATAATTTGTAATTTCTAATCAAGGAATCAAAATTGTTCACAAAGAAGTTAATATATAATCATAATTATTCCAAAACAAAAATAAAAAACCTAGGTATATAAAATTGAGGGAAAAAATAAAACAACATTAGAGTGAGAAAGTGTGAAGTGTAGTATGTGGAGTGATGTCGCTAAGAAGGAGAAACAGTGAGAAGAGTGACTCAACAATAGAAAACGCCTTGAGAAGAGAAATTGGAAGCAAGCGACAGAGAGTGAATGAGTGAGTACGGCAAATCACAATATTCACTCTCACTTCTTGTCTGCTGGACTTGCAACTTCTGACATTACTTCATGTGACACAATGTGCTGCAACTTGACCCTTAAGTCTTCAGCTTTTACTTTTTTGTTTGATTATTTTTTAAGGAAAAATTATTTTTAATTATAAACATGCCCAAAAATATTTTAATTAATGAATTAAGGGTTTTCCATAAAATAAGATATATGTGACCGGGCCGGGGTAAACATTTGTCGGAAATGGAGTGCAGAAAATTTTCATGTGGACACAAGCAGGATATATCAACCTTTCCAAGTATAATAATACATCCTCATCTTTGTCAAACATGGTTCAGAACTACACCAAGGCTGTTCCTCGTCTAAAGGGAAAATACAGGATCAGTGCAATCATAATTAATCATACAAGCATGATTCATTTAACTCCCTGAGGGCACTAACAATTTCTGCCATTTGCGTCATTTTGTACATGCCTAACCCAGACAATTTCCCTTCTAGAAACAGAAATACAGAGACCTCACACACAGTTCATGTACACACAATTCTACCTCCCTATATTACTGCATTACAACGTGCTGGGAAGAAAATTAATGCTGAGATGACTACAGATGAATATGCTGAAAAGAATGCACACTTGAATTGATTCCCTGAACTCATTCCCTTTCTGGAAAATTATTATCATTCTCTCTAATTTCTTGGGTGATGAAGTAGCTGTGATGATTCTGATCCAGGACTGTAATTCAGCCCATTTGTATTCCATTTTGTTTTATTGACTCTTTCTCCTATTAGAAAAGTTACAAACTACGTCGTCATATTTTACTTCTCTACAATCCCACTAGTTGCTGTACTGTTCCATTGAGTTTTTTCCCTTCTCAATATTAATTCAGCCAAGTATTTGCACTTCCATTATCTTACTCTTAAACAATGTTATTCATTTTAATACTATTCATGTTCTGAAATTTTCTAATTATCTTCTCATGTCCTTAGTTTTGCCTAGAATATCTTATCATCTTCACTCTTGGTTTCCTAGTAGGTGGTCTAGGTCTGTCGTGTACCCTGTTTAAGAGACATTAACCATATCAGTTTCAGACATTCAGCAAAGTATTTCCATGCACTTCTAGCCAGTTCTAAGCTGGACTCCTACTTAAACAGTCATGTATACATAATTCAACCAACAGTCCAGGAAGTTTAAAACATTCTGCACTCAGGTTATATTACTTGCATTCTGCACAAGGGCCTAACTAGACACATTCTGCACAACTTGCTGACCAAATTACATTCTGCTCTAAGTCACACGCCCTGCATAATTAATTGATCAAGCCATATTCTGCACTAGCTACATATATATATAGTCCAATGGATTAACTAAAACATGTTCTGCACTACATGTATAGGTTGCATAATTAGGTAACAAAAACACTTCTGCATTATACACATTTTCTGAATAATCAAATGATCAAGATACATTCTGCATAACACATAGGTTCTGCATACTTAAATATCCAAAACACATTCTGCATAACACATAGGTTCTGCATACTTAAATATCCAAAACACATTCTGCATAATCAAGTGAACTAAAGCATTCTGCAGCGCACAGAAATTCTGCATAACTAAGTGAATTAAAGCATTCTGCACCACACACAAATTCCGCATAACTAAATGAATTAAAGCATTCTGCACCACACGCAAATTCTGCATTAACATGTTTTCTGCATAATTAATTTATTTAAACACATTCTGCATAATTACTGGACTAGCATATTCTGTACTTACACGACATCATCATAGTTTCAGCAAGGAACATCTATCATTACCCTAAACATTGCATTTTCACTATAGCAACTTAATTCTGTGTTGAGATTAAAACGATTATTAAAGCCTCATTTACTCAATATCCAATTTAATCCTTTCCATTTTTATTGAGGTTTTCTAAGTTGTCTTGCCCCTCTCTCCTTTTTGGTGATTCCTCACTTTCCCTATATTACCTCTCGGTCTCCACACTTGGATGCCTTAAACAGTTACTTATGTCCGTTCTTAGGTAGGTCCTAATCCATTACTTTCATATGTTGGATTGCCAAATGTTACATTGTACATTCAAAAGGGTTATGGATCTTGGTTACCTATCTCTTGTTTTGGTTTAATCCTATTCATACTACCCTAAGACATAAGTTCTCCCTTTCCATCCTCTCAGCACCCCTCATTTTTTCTAAAGGGACACTTTAATAATTTATTAACCTCATCATCAATTCTTCATTGTTTACTTTTGGAAATAAGGCCAAGATACACAACACATTTCAAAGAAGTTGTATCGCAGTCATTCAGTCCTAGTTCAAGTATGTTTTATTAATATCACAGCTTTTCAAGCATAACATTTTTATGCCATTTATTAGGCAATTTATCTTGCTGGCCGAGACCACCAAGTTGCAAAACAGAGGGGTTCAGCAACGCTCCCTCACATTCACACATAAATCTATGTTTTTAACAAGATTCCAAGGTTGACCAGGCTACCATATTGCAGAAAACATGAAAGATAAGTGATTTTAGAAGGGGCATGCAAACCACATCCATCACACAGCATAACAACACACAAATCTACACATGCATGGCTGATCTAATGTGTTCAAAACAGGGTAATGGACTCACCCTTACACTATTCGTAGTTCTGCGGTGAAGAAGAGGAAATGTGATGAGCTTTTGGTGGTGCGACTTTCTTACTGAGCCTCGGTTCCTTCAACTTTCTTGGAGGTGACCTTGGTTCCTAACAAGAACACGGTTCCTCTGGTCGGTTAGAGCTGAAAATGAGGTGCAGTGAGATGAGAATGGAGTTTTAATTGAAGAAGACTTACCTGCTTCAAGTTCTCTGTTTCCAACAAGGTGAAAACATTCAAGTGAACATGCAGCTGGGTGATCAGCGAGACTTACGAGAAATTTAGAAGTGTCTGTGTGACAGTGTGCTGCAACTTGACCCTTGAATAATCTTCAGCTTTTATTTCTTTCTTTGAATTTTTTTAAAAAAATTTATTTTTAATTATAAACATGCCCAAAACAATTTAATTGATGAATTAGGTTTTATATTATATAAAATAAAATGTATGGGACACATTGTTTTCCCGGTAAAATAAAAAATCAATTTCATAAAAGTTATATAATTTTCAATATATAAAGCTTTGTAATTACTTCATACGTCAGAATCAGTAAAAAAACATTAATATATTTGTGATAATGTTGATTGTATAAACTTATTTTAATTTTAAAAAATTAATTTAATATTAAATTATATTTGATAAAATTATCATATACTATAAAAATATATAAAAAGTGATAAATTTAAATTAAATTTTTAAGATAAAACTATAAATTTATAATTTTGTAGAAACTTATTTTTTTTAAGAAAATTAATGCGTAATAATTATGATAAATTTTAATTGTATCATAATTTTGTATTATAATTAATATTTTTTTTGTTTGATATATGTGTATTTTTTTACTATAATTAAAATAAAATATAATTATTTTAAATATGTCAAGAAAAATTATTTTATAATTAATTAAACATTAAATTTTAATGTAATTTACAAATTATTTAGTAACTTTCAAGAATATAATTATTCAATATACTATAAATAATAATTAAAATATTATTAAGATATTTTTAATATTTTAATTAAATTTTCAATATTAAATTTAATTAATTTTACATATAAATATGAATAAATGTAGAAATTAAAAATTAAATTATTATTTTGTTTATATTTTAAATTAGTTACAATGCTCGCGTTGCACATTTTTTTTATTTTTGAAAAAAAATGTTAATATATAACACATGTTAATTATATTAACATAATAATAAATAAATTATATATATTTAAAAAATTTACAAAATAAAAAAAATTAAAAATATATATTACATTAATCATCCTATAAAAATATAACAAGAATATATAAAATATGTTATCCATCCATATACAATAGTGAATATATATATATATATATATATATATAAGGAAATTAAGAACATATGTTTAAAATTATAATATTTGAATATAATTTACATAAATCAACCTATAGAATATAACTAAAAATTTATTATTATTTTTATTAATGTATATTCAATTCATAATTATATATTTTAATTTGTATAATATTTAATATATTATTTAATACTATTTAATATTATACATATACATTAAAAACATTAAATAAAAATAACTACAAATATAGATATAAATGAAAAATAGTAGTTGAGGAAGAAAATTTGTGAGAAATAAATGATATGATAATTATGGAAAAAGAAACTTTAATACATAAAATATGTTAACATACAAATATAATAGTGAATAAATTATATACATATATATTATTTAAAAAATATTGGTAAAATAATAAAAATAAATCTAAAAATATATATTTAAAGTTATAAAATTTGTATGTAATTTAAATAAATTATTCTATAAAAATATAACATAAAAAGAATTATTATTTTATTTATAAATGTATATTCAATACATAATTATATTTTTTAATTTATAGGATAGTAAATATATTATTTAATACTATTAAATATTTTATTTAATACTATTTGGTTGTAAATTGGCTAAGGGTTGATACACAAATGGTTTAAATTACCTTCAACTTACCTTAATAACATACTTTTAAAGCTAATTGTTAATATCCCTCTCTCTTTCTCTCTCTCTATATATATTATAATTTATTTTTAAGAAGAATATTTATCACTTGTCACCCCTTTATTTTTATATTCTTCTTTTACAAATAGATAATAATGATCCGATCTTTCTAAAGTTTTATTTATTTTGGTGGGAAAAAACTATTTTTCTTTCTTTTCAAAATGAGAAAAATTTTGTTTTTTTTTTTTTTACTTTTTTTTCTCCTCATTTTTTTTTGTACTCTCATTCCTTTTCCTTTGTTTCAAATAAAATATGAATATTTTTTTATTATAAATTTTTGGTAGAAGTATATATTTTTTAAAAATAATGTTAAAAAAATTATTTTGAAAGAATAAGGTGTTTAAAAATGTTTAACCGTGTTTAGGAATGATATCTTAAAATGGGTTTAGACAAATCAAATTTATTTGACTGATATAATAAAAATATTTTATGGCTTTATTTAGGAATTAGTTTTTTGATGGAAGGAAAGGAAAGGAGAAAGTTTATTTGATGATAAACCTTTCAAAAAAATTTTAAATCTATGGTTTTAAGTGCTCCTATTTTGAAAGATTTTTTATTATCCTTTCTTCCTTTTTCTCTCATTTCTTGTCTTTCAAATTTTTTTTTTAAATTCTCAAACAAAATTTTAAATCGTATTTAGATAGAATAATTTAATTTTTTTATATTGCATGTATTTGTATAGGAAAAACATGTTTAAAATATTAAAAAAATTAATTATATAATTTTTATGTTAAATAAAAAGAAATTCAAATGATCTGTGTTGAAAGAGAATTTAAAAATCTCTCTATTATAGTTTAGATTTTATATCAATCATTCATAGCTCTTCTCATGCTTCAACTCTCACTTTAATTTAAACATCCTTGCTTCTTTATTTCATCTGGATTATAACATTAATCTATTTTATAGATCTTATACCTAGAATCATTTCTAAAGTAATCCTTGATAAAACCTCTTAACAAATAATGTGTGTAGTTAGCTAGTTGTGATTTACAATTGAATCTAGGTGCAATGCAACAACAAGGCCTTATGAATCTCCTTATGCTATACTCAACACTATTTTCAATGCAAAATATATGTATTTAAAAATGAAGATAAAGGATTATCTATTTGTATGAAGTAATCAAAGTATACTAAACATTTGCTGAAGTCTTAAAAGAAAGGAGAAAAGATATTTTTCTCATGTGTAAATGTAAAAGATTTGAATGGCACAGAAGAAGTTAATTAAATTCAAATGATACTTTTTCATCGAATTTTTCTTGACAACTGGCATACAAATTAAAGAGAGATGTTCTTGTTGTTAGCACTCCTTTGATCTGAACCCTCCCATCTGATTCAATATCACAACGGAACTGACTTGGCTGCAGCAAAGTATGATGATAGTTCATTTAAAAGAACAATTAAGAAAGAATATTTTATGAAAAACAGGCATGCATGTTAGGTGAGTTATGGATTTGTCATTAGATGAAGTTTGCTGGATTATCTAACACAAGAATGAGACCAGGCAGATCATAGAGTTTAAGGATTCTGAAACAACATGCATTAGAAAATGGTTATATTGTGGAGTGATTGTCATGGAATTAATCGTCATATTCCTATTAAAAGACTTCATCTCAATAGCTGTTCTCAGCAATACCAAAAGCATACATGATATACCGGGTCACATGAACTTCACTCCCTAGGCTTATCCTCTTTGTTGAAGAAGCTACGTAACTTTTGCAGCCCACAACATCACTCATAAAATTTCCCAAATAAATGAGTTTGTTTTTAATATAACAACTATGATTAACAGAGGCCCATAAGAAAAGCAGGCTGGCTACAAGCATTCAGTAATTATGCATCCCTTTTCATACAAAAAAGGCTATAGTGCAATTCATAAAAGGGCCATTTTCATTTCTCATAAATTAAATAAAAACGGTTCCAAAAGATAATCCAAGACAATAAAAAGACTGGAAAAAGCAGAGTAAATAAAAAGAGGAGAAACATACAGTAATCTTTTTTGACTCTTGGTAAGGAAACCCGGAACAGATAGGCTACTTTACTTAGACCAATATCCACAACACCAACAGATGGACCAAATAACCCTCTCCTTGCTAGTAATACAATCTCTCAAAGAAAGAAATGCTAACATAGGAAGTTCCCAAATCACTCAAGGCATAGGGAGGGAATCCATCCATGCGTCTTTGAATAACAGAACATTTTGGATCATGAGATTTAACATCAGGTCCCAAAGACCCAAGTAAGGAGTAATGATGAAATCAATCAGAAATTTCCTAATAGTTTTAGAAATATATTAATAATTTGTAATTTCTAATTAAGGAATCAAAACTCTGCACAAAGAAGTTAATATATATTCATAATTATTTTAAAACAAAAATAAAAAACTAGGTATATAAAATTGAGGGAAAAAAAATAAAATAGCATTAGAGTGAGAAAATGTGAAGTGTAGTGTGTGGAGAGATGTTTCTAAGCGGGAGAAACAGTGAGAAGAGTGAGTCACAGCAATAGAAAATGCGTTGAGTAATAAATCTGTATTTTAACATGTTTTTATAGCTTATATATCGAAGAATGATCCTTAGTTTTGTGCTCAGATTATCTTACTATCTTCACTCTGGGTTGCCTAATTAGGTGGTCTAGGTCTGTAGTGTACACAGTTTAAGGGACGTTAACCATTTCAGTTTCAGCAAAGTATTTCCATGCTTGATTAACAATTAACCATTTTAGCAAAGCTGGACTCTGACTTAAACAGTCATGTATACATAATTAAACCAACAGGAAGTTAAAAATGTTCTGCAGCCAGGTTATATTGCATTCTGCACAAGGGCCTAACTAAGACACATTCTGCACAACTTGCTGACCAACATGTTCTGCACTATATATATATAACCCAATGGATTAACTAAAACTCATAAGTTCTGCATACTTAAATATCCAAAACACATTCTGCATAATCAAGTAAACTATAAAGCATTCTGCACCACACACAAATTCTGCATAACTAAGTGAATTAAAACATTCTGCAACACACACAAATTCTGTATAACTAAGTGGATTAAAGCATTCTGCACCGCACACAAATTCTGTATAACTTAGTTAACTTGATCAAAACACATTCTGCATTAAACATATTTTCTGCATAATTAGTTTAGTTAAATACATTCTGCATTAACATGTTTTCTGCAAAATTAATGGACTAGCATATTCTGCACTTACACTACTATTTTCAGTACAAAACCCGGACTATTTTAATCAATGAATTAAGGATTTTCTTAAAATAAAATATATGTGACAAAATGCTTTGTAATTACTTTGTGCGTCAGAATCAGTACAAATACATTAATATATTAGTAGTCATAATGTTCGTTCATTGCACAAATTTATTTTAATTTAAAAAAGTTAATTTTAATATATAAATTATATTGGATAAAATTATTATATATTATACAAATATAAAAAAAGTAATAAATTTAAATTAAATTATTAAGATAAAAATATAAATTTATAATTTTAATAAAAACTTATTTTTTAAAATTAACACTTAATAATTAAGATAAATATTGATTTTATCTTAATTTTTTATTATATTTAATAATTTTTTAATTTAATATATGTGTACTTTTTATATAATTAAAAATTATGATTAAAAAAATAAAATATACTTATTTTAAATATGTCAGGATAAATTGTTTTATACTTAATTAGTAATTATATTTTAATATAATTAATAAATCATTAGAGTAACGTTAAAAAATATAATTACTCAATATATTAGTGATAATAATTAAAATATTTTTAAGATATAGTTAATATTTATTAAAATAAATTTTAATAATAAATTTTAATTAATTTTACATATAAACATGCATAAAGATAAAAGTAAAAAATAAATTATTATTTTATTTATATTTTGAATTAGTTACACTGCTCGTGAGCTGCACAAATTTATTTAATTTTTAAAAAATAAGCTTTAATATATAAAATATCTCAATTATACTAATAAATAATGAATATATTATATATATAAATATATATTATTATTTAAATATATATTTAAAATTATAATATTTAAATATAATTTACATAAATTAACCTATAAAAATATAACATAAAAAGAATTATAAATTTGTTTATAAATGTATTAAATACATAATTATATATTATAATTTATAAGATAGTTAATAATTTTTAATACTATTTAATATTATAGATATTAAAAAATTAAATAAAAATAACTAGAAATATGTTTATATATGAAACATGGTAGGTGGTATACAAAATACGAGGAGGTAAATACATGCATTCACTTACAATAATTTATAACAAACATCAACAAATATGTATATCAAACAAAAAATATATTTATATATTATCTTAAAAATATAAAACATATTAAATATTTTTATCTAAACATTAAAAGTAAAAGAATCTAAAATATTCTGAATATTTTGTTTAAGCATAGGAGAATAGTGAAGGGTAGAGGCTTGGGGATATCACCAGAGAAGAAATATCAAACACCAGGATAAGTCATCCAATGAGCTGTTTGTGAATATTTTCCTGTACTGGGCTGAGTGCTTAGTTCTTCTCGGATGGGATGCATGTAAATAGCATCATTTTTTAACTCAAATTGACCAGTTCGGTTATTTTTTCTTTTCAAAATAACTAATATTTAATACACTACTAAAATTATGAAACAAGCATTTATTCGTTCAAATAATTAATAATAACCAGTTTATAAAATAAAATTTGGGTCAAAATTATTAAATACTATCTAAACAATGAAAGAAAAAAAAAATATATATATATATAAACAACAATTTAAAATTATATAAGAAAATCTTTTGAGATAGAAAATCTAGCCCTTGCCACTAGAGGCCAGGGTCTCCAGTGGGTGGGTTTGTTCAGCTCAAAAACTGTGGAGGCAGAGAAGAGGCTCAAAGAATGGCAGCAGAGTCACTGAGAGTAACCACTTCATCTCTCTGCCATCTCAATGAATCACAGAGGAGACCAACCCCGCTCTCTCCGGTTGGCTTTATGGGTTTTCGTCCTCAACCCTCTCACTCTCTCTCTTCATCTTCTCTTTCGCACTTCTTAGGGAGTTCTCGAATCAACCACAATTTTTCCAATTCACGCCAACTTGCTCCAAGAAGAAGAAACCTTTCTGTTTTCGCCTCCCATGTCGAAAGCCACGCAGCCTTTCACTTGGAGCGGTGTTTTGCAGCGCCGTCCGCCCCTTCCCCTTTGATGAAGGGCCAGTACGGTGCCTTTGGTGCCGTTACCTTGGAGAAATCGAAGCTCGATTTAACGCAAAAGCAAACCCAATCCTCTCCCGAGGTAACTCCTTTTTCCTTCTTTTCTTTCACCTGTTTAGGGTTTTCTCTTCGTGTTTCTTTTATCATTTTATTTTAGTTTTATCATTTGTGTTACGGTAGGGTTAGAAGAACACATATTTGCCTTTTTCTTTTTTGTTTATCTGTGGATAATTAACTTTTACTCTCCAACTGCTTACTACTCGAAATAAGAGGTTATTGAAAATTGAATCATCGTCATTGTAATAGACAATAACAATTTTTGTTTTACTCTTTTTGTTTCTTGTGCTTCATTTGCCTAATAGTGTCTTGCATTATGCTTTGTTAGGGATGAAAAGTGTGTTTGAAAAGCTAGGTTGTACTTGACTGAATGTGGTGTTGTTGATTGGTACTGTTAACCATATGCTTTTGTAAATGCTTTAAGTTGTTTTAGTTTTTTGGATGTCAAATAAGTAGTTTCTACGTTTTTAGAAATAATTTAGTTTCTTATCCAAGTTTATTAAAAATCTTTAGCTTACGATAATTAGCTTTTGTTTTATTTGAATTACTATAAATGTACTATCACTGTTGAATAAAGTTGAGTTCATTTCTTATTCATTCTCCTCACAATTCTACGAATATTTTCTTTCTTCATTTTTTACTCTTGTGCCATAAAAACTAAGAAAGTGATATCAGAGCTATCTTCTCACAGCTCTATGAAAATGGATGTTGTATCAAATTTTTCACAAGTTGCTCCTCTTGTCTTTGATGGAGAAAACTATGATCTTGGGCTATCAAAATAGAGATTTACCTTGAGGCATTGGATCGTTGGAAAACTGTTGAAGAGGATTACGAAGTTCTTCTGCTCTCGCACTATCTTACCCTAATTCAAATAAAGATTCACAAGGAGAGAAAAACATGGAAGGAAAAGGCAAAATTATGTCTTTTTGCTGGTGTTTTAACAACTATTTTCACAAAGATCATGACTTTAAAAGCAACAAAGCCAATTTGGAATTATCTCAAGGAAGAATATGTCGAAAATGAAAGAATTTGAGGCAACCAAAGGATACTTACGCAAGCTGCTTGACATAGCTAACAAAGTAAGATTACTAAGCATTGAGTTTCCTTATTCTAGAATTATCGAAAAAATTATTGTAACGGTGTCCAAAAGATTTGAGGCTACAATCATCACCTTAAAGAATATCAAGTACTTGTCCAAAATCACACTAGTGAAACTATTAAATGCCTTATAAGCATAAGAACAAAAAATTGGATGAGACAAGAGGGTGTTGTTGAGAAAGCCTTACATGTCACTTATCATAAAAATGCAAAATACAAGAAAAAATATTATCCTCCATGTCACCATTGTGGAAAAATTGACCATTCTTCTTTCAAATGTTGGAGAAGGCCTGATACTCAATGCAGTAAATGCAACCAAATGTGACATAATGTTATATGCAAAAATAAAAACCAACACTGAGATGAAGAAGCTAAGATTTTTTATCAAGAGAAAGCAGATCATTTATATGTTGCTATTTGTTTCTTAGACTTTAAATCAAATGAAGTTTGGCTAATTGATAGTGGTTGCACTAACCATATGACCAATAACAAGGAACTCTTTAGAGATTTGATGTCGACCAACATCACAAAAGTCAAAATAGGTAATGGTGATTTCATCACGGTCAAAGGAAAGGGGACAATTGTAATAGCAAGCTACTCAAGCATGAAGTTAATTCATGATGTTCTTTTGGTCCTAAAATTAATCAAAATTTGTTTAGTGTTGGTCAATTGATTAAAAGAGGATTTAAAGTTATTTCTGAAGACAAACATTGTTTAATTAAATATGAAGTTAGTCAAGATATTTTCATGGAGATGACTCTGTACTCTAATTTGGCGGAGGAACTCTAGGACACCCTTGAAGAAATGCACCTTGTGCTGTAGCCAATCAAGAGGGACAAGATCTTGCTCGTGAAGTTAATGAAATTACCCGTGATGATAGCAAATGGAGTCCTGAATTAGCGGCTGCTTGTGAGGTAAAAATGAAAAGAAAGAATTTTACTCTAAATCCGATGGAGGAAGAGCAAATAACTCTCTCATACAAAGAAAATATCACAACAATTCATCTTGATATCTTGAGTGTTGAAAGTAAGTTTTCTTGTTTCATGTAAAGTGTAAATGAAACACATCTCAAGGCTACAAAGAGGGTGGTTAAATATTTCAAAGACACTTGTAACTCAGGTATCAATTTCAAGAGGAGTGAAAATTTTAAGTTGACTGATTTCTGTAACTATTATTGAAGTGACTCAATTAATGATTGGAGAAATTTCTTAAGACTAGTGACATTGAATCACGATCTGTGACAAAAAAAGACTTTATTTAATTCTAATTTGAAATAAAAAGAGAACATAAGATTCTTCCTAACAACAAATCTAGTTTTTTTTTTACAAATTTAAATATAATAAAAATAAAAATAAAAATAAAATAGAGTTTGCTGAATAAAAAGTAAGGAGAAGTGTTAACAAATATGCTTTTGTAACTGCTTTTAGTTGTTTTTTGTTATTTCATTTATTAGACTTGTATCTTAGTTAATAAGAGTTTCTATATTTTTAGGAATAATTTAGTTTGTTATCCAAGTTTGTTAAAAATCTTTTAGTTACTTTGTTTCTGTTTTATTTGAATTACCATAAATGTACTGTCACTATTGAATAATGTTGAGTTCATTTCTCATTCATTTTCCTCATAATTCTACACATTTTTCTTTCTTCCTTTTTCACTTTTGTGCCATAAAAACTATAACAGGTATCGAGTCTGAAATGAGATTGGATTGAATATTTTAAAGCGTTACTTATGTTGTTTACGTAAAGGATTATCGATTACATATGAGAAATGTCAAGGCTGGACTGACTGGTCTTTCCAATAACACTTTTGCTGTCCATTTTGGCAACATATGTTGTTACTTGAGCCTAGAATCATGTGGTATCTCTTGGCAGCTACCTTAGTTGAATTATTTGTTCCCACTCAATAATTGTTAAGATTATCAAAAGCTTGTAATAGGTCCTGAGAAAACAAGTTTTTTATGATTATGCCAGCTATAATCAGCATCAGCAATAGCATGTACCTATGAAGCATGGACACCTCTCTTGTTTGAGGTGTCATTGTGTCCTACATGTTTCTAACATGGATACTTCTCAAACACTTGTTCGACGTGTCGCACACTCCTTATTAGGTGTTCAATTAATTTTTTTGACTCGGACACTTGTGCTAACACTTCTATATTTTTTGGACACCACCCAAACCTACACTATAATATAGATGGACCCATACTGATATTAACTAAATTTTTCATTTTTTTAACTTTTAATAAACTCAAACTTCAAATATAAGGTAAACAGTGCTTTTTTTTTTTAGTAGAGCTTGTTATCATAGAAAATAATATAAAACTAGTGTATTGGTTTCAGAAGGTTAATCTGATATAATTTTATCTTGTTTGACATTTTTTTACAGAAACCAAGTACTTACATTGTAAAATAACATCTTAATATTTGTTTGGGAAGCTTATTAATTACTATGTGTGTGTGTATTGTTGTCCTATATTTTTAACATAAGCTGTGCATGTCGAAGTCTGTGCTTTGTAGGTGCATACCAAATTTCTTATTTTGACCATGAAAACTTTGTTTTGGAGTTTGGAGGGAGAAAGAAGGAAATGATTTGAAGGCTAAGGGAGGAGAGGAGAAGGGAGAAGAAAGGAGAGTTAATAAAAAATCTTCTAAATTGAGAAAATTTAAAAACATAGAATTAGGAGGATTTATAACATAATTGTTAATCTTGGATAGCATTGCGTAGTGGATGATCTTCAAAACGCTAAAGCAGAATAGCACATAGTGGTTTTTTATATGGAGATAAAATATATAAATATGCAGGTAATTTTGTATATAATGCTAAAAAAAAATGCATAAATAGCATATGAATAATTATCAACAAAAGCCATTAAGAGAAGAAAGAAATTGAATTTCCTGAAAGAACACAAGCAGGACTGTAGAATCATAGAATAGAGAGAAGAAAGGAAGTGGATTTTGCCAGAGAAGTCATCAAAGACGAGTGGCTCTGCTGGATTGGAGATTGTTGCAAAGCATAACAGAGATAGAGATGAGAGGAGCTTTGAACAGAGAAGGTGGGGTTTTGTCATGTGTCTCCAGTTGCAAAGCAGATGAGAGGAAGGGGTGTCAAAGAGAGAAAGGAACAAGAAAAATGCAGAAAAAAGTGAGGTTAGATCTGAAAACTGATAAGACTATTTTACCCTTAAAAACCTTAAAGACTGTCCATCATAAGGGTAAGTAGGAAAAATCAGTTTATTTCTAAAAGATTAAAAGTTTTTTTTGTCCTTAAAAAACTCTAAAATTACTATGTTTTGAGGGTAGAAAAGGAAAGTTGGTAACTTTCCCTATGGTGGCACTATTGCACCATGAAAGGCTGTGTTTTGGGCTGCGAATACAGTTGCGATGGTCGTGATAGCAAAAATGCTCTGCTATGCCATATCTGTAGAGGCCAAAGGCTGCCTTGCCATGCACCACCACTATCGCGCGCTATTGACAACTATGGTTTATAAAACCTCTCTCTCATCTAAAAACTCCCAAATAAAGACTATCATGATATGAGGCTTCCCCTTCCCTTCCAAAAACCAACTCTCAAACCAAGCTTAAAAGTTCTTAAAGATAATAATATTATCATTATAGTTTAATTTTTTTCCTTTAATAGAAAAAAGGATTTCATAAAAAAAAGAGCTAACTGATTAATTAATTCAATTTATCCTTGTTTGATATTCTTGATTATTGGAATGTGCGATTTTTTTTCTTAGCTAATTTTTCAGCTTTTTGTCTTTCATTTTTCCCCTGCCCAATTTGAACTTCCATTAATATTTAATTTAGGTACAATTTTCTGACTGGAAGTTTTAAGAAAGAAAAGGTTTCCATTACTCCTTCTATGTTATCCCCTCAAATTATTAAAGTCTAATGAGAAATAGAGGCTAGACAGTCAATGTGTTATGGTATGCAGGATCCCTTAATGAGAGTACCCTTTTAAGGTTGTTGATGCTGAATGCATAAAACAATGATATTTAGTTTAGGCTCATTGTCTGGGTTGCGTTACTGTACCTAAATTTTCAGTGTAGTTTGCATGAGATCTATGTTTGTATTGGGTGATCGGCTTTGATTTGTCAAGTTCATTTTTATGTCTTTATTTGCAAGTTAGCACCTTGAAATTCATTTTCATGCTTTTTTTGGCAGCTAGACGTTGGGGCAGGTGGTGGAGATATTGGAAAAAAAATCAACCATGGTGGTGGTGATGGAGGTGATGATGATGGTGATGATGATGACTACTTTGATGACTTTGATGATGGTGGTGAGGGAGATGAGGGCGGCTTGTTTAGGAGACGGATACTTCTTGAAGAGGTTAGACATATCATTTAATAGTATTTTTTTGAAATTTCCCCCTTTTGTAAAACATATACAACCTTTTATTGCTTTAATTTGCATTTCCTAAATAAATGAAATTTTTTTGTCCCTGTTGCAGTTATTTGACCGAAAATTTGTGGATGCTGTGTTAAATGAATGGCAAAGGACTATGATGGATTTGCCTGCTGGGTTTCAGCAAGCTTATGAAATGGTACTGTATTTTTCAGTTGTATTTTCTTTGTGTGTGTGAAGCATACGGCTGCATACTGACTAAAGTTTTGCTTTAAGGGGTTGGTTAGCTCAGCTCAAATGGTAAAATTTCTGGCAATCAATGCTAGGCCAACCACCAGTAGGTTTATTTCCCGAAAACTTCCTCAAGCACCATCGAGGGCTCTCATAGGAAGGTAATTTCAATTATGTCCCTATTGTCTTCCAGTATTTTACACAAATATAAGAAATTTGGAATTTAATACCTCAAATTTCAACGTATGGTTTTTCTTCTGAATCATTATTTTTCCATTTTTGGTTTAAATACCTTTCTTTATGATAAGCTACAAAAGAGAGGGACAGTTCTCTCTGGAAAAACTTCTCAATGACGGGAACCGGAGCTTTAACCTTGTTTTCTGCTTTCCCCTGATAGTATAAGAGGGTTATATCTTTTGCTTACATGGAAAGTACATTGTACATCTAATTTTTATGGTCAAATCCTCAGCATGATGAAAATTTATGAAATGAATGCTTTTACTTTTGCTGTTTGAACTTTCTATTTGGAGTGTATGGTTTTATATACTACTATCTCATCATATATAAATCTGTGATTGCACAGGTTGCTTGCAGATCCTGCATTCTTGTATAGGTTTCTATTAGAGGAGGTTGCAACAATAGGATGCTCAGTGTGGTGGGAGTTTAAAAATCGAAAAGATAGGTTTGTTCTGTTTTTTTTTAAAATGATTTGGAAGTTTGTCTGGTGTTCTTATGATGAATTAAAGTAATAACTGTTAACTTTAATTTGTCTCTAGGATAAAGCAGGAGTGGGATCTTGCACTTATCAATGTGCTCACAGCAGCAACATGCAATGCAGTAGTTGTTTGGTCCCTTGCACCTTGTCGATCATATGGGAACACATTTCGGTTTGATTTACAAAATACATTGCAGAAGCTTCCTAACAACATATTTGAAAAGAGCTATCCACTTAGGGAATTTGACTTGCAAAAGAGAATTCAGTGCTTTTTGTTCAAGGCTGCTGAGTTGTGCATGGTTGGTTTGAGTGCTGGTGCAGTACAGGGTACATTGTCAAACACTTTGGCAAGGAAAAAGGAAGGAAGGTATACAGGGTTGAAACCCAACCCAAGTTCAATAGCATGGTTGGTCAAATTAGGAGTTCATAATACTAATTTTTTTTTCTTTACATATGTCATGCCTGAATGATCTGCAGATTATCTGTGACAGTCCCAAGTGTAAGCAGCAATGCACTTGGTTACGGTGCTTTCCTTGGAATTTATGCTAACCTGAGATATCAACTGTTATGTGGATTTGATAGCGCGATGATGAGCCATTTTGATGTTATTGGAGTTGCATTGTTCTTTAGCACAGCATTCAGGTATACCTTTTGCGGTACCAAATGAGTTGTTCGTTGGTATTGTTGAATTTGCTTTACCACTTTATTTTTAGCAAATCTGCCAATAATTTTATATGGCAGAGGAAGAAAGTGTTTTGGAGTTTTGATGCGCCTGTTTTTTGAGCATTTTATTCTGAATTGTGTGCAGGGCCTTGAACGTTCAATTAGGAGAAACTTCTAAGCGTGCCTGGCTCGGAGTTGAGGCAGATCCGCTGGCTCAGTCGGATGACCTCTTGAAAGCTTACAACAGGACTTCTGAGAATATAGAAAAGCCGTCCTCAAAATGGTTTATATCAAAGAATGCAGTTGTTTCTGGGCTTGGGCTCCTGGGCATCAAACAGGGGAATGCAGATGGGGCTGGCGCAGAATCTACACCTAAAGCTCGGCGAAAACGGGTTGTTCGGAAGAAGGTTGCTGCAGGTTCAGCTTAGTTTCTTCTGATGTAAATGCAGTCATCCAATTTTGCTGTTTGCTAGAGTTTGCTACTACTGGAGTGTCCTTGGCGGTTACTGGCTGCTCCCCACTTTAGTGGACCAAGATTTTTCTTCACTTAACTAAAATTTGAGGAGGGTTATGTTTTTAAATTCTTTTTAGGGATTCTTGTATCGATCCTTTGTGTTTTGCTACCTGAATCTGTACTATATATTTTTAATTTTTCAAATAAAGTAGAGCAAGTATTTTTTCTTCCCTTGATCCAAACACCTGACGTCCTTGTAACTTCAATGCAGACTACAAAATGTAGTTCACATACTCCTCTCGAGTCAATGATCTTCTGTATGAATTCTTTATTCAAGTCATATTGATTATAAAAATCAACTTATGATTTTCGTCCATTTTTTCCTGGAAGGTGAAAACGTAAGACCTGTTTGGTTTTGTTCATTTTTGTATTCATTTTGTTTGGGTTTTAGGAAATATTATACTTGAAAACATTTTCAAAATTCAGCTTAAATTTGAAAATAGAAAATGTTTGTTTTCAACCTTTTTTTTGCAAATCAAATATTTGAAAATGAGAATAATAAATACGAGAAAGTATTGTTGTAAATGTCATCTAATTTTAATTAGACCTTATTATATTTATTAATTCACATTTTATCTTTTTTACTTAATTAAACGTTTCTTTATCTTTTTTATCATTGCAGTAGGTAATTTTTTTTTCTTCACATTTGTTCCTCTTCCTCTTCTTCTTTCTTTCTTTTTTCTCATTTTTTTTTCAATTTTTGTTGAAACAATAACAAATTTTCTTTCTTTCACTATTCTTGTAAGGTTAGATGTGTTTTTGTTGTTTTTATTAGCTATTTTTTTTCAATTTTTTTTATTGTTTTGTAATTCAAATTTTGATAGACATTATTATTTTTTATATTTTTGCATATATATTTTTCAATTTTCGTATAATATGAATATCATCTGCATGAGTCTTGTAAAAATAGTAATTGTGCTAATTGATCTATATATAAAATGCATTGTTAATGAAAATTTAAAGAAATAGAGGAAATTGTTTTCAATATTGGCAAGACTTCGTTTGAAGAAAAATTAGAACATGTTGTCTTAATAGTAAATGGGATAATTTACTTGGATAGAATAGGATAGACGTTTAAGTTTAGATATGAAAAGATTCAGAATTTGAAGATGTTTTCTTTGGAAAAAGAAAGTGAGAGAACAAAGAGAAATGTGAAGGGAAGTTGTTTGGCTTACAATAAAAGTTCTGCAACACGAAGTTCTTTAAATATCCTTTTTGGTCTATTAATTATTGCTTGAATGAGTGGATTTTCGCTTAAGCAAAAAATATTCTTGCTTAGGGTAGAACTCCAAACAAAAAATATTTGTGCCCTATTTGATAATCTTGCTTGAGTGAGATGTCTTGTCACCTAAGCTAGACCAGGTCCAGAGAGTTTTCATTTTCACTCGTGCCTTCTTGCTTGGACGAGAAGATAGTTGGGCTAATCATACCCGTTCTCATTTGGGCGAGACTCATCACGCTTAAGAGAGAACACTCTGAAATGCATGGTCTAGAAAAATTAATCTCACTTGAGTGTTATACTGTGTACCAAATTTTCTATTTTAAAAAACAAAGGGCAATAGAAATGAGGGTATTACAATGGTTAGAAGTTGAATTTTATGAGATAGGAAGACTTACTTTATTGTGTTCTCTTGAACCTATGTTTCTAATTTTCATCAATTGAGATAATGTAAAGGCTCTGTAACGTGTGAGGTAAGAAGACTTATTCTAATTATATCTAATTTTACCTTAAATAATAGAAATATAGACTCTTTTCACATAACAATAAAAGCAAAAGAATTAGGAAACTTTGAAACTTAATTAATTCTAAATAGTAAAATACTTTAGTGTTGAATATAATGATGACAAATTATCTTATTTAAATTTTACAAGATTAAAAAAAATTTAATAGGGATTAACTCCAAAAAAAGTATATTTTTTAGAGACTAATTACTTATTTAAATACTATGTGTAAAATTTGTATTGTCACATAGCAATTATGATGTGGAACAAGATTAAATGACTCTCAGTTAACGGTAATGATTATTTTCAAAAAATAATGCAGGACTAACTCTAACAAAAAAATTTATAAGAACTAATTCTAGAAGAGAATATTTTTAAGGATTATTTATTTATTTAAGTCTAATAGTTTTTTATGACAAAAAATAACATTTATTGTTATTAATATATTTTTATCACATTTTTATTTGAATATGTAACGTCCTTATTTTTTGTTAATTATTTTTGTATGTTGTAAAGTGTGTGCGCCACAAGATTTCTTGATGTAGCGAGACAGATCATCTTAAATTAAGAGAGCGTTCTCGCTGTAACGAGAGGTGGATAAGAATGACCCAACAACACCTTATAGCGAGAATTTCGCGAGTTGAAGGGTATTTAATAATTTTTAACTTAGAAAACTTAGATTATAATTCAAGTTATGAACCTTTTTTTATTTTATCCGATTTCTTACTTTCTTCCTTAAAAAAATCTCTTTTAAATTTTTATCTTTCTTCGAATCTAGGCTTGAAAATTCACCCCAATTAATTATGAGACTAAATTTCTATTTTTATATATGAAAACAAAAAGTCTTAGACATTAATTTTTAGAAATTAATATTTATTCTAATATTTATTTCGTGACTCTTTTAATTAAATATTCTAACCTAACACTTTTTTATTACATTTCTTCTTTAAATTGCTTTGTTAATTTTTTATTTAATTTAATTTATAAATTATTACAAAACTCGTATATGATATTTTTTTAAAAAGAAATTAAATATGTATGCAATACTTCTCTTTAAATATAAGTAGATGCATGCATATCAACTAATAAAAATAAGTTTGTACCTAAAAACATATAAAAATAAAGCCAATTATTTTGAGCACAAGCTTATTTAAAGTTTAAGGGCTCTAAAAAAAATTAAGTCTTCTATTTTAATAATTTTATTTAATATTCTTTTTATCCCTACTCAAATTTATTTTTTATATTTGATCTTAATACAAAAATGTTGATAAATCAAAGTTTAAAAAAATTAAAATCAAAAGAAACTTATGATAAATATACTTTCAAATTAGAATAACATAAGTTAAAATTCAAAGGTTTCCTTTTTCTTTTGTTTTGAAAGGAATTGAGGTGATTTAACTAAATTCATTGAGTTTCGAGCGTCTCATCCTTGTTAGTATGTTTTGACTATAGTTAATTATGTTATACTTAAATAGCTTCCCATCTACATGACATGTTATGATGATGATATATACGTTGGTTTCACAATAGAATTAGCACTCCATTATATATACAATTCTTGTAATTTAATTATGAAAGTTGAGGCTAAAAGAGAGGTTTGAAACTAATTCTTTCTTTAAAAATGTAAAATCAATTCATGCCTCACCATCATATTGATTCTCTCATACTAAAATATTTTAAATAATTAACTAATTTTTTTTTAAAGAAAAAGTTAGAAAAAATGAAATGTAAAGACCAAAAATATATTTAAGTTTTTTTTTTTTAAAATTGGACTTGGTAAATGTTAAAATCTTTTCTTTTTATTATTTTTTCTAGTTTGTAATTTATCTATTCTAAGGTAAAAGGATGTGACTTGTTGTTCATGTTTGAATCTACAAATATCTTTGCAATGAATCCAAACAGAGCATATCAAAACTATCAAATCAAGTGTCTCACAACATGATAACAAGGACAAATTTAAAAGGAGTGAATTTATCTTTATTATTATGAGTCCTAATAAAAAAATTGTAGTTAAGGACTAATTAGCAATAAAATTTCAATTTCCACGCAACAAAATATTTATATGTTTCGGAGTTAAAAAATTTCTACATTTTTTATCTATTTAATTTTTTTTTTGCCAAATAATAAGATAAAATTTTAGATTTTTAAATAATTATTTGATAATAAATTAAATTTTTAAATAATAAATAAAAAATTAACATGACAAAAATTTAAATATTTCAAAGATTAATTTAATAGTTGAAGTATTTTTATTCAAAATACTTGTGGACTAAATATTTAAAAACTTGCTTAATAATATTTTCATTTTGAAGACTAATGTATTAATTTTATTTTATTGATTTGGCACAACATTTTCTAGAACTTTATGTTGTTACATCGTTCTGTACTTAGTTGGCATAAACATCCCTTAATTGGTTTTCTAGGTAATAAGAGGTCATTATTACAAACTCATGCACTATTTTTAACTTCAGATAAATTCATTTTTGGTTAATGTAACTTGAAAAATATTTACTTAAACATGCACATTGCTGAAGAAAATCAAAGTATCATTTTATTAAATCACCAGCTTTGCCACATTTTTTTCATCAAACTAAAAAACAATGGCAACATTAAAAGGAATGTTGGTTCTGTTTCTTAGTGTCCTTTTCATATTTTCACTTTTTGTCCAACACTCAGAGGCGCGTCTACTTAATTATGGGGTATTGAAAAGCAATACTGTTCTTGGATGCAACAAAATACATCCTATTTTTTGCAGAAGACCTGTGGCTAACCCTTGGAAAAGAGGCTGCGAAGTTGATACCCAATGTCGCCACTTACGCTGATCAATATTTATTCTGTAAATACAATGAAATGTCCATGAGAGTCCATAGTTTCTCTTTCCAAGAAAACCGTAATGGTTTTAAATATTATGAAATGTAATATTTGATGATTATGTATCATAAATTTAAACAAATTCAACTTCGATAAATACTTTTGTGTATTTTATGAAAATGAAAATATAATATTTAAATAAATTAAAATTATTTTTGATAAATAAAATATTAAAATCAATTGTTTAAACATTTTAATTTTTCATGAACACTCTCAAGTACTACTTTTATGCTTATTCAAGCTTTTAACACACTTTGAATAAAAGTGAAAATTTTTTATTTACAAAAATACTTAAGAGTTGCAAGAATTCATGTATTTTTTTTTGCTTCTTTTTAAACATGATGAAATGAGTGATTTAAAAGGAGAAGGTATTGTGAGACTTTCTAAGAAAATCTTAATAATTAAAAATATTATTAGTGATCACAGAATATGAGGAATAGATGTGATCACAATATACAAGAAAGTGCATAATTGAGAAAGAAAGAGATTTATTGACTATATGATTGAATTATATATGTTGTAATCTTTTATGATGTGTTGCTATTTTTTTTATGTTACAAAAATGTTTTGATTATGTTTTAATGGTAACAAGAGAACTCATCTTTACTAATATTTTGAGGAAACAAGAATGATAGATCCTCAAAGACCCATTAGACTAGTGGAATGATTTTTAATTAGTAGGTTGAACAACATATTTAGAGAGTGGCAGCAGTTCTGCCACTGTAAGTTTGTTGTAAATAGTAATAGTAAAACTGGTGATGTATTCACTCTTAAGATGTCAATAAGGTATAATATTCCTTTTGATTATCCTATTAGTAGTAGGATCCATCACACACTTGGGTTTATACATCTACAGAGGTATGATCCAAACACTAGACACGGTGAACTACGCGTATACTTTTCATGACCACGACTAGAATGCTTAGTCTTGCTTGAGCAAGACTGCTTGCAACAAACTTTATTCCAAGACTTTCAAATTAAAACACAATTCAACCATAATTAATAACAAACAAACAATTAAGAAAAAGAGGGTGTTACAGTTTATGCCATATATGCTGGGTAGAGAGGCTAAAGACTGTTGGAGGTTTGCTAACCAAACTTTACCATAAGAAGAGAGATACATTCAGTAGGAAGCATTCAAGACAACCTTCTTGGAAAACTACTTCCCTAGAGATTTACATAAACAAAAAGCCATGGAATTTCTTGAGCTAAAACAAGAAAGTATGTCTGTGGGAGAATATGATGTAAAGTTCCATGACCTAATGTTGTACTAGCCTCACTTCTAATATAAAGACGGGGCTGATGGTCAATGTGTTCCAGCTGACAGATTTACCAACGTTGGTTAGCAAGTGTCAAATTTTCAAAGCTAACTCCAACTACAAGTCAGTGGATAACAAAGTTGGAGGACTAGAGAGGCAACATCAGAGACCTTCAAGGTTTCAGCGCGGGCCATACTCTGGTGCTAATCAGTCTCTGGCAAGTGGAACAGCTCCCTGTGGAGGCAACGACAATAGTTCCAATTTCTCTAAGGGACTGATAAAATGCTATCAATATGAAGGACCACATGTCGTGAGAAATTATCTATAACCACCTTCAACTTGTGGTATTTTTGGAAAGGCGAGGCATTCAGCAAATATGTGTTGGTCCACACCTCAAAGGAGTGAAAGTGTAAACAGAAGTAATAGACCTGTGTGTAGAGGAAGCATTGGGTCAAAGCCAAACATACAAGGAAAAGTGTTTGCTTTGAGTGAGTCTAAGGTGTCAAAGTTAGATAATCATATTAGAGGTAAATGCATCATAAGAGGTAGACTTATTGATGTTCTGTTTGGTTGTAGTGCTACACACTCTTTTATTTCTACTGATTATGTACAATGTCTTGGATTGATTGTATCTTCCTTACCATGTATTGTTGTAGTATCTAATCCTACAGATAAGTCTGTTGTAACTTTACTTGTATGTTTAGGTTGTTATGTAATGATTCATGGTAGGAATTTCATAATGACTTGATTTGCTTACCACTTTCTCAGCTTGATATTATTTTGGGAATGGATTGTTTGTCATGTAATCATGTCCTATTGGATTGTAAAGAGAAATCTTTGATCTTTGGTGCTAGTATACCAGAAAATTCTAAACTCCTAAGTGTGGGTGAAATAAGGAATGCAATCAATACTAAGGCTTTTATGATATTGTTTTCGTCCGAGACAAAGAAGGTATGAAGGTTGAACAGATACTCGTGGTATGTAATTTGTTAGAATTCTTTCCAGACGACATAGTAGAACTACCACCACACAAAGAGAGAGAGATTGAGTTTGGTATCGATCTCATTCTGAGAGAAAGTCCAGTTTTGATTGCGCTGTATGGGATGTCGCCAATGGAATTGACTGAGGTGAAAAAGCAAGTGGAAGATTTGTTGCAGAAGCAATTTGTGAGATCAAGTGTATCCCCTTAGGGAGTACTAGTACTCTTAGTGAAAAAGAAAGATGGGAATATAAGGATGTGAATAAAGTATCGCTAGTTGAACAAAGTGACGTTAAAAGACAAGTATCATCTTTCTAGAATAGATAACCTGATGGATTAACTACGAGGAGCCACAATGTTTTCAAAGATTAACTTACAATCGGGCTACCATCAGATCTGGGTGAAGAACAAAGATATTCGTAAGACAGCTTTCAAAACTCGTTGTGGTCACTACGAGTATTTAGTTATGCCTTTCAATATAACTAATGCTTTGACAATGTTCATGGATTACATGAATTGAATCTTTCATGAGTTTTTAAATTAATTCGTAGTGGTGTTCATTGATAATATCCTTATTTATTCCAAGAGTCATGAAGAGCATGTTAAACACTTGAGGATTGATAGTTGATGCTGACTTACTGCCAAAATAACTAAGTTTTCTCTAAAAATTTTGTGGTATTGAGCTCAACCTATGTCGACTCACAAAGACACATTCAATTAAATTCAATTTTAGGTTCTTTAATTATACGATTAATAGTTTCAGGGATTTGTAATTTTGAATCAAATTAATTAAAATTACAGAGTAATTTTCTTGATGAAAAATAGAATGAGAGTTATCAATCCACAGATTCATAAATGCATGTAATTTTGATTATCTCAGTATCACGAGGTTTTAATTCGAATTTGAACAATTACCCAATTCAATTATTAATTCAATTGAATAACCTAATTGAATTAGATTACGAATTAAATCAAATTATCACTTAACATATCTTGAATTTAATTATCAAATCAGAATATCAATCAAATTTTAATTTGAATTCTTTAGGATTCTAACCCACTAAAAAGTTAATCACAATCATGAATCGTAAGTATAAAATTAGAGAAAAAGAGAATAAATTTGGAGCAATTGATTCCAAAACCCAAATCAAATTTACAACATCTGGACTCTACGAATTGAATGAAAGGTTTAGTCTTCCGTCAAAACACTAACCTAATGCTGTAACACCTTAGGTTTAATTTCAATAAATCATAATTTCGTAAATTTAGAATAAAATAAATTTTATTTCAAATAAGGTTCTCGACCCTTGGTTTTATCAAATATTTTAAAATAAAGAAAGGGGTTACAATTTCTATCAAGTCACTACTACAGGACCTATTCAAATACATTAGTCCTATAGCAGTTTCATCCGCCCCTTTCACTGAGTCTGGTACTGATTGTCTTGATTACCTGAAAAATAGATGTAAGGATGAGTACTCTACATTACCAAAACACACAATTAAGCATAGAGTCTCACCTCCAACATATTTCCAATACATTAAACAAATATAAGCACAGACAGCATTATCACACAGCTCAAGTCAATTTAACACCGATGCACTCACGGCATCAGTGGCATTTCATACCCGTAAATACAAATTATAAACCCGTGCATACGCACGTCAGCCACACTAACATTGACACTGTGATCACATATTTACACCATGAATTATCGCCAGTTACCCCCGCCTCACGAATACCACGTGGGCAGTCACGGGTCGCTCAGCAAAGGTAATGGTTAGAGGTCTAGTCAGGAAGAGAATGTATGGCCCGTGGTGCACCCGTTCCGCAGTCGGTGTCACCATCACTCCCTCTTCCTAAGATATTTCTACAGTCCTCATCTCTCATACCCCCAGTGTATCGCTGAACCATTCACAGCACATTACAACGGCGTTACACGCCCCAATCACAAATATTTCAGTATACGGCACATAGCCCACATTTAACAGTTACGGCACTAGGCCCACATTTCATTTTCATAGCATACACAGCACATAACCCACAATTCATTCAAGACACATGGTCCCTAGCCTATTTTCATTCCTATTACACGGCCCTCGGGCCCATATTTTCACAATGTTCATTCAGATATACATATATGTATAAACGGCACAAGTGCCCACACCACATATCTCAGCAAATTCCTACCCTCTACTCAGCCACATCATAATATCACACAAAATATCAGCAAATCACACATAAAGGAGTAGGGTAGAGTCCCCTTTACCTCGGATTGAAGACTCATACTCGAATTCGACCACGGACGTGCTCCCTACACAGATTTCGGCCTAAACACATGGAAAAACTCCATGAGAACCCTGAAAATCACCAAGAACAGAGAAAGGGAAGGCAATAAAAAACTCTAACTATTTAAAACTCACCTCCAAGCGTTCCCCACACAAATTCAAGCTCCAATCTCGCTCTTGAACGGCTTTGGAGGCAATTAATCAGTGGAATAGGGCTTTGAGAATGAGAGGATCATTGGAATTTCGAAGGGAGAGGAAGAAATAACGCCCTCTCGCTACATCGAAAAAACTAGAGAAAACTGCACTCTGGTTTCTACAGAATCTTGCTATAGCGAGATCCTCTCGCTACAACGAGAATGCACCAAGAAATGCACCCCAAACTGTCACTCTTTCACTACAGCGAGACATCTCTCGCTACAATGAGAAGGCGACAGTTCTGGTTCTTCCTCCCATGGCCTTCTCACTACAGCGAGAATCCTCTCGCTGCAGCGAGAACAGTCCAGAGTTATACCCTACACTTAGGCACTTAGCCTATTTTCAGCCTATCCAGTCATGTATACACATATATATACACACATCCACAACACATATCCAAAAATACCCACATACATATATATTTAGATTCATATAAATAACAAAAATTAATATTACAAAATTAGGGGCGTTACAAGTGTGAATGAAAAAAAGGTGAAAAATTGTGAAAAGGTGAAATAAGGATTCTAAAAGAAAGTTGAGAGCCAAATCTGAAATTCAAATTAAAAGATTGTACAATAAAAAAAATAGAACACTAATTCAAAGTCTCATTAGCCTATTTATAGGTTCTAAGGCCTCAATTGTATATAAAAGTCCAAATACAAAAATTCAAAAATAAGGGTCCAATTGTAATCCCGTATACGAGATTCAACATATTTCTCTCAACTTCAAAAAATTATAAAAAATTGAAGACACATCTAAATCCAACAATTCATATATGCATCTTGAAGTCCTAGATGTGTAGAATCCAATGCAACCAAAATCAAGCAAAAACGATATCTATTAAAAAAATATAAAATATTTATTTATAGCAACCCTAATTTATTTCAATTACTAGAAAATGATAAAAAAAAATATAAAAATAAAGCATATGAAAAGTGTTTAGGAATCAAAATAAAACTATAAATATAAAAACAAAATATGTGACATCAAGTATTGTTCGGCAGGTCTTGAGTGAGAGGCAGTTGTATGAAAAAGCTCTCAAAGTGTGAATTATGTGACCTCATGAAGTCACCTACCCCACGCACGACTTCAAACTAGCAATAATGGTCTTTGCGCTAAAGATTTGGAGACACTACCTTTTTGGAGCAAGATTTGAAGTTTTCAGAGACCAAAAGAGTCTAAAATACGTATTTGACCAAAAGGAACTGAATTTGTGACAAAAGAGGTGGATGCAATTTCAGAAGATTTACGACTTCATGTTATCTTACTATCTTGAAAAAGGGGACGTAGTTGTGAACGCATTGAGCAGGAATTTCCTACATATTTCAGCTATGATGTAGATGAATGAAAGTTGATTGAAGAATTCAGATATTTCAATATGATAGTGGAGCTACGACCTAAAAGTTTATCTCTTGAAACTTTGAAGATCACCCATGATTACTTGACACAAGTTCAGGTTGCACAACAGAAAAATATGTTCTTGCAAGAAATGATATGGCAAAAGGAAGAGGGAAAGAATCTAGTGTTTTGTTGCAACACAAGTGGGTTAATAAGGTTTAGAAACAGAGTGTGTATTTCTCAGAATGAAGAGTTAAAGCAAATGATACTAGAGGAGACATATAAGAGTAAGCTAAACTTCCATCTAGCAGCGACAAAAATGTATCAAGACTTATGAAAGAGCTTTTGGTGGTATAGGATGAAAAAAATAAGTAGCCGAATATGTTGCAAAATGCTTAACTTGCCAAAAGTTAATAGCGGAACATTAGCGTGTGCCAGGAGAATTGCAATCGTTAGAGATTCCTGAGTGGATATGGGAAAACATCTCCATGGATTTCGTATATAGTTTACTGAGGACTAAGTGCAATCATGACACAATTTAGGTGATTGTAGACCGTTTGACCAAGACTGCTCATTTTCTTTCGATTAACATGAGATATAAGTTGGAAAAACTTATTGAAATATACTCAAAAGAGGTAGTCAAACTGCATGAAGTGCCTCGAGCATTGTGTTAAATAGAGACTCGAGGTTACATTAAAGTTTTGAGAAAGTCTACAAGGAGATTTGGGAACCAAGTTGAAACTAAGTTATGTCTATCATCCCTAGACACGAGTAACGGAGCAAACTATCTAATTCCTTAAGGATCTTCTACAAGCTTGATGGAGCAACAAGAAGTTTGAAATAAATGTCTACCTTTGGTAGAATTAACTTACAACAATAGTTATCATGCTAATATCAGAATGGCACCGTATGAGGCGTTGTATGGAAGGAAGTGCATAACGCCCCTATGTTGGTAAGAAATTGGAGAAGTGATCTTGTATGCACCAGATATGATTCAGCAACAGAACAACCATGTAAAAATGATTAGAGAGAAGATTAAGGATAAACAAGACAAGAAGAAAAGTTATTATGATAGACGAGGATAACATTGCCCCAATTGTCCTCTTACTCAAGCGACAAGTGACCTTGCCCAAGCGAGATGAGCTCGCTCAAGCGAGGAGTCGTAGGAAAATTTAGGTGAGAATATAAAAAAAAGGCTAAAAAAACTATTATCTGATTTTCTTGTCAAGTGAAAAGAAGTTTGCTCAAGTGAGAGCTTGGTTGCTCAAGTGAGAATGTGCAGATTTGAAGGGTATTTAAGGGAGTTCATGTTGAGAAATTTCATTTTTCTTCAAAATCACTTCTCACTCTCGATTCTCTTCGATCACTCCCTCTCCCTTTCCAGAGACAGCCTCTAATAATGTTGGATCTCTCTCAGATTTGAGCTCAAAAGTCTATTCCACTCGGATCTAAGTAAGTTTTCGAAGTTCGTTTCTTAAATATCGTTTCTATTTCTCTGTTTCCTCTCTATAATAGTAATTTACTCTATGATGTTAGGAAGAAGTCTAGCCTTTAGATAGTATTTCCTATCAAAACGTGAAGTTTCCTCTAGAGCTCACGAAGAACTTAGTTGGAGACCTATTTATAAGTAAAAGGAGCTAACCTTAAACCCTAAGTTCTAGTTATATGATTAGCTTGAGAAATTTAGAATACTCTATTTTGATGAATAAGACTGAAGTATTTTTTTGGAAATATAACATTAGAAATGGATTTTAGCATGAAAAATATATGATAGGTTTCAGAACTATCTAAATATAATTTTACACTAAGAATTCTAGACTAGATTATTTTAAGAAGTATTATAACTTATTATCGAATATTACTTGTGTATAGCAAAGATTCTATCTAGTACTTTGGGTAATAGATATATTGTAAATATTATATGATGCCACACTTTAGGATAGAAGACCTATTGAAGACCAAGAAAATATGATCTCTGACAAAATATGTCTGAATTGCGTGATTAGTCTAAGTCCAAAGGTGTCTGACCTTCGACACAATGTGTTGAACTGTGTGGTGATATGTTTCTTTGTTTTACCAATATATGCTTGAATAAAATTTGAACCGTCATAAAAAGTTGAGATATATGATTGATTGATTTAGAATATCATATGATAACAGATATTTTATTTGATTTGCATAAATTGAATTAAGTCTGAATGCATGTACCTTGGACATGAGTAAATGAAATGAATAATGTAAAAGAGATGAAGAAAACTTCATTGATAGTAAGAGGAATTAATGAGATTGATAGGAATTGTTGAGACAGTGTAAAGTAAAAGAAAATGGAGAAAAATATGTTATTAGCAAAAATTGATGAATAAAGAAAATGCTAATGAAAGGTGTATTATGTGAAAAATACTGAGAAAGTGTAAGGAAAAAGAGAAAATAAAGTGACTAATATATGTGTTACAAAGACAACAATTAATGCAATTATAGTATATGTGTTATAATCCATCGACAGGTGAGATTATAGCACATATATTGTAATATATTGATTAGTATAATTGTAACATGTCTATTGGAACAATATGATTGTGATGTGTCACGTTTGAGTTATTGCACGGATTGTTCAAATATATACTAGGAGTATAGAGTCCAGAGGTAATTTGGGATATCGGAAGAAAATGAGGGTGATAAATGCTAATAGCTTAAGTGTACATGATTAACAACAAAAGCATTCATAGGCCTCACTCATTTCCTGACTGATCTCCTGACTATACCTTTAGTATAAATGCCTAATAAAACACACATTGTATCCGTATGTGGCAGCGGACGATGACTCTGGTGTAAGTCCATCATAAATAGGAAGAGTATGTTGGCAACAATTTAGGAGCCCGTGAGTACCTAGAGTACTCTTATTTTATGAATACTTCGGGATTGAAATGGATAAAGTGACATGAGTTGAGAACTAAATGAGTATATTGGATAAAGGAGAATTGGGTTGTATGTGATTTAGTGATAAATGGTGTATTTGAATGTTCTCTATCTGATTAGAGTTGTTTTATAAATTAATTCTAATATGATGCATGATATATTAGCAAATATTTTCTGTAATGTTTTAACTATTTTTGTTAACTAAAAATTTAATGGGCAAAAGGAAGCTCACCATTACAAATATTTTCAGACAAAAGAAGAATTTAACAAAGACAGATCTAGTCTAGGATCATACTCGCAAAAGATTGTGGAAAAAGAACTGCTTTGTCCATATTAATTTATTTTGAGAAATGTAATAGTATTAATTAGGTTTCTATTTAGAAATTATATTTATTAATAAGATCTATTGTAAGTGTTGATTAAGATGTATGTGGAATATTTAGTAGTTAATCGATTTAAATTTTTATTTATTGTAAAATAGTACTATGTACATTATAAATCCAAGTTATGAAAATGTATCTTTCCTTCATTATGAATAAGACTTTTACTCTGGTTAAGTTTTAAAATTTAGTGACCTTCATTACTTTATATTCATGTATCTGGAAAAATTTTACAAAACTATTCAGAACCTTTACATATTTTATCAAGTTTATTTCAAAATATTATATAATATTAAGGAAAATTATTGGAATTATAGTAAAGTGTTACACCTTTTCGCCTGGACGAGAGGACAATTGGGTGACATTATCCGATCTTGCTTGGGCGAGACTTAGTTCGCTTGAGCAAGAATGCTTCAGAATGCCTGGTCCAGAAAGTTCAGTCTTACATGAGCAAAACCCTTTGTAACTATCAAACATTCATATCTTTCTAATTTAAAGCAAAATCAAATAACATTAACAATAAATAAAATAATTAAGAAAAAAAGGGTGTCACAGATTTCACAATGAAAGTAGTTAAATACGATATGGTATAGGTGTTAGGCAAAAAGTTATTGGTTAATGTATTTACCAATGGGGATGGTAAGGTGCCCAAGCACTAGCAAAAGACCATGACTAGCTACCTTGTGTCATGGTAAGTGACAAAATGATAGATTATTCTAACAAGTACTCCGAGCATCCTATGATTAGTGTGAATATGAACGACTAGAAGTGACCATCACTGTGATTGTAGGCATAAAACTCTCAATTTTTAACTCAAAATTAAAGAAATGGATAATTAATTACTCAATGGAGAAAATACAAATAAAAGACATTGATTGATTAGTTGTTTCTTTATTCATTAAGCATTTAGTATTTGCCTTGTAAAATAATTTATGAATGGTTATATTTACCTTTTTTTGTTATGTCCTTGAACAATATTATGGATGTAGAATGACTCTCCTCCAAGTGAATTAGAAGAGTAAGGGATAAGCTACCCAGGGAGTAACTTGTGACTGTTGTTGTTAGCTTTGCTATGTGTGTATTTCGAGTTATTACTTAGACCTAATTATTTCTCTTATGATGTATTATATTTAAATAAATAAGAAAAACTAAAAAGGTCTATAACCTATTCTGCATTCTGATATTATGTTAATGTATAATATTAGTATTTTGGTATAAAGGAGTTAGTTAGATAATTTAAAATGTAATTAACTTTGATATAAGTTATAAAATTTAAAAATTTTCTAAAGAGAATTAAAAATAAAGATGAAATGATTGTTATAATTAAATAATAAATATGTCTTAATCTGTATATTTTTTCTTTTCATTTCTTCATATTCTTTACTGAGATTAAATTGTTAGACAATAAATTTGTAAATTTGTAAATTTATTTTTATTATAGAAAAAGGTGAATGAGACCCAATAATAATAATTAACAAAAAATAATGTTCAAAATTATATTTTCATATATCAATAAATAAAACAAGAACGTATACCATATTTTCATAATTAAATTGATTTTAATAATTTATTTATCAAAAATAAATTTAATTTATTTAAATATTATATTTTTATTTTCATAAAATACACAAAATTATTTATCGAAGTTGAATTTATTTAAATTTATGATACATAATCATAAAATATTACATTTTATAATATTTAAAACCATTAAGTTTTTCTTGAAAAGTGAAATAATGGATTCTCATACACATTTCATCATATGTACGAAATAAATGTAAACATTTTAAGTTGATCAGAGTAAGTGGCGACATTGGGTATCAACTTCACAGCCTTTTTTTCAAGGGTTAGCCACAGGTCTTCTGCAAAAAATAGGATGTATTCATATTGGCAAAATTTATTGGGTTTTTGTTTATGTAAATCTCTTGGGAAGTAGTTTCCCAAGAAGATTGCCTTGAATGCTTCCTACTGAATGTATCTCTCTTCCTGTGGTAAAGTATGGTTAGCAAACCTCTGTCAGTCTTCAGCTTCTCTGCCCAGTGTATATGTGGCATAAACTGTAACACCCTTTTTTTCTTGTTTGTTTGTTTATTATTAATTATAGTTGAATTGTGTTTTAATTACAACAATCATTTCATCTTTATTTTTAGTTGAATATGTGGCATAAAGTTCATTGCAAGCAGTCTTGCTCAAGCAAGACTAAGCATTCTAGTCGTGGTCATGAAAAGTGTACGCGTAGTTCATCGTGTCTAGTGTTTAGATCATACCTCTGTAGATGTATAAACCAAGTGTGTGGTGGATTCTACTACTAATAGGGTAATCAAAAGGAATATTATACCTTATTGACATCTTAAGAATGAATACATCACTAATTTTACTATTACTATTTACAACAAACTTACACTGGTAGAACTGCTGCCACTCTCTAAATATGTTGTTCAACCTACTATTTAAAAATCATTCCACTAGTCTAATAGGTCTTTGAGGATCTGTCATTCTTATTCCCTAAAAATATTAGTAAAGATGACTTCTCTTGTCACCATTAAAACATAATCAAAATATTTTGTAACATAAAAATAATAGCAACACATCATAAAAGATTACAACACATATAATTTAACCATATAGTCAATAAATCTCTTTCATTCTCAATTACACACTTCCTTGTAATTGTGATCACATGTATTACTCATATTCTGTGATCACTAATAATATTTTAAATTATTAAGATTTTCTTAGAAAATCGCACAATACCTTCTCCTTTTAAATCACTCATTTCATCATGTTTAAAGAGAAGACAAAAAAAATACATGAATTCTTACAACTCTTAAGTATTTCTGTAAATAAAAAATTCTCACTTTTATTCAAAGGGTGTTAAAAGCTTGAAGAAGCATAAAAGTAGTACTTGAGAGTGTTCATGAAAAATTAAAATGTTTAAACAATTGATTTTAATATTTTATTTATCAAAAATAATTTTAATTTATTTAAATATTATATTTTCATTTTCATAAAATACACAAAAGTATTTATCGAAGTTGAATTTGTTTAAATTTATGATACATAATCATCAAATATTACATTTCATAATATTTAAAACCATTACGGTTTTCTTGGAAAGAGAAACTATGGACTCTCATGGACATTTCATTGTATTTACAGAATAAATATTGATCAGCGTAAGTGGCGACATTGGGTATCAACTTCGCAGCCTCTTTTCCAAGGGTTAGCCACAGGTCTTCTGCAAAAAATAGGATGTATTTTGTTGCATCCAAGAACAGTATTGCTTTTCAATACCCCATAATTAAGTAGACGCGCCTCTGAGTGTTGGACAAAAAGTGAAAATATGAAAAGGACACTAAGAAACAGAACCAACATTCCTTTTAATATTGCCATTGTTTTTTAGTTTGATGAAAAAAATGTGGCAAAGCTGGTGATTTAATAAAACGATACTTTGATTTTCTTCGGCAATGTGCATGTTTAGGTAAATATTTTTCAAGTTACATTAACCAAAAATGAATTTACATGAAGTTAAAAATAGTGCATGAGTTTGTAATAACGACCTCTTATTACTTGGAAAACCAATTAAGGGATGTTTATGCCAACTAAGTACAGAACGATGTAACAACATAAAGTTCTAGAAAATGTTGTGCCAAATCAATAAAATAAAATTAATACATTAGTCTTCAAAATGAAAATATTATTAAGCAAGTTTTTAAATATTTAGTCCACAAGTATTTTTAATAAAAATACTTCAACTATTAAATTAATCTTTGAAATATTTAAATTGTTGTCATGTTAATTTTTTAATAAATTTTTATTATTTAAAAATTTAATTTATTATCAAATAATTATTTAAAAATCTAAAATTTTATCTTATTATTTGGCAAAAAAAATTAAATAGATAAAAAATTTAGAAATTTTTTAACTCCAAAACATATAAATATTTTGTTGCGTGGAAATTGAAATTTTATTACTAATTAGTCCTTAACTACAATTTTTTTATTAGAACTGATAATAATAAAGACAAATTCACTCCTCTTAAATTTGTCCTTGTTATCATGTTGTGAGACACTTGATTTGATAGTTTTGATATGCTCTATTTGGATTCATTGCAAAGATATTTGTAGATTCAAACATGAATATCAACTCACATCCCTTTACCTTAGAATAGATAAATTACAAACTAGAAAAAATAATAAAAAGAAAAGATTTTAACATTTACTAAGTCCAATTTTTTTTAAAAAAACTTAGATATATTTTTGGTCTGTATATTTCATTTCTCTAACTTTTTATTTAAAAATAATTTTAATTAATTATTTAAAATATTTTAGTATGAGAGAATCAATGTTATGGTGAGGCATGAATTGAGTTTACATTTTTAAAGAAAGAATTAGTTTCAAACCTCTCTTTTAGTCTCAACTTTCATAATTAAATTACAAGAATTGTATACTTAATGGGGGCTAATTCTATCGTGAAACCAGCTTATATATCATCATCATAACATGTCATGTAGATGGGAAGCTTAGTATTTGAGTATAACATAATTAACCATAGTCAAAACATACTAGCACTACTAGAAAAGCGCTGATTACAGACGAATTTGTGATTTTTTTTTTAATTTTCTCAAAATTCGTTTGTAAATCCGTCTGTATTACAGACGGATAAAAATTTGTCTGTAATATCTATCTGTAGTACAGACGGATAAAAATCTGTCTGTAATATATGTCTGTAGTTTACCCGCCATATGGCGTGAAACAATATAGACAAGAATTACAGACAAATTTTTTCGTCAGTAATTTGAAAAGGGGAGGGAAATTTGGAGCGAAAGTTATAGATGAATTTTTTTGTCTATAAATATTGCCCTTTTTAACCGACATTTCATGTGACAATTTATAGATGGAAAAATCTGTCTTTAAATGGACTTGACAAATTTTCAGACAAAAAAATTCATCTGTAACTTGATTTTTAAAACGCATCATTTCATTAAATCATTTACAGATAGATATTCCCGTCAGGAATGTCTGAAACCCATAAATTCGCGCCTCCCCCTTCCCCTTCCTCATTTTTCATAAATCTCTCTCTCTCGCCTCTCTCTGTCTCTTTCTCAAAGAGCTTCAGTTTTTTTGCCTTTGCGAGTAATTGGAGCATCCATTTGAAAGATAATTTGCATCATTGTGTTCCTAGTAGAATACTCTAAATTTTAATCAATTTAATTTTTTTATTTTTGATGTATTTTAGAGACTTAAAATTTTTAAGATAAAGTTGTAGGATTGGAGATTGTATGACTGGGGGGAAGGGCATAGAGGTCCTTCTCCGGACCTGATTATTGTGTGCTGTTGGATTGTTTGTGTTTGTGGAGTTTGTAGAATATGCATGTTGTGGAGTTATAAGGGGATGTGCTCTAGAACGGTTTAGGATTGTAATGTATATGTTTTTTATGCATTGGAAGAAGTGGGCGATTACATAATATATAGATTATGTGTAAAGAAAATTTAGATTTTTATATTAAGTACGTGTAAACAAATGTAAGGAAATATTAATATATTAGGGAAGATTATGCCGAAATTTACATTAGAAATTTGTTGTATTAAGTGAAAATATTCATATATTAGGAGAGATTCTGCCAAAATTTACATTAGAAATTTGTGTAATGTATAATAAAAGGTTGATACAATATTGTGTATTTGTGTATTTGATCTCTAAACATGTATTATATTTGTTTCAGATATGGCAAGTAAAGGTAAGAAAGGTGTTACTCAGGGTCCTAATCGTGACAACACTGCTTCACCCACCACTTCCACTTCCACTTCCACACCAGCTACTATGCAGACCTCGCAAGAAAGGGGATAGGAATAGTTTATCATGGTGCCCAACCCTGGGTATGTTGCTCCTCCCCCTTCACTGCCGACTACACATGCCATACAACCTTCTTCTACGTAGGGCACAAGTGAGGGATCTACTGCTGTCCCAGCTGTAAGTGGCCAGCAATCATCACAGATCCAGGCATCATCTAGATCGCTTCCGACTTTAAGATGGGATGGGTCTACTTGGTAAGTTAAATTTAAAATATGAATAATAACTCTAAATTGATTTATACAAGTTACAATAATTGTATTATTTTATTGTGTGTTAAGTTGGATTCCACCACAGAAGGGTCTCTACCAGGTGACAAATACCATTAAGAAGATGTTTGATGCGCCTTACACAAGTTTTGCAAAGGTGCCTAAGGATACAAAGATGAAATGGTTCAAAGATTGGAAGGTAATAACAATTAATTAATTCCAACTAAGTGTAATTAGATATTATTTCTTGTAATTCTTCTAATGAAATTGTATTTATGTAGAGCAACTTCTCCATTCCCCCCAGGATGAAAAGATTATTTTCAAGGCATGGAAGAGTCGCACTGCTAAGTAACTAAGATAGATGTACACTGAGGTCCGTCAGGATCCATTATCTGCTAATTGGATAGCACCCAACTTCCTTCATGTCTTGCAAAAGTATTGGGGTATGGATGAATTTAAAAATCTTTCTGTAAAGAACAAAACAAACAGGGCATCCTTAAAAGGAGGATCATTGCATACAGGTATTTCTATGACTTTGGCTGGCACTAAAGCAAACTTGGTATTTGATTTTTAATTTTATTTTAAAATTTATTTTATTCAATCTATAATTGATGAGTGAGATGGTGATTTAATTGAAATTGCAGGAAAAGTTACTGAGGAGACCACCTACACATGGAGAGGTGTTCAAGGAGACACATACTAGTAAGAGAGACAAAACTTTGTTGGTTGATATACGATCTCAGGCCACATATGTAAGTTATCCTTATTGACACTATATGTTATTATTTATGATTTATTATGTAGTTTTTGAGACTAATATATAATTATTTGCATTGAATTATAGGATAACTATGTTCAAAGGCTTAAGGAGGCATCTTCTTAAGATCCAGAGTCAGTTGAGGATGATACTATATGGTCAAAGACGGTGGGTAGCTTTTATAAAGGCCGCATTTACGGCATGGGGAGTCGCTTTGCAGACTCTATGTCTCCTGCATTTGTCACCGGAGATGCCCCTTCTCTTGTACCTGAGGAAGTGGAGGACATGGTCCGCACTCAGGTCCATGTCCTCAATGAAGAATTGCAGAAGCAAAATGAAGAGATATGGAAGAGCAAGGAAGATGCATGGAAGAAGAAGTGGGCGAAGAAAATGGAGAAGAAGATAGAGAAGAAGGTGACATTGAGGATATAAAGGGAGGTGCAGCAACAGATGCAGCAACAGCATATGCAGATGTAGCAGATGCATGCATACTTTGAGCTCATGAGAACAAGCACATCTACACCTCTTCCTCCTCCTCCACCAACTCCAACACTACCAATCTTCAGCTCTATGCGTCATTCTTCCTCTGACTCATCCTCTACTGGTGGCGATACTTTTTCGAAAGATGATCACGCCGATTATTAGTGATATACAATGTTATTTTATTTTTTATATTATTTTTTTTAGATGTTTACTTCTTCCTTTGTAATGAAATTTTAATTTTACATTTTATAAAAAAAATTTTAATTTTAAATATATAATTTTGTAGTTTTTATTATATTTATAAATTGTAATAATTAGGAAAAGCGATAAATAATTATGTTTATAAAAAAATGAAACAATTTTTAAAAAATTTTATTAATGAATTACAGACAGATTTTCTATTTGTAATACAAACAGATTTTTTCGTCTGTAAATTACAGATGAATTTTTCTATCTATAAATTACAAACAGATTTTTTCATCTGTAAATTACAAACAAATTTAAAAATTTGTCTGTAATTATTTACCGACGCACATATTACAGATGGTTTCGTCTGTAATAGTGAAAAAATTTGTCTGTAAATTTATCTATATTTTCAGGTTTCCTAGTAGTATAACAAGGATGAGACACTCAAAACTCAACGAATTTAGTTAAATCACCTCAATTCCTTTCAAAAAAGGAAACCTTTGAATTTTAACTTATGTTATTCTAATTTAAAACTATATTTATCAGAAGTTTCTTTTGATTTTAATTTTTTTAAACTTCGATTTATCAACATTTTTGTATTAAGATTAAATATGAAAAGTAAATTTGAGTAGAGATAAAAAAAATATTAAATAAAATTATGAAAATAGAAGACTTAATTTTTTTGAGAACCCTTAAACTTTAGATAAGCTTGTGCTCAAAATAGTTGGCTTTATTTTTATATGTTTTTAGGTACAAACTTATTTTTATTAGTTGATATGCGTGCATCTACTTATATTTAAAGAAAAATATTACATACATATTTAATTTCTTTTAAAAGAATATCATATACGAGTTTCGTAATAATTTATAAATTAAATTAAATAAAAAATTAACAAAGCAATTTAAAAGAAGAAATATAATAGAAAAAAGTGTTAGATTAGAATATTTAATTAAAAGAGTAACAAAATAAATATTAGAATAAATATTAATTTCTAAAAATAAATGTCTAAGACTTTTTGTTTTCATATATAAAAATAGAAATTTAGTCTCATAGTTAATTAGGGTGAATTTTTAAGTCTAGATTTAAAGAAAGATCGAAATTTAAAAGAGATTTTTTGAGGAAAAAAAGTAAGAAATCAGATAAAATAGAGAATAGTTCATAACTTAGATTATAATCTAAGTTTTCTAAGTTAAAAATTATTAAGTGTCCCTCAACTCGCGAAATTCTCGTTACAGAGTGTTGTTAGATCATCTTTATCCACCTCTCGTTACAGCGAGAACGCTCCTTAATTTTTGATGATCTGTCTCGCTACAGCAAGAAATCTCTTAGCGCATACACTTTACAACATACAAATGATTTGTTTTTTATTTTACTCTAAATGAGTGTTCATGACGAATTAAAATATTTAAACAATTGGTTTTAATATTTTATTTATTAAAAATAATTTTAATTTATTTAAATATTATATTTTTTTTCATAAAATACACAAAAGTAATTTAGTTAAAACAATACTTTATTAAAAATACTTCAACTATTAAATTAATCTTTGAAATATTTAAATTATTGTCATGTTAATTTTTTAATAATTTTTTATTATTTAAAAATTTAATTTATTATCAAATAATTATTTAAAAATCTAAAATTTTATCTTATTATTTGGCAAAAAAAATTAAATAGATAAAAAGATTTAAAAAAATTTTAACTCTAAAACCTATAAATTTTTTGTTGCGTAGAAATTAAAATTTTATTACTAATTTTATGAGAAATAATAGTATCAACGGGAAGCACTCATTTTAGTCTTCTATCATTTTTGTTATTACTTTAATCAAAATTAATTTAGTAAAACTTTAGATCTTTTTCTTAGAGATTAAACTTATCACCAAGTTAAGTTCCTAAAATTAAACTTTTAAATGATAAATATTACATGTGTCTTACGTAATCAATCAATTGATATATATATATATATATATATATATTGTAATATCCATTTTTTAATATTATATTATTTTATTTAATATTGCATTTTTTAATTAAAAAAATTATAATGGTGGAAGCTGTAGATGATCTTGCTCAAATGAGACTGAATTTTTTAGACCAGGCATTCCAAAGTGTTTTCACTAAGCAAACTGAATCTTACCTAGGCAAGTGGGTAATATCACCCCATTAAGGCAGAGGGTGAATAAGGAACTCTCTGTACCCATTTTTGCTCAAATGAGAATGTCACTTACTAAGGTGAAAATATCAGAAAAAAAAAAAACTTGAAAAACTATTTTTTGGTGTTCTCGCCCAAGCGAGAATGCATCTTGCTCAAGCGAGAGTTTGCTTGTTTAAACAAGAATTGGTGAGCCAAAAGAGGTATTTAAAGAAACTTCTATTTTGAAAACTTGAATTGTAAGACAAGTAATCCCTCACTCTATTTTCTCTCTATTCTCTCATTTCCTTCTTCAGAGAAACCTCTCATAAACTCCAAACTACTTCCAAATCTGAACTCAAACTTCCTTTCCACTCGATCACAAGTAAGTTCATATGAGCTTAGTTGTTTAAGCTTCTCTCTCTTTTTCTTTATTTTTCTCCCTTCTTAAGGGTGCTCTATTTTGTAACATGTGTAGAAAGAGTTCAATCCTTTGGATACTGTATATTCTTCAAAACTTCTAGCTAATCTTTTCTTTGAGGTAAGAAGAGTTCTATCTTGCTGTTAAGATATTGATTATAATGCAATTATGTAAGTGTAATATTATGTGTATTTGTCTCATGAATATGTGTTTAAATGGAAGTTTTGTTGTGTATTATGGTTGGTGACATATGTTTGGTTACTGATGTTGAATGATTGAAATGTATCTTTCTTTGTAATATTTGTTTTCGACTAAGTCCAGCTGTGCTTGACTTTAGGCACGATATATTTAGCTAAGTGATGAGAATAAGTATAGGAAAGTATTTTGTAAGTGGTGGTGATAAAAGAGATTAGTGCAAATGGTTACAGAGATACACTAGAAGTATAGAGTCCGAAGACAATTTTAATCTTGGAGAAATGAGGGTTATGAATTCTATTCATAATAGGTATGCATAAAATGATTAGAGTAAAAGCATCACAGGCCTCACTTATTTCTCGACTAGACTCATGACTATACTTTTGCTAAGAAGCTCGTTACTATATGCATTTGATCTGTGTACATGGGTTAACCGATGACCATTTAACTAAGTGTGTAAGACCTCTTAAAATGTTGGAGGCAGCTGTTTACTGTGATCACAATGCATGAGAGAGTGCAGATATATTATAGATTTTGTTATAATTACAATGCATGAGTTATGATATTCTTTATATGTATTATGTTGTATTTGTTGCTACAAGGTTTGCTGCTGTGATATTTCATATTTGTATGTTTGTTATGTTTTATGGTGAGGAGAGAGTTCATCCTTATAAATAAATTTTTCTTAGAAATTAAACTTATCACCAAGTTAAGTTCCCAAAATTAGGTTTTTAACTAGTATATATTACATGTGTCTTGCGTGAGATTAATCAATTGATATATATATATATATATATATATATATATATATATCCTCTTTTTAATATTACATAATTATTTTATTTATTATTGTATTTCTTTTTAATTGAAAAAAAATTAGAATTGTGGAAGTTGTATAGGGTCTCACTCAAGCGAGACAGAGTTTTTTAGACCAAGCATTCCAAAGTGTTTTTACTCAAGCAAACTAAGTCTCACCCTAGCGAGAAAAGTGATAATATCGCCCTAAATGTTGTCTTATCCAAGAGAAAGTACAAGGTGAATGAGGAGCTCTCTGTACCTATTTTCACTCTAGTGAGAATGCCCCTTACTCAGGTGAGAATATTAGAAAATACTTAAAAAATTATTGTTTGGTGTTCTCATCTAGGCGAGAATGCATCTCGCTCAAGCAAGAGTTTGTTCGTTTAAGAAAGAATTGGCGAGCCAAAAGGGTATTTAAGGAAACTTCTGTTTTGAAAATTTGAATTGTAAGGCAAGTAACCCCTGACTCACTTTTCTCTCTATATTCTCATTTTCTTTCTCAGAGAAACCTCTCCTAAACTCCAAACTAATTTAAACACGAACTTCTTTTCCATTTGATCATAAGTAAGTTCCTCCGAGCTCAATTCTTTCTGCTTCTCTCTCTATTTCTTTATTTTTCTCCCTTTTTAAGGGTGCTCTATTTTGTAACATATGTAGGAAGAGTTCGATCCTTTGGATACTATATTCTTCAAAACTTCTAGTAAATCTCTTATTTGAGTTAAGAAAATCTCTATCCCACTGTTAAAACATTGAGTATAATTGCAATCATGTAAGTGTAATGTTATGTGTATTTATCTCATGAATATGTGTTTAAATGGAAGTTTAGTTGTCTATTATGGTTGGTGATATATGTTTGGCCGCTGATGTTGAATGATTGAAATGTATCTTTCTTTGTAATATTTGTCTTTGACTAAGTCCAGATGTGCTTAACTAGGGATGGCAATGGGTAGGATATGGGTAGGATACTATAGTACCCATCCCCATACCCACGTTTTAAAAAAAATACCCATACCCGGCCCTATACCCGCGTGGGTATGAATATTAATCCACGTACCCGTACCCTCTGGGTACTCGCATACCCATCTTGTACCCATTACCCGCACTTGTTTGAGAAAAAATATTTATAAAGAAAAATATATTTATATAACTTCACATAAGTAGCATAACAACACAAAAATTCAATATGTAGTTGTCGAACAAGGTATAAATATAGATAAAAAATAAATAAATATTCAAAGATTTAAAATGTTAAATGTATCTTAATATAATAATTTTTTAAATTAAAATTCTTAGAAACAACAAGCGAAACTAAAGACACAAGTTATTTGTCAGTGATAACCCTATCTTGTGTGTGATTTGATAGATTGGCAATGTCAAAGCGACAATGAAATATATCTGTACAATGGTTGTCCTTTGTGGGATCACTTGGTGACCTCTTGTGATGGCATTGACAACTAACTCTAATGAATAACGTTTCATAGTTGTTAGGTTTTAATGAGATAGATATTGAGAATGAGAATAGAGTTAGAGTAGAGAAGTTTAATACTAACAACAAAAAGTGGATACATAAAATATTTTTTTTAACTTTTGAATTTGAAATTGTAAGAAAAATAATAGATTTAATTAAAATAATATATATATATATATTAATACTAGTATTTTTAACTCATATACTATACCAAAGTATATTATCAAAAATACAAAGTTTTAAAAAATTATTTTAATGAATTAAATATTTATAATGTATATAAATTTTAAAAGAAAAATTTTAAATAAAAGATAAATAGTTACAATAAAATTTTATAATAAAGAAATATACGTATATATTAAAAAAATTAACAAATAAAATCTAACAATTATTTTTTATATTTATATCTTTTCAAAAACTTCTTTGAACGTAAATAAATAGTAAAAATAATATTATTTAAATTCAATAGATTATAGTTGTGCTTGTAATACATATATTGTATAGAAAAAATATTATTTTAAATTAAAATATAAAAAATAAAATTTAAATATTATTAATAAAAAAATAAGTTTACAGTAATAGTAGGTGATTATAAAATTTATAAAATATTTGCAATATATTTATTATTTATCATTCACTTTATGATTTAAATATTAATATGATTTTATTAACAAAAATATTTGTATAAAAAATATTTTATGTGTGTCATATATAAATAATATTTTAAAAAAGTCAATCTCATTAACTATGTAATAATTAAATTGTATTAGCCTAATTAAATGATATAAAATAATAAATAAATTTTTTTATTAAAAATATAAACCAAAATAAATTTATTGGTTTACTTTATTATTAAATATATTTTTATATTAATCTTATATAACTTCACATAAGTAATATAATAATACAAAAATTCAATGCATAATTATAGAATAAAGTTCAGGCATATATATATATGTAGGTATGAGGCAGGGTGGGTACTTAGATACCTATACCCGCACTCATCCCCATTAAATTTTGCGATTTTTTATCCACACTCATACCCGTATAGCGGGTAAATACCCTACCCATTGTGGGTAAATTTTGCAGGTGCCCATCGGGTACTTTACCCATTGTCATCCCTATGCTTGACTTTAGGCACGATATATTTAGCTGAGTGATGAGAATAGATAGTGCAAAGTCTATTGTAAGTAGTGGTGATGAAAAAAGTTAATGTAAATGGTTACAGAGATACACTAGGAGTATAGAGTTTGGAGACGATTTGGAAAATCTTGGAGGAACAAGGGTTATGAATTTTATTCATAATGGCTATGCATAAAATGATTAGAGTGAAAGCATCACAAGCCTCACACTTATTTCTCGACGAGACTCCTGACTATACTTTTGCTAAATGGCTTGTTATTGTGTGCATTGTATCTGTGTATATGGGCTAACCGGTGACCATTTACCTAAGTATATAAGACCTCATGAAATACTAGAGGCAGTAATTAACCGTGATCACAGTGCACGAGAGAGTGCGGATATGAGAAAGAGATAGATTTTGTTATAGTTACAGTGCATGAGTTATGATATTCTTTATATGTATTGTGTTGTATTTGTTGCTATAAGGTTCACTTTTGTGATATTTTATATTTGTATATTTGTTATGTTTTTTGGTGAGGAGAGAGTTCATCCTTATAAATAAACTTTCAAGGAACAAGGATGGTCACTCCAAAGAGCCCATTAGATTAACAGAGTTTAGTATAGAAAGTAATTAAATTATATATCTAGAAAATGGTAGAAGGTTTGCCACTTTAAATTTATTGTACTTAATCACAATGAATTTGGTGATGCTTGTAGGTAGAATTCATCGTAAGATATAATGTTTTTTTTTTATTTCCCTGTTGGTGGTAGACTACACCACATCTTGTGTTTGTATGTGTATATAGGTACAGTCTAAACACTCAATGTCATGAATCTTGTATATACTTTACACGGTTATGACCAAATGGGAAGATCAACCACTTTCACCTCAGATTAGATATATCACTGCACGAAAGTTGTTGCTGATACTAAAGACCTTTATGATAAGAAATTAACTAAATTTTACACCACATTTATAAGAAATTCACCCTAATTCTTCTTATCTCAATAGAAATTATTATATCTTAAAAAAATCTAAAAAATATTATATATATATATATATAATTGTCAAGATTAAAACATATGTGCATTACTTTAATCAAAATTAAAATTTTACTTCAATAAAGTGTATCAATCCAAAATGCTAGTATGCTAACATTTAATATTGACTTTTATTATGAAAATTATCGAGATAAAATTTTAAGATTGAACAACAATACTATATATGAGTGTTTGATAAGTAATAACCCATACCTGCCACAACCATCTTGAAATCACGTTAGTAAACATGTTGCATACCTTCTTTAATACCTCGCAAGTTGCAACCACCCAATCGCAAGGTAGTCAACAATACACTGTAGATACGCCTTAGTGGTTTATAATTTTACATTATTTTTTAAAAGGTTTAATTATAATTTTTATCTTTATTTTTTAATAAATTTATTTTTTAGCACCTAATCCTGATATATTTATTGAAATATTTTCACAAATTAGTTTTTAATTTGTACGCACCAACATTAGGAGCTAATATATATATATATATATATATATATATATATATATATATATATATATATATTAAAAAGTAGAGATTAAAAAAATTTATTTATAGGGACTAATACTAAAAAATTAATAAAATGTAAAGACCAAAAATATATTACAATTTTCTTTAAATTGAACTTAATAAATATTAAAATATTTTTTTATTTTTTATTTTTGAGTTTGTAACTTATTTAATATGAGGTAGAGTAATGTAGCTTGTTCTTTATGTTTAAATCTATAAATTCTTTTCCACAATAGTTTGAGACAATAAATAATATCCTAATCTACAAATTCTTTTTCAGAATAGTTTAAGACAATAAAAAATATCCTAAGCAAAGATAAAGCATATCAACATTATCAAGTTATTTATCTTAGGGACATGATAGTAAGGACATGAAAGGAGGAAAATTAATTTTATTGATTATGAGTTCTAATAAAAATTTGTAGTTAAGGACTAATTGGTAATAAAATTTTAATTTCCATGCAAGAGAAAATTCATAGGTTTTCAAGATTAAATTTTTAAATTTTTTTATCTCTTTAATTATTTTTTTAAAAATGATAAAACTTTAGATTTTTATAGAATTATTCAATAATAAATTAAAATTTAAACAATAAATTTAATAATAAAATAATTAAAAATTAATGTGACTACAAATTTGCTGTAGTAGACTTGCTGCTAGTTCCTAAATATATAGTTTAGCCTACTTTTGACAAGTCACTCAGTTAATCTAATGAGTCTGTGAGGGGTAGTCATCCTTGTTTCCTAAAAATATTAGTAAGGACGAGTCTTCTTCTCATCACTAAAACATAGTCAAAATAATAAATTTAAACTTTAACAACATCAAACACAATAATAAAACACCAGTGATAACATAATTCAATGACATCAATTATCTAATGCAATATGTTATTTTCTTATATACACACTTCTTCGTGCAATTTGATCATAGTCTAACGTTGCCTGATGCATTTCATGAGGTTTTGCACATATAGGTAAATGGTCACTGGTTAGTCCATTCACACAGTACAACATGCGCAATAACAAACCCCTTAGTAAAAGTATAGTAAAAAGTCTAGTCGAGAAATGAGTGTAAGGCCTTGATGCTTTTGTTTTCATTAGTTTTATGCACAACTACTACGAATAACATTGCCTTCATTTGCCCAAATTTCCAAAATTGTCTTTGAACTCTATACCCCAAGTGTATCACTGTAACCATTCATATTAATTTCTTTCATCACCACTACTGATAGTACGCTTTCATCTATTCATTTCTCATCATTTAGTCTAACAAATAGTGCTTAAGGCCAGGCACATTCAGATTTAGTCCAAATCGTGTATTTTAAACGAAGCACATTTCAATTATTTAAGACCAACCAAATATGTATCATTAACCTTACACTACGCCAGAAACAAGGTTTTGGAGTGCTAACTTAGACAACAGTTAGTAGAAATAATTTTATAATAATATACTTAAAGAGCGGTTATTATCAAATCGCTCTTTAAGGTATACCTCTGAAAGCAGTTAATAGATAATCACTCTCTAATGTATACTTTTGAGAGTAGTTAGCGTTAAACTATTCTCTAATGTATACTTTTTAATAGAGGTTCACAAAGGATCACTCTTTAATTTATAATTTTTTAGAGTGATTCTCTGTTAACTACTCTCTAAAGTCATACACTTTAGAGAGCGATTCATATAGAACCACTTTCTAATGTATACTTTTAAAGAGTGATTCATAGATAACTGCTCTCTAATATATACTTTTAAGAGTCTTTTATAAAAAAACTGATCTCTAATGTATACTTCTGAGGGTAGTTAATAAAGAACCATTCTTTAAAGCTTTTTTTTTTCCATCTTATAAATAAAACACACTCAACTCATATTTTATTAATCTTTTCATCTTGCTATCAAAGTTAGTCTCTTTACATTTGTTAGTTCTCTTCATTTTCTTCGTCTTTTATGCCATAACAAAGTAGGTTCATTTTGTCTTCTTTGCCTAACATAGTTAGTCTCTTTCACATATGTTGACTGTTTGGTTAATACAATGTACAAACCCAAGTTTCAATTTTAATTTGTGATAAATATGAAAAATTTTTGAATGCAACAATAAATTAATTTTAGTTTATAATAGAAAATCCAAAAAGAAAGTAATTTTAAACTTCAAATCCTTAATTCATACTTATACTTTGGAGAGCGGTTATAGTAACCACTCTCCAAGTAACATCCACTTTGTGAAAGTGGATCCACGTGGAACTGCTCTCCAATACCAATATTTGAGAGCAGTTATATAATCGCTTTCTTAAATGCAAAATATTGGATAGCGCAAGATTTTAAAGCAGTTCTAAACACTCTCTAAGTCAAAACGGAACCGCTCTCACATCTCTTTTCTGATGTAATGTTAAAAAATAGTTAAAATCTAATTTAAACAAATATTTACACTGTGCCAAAAATAAGCTTTTGGAGAACTAACTTAGATAGCGGTTAATAAAAACTGCTTTGTAATAATACACTTAGAGAGCAGTTAGTGTTGAACCGTGCTTTGTTATATTCTTCTGAGAGCATTTATAGAAAATCACTCTCCAATGTACAATTTTGAGAGTGATGAGTGTTGAACCACTCTCTAATATATACTCTTGAGAGCGGCTCATAGAGAATTGTTCTTTAATCTATACTGCTGAGAGCGGTTCTCTATTAACCACTCTCTAAGTCACACATTTTAAAGAGTAGTTATGTATTAACAGCTCTCTAAAAGTATTCTTAGAGAGCAGTTAATAAAGAATCATCTCTAAAGTTATTCTTGAAAAGTAGTTAATAGAAAATTGCTCTTCAAAATCTTTAAATTTTATAAATGAAGCACGCTTAACTTACATTTTATGAATCTCTTCATCTTGCTAACAAAGTTGATCTCTTTTACTTTTGTAAGTTCTCTTCGTCTTTTTTGTCTTTTATGCGCTAGCAAAGTTTGTCTGTTTAACATTTGTAGGTTTTTTTTTTTTTAATCTTTTCTATACTAACAAAATTGGTCTCTTTCACATCTGCGGGTACCTTTCTTAACGTTCTATCCATTCTTTTTTTTTCTTTTTCTCTCTATTAAGAATGAACCAGGCGAGGAGTCGTAGGAAAAATAAAGAACTCTTTGAACTCAAGATAGCCTCTCGCTTAAGTGAGAATGTTCTCGCTCAAGCGAGAATAGTAGAAAACTAAGTAGTTTCACTACTTAGTTTTCTCGCCCAAGTGAGGAAGGTCTCGCCCAGGCGAGATTAGGGCTAGCTCAAGTGAGAATTTGCTCGCTCAAGCGAGAACACATGGATTTGAGGGGCATTTATGGGACCGTCCTAAATTTTGTAATATTGTTTGATTATTAATATAAGTTGATAAAATAGAGAATTTCTTCATATATATTTTTTTGTATATTAACGAATACAAACATGTACATATATAACCGCACAGAGAGACAATTAAGGGATACATTCTAGTTTTCTTTTATCTAAGGCTAAAATTATGGTTGACCCTAGAAAGGAAGGATCCAAAACTGATTCTAGGAATCTCTAATTAAAACCTTAATTGACAACTCATATCAACACTCCCCCTCAAGGTAGTGTATGGATGTCTATAATACCCATCTTGTCAAATGAGTTGTAGAAGACCTTGCTTGAGACCATCTTTGTAAGTATATTTGCTTATTGGTCTTCAAATTTGACAAAGAGAAACTGATGATTCGTATTTTGTACTCACATTTATAGTCTTATGGCACCTTTTAAAATACCTTTTGTCTCTTTATTTATTGCATTTAGCATGTTTTTGCATTTCTTGTATTAAATTGGAATTTTCATAAATACTTGTTATCTTTACTTTATATTTCGTATTTTCTCTATTCTAACCTTTGTCCATTATTTCGGTCATAACTTTTTTTGCATACCTCCTTTTTGGATGATTCTTTTTGCAATGGATTCCTAACTTCAATTTGGACATATGGATCATGTTGTTTGGAGTTCGAAGCTATTTTCTATTAAGTTTTGAAGTTCAAACTTAAAACATACCTTTTATATTTAAGGCTTCTACTTAGAGCTTTTATTTTATTTTTTGCAGAGGCCTTGGCCCATTTATTTTTGTTTTCTTTTAAGATCAGTATTTATAGGAATTAGAGGTCAAATTTCAGGAACCTATTGATTTTTTTTAGTTTTAAATTCCTTTTCATAATTTCGTTGGAGAATTTTATATTTCCGTAAGGACCTTCTTCCCCATTTTTTAGAGTAAAATTTATTTCGTTCCATTCACTTGCTTGCATCTCTTCGGATCCTGTTGTGTTCTCAATTATTTATTGTCGCGAAGCATCTCATCTCAAGCGTAGATTACTAGATCGATTGAGCAATCCAAGTTTGTCTTTTCACCTTTTTATAATTCTTGATTAAGATTTGTGCATGCATAATTTGATTAAATTTGACTTTTGTTCTTAAATGTAATATTGATCGATTGGTTTCTATTGTATTTGAGTTTTGGACAAATTCGGTATAGTAATCCTAGTTTGAGTCTGTTGTTTGTTTCATGTTAGTTTTAATTGTTCTTGTTTTCAATTTTCATGTTTTTTTTGTATTTTCGTTTTTGATTTTCTTTGTTTTTGTCTTAATTGATCTCGTTTTCAAATTGTTCTTGTTATTCAATTTTTGTTTTCTATTTTTTAGATTCGTTTTTAAATTTTAAATTCGTGTTCATTGTTTTGATTCACTTTCATTTAAATCACTTTCGTTTTTAATTCTTTTAAAAATCACAAACCCTTAATTTAATCACCGTTGCATGTTTAAAAATTAAAATAGAATGAATTTGTGTCCTTTTGAGATGACCTAGGTTTGCTCCCTATATTGCACGTGGTTGTCAAAATGGCATCGTTGCCGAAGATACAAGTCATTTTGTTTTAATTTTATTACGTGCACTAACAGCTCTATTTAATTTCCTACGTTGTTCGATTGCGTCTTTGTGTTTGTGTCCTTGCATCTTTTCGTTTGCTTTGTTTCCGTTTGCGTTGCATCGCTAGTGTAGGTTACTATTCATCCAATTTTAGAAAAATCAAATAAAATAGTTAGAGATTGAATTTTGAGTTGAATTTTTGTGTCTGCATTTCTTTTAGTGTCTTTTGGATAGTAAAGTTGTCGAATTTGCAAAAAGAGTACTAGAAAGAAATTTACAAGTGAGTGGCAAAGAAAAAATTGTGAAAACTTAGAAACTTTGAATTGACATTATTGCGTATGCATTTGAGATAGGAAAAAATTTCCTTTTCATTGCAACCGCTCCACCAGTTTTTGTTGCTGAGATTTTCAAAAATTGTCTGCTTTCTGAAAATTTTTTATTTTCTGCTATTTATTTTCCTATTTTTCCTGCTTTTAGGCATCCAGTTTACATAGTTGTGCAGTTTTAAAAATTTTAAAAATTTTTGTGGTGTTTCCTTATACCAAAAAGAGATTTATCAAGGCCTCAATTCATCCATATCTCACATTTTTATAGTACTTGCTTTGTAAACTGACATTATTCACTTAGTGAGTTTATTAAGTGTAGGATGTTTTTGATAATTCTAACCGTGCATGACCAGGTCTAGACCAGGTACACTGTATACATTAGATCCTGAGATTAAGAGGACACGTTCAAAGCTTCAAAGATTAAAACAAAGAAAGTATAGTACAAAACAAATGGCTGCAAACAACCACCAAGAGAGAACGTTGAAGGAGCTGGCTGCCCCTGATGTTTGCCACCAGCCACTGTGCATCCAAGTACATTAGCTACAAGAAGGCACGACCACTTAATTGACAACTAATACCAATACTCCCCCTTAAGGCAGTGTATGGATGTCTATAATACCCATCTTGTTAAGTGAGTTGTAGAAGACCTTGCTTGAGACCGCCTTTGTAAGTATATCTACTAATTGGTCTTCAGATTTGACAAAGGGAAATCGAGTAATTTTGCCTTCAAGGTTCTGTTTGACAAAGTGTAGATCCACCTCAACATGCTTAGTACGATCATGTTAGATTGGATTATGAGAAATATCAATAGCTTCCTTGTTATCACAAAATAAGTTCATTTTTGCACTAGGAGGGAAACTAATCTCAGTCAGCAACCTTTTAAGCCAAAGAAGTTCACAAAGTCCTTTTGCCATTCCTCTATACTCGGCTTTAGCACTAGATAGTGCCATAACTTTATACTTCTTACTTCTCCAGGTAACTAAATTGCCTCCTACAAAGTTCCTATCAGTGATATTTCCTGCCCAATCAGCATCTGTGTAACTGTGAACATTTAAATGATTATTCTTGGAGAACAAAAGCCCTTTTCCAAGAGAGGACTTTTAAGCAGCACAGAATTTGAATTACTGCTCCCATATGATCTTCACTGGGACAATCCATAAATTGACTTACAATGCTAATAGCATAAGCGATGTTTGGGCGGGTATGTCATAAGTAGATCAACTTACCAACCAGTTTTTTATATTTTTCTTTATTAGTTGGTGTCACGACCCCAAGGACAAGGTCATAAACATAACTCACTAAATCTCAGCACTACTCAGTAATCACCCTTAATTAGGTATTCATGGATAATTATTAAAAGAAATCAACATGTATTAATTGAAAATAATCCTTAAACAATGTAAGTATTACAAAATATGACTTAGTTGTCATTACAAATATTAATTACAGTAAAAGACTAATACATGAGAAAGTTCTAACGTATCCTAGTGCCTAATCATCTGCTTCTCCATCAACTACTCTGGTCAGCCTGGGAAGCCGAAGCCACACTTGCCTGATCTGCTCACGTACCAAGATACGATCATCGCAGCACAACATCACAATAATAGCAATTGCAAGGGTAAGCTTACAAAAAGAAACAGCATATCAAAGTAGAATAATCTCAGTAAATCCACAAGAAAATAACAAATGCAGCCTATGCAGCCCAGTCCAGCTCATGCTCATGCAGCAATGAGAAACAGTATCCATCTGGCCTTTTACAGCACACTCAGCTGGTCCAGAGGAACTGTGCCGGTCCAGGAGCGACCCGTTCCGATATCTAGATCCAGATAGTACAGCTCAGCTTTCTAAAACCACATGACTATCCACCTAGCATGTGACACAGTGCCTATCATGACAGCCCTATTCAGCTCTAGTATGATGCAAAAATCAGCATATTAATAATTTTAGCAATAATAATTATGTAACAGCTTAGCTAATTCAGCAATTTTCAACAAATACAACATTGTCAACTCAGCAAACAGCCCAACAATTTACTACATGTCATATTCAGTACATTGGGTTATCCTCCCTAGGGTTTTTCACAGCATACAACCACAATACTCTATCATTCAGCTATCAAATTACTTCTCCTAGGATTCAACAACAATTAATCACATCAACACAACAATTTTATTCCAAAAACACAGCTCTAACTCTCTCTCAACACCTTTCATCACTCCCAAATCATCAAAACGACCTAGGGCAAGCTCCCCTTATCTTAATTCGATGTTTTTGAAGGTGCTCTTGATTATTCAACCCTAGAATCCGCAAGAACTTCCCTACAAACGCAGTCAAGCTCAAAAAATCGAATGGAGATTGGAGGAATTCAAGAAATCCCAAAAAGAACCATAGAACTTACCCAAAATGGCTTCAATCACTCCCCTCGGCCTAGAATCACGCAAGAGGTTAGGGTTTTATAGTGATTTGGGACAAAAATTGATCGAAAATGCGAAGGGAAGAAGAGAGGGGTCGAGGGTTTTGAAATAATCCTCATGCAGCTTTCTAAGAACCCTTAAATACAGTCTGAAACGCGACACTCTCGCTATAGCGACATGTCCTCGTGCTACAGCGACATGTCCTCGTTGCAACAATACGCCCTCTCGCCATAGCGAAAAACTTAGAAGAAACTGTACTTTGGTTTCTGCAGAATCTCGCTATAGCGGACCCTCTCGCTACAGTGAGACTGCACCCAGAAATGCAGCCTAGGCTGTTGCTCTCTTGCTACAGCGAGACCTCTCTCGCTGCAGCGAGAAGGTGACAGGCGCAGGCTTTTCTCCCTAAGACCTCTAGCTATAGTGAGAAGGCCCTGCACCAGAACTTAGGCTATTCCTCTCATTTCAAACTTAGCCACTAACCTATATATATATATATATATATATATATATATATATATATATATTGTAATAGCTTTATAGGGATTTTTGTCCCAGAATTCAGGTTCCATTTGTATAACTGAGGAGAATTTTCCTTTCGCCACATAATGGTTCAGGTTTGAGGGTTTTTGTTTTTCTTTTTGGAGGTTAAGTATACCTTCCATTTTTTCTGGATTGGTAATGATTTTCTGGGATTAGTTGTAAGACTGGATTATGATATTTAGGCTTGCTAAATCTATTTTCATGTCTTCTTCAAAGGCAATATCTGCCCATGATTTCTTTGGTATGTTACTCAAGCTTCCTTGTTGGACGGCTAAGAGTATGCTGATTGGCAGAGCATAATCTGCTTTGGTTTGTTTGGTGGTTTTTACAGAAGAATCAGTCCTTTTGGAAGATTCTTTTGGAGTTCCAGACTGTTGAGTTGATGACTCAACAATTTGGATTGTCTTTTGAGTTGATGACTCAATAGGGATAGATGACCCAGAACTGGAATTTGAACCTGCCGAAGCAGATTGTTGTGATTTTGATTTGTTTAAAGTAAGGGCAAGTTTTACCCTTCCTCCTCGAGAAGTTCCACCCCTGGATGGGGTTATTGCCTTTCTAGACATTCTATTTGTCATGTAAAAATTCATGTGTAAGATAATCAGGAAGGGAGTTGGAGGTGCCTTTGAGATATTCAATATCAAAATAAAAAACACTTAAGATTGCTTGCCATCTTGCAAAAATTTGTTTTGAGGCAAGATTTTTAACATCCTTTTGTAAAATTTCCTTAGCAGACTTGCAATCTACTCTAATAAGAAGTTTTTAATTTAGTAAATCTGATTGAAATTTTGAGACGCACAAAACAATTGCTAAAACTTCCTTTTTAACAGTTGAATAATTCTGTTGTGCAGAATTCCAATGTTTTGAGGTGTATGCAATGATATGCTCATGAGACTCAATTTTCTGTTTGAGGATGCCAGCATAACCTATGTCAGAGGCATCAGTTTCAACAATTTTAAAAGCTTGGGGAGATAGAGACAGTTTATTCTTCTGACTCTATTTTTTATTTCTTTGACAACATTGGTATGAACATCAGTCCAAGAAGGAGGATTCTTTTTAAGCTTATCATGTAAAGGCTTAATGATATTGTTGAGGTGAGGAATAAAATCACCTACATAATTGAGACATCCTAAAAACCTTTGCAGTTGGGTTTTGTCTAGGATCTTATCAGGAAATTTATCAGCGAATTTGATGGATCTGCTGATAGGGATAATAGTTACTTGATGAATATTATGACCAAGAAATCTAATATTGGTTTGAAAAAGATTTATTTTGGACTTGGAGATGGCAAGTTCGTTTTGTTTGATAAAATTGATAAAAACACTTATATGTTTAAAATGTTGATCAATAGAATGGGAAAAGATTAAGACATCATCAATATAGACAATTACAAATTTTGAATAAGGATTGAAGATGTCATTCATGATTTTTTGAAACTCAAAAGGGGCATTTTTCAAACCAAACAGCATGACATTCCATTCATAATGCCCAAAAGGGACAGTGAAGGCAATCTTGTACCTATCACTTTCGCAAATTTGGATTTGCCAAAAGCCAGATTTCATATCAAATTTTGAAAAGATCTTAGCAGAGTTTAGTCTGTTAAGAAGGTCTTTTTTGTTGGGAATAGGATGCCTAATCCACTGGAGAGCTTGTTTAAGTGGTTTGTAATTGATGACAAGTCTGGGGGTGCCTCTCTCAATTTCTGCAGGTTTATTAACATAAAAGGCAGAACATGACCAGGGACTTTTACTTTTCCTAATAAGATTTTTATCTAAGAGATCTTTAATCTTTTTCTGACAATAATGAAGGAGTTCTTCATTCATCTGGATGGGTCTAACCTTAGTAGGAATTTGGCTGTCCTTAAAACCTGACTCATAAGGAAGGCTAACAATATGTTTCTTCCTATTCCAGAATGCACTGGGTAAGTCAGAGCATATGGAAGATTGGATATTATCTAAAAGGAATTGAATCTTCTTCTGGAGTGAAGGATTTTGTAATTATTTTTCAATGTTGGCAAAAGAAACTTCTTCTTTTAAAAAATTAATTTGATTGATTTTATTCTGAATAGAATTGATATTTTTTGTAAATGGTTTATTTGAAAATTTGAAAGTTATTTGTTTTCCTAAATGATGAGTAAAGATCCCATCTTTTGAAATTTATAAGGGGAAAAGGGCTTTAATAAAAGGAGTCCCCAAAATAACATCATTTTTCAGATTTTTTAGAAGGAGAAAGTTTGTTTCAATCTTAAGCCCTTGATTTTCAATCACAGCTTTGGAAAGTTTATAATTAATTTTAAGTTTCGAACCACTAGCAGTGTTGAGTTTTTCAGAAGCCTTTTCGAAATATTTTGTAGGGATTAACCCTTCTAAAATACAGTTTGAATCAGCACCTGTGTCAAAGAGGGCTAAAGTATCAAGAGCAAAATCATCAATAATGATTCTGATGTTAATATAAAATTTTTGAATTTTGACCTTGTTGATCAAACACATAAAAGTCTCTTCTAGATTTCCAGAATCGACTTGATGAATTTGTTGTTGTTCTTTAATCTCCCTGATCTCTTTCTTGAGATTGTTAATCTCAATCTGGAGATCGTGAAGAGTGGTGGGTTTAATATTGGAATTCTTTTCTAATCTCTTAAAAATATTTGTAATATCAAACTTGTTTATAGTAAAATATTCTTTAGGTTTAGGCTTAATTTCTAAAACTTCTTTGAATTTGTTTAGAAATTCTTTTCTTTCTTAAGGATCAGAAATGGAGCTTATAGCTTCAAAAAGAAGATCTTGTTCTTTTGTTAAAACATTGATTTCTGGAGTATCATCACTATCAGAAAAGGAAATTTGATCATCATTTTGGATTTGGTTGACATCTTCCTCAGATTCTTTAACAGAATCTTCATCAGAGGATTCAATAAAGAGGTTGTTAATCTGGTCTTCTATGGAAGGCTCAAGATTAAGACTGCTAATTTTCTTTTTTAGCTACAATATTTGCTGATATGGCCGGGTTTACCACAGTTGTAACAAGTTACACCTGTTCTGGGTTTCTTGGGAACATTGGTGGGGATAACACTTTCCCCTTGCTTCTTAGGAGGAGGTTTTCTATTGTACCTACGTTTGTAAGGCTTCTTATAGGGTTCTACAGTATCCTTTTTGGGGATCTGTTTCTTCTTTTTGGTGAAGCAGGATGGAAGGCCAAACTGCTCGCAGAAGGACCCTAATTCTTTCTTACTTAAAGCTTTTTCTTTGGCAAGCTGTTTCTGGAGTTTATCCTTTTGACAAGCTTTGATGCCAGTATGGATAATAATGGCAGTAAGCTGACCATAATCATAACTATTGTAATTTATTTCTCCAGTAGGAGACTGATTTCGGAGTTTGCTTCTAATAAGATCTCCGAAAGCTTTGGGAAGCCCATCAAGATACTTTTCTTTCCAATAGGCTTGGTTGCAGTCTTCTCTGGTTAAAATTCTAGACATGAAGGTATCCTTATACCATTTAAAATGTTCTAAAGAATCACACTTGAGGTTTGAAAGGAGTTCTCCGGATCTCTCTCTCCAAAGAGAAGGGTCCCCAAGAAAATGTTGGGATATAGTGTATAATAAAGTATACACAGCATCAGGAAAACGCTTATTGTCACTGACAATGGTTTTTCCCTTATCATCAATTTTTACTGCAGAGAGGATATTTTCTCTATCAGTTTCAGTGAAATAATTATCCCACCATTCTTTAAGCTGCCCAGTAAAACCTGCAACTAGAATATAAACAATGGTGTCTTTAGGCATATTTTGGTTGGTAAAATAGCCCATAGCGGCAACCGACATATTTTGGAGTTTGGCTATGATATTATATTCAGACAAACCATCAATATTCCAAATATAAATATCATTAGAATTAAAACTTTGAATGAAATCTTGTTTTTCTTCAAGAATAAGGTCAGGAGCAGAGGCTCTATTGTAATAGAGTTTGGAAGAATTTTTCCAGTTGTTGATGGGATTGATGGCTAAGGCAAAATCATTTTCAGAACAGTTTTCTGAATCAACTTTGGAAATGGTATTGATAGTTTTATTAAGGGATCTAGTTCTTGGTTTGGCACTAGACTCTTTAGAAGCTTGAGGAGTGTTAGGAATAGTAGTAAGAAGGCTAATAATCTTACTCAGTAACTCATTTTGGTTGTCCTCATTCACTCTGGGTTTTTCCCTTTGTCTAAGTTCTAAGATTTTTTGCTTAGCTTTGGCACTAATTTTGAAAGGTTTGAACAAAGGTTTTTCTAATTGAGATTGAGTGGATGAAAAAGCTATTTCTTCGACCTTAGATTTGACAAGATTAACAGAGATTTTGTCACCTAAAACCTGGAGGTACTTATTGGTATAATTAGCCTGTTCCATGAGGCCTTGGATGTCACTGGGAGTGATAGACTCGTCAGAATTCTTGGTTTTAAAAGGAGTAGTAGTAACAAGGTTACCGCCTTTGTCTTTCAGATTGGGTAATTGATATTGAGTTGTAGGAGGCAGATCACTTTGAACAATTTGTCCATCTTTAATTTGTCAAGATATGACATTAGCAGAGGAAGTGCTAATAACATCCTCTTGCCAAGAGTAGTTAATGTTTTTATGAATGGTATAAGCATGATACCAATCAAAGAAAGGGATGTTCTGTTTGATTTTTTAGAGAAATTGATAGAATTCCTCTTGGATGTCTGACCTATTTTTCCCCTTATAATTTTGGAAGAACCACTCTCTTTGAGGTTTCCATTCCTCAGAGTAGAAATCTTTCCTAAGGGTTTCCTTATCAATAATGAATTTATGAGACAATATCATAAGACTCATTAAGGGCAGAGTAGGTTGGAGATTGGATACTCTGGTTTTCTTCTTCTTTCTCAGAAGTTTGATAAACATTTCTAGGAATCCTAGAAAAAGTATCTAATCCTTGAAGATTTATAGAAGGATCATGATTAATGGATCTAGGGACTTCAGACTTAGAGGATTGGGACCTGTAAGAGAAAGATCTCCTAACAGAAGCAAAACTAGAACGTCCGCTATAAGCATCAACTCTAGAAGAGAAGAAGTTTCTCCTATCAAAGGTTATTTCAACTTTCCCAGAATTATCCTGAGAAATATTTTTGATTTGAGGAGCAGGCCTAAGGACACAAGGCGAAGCTTTGTCCAAGACCCATTTCTCGGAAAAAGAGACTTCATCCCATTTAATTATCCTAGGTAGAGACACATTAGCCTTTGTCATATCAGTGATAAATAAAGTAGTCTCACCTCTTTGGGGTTTGAGAAGGACACGAGAAGCACAAGAGTTCATGGCCTTGTATTGAATCCTATAGATTAAGATAGCGGGAATAGATCCCTCTTTCATGTTTAACCCATGAAAGCAAACATTGAAGAACAGAGAGTCAAGAATATGATCATCTAAAAAACTCACTGTTTTGTTAGGAAAACAATTGAAATAAATTGGTCCTTGGCCAAGACTGGTTTTGACAGTTCCTATAAGGGAGTCGTTAAAGTCATTATGGGGAGCATCTCTAAGACACATGAGGATAGCAGCATTTATTCCTATGTCTATGAGAGGCTTTATGGCTACCTGGACATATTCTATGTGGAGGTATTTGTATTTACGCTTGTGCTCACTGATGGAAGATTTGGACAGGAGATGAAATTCTTCTCCTAAATCTTTTCCTAAAGGAATGTTGTTCTCAACAGTCTTAATAATGTAATCAAAACTATTTTTCTTTGAGTGTTCTTCAGGAACATATAATGTGTCCTAAGAGATTTCTAGAATGGTCCAGTCATCTATACTCTGGTTGATTTCTTCGAAGCGAACTTCTTCGTTGAAGAGGTTATGTTTGGGTGTGATTTCAGGAGTTTGTTTCTCCTGATCATTAAAAAGATTGTTTTTGGTAGGAGAGGAGGAAGATGAACTAGAGCTAGAGCGGGAAGAAATGCGGGAGAAAGAACGTAACAGTCTAGACATTAGGAATTTTACTTCTGGCACGTTACCTTCATATGGTTCCGTAACAATACACCTGTTAATTATTTATAACATACTCGACTGGATCTGGACTTTATCTTCTGTTATGAAATTTCTGTAACCATGGTTTATAGGTTGGACAGCTGACAGGCCCTTTGGGTGAGACTTGTAATGGTCGTCCCTGTCTGTAACAATGCCACGAACTAATGCCCAAATATATATATATATATATATATATATATATATATATATATATCCACATCAGCTCAACACACAGCACATTCAGATATAATTCAACAATCAATGATGGAATAAGACAAGGTAAATACATTCATTCATAGCAACATTACACTCAAGTCTTATCATTTTCAACACATGCAAACCAAGGCCTTACAGTTGGTGTCTAATATGTATACTCTCCAAGTTTTTGATTTTGGACCATCGGAGTATCAGCTGGTCTACAGTCCAATAATCCCACTTCTGACAATAAATCAAGCACATATCTCCTCTGAGAGAGGAATATACCTTTCCTTGATCTAGCCACTTCAATTCCTAAAAAATATTTGAGTCCCCCAAGATTTTTCATCTCAAATCTCCTCTACATCATTCCCTATGATAATTATGCCATCAATATAAATTATTAAAATTGTTACCTTCCCTAGTCAGTTCTTGAAGAAAAGAGTGTGATCTAAGTTACTTTGTTGGAAGCCATATTTTTTCATACCTATGCTAAAACGCCCAAACCATGCACGTGGTGAGTGCTTTAGCCCATACAAAACCTGTTGCAACTTACACACAACTCCAACCTTTAATGGTGTTCGGATGGAATATCCATATAAACCTCTTCCTCAATATCACCATGAAGAAAGGCATTCTTCACGTCAAATTGGTGCAATGGCTAATCTAGGTTGGCAGCAAGGGACAACAAAACTCTAACAGTATTCAACTTTGCCACTAGTGAGAAGGTCTCCTGATAATCGACTCTATATGTTTGTGTGTATCCCTTTGCCACTAGTCTTGCCTTATATCTTTCAATTGATCCATCTGCCTTGTGTTTAATGGAGAAGACCCATTTGCACCCTCTGTGTTTTTTCCCTTTGGTAATGGAACAAGGACCCATGTTTTGTTCTTTTGTAAAGCCTCCATTTCTAATTTTATAGCTTGAATCCACTTTGGATCTACTAAAGCTTCTTCTATTCCATTGGGAATATGGCATGAGGACATGTTATGCACAAACTCTTTGAGGGGTTGTGATAATTTCTGAGTAGAGACATAATTGGAAATTGGGTATCTTGACTTTTTCCCTTCAAGATCTGGAGAGTATCGATTTGGTGGCTTGCCACGATTACGTCGAAAAGGTAAATTATAATTGGTAGAAATATCTAAGTTATCAATAGGAGAAGATGCAGCAGGAGTGGTAGGAGAGCTTACCTTAGGAATATTCTCAGGAGATGAGTTTCTGGTACTAAGGGGTGCGAGGTTTCAATTTCAGATTCAGATGATTCAACTTCTTGAATAACACCAGTAACATGCTCAGCATTAGTCTGTTTACCATCAATTCTCATTTTCTTAGTAATTATCTCCTCATTCTCACCATTAATCTGTATTGGGTTGTCTTGAAATTCTAGTCAAGGCCAATTTTTCCAATTCTGTTTTTCATCATGTATCTCCCCTTGAAAAGAAGAATTGGATCCCAGTAAAGTAAAGAAGGTTTTAGATTCCAAGAAGATAACATCCATAGTGACACAAGTGCGTTTGGTGGTAGAATCATAGCAATGATATCCCTTTTTATGTGTTCCATACCCCAAAAAAATACAACGCACTGCACATGGATCAAGCTTAATGCGTTGATTTTGATGAAGATGAACAAATGCAACACATCCAAAGATCTAAGGAGGAATCATCAAAATAGAAGGCAGAGGAATATATGTTGAAACGACCTGTAATAGGGTATTGAATTTCAATACTTTTGAAGGCATATGATTCAATAAGTGTACTGTTGTCACAACAGCATCATCCCAGTAGCTACATGGTACATGTGCTCCAATCAAGAGAGCACGAGATGTTTCTAAGATATGCCTATTGTTTTGTTCTGTAACCCCATTTTGTTAGGGTGTTTGAGCACAAGAGGTTTCATGGAAAAGGCCATTATTCTTAAAATAATCTTGGAATTCCTTATTGACATATTCTCCACCATTGTTAGAGCAAAGAATATGAATTTTAGCTGAAAATTGTGTCTGAATAATTGCATGGAATGATCGAAAAATACCAAGGACATAATCATTTTATGTTTCAGCAAAAACAACCAAGTCATTCGAGTACAGTCATCTACAAAAGTCATAAACCAGCGAATTCCAAAGGAAGTTCTGATAGGAGAAGGTCCCCACACATCAGAGTGAATTAATGCAAATGGAATTGCACTTTTATTCAAGCTAACAGGATAAGGTACACGGTGACTTTTGGCTAAGATGCAAGCATGGCATTTAAAGTCTAAATCATGTATATGTGAAAATAAATCTGGAAATAAATATTTCATATAACTAAATGATGGATGTCCTAAATGACGATGCCATAGCCAAATCTGTTTTTCCTTTGCACTGGTTCGATGTTGCATATTATAGGCCCTCCCATGGTTGAAATCATCTATGTAATATAACCCCTCTCTCTTAGTACCACGCCAAATGATCTCGTTGGCGAGAATATCCTCGAGAAGACAAAAAGTAAGATACATCAGTACAACACAATTTAGTTCCTCAGTAACTTGACCAACAAACATCAATTTATTTGAGAGAGATGAAACTAGTAAAGTATTAGCTAAAGAGAGACAGGGTGATAAGGCAACAGTTCCAGCTCCTGTAACTGGATATGTAACCCCATTAACATTAGCAATACTAGATCGTCTTGGTGGAGTGATCCTGATGAATTCACTAAAGTCAAATGTCATGTGGTTAGTTACTCTAGAGTCAATTATCTAGCCACTCCCATCACTCTGGTAAGAACTAAGTAATGCATGGCCACGATTACTTTGTTCATTTGGAGTGTTCAAACCATTTGAAGATTCTACTTGGGGGACAAAGGATAATTGTGATTCTGCATTCACTAAAGTAATTTGCCCCACGTTCCCACTATCAGCGACTTCTCGTTATTTCCTTGACTTGAGTTCATTCCACCATTCTGGGTACTCATGTATCTTAAAGCAAGTTTCACGTGTGTGCTTCATGTTTCCACAATGAGACATCCACCCCCTACCGACAGTGCTTTAACTTTAACAATTCTGTTTGTTTTTCTGCTATCTGCTGCAGGAGACATTTGGAGTGAAGGGGATTGTTGTTTTCCTATCTTGATCCCCTTGGAAGCCATAACTACCCCAGTTATAGTTTCGGTTCTTGTTATCATCACTGCTTGCTTGATATCTTCCCTTCAGACATGGGCATAGGCTTGTTCTACGGTAGGGAATGGTTGTAACCGCAACACATCACTTTGAATTTTATCAAGACGATCATCCAATCCATCAAGGAAGACATAGACTCTATCTTCTTGTAGGATTGAATTGTATTTTGATATATCAGCTCGCACTCTATTGGGTTTGGCTGTCGAAAGTCAATTTCTCTCTATAAGCCTTGTAGGTCATTGTAATATTTTTCAATAGACCCTCCAGCTTGTCTCATTCGAGTAACCTGTCATTTTAAATCATATACTTGGGAGGTGTCAGTTCTATCAAAATAAGTTGTAGCAATAGAATCCTATACCATTTTTGCAGTAGGAAAGCGAATGAAGTTGTTGATCAGGGGCGGGTCCATGGAATTGATCAGCCACCCCTTTACAATCATTGGTGTATGGGTCTTGGTCTAGGTCTAGTTTTGGGTCAAGATTTGTGCCATTCTTATCATCAAATCTTTGGAGATGGTGTTTATGGAGTTCTCACCGTTTCGCTCTTCACTAGTAGATTCCTCCATAGTTTGTGATTGCTTATGGTCAGAGTTTCACAAACCCTAAGATCTCTACTTTGATACCATGATAAAATAGAGACTTTCTTCATATATGTTTTTGTGTATATTAACAAATACAAACATGTGCATATATAACCTCACAGAGAGACAATTAAGGGATACATTCTAGTTTTCTATTATCTAAGGCTAAAATTGTGGTTGACCCTTGAAAGGAAGGATTCGATACTGATTCTAGGAATCTCTAATTAAAACCTTAATTGACAACTCATACCAACATAAGTTTGGGAAATGTTGTTTGGATGTGCATTCTAATTTAGGTATAATGGTGGCGTGAAAATATGTATATGTGTGTGAATACATGTGGATGAATATATATAAGTGTAATTGCAGATATTGATTGTAGATTAATAGTTTAATGTGTTTAGAATTGATTGAAAATTTGGCTAAGTGTGTAATGCAAGGGTATTCTTGTTGTAGCGAAAAGGCCATAGACATAGGGCATGAAATTGTTGAGTTCTCACTGTAGCAAGAAAGCAATAGAGAGAAGTATATTTCTGGGTGCAGTCTCGTTGTAGCGAGATTCTGCAGAAACCAGAGTGCGATTTCCTCTGAGATATTCACTGTAGCGAGAGGGGGTGTCGCTACAACGAGGGAATCTTGTTGTAGCGATAGTGTCGTGACCAAAAGGGTATCTGAGGGATTTAGGATTTGAAAAACACATTCTCACTCTTTTCTCTTCATCTCTTTTTTGATTCTCTCTATTCCTAACCCGTTCTTACCAATTAAACTGCCTTTAAAGTCATTTGTGAGTTGGATTGAAGGTTGAAATTGTGTTTGGGACGCTTGGAGGTAAGTTCTAAGAGTTAGGGTTTCAATTTTCTATTCCTCTTCCTTGTTCTTTCGATTTTTCATAGAGTTTTCTATGTATTTAGGATGAAACTCATGTGGGAACACATTCTTTGTTGATTTCGTGTTTGGGTCTTCGATTTGAGGTAAGGGAGGACTCTACCCTATCTCATTGTGCTTTGTATTTGTTTATTTGACTATGTATTGTAATGTGGTTAGGATAAAATGTAGGGATGTGTGGGTGTTGATATACATTTTGTGTTGAACATGATTTGTGAGGAAATGTGATGGAAATTATGTGGTTAGCTATAATGTGGTTGATGTTGAATAGTGTATGTATTGAGAATAGTTTGATTGTAATCGGAATCATATTGGAAATGTTGTGTGTTTGAATGTAATATGATTGAATGTCGGCATACGTGTCATGTATGAAGGTGAATATTAGAATATGATTAAGATAGTGAATGAAATTATGTGTTAGCATGCATCACTTGATGTTGAATAATTTGAATGGTTAAAAATGTGTGTAAATGGCATGTTAGATGCGATTGTGAACGTGTTTGAATATGTTGGAAGTTATGAATGGTTTAGCGATATATTAGGGTGTGAAGATAGGGCGGTAAAAATACCTTGGGAAAGAGAGGGTAGTGGTGACACCAATAGTAAGCGTGGGTGCATCACAGGCCACACACTTTTCTCGTGACTCGGCCTCTGACTAACAACTTTGCCAAGGGGCCCGTGACCGCACACTTTGTATTCGTGAGGCGGGAGTTATCCGGCGACCATCCATGGTGTGAAAATGAATAAGTCCCTGAGGTTGAGGGCGTTAGAAAAACTGTGATCACAATGCCACAGTAAGCATGGCTAGTATGCAGTGAGCGCATGTGCGTGTAAATTGTTTGATGTTGCAGTGAGCGCACTTGTGTGGATGATAATGAAATTATTGCTTTGTGTTTGTACGATGAATGATTTATAATGTGATAGAAATGTGTGGAAGTATGCTAAGTGAGTCTCTAGGCTTGTGCGTGTTGGATAGTGTAGATTATTCACCCTTACATTTGTTTTTTAGGTGACCAAGATGATCAGCACCAGACTCAATAAAGGGATGAATGGAACTGCTACAGGACTTAAAATATTGTTTTAATGTATTTGAAATGGTCCTGTAGCAGTTATTTGGTATAAAATTGTAATCCTTTTCTTTATTTTGAAATACTTTGATGAGACCTTGTGTTAGAAATTATTTAAATGAAAATTTTTGTCATTCCCATTTTCATGAAATTTATTTATTTGAAAATAAAATTTAGGTGTTATAGGACATTAGCATTGGAACTTTCATTATTTTCCTCAAACAACATTCTTTCCTCATTTCTCTCTATTTTCTCACATTCCTTTTTTAGAGAAAACTCTTCCAAATCATGAGTCTCTTCCAAATCCAAGCTCGAATGTTTATTCCATTTAAATTCAAGTAAATTTCTCATAGCTCATATATCTAGTTTCATTCCTTTTCTTTGATTTTTCTTTTTCAAAAGACATCTACTTTGAAATACTTAAAGAAAACTTTATCTTTCAGATGATATCCCCCGTCGAGACTATTGTACCTCTCCTGTGGATCTCTAGGAAACTCAGTTTGAGGAATCTATTCCAAGTAAGGGGAGTTGATTATAAACTCTAACTCCTTTTTAGTATTTTGGTTTGAATATACTAATATTTTTCTTAAAAATCTCAAGTGTAGGAAATAGCAATCTTTGACATGAAAATTCATGATTATTTTCAAAACTAGTTAAATGCAAATTATAGCAAAATCTCTAAAAAGAATTGTTTTTGAGAAATATTACAATTTTACTAGTAAATAATGTTAAAAAATAGTTCAGATTACTCTATGATATTTTTGGAATAATCGACATATTGTGAATATTGGATGATATCAAACTCTAGGATAGATAACTTTATTAATACTGAGAAGTGTGTATATTAAATTGTATGACTAATCTAAATTTGGAGGTGTCTGACCTTCAGGACATTGTATTGATTGTGTGGCGTGATATTATTTGATGATTATCTGTGTTAAACTAGTATTATACAATAAATATAGATGTTATTTGATAGTTGATGTATGTCAAAATGAGTGAATTCACATTATCAATGGAAGTATTTGACTGATCTTGAAAGAAGAAAGAATATTATGTATAAAGGAGATAATGTGACATGATCGTTAAATTATGAGATGCGTAATTATAATACGTGAGTCATAACTGACTAATAGGTGTGATTATAATGCAGGTATTGTAATGCATCTAAGGGTATACTTATAATACATGTATTATAATATATGGATTTATATAAATCACAACTCACATATTATGACATGCTGGTCGATGAAAAGGATGTAGAAAATAAAATGAGAATATTTGAGAAATGTTAAGGCACTATATAAATAGTTATAGAAATACATTGGGGGATATAGAATTGGGAGAAGATTTGAGAAATTTTGAAAAAATGAGGGGTGGTGAATGCTATTTGTAAATGGGTACACAATGATTTGTTGAAAGTAAAAACATTCACAGGTCACACACTTATTTCCTAACAAGACTCCTGACTATATCTTTACTAAAAAATGCCAGGTCAGCACATGTATATCAATGTTGTTGCAGCGCACCAATAGCTATCTATACTATGAAGTCCTCAAGGAATCTCAAGAATAATGAATATAAAAGTGTAATAAATGTGTAGTATAAAAATTGTATAATTATAATATATGCATTGTAATATATGGATTAGTATTGTTATGATATATGTGTTATAATATATCAACGGCTGTGATTATGACACATGTAACATATTGGTTTATGTGATATAATACATATATTATGACATATAGATAAGTGTAAAAAATGTACGTGCTCTGTTATGATAATGATTTGTAAGATTTGTGTGTTATTATTAACCAATATATACATTGTTAAAAACATATTAAATAATATTTTTAGTATTATATAATTCTTCTTTTAAATAATGGATTTAGTGGTGATAGATGATACTCACCTTTATTAATCATTTTTAGGAAGACAAATGAGCAGAGAAATAAAGATAGTTAATCCATTTTAGAATCATAGTTCGATAATCTAGTGAGAAAAGAATGCTCTGTAGTATTTGAATTAATTAAAGTGTGTAACATTTTATCAAGTTTTTATTTTAATTAATAAGGCTATGTAACTATTTAATGTTAAGTTTAGAGTTTATACCACTTTGATAAATTGCGTTGTAAACATTAATTTGAAGTTTATTGACAAGACTAATAGTTAACTATTTTAAATTATAGATTATATTTATTTTATATAAGTTTACTTTGCTAAAAAAACATGCCTTTTATATTTCAAATTTTTATGAATGTATGATGAATTAAGTAAATTCTAAAAATAAAAATGTTAGTTTACACTCTTTTTGCAAATTTAACTTTTATAAACACTTCTTTTAAAAAATTTGAATATCTTTAAATTTTTGCAAAATCGAATAATAGAATAAAGTATTTATAATATTTATTTTAATTCTATGACTTTTAAATATTTACAATTTAAGAATAATACAAAAAATGTTAAACACAAGTGCGAGTGTTGTTATAATAATAGGGTAAGTTGAATACCCAATTACTAAATTGTGCTAACCATTTTTATAGACACTTAACCATTTTATGATTTGTGTGAGTAATTATAAATATATTTTAAATTTTTATAGATATATTTTAATTTTATTAGTTGAATTGGGCCGAGTTTCATAACATTGATTACGTCTACCTCTCTTTTGTAAAATAAACAGTAAATTTAACAGAATTAACATTTAAAAGTCATAGAATTAAAATAAAAATACAAAATAAATCATAACAACACTTATAATTAATAATTAATTTACCAATAAAACTTTAAAATGTGATTGGGTGGATACTGGTAGAATTTTTCAACCGTACTGTATCTATGATATAATAAGATATGAAATTATGTACCGGTGATTAGGGATGAAAACAGCCCAGGCCACCTGAAAGTGGTCTGTGGCCTGGCCTGATTTAGGCCTGACCTGACTTGACATTTTTAATAAACAAACCAGACTTAGGCTTTTTTTAAAACTTGTTTAAGTAAATAAGTCAGCCTGAGCTGTTTATAAAGCCTGTTAAGCCTGACAGGCCGACCTGTATATATATATATATATATATATATATATATATAATTTAAAAATAAAGCTTTCAAAATATATTAAAATAATTAAGTTATTTAATAATATATTTTTTATATTCTTAATTCTGTTATTATTAAATTAATATATTATGTTATAATTTTATTTATTTATAATTATAATAAACAGAAATTATATTTTATTAAAAATTAAAAATATTTATACATGATTACACTTTTTAAATAATAAATTTATTTAATATTAAATTATTATATTTATTATATTTAAACAATTTATAAAATAGTTAAGTCTTTAAACATGACTAAGACATAATCAAAACTAAATGAAATAAAATTTAAAAATAAAATAATAAAATAATATTAATATATTTTTTATATTCTTAATTTTATTATTATTAATTTAATTATTAATTATTATATTAATATATTATGTTATAATTCTTTTTATTTATAATAAATAGAAATTACTTAAATTTAAATTATATTTTATTTAAAAGTAAAAATTTATAAAAAAAAATGATAACAAAATAAAATAAAAAACTTATTATAATATATATATATATATATATATATATATAATCAGATTATGTAGTAAATAATATAAATAATATAATTATAAATAAATTGTATAATAATATATATTTTTGTAACTTGCATGTATTTTAATTAAATTATTAGTTAATTTATCAATTTATATGTAATATATAAGTGTGTATTTTAATTTATTGTATCAGTAATAAACTAATAATTTCTATATTACATTAATATTATAGTGTAATTAATTTTACGTTTATTTGTTAATTTAAAATAATAAATTAATAAAACAAATAAAATTAAATATTTTATAATTATTTTTTTAATTTAATAGTTATTATTGTTGTCATTTTATATATATATATATATATATAACATTAAGTTTAAATTTTTATATTAAGTTTTATCACATATTTTTTAATTAAAATAAAAATTTAGAAATATAAGTTATTTTAATTTAAATATAAATTTTAATAATTCTTTCTATGCTTATATGTTATTTTCTGTGTCTATAAATTTTATAATATAAATATTTTTTATCTATAATTTTTATAATGACAATATTTATTTACTTTTTAAAATATAATATTTTTTAGCTGATTCAATAAATTTTGTTAGTGTTATTTTTTGTTATTAATTTTATGTAGTTACTGTAATTTTATTTATTGAATATAAAATGTTTTTATACAAACAAAATATGATTATCGTAAAAAATAATTAAAATATTTAATAATTTTATAAAATTAAATTGAGAAAATAAAAATATAAAAATTTTATAATATGAAAATATTTATAATTAATATTCAAATAATATTTTAAAAATTATTTATAAAATTATATAAAAATTATTACAATTATTTAATAATTATCAATAACACAAATAAAAATTTGAATATATGTAAACTAATTTGATAATAAAATAATTATATTTTTATTAATATTATTCAATAACAACAATCATTATAAAATTTAAATATTATACAAATTTTATTTTATTTTTTTTATCTTTTCTTAAACATTTTTATTGGTATAAAATTTATAATAAAAAGTTTTATTAATTATATTCACTACATTACAACAAATTACAAACATAACACAACTACATGTCTCTGAGCCAAAGCTGTTATCACACTTACTTTTTATTCTTGTTTTATTATTATCTATAGTTACTTTGAATATAAATATAATGTAAATTATTATATTTGTTTGAACAAACTGAAGAGTAGCAATATTTTCGAATAAGATTAGAATGCAATCAAAATTAAAAAAACTAATATTTAAAAATAAAATAATAATATTATATTAATTTATTTTTTATATTCTTAATTTTATTATTATTAACATTTAATTATTATATTAATATATTATGTTATAATTTTTTATTTATAATAAATAAAAAATATATTATATTCAAAACTAAAAATATTTAAACACGATTACAAGTGTTTAAAAAATAAATTTATTTAATTATAAAATATTATATTTGTTATATTTAAGTAAACTGAAGAAGAATAAGACACGATCAAAACTAAACGAATTAAAATTTAAAAATAAAATATTAATATTTTTTAATAAATTTTTTATATTTTTAATTTTATTATTATTAATATTTAATTATTATATTAATATATTATGTTATAATATTTTATATTTATAATAAATAAAAATTTCTTAAATATAAATTATATTTTATTTGAAAAAAAAAATTTATAAAAAATGAGAAAAAATAAAATAAAAAATTTATTATAATATATATATATATATATATATATATAATCAGACCATGTAATAAATAATATAATTATAAATAAATTATATAATAATATATATTTTTGTAACTTGCACGTGTTTTAATTAAATTATTAGTTAATTTATCAATTTATATATAATATATAAGTATATGTTTTAATTTATTGTATCAGTAATATTTTTTATATTACATTAATGTTATAATGTAGTTAATTTTATGTTTATTTGTTAATTTAAAATAATAAATTAATGAAATAAATAAAATTAAATATTTTATAATTATTTTTTTAATTTAATAGTTATTATTATTGTCATTATATATATATATTGTATTAAGTTTAAATTTATTTATTTTTTAAAATATAATAATTTTTTTTAATTGATTGAAAAAATTATGTGAATGTTATTTTTTTTAATTAATTTTATATGTTTAGTGTAATTTTATTTATTGAATATAAAATGTCTTTAAACAAACAAAATATGTTTATAAAATAAAACTAAAATATTTACTATTTATATAATTTAAAAAAAAAATATAAATATAGATTTTATTAATATAAAATATTTATAATTAATATTTAAATAATATTTTAAAAATTATTTATAAAATTAAATTAATATTATTATAATTATTTAATAATTATTAATAATATAAATTAAAATTAAAAAAAAATATAAACTAATTTAATAATAAAATATTTATATTTTTATTAATATTAATTTTTTTATAATAAACTTTATTAACAAACTTCAGATCAAATCAAAGTAGACTACTTAAACAGCGAGACCAAATCTAAAATAAAATTTTTAATAGATAAAACTTTAGCTTTGAAGAACTATGGTATAAGGTTACAATGGTCATTTAATCAATTTGCTAGACTTTTGAGTCAGCCACCCCATCCCGTTCAGCACGAGGAGTCGAAGAACAACAAAACACACCATCTCATTTTATGCCACGTGTACATTGTGCCACGTGTTCTCTTCTCATTGGTTAAACTCTCCTCATTCAGTCACCTACCACGTAAAATCTACTCCAAGCAAAAAAAAGAAATATTTACTTCATTAATATTATTAATTAATTATTATTATTAAACCCACTACAACTCGCCGGAGAAAGAAACACACTTTCTTCCGTTTTCCAGAAAACACATTCATTCATTTTCCTTCACTTTCTCGGCGGCCAAACGCCGCATTCCGTCCAGAAAATGGCGTGGAAGCTGGCGCTAATCGTGTTGTCTCTCGCGCTCCTTTTCTCTCCCTCGCAATCGGCAGTTTTCAGCGTAGATCTAGGTTCCGAATGGCTGAAAGTGGCGGTGGTGAACCTGAAGCCCGGTCAGAGCCCGATCTCGATAGCGATCAATGAGATGTCGAAGCGGAAATCACCGGCGCTGGTGTCGTTCCACGACGGCGACCGCCTCCTCGGAGAGGAAGCCGCTGGCCTCGCCGCTCGCTACCCGCAGAAGGTGTATTCGCAAGTGAGGGACCTCATAGGGAAACCCTACAGTTCCGCCAAGAGGCTTTTGGACTCAATGTACTTGCCTTTCGACGTGAAGGAAGATTCTAGAGGCGGCGTGAGTTTCGTCGTTGACGGAGACGACTCCGTTTATTCGGCGGAGGAACTGGTAGCCATGGTGTTGGGTTATGCGGTGAGTCTCGCGGAGTTTCACTCGAAGATTCCGATTAAGGACGCGGTGATCGCGGTGCCGCCGTATATGGGACAAGCTGAACGGAGAGGGTTGGTTCAGGCGGCGCAGTTGGCGGGGATTAATGTTCTCTCGCTGATAAACGAGCATTCCGGTGCGGCGCTGCAGTACGGGATCGATAAGGACTTCTCCAACGAGTCGAGGCATGTCATATTCTATGACATGGGTTCCAGCAGTACCTATGCTGCGCTTGTGTATTTCTCCGCTTACAAGGGTAAGGAGTACGGGAAGACTCTGTTCATCAACCAGTTTCAGGTATTGTGTTGTTTATTTCATTTGGATGCTTCTTTTTGTTCATCTTGAAGATATCATATATGTAGCGATGTGTAGAGTAGATACTTCAAATTTGACAACCTAAAGAACATTGTGAAACAATATCAACTTTAAAATTATGACATACCTGTACTGTATTGTAGCCAATTCCCGCATCCGTGCAACACAGATATTTAGTTTGATGACCAAAGAATAAGCAGCAGCATCAACTTTGAGAGGAATCAAACAATAATTTTTAAATTACGGGATGTACCTGTATTGTTTCACATTGCCTTGCTGAAAGTTTACAATACAGGAATTGGATGTTGGTGTTCGTGGATTATGATATTAGCAGTTGAAGGTTTTATTTCTTCTGATTTAGTGATTAATAAATGCTAGCCATATGCAGTTAAGCATGAGTTGTTTATTTTAATGAAAGTTGAAAATTTGAATTAATGCAGTTCTGATTTGAATTTCTAATTGCATCCTGTAACTGACTCTAGACTTTATGCATTTAATTTTTAATTAAGAGAATCCATTTAGGAGGGAATTACTAAGTACAAACAGCATCCACAAAAGTTGCCAAGCTACCTCATCATGCTATTGAACAGTGGTGAAAAACTCCACAACATAAAATTGCTTGATTTTCTATATATCATGTGAAATAAACACACTGAATACAGCCTTTACTTTCAAATTATTAATGGTACTATACCCTTACGTTAAAATCCACTGGCTCAAGCATAACTTTGGTCTGTGAAATGTAAAGTGATCAGTTTAATTTCTTTTATCATTTTTTCTTCCATATCTTAGTCCTCTGAACCAGCTATTCTTAACAGCTTGCTTGGGTTGTGATGCATGTAGGTTAAGGATGTCCGTTGGAACCCAGAGCTAGGTGGTCAGCATATGGAATTGCGATTGGTGGAGTATTTTGCTGATGAGTTCAATGCTCAAGTTGGTGATGGTATAGATGTGAGGAAATTTCCCAAGGCTATGGCTAAATTGAAGAAACAGGTCAAACGAACAAAAGAAATTCTCAGTGCTAACACAGCTGCTCCTATTTCTGTTGAATCGCTTCATGGTGATGTGGACTTCAGGTAAGTGAATTTCAAAATTACTCCTGAGCTTCTTCAGTATTCCTGATTTCTGTGAATTTGTGTATTATCCTTTTAGTTCTGAACAAAAGCTGGGGGTTTGTACTGTTTAGGTAGTGGTGTAACGTTACACAAGCTTTATCTCTCATTGTAATGGAGACTAATATGGAAAATATTTCATCCAAAATGGGTTTTTAATTTTTTGAAAAAGCAAATTCAATTGAGAATATTTCTTGAAACACATTTTTGTTTGAAAATTAGTCTATACTTTAACATGCCCTCTTGCATTTTTCTTGTATTTATTTTGTTCTTGGGTGGTTAGTTTTGTATTTTCAAAATTATTTTTGAAGGGAGTGAAGTAGCAATTTTGTTTTGTTTGGTAACAAACTAAACCAATCATTAACAAAAGTTGGTGTTTTTATAAGGACCGACTTTTACTCGAGTGCCAAGAGTATTGGGTACATATCCATATGTATCCAATGAGTACTGGTATTGGAAACATATTTGGTAAAGGTATGGTAACTCTTTAGGAGTACCCATGCATCATAACTTTCCATGTAAAATAGTTACAACAGTGGAGGTAGGTAGCAAGAGGACAGTTGCCTTGCTTTCATTGACTGCCTGAGAGTTGGTAAAGTAACTGCAATCTTAGGGGATTGTGATCTGACCTACTCTGTCTCTTCGGTACAAGAATGCCCTAACATTTTCTTTGGGATAAAAAAATAGTTGGGAAGATTATAGAAGAAGGAATTCCTGATAAAATTATCGCTCATTAAAGAAATAACATAGGCTCTCAAATGGTTGACTGAGCCAATAAGTAGTTGCTCAAGTGGTTACTTGTTCGTAATTAAACAGCAAGAAGGGACCATAGCTTTTGCTGGCTGGTTATGAGTTGAGAAAGGGGTGCTCCAACCCAGCAGTAACCGCATTTCCTAGCTCTTAACATTCTTGATATAAGGAGTTAAGGAACAATTGACTACTTGGTCAATTCAGTAAGTTGTTTCTCATTAGCCAATCTTTCAACCTTGTTAATTAGTGGAGTGGTTAATTGTTCATTCTAAGATGGGTAAATAGAGAATTCGACAAGCGAGTGTTCCAAGAATTAAGTGGGGACTACTTAAAGGGGAGAAACTATTGGACTTTCAAAGGCAATTAGTAGAAGAGGGTAGCTGGTTGACACAAGGTAGTGCTAGCATCATTTAGGATAATATGACTGAGGGTCAGAAAAGTTGCCAAGAAAATTTTAGGTGAATTTAGAGGTTTTGGACCAAAAGATAAAGAATCATGGTGGTGGAATGAAAGTGTGCAAGAGAATATTAGATAGAAGAGGATATGTTTTAAAACTTTGCATACATGTAATAATGCTGCAAATTGGGTCAGGTTTTGGAAGGCAAGAAATGAGATAAGAAAAGCAGTGAGTGAAGCACATTCTAAAGCTTTTGAAGGGTTCTATCAAGACCTTGGGACGAAGTATGGGGAAAGGAGGATTTATAAACTTGCCAAAAGTAGAGCAAGAAAATCAAGAGTTTGGACCAAGTTAGATGTATTAAGGATGAAAAAGACAAAATTTTAGTTTCGGATCAAGACATCAAAAACCGATGGGAGAAATATTTCTATTAAATTTTTAATAAGAGGCAAGGAGTAAGTGGAAATTTAATAGGATTAGGAGTGCAAACGAACGAGCTAAATTTGGCATACTATCGTAAGGTTCGAGTTGAAGAAGTAAAAGAAGCTCTTAAGAAGATGAAGAACCGTAAAGTAGTTGGCCCTGATAATATCCCTATATGAGTTTGGAAAAGTTTGTCAAAAGTGAAAACAAGGACTAGAATGGCTAACTAAACTTTTTAATGAGATTTTGAGATCTAAGAATATGCCAAATGAATAGAGGAAGAGCACTTCGGTTCCTATATATAAGAACAAGGGTGATATCCAAAATTGAGTGAACTATAGAGGGATTAAACTCATGAGTCACACTATGAAGTTGTGGGAAAAGGTGATTGAATATAGAATATGGGAGGAAACTGAGATTGCAGAAAATCAATTTGGTTTTATGCCAAGAAGTTCTACAACAGAAGCTATATATCTTTTACGGAAGATGATGGAAAAATATCACTACAAGGAAAAAGACTTACATTGATTTTTATTGACTTGGAAAAGACATATGATCGGGTACCAAAAGAAGTGCTATGGATGGCTGTAGAAAAGAAAGGAGTTCAAGTCGCATATATTCGGGCTATACAAGAGATGTATGAGGGGGTAACTACATGTTTACTTGTGTGAAAACTTCTGAAGGCATATCTAAGGACTTCCCAATTGGAATAGGTTTACATCAAGCCTCCGCTTTGAGCCCTTACTTCTTTAATCTTGTTTTAGATGTGCTTACAAATAAGATACAATATATTATCCCTTGATACATGCTATTTGCAGATGATATAGTGTTGGTTGAGGATTTGAAAAAGAAGGTTAAGCTTGACTTATGGAGGGAGACTTTAGAATCTAAAAGTTTTCACTTTAGTAAAAAAAACAAGATGAGGATCATGCGTTGAAAGTTAAGCTTGAAGAGGATATTATACAACAAGTTTCCAATTTAAGGTACTTGGAATCGATTTTACAAAATTATTGTTGTTAATAGCATGCTATAGCGGCGCTATTGCGCCTGCGCTGTGCGGTGTGGCTGTTGGCTGCCATTGCCACCACGTCGTGGGGCATTTGTCATGTCGCGGTGATTGCGGGGGTTCATTGCCAGAAAAGGGATAAGTTTGTGAAATTGGCAGAGCAAGTAACCTTATTCTGATTTTTCCAATTTGCAGTGTTTTAATTATTTTTAAGGACTAGACCTCATTTTAATCCTCAAGAGATTTTGGGTCCAACAGTTTAATCTTTGAAAAATTTAATATATCACGTTAGTCCTCAACTTCCTTCTCCTTCATTCATTTTAGTCTTTAATCTTAGACTCTGTTTAGAAGCAGTAACGAAAAGCTGAGTTATCACATTAAATGCTATGTCAAAAGCCTAGTTGGTACTCCACGATGTTGTTTTGGGAAGTTAACATGACAAGTCCTTTACAAATGTCAAAAACCCTAATAAGGACCCAAAGCAGAGGAAACCCAAACCATATAACCACAGTTTTTCAGGGAACATGGTACCCATCTCAGCAGAAATCAAAGCTTCAGGACTTATTTTTTTAATAATATAATTTATTACACACGACAAAAATCAAAGCTGAATCGCTTTGTTAAGTTCAATTTTATGAAAACATATTTAACCAATCTTTATATTAATTTATTTTAATAGTTATTTTTTTATAAAAATATTCTAACAAATTTCTAAAAATAATAAAATTTCAAAATATACAAATTTAATTAGTTTATTTTGTAATTGAAAGTCTTTTTAAAATTATCTTAAAAAATATAGTTGACTTTTATCAAGAATATATTTCTAGAATCTAGGATTTTTAAGTTATGTATAATTAAATTATGTAATTTGGATGTTAATTTCTTTATCTATATTATTTTTTATGCTTATATATATGTTTAAGTATAGTTTTACATTTTTGGTAGGATTTTATAATTCCACGATTTACAATATTTGACCCTCCTTCCAATTCTAAGTAAGATCTCGATCTTGAAAACATTGGTTGGGAACTAACGTGACATTAAATTTTCCAGGAACTAAAATAGTAGATTCAAAATTTCTCAGGAATTAAAATGAGGGTTTAGTCTATAATTAAGGGTAGAAGGGTCATTTACCCTTTACAAAACATATATTCTGCACAAAAAGCAAGGGCCTCAACATAGTGATTTCTCCCCTCTTCACCAGATCACCCATTCCATTTTACTAGAGAAATCAGCTTTTTCGGCATGTCCTCTGTGTTTTTGTTCACTGGAAAAGTCAGCTTTTCCAGTGTCTCCTTTGTTTTTCTGTTTACTGATCATTCTTGCTTCAAGCTTTGTTTTGTTTGCTGAAGGAGATAAAGCATTGTTTCTCTGTTCACTTATCACTCTTGCTTCAAGCTATTTTTTTTTTTTTTTTTTTTTTTTTTGCTTAAGGAGATAAAGATTTGTTTTAAAATTTTTAAATAGCGATCATCTTGCTATACGCTATTCCACCATAGCATTTTAGGGTTCAGCCACTATTTGCCACAATTCGAGATTAATAACTATGTACAAAATGATGGGAAAATTAATGAAGATGTTAGTCACATAATACAAGCACAATGTAAAATGGAGAAAGGCATCAGGAGTTATTTGTGACCGTAAAGTACTTATCAAACTGAAATGACATTTTTACTATACTGCAATAAAACTAGCTATCTTATATGGTAGTGAATGCTGGGCCTTAAAGGAACAACATGAAAAAAAAAAGTGGGAGTGACAGAAATGAGAATGCTAAAGTAGATGAGTTGGCACATAAGAAAAGACAGAATACAAATGATAGTATACGAGTGAATATTGGAGTAGTACGTATAGTGGTAAAAATAATTGAAAATCATCTTAGGTGGTTTGGTCATGTACAGAGAAGACCTTTAGAGGTGTTAGCAAAGAGAGTGGACTGGGTGACTCTTAGTCTGATAAAGAGGGATCAAGGGAGACCCGAAAAAACTTAGACAAAGTTATTAAAAGAGACTTTTTGATTAACTAGATTTCTAAAGATTTGGTTTTTAACCGAACTCAATGAGTGTGATCCATGTAGCGGACCTCACCTAGTGAGATAAGGCTTGATTGTTTTTATATTATTGTAGAACACCTAGAAAATGGCTAGTAATATCTTTGTTGAATCTTTAGAATAGAGTAGTTTAGATGAGCTATCAGAAATGGTTTTCATATTTAATATATCAACTTAAGACCTTGGACGAAATATATTAAGAGAGAATTTTGAATGAGAAGCACACTCAGCTGAATGGTATTTATGTACAGGGATGGAAGATAATTACAAATAGTAAATACTGAATGCTGTTTTAATGATAAAAATAATTAGGCTGGCTAATTACTCTAATTCTATTTCCTAAGTTACAATGTATCTAGGCTGCTTGTAAAGTGAAATAATCATTTATTCATATCATGGTTGTTTACTTATTTAAGAAGAATTAATAGTTTATTAGTATAAATAGAGGTGAGTGCTAATATTTCTTGTTGCATCACGATACAGAAGATAATATCCCTATGATTTCATCAGTTCTAATGACTAATAATACTTATATCAAGAATTTCTTTCTTATGATTTCTCAAAATAATTTACTGATGATAACCACAAACATGTAGATTTACATGAAATCAAACCATGCTTGCTTTTTATCAAGATTTATTTTTTTATGTTATCTCAAAATAATTTGCTGATGAAAAATAAACATATAACCTCAAACATGTAGATTTACATAAAATCAAAACCTGCTCAGGTATCACTGATGTCAAGGAGATGTCAATCCTAAATGCTTGAAGCTTGAGAATTCATTACTTGCATTGACTAAAGAGTAATGGCTGATATTTCTTAATCAGTAAAACTCATTTTCACCAAAACCAATGCTTAAATTTTGGTAATTTATGTACAGCATTGTTAAGGTAGTTGCATATGCCCTTAAAGACAGTGCGGTCTGTATATATTGGTTAATAGTTATGTTGATATCTTCAATCTAATGTTGGATAGTTTTCAAATTATTTGGATATCTGAGAAGGGGAAATAAGGAAAATAAAAAATAAATTTGAAGAATGAAATTTCCTTATATGATCAAAGTCATCAAGTGAAATGCATAGACTAGTTAGATAAAATTCAAACATTGACAAGGAAAATAAAGTTTTACTTGATTATTAAGTTATGATATAATTTGGTTTTTGACCAAGCTTAATGGCATTGTGTGATCCATGTAACCAACTTCACCTAGTGAAATAAAGCTTGGTGGTTGTTGTATCAAGTTATGAAATATTTTTACTGCATATAATGCTTAAGGGTCCTTCATTCAAGGCTTCTTTTCTTATAGGAGCACAATAACCCGTGAGAAATTTGAAGAGCTGTGTGAAGATATTTGGGAAAAATCTCTTTTACCTGTGAAAGAGGTGCTTGAGCATTCTGGCTTGTCGGTGGATCACATATATGCAGTGGAATTGATTGGAGGTGCAACCAGAGTGCCAAAATTACAGGTTTGAATAAGCTTTTTCCTTCTTTGACAATTCTTTTGGGAATGGTGCACTTGGTAAAGGGTGGGATTAGATCTGCAGATATTTGTGCAGTATTGAACTCTCTGTTTTATAGTATTGTCTTAGCAATGAACTACTGTTTTCCATATATCACCTGTTAATATACCCAGTTTTGACAAATTAGTGCTTCTTATTACAATATACAATTGTATCTGTATACTTTTGTTCCTTTGCTAGCACATTGTTCAGTATATTGTTAGCTGTTAAAAGTTAAAACACATCATGTGCACGGTGCACCCTCATTTGTTTTTTAACAGAAGTAACTAACTGTTCAGTTAGTTACTGGTCAAACCATTCTGTTACAATTCTGTTCAACTGAAGTGATTCAATTTTGACAGTTTCTGGAGCACAATTTCATATATATTTCAGCTTCTTTCAGCTTCTCTCAGTTTTCTGTCCTATTCTCGCTCATTTTCTCAGTTTATGTTTGCCTGAACTTCATCAAGTCTATATTGTTAATCTTAGATATTCATGTCTTATAAGCGCTTGTGCTGGCCACTTCTTTTATGACTAAGTTGAATGATGAAGAAAAAGAAATAGCACAGCTGACAGCTCACATGTTTAAATAAAATTTTGATGGACAGATAGGCAACATGAATATGATTCAATTGCATAAACTCTCTTATTTCAATTATGAATATAATTAAGTTTGAATGTCTAGAGTCCATGCCTTAATTGTCAACTAATATTTGGTATCTATTTGTTGTCAAATGAAATTGCAGCACTTTATCTTGTTTACATATGTATTATTGTTCGATACAGTGTTTGCATGTTAGTTTTGCAGGTGAATTATTTACTCAGCTGTCCACCATTAATGTGTTGAGGTTTGTTTATTGTAATTCTGTTTCATATTATTACAGGCAAAGCTTCAAGAGTTCCTTGGGAGGAAAGATCTTGATAGGCATCTTGATGCTGATGAAGCAATAGTTCTTGGTGCGGCACTGCACGCTGCAAATTTAAGTGATGGTATCAAATTGAACCGCAAACTAGGAATGATTGATGGTTCCTTATATGAATTTGTGGTTGAGTTAAATGGTCCTGATCTTTTGAAAGATGAAAGCTCAAGGCAGTTACTTGTACCACGAATGAAGAAACTCCCGAGTAAGGTAAATCAATTGATTCATGCTGAATGTGACTAATATTATAAGAAGAATGAATTGATAAATTATATTCTCCAATTTAATAATCAATTATACTATTGTATACTTAACAGATGTTCAGATCCATTAATCATAACAAAGATTTTGAAGTTTCCCTAGCATATGAAAGTGAACATCATTTGCCACCTGGTGTTACCTCTCCTGAAATTGCTCAATACCAGATATCTGGTTTGACAGATGCAAGTGAGAGGTATGGATAAAAGACTTCCTGAAGTTTTATGGACATATTCCTTATTTAAGTCCTATGAGGAATTATTTTTCATGCAAAATATTTTGAAACTCCAATGCCTTCCTATTTATGTTTCTCCATTGTTCTTCTAGATACTCGTCTCGGAATTTGTCAGCCCCCATCAAAGCAAACATACATTTTTCTCTTAGTAGAAGTGGAATTCTTTCTCTGGATCGAGCAGATGCTGTTATTGAAACAACTGAGTGGGTGGAGGTTCCTAGGAAGAATTTGACCATAGAGAATTCAACGATTTCATCGAATGTGTCAGATGAATCTGCTGCTGGGAACAGTTCTGAGGAAAACAACGGAAGTGTGCAAACTGATAGTGAGATTAGCAAGACAGCCAACAATAGTGCAGAGGAGCAAGCTACTGCTGAGCCTGCTACAGAGAAAAAGCTGAAAAAGCGGACCTTTAGGGTACCATTAAAGGTCAAAGATTACTGGTCATCCTGATTTTATAACCATTTAAACTGGTTGGTGATTTTCAGGAAAAATATTGAAGCAAGATATTATAATATACTCTTCTCTTCTTGCTTCTTTGTTGTTTGTGCTTTTTATTGGTGACAGATTGTTGAGAAGATGACAGGACCTGGAATGACTCTTTCAAAAGATATTGTTGCTGAAGCCAAACGAAAATTACAAGCACTAGATCAAAAAGATGCAGACAGAAAAAGAACAGCGGAGTTAAAAAATAATTTAGAAGGATATATATACACTACTAAGGAAAAGGTTAGTACAAAACAGTATGCTTATGCCTTTCTTTATCTTGACTGCCTTTGATCTCTTATATGATGGGTAATCTTTATTTTTGAGATTTCCCTTTTTTCAGAGATTCATTTAAAAGTTTGGCCTTTAAATAACTTAACATAAGAATGCACCATCGGTTGATATTCCTTTTTAATCCTGTCCCCGCATTCAGAATTATATGCATTTGTTTAAAGTATTTTTCTAATTGCCATGTATTTGTCTTCGGAGAGGCTGGGATTTGGGAATGATGTTGCTGCTCTTATTTTATTAGTTTACATACTGTTTAAACTTTATGCCTATTGTTTTCCAATTTAGAATATTAAAAATTGACTAATTTAACTATTTATTATTCTACTTGTTAATACAGCTATTTTATTGAACATGTTCTTAATGCTTCCCATGTTTTTATCAGATTGAAACTATTGAGGAGTTTGAAAAAGTTTCAACTAGTGAGGAACGCCAGACCTTCATTGAGAAGCTTGATCAGGTTAACCCTTTTCCTTGGGCGACCAGAAAGAAATGTTATTGATAAGAACTTCGACTTAAGCTTTTTGCAATCTGTCAGGTGCAAGACTGGTTATATACAGATGGTGAAGATGCAAATGCTACGGAATTTCAAGAGCGTCTGGATCAGTTAAAAGCTGTTGGAGATCCAATTTTCTTCAGGTATGTTGTATTCAGTACTATAGGTCTATCAAATTTAGTATGTACACCTTTGTAGTGTTCAAAAGTTTTTCTGAATTGGGTTAACATATGTTTCAGGTTAAAAGAACTTACAGCTCGACCAGCAGCAGTTGAGCTTGCTCATAAATACATTGATGAATTGAAACAGGTACCATCTACAAACTTCTGATAGTGTGCCCTAGCGCTTTTTTAGTTTCTTGGTTTATGTTTCTTTTTTAAGCTGAAAGTTTTGTTTTTGGGTGAGGCCCATTCTGTCCATTGATCCATGTAGCTGATCACTCCTAATGAAATAAGGCTTGGTTGATATTGTTGTTTTTGGCTAACATGTTTGATACACAAGGGTAGTTTGTTGTTGTAAACACATGCTAGATCAATAGAAATTGTAATATGTTTAAATATGGAATTATCTGATATGACAGGCAACTTTCATTCTTGTAGTTATCTGTTTATCTAATTTTCATCATGTCAGCACTCATATGGCTATTCCTTGAAAATTGTTTGCACACATTCACACAACAGACTCCAGAAATCATATAACTAAAATGTTGTAACATTGAACATCTGTAGAAAAGCTGTTAGTTTGGTGAGCCAAACATGTATAATGAGCAATTGAATGGTAGACGAAGCAGTATATATACATACATATATATATGAATGTATATATGTATATATATATATATATATATGTATGTATGTATGTATATATATGTATGTACATATATATATATATATATATATATATATATATATATATATATATATAGGAGGCATTTCAAGTGAGAGGAGTTTGTATTATGAGAGTTGAGAGACATTAATAATGGCCAATTGGCAAGAGAGAGAAGAGAATTAATTGGCAAGAGAGAGAAAAAAGTTGCCATTATTAATGCCTCTCACTGCTCATAATAACAAACTCTTCTCACTTGAAATGCCCCCATATATACATATATATATATATATACACTGTGATTTGTTAAATTTTCTATTCAACTTAGCCAGCTATTTTGTAATGTAACTTGGAACATTTTTGACATCTGTAGATTGTACAAGGGTGGAAAGCAAACAAGTCTTGGCTTCCACAAGAAAAAGTAGATGAGGTATTTGGTTTCGCTTGATTTCAATAGTCTTGATTTTTAGAATCTATTAAAAATGATGTGATGCCTTCGGGAAATTCATTTTTTGCGTTCCTAACTTGGAAGGTTATAAATGATGCTGAAAAGTTAAAGAATTGGTTGGATGAGAAAGAGGCTGAGCAAAAGAAGTAAGTTCCTGTGATAGTAAATTAGTTGTTTTTGGAGTTCTATTTATTTATTTATTCTTTTACTCTGTTCTTGTATGTGTGGACTTTACAAGATTCATAAGGAGTATCTTCATGAGTAGGTGCATAAACATTTATTTCCATTTATATTATTATGGTCCTAGAGTTCTAATACTGAGTTATGCATCCATTGTTCCAATTATGAAATTTAATTTGCACTTTGCAGCAATTGACTTTTTAATTTCAATCTGTTTTGTTTTTCTTTATTTAAAATAATAGAATAATTAATTGCATAATTTTATGTTATTGATCTATGAAGTTATCTTTGGAATTGATTTCCTTTAATCTTCTGTTACTGTTGTGTTCACCAGAAAAGAGGGTAGAGAAAACAATCTTTATGAATTCTTTGTTGAATTGATGAATTTTCTATATACAACTCTGTTTCCCAGAGCAATGCTCCTCAGAAAATTTTCTCTGCCAAGTTTCAGAAACTAACTTTCAAAAAAGACCCATAACTACTCTCTCAGCTATTATTTATAACTGGGGCTTGAAACAGAAAAATAACTCCTAACTGCTAACTAACATTATTAACTGTCCTCTTTTTTCTAGAGTAAACCAGCCAAGGCTTGGCCTTGTCTAAGTTAGTATTTACAAAGATATTTGGGTTAAGACCCTGACTCCTATCATTCTCCCCTTCTAGAAGAACAGACTTGCCCTCAAATCTAAAGTGAGGAAATTGGCTCAGCAGCACAAATTCATCTTCCCATGTAGTATCCTTTGGAGGACAGTGCTTCCATTTGATCAGCCATTGTTTGTAAGAAGTGTCGCTGTTAATAACTTCTCTTTGGGCTAGAGCAGCTTCAGGTTCAATTGTAGCTTCAAGTTCAACTTCAAATCCATTAGGTAGGTAAGGAGAGGGAGTGTAGTTACCAATAGCCCTTTTTAACTGAGAAACATGAAATATCGGATGCACTGAAGTTTCAGGCAGTTGTAGCTACCTCACCAATTCATTGCAGAATCTTGTAGGGCCCATAGAACCTAGCAGCAAACTTAAGATTGATCCTTCGGACCACTGTTTGCTGCCTGTGGGGACGAAGTTTTAAGAAAACAAACTCTTCAACTTCAAAGGATATGGGTCTTCTTTTCTTGTCAGCAAAATGCTTCATCTGCTGCTAGGCCTTGTGCAAGTTAAACTTCAGCTGAGATAGAGCTTCATCACGGTCAAGTAGATCACTGGCTACAGTTTGTACCTTGGTTTCTCCCAGAAGGAACCGGGTAAGTCTTGGAGGAAGTTTGCCATAAACAATTTCAAATGGAGTAGTAGCTGTGGCAGTATAGAAGGATGTGTTATACCAGAATTCAGCCCAATGCACCCATAGGAATCAGTTCCTTGGTTGCTTAGAGGCAAAGCACCTTAAGTGTGTCTCAAGGCACCTATTGAGAACCTCTGTCTGACTATCCGTTTCCGGATGATATGAAGAACTCATTTTCAGCTTGGTCCCCTGTAATCTGAAGAGCTCTTTCCAAAACGAGCTGATAAAGAGTGGGTCTCTATCACTCACAATTGAAGAGGGAATGCCATGTAGACAAACTATTTCCTTAGCAAAAACCTCAGCTACTATTCTGGCTGTATAGGGATGCTTAAGCAGTATGAAATGCCCATATTTGGACAACCTGTCTACTACTACCCAAACTGCCACATAGCCTTTAGATTTTGGAAGCCCTGTAATGAAATCCAATGAAATGTCATCTCATACCATAGAAGGAATAGGTAGGGGCTGAAGTAAACCTCCTGGGACAGTGGATGCATATTTTTGCCTTTGACAGACATTACAACTTTTGATAAATTTCAGGACCCTCTTTTTCATACCCACCCAGTAAATATTTCGTGCAATCCTCCTATAAGTTTTCAGAAAACTGACTGCCCACCCTTAGGAGAAGCATGGAATTCTTCCAAGAATTGAGGAATGTAAGAGGAGGTAGATGGTATAACTATGCTCCCTTTATGTAGTAATATCCCATTCTGAACCGAATAACCTGCCCTTGTTACAGAATTTTGCTGTAAATCAGTCTTCATCCTTTGAATAAAATCATCTTCCTTTATTTCTTTCTGAAGTGCCTCACCTTGCAGCCGTAAAGGATAGGACAAGATAGCATTTAGCTCCACATCCTCGTAGATTCGTGAGAGGGCATCTGCTGCCTTATTTTTAGTAGCAGCCTTGTAGACTACTGTGAATTGGTATCCGAGTAACTTGGATAACCAATTTTGCTGAGCAGTGGTGGTAATCTTCTGATGCAGTACTTCCTTCAAACTCTTCTGATCAGAAAAAATGGTGAACGGAAATCAAATAATGACACCAATGCTGGATGGACAAAACCAGAGCCATCAGTTCCCTCTCATAAGCTGATTTAGACAATTGACCTGCAGAAAGAACCTTGTTGTAAAATGTAATAGGTTGCTGCTGTTGCATTAGAACAGCTCCTATACCACTCCCTGAGGCATCACATTCAATCTGGAATTCTTGTGAAAATTCAGGCAACCTCAACATGAGCAGTAGTGACTACTGTCTTCAATTTTTGAAAGGCTTGTTCAGCCCTTGGATTCCACACAAAGGCCTCCTTAGTTAACTCAGTGAGAGGTTTAGCTATCTTCCCATAGTTCAAAACAAATTTTCTGTAGTACCCTGTCAGCCCAAGGAACCCTCTCACCCCCTTCACATTCTTAGGAGTTGGCCAGTTTAAGATGCTGCTAACCTTAGCAGGGTCCATTGTCACCCCATTTTCATAAATCACATGTCCAAGATACTCAATTTGACTTCTACCAAAACTACATTTTTTTATATTAGCAACAAACTGATGTGCCCTCAGGACTTCCAGAACTTTAGAAAGATGCAAAATATGTGCAGACCAGTCCCTACTGTAAACTAATATGTCATAAAAAAAAATCAGTACAAAGTGACGAAGAAAAGGTTTGAAAACCTGATTCATTCATAGTAGACTGGAAGGTGGCTGGTGCATTCATTAGGCCAAAAGACATGACTAGGTACTCATAATGACATTACTTTCATGAGTTCTAAAGGCTGTTTTACCAATGTCTTCCTCCTTAACACGTATTTGATGATAACCTGAATGTAAGTCCAATTTAGAGAAAAATTTCATTTCATGTAACTCATCAAGCAACTCATCCACGACTGGAATTGGGAACTTGTCTGGCATTGTAACCTTATTTAACTCCCTATAGTCCACTCACATTCTCCATGAAGAATCTTTCTTCTTGACTAAAATAACAGGACTAGAGTGAGGACTGGTGCTAGGCCTTATTACCCTTCTTTCACTTGCCTCTATCTCATCCTTATGATGGTGGGGATATCTATAAGGTTTGACACTTACTGGACCAATACATGGGTATAACACAATAGAGTGCTCAATGGCCCTCTTTGGAGGTAATCCCTTCAATTCTTCAAATATAATTGCATGCTGCTGCAGTAAACCCTGCAGCTCATCTAATTGCTGAGGTTTCAATTCACTGACAACCGCAGGAAAATCCAGAATTCCTTTCTTCCAATTTAGGCCTTCAACCTTGCAAAGTTGACCATCTAAAAGCTCATTCAAAGTAGGGACAACATTCTTTTTTTTACCACCAATGCCCTTTAGCTCTACTGGTCGACCATCCACTTGGAAAGTCATAGAGAGATCCTTCTAATCAATTATCATCTTCCGTAGTGTCTTCAGCCAAGCAATTCCCAAGATCATGTCCAGGCCCCCTAGGTCAAGTATGTGTACATCAATCTGAACCTGAATAGCTCCAAGATTTAAATGAACGTTAGGACGTTTTAACTCTGTGACCATCTCCCCATTTTACTCCAATACCTTTTTTGTCTCCCACCTTTAAGCCCAAAGCTTGGACCACTCTTGGAGAAATAAAGTTGTGGCTGGCTCCACTGTCAATCAACAAGATTATTGGTACTTCTCCCAACCTGCCTTCTAATTTGATTGTATTAGTGTTCCCTTGGGAATTCCCAATCAGTCCTAATAGATCCATTGAAGTACAATCTAGTTGTTCCTCTTCAGACCCATCAAATTCCACTTCCAACCTTACAATCTCCCCTGTCTCACTAATTCCTTCATCCTCTCCTAGAATCACCAATCTTAATTGCCTATCTTGACGATCTGCACAAACATGAAGAGGGTGGTACCTGTCTCCACACATAAAACATAATCCCTTATTTCTCCTTTCCTGGATCTCCCTGTTAGACAGGTGTCTCACTCCCCTATCCTTGTATGTGGGATGGGCAGACCTCTGATTGACAGAGGCAGAAGATCCCACTGAGACTCCTGGACCTCTTTCTGCAAAAGATGAAGAATTACCACTGCCAGAGTTTAGCTTAGATTTTGTCTCAGCCTGTGTTTGAGTATTGTCACAAAGTGGATGCCCTAGACTTCCCCTGAATCCTCGAGAAAAAACCCCATTACTCCTGGTCATCTTTTCCATGAAAATGTCTAATTTTTCCTCCAAGGAATTCATTCTTTCCTCGACAGCTTCACTGTGATGACCTTCATTTGTAGCACGTTTCGTCATCTTGAAATCCCTTGCTGGACCACTCCTTTTTGTTTCTTCCCCAACAGATCCGGCAAGTCGAACCAATGTTGTGTTCACCAGAAAAGAGGGTAGAGAAAACAATCTTTATGAATTCTTTATTGAATAGATGAATTTTCTGTATACAACTGTGTTTCCCAGAGCAATGCTTCTCAGAGAATTTTCTCAGCCAAGTTTCAGAAACTAACTTTCAAAAAAGACCCCTAACTACTCTCCCAGCTATTATTTATTACTGGGGCTTGAAACAGAAAAATAACTACAAACTGCTAACTGCTAACTAACATTATTAACTGTCCTCTTTTTTATAGAGTAAACCAGCCAAGGCTTGGCCTTGTCTAAGTTAGTATTTACAAAGATATTAGGGTTAAGACCCTGACTCCTATCAGTTACCTTGAGCTCATATACCACAAAATATTTAGTAAAATAGGCTTTATGATGAAATAATCTGTTAAAGGTTTATCTTGGCATATGAAAGTCTCTTCTGCCAAAAGTATGTGTATGCAACGTAGTGTATTGTCTAACCAAGGATTTTTGGAATTCATTAATTATAAAATCCAGTCCTTTAAAATATTGAGGTAGCATAGATTAGATATGTTTTGAGCATTAGGGATTGTTCTTTGCAAGGTTTCCTTGACTGTTATTTTTCATTCAAGTATGAGCCTCTACCTTTGTGCTCTGTAAAGAGACTGTAATTTCAGGATAACCAATGGATCATCTTAGTCATGCATTGAGATCATATTGCACCTTTTCATATATGCCTCTGAATTTTTAAGGAAATGAACTAGTGTAGCTTTGTAAAGTATTCATTCTGACTACCAACTTAAGTTTGGTCGTTTGAGGAAATTGCAATGTGTACTGTGCATATGATAGTTTTGATGTAATTAATGATTAATTTCTTATTCTGTGCTTGTTTTGAAGGACTTCTGGATTCAATAAGCCAGCTTTTACATCTGAAGAGGTACACTTGAAGGTGTTTGACCTGCAGAGCAAGGTAACATCTTTTCTGCTTTTCTAGACCAAGACAGTGTATTGGCATGTGATTTTGCAGTTCCATGAAAGCATTGCCTTTGTTGTTGAGATATATGTTTTATACACATTTACAGGTTAGCAGTATTAATAGAATTCCCAAGCCCAAGCCTAAGGTTCAGAAGCCTGTTAAGAACGAAACAGAGAGCAGTGGGCAGAAGACGGATAATTCCAATTCTAACTCAACTGATAGTTCCACGCCAAGTGATCCTTCAGCTGACAATTCAGAAGGCCAGAATGAAGAAACGGTTGTTGAGCAACCCGAAGTTCATGATGAGCTATGATTAACTGGGAGTGCATATGTAGACCAAGTTTTAATCATCTCTACCTACAACATTTTTATAGTTAGAGGTTCGAGACTGGTAATGGTAGAATGGATAGATGAAAAGGAGGCAGTATCAGTTTTCAGCGAACAGGAGAATAGAGTTGAGGCAACATTTCTTGGTTGAGTGCTAAAATTTTGAGGATAGATGGCTATTACTGTTGTAGATGATTAACTTCCCTTTTCGATTTGGGGGAGCAAGATGTAATTTAAAGCCATATGAAAGGTTGTGTTTGCCGAACCACAATGTGATAGGGGAAGAAAAAAAACCGGAGATTGGCTCAAGACATCATCCTATAGAAATTTTCCTTCAGTTAGCTCATATAGTTCTAAACGATTTCCTTTTCTTCATAGAAGCAGCAGATGCAAAAGTTAGTTTGCTAATAATGTCATGCAGCGCAAGAATAAGATAAAATTAGATTAGCACGTGTACGAGATAGTGTAAAACATAATATATTAATAGAAGTTATATTTTCCAAGAGGGATCTGAAAAATGCATAAACATAAATTGTATTGAATTATGTGTTAGACAATTTAAATATGTATGTATGTATGAAAAGAAGAATGTGCAAGTTGAAGGTAGATGATTTTTTAAATATAATAAATAAGCCTTATTCATTCTACTAAATGAAGTCAGTTAACATAAGATTTTACCAATGGCTAGAAAAATTATATTGATTTAGACAGGGAAACTTTTCAAATTAGATTTTATTTAAAGATATCTTCATAATGAAATTTAAGCTTATTTTATCTATGCGCCAAGGAAAAGGTTAAAAATGAGGTGAATGTTGTGCCGTAAAATTTAAGAGGGTTTAGTAGACTCTTCTATGCTGGTCCAGTGGTATAATGCCACGTATTTATATGCGCTAGTTTGATTCCTTCGACTATACCTAATCAGATTCTTTTTACTGTTTTTATCCTACATGATAATTAACCTCACTATACTAGCTATTTCTTCTCTCTCCCCCACCTTCTTCGAGGGTAATACATTGAGCAGCACTGCCCCACCAAGTTCCTCCACCAGCAACGTTGCATTCATCATCTGCTTCGCTTACAGCGGTCACGCAGTCATGGACACACTCGTTGACAACTCCGTAAGATAGAATTTCATCCATAATGACACATAATGATAACGGATAAAATATCCAATAAATACCTACAAAATTTATCCATAATAAATAGAGTATTTATTTGCTATATAAATACAGGTATGAGTATAAATAAATATCTCTAAATTTTAATGGGATAAACACGGGTATAGATGCTAAATACTCACCTTATCCTATATTCACATATATTTACATAAATTTGAGTTTCAGCTTTAAATTATTATATTTTAAAAAGTTAATGGCATTTTCCCTTTTGAGTTTTCGGGAATGTTAATTACTTTGAAAACATGCATCATTGGTCATCTAAACATCAACTACTTCAGAAAACATATATTTTTACTTTATTTTTTCCTTAAGCTATTTATTCAACTGGCATCTATAATACAAATCACTTTCTGCACACAAATTTAACCAAACGCAAAAGAAAAATCAAGAAAAATCAAGAAAAAAACATCCACCATCTCATGCATGCTACTACCATAATCTCACTGCCAACTGAATGTGATGGTTAATCAAAGTGAATGTGATGTCACAAAATATTCTGATTTTGGAAAATGTTATTTATTTTAAATATAAAATTTTAATTCATATTATATATATAGCTTAAACATTAAATAAATATTAAAAAACAATGTGCTTTAGAATTAATAAATATAATTTAATCAATCATTGTTACTTGTATTAATGGGATGCATAAACAAAAATATATTAATTCTCCTCCTTATTTATATGCTGTAGCCCCCCATATTTTTTCTAAACATCATCATCTAAATCATATGGCCAAAACTAAATCTTTCAGCGTGGTAATCCATTTCATCAAACCTATTCAAATTATAAAATACTATGAAAAGGCAAAAATAAAGTAAAAACAGCTAAGATAAAAAAAAAATCACCATTTCATCATCAAAATGCCTTTGCTCACAAACTTGAAGGGATCAAGGAAAAGTTAGATCGTGAAGGAGGAGAAGTGGGTGACAGTTTTTGAATGGAGGAATAGATCTCTACTTCTCTAGCTGCATAAGATATTGACAAATTCAAGAATGGCATTGGTTGCAAGCACCAACAATAAAATTAAGTTAGTCAAAAGAGTAAGGAGAGCAGACAAAGAAAAATGAAGAGAGGAAGGTGAAGAGAAGAACAACCGTTGAGGCAGAACAAAATAAAATAAAAATTAAAAATAATAAATTTTTATGAATAAGAAATAATGAATACTATTGGATAAATGGATTAGCTGATGAAAATATCATTTTAGTTTAATTTGTAATTTTGAGTTTATGTTTTGGTTGGTTGTATTAATATTTAGAAAACTAAACCCTAAACCCTAAACCCTAAACCCTAAACCCTAAAATTTTTATCACTTATAATTGTTTAGATATTTGAAAGAATTTTTTTTAAATAAAAATTAAAAGTTAAATTTTAAAAATAAACTAATTTGAAAGATTTTTTTTTAAAAAAAAAATTAAAAATTAAATTCGATCATTGATTTACAAGAAACGATAAAGTTTGAAAATAAAATAATTACACTGCATTATTCACTTATAATATTTTTTTACTTTTCTTTCTTAGTTATTATTTTTAAAATAAAAACAAAAAATAACGATGTGTTTGTTATAAAAAAAATATTAAGAGAAAAGCATTTGAAGAACAAAAATTATATTAAAAGATAAATATATTTAATAAAATTATCAAAGTGATAAAAAAAATGTGTATTAAAATTATTTAAATAAATTTAAAAATAAAAAAACGCAATTAATCTAAATTAAACATAAAATTATTAATTTAATTTAATTTAATTTCAATTATACATTAAATTAAGCTTAATCAAATTACATTTTTAATGTTTAATTTACATAATTTTTTTTCTTAGAAAAGGGGCTACAAGCCCAAAGACACCACAACTAAGACTTCACACTAGAGGTGAACAAATCTATATAATCCAAATTCAAATAAGGTCAGAGACATGAAGGAGCCTTATCAAAACTAGAGAAAGGGATATACAATTCAAGGCCTAATATGAAAAGTCTATCAGCACAAAAATTGGCCTCCCTAAATCCATGGTTGAATATGATAAATTTAATACTCTTAAGCACATGCCTAATGCTATGAATAAGATGACATAGAGGATGAAAATAATTCTGAATTGTAAGAATAGGAGATGTCGCTTGTTTGGAGTCACTTTCAATCCAAATGGTGGATATATTATTTTGAATAACAAGTTGGAGACTGAGAAATATACCCCACAATTCTGCTTCAATGGGGGAATAGGCTTCCAAACTAGAGTAGAACTCAGCCACAAGTTGTCCTTTGTCATTGCAGATAAGGCCATCACAACTAGCAGTGCTGGAATTTGAAGAAACAATACCATCAATATTAAGCTTCAGCTGCTCCGAGGGAGGAAGATTCCATTTAATCTGACGCTAGTCATCAGAAATAGTGAGAATCACCTTAAATTTGCCCTTGCAGCAAAGTTTAAAGTGATCAAAATCACAGAAAATTTGATGAATGAAAGCAGTAACTTGAAGGTAGGAACTTTGAAAAAATGATGCATTTATGTTTTTCCAAAGATGCCATATAACAATACCAAAATTAGGAATGGCAACAAGTAAAGTACCCGATGGGCATCTGCAAAATTTACCCACAATGGGTAGGGTATTTACCCGCTATACGGGTACGGGTATGAGTATGGGTAAAAACTCACAAATTTTAATGGGGATGGGTGCGGGTATGGGTATCTAAGTACCCACCCGCCCTATACCCGCATATATATATATATATATATGCTTGAACTTTATTCTATAATTATGCATTGAATTTTTATATTTTTATATTACTTATTGAAGTTATATAAGATTAGTATAAAAATATATTTAATAATAAAGTAAACCAAAAAATTTATTTTAGTTTATATTTTTAATAGAAAAATTTATTTACTATTTTATATCATTTAATTAGGCTAATACAATTTAATTATTACATAATTAATATGAGATTGACTTTTTTTAAAATATTATTTATATATGACACATAAAATATTTTTTACACAAATATTTTTGTTAATAAAATGATATTGATGTTTAAATCATAAAGTGAATGATAAATAATAAATATATTATAAATTTTACAATCACCTACTATTACCGAAAACTTATTATTTATTAATAATATTTAAATTTTATTTTTATAATTTAATTTAAAATAATATTTTTCTATGCAACATATGTATTACAAGCACAATTATAATCTATTGAATTTAAATAATATTATTCTTATTATTTATTCACATTCAAAGAAGTTTTTGAAAAGATATAAATATAAAAAATTATTGTTAATTTTTATTTGTTAATTTTTTTTAGATAAAAAAGTATAATTTTTTTAATATACACGTATATTTCTTTATTATAAAATTTTATTGTAACTATTTATCTTTTATTCAAATTCTTTCTTTTAAAATTTATATACATTATAAATATTTAATTCACTAAAATAATTTTTCAAAAACTTATATTTTTTATAAAATACTTTCGTATAGTATATGAGTTAAAAATACTAGTATTAATATATATATATATATATATACTAATTATATTATATTATTTTAATTAAATCTATTATTTTTCTTACAATTTCAAATTCAAAAGTTAAAAAAAATATTTTATGTATCCACTTTCTGTTGTTAGTATTGAACTTCTCTACTCTAACTCTATTCTCATTCTCAATGTCTGTCTCACTAAAACTTAACAACTATGAAACGTTATTCATTAGAGTTAGTTGTCAATGTCGTCACAAAAGGTTACCAAGTGATCCCACATGAAGGGACAACCATTGTACAGATCTATTTCGTTGTCGCTCTGACATTACTAATCAATCAAATCTCACACAAGATAGGATTATCACTGACAAATAACTTGTATGTTTAGTTTTGCTTATTGTTTCTAAGAATTTTAGTTTAGAAAATTATTATATTAAGATACATTTAACATTTATGATCTTTGAATATTTGTTTTTTATCTATGTTTGTACCTTGTTTGGCAACTACATATTAAATTTTTGTATTATTATGCTACTTATGTGAAGTTATATAAACATATTTTTCTTTATAAATATTTTTTTCTCAAATAAGCGTGGGTAATGGGTACAAGACGGGTATGCAGGTACCCAGAGGGTATGGGTACGGGGATTAATGTTCATACCCACGCGGGTATGGGGCCGGGTATGGGTATTTTTTTAAAACGCGGGTATGGGGATGGGTACTGTAGTACCCTACCCATACCCTACCCATTGCCATCCCTAACCAAAATGTCTATTCCAACCAAAGGGGTTATTCCTATTATATCCAGTCTGATTGTGCTGCAGCCAGCTAAAAAGGTCATTACTAAAAAAATAATCCCAATTTTGCAAGAGAATTAATTGTTTCCAAACCTGTTTAGCAAAATGGCAATCTCTAAGCACATGCATGATAGTCTCAGGAGCATAATTACAGCTAGGACAAAGAGAATCACTAGCCATGCTTCTCCTATGCCTCTCAACATTAGTTAGGAGCCTTCCATGAGCAACTTTCCACAGAAAGAGGATCACTTTGGGAGGCCCATACCATTTTCAGATCAATTTAAATAAAGTAGCATTTGAATTGAAATAATAATTATTAGCGTAAAACAAATTGTAGGGAGATTTAATAGAAAATATTCTATTCCCATTAGACTTCTAAAAAATAGTGTCCTACACCCCAAATATAGTAGGGGGTTTTGAGCAGAAAATGGAGTTTTGGATTGAAGGGGGAAGATCATATTTAATCTTATTCAAATCCCATTCACCTTGATTGGAAAATAGAATTTAGGGAGGTTTAAATTAGCCAATAGAATAGGATGCAAAGCAAGGATAGATAGATTAGAAAAGGAATCCAATTGTCTGTCCAGAATTTAGCAGTTAACCCATTACCCATAACCCAATCTAACCCTTGGGAGAAGATGTGCCACACAAAACATGTCTTTCCATATGTGGAAAGAGAAATTACTAGTGCCTAAATTGGGGGTTTCACCAATATAGAATTTGTATTTACTAGAGAGGACTTGAGTCCAAAGAGCAGAGGGGGAAGTAATCAATCTCCAACACAATTTCATTAGATAGGCATGGTTAAGAATTTGCAAATTCCCAAAGCCTAGGCCGCCTTCAGACTTAGTATTTACTAGAGAGGACTTGAGTCCAAAGAGCAGAAGGGGAAGTAATCAATCTCCAACACAATTTCATTAGATAGGCATGGTTAAGAATTTGCAAGTTCCCAAAGCCTAGGCCGCCTTCAGACTTAGACCTACAAATTTTTTTCTTAGCCAATAAGGTGACATTTCCTGTCCCCCAAGAGACCCCCAAATGAACTGCCTACATAACTTATTAATTTCATTATAGACGAATTTAGGGATGAGCATGGTTTGTATAAGGTAGGAAGAAATGCTCATAATGCAAGATTGAGCTAAAACAACCTTGCCAGCCATGGAAAGGGACTATATTTTCCAAAGAGAAAGCTTTTTTTTTACCTTATCTATTATAAAGGTAAAAAATTATACTTAGAGGGTTTATGGTGACTGATAGATATGCCAAGATATCTCCCAAAATCTTTTGTGGACTTGATACCTAGGCTATTGCTAGTTTGCTCGATAAGCACTGAGTTAGAGTTTTTGGAGAAAAATACTGAGAATTTCTCTTGATTAATTTTCAAACCATAGGCAATACAAAATTCATTCAAAACAATTTTAATAATATTGGCATGATATATGTCAGCCTTAGCCACTAAAATAATGTCATTGGCAAAAAATAAATGAGAAATTTGAGGCCCATAGTTGCTAAAGGAGAATGAAGTCCAGTCAGCAGACATGACCCTATCTTTAATTAGGTGAAGTAACCTTTCCATACACAACAAAAATAGATAAGGAGAGATTAGGTCCCCTTGCCTGATACCCCTAGAGGGAAAAAAGGACTTAGTTCTACTCCTATTCTAACTCAATAACAGAGAGGACGAGGAAATACAATGGTGAATAAGGTTAACTATTTTAAAATTAAAATCAACTTTTTTAATAGTATTTATAATGAATTTCCATCTCAGCCAATCATATGCTTTTTCCAAGTCAATTTTAAGGATCATGTAACCATTCCTACATTTTAATTTACTAAAAGAATGCATGATTTCCTGAATAATTAAGGAGTTATCTATCCCTTGCCTCCCATGAATGAAGTTGGACTGGTTTTCAGAGTTATCTTTCAACCTTTTTTGTTCAACAACATCACGAAAGCTCTTTAACCTTGCATCATTGTAATTGATATACTTTACACCTTCACGAATATTGTAAATTGCATCTTTAATTTATAACAATCTAGATATCTCCTTTGTCTTAATATTTACAGTTCCATGAACTCCTTTACCATAACCTTGCTCCTACTTTTCCCAACAATCTATCACATACATCAAATATTCCATCAGGTGCCCAATTATACTTTGATGCCCATACAGTAGCTAAATAGAAGAAAAAGCTTTAAAAGCAGCAAAAATTTAATTTTTGGTTTTTTGAATATCAACCATTCAAAGACAAGCAATGATAGAGACCCATTAAAATTACAACAATCTGTGTATATTGTAAATACCAACGAAAAAGTTACACATAGAGAGAGAAAGATATGTCTATACCATTGTTGGTTTTTCCTAAACTCAGTAAGCACAGGATATATATTCTCAAAGACAGAATAAGTCTTATCTCACCTAAAAATGAAAATGAAAACAAACAAGAGATCCAATGAACCAGAAAAAAAAAAAAAAAAGCAAGGAAGAATAATATATATGAAGGAATTACAAGCAAATATAATAACTTGGCTCCTGTTAGAACAATTTTTCTAATGACAAAAATAAGCAAGACAATTTTAGGTTGCTTCATACTATACATTAGTTCGAGAAACAATTCTGGTTCATACTATTGCCAAAACAAGCAAGTATCAGCATACATCCATTTATTTCTTAATCATATACCTTGACATTTAACGAGGATACATCTTGCACAAACAGATAACTTTAAGGTTTTGTGCATGCATTTTAATGAATATATAGTAGCAATGAAACTAAAGCAATAAGGCATAACTCTTTTACATTATTTAAGAATCAAAAAGCAAGGATGCTTCTTCTAGAGTTGAGGCTTCCTTGCTAACTGCAGTGGAAGCTAGGCAAGCAGGCAATGCAATGCACATATCTTTGGTTTTTAGGAAGTCCTCTGTCGCAACAATAAATAGAAATGCATACTCAAAAACCACCCTTTTGCACTACATAGAATTTGAGAATTGAAAAAAATAAATAAATTAGATAAGCAAAAAAAAGTGAGCATGAAAATGGTCATCACTGCAAAATTTCACCTGAGCTACTTCTTCTTTGCCTAGTAAGGAAGAAGTAGCTTAGGTGAAACTAAGTCTCTTTGGATTTGGAGATTAGTTGATATAAGGCTAAATCCCGCAATTTAAAGTATCTTATACCACTATATGAGATCTTACACCACTGTTATAACACACACAAGTCTATTCAGATCCTATAATGCATTATTATTTAGCAAGACCATCATAATTTTTGTAGTAAATGGTCTTATTTTCATAGTTATAAATTTTCACACTAGAGCTTAATTTTTGACTAGGTAAAGAGCTGACAATGAAGATTATCATTTCATGAAAATTATTGTGAGTTAAATTATAACACCCTTATTTTGTTATTTGTTACTATTATAATTTATATTAGTTGTTTGTATATGTTGTTTGAAATTAGGAGAGTTTTAGGTGTGTGAATTACATAATTTCTTGTTATAGCTAGAGAAATCATCCAGAATCAGGCTCTTTGAAGCCCTCTTGCTGTAGCGAAGATATCTTGCTGCAGCGAGAAGAGATAAAGATAACCCAACAGCACTCTTGGTTTAGCTAGAATTTTCTCGCTGTAGTAAAGAGCTCTCGCTATAGTGAGAATGATAGATAACAAGAGTAAAATATTGTCTAATTTTTTCGCTGTAGTAAGAAAATCGCAAATTTGCAGAATATTTAAAGAACTTCCATCCTAGAAACCTTCATTTAGAATCAAACAACCTTCCCTCTTTATTCTCTCCATTTTTTCCTTCTCCCTTCTTAAAGAAAACTCTCCTAAACCCTGAATTTCTTCTAAATCCGAGCTTGAACGTCTATTTCATTCAGATTCAAGTACGTTTCTTAGAGCTCAAATCTCTAGTTCCATTCATTTTCTTCGATTTTCCCTTTCTTAAAGGAGGTCTATATTGAAATACTTATGGAAAACTTCATCCTTTAGATGATATCCTTCATTGGGACTATGGTACCTCTCCGTTGGATCTCTAGAAAAACACGACTTGAGAGACTCATTTCCAAGTAAAGGGAGTTGTTCCCGAACTCTAAGTCTTCTTTATGTAATTTAACTTAGAAAACTCAACTACTTGATTCTAAATAGCAAAGTTACAAGATTTCCTTGAACTATGGTGTTAACAAAGGAGTTTTGGAGAGAAAGCCTCATTTTAAACCCTAACTCAAGTACTCTCGTTTTGGATAATAGAATCTCATTAATTATAAGACTCCAGTATTAAAAATGAAATTTTAGGAATGAGAAATGGATAACTTATTTTGGAAACTTTCTAGACAAAATTTGATAGTAAAAATTATGAGCAATTTAGTTTTTGAATAGTTTTAAGATTTTACCACCATTATATATGTACTATTAATAATGAAATATTATTTTACATGATATATGCATTAGAAGATGTCAAACTTTAGGATAGGCAATTTTATTAATACTGAGAAAGTACATATATTAAGTTGTACGCTTGGGTTGAGTCCAAAGGTATCTGACCTTTAGCACATTGTGTTGATTGCGTGGTGTGACATTGTTAGATGATTCTCTGTGTTAGATTGATATGATACAATAAATATAGATGTTGTTTAATAGCTAATGTATGTCAAAATGGGTGAATTTATATTGTTGATGGAAGTGTTAACTGATCTTGAAAGAAAAAAGAATATTATGTATGAAGGAGATAATATGACATGATTGCAGAATTATGAAATGTGTGTTTATAATATGTGAGTCATAAATCTAAAGGTGTACTTATAATACATATATTGTAATACATGGATTTATATAAATCATAACTCACGTATTATGACATGCTGATTGATGAAAAGGATGTGAAAAATGAAATGATAAATGTTGAGAAAAAAAATGTAGTGTGAAATGCTGAGAAAATAAGTGTTATGAGAAATGTTGAAACATTGTATAGATAGTTACATAGATACACTAGGGATATAGAGTTTGGAGAAGATTTGGAAAATTTTGAAAAAATAAGAATAGTGAATGCTAATTGTAAATAGGTGCACAATAAATTGCTGAAAGTAAGAACAATCACAGGTCATACACTCATTTCTTGACGAGACTCCTGACTATACCTTTGTTAAAAAAAGGCCAGATCAGCACACATTATATCCATGTTGTTGCGGCTAACCAACAACTATATATACTATGAAGTCCTCAAGGGATTCCAAGGGTAATAATGTTGAAAGTGGGGTGAATGTGAAGTAATATAGAGATTGTGTGATTATAATGTATGAATTATAACATATTGATTGATGTTGTTAGATACATGTGTTATAATACATTGACGAGTGTAATTAGGACATATGTATTGTAACATATTGATCGATATGATATAATACATGTATTATAACATACAGCTCCATGTGAAAATGTATATGCTCAGTTATGAGAATGATTTGTATGATTTGTGTATATGCTCAGTTATATCTCCATTTCTCGCTACAATGAGGACATGTCGCTGTAGCAAGAGAAGCTCGACCAGACTAATATAAAAGGCAACTTTTATGTTCAAGTGGGGAGTTCACTATTCCACCTTTGTTTTTCAGAGGTCCAGACGGCGCAAGGCAAAGAAGAAGAGTAGGAATACTCATTTTTTGATGCTTTATTCCATTTGTATCTCCGTTTTTGTTGTTATATTTGTCACTGGATTACTGGAATATAGAGGAGGAGATAGATAAAATTCAATCCCAGCTTTTAAACTTGAATTTTATCCTATTTTAATTTAGTGCTTTACATTTTAATTGTTGTTTAATATTACATGAAAATCATTCACCAATTCTATTGTATATAAGCTCAATAAATTTGTGTCTTATTAATTAATACATTTGAATTGCTCTCTGAGGATGATATTCTGGTACTCTACCGGTTATTACTTGCAACAGACTCAGTACACTTGTCGTGTTTGAAGGAATAGATCCAACAACAATTCCCATCAACATATTACATTCAATCCAATATTTGTCAAACTTTATTTTCATTGGAGCTGCCATGTGTCTCATAAAGATATCTGTATGCTCTATTGCATCATCAATTACTTGTATTACCCTCTAAACTTCTATGAGGTATGAATTGGCAGTGGGATATTCACTATCTGAAATTACGTGAGTGGCTAGATTAAATACTTCCAAAACTTGACAAAATTTCTCAACCTTATCCCAATCTTTATATGACGGTGCATACTCATAATGCAACCTTAAACTTCAATGACATTGACAACATTTGAAATGTGGAATTCCATTTTGTAGGACAATCAAGTATAAGTTTTTTTTATCTTTCAACCCCTTTTATTCAACAACATCACAAAAGGCCTTTAACCTTGCATTATTGTAATTGATATACTTTACACTTTCATAAAAATTGTAAATCACATCTTTAGTCTTACTAAGGCCATCTTGCACTAACAAATTGAATATATGTGCACAACATCTAACATGAAATAGGGCACCACCGAGAAATAACTTACTATTCAATGACAAATTATCCTTTAAACTTCTTAGACAGGAATCATTATAAGATACATTATCAACCAAAATTGGAAAAAAAAAAAAAGAATTGTTTTCAATTCCCTATACTTTGAAACACTTAAAAATTGCATTAGCCACATCAATACCAGTACCACGTCTTGGAGCAGGAACTTTTAGAAAACTTAACACTCTTTTTTGAAGTTTCCACTCTACATCAATGAAGTGTCCAGTGATAACCATATACCCTGCTACTTGGTGATATGATTTCCACATTTGTAGTTATACTAATTTTATTAACACTTTTCAACAAAGTTTTCAAAGTTTTCTTTCATGTCTCATATGTTGCTATGCAATCAGCTTTTGCTGTTTTACTACAAACTTTTTGAAAATGTGGATTTGCATATTGAATGGCCCACATCTAAACCTTATCTTCAACAATATTAAAAGAGTGCATATGTACCATAATACCAGTAGCAATTATTTTCCACATTTTCTCATTACATTATCTAACCCTAGAGTTAGTAAATGGGTTACCTAAATTAGGTTGGAATATAAATATGTTATCTTATTTACATTAATTTTTAGAATTATTATATTTTTTCAACTTTAACATTTCCTATTCCACAACATATAAACAAAAAATTTACATAACTTTAATATAAAGGTTAATACTGCATTAAGTAGTTCTATATCATATCTTTAACACAATCTCAAAAAACATCTATAAATTTAACAACTCAAAAACTTTGATTTATTACTTAACATTTAATACTCAATAGTTAGATCACACTAGTATTTTTCCTTTTTTGAACCATAATATGATACTTTTAAACTTCATGCCCAACTATCAGAGTCAATTTGTTATTTCATGAGTCTTTTTTTTCTGCCTCCTCAAAATCCTTTTTTTTTTTAATGTCAATTCAATAGATCAAATATCATTTAACTACATCAAGACACATTCCAAAAATAAACAAAGAGCAACACAAACAACTATCTTTAATTTATATCAATCTAGATATCTCCTTAATATTTATAGTTCCACAAACTCCTCTCCCAAAATCTTGCTCCTGCTTTTCCCAGTAATCTATTACATACATCAAATATCCCATCAGGTGTCTAGTTATACTTTGACACCAGATTGTAGCTAAACAAAAGAAAAAGCTATAATACCAGTGAAAATTTAATTTTGGTTTTTTAAGCATCAAACATTTTAAGACAACAATGATGGAGATCCATTGAAATTACAACAGTCTATGTATACTGTAAATACCAACGAAAAACTTACACATAGAAACATAAAAACATCTCCATACCATTGTTGGCTTTGTATTGGTACTTGGATGATTGACAGGACATCATCTTCATCTCAGTTGGCTATGACAAATAGATTGTCATTAGAAGTGCCCGGCAAAGGTAAGTTGTATGTATGATTTTGAAGACGATAAATCATCTGGTTGTGAAGCATAGCAGACAGAGCTTCTTCAACTTGCTCTGTTCCAATGATTTGAATTTGGACTTTCAGCCTATTCAGAAGGGTTCTGTCTTTTAAGGCTACATTATAATTAGAAAAGATGGTTAAGACTATACTTCCATAATGAAAAGTAGTCAAAAGGGTTGCTATCATAACATTCTGATAGTGGAGATATGTGGTGTCTAAGAGAGCGATTCTGGCAGAAATAAGAAAATTCTTTCTGTCATGTAAGGTTAGGACTAACCTTATAGCTCCAAAATGAAGAGTAGTATAACCTTTAGATCTCCAATGTTCAATGAAAGTTTTGGGAATTTCAAGATCAACATATTGCTCTTGAGAGGTAGCTTTGAGCTGGCACTGATCCATCCTTGTTGATTGGACGTATTCTTTGAGAGAAGATTGCTTTCTAAGGATTAAAGCATTCACCTTATTGGCAAAGGATTTTTTTCTCCAAAAAATATTGTATGGACTTAACAAAAGGACAATAGATTCCTAGAGTTTAGCTTCTTCTGGTACATAAGTGTATTCAATCAGGTTCTCAATTTTCTCAACTTCAGTTCTGATACAGTTCTTTGGAACTGACATAGGAGAATTTAAAAAGACAAAAGAAAGTTCAGTAGAAGTAGTTTGAGTAGTGTTCATGGTGGTAGGATTCTTACTCACTTTATTGATAATGGTTATCACACTTATCCCTTCCTTCTCTAAAGAGATGTCAGGCTCTTGAAATAAAATAGGAGTTTGTGGCATTGTTATACTTAGGGCGCAATATACTTTAAGATGTATACCAAAATCAGTGGATAGTGCTACGACACTAGTCAGCACAGTTTTCCAACCTATAAACTTTGAGAAACTCAATATCAGATAATTGTTAGGCTCTGATACTATTACTAGCCGGGAGCCTTCAATATCATAACTATGACCTAAACAATTAGCACTTTCAAATACCTTAGCAATCCCTTTATGCATTTTTTCTGTAGAGCATACTTACTTCTAGTCAGGGACTAGAGGATAACCATTATTAATAAAGCTTTTAGAAGGAACTTAGAAAGAACACATGGTGTTGTATCAACAAAAGGATTTTTATTGATTACTCCTTTCCTTCTACACAAATGCTCTTCTCTATATATAGAGAAAAAGGAGCACGATAATATTACAGTAGGACATTATCAGATAAGATTTTGATATCTTTTTTTAAAGACAATTTAAGCAAACAATACAAGACTTAGTACAATTATTCAAATAAAACAAACTGAAAGCAAAACATAAAGATACTTTAATACATAAAGTTGCTTTTTTCAGAGATTCTTCAATTTTTATGGATAGGTTCATGACTCAGAGAGAGATTTAGATCATCATCAGTTTTCCATCATTCTTGATCCATTACAGAGTCACAAGGATCCTGAGAATCCATCATTATGTCTACTTGTGATGATTCAGTTTCATCATGTAGAATGACTTGTCCTTCTTTTTCCCAATTCCAAATACAAGACCAGCAGAGGTAAGAGGAGGTATCACTTGTTCTAGGTCAAGTGAACAGATAATATTCATTGGCTTTAAATTTGTACAAGTGGAATTAACTTTGGTCATGTCTTCTTGGGCTCCATTGATGACATGGAGATGAGTAATTAAGTATACTTGGTGAAAAGGTTGCCATTTTGGCTCAGAAACATCTTTTATACATCTACACGTGTTCCAAAACCTGACTTGATTCTGGGTATAGAGTAATTTGGAAGTTCGATGTTCAAAATATGGTCTATGGATTATTACCACTGTTACATTTTTTGGAAACTCAACAGGTGGAAAACTTGTTTCTTTTCATATGCATAACCTTTCCATTTTGAGCTGGATATCTCTTTTCCAGGAAGAATCATGTTGGAATCAAGATAATAGCTTCTATAAAAAAAAAAAAAAAGATGAGCTATTTTGAGAGTTATTAAGGAACTCCAACATCTTGAATGTTGGAAAGATTATAGGATAATGAAATAATTAAGAAGCACACTATAGATACCTCAAGGCTTCTTCAATCATTGGAATCTCCATTAATAAAGCAAAAATATTTAGATAAGGAGCATCTAGATGAAACCATGATGATTTTAGTTTGATTCCATGATTGTATAAAGAGAGAGCAAGATAATGAAACATATGATTTCTAGCAAAATCCTTTATATATTCTGTAGTAATAAAATCATTGTTTTGAGGTCTAGTGGACATGTGATGTTGGAGATGGCTGGTGATGGCTGGTGATGGCTTCTGCATTATTTATAGGGAAAATTAAAGGGTAGATTTGTGCAGAAGTAATTATTGAGATAGGCTTCATTGGTCTGGTTAATAGATTTGGAACCACATTATTTTTCCCTTGAATATGTTTGACAAAGAAATCATATATGGAAAATCAATTCTTTAACCCCGAGGATCTGTGGATCTGGAGGCATTTTATTTTTGAATTCAAGTAGAGTAAGAAAAGAGGAATTATCTATTTGTACTTCAAAATTATGTCCTTTCAAATGGAAATCAAATTTCTGAATTTCATATTTGACTGCAAGAGCTTCCTTATAAGTTGTGTGATAATGCTTTTCAGATTCCTTGAATTGTTCACTAGCATCTCCACAATAAGCCTTCTTATCATCAATTTCTTCTAATAAAACAGCTCCCCAATAATGATCACTAGCATCAGTTTGTAGAATCCTCTTTCCTTTTTCAAGAATTTTTAATGGTGGAGGATTTTGAGCTATCTTCTTTAAATGATGAACTACTTCAGTTTGTTCTGAGTTTTAGGGTGGAGGATTTTTCCTTAAGAGTTTTGATAAAAGACTGGTGTATTTAGCAGCATTAGGAATGAAATTCCTAATATAATTTAAAACTCCTAAGAATTGTTGGATCTGTTTAATAGAAAAATTCTCATCAGGAAAATTAAGTAATTCTTCAACAATGTGAGGTTGGGACTGCTAATTTCTTTGAGAAGAATGCATTCCCAAAAAGTCTATTTAGGTTTAGGCTAAATGAATCTTCTTTTCTGATAGCATGATCCCATAAGTATTAGCAAGATCAAAAAATTTGTTTAACAATATCTTATGAGATTCTTCATTTTTGGAAAATAAAAGAACATCATCAATGTAGATGAGAATACTGTCAAGGATGGGTTCAAATATTCTTGTCATTGCTTTCTGGAATAAAGAAGGTGCAATCTTGAGACTAAATGGAAGAACTTTTCATTGATACTGAGCATTAGGAATGCAAAAAGCAATTTTGTATCCGTCAGCTAGGTCTATACTGAGTTGTCAAAAACTAGATTTTAAATCAAACTTTGAAAAAATTATGGCTTCTTTTATGAGAGTGTGAAGAGAAGCAATCTTGAAAATAGGAAACTTGTCATCTTTGAGAAAATGATTTAGAGGTTTATAATCAATTACTAACCTTTTTTTTCCCCTTAGTTTCTCTTATTTCTTTTCTACATAAAATGCTTGACATGCCCATTCAGATTTGGTTGGCTCTATCAATCCTTGTTTCAAGAGTTTAGTGCATTCTTGTCTTGCAAGTTGAAGATCACTGGAACTCATTCCTGAATGTGTAGCTTTAATAGGATTGATATCTTCATTTAGCTTGAAAAGAAGCTGTATGAAGAATTTTGGATTATTCCAAAGAGGATTAGGATGAATAAAGTTTTCATGTCCGTCTGCACATAATTGTTGGAGTTTTGTTTTTATCTCATCATATCCTTCTAGACAGTGTTCTAGGGAATATAGGCTTAATACATCAGCAGCACAGTAAGCATCCATCCCTAAAAGGATATCTTTATTGGGAAGATAACTTCCTATGTCTCTCATCCAGGCTACACAGTCTGGGAAGAACTTGATTCCAATGGACTTTTTTTGGATTAGATCGATTTTGAAGATTTTTCCATCAGCTGCTACAAAAAATGATGAACTTTTTGTCCATACTTCTTTGGGAAGAATGTCTGAATTCATCATCGTTTTCTGGGCTCTAGTATCCATATAAGCCATAGCTTTTATAGGAGTTGCGAATTTAGAAGAGAGAACTTGGATCTCAGCGCATAGTTGTGAAGTGGTCTGAGAAATGCTCTAGACTTCTTGGACTACATAAAGAGGAATGTATTCAGTTTCATCATTTGTTTTTTCTAAAAAATCATCAGAAGAATCTTGTAAAGCAAAGACTATGTTCTGATCTGTTTCTTCTTGTTCTGAGTATTCTGATTCAATATCTTCTTCAGTTGGTTCTAGAGAATTGATCAGATGTTGTGCCTTTGAGTCTTTATTTGGGCATTTCTTAACAAAATGAACTTTTTTCCCACAGATAAAGCATCTGGTACTCTTATTTTTTTTCCCTCTTTTTGCTTTCTTTTTGAAGAATTTCTTTTTTTTTTTCTTCTCAAAAAATCTTTTTATCTTCTTTTTCTTGGAAGAAAATACACAACACATCAATTACTACTATTCTTCCGTAATCCATACAAAACAGTTATATCTTTGTCTCTCTTCGTATGTCCCTTACAAAAATATCTCAAAAGAGTGGCATCTTTTATTCTCTATTTTAAGTTGTTCATCTTCTAAAGATTGTCATCTGACACCAATGGTTAAGAAACACTTCTACGAGCTTTCATGTGGGGTTGTTGAATTGGCTTGGATTATGCTTAGTGTTGATTACTCAAGGCTCTTGTGGCAATTGTTTGGTGTCTTCTCCTATGAGAATCATGAGTGGAAGCCACGGATCATCTATCATACATGCACCTTTGGTTGATTAAGATAATTTCATATATTATGTTGTTTCAATTTATTGCTAAATTTTCAACAGTCGTATTTGTAAGTCTATATATATAATACACGTGCCGGTTAAGTCAGAATTGTGGTCAGTGATCGAGCCATGTACAAGGGGAGATTAGGAGGCAAAGGTCAGCTTGGACATGTAAGTGTTTCTGATTGATTCTATCTTGCTTTAAGGTTTTTGAATGTATCATTAACTTAACTTCTGACTAATTGGTATGATATGTGAATTAAGGTGATTAAGTTGGAGAGGGATGGGAAACGATAGATTAATGAAGATATTCTTTTGTTTCGAGTTAGAGTTTAGAATTAGTACTGATTGCTGAACCCAAGCTCCTTTTTTGGGCATAGGGATGCTATTTAATTTGATTGGATATTCATATTAGAACTTGAAATTATTTCAATTCTTAAAAGTATAAAATATAATTAGTCTTGGAAATTGACAAGTAAATTATTGGTCATTCAGTCCTTACAGTACCATTAAAAACATGACAAATTGGTCTTTTGTTTTAGTAATTATTAATTATTTTGATGCTTCGCTTTAGTGCCCATTAATTAATTTTTCTACCAAAGATTAAATTGATAATGATTGTCAAATTGTCGAATCTAATTAAAGATCAAATTGACTAGTTTAATAATATTTGAAGTTAAATTGATTGATAATGTTAATTTTAAGGATTAAATTAATCAATGATTGAAAAGGTAAGGAACTGAATTTATTTATTTTTATAATATCAAGAATCTTAACTCACTGTTCATGCCAATTTTGTGCAATTACGTAACGTTGAACAAATTTTTCTCTGCTTAGAAAAGGAAACGGTTTTTCTTATTAAATTTTCAGTTGCCGTCCATGATTAAGTCAATTTATTATTATAAAGTAATTAAGAACTTATGTTATGTTCTATCCTTTACCAAGTCTTGGCTTGTGGTTGTGACGCATCCCTTTGCTCACAATATTAACTCTCTAATACACCAAGGATAGAGCCAAATCAAATTGTTAAAACTCACTATTGATATGTTACATCCACAGTTTAGTTTGACTATAAATGAAACTGGTATCTGTAGATTAATCTTTTTTTATTTTGGGTAATGTAATGTAGTTGCCTAGTTGGTGTTAATATTAAATTATTGAGTAATGTAGTTCAGGGATATTCTAGGCCAAGGAGCAGTGAAGGTAGTGTATAGTGCATTTGATGAGGTCCTAGGAATAGAAGTGGCTTGGAACCAAATCAAGCTTGGTGATGTGTTTCATTCACCAGACCAACTTCAGCGCCTTTATTCAGAGGTTCATCTCCTTAAGAACTTGGAACATGAATCAATCATGGCCTTCCATGATTCTTGGATCGATGCCCATTGTAGAACCTTCAACTTCATCACCGATTTGTTCACCTCTGGCACCTTAAGAGCGTAACATGATCAACCATTACTTGTATCTTTGAACCATATAACTTAAAATACTGATTCCCAGATGAATAGGGTATTTGTAAACACAGCCAATCAAAAGTACAAGATAATATTAAAATAATTCCAACACAATTTTTTTAAAATTTTAATACATCTTGAATTCTTAATTAGTTATGTTTATAGACACTGTAGTTGAACACAAATTACTCTTAATTTAATAGTCCTTTTTATGTTGTTGCATAAACAATTTTTTAATCTCTATGAATGTTGTTATGTTTGAGATTAGTTCTTATAAAAAAAATTGTTAGTATTTAGCTCTTAATACTTTAAAAAGGTAAAAAGTTTGTGTCTTTATTAATTCTAAGACTACAATATTTATAGGAACAAAGAATTATTTAAGGCTTTTTATTTTAAATTTTACATCGGTTCTCTTATTTTTGTGATAACATTAATAATAATATGTAATGCAGGTACAGAAAAAAGTACCAGCGAGTAGATGTCAGAGCAGTGAAGAATTGGGCACGCCAGATTCTAAGTGGTTTGGAGTATTTGCATAGTAATGATCCTCCTGTTATACACAGAGACCTAAAGTGTGATAATATTTTCATCAATGGCCATCTGGGGCAGGTCAAGATTGGTGACTTAGGCCTTGCAGCCATTCTTCGTGGCTCCCAACATGCCCACAGTCATAGGCAATTCCTCTTGCTCTTTTATTTGCCACTTAAATTTTTAGTGATTAATAATCTAAGCTAAACCATGTGCCTAAAACTGAAGCTGTGTTTGGTATGAACCATCAGGGACACCAGAATTTATGGCACCAAAATTGTATGAAGAGGAATACAATGAGCTGGTTGACACATACTCCTTTGGGATGTGTATGATAGAAATGTTTACTTCTGAATTCACATACAGCGAGTGCTCCAACCCTGCTCAAATATACAAGAAAGTGACTTCGATATGCTTAACCAAACACACTTTACTATAATTTTTTAACCTTCTTAGAATCAAAATTCATTTCACTTATCTTTATAGAGAAATATTTGTAAAATTTTATTCTGCATAAACTTAATTTTACAAATTAATTATGGTTTAAAGTGAGTTTAAAATAGAATAAGTCGTGTATAAAAAACTTTAATTTTAAAAAATATGTTAGTATTATAACTTAATGTGAAATTCTCAACAAAGGAAAATCTATATCTTTTCACTTCTAATCTAAATTGGTGACTTGGAACCATTGGAGATTGCTGAAATGATAGAGGAGATATCAGCTTTAGTCCCAACATGAAGAGATTGGGACACATCCAAATATCAAAGACAACATAGTTTTAGGTATGAAGAAGAGGATGATGTCGCTAACCACCAACCCTTTTTCTCATCATCTTCTCCCTCTTCCTCCCATGGTTCCTCCAAGAATAATTCCCACCTTCGTGGAAACCATTATCCGTTTGCTCAAGATTGGCCTCATGGTACTATTCTTATTTGAACTTGAACTTATAATGCAAATAACACTTCAACTTTTATCATACACAATAGAAATTTTTTGATAAATAACTCGGGCTAATTTAGATAACAACTTAATTAAACGCTTATTTAATAATTTTTTTTTTTACATAAAAGCTTGGTATGAATTTAATCATGAAATTTATTGAGTTAAATTGAAAAAAAAAAACTTATTAAAATAAGTTATACTAAAATAAACATGTTAAAATATAAAAAACATAAAATTCATTAGATATTTTCATAAAATCTTCTAAATGTACCCTTAATTTATCAATTACTAAAATAAGTTCAAGAAAAACGTTTTGATAATTTTTTCGGGAAACTAAATAAAATTCGTTAAAAAGCTAATAAGATAAGCATAAGCTACTTTTGTGAGTCTGAGTATCTTAATAATTGTTCTTTTGATAAGTTAATATCAGTTATTTTCAGTGCAATTTTAAGAACTGTATAATCTTGTCCACATGGAACAATTTGCAGATGATCTATATATGAATGATGATGCAAGCTTTCAAAGCTCAATGAACTCCTCCAAGTGTTTCAATTTCCAGTGCTGCAACTCAAGCAATGAAGATGAGCATGTTCCTACTTCAGTAGTAGGAACAGAACCCTTTTGCTACTCTACAAAAGCCAACAACAAGAGCACAAGATTCTGTCCTAGAAAAGAGGTGGTGTTTGAGGATGATTTCACCAAACAATTTTGGAACATGAGAATGGACTCTCACAGGTACCATGGATACCATAGGCTAACAAGGATTCATTCCTATGTTGATCTGAAGAGACTAGCATTATCAACGATCATTAATAGAAGAGATACACAAGAGGAGAATGTTCAAAACTGTTGGTTCCATTGAGAATATTGGGTTTCAGAATCCAGAAGGAGGTGCACGTTTTTCTTATTGAAGCTCCATGGATTCAGAAACTCCTTTTCTTTTTCTGTTTTTTCTACTTTTGGGTGTTTATATTATTATTTTCTTGCTTTAATAATGAATTATGATGCCCGTGAATATTTGTAAACCATACGGGCACATCTTAATTGCACTTTGTTGTTAAGAACTTATAAGTTGTTACATATTTTAATCTAGGCTTATGTTAAGAGTTGTTGTTTACTTGATTGTAAGCAAAGGATTCTTTACTATTAAGTTAAGGTGGTAAGATAAATTATATGTTTGAATCTGAACATAGGAGTGTCCACAGGTCAGTTTGGTTTGAGTTTGAGAGAAAAAATAATTTAAACCGATTAAAATGGATTGGTTTAGTTTAGTTTAAATTTGTGAAAAAAAATTTGAAAATTCATCCGAACCAAACACGAGCGGGTTAGTTCGGTTTGGATTATTGAATTGTCCGATTAAATAATATAAAATTAAAAACATATAAAAAATAGAAAAAAATCATTTTTTTCATTCGAATAATTCTTGACATACAATTTTAACACAATTACACAATGTTCCGATATAAATACACAAATTCAAAACAAGTCTCAATTCAAAATAAAAAAGCTAAATTCAAAATAAGTATCAAGGATCTCTATATGAGATACGTGATTTACTACTAAGTAATATTCATCAGGTATATATTCGCGTAATCAGGTTAGCATAGTATCACCCGTTATCTGAATCAAACCACGTCCAATTTGATTGATTTGGATCGGATCTAACCCGTTAAACATTAGTTTGGATCATTTTTCGGTTTGGATTATCAGGTTCGTTGGTTTACCTAATCCGATGAACACCCCTACATGAACTGGGTGAGGATAAATTAGACTTATGAAGTAGGTTAAATAATATAAAAAAATATTCAGATGTACCATACTCAATCTGTATTTGCCCTGTAAATAAAAAAGACACAAAAATCTATTCTAAAACTTAATAAATTTTGAAGAATAACTCGCTGTTAAGACTAAGAAATCAGCAAGCTAATGAAATTATAGAGAACTGCGCATTTTTTTTTCAAATGCAAAGGCTATTTCAACATCAATTTATTATTTGAGCAACTAAAAATTGACATAGTATATAATTATTTCTATCAATATTTTCTCTTTATTATTATTTTTTTTCTTTTGGTATATACACGTCTCAAAAACACTCTAAAATTCAAAGGGGATAACTCTTGGTTGTCTCCCAAGATTGTTCAAAAAACATTTCTAACTTGAATGTGCTTGGTTGAGTCATGAAAATAGGACTTTGATTATCATAAGAACGGATTAAACACATGGAAGACAAAGCTAATGTAGAAGACATGGAAGACATTGCAGCCACTATTGATAATTATGATTACAGGTAGCATATAAAACACACATCAAAGCTATCATAAGAATAGTTCAAATATATGCAAGCGTTGAAGTGACCATGCCTTGAATGAACACAAAAATCGAAGAGTACTCATACACTATTGCAACGGTGAAGGAGAGCCCATCGTTTCAGGAACTTTGACTCTAGACTGCAACAACGATACTTTGGTGGTGAATGGATAAATTAATAAACAACACTAAAACACTTACAAAATAAGTCATTGGATAAATTAAATTGGTATTATAATTTATAAATATATGAGTGATTCTATAATTTTGTAAATAAAATTATATACATGTATCTAAATTTAATTTTATTTAAGTTGAATTAGTTTTTAAAATTAAATATATTTCAATAAAAAAACATTTTTATTTTTACCTTTTTCATTTTAAATTTTAAAATTTTCCACATAATTTTTGTGATTATCATTAAAATACAACTTATAAACACTGCTAATATCCTGCAGGTGTTTTTAATGATGCATGAGGCCTTGTTCTTGAATTTTGTTCACCGAAAGTATCTTAGCCTCGTTAGTTCGTTGATGTTCTAATGAATTATTGTTTAATTTTATAAAATTAATTTTAAAAAATATGTTAAACAATATAATTTTTTAACACTCTTAATTATTAATTAAAATTTATTAAAAATTAAAAAGCTTATGTAAATAGCACTCTTTTTTATTTTTAAATTAATGTTTATTTTTCAGTTTTAAACTGAGCTAAAGTCAGTTTTGATGTTTTGTTTCCCACATAATAATGTAATTTTACTATTCTTTCTATTGGAATTTGAATGATGTCTGAAATTGCGGTGATGGACGTAGAAATAAACAATTGTAAAAGAAAAAAGAGTTATATAGACAAAACTACTGCCTCAAACATTTTCATTGGTGATCAACAAGGTACCTGTCTATTGTGAATGTTTTTATTGGAAAATAAAAATATATTTTTACATTCACATTCTTTTACATTATTTTTTATTATTCTCTTCTTTCTAACTTTTTTTTTTTCATTCGCATTGTCTATCACATTTGTTCCCCTTCTATCATTCTCTTCATCCACCCATTTGATGCTCCATTTTAGGGTATGAAAAAAAGAAAGGAACGGAAAGTAAAAGATATAATAGATAAGGAGAAAAAAACGAGAAAAATATAAAGAAGTGAATGACAAAAATAAATGGATGGAATAAAATGTGAATGAATATAAACTTGTTTGTCAAATAAAAATTATAGCTAGTACTTATCAATGCCTATTATAAGAAAAGATAAGAATAATTTTATTGAAGTTCAGTTTGATAAAGGTGCATGATTATGATTTTTACACTTGATCCTATTTGAAATTGCCATAATTGTGATGAAGATTTTTTCGTAAGCTTGAAGAATACAAAGTAGATTAATTCTACAAGTGTATATTAGGTAGCGTTTGGATATCATTTTAAACATTAAAGATAAAGATACTGAGACAATAAAAAACAGAGACACTAATATTTGTGTTTGTGTATTGTATTTAAAAATAAAAACAAAATATGGATATAAAACTTATGAGAATAATTTATGTAATTTTTAAAAATTATACAATTTTTAAAAATTATGAAAGATATTTTTGTCTTTCAAAATTTATCTTCTATGTCTCAAAAGCTGAGACACTAGTATCTCTTTTTTAAGGAAGCACACTGATATTTTTTAAATTTATATCCCACATATTCTTTGTGTGTCTGTCTCTCCAAACATAATGTGACTCTGTATCTCTATCTCAAATATTTTCTTTGTGATAACAATTTTCTATTTCATTTTTATTCATACTTTATACTTTTTTATTATTTATAAAATTATATTAAAAATATAATTTTAATATTTCTATTAAAAATTATATAAATAATTTTAATAAAAATATTTTATAAACTAACATTTATAAAAATCATTTTATTCATTTTACAAAATATATTTAAAATTTTTTTGTCTAACTATAATTTATTGCCTAAAATTAAACAAAAAAATAATAATTTAATATCAAATTTTAATATTATGTTTACATTAATATTTTTAATTTTCAATATATATATTGAAAATTTAAAAATAAAAATATATTTTTTAAATTATATTAATTTTGATGATAAAAAAATATTATTATCATTTAAATATAATATATATTTTGTTCTATTATTTTGTGTATCTCAAAACATTAAAAATAATGACAATATTATTTATAAGAACTTATCTCTATGTTATCCTATCATATTCATCAAACAAGCCCTAAGTGTTATTTTTAGAAAAATTTAAAAAATGCACTTATTTTTCGGTATCTCCATCCCATACTCCACAAATCAATTTGGGTTATATAGAGAATGGCTCCATGGTGTCGTGGTCCTGTCCAGGTTCCAAACCCAAACCACTACGACCAAAATCATAAAACATCCCAAACCACTGCAATCCATTTATTTACCTTTTATCAAATTAACCCAATAAAAATAGTTTAATACCATAAAATTCAAATATAAAATGCAGGGTGGCGTCATGCAGGAACCTACAAACGTGTTAATAATGAAACCAACAGTATGTTCATTTTAAATAATACTACCGAAAGACTTATGTCATTACTTTCTAATGCAAAGCAATTTAATACATATTTAAATTAATTTTTAGAATTACTACATTTTTGCATCTTTAACATTTACTGTTCCACAACATATAAACAAATAATTTACATAACTATAATATCAAAGTTAATACTGCATTAGTTGAATAGACTTGGCAACTCAAAAGTTTTGATTTGTTGCTCGACAATTAATACTCAATAGTCAGATCATACTATTTTTTTTTTTTCTTAATCCTAATATGATACTATTAAAAACTTCATGTGCATCTGTCAAAGTCAATTTGTTATTTCATGAGTCTTTTTTTCTGCCCCCTCAAAATACCCTTTTTTTTAAAAAAATATCAATTCAATAGAACAAATATCATTCACTTAACTACATCAAGACCCATTCCAAAACAGAGAAAGAGTAACACAAACGACTGTCTTTAATTAGTCGTCTTTAATTTATATCAATCTAGATATCTCCTTTGTTTTAATATTTACAGTTCCACGAACTCCTCTGCCAGAACCTCCTGCTTTTCCCAGCAATCTGTCACACATCAAATATCCCATCAGGCGCCCAATTATACTTTGACGCCCAGACAGTAACTAAACAGAAAAAAAAGCTTTAAAAGTAGCAAAAATTTAATTTTTGGTCTTTTAAGCATCAAACATTCAAGGACAAGCAATGATGGAGATCCATTGAAATTACAACAATACGTGTACACTGTAAATAACAATGAAAAAGTTGCACACACAGACATAAAAACATGTCCATACCATTGTTGGTTTTTCCTGAACTCAGTAAGCACAGGATATATGTTCTCAAAGGCAGTATAAGTCTCATCTCTCACCTAAAAATGGAAATGAAAACAAACAAGAAATCCAATGAACCAGAAAAAAGGAGGAATAATATATATGAGGAAATTACAAGCAAATATAATACCTTGGCTCCTGTTAGAACAATTTTTCCAGAGACAAAAATCAGCAAAACAATTTTAGGTTGCTTCATACGGTAGATTAGTCCTGGAAACAATTCTGGTTCATACTATCACCACAAACAAGCAAGTATCAGCATATATCCATCTATTTCCTCAACTTAAACAACTTTAAGCAAAGCATAAACATAGACACAACAGTAGAGCTGTCAAAAAGCCCACTTGGCCCAACCCTAGCCCTAGTCCTAGCCCATGTGGATTAGGGCTAAAAAGCCCAGTAGGCCAAAAGCCCAATAGATCAAAATCCCTGTGCCAAAAAGCCCATTGGGTCAGGGTTAGTGTCAAGGCTTTATGGGCCAAAAATTTTTTATGAAACTGAAAATAAACAACTGTATATGAACTAAAAATATATTTGTCAAAAAAAGATCTGCATGAAAATAAAATTATTGGAGGACCCCATAAAGAATATCATCTTCTAAACTGCTCAACAAGAGAATTATAATATTCTCCTCTTTTATTCTTTTTGTTTATTTCACTATATATTCTCCTCTCTTCCTTTTAATTAAATATAGGTAGCGATCTAGTGTGAATATATGAATACAATAAATCAGCAATGACGTTGGTGTTTTGCACACGGCATTTTCCAAAGTTTCTTTGTCTGATAAGCAAAGAGATTGGATGGCTTGGTAGGATAAAATAAAGACCTTCCAGATTATATTTCATATGCTCTTCTTATTTTCTTATCAGAGCCAGACGAAAAGAATCTTCAAATATAATGCAGATTCTACAATTATATATTTAATGCATCAGCAAAGAGCTTACATGGTTGTTCCTAAGTTTCCTAAAAGATCTCCAAAGCTTATATTACGAACTCCTTTGGCAACAGCTTTTGGAAGACACCTATAAAGAATATTACTGTTGTGCCAAAAAGTAATACAAAACCAGACAGTAGCTTTTGCATAGGTAGATATCTAATATCCTAAAATTACTCACCACCACCAGTTTCATACATTACTATGAAACACAACAATTTCTTAGTTATAAGAACTTGTACAAAGTGGATATAATACCATAAGCACGAGTCTTTTGTCCCACAAAGAATTTCAGTATCAGGGACCAATAGAAGTAATATATATTATTATATTAAGCATTCTGATTCTGAACAACAGATGTAACATTTTGATGAAAATTGTCCAATCAGAAAATATGATAAAAGGATACACATTTATTATTCTAAAGAAACAAGGACTTCAATACAGAAAACCACATGTATACTTGCTGCAAATATAAAACCAACAGTCAAACAAGAAAGCATAAGGTAGTGTCAAGAGAATACTAAGTTACAAGCACATTGTTAAGATTATAAATTCCCCAATAGCCCATAAGCACAACAATGACAGAAACCTGAAAAATCCAAACAAAATAAAGTAGAATACATTATCTGAATCAGATTTATTTGGCTCCTTATATTTAAAATTATTGGTTAGTTAGTGTTCCAAATTGGCCAATCATAAGATAAGCTCAAAGGGAAGCTTGACCAAAACTAGCTGAGATCCACCATGGCATGAACCTGAGTTTTCTCTTTAGTATCTTTGTGAGACCGTGACATGTTTAAACTATTTGTGATGTTTGCATGATACATAATATTCTAACATTCTCACAGACATAAAAATTAATCTCATATTTTAATTGACATCACATGTAATAACTAATACTAAACACTTCAAAGTGAGAACTCAGATTCTAAATTTTGTAGAACTCTCTGTTATTGGTAAAGATCTGAATAATTGTTCACACTGTTGTCACTTAACATAATTGTCCACAACAGGACCACAAAATGTGCAAGGATAATGTACTTATAAACAAAACCAATGTATAATAATTGAAAGATTTACCCCAATGTTTATTAGCTGTAAGGAATTAATTAGAGCCTGCCCAAATCTTTACGGAAGTTTTTTTAACAACTGAACATGATATGCACATACATAATATAACAAACTCAACCAGCTGTGACCAACCTATTTAGAAGGTAACTTTGTCATTTCATGAATATCCCTTCAATCTTTAACCAGGTTGTCACATGCTCAGAAACTACACTCATGTATTGCAGGGTCCCTTACATAATTTCTTAGGAATCTAAACAAAAAAGCCTACCTACATCCACTTGCTCTTGAAAATGTTTACAACTGATATGATAAAATGGAGTTGTCATTTTATTTTGTGAGTTAATTCCCTTTTCCAAAGGGAATCAAATACGTAAACCAAGATCCATGCTACCTTGAAACTTAAATTTAATTTTAGAAAGAAAAGAAAAAAGAGTACTTCAGCTAGATTCGGGAATTTGTCAGCAGCTTCTGCCATTGACGAGGAAGAGAGAGACAGAAAGCGAAAACTGGATTTTGGCTATGAGCACCTCAAAACAATGTTTATTGTGCACAACTCGCATTGCATAATCATTACTAGAAACTAGTAGAGTATGAACGGGTGTTTACAGTGCTTCCGCTGTGTAACTTAGGAATTGGAGGATTTGAATTAGAGTTGATTTGGGAGTATTCTGAGATTGGGATTAGGGTTCCCAGACCATGGATAAAAATTAGAAGTGTTTTCAGGGTCAGGGCTAATCCATGGGTATCCCCACCCTGAACCACATATTATGGGCTAAATAATTTAGGGCCTAATTAATATTTTTAATTAATATAAGTGCAGGGCTGAATGGGTTATTTTAGTGTTGGGTAGGGCTGGCCCCAGGGTTTCAGCCCTTTTTGACACCTCTAACAACAGAAGCCTTTCCCTAATAATATTCATTAAGTTAAACCATTTCATACCATTTAAATATTCAAAACTTTAAAATCCTTTCCATTTATCTGAAAAATCCAACCCTATGAATCTTTCCAAAAAAAAAAATCTTACACTTGAGAAAGCACCATGGGAATATGCAAGACCCTCCAGCCGAATGGGGAACTTGACATCACAAGAGCCAACAATGTTCTGAATTTTAAAATCCTAAAGAACAATTCCAAAGGAACTAATTAGTAATCAAGCACAACATAAGTGCAGGGAGGAAAAGAACAATGACAATAATGAATAAAACAATTTCAGCAAAGATCACGACAAAGAGCAGAAGCAGTACCTTAAATTTGGCAGGAAAGCCAAGCTTTTGGATAATACGAGCATACTGAAAGAAGGAAAACAAGAAAAATTAAAAATTTATAAATTTTTCAGAATAAAATGCTTGACAATCCCAATTTTAGAAAATAACTTGTGGATCAAGCTTTTACAGTGAAAAGGACATTAAAACCATCCAGCCTCAATGATTTAAATAACTCATTCTACTAAAAACAATGGGATGGATTGTGTCAAAGACAAACTACAACAAATGGCTAGGTCCTAAAGCTCCTCCATTTGTCAAAAATCAACAATATACACATGACAAAATAGAATAAAAAAGAAAAGAACAACATACCTTCCTTGCTGCCAATTTAGATTGCTGTTCACTCTTAGCTCCAGTACAAACCTAATGGTACCAATTAAATTTAAGGGTCATAAGAAAGGGGAAATTGTGAATCACTACCAGCATTCAGAAAGCAGGAATTTCAATTATTGTAACCATGGTTGTCAAATTGTGAATCTTGAATTCGAAGGTAGGATTATGTGAAATTGTAAGGTTCGTGATCAGTTATTAAAATAACAGAATATATTTTTCAATTAAATAAAACTGTAAAAACAAGTATAAAAATTTTAACAGCAGTGTAGAACCAATTGAATCATGTGATTTTAACAACCATGTTTGCAATATCACTACTAGCATCTTCAATGATAAACTAAAAGAAAAACAAATCTGAATTTTATAGTTTCTAACTCACACTAATATGCCCACTGATGTTGTAAAGAAAATTAATTAAAATATAACAGATAACAGAATTCAATAAGAGAACTGTAAAACTACATATTAACATAGAACTTATTTGAAGACATTAAAAACAATAATAAAATGCACTTCTACCATCTATGACAGACATAGCAGAGCATCAAAGGAGCATACCATCTTCCCAGAAGCAAAAATAAGTGCAGTTGTTTTGGGCTCTCTTATCCTCATAATAACAGCAGCAAAACGCTGCAAGTGAAGACATTACAAACATTAGAACAGTATACAGACGACCAACTAGATGTAGCACATCTACAACATCTAGTAATTACTGAGTTTGGATTACAGGAGAGTAGTAACAAGTAACTGATATCAAACATGATATTAATATAACATAGTAGTCTCAGATCAGTAAAAGGTTCTCTGATCCAGGTAGGAACACAGAATCACAAATTAGGATCCGTTACTATACAACCACCATTGTGCAAACATGCATATCTGAGTGAAATTTGCTATCAGCAATTGAAACTTGCCTTGGGATTGTACTCTGCATTTCGAGCTTGAAGTGCAATTGTTTTGAGGTCCAACTTACAGTCCAAATTGACCGTGGACACAATATTCCTGCCAGTAAAAATGACTTCAGTTGTATACTAACAATTCCCACTTCTTCATTTCCAGAAAAAAAAAAAAAGCAGATAAACCCACAACACAAAACTATTCAATTATTCAATGAAGCTACCAAAACTTAAAAAGTTATACATCCTATGCTTGGAATCACAACCCATCAAGAGAGCACTTGTAATCTGTAAAGTAGGAAGCACTTGATATTATTATGTCTTTACAAAGAAATTGGATACTCACTGAAGGGTGGGCACGATCCCAGAAGGGTGCTTCTGTAGATCTACCGGCTGGCTCCCTTCCAATCCTTGGTCAGCCATGAAACCCTAAATTTATTAGGCTTATAACAAAATCTGTATCAACAAACCCACAAGGTTCCACATCAATCAGTACAAAAGAAAAACAGTTCACTTCTTTTCCTCAACACAAAAAGGAACAATCTTTATTAAAAATAATAATAAATCAAAACGTAAACCCCAAAAAGTCCCCTGGATCTTGAAAGTTTAAAAAACCCTGAAACAATTGAAGAGGATTTTCACGCAACCAAACAAATCTTTGCTTTCTTTAATTCTTTTAAATAGAGAGAAATTTAGGGGTTATATAGGAGGATTTAGATAACGTGGGTGCAAAATCAGACCTTGAGAGAAGAATCAGGGTTTGGATCTGAAAGTGAAGAGTGAGGGAGTGGAGAAAGCGGGAAAGATTCGAAAGAAGGGTTCTTTTATAGGAGAGGGAGATGAAGGATTTGAGATTTGTGATTTGTATTTGTATGTGAGGGTTGGATTTGAAGAGAGAGAGTGTGTGTTTTCTTGTCCAGAGAATGCGAGGAACAGGTATTTGATTTGTGTGTGTGGAAAGGTCTGGAGTTTAAGTTTGTTTTTCTTTTACTGAACTTGCATAGGTCACTGCTTAAAGTTAAAAACTTTACATCACTTTTACAACAGCTATTATTTAAAAGGCACAAGCTATCAAGTTAGTAGTTATTAAACAAAGACAAGGCAAAATGACCACCAAACACAGTAGTTAAAATTGGGGTTTGAACAGTAAAATCCCACAATTTCAAAATTTGAGAAGGCTTGAACAATTCAATTAGCTGGAAAATCTTGAAGATAAAATTCAAAACAGTAACTAACAAACATGGAACAACTAAATTTGAGAGAAAGAGAACATAAAAACTCCCAGAAATTAGCAATAAAGTTAAACCAACAACTCAGCAAACAACAAACAGATACAAAACTTGGAAGGTAATCTCCTCATGTTCAAACGCCTTCAAAACAAATATGTTATTAAAACATGTAATAATACATTACAACAAGGCATACACCACAAACTCTTAACATCATAAATTTATAATAACAAATCAATTTCGATAATAATAATAATAATAATAAAACCTATAAATTTACCATAATACAGGAATCAGCATATCAGACAGGAGTTTCCAATATATACAACCTCCTAAATCACATAATACTAATAGAAGAACAATTAAACCAAAACTAAACACAACTCATGCAGAGATTGAGGGAAAAAATATAAAAACAAGAATGCAATGAACATCCATATTCTGATGCAGACAAATGCAGAGTTCTGTTCCTCTAGTTTATGGTTATAGCACTAATATTACCCCATCAGAATCTCCATGGGTGAGTGCCAAGAATCACAAATTAAAGTAACCATTAACAAACAAAATGGCAGAACAAACACAGGCAAAGCATAGAACTCAAACATGGAAGAACTGCACAAACACATTGGAGTAATGTGAAACACATTAACTCAGAAAACATGCGCAAGCACAGAGCACAAACACACTGAAGCAAAGCTAAATGAATGAAAGCTCAAACCTAGATGCAGAACAGAATACAGAACAAAACACGGCTCAAATGTGGACATTAATGAAACACAACGCTCAAAGTTGGATGCAGAACAGAACACAGTAGCTTAAAGCTCGGACATAGATCTTGAATGGAACAACCCTGACATCAAGGACGACACCAACAACCACTAAAGAAACAAAGGACAAATAAAAGATTCAAATTCCAGCAGCAGAGATAACCACAAAAACCACGTTGACACCCAATAATAGAAAATAACTCGAGTTTAGCTCTAAGCGGCAGCCGCACCTCCAAGGGTTTTGGCTCCTCCTAAAATCGTATCTAAAATCGTAGGTTTTTCGATCAACTCAAACTCCCAGTTTCGGGTATGACCCAGTTTGCCTCCAAAAATGAATTCCGTTCCAACCCTAAATTACTTACTGAGTCGCTCCTCCTCCCTCTCTGTTCTTGGTCGAACCCTAGATACGGTCTAAGACACGATCTTCTGCTCTTGTTCGAGTAAAGTGTTGTTGTTCTCACCTTGCCTGCAACTTATTTGCTCTTTTTCACTGGTCCCTTCAGTTTTTTTATGAATATATAGATAGGAACATTCCTATACCAGACTCAATTAAATTAAATAAGTTCGAAGGAAACGAAAATCCTAATTTTTCCCCAATCCATACAGGCATTCATATTTGATCCTAATGTTTGATAAAGGAATTCGTACAAAGAACACTGAGATTTTCCAAAAACCAGGCTCTAAGCACATGACCCTCTAATGTCAGACTATCTGATTCCTTCTCTCTCTCTCGCCCCCACAAGAACTAGAAAGGAAGAAGCAAAACACCCTCTTCTGCTCTTGTTTGTTCCCACATACCACCCTGTTCCTATTTTGGCATGAACATATCTCAAACAATGTGCTCAGTTTTCAAAATATTGTGGAAAACCGATTGAAGAGGAGGGAACTTTCCTGCGATGCTGCGAGTGAACCTAGGCTGCGATGCCTGCGATGCTGCGAAGCCTGCGATGCTGCTGAACCGGTATTGCAAGCCGAGATCTAGGGTTTAGAAGGACGGAGAAGGTGTAATCCGATTTTCTCTAATCAATTTTCACTTTTGTCAGATATAGTTCATATTTGGATTTTGTTTCCTTTATTAAAAAATTTGGAACTGAAAATCCAGTTGGGCTTAAGTTTTAAGATACGGACTGGGCCTTTATTTTGCTCACCAAAAAATACCGATCATACGATGAGAGACAGTGACATGTTTATTTATTGGGCTCCTAGTAATTAATGCTTTTAGAACCTTGATTAAAAAAAATTAAAAGAAAAATTTTTTCATTAAATTTTTCTTAAAATGATAACTAGTATTTTGACCAAATTAAAGTTAAAAATATTTTATTAACAAACATAAAAATACACCCATATTATGTTATTCAATGTATTTTAATATTTTAGTAAAAAATTATCATTTTTATTTCTTAATCATGGCTTTAATAATATTTGTTGTTTGTAATATTTTTATTTTCTTAAAAAAATAATTTTTATTTCTTAATCAATATCATAAAGGTATATCTTAAATTTTGATAAGTTTAAATTTAAATTTAAAATAATTAAAATTAACATGAAAAATTAAGTTATAAAATATAATTTATATGTAATTGTTATAAATAAATTGAAGAGACAGGTTTCGGCCCACTCTTGTAGGAGTGTCTATCGGATCAGATAAACTAATGAACATAATAATCCAAATCAAAAAATAATCCAAATCAATGTTTAATGGGTCTGATCCGATCCAAACCAATCAAACTCGGCGTAGATTGGTTCGGATAACAGGTAGTACTGTGCCAATCTGATCACCTAAACATATATCAATTAATCTGATGAATATTATTTAGTAATAAATCACGTTACTCACATAGAGATCATTGACACTTATTTTGAATTTGATTTTTTTGTTTTGAATTGAGACTTGTTTTGAATTTGTGTATTTGTGTTGAAATATTGTGTAATTGTGTTAAAATTATGTGTCAAGAATTATTCGAATAAAAAAAATAAATTTTTTTTATCTTTTATACATTTTTATTTCTATATTATTTAATTGGAGAATCCAATGATCCAAACCGAACCAACATGCTCGTGTTTGGTTCAGATCGGTTTAGATTTTTAAATTTTTTTCACAAATCCAAATCAATTCATTTTAATAAGTTCAGATTATTTTTTTCTCCTAAACTCAAACCAAACGGACCTGTGTACACCCCTACACTCTTACTTACTTCCCTTTTTAAGTAAAAGAACTAATCTCATAACACCGATAAGTTATTAATATTTAGAAGATTAAATAAAAAAGAGTTTATACTTTTAGTCATTTTAGTTTAAATTTTATACTATTTTAATCTTTAAATTTTTTAAACTAATTAATTGTTTGACAGGTTAAAAAAATTTTAGTTAGTGTAGATTTATATAAAAAACACTTGCAGTTTTCTTTGATGTTAATAGGATTATAACAATATAAAAGTATTTTTTTTTATTTACGTTACGGTGGATACGAAGGATAAAAAATATTAATTATATTATTAAAAAAATTAATTTATAGAATTATGTTTATTATAAACCTCGTCAATTTTGTTAATTAATATCGACTGATAAAATAATTAAAATAATTTTTTTATCAATGTTGATGTTTAAAAAAATAATCTTTTATTATTAAAATCACCTTAAAATGCATTAAAAATTATAGAAGAAAGTGTATTCATACAACGGAGTTAAATCTCTAGTAATATTTATAGTAAGAAGAATAGGATTCAAGAGCACTTCCTAAAGTATACATTACAAATATGATTTTATAATTCAGTGTTGTGATGAAAATCTGAAAAATAAAATAAATATATGAAATATTTGCTGGACAAATAACACGGTAATAAGATTATTGTAAAATAAAAAAAATTATTTTTACATGATAATGACTTAGACTTAGTTTGAATAAATATTTTTTTATAAGTAAAAATGAACTTTTATGTATATATTCTTTTATTTAACTTTTTTTAAAATTTGAGAAGTCACTTTAAATTTATTGAAAGAAATTTATTTATTTTATATATTAATTTTTTATAAATATTGATTTAGAAAATTTATCAAAGTTAGACTTTATACTATATATTGGACCATGAAACTTTTTAAAATAAGAAAAAAAACTTATTTTAATTTTAATAAGTTATTTAATGCATAATTTATTGTAATAAATTGAAAAAAAAACCTGTGAGTTATAAATAATTTCTATAGTATTTTCACAAGCTCTTCCAAACTTCACCATCAATATAACTCTTGGAAATTCACAGAGAAAAACTTTCCATGCTTAACTTGGCATTTCCAAATCACATACTTTGACATTTAATGAGGATAAATCTTGCACAGACAGATAACATTAAGGTCTTGCGCATTTATTTTGATGGATATATAGTAGCAGTGCAACTAAAGCAATAAGGTATAACTCTTCCATGATTTAAGAATCAGAAAGCAAGGATGCTTCTTCCAGAGTTGAGGCTTCCTTGCTAACTGCAGTGGAAGCTGGGCAAGCATGCAATACAGTGCATATATCTTCGGTTTTCATTATCTCCTCTGCTGCGAGTATAAATAGAAATACATACTTGAAAACCACCGTTTTGCACTGCATAGAATTTGAGAATTGAGAAAAAAAATATATTGGATAATCAAGAAAGAATGACATGAAAATGATCATTACTGCAAAATTTCTCTTTTGTTGTAGAGGTGCATTTGCCTAGTAGGGAAGAAGTAGCTCAGGTGAAACTAAATCTCTTTGGATTTGGAGCTTAGTTGATATAGGGCTGAATCCTACAATTTAGAGTATCTTATACCACCTACATGAGATCTTACACCAGTGTTATAACACACACAAGTCTATTCAGATCCTACAATGCACTATTATTTAGCAGGACCATCATAATTTTAGTAGTAAATGGTCTTGTTTTCAGAGTCATAAATTTTCACACTAGAGCTTAATTTTTGACTAGGTAAAGAGCTGACAAAGAAGATTATCATTTCATGAAAATTATTGTGGGTCAAATTATGGTAGATTAGTTAAAAGGATAAAAATATGAAACTTCATTTTGTGGAACAGAGTCACAGACCATGCAGCATGGTGTTTAAGGATGCAAGGGAAATTCAATAAGAGAAAAAGGAACATGGAACTTTTTAAGATTTTTCTTACCTCCTTTGCGAACTTCTCCATAGAATTAGAATTGCACACCTTTAACAGTGCCTCCATCATCTCTACCTGACATTTTATAATAACTTGTTAGTTTTCTGTTCAATAAAAGGTGTGGAACTAAGACACTACAGAGTGGGGTCAAAACAAAAATAATAGAAGGCTTTAAGGAAAACTGAAAGATTTGAAGGTGCCAAGTACATGTTTAACATCACTTCATAGACTTTTTTTTTTTTTTAATTTTTATTGTTTTATAAGGATAATGCAGGCTTTCCCTTGTTCACATGCAAGCCGCAAGCCACGTTCTTCCATAAAACCGTTGGTTACACAATAAGTAAATAATTCATGGAAGGTCTTAACTATATATTCTCTTTCAAACATTGATAATAGTTTTTATATTTCTTAGTTACTTTTGCAAATCCCACATTCTCATACCAATAGTTGGTTTGCATTACATATTAAAATGCTGAGCTATGATCCCATATGCTAGCTAGACCAGGCTCAAATTCCTTTTTTCTGTTTGGCATCAAACCATACGAATTACCAGAAAAAGAAAAGTCTAATTTGAAAGTTTATGAAAAATATGCAACAATCATTTGTGGTAGATGAAGGACAAGTGTGGAACTTGAAAGTGTTGAAAAATTCACAGCAGCAGGTTAGCTTGCTAACCTTAAATTCATGATCATTCAACTTAAACAGCAAGACTGAAACAGTATTTTTGCAAAATCCACAGCTATTTCCTTGAACTTGTGAAGAAAAAATTGCAGATTCACATAGGTTGAGCTGTTCGCAGAGTTCTCCTGGCTGAACTGATGCGATTTCTGAGAAGAAACTAGAAGTATAGTGATCCACTATTTCAATGCACTGTACAATACACCAGATTAAACAAAGGTGAGTAAATACAGGGTCAAATAATTTCTGATTCACACGCATTCACCCAATAATTTCATCTTAAATCAAGCATTTGATTACAAGTTTCATAGAAGTCTTTATGAGAACTAAAATATGTATAATTATCATATTTGTGTAATGTAATAAAAATTGATCCATTGTTGGTAGAATATTAAACATCATGACCGGAAATTGAATTCAATTTTTGAACAACTGAGGATAACAACAGCATTTAAAGAAGAAAAACACAACAGCTCTAGGAAAGGAAAACGACCAGCTGCTTGAAAGAGAGTAGCTGAGAGCAAATATTGTGAAGGTCATCAATGATCCCAGTCTGAATGCTTTTATCATTTAGATAATGAAGTGCCTCAGTAGTGTAATCCTCACAACGTGCACACACATCTGATTTTCTGTTCAATCCTGCATATTGAAAGGATGTCAACAGCATGAATTACTGATGTTGCATTTGTATTACAAACTGTAGCATTTTTGACAAATTGACACATTTTGTACTAACACTTACGACAAGTTCTTGAGCATGAAAACTTTATTCATACATATGATATAGCAATTGATCTGAAGGAAAGGGAAATTTATAAAATTGACACACATTCGTCAGGGCTTAAGGGAAGAAATGGTGTGTTATTATGTGAACATAAGAACCTCTGAAAATTTATCAGAGCAATTCAATCAACTATGTTTGATGAACAAAAGTGATATACACCGTTGTTAGAATACGTTTGTTAATTAAGATTCTATACTTCAGTAATTATAAATTACAAATTATAAGATGTGTTTGGTTTGAAAAATAGTTTCCTATTTTTATTTTCACTACAAATATGTCACGTTGTTGTTTGTTTCTAATTATGATGAACTGTAATCGTGAAAAAAATTTCTTAAAAATAAGAAACAAAATGAAAATAATGACATATTTTTGTAAATATTAATGAAAACTAAAAATGGTTTATGAAATCAAAGAGACACTAAACTTTCCCTTGATGGTTGGTAGTGTCAACACTTTTATAATTATTAATACAAGCTTCAAATTCTCTGTGTCTCCTAAAGTACGATAATAGAAAACAAAAAGGCGCTAGGATCATGATCGTCATATTTGTGTATTTTTTTACATTGGCTTAAGTGAGTAAAATTTCGCTTAAGCTGAAAGTCAAAAAAATATACAAACATGACGCTCATGTTTGAAATCTAACATGAGAGGATCCAAATCCAGCAAAAAAATGAGAAAAGTGTCACTCTATCTTACCAGGGTTTGGTTGCTGTCTTGCATCACAAGCCCAAGCAGCACCCAACAGAATCAGAAGTAGAAGCCCCATTCTTTCCTCCATGGTACCTGTACCAAGCACTTCAAAAACCTATGTTAAATTTCATCAGAAAAAAAGGCTGATACCAATGTTAACTACAAACTATGATGCATGTATACGATACGTATATCTGATACGATGACACTACTATTTTTAAAATATATAGAATTGTAGGATATATATCTAGACATATGTCTAGAAAAAGGAACAGTATCAATCTCAATTTTTTCTTGAATATTATCCATAAAGAAGACAACTTCAATTTCCAGTTACATTAAGAGACAATGCTTGTATATTTTATATCTTAATCTGACTGTATATTACATTTTTATAAATTATTTTAAAGACTTAGATGCTTCACAAATACTTATCGATAATATATCTGAGATCACTGAGATCGGATGTGTCAAACAGTGATATTTGAATCGAGAAATACTAACAACAAACTCTTCACAATTTATAATGTATCAGTCCTTCATAGACTACAAAGACGTATAAGGAATCATGAACTAAAACGAATACACATGCAATATCAAAATATATCTTCAACAACACCATAAAATAACTTTATCGATAATATATTCTTTAATTAGAGATTTGTGATGATAGTAATGTACCCCATGATGGAGTATACGTTAGTGAAAAACACTACTATAAAGTACGTGACATAATGAATAATTGTGGACTGAAGCATACCTGGGATACATAGCAAATTAATGAAAATAGAAACAGAAAATAGATGAGTGCAGTTACATGATCAGGAAAAAAGGGCATGTTCATATTGAATTGAGAGCGAGAGAGAGGAACGAATAACAAATAGGAAAAAGTTACGCTTTAATGACAAACGAGAAAGGAATGAAGAGGAAGAAAAGAAGATTGCCTTTCTGGGGAAGAAAATAGGGCAAAATGTGTCAGGTGCAACTACGAGGGGCTGAAGAAGAACAAAGGGTGACAAAGAAAGGTGGTTTTGACTAATTTATAAACTTTCCTAATAGATGCTGATTATATTTTAGAATGTTTGTTTCCTATACACAAGGCACGGTTTCTTTTTGTTTGTTTCTTTTTTAACAAAAAGTTTCAAACATATGCAGAAAATTGTTTACGTAGACTATTAATTTAAATTTGACCATAAACAAAACGACAAAACTAAGAAAATATACTGTTAAAAATAATGAATAAATTATTTTATTATTATTTTTATCTATTTTTACAAAAAGATTCGATTGCTCTAAATTTATAGAGGCTTAGCTTCATTTGAGCAAAATCTATCTCCCCTAAGTAAAATCTTATATCAGAATTTATTTGAATACTTCTCAATATAAATAAAACACATTTTAACATTACCCAATATTAACATAATTCACTAAATCATAATAAATTAAAAGAGGGTGTTATAATATAAGATAAAAAGAAGAGAAAACATAAAGTATCTATGAGTGGTTAATTTAATAACGATTAAAAGAGAAGAAATAAGTTTGATCTACTTGATCTTTTATCTCATTTTATTCTATAGATCTATTAACTATTAATTATATATAGTATGATCAACTGTAGTATAATTAATTATGACATGCTTAAGAGTTGTTAATTTTAACATATAATATACTAATCAGGAATGTATATAAGAAAATATAAATTTATATTTATATCACATAAATAAAATATTTACATTACATATAAATAGTTATTTGATAAAATTAAAAAAATATATATATATATATAGTTAATCACAAAAATTGTTAATTTTTTATATTTTCATAAAAATATTTATTATATTTTTATGTTGTTGAATTAAACTAATAAAATTAAATTATTGCATGTTGACATGAAAATGAATTCCTTTACAAATATATTAACAATGTATTTACACATGAAACACATAAAAAAATATAAATATAGTCTAAAATAATTCTATTATTTATATAATAATAGAATGAAAAAATTAATATATATTTAATATGTTTGCAGTTTTTTTTTTGTTAGTTTAATTTTAAATATAAGAATTAAAAATTGAACTGAATCACACATATGTGATTGATAATATAAATTTATTATATTAAAATGATTTAGATTGATTTTTAATATTACTAATTTGATAACTTGAAAGTTGTCGAGTTATCGAAAAATCTAATATTTTATTTTTTAAATGGATAATTTTTTTAAGAAAAATGTTATCTATTATGTACGTAATAGGATATTAAAAAATTAATATTTACATTTCTGAAAAATAAAAAGATTGAACATATAACAATATAAATATTCATATAACATAAAATAAATATTTATATTACCTATAAATAATTATTTTATAAGGTTAGCATAATATATATTTATCAATATAGTAAACTATGAAAAATGTTCATTTATTTTATATTTTAAATAGAAAAAATTTATTTACTACTTTTTATAATATTAAATTGGGTTAATAATCATATTAAAAATAATTTTAAATTATAACTTAGTATAAATTATAAATTAAAATAAATTTAATTTAACACACGTAAATATATTCTATAATAATGTCTAATGTTTAAATAATAATAAAATAGAAATTAATATGAAATTAGTATATTTGCAGTTTCCTTTAGTTTAATATAGTTTTGAATACAAGAATTCAAAATTAAAGTGAAATTCATAACAAATATTATTGATAATCTCGAGGTAGTATATAAAAGATTTGAATCAATTGTTGGATAATAAAATGTTATTGATAAGGCGTTATGTTTTATTTTCTAAATAAGAATTTTTTTTTATTTTAAGTAATATTATTATATTTTTAATTTTTAATTCTAAAATTTCAAAAGTGTCTTTTATGTAAAAATAAGAGGCCAAAAAATTTAATATAAAAATATTTACATTACTCAAATAAAAAGATGCATATCTATATCACGAGAAATAGAACTTACCTCACATATAAGCATTTATTTTAAAAAATTAATATAAAAATATATTTATTGAAAAAGTATGTAACACTCTAAATTTTTAATTGTATTTTTTTATTTACAAAATGGAAGAGTTTTCTCAAAAATAAAAAAATTAAAAAAGAATAAAAGAATATTTCTTTTAACTCAAGCAAAAATTTCTTTCTTAAGCGAAAAAGGATTAACTTTTCTTACTTGTATTCTCACTTAAGCGAGAAATTTGTCGTTCGAGTGAAAATTTACGACAGAAAATAGTAGCTCTCGAGTTCGCTCAAGCAAGAATGCCTTTGCTCAAACCAAAAGATCAACAGAAAAGTAGCAATTCTTGTCTAATTTTCTCGCTCAAGCAAAAATATCCTCTCTCAAGCAAGGATTCACAAGAAAACGGGAGTATTTAAGGAGTTTCTCTGTTCTCATCTTGATCTTTCTTTATTCTTTCACTTCTCTCTCTCATAAAAAACACTTTTGAACTTGAAATCTCTTTCAAATCTGAGTTTGAATATCTCTTCTTCTTGATTCTAAGTTTCTTGAAAATTGATCTTCCAATCTCATTTCTATTTCTTCATTTTCTTCCTTCTCAAAAGTTATCTTACTTTGTAATGAATAGGGAGATCTTGGTCTTTTGGACAACATCTTACATTGCAACCTTATAGCGATCTCTAGATAAACTTGGTCTTAGAGACATCAACTTATATTTCTTTATTGTGAAAGACCCATTTCTAGATAGAGGGAGTTAATCCCAAACCCTAATTCAAAAATTTCTGATTTTAGATAGTAGTGCCCTAATGTTTTCTTAGAACTACAACGCTAAAAAATGAATTTTGGACATGAAAAACTCATGATTTGTTTCTGGAACTATCTAAACAAAAATTTCATAGTAAGAGTTATGAATAAAACTAGTTCTAAGAAGTTTCTACTATTTTGCTATTGATTATTATGTATATATGGTTAATGTTGTGAGTTATTATTTTGAACAATATGTGTGTTGGGAAAAAAGACTAAACTTTATGTAGATGATTTTTATTAAGATCGAGAGAGTGTGATATTCAATAATGTATTTCTAAACTGTACGATTGGATTGAGTTTGAAGGGTTCGACCTTCAGCATATTGTATTGATTTGTTTAATGTAATATTTTGAACTGTTAAGAAAGTGTGAATTGTTGTGGATGTGAAATTTATTGTATGTAAGAAAAAATTAGAATGACTATTTGTTTGAATATTTGAAAATGTGATTTTAAAGTTGCTAATATTGTCAAAATGACAAGAGAATTGCTGAGAAATTCTGTTATGAAAAAGTAATGGAGATGTGTATGGATAGTGGCAGAGATACATTAGGAGTGTGGAAGATGAAATCGATTTGAAAAAACTTAGGAAAATGTAAGATGATGAATGCTTTTCTTTAAATTACGCACAAACTGGTAAGAATGAAAACATCATAGGTCTCACATTCACTTTTTTACTATACTCTTGACCATACTTTTGCTAAAAAGGGTCGAGTTGGCAATATATAGGTTGTATCTATATTGCTATGGCTAACTAGCAACTATCTATACTATGAAGATCTCAAGGGATATTAGGCGCAATGAATTGAGAGAAAGTATGATACATATGTTGTAGTATATTGAGTGGTATGATTGTAATATAGGTGTTGTAATATATTGATTAATATGATTATAATATAAGTGTTGTAATATATTATCTCATAGGTGTGATTATAATACATGTGTTGTAATATGTTAATTAATATGATTATAATGCATGTGGTATGACATACTGATTGATGTCATCATGATATATGACTTATTATTAGTTTGGTATGTTTTGTATTAGATAATGTTTTCTGTGTTATTTGATTATTTCATAAAATAAGGATTTAGTGGAGTAGAAGATAATCACCTTTACAAATCATTTTCAGGTAAATAGAATGAAGAGATATAAAAAAGAATTATCAGTCTTAGAATCATATTCTTAGTTATTTGTACGAGAAAGATTTGCTATGTTAGGATTTAAATTGTATTAAGTTTGTAATAATTTTGATTATGTCTTAATTAAAAATTAATTTTAGTTTATAAATAATTTGATATCAAATTTAGACACTTAAAAAGTTTGATAAAATTCACTATAAATAATGATTTGAATTATATTTGTAATATTTAGCAGTTAATTTCTTTAATTTTATTTTTTAATGTTAAATTTAAATTAAGAAAAAACATTTTTTTCTATGTTATAAATAAAATCTATTTATAAAGTCTTAAAATTTTGATAACTTTTATCGTCTTAAGATTTAAATCAATATAAATATTTTTTAATTCATCTAAATTTTTTTAATTAATTTTTATTAAAATTTATGAATAAAAAGAATAGAAATACTACATGTTTTAATATAAATTTAATTATTAAAGTATAATTTATTATTTTTTATTTATAATATTTTTGTAAAGTTTCATGAATAGATTTATTTATAAAAAAATTTTAATTTCATCACATTTTCATACTACTTATTTTATGAAAAATTTATTTTATTTTATTATAATTTAATATATAAATTAAATACAAAATTAAGAATGTCACAAAATTAAACACTAAAAATGTTAATTTTGTCATATTTTCAATAAAAAAAAGTTTATTTATTATTTTTATATTGTTGAATTAGAGTAATATAATTTAATTATTGTAAGGTTGATGTGAGAAAGAATTTTTAAATATATTAAAATTGTATTTATTTATAAAATACATAAGAAAAATTTTTATTTTATATAAATATTTATCTATAAAATTATATTTATATATAAAACATAAAGTAAATTTATTCTTATTATTTATTAATAATATTCATATTTCATTTCTTAAAATTTAACCTATTCATAATATTAGTCCAACCTCATAAGATGCACTAGTAAAAATCATAATTCATTTAAATAAATATTGTTACATAACGTCACGTGAATATTGAGTAATAAAGATATATATATTTATCTTATAAATTATCTATTATATAAATATATTTATGTAAAAATTGTTGAATTTTTTTATGCATTATATATCAAATTTATTTTATTTATAATATTAAAAATTATAGTTCAATTAAGAAATAATTATATTTATATTATTAATACAATTTTTTTTCGTACTCTAAAAGATAAATAGTTGTATCTACTGTTATAGTAATAAATAATTATTATGAACACTTATTGTGATAAAAATATATCATAAAAATTAATTTAATGAAATGTTATATCTTATATTTAATGTTAATTAAATGTTAAATGTTTTTAATTTTGTCATATTAAATTAATTTTTTAAAATTTTAATATACTTAAAATAATTTGTTAATTTTAAATTTATATAGCTTGAATTTTTTTGATTTTTTATAAATAACATATTTTTAAAAAATAGTATTTATTACGTGCAGTAGAAATATATCAAATCCTATAGTAAAAAAAATAAAAATTCAAATAACATATATGATCTTGTTAGCCTTGAAAAACTTCAATATAATAAAAAATGAACTTTGCAACGTGAAAGTCTTAATTATAATATTAATTAAATATTATTTTTGAAATACAATTAAATAATTTTAGCTGAATAAAAAGGTAAGTAAATAATATTAGCTTATTTGAATTATTTTTAATAAAATATGTTAATATTAATAATAATTAGATAAATTTGTGCTGTTACGTCAATTAAGTATTTAAATTAGTAAAGTATATTTAAAAGAAAGTTTAAAATATTTTTTTTAATGAGGGCATAACGAGAGTCTATATTAGAATTTTCTTTTCTTATTGACATTTTAGTTAATCGAAGAACGTTTTGAATATTTAAAAAGGTTTTTTCTTAAGTCACTTATTTGTTAAATTGACCTATATACCCTCTACGTGCTAGGCTGTGAGAACTATTTTCATCCTTATACACTATTGCATAAACAAAAACCAATAACTTAAGAGTTTGTTTTTATTTTTATTTTTTTAAATTAAAAATTTACTTATTTTTAATTTTTAAAAATATAATATTGCTGGAATGATTAAATTAATTTATTACTTTAAGAAGCTTACAAAGAAATCTTTAGAACTATAAATATTGTTAAATTAATTTAACATATATTCTATGGTTTATTAATAAGTAATTTAGTAGTAGGTTTTTAAGAAAAACAATTATTGAATACGATATTTTTATAATGGAGCAGGATTTTCTTATACTAGTGTAAGTCTAAAAGCTCTTACACTCAATCTGAATATTTCATTTAACTTAAATCTAACATGTTATAATTTATTATTTTACTGACTTTTAAATTTAAGTTAAATGAAATGCTCAAATTGAATGTAAGAACTTTTAGATTTATACTGGTGTAAGAAGATCTTTCCCTTTTATAATATCTCGTAATAAATTCTTAAAATATTTATACTTTATTTTGATAATGCGATACTTCTCAAAATATTTTTTTAAAAAAATTATTTTCACTAAAAACATTTTAAATTGAGTTAACCTATCCAACTTCCTTCAAAATTTTCCAAATTTTATTATACCAAAGCTATATTACTTTTATTGTCCCTTTTTAGTATTTTTTAACTTCTAACTATTTTAGAAGTTACTGTTTATTACTTAAAATTATTTATTTTAATAAATAAAAGTTTAAATAAATTATATTTGTGCTAACTTGTATATCTACTAGTACGAGCAAGATAATTATTATATATTATGTGGAGAATTAATTTATCACCAAAATTAAAAGTTGTAAACTAATCATTTAGGCTTGTTTAGGAGTTTTGAAGGAGAAAAAGAAAGAGTTTAAAAAATAAAGTATAAGAGAGTAAAAGAAAAAAAATAAAGATTCATATACATTTTTTAAATTGAAAAAACTTAAAATATGGAATTAAAATGATTTATAAACTTTTTTTCTTAATTAATATTTTATAAGTAAGAATAATCATCATGTGATCTCTCTTTTCTTATTCTCTCCCAATTCCAATTTCCAAACAAAGCCTTAACTGATTCAAGTACATGTTTAACACATTTCTTTTATTTTTCACATTTTTAAAGTTATTTGTGCCACACATAATGTTCATGAAAAGTACTATTTATGCCAATCATGCGTCTGTTAACTGGTATAGCGCTGCATCCAATCTTGGCTTTGCCACTGCCACAAGTGGCTCAGCCATGAACATGTTATCGTTAGACTCAACACGGTTGATGTGTGAAACAGTGGGTGGTGCACTCCAATTGAAGCTATGGAGCAACCTAGCAAATAGCATCACAGTCATGGTGGTGCCAAGCATGATTCCAGGACAACCACGCCTTCCAGTGCTGAATGATATGAACTTCAAATCTGTCTCTGTCAAAGCCAAATCAGACCCATCATTCATGAGGTGGCGTTCTGGCTTGAACTTCAGTGGTTCATTCCACACTTTGGGGTTTCGTCCAAGTTCAACTCTGCTTAACAACACATGGCTACCCTTTGGAATAAGGTAATTGCCGATCTCTGTGTCTTTGATACAAACGTGAGGAACGTTGAAAGCCACAATGGGATGAAGGCGAAACGCTTCTCTTGCACATGCCTTCACATAGTTGAGCTTAGGGATATCTGATTCTTGAACCAACCTTTCTTTCCCAACCACATTGTCCAGTTCTTCAGTGGCGCGTTGAAGCAATTCGGGTTGGTTTATCATTTCCGCAAGAGCCCATTCAACTGCGTTTGATGGGTTATCCACTGCCGCAAGCATCACTTCCTACACCACCAAGTTTCATTATCAAATTAAGGATTGTGTATATATTGTATATTCTAATAAATTAATGAAATTTCTCTAATTTTTTATAAATTTTAACTAATGTGTTGCTACCATTTCTTTGTGTACACAAACACACACGAGAGGAAGAGAGAAAGGTGGAGTAAATATTACAATGATCTGGGCCTTGATTTCCTGAACTGTCAATGCTGGGTTGTTGAAATCTTTGAGTGAGATGAGAATATCAAGGAAGTCATCACCATCAGTCTTGGACCCATCATTCCATTGTTTGATTCGCTGATCAATGATGGGATCGTGATACTTGTTAACAATTTGTATAGCCTTCTTTACCTTGGTCACATGGCCATCCAAGTCAATAGCACTCAAGCATGGGATATAATCACAAACACGAAAGGAATAAATGTTTTCAAGCATTGTGAAAAGGGCATCTAAATGTTCAACTTCCTCAAAACAAGGCCCTCCATCATTCCTACCTTTTCCAAAGTACCTTGTATTGAAACACAACCTTCTGATCACATTACCACTATAATGTCGTGCAACATCCCTCACATTCACAAGGCCAACATCACCGTTGTCATTGTTTTTGCATTTGTTGTAGACGTAAAACACAAGGTTATCAGCTTCTTTATTCCTTTTGCCTTGAAGCCATTGGTGCTCGGTGGTGGAGAGCAATTCGTTGCCAACGATTTTTCTCATTTTCTTCCATTGTTCTCCAAAGGGTACAAGAGTTGTGGTGAGATATCCACTACTTATGAGATTAGTGGATATGCTTATGGGTCTAGAAGCAAAGTTGGCATCTTGTTTTCTCAAGAATTCACGAGCAATGGTAGGGCATGTCACGGGGACAACATGGACATTTCCTAAGCGGATACATGCAATTTCAGTTTTCATTTCTTTCATTAGTGTGTGTATCCATCGGAATGTTGGCCTGTTTGCAAGCATTTCGGGAAGGTTACCGATTATAGGCCATGGTTTGGGACCGGGTGGCAAGGGTAGTCTTTGTTTCTTGGTGTTGTGAATCAAGTGAGACCCTAAGGCTTTGAAAAAGGTTATGGTAAAAAATATAATAATCAGAGAGAAACACAACCCCTTAAGGAGTAACAACAAATGATTAAAGGAGTAATACATGGCATGGAAGTGAATGAGTTTTGAATAGGTCCAATAGAGAAAACTAGATGGGTCACTTATGAGCATTTGAATCCTCTTTATAACACCTAAACCTAAGAGATCCTCATCCATGGACACGCTGGAAAAAGAATATATTAAATGTCTGAATCGGTTAATTTCTTTCCTTCAAAAATACCCACATTTATTGCATTAAATGTATTATATATATATATATATATATATATATATATATATATATATATATATATATCCTTTCAGTCTTTAAATAAAAGAGCTCATGGTGTAATATACATATCGTCCTTCCTTTGACCATAAGCATATATATAATATTCCACCCTTTTAAATTGACTATCATAATTAATATTCTCAATAAATATTAAAACAATAAAAAATATTTTAATTAATAGAATAATTTTACTATATTATTTATTTGAAATAATTAGAATAAAAAAATTAATGTATCACTGAGATCTCAAAACTTCACTTAACATTGAAAAAAAAATATATTTTCCGAAATGTCACTTAATTTGAAATTGAAATAGAAGCATTACTATATCTTTTAGTTATTTTTCTACTATGTTTAAAGGTTTTATGAAGTCTTAAAATTTACTCCATTCATTTTAAAATGATTATGACTTTAAGAAAAATATTTTATTTTCAGATTAACTAATTTTTTAAGATACCAATGATATTTTTTTTTCTAATTCTATATGTTTAAATATATTGTGTTGCATGTAATTGCAGAGTTTTCATTTTAGACTTATAAGAATGGGAGTTACAAGGCTAATATTCACATGAAAAGAGTAGAAGGGGTGTATCTGGTTCCAAAAAAATGTTCTTGTTTGATACTTCGGCATTATTTTACCCATTTTGATCGAGCGATCGAAAACAATAAAGGTCCTTACCATGGAACCCTTATGTTTTTTATGCATGGTATAAGCATCCATGAACATACACAAATAATGCATAAGCTGCTCGCAAGCTAGCATTAGCTTTTCGCAAGGGCCACACATTGTAAACATACATTTCTCTCTCATTAATTTTGCATAAGGTTTAACCACTGCGAGTTTGCATAGACAGATGAATCGATTCAAAATTTATCATTTTACTCCTTAAAATAGTCAATGTCATCGTGTAGTGTGTTTTATTTTATAATGTATTTAAAACTTTCGTCGGAGCAATGCTTGCACGTGCTACTTTTGCCATACACCTATTTTAATAAGTCAAATGTTCTTATCTCCACAAATTTGGCCCGTGTGCAGCAAAAAGTTCAACAAAAATTGAACCTGCACTAGCTGTTGCTCTTTTCTACGTGGCTGCAGTTAAAAAAAAGCATGGCTTCTATGTGATATGGGTGGATCAGATCAGCAGTTGCACAAAGACATGCTAAAAAGCTGCCTTAGAACCTTCAAAAACTGTGCAAGATACAAAGCAACAAAGAAGAATTATCTTTTCTTTCAACATGGTAGATTTGTGCACGTGGACATGTGCTCAAGTGCAAGCTGAATTAGAAACTTTGTGGCACAGACCTGCACCCTCACTAACTCCTACAGAATTATGCGACTCACCCTACACTACTAATAGGAATTGAGCCAAAAAAATCTCTAAGAAACTTGATAGTTTTTAGTGTAGGGAAGATGAATAAGATAGTTAAAATATGTTAGTAGGAATAGTTAAAAATGATAGTTGAAGAAGTTTTAGTAAGAGACTCAAGAGATGGAGAATTGATAGTTTAATTACTTCTTCTTGACTTTTACAATGAGGTAGCATGCCTATTTATAGGTATCATCTACCATTAGGTTTGGGTGGTTCAATATATTAGAATTATCTAGAAACTTGAAGACTTACAATATTCTAGAACTACCTCTAGAAGTGTCTTGAAACTAGAAGATCCAAATGATTTTTCTTAGATTGTTTCTAATATTTTTCTAGACTATTTTAGAAATTTGTATCAATTTCTAATACTCCTCCTTGATGCAAATTTCTGTAACTCCAAGCATCGTGCGTAGCTGTTCAAATTTTGGTCTTAGTAGTGCTTTAGTGAAAATGTCTGCAACTTGATCTTCAATTGTGCAACACTCGAGTTTGATTTCTTTAGTTTCTTCTGCTTTCCTGATGAAATGATATTTGATTGCTATGTATTTTGTTCTACTATGATGCACTGGATTCTTTGTCATTGCTATAGTTGATTTGTTGTCACAGTAGATTGTAGTAGACTTATTTTTTTCCTCTCATTTCTTCAAGTATTCTTCGTAACCATATTGCTTAACTTGTAGTTTCAGTAGCTATCACATATTCTGCTTCTGCTGTTGATTGTGCAACAGTTGCTTGCTTCTTCGAAGCCCACGAGATTGTTCTTGAACCTAATGAAAAGGCATAACCAGATGTGCTCTTTATGTCGTCGATTGATCCGGCCCAATCACTGCCAGTGTAGCCAAGTAGCTTTGAGTTGCTCATGGTTTGGTACTATATACCATACTCCTTTGTGCCTTGTAGATATCATAGGATTCTTTTTGCTGTTCCAAAATGAATTTGGTTTGGACCTTGCATGAATATTGAAAGAAGACTTACAACATACACTATGTCTGGTCGTGTGACTGTGAGACATAGTAAACTTCCAATCAAACTTCTGTAACACGATGCATCAACTTCTGGTGCTCCATCATTTTTCTTTAATTTCTCATTTGTCACCAATGGAGTGCTAACCGTCTTACATCCATTCATCTTAAAATTCTTGAGTAGTACTTCAATATATTTCTTCTGTGAGATAAATATTCATTCTTTCTTTTGTTTTACCTCTATTCCGAGGAAGTAGTTCATCAAGCCAAGGTCGGTTATTTTGAAGGTCTTCATCATATTTTCTTTGAACTTAGTTATCATATCTACATTGTTCCTTGTGCAGATAAGATCATCTACATACAAGGAGACAATGAGTATGTCATACTGACCTTGGATCTTGGTGTATAAAGTTACCTCACTTTTGCTCCTCTTTAATCCTTGGTCTGTAATGTATTGATTAATTTTGTTGTACCATACTCGTAGAGCTTGCTTTAATCCATATATAGATTTTTTTAGTCTTAGTACTTTGCTTTCATTACCTTTGCTAACGAAGCCTTGTGGTTACTCCACATAAATCTCTTCTTGAAGAATGCCATTGAGAAAGGCAGATTTTATATCAAGTTGATAAATGTTCCATTCTTTTTGTGTGGCAAAAGCAATTAGAGTTCTTATAATATCTAGGCGTGCAACTAGAGCAAATGTCTCGTTGTAATCAACTCCAAGTTGTTGTGAGTGTCCTTTAGCTACCAGTCTTACCTTGTACTTTTGTATTGTGTCATTGTGATTAAACTTAGTCTTATAGACCCATTTTACCCAAATGATATCTTTATCTGTAGGGCAATCTATTAGCTCCTATGTGTTATTTTTCTCAATCATTTTTATCTCTTCTTCCATTGCCTTGACCTATACTTCTTGTTTTGATGCTACTTCAAAGCTCTCAGGTTCAGTTATGGCCAAGTTACAGGTCTCGTATGTATCCACCAAAGATCTAACTCGTTTTGGAGTAGACTCTGATGAGAAAAATTGTTGTTGTGGAGGTGAAAAACTCTCACATGAGACTTCTTCAATTTCTTGAGGTTGCTGCATTGGTATGGAAACATTTTTCTTAACCTTTTCATCTTTCCAATTCTAAGCAGCATTTTCGTCAACTTCAACATCTAGACTAATGGTGAGCTTCTTGGTTTACAAGTTGTAGACTCGATATCCTTTTGATTGTGTGCTATACCCCAAGAAGATACCTTGTACAGTTTTGTCTTCTAGTTTATGTCTCTTCTCTTCTGGATTGTATATGTTGCAAATCAATCCAAAAATCCTTAGATGTTTTGCTGATGATTTTTGCCTACTCCAAGCTTCAATTGGAGTTTTATCTTGGACAACCTTAGTTAAACATTTGTTAAGTGTGTAGACAGCAGTATAAACTATTTCAGCCCAAAAGATATTTGGCAATTCTGTCTCCTTTAGCATGGATCTAGCTATTTCCATTACTGTGCAATTTTTTCTCTTAGTTACTCCATTTTGTTATGGAGTATATGTGACAGTAAGTTGTCGCTGAATGTCTTCATCCTCACAAAATTTATCAAACTCTTGAGAGGTATACTTTTTGCCACGATAACTTCTTAATACTTTTATTTGTTTACCACTTTGCTTTTTGACAAGAGCCTTAAACTTCTTGAATATTTCAAAGACTTTTGACTTTGCTTTGATGAAGTAGACCCAAGTCTATCTAGAAAAATCATCGATGAAAAGAATAAAATACCTATTATTATGAAGTGATGGTGTCGGCATTGGTCCGCAAATATCTATATGAACAAACTCCAATAAGTCTTTTGCTCTCCAAGCTTTCTCAGTAGAAAATGGCAGTCAATGTTGCTTGCTAAGGAGATATCCTTCACAAGCTTCATTATTTTCTTCAAGATGTGGAAGACCCTTTATCATATTCTTTTGATGTAGTAATTTTAAGGCATTAGTATTGAAGTGACCAACTCTTCGATGTCAAAGTCGTGAAGTATCAACTTCTGCTTTCATGGCAATGTTAGTGCCTTGTTGAAAGCTTATTGAAAAACCTCTATTTCTTTTCTCCATCTTTACTTGGCCAATCTCTTACTTTTTATTATTATATATCTTACATGTGTCCCTTTTAAAGTGACACTACGCCAAAACAGAGATCTAAGAACAATTCTATTTTAAGTTAGAGAGCGTTTAAAATTTCTATAAAATATTGTGTTATCTGATATATTATATTTAAGAGAGCGGTTAAACAACTGCTCTCAAATGTTAAGATTGGAGAGCAGTTCCATGCGGAACCGCTCTCCAAAGAATAGGTGTAAGATTAGAGAGCAGTTCCGTGTGAAACCGCTCTCTAAAGTATAGATATGTAAATCATGAATCTGAAATTTGAAATTGATTTTTTTTTTAGTTTTCTGTTGAAAAATAAAATTAATTTATTATTACGTTTAAATTAAATTTTGAAATTGATTTCTTTGTGAGTTTTCTTCATTTTTATCACAAATCAAAATTGAATCTTGAGTTTATACATTTGGTGTTAACCAAACAGTCCATATCTGCATAAACTAAACACAAGTAAGCAGAGAAAAAAGAGAACAAATTAATAGAATAATTTTTAGCATTAATAGAGAGAAAAAGAAAGAAAGAGATAATGAATGATTCACCGTGAAAAAAGAGAGAACAAAGAAGTACCTACAGATATGAAAAAAAAAATCAATTTGTTAGTATAAAGAAAATGAAGAGAGCTGACTAACAAAGAATGAAGAGCTACTTACAAATGGGGAAAAAAAACCAATTTGTTAGCGAGAGAAGACGAAGAGAGTAGGCTAGCAAAGAAGATGAAGAGAACGTAAGAGAGCAGAGAAGAAACTTATAGTAAAAGAGACCAACTTTATTAGTTAAGAAAAAGAAATGCGTTGAGCGTGTTTCATTTAATAACATTAGAGAGTAGTGTTTTATAAACCGCTCTTCAAAAATGAGATTAGAGAGCGGTTCTTTATTAACTGTTCTCTAATGTGTGACTTTAGAAAGCGGTTAATAGAGAACCGCTCTGCTCTCAAAAGTATAGATCTAAAAGTAATTAATAGAGAACTGCTCTCTAAATATATAGTTACAAAGCGATTTTTACCAACCGCTGTCTAAGTTAGCGCTCCAAAAGCTCATTTTTGGCTTAGTGTGAATAGAATAACCTTTCTCCATTAGTTAACCAATATTCAAGAGATTTTCCTTGAGGTTAGGACTAGTAAGACATCAGTAATAAGTTTCGTGCCTTTCTTTGTCTCCATTAAAGCAGTGCCTTTGTCTTTTGACTCAACGATAGTACCATTCTCCTTTCGAACTTTCACTTTGATTGATTTGTCAATATCCTTGAAGATGTTTATATCCTTGGCTATGTGATTGCTGCAACCACTATCCAAGTACCAATTTTCACTCGTTTCAATGTTGGAATCTTGGGTAGCATAGAAAAGATGTGGTTCTTGATCATACTCTTCAGCGAGATTTGCTTGATACTTGTTTTTGTTGCGACAATGCTTTTCCACATGTCCAAATTTCTTGCAGTGTTGACATTGTGGTTTTCTATGATACCGAAATTCTTCTTCAGCATGATTTGTCTTCTTACAAATGCCACATAAAGGATATTTATCTTGATTGTTTCTAGAGATATTTCTAGAATTCTCTTTGTTTCTAGAAGTTTCTCCATTATTCTTTCTTCCTTCATTTTCTTTATTTTGAGACTATAATTTGAGCTTTGATTGAAAGACATTTTCTATTGAATCCTCATCATGCCTTTTCAATCTTCGCTCATAAGCTTCAAGGGATCTTACCAACTTTGTCACTGATAGAGTAGATAGGTCCTTTGTTTGCTCAATAGTGGTGCAATTAGATCATATTTATGGAGAACTGTGATTAGTAATTTCTCAACAACTTTTTTGTCAAGAATATTTTCTTTGTAAGCTCTCATTTGGTTAACTAATTGTTTTATTTTAGAATAGTAAACTTTGACGGTCTTAGACTTTTTCATTTTTAATAATTCAAACTCTCGCCGTAAAGTTTGGAGTTTTACAACGTGTACCTTTTCGCTTCCTTCAAACTCCTCATGCAGCGTACTTTATGCTTCTTTGACTTTTGTAGCACCCATTATTATTGGAAAAATTGTGTCAATCACAGCTTATTGTAGAGTAAACATGGCTTTCGAATCCTTTTGTTTATTCTCCTTCAGTTCTTCTCTTTGAGCTACAGTAAGAGATGATAATTTACAAATCGTTTGTCACAATATATGAAACTTAAAATAATATTTACATTACCAAACTACTAAAAATCCCAGAGCAGCCTCAAACTCAACACCAACTATTGAAGATCGATCTTATTCATCTCTAGCATCTCAACTCTCTATCTCAGCTAGGTCCTTTGAGTCTAAGTCATCATCTGAACCCAGATAACCATCGCCTGAATCAGCTCTAACCTCTATCCTAGTGACGTGCTCGAAGGTCTATCTGGACGGTCTTCCAATAGAGTCGTGGTCATGGTACATGAATAGGTAAGTAAGGGCTGCCAGAGTCCTAACCGTCCCTCGATACATATATATATATACACAAAGTTTGATGTATTCTATTTCTAGGGAAATCAAATGGAATACTACAAGAAAAGTCTATTTCTATCATAACAAAAATCCTAGGTTCATCTTCTACCAATACAACGAATTTAATGTAATTTACTCTCTGATATTCATTAAATACATAATTTAACCTAAAGTCTATTGAACTATCTACAAGTCTAACATGAATACAATACATTCAATCTATTCTATCCTTACAAACATTTATCATACGATTATATTATATAACATGAATACAATATATTCAATCTCACACATCCATCATACAACACATTCATATCACACATAACATTCAACAATTTGTTATCCATTTTCCTTTCTCTTATTCCAACTCGCACTCTCAATGCACTGTGATCACATATATCGATGCTTCTAGCACTTCTTAAGGTCTTACTCAACTCGGTAAATAGTTACCGATTAGCCCATACATATGGATACAACATATACAATAATCAGGCTTCTTAGTAGAAGCATAGTCAAGAGTCTAGTTAGGAAATGAGTGTGAGGCCATGTGACGCATTTGCTCTCATAAAGAGTGTGTACATATACGCAAATGTCGCTCACTACCTTACGTTTTTTCAAGATTCTTATCGTCTTCAGACTCTATATCACCAATGTATCTCTATAACTATTCACACTAGATCCAATTCATACCTGACTCTTAGAGTCATTCTCATAATTATTCTCTTTCTCACTTATAAGATCGTGTTTAGTAAAACACTTACAAATTAGGTCCATAGCAATCCATTTCAACATATCATTTTACTTGGATATATTTCATAATATCATATAAAATCACTCAGTAAATTCCATAACACTCCACATCAAGTACTCATCATGCAATGCAAATAAGCATATATCAGTCGTTTGGCCCAAACAATCATTCAATCTAAACAATCAAACAGACATATTTTCATTCATATTTCACATAACAGATATCTCAACCAGTTATTCTCACACCATACTCACATAACAGTGCTATATGAGCATAAACTAAATATTATATTATAACGATAAAATAGAGCTCTTATTACCTCAAAGATGAGTTTAAAGAGATATATGGAAAAGGATCAAAGTTCGCAGACAAAAGTTCTCCTAAATACTAAGAGATATCCATCAAAACAAAAAGAGGAAAAACGATTGGAGAAAACAAGATTTTACTCGAAGAAACTTACGTGAGATCATTTAGAATCAAAGTCCAAGTTTGAATTTGCAAAGAAAATGGAGTTTTTAGAGCTTTTATATAAGTGAAAGGAAGAAAGAGTTTAGAAAAAACGTGAAGGAGGGACGTGAGTTTAGGTTAGAATGAAGTTTTCATGCGAGAATCTCTTAAATATCCTCATCCCCGCACGTCTCGCTTGAGCGATGACATCTCACTTGAGCGACGAACATCTCGCCTGAGCAAGATATGCAGACAGTGATCTCACCCCCTCTTTTTTGATATGCTCGCTTAAGCAAGCTCCTTCTCGCCTGAGCGAGATGGTGTTTAAAGAACATGATATTTTTCCTGTGGGTCCTCGACTGAGCGACCCATCTTACCTGGGTGAGATCCTCAACTCGCCTGAGCGAGATCACTCTTGCCTGGGTGAGGTGACAGCTGGAATTACCTCACTTGAGCAAGATAGCCCTGCAACAGCATATTCCTGCCTGAGCGAGATCTCCTGCATTCAAACTTCTCTAAAATCCTCCAAACTCACATCTAAATGCATTCTAGTACTACTTAACATTAATTACAACATAATTTACTGAAAAATAAAATGAGGATGTTACACTACTTTCACCTTTTTAGGAATTTCGCTCTCGAAATTCATTGATTCAGGAAAAGATGAGGATAAACTTCCTTCATTCTATCTTCAAACTCCCAAATAGCATCTCCTTCATCAATGGTGTTCTAGATTAACTTTACCAATGTGATATCTTTACCCCTCAGCTGCTTGACTCGGTGATCAACAATCTTCACAGGAATAACTTCATATGAAAAATTCTCTTGAAATTGGATAGGGTCAAGCTCAATCACATGAGAGAGATCCAGAATATATTACCTCGATTGTGACACATGGAACACAGGATGCAAATTTGACAAATTTGGGGGTAAGGCAATATGATGGGCTACAAGACCAACTCTACTCAAAACTTTGAATGGTCTAATGAATTTAGGAGATAGCTTTTGGGATTTCAATGTCCTACCGACTCCAGTGATGGGTGAGACTCTAAAAAATACATGATCGCCAACTTGAAATTCTAACGACTTTCTTCGCTGATCATAATAAATCTTCTGTCTATCTTGGGCAACATTTATCTTTTCTCTGATTATCTTTACTTGGTTGTTCTGTCTCTGTATTACATCTGGCCCAGGCAGAATTGTTTCTCTAGCTTTGTACCAGCATAATAGAGTTTAACAGCTCCTTCCATATAATGCTTCATATGGTCAAGAGTGTTAGTCAAAAAACGAGTGTATAGCCATATGGTGCATTCTTATTTTTATAAATTGTGCACACTTAGCGAATGTCATCCATCACCCTATGTTTTTTCTAGACTTCCATAATCGGCTCCATATTTCATACTTCCAGTGTATCAGTTTGGCTATTTACACTAATTCCTTTCTCATCAATTCATGCACCATTCACAGATCAGCATGGTACAATACACGTATTATGACTATATAATTCAATGTATTACGATACATATATTGTGAATACACCTGTCAATGTGTCACAAGACCTGTATCATAACCACATCAATTAATTTGCTATAACTCACGTATTGTAAACACATCTCATAACTCTACAGTTTCATCAAAGTTCCACAGTTCCCAGATTTAGTTTCATTTAAATATTTTAACAATGCATATTATACATATACTTTTCATACATACTATTTATCATTTAACTCATTTTCACATATACTCAACTTTCAAACAAATTCAGCAACCACACCATCATACGATTCACACATTAGAGTTTTACTATCTAAAATAGGAAAAATTTGAGTTTTTAAACTAAAAACATGTAAATAGAAGTTAGTGTTTGGGATAAATTTTCCTTGCCTGGAAATAGGTCTCTCACAATCAAAGGGATAAGAGCTAGTGACTCTAAGACTAAGATTTCCTTAAGATTCAGAGGGAAGTGTAATGTTTCGAAAGAGATATTATTCAAAGACCAAGTTTCTCCTGTATATATTAAGAAGTAGAGTACTTTTAAGAAAGGAAAAAAAAAAAGAAATAGAAGTGAGATTGAAAGATTGAAAGATCATTGGTTATATCTACATATTATGTCATTTGTGATGCTTAGGAAAAATTTGATCTTTTGGACAATATCATCCACCAAAACTTTTGCGTGGATCATCTACTTAAGATAAGGAGAGTTCTATCTCATTGGTAAAAAAAAAAAAAAATACTATACACATGTGATGTATATAAATTTTGTATACACTTGTTACTTTTGTACGTGGCTATATTTTTTTAATTTTAGAAATCTATGTTTAAAAATGGATTCTTTGAATGTTAAAACCTAGGATTCAACTCAAGGATCATTGAATCAGAATCTTCTAGAGAAAGTTAGGAGAAAAATGAGATTTATTTATTTGTTTGAGTTGATGAACTAGATGATACATGTTTTATTCTTTCTTGAATGGCTAGAATGTGATCTATTAAAAATATATGATTTGAGCTAAGTCCGAAAGTGTCTAACCTTCAGCATGACTTGATTAATGTATGATGACAGTGGTGAGATCCCTCTATGAAGAGCCAAACGATGAGGAATCAATGGTGAAAAATGTACTATTAGCAAATATGATGGAGACTAGTGTGGATAGTTACAGAGATACACTGAGAGTATAGAAGAGGAAGAAAATTTTGGAAATATGGGAGAAATGCAAAGTGGTGACTACTATTCGTCATGTTTGTGCATAAATTAATGAAAGCAAAAGCATCAGAAGGCCTCACACTTATTTTTTAACTAAACTTCTGACTGTAATTTTAGCTAAGGGGCTACGTATTACATACATTATATTAGTATGCAACAGCTAACTAGCGACTATCCATACATATGTAAGATCTCATGCGATACAAGAGGCATGATTGACAGTGTTAAGAGCTTAAGAGATATTTAAAGTTTTGAAAGACTGTGATCACAAAGCACGAATTGTAACACCCTTAATTTTGTGGCCTTGTATGGAAAAAAATAGGAGTTTTGGTGCAAGGTATCTCGCTAGAGCAAGGTATCTCTCGCTGTAGTGAGAAAGAGCGTTCAGAATCAGGTATTTTGATGCTCTCTCACTGTAGCAAGGATGCTCTCGCTGTAGCAAGAAACTCTCCCTGTAGCTAAAATGACAGATAGCAAAGGGAAATTTTGTCTAGTTTTTTCGCTACAATGAGAAGAGGGCTCATTGTAGCGAGAATATCACAAGTTAAAGGCTATTTAAGGGTCTTCAACCTAGAAGACTTAGATTACAATCCAAAATCTTGACCTACAATGAGAAGAGGGCTCATTGTAGCGAGAATATCACAAGCTAAGGGCTATTTAAGGGTCTTTAACCTAGAAGACTTAGATTACAATCCAAAATCTCGACCTCCCCTCTGTTCTTTCTGATCTCTCCCCCTCTCTTCTCAGAAATCCTCCTCTAAACTTCAATCTTTCTTCGAATCCGGGCTTGGAAGCTCAACCATTCAGATCCAAGTAAGTTTTTCAGATCTTGGTTCTCTAACTTCATTCTTATTTCTCCATTTTATCTGATCTAATATTTTGTACTTTGTGATACTCAAGAAAATCTTAACTCGTAAGTTGATATCCTCTCTCAGAACATTGTGCTTCTCCCTTGGATCTTTAGGAAAACTCAATCTGAGATACTCATTTCCAGTTAAGGGAAGTTAATCCCAAATCTTAAGTCTTATTTATGTAGTTCAACATAGAAAACTCAACTACTTGATTCTAAGTAACGAAACTATAAGGTTTTTCCATAAAATCATGGTGTAGAAAACATATTTCCTGCCCTTTGAACCCTAACTTTGATATTTCATTTTAGGTAATAGAAACCCAATGATTCTCAAAATTGTATTACTAAAATTGAAATTTTGGGTATAAGAAACCAATAATTTAATCCAAAGATCATTTAGATAAAATTTTATAGTGAGAAGATGAGTAACTAAGTTTCTGAGGAATTTTTAAGATTTTACTATTATTTATGTATGAACAAATAATATTGAATTTTAGGATAGGCAATGTTATTAATGCTAAGAAAGTATGTATGTTGGAGTGTACAATTGGCCTAAGTCTAGAGGTGTCCGACCTCTGACACATTGTATTGATCTATGTGGTGTGAAATTGTTTAAGGATCTTCTGTGTTAGATGAATGTTTGTTGATGACTGAGGTATGTTGAAATGGGTGAAATTAGGTTATTGATGAAAAGTGTTATATAATTGTCAAATGAAGAAAGAGTTTTATGTACAAAAGTAAATGATATGACATGATAGAGAAGTTATAAGAGATGTGATTATAATACATGAATCAGATAGATTGATGGATGTGATTATGATACAGGTATTGTGATACATCAAAAGGTATATTCATAATACATGTATTGTAATATATTAAGTTATATGATCAAGACTCGCGTATTATAACACGTTGATCTATGAGAAGAATATAGAAAAGAATGACAATAGTTGAGAAATGCTGAGGGTAAGTATAGATAGTTAACATCCTGATTTTTACTCTCTCCATGTTCATGTGTGTTAGCACGATTTAATCTTTTTTAAAGGTAATTCAATTCATTTTGTAAAATTTTACGATGTTGATTAAATAAGTTTTGAGATAAAGTACTTATTTTTATTTCGTTTAAATAATTCATCTTTAAATAGATGTTTGATTTATTTTTAAAAAATAAGATTTTCTAATACTTTGAATTATTTACAATACCTCTAAGTATAATTGATTTCCAAATTTCATACACACCAATGAAGGTGGTATAGTAGTGGAATTGCTAGTCTCTTACTTTATAGACTTAGGGGACTTACGTTCAAGTCCTAATAAGTTTAGTTTTTATTTCATATTTTTAGTGTGAAAAGTCCATGATGCCCCTGTATGATTTCAACATATGTGGCAATGAAATTTCATTACACGTTCACTCTCTCTCCCTCACCCTGAGACACCTCAACTCTCACTCACTTACTCACGGTTTTTCTGTCATCTTCCCCCCATCTTTTCTCTCATTTTCCAACAAGCTTAGGGCCAAAAAACCACCACTCTCCACAGCCAAAAACCTTGAGCAATCCCCCCTCCATGCTTTGAGCAAGGTTTTCCTACTTTTCTTTCTACAAAACCTGAAACTACAACGTCCATTGCACCAAGGAAAATCATTTTTTGCCTTTACATGTTGAAAGGAGTGTGTTGATTGCTCTCTGAACATCCAAGCAAGGTAAAAACACTCTTTCATCTTTCTTTCTCAATGTTTTCACCAATCAAAGCAAGGAGATGAAGTTTTTGCACCTCCTCCATAAAAAAGCATGGAGCCTTTTGCATCCAGCCACTGTGTGAGTCAATTTTGACCATATGGACATATTCTTTTTAGACCAATCTCTACATAGTTGGATTTTGCAGTGAAATATCTTTCTAACCCAACTTGTTTCATCCAAAACGGATATCAAAATCACAAGTTATGGTGAAAATGATGAGATCTGTCCTTGATTCTACGTTTTCAGTGTTTCAGCAGCAAAGGAGACTATTTTTCTCATTTTTGTGATCTTCAAAACCTGACATGCAACACCTCTATGTATTCCTTGCAGAATTATCTTTCCAACAGTGCATCTTGAGCTCAAATCCGATATTGTTTGCCCCCTCAATCGTCTAGAATACGTGAGCACCTTCATTTTTATGTTTTCTGCAGAAACAATATAAAGAAATAATTTTTAAGCTCCCTGTACAGAGTTTTTTCAACCAAAAAAATTGATTTTCATAAACTACATGAAAATAGCTTTCCAACACATTTTTATGTTAATTTTGGACTTCGTTTGAATACTTTACGAAATGAATTACAAAAGTGGTACAAAGCTGAAAAACCTACATGAATAGAAGCGAAGTTTGATTTTTCTGCACTTTCCTATGCATTAAAACTTGATTTTTAAAAGATGATTTTGATCCTTAGGATCTTAGCTTTATAATAAAATTTGCGGATAGTGATTTGGACTTTGTTTGAGTCCGTTACACTTAATTTTACAAACATGGCACAAATATGAAGTTTTTCGATTTTCTACAATAAGCGCATGGCTATTTCTAAATTTTTAAAAATACTAGCACTTGGCCATTTTGGCTCAAAGATTCTGATAGACTCCTTTCTAAACTAGGAATGCAACGAACTAAGAAACTGCAAATTCTAACGCTGGGAAGTCCAAGAAAAAGAACTTGCAAACTACCTTACTCACCAAGATAAAGAGGAGGACGTATTTCAAGTAAACAATAAGAAAGAAAATAAATCAAAGAGCGTTGTCCCTTAACCTTGAGGTCTAGAACACATGTATTAGGAGACATGTGGTGTTTGAATTACATGTTGACATTTTTTGAATATTTACTTGAGACTTCTGATGTTTTAAAATATAATTATAAGTATATTTTGATTTTGACAAATCTCGATCTTTGGTTGAGAATTATATTACACTTGATATTTGAGTAAATATTATTTTGTACGTGAAAAGTGTGAATTATTTTAAGTGAACTATTTACTCAAAGCTTGTCGAAAACCAAAGATCAATTAAACAGAATACTTTATGAGTAATATGCTTGGTGTATTTGAACAGGATATCTTGTGTGTTATGCTCTTTGTAAATATATGGTTTGACGCATATGTTGTGTAAAGCACTAAGAATATGCATATAGGCATATGTAGGCTGAGTGGGTACCATTTGTGAACTTGAGTCCTTTGAGGGTGGGAAATGCGTGATGATATGCTATGAGGAAATTGGTATGTAACTATATGCGCTCTAAGGAGTTTGGCCATGGTTTCAACTTCGACCTTGAGTTCAATAATTGAGTCTAATGACTAAAAGTAAACCTTTGTGAAAACTTTGTTTTCTTTCTTTTTGAAAGTAAATGAGTAGTGTAACTTTAGCCTGGTAATGATTGGAATTCAAGGAAAGAGATGGAACTAGTGAGCTTGGAATACTTAGAGAAAGTGCATTGAGGCACGAGTATAAGTACTTGCCAATTCTTTACATATATATGATTCTAAATAGTTGATAAAATAATGTGAATTCTTAAACTTGGCCAGTGCCTATGTGCGTGATTAAGGGAGTGAAACTCCAAAAGTTTGCATGACTATTTAGAAGGCAAATGTGTGTAAAATCTCACTTTCCTGTGAACAAAGTCATGAGGTTATTTTATAACTATTGTTGGTGAAAGATAGGGAGGATCTCGACATCTAGGGAATTTAATGGAGTTAGGTGACTTACCAATAGCCCTATGAGTGTCCTAGGCCTCGGAACTCTGGCTGAGAGTCTCCACGCGATGCTCTTTTATCCTAACTTTCTCCTGAGGCTTATCTTGTTTGTCGAGCTAGATCTGTCGGTGGAGGTTCAAGTCCCCACCATACATACGAAATATAGGCTGGCTAGTGAAACTCCCAACAACTTCCGAATAATATGATTGTTATGGATCCAGAGTCACATAATTATAAAAATGAGATTTTGTCAAACCAAGAGTTATCATTTGCATTAATCATGCATCATGTAGTTAGACTTGGATTTTGTTAGATTGTAAAAGTTACAATTGTATTAATGTGATGTATGTTCGTACGTACTTTTTTTTTTTTTTGAAGAATATTTACTTGAAAATATATCTCACCCTTTCTTTTCTTTTTTGAAATATGTTGTGGTGTTGGACTTTTTTTTTAGTTATCACATATCTTGAGGATCGTCTTTTTCTGTCTTATTCTCCATGTTGAGCTCAATTTGAAGAGGATCCTTCAGATACCAAAGAGATAGAGGAGGACCCTTCTAAGGAGTCCTGACTGCTGTTTACTTATTTCTTTTGTTGTTCGCTGCTAGAGGACTCCACTCGTTGTATGGTGAAGAATTCGATACTTTATATTTTATTTTGATAGCTTGGGTGTAATGTATTTTGTTTTGGTACTCTGATGTTTGTGGATTATGTTTTAAGATTCTTGGATAATTTGCGGTTACTTTAGATAATTATGGAATTATTTATATGACCAGGTTTATGTTATCAGTTATCTTTTGATTTTTATTTGGATGAAATTAAATAGGCTAGAAATTGGTTCTTCAATGCATACAGGTAATGAATGTGAACTTTGTGGGTTCATCCCCTAAGAGAATTCTAGTTGAAGTGATAAACCATATATTGTATCTCATATTATTAGTAATTGGCTCATGAGCAGGTGAAAAATATTGGAGTCCACTTGTATAGTTATATCAATACATGGTGTGGCTATATTATTCAAGTGGTACTTACAAATATTACAATTTTCTAAACTATGAGTAAATGAAGAAAACAAAATCTCATGAGTAATTATTAGTAATAAGAGTATGACATGAATCTTTATAAATTGCTGCGTATCAGGTGCATGAAGAATCAAGATCCATGCTGTGACAGCGTGTCACTTTAAAATATATCAAAAACCAAGTTTCTCAATATTCAAGAATGATAGTGGTATCCATAAACAAGGTTGAATAATCCCATTCACTCATGTTAAAAAAAAGAATCTCATTTGGTCCAAGACTCTTAACAACAATCTGTATGCATTACACGTCAAGTTATCTAAAAGTGGTAAGATTGTCGGGTCTCGGTCTTTGTCGCCGTTATAGGAGATATAGAGTCCGGAGAAGATTTGGAAAATCTTATAAAAATGAGGGTGGTGAATACTAATTGTAAATGGGTGCACAATGATTTGCTGAAAGTGAAAGCATTCACAAGCCACACACTCATTTTTTGATGAGATTCCTGACTATACCTTTGCTAAAAGGAGCTGGGTTGGCACGTGTATCCGTATTAATGTGACTAACCAAAAGCTATCTATGCTATGAAGTCCTCAAGGGATCGCAAAGGCAATAAATGTGAAAGTGTGATGAATATTAAGTAGTAATAGAAATTATATGATTATAATATATGCATTGTAACATATCGGTTGATGTTGTTACGATAAATGTATTGTAATACATCGACGGGTACGATTAGGATACGTATACATATTGATTGATGTGGTATAATACATGTATCATGACATAAAGATCTGTGTGAAAATGCATGTCATAAGTATTTACAAAGATGATCGATTGGTTGTCATGTATGTGCTTTGCTATGATAATGATTTGTATGCTCTGAGTGTTATTGTTAATTCAATACATATATATTAGATAATATTTTCAGTATTATATTTATAAATACTTTTTTTTTATGTTAAATAAGATATTTAGTGAGACAAAAAATATTTACTCTTACTAATATTTCTAAGTAATGAAAGTGAAGAGATAAAAGTGATTGGTCCGCTCTAGGTCCATAATCCATTGACTTTGTGAAAGAAGACTACTATGTAGGATTTAGAATAATTTGAAGGATTGTAATATTTTATTAGATTTACATTTTAAGTTGACAAAATTCTGTAAATACTTTAAATATCAATTTTTGAGTTAAAAAAAATGCTTTGATAAATGCATGATAATTAGTAATTTTAATATATCATTAATTATGTCCTAGAATTACATGTATGCATTGTGAACTAAATAATTTGTTAAACGTAAATTTAAATTTTATTTATTATTTTAGTTTTAAAATTATTTCTTTGAAAGTTTAAATAATGTGGAATCTTATACAATTTTCATAGAGGAAATATAAATTTTATTTTTATTCAATTTTTAAATCAATGAAATACAAAAAAAAAATTATTTTATGTTCTTTATTATAAAATTTATTTATGTATTTTTATACGAAATTGAAGATGTTACGCGAATAATTGTATATACGAGAGAACGACGTACTTACATTGTGTGATTATACTACAAGCGTTATAACATGCATCATCATTAGGCATGAAATGGACACACCAGGTAAATGGACTGGCGTCAACTTAACTTGAAGTAATTAGGCATGAAATGGACACACCAGTCAAAATTTCTTGTCAAGCAGGCATTAACAATTTCAGGGGCCCAAGTTTCCATCACTTAATGTTTCACCAAATCTCAACCTCGTTATTATTTATTTTCTTCAATTAAAACTTACCGCACTTACACTAGCCTTAATAAAATTTGTCAGAAGACTCAATAGAAACAAGTTACATGGGCTGTGGGAGGGGACGTGCTTCCATATAGGTTATAAAGCCTTCAAAAAATGCTACATAAATGTGCTCCGGAAGGGAAAAACTTTAGAAGCTTCAAAGATGCACTTCCTACAAAGATGAAGTTTGGTTATAACAATATCGTAAGGGACCACCAAATAATACCAGCCTATGGTTCGGTCATTTAATTGATTTTGCTTAGTTTGGTACAAATTCTTGAAAAGCCCTTGTCACTGTAATTTTCTTGTATATCAAGTTCTATTTGTCATTTTGCATTTCTAATGTAAAAAATCATCACCTTAACGTTGGCCACTCATTACAAATTCCCTCATATCGTATTGCTTTCTTGGCTTCTTACACATTAAACTAGGCTTCCACTCTTATCCAATGCATTTCCGAAATGAAAACCTTACGCTTTCCAAAACTCAACTTTAAAATAATATCATCTATCACATAATAAAGCCCCCGCTTGTGTGTCACTTGCAAGGAAAGGGACTTTTCAACCTTCAATCAACACTCAAGTTTTCTCATACAATATCCAAGAATGCATAAACCATTTAGCATACATCTGATTATCAAAAATATTCATGATACACAGTTTTTCACCAAAAGCAAATTCAACTTTCCAATGCAGACAAATTGCAAGGATTTCATAAATAGGGATAGTCTCCACTTCAACAAGCAAAAACACAAACTGACAAGTAGAAGAGAACTAATTTATATTTCATATCACAATAATTGAATCCCCCATTCTCAGGGCACTTGCTGCTGCACTGCAGCAGATTTTTTTCTCATTGTCCAAAACGCAGCAAAGTAACGATTCTGCAAATAGGATCATAAACAATTTAGCATATTCAACAAAAGCTATCCGTAGATTCAGTGTTAATGATTTTGTGAAATTTTGTCCAAACAATGAAATTTTCTCTTCCGTAATTTAGCATCACCCAAATCGAAAATTATAGGTTCATTAATGTGTAACTACCAAATGAAAAGAAAATTTCCAAATTTTTTATGAGCAAATCTATCAAACACACGTGTGTGCACATACACACACGTAAAACATTAGTACATACTACATAGAATAACCAACATAAATAATAGCCACATTTTGATAAAGTGGTTTGGAATTTCTGAATTGAAACAACTAAGATTGTCACACAAGTATGCTAGGGATTAAGATTAGATAGACTTGTGTGCGGTTAGAACCTTACTTGCATCATTGATCTAGGATTTGTGGTGTAAGTTGTCTCAATAGTCCTTTCTTTCTGCAATTCATGACAAGATAATGCAAATATGATTATTAACTTGCATGAACAGAAGGGAATTGTCCAAATGAATCAGATGAGATTACCTCAAATTCAAATCCATAATGCAACGCAACCCTTTTAACATCTTCCAAACTCAATTCAATTGACATTTCCTATGGACAAATTTCAGAGTAAGATATTCCACACCAAGCATGTGATCCCATATAGTAAGTGAAAAGAAAGAATCTTACATCTTCTTGTCCATACATATCTGCAAAGTGATAAAGTAGAGGTCCCAAATTTATCCAAACCTGTCACGATGTCAATGCCACCATATATGAAGTACAGCACTGAAATGAGAATGGCAACAGGCAAAGGGTACAGATGGACTGGTAAAGAAGTTAGATACATATGATCTATTTGGAGTTTTGGATTCAGGAACTTACTCCCCCGTCTTTCAAAATTTTTGAAATTATTTCAATGTACTCAATAATATTATGAGCAGTATCAATAAAGAAACAAGTAACAACTGCATCCCATGCACCTGCAAGGCCATTGTAAGTCTCTTTAGAAATTATTACACTAGGTATATCACATTTAGGATGGATAATTACATACAATGTGCAAAGTAGGAATAATAATGCCAAGTTCAGTTTGTGCAAGATATATTAACTTTTTATTAGTATCTCGAAACAGAAAAGGGGTGATCCATGGACTATGCTCCCTAAGTTGCATTTGTTACATGAAGTCAAACAATTAGTAGAGAACTATGCAGCATTCGGGCTCTTTTCAAATCCTAACAATCAGGATTCAAATTTGAACTATTTAAGCAGAAAAGAAAATGCTAATTAAGTTCCGAATCAGCATCATGTAAGAAGTTTAATCTATTCTATCAAAATGCATAAGCAGTAGAGGTTAACTCAGGCTGCAAACACTAAAAAGTGCCATATCACATTATATAATACAGTTATAAATTAGTAGTTCATAGTATATGATTAAATTTCATCATTTCATAGACCCTACAAGTTAAAACATCCATTGAAGCTCATTTTCTAATCACTGTAGCAAAGAAAGATTCCTTAATTCAATACCTGTAATCTCTGTGTCTTGCTTAATTTAACATGATGAATCAACAAAGCATGAAGCTTATGCATAAGGAATATAACCAGAACACTCTAAATACTTTAAGTTTAGCCTTTTTTAGAGCCGCTAATATAGTATCACCAATAAAAAGGAATATAGCTGTAGATAATTTGCCCTACCAACTTGGCTTGAATCGCTGTAGACTTCAACAAAGTCACCTCCACACATTGAAAAGCCTTCAGAAATTCCTGCACTGCTCCAGTATATTGAAACCAGGAATATTATGATTACAAGACATCTACCATAAATTAATATTTTAGTATTTCTCCAAGCTACTAATGTTCTCCATAGCAGGAACATACTATTTGAATATGTCTTGTGTTTCAAGCCTAATAATGCAACAAGATAATCAAATTGTTTAACCAACAGCAACTTTTGTGCAACATCATATTGAATTCATTTGACTCATTTCCAATGCTTCATCAGCAAAAAGTTTCGAATTATATATGAACTTATCCAGCTTCAAAATTCATGTTGGGAAGAGAATCACTAAATATGTTGTGCACCTTGGTTGTAACTTGTAGATCCTTAAAGGAAGGATGTTAGGTAACTCACATTAGTAGTTACAATATGTTAGTTAACCATTAGTAGTTAGTTATAATATGTTAGTTAGCTTGACTTAGTTAATTAGGCATGCTGCTATAAATAAGTAGAAGGGATTAAGGAGGAGAGATCTGGTCAATTATGAGAGAGTTGGGGCCTTCGCTTGGGAGCAGTCCCTCATAGAACTGCAATGTTCTTCTATCCTTCCAGTTGGGGTTCACCCCTAATTCTTATTAATATGATACCTAGTTTCTATCAAAGGGAACTGTGTATTGAAAATTTAGAATGTATTTGTTTCAAGTTTTGTGAAATTATTCCTGGGAATATGAACTTGGGAATGTATCATTCCCATGTTTGTTGAGTTTCAAAAAAATATTCCCTGGCATATTTGATTCCCAGGAATAAGTCATCTTTATAATTTAATTGACTTCATAACCATGGTGAGGGCACGGAATAATACAATCCCAGGACAATATTAGAAGTTATCATATACCCTGATTAGTAACTTCCATTCTCACTTTTATTCTTTCTTTTTTATCATTTGATTTTTTAAAATATTTCCTAGGCATATTAAAATTTGACCAAATATGTTTCTTAGTTTACCCAGGAACAAATATTCTTGGTAATAGTGTTCCTCTTCTTACCTTGAAACAACGCCACCTTATTGTCTGGATAGATTGCTTTGGCCAGTAAAAGACAATGACAAATCCCTCCAAGACTACTATTCATGGCATCAAACTATAAAGTGCAAGTCCAGTTGGCATTAAAAAAGATTAGATGCCAATGCATGCACCAACTGCTGCTGCACACTTAAGTCCTCAGAAATTTTTTCCCTATAGACACTTCATTTGGATCAATAATTTGGGCAATCATCATCCACAGCTTCCTTGGCTGTGAACCAATAGCATTCAGTGTTACACTTAAAAAACTAAAACAAGACCCAGAAAAGGAAAATCCTCCAGTGGGTGAAGATAAAATCAATCGAGCACCAAGCAGAGTAGATCAACCAAACCTAGCAAGAGCCTAAATTTTTGGATTTTTTTTGAGTGGCGAACAGGTTGCTATGCTGCCACGTCATTATTAGTGATGGCTGTTCCACACAACATTCTGCAGCTAAGCACCATACGATTTCTATCTGCTTTATCTTCCCCCAGATATGTGCACTTCTCTAGCTTTTCTTATCTACCTGTTGCAAGTCTCATCCCCTATTCTTCTATCTATTAAATCAACAAGCTGCCCCACAGTTGAATTTGAAAATTAGGACTTAATGTTCATTTTGTTATCTATCCTCTATACTAATCAGTGATTTTTTTGGTAGCCATTTACATCATGAGATCTTATGGAGTTCATTATATTTTGTAGTTAATAATTTTTTTTTTCTTTCTTAACAAGCACAAAGTATAATAGGCACCAGCTTCAAGGTAAGTGTTAGAATAATTAACCTGTTAGGGTTCTTGTTATTCAGCAGTGCTATTGAGCTAAGCTTGTATGAGTTGTTGCAATTTACTACTTGACCCATAATATTAGCCAATATGAACCCTCAGTACCTTGAAAATTATTCTCACAAAACTCAGACCTTACAGTGATTGGCAGGTGCAAGAAAGGAAAAGTTCTACAGCAATTTGCTGTGCTGCGCCAATTTGGTGTCTTTCATGTAGTTTTTATTGACTTCAAAAAAGCATATAACTGTGTGCTAAGAGAAGTGTTGTGGAAGGCTTTAGAGAGGAAAGGGGTTCGTGTAGCATATATCCAAGCTATATAAGACATGTATGATGAGGTAACACGCATGAGAAGACATATCTAAGGACTTCCCTGTAGGGATAGGTTTACATCTGAGCTCCACTTTGAGTCCTTGTTTAACCTAGTCTTAGTTGTATTACAAGTGATATGCAAAAAATTATTCCTAAATGCATGTTCTTTCCAGATGACATAATCTTAGTTGAGAAATTAAAAGACAATGTTAACTTTTTAAACTTGTACTTTGGAAACATACTTTAGAATCTAAGACTATCCGCTTAAACAGAAGTAAAATAAAGTATGTGCATTGCAATTTTAATGAGAAACAAGAGGATAATTATGCACTAGAAGTTAAAATTGGAGCTGACATAGTACCACAAGTCTCCAAGTTTAAGTAGTTGAAATATATTCTACAAAATGATGGAAAAATTAATGAAAATATTACTAATAGAATACAACCAGAGTGATTAAAGTAAATAAATGCATTGAGAGTTATTTGTAACTATAAAGTACTCGTTCAACTAAAATGAAAGTTTTATTGTACTACTATACAACCAATTATCTTATATGGTCATACAAGAAAGGACAAAATTAAAAATAATTTTGTATGCGAGAATATTAAAATAATACATATTGAGAAAGAGATGACAAAAATTCAATTTGGGTTATTCAGAAACAAGCAAAGAAGGCCACTAAAGTCATCAATGAGGAGTGTGGATGACACATCTTTTAACCCAATAAAAAGAGACAGAGAGAACCACAAGAACTTAAGAAGAAACTATTAAATGAGATCTAGTGATAAATAATATTTTAGATAATTTGATTTTTGACCGAACTTAATAACATTGTGTAATTCATGTAACTGATGTCACCTAGAGAAATAAGGTTTAATTGTTGTTGTTTATGTTGCAATTTGGTGTCTTTAGATAGAATGGAATGCTCAATCAGAAAATTGGAATATATCTTCCCTTAAGCATGATTGGGGAAATAATGCTCTCTTGTTTTAGGAGTCATTGGAAGATTTGCAAAGGGGGAAGCTCTTTTATATTAATAATTAGTGTTGTTTAATGATAATAACCTAGTATCTGTATTAGTAAACAAGGAGGACTCCCCATTTTACAGAATAAAACACTTAACTTCTTCAAGGAATAGCAACTCCCAAGCTAAAGGCCCTAACTCTCGCAATTGACAAGCAGATCTCTCTATCTCTCTCTCTCTACCTCCTTATTATTAACAGAGGTAATATGCCTTAGTTCTTCTACAATCTCAACCTACCCAACCATAAATTAATTCAGGCTAACTTACTAATTTATTGTAACAAACTACTAATGGGTCCCTAAGTAACATATCATAACTAACTACTAATGGGGGTTAGCTAATATTTTATTTCTTCAATGAATTTCCCATTATTTCTATATCTAAGGAGGAATCCTTATAATCATGAATTAACTATCCAAAAAGTCCAAGATGTTAGGTGAAGATACATGAATAATTTTATATTACATATCTAACAATTATTATGGATGGTTGTTCCTTTCCATATCCATTTCTTTCATCTGAAAAAAAAAAATTTATTGAAAGAACCAATGTATATACCTAGCTGGATGAATATCTGGTATTGAAATAGAACGAAGTTGATCACTATCTGACAGTGAATTGCAATTGCTGTGAATCCACGGATATATTGTCCACTCACCAGCAGTTTGGGAACTTAAATGATCCACCAAGCCAAGTTTGATTGAGAACAAAAAGAGACAAGACTCAAAGTCAGAACAAGAAATCATTACGTTGTGACTTCAAAACAAATAACTAAATATTATAATATTAACAAGATCAACATGAAAGAGACAACTCTTATTCTTACTGGTTAAGAATAAAACTTGAGCATATCATCATGTAGTATGAAAATTCATTCCCTTGACTGATAAATCCTGCATCATAATATGATGTATTAGTTATAGTAAAAGTATAGTAAACATAATTCCTATACACAAGCCTGGTAATACATATGTACCTAAACAGGAAATCTCCAAGGCCAGCCGACCAAGTCCAGCACCAGGAACTAAACAGGCAGGTGAACTGTTGAAGAAATTTCATGCTTTTAGTCAAAAGCAAATTGTGCATACAATCTTCAACACATCTAAGAACTTCATTTATGCCACTATCAAGAGTATTATGTTCTACCTCTCTTTGCTGCGATTAGGGAATAGGATATTAAGCTCTTCAAGTATAGGCTTGTAGCACTGATCACGTTCTTTTTTACCCTAATAAGATACATTTGCAGAAGCAAAAAGGTGGGCAGATGATCAAGTTTTTCATGTGATAACCAAAATTAAAATTTGTATTAAAAAAACATCAAATAGACAAGCAGTACCTCAGCTGCCCAGTCCCTAACTATGTTCCTTATTATACATCGCACCTGAGGAAAAAGTAGTAATAATATAAAGGTAAACAACGAAACCATAAAAAATCATCACTTCACCAGAATTCTTATCCCGAGGGAAAATTCCAAATTTCAAAGAAACAACACATTCAATAAAAATTAGGAGAATTTGAAGTGTGAAGGAAGAAGGAAAAACATAACAGAGGAGGATCGGGTGAGTTGCATGAATGTTTAAGGAGGAAGAGTTTCAAACCCTATGTTAGGTAACCCACATTAGTAGTTACAATATGTTAGTTAGCTTGACATAGTTAATTAGGCATGTTGTCTATAAATAAGTAGAAGGGATTGAGGAGGGGAATCTTGCCAATTGTAAGAGAATAGGGCCTTTGGATTTGGAGGGGGCAGTCCCTCGAAGAACTGCAATATCCATGTAATTGACGTTCATCCCTGATTCTTCTTAATAAGATACCCAGTTTCTATCACCCTACTATGTTTCTGAAGCAACAAACGCACTAGAAATCACAAGAATAACTAAGAAATTGCAATCAAATTTGGGCTTTTAGCCCCTGCCCATTATAGCAGCCACAATTTTGGGCACAACAGCTGCAACCCAAAAATGAGACACAAAAGACCTCCTTTTGCAGCTACCAGCTGTGATGCAACACAATAGCTCCATTATCACATGCAATTGATTAATCTGACTTTGATTTGCAGGTTGCAGCTGCAGAAGATATATTTACAACTGTTGGTTCATAATAGACTGATCAAAATGACATTTACTCTAATGCCCTGAGCTGTTAAGACCATGCAATGATTTAAAAATGAGCCCAATTTATTTCTTCAAGAATGTACATTCCATACGAGATGTGAGTTGACAACTATCATTTTAATCATGCAATTGCACAGAATATTTAAAAATAAAATAAAACATTTCCAAGGAAGTGATCATGACAAACAAAATTTCAGGGCAAGGCATTAATGAAATCTAGTAGTAGCAAGCAACTTAAGGGACTAGCTTCATAGCAGGCATTTTCTTTGAAAACTTGAGCTTGATTTAGCAGAGCACTTCAGACAAAGAAGCTCTTGACCCTGTACTTAATTTTGAATTTACCCTATAGATAACAATGGCACCTTAATTGTTGGTTTTGGAATCAAAGAATAGAGAAAATTGATAATGAATCTAGACATGATAAATGCAGGATACATCTCTAATTTTCATTCATTCTATCATCTATCCCTCATATTTTCTTTCCAAAACAATGTAAACTTCCCTTGTTGTGCATGGGCACATGTGAATATGAGAGATCCACTTATGTCTCTGATTTTACAATGATCTAATGGTTCAAGATAACTGTGCGTGTATGTAATTGGTAGATTAATGTGATACAAAACACACATCTATGATCTACTTATGCTAAAATTTAGTTCAAACACAACTCCCAGTCTGCTAATGTAATAAGAGTACAAGACTACTAACCCTAATTAAATGAAGAAACCAAACAGGAAACAACAAAATGCACGAACAACTCCTAAGATTGTTGTAGGTAACCCAATAATTAATTAGCTGGGGAGCTAGGTAGTATGTTAGTTGGGGCTGGGGCTGAGATAATTAGAGAAATAAGGCATACTGCCTATAAATAAGAAAAAGGGATGAGAGGGAAAGGTATCTTGTTAATTGAAGGAGGATTAGGCCTTTAGGCATTGAGAGAAAACTAGGTCTCCCTAATACCCAGATTGTACTAGATTTCTATAAAAATAAATAAGTAATAAACTTTCTTCAACATCTGAACCAGTTTCTATCAAATATTATTCCAATTTTGGAGCTATGGGCAGTGCATAATGGTGAATTCAGGAGCTGCTCATATGTCAACTATAGAAAACAAAAAGATATTCAGGAATGTTGTGTGTCTAAGTCTAAAGCGCACCACATGTAATTATACTATTTAGTATTCAAAGAAACAATTACAATGAATTGTGGGCCTATAAATCACAAATCAATAATATGAATTAGCTAATTATATTTCTAATATTAACATGTCGTGAGAAGAGTACCCCACTAGAAACGAAGAGGGACATTTTGATGACAAAGTAAAGTACAAGTTGTTTCAACTAGTGCTGTTCTTTTCAGGAAAACAGGTTTTCTGTGACGTGCAAGCACAAGAAGTTTGATAAACAGTTCCCTATGAGGTCAAAAAGGATTGAAACAAAGCAGACATATATTCTAGAGCACTATCAATGTGTAAAATTTTAATGCTGGAACCAAAATGATTTTGAATTTCTGTCATGGACCAGATCAAAGGTATTAACTGTATTATTAACAAAGAAGAAAAATACTGCAGAATCAATTCTGCAATACCTAGAGCAAAGCTCCTACAAAGGTTCGCACCCTTGCCCACTGCTAACAGACAAAAAGCATAACTGATTCCTTCTCTCTCTTCCCCCACACTAAATGAAAACATTACATGTTCATTTGTTCTCTGTAACTAATTACTCTCTACTTCTCATTCTGCCCCTTCTTATTTATCCTGCAATATGTTTTCCAAGTCCAAGGTCCATGACTGAGTTGGATTGGCCTTGTCCACTTAGATTCATAGGGTCTAACAATTTCAGAATAAAACCCTTGTGATATAAATAAAAAATTTTTAGAAATAACGAGGTACAATGGGAAAAATCAATGATGAAAATGACAAAGTAATGATACCCTAAAATGAAACTAACCTGACTAGGATCCCAAATATCAGAATGAACCAAAGCAAATGGAGACAACTCTTTTATTGACTCAATCTTTATGTGTCGAATATGCTTTCCTAGCTGACAAGATTCACATTGAAAAGACATGACTTTGGACAAACTAAGTAGCATAAGATGCATTTTACTAAGATTGGGAAGACCTAAACACTAATACGTGAGAGTAAGTGAGTAAGAAGCAACGACGCACACAACCAAGGATGAGAGATTATAATCTTTAATACTCATGTCTGACTCCTTGTCTATCCATTATGTCAATCCTGGAGAAGAACAAAGTTATAAGCAAAGACAACAAAATAGGGCAATGTAAAACTAAGTTTATCAATGATAATTAAATTAAAGGACAATCAAGGTCATAAAGGACAGAATCTCAGGAAAGATCTGGGAGAGTACTTGTTTGACTACTGTGTCAAACTTTAATTTGAAAGTCATTTGCTAAGAAAACATTTAGCATAGAGTTCAGGTAAGACAGAAAAGAGGAAAAAGAACTGTTACCAGACATATGATTTAGATGTACTAGAGTCAAGAATCAAAGGCCCAAGAGAAGAGGACTGAGAAACAAAGGCTACAAGATTACCACTCTGAGCAATGGCTGTGACAGGTGAGGTGCACTATACATGGCTGCCTTGAATTGGAGAAATTTGTTATATTTAGAAGCTGAAATAGCAACATCATCAGAAGGACCAGTCAAAGCTTCCTGAGCAACATTCACAAATTTCGGCTGTTGTCTAGCCTTGGTGCGACATTCTACTTCAATATGGACATAACACTGGTAGACTGGTGGTAAGAACAACTAGAATGCTAACAGTGCCTGCTACAGCCTTCACTATTGTTAAGAAACTTGGGCCTAACTCACTCCCAAAAGTTAGCTCATAAGAGAAGGGTTGCCCTAACCCTTATAAGGAGTATTCTGACTCTATTTTTAGCCAATGTAGAACATATTAACACACCCCGCTCATGGTCAGGACTGGACATCTAGTACATGAAATTTACAGAACTGGACATCTGCATGGGTGGACCCAACAGAACTGGACATCTGTGGGCAACCGAATGTTCAAACTGAATAGGCTCTGATACCATGTTAAGAAACTTTGGCCTAACTCACTCCCAAAAGCTAGCTCATAAGAGGAGGGTTGCCCTAGCCCTTATAAGGACTATTTTGGCTCTATTTTTAACCAATGTGAGACATCTTAACAATTATTTCCACAATGATGAGAGTAATAAATGAGGTTGGACGAATTACCTAGAGAAGGGAAAGGAACAAAGAAATGCCCAAAAGCATGAGGAGTGGAGAGATCCAGCAGCTATTCACAAAAAGTGTCATATGAGGGAACAGTAGAAGCAAAAAAGATCTAATTCCACACTGAGTCAAGCTCAGGTGGGAGACTAGTAAGAATAAGGGCAATGAAAAACTTGCTACGTTGCTCTATATGTGTCACTGCATTATCAATAAAAGGCATGAGAAATTCAAAATCAGCAATTAAGCAATCAAGATAGGTCTGAACATCCATTTTTTTTCCAACTTAATAGAAATAAGATTGGAGATAACACTGTATACAATAACATCATTAGAATAAACTTTTTCAGCCCTAGTCCAAAACATCATAACAAGTCTTAAAGGTCTGGTATTGAGGCTGCAACTTGAGGTTAATAGAGAACCATAGAGTGCTACATAGAGAAGCATCAATTGCTCCCCACTGGACTTGATCCTTGGACAGGATGTCCTTGGCCTGTTTCATCAAGTGGTCTTCACAGCCTTGACCCTGAAACCACAATTTGACAGCCACAGCCCAAGTACTGTAGTTGGCAGTACCAAGCAATTTTTCGAACAGGATGAGTGGCACCGTGGTGAAAGTGACAAAGGTAATGGAATCAGAGGCAGAGTCATTGGTGGCCATGCTGATTAGGACCCGATGCAAGAAACTGGCCAAAAAAGGCACATATGCCTAAACAGTGGCAGCACATGGAGCCGACATCGTCGACAACCTTTGTGGAGTGGTGGCAAGCAGCATCTAGAGAAATAAGGGAAGATGCATATAAATAAGAAAAGGGGTTGAGAGGGAGTGGTATCTAGTTATTGAGAGAGAATTGAGGACTTTAGGCATCAAGAGAGAACTAGGTCTCTCAAATACCTAGATTTTACTAGATTTCTATCAATACAGATAATCTTTAATATTTGAACCTGTTTCTCTCAGATTGCTTCCATAATTAGTGAAAAATTGACTCTATAATGCATTATATTCCAAAGATATGCTAAGATAATCTAAAGATATATAAAATAAGGGCAACCTTGTACACAAGGTTCCCACCAAGTGAGGTCTAGGGAGGGAAGATATTCACAGCATTTACCCACAAGCAGAGAGACTGTTTCCAAGATTTGAACCTGTGACCTCCAAATCAGAAAGCAGCAACTTTACCATTGTTCCAAGGCTCACCCTCTAAATACATTCTAAATAAATTCTAACAAAAATGCACACAACCATCTATCAAAGTTAAAAATCTTGTACCATCAGTGCTAAATAACATTTTAACACAATGCAAGATATGCCAGCATCATGAATGACTAAGTTTTAAAAGATCAACATTTCTCAATATCTTGGACCTAGCTCATTCCTAAAAGCTAGCTCATAGGAGGAGGACTACACAAGACCCTATAAAGAGTATCCTCCCTCTATTCCTAACCAATGTGGAACATCTTGACACACACCCCTCATGCCCAAGATTAGACATCTGCCGGGGCCCCAACAGGACTGGATAGGCTCTCGTATCATGTTTAGAAACATGATCCTAACTCACTCCCAAGGGCTAGCTCATGGGAGAAGGACTACACAAACCCTTATAAGGAGTATTCTACCTCTATTCCTTGCCAATATGGGTGTGGGACATCTTAACACTTGGCATACCTGATCATATTAGGCAGTTTAGTATTTTAAGGTGTTTTGTTGTAACTGAGCTTCAGTTTATGTTAATTAGGTGTTAAAGGGTTTTATTTTAAAGCCTGTGTTTTCCTTGCAGTAGTAGAGTCTCAGTCCTGATAAGATTTTGATTCTATTCCTATATCCTGATTCTTGCAAAAATATAAATTAAGTAATCCGAGGTCTAGTTAAACAACAGCAATGCTTTCTTTTGATAGAAGACAGATTTATGAATTATTGCAGCAAAAATAAAGTATATTTATTTTCAGTTTCATCTTCTTCCCTATCTCTTTGACTTTGTCCACTGCTCAAATCAGCAATCATTTGAGGCAACATTAAGGATTCCTTTAAGAAAATGATCCAAAATCCATCAAACCCCAAAACATAAATTCATAGGTTGGTCCAGCCACCATCTAATTAGTACCATTGATTCTTTCATGAAAACCTCTAACCATTAAAATTCAAAGCCTTCCTTTATCCTGCATTAGAACATGTAATAACTGAAAAGAATGATGCTGGAAACACAAATATACCTTATCTACATCAACTAAAGGAACATTAAATTGAAAAGATGGATCCAACCATTGTTGCCGTGATGAGGTGACTGGGTCCTGAAATAAAGATGTTAGAAAGGGATGAAGATAAGAAAAGCACATCATTTGGTATCAACAAATGATTAATACAATTATAAAAAGACAATCTACAAAAGATTGCAATGATATTTTCAGTTGACACAGAATTAACACATTAAAAGGATGAGCAGAAAGATCTTTCTTTACAACTCAAATATTCATCCAGAATGGTACCTTTTACTTCAACATTTCATAAAGGTCAAGTAAACAACATATGAATCAAATGAGATTCAAAACCTAGATGTTGCTGTCTCCAGGTAACATGTCTCAGTTGTCATTGATTTAATTGTTATGCACAACTTTGATTTTTTGCAAACAAATCTGAGAGGAGGAGGATGAAAGAGAAGTGCCAACATATCAGGACATGCTTTAGTGAACCTAACAGGTATTATATTTGAACATAAATGTCCATGGAGCCAAAGTGCAGGAAGATATCAACAGTAGTAAGTGAAGTTTGGTTTTGTTCAATTGCTCTGAAATGTATCAAGATTTTTTTTTTCAAGAACTATCATAGCATTAACATCATTAACCACAAGGAATATGCACACATACTTAAATAGCTATATTCTAAAAAATGAGAAAATTTACAATATAAAAACAGATATGGAATTACATTGCCATTGCAATCAGCAATAGGACTCCCACAATATTCACTAGTTTCTTTAGCATGTATCATGCTCGTAGAATGGCTCTCAGTATTTGACTGGTGGTGATTCTCAATGTCCACCTCCTGTTGTTATCTACAGGGTCAAATTTCTAAATGAAAAAAACAATGATAGAACCATAGAAAAACCACAATTCTTATCTAGTGAAACATAAAGGATAGTGGAGTCATGAATGCTGCAGAAACCTCCTTGGGATGCACCAATGCTGGTGACCTGCAAGTTTGATTGCTACATTCCACGCAACCATGTTGATCAGATACAGAACATGTTATTCTCACAGGGCCTGATTCGCATGGACAAGCATTAATCCCTTCAGAAACTAAATGATCTTTCTGGGCACATTCAGCATGTGGATATTCACTAAAATCTATGTCTTGGCTCATATCAAGTGGAGGTTCGAATGCCTACAAAGTTCATTACACCAATATCAAGTATTACCATAACACCAAGGTATTAGCCAGTGAAAGAGTTGATTCAGACCTGAAGCATGCTGAATATGAAATGAGAATTCACTGAGATACACCTGCACCATCATAAAGCAAAACAAACCACAAGATTATGAGATTTAAATGCTCAAGTTAAAATTTCATTCATACTTGCCTCTCCATGACTAAATAAACATCGTTATCAATTATTAACTGCTGGAACATGCTATGATGTCCATATGCAGTCATTTCATGTCTGTTAATCCATTTTTAGGATGTAAAATCACTATGAAAATAAAAATGAGAACTGTATGGCACAGTGTTCACGCATGCAGGCACCAAAATATAAAAATAAAAAGATCCTCACAAATTTTCTCCCTACACTATGAATTGTTCTTGTTAAAATTCAAATTTGTCCCTTAACAAGTACCTTTTTGAATTCCATCCAATTGAACTCTTTATTTAGAAGGCATTTAATCTGGTAATTGATTTGAAGAAAACTTCCATGTTTGCCAAAAAAATATACCAGGTATAGGATATCAAAGATTATCATTGTAAATGAACCCTATGGTCAAACAATGTATTTTGAAAATAGATACCCAACTCTGAGAAAGCACAGACAACACATCTACCAAAACCAGTATATGCCTTACTTAAAGGTTAGAAAATCCTATAATTATATTATATGTTGTTGAGAAATAGAGAAGAGAAGCATATGCTGAAAACCATGAGTTATAAATAAGTACTAAGTATAACTACGCATAGAAAAGGTTAAAACAGCTTTTTATATGCTCTAAAATACAAAATTATTCAATCCTCCCAAATGGCTTTTTCTGTTGAAGACAAAAATTATCTATGAAAGTAATTAGCAGGCAGAATTTCAAATCATCCCTTGTTCCACAAATAAAGCATCATTAGCATCAACTTCAGAAATCTTGGCATTTTTTTATAAGATTAGAGAGAGAGAGAGAGAGATTAAAAGGGAAAAAGAGAGAGAGAGAGAGAGAGAGCAAGTAAAATGTACCGGCGTAATCTTTGAAACTTTTGAGGATAATGGGATAACAAAGCCTACAAATGCAGAATAAAAGGTTCAGTAAACAAAGGGATCAAAGAATTAATAGAAATTACAAGACAGCAACTAAAGAACTGCGGAAACAATATTAAGGGTTAATAATTCCTGTAAATAAATTTACACAATTGTTGACTGATCAGTCACACAATTCTGCTCATATTCTCTCCATTTGCATAATAATAAAAGCAGGTTCCAACCCATCTCTTTACCACAGAGTGCCAAGTGCCAACAATCACCCATATTCTAATGGACAGAACCAGACCAAATGTGATGCAAACTGGTTAAACCAACAGGGAAACAAAGCAATTCAAACAAAGGAAATAGAGAGAATGTGTTAGGTAACCCCCATTAGTAGTTTGCTATGATGTTAGTTAGGGACATAGTAGTAGTTAGTTATAATATCTTGGTTATTTAGCTTAATTAGTTAATTACAATATATTAGTTAGTTACCTTAGTTAGTAATTTCACAGGGTTGAGATTGTACACAAAATAAGGCATATTGCCTCCATAAATAAGAGGGAGGAAGAGACAGAGGTCAGCTTGTCAATTGTGAGAGAGGGTCTTTCACTAAGGAGGTGCAGTCCCTTGAAAAACTGTTGTGTGTGCGTGTTTTATTCTATAATGTTGGAAGTTTCTTCTTGTATTTCATAATAAAGATACCAGTTTCTGTCACTGGTAACAGAGCTCCGATCTTGTAGGTGAGGCAACACTTGATTCTTGGTTTCAACCTTTTAGCAGTCAATTTCAACCTGGAGTGTTTGTAAATTTTCATTATTCAAGTTATTGAGATGTGTGAGACTCTTGAAGGAATATCAAGTTTCTTGGACAGAAATCACCTGAAACATAGTTGGGTAAAGCAAGAAGATGGTTTCGAGCAAGAAGTTAGAGAAGCAATTTGATGAGATGCAGCTGGAACAAATGAATTGATGAGGCAATCCATTGCAGCACTCTAAAAAATGAGGGAACACAACATGAAAGGCGACCCAAAGCTAGGGAAAGAGCATACAAAGACAGAAACAGAGAAGAACCCTGCAGTTGAGGTGCAGGGGACCAATGATATAGTAGAAGAGATTGCAGACATAGGTAATGAATATTCAGTTGAATTGATGACAAAAAGAGAATTTCAGAGATGGAATCAAATTCTTGACATAAAAGACCAGACACAGCAGAAGGTAGTAAAGAACTTTGATAGTCATCGGCTTCTGCCATTTGCAATAGTGCAATTCTCAATAGAACCTTGGTTTGTCAATTATGAGAGAGTTAGGGCCTTTGGCTTAGGAGGTGCAGTCCCTCGAAGAACTATTGAATGTGTGTTTTATCCTGTAATGTTGGGAGCTTCTTCTTGTATTCTTAATAAAGATACCAGTTTCTATCAGAATGAAATTGGTATTATCTGATATGTAAAGGAAAAATAGTAGAATGAGTACTACTACCACAGAGCTAATGCTCTCCATCCATAAGCAATTTCTTGATTCTGAAAAGATACCCCGCTCTCCCACACCAATCCCACCATAACAGACTCCTTCTTACTTGGCTAACAACTTTCTTCTCTCACAGCCACGTCACTCTCCTTGCCTATACATTTCTTCTTTCTTCTAGTGTAAATTATCCATAGTGTAGGCTTGGCCCCATTGGAGCCGATATTCTCTACCACAGTCCTAAAATTGCCTCTCCCTTGAATACCGACTTGTCCTCAAGGCTGAACTTGGGAAATTGACTTGTAATATTAAACTCTTCCTCCCATGTAGCTTCTTCAACAGGTTTTCCCTTCCACTGAATCAACATTTGACTAATAGATTCCCCATCTTTGGTCACTGTTCTGGTTGCAAGGACCGCTGGGGGCTCCTGAAGATTTACATTCTTACAAAAGCCTTTTGTCACCACTCTATATCCATCCCCTAATCTGTTGGAGATCCAATAGAGTCAATGGGCCAAGTGCTAATTTGGTGCAGCAATAATTGAATAGGCCAACCGTTTGGAGGGTATATGTAAGAAGGAATAATAAGAATAGGGATTGATGATGTGGCAGGGGGTGTAGTGTGTTTGGTGTGGGCCCAAGGTGGTTTTGAGTGATTTTATGTTATATTGGGACGGAGTGAGGAGAGAGGGAATCAAAAAAGAAGATTATGGAATTCGTTAGAGACAACTAGCAATAGCTCTCTGTTAGGAGCCTTGCTCTGTGGGAATATCATTCTTGTATTTTTCCTTTTGATCATTCAATAATACAAGTAGCATTTCCCTTTCAAATATTTTTGCAATTGTTCTTTTATCCCTAAACGATTCTGCATCATCATCAAATTCTCATCACCTTAGTGTTCTCCACTATCCATTCCATACTCGTCACCAGCCTTCGTGATATAAAATTATGTGTTGCCCCTGTATCAACTAATATCAAGATTGGAACTCCATCATGTTACAGAGTTTCAAGGTTTGCTACTTGAATTCTTGGTTCATGAGCAAACTTTCAAGATACATGATGCTACACTCACTCACCCTCAATGTCATCTTCTTTCACCAACTCCACTACCAACATATTTCCAACTTCCTCCTCATCCCCATCATTGTCCAACTTCCTCCTCATCCCGCATTTGTAGCAAAGTGCTTTCTTTTTGCATTCCATGAGCACACGATAAGACAAAATTATTACTCCTCTGTCCTTGGGGAAAATACTACCCTTATCATGCTTGTCCTGTTTTGTGTAGTGTTAGCCCATAGGACCCTCCATCACTACTCCCTTTAATCGTAGCTTCCTTTCCACTTTTGATATAAACCCAATCCTTCTCCTCACCTCTCTTCCATTTTGGACTCGAAAAAAACCTTTAACTCATATTTGGCCCAAAACACCTCCGACCTATGTTTTATCGCACAAGACTCATGCTCATATCTTTCCTCCATACCTCCTTTCCCACTGCTTGAGCTAAATCCATCAATCAAGAACACAAGTTAGGACCCAACACCTTGAGGGTACGTACAAAATTGTGAATTTCCTCTCACAACCCGTCCAAGAAGTACCCTAATGTTGATTATTGGGAAACTTCTTCACCTGTTATGTAAGGCGCTCAAACTCTTCTCTATACTCATCAACATTTCCCCTTTGCTGCAGGCATGCAGCGCCGCTAATTGTTTGTAAATATTGCCATCTACTATACCTCCATATCACTCCATCAACTAGATTTTGAATTGCACCCACATCAAATCTCCATCGTCATCCAAGAGAGAATTAAGAAAATGGATGGTGGGCCCTCCCATGCAAAGTTGGGCCAGATTGATGTTCATATCTAGATGGGTCTCTTGCACTCAAAAATAAATTTCAGCATGACTGATCCAGGCTGCGGGGTCCTCTCCGTCAAAATGGGAAGTTCAATTTTCTTCATAGATTGGCGGAACTCATCTAAGGAATCTCCCTATAACTCCCTCATTCCAGAATTAGACTTTGATTTCTCCATTGAATGTTTCTTGCCCATATTGTCTTCTTCTTCCTTGCCATTGTTATCGGCTCATTCTCCCTCACTTTCATCCTCCATATCCATTGAAACCTAGTCTCCAACTTCTTCGTTAATAATGTGATAAGCTAAGCTTGATTCTCCTCAACTTGGCTTTCATCTCCACCATGGTAGCTTTGATGACTGCCATTGCATTTTCAAGAACAGCAAACGTTGCTTCCATTCCTCCTCCTTTCCCCGCCTTCTTCTTTGGTGGCATTCACTTATATTGTCATGCCTGAAACATCGATCCCTCAGAGTGGATATCCCTCTCATATATCCGGCAAGTTAGACCAATTTGATGCAAACCAATTAAACCAACAGGGAAACAAAGCAATTCAAACAAGAGAAATTGAGAGAATGAGATTGGTATTAGTTGATATGTAAAGGAAAACTAGTAAAATGAGTACTATCGCCACAAAGCTAGGCTCCTACAAAGAGCTAGTGCTCTCCATCCATAACCAACTTCTCAATTCTGAAAAGATACCCCTCTCTCACATACCATTCCCACTATAATGGACTCCTACTTGGCTAACAAATTTCTTCTCTCTATGCCATGTCACTCTCTCCTTGACAATACATTTCTTCTTTCTTCTACTGCAAACTCTCCATAGTGTGGGCTTGGCCCCATTTGAACCCATATTCTCAACTGCAGTCCTAACAAAATGGCAATCCAACCAAGAAGTGATCCATAAAGTGTTTGCAACATTTTTTTCTCTTTTGCATCCATATCAACAATGACAGGCAAGAGTTCAACAAGCTCAATCCATACAGTTTGAATTGGCCAAAGAGTACCCAATTTCCTCAAGCTAAGGAAGATATAACAAGCCCGAAATAACAGTGTAATACCATGGAGTATCATTAAATCATTATTCTATAAGGACTTAGATTTGTGCTGCAGTTCATATCAAATCTGATAGGCCAAGAAATAGGAAACAGCATGCAATCCACCCACAAGAAACTGTTAATAATATACTTTTGAAACTGCTATCAGTTGTTTTTCGTTATTTTAGTTTATTAGATTAGTATCATAGTCAATAAGTGGTTTCGATATTTTAAGAATAATTTAGTTTGTTATCAAATTTTTCAGTTACGTAATCAGTTTATGTTTTTTTGACTTATTATAAATGTATTGCTATTTTTGAATAAACGTTGAGTTTTTTCTCCATTCATTCTTCTTACAATTCTGCACATTTCTTTTTCTTTATTTTATTTTTCTTTTTTAACATAAAACCAACAGAAACTATATAATAATACCAAGCAAATGCAAGAGAGAAAAAAAAATACCTTATGAGCAGGTGGAAGCTTCCTGTAAGACCTCTCATATCTTCTAACATCCTCTTCTGCAGCATCAGGATAGCTGCATGATAAGTCGGTTGAAAAAAAGGTTCTAGCGTTACTTCCAACAAAAAAGACGACAAATATATACTTATCATCTTTAGATATTATGACAGAAACCCGAAATGACAACAAGTACTATCAGATTTGAATACAATTAACAAAGAAAACATAATGGACCATAACATTTTTATATGAAGACAGCTAAAGAATTCAACAATATTTTGGAGACTTCACATACTTATGACTGTGTTTGCATTTGTCAATTCTAATAAGAAAGGATCACCTTGATGCCATAATATCAAAAAGTAGCAGACAGAAAATTTACAAAAATGCTCAAATCAAACGATTTCTTCGTGTGTTTTTATGTGATCAGTGGCGAATAAGCAGTGAAATCATTCCAATCAACACCATGTTGATCTCCGCTTAACATACGAAAAAAAAAATTACAAAATCGAATAAAAACAAAACGGAGCAGTGGAAACAACTGCTTCGTTTCTTTCTTTTTTTCAATTTGTATAGAAAAGAAGTATCGCTAATTTTTGGAGTTGAGAAAACAAAACTTGTTTTTGGCTTAAATTGTTGAGTGATCATTTCAAAAATTGAAGAGAAAAAGTGAGGTTTAATAAAAATGTTAATAGTAAATTGAAGAGGGGAAAAGGAGTGATACTTGAGGTAAGCACTGATGATGCGTCTTAGGGATTGGATTTCAAGGGCTTCTTCAAGCTCTAAACGACGACGTTGCTTCTCCTCTGCCTCTCCCATCACTGCTTCTTCACTCCGCAGTGTACCAATTGAAGCAACTTACACATCACTTCTAACCAAATCAAAAACTATACCCGGTCGTGTCGGGTCGGACTAAATGGAATTGACCGAATAATTCGAGGCCCAACCCGACCCGATTCATTGAATAAAACAAGGATAGTTGCACTTTTCTCTGTATAATTTGAATTATATGTTATTTTGGCTATTTAATTTGTTTTGTTAATTAGGTTTTTTATTTTAAAATTTGAATAAATTTAATTTCTCTTTCAATTTTTTAAATTAAACCTCTCAAATTATTATTTTTATTTAAATATTTGAGAGTTTATGATAGATTTGGAATATGAAATATTTTAAAAGTTTATAATTAAAAATTTTGTTAGAAAATTAATATAATTTAAAATATTAAATTAAATATGAAATTAAAATTTGATTATAAAAAATATGTTTTTATTTTTAGTATAATTTGAATTTTTGGTAGTTATTTTATAATAGAAGATATTTAATTAATTCAATTTGTTAAATTTTTAAGTAAAAATGAAATTTGTGAAGTTTATGTAGAAATAAATTGATCAAAAACCAAATTTTATTAATTTAAAATTAGAAAATTTAATTGACCTATATAAACTTTTATATTTTTCATAAATATTTATCTTTTTAATAAAATTTATTCATAAAAATTAATTTTATTATACATATATATATTTAAAAATTATAAATTTTTAATTTTAATTATTAAAATTTATTTATTTTAAAATAAAATATTTATCTATTGTACGAGCTATTAACTAGTTCCATTTTATTTTAAATGGTCACTTTTAAAATAAGATGTTATTACTATTTATATACTTTTGTTGGTTTAAATTTTTTTTCCATCACAAAACTTATTTTTTCAATTTATATTTTATATAAAAAAGTTTGTAAATAATTTTCTAAATAAAATACATAATTAAAATATTTATTATTGTTATTTTTAGTTATCTCATATTTTTATAATTTTTTTATATATAATAATTTTTTCATTGTAATCTTTATACATTATGTATTTTTTATTTTAGTCTTTGTATCTCTAATTCATGGCAAAGATACCTTAATCAGTGTTTGTTTAAAGTCTTTTTTTGATAGTTTAATAGAAAGTTTTATTATTGTGTTGACAGAGCCATTAAATCAAAGAAAAATGGGGGGAAAAAAAGGAAAAATGATGAAGATTTTGAAAAAAAAACTATTATTCAGAGTAAATGCTTTGTTTGATATGACCATCTTGAAGAGTTTGTTTGTTTTGTTTGTATTTTATTATTGTTTATTTATTTTGAGTGAGCTTGCTCTAATAATCCTCCTCTTATAAGTGTTGTTGAGTAGTTTATGAATAGATAATTTTATTATCTTTTCTAGACCTAGTCTATCTGTGCTTTTCCTTATCAAGTTCAGGTCAATTTTATCTATTTAAGTGTAAAATACATGTTCAAGCCACCTTAAGTTTCTAGTGATATAAATATTATTAAAAAATAGATTTTGAAATGCTAAAATATGTTTGGTTTTAATTATTGTAGAGGATAAAAGAGAAAATGTGAATTAATTTTTAAGTGTCAAAAGATTTATTTTTTAATTCTACTTTTTATCTTATAGATCAAAATTTATAGTCAGATTTACTTATATTTTTATGTATAATTATTATAAATAGTTTTTCTTTTTGGATAAAACATAGATCTTACCTTAAGCATAAATGCAAATAGTCATACCTTCAAGTTAGATGTTTTAAAGATAAATAAAATAAAAAGATAAAATTAATTATGTAAAGTTAAGAGAATTATTATTCTTAATTTTATAGATTCAAATTTATTTAATTGAAATACTTTATGAAGATTTCTTTTCATCTTAAACATTTAAAAATTATTTTAAAATATGTCTAGTTAAACTGTTTTTTATAATTTTTTATTAAATCATTATTTACTTGTTTAAAATTTTTTAATGCATTAAAAAAGTTCTAAATGAATTAAAAATAGTTTTAATAATTTATAGTGTTTTAAATTGTATCATAAGCATTTTTTTTAAGTGCTTTTTTTTTTTTTTTTGTAAGGGTAAGGTATTGTTTTAGATATTGTATATAGTGAAATATCTTTAGTGGAGGTATGTTGATGTGTACAATTCATACATGTTAGGTTGTATTCCTATTTAAGTTATGCATAATTTTATATTTAAATTGGATTTTACTAAGGAGTTATTTGGGAGGAGGTTCTTAAAAAGGAAAGGAAGGAAGGACATATTTTTTAATTTTGAATTAAAAGAATTATATATTATTTATAATGACAAATACATTATTAATACATTAAATTTTTGTTAATATATTAATTTATATTTTTTAAATATTAATTTTAAATATATTTATTTAAAATATAAATTTATATTCTCCACTTCTCTCTCCTCCAAAACTCTCCTTTGCAAACAACCCCTAAGTATTTTATGGATTCGGATTGCCTGCAATTTTGGCACGAACTATAGGCTGCAGTTTCTCATTCGCTTAAGCAAATTTTTTAGGCTTAACGAATTTTGACAAAAAGTGATTTTGGCTTAAGCTAAACAAAATTCACTTAAGTCAATTTTGCTTAAGCCAGAATAATTCGCTTAAGCGAAAGCGAAAATACACTGCGGCATCTTTTTTTTTTCTGTGTGTTTTCGCTTAAGCGAAAATATGCAAGAAGAAGAAGATGCTTCCTTCTCTCCTGTTACTCCAGCTCCCTCTTTTCCCCTCTCTTTCACACACTCACTTAGTCCTTCCTCCTCTCCTCTTTTTCCTTCACTCCCACCTCCTCCTCATTTCCTTCTATCTTAACATTTATCAGTTCCTTCATCTCTTCCACCTAGCCCCTCCCCTTTCCCTCTCCTTCCAATTCAGTTACCATCTTTCTCCTTCCCTCTCACTTAGTCCCTTTCTTTCCTCCCCTTTCCCATCTCTTCTTCCTTCAATCCCACCCAGTCTCCTTTCTCCTCTCTCCTCATCTAGCTCCCCTCCCCTCCCCTTCACCCCCACTTATCCCCCTCCCCTTCTCTCCTCATCCAGCCCTTTTCCTGTCCCACTATTAGCCTTCTCCTGCTCTCCATCTCCCTTGTGCTCTTGCCCCCATCTCCCTCTCAATCTTCCTTTCCCTCTTCTTCTTCTTCTGGTTTTTGTGCCACTCTTTGTAAATTCGCTTAAGCGAATTATTATAACTTAAGCGAAATTGGCTTAAGCGAATTTTGTTTAGCTTAAGCCAAAATCACTTTTTGTCAAAATTCGCTTAAACGAATGAGAAACTGCAGCCTACAGTTCCCACCAAAACTGCAGGTGATCCGGATCCGTATTTTACTTGCCCTATTTAAGTTACTTATTTTTATGTGTTCTTAATATAGAAGAGTGGATTTTGAAGATAAAACTTGCGGTAATTTAAAAATTAGAATTAAGAGAATGGAGCTTAGGAGATTGTTGGAGATTGAAATTGAAAAAATAAGTCTTAGATAGTAAAATATATAAACTATTTGTATCACGTAACAAAGCTATGATCCTATTTGATATAAATGGGTTAAAAAAAAAAAGCATAATAATAGCAAACACAATCAAGTTATGTTGCTAGACATACTTGCACTCAATGCTTACAACAAATACTAAAATTTTGATTAGGCTTTCTTTCTAAAGACACAAAAGAAAAGTATCAAAGACTTATTTATAAAATATTTTATAAAGGAGGGAAAAAAGAGACTTTTAGACTTTTGAGACATAAAAGTGAAAATACAAGAATTACAAGATAAGAGAAAAGCCATTGTTGAAACACAAAAGATCAAATCAAAAGTGGAGACATCATGGTATAAGATTTCATAATAACTTTTTTTGTAATCTCCAAGAGTCACTTCCAAATATGGTAGTCAAAATCGCATATTGACTCAGAATCGTGCGATGCTACGATCATTAACCACTATGTCTTGTTGGCTCATAAGAAAGGTATGAGATTTGTAGGATCATGTGGAATCATTATGCAAGATCACAAGATCTGTAGACACGCACAATTTTGTTGTGCCTATTTTAACTTGCTTGTATTTTGATCTAATTGCTTTTATAGTTGCCAATGTGCAACAATGCAATAATTTTGTAGTGCCTATGTTAACATCTAATTGCTTTATAGCTGCCAATGTGTAACAAGGCATGGTGGAGTGGCCTTCGGCTGCCACAAACTGACAATAATGAAGCGTTTTGCTATGGCAACTATGCAGCTATATTTGTAGTCATGACAACTTAACCCGTGGCCTTTCACAAAGCAATATTGTTATTGGAGTAAAAATATCAACTTTCCTTTTCTACCCCCAAAACAAAGCAATTTTTAAGATTTTTTAAAGGTTAAAAAGACTTTTTACTTTTTTAAAATTATCTAAATTTTCCTTTTTTTCCCCTTAAAATGACCATGTTTTAAGGTTTTTAAGGGTAAAATAGTCTTCTTTTCAATTTCATAATACATTATCTAATCTATTTTTTTTCCCTTTCTCTCATATCTATTTTTATTAGGCATGTCTCTCACTATTTTGAGGATGACTCTTTTTCCTCATTTATCTCTCATGTGCATCCCCCATCTTCATATTTATACTATTTTATATACATATATACAATTTTCTAGGATCTTATAACTCGTGTTAAAATCTTACAAGTTACAATCTTTGACCGACCCTCCTTTTGATCCTATCGTAAAATCTTGATTTTGACTACCATGCTTCTAAGGGCAAAAATTAAGATTTTTCCTACTTTAATCTTTTATTATTCTTAGTTCTCTCATTGTGTGTTGCATATTATTTTGCTTACCATGTGTTTTGTATTGTTTATGTGTGCCTAAATGAAGTTCTTGACCATTAAATTATATAGCCTACATATTATGATAATATTTCTTTAGCATTGGACTTTCATTAAGCATGATTAAATTTTTTTAGTCTTAATGACATTTATTGTAACATCCTCATTTCATTTTTCAGTAAATGAGGTTTCGTTTAATATTAAGTAGTATTAGAATGCACTTGAAAGAGAGTGTAAAGGATTTCTAGAGGAGTTTTGGTGCAGAAAATCTCACTCAAGCAAGATCTGGGTCGCTCACGCGAGGACTCACATGGTGAATGACGAGCTCTCTATACACCATCTCGCTTGAGCGAGATATCTCGCTCAAGCGAGCGTATCAGAAAAGAAGGTTCGAGATCTTTTATGCATATCTCGCTCAGGCGAGCTATCAGTCGCTCAAGTGAGATCATGTAGGTCTGAGGGGTATTTAAGGACTTCCACGTTGAGAAATTTTATTTCTTACAAAAACTACTTCTCTTCCTCTGATATCTCTCGGTTCTCTCCCTCCCCTATCCTAGAGAAAGCCCTCAAAACCTCCGAATCTTTGTGGATCTGAGCTCTACCGTCTGTTCTACTTGGATTTGGGTAAGTTCCAGAGCCTAACCTTTAGATCCAGTTTTTATTGTTTGATTTTTCTCCTTCTAATGGTGATCTTTTCGATGATACTAGAGAGAAATCTAGTTTTTGGGAAGTTCTACTGTTTGAAACGTGGAGTTTCTTCCTAGAGCTCAAGAAGAGCTTATTATTCGGACTCATTTCCAGGTAAAGGGGTATTCTTAAGCCTTAGTCTTCTTTTATATGTAATAACTTCATAAGAATCTAAGTGACCTACTATGGTGATAATCTGAGACGTTTGGGAAAATGTGTGATAAGGGTGTATTTTTGGGTTAAGTAAAAGTACTGGATGATCTGAAAGGTAGAAACTAGGGAACTCTAAGTTAGAAGACTTTATTGGAACTGGGAAAACTAGATATGGAATTAAGTATAAGGAGATTACATGATTTGGGCTGAGTCCGAGGGTGTTCGACCTTCGGCATATTGTGTGATAAGTGTTATGATCTTGTTGTTGTGATGATAAGTTAATGTGAAACATGCGGATCATGTAGAAGTATATGCTAATGTGCTGTTGTATGATGGTTTTGTGATGATAGAATATAACATGACAAATGGGCTAGATGGTATGATAAGATGATGTGGGTTAAGTTAATGTGCTGAAATAAAGGAAATTGGATGATCATATGAATGTAATGAGATTTAGGGAATATTAGAAATAAGGAATCTATTGATGTGTGAATCTGAATCTGGTTGATATGTATATGTGTGTGTGTGTGTGTGTGTGTGTGTGTGTGTGTGTATATATGCTTTGATTGACAAAATGATGGGAAAGGAGAAATGAAAAAGATCATAGTGAATAAAATGTAATGAAATTGATTTCTAGAAAGTGATGTGATATGAAATAGGATGGATGTATGTGATGAGTATGTGTGTGATGGAAAGTGGAATACTAGTACATGGGTTACAAATACACTAATTGATGCGATTATGATATTTAAGTTGTAATACACTGACAGGTGAGATTATAACTCATATGTTGTAGTATATCGATTAATGTAGTTGTTACATATGTATTAGAATAATATAATGTAATGTGCCACAATTGAGATAGAGTATGAATAGTTCAGCGATATATTGGGGGTATAGGGTCTGGAGTCGATTCTAGAAATCTGGGAGAAGTGAGAGTGGTAAATGTCGTTCACTTATGTGTACACGATTAAAAGTGGGAAGCATTTACAGGCCTCACGATCATTTCTTGACTAAACTTCTAACTATACCTTGGTTTGGAAGGCCGGGAACGCACACGTTGTATCCGTGTGTGGTTTGACTCATCAACGACTATTCATGCTACGTAAGTTCATCGTAACTGGGGAGAATACGTTGGCCATGATTTGAGGGCCTGAGAGTACCTTGAGTACCGTTGAAATTGATCAATATTCGATAATGAATGAATGATGTGGAATAGTGATGATGTGGCATGAAATTGTGTAATATGGCACGAAATTGTGAATTAACAATGATATTTGATTGAATGTAAGTAATGTGACATGTGATTGTGAAATGCTGATATGTGATTGAGTGCAAGTAGTGCAGCACAGAATTGTGAAATGCTAATAGTTGATTAAGTATGAAGTAATGAAAAATGATATGTTGTTATGCCTCATGATTATATGCTTGATAGATAAGCTAATGGCAGGGGAGATTGATGTGGATAGGTTGTTTGATTCTCACATATTAAAATATAGAATATTTGTATCTTGAATTGAGATGTATAAGTATATTGAAATTGATATGGTAGTCAGAAAAGAATTGAGTTATGAAGTTATGTCATAATCAATAGATGTCTGGATTGCAAGAGATGAATGTGTTTAATGTATGGCATGGTTATTTTCCTTTCTGTTATAATTAAATTTTTAGTGGGTAAGAGATGCTCACCTTACAAATATTTTTCAGGAAAAGGAGTTCTGTTCGTGCTAGGATATACCTGCAAGGGGTGGTAGGAAACGAATTGCTCTGAAGAGAAAATGTGTTTATGGGAAAAATTATAAAGATATTTATGAATACTTCCTATTCAAGGTCGACTGTTATTTGTAATTATATGATAAAATTTTTGAATTGAAGTTAAAAGTATTTGATAGGTTTATTGAGAAATTATTAATTTGACTGTTCCATTTGTTTTACAATTAGGATTTGAAAATTTTAAGTATAGATATATGATAATTAAATTCTTCATCTTTTAGTGGAAACAAAATCTAAGGACACTGAACCGTTTTTATCGTTCACGAACTTTACCCAGTTTATTAATTAATAAATGATTATATATATATATATATATATATAGTAGAAATATTGAGAAAATTGAGTTAGTATGTTACATTTATCATGACCTCTTTTTGTAAGGAATCATTAACATTCTAACTTCTCATTATTACCTCATAAAATCTTTCAACTTTCTAATAATATACAAGAATATTTCAAAAGTATTTGTTCATATAATTCCCAACTTTTCATTCATTTACAAGGATTGCTCTACAGGAGCTCAAAATACATACTTTAAATTTACAACAATATCTACACTATCGAAACTAACTGATCTAGGACTCCTGAACCACCCTAGACTAACTAAAGTAGAAGTACAATCTTCACACACCTCAGACTTCGCGCTTTCCTTAGTCGGACCTTCTAGCATGGAAAGTAGCTGCAGAACCTGTCACATCTGCTTCCGTATCACCATACGATCATCGGCAGACACACACACACACCCCAATACAGAGACATACAACAACAAGGGTGACCTTACGTAATTACAACCATAATCATAAAATAAAGCGATGAATATCCTTATTAACATAATCTATCATTTAATTATTCCTCATGATTACAATCCTTTCTACAATCAATCTACATTCCCATCCAACATGATGATATCCACAATAACAACCACTGGGTTCCATTCATCTTCACGATGTTCATGATTCAATATAAACTTACCATTTGACACATTTGTCTACAACTCAGCCCTTGGGCCTACAACTTGGCATGTTGGCCTACTACCCAGCATATTTGCCTACCATATTTTCATACTATTTCAATTCTATCAAATATTCAATAATAAAACATCTCGTTCAATCTCAACATCATATCCAACTATTTTTCTCAACTTAATACCACAGGATAAAATGACATAAAATTCCACACTCACATATCAGGCTCATCATACACATCAATCACTATCACATCGTTCTACCCTAAAGTTTTTCTCATTCCTCAACCTATCTTTAGCCAAAACACATCTCCATAATGGTATTTATATAGTTCAATATTAGATAAATATCTAAAAAGCCAACCAAAGTAAGCTTCCCTTACCTCGAAGATGAGTCTACGGGGATATCTTACAAAGGATCAATGTCTACTAATGGAAGGTCTCTTGAATACCAAGAGATATCCATCAAAACCCAAAAACGAGAAAACGGTCGGGAAAAACTAGATTTAAATCAAAGAAACTTACGTGGAATTGTCTAAAATCAACGTTCGAACTTGATTATGAACTGAGACTAGAGTTTCTACGGCTTATAACTGAGATAAGGGAAGAGAGGATTCAGAGAAACTGAGAGAATAACGTAAGTTTAGAAAAATGGAATGAGTTTCCATGCTGGAAATCTCTTAAATAACCCCAAACCCCACACGATCTCGCTTGAGCAATGGTTAGCTCACTTGAGTGACATCATCTCGCTTAGGTGATCGACAGCTCGCCTGAGCGAGATATGCAGACAACAATCTCGAACCTTCTTTTCTGATATACTCGCTTGAGCGAGCTCCATCTCGCCTGAGCGAGACGGTGTCCAGAGAGCTCAACATTCACCTTGTGAGTTCTCGCCTTGAGCGAGGTCACCCTCGCCTGGGTGAGGCGGCAACTGGACTGACATCATCTCTTTCTCGCTTGAGCAATAACTTTCTCGCCTGAGCGAGCATCTTCTAGCCTAGGCGAGCATCTCCTCGCCTAGGCAAGATAGCTCTGCAACCGACTTTCCCTACACGAATCATCTTGCTTAAGCGAGATTCACCTCGCTTGAGTGAGATCTCCTACACCCACCACCCTTCCAAAATCATCCAAACTCCCATCTAAATGCTTTCTAATACTAGTTAGCCACAATTGCAATATTACAAACTACACACAGCTCATCACACAGAAATCACACAGCTTGTATATTTCATATTCCCACATAATTCCAATTTACACCACCTTAATCAATAGAATTAATAATAACTAAACATATAATTACACCAATCTGACAACATTCCCTTTACACACTACATAACCAGGTTTAAGTAGTTGATACTTTGGTAAAAACTTAAGCTAACTAATGAAAACACTAACTCTTTAGTTCTCATGGTGACACTCACTATTGTATTTAGTTACAAGAAAATTACCTTGAGCTTTGCTTGTCTTTAAGCACAATCATGAAATGTCTGTCTAGTAAATAATGCAATAAACACCCAAATATCTATCATTTGCCTTAATCCATAACAACCCAACTAATTTAATGACATGTAATGATAAGTTCATATTTTGATATATTTTATGACTTATATTTATACACTTAAACCCTATTTCATATATATTTACACTAATTATGTTATTAATTGTTGTAGTTTAGCTAGAAGTTGTTATTAGTGCATTATGGAGATATTCTAGATAAAATTCAGATACTTTTAGTCCTTGACTGTACTATGCAAAATATTGATTTAGTTTGGATCAAATTTTCATTTATTTATGTATTATTTAATTATTTTAATTTTTAAAATTTTATTTATTATTGTTTAATTTTAAATTTAAAGTAAATAGTAGCTCAAAAATTGAAATGAGTTTGTTAAAAGATAAAAGAAATTTTAAAGTAAATAAAAGTATTTAGCAAAAAAAAAAAGTAAATAAAATAATACACCATATATTCATACAGTGTCATGATAAAATTGAATAAAAATAATGTTTATGATAAAAATATAATAAAAATTAAAATAATTTTTTTATAATTGCAGTTTAGTTTTAATAATAAAAACTAAAAACCAAACTACTGTATGAAATATAATTTTTAATTTTTGAATTAATTAATTTTTAAAATTTTCAGATGAATTTAGTAATTTAAAAACAGTTTAATAGATGAAAGATTAGGTGAAGAGTTATGTATTTTCTTTAGTTACATGATTTTAAAAAATAAAATTACCGTTCACTATAAAACAAACGACGCAATTACTAGTGGAGACCTATTTTAATTGGTTTTATTTCAACCATAACCATTAGAGTATGAGTCAAACAGGAATAAAGCTTATTCTTCCAAGAGCACGACGTCAGGGATCAAAGTTAAATATAGATAATATAAATCTTTTCATACTAAAATAAAGGTTTTTATGGTCAGCGCTGGTAAGATAAAATTAAGCAACCTACACAAAGATAAACAATCAATAATAATAAAATTTTATTAAAAATATTTATTATGTTTTTATAAATTTAATATAATAAATATATATTTATATAAAAAATTATTTATAAACACTTAAACTTAGTTTTTAAACAAAACCTAAAATTAAATAAAATCTTAAGAATGAAAAATATAAAATAATATTTTTAATTGTTCATTAAAAATAAATAAAAATTAAATAAATTTTTAATTAAAATTATTATTTAATGTAAATATATTAAATTTTATAATATTTATAATTCTTCATAAATTTATCATACATAATTTTTTATTATATTCTTGAACATACGTTAAAAACTTTAAAATAAAGATATTAATAAATATAATAAAAAGTCATATTAAAAATTATATTTTTAATATACCTAGAAATATATAATAAAAAAATTAATTTATTCATCTCATTTAGTTTCATAGTTTAAAAGTTATTATTTATTAATTTGATATTGTAAAATTTTAAGCACATATTAATGAATTAATATCAAATTAGTAAACTAATAATAACTCTAATTTTTTTTGAATTTCGTCTTCTTTAATAGTGTAGGGTAAATATAGCTCGTAGCTAATAAATTTATAATAAATACAAAATAATCTTTTTTATAACTTTTGAAAGTTATATTTTTAAAATTTATTTAAAATAGTGTTTATCTTTCAAAAGTTAGCTATTAATATTCTATTATATTTTTATCTTTTATTTAAAAAAAACAGATTACTCATTATATAATTAAACTTAATATAAATAATTTAATTTTATTGTCTTTTGTCTCTATATATTTAAGATAGTCTTATTCATTTTTTTAATTTTTTTATTTGTGCTCCTATTTCTTCTATCTAAATATATTTTATATTTAAAAAATATATAGTTTAGAATATTTCATGTTGAAATATATATGAAGAAATTTTTTATATAATTAATTATAAATAAATAAATAAAATAAGTGATAATTAATTTTAATATTATATTAATATAGTATTATATGTTCTTTTAAGTTATTTAATATAAATCAGGTAGTTGTACCATTATAAACTATTTTAATTCTATAAACTATTTATACAACTATAAACTTTTAGTTACAAGTTTACAATTTTCAACTAGTTTTTTAGAAGCTTACAACTTTTAACTTATTTTACTAAACATAGTTTTTATCGTATATTCATATATAATCACTTATTATTCATAATTAAATATGTAAGATTTTGACTAAACTCTCACTTTTATTCTTGAGATAGTAAATTCTAAACATTTTAGTCTTTAAAATTTTAAAAATGTTACCTTAGTCCTCATTTTTGTCTTTACCATCATTTTAATCATTTAAGTCACATATTATCAATAAACAATAATAAAATATTAATGTCATATTAAGTGAAATGTACGATCGATTTTGTGACAAAATAACAATATAGTTTAATATATATTTTCATTTTATTTTAGTTCTTGAAATTGTAACACATTTTAGTCTTTAATTTTAAAATTTTTTTAATTATTTATCCTTTTTTTATTCATTCTTCATTAACTCTTATTATTAGAAATCCAGTATTGTCAATCATCATGTGTGTTTGCATTCTTCATAAGAAACATGTGTTTCTCATTACAAAATTAACTAAAACAGCATCATCATTGTAATACAACAATAAAGGTACCCTAATTTCATTGGGTTTTGTTGTCCAACACAAATTTTGCTACTTAACTCATTCACTTCATTCATCTCTTCTAATTTTGAATAAAATCAAAACTACTATTAAAGTGATACCTTTACACTCTCTCACTCTTTAACTTATGTAGAGTGTTTCTAAAATTGGCTAAGAAACTCTCCCAAAATGTAAATTTTGAAAATTTAGATGGTCTAAATGTTGTTCTTATCTTCTCAAAACCTATGTTCTCTTAACCCATGTTGCAAAACTTGTGACTAAATATCTCATGGTATTTGCTATAGCCAAAGAATACTCTTAGACAAAACTCAAGTTATTTCATTTTATTAGTAGTTTCCAACACAGATTATCTAAGATCCTAACAGGTTACTTACATTATCTTGTGGAGAAACTTAAAAAAATATGAGTAAAGGATATAAATATAGACAATGGCTGACATTGATTATTTATAGAGATAGTAACGTTAATGAAAGAAAAAAAGATGAATAGTTAAAATATTCTAAAAATAAAAGACTAAGAGTATGTTTGTTTACATTTTTTAAAAAGTTTTCTCTTTTTGAAATATTAAAATAAAATTTTTAAAAAGAGAAAACTTTTTTTAAAATACAAACAAACATGTTCTAATAACGCTATTTTTGTTATACAATCAATTATACATGATACTCAATATGATATGTAAATATTTTGTTACTTTGTGTAGGATTAAAATGATAGATAGAAACAAAAATAAGAGATTAATTTAACATTTTAAAAATTTTACATACTAAAATGTCTAATAATTTTTACTTAAAAACTAAAATAAATTTAATTCTAAGATTTTATATCCTATTTAATGTAAACTTTATATTATACTTCATCCTGAAAATTTTCAAACTAAATTTTTATTAAAAAATAATTATATATATATATATATATAAAGATTTATAATTAATAAGAGATGGTTAATTCATAAAAACTTGCATTAAATTCATTATAAATTTCTATTTAAATGTTTAAATTAAATTACAAACTGTAAATATCTTTAATATTAAATAACTTTCATTAAAAATTAAATTACTAAATACAAAATTTATTCACATGTCATACTTACTTTATAAGTTCAACAATAAAGTTATTTAAATTTTATTTATAATTTTTTTTATAAAAATGTAAAATGTAGAGAGACGCATAAAGACTTAGCATAATAAAATTTAAAAATAATAATAGAATTATTTCATTTAAAAAATACAATATCAAATATAGCAAATTTTTAAAAATTATGAAAATATGAAGTTAAAAATTATGAATAACAATTTTTGATGTAGAACAAGAAAAAGTTATAAAATTTAAAAAATTGTTAAAAATATAACATTTTGAAAAAAATTTAAAAAATAATGTTAAAATTTTTTTATAACAATTTTCAATACATTTAAAAAAAGAAAAAAAGTTATAAATTTAAAAAAATCTTTTTAACAATAGTTTTTCAAAAATATTATAAAAAGTTAAAATTTGTCAACAATAATTTTTTAAAATTTAATAAAAATGATTAATAACAATTTTTTAAAAAAATAATTTTTTAAGGTATCTAAAAACTTAATTAGTAATTTTTAAAATTGATAATATTTTTATGATTTTTTTAGTACACCTTATTTTAATAAATTTTTCCCATATAAAGAGAAGCCCCACGTTAATGACAAGAAAACAAAAAGTAGAAGCAAGGTTATTGTCTTGTCAACACGAAGTGAGAAGAGAGAGAGAGGGACAGATATATTGAGAGAGAGAGAGAGAGAGAGAGGGAGAGAAGAGAAGAGAGAGAGAGAGAGGCTGCTAAGTGGAGTGAGTAATATAAATGTACAAAGTCTCCATTCAGTCTCTGGCACCGTTCACATTCTCACTCTGTTCTCTCTCTTTCTCATCACCCTCTTATCTTCGTTTCTCTGTTCGTGCTACTTCTTCTCGGTGCGTTCTCTCTATCTTTCTAAGAATAAAGAATTTTTTAAATATAATAGTAATAATAATATTGTTTTTGGAATTTTCAACCATCTTCCTGCAAAAAAGGAAGAAGAATGATTCAATTTAGCTGAGATTCTGATCTATGCCCAGAAATGGGTTTTTGCGTTTTGAGCTTGCGCTTTATGGTTTTGCTTTCTGTTGGCTAGAGGTTGATTTTGATGTTGTTATTCTCATGCATCCCACTTTCAAGTATGTTAAAAGTTGTTGCTAAGCTTGATTTAGTGAAACTTGTTGTTTGTAGTATGTTGAAGTTGGTAATTTGTTTTCATGGTTACTGTTTTGCTCTATTGATCTGTGTCTCCCTCTTCCTAGAATAATATGATTAACAAGTCCAAATCTATGTTTATTCACTGTGGGTAATTTGGGTTTGTTGAGAATTCTAGTAGTTGTCGTTTATTATGTGAATTGTGTTAGATGTCTGTATTTTTTTAAGATGGCCAAAAAAACTAAAAATATTGCAGATGTTTGATGGCTGTTTGGTTGCTTCGAGTATGTTGTTAATATGATTTGAATTTAAGATCTCCTTGAAATAGTAGGAAGGGGCAGAAATGATTGATGAAGCTGAGAGGCTGGGACACGGTTGTAGGTTGCCTTAGATTTATAGAACTTGAATTGAAGACAACAGAAATATTTAAGTGTAGTACTTAATGAAGGATTGAGTACAATGATTCATATGACTTGGATTTATCTATATTTCATAATGGACATTCTGATATTTATTCGTGGTGTACAATAGAAAGCCCACCTATTATCTTGAGGAGGTAAAAGAAATTGCTCAATTTTTTTTGTACATGGACGATAGAATCTTGGATTGATATGCTGCATTAGGTTATTACTTATTTTATTTGTGAATTTTCTTGCATTTGGTGTAAGCTGATGAATGATGATTTAGTTTCAATGCTAAACTCATCCACCTTTGTGGGGGAAGTGATGAAACAATCCCTTGAGTGGTCTTTTACCTTCAGATTCCATGAGTGGAGGTTTCATAAAAATAAATAAAACAGTTTCATTTTTTGAGGTGTTACATTGGTTACAGGTTGTTAGTGTTGTCTTACATCTAGTTGTTTTCTGATCACATTCAGTAAAAGAAGTTAATACACATGCAATCCATTTGTGGAACATTCAAGCATTCCTCTTCATTTGTAACTGAGTATTTGATTGTCAAAGTTCTTCTGCGTCTCTTCTTTGAATCTAAAGGGATGAATTCAATAGTGAGTCATTTGATATTTTTGAATTCTATGTCTATTGTTGAAGACATTATTAAATCTGGTCGCTGATGTATATATGTTGTGTTTATGGTATGTTCTTCACCAATTTTCCTAATGAATCTTTTGGGTAAAGGATTTATTTGGCTGTCTTGAATCAACACATTTTTATGAACGATCAATACTGTCTTTTCATTGTTTATTTATTTATTTGTCATTGAAACGATAGAACTGGATTTGTAAGAATAATATGATATTATTTGAGTTGGTCATATGAAGTATTCAAAATGTGGATTTGCAATAACAGAGCAATGGCATCTCATATTGTTGGTTATCCCCGCATGGGACCCAAGAGAGAGCTTAAGTTTGCTTTGGAATCCTTTTGGGATGGGAAAAGTAGTGCTGAGGAGCTGCAGAAGGTTGCAGCAGACCTTAGGTTAGCGATCTGGAAGCAGATGGCTGAAGCTGGAATCAAGTATATTCCAAGCAACACCTTCTCATACTATGATCAAGTACTGGACACAACAGCCATGCTTGGGGCAGTTCCTGCTAGATATAGTTGGAATGGCGGGGAGATTGGATTTGATATTTACTTCTCCATGGCAAGAGGGAATGCATCCGTACCAGCAATGGAAATGACCAAATGGTTTGACACCAACTAGTAAGTAAATCACCCTCCTCACACTCCCACAATTTTGAGTTTTACATATAATTTGATTAAATATAAATAATAAAAAAAAAGAGTAGGTTAGTGTATGAATGGAGATTTTGATGTGGCCTTTGAAATAACTGCAGGAGTACATACACACTTATCACTAAATTTGATTTAGATATATAAATGAAAAACTGGATTTGGCAATTTGGTTTGATATTTGTAATAATTGTAACAAACTTATAATCTCTTGTGGTGCAGCCATTACATTGTTCCTGAATTGGGTCCAGATGTTAGGTTCACCTATGCATCACACAAGGCAGTGGATGAATACAAAGAGGCCAAAGTTGTAAGTTTAAACATAGCTTTTGCACAACTATCTTATGTTTGATCTAAAACATGTAGACTCTGGTCTTAAAAAATGTTCACTAACGATGACATACTACAAAAGACTCTGATCTGGAAAGAATGTTTCTTACAGAAGTGAAAAAGAAATTATTTTGAATTATTAATTTCATTCACCAATGTTTCTAACATTCTTATTCTTTCTAATATGCAGCTGGGAATTAATACCGTACCTGTGCTCTTGGGACCTGTATCTTACTTGTTGCTGTCAAAACCAGCTAAGGGTGTTGAGAAGTCATTTTCACTTCTTTCCCTAGTTGACAAGATCCTTCCTGTCTACAAGTATGGCCTTGAAATACAGATGTTTTCTTGAATCATATAATAAAGTTACTTTATTCATACTTTGTTATTTATTGTAGGGAGGTTGTGGCTGAACTGAAGGCATCTGGTGCTACTTGGATCCAGTTTGATGAACCTACCCTTGTGAAGGATCTTGATACTCACCAGTTACAAGCATTTACTCATGCCTATGCTGAGCTAGAAGCAGGCTTATCTGGTTTGAATGTTCTGATTGAGACATACTTTGCTGATGTCCCTACTGAAGCATACAAAACACTCACCTCTTTGAAGGCTGTTACTGCTTTTGGGTTTGACCTTGTCCGTGGAACAAAAACCCTTGATTTGATCAAGCAAGGATTTCCATCTGGGAAATTTCTTTTTGCTGGTGTTGTTGATGGAAGAAATATTTGGGCCAATAATCTTGCATCTTCTGTGAACACCTTGCAGGCGCTTGGGGACATTGTTGGGAAGGGTATTTGTTGTCGATTAACATTTTTATAGACATATATTCAGCGCACTAGAAGCTAATTAGGAACTATCTATTTCTTCTGCAGACAATGTTGTGGTTTCCACATCCTGTTCTCTTCTCCACACTGCAGTTGATCTGGTGAATGAGACCAAGTTGGACCAAGAGATTAAGTCTTGGCTTGCATTTGCAGCACAAAAAGTAGTTGAAGTAAATGCCTTGGCCAAGACTTTCTCTGGACAAAAGGATGAGGTATACCTCATGCCAAATTTCCAATGAAGACTTTTTGCACAAACTTGATACCATTCTATTTCTAATTGCTTTTCCTTTTGCAGGTTTTCTTTTCTGCTAATGCTGCTGCCTTGGCTTCAAGGAAGTCCTCCCCAAGGGTGACAAATGAGGCTGTCCAAAAGGCTGTAAGTGCTTTACAGGATCTTCAATTTGATTCTTTTACTTGATGAATCTTCTGTTACAAGAATTCTTAAACTGTTAGTTTCATTTTGCTTAGGCTGCTGCTCTGAAGGGCTCTGATCATCGGAGGACCACAAATGTTAGTGCCAGGTTGGATGCACAACAGAAGAAACTGAATCTTCCTATTCTTCCAACCACTACAATTGGATCTTTCCCTCAGACTGCTGATCTTAGAAGGGTTCGCCGTGAATTCAAGGCCAACAAGTGAGTATCAAGTCTTCATCTTGCATTTCCTGCCACGTCCAATGATTACTACTGTTTGACATTTAAACTGCTACATGTTTACTATCTGAATAGGATCTCTGAGGAAGATTATATCCGTTTCATTAAGGAGGAAATTAATAATGTTGTGAAGCTCCAGGAAGAACTTGATATTGATGTCTTGGTGCATGGAGAGCCTGAGGTGAGGAGCTGACACTTGTTATAGATAGTAGTTTGATAATGACTTCTTGCTATAGTGAAATATGGTTCAAAACTAATTGTTGAAAATTTTTGCTAATTCAGAGGAATGACATGGTTGAATACTTTGGAGAGCAATTATCTGGTTTTGCTTTTACTGCCAATGGGTGGGTGCAATCATATGGATCCCGTTGTGTCAAACCACCCATCATCTACGGTGATGTGAGCCGTCCCAACCCTATGACTGTTTTTTGGTCTTCAACTGCTCAAAGTATGACTAAACGACCTATGAAGGGAATGCTTACTGGCCCAGTTACTATTCTGAACTGGTCCTTCGTAAGAGATGACCAGCCAAGGTGTGAAAAAAACCTTTTTGGCTACCATGCAAGTTTGAATGCTCATTTTGCTGGATATCTTTTTCATTTAAAATTGTCTATTTGTTATTAGATTTGAAACATGCTACCAGATTGCTTTGGCTATCAAGGATGAGGTTGAGGATCTTGAGAAAGCTGGTATTACAGTTATCCAGATCGATGAGGCTGCTCTAAGAGAAGGTTTGCCTCTTAGGAAGTCTGAGGAGGTTTTCTATCTAAACTGGGCAGTTCACTCATTTAGGATCACCAACTGTGGTGTGAAGGACACTACTCAGGTTCAGCTTCACATCTCATGTTCTAATCTTTACTAATGATTAATCAATCTTATGAGTTAATAGTTAATATATTGTGATGTTTGGCAGATTCACACTCACATGTGCTACTCTAACTTCAATGACATCATTCACTCAATTATAGACATGGATGCTGATGTGATCACCATTGAGAACTCCAGATCAGATGAGAAGTTACTTTCTGTCTTCCGTGAGGGAGTGAAATATGGTGCTGGAATTGGTCCTGGCGTTTATGATATTCATTCACCAAGGATTCCACCCACAGAAGAAATTGCTGACCGGATCAACAAGATGCTTGCAGTTCTTGAAAGCAACATTCTCTGGGTCAACCCAGATTGTGGCCTTAAAACACGCAAATACACCGAAGTCAAGCCTGCTCTCACCAATATGGTTGCTGCTGCCAAACTTATTCGCAACCAGTTAGCCAGTGCCAAGTGAATTGAGAATGAGCGAACAGAGTCATCAATGTGAAATAATGCGCTCAAGTTGGAAAACTGAATGCTTTGTATTTCCAATAATGTCTTGATGTGATGTAATATTTTGTCCTTTCTTCTCCAAAATTGATATTTTCTGCTCTGTTTATAGGTAATGTTTTTCAGTATATGATTATGAATATGCGTTTGATAAGCTGTTCTATTGTTTTTTTTTTTTTTGTTTATGTTACATATTTTGTTGGAGAACTGAGGGATTTTTTTTTATTTGAATTTTGGAGGAATGCTATTGTCATGCTCAGAACGCTTAAAAATATCCTTGCAGGCTATAGTTATAGGGACTGTTTCTTTTAGTAGGTTTTGGTGGTGTGAGTAGCTTATTCTGTCACATTTGGAGAAAATCGTATGACCCTCAAAATTATAGCCTGAGAACTATTTAATTATTATTATTATTATTTAATTTTAATAAAATTTAACACAAATAATCAAGATAACATAAAATTATAATTTTGCAGTTGGATTGATATAAAAAATAATATTTTATACAAAGTTATTGATGATATAAGAAGAGAGTAATTCATATTATGCATATTATTGTTATTCGATTTTGTGCTTACAAATTCATCTGAATCCAGTGCCATGCTAACATAAACAAGTAATGTAAGCAATTAAAACTCTTGAATGCTTGATCCTCCAAAAGTAGCTTTGATTGCATTTTTAACACAAATCCCCATAACCAAGATAAGAAAGATTATTACCAGCAAGTTAGCCAGTTTCTTTTGCTCAATAATTTCCACAACCAAACCAGAAAGTGTTGTAGGTAACCTTTTGTCAGCCTTCTTCTCGCCACCCTTAACCAACCCACCAATTGTTTCATGCATTTCTTTAGCTTCATGGGTTGTAGCCTTGGCCCTATCCTGAACAACACTATCATCATAACTTGGTTGTTCCTTCTCCTTCTGTGATTTCTTTTGAGAAACTTCACTTGCCTTTGGTTCCTCTTGTCTTGGTGCCTCAGTGCTTTCATGTTTCGCTTCTGTTCTGTCCTCCATTGGCTTAGCCCTATCACCAGCTTCATGATTTGGTGCCTCATGTACTGGTGATTTTGTTACTGGCTTAACTTCAGTGTTGCTTTTGGCAAGGGTTATATATAGTAGGCCACCTACTAACTTTGCTTTGATCCCATTGGGATTAGAATGAGGAGGAATGGTGAATTCTTTGTTAAATCTGCTCCATTTGTTGTCACTGATCTGTTGTTCACCTCTGATCTTTAGTATACGGTTTGAGCTTATTTGAACCTTCAAATTCTCCCTTATAAATCCTATACATTGAACGTAGATAGTTTTGCTCAATGACAATTATTGCATTTTAGGCGTTAAGACATTCATCTCCAAGATGAAATCGTTTTCATATCAATTAATGATCATTGAAAATAAGACTACTATGTATTTAGTTATTTGGAAGTTTTAATTCATTCATTACAACCTCTGCCCGAGTCGCTAACCAGTCTACATTTTTTCCTTTCCGTTTTATAATTTTTCAAAATAGTCTTTTTAATCAGACAATATAATCCATAAGAAATGTAAAAGAATTTTACTTTAACATCTTTGGCTAAATTATGTTTGGTCTATCAAAATAGTACAATTTTTCCCATTTGTTTCCTTATTTCAAAAAAATAATTCTAATGGAAAAAAAGGAGAAAGACTACATGGGAAACTAAAAAATTTTGTCAATAGGAAATTATAATTTTTAAAAATTTGGGCATCAAATAAAAAAATTAGAACATTTTATAGGAAGAAAAACATAATTTTGCCAATATCTTTTAGGCAAAGTTGTTAATAGTAGTGATGAATTTAAGGGAAACAAGGGTGAGTCCCAACTCCCCTCAATTATTTTTTTTCGAAAACTTATATAGACAGACTTTAGTTTTGCTACATAAAAAGTATATAATTTTATAATTATTAGTTAGTATAATTATGTACATTAAAATTATTTATTTTTAATTACTCGCTTATATGTATTCAAATTAATTCGGAAAACAAAATACCGTCAAAAGCGAATTTTATAAAATTGTATTGAAGCAAACATGCATCATTAGTACAGCCAGAGAAAAACTGGTTCACCTCGTAGCATAAGAATGAGGACGTCACTTTGTTCATCTTGAGTCCATTCATAAGATGGTTCAAAATCTTCATAGACACGATCAGCTGCAGATGCATCATGTCTCCTTGGATCCATTTGTGCCATTGTTGATATAATCTTCGCCTCTGCTCTCTGGGAATGTGAAATCCATGGCTACATGTATTTTTCTTTTATACTTCATCGTTGCCTACTTTTTCTTCGAATACAGTTATCCCTTTCCCTGCAAAGATTGATTTACTTCTATTTCTTCCATCAATGGAAATTTGCATAATTTGTTTTGTGTAAATGCTTAACTTCCACGCTAGGTTTCTTTTTCGATCTCTTTGCATCACACACGTTCTTCAAGGAACATATATGGAAGCAATTCCTTAGTAGGCAAAGATAACGATTGATTTCCATGTATTCCTTTGTGAGGGTTTTGTTGTTACTTCCTTACGATGCTACTTAACGATTCATATAATATAACATGAAATATTAGCAGATGATAATTTGGTTCAAATGATACATACATGATTCCCTTCTAGCATTCTTTCAAAATTTGAATGTTATTATTTATAGAAAAAAAAATTGTTGAGACAACTAACCCCATTAGAATGCAGATATTTTCAATTTGGGAATTGTGTATTATGATAAATATTTGTAATTTTTTTTCTAGAGTACATGTATTTTTTGTTAGAAGCAATTTTATTTAAGTCAAGTAGAATTCCTATAAGTATACGTACTTGTAGTTTAAATAAAAATAAAAAAATACATCGATGTACAAATTAAAAATTTCTCTTTAATTTTATCTTTTATTTCAAAATTTATAACAAAAAAAAAAATTAATTGGTAAGCACTTTTTATTTATTAGTGTTCATTTTACTTGTCATAATTAAACAAAAAATAGGAGACTACATAAAAATTATGTGATTTTGAACTATCTAAATTTTTTTTTAAAGGTTGTTTGGAAAGGAGAATTTTGAAAGTTGAGGAAGGACATAACTCGATAAAATTTATATTTTAAATAAATATATTTAAAATTAATTTTTAAAAAATAAAAAAAATATAAATTAATATATTAAAAACTTAATATATTAATAATATATTTATCATTAATATCATAAATAATATATAATTATTTTAATTTAAACTTTTTTTCCAAAAACCTCTTTTCAAGCATAGACATTTTAACGGTAAACGATTAAGCTTTTCTTCCCTGCACCAACGTACATGGATGAGTTTGAGTACCAAACTCAGTTAACCCACCAGCCTATTAAATTATTAAAAAAAAAATATTTCAAGTTTGCATAGACTTTTAGTTTTGAAAATATATGCTTGTACACTAAAACTTATTTACTCTGCTTTATTTAAAGCATGACTCCTATAATTAATTTGATATATAATAGTCATTAGCAATAAATATCATATACTATTAATTTACTGAAAGATGAAAAATAATTATTAACGTAATAAATACCATGTAATTTTAATTGATCAATTAGATAAATAATATAATTAATATATGGACATAATAGAATGAAAATCTTATTTTATTTTTTATGAAAAAAAAGGAGATATTTAGAATATCCAAATCATGTAAATTTATCATCCAGGTTCTCTTCATATAGTCATTTGTTTTTATATCTCGAATTGCTACAATGTCTCTGCCACCCATCTCATTCTCATTCAACTATATAACTGGGATGAAATTACTTAAAAAAAAAACACAACTTTTATGATCGTAATATTTTTAATAACTCTACCAATAATAAATTTTTTCAATCTATCTGACTGTCAAATTAAAATATTTTTCAAGCAAATTTAAATTTAAAAAATTAACAAATAAAAAATTAATTAAACTTAATAAAAAAACTTTATTTTAACGTATAATATACTTTTTTAAATTATAAATAAATATTAAATTTAAAATTATGTGTTTATGATAGTCTCTTTTATCTAAAACATGGTGTCTACGATTTTAATCTCATTATTCTTGACAAAATTTATTACTTATAGAGTTATTAAGCATACTAACGTTGATAAGATTAATTTTAGATGAACTTGATCTCCACCCTTATTATATATTTAGCCTTTTATTTAATAAATGTTATCCCTTATAAAGAACAGTAGTCACTAAAAATATATATTGGAATGTTATGTGACTTGATTTAAATTCTAATTAATTAAATTTTATTTGTTTGCTAAAAAAAATAAAATGTGATACCATAAAAAAATTAAAAATAAGGTAAAAATTGAAATTACTAATCAAAACCACAAAAGATTGATTTGGTTTTGATTTTATTTTTATTTTAGTCTTAAACATATTTAAACTACAATTTTATTTTATAATCGCTTTGAATAACTTTATACCTGAAAACTAATCTAAACCAAATTGTGAATCCTCCTAGTTAAACTTGACCCATTTGTCTGCTTGTTTTTAATGAAACGAGATAGGCAGGGACAAGTTAACATATTATGCTATCTTTATTTGATTTAAGTGAAAAATTAAGTTCATGTATTATAACAATTGTTTATAGAAGCAACTAAAAAGTATTTTTTTTATACAATTTGATTAAAAGATAAAATAACCAATGTATTACCTTAAAAAAAATTCTCAACGTGGAAAATTGAGGTTCCTGCAAATTAAAATATATTGTATGAAATGTTACTTTAAAAAATTTCCAATTTATTTCAAAACTTCTTTTTACTAGGTTTTTGGAAGAGAAAAATATATGAAAAACTGTTTTTTGCTAGGGGTTTTGAACAACTACACGAGAAATAACCTGATGATAAAGGGTTGATTTGTAGTCCTAATGAATTCAAGGGTGATGTTTCTTTTTATGAAAAGCTTATAGGTAAATTATACGCTGTCTTCCCAATGTAAATATATAAACTTATTGGGATAAAACTTAGCCAAAGTAGATGTTATTAAGGTAATAGGTTAAAGCGTATGGTACGTCTAAGAAATGAAGTGCTACAAGAATTGTGTAAATCGTGATTTGATACTCTTGCAATTAAATTCTTGGAAAATCTATTAGGTATACTTTATTGCATGGTAGAATATGTACACTTGAGATTGTTAACATTAGCAATGATTTTTATATAGTTTAATTTGATTGGGAGTGTAACATATTAAAAGTGAAGGAATGTGGTCCTTGGATAATTTATGATCATTACTTATTAGTCCAAACTTGGTATCCTCAATTTGCTTCTTCAATTGCTAAAGTTGAAAGGACTCTCGTTTCGGTTAGATTTTTAATGATTAATTTGGTATTATATGATGAGAATGTTTTATTTTCCCTTGCTTCCGATGTTGGAGAGTCAAAGAAGATTGATAATGAACTCTCAATGTTAGCAGGGGTTATTTTGCCAGTGTTTGTGTAGAAGTGGTTCTATCCAAGCTGCTTGTTCGTGTGGTCAGTCTCAATGACCATTGGTACAATGTCTAGTATGAATATCTACATATTATACGTTCTTCTTTTGGGTGGTATGGATATGGTTAGAATTTTTCTACCATGTCTCTTAGAACTTTCACTAATAAAAACATGCAAATTATAAATAGATTTTTCAAAAATTACTAACAAATTTTTTATTTATAAATAAATTTACAAACGATTTAAACTTGTTTATAATTTTTTTTTTAGTAAATTAGTACAAACCAATTTTTTTGTTTGTAAATTACATACATAATTTTTTTTTTTGTAATTCACAGGTAGATTTTTTTGTTTATAATTTATAGACGAATTTTTTCGTATGTAATATTTAATTTTTTTTACTTTTGTTTAGTTGTATAATTATTCTTAATTATTACAATAATTTAAAAACATAAAGAAAATTATAAAATCAAAATTTAAAATTTAAAAATTATTTAAAAAATGTTAAATTAAAATATTATTACAATTCAAGAATTAAACATCTGAAGTAATAATGTGAAAAATAAAATAATAATGCCTATCACAAGTACTCAATGTGATTATCATTGAGAGTGACATCATCACCATTAGTAGAGAAGGAGAAAGATGAATGTTGCATTGGCTCAAATATTGGTGGTGCTGGAACTAGCACTAGTGGAGGAGGAGGAAGATGTATGTAGTTACTCGTTCTTATGAGCTCGAAGTATGCATGTATCTGTTGCATCGAAATATCTATGGTTATTGATATATATATATATATATATATATATATATATATATATATATATATATAAACTATATTTCATTTGCATTTAAAAGTTTAATAATTACAGACTATTATAAAAATATAATAGGACTTAGTTTACACATATTTACAATGTCAAAAATAGTCTAAGTCCTAAGAGCAGTTAGAACACATACCAAAACACTAAGGCTTTGTTTGAGAGTTTGGAGGGGGAGGAAGGGGAAGGGTTTGAAGGGAGAAGGAGAGAAAGGGAAGGGAGGGAAAAGGAGGTTAAATCCCTCCCTTGTTTGGATGTTTAATATTGAGAAGGGAGGGTGATAGAGAGTTTAATTATATAAATAATTTTAAAATTATTTTTATTTTTTAAATTATTTTTAAAAAAATTATCACTTGAAAAACTAATATTTGAAAAAAAAAAGGTTAAAAAAAATTCTATTTGTGAAATCGTATGAAAGAGTGTGGAGAGAGAAAACTCTCAAAATGGAGAAACTCAAAAAACAAGCTTTTAGAAGGTTTTGGAAGGTTTAGAAAAACCTCCAAAACCTTTCCCTCCTAATTAAACAACTCCCAAACAAGATTAAACCTCTTCTAATCCCTTCTCTCCCCTCCCCTCTTAAACCTAGCTCCCAAACAAAGCCTAAGGACATGATCTTAGTTGTCATTTCCAAACCAGTCCTTTATCTCTACCAGCTCCTTCGATTTCAGGTCCTCATAAGCACCAAGGTCTCCAGTATCAACAACGACCTCGGTGCCTGTCACTAACTCTTGGTAAAAGTATCTGGTCTTCCCATTAGGTCTTGGTCATGGAAAGTATACACGTAGTTAACCGAATATGGCATCTGGACCATTCATCTGTATATGTACAAGCTAAGTTTATAGTGGATCTATGACTAATAAGGTAATAAAAAAAAAATACTATACCCTATCATCATCTCAAGAGTAAATACATCATCATATATACTATTACTATTTATAACAAATTTACAACGGCAGCGTCGTTGCCACTCCCTAAATACATAATTAAATCTACTATTAACTAGTCACTCTGACAACCTAATAGGTCTTTGAGGGTTTCTCATCCCTGTTCCCTAAAAATATTAGTAAGGTTGATTTCTCTCCTCACCACTAAAACATAATCCAAACATTTTTATAACATCAAATCAATAGCAACACATAAAAAATAATACAACACATATAATTCAATTATATTAGTCAATAAATCTCTCTCTCAATTACGCACTTTCTTATGCACTGTGATTACAAATATTTGATGCCTCTACACTTTATGAGGTCTTACATAGATAGATAAATAGTCTGCACACGAATATAACATATATAATAATGACCCCTTAGCAAAGGTATAGTCAGAAGTTTAGTCAGGAAACGAGTGTGAAACTATGTGACACATTCACACTCAAATAGATTATGTAAACACATGTGAATATCGTTTACCACCTTACATTTTTCCTAAATTTTTAAAATTGTCTCCAAACTCTATATCCCTAGTGTATTTTTGTAACTATTTACACTAATTCATCAATCACTTTTTACTCATAATATACTTCCTTTCATCTCATTCTCATCCTTCAACTAGAAGATCATGCTTACTCAAAATACTTCTAGTCTAAGTCCTTATCACATATGCTACAAAAACACAGTACAATCACCCAAGCTAATCAAATATGCATTATTCGGACTGAGCCCTTATCACATATGCTTGAAAGTACAATACCATCACTTTAATGATGGGATAGACCTCTCCTTACCTCAAGGAAAAAGTATTGTAGAAAATTAGTTAAGGATATCATCTAAGGGACTAAATTCTTCCTAGATAACACTTTTGAGAAAATAGAAAACAAAGATAATAGAACAAAGGTTGGAGAACCAAGCTTCAAAAAACTTACTTAAATTTGATCGGAATGAAAGTTCAAGTTTAGACTCAAAGAAGGCTTGGGGTTTAAGGGAGGTTTCTTTAATGAAAGAAGATGAGAGGTCAAAGAAAAAGTGTGAGAAAAGGTGACTTTGATTGTAATGCAAGTTTTAGAATGAAAATATCTTAAATACTCCTTAAAACTTACGAATTCTGATAAGCCTGTAATTAGGCCCTCTTCTACGGCCCATATATTTATTTTTAGGCTTTATTTTAATTGAGTTTTACATTGATTTATATGTTAAATGTGCAGTTTAGTATAAAGAGGCCACAAATAGATTTTGGATGCGTTTTGAACCCAAATTAATGAAAGATAAGAACTTTGCAGTAGTCAGCATGCCTAGACCCTTTCAACAAGGTCTTGCACAGCCATGATCATCTGCAGAAACCCAATTATAAAGAGCTTTTAGGGTTTTTAAACCCTATAAGGCATCTTATTACACACCATTTACATATTGTATTTTACTCTTTGATACGCTTCTCACTCGTTTCTCTTGTACGGGATCTTGGGCTTGGTAGGACTTAGAGTTTCTAGTGATCATACTTGAAGACTGAGAACTCATCTCACACTTGTTGTTACAATTCTTAACACTAGCAAGTGCACTAGGAATTGCAGTAAGTAATGAGTAATTTTTAAGATCAGAATATCATCTCCATAGGGAATTAGGAAATCAGTTATCACTTCACAGAACATTAACCATTTGAGCCATACAAAATTGGAAGATTTGTAACATTTAGAAGTCAAGAATAGGAACAATTAAAAGGTGAGAAAATTGCAGTAAAAATAGAGTATAAAAGTTGTGATGAAATGAGATAAGAATGAAGAATAGTTATGAATTTATTTCATAAGAATGTCAATATCAATTCAATTATGCCTCTGAACATTCAAGCAATTGGTTAATTGACAATTAGTTTCTCTTATTAATAGTCAAAGTTTAATCCCTTAAATCATTGACCCTAACAAGCAACTAAACCACCCTAATCCCTTAGGTGAAGTTCAATTTCAAGTTACATTAAGACTTAGAACCATAAGATTGCAGAATTAGGTTCCCTTATCCCTAAGAAATTCCTAATTCTGGTTGTTAGTTCAGATCAGAGAAGTAAACCCAATTTCCATTGTCAAATGTTCCTCTTTGATTAATCATACGAATTCTCATTCAAAGATTGCAATAACAGTAGAATTAACAACTCAATTAATCCAAGAACTCAAATTTTAGAAGCAAAAGTCAAATTAATATATCAATTCAAGATCCATAAACTCCTAACTACGAAGAATTAAGCAAGCATTGTAACAGAGAAAGAGAAAGAAGGAGAAGAAGAGAAGAAATGCAGAGAAGCCATCTCTACGAGTTCCAATCCAATGCCTCTTCTTGAAGCTTCAAAATTCAACCCTAATCCTCTCTCTCACTCTCTCTCAACGAGAATCTAACAGAAAAAATGGAAAAAAGACAAAAGACCCCGAGTTCTGAGCTTAAAACAGGTATTTATAGAAATCTCAATTCTATGTGTGACCACTCTTGCTGATAAGAGTGGCCACGCAGAAGCTCAAGTGGTTTCTGGAAACTAGAACTATCACTTTCGCTGGTAAGAGTTACAACGCAGGAGGTCGAGTGGTTGCGCGTGATCACTTTCGAGAGCAAGAGTGACCATGCACAACTTGCGTTGGTACACTTCTCTCTGGAACATTCACTTTCGCTGGTAAAAGTGGTAATGCAGAGCTTGCTAAAATTTTGCCTTCTCTGGAATACTCACTTTTGCTAGCAAGAGTGTTAACGCAGAGCTCGCTGAAATTGTGCCTTCTCTAGAACACTCACTTTCGCCAGTAAGAGTGTTAACGCAGAGTTTGTTCTTCTGAGTAACTCTCTGGAACACTCACTTTCGCTGGTAAGAGTGACCACGCCTAGACTCCCTTCTTCTTTTAAGCTCTGGAACGATTACTTTCACTGGGAAAAGTGTTAACGTCCAGTGTGTATTCCTCTTTGATGTCTGGAGTGATAACTTTCATTGACAATAGTGATCACGCCCAGTTTGCATTCTATTGTTCTTGTGTTTTGGAGTCCAGAATTGCTATTCTTCCTCTTTCTTTCCATTAATCTTCCATTTCCATGACTTTTGCTCAGATTATTCCTACAAAAACAAGATTAATTTCTTAAGATCTAAGCAGAAATTTCACAAATGCTAAAATAACTACATATTAAAAGAAAACTTTCAATCATTCTATTTTTCTGAGTTTTTATGCTTTTCTTATATATTTTCCTTATCAAATGGATTAGAAATACACTAAAATATTAGTAAAAATATGGATTCATCAACACTCTAGTTTGCTATTTCTTTTGATTACGGCTTTGTTTATGATTGTTTTAGTTCTTTCCTTTAACATGAGTAACTAAGTCCATAATTAGGGCTATGGAAACTATTGTTCATAAATTTATGGAATTTTGAAGTTTGAATATATATTTCGTTTTCGTTTGTGATTAACTTTTATCCTATTGTGCATAATTATAATCCTAGTTAATTATATTGTTAGGCGATCATACCTCGATTAGTTAATGGATCTATAGGGTAAAACGAGACAAAGGATTAGGTGGATCAAACTAATCTTTCTCTTTCAATCGTTATTAAATTAACAAGTTCATAGGTGCTTTATGCTTTCTTTAATTGATGTCTTGCATAATCATTGGTGATATTAATTTAGAAAAAAGAATATTAATATTGCATGATCATTGGGTATTAATAGTATTTGTATGAATGACTGGTAATTAGAAGGAAATCAAATATAGAGTTAAATGGAAAATAAAATAAAGGATTGAATGAGAAAACTCATACGCCCTAGGTTCCTCTTTTATAAGTTCAACCAAGATGTGTGTTGTTTTATTTGCTTTTATTCATAATTAATTTTATAATTAAATTCTGGTTCTTATTAAATTTCACATCTTCTAGGCTCAAACGATTGAAATAAGAAATTCTTAATTGAAAATCAATCATTGTGAGACGATATTTCAGAAACTTATTTTAGAACCATTTATTACTTCTTGACGGATATACTTGCCCATTGAACAAATTCTCGTTTGACGAGAAAACTCTCGTTTGAGCATGATCCACTCTCATATGGGTGAAAACATTAGACAATGGTTTTCCAAGCTTTTTCTGACATTCTTGCTTGAACAAGTCTATCTCACATGGGCGAAAAGACAGTTGAGGCAACATTATTTCTTCTTGCTTGAGCGACAACACTCTAGAATGTCTGGTCTAGAAAACTCAGTCTCATTTGAGCGACACCCTCTGTAGCTACCAAGATTCATACATTTCTAAATTAAAACAAAATCCAATAATCAATATTAACAATAAAGCAATTAAGAAAAAGAGGGTGTTACATGCCTTACCTGTGCGCTGTGTAAAGAAGGATAATAAGACAAGTGTAGTCAACGGTATAGACTGTGTAATTCGTTGTATTAGAGGGGGAGTAGGCAGATACCCAATGTTGGGCACCATGATGAATTGGTCCTACCCCCCAATTTGATAGGTCTGCACTGCAACTAGTGTGGAAGTGAAAGAAGGAGTGGTTGATGGAGGAGTATTACCACGAGTAAGACGCTGAGCAACACATTTTTTACCTTTACCTACCATACCTTAATCAAACCTAAATATAAGCATACATACTATATGAACATATTTTATTTTATATTACACAAATTTCTAATATAAATTTTAGTAGAATTTCTCCTAATGTATGAACATTTTCTTACGTATGTTAACACTTAATATAAAAATAAGCATTTTCTTCACATATAATCTATATATTATATAAAAATATATTAATAAATAAATTATAAACATACACATCATAATCCTAAAATCATTCTAGAGCGCATCCTCTTATAACTCCACACATGCATATTCTACAATCTTTGCAATGACAAATAGTCCCACAACAAACAATAATTAGGTTCAGAGAATGACCTCTACACTTATCTCCTTAGTCATACCATCTCCAATCCTATAACTCTATCTTAAAAATTTTAAGTCTCTATTCTACATGAAAAATTAAAAAGTTAAATCGATTAAAAATTAGAGTATCGTACTAGGAACACAATAGTACAATTTCTTTTTCAAATAGATGCTCCAACCAGTGGCAATCGGCAAAAAATTGAAGATGATAGAGGTAAGGTGGGGTGGGGGGAGGGGAATTAGAGAAAGAAAGGAAAAAAAAAATGCAAAGTGAGGAAGAAGAAAGAGGAGGTGTGGTTTTCATCTATTTCACACATTACAAATATATTTTGGTCTGTAACTGCTTTGATGAAATGCAACGTTTTAAAAACCTTAGTTATTGACAAGTTTTTCCATTTGTAAAGAGCTATATGAAATGTTAGAAATATGTTTCAAAATATAGATGAATTTTTCGTATATAATTCTCACTTAATATTTTTCACTTTAGTTTCAAATTACAGACAAATTTTTTCATTTGTAATTTCTATATGTAATGTTAGTCATTTTTAAAGTAGCTTTATTTATGATAGAGACACCTCAAATAATATTGTTGTTCTTCAGAAAATTGTTCACACCATAACTAAATCTAAAAAGAAAAAATGTAATATTAACCTTAAATTGAATTTTGAAAAAACATATGATAAAGTTGATTGATGTTTTTTGGAAAACACTCTTCATTATTTTGAATTTTTTTTTTAAAAAAATTATAAGTCTTAGTATGTATTGTATTTTTTCCTGCTTTCATATATCTTTTTGTAAAATGATGAGATATTAACTCCATTTTCTCCTTAGAAAAGGTTTACGTTTAGGAGATCATATATTCCCATATCTTTTGTCTTGTGAATGCTTATAATGAGGAGATGCAAAAAATTTAAAAAATTATATAACATAATTTGCATCTTTAAAAGTAGTCTAAAGATATCTCATTTATTTATTTATTTATTTTTATATATGATGTTCTTCTTTTTTTAAAAGTAAAATAATTTCAAGTTAGAGTTATGTTTACAGAGGTGAAATTTTATTTTATTTTATTTGTATAAAACCTCTTGTTTAAAAATTAATTTATAAGAATTTAAGACCCTTTTGAGCATATCAAATGTGAAGAAAGATAAGTTCTCTTCTATCTATAGTATCATATTCCCATCTAACATTAGTATATATTTGAGTTTTTCAATTTTCTAGGGAAGAGTTAAAAAAATAATTTTTAATTTTATCATTAACAAAATTCAAGGTATATTGATTAGTTGAAAAAGAAATTTGTTGAATAGAGTTGGAAGGTTTGCTCTTATTTTTTCAATCATTTATTCCTTTCCAGTTTATTTATGAAAAATATAGATGCCAAATTCTATTTGTAATAAAGAAGACTCTATCCTGTGTATTTTTGTTTGGGCTAAGAACAACAATAAAGGTTTTTAATTGGTTAAGTGAAGTTATGTTGCTAAGCCTATGTTATTCAAGGCTGATGAGTGCTTCTATGAAAGACAAATCTATCTCATCTGTGATTAATAAATCTTATAAACTTTGGTTTGAATCATTTTAAACAAGTATGGGTTGAACTAACATATTCTTTCTACGTGCACAAAAGGTCATTCAACTTTCTAAAATTCTTTACAAAATGTTGTATTTATTTAAAAGATGAATATCATTTTAGAGTTTATAAAGTTGAAACTTCTTTTTGATATTCTAATTGGACTAATAAAATCTAATTTATTAATAGATTTATTTTATTCATGTTCATGTCTTAGAGTTGCTTATAAAAAGGATACGTAGGGCTTATGTAATTGGAATTTTATTATACTCTACACTAATCTTCTTCAGCTATAAAGAAATTTGTACAATTTTTAAATTTTATTTTTTAGAAAGATATTTATGATTGTCTTCCTCACTTTTCTAATGATCTTTTTTTATATATTAGCTCCTTTTTGTTTAATAATTTATTTGTTATTAATAATTTAAAATTAATTTTATTCTTGGTTTTTCTCCTTATAAAAAACTAAAAAAATATAAATACAGCGTAAACCATTAGTTTTTTTTTGTTTTGTTTTAAAGTTATTTTTTCGTTTGTTTAATGAAAAATATACCTGAATATAAATATAACCAAGTTATTTTTAACACAAGTTTTTAATTATACTCAATAATTTAAAATTTTATTAAAATTCAATTCTATTAAACTTTAGATCAAATGAATACCAAGAAAATCAATCTACGGTCTTCCAATTTTTAATTTATTTTATTTTAAAGTAGAGAATCCGAATTCATAAGAGGATAGTTCACCCCACGACAAAAAAAAGAAGATTCCAGTATCCAAAATAAATGTAAATCATATACAATTACATATATTATCACTTAAATCTTTTAATAACTTTATTATTAAATTAATTTTTTAATCACTCAAATATTTTGTTACTAAATTAATCTATCCAAAATATATTTTATTATTATATTAATTTTTCAAATATTTATTTTACAATCACTATAGTCATTGAGATACCAATTTAATATTACTTTTAGACTCAATTACATTTTCCTTCCTTTGAGTTTTAGACTCTATTAAAGAGAAAATGGTTTGTAAAATAGTTAAATATTGTTTGGTGTCTTGGAATTGCAAGAATCGAAATGAAGGTTCAACGGAACAATTTGACTAATTGTGAATGAAGAAGCACGTCTAGCAAAGGAGTAAAAGACAACATTAAAAAAAAAAACAAACAAAGAAGAAAGCATGTTGGTGAGTTGCTTCAATTGCTCGTTACTATTAAATATTATTTGAAAAATGACAACTTGTGTTTGTGTTGTGTTGTGTTGTGTCCCCTAAACGCGTCCAATTATTGGAAAGCAACCTTTGCAAATAAAATGATGGAATCAAAAGGTGTCGGAGGGAACTAACGGATACAAATCATACGTCACTCTCCCTTGCGACGGTACATTGCACGCGTTAAACGTCAAAACTCACAACTAATTACATTATTGTGATTTTTATAGTGTCTTCTAAAATAAGAGTTTATATTTTTCTAATAATTATTATTCTTACTTTTATAATATAAATAATAAAATTAATAATTTATTTTAGAAAAATATAAATATCTTTTAATTTTTAATAAAATATTAAATTGTCATAATTATTAATTTTAAAAATATATATAATATTCTTTTAAATTTACAAGTACAATAATAATAAATACCCTACATTATTATTATTATTATTATTATTAGTATTATTATTATTATTTCTTTTCTTTAGCATATTACATTTTTTAAATTTAAATTTTACTAAATAAATACAACTATTAAATATTTAGAGAGAATTTTATCACTCATAATTATTAGATATGAACAGAATTATCTTTAACAGAAGATATTATGAACTACACAAAATATAAATAATATTTTATTTATTTTTATTGTTTTTATACGAATGTTTAGAAATAAGAAACAAAGTGATATTTTTATATTTAAAAGTAAAGATAGAAAATAGAAATAAAAAATATTTTCTAAAATCAAACAGTCTTTTCATGATAATTTTGAAGATTTTTTATTTTTTTTCTAAGGCATTTATATAATACGTGGTAACGAGGTAAAGAGTCTTTTCATGTAAACTTTAAACATTATTAGAATTGGTTCTTAAGAAAGCATCTTCACAAAAGTAACTTTAAACATTATCATTTTTTAACTTATCCTCTTCCATAATTTTCATTCCATCAAATGCTCTTCATTCTAACCATTCTCTTTTAAAGACAAATCACTCTATCCACATATTTTATTTTCCTAAACTTTTATTAAAACAACATTTTTTAAATTTAAAATATTTTTTTATTAGAAATAACTATGTTTAAGCTAAAAACACTATGATTCATAATATAGTGAGACTAAAGGCTTGTTTGTTTCTATTTTAATTTTTAAAAATTATATTTTAAAATAGTTTTAAAATATTGTTTTTTAAATAAAAATAAGATTTATATTAATAATTTTTTTTACTTTTAAAAAAGCTCTTTTTTAAAAAAAATGGAAAACAAACTTGTTCTAATTCTTTCAGCAATTCTGTTTTCCCATTCCCTTTGAATTCGAAACACTAAAAGAATAAAGCATGTACTACTCAAACCAACATTTGTCAATAAATAATATATATTAAAAATAAAAATTACATTAGAAAAGTTATCTAATGACCCTAAACAGAAATATTTGGTATAAAAATATATATAACAAATTTACAGTGTAGTAAAGTTAATTCTCTTAACAAAGCTTTTTTCTATAAGCAAAATAGTAAAAGAACAAGTAAAAAAAATATATAGTTAAATCACTACTAGTTAATCGATTAGTAATATTCTCAAAAAATTTTCTTCTTTCTGATCCATAAATAACATTCAATAAATATAAATTTTAAGAACGTTACTAAGGTTGTGGCAAAAAACAGTTAAACATTTAGTTCGCTTTACTATCTCTTTTTATTCTGACTATGGGTTCTTTTTTCTTTTAAGTATAAATTTTTTAAATTCAAAAAATATAATTTTTTTTATGAAATTATAAATGTTTTAACAATCATCGTTAATGATTTTTGGCAAAAATTGTTAATGACAATTTTTAATTTACTTTTTAAATATTTAATTAATTTTTAAAAATCGTCATTAATGATTTTTAATTTTTTAATATTATTTAAAAAATTACTGTTGAAAACTTTTGAAACTTTATCAAATCTTTTATGTCTATATTTACACTAAAAATTGTCATTGATAATTTTTAAATTCTTTATTTTTGTAATTTAAAAAAAAATATCATATATATATATATATATATATATATATATATAATTTAATTTTCTCTGACTATGTGCAATCAAAAGTAGAACTTTCCAGCAAAATGCCTTGAAATCCTCTACTTCCGGCGCCTATCTACAATCCGCTTTTTTTGACAATGCATATTTGTTTTTCTTTGAAGATTCTTAGCTCTTTACCATAGTGAAGAAACTAATACAATTCAATTTAAAAAATTTGAATCAAAATCATATGCTCAACACAAGTTAAAAAAGAAACTAGAAAACGGTAACGTTAATATCTAGGAATGAGATAAGAAATAGAAATAAAAAATAAAAAATAATTTTTTCTAATAAAAAGAAAAATTTAATATATAATGTTATGATATTATATTTTTTAATAAAAAAATAATATTCCTAAGTTAATAAAAATGTCAACAAACAAGATGAATATAAATAAACAGTTTTTTAACATGTATAAAGATAATAAGAAATTGATATATAATAATTTTTATTTAAATATAATAAAAAGTCTATAATAAATATTTATAAATAAAGTGAAAACAATTTAAGAAAATAATAATAATAATAAAAAAAGGTATTAGTTGTATACAACAAGAAGTGGCTGGGACCAGTGATTGATTCTCTCTCTATTTAGGAGCCCTGTAATTGTGTGATAGCTCAAACTCAGTCTACTCAATCTTGGTTGTGTCTAGTGCCTTATCTTGCTTTTCATTGAAGCCTTTCTCTGAGGTAAACAAGTACTGTTGTTGCTTTTCTGAGCTCACAGTAGCATTTGAGTTTTTGTTTTTTCTGTGTTGATTGGTTGAGCTTCTCTAATAGCTGTACACTACCCTGCATTGTCATCGATTTTTTAAAGGGCATGCTTGCTTTTGCTTGATTCTTGTTATAGTAAATGGTAATGCAGCTCACAGGTTATTGATATTTTGCACAGAATTAAGTTCTTCTATGTGTGTGTTTCTGATACTTTGTTTAGTGCCATTCTGCTACAGTCTTATTCTATGTTCAGGAGTTGAACGGGATTTGGTTATTTTCATTTTTCTGACCCTTTTTACAATGAGCAGATTGCATATTGGGTGTTGAAGGTTTAAAATGGGGAGATTTTCAATACCCTTTGTGGGTGTTTTGCTACTGTGCTGTCTGGTTTCATTGTCAGAAGCAGAATATTTGAAGTATAGAGACCCTAAGGTGCCACTGGATGAAAGAATCAGTGACTTGATGAAGAGAATGTCTCTGGAAGAAAAGATAGGCCAGATGACACAGATTGAAAGGACTGTTGCTACTCCTGAGGTGATTAAGAAGTACTTCATTGGTAAGCACTGAAAAGGATTCATCAAAATTGTAATCTGATTGTATCGGAGTGTGTGATGGATTTGTGTTAAAGAAATAAAGACATTTTTATTTAGTTGGTTAATTTTGTATAAATGTAATGAGATGACATCATGGTTTTGTATCTTATCATTTCATTAATGGACAGGGAGTGTGCTGAGTGGGGGAGGAAGTGTTCCAGCACCAAAGGCATCTGCAGAGACTTGGGTGCAAATGGTGAATCAGATGCAAAATGCAGCACTGTCTACTCGTCTTGGGATTCCAATGATTTATGGGATAGATGCAGTTCATGGCCACAATAATGTCTACAATGCTACTGTGTTTCCTCACAATGTTGGGCTTGGAGTTACCAGGCAAGTTGGGGGGTGGGGGCACAATGAGTATCATGAACTCATATTTGATCATTTTCAAATCCTGATGAAGTGATACTGTTTACAGCTATATTTGATTTGAACATTTTTGGTAAATCCCAAATCAACAATTAAAAGCATTTCCTTAGTGGTAGGGGGATCTCAAAAATGAATGCTAATTTTTTTTTTCTTTTCATTGTAATGAAATCTATTGTTTATTAGGGATCCTGTGCTCATAAAAAAAATTGGAGATGCAACTGCCCTTGAAGTTAGAGCTACTGGAATCCCATATGTGTTTGCTCCATGTATTGCGGTAATCAAGAAATATTTAAATGTTATGTTGTTCAGATCACTTCTAACATTGATTATATATGCTAATATGTTGTTGAATGTTGATTGACTCATCCACAGGTCTGTAGAGATCCAAGATGGGGACGTTGCTATGAAAGCTACAGTGAGGACCCTAAGATTGTTAGAACTATGACTGAAATTATACCTGGCTTGCAAGGGGATATCCCTGCCAATTCCATTAAGGGAGTTCCCTTTGTTGCTGGAAAGTAAGATTTTTGTTTGTCCCTTGATGTTGAAGAATTTTTTTATTGAGATTACAATTACAACTTAAATGGGTATCCTTGAAATTATTTTGTATAAACTTCACCAAGCTCTTGTGTATATGAATGCTAGTAATTTCTTCAGATGTTGCCGCTCTCCTATCAAGGGCCTGTTTTATTATTAGAGATTACATGTTGTTCAAAACATGAAATAATTTGAAAAATTCTTTTGACCTTCCAATTTTATGTTCTTGGCAACAACATTATATTCTATTTATACATTTTCTTAATTACCCTTGTTTTTGGTTCACCTGTTTTTTGGGTAAAACTTATACTACTTTACTCCTTCATTAGCAATAGTACATTTCAATTCTTGAAATTTCAGTTTGACGGAATGATGATGTTTTGGTTTAATGGTAGACCTTAGCAATGGGCATGCACATTAATCAATCCTAGCTGCAATTAATTACAGAACATAATGGTTGGTTCACCTGCTTTTGCATTCACAAGTAAAATGTAAAAATAAAAAGAAAAAGTTGGAACTTGACGGAAAAGAAGGCCTTGGTCAAATGCATGCATGCTGTTTGCTTAACATACATAATACATACAATCAAATCTGAAGTAACACTTGACATTTCAATTTAATCACTTCGACCCAGGAACAAAGTTGCAGCTTGTGCCAAGCACTATTTGGGAGATGGTGGCACAAACAAAGGTATCAATGAGAACAACACACTGATTAGTTACAAGGGGTTGCTTAAGATTCACATGCCAGCATACTATGACTCTATCATCAAGGGGGTTTCAACAGTAATGGTCTCATACTCTAGCTGGAATGGGAAGAAGATGCATGCTAATCGAGAACTTATCACCGGTTACCTCAAGAACAAACTGCGGTTCAAGGTAAAATTTTGTCTAATTAGTTCTTTAATTTAAATAAAGTGAACAAGTCAGAAAAAGAAATAGAAAATATGGATTAGTAAAGATTCTTCATATGATATGCTTTTTCTTCCATCTTTCAGGGTTTTGTCATATCAGACTGGCAGGGTATTGACCGGATTACCTCTCCTCCTCATGCTAATTATTCATACTCTGTTCAAGCTGGTGTCAGTGCTGGAATTGATATGGTGAATATTATCATCATTTTGAAGCAGTAAAAGAAAATAATATAAATATTTTTTTGAGTCCAAGAATTTAATATTGCTAATTACTTTTTAATTAACTGTTGCATTATTAACAGATTATGGTTCCCTATAACTTCACTGAGTTCATTGATGACCTAAATTACCAAGTAAAGAAGAGTATTATCCCAATGAGCAGGATTGATGATGCCGTGGCAAGAATATTACGAGTGAAATTTGTCATGGGCCTATTTGAAAATCCGCTTGCTGATCTAAGCCTGGTGAACCAACTGGGTAGCAAGGTATATTTTCTTGATGGATACTTTATGCTGGATGAAGTATAATTGGAACTCATGCTGGATACTTCATGCATTTCTTTGAAATAGAAAGAGTTGCTTCTTGATAAAGTATCATGTCTGAACCAGGAACATAGAGAATTAGCGAGGGAAGCTGTGCGAAAATCCCTAGTTTTGCTAAAGAATGGTAAATCTACTAAGAAACCACTGGTTCCTCTTCCCAAAAACTCAGCAAAAGTACTGGTGGCAGGAAGTCATGCTAACAATTTGGGATATCAGTGTGGAGGATGGACAATTACCTGGCAGGGGCTAGGTGGTAATGATCTCACTGTGGGTAAGTGTATCCAATATTGGTATCTACAAAAATTAATTTTAAATGTCGCAAGTCTTAATTCCTCTCCTACTGGGGAGAGTTTTCTCTTCTTCTTTTTTTTTCCCTTTTTCCAATTCCATCAATTCATAATTTGATGTAGTCATTTACATAGTAAAATCATTGTGTTTAGTTATTTGCATGTTAAACACTAGTATCATGTTGCCACTTGGGATATTTGATCATAGTCTCTTTATATGGAGAGTAAAATATAACATATTCCATTTTGCTAAAAGGTACTACAATCCTAGATGCTGTGAAACAAACTGTTGATCCTGCCACTGAAGTTGTCTTCAATGAAAATCCTGATGTGAACTTTGTGAAGTCAAACAAATTTTCCTATGCCATTGTTGTTGTGGGCGAACACGCTTATGCGGAAACATTTGGCGACAGTTTGAATCTAACTATAGCTGAGCCTGGTCCAAGTACTATCACCAATGTATGTGGGGCTATTCAATGTGTAGTTGTTCTCATCTCTGGCCGCCCAGTTGTGATTCAGCCATATCTATCAACAATTGATGCACTTGTGGCTGCATGGCTTCCTGGTACTGAAGGACAAGGTGTTGCTGACCTTCTTTATGGTGACTATGAATTCACTGGCAAGTTGGCAAGAACATGGTTCAAGACAGTTGACCAGCTGCCACTGAATGTTGGTGATAAATATTATGATCCTCTATTTCCATTTGGATTCGGGTTGACTACAAACCTAACGAGATATTGAAACCTCATATAGCATGTCCAAGAACACACTACATTTGGAGCCTCGAAATTGTCAACTGATGAATCATGAATGATTTATTAACTCATGCTTATCTAATGAAAGTCTTGAAGAATGTTCAATTATGAAATTCATTGCTAGAATAGAAGCATCTCTTGTAAAACAACTTATTTTGATGTCTTGGCATTTTCATTAGTATATAAATTTTTTTCCCCTATTAAACGGGGCTAAAAAAGCCCAAAGACAGACGAAGAACTAACACCACTCCTAAGGTACCAGGTACCCAATGTATCCAAAGTTAAAAGAGGAAGTAAAGCAAAAAGAGCCTTATCAAAACACCAAAAAGGCATTCCACAATCTGCCCCAAACTTGGTAAGTCAATCTGCACATTGATTAGCTTCTCTAAGAACATGCGTAAATCTAATAAACTGAATCCTTAATAACAGATTCCTTATCTCACTAATAATAGGAAACAAATGATTATTATAGTTGGGACCTTTGACAATTAGGGCGATAGCTTCTTTAGAGTCGCATTCGATTCAAATAAGCTGAAATCTTTTCATAATCACTAACTTTAGCCCCCAATACTCCCCACAACTCGACAGCTAAGAGAGAGCAATTATCAAGAGCACTGTAGAACTCAGCTATAGGCCTTCCCTTTATATCTTGAGTGAGGCTCCCAAAGCTGGCAGACTCAGAAAGGTTAGATGTGGCTGCATCCACGTTAAGTTTAATTTGTTGCTCAAGAGGAGGTTGCCATTTGATTATGTTTTCAGCACTCAGAGCAGTAGCATTGGCACCTTAGTTTGTCCTATCACAAGAAAGGAAAAAAATCAAAATCATATAAGATTTTTTGCCAAACAGATTCAAAATTAACAACAAAATTCTGGAAAAGAAAATTGTTTCTATTCTTCCATAAATTCTAGATAGTCATTACAAACAAAATATTCCAATGGGGAACCTTTCTAACATTCTAAGTGGACAGGTTATAGACTAGCCAATTAAAAAAACCTATACTAAAAAAATGGGACCAAATATCAGGATGAACAAGTTTCTCCTAAACTTCTTTCACAGCCCAACAGTCTCTGAGGACATGTATGACTGATTCAATATCCTCTCCACACCTAGGACAGTTAGGGATGTTTGCCATTCCCCTACTGCACCTCTCAGTATTAGTGAGCAGCCTCCCATGGGCCACTTTCCAAATAAAAGTTGAAATTTTAGGGGGATCCCCCAATTCCAGACTAGATTAAAAATATTAGGCCTAAACTCCTGCTTTACACTACTTGGGGCAGCCATCAGCTTATAGGCCGATTTGATAGAGAAAATGCCATTATCAGAAGCTTTCTAGAAGAAAAAGGTCTTGACCCCTGCTCCTACATAGGGGGAGAGGGGGAGAGATTTTAGAAATAGAATCACAAGGAGAGGTAGGGAGCATCACCCTAATTTTAGACCAATCCCAATTATCCTGAGAGGTAAACATGGCAGCATGAGCATTTAAATCATGATCAGAGATAGGTTGAAGAGTATAACTAAAGAGATTTTGGCAGTTTTGGACCCACACGATCATCCAGAATCCAACCTAAGCCTTTGTTGTAAGGGTGCCACACAGCCAACAGACTTTTCCATAAATAGGATTGATTGTTATTAATTCTAAAACAAGGATTTTTGCCATGATCAAACTCTGAGCCCATTAGTCACCAGAGAAAGTCATGAGTCTCTACCAAATTTTCATCATATAGGTTTAGTTAACAAGCCTAATATTCCTAAAGCCCAGACTTCCTTCCTACTTTGGTTTGCAGATTGTATCCCAGCTAATTAAGTGACACTTCCTACTCCTCAAAGAACCCTAAATGAATCTTTTGCAAATGTTATCAATATTTTTGCCGACAGATTTAAGGAGAATCATAGATTGCATAAAATAGTTAGAGATGTTCATGATACAAGATTGGGTAAGGAGTACTCTTCCTGCCATAGATACAAATTGCATTTTCCAACTAGAAGCTTCCTCCTTGTTTTTCCCACTATAAAGGAGCAACTCTGTCTAGAGGGGCTGAGATGATTGATAGGAACTCTCAGATAATTATCCACCCCAAGAGCATACTTAAAACTTAGACAAGAACTAATTTCCTGAAACATGGAAGGATCACAATTTTTTGAGAAATAGGCAGCAGATTTTTCATTATTAATTGAAGGTCCAGAGGAATGACAGAATTCACTAAGGACCTGGCCTTACCTTAGCATTAGACCTATTAGCTTTAGCAACTAGGATTATATCATTAGCAAAGAAAAAGTGGGATATCTTAGGACCTTGCTTGCTAAAAGAGAAAGAAACCCAGCTTCCTTCAATTACTTTATATTGGATGATGTGAGCCAACCTTTTTAGGCATAGAACAAAAAGATAGGGAGATATATGATTGCCCTGCCTAATACCTCTACAAGGCTTAAGTTCTTTGGTTCTATTATTATTCCAATTAATGGTCATTGTAGAAGTAGAAATACACTGATAGATGAGCTCAGACAAGTCATGAGACCAATTTTATGGATTGTCTTCTTTATAAAACTCCATCTAAGCTTATCATAAACTTTTTTAAGATCTAGTTTAATGAGCATAAAACCATTCCTACTCTTCATTTTGCTAAAGGAGTGCACTAATATTATGAGTCCCTTGTCTACCTTTTATAAAACTTGTCTGGTTGGAAGAGACTAAACTAGGCATAACCTCCCTAATTCTATTAGTCAACACCTTAATAATAATTTTATAGCTCACATTACAAAGAGAAATAGGTCTAAAACTTTTGAGATACTTAGGGTTTTTCACCTTAGGAATGACAGTAATGGAAGTACTATTAACACCAAAAATTTTAGAAGGGTTCTTAAAGATATCAGTAACAAAATAAAAAACAAAAGGACATAAGAAATTCCATTGATTTTTTGAAGAAAAGAGCATGAATCCTATCTAGACCAGGAGCTTTAAAGTTGCCTATGCTAAATAACACAGACTTGACTTCTTCTAAAGTTAAGTTAGAATTTAAGGAAGCAAGTTCAGTGTCCTCAAGAGTTGAAAAAGTAAAGGTAGTGACTAGAGGAGCCCACATGGGATAGTTATCAGAATAAAGGTTTTTAAAAAAATTCACAGCCTGAGATTTAAGTCTAATAGGATGATACTCCTAGTTATTCAAATCATCTCTAAGAGCCTCAATAAGGTTTTTCTTCCTACGGATTAAGACATATTGTGAAAAAAATCTATTATTCCTATCCTCTAGTTGCAGCCAGTTGGATTTATAATGATGAAACCAGTACAACTATTTCTTATTTAGAATATTTTGGTATTCTGTCCATAAGGAATTCATGAGGTTACTAAGAAAGGGATTATCTTCCAGGCCAATTTTATAAGAAATACTCCTAATCCTATTAAACAATCTCTTTAGTATATAAATTTTATTTTCTTATATTTGTAGTCTTTTAATAAAAATGATTCTTGCCAACGCCAACTTCATTTTGAGAAGTTGACGAGTTTCAAAGTTAGTCTTGATACTAAGCTGGATTTGTGATGTTTCATGATAGGATAAGATGGTTCATTATTGAAAATATGCATGATAAAATTATTCCAACATAAACTAATAGTTCATATATCTAGCATCTTGTTATACAGCTCCTGCATTATTTTTTCCAACTGGACTTGTATGAAATTGAATCATGAAGTTCCCATAAATCCATGATTAAACAGGAAAACAAAAGTAAATAACTGATGAGTATTTTTATAATTTTAAGTTTACCTTTAATTTATATTTTATAAAATTTATTTGGATTAATTATACAATTTTCAATAATTTATACATTTTTATTTTAAAAAATTCTTTTAATTTATATTTTTGCATAATGCATGTGATAATTGCTAGTAGTAGATCAAATAAAAAAGAAGGGCAATCTATATATTTATTATATATGATTTCTAAAGTGTAAGCTTTTAAGTTACCATACCAGCAATTTAATTGGCGCTATGTTGCTATGTCAGTTCTTTTTGTTTCACTCTCTTTTAATCTTACAAATTTACAATATTAAAAAAAAATCATCATGCTCTTTCAATACTAAGAGCATAGGGTCTGAGAAAACTATGATATTAGTCCTTATTGTTTTAAGGGGCTATTAAAATTATATCCAAGCTAAAATAACAATCATACAAGTCCTTAAAGTATACAACTATCAGTCATATTGATGTTTGAATGAAAAATTATTTGTTAGACTAATGGATATTAGGGATGGAAACAGGCTAGACTGCCTGATAGGAGTTTATGGTCTGACTTGACTTGACATTTTTAATAAACAAACTAGGCCTAAACTTTATTTAAGGCCTATTTAAGTAAACGAGCCAGACCTTAGCTGATAGTTGTAGACTTTATTTAAGGCCTATTTAAGTAAACCCTAAACCTTAGCTGTTTATAAAGTTTGACAGGCTGGCCAATATAAATATATAAATATATATATATATATATTATAATTTAAAAATAGAGCTATCAAAATATATTTAAATAATAAAGTTATTTAATAATATATTTTTTATATTCTTAATTCTATTATTATTAAATTAATATATTATGTTATAATTTTTATTTATAATTATAATAAACAAAAATTATATTCTTTTAAAAATTAAAAATATTTATATACGATTACACTTTTTAAATACTAAATTTTTTTAATAATAAATTATTATATTTGTTATATTTAAATAAGTTAAAGAATAGTTAAGTCTTTGACCAAGAATAAGACGCAATCAAAACTAAACAAAATAAAATTTAAAAATAAAATAATAAAATTATATTAATATAATTTTTATACTCTTAATTTTATTATTTAATTATTATATTATATTATAATTATTTTTATATATAATAAATAGAAATTACTTAAATATAAATTATATTTTATTTGAAAGTAAAATTTATAAATAAATGATAACAAAATAAAATAAAAAACTTATTATAATATATATATATATATATATATATATATATATAATCAGACCATATAGCAAATAATATAAATAATATAATTATAAATAAATTATATAATAATATATATTTTTCTAACTTACACATGTTTTAATTAAATTATTAGTTATAAGTATGTGTTTTAATTTATTTATTTTTTTACTATTTGTGTTTTAATTTATTGTATCAGTAATATTTTCTATATTACATTAATGTTATAGTGTAGTTAATTTTACGTTTATTTGTTAATTTAAAATAACAAATTAATGAAACAAATAAAATTAAATATTTTGTAATTTTAATTTAATAGTTATTATTATTATCATTATATATATATATAGTACATTAAGTTTAAATTTTATATTAAATTTTATCACATTTTTTAAAAATTTAAAAATATAAGTTATTTTAATTTAAATATAAATTTTAATAATTCCTTCTATGCTCATATGTTATTTTTCTGCATCTATGAATTTTATAATATAAATATTTTTTATCTACAATTTTTATAATGATGATATTTATTTACTTTTTTAAATATAATAATTTTTTAGCTGATTCAACAAATTTTGTAAGTGTTATTTTTTGTTATCAATCTTATGTGTTTATTGTGATTTTATTTATTGAATATAAGATGTCTTTATGTAAGCAAAATATAATTATCATAAAAAATTAATTAAAATCTTTAATAATTTAGTAATTTTATAAAATTAAATTGAGAAAATAAAAATATAAAAATTTTATAATATAAAAATATTTGTAATTAATGCTCAAATAATATTTTAAAAATTATTTATAAAATTGTATAAAAATTATCACAATTATTTAATAATTATCAATTATACAAATAAAAATTTGAATATATGTAAACTAATTTGATAATAAAATAATTATATTTTTATTAATATTATTCAATAACAACAATCATTATAAATTTTTAATATTATACAAATTTTATTTTATTTTTTTTATCTTTTCTTAAATAATTTTATTGGCATACAAATTTATAATAAAAAATTTCATTAATTGTATTCATTACATCACAACAAATCACAAATCTAGTACAACCACCTCTAAGCCAAAGCTGCTATCGCTGTTTGTCTTCTTCCTTGGATCTCGCCACTGCCCACCTTCATTCACTGTTTGTCTTCATCTTCTTCCTTTGATCTGATTGTTGTCTACCTCTATTTGCTGTTCATCGCTGTTTATCTTCTTCCTCTGTTTGTCACTTCCATTTGTATTTCTTTCTTCATTGCTGTCTACCTCTATTTTTTTTAATTTAATAGTTATTATTATTGTTATTATATATATATATATTGCATTAAGTTTAAATTTATTTATTTTTTAAAACATAATATTTTTTTAATTGATTCAATAAATTGTGTAAATATTATTTTTTGTGATCAATTTTATGTGTTTACTATAACTTTATTTGTTCAATATATGATGTCTTTAAACTAACAAAATATGTTTCTAAAATAAAACTAAAATCTTTAATATTTATAAAATTTTTAAAAAATAAATCAAGAAAAATATAAATATAAATTTTATTAATACAAAATATTTATAATTAATGCTTAAATACTATTTTAAAAATTATTTATAAAATTATATAAATATTATTATAATTATTGAATAATTATTAATAACATAGATGGAAATTAAAAAAATATATAAACTAATTTAATAATAAAATATTTATATTTTTATTAATATTAAAATATTTTTTTTTTGTAACAAGCTTTGTTAACAGGCTTTAGGGCAGGCCAGACCAGACTTACAATAATGCCTTTAACAAGTAACAGGAGCCTAATAATTATATTACAGGTCAGACTTGTTTAGAGTAAAGCCTGGCCTGTCCTGTCCTATTTCCATCCCTAATGGATATGTTGATGTGGTCCCAGGCACCAATTGGACTTGTACACATGGCATTGATGTTGGGTAAGTTAGAGAAATTGTGTTTATGTTATCTTATGTTTTATTTCTGCTGAAAATTAATCATAAGTTTGATTTTATTCCATAGAGTTTTAGGCATTGTGATGATGTCACAGGTTGTAATTTTATTTGTTATTCGCATGAAATAAAAAAGCAACAAACCTTTTATTATTTTGTGTGTTTTTCACATAAAATTACAACTTGTGACCCAGACTAAAACACCATAGAATAAAACTAAAATAAAAATTATTTTCTAGCAAAAATAGAATGTAAAATAACATAAAATAAACACAAATTTGAATTAAGTCGATAACTGTAAATATAAAACTCATTCATTCTTATAAGAACTCCACATGTTTATCTGTTGTCCAAGCAAGCTGCAAAATGAATACCATAATATTTTTTCCTTCAAATTGAAGAGAAAAAGGCCATCAAAGATTTCTAAACCGTGTTGACTCTCCCATCAAGCTAGTGTTCATCTCTCACAAATATTCTGCAAAAGAATTTCAACCAATAACCTGCTCAACATGTAGTTACATCACAAATTTCCATGGTACTGTTATTACCAACCAACTTCAACCCTGATTCTGAGGCATATTCTGGAAAGACCCCACACCCTTTTATCCACACTAGTTCATTTTCACCATTTCTCTTACCATCGAATATAAATGATATGTTGCGAAAATGATCATACGCTCCACTTGTGCTGTTAAATTTTCTCACGTCATGATACCAAAATATCACATGTCTGAAATTAAAGTCTCACAATGTAGCACACAGAAAGTGCTCCCGAACTCTGCTAGGTGTTTACAAATACAATAAGAAGTCACTAGACTGTTAAGTCCTTTCGAAAGAATGATGCAACAGATAAAACCACACAGTGAAAGTGAGTGTTTTAGAGCGTTTCTCAAAAGAACATAGTGTGTGTTATCACTTTTGCTGGTGAAAGTGAGCATTCCAGAGAAGTTTCAAACATTTCATAATGTGCGTTGTTACTTTTGCTGGCGAAAGTAAGCGTTCTAGAGGACTTCAAACTCAACCCAATAGCACGTTACCACTTTCGCTGGTGAAAGTGAGTGTTCCAGAGAGACTCCATACATAGCGAGAAGCGCGTGGTCACTCTCGCCAACGGAAGTGAGTGTTCTAGAGAGACCTTTAGCTTTGCAAGTTACGTGTGACCACTTTTCCTCATGAAAGTGAACACGCGCACAACTCAACTTCAAGCGTTGCCACTTTTATGAATGAAAGTGATCACTCCAGTCTTCCAGAGAACATCAGATAAGCCTGTTGCGCGTGGCTACTCTTGTGAAGTAAAGTGATAATGCCCTCATGGCGGGAAATCTATAAATTGAAGAAACGCTCAGATCTTTGGATCTTTTGTTCATTTTTCATTTTAACTTAGTTCTTTGGTATTGAGAGAGTCTGAGAGAGAGAGGGGATGAACACCGAGCTTCAACCTAGAGGAATCAGATTGAAAGATTGAAGATGGCTCTTTTGCTTCCTTCTCCTCTTCTCTTTCTTTTTCTTTCTCTGGTGTAATGGCTGTGTAATTTCTTCATAGTTAGGGATTGTGGATCCAAAACGAACATGTTGAATTGATTCTAGATTTGGATTTCAAGTATTGGAATGGATTGAGTGATTGATTCTACACTTTACGTAGTAATTGAATGGAAATTTGATTAACTAATTACAGAGGAACTCTTATCAATGGAAATTAGATTTGTTTGTCAAATCTGAATCAATTACCAGGATTATAACTTTCTTAGAGATAAGAGAACTTGATCTTGCAATCTTCTGGTTTCTTACACTTAAAGCAACATTGAATTGAACCATATCTAAGAAATTAGAGTAATTTGATTGAATGTTAGGTTCACTGAGTTAAGGAATTAACCTCTGAATAATACAACGTGAAACTGATTGTCATTCTTTCTAATTACTTGAAAGTTCCGATCTTTATTGATTCAACATGGAAGTTTTGGTGAAACAACTCTCTAGTTATGTTTTTCACATCTGTTCATCACACATTTACATATTCATTGTTATGTTTTTCTTCTGATTTTAATATTTGCCAATTTTAATTCCAAACACTCTCTAAAATTCGTGAAGCTTAACTAATTATTGCATTGTGAAGTTGTAATTGAATACTTTTATTCCCTGAGATCAATACTTAGGACTCTAACACAGTTTCATCATTTTTTATAACTTAATACATCAACACTAGTACACTTTAGTCAAATTAACTTCTCTTCTGAAGTGTGACAGCTTGCTCATAGCTCCAAGTTTGCTTCCTCACATGTGAGGGATCTATGTTGTAGAAGACAGGTATCACAACCTGTCCTTGCTCTTTCTTGCAATTCATAATCTTACACAGTTCATTCAAGCACCACTTTGAAGAAGCATAGTTCTTTGAGAAGATGACAACAGAAACATGAGAATGTTCAATGGTTTTAATCAGATCTCATCTCCTTTCTTAAGCTCATCATCATCTCTGAAGGTTTTAACTTTCTTTTGCTTGAAAGCTTCGTAGAGATGGCTTGTGAAATTCCTTCGGGTATCCTCACCACGAAAGCTAAGAAAGACATCATATCTTTCTGAAGACACGATAGAAGAAGAGTTAGAGGAAGAAGCTATAGCACTGGTCATCTGTGAATGCCAAGTTTCCCACCTGCAATATTGATTACAACACTTCACTTCAAAATATCATAAAAATAACTTCTTGTTGTCAATGCCTTCTTCACACTTCTCCTTGTTAATATGAGATCAAACAATTCAAAGATCTTTCCCTTGCTCACCTCGCTTAGGAAAAGACCTTGCAACAGTGAAAGAATGGAGAGGTTCTTTTTCCAAGAAACTTCTGGTATGCAACTGAGAATAACACACAGAAAAAAATTGTAAAATTGTAAGTGTATGTTTCTGAGCAGTTTCATATGTTATGATGCATAGTGTAGTCTTCAGTTCACACTACCGACATACAAATTACGAATAATTTTAATCAAGGATGTGGTCCCCATTTCACTCCATTTTAGTCGTAATAAATTACACAATTTTGGCATGGGTAAGCAAATATTGTGATATATTTAGAGAAACAGAGAATATTTTTTTAGAAAAAGAGTGTCACAAATATAGCTAGTTTTGACTCAAATACTAATAATTCAAGATTGATTTAAATTATTTTTATTAGATATCTTCATTTCATTTACTCTTAAAAAAATTCTTTTCTTTTTCACTTAATACACATCCATACATACCCCCAAAATAGGTTCCAGTGATACCTTCCTTTTAGTAAAAAATAAAAATAATAATTTATAGAATATTAAAATAGTATATATTTTAATTTGTAAAGGATCATTGTCAATTAATATCCTAGAATAGTTTTAGAATATTGTTGGAGAATATAATTGACATTTTTTATGTTCTAAAAAGGATAATTTCTCATGAATAATATTTTGGGCAATACTTAGTCAATTAATCAACTTAACTTTTTGACTAAGTGGGTATGTCATTTTTAGTTGCAAATAATTCCGCAAAATCTTCATATGGAGTGGAGACTTGCACAAACATGCTTATGAAGTTGAGAAGTTGTTTAACTTCTTTTGGATAAAATATTATAGTCTTGGTCAAAAGCGTGTTTAAAATTTCAAAGATATTATATTTGGAGAAAGAAACTTCACTGTGGAGCATAAATTGCATTGCACAAGCATACACAAAAGATGGAAACACCACGTCACTAGTCACTTTTATACATAATTTGATGACATGTGATTTGTGTAATAATTTTATCCTACTTATCAAAAACATAAAATTTGGACTGATTGATGCTCATTCTTGTGTTTTTATTTTGGAAACTCTTATCAAATGGCCAGAGGAGCTGATAGATAAGACCAGGATAATTTGAGGAAAGCATAAAAAATAAAACCAGCACATATAAAATAAAATTATTTATATTTATAACCTCAATTATCTATGTGCTTGTTGCATATTTGCTTATAAATGACCATATCTCTCTTACTTTTACATAACACTAGCCCTTTGGGAAATATATTAATCTAGCAGAGGTGGTGAAGATGATAGTCCCAACTATACAATACTCGGCTATTTGAAACAGAGTAAAAGATATATTTCACACTTAAATATCTTATTTATATATAGAACTTTCAATGGCAGAGAGGGTTTGTTTTCGTTTTGGTTTTTACTTTTTAAAAATTATATTTTAAAATAATTTTAAAAATTTATTTTTAAGAAGAAAATAAAAATAAAACTTATGTTAACAAACACATTTTATTTTTTATTTTTAAAAAAGAAAAAACTATTTTTACAAATAGAAAACAAAAGCTCTAAGAATTTCTTTACTGGAATGCTTCTTGGAAGTGGTGGGGTGAGCCTTGTATAAATGTAAATGCTCTTAACATAGTTTTACTCAACAAATTTTGTCAGGGCTTGTTAATTTGCATGCTAAAATTACTGCACAGAGGTGAACTAAGTTATTTTTTCCAAAAGGAAAGTTTAATTTTCATTGATGCCATTTTATGAATTATTTTCTAATTTTCTGATGTATTTATTACTTCAATTTCATTTTTCTTTTTAAGGGCCAGATGTCAAAGGAGCAAATATACTGGTAGATTATGTGTTGCCTTTCATTAAGAAGCAAATAAGGGAATATTATAAGTGCCTATTAAAGATCATGTGCTAACTACTAAGCAGCATTTTGAATTCGCTGAAATATAAAATCCAGACACAATATTGACTTGACTTAAAAGTAACATTGTATATGTAACAGTTGGTGGCTTGGGAATAATTCTAAAACATTCACCGTCCAAGTTTTCTGCTGAATATGATCACTATTGAGACTTGAGAGCATATCCCATTTGTTGATGTGTTCATTCTTAACAGAGTTTTTCCTTCTGTCCATGGATGACTCCCCAGCCAAAAGGGTGATGTGTCAAGAAATCATAATGCTATAGTGATAAGCCACTAACTCATCTAAAAAATTTAAAGTTTTTAGGCATATTTCATTGAATTTAAATTATAAGTTAATGCAATTAATTGAGAAATTTAATGAAGTGTTGTAATTATTGAAAAATTCATGAATCACTCATATTCTAATGGCTGGAAGTTTTATTTTGAAGGGATTAGAAAGAAAATTGCAATTGGACTTAAAGAGCTAAAGATGAGTGTTGTAGGACTCATTTGTGAGGACACGGATTCTTGATTGTGGGCACAAAATGTTGACTGAGCATATAAAAGTAGAAAATTTCTGAAAAGGCAACATCTTGACATCTTTTTATTTTTCCTTTTTAGAACATTTTGGGGCACAGAAACTTAGGTTTTACAAACAGCTTACGTAGAATATGGTAGCTTGGGTATTTTCTTTATATCTTTGCTAGAAGATCTTCATGGGAACTTGGATTTTATCTCATTTTCTCTGGTTTATGTAATGGAATAGTAATTTTATCATTTCATCTATTGCTGTAAGCTTTTCTGTAAATATGAATTCAGTATTTGCAATGTATTTCAATTTTATATTACTCCTTGCATTATGTCTAGCTAGATATCTTTGGGTTGAGTGAAGATTAACTTATACCTTTGCCCTTTGCAATGAAGTAACATTGGATATAAAATTGGATCAGCCAACATTTCTGACTTGGCTTGTGCCTTAACTCTCATAATGTATTAGTATATTCGTCAAATATGAAGTTGTATTTGAATTCTCCTTTAATGACCTTTGAGTTTATGTTATGTTTATTATAGGAAACTCTTTCATAGGTCACTCCAGAGGCTTAGTTTGAATTAGTAGCCCAAAATGACATACTCTCTCAAGCACTTGGTATAAGAGAGCATCCAGGTCGTGTGAGGGCTGTAGGTTTTGGGGTGACCCAAAAATCTGCATTTAGGCCAGCACCATCATATCCACATTCATCATCTACCGAGTGGCAAAACATAAAACATTGGGTACCGCATTTGACCAATTTAGTGACAGTTGACAAGGGATCAGAGACTGCCCCCATTCATGTTAGGTCAGATGCCGTTCAACCTATTGCCTCTCACCACCATGTATGCCACCCCTTTCAATATTACTCCTCAAATGCAACCAATGGCGGAGATTGGTCCCAAAATGCTTAGAGATGCACCTTCTACCAACCATAGAGGCAGACACACCAATTTCATATGTTGAGATTTCAGAGGTATTTAAGCTCCACTAAATCATTTTTTACCTTTTAATGTTTACTACTTTTGATTTAATTATAAAATAATATAACAAACTTATTTTTGTAGGGTCATCATGATTGTATGCTATACTTGAACACCCCTTTTTGTCTGGTTGCAAGAGGGAGAGTATATCATACAATGGTTGGAGACTCCTTACATAATATGACTCTTCCTCCAGAGCATCGTAAGGTTTCACTAGAGGTAGTGCAATGACATGAGGAGGACTCTGCATTGCCTATCCCAAATGAACAAGCAAACCTAATTTGCCTGAGAGATGCCATTGGTACTTATGTTGCTTGGCCATTGTCCCTAATCACTTTAAGACCCAAGGTATAGATGCAAGTTTCTTTATAGTTTGGAAGACTAGATTTTACAATACATATACAATTTGTTTAGGTACAAAAAAAGTACTTCGATATATTTCAGGTTGTCCCTTCATCAAGTAAAGGGTCAGGGAAGGAGACAGACTACTCAAAAGAGTCCCTTGCTGGTCCATCCAATAAAGGTAGGTGTGCTTGTGTATCATCAAAGATTATTCAGTTGGAAGCGTCATATGGGTGAAGATCACTTGATTTTTGTACCTTATAATGTTGGCTAAGTCAATTTGATTGGGAGTTTGCTTTATATTTTATAATTTAGCATATAACTTTTAATTCTTGTAATCTTAAATATATACTTATACTCTTGGTAGGCAACATTGGGTCTTGGTTGCCATCAATACCTCTAATGAGACTATGTATTATATGGATCCCCTATGCAAGCAGCTGAAGATCAGAAAACATATGCAGAGCCTATTTAATAAGTAAGCATTCATTTATGTCAAACAGCTATGATTAATGTTAAGTGGTTCAAATGTATTTAAGTTCTTTCATGCACCATTGTTAGTGCTCTTGTCACGTATCGAGCAGAGAGACAAGAGCAGTCCTTTAGGACAAAGATGCATCAAACAAGATGGGTCACTGTACAGGTAATACTATATCATACAATATGTTTTTTTATTTTTAGGTAAATATTAATTACACTATATCTCTCTCTATGTTAATGCTGGTTTATTTGTTTTTATCTTCCACACAGTGTCCAAAGCAAACAAATAATGATGATTGTGAATATTATGTGTGTTTATTCATGGGGGATACTTTGCACCATGGACAAACTGTAATCCCAATTAATGTAAGACCCTTACATATGCTAACTGTCTGCCATATGCTTATTATTTAACTTAATTAATTAAGCTTTGTGTTTTATTATTTTTTATTTAGTATTTTCTAGAGGTACAGATGCCAACTTTTTCTAACAACAGAATTCATCAAGTGCAAAAGGAGTGGTGTGCATACCTGTACCATAGATATTTAAAGGAGACATTAAGCATAATAGATTTGTAGTTTTTTTTACAATACTTAGACAATTTTCTTTCATTGCATTAGGCAAAAAGTGTAAATATGAGATTATTTTCCTCCTATCAGTGTAAACTCTGATTGTAATCTGTACATGTGAATTGTAATTAAATAATGTAATGTGTAATTACTTTGAAATTCTGGTATATCAGGCTCTGTTTGTAATTTATATTCTGATTGAATTGGTTTTGAATACTATATGCTTTATCAGGTATGCTAAAAATTGAAATAATGGCAGTTTTATTAAAATAATTATAAAATTTTTCTTAACTTTAGAGAGTGGTTCACGAACAATTGCTTTGCAAAGTTCACTTGTGCGAGCGGTTCATCAAATAACCGCTCTTAGAACTACACTTAAGAGAGCGGTTATGAGTGAATCACTATCAGAAGTGGACTTTGCAAAGCGGTTATAAAAGAACCGTTCTTACAAGTTCAAGATTAGAGAGCGGTTAGCTGTGAATTGCTCTCTTTAGTCCACTTTCTAAGAGTGTTTCACTCATAACTGCTCTCAGAAGTACACTAAAGAGAGCGATTAACCGCATAATCGCTCTCTCTATATATATAGCACTTTGGGGAGCGGTTATGCGCGTAACCGCTCTACAAAATATACATTCAAGAGCGATTAAATAACCTTCTCCAAAATTCAAGACATTGCATAGTGTAGGATTTTATAGCACTTATAACCGTTCTTTATGTTTAACCGGAACCGCTCTAACATCTTATTTCTGGCGTAATGTCGCTTTCGTCCTCTAATTTTCTTTTGGTTCATTTTTATCATCAAACTTTATTTTTTTCTATATTGGTCTTTTCCATTAATCTGTTACATGGCCTAACAGAAATATTCTTAGTGGCGCTGAGATGCATTAATATCATTTATTTAATTTAACATAAATTTTTTAGTTTAAAAATAATGAAGTGATGTTGAGTGTAATTTCTCCTTTCTCTCCCCTTCCCCTTCCTCCTCCACATCTCCTCATTCCTTTCTCCTCCAACCTTCCAGCATTGTCTCCTCCTTCCCACAGTCCCCCTCCCCTCCACTTCTTCCTCCCACAGCTTCCCACCCCTTCTCCCAACTCACCAGCCCTATCTCTTCCTTCCACAGCCCCCTCTTTCCCATCCCCCTCCCGCAACTTCCCTGCATTCCCTCCTCTGTTCTCCCGTTTCTCCGACTTGTTCTTCTTCAACTCTCCCAAACCCTCCTACTCTCCTCTCGTTCTCTTTTTCTCAGTTGAGTTTTGTTTTTGTTGCAGAAAATCTTGAAAAGTATTTGGTAAATGTTCAACTCATTTATCCATTATACGTGGTTATGATCAAAAGAAATAAAGATAAGATTCTTGTAGTCACCTAAATTTTTGGACTTCTAAACTTAAATTTCAACTTACAAGAATACTTTTAATACTCTTGCTCAGTAAAGACTATAAATTTTGTTGTTCTGGAATTTCTCAAGGATACATATGTTTCTAATTGATATAGGTGTACTTTAAGGTTTTGGTGGGTTGAAAAAAGGGAAGGGGATGGGGGTTGTGATAAAAGGGGAGGGGAAGTTGCAAAAGTGAAAAAAAAAGGGCTATGAGAGAGGGAAATAGAACTCGTGGGTTAGAGAGAAAAAAGTGATGAAGCCGCGGAAGGGGGAAAGTAAGGCTATAGAAAGGGAAGGGGACTGCCAAAAAGGGATTGGGAGCTACTAGAGGGGAGAAGGAAGGGATGGGGAAGTTACATTCTGTGCCACTTCACCATTTTTTAATTATTTTTTAAATTAAAAAAATAAGTTAGATTAAATAAACAGCGTTAATGTTATCTTAACGTCACGTAGGATATTTCTATTAGGCTATGTAACAAAGTTAACAGAGATGATCAACAAGAGAGAAAAAATGAAGTTTGAGAATGAAAATGAAAAAAAATAAAATTAGAGAACGAAAGTAAATTTTATCTTAAAGTTAAAGGACGAAAAATACTAATTTTATGTATATTTTAATATTTTTCGCAAAAAGACTATATGATTACAATAATTTTCAGTGTTATAAAATTCTTATTATATATATATATATATATATATATATATATATATATAGTAGATAGAGAAAATAAAAATATAGATTAATACAAAAAGCATAAGAAATAAATTTATTTTGATAATATTTTATTTAATTAAATTTTTAAAATTTATTAGTAAAAGAGAATAAAGTTAAATTATTTAGCTTCAAAGTTTTAAATTTTTTTATGAGATTGAAATTGTAAAAAAAAATAAAATAGATTTGATGCTTTTTATTTGATATCAATATGATAACAATATAAATATTTACAATCAACTTTTTTGAATTGATCCTCTGAATCTTATGTGTGCTCATTCTCTATCTTAGATTTTAAACTTACGTGATTTTTTTTATTCTTCAGCTTTTCATATTAATTTTATATAGATTATGAATATTCTTACTTTCATAAAATAATTTTAAGTTAATTTGGAATTGAGATATTTCTCCTAATAGTAAGCTATTTTTTTTATAAAGAAAATTGTTCATAGTAAATTTTTTTACTAATAAAGAAAGAGTTAATAGAAATATGGTTACTTCTAATTTCTACCTGCCCAGATGTCTGTCTAGTCCTAAATCAATCATACATGTGTTAAAAGATTGTTTCTATGTTACTAAAGTTTGGGAAAGACTTAATGGTAAGAATAATTGAAATATTATTTTTGGAGGTACCATTTGGAAATTATAGACTAATTGTAATTCTTTTATCTTTAAACAAGTTTAGTCAAAACTTTTTTTATTGATCAAATTGTTTCTTTTGTAAATTAGTTTTCTTTACATCGTAATGGTTATGTTCACACTTTGTCTAGGGCAGCTAGGGAGGAATCTCTCGTCCATTGCAAGCATCCTATGGTTCAGCAATTGAAGATAAATGTGGATGGATTAGTATTATCCAATTCTACTACTTATGAAGTCTTGATCAGGGTTCACCAACTGAGAGAATTGGAGCTATTATTAATGGCCTCCAGCCTTTAGTATTGAAAAGATTGAATCACTTATACATTGAAGTTGATTTTAAAGAAGTAGTTAAACTCATTCATTATAAATGTAATCAATATTCTTCTTATTTTATTTTGATCAATACCATTTGTACACTGCTTAAGGGCTTAAAATTAATTAGGATTGATCATATTCTTAGAAAAACAAATAATTGTGCTGATTCTTTAGATAAAATGACTCATTTGTAAGGGAATGTATGTTTTTGAAACAAAACTAATTTCTTATTACCTTTTTTAAGGCAAGATGCCTCTAATTTTAGATATCTTAGACTTTATTGTTAGTTTTTTTTTTCTTTATAGTCTCGTTTAAATGTGTGCATGTATGCAGACATTTTAGAAAAAGAAAAATGAAAAAATTTAAATGAATAATGAGTTATAACTGTGATTGAAAAAAGAATTATTTTATAAACTCAATGTATTCTTGTTAAAAATTTTTTTATAGTAAATGAAACTTAGTTAATGAGATAATTAAAAAAAGTTTAAAATATTAAATAAATAATTAGTTATAACTATGATTGATCAATGAAAATAAAATTTTTATGTGACATAATAAAGAACAAAAACATTAATTTTTAATGGTTTGAAAATATGAATTCTTAAAGTAAAATGTATTTAGAAACTTTGTCAATAGAGTATTTCTGAGAGTTGGTTTTCTATCTCAACCTGTTAAGGGAATTTTTCTTACGTTAATTTAAAATTTTATTTTTTTCTACATTGATTTTAATCTATCTATTTAATTAATATTATTTAATATAATAGAACATTTTTCAACTTTCATATAAAATTTTTAGTATGAATTTTTAAACAATAACGGTTTTAGGAGATTTTTAAACAAGTGTACTTTTAGGAGTTTATTCTTTTTCTCATCATGTCAAATATTTTTTTACATTAAATATTTATTTTTAATTTGATATTAATTCAAATTTTGAATTTTTGAATTTTCTTAATTTTAAACTTATCTCTTTATTTAATCTTTTTAATATAATGAAATATTTATTATTAACAGTTAAAACATTTCTTTTTAATTTTGTACCATTTATTAAATTTTAAATCTTCTTAATTACTCATGTAAAATTTTTTAATTTAATTTAATAATACTCGTACCCTTCCCGGTAAAATCACAAGTATAAAATTATGTACCACGTCAACGTCGGGTTGGCTTCTATCTTTAGAAGTCTTAATTGTGAATGCTTGGAATGTGAAAGCCAAAAAGCATAGCACTCAACATTCTGTGTAGTCCAAAAGTAGGAGACAGTGCATAAAGACAACGAAGCTACATATAGTTTTACCAATGTCGCCTTCTCATTGTTACATATATTATATAGTATTCAGCCAAAGCATTGTGAAACCATTTCAATAACTGGCAAATTGGGTTCAGTACAGTTCATCATCCTCCACACCAGTGGCTCTGCAGTGTTCTCCATTCATTTTCTTCTTCTTTCTTTTTCCTTTTTAACTTCATATTTACTGTTTATTGCACCCAAAACCAAAAAGCTCTTGTGTTGTGTATTAAAGAATCTGCATATTCATCTCAGATGCACTTAGTTAAATTAATATGGTCATTTTCCAGCATAAAAAAGTGGGAAATGAAAGGGATCAACTTTTATGCGCCGTGTAAATTGATCATCTATTCATTGATCTTAAGTTTACAACAATAAACATTAATTAGATATTTTTTATAGGCATATTATTATTACCAATTTAGCTTCATTACTAAGCCTTTTTTTCTTGTTTACCAGGACTGTCAGCTTTTCCACATCAAAGCAGGCCAGTATTCAAGGCAAAAGAAAATTCCAAGGATCACCCAACACACCTAAATCAAACTTGCAATTTGGTAAGCATTGTTTATTTATTCTTTTGGTAAGGGAGGTGAGCAAGAGAAAGAACATTGCATTGTTTGATCTCATATTAATAAGGAGAAGTGTGAAGAAGGCATTGAAAACAACAAGTTATTTTTATGATATTTTGAAGTGAAGTGTTGTAATCATTGCAGGTGGGAAACTTGGCATTCACAGATGACCAGTGCTATAGCCTCTTCCTCTAACTCTTCTTCTGTCGTGTCTTCAGAAAGATATGATGTCTTTCTTAGCTTTCGTGGTGAGGATACCCGAAGGAATTTCACAAGCCATCTGTACGAAGCTTTCAAGCAAAAGAAAGTTAAAACCTTCAGAGATGATGATGAGCTTAAGAAAGGAGATGAGATCTCACCAGCACTGATTAAAGCCATTCAAAATTCTCATGTGTCTGTTGTCATCTTCTCAGAGAACTATGCTTCTTCAAAGTGGTGCTTGAATGAACTGTGTAAGATTATGGATTGCAAGAAAGAACAAGGACAGGCTGTGATACCTGTCTTCTACAACATAGATCCTTCACATGTGAGGAAGCAAACTTGGAGCTATGAGCAAGCCTTTGCAAAACATGAAGGAGAACCCAAATTCAACACATGGAAAGCAGCTCTCACTGAAGCAGCCAACTTAGCTGGTTGGGACTCTCAAACTTACAGGTAAATAAAACGAACTGATTGTCCTGTATGTGTACTTGCTAAATTCAAATTCTGCTACGTGAATTTGTATGGTTCTTTCTCCTTTTTTTTCCTTTTGAATTTGTTAAGACTTATATAACACATCATTTATTTCTTTGTTGCCCATTTCATATGCTAGGACTGAATCTGAATTCGTTAAGGAAATTGTTGGCGATGTTTTGCAAAAATTGACTCCTAGATACCCTAACCAACTTAAAGGACTGGTTGGAATTGAGAACCATTATATAGAGATAGAATCACTACTAAAAATGGGGTCAAGTGAAGTTGGAATCCTTGGAATATGGGGTATGGGTGGCATAGGTAAGACCACCCTTGCCACTGCTTTATATGACAAATTCTCTAATGAGTTCGAAGGTGGTTGCTTCCTCGCAGATGTAAGGGAAGAATTAGACAAGCTTGGATTCAAAGCTTTGTATAATAAACTTTACTCTGAGTTATTAGAGAATGAAAATTATTGTTTTGATATACCCTTTTTAGTACCCCATTTTGTCAAGAGTAGGCTTGGACGTAAAAAAGTTCTCATTGTGTTGGATGATGTGGCTACCTCAGAGCAATTAGAAAATCTAATTGATTGTGATTCTTTGGGACCAGGAAGTAGAGTCATTGTTACAACAAGAAATAAGCAAATATTTACCCATCTTGATGGAATATATGAGGTCAAGCAATTAAGCTTTCATCACTCTCTTCATCTCTTCTGTTTTAATGCCTTTAGAGAGAAACATCCTAAACAAGGATATGAAGATCTATCAAGAAAAGCAATTGTCTACTGCAAAGGTGTTCCTTTGGCTTTGAAAGTTTTGGGTGCAATTCTTCGTTCAAGAAGTAAAGAAGCATGGGAAAGTGAATTGAGAAAACTCCAAAAGATTCCAAATATGGAAATTCATAAGGTATTAAAATTAAGCTATGATTCTTTAGATCGTTGTGAGAAGGACATCTTCTTAGACATTGCATGCTTCTTCAAAGGAGAAAAAAGGGATTGGGTAACGAGTTTACTAGAAGCTTGTGATTTCGCTGCAGCATCTGGAATAGAAACCCTTTTAGATAGAGCTCTAATTGCTGTTTCAAATTTCAACCGAATAGAAATGCATGACTTGATACAACAAATGGGTTGGGAAATTGTTGATCAAGAATCAATCAAAGACCCTGGGAGACGATGTCGATTGTGGAGACATGAGGAAGTGTGCAATGTATTGAAATATAACAAGGTGAGTGGAAGCCCAATTACATGTATTTTATAACACTTGTATCTGTTTAGAACATAGTTAGTATGATATGATAGCCTTTGCTAACTGTTATTCTAACTTTTGTTTGTCAGGGAACTGATGTTGTTGAAGGCATAACTTTAAATTTGTGTAAATTAACTGGGGACATATACTTGAGCTCAGATTCCTTCGCAAAGATGACTAACATGAGATTTCTTAAAATCTGCCACAATTGGGACAGCCGAAAGAGATATCATGTGTTCCTTCCTAATGGTCTTGAGTCATTCTCCGATAAATTGACGTACCTTCGCTGGGATGATTTTTGTCTTGAGTCTTTGCCACCTAACTTTTGTGCTGAACATCTTGTAGAGTTTCACATGGTTCGTAGCAAGCTTAAAAGGCTTTGGGATGGAGTTCAGGTATGAATGTGTATATACTTCCTGCATTTGGTTTTAAATTTGTAAAGGTAGGAAAGGGAAACCTTAATGAGCTTAAATATATGATTTGGTTTCTCTTTTAATTAAGGCTCTTTATTATGAATTTAACGGTATCTGAGCAATATGATACATATTCCTTGTTACAGAATCTGGTGAACTTAAAGATAATTATACTTTTGGACGCGCGACACCTAATTGAGATCCCAGACTTATCTAAGGCAGAAAATCTTGAATTTGTAGATCTCAAGAATTGTAAAAGCTTGCGTGAGTTGCATCCATCTCTGTTATCTTAGGATGTTGTTTTTAAGGAAGTGCAAAGGTATTGAAAGCCTTTTTGGGTGCAAGAATCTTGAATGCAAGAACATGTTATCAGATGATTCAGGAACAGGAATGGAATATATTACAAAATCAAACCTTTCTGAGTGCATGCAGCATAATGCATCGAATTTGAGGTCCTTACAAGCACTCCCTGACATTGGTCGCTCATCGTCTCTAGAAGAGTTTCCACCATCCTTGAAACGCTTGAATATTTGTACTGTACATCACTGGATACAGAATTCACTCAAAAGCTAGTGTTACAACACATGATACAGAACCGCATACCCTACTTTCGCCAACACCCTCTTCAAATTAAAGAAGATGCTCGGATACCAAGCGTTACAAGGATTAATGGCGAGTATTTCTTATTCCCTGGAGACCATCTTATTGAGGATTGTATGTTTCAAACGAGAGAAAGTTCAATGGCCATTCCTTATCTTCCAAAATCTGACTTGTGCGGTTTTATCTGTTGCATCATTCTTTCGAAAGGAGGTTACGGTCCAGTGGCTTCTTCTTGTACCTGTGAACACCCCGCACATTTCGGGAACAGTTTCTATGTGCCATCATATTATGAGAATTTAATTTCAGATCATGTGATATTTTGGTATCATGACGTCAGCAAATTTAACAGCACATGTGATATTTTCACTATCCATGTTAATAGTGAAAATAAACATGAGAGGATAAAAGGGTGTGGGGTGTTTCCAGTATATGCCTCAGAATCAGGGTTGAAGTTGGTTGGTAATAACAGTACCATGGAAATTTTTGAATCCGAATTCATTACTCTAATCATCGATAATGAGTCACAACTTAAAGCAAATGGTGTTGGAGTTGGAGGGTTCAGTACTGAAAATGAAGATGACCAAGAACAGCTTCTTCCTGCGTCAAAGAGGAGGAGGACTACGCCGGAAACCATGATTTTCCCGTGATTTCTTTGTCTTGGGTATGAAACTTCCCCCGCTCCCTCATTGTAGGCTCCTCATTTGTTACTTTTTTCCTTAATGAATTTAATCCTTCGTAAAAACAAGTTATCAGTTAGAAATACTCTCGAGTCTAGAAAACTATGTCTAGTATATCTCAATAAAAGTGTGATGTAATTACATGTTGAGCAGGTTATTGGTTGAAATTCTTATGCAGAATATTTGTGAGATGAACACTAGCTTGGTGGGAGAGTCTACACGGTTTAGAAATCTTTGATGGCCTTTCTCTCTTCAATTTGAAGGAAAAAATATTATGGTATTCATTTTGCTGTTTGCTTGGACTATAGATAAAACTTATGGAGTTCTTATGGTAATGAATTGATTCATAACTTAGACGTAAAAGTGTTGTGACATGTTGCTTGTATGAGTTTTACATTTACAGTTATCCCTTAATTCGAATTTGTGTTTATTTTAAGTTTTATTTCTGCTGGAAATTAATTTTGACTTTAGTTTTATTCCATGAAATTTTAAACTTGGGTCACAAGTTATACTTTTGTGTGAAAAACTCACAAAATAATGGAAGGTTTGTTATTTTTTTTTTAATTTTTTGTGAATAATACACAAAATTACAACATGTGACACAATCACAATGCCTAAGACTCTATAGAATAAAATTAAACTTACGATTAATTTCCAGTAGAAATAGAATATAAGATAACATAAACACAATATCTCCAACTTACCCAACATTAGTCCAACAAATAATTTGCCATTCAAATACCAATATGACTGATAGTTTTTACTTTAAAGATTTATATGATTGTTATTTTAGCTCGGATATTATTTTAATAGCTCCTTAAAACTCAAGAACTAACATGATAGTTTTTTCTGTAACTATGCCATATGCCCTTAGTATTGAAAAAGTATGATGTTTTTTTTTTTTAAATATTGTAAATTTGTAAGATTAAAGGAGAGTGAAACAAAAGGAACTAACATAGCAACATAATGCCAATTAAATAGCTGATACACTAAGGTAAAAGTTTGTACTTTAGAAATCATATATAATAAGTAGATAGATTGCCCATTTTTTTAATTTGATCTACTACTAGCAATTATCACATGCATTATGCAAAAATATAAATTAAAGAAATTTTTAAAATAAAAATGTATAAATTATTGAAAATTATATAATTAATCTAAATAAATTTTATAAAATATAAATTAAAGGTGAACTACTTAAAATTATAAAAATACTCATCAGTTCTTTATTTTTGTTTTCTTGTTTAATCATGGATTGATGGGAACTTCATGATTCAATTTCATACAAGTCCAGTTGAAAAAAATAATGCAGGAGCTGTATAACAAGCTGCTAGATATATGAACCACTAGTGTTGGAATAATTTTATCATGCATATTTTCAACAATAAACCATCTCATCCTATCATGAAACATCACAAATCCAGCTGAGTATCATGACTAACTAGAAATTGAACTCATCAATTTTTCAAAAATGAAGTTGGCATTGGCAAGAATCATTTTTATTAAAAGACTACAAATATAAGAAAATAAAATTTATATACTAATGCAAAATGCCAAGACATCAGAATAAGTTGTTTTACAAGAGATGCTTCTATTCTAGCAATGAATTCCATAATTGAACTTTCTCCAAGACTTTCATTAGTTAAGCATGAGTTACTAAATCACTCATCAATTGACAATTTCGAGGCTCCGAATGTAGTGTGTTCTTGGACATGCTATACGAGGTTTCAATACCTCGTTAGGTTTGTAGTCAACCCAAATCGAAATGGAAATAGAGGATCGTAATATTTATCATCAACATTCAGTGGCAGCTGGTCAACTGTCTTGAACCATGTTTTTGCCAACTTGCCTGTGAATTCGTTAGTCACCATAGAGAAGGTCAGCAACACCTTGTCCATCAGTACCAGAAAGCCATGCAGCCACAAGTGCATCAATTGTTGATAGATATGGCTGAATCGCAACAGGCGGTCAGTGATGAGAACAACTACACATTGAATAGCCCCACATACATTGGTGATAGTACTTAGACCAGGCTCAGCAACAGGTAGTGTAACATCCTAATCTCAAAATTTCATCTAATGTATATTTTATACTTTATAAATTGATGTAAAATACGAAGTTTGTATATAAATAACTTTATTATAATTGGTTACTAAAATCTTTGTTGCAATCTAGTAATTTATACAAATATTTCTATTCAGGTTAATATAAATGATACAATAAAATTTTAAATACAGTATTAAACGTAATCAAGCTATAAAATTTAAAAGACTGTACATGCATTTCATAAATTGAGTATAATAATTTACAAAAGATTTGTCACAATATTTGATACTTAAATTAATAATTACATCACCAAAACAAATACATCACATATGCAAAATTACAACCCAGAGCAGTCTCAAATCAATCACCAACACTGAAGACTGGTCCTATTCATCAACTCCATGCTAGCTCTCTATCTTGTCCAACTCCTGGGAATCAAGATCATCATCTGATACCAGATAACGATCTCTCGAATCAGCTCTAACCTCTGTACCAGTGACATGCTTAAATGTCCATCTGAACGGTCTACTGAGGTGGTTGTGGTCATGATAGGTTAATAGGTATGTGAACGTTGCTAGGGTTCTAATGGTACCTCTGTACATATATACACACAAGTTCTGGTATATTCTACTCTTAGAAAAATCAAAAGGATACTACAATAGAAATCCATCTCTATCATAACAAAAACCCTAGGTTCATCTTCTACAAGTACAACAAATTTACAATAATTTACTCTATGATATTCATTAAATATGTAATTTAACTTAAAATGCATAAAACTATCTACTAGTATAATCCTTCATTAAGGCTCTATCATCTTGATTCCCTGAAATTATTAGTAAGGATGAGCGTTTATTCTATCCCTTTACAAACATTATATCATAAAATCATAATTTATAATATAATTACAACATATCCATGTTTACATTAATTTCACATAGCAAACATATTCAAACACCCATCATTCACAATTTATTATCTATTATTCATTCTCTCATTCTAATACGCACTCCTAATGCAATGTGATCACAGATACTGATGCCTCCAACATTTCTTGAGGTCTTACTCAACTAGGTAAATAGTCGCCAGTTAGTCCATGCACAATGATACAACATGTACAATAATCGGTCCTTTAGCAAAGGTATAGTCAGGAGTTTAGTCAGGAAATGACTGTGCGGTCATATGACGCATTCGCTCTCATAAAGAGTGTGTACACATACACAAATGTTGCTCCTCACCCTACATTTCTCCTAGATTTTCATCGTCTCTGGACTCTATATCCTCAATATATCTTTTTAACTATTCACACCAGATCAAATTCATATTCGACTCTTAGGTTATTCTTAAATTATTCTCTTTGTCACTCATCAGATCGTGTTTAGTAAAGAACTTCCAGACTAAGTTCATTTCATGCATACATTCATTGATACAATTTCAACTGTAAATCATTTGATATCAACATAGTTACCTTATATCATTTTACTCAAATATATTTCATAAAATTACACAAAATCACTTAGCAAGTTCCATAATATTCCATATCATGTCCTCATCATGCAATGCAAGTAAGCATATATCAGCCATTTGGCCCATCCAATCAATTAATCTAAACAATCAAACAAAAATGTTTTCATTCATACTTCACACCACAGGTATCTCAACAATCTATTTTCATACCATATTCACATAATAGTGCTCTATGAGCATAAAACAAATATTATAAGATAATGAGAGCTTTTCTTACCTCGAAGATGAGCTCACAAAGATATATTAAAAAAGATCAAGGTTGACAGATGGAAGTTCTCTAGAATACCAAGAGATATTCATAAGAAACAAAAATAGTAAAAACGATTGGAGAAACTCAAGTTTAATATAAAGAAACTTACTTAGAATAGATTAGCTTCAATGTCCAAGTTCGACTTTGACGAGAAAACGGAGTTTCTGAGGCTTTAATCTAGGAAAAAGGAAGAGAGAGTTCAGAGAAAACTTGAGAGAATGACGTAAGTTTGAAATAAAATGAATTTCTCGTGCGAGAAATTCATTCTATTTCAAACTTACTTGCTTGAGCGAGGGACAACTCGCTTGAGCAAATATATCTCGCTTGAGCGACGAGCATCTCGTCTAAGCAAGATATGTAGACAGTGGTCTCGCCCACTATTTTCTGATATGCTCAAGCGAAAGAGCTCCATCTCGCCTGAGCGAGATGGTGTCCAAAGTGCATGTCATTTCTCCTGTGGGTCCTCGCTTGAGCAACCCATCTCCCTTGAGCGAGATCATTCTCGCTTAGCGAAGTGACAATTGGGCAACATTTATCTTATCTCACTTGAGTGAGAATCATCTCGCTTGAGCGAGATAGCCCTACAGCAAGGTATTTCTACACGCTCAATCTCGCCTAGACGAGATTTACCTCGCTTGAGCGAGATCTTCTGCACCCAAATCTTTACAAAAATCCTCTATACTCCCTTCTAAATGTACTCAAATACTACTTAATATTAAAAAAAACATAAATTACCAAAAAGTGAAAAGAGGATGTTACAGTTAGATTCAAACTGTCGCCAAATGTTTCTACATAAGTGTGTTTGCCCACAACAACAATGGCATAGGAAAATTTGTTTTTGCACCTACTTATTACTCAGTTTATGAAAATTTGAAAGGTAAAAAATTATTTTTATATATATGAATTTTTTTACTTATTATTCTATATATTAAAATTCAAAATGTATAAAGACATTCTTATTGATTACCCTTACTTATTATTCTCTATATTAAAATTCAAAATGTATAACTTACAAATTAAAAATATATTTTATTTACTTATTATGTTTAAATTGTATTTAAAAAATGTTTATTAGTATTGATGGTTATATCATGTTATAAACGATAATATAAATTGGCTTAAATTATTGTTATTAAAATTAATTATAATATTTTTCATAATTTATGAATTAAAATTATTACTACATTTTAATATAATCTATATTTATTATGTACTTCAAACTCTAATATATGTTGAATTAAAAAAATTAAACTTACAAAATTATTACTTTATATTATATATTGTTAACTTAAATTTTTAATAAAAGACAAATTTACATATTTAAATTATTTTATTAATTAGTTTAACATAATTTATATTTTAATATATACTTCAACTACTAAAATGTGATTTGAAAAAAAAACTATATTTATAAAATTATTCATTTATATTATATATTGTTAAATTAAATTTCTGATGAAAATATAAGTTTACATTTTTAAATTATTTTATTGATTAGTTTAATAGAATTTATAGTGAAAGTATACTTCAAACACTAAAATATATTTTGAATTCAAAAATTATATTTATAAAATTATTAGTTTAGATTATATATTATTAAATTAAATTTCTAATGAAAAAATAAGTTTACATATTTAAATTATTTTATTAACTAGTTTAATATAATCTATAATTTTAAATATGCTTCGAACACTAAAATATATTTTGAATTAAAAAATTTACACTTATAAAATTATTTTTACTATTATATATTATTAAATTAAATTTTTAATAAATAATATTAGAATTAATAATTATACAATATTAAAAATGACAATAAAAAACTTACTATAAATAATATTTAATAAAAAATTATTAAAATTTATTTTAAATAAAATAATATCAAAATTTTCTGTGTCAAATATTGAAAATAGAAATATAATCTATATTTTAATATGTACTTCAACTACTAAAATATAATTAGAATAAAAAAAATTACGTTTATAAAATTATTCATTTATATTATATACTATTAAATTAAATTTTTAACAAAAATATTAGTTTACATATTTAAATTATTTTATTAATTAGTTTAATATAATCTATAGTTTAATGTATATTTCAAACACTAAAGTGTACTTTGAATTAAAAAATTATATTTGTAAAATTATTAGTTTATATTATATATTGTTAAATTAATATTCTTATGAAAAGACAAGTTTATATATTTAAATTATTTTATTAATTAGTTTAATATAATCTATAATTTTAAATATGCTTCAAACACTAAAATATATTATTTGTTATAATATATATTGTTAAATTAAATTTTTAATAAATAGCATAAGAATTGATAATTATATAATATTAAAAATGACAATAAAAAAATTACTGTAAATGATATTTAATAAAATATTATTAAAATTTATCATAAATAAAATAATTTAAAAATTTTCTATGTCAAATGTTAAAAATAGGATAAACAATATTGATTAAATTGTACAAAAATATTTTTGAGAAAATTTGATAAGGTATTTTTTTAATTAAAAATAAAAATATATCTTTCTTTTTAACTTATATTTAACATGTTAATTATTGTTTTATAATATATATTGTTAAATTAAATTTTCAATGAAAGGACAAGTAAACTATAATATAAATGAAAAAATAACTTTTATTATATTGATTTTTTTATTTTCTGAATTTTCATATATTAGCAAATAGGACTTCATCTCTAATTATATAAGTCATGTTTACACAACTTTTAAAAACTTTCTTACAGTTCTTTCTATTGTCATCCTTTTTTTTTTGTATTTTGTAATCATATCAGCGGTCAAGAATTACCTACTCGCGTAAGTACATTTATTTTCGAGTTTGATATTTTTTATTTTGTTTCACTAAATTGTGTTATATATTTTAATTTAATTTTTTGAGTAAGTATAAAGCTGTATTATTTTTAAATGATATCATGTATTGAATTTTATTTTTAATTGATTAATTTATATCAAATCTATCATTATTTTTGTTTCTTTTGTAGGAGAACAACAAGTTGCAATCTAAATTTAACAACAAATGATTGGAAAATAAAAGTGCGAATATCACGACTGTAGGATACACTAAATATATATCGCAAAAAAGAGTTAATTAGTACTGAAATGGTACTAGCTGATGAAAAAGTATTAGATTTGTATTTTTCTTATTAAAATTTATTATTTTTAATAAATTATAATTATGTTGTCTTTTATATGTTGTTTTATGATAATTAACTAACTTAATTTATTTTTAAATTTTCTAATTGATTAATTTTCCTTTTCTATAGAACAATTACATACATGCTTCCACAAGACGAGATATTTCTTATAAATTCAAAGGTATGTTAAAAGAAGGAAAAATGTACTCTGTAACAAATTTTTCAATGATTGAAAACAATCATTTCATGTTGCAATTCTATGCCACAACTATTATTAAGGAATCAAAGGATGATAATATAATTCCTTACCATATCTTTGAGTTTGTGAACTTTGAAGATTTGAAAAGTCATTGTAAAAATAATGTCTTAATAAGTATTTTGTTGTAAAACTTTATTAAAATTTGTTATATAATTTTTATTTAATTTATCAATTAGTTTCCTAAAATTATTTATTTTATGAATAAATGTGATGAGAGTAATCATGCACAAAAGTTCTGTTGAAGAAAAAATAATTGCTTAAGGCAAGGTTAATGTGATGACAATTCAATTACAAGATACGAGATATAAATAATTATTTTAAAGTTATTATTAATTAAAAATATTATAATTTTGGTTAAATCATTTGCAGGGAAAATAGAGTGAAAGTAATATTAAATTTTTTAAAATTAATATTAATATTTATATTAATTTGTGGATTAGCATTATTAAATTATTATGGTTATATTGTTATTAATTATGATGTAGAATAAATGTGTATAATAAAAATAATAATTATTATTATTATATAGATTTTGTAAATGGACTTTTATTGTAAATAGTTCGTAATGGGTTGGACCATTCTATATGCCCAGTGAGAGGTTCATGCTCTCATCTGATTAGGCTTATATAATTGTTATCCATTAGACAGTTAATAATGTAGGATAATAGCAATTAAAGAAAACAGTAGTACACGCTAACTTAAAAATAAGGATCGCTTATGACTTACGGGTTCTCATTAGGATTGCTTATGACTGCAGTTCTCATAATGTACGTGTTTAATGCAACTCTTCAATTACATATAGTTAGAATTATATAAAGATGTTATGATGTGTATCATATATAATTATGGTATTTTTAATTTTATATTTAAAATTCCTGTAATTGGTGTCAAAGCCAACTTAATACACATCATAATTTTTCAACTTTGAGCAACCAAAATGCTATAATTTTATGTATGGATTTGGAAAATAATTTAGGGTTTTTTTCCTGTTATATTCATAAATATCATATCCAAAAATTGTTAATTTTCGTTGGGTATATTAAGAGAATTTTGCAGTTTATTAATTTTTTGAAACTATGTACCCTAAAATCGTTTTCTTTCAAATTCTCTCAGAAGGTCAAAGGTTAATTTGAAAATTGATTAAAGGATTTTGTTAATAAATTGAACACAAACATAATCTAATAATTAATTCATTATTTTATTCAATTTAGATTGAGAATTTGTTCTTTTTTTCATTTTGTATTCCTCATTGTCTTATTTTTGTTTTGATTTAATTTTCTCAAACAAAAACCTTTATCAACAAGTAGCCATAGGGTTTTTGTTGTACACATCACAAAGAATGTAGTGGACCCTACTTGTTGAAAGAAATTGTCTGGGTTGCTCGAATACTCACTTCAAATTCTCCATGACCGCACGGATTTTAACCTTTGAAACTCCTTTTTTTTTTTTTTTGAAAATACACCCATATGGCTTTGGAATGGCATGAATTGGTGCTCTCAAATGCAAGATTGAACTGAGTTGGGTTTCTCTTGGACCCATTTTACAACTTATGAGTTTTTTCTAGGTGTACTAAGCTCCCTCGCAGGGCTGGGAGAGTGTGTCGCGTGGAGGATGTTTTTAATTCTTTTGAAATTAAATTTCTAATATTTTGGACAATTTTCATCATTTTCTGCGCACTGTCGATATTTTTAATCCATGTCTAAATTAATTAAATAATTACTATATTGATGGAATTATGGGCCTAAAATTTTTATACATAATTATACTATTATTTATACATTTTTATGCCATTTATTCTCCCTTTGAATGTAATATATGTTAAATTTTATTTTCTTGGTTTTATTTCAATTATTTGATGTAATTATGGTATAATTATGATTTCATGTAACATATATATTTAAATTAATTATGAATGCATGGTTATTCTATATAAATGTCATCCCACCTATCGTGAGACCATTTATATAGGACTTGTGTAAATTATACAATTATATATTGCATTAATAATAATTATATCATATCGATATGTTATTATTAATGTAATTTAAAAATACCATGCAATTGTGTTTTGCTTATGTCAATTTTGTACTAATACCCTATCGGTATTAGGATTCTTGTGACATGAAGTTTTATGCATTGTATTCATCTTTCTTATTTATAGTGATCTGGGACTCTTATGCGGGATCATAGTGAGTAAGAAAATTTTGCGACGAGCATATTAATGTTTCACTTGAACTCATTGCGCATATTAAATTTTGTTGTTTTCTACATCAGTGTCTATGCCCATTTCAGTGAAAACTTTGAATGAGACTAACCATGAGGACTAAGTTGACTTTATTAAATTATTCCTGGCCATTTTCTAGTGTTAATGTTGCCCCTATTAAGAGAATAAGTCTAAATTTCCCTCACCTGAATCTTCCACTTTCGTTATAGTAAACATGATAAAAGGGTTCATTCTAATAAAATATATCTAGTAACTATGAAGTTCACTATAAACAATGTTCTTGAGATAGTATTAAAAAGTAAGTTTAGTCATAAAGTCCGTTGCAGATAGATTAGTGACAAATTCTTTGGCAAAGATTCCTTGCAAAATTGTGAAATCTTAATAGTGCATCTAGGCAAAAAACTTAAGAAATTTGATAAGATAGAGAAGACTTACTATCTTTCATTGTTCACAAAAAATAATTAGCAGTTTCTTTGTAGGATATTGTGTAGGTTTAAGGTGTTCTAGATTTTATTGTCATGCTTATACCAATAGAATTGTTGAGTCATATGATATAGGTATCTTATAATGTATGATATCACTACTCCTTCGAGTATGATTTTCTGCATTGTCAAGATATTTATAGTTCGTGTTAGTTTATTTTGGCATCTTGTTGTGGCAACATATTATTGATTAATCTAGAATAATAAGATGTTTTGATTTATGTTGTCCAAGTGGGAGATAAATTATTGAATATTTTGTGTGGACTAACCATAAATTAATTTTTGTTATAACTTGAATTTAATTTTAAATTAATTAGATGTCAAAATATTAAACCATGTTGCTTAATCATGCTGTCTATTTTGAAAATAATTTAGAACATATGTATTTTTCTAATTTGATAATAATATAATAATAAAACTCATTTATGGTTTGAAGTAACTTCTAGACAGTAGTACGTGAAGTTTGACCAAGTGGTCACTTCTTTTAGTTTTAAGGAAAATGCTTTAGACCTGTGCATTTACTTGAAGATGAGTTGGAGCAATTTTATCATCATCCTTGTCTTATATATTGATAATATCTTTAAATGAGACAAAAAAAAAATGTTGAGTAGCCATTTTGATATGAAAGACCTTGGTGATACTTTTGTTGTTCTAAACATCCAAATATGTGGTGATAGGTCTCGTGATACTCTTGGATTGTCTCAAAAGGCTATATTGATAGAGTTGTTTAAAAAGGAGAAAGTTCTATATGCTTCCACTGTTGGGAGTTTGATGTATACTCAAGTCTGCACTCATATCAATATTGCTAATGCTTTGGGCAGATACTTGAGCAACCCATGTTTAGGTCATTAGAAAGCCGTGAAGAAGGTCTTGAGATATTTGTAAGGAACCAAAGATTATATATTGACCTATGTAAAGTCTGATCAATTTCAGGTCATTGGATACTCTATTTTTGCAGGTTGCCCTGACGACCATAAGTTTGCTTCAGGCTTTTATTTTTATGATGGCGGAAGGAGTTGTATATTAGAAAAGTGTCAAACAGACACTTATAGCTACTTCTACTATGAAGGTAAAGTATGTTGCTTGTTATGAGGCTACCCGCTAGGCTATGTGGCTAAAAAATTTGATTTCTAGCTTCCGCATTATTAAAGTATATCTAGGCCACTTGTAATTTATTGCGACAATACTGTTGTTGTACTTCTCTATCAGAATAATAAGAGTTTTACTCATTTGAAAAACTTTGATATAAAGTATTTGTTTGTTAGAGAAAAAGTACTTGAGTTTTAGACTCGAATTGAGTACATTGGTACAAAGAGCATGTTAGCATATCCACTAACCAAAGGCTGGACCATTGGAGTTTTTTAGAATCATGTAGCTCATATGGGTCTGGTCAAGTTTTTTGATATTTTGGATTAGTGGGAGTTAAATTTTATTTTTGCTTGTTTACATTATTGTCTAGTTTCTTTATGAGATATATGTTTTGTTGACGTCACTTTCATTGACATATCTTTTATGACAATTTTTTTTTATACTTGAACCTTTGTGGAAATAATATTTATATTTCCTTTATCTATATTGTGATTGAAATATAAGTTATTTGTTGTGTGTGATGTATATCCCTGTCGAATATAATTATATACTATTGAGAACTTATTATTTCTTTGGTGATAATTAATAACTTGTTACGACGACATAATTTGTGGACTTAGTAATTTAATAATGCTATCCAAGTGGGAGAATGTTAGATTTTTTAACATTAATATTAATATTTATATTAATTTATGGATTAGCATTATTAAATTATTATGGTTATATTGTTATTAATGATGACGTAAAATAAATGTGTACAATAGTAATAATAATTATTATATAGATTTTGTAATTGGTCTCTTAGTGTGAATAGTCCGTGATGGGTTGGGCCATTATATGTGCCCAGTGAGAGGTTCCTGCTCTCATCTGATTAGGCTTATATAATTGTTGCCCTATTAGATAGTTAACAATGTAAGATGATAGTAATAAGAGAAGAGAGTAGTACACGCTCACTTAAAAATAAGGATTGCCTATGACTTACGGGTTCTCATCAAGATTGATTGACTCACATGTTCTCATCATGTACGCGTTTAACGCAACTATTCAATTAAATATAGTGGAATTATATTAAGTTATGATGTGTATTATATATAATTATGATATCTTTAATTTTATATTTAAAATTCTTGCAAATAACACTGTGGGATGATTATATTGTACTATTTGAAGAAAAAAATAAAAGATAATGTATCTAAAGATTCAAAAATCAATGTTGCAATATTCACATCCACTATTGTGAAATAATTTCAAGGTAATTGTATTATTATAATTTTAAAATATTTTATTTAAATAAATTATATATATATATGTGTGTGTGTGTGTGTTTATGCTTCATATTTAATTATAAAAAATATGAGTATATGTATTATAGGTAATATTTCTACTTCTACATCAAGATTAACAAAAATTTATGTCAAAATTGACATAGCAGAAGTTACTCATTATATAAATTCATTCAGGTATTGAACTTATTTAAAATCTCTCTGTTATATTAATTATTGTTAATTCTTTACTTTTTATCTTAACCCATTTTCAATGATTCATTATCGCTTTGTTGTAGAGATTTTAATGATATGCATATTGCTCACAATGTTGATAATGCAAGATCTACGGTTCTTTCTAAGTTAGAAAATTTGAAAAACATATAAGAAATTTTGACAATGACCAAATCAAAGAATGATATGGTAAATTTAATTTCTCTTATACTTTTTTCTTCTTATTTTTAGACTAATTTTTTAATTAATTTTCAGAATACCATTATTGGTTGTATTGCAATTGTGAACGATATATTGCTTAAAAACGGTTGGTGTAACACCCTAAAACTTTAAATCTGTACTGTGTATATTTCATTCTTAATCATTTTAAATAAAACATCAATTTCTGGTTGTAATGAACTTATTATGGCAAATTAATGAGATTTTCTTTGTAATATACATATGAAGATGGAAATTTTGGACTTCGCAATGCTAATAGAACAACAATAATAAATTACAGAGAGAATCAATAAATATCATGACTCAAAATTTAGTATTGGTGGTAAGAAACCTGCATATACATTACTTTTATTAAATATAAAAGTTTATAAACTTTCTGTCAAAATATGTGAGACTTAAATTAATATTTACATCACATAAACAAATATAAGTTCTAGAGTAGTCTCAAACATAATCCAACATTGAAGGTCAGTCCTATTCGTCAACCATGCCAACTCTCTATCTCGACTAAATCCTCTGAATCTAGATCATTGTTTGATCCCAGGTAACAATCACTAGAGTCAGTCGTGACCTCTGTGCCCGTAACGTGTTCAAAGGTCCATCTGGACGGTCTTTCGAGGTGATCGTGGTCGTGATAGGTGAATAGAGAAGTGAGACTTACCGGGGTCCTAACGATTCCACTATACATATATATATATATATATATATATATGTATATATAGGATCTGATGTATTCTACTCCTAGGAAAATCAAACGGGATACTACAAAAGAAATCCATTTCTAACATAACAAAAGTCCTAAGTTCATCTTCCACAAGAATAGCAAATTTAAAATAACAGTCTCTGGTATTCATTAAATACATAATTCAATCTGTTATATACTAAACTATCTAATAGTCTAATTCTTTCCTTGGGTTTCGTCATCCTATTTCCCTGAAAATATTAGTAAAGATAAGCATATATTCTATCATTTAGAAAGTAGTATATCACAGAATCATAGTTTATAGTATAAATACAATATACTCACTTCACAAATTCATATTACAACCATGTTCACATTAACCACACATCATTCAACAACTTATTATCCATTATCCTTTCTCTTATTTCAATACGCACTTCCAGTGCACTATGATCACAAATATTGATGTCTCCAGCACTTTCTGAGGTTTTACTCAACTAGGTAAATAGTCGCCAGTTAGCCCATGCACACAGATACAATATGTATAATAATTTGGCCCCTTAGCAAAGGCATAGTCAGGAGTCTAGTCAGGAAACGAGTGTGAGGCCATGTCACATATTCGCTCTCAGAAAGAGTGTGTACATATGCGCGAATATCGCTCACCACCCTACATTTCTCCAAGATTTTCATCGTCTCCAAACTCTATATCCATAGTGTATCTCTATAATTATTTACACTAGATTCAATCCATATCCACTTTAAAAGTCATTCTCAGAGTTATCCTTTTGCTTATTCATAAGATCGTGCTTAATAAAGTACTTCCAGTCTAATTCCATTCCAATCCATTCAGAACAAGTGAAGATGAGTTAAAGAAGTGAGATTAGACAGCCACTGTGATTCCCATCATCCATTTTGAGAGCACTGTCATACTCTCCAAGATAAAGATGCTGCAACATGAAGAGATTTCCAAGTTCATAAGGGATTGAACCCTCCAAAGAATTCCAAGCAAGATTTAAGTATTTCAAATGTGAGAGAGACCCAAGTTGACTTGGAATTTTTCCACCAAAATAAGAATGTGAGAGATCAAGGGATCTCAAGTTGTGAAGAGAAGAGAAAAACTCTGGGATATGACTCTCTTGAAAATTATTCAAACTAAGGTTCAAATACTGTAATTGTTGCAACTCCATCAATGACTTGTGAATCTCACCGCTGAGTAAATTGTCATCAAGGTCGAGGATGCGAACATGGGCAGTGAGGTTGCTGCAACGAATTCCCTTCCATTGGCAACAATCTGGAGTGGTCCATGATGGGAGCATGTTGTAGTCATCCACAAGTCTAGACTTGAATTGAAGGAGTGCATCCCTCTCTCTTTGAATGCATCTAATTGGCTGTTTGGCAGAGACAATCTGCAACACCAAACACACCATTATTAATATGGCTTTCATCATTTTGAAACAAACTGAATTCATCGTTGACATCACAATTTAAGTGATCGATCAAATTCACTAAATAGAATTACTAGATTGATTATGGTGAGAAGTTGTATTGCCAATGGCCATATATATACACACATGAACGTATGGTTAATCAGAAAAGAATTAGTGATGGTTCAAACGGACAATCTGATTAAATGAATGGATTTTAACTTTAAAATTATAATTAAAATGAATATTATTTAGACAATCTGATTATTTATTACACATTGTAAAGTTTTCAATTCCTTTTTTTCTAACTAATAAGTAGGTTTTTAGATTGAATATACTGAAAATGATTTAAAAGCTTAAATAATTAAAGAATTCAAAAAATTCAAAAAATTTTATAGAATGCGATGTGTTTAGAATTTCGAAAGAAAATATTAAGATTATTTTTATATTTAGTAGAACACCATATTTTTATCCGGGGTTTAAAAAAACGAACTAATTTAAACAATTTAACTCTTGAAAATTTGGAGAAAAAAATAAACAGTTCTTTCAGAAAAAGATAAAATTAATTGAAAGACTTAATTGTAATGAATGATGAATATTAATATCATTTTTTGAATTTTATTTTAAATATTTAAATGATAAGATTTTTAAATAGATAAATGTTTATTATATTAAAATTATAAAAATATAATAAATATTTTTAGTAAAATATTATAATGTTTATAATATTTAAATTAATTTAGAATGTGATGGTAAAAAGTCATTCTAAGAAAGAGATTTATTAATTTTTTCAAAGTTTTCGACGTATTTTACGTGACAAACAATTCAGCTGTTATATTTAGGATTTAATATAAGCATATGTTTCTTAATTACTTTTCTTTTTACAAGTCTTCGTATTCTTTCATACGTTATTTTATGCTACAAAATTTTTGAAAGCGGAAATGGTAATTCATTTTAAGATAAAAAAAATTGAATACAAGAAATACTTACAAATATTTGTATTTACCTTATTTCAGAAAAAAATATGGATTCAAACTTATGCTTAAAAATATATAATAAAAATTAATAAATAATATTTTTAAAAATATTATAGTATTTAAAATCATTAATATATAAAATTATATAATTTAAAAGAAAAGCTTATTATATATAGAGATTGCTACTGTATATTCTTAAACTCATATTAAAAAAGGTTAGTATGCTTATTCATTTAATTATGCTATTAAATATTAATTTTTTTCCTTTTAGTGAAATGCTTATAGATAGAAGGGTTAGCTGCTTGACTCGATGATCAACAATCTTCACAGGAAAAACAACATATGACAAATTCTCTTGAACTTGGACAAGATCAAGTTCAATCACATAAGAAGGATCCAGAATGTATTTTCTCAATTGTGACACATGGAACACAGGATCCAGATTAGAAAGATTTGGGGATAAGGCTATTTGATAGGCTACAGGACCAACTCTACTCAGAACTTCGAATGGTCCAATGAATTTGGGAGATAACTTTCGGGATTTTAGTGCTCTACCGACTCCTGTAATGGGTGAAACTCTCAAGAATACATGATCGCCAACTTGAAATTCTAATGACTTCTTTCACTTATCATAATAACTCTTTTGTCTATCTTGGGCAACCTTTATCTTCGCTCTAATCATCTTCATATAATTATTCTGTTTCTGTACTACATCAGGTGCATATAGATTGTTTCTCCAGCTTTGTACCAACATAAAAGAGTTCGACACCTCCTTCTATATAATGCTTCATAAGGTGCCATTCTGATGCTTGCTTGATAATTATTATTTTATATGAATTCTACCACTCCCACATTCCTTGTTGCTCTATCACACAACCTCGTAGCAAGTCCTTCAGTGTTTGGATAGTCTGTTCTGTCTGTCCGTTAGTTTGAGGATGATATGATGAACTAAGCTTTAACTTAGTCCCCAAAGCTTCTTGCAGACTTTCCTGGAACTTTGATGTGAATCTTGGATCTCGATCTAATATGATGCTTAAGAGTACTCCGTGCAATTTGACTATCTCATTAATGTACACTTCTGCTAACTTCTCCAATTTATACTTTATGTTAATTGGAATGAAACGTGCAGTTTCAGTTAGACAGTCTACAATCACCCACACAGCATCATGATTTCTCTTTGTTTTTGGCAGTCTAGATATGAAGTCTATGGAGATACTATCCCATTTCCATTCTAGAATCTCCAATGGTTGTAATTCTCCTAGTACCTGCTGATGTTCTGCTTTTGATTTTTGGCAGTTTAAAAACACTTTGCAGTATACTCAGTTTACACTTGTGTGCTTCTTCTAATATCATTTGCTTCAATTCTTCATTTTGAGGAATGCACACTCTGCCCTTGAATATAATAAGTCCACTTGAGTCGTGATGAAACTCCAAGTCTTTAGTCTCATCCTTTGGCTGCACCATGTCTTGCAGATATTGATCTTCCAATTGAGCATTGTGGACTCGCACTTCTACCATCAAATTCATATCTCTAAATTCTTCAATCAATTTCTAATCTTTTATCATCATAGTAAAAATGTGTAGGGATTTCTTGCTCAGTGCTACAACATTCGCCTTCCTAGGATTATAGGATAAGGTGAAGTCATAATCCTCAAGAAACTCCATCCATCGCCTCTGTCTCATACTCATCTCTTTCTGGTCGAATAGATATTTTAGACTCTTGTGATCACTAAATACTTCAAATCTCGCTCTGAATAAGTAATGCCTCTATATGTTTAACACAAATACCACTGCTGCTAGCTCCAAGTCATGTGTGGGGTATTTGACTTTATGAGGTCAAAGTTGTCTGGAAGCATAAGCAACTACTCTCCCAGATTGCATCAGAACACATCCAAGTCTCTGTCTTGAAGCATCACAATATACTTTAAAATTTTCCTCTGAATCTGGCAAAATCAATACTGGAACCGAGGTTAACTTTTCCTTTAATTTTTGGAAACTAGTGTTGTTCGCAATCTAACACTAGCAAGTGCACTAGGATTGCAGCAAGTAATGAGTAAATTTAAGATCCAAATATCGTCTCCACAGGGAATTTAGGTTTCAAGTACCACTTCATAGAATTATAACCATTTGAGCATTTTCAAAATTGGAAGGAGAGTAGTAACATGTAATAACAGCAAACCAGAACAATTAAAAGTAAAAGCAACTTGCAGAAACAGAACAATGAACAAACAGTTATGTGATAATAGAGGGAGAGACCATAGCTAGGGAATTGCTTCACCAAAACTCCAATGTTTAATCAATAAAGTTTTGAATTAACAAGCAATTGGAAAGAATGATAATCAATTTCACGTTATATTATTCAGAGGTTAATTCCTTAACCCAGTGAACCTAACATTCAATTAAACCATTGTAATTCCTTAGATCTGATTCAATTCAATATTGCTTTAAGTGTAAGAAACCAGAAGATTGCAAGATCAAACCTCTTATCCCTAAGAAAACTATAATCTCGGTGATTGGTTCAGATCTGAAGAACAAATTCAATTTCCATTGACAAGAGTTCCTCTGAATTTAGGTAATCAAATTTCCATTCAATTTCCACGTGAAGTGCAGAATCAATCACTCAATCTATTCCAAAGCTTGAAATTCAGATCCAAAATCAATTCAACATGTTCGTTTCAGATCTACAATCCCTAACTATCAAGAAATTATACAGCTATGACAGCAAAAGAAAGAAAAAGAAAGAGAAGAAGGAAGAAGAAACTCAGAAATGCCATGGAAGCTTGCTCCACTCCAATTCCTCTTCGTGAAGCTCCAAGATTCGAATCCCCACTCCTCTCTCTCACTTCCTCTAACGAGAATCTAACTAACAAAACTGAAAATGAACCAAATCCCCAAATTCTGGAACAATTCTGGTATTTATAAAATTTTCTAGATTTGCGCGTCATCACTTTTATGAAAAATAGTAGCTACGCAGAAGGTCTATTGTTGCGCGTTAACACTTTTATGAGAAAAAGTAGCCACGCGCAACTTTCCTGATATTGACCGCTCTCTGGAACTATCACTCTTGCTAATAAAAGTGACAACGCAGAGCTCAAGTGGTTGCGCGTGATCACTCTTATGAGAAAAAGTGATTACGCGCAACTCGCCAAGATGAAGGCTCTCTGGAACATTCACTTTCGCTGATAATAGTGGTTACGCAGAGCTTTTCCTGATATTTGCCTCTTTGGAACGCTCACTTTTACTTATAAAAGTGATAACGCCCAGCATGTTGAGTCTGAGACTTCACAGGATCTCTCACTTTTCCTAGCAGAAGTGGTAACGCCCAAGCTTTCTTCTTCTTTGAACTCTGAAGTGATCACTTTCACTGACAATAGTGATCACGCCCAGTCTGCACTTTCTTGGTCTTGTGATTTTGGAGTCCAGACTTGCTTCTTTCCTCTTCCTTGTCATCAAGCCTCCATTTTCATGATCCTTGCTCAATTTATTCCTTCAAAAACAAGATTAAAAACTCAATTTCTAAGCAAAATTTTCACAATTGTTAAAATAACTACATATTTAAACAAACTTCAATTCCTTCTCTTTTCTGAGTTTTTCTGCTTTCTTCATATATTTTTCTTATCAAATGTGTTAGAATTATGCTAGAATATCAGTAAAAATATGGATTCATCAACTAACTTCGCATTCTTCATTTCACTCGAAGTCTTTTCCTTTCCTTGTCCATTTCGTTAAATGTAACGCTATTTTAGAAAATCCCTCAATGAATTTTCTATAGTAGCCAGCTAATCCAAGGAAACTTCTAATCTCAGTTAGAGTTGTAGGTCTCGACCATTGAGCTATTACTTCTACTTTTGCTGGAACCATAATTTTTTTCTTTGACATAACATGTCCCAAAAATTGGATTTGTGGAAGCCAGAATTCACACTTTGAAAACTTTGCATACAGCTGTCTTTCATTCAGTATTCGCAAAACAATTCTTAAATGCTCAACATACTCTTCATGGCTCTTGGAATAGATTAGTATATTGTCAATAAACAATACTACAAATCGATCTAAGAATTCATGGAAAATCTGGTTCATATAGTCCATGAACACTACTAGGGCATTAGTCACAGCAAATGACATCACCAAGTATCTGTAGTGACCACATCGAATCCTAAAGGCTGTCTTGGAGATATCTTCCTTTTTTCACTCAGATCTAATTATAGTTTGATCGCAAATCAATCTTTGAAAACACTGAAGCTCCTCATAACTGATCCATTATATCATCGATCCTGGGAATAGGTACTTATTCTTAATCATCACTTTATTCAGCTGATGATAATCAACGCACATTCTCATGCTCCTATCCTTCTTTTTCACCAAAAAGTATTGGAGCTCCTCATGGCTACACGCTTGGCCTTTCAAATTGCCTTTTCAATAAATCTTCCACTTGCTTTTTCACCTAAGCTAATTCCACTGGCGACATTTGATATGGTGCAATAGATGCTAGGCTTGCTCCCAGAATCAAATCGATAGTAAATTCAATTTCTCTTTCTAGGGGCAATTTAGTTTACATCATCTATAAAAACTTCCAGAAAATCTTGCACTATTGGAATATATTTAGCTTTCTGATAAACTTTTTGGCAAGTGCACCAAATAGTTGAAGTAACAAAAGATTATCGTCCATAGGGATTAATACTAAGTATCAACCCACAATAATAGCACTAGTTGGGTCACCAAAAACAGAGTATGAACAGAATGTAAAATTACTAAGTGCAGAATTGTAAAAACAGAATTGTAAGTGTCAGAATTAATATTTATAAATGAACAGATATTGCGAGACTAAAAGTGGGGGAATAATTAAAATAATTGCATAATATAAATGTATTAATTATTGAAAGTGGGTCTAAAAGCAAGTAAAAGACAGGTTAAGTTTGGAATCCCTTTTCCTTTGAATACAAATATATTTATAACACAAAACATAACTTCATCTAATGGTCAGATTTTCTAAAATACCCAACTCCAATTCCTTGGTAATTGGTTCTAAAATGAAATTAGTGTTCTAATTCTTTAGATACAACTAAAAACATTCAGCATTAAGATTTAAACCCATTGACCACATCATGATAAATTTCTATTCCTAGATAATTCATATAAGCAAATTAATCCTTATCCAAGAAAGTTCACTACTTTCCAGCAATAAACTCCTTTTCATCAACCCCATTCACGTAAAATAAGGAAGCATTAAGTTCAGAATCAAGATGTTAGATTAAAGCATGTATCTTGAGCTATATCCAGTGTTAGTTCATTGCAAAGGATAAAGGTATAGGTTCATCCTCACTCAACCCAAAGATATTTAGCTAGACATAATAAAGGTAAATAATATAAAACTAAAATATATTGCAAAAATAGAATTCATGTTTATAGAAACGCTTATAGTAAATAGATGAAATAAGAAAGTTACTGTTCTATTACATAAACCAGAGAAAATGAGATGAAATCCATGTTCCCATTGGAATCCTCTAGCAAAGATGTAAAGAAAATACCCTCGCTACCATATTCTACATAAGCTATATGTAAAACTTAGGTTTTTGCGCTCTGGAATCATAAAAGACAAAAAGATAAAAGATAATAGATAAAAGATGCTTCTTTTTAGAATTTTTTTCGCTTTGATATGCTCAGTCAGCATCATGTCCGCACAATCAAAAATTTGTGTCCCCATAATTGAGTCCTGCAGCACTTAACTTCTGCTCTTTAGTCCAATTGCCAATTTTCTTCATCTAATTCCTTCAAAATTCAAATGCCAGCAAATAAAATATGAAAGGTTTCTCAATTTTCTAGTAATATAACATTCCATTGAATTTTTCAATTTATTATATTAACTTATAATTTAAATTCAATGAAATATGCCAAAAATCTTTAATTTTCTAGATGAGTTAGTGACTCATCACTTTCACGGCCTTATCAATCTCAACAGAAAACAATACCATGAAAGCCTTAGTTTCAGCTGCATTTCTCATTTCACCCATGTCTAGAAGTCTAGATTTTCCCGGTGTGTCATCACCAAAAATTAGAGCTTTCTCCTTACAATCTAACAGAACATGATTGGATGATAACAATCCATACCCAAAACAACATCAAGTTGAGAAAGCAGTAAACAAATCAAATCCACCAGAAATTCCTACCATGAATCGTCACAGAACAACCTAAGCACATTGAAGAAGTTACAATAGGCTTAGCTGTAGGAGTAAACACTAGAACATTATATGGCAAGGAAGATATTGGCAGTCCAATACAATTCACAAATCCATAGAAACAAAGGTATGTGTGGCACCAAAATCAAACAAGACATCACATAATCTATCATTAATGATGCATTTACCTCTAACCAACTCATCCGACTTGGACGCCTCAAACCTACTCATAGCGAAGATCTTGCCTTGCACACTCAGCTTTGCTCTACTACTTGCTCTAGTTGCAGGCTAGTTATTTCCACTCGCACTTCCACTCCGTTGAGGAGCTGACCAACGGTTATGCACTAAGTGCCCTGTCTTTCCACAAATACTACAGGCTGATGGTGGCTATGAACAGTTTCTCACTAGATGGGGTCACCTGCATCTATAACATCTTAGTGGTCCTTTTAAGAAATTGGAACACTGCTACTACCTCCATGAAATGCAGTCCCCTTGACTGAGACTAATTAGCACTTGAGTAAGGTGCTCTAGGGAACCTTAGAGGTTTCGATCTTGTCTCAGCGGTCTCCCAATCTGGCTATCTACGGTCTTGCCTTTTGAATTGGCTTTAAAGATTTGGCATTTACTGACCAAGGTTGGCAAATCAGTCAGTTGGAACACACTGACCGCTACCCGTATCTCTAGCCTTAGCCCATTCTCAAACTGGGCACATAGATCTTCATCTCCATCCTCGTGCTGGAAATGAGGTCAGTACTTCATAAGCTAATGGAATTTTACAGCATATTCTCCCACGGACATATTTCCTTGCTTAAGTTCAAGGAATTCTCTTGCCTTTTGTTTTTTCATGTCTCTAGGGAAGTAGTTCCCTAGAAAACACGCCTTAAAAGCTTTCCATTGAATATACCCTTCTTCTTGTGGTAGAGTTTGACTAGCAAACCTCCACCAGTCCTCTGTTTCTCCTCCCAACATATAGGTGGCATAAACCACCTTGTGCTCCTCGTGACATCCCATCGTATTGGATATCTTCTCTATATCTGCTGACTGCGCATATCGTCTGATCCCAGGTAACGATCACCAGAGTCAGTCGTGACCTTTGTGCCCGTAATGTGCTCAGAGGTCCATTTGGACGGTCTTTCGAGGTGGTCATGGTCGTGATAGGAGAATACAGAAGTAAGAGTTTCCAGGGTCCTAACGGTTCCACTATACATATATATACATAGGATCTGATGTATTCTACTCCTAGGAAACTCAAACGGGATACTACAAAAGAACAACAAATGTCCTAAGTTTATTTTCCACAAGAACAACAAATTTCAAATAACAAAGTCTCTAGTATTCATTAAATACATAATTTAACCTATTATATACTGAACTATCTAATAGTCTAATTCTTTTCTGGGGTTTCGTCATCCTGTTTCTGTGAAAATATTAGTAAGGATGAACGTCTATTCTATAATTTATAAAGCATTATATCACAAAATCATAGTTTATAGTATAAATAAAATATATTCATTTCAGAAATTCATATTACAACCTTGTTCAAATTACCAACACATCATTCAATAACTTATTATCTATTATCCTTTTTCTTGTTTCAATACGCATTCCCAATGCACTATGATCACAACTATCGATGCCTCTAGCACTTTTTGAGCTCTTACTCAACTAGGTAAATAGTTGCCGATTATCCTATGCACACAGATATAACATGTACAATAATCAGACCCCTTAGCAAAGTCAAGAGTCAAGTCAGGAAACGAGTGTGAGGCCATGTGACTCATTCGCTCTCAAAAAGAGTGTGTATACATACATGAATGTCACTCATCACTCTACATTTTCCTAAGATTTTCATCGTCTCCGAACTCTATACCTCCTGTGTATCTCAATAACTATTTACACTAGATCCAATTTATATCCCACTTTAAAAGTCATTCTTAGATTTATCCTTTTTCTCCTTCATAAGATCGTGCTTAGTAAAGCACTTCCAGACTAATTCCATTCCATTCATACATTCATTGATACAATTAAAATTATAAATCTTTTATAGAAACATCATTTCCTTATATCATTTTACTCAGATATATTTTATAAAATCTCATACTACCATTTAGCAAGTTCACAAATATTTCACATCAAGTACTCATCACATATTACATATACCAATCCTTCCAAACAATCAAACAATCATCTTGTCATTCATAATTCACACAATAGATATCTCAACCACATATTTTCATAAGATATTCATATAACAATGCTCTCATGAGCACAAAATAAATACTAAAATAGAACGATAAAATAGAGCCCTCCTTACCTCAAGGACAAGTTTTCGTAGAGATGTTGAAAAGGATCAAAGGTCAACAATAGAAGTTCTCCTGAATACCAAGAGATATCTATAAGGAACAAAAACAGGAAACGATTGGAGAAAATCAAGTTTAATATGAAGAAACTTACTTAGAGTCGTTTTGAGGCTTTTATCTAGGTAAAAAGGAAGAGAGAGTTTAGAGAAAATTGAGAGAGGGATTTGAGTTTTGAATGAAATGAGATTTTCCATGCAGGAAATCTCTTCAATACCCCTCATCCCCGCGTGTTCTCGCTTGAGTGAGGAATAGCTCGCTTGAGCGACGGACATCTTGTATGAGCGAGATATGTAGACAATGGTCTCGCACACTATTTTCTGATATACTCGCCTGAGCGAGAAGACATCCAAAGAGCTTGATATTTCTCCTGTGGGTTCTCGCCTAAGTGACCTAGCTTGCCTGAGCGAGATCACTCTCGTCTGAGTGAGGTGAGAGTTAGGCTACATTTATCCTATTTCGCTTGAACGAGATAGCCTAGAAACATGGCATTTTTGCACGCTAAATCTCGCCTGGGCGAGATTCACCTCGCCTAAGCAAGATCTCCTGCACCAGAATCCTTCCAAAAATCCTCTATACTCTCTTCTAAATGCACTTTAGTACTACTTAATATTAAACAAAATATAATTTACCAAAAAATGAAAAGAGGATGTTATAGTTGGTATTATATTTCTTGCCCCCATTGCAAGAAGAAAGTTTCTTTCACAGCTATAAATTTTAAATGTGAATCATGTTAAAAAGATGTTGAATATCTAATAACAAGGTAATTAATTTATCGATATAGTTATAACACTACGTATTCTAATTTTTAAATTTTCATATTAAAATAAATTGAATTATATATTATTATCTTAACTTATATACATTACAGGTTTTGTTTTGAGCTTGATGTTAAAGATTCTACGGATTCAACTATATTTGTCTTATTTGATGAAGTTGTTGAACAATTAGCACAAGTAAAGTTAAAAGACCTTATTACAACATCTAAAATTGTAAACAAATATGTTAAGTTCTAACTTAATTGAAAATCTAATAAATTTATTGATTATATAAAGAAAACATATTAAAACAAATAACTATTTTTATGTGATAATTTTTCTAAGGGTGATGGTGAAAGGTTAAAGTTTCCTCCACAACTTTTAAAGATTATTGGCACTTCACATATTTTTAAAATAAAAATGAGTACTTACTTTGAAAGTTATGAAAGACAAGTGAAACTTTGAAGCCAATAGTGAAGGTAATATAGAAGATTAAATTAGAGTTTTATTACTTTCATTTATAATGTTTATAATACGATAATGAATAACTTTATTTTCATTGTTTAATATTTACAGATTGAGAAGGAAAAACGTTTAGACAATATAAATATGAAAACAAAAGAAAATACTTGGCAATAAGTTGTTCAACCATGGAAACACCAAATCTACCAAAAAGAAGGAGGAAATTTATAAATTAAATTTATAATGTATTGTTCAAATTTCTTAGATCATACAATAATGTATATTTGCTATTTTCTTTTAAGTCTCAACTTGAGGAAGATAAAACAAAAAATGGTAAACAAAATGCAACAATTGAGGATTTAGAAGATTGAACTATTTTTATTACAATATTGTATAAATACTTTTAATATTGTGTAGAATTTGAAAAGTAAAATATCACTGAACATTTAAGTCTTTTATAAAATAATTAGTTATCTTATATCTCTCTTACTTTATTGTTATATATATTATGTGGTGACTTTGTTCTTAACATAAAATTTGTCTAAATTTTATATGTAACTCATAAATTCTATATTTTTTTTTTCACTTATTAATAGGGCATTAAGCCCAAAACACACAGAACCCTAACAGCTCATTCTAGGCCAAGAAAAGCTCAATGTATCAAGTCTCAGTAGAGGCTCTAAAGAGGAGGGGGCTTTGTAAAACCAGCAAGAAGATGCCACATCCTCAGCCTTAAGTCTAGCCAGCCAATCTACATATTGGTTGGCTTCCCTTAAAATATGATTAACCCTAACAAATTTAATATTCCTAAGCAAGAGCCTAATTTCCTTAATAACAGAAAAAAGCAAGTGGTTACTACTATGCAAGCTAAGAATTAAGGATATAGCTTCCTTACAATCGTTCTTTATCCAAAAAAATCTGGATATTTCTAGAAATTGCAAGTTTAAGGCCCAAATAGTAGCCCACAATTCAACTGTAATTGGAGAAAAAAATTGGATGGATTTATGAAAACCAACTATAAAAATGCATTGTGATCACGGATAAGATCCCCACAAGTTGCAATCCCCACACAGTGTTGAATAGAACCATCAGTAGTAAGCTTAAACTATTCCTGCAGTGGCAGAATCCATTTAACCAACCTCAGAGGTTCCATCCCACCAGCGACCTTGCTCACCTTGCTCCAACTGCAAGAAAAAAAGTATTCAAATTCATGAATAGTTCTTTTTAGCAAGGCATCAGTCCCCAACCAAGGATTCTAAAAGATAGAAGGTTTTTATTATATCACATATTACAGACAATAAATCCAAACAAAGAAGGCCAAAAAGTATTCTTGGCAAAATTATGGTCAAAAAGATTAAACAGAATCCAATTATTTAAACCAAGACTAAAAAATTCAGTCCATATGTCACTAGGAAGGATTTTATTCCAAATCTAGTTAGCATACTAACAATCTCTAAGAACATGCATCACAGACTTAGAAGCTTCATTAACATCTAGAACAAACAGAAGAACTAGCCATCCTACAATTCACTCTTTCCTCATTAGTTAAAAGTCTACCACTTTTCCATTTCCAAATCAAATTTAAGGTCTAGTTCCCATCATTGATGTTTTGGTTATATTCAGAAATCATGTTATGAGGAAAATTTATTGAAAACATACCATTGCTAGTCAACCTCCAAAAGGTCTGATCCTGTCTATTAGAAATAACAGGGGAATCTAACTAAGCAATCAAATCACAAATGGCTCCAGGTAGAAACTGCCTAATCCTCTCCCAGTCCCATTTACCCTAATTGGAAAAGAGAATTACAGGATCCTCCATACTATTACTATTGATGGGCTGAATAGCAAACCTAGACAGATTTTAATGATTCTGAAGCCAATTATCTTGACAAAACTTGACAGTCATCCCATTTCCTAGAATCCAACCAAGCCTTGAGTAGAAGCACCCCAAACAGAGACTACTCCTTTTTATAAGCGGGACATATTCTGACTATTAGTAATTTTAGGAGTTGTACCAAGTGCAAAATCATATTTATTATAAAGAACCTAATGTAACACCTTAAATTTAATTTTCTCAATAAATAAATTTCGTAAAATTGGGGATAATAAAAATTTCATTTAAATGGTTTCCAAATCACGGTTCAATAGAATATTTTGAAATAAAGATAGATTACAATTTGTATCAATCATTGCTATAGGACATAATTAATACATCAAATTTTGAAAAATTAATTCCTAAGTCCTATAGCAGTTTCATCTATCCTTCACTGAGTCCGGTGCTGATTGTCTTGCTCACCTGAAATATAAATATAAGAGTGAGTACTCTACACTATCCAACACACATGAACAAACATAGAGTCTCACCTCACACATTTCACATAATTTCTAATACATTCTACACAAGTAAAATCAATCACAAGCAACACTTTTCAAATATTTCAATTTAATCACATCTGGTGCGCTCACTGCACCAATAACATTCATATACACACGTGTGCTCACTGCAGTAGCCACGGTCACTGTGGCACTGTGATCACAGTTTCACACCATGGATGGTCGTCGGTTATCCCTACCTCACAGATACCACGTGAGCAGTCACGAGTCGCTCGGCAAAGGTGTTGGTCAAAGGTCTAGTCAGGAGGAGAGTGTGTGGCCTGGGTCTACGCTCACTCTTGGTGTCACCACCATTCTCTCTTTCCCAAAGTATTTCTATCGTCTCCATCTTCCACAGCTCCAGTGTATTGTTGAACCATTCATAGTATATTCACAATTGCATATAACATGCCTCATTCACACACATTTCAATTGCACATGATACTTATATTGCATACGACACTCAGGCCCACATTCATTCACATTACACAGCACTCTGACCCACATTCATTCACATTACACGACATTTAGGCCCTCATTTATTCTTAAACATTGAATTCTCATCTTCCACACCTCTAGTGTATTGCTGAACTATTCATAGCATATTCACAATTATATATAACATGACTTATTCACACACATTTCAATTGCACACAATACTCATATTGCATACAGCACTCAAGCCCACATTCATTCACATTACACAGCACTCTGACCCATATTCATTCACAGTACACGGCACTTAGGCCCACATTCATTCTTAAACATTGAATCCTCAATAATTAACAACATATCACAACACACATTCACCCTCAATGGGTTCAACCATCTCATCACACATTACATTACATTCAAACATGTAATAATTTCCATCAACACACATTTCCTACCCTCTATCGCAGCACATTGCAATATCTAGCAAAATACATGGAAAACAAAGCACAATGAGAAAGGGTAGTCTTCCTTACTTTGGATTGAAGACCCACACACGAAATCAACAATGAAAAGGCTCTCCACACGAACTTAGTCCTAAATACATGGAAGAATCCCATGAGAACCAAAGGGAAACCAAGAAAATAGAGAATGGGGATGAGAAACTGAAATCCTAACCATTAAAACTCACCTCCAAGCATTTTGAACACGAATCCAACCTACAATCTAGCTCATGAATTGCTTTGAAGGTAATTTAATCAGTGAAATAGGGTTTTAGGTTGAGAGAATCCAAGAGATATTCCCAACCTTAATCCTTTCAAATACCCCTCTAGTCACGACACTCTCGTTACAGCGAAACTGATCAATTGGATTTCTATAACCTTATTTCCTTTCATTCCTAGCTCATTAATCCTCTTTTGTGCCTAATTGGTTTGAATTGGATCATTTTATGATGTTTGAATTTTATTTGGGCTTTATTAATTTTTTCAGTATTCGACAAATTCTGATACTATTTTGGTTTCTAGACCATATCTCGAGTTGTAGAACTCATTTCATTGTGATTCTTGATTTGTAGGAAAGCTAAGAGAAAGGAGCACAATTCTTATGAGAGGTCAGAACCCAATTCTGATGATAAGAAGCTGAAACTGAGCTGAAAAGAGTCAAAACGCTGCAGTCGCAGTTTCTGACCTTGGTGCAGGATTTGGGCCATATTTCAGTCCACAGATGTCCGTTTAAGCCTATTCTAGTTGCGTTTTGAAGCTAACATCCAGGGATACAATTTATCTTCAGATCACAAATCAAAATGGACAGATATTCATGGCTAAAAATGCCACACAATATCTTCTCAAATTTAGCATGAATGCTGAGCAGCAATTACAAGCATAACTTTCCCTCCAGAATTCAAATTTGAAAAAATAAGGATTCCAAAGATAGCTATTGAGTAGAGGATTAATGTAATTGAATAATTATTAATTAGGTTTTACGCTTTGACCCTTAGGAGCCTGTATTTAAATTAGGGTAGCAGGTTACAACGGGGGACGTTAGGTTAGATTAGGTTTATGTTTTACGATTTTTGTTTTCTTCTTCTTTTTCTCTTCTGTTTTTACCTTTCGTTTTCTTCCATTAATGGAGGCTTAGACTTTCATCTAGTCCAAGGATTGAAAAAGGGCTGAGACACTCTTCAGGATCGGTTTCGCAATTTATTCAACAACAAATTTGATTTCATCTCTTCCTTCTTTCTCCTTTCGCTAATTATGATTTCGAATTGAAGTTCTTCATTTGGATTGATAATTGTGCAGTTATTTGATTACATATTATTCGGTTGATGTATGTAATTAATTCTTGAAGGAGTGTGAATTAGATTTTCAGGTTTGAGATCTAAGATTAATGGCATTGGTGAATTAAATTAACACAAATCGATTAGGTTCTAGAGGTTTCTGAACTTTGAGCGAATTGTGTGTTAATCGAATGCATGAGGGTTCTCGTGTGAATGCTTGATTTGAATTGAGGTTTCATTCGAATTTAATGTTAATCATTAATTTGTTGGTTGATGCATCTTCTTGGGATGTTATACCTAAGACCATAAGTCCATAGGACAAGTAATAAGTCTCTAGTATAGTTTCATTATAAAAGCCTTATTAATTAGATGGATATCCCTAAAACCTAAACCCCCTTCACTTTTAGGTTTAGATATGGTCTTCCAACTGATTAGGTGACAATTTTTGCAAATCCTTTTTTATAAGGATTAATGACATCCTCAATTACTACTCCCAATTCAATTTAATTTATGAGTTAATATTGATATATTACAAACAATATAATTTTCTAAAGAAAATTTGACTTTAACATCCAGATCAGCAGAATAATAAAGCTCCAAAGATTTTTCCTTTTTTTATAATACAAAATGTTATAAGTGTATATGCATAATTACAACAGTTACTCCAATTGAAGCTTAGAATACAAAATCTTTGCATAATAATTACATCAAAATATTAGATCTGTAGCAAAATAACTTAAGTTCACACTAAAACCTAGACTATTAAAAATAATCTACATATCTCTACAATCTTCAGCCCGAACTACTCCTTAGTCAGTCTCTCTGGCATGGAAAGTGGACACTCTACCTGTCACTTTTGCTCACGCACCACAGTACGATCATCGCAGCACATACACGATAACACAAACAAATGCAAGCGTGAGCTTATATAAATAAAAATCATAATTACAGAATATGAATATATTAAAATCATTGGTACAATTCATATAATTCACAGCAATCAGCACAACAATTTCAATCAATTTATGCAATATGTCCAGCCCATTTCTAGTCCATCTAATGCAAATGCAGCGATTTAGTTTCCATCTGGTTTCACAGCCTAAGTAATTCAAAGGAACTATTCCGGTGTAGGAGCGACTCATCCCAGTATCTAGATCCAGACAAGTATAGCTCAATGTTCTATGCAGCTATAGAATGATAAAAATGAATGTAATACAGCACAGTTAAATCATCATAATACAACAGAGTTAAATCTAATCTCAGCTTCAGTAATGCAACAATGCATACATTTTCATCTAGCATTGACAACAGAACTTTACATATACTCTCACGGCAAAACTAAGCATTTTGCAGTATTAATTAAGCATTTCAGTACATATTATACAATTAAACTAAATAGCTCAAAACATGACTTGAATATTTCTGAGTATATTAAAATCCTCAGCATATATCACATAGCATTGCAGCACATCATATTCCACCACATCACTCCAAACAATTATCATACAGTCGAGGATATACTCAACCATATATACTTTGGGTTTTACTCTAAAACTTGTTCATACAACAACTCATCATTAACTTAAATGAGATTATATATCACTTGAACCAAATCAGCTTAGTTAAGCTCTACTTACCTGGAACAAGTTCCAAGATCTTGCTCCTAATGAACCTTGAAAAGGTAGATCAAGCATTTGATTACGAAATACGGCCCAAATGGTTCAGATCTACTCACGACAACATAGTGTAAATCTCTTGAGAAAGAGAAAGAAAGAGACATGAATAAAGACCAGAACTGAGATCCAAAAACTCACCTAGATCTTGATGAGATAGACGATCTCACTTTGATCGGAAAGAACTTCGGCTTTGAGAAGGTTTTCTACAAGGAAAAGAAGTGAGAGAAAAGAGACAAAATGAGAGAGAAAAACTATCTGGTGAGAAATGAAGTTTATTGGGTGCTGAAGCCCCTTAAATACCCCTCCAGATCTGCACGCACTTGCTTGAGCGAGCTAATTCTCGCTTGAGCGAGCTCTTCTCTCGCCTGGGCGAGAAAACCTAATAGTGGAACCTCCTAGATTTTAGCTATTCTCGCTTGAGCGAGGAACACCTTGCTTGAGCGGGATGCATCTCACCTGAGCAAGAAGCGTTCTGGCTTGAGCGAGATCGAGTCTAGAGAGCTACTTAGTTTTCCTGTGGCTCCTTGCCTGAGTCAGATCCCTTCTCGCCTGGGCGAGGGAACTGTTAGAGAGATCTTATCTTATCTCGCTTAAGTGAGAACACTTCAGAATGTTCCATTCTGCATGACTCAATCTTCCTTGAGCGAGATACTCAGAATCTAGTACTCCTAATTCTTTCTAAAATAAAACAACACAAGTCCTTGGCTATATTTATCGAGTTATCACACGCACAACATACTTAAAACTCAGTCCTTAACCCGCACAGTTAACCACTTTCAACAACACCAACTTGCATTACTGTAAATGCAGTGCTTCTTAATCAGCGATTATACAGCTCTCTCTCATAATCCAAGCATAAACAGCACCATTAAAAAGGAATAATGCTTATATAAAATGTTTGATATCCAATCAAAACTTTCGGTACTAGTCTTACTCAACGATTAACTAGACGACACTACAACTCACAACTTCCATCCGGTAACTGCACAACTTACCTATTCACATTCTAGCATATGAAATTTGTATGCTGTCGAAATATATATAACATGACTTAATAGGGATAATCCATCTATAAATATGTTGCCCTAACAATGTTTACTATCCAGAGATCTCCAAATAAATATTAATTTTAGTAATTTTAATTTTATATTATATCAACATCTATAATTTTAATTAATATAAATATTAATTTTTGTATTAATTAATCTTAATCTTTTTAACTATAAATCTTTCTTTCTCTTCTTCTACTATTTTAATTTTTTTAATAGGAATGGAGATATCATAATTATGTATAACCTATTAATGTAGATAATATTTTATTTATATTTTATATTATAATAATTATGATGACAAATTTGATTTTTTATAATTAGAAAATTAACAATATTTATACTTAATGATTTTGTTGCAATATTTTTTTATAAAATATTATAATGATGATGATAAATTCAAAGTTCCAATTAAAAGTAATTAATTATAATAATTGAAATAAATTAAACATTATTAAATATTATAAAAATGAAAATGAATATAATTTGATATTTAAATCTTTAGATAATTGTTCAATTTCTATTTTTAATAATTTTATATCATAATGAATGAATAAGTAAAGAAATTATAACGTTTTAATTTTGAATTAAGTTCAAATGTTATATTTAATTTCTATATATTAACCAACATTTCCCTTTACATACTTTTAAAAGTTTGGCTTAATTATGTTTTTGGTCCTTATAAATATAGGCATTTTTGTGATTAGTCCCTACAAATATTTTTGTTAAGAAGTGGTCCTTCTAAAGTTAGTAATTTTAGAATTAGTCCCTACCTTTAATTTCTCCTTTGTTAAGTGCTGAGCTGGCTAACGTAGAGTCAACACTCCATGTGGTGTCAAGTTGCATGCCACATCATTTATCATTTTTTATTTTTTTAAAATTAAAATTTGCAAATAAGCCCCTGAACAATTTTATATATTTATAAATAAACCCTTCTTCTTCCTCAATCAACTCCTCTTTCGCAGCCTCACCTCCCCCACCCCTAACTTTTACCACCACCCTTACTCCACTCACTATAGAACCAATACTCCATAAAAACAAAAAGGATATTGACATGGCTTAATGCTTCCGAATAGCTTGGAACTAACAAAACAATGCAAATCCATGAGTCAACTCTAGCAAGTGCAGACCACACAATCACCAGCGTGTCTTACCCCTTTACACCCTCCCAATCTTAAACAACATCCTCCTCACCCTCACTTCCTTGCTCACTTCCCCCAACACCACAAAAACAATAACTTACGCACTCTCGCTCTTTCATTCCATCCCAAATCCTTACATTCACCTTCAATACCCTCATCAGAATCAACACTCTCCTCTCTCTCTCCATGCTCTCCACCTCTTCTCCTCTCTCTGCCGCCTCTCTCCCCCTTGACTTCCACACCTTTCCCTTTGTTCTTAAAGCCTCTGCCCAACTCCCTTCCCTTCCTCTAGCTCTCTCTCTCCACTCCCAAGCCTTCCAGTTCGGATTTTTGACCCATTTTTCACACTCAACTCCCTCAAAGAAATAGGATTCGAGTTGATGCATTTTTGGCAACTAGGTTAGTGGATTTGTATGCAAAGTGTGGGTGTCTTAAGACTGCAAGGGATGTATTTGAGTCATGTGTTAATAAAGAGGTGTTTAGGTGGAATACAATGCTGTTGGGTTTGCAATTCAGGGGAAAGATTCAATTTTGTTGGAGTATTTCTCTAGAATGATTGCGGAGAGGGTCCTGATGGGGTGAGTTTCTTGGGTGTGTTGGTGGGGTGTAGCCATGCGGGTTTGGTTCATGAAGCTTAAAGGGTTTTCAGCGAGATGGAAAGTCTATATGAGGTTCATCGTGAGGCCAAGCATTCTGGGTGCATGGAAGACTTAGCTACTACTACTATAAACATGAATGCCATAATGCGTTTTATGGCTATGAATTATGAATTCACTACTGTAACATGTTTTTGTTTTCTTTCTCTTTAGACATTTGTTTTTGGGCATTGATGTGGGTTTAGTGGATAAATCTAGTTTGTTATTTATGTGGATCAGTTAGTTGTTGTGTGTTTACGATGTGTGTAGATTTATTGGAGATAGAAGAGTGCCTTTCTGGAACAAATTAAGATTGGTTTCAATTGTGAGGGGTTTGGGTGTCTATGATCCATGTATTCCACTGAAAATTGAAGGATGGAGGTTATACATACATCTAATTAATGTCACCTTGGATTGAAGTTTGCTATTTAAGCAATTACGGGAATAAGTCAAGTTGCATGAATGAATCTGACGAAAGAAAGAAAGGAGGTTGTAGAGGGAGGGAGAGGGGAAGAGAGTGACTGCGAAGGAGAAAGAAAGAAACTTAGAAGGTCTTTTATGTAATTATATAACATGGGTTCAAGAGTTTATTTACAAATTTCAATTTTAAATAAAAAATAATAAATGATGTGACGTGCCACGTGACTACGTGAAGTAGTGCTGAGCTGACTTTCTGTTAGCCAGCTCAGCACTCAACAGAGGGAGGATTAACAACAGGGATTAATTCCAAAATTAATAACTCTAGAAGGACCATTTCTTAACAAAAATATTTGTAGGGACTAATCACAAAAAGACTTATATTTATAGGGACCAAAAACATAATTAAGCCTAAAATTTTATAAATATGAAATCTAAATCTTCACAGTTCAAGAAAGATAGAGGTTAGTATTTAAAATGTTACAAAAATATTTTTATATTAACATACCAAATTATATTTATTCATTAGAATTTCATATTCTAACTATATAATTATTCAAAATTTTTAGATTGGAATATAAGATCTAATACTTTTGAAAATTTTTTAGAGAACATTCAATAACAAACAAAAAGAACGGTGCTTCCTAATAGAAAAATTCAATCATTTTGTGGACTTATAATTAGTTCCCAACATATAAATCAAAATACAGGTATTATACATAAAAATATGAAATCTATACAAATATTTTTATTAATACAATTATTTATTATATTATATTCTCAATTTTATATATTTTTAATTTAAAAAAGAATATTTAAATCTAGTTCATTGAATATTGATCTTTTTTTTTGTACAACCAGATAATGTATTAGAGAAATAGACACAAACATAAGGACATCAGACAAAAATTATATCTGAATGTAATCATCAAATCTCAAATTTACCGGAGTCAAAATGGTTAGAACATATCTATTTTTTTAATAGAGATATAATATTTTAATGTATTTATATTAAATTTATATTTATATATCTTTAAAATAATTACACACCTAATAATAATATACCTCTTTTACTTATTTTTAATTCAATCTACATGTTTCCTTTTACCTAGCATTTTAATTTTTTTAAAATTTTATTTAAATTTATATTTTTTGTTTTAATAAATTTTTTAAAATAATATTATTAAATTACTTTATAGATACATTTATTTTTATTGACCTTTTTTTTGTACAACTAGATAATGTATCAGAGAGATAGACACAAATACAGGGATATCAAACAAAACATATATCTGAAAGTAATCATTAAATCTCAAATTCACTAGATCTGCATCAAAATGGTTAGAACACATCTATTTTTTTAATGATGATATAATATTTTAATGTATTTATGTTAAAATTATATTTGTATATCTTTAAAATAATTACAGACCTAATAATAATATAGTTTTTTTACTTATTTTTAATTCAATCTACATGTTTCCTTTTATCTAGCATTTTAAATTTAGTTTTTAAATTTTATTTAAATTAATATTTGTTGTTTTAATAAATTTTTAAAATATTATTTTATCATTAAATTACTTTATAGATAATTTTTTTATTCTTAATTAAAATAAAAAAAATTGTATTAATTATTTTCAAAATTGAAAATAATTGCATAAAAAATTAATAAATTTATCATTTTAATTTTATGATCCAAACAATATAATTTTATTATACTTATTAGTTATTAAATAAAATTAATTTATTTGTAATGTTAATCAATATTAATTCTATTAAGTTATCAAGAAATATAGAATAATTTAACCATTTAAAAAAAACTCAATTTTATATTTTTTATAATTATTTTTATCAAAAAGTAAACTTTTAAATTCAAAATATATATTACATTATTACAAATTTTTATTTACAATAATTTTGTATGGTAATTTTATTTATATATAAAAATTTAATATATTTTTATTTTTAAAATTTAACATATCGTTTGTATATATTGATATTGCAATCAGATTTTTAAAATTTCATACATTACTTAAATAAATACAACTTTATTTTTTTATTTATTAGTCTGATAAGTTATTTTTAAAATAACATGATATCATCCTTTAATAATTATACAGTAATATTTTATTAATAATTTTAAATTATAATTATAAATAAATAATTTATTATATGAATTTAGTTTAATAAATATAAACAAATACATAAATAAAAATTATAAGGCCTTTTATTTAAATTTTATAACTTATATGAAAAAAAATTATTATATTTAATAATTTATCGTTATAATTATTTATTCTAAAATTTTACAATGATGAATGGTTTATGATATCATGAAACAATATAAGTTTTATTTTTACATTTTAAAAATAAGATATTTTATACTTTTTAAAATTAATTTCTTAATTATATCATAAATTTTTTTTTTAGTCTATCAAACATTCTAATTTGTATAATTAACTATAGAAAATACTAAATTATATATATTTTAAATTTATAGTACTATTCCAATATGTATGATATTTTTTGTAAATAAATCTGTTTATATAACAATACAAAATATAATATATTTTAATTTGCATATTTTACTATAGGGTTTTTTTAAGTATTATACTGAAATTTTTATTATTATTATTATTTTTAATAAAATTATGATAGTAATAATTTATTTATTTATAAAATAAATATTTGTTAATGTTATTATTAAATTTTTTAATTAAATTTTAGAAAATTTGTAAGTAGATTGATATTTATTTATTTATTTATCTTTGAAATTTTATTATAATTATTCCATATGAAATTAATTTATTATACTATATTTTAAAATAAATAATAATATGTATGACAATATATATATATATATATATTAAAAATTTACTTATTTATTTGTTGATTTTTTTTAAGATACAACATATTATTAGTTCTATTATTATCTTAATAAATATTATCTTAATTTTATTAATTCTATTATTATTACATTAAAAGATAATAATTTGAAATTATTTCATATTTTAATATTAATTTACTTCTTTATTTTAACTATAGAATAATTATAAAAATTTAGTCATGCATATATTAGTATTAATATTATAAACTGTAGTGATATTTACTTATTTATTTATTAAGATGTATTGATTATATACGTTTAGAGTTTATCGTAACTACTCTTATAATTAATATTATATCATACAAATCATAAATTAAAAATATGCTTACTTATTTATTACTATTTTTTTAAAATTGCAAGTGATAATTCAAAATATATGAATTTAGGAGACCTAAGTTACACCTTTAAATATTGTGGTAGTTTTATATGGTATACAGAAAGAGCGAATAAACCGCTACAGCCAAGAAAGTCAAAGTTTTCTCTTTATTGTCAACAAGGAAAAGTTCAATTATCATTCTTTCAAGAATCACCATATGCTTTAAAAAATCTTCTTAGTTATGAAGGTGGTCATTGCTTAGTGAAATTTAAATAAAATATTCAAGCATATAACTACCAAAGTTTTCTCTTTATTGTCAACAAGGAAAAGTTTAATTATCAATCTTTCAAAAACCACTATATGCTTTAAAAATTCTTCTTAGTTATGAAGGTGCTCATTGCTCAATGAAATTTAAACAAAATATTCGAGCATATAATTTTATTTTTACTTTTACATCGATAGGAGCAAAAATTGACAATAAAATCAATTTAAAACTAGGGCTGCATATTTTTAGAATTAGTGGTCAAAATTATTACGAGATTGGAGCACTCATACCAGAAGAAGGTCAACAACCAAAATTCTCACAACTTTATGTAGATGATACAGAAAATAAAGTCGAAAATAGATTATATTCCTTCAATAATGGAGAAAATCTTGACGACAATATTGTTCAAAGTTTGAAAGATATGTTAGACATGCATAATCCCATTGACCAGGTGTTTAGAATGGCAAGAGATAGATTATCTTCATCTGATGATAAAAATGTAAGAATCAAGTTGCTTGGTATGAGATCAAGAGAATCTCGATAGATAACAAGCCAACTTCAACTGAAATTGCTACACTTACTGTTGGAGATTTTGGCCAATCTAATGGAAGGAGAGATATAATAATAGAGCATCAAACAAATGGATTACAAAGAATATAAGAGTTGCATCCTTCTTTTATATCAATGCAATATCCATTATTATTTCCATATGATGAGAATGGATTTCACTTGGACATCCAATATTCTTATAATGATGGAAAAAATAGAACAAAAAGAAACAATTTGACAATGAGAGAATACTATACATATCAAATACAACAATGAAACTTTGAAGCAAAGACTCTTATTTCTGCTGGTAGGTTATTCCAACAATATATTGTTGATGCATATACAACTATAAAAGAAGATCGACTACAATGGATTAGGAAAAATCAAGCAATTGTACGCACAGAGTTGTACAAAAATGTTTGTGATACAGTTGTTTGTGGAGATACAATAGTTGCTGCTACTAGAAAATACTGACCTCAACATACTGACCTCTTTACAATTGCGTTCACACAGTCATACATGTCCACGTCATACACACATACACATCATTATATACATGAGCCAAACAAATAAACACACGAAAATATTATTACAAAAATCTAGGGCGTTACATTTAAGGGGCCTCAGGGCCCAGAAACATCATTTTCTCACCAGACAGCTTCTCTCTCTACATTCTCTCTATTCTCTCTCTTATTACTCTTAGCGAAAACCTTCTCAAAGCTGAATTTCTTCCCGATCAAAGCGAGATCTTTTATCTCATTGAGATTTAGGTGAGTTCTCAGAGCTCAGTTCTCAGTCTTACTTTGTTTCTTCTCTCTCGTTCTCAAGGGACTTAAATTAGGTTGTTTTGAGCAGATCTAAACCGATCAAGCCGTATTCTATACCCAAACGATCGATCTCTCTACAGAACTCACTAAGAACACTATTTTAGAACTCATTCCAGGTAAGGGAAGCTTACCTAATTTGCTCTAGTTCATTTAGTAGAGGCTGAGATATTTATATAAAAGATTTCATTCTAGTTGAGAATAATGGGTCGTAGGAGTTAACTTTGGGTTAAAAATTCAGAGTGTAGGTAGTTAAGTAGATTCCTCTACTATCTGATGAAAACTGTTCTAGAATATAACATGCTGGAATGCAGTGATTTATGAGCTGAGAGTATTAACGTGTGTTGGGATATCTAGTTAATATTTTGAAAGGCTTAATTTTATTGGATATTATGTATTGAAATGCTTGGTATTGCTGTTAAAATTTGTATATAGCTGAGTTGTTGAAGTTGGGCAAAAAAAAATATATCTGGCTGAAATTGCTGAAATTGAAAATATAAGAATTTGTTGTGCTATTAATGTTGGCTAAAATATATTTATTGCTATATTGTTGAGGCTAAAAACGAATATTTTGCTTTGCTGTAATATGTTGATTTAGCTGTGTTGTATCCTATTTGTTATCATCATCATTTTAGAGCTGATTAGGATATTGAGTTGTGTTGTGTCTGGATCCGGATTATAGGATGAGTTGCTCCTAGACTGGAACAGTTCCTCTGGATTACTTAGGCTATGAAACTAGATGGAAACTGAATCATTGCATTTGCATTAGTTTGGTTGGGAATGGGCTAGACATGCTGCATTATTGTATTGAAGTTGTGTAATGCTATGTGCTGACTGATATGAGCTGTTTAAATAATTTTATCTATATTTATGCATATTCCATTGATAAGGTTGTCAATTATATAAGCTCACTCTTACATTTTGTTGTATTTGTATATATGTGTGCTGCGATAATTGTACGAAGGTACGTGACCAAAAGGTATAGGGGATGCATCCACTTCTCAAGCTGGAAAGTTTGGCTGAGAGATTCTGGAGTTAGAATTTTTGGAAGAACCTGGAGTTAAGCATTTTGTTGGTCTAGATTTGAGTTTTAGTTCTGGCCTAGTAGATTTCTAATTTGTTAATGGATGTAATTATATGTTAAATACTTATAATTTGAGACCCTCAATGAATCATTATGTTGTAAATATAAAAATTTTATATAAATTCTGGTGTTACATGGAAATATCCAAAAAGTTTCTTTATTTTGTTAATGTGAATGCCGATATTAAATTTTTCTATAGGTTATGCTTTTAAACTCATGTACATAATATTCAGTGAATGAATAAATTAAATAAATGGATTAAGAAAGATAAACGAAAATGTTATAGACTCGTAATAAAAAAGGGTCGTGACATTTTAGTGGTATCAGAGCAATGGTCTAGGTAAACCTATGAGGTGAGGTTGCTAGACTTTGGATTTGGTATTCGAAGTAAGGAGTTTTAGCTGTGAATCATAAGCCAAAGTCTTCTAATTGACTGATTATGTGAGAGAACGAGCTTCATCACCTCTGTTCTCTAACATGATGAATGTAAGAAATTTTGGCTTATGAAACTTGGGTGAGCTATAGGTAGGTTGAGTGGTTGAGCAGGATGTTGCTAAGCTGAGCTGTGTGAAATGGTCAAGTAAGTTGTATTTTGTTGTCTGCATTAAACTGTAAATGATAACATGATGTTGTGCTGGATAAGTTGAAATGTGCTATAGGTCTACTTCCATATGTTTTTACATGTCGAGCTTGTGTATGTGCTGTGCCAATATGTGATAAAGTACATTTTGTTGCAAATGTGTTTGTTGAAGTAGATTAGCTTAATAGCTAAATAGTTAATTTTACATATAAGTTGTTGTAAACATTCTAAGTTAGTTTTGTTTTGTGTTAAAATGGCAAGACCACCTAGAAGACCTGTTTCAAATCTTCCTCCACCTAACGTGAATCAGATGACTCACGCTATGAAGGCTATGGCAATCGTCGTGAGGCAGAGTCTGGATGTGGTCCAACAGCAGCAAGCTGCAAACCAAGTAGTCACTACAGCTCAGGTAATAGTAATAGTAATTGCCACAGTAGTACCACCACCTGAGTATCATTGGCTATCGGAGTTTAGAAAGAGTAAACCCCCTCAGTTCATTGAAATTGACAGACCAGATGCAACTGAGCTCTAGATCCAAGAGATTGACAAAATCTTTGTTACCATGTGGTGTGCTGAGGATAGGAAAGTTGTTTATGCTGCATATATGCTGATAAAAGATGCAGAGATGTGGTGACAGGGGCTCGTACTATGTTAGAGGCACGAGGAGAAGTTATTACATGGGAGGTATTCAAGAGTAGCTTCTTGGGAAAATTCTTTCCACCTTATATCGTGTTACGAGAGAAAGAGAGTTCCTGAGTTTGGTGCAAGGGAACTCATCTGTGTATGAATATGCCATTCAATTCGAGCAGCTTTATTGATTTTATTCGCATCCAACCTCTGAGGAATGGAGATGTCAAAGGTTTTCTGATGGGTTGAGAACAGATATAAAAAGAACTCTAATTCCGTTGAGGATTATGGAATTTGCTGATATGGTGGATTAAGCCACCATTATTGAGAGCCTTAATTTAGAAGATGTTGGGGGAGTAGGAAAAGCTCAGTCTAGCAGACAAGCTAGTAATTACGGAGGAAACAAGGGTGCCAGGAGGGGCCCTTATAGCAAGCCATATCGCTGGTCGCAGTTTTGAACTTCTCAGTCTAAGGGAGCAACGTCATCGGCTCCTAGACCTGGGTACTGCCACTTCTGCTCTTTAGCCTAGGGGAGCACATGCACCATCTTTTAGAGCTTCAGCTCCTATGACGGTGAGATGTTTTCGGTGTGGAGGACCACACTATCTGAATCAATGCCAGCAGGCTGACACTATGGTTTGTTTTTCATGCCGACAGCCGGGGCATCTTGCTAAGGATTGCCTTACTTCTTGTGGTGGTGCAGCAGCATCCACTGCTAGTGCTTTACATGCAGTGAGACCCACAGTAGTTACGGCTTCACAAGTGACTAGGCCTAGAGTTGAGGCCCGTGTGTTTACTACCTCTTGGACAAAAGCTGCACAAGCTACAAATCTTGTTCAAGGGGCATGAGTTATAGCAAGTATATCCCTCTCCGTGCTTTTTTGATTATGGAGCCACGTACTCCTTTATTGCGGATACTTGTGTGAAAGATTTGAAATTGTCTATTAGCGATTTGGGACGCAATTTAGTGGCAACGACACCCACGTTGAATTCGGTAACGACTTTGATAGTGTATATTGGGTGCCTTATAACAGTTGAGGGATGAGAATATAGGGTTAATCTTATTAGTATCCCTATGTCGGGCTTAGATGTAATTCTAGGCATGGATTGGCTACTGCCAATCATATTCTGATCGATTGTGCCCACCGACGTATAATTTTCCCTAAGCAGCAAGACTTACCAGAGATGATTCCTATAAGCCAGGTGGAGGTAGCTGTTAGTGAAGGGGCTTCATGCTTTGTTCTTTTAGCTGTTATGAGTGTAGAGCGGGAGCAGGAACTTCGATTAATATCGGTAGTGTGAGATTTTTCTTGATGATGTTCCTGGAATACCTCCACCCAAAGAGATTGAGTTTGGCATAAATTTAGTACCTGGTGCTGAGCCAGTGTCTATAGCACCTGATAGGATGGCACCAAGAGAATTGGTGGAACTGAAAGATCAGATTGAGAATCTATTGCAGAAGAAGATGATTAGGCTGAGCGTGTCACCTTGGGGAGCACTGATCCTTCTGGTGAAAAAGAAAAATGGAAGTTCTAGACTTTGCGTAGATTATCGTCGGTTGAATAAGCTGACTATTAAGAATAAATATCCACTATCGAGGATTGAATATTTGATGGACTAGTTGAAAGGTGCTAAGGTATTTTCTAAGATTGATTTGAAGTCTAGATATCATCAAATTTGAGTTAAGGATGAGGACATACCAAAGACGGCTTTCCATACTCGGTATGGTCATTATGAGTATGTGGTGATGCCCTTTGAAGTCTCTAATGCCCCAGCAATATTTATGGACTACATGAATCAAATCTTTAGACCTTTTATAGATCGATTCGTAGTGGTATTCATTGATGATATCTTTATTATTCCAATTCAAAGGATGAACATGCTGAACATTTGAAGATTATTTGGGAGATTTTGAGAGAAAAGCAATTGCATGCCAAATTGTCCAAGTGTGAATTTTGGCTAGAAAAGGTGAAATTTCTTGGTCATGTGATCTCAGCTGAAGGGATTATAGTTGACCCCTCAAAGTTGGAATTGGTGTTAAAATGGAAAAGACCCAAGATAGCCACAGAGATTCGTAGCTTTGTGGGCTTAGCAGGTTACTATTGGAGATTTATATAAGGATTTGTAAAGATTACCTCACCTTTAACAAGACTGACTCATCGAGATTAACCCTTCATTCGGACGGAAAAATGTGAACAGAGCTTTAATAAGCTGAAGCAGAGGTTGACATCCTTTCCAGTGTTGATCCTTCTTGATACTAGCCGACCTTTTGAAGTATATTGTGATGCATCACGTCAAGGGCTGGGTGTATTGATGCAAGATAAGAGAGTGGTGACATATGCATCGCGTCAGCTAAGAACTCATGAGCACAATTATCCTACGCATGATCTAGAATTAGCTACAGTGGTGTTTGCCCTAAAGATCTGGAGGCATTACTTATATGGGGCACAGTTTAATGTGAACAGTGATCATAAAAGTCTTAAGTACTTGTTTGATCAGTGGGAGTTAAATATGAGACAGAGGCATTAGATGGAATTTCTTAAAGATTATGAGTTTCAACTTCAATACCATCCAGGCAAAGCTAATGTAGTAGCAGATGCTTTGAGTAGAAGTGTGGTTCAGACTTTCTCACTAAGATTTAGTGAGTCTCTTTTGATAGAACAATTTAGAAATCTGAACTTACACATGGAGATAGTATCTAGAAAGATCAGTTGTGGCAGGCTAGTGTGACTAATGAATTTCTACAAGAGGTTAAGGATAAATAGCTGTTGGATACTAGATTCTGCCAGATTATATTTCTTTTGGGTACAGATCGTGCAGTTGGCTTTAATCAAGGTGCTTATGGTATTCTTCGATACCATAACCAAGTTTGTATCCCTAGAAGAGCGAAGTTGAAAAGGAAGGACATAAGGGCAGCTTAATTCTCCATCCGGGAGTAACAAAGATGTACCAGGATTTGAAATAGATGTTTTGGTGGCCATGCATGAGAGGTGAAATAGCCAAATTTGTCAAGGCCTGTTTGACTTATCAAAAGGCAAAAGCAAACGTCATTATCTGCCTGGAAAATTACAAACCATGGAGATCCCTAAATGAAAATAGGAAAGCGTCACTATGGACTTTATGTCCCATTTGCCAAAGACTACTAGTTGTATGGGTCATAGTTGATCGTTTGACTAAGTGTGCGCATTTTTTGCTAATTAATATGACCTATTCCATGGAGAAACTTGCTCAGCTGTACATCAGAGAAGTTGTTAAGTTGCATGGGGTACCTTCTAGCATCATCTTTGATAGAGATCCTCACTTCACTTCTCAATTCTGGCTCCAAGAAGCTTTGGGTACCCAGTTGAAACTGAGTTCAGTGTATCACCCTCAAACTGATGGTTAGTCGGAGCGGACCATTCAAACATTAGAAGATTTACTGCGTGCTTGTGTTATTGATCAGAAAGGTGATTGGGAGGACATGCTTCCTCTTGTGGAGTTTATCTACAATAATAGTTACCATTCAAGCATTAGCATGACGCCTTTTGAAGCTTTGTATGGTAGGAAATGCGGAACTCCAGTCTGTTGGTTTGAAGACAAAATACACTTAATGGTTGGGCCAAAAATGCTTCAAAAAAACCCGAGAGCAAGTTGAGCTTATACAGAAAAGGTTAAAACCAACTCAAAGCCGTCAGAAATCATATATTGATCAACGTAGAAGAACTATAGAGTTTAAGGTGGGTGATCACGTGTTCTTGAAAGTATCAAGAACTACGGGTGTAGGACGAGCTTTGAAAGCAAAAAAGATGACGCCTAAGTTTATTGGGCCGTACCAGATATTGCATCATAGAGGACCCGTAGCATATGAATTGGCACTACCACCTCAGCTAGTAAGGCTGCATAATGTCTTTCACGTGTCTCAGTTAAAGAAGTATATTCCTGATTCAACTCATATAATCGAACCAGATGTTGTGCAAATACGAGATGACTTGTCAATTGAGCTTCCAACTGCACGTATTGAAGACACTAAAGTAAAGGAACTCATAGGCAAATCAATTCGACTAGTGAAAGTTGTTTGGGATCCAATTACTGGTGATGCTACATGGGAGTTGGAGGATCGAATGAAAGAGCAGTATCCTCATCTTTTTGATGATAAATGAATTTTTGAGAACGAAAATTTATTTTCAAGAGAAGAATTGTCAGATTAGTGTATTTATCATTCCATTTGAATTGTACTGAGTATCTATAAATTATCCATATATATATATTGGAATGTGAATGTGAAAGTTGTATGATTGTCATGTGATGAGCAGTAATTATATTTTTGAATGTTGTATTATGATGCTGTTGAGTGTGATGGGCAGAACGGTTAGAAATTAGTTGTTAAATGTGTTGTACATTAGATAAGCTAGGGAGTATGATCGAGAACCAATATAATCCCATTCGAGAGAGAGATTGAGAGTTATGGGTGCAGAGTGTCTCACTCAAGAGCAAGGCTTGCTCAAGCGAGAAGTAGCTTGCTTGAGCGAGAGCGCACGGGCTGGATGGGTATTTAAGGGGCCTCAGCGCCTAGAAACATCATTTTCTCACCAGATAGCTTCTCTCTCTCACTTTGTCTTTGTTCTTTCTCTTATTACTCTTATAGAAAACCTTCTCAAAGCTAAATTTCTTCTCGATCAAAGCGAGATATTTTATCTCATTCAGATCTAGGTGAGTTCTCAGAGCTCAGTTCTCAGTCCTCAGTCTTACTTTGTTTCTTTTCTCTCTTTCTCAAGGGACTTAAATTAGGTTGTTTTGAGTAGATCTAAACCAATCAAGTCGTATTCTACACCCAAACGGTTGATCTCTCTACAGAACTCACTAGGAACACTATTTTGGAACTCATTCTAGGTAAGGGGAGCTTACCTAATTTGATCTAGTTCATTTAGTAGAGGCTAAGATGTTTATATAAAAGATTTCATTCTAGCTGAGAATAATGGGTTGTAGGAGTTAACTTTGGGTAGTTAAGTAGATTCCTCTGCTGTCTGATGATTGTTTAGGAAACCGTGCTAGAATATAACATGTTAGAATGCAGTGATTTATAAGCTGAGAGTGTTAATATGTGTTGGGATATCTAGTTAATATTTTGGGCTGCTTAGTTTTATTGGATATTATGTACTGAATTGCTTGGTATTGCTATTAGAATTTGTATATAGTTGAGTTGTTAACATGTGCTGAAATTGAAAATATAAGAATTTGTTATGTAATTAACGCTAGATAAAAATGTATTTATTGTTGTATTGATGAGGCTGAAAATGAATATTTTGCTGTGCTATAATATGCTGCTTTAGTTGTGTTGCATCCTATTCGTTATGATCATCATTTTAGAGCTGATTAGGATATTAAGCTGTGCTGTGACTAGATCCAGATACCGGGATGGATCGCTCCGAGACTGGAACAGTTCCTCTAGATTACTTAGTCTGTGAAACCAGATGGAAACTGAAGTGCTGCATTTGCATTAGTTGGGCTGGGAATTCGCTGGACATGCTACATTATTGTATTGAAGTTGTGTAATGCTGTGTGCTGACTGATATGAGCTATTTAAATAATTTTATCTATATTTATGCATATTTCATTAATAAGGTTGTCAATTATATAAGCTCACCCTTGTATTTTGTTGTGTTTTTATATGTGTGTGCTGCGATGATCGTACGATGGTACGTGAGCAGAAGGTACAGGGGATGCATCCACTACTCAAGGTGGAAGGTCCGGCTAAAAGATTCTGGAGTTAGCATTTTTGGAAGAACTTGGAGTTAATCATTTTGTTGGTCTAGATTTGAGTTTTAGGTTTGGCCTCGTAGATTTCTAATTTGTTAATGGATGTCATTATATGTTAAATACTTGTAATTTGAGACCCTCAATAAATTATTATGTTGTAAATATAAAAATTTTATGTAAATTCTGGTCTTACATAGAAATATCCAAAAAGTTTCTTTATTTTGGTAATGTGAATGCCAAAATTAAATTTTTCTATACGGTTATGCTTTTAAATTCATGTACATAATATTCGGTAAATAAATAAATTAAAAAAAAATAAACAAAAATGTTATTGACTCTTATAAAAAGAGGTTTAACAATATTTGTGTGTGAAGACCTATCTGTGCCTAGATGTTTAAAGAGTTCCTAAACTCGTAAAAAGTTGTTTAACTCGCCATGAACACTTACTTTCTACTCCATATAAGAATTAAATTCATACAATGCATTTAAATTATGATTATGCTTTGTTTTTAAGTTTATGTTTCTTGTGACTTGTTATAATGCTTAATTATTAATAAAAGCTAATATTTTATTTTATGTGATTACTATAAAATTTCAAGTTAACATGCTTAAATAGATTGCAATTTTAATTCATGAAATTAGATGTGCGAAAATCTTTTACGTGCGAACATACTGAAAGAAAAATCCAAATATAAAATGTTTGTTTTCCATCTTAAAAAAGGTTTTCTGTTTTTTAAAATAAACTTATATTGTTTTATTTTTAAAAACATAAAACCCTTTTTAAAAAGGTTAAGAAACACTCATTTTTCAAATTTTAAACATACTTTTGATAAGAATATAGTATTTTATTCAAAAGAAACATTGAATAAAAATTTTGTGGAATTATTTGCAAACTAAAGTGACACTTGCCCACTTAGTCAAAAAGCTACGTAGATTAATGGACTAAGTATATTAACCAAAAAATTATTTATAAGAAATTATCCCTATTAGACTTATTTGGAAGAAATAAAATTTTTTTAAAGTTATAATGATTTGGTCAAAATAAGATATTTGATTTGAATGAAATGTTTGATCTTTTTAGGTCAAAAAATTATTGTGTATGTTGTGTATGGTAGAAGTATATGACTTTTATAGCCTAATTTTGATTAAAATTTGTATAATATAGCTTGATTTTTACTTTTCAATAAGTTTTTATGAAATAGTAATGGCAAAAAAAAAAAAAAACACTAATTTCTAGTGTAAAAGGAAGTGATTACACTTTTTTGGTAGATTTTCATGTAAAGATAATAAAGAGAACATAAAATTTGTAGTCAAGGGATATGAACTTTTAGTCAAGAAAATGTATTTTTGTCTAATTTTTATAAGAAATTTTCAGCTATATTATCAGTGGTTAATTCACAACACATAATCAAGTACACTAGGATAAACACACAAACGAAAATTAAAGCTAGATTCAATTATCAAAATCTTGTAAATTCATAAATAAGGATTCCCATAATAGTAGCTATAGATTTAGCTAGTTATGCTAAAGAAGAAAACTAAAATAATTGTAAACAAAGTTATAAACAAAGATGGAAAAGAAACTAGAAGGAAGTTCTCGTTCTTCAAGTCCAGTCGCTTGAAGCTCTAAGTCTTACCAGGAATGTGTCAAAGATCCTACGCGCATAAGATAAGAGAGTCACATAGAAACTCAAAAGTGAAGTGTAACAATTGGCTATTGGGTCGCTGCCTCTATGCCTTCTTTTATAAGTTTTTAAGATCTTAAATTATGTTGAAAGTGTAATTTACGCAAGTGAGCACAGCCATGATAGATGAATGCACGACTATGCTTATACTTGACACATGGATGTGCATATTAGTAGCACGGCCATTGATGATAACAACTAAATTTTCTAAAAGTTTTGTAGTATAGAAACAAACCTAAGTTGATTCACAAAGACACATTTTTAGTCAAATTCAATTTTAGATTTTGTTTTAAAGAATGCAAATAAGGTTTTTGGCGTTTTTTAAAATTATAAATTAATCAAATTCAATTATGGATGAAATTAAAGTGAGAAAAAATGAATTAAGAAATATCAATCCACAAAATACTAATTGTGTGCAACTCTGACTATCACAGTATCTAAAGAAAAAGAGAAAAAGTCAATCACGATCGCAATAAACAATTTTGAGATTAGAGAGAAAAAGAGAACAAACTCAGAGCAATTAACGCAAAAACTCAAGTTCAAATTACAACGTTTGGATTCTACAGATTGAACGAGAGGTTTAGCCTTCCATCAAAACACTTAACCCACACAAGAATGAGAAAAGAACGAGAGAGTTCAAAAGAAAGTAAAAACAAGGATTCTTATTTCGACCTAGTCTCAAAAGCTCAAAGTGTCTAATCACATCCTCCTTAATTCATAACCTTATTAGTCTATTTATAGGTTCTAATTAGGGTAAATTAATTGGCTAAAATGCGGGCTTCAATAATATCTAAAAGCCCTAAATAAAATTATTAAATAACAAAGGTCTAAACGCAATCCCACAACAATATTCAACAAATCTGTCTTAACTTCAAAAAATCATAAAAAATCAAAAACAACTCCAAATCTAGCTATTCATATATGCATTTTGAAGCCCCGGATGTGTAAAATCCAATGCAACTAGAATTAACCAAAAATGGTATCTATAGAAAAAGTTATGGCTAAAAAAGTAGTCAGAGGTCAGAATAACTGAAAATACAAAATTAAAGCATTTATTTGTAACAAACCCAATTTATTCAAATAATTAGAAAATGATAAAAACTCTAAAAATGAAGTATATGAAAAAGTGTTTATTAATCAAAATAAAACTATAAATGTAAACCTAAAATATGTCACATCAAATTCCTCCACACTTAAGATTTTGCCCTCCGGGACAAATCACAAAATCAAACCATAGGAGACCTAAAATAAATTAGGCTATGTACATAGCCCATTAAGTTCAAATATCATGGCTAGAATGGAAATCAAACCTCATAATTTAAATTGACAAATGAACTTATCAAATCAAGTGAATGAACCATAAGAGATAAAATCCTTACACGATATACTCTCAATCATTCAAGTGTATAAGGTAAAGTGTGTCACTCAAAATGCACAATATGAATCGTGATCATCCATAAACTTGCCCATTGCCTACTTCTCTACTAGAATTCACACATACACACAAAAATCAAGAGGACTTATCTAGGTTATAAAGAGGCAGGGTGAAGGTGAAAAAATTACAAAGGTAATTAAGCTAAAACCCAATAGGATATAAGAGCAATGGAAAATGAATCCAAAGAAAATAAGCATGAAAGGAAATATCCTAAACAAAGATGTAATACAATCTAAAAACAATCGCCTTTTACTTTTGCTAGCCATCCAATGCTCCTTTTCCTTTTTATTACTTACTTTTTCCTTTTCTTTTTCTTTGTTTCTCCCCCTTTTTTTTAAGGACCTGATTTTTCTTTTCTCTTGCATTTTCTAAGGTAATCTCTCCCACACTTATTTTTATGATCATTCTCAAAAAAATTTCAAAGTTCTTGTATCCCCTAAGGTTGGTTAATTTTATTGTTTTACACCTTTGGCTTGAAATGAGCTAAGATCACAAGAAATAGGACAATTAGGCTTAAAGGGGCTCAAACAATAGAAATAATGCAAGGTTGGCTTCTTGGCTAGTATTTTGCAAGAAGGAAATGATGTCTCTGTCATGCTAATGCAAGCATATGGAAATATAGTCTCAAAAAGGCTCAAGGCAGGTTCTAGTGTCATACAACCATGAGTACAATCACACAATGAAGGAAAGTAAAATGACATGATATTGTCATCTATATGGCTCAAAACTTCACAAGGTATATATTCTATCATAAATAATCAAACACACAAGATATCAAAGTCCACCTATCAAACCGAAGAATGATTCAATCAATCCATCAAAGCCATAAAATAATCACTTAATTAGACTATGAACACACCAAAAACATAGTACTCCCTCCACTTGAAATTAACATTGTCCTTAATAGAAAACACAATAAGCATAAGGACAATTCAAATAATCCAAAAAGTGAGAGAGAGGTAAGAAAACTCCCTATAAATTGAGGTAGGTGGCTAATTCAAAAGTGACCTTCTCTTGTTCATGTTCCCCTAAGCCCTCATGAAAAACCTTGAGCCGATGCCCATTAACCTTGAAGCTCCTTTGTGATCCCATATCCTGAAGTTTAACAACACCATAAGAAAAAACGTTAATAACAAGAAAAGGCCCATCCCACCTAGATCTCAATTTATCGGGCATCAACTTAAGTCTAGAATTATATAAAAGGACTTTGTCACTAATGTGGAACTCTTTACGCCCTATTAGCTTATCATGGAAAGCCTTGGTGCGTTCCTTGTTTGGAGTTCTCATATGCTTCTTTACGAATCTCCTCTAACCCTTATAATTTAAGCTTCCTACGTGAGCCAGCTGCCCCTATATCCAAATTACATTGCTTGATCGCTTAGAATGCCTTATACTCCACTTCTACTAGTAGATGACATGCCTTGCCAAAAATAACTCGATAAGGAGACATTTCTATGGGTGTTTTGTAGGCGATTCTGTAGGCCCACAGAGATTCCTCCAAGTGTAGACTCCAATTCTTTCTGTTGGGTTGGACAGTCTTCTCCAAGATTTGCTTTATTTCTCGATTAGAGATCTTTGCTTGTCCGTTAGTCGGTGTGGAAACTTTATGCATAACCCTAAACTTTTGAAGTAATGTAGTCATTATGCGATTGTAAAAGTGTGATCCCTGGTCACTGATTAATGCTCTGGAAAATCTAAACCTGCAAAAAATATGTGACTTCACAAAATCTACAACAACATGAGCATCATCAGTACGAGTGGCCTTTGCCTCCACCCACTTGGAGACATAGTCCACTGCTAACAAAATATAGGTATAGCCAAATGAAACAAGAAAGGGACCCATAAAATCTATGCCACATGCACTAAACACCTCACAGAAAAGGAGAGATAGTTAGGAGATCTCATTTTGGCACAAAATGTTCCCAGTCCTTTAGCATCACTCACATGTCTTATAGAAGTTATGTGCATCCTGGAACATAGTAGGCCAATATAGTCCAGAATCTAAAATATTTCAGGCTGTATGATCAATTGAATTTTTATAACCTTATTTCCTTTCATTCCTAGCTCATTAATCCTCTTTTGTGCCTAATTGGTTTGAATTGGATCATTTTATGATGTTTGAATTTTATTTGGGCTTTATTTAATTTTTTCAGTATTTAGCAAATTCTGACAATGTTTTGGTTTCTGGACCACATCTCGAGTTGTAGAACTCATTTCATTGTGATTTGTAGGAAAGCTTAGAGAAAGGTGCACAATTCTTATGCAGAGGTCAGAAACCAATTCTGATGATAAGAAGCTGAAACTAAGCCTGGAAAAAGTCAGAATGCTGCAGTCACGGTTTCTAACCTTGGTGCAGTATTTGGGCCATATCTCAGTGCACAGATGTCCGTTTAAGCCCATTCTAGTTGCGTTTTGAAGCTAACATCCAGGGCTACAATTTATCTTCAGGTTAAAAATCGAAATGGACAGATCTTCATGGCCAAAAATGCCACACAATATCTTCTCTGATTCAGGATGGATGCTGAGCAGCAATTACAAGCATAACTTTCCCTCCAGAATTCGAATTTGAACAAATAAGGATTCCAAAGACAGCTATTGAGTAGAGGATTAAGGTAATTGAATAATTATTAATTAGGTTTTATGTTTTAACCCTTAGGAGCCTGTATTTAAATGAGGGCAGCAGGTTACGACAGGAGACGTTAGGTTAGATTAGGTTTATATTTTAGGGTTTTTGTTTTCTTCTTCTTTTTCTCTTCCATTTTTACTTTTCGTTTTTCTCCATTAATGGAGGGTTAGACTTTCATCTAGTCCAAGGATTGAAAAAAGATTGAGACACTCTTGAGGATCGGTTTCGCAATTTATTCAACAACAAATTCGGTTTTATCTCTTCCTTCTTTCTCCTTTTGCTAATTATGATTTTAAATTGAAGTTCTTTGTTTGGATTGATAATTGTGCAGTTGTTTGATTACATATTATTTAGTTGATTATGTAATTAATTCTTGAAGGAGTATGAATTAGATTTTCAGGTTTGAGATCTAAGATTAATGGCATTGGTGAATTAAATTAACACAAATCGATTAGGTTCTAGAGGTTTCTGAACTTTGAGCGAATTGTGTGTTAATTGAATGCATGAGGTTCTCGTGTGAATGCTTAATTTGAATTGAGATTTCATTGAAATTTAATGTTAATCACTAATTTGTTGGTTGATGCATCTTCTTGGAATCCAGTGATAAAATGGTCATAGTTCTTCTAAATTTTTGGATTAGAGTTTTTAATTATTTTTAACTTTTGATTCTAATTAGTTATTCTATAAATCAAACCCCCTCTAAAAATTTTATAATCGTATAAAGTTATCATCGTTGGGAGACGACTCGGATTGCACCTCTTACTACATAATTTTTTATGCAATTCAGTTTTTATTAATTTGTCTGAGAGCGACACTCGCGATCACTGTACGTGATCACTGTACGTTAAGGTCCAAAGTGTCCACCACAAGCTAAGAAATGACAAAATCTAAGCACAAACTGGAACTCAGGTTCAGGCACACATTGTCTGATAGTTTTGTCACTGCACATCTTCCATAAGTATGAATCATCCTAAATGTAGTATTTGGAATCACTCTTTCGCTTGATAGATTGAGCTTTAGAAAAGTATATAGGAATCTCCTTCAGTGACTGTTGAATTCTGCTCAAATGGTCTGCCACTAAGTTTTCTGTACCACTTCTATCTCTGTTCTCAATGTCAAACTATTGCAGAAGAAGCATCCAGCGAATTAGTCTCAATTTAGAATTTGACATCTTAAGCAAGTACCTCAAAGCTACATGATTAGAGGAAACAATTACTTTAGAGCCAATGTTAAAGCAAAAACAATGGTGAAAAGTTCTTTTTCAGTAATGGTGTAGTTTCCTTGTACTTTATCCAATGTTCGAGAAGCATAGCCTATGACATGTGGTTGTTTCTCCACTTTTTGACCAAGGACAGCACCAACTATAAAGTTCGAAGCATCACACATAAGCTCGAACAAAATCTCTTAACTCGGAGGCTAAATGATAAAACTAGAAGTGAGTTTCCTTTTCAGCTCATCAAAAGTGTCATTGCAGGTTTGATCAAAGATGAAATTAGTATCTTTTTACAAAAAGGTAGATAATGGGGACGTAATTCTGCTAAAATCCTTGATGAAGTGCCTATAAAAATCTGAATGGCTAAGAAAAGAGCGTGCTTCTTTCACAGAAGTAGGGTAAGGTGAAGAAACAATTACATCAATCTTGACTCTATCAGTCCTAATACCCCTACTTAACACTACATGCCCTAGTATAGTCCCTCCGGTCACCATAAAATGACATTTCTCATAATTTGAAACCAAATTAAACTATATGCACCTATCTAATTCACTAGACAAGCTATCTAAACAAGCATCAAATGAAGACTCATAAACAATAAAGTTACCCATGAATACTTCAAGTGAAGTCTCTAGGAAGTCTGTAAAAATGCTTATCATACACCTCTAAAAAGTGCCAGGCACATTATACAGTCCGAATGGCATCCGTCTATAAGCAAAGGTACCAAAAGGACAAGTGAAGGTAGTCTTATGCTAATCCTCTAGGGCTATATGTATTTGAAAGTAACCAGAAAATCCTTCTAGAAAGTAGTAATGGGATTTCCCTGCTTCCACTTCAAGACCTAATCAATAAAAGGCAAAGGAAAGTGGTCTTGCGAGTGGCCTGATTCAGCTTCCTATAACAATATAGACTCGCTACCCATTCTAATTTCTGGTCAAAATTAGCTCATTAAACTGGTTCTTTGTGACTGCATGCTAGTCTTCTTGGGTCCAACATGGATTGGACTCACCCACTCGCTATCACAGATCGGGTATATCATGCTAGCAACTAACAGTTTGCCAACTTCTTTCTTCACTACCTTTAGGAGGGTGAAATTCAACCTTCTTTGGGGCTGTCTCACAGGTTTTGTATCTTCATCTAACAGAATTCTGTGCATACAAGTGGATGGGCTAATTCCTGGAATGTTTGCCAAAGTCCACCCAATTGCTTACTTGTGTGCTACTAAAGTTCGCAACAACTTCCCTTCTTGTGCAGCATCCAAATCTACTGAAATGATCATTGACAGCTTGTTATTAGCCTCTAAAAATGAATACTTCAAATGCTTGGGCAGAGACTTCAGTTCGAGTGTAGGTAGCTGCATAATAGAGGGAAGTGTCTTGGTGAAGAAGTCTAATTCTGCAGCATGTATTTAAGCAGGTTCAACGATATGTGTACTTGCTGTAGTCAAGTTAGAGCTTCCCAAACCTGTTGCTGCATCACATAAAACATGATCAGCTATTAAATATACATCTATTTCAGCACAAACTTTACACAAATCCCCTACAATGCATGTATAACTAGAAATTTCAGAAAAATCAGTACAAAACTCCTCAATTAAAACATCAAGAATATCTATATGAAATGCACTATGCAGCTCTAATGGATGCTTCATGGCCTCAAAGATGTTGAATTGCACAACATCGTCTTCAAACTCCATGGATAAAATTCTTAAGTGCACATCAATCTTTGTTCTCGCTGTTTTTGGGAAAGGTCTTCCATGGATTAGTATAGGCATGCTAGACTTTTCTGCCATGTCCAGAATGTAGAAATCTGCAGGGAATATCAGCTTATCCACTCTCACCAGCACATACTCCACTACTCTCGCGGGAAATGTAGTGCTTTTATCTGCCAATTGAATGACTACAACAGTTTACTTCAGAGGGCCGAGGCTCAAAGACTTGTAGATTGATGTAGGCATCACGTTTATGGAAGCACCAAAATCAAGCAATGCATTGTTGAAGGTAGAATTTCCAATAGTTCAAGGGACAGTAAAGTGCCGACATCCTTGCACTTCTGCGACATATTGGGTTGTATGAAGGTTGACTCTTTCATCCCCTTTTAGTCTCCTCTTGTTAGTGCACAACTCTTTAAGAAACTTTGCATATTTTGAAATTTGTTTTATCGCATTCAGCAATGGAATATTCACTTCTACTCTTCTGAATGTCTCAAAAAGCTCCTTATCAAAGTCTGTTGGTGGCCTTGACTTGGCCACTCTGTTCAAAGCACAATTTTTGAACTGCTAGGGGTAGTTTGTTACTCTGTGTTTTGCTGCTTCTCTGCCTCCACATCATCTTGTACCTCTTCATCTTTCTGGTTGCCTGACAGCTCCTTCCCACCCCTTAATATTATGGTACTCACGTTATGGGATTAACCTCTGGTTGAGAAGAGAGTTGTCCAGAACCTTGAGACTTGAATTGGTTTACAGTGGTAGCAAGTTGGCTAATCTGTGTCTGCAGGTCTTGAATGGAGGCATTGACATTATGTTGGAATTGCAGAGTGCTCTTGACTGTTTATTTGACCAAATCCTCCAAAAAAGGTTCAGAACTTTGATATGTTTGCTGCTGCTTCATAAAGGGTAGTCTATAGCTATTACTTCTTTGGCTAGTCTGTTCCTGCTGCTACTCAGAGGTACTATATCTCATATTTAGATGATCATTGAAGGCAGGATTATGAGATTGGTGTTGAAACTTGTATGGCTGTTGTTGTCTTTGAGGTTGTTGGAAATTTGAACCTTTGTATTGGTCTTGTCTTCCACTAAAAACTCCATGGACGAAAGCTTGTTGGCTACTATCATGCAACAATGGACAACAATATGAGGTGTGCTCTATGGAGGAACAAATATGACAGTCTCTGTCACCCCTCCTTATGGAACAATTTGTTGTGCAAAAGCTAGTTGTCTCACAAAGGTAGTGAGCTCCTTAATTTTGCTCTCAAGTCTGCTAGAATTCGCTGCCATATGGGTTGGTTGCTGCACATTATGCACCTCTTTCATTGGTGTCATAGCTTTTGTATTAAACTGCTAAGAGTTCCTTGCCATGTTGTCAATTAGTATTCTGGCTGCAGATGGTGTCTTGTCCATGAGAGCTCCACCGCTTGCTACATCAAGCATACTCCTCTCCATTGGAGCAAGGCCTTCATAGAAGTATTGAATAAGCAGTTGGTCACTGATTTGATGGTGCGGACAAGTTGCACATAACTTCTTGAATCTTTTCTAGTACTCATAGAGGCTTTCTTGGCTGAATTGTTTGATGCCACTGATCTCTTTACTGATTAAGGCTGTTCTGGAAGCAGGAAAAAACTTCTCTAGGAACATCCTCTTCATGTCTATCCACCAAGTGACAGACCCTGGCTGCAGGTAATATAGCCAATCTTTTGCTGTGCCATCCAAGGAGAATAGAAAAGTCTCCAGCTTCATGTGGTCTTCTAGAACTCCTTGAGGCCTAATTGTTGAGCAAACTATGTGAAACTCTTTCAAATGCTTATAAGGGTTCTCACTTGCACAACCTTTAAACTTTGGCAACAAATGAATTAGACCAGATTTTAACTCAAATGGAGTATCTACATTAGGATATTGGATGCCTAAGGGTTCGTATATGACATCTAGTGCAGCCAATTTTTTAAGAGTCCTTTTGTGTTGATTATTAGCCATAATATCATAATGTACAGATATGATATAAGAATGATCACATTTAAAATGCTCACAATGAGAGTGCACACCAACACTATTAAGGGTATCATTACAATGACTATGCACACTACCTTCCAATTTTAGTCTATTCAATATGCTCCACATGCGTTCAATCTTAGGATCAAATGCGAGTAATTGACCAGAATTGGTTCTAGTCATACATCAAGAAGCAGATCGGTCGAAGTCAACAAGATCAACAAAGTCAAAGTCAAAGTCAACCTAATTGCTCTATTTTCTATTTTTAAGATTTTTTTTGTGTGATTTTGTTTTTCATGTCCTAAATCAAAAGTAAAATAAAAATTTAAATAAAAGATATCAGAAATAAAATAAAAATAAAAAATAAATTTAGAAGAGTATTCTAAATGATAGAATTTGTGATTTTGAGCAGCACCGTGTGTAAAAGGAATAATATAATATCAATAATTTCTGAAACTCACAAAAAATAATGAATAATAATAATAATAAAATGTAACGAGATAATAAAAGAAAATGCGATAAAAAAATTAGAAATTGAAATTATTTTAATTTTAATTTTTAAAAAAATTATTAATTAAATTTTAATTTCACCTTTTTAAATAAATAAAAATTTGAAATTTAAATTTAAATTAGAAAATTGGTTAGATAAAATTTATTTTTTTTTCAAAATTTAAATTCAAAACTAATCTATCTAAAAAAAACTAATCCTTTTTTTAAATCCAAAACAAACTAAATCTAATCTAATCAAATCTTAACTATAATTTAAAATTTAAATTTAAAAATAATTTAAAATTTAAATTTAATTTAATGTTTTTTAAAATTTAATCTAATCTAAATTTGAGGGATCCTTATTCACTGCTCCTCATCTCTGCAAAATCTATGCAAATCACGCCATTCTGCAACAATACGCTATTAATCCAATCTTTAAATCTAAATTCAAAATTCAAAATTTAAAATTCAAAATTTTAAAAAAATAATAATCTAAAATTCAAAATGTACTAAAACAGCAATATTTAACAAAACAAAAATAAATTGACGAAAATTGAAATTAAACACACCCTATAAAATAAACAAACAAGAATATCAAATGGCGGCAACAGAGATAGAAACCAAACAAAGACGAAAACAAAATTACGTATTAGAAAGTGAAAACGCAATACTAAACCCTAAAATGAATCAAAATAGACAACGCGTCCCCGACAACGGTGCCAATTTGATAGATGATGTCGAGTCTCTATTAAAACAACTAAGTTTTCTAAAAGTTTTCTAGTATAGAACTAAACCTAAGTCGATTCACAAAGAAACATTTTCAGTCAAATTCAATTTTAGGTTTTGTTTTAAAGAATGCAAATAAAGTTTTTAGGATTTTTGAAAATTGCAAATTAATCAAATTAAATTATGGATAGAATTAGAGTGAAAAAAATGAATTAAGAACACCAATCCATAGAATATCAATTGCGTGTAACTCTGGCTATCACAGTATCTAAAGATTTAAATCCACGTTTGTAGTTCCTTTTCAACAAAGAATAAGACTCTTCTGCTGGTCTTCATAGAAACGAGTCGAATAGTAGTTCCTTTGACAAGTTTTGAACTTTAGATTTTTCATAAGTTCCTGACTCATCAAGGTATAGGGACCTATATTCTCTTTAATTTTAGTCGAAAGATATGTTTATACCGCTAATCTTCGAGGTATATTTCTCTTTGTAAAAACATGATCTATTTTTTACCACGAAAGTCTGGTTAGAGCCTTTATAACTAAGAAAATTTTCCTTCCCCGGAACAGAATGTTATGTGATAATGGGTGACAATGGTTACAAGAATGTGTGTTGGGCAATTATGTTATACAAAAACCTGTTTTAAGTAGTTATGTTGTATGTTGTCTATAAATAAAATTTCAAACTATAGTTTAGAGGAAAGACTTCTACACAGAGACATTTGCACTTAGTATCTCGGCAATTGCCAATATTTTACGCATGTGAGACTCGATGAAAAGAGATCAACAATATTTTGTCTTATTAAAAGTTGTACATTCTTTTATTGGAATTTAATTTTAATCAAGTGGTATACTTGAATCCTTTGTTGCTTTTAAATATTTTGTTTCTTTAACCCGTCATCGCTTTTAATGTTTGTCTACAACTTAGCTTTTTCTTCTCTTTCTATTTTTATTTTGCTTTTAATTTCTTTAATGATTTTTGTCAATGCCAACTTCATTTTGAAAAGTTGATGTGAGTTCAATTTCTAGTTAGTCTTGATACTCAGCTGGATTTGTGATGTTTCATGATAGATACAATTATTCCAACATAAACTAATAGTTCATATATCTAGTAGCTTGTTATACAGCTCATGCATTATTTTTTTCCAATTGGACGTAGTATGAAATTGAATCATGAAGTTCCCATGAATCTATGATTAAACAGGAAAACAAAAGTAAATAACTGATGAGTATTTTTATAATTTTAAGTAGTTTACCTTTAATTTATATTTTATAAAATTTATTTGGATTAATTATACAATATTTAATAATTTATACATTTTTATTTTAAAAATTCTTTTAATTTATATTTTTGCATAATGCATGTGATAATTGCTAGTAATAGATCAAATTAAAAAAAAGGGTAATCTATCTATTTATTATATATGATTTCTATAGTGCAAGCTTTTATGTTACCATATCAGTTATTTAATTGGCATTTTGTTTCTATGTCAGTTCTTTTTGTTTCATGCTCCTTTAATCTTACAAATTTATAATATTAAAAAAAAAATCATGCTTTTTCAATACTAAGGGCAGAGGGTATAGTTACAGAGAAAACTATCATATTAGTCCTTAGAGTTTAAAGGAGCTATTAAAATAATATTCGAGCTAAAATAACAATCATATAAGTCCTTAAAATATACAACTATCAATCATATTGGTATTTGAATGACAAATTATTTGTTGGACTAATGAATATGTTGATGTGCTGCCAGTCACCAAATTGAACTTGTACATATGGCATTGATGTTGGGTAAATTGGAGAAATTGTGTGACAATCTTCATGTTCTATTTCTACTGGAAATTAATCGTAAGTTCGATTTTATTCTATGAAGTCTTAGGCATTGTGATGGTGTCACAAGTTGTAATTTTGTGTGTTATTCACACAAAATATAAAAAACAACAAACTTGTCATTATTTTGTGCGTTTTTCACACAAAATTACAACTTATAACTCCAGTTTAAAACTCTATGGAATAAATTTAAAATTAAATTTCACTAGAAATAGAACTTAAAATAAGCACAAATTCGAATTAAGTCTAACTGTGAATGTAAAACTCATACAACTTTTACACCTAGGTGATGAATCAATTCATCACCATAAGAACTCCATAAGTTTTATCTATTGTCCAAGCAAACAGCAAAAATGAATACCATAATATTTTTTCCTTCAAATTGAAGAGAAAAAGGCCATCAAAGATTTCTAAACCGTGTAGACTCTCCCACCAAGCTAGTGTTCATCTCTCACAAATACTCTGCATAAGAATTTCAACCAATAACCTGCTCAACATGTAATTACATCACAATTTTATCGAGAAATACTGGACATAGTTTTCTAGAATAAAGAGTATTTCTAACTGATAACTTGTATGTACGAAGGATTAAATTCACACAAGTCAGATTTTGGAAGATAAGGAATGGTTATTGAACTTTCTCTCGTTTGAAACATACACTCCTCAATAAGATGGTCTCCAGGGAATATGAAATACTTGTCATTAATTTGAAGACGGTGTTGGCGATAGTAGGGTATGCGGTTCTTTATCATGTGTTGTAACACTAGCTTTTGAGTGAATTCTGTATCCAGAGATGTACAGCTACCAATGTTGTGAGCGAGTGCTTGTGAGGACCACAAATTCGATGCATTATGTTGCATGCACTCAGAAAGGTTTGATTTTGTAATATATCCCATTCCTGTTCCTGAATCATCTGATAACGTGTTCTTGCATTTAAGATTCTTGCTCCCAAAAAGGCTTTCAATACCTTTGCAATTCGCTAAAAACAACATCTCAAGCTTGGGGCGAGATAACAGAGATGGATGCAACTCACGCAAGCTTTCACAATTCATGAGATATACTTCTTCAAGATTGTCTGCCTTAGATAAGTCTGGGATCTCAATTAGGTCTCGCGAGCCCGAAAGTAAAATTTTCTTTAAATTCACGAGATTCTGCAACAAGGAACATGTATCATATTGCTCAGAAAACGTTAAATTCATAATAAAGAGCCTTAATTAAAAGAGAAACCAGATCATATATTTAAGCTCATTAAGGTTCTTTAAGGTTCCCTTTCCTACCTTTACAAATTTAAAACCAAATACAGGAAGTATATACACATTCATACCTGAACTCCATCCCAAAGCCTTTTAAGCTTGCTACGAACCATGTCAAACTCTACAAGATTTTCAGCACAAAAGTTAGGTGGCAAAGACTCAAGACAAAAATCATCCCAGCGAAGGTACCTCAACTTATGGGAGAATGACTCAAGACCATTAGGAAGGAACACACGATATCTCTTTTCGATGAACACACTGTTGCAGATTTGAAGAAATCTCATGTTAGTCATCTTTGCTAAGGAATCTGAGCTGAAGTATATGTTCCTAGTTAATATAGACAAATTTAAAGTTATGCCTTCAACAACATCAGTTCCCTGACAAAAGTTAGAATAATAATTAGCAAAGGCTATCATATAATACTAACTAACTATGTTCTAAACAGATACAAGTGTTATACAATACATGTAATTGGGCTTCCACTCACCTTGTTATATTTCAACACATTGCACCTTTCCTCAGGTCTCCACTGTTGAAAAGTCAAAAAAAGGCGCATGACAGAAAAACGCGTACAATTTCGGTGCCTAACGCGTTTTGAAATTCGGTGCCTAACGCGTTTTTTTTTTTTTAAATTAAGGATTTCATTTGCCTATATAAAGGAAGCAATGAAAGGCAAAATGTAGAACAACTGAAAATATTCAGTGAATGGTTGTGAGTCTTTTTTTGAGTGTTTTGTAAACACTGAGTGTATTCCCTTTTTCAGTAATATATCTGCAGCAGTCCGGAGACGTAGGCATTATTGGCCGAACTCCGTTATCAATTTTGTGTGTGCAATATTCCACATTTATTTTTCACTTCCACGAATCTGATATTACAAGAAAATTCAGCGTAATTTTCCCAACAACTGGTATCAGAGCTGGTTGTTAATTCTGCAATTTTTTGTAGTATTACTATTCATATGAATAGTAACATACTATTCCGTGAATAGTAACATACTATTCCGTGAATAGTGAAAAACGTGAATAGTGCAAAATTTGTCGGCGCTACAAATTTGTCTACAGACGTGTTCTGAAACACGGTAGTTCACAGAAATTGTCAGAAACGATCCAGCGGAGAAGTCAGATCAGAGTTGAAGTGATGGCTGCAGATGAAGGAAAGGTGAAAATCGAGAAGTTTGATGGTGTAGACTTCGGTTTTTGGAATATGCAAATAGAGGACTATTTGTATCAGAAAGGCATGCATGAACCTCTTACAGGGAAGAAACCAGAGTCTATGAAGGAAGAAGACTGGAAACTTCTGGACAGAAAAGCTCTTGGAGTCATCCGATTAACATTATCCCTTAATGTTGCTTTCAATATAGCAAAAGAAAAGACTACGGCAGATCTTATGAAGGCTCTTGAAAGCATGTACGAAAAGCCGTCGGCCTCAAATAAAGTTCATTTGATGAGGCGGTTATTCAACTTACGGATGGCAGAAGGCGCCTCAACAGCACAACATCTAAACGAACTCAACACCGTCACAACCCAATTGAGTTCAGTTGGAATCGATTTCGATGATGAAGTACGGGCTTTAATTCTCTTATCTTCCTTGCTCGAGAGTTGGAATGCTACTCACACACCTGTGAGTAGCTCATCTAGAAGCAACAAGTTGAAATTTGATGATGTTCGTGATTTGGTTCTCGGTGAAGAGATCCGGCGTAGAGAGTCGGGTGAATCATCAACCTCTTCGCATTGCATACGTAGTCAAGAGGCGTAAGTTCAACCAGAGGAAGAGAACGCAGCAAATCAAAGAGCAGACGATCCAAGTCCAGAAATCATCATGGTTCCCAAAACTCGAAGTCGATCGAGTGTTGGAATTGTGGGAAGACCGGACACTACAAAAACCAGTGCAAGAGTGCACGGAAGAATCAAGAAGCAAAGGACGAAGCAAACGTAGCCTCCACCTCAGGAAAAGACGAGGTGTTGATATGCTCTCTTAAAGAAAAAGAGGAGTCTTGGGTGTTAGACTCTGGAGCATCTTTTCATGCTACCTCACAGAAGGAACTATTCGACAATTATGTTCCCATAAAACTTGGTAAGGTTTACCTTGGTAATGAGCAATCGTGTGAGATTGTAGGTAAAGGTGCAGTAAAGATTAAGTTGAATGGGTCTGTATGGGAATTAAAAAATGTCAGACATATTCCCGACCTGACAAAGAATTTAATCTCAGTGGGCCAGCTAGCTAGTGAAGGCTACACAACAATCTTCTACGGTGATGATTGGAAGATTTCAAAGGGTGCGATGACAATTGCTCGAGGCAAAAAGAGTGGTACTCTTTACAAGACAGCAGAGCATGTCATTTGATTGCAGTTGCAGCAAATGAAAATCCCAATCTATGGCACCAAAGACTTAGGCATATGAGTGAGAAAGGGATGAAGATCATGCACTCAAAAGGAAAATTACCAGGTCTTCAACGTAGAAATTGACATGTGTGAAGACCGCATACTTGGAAAGCGAAAGAGTCGACTTTCGGACAAGTAGAAGAACTCCAAAGAAAGAGAAGCTTGAGCTCATCCACTCGATGTTTGGGGTCCAACTACCGTCTCATCCATTGGTGGAAAGCAATACTTCGTGACTTTTATCGATGATCACTCCGTAAAGGTATGGGTTTACTTTCTGAAACACAAGTCAGAAGTATTTGAGGCTTTCAAGATTTGGAAAGCTATGGTAGAAAATGAAACAAGATTGAAGATTAAGAAGCTCAGATCCGACAATGGTGGTGAATATGTAGACACCAGATTCAAGAAGTTTTGCTATGAGCACGGGATCAGAATGGAGAGAACCGTGCCTGGTACGCCTCAACACAATGGTGTAGCTGAGCGTATGAATCGAACGTTGACTGAAAGAGCCAGAAGCTTGTGTGTGCAGTCAGGCTTACCAAAGCAGTTTTGGGCAGAAGCAGTCAATACAGCAGCTTACTTGATAAACCGAAGTCCATCCGTACCATTGGAGCACAAGATACCAGAAGAGGTATGGAGCGGAAAAGAAGTAAAACTCTCACATCTTAGAGTTTTCGGCTGTGTAGCATATGTGCACATCAGTGATCAAGGAAGAAACAAACTTGACCCAAAATCAAAGAAGTGTACTTTCCTTGGTTATGGTGAAGATGAGTTTGGCTACCGCATATGGGATGATGAAAACAAAAAGATGATCCGCAGCAGAGATGTAATCTTCAATGAAAGAATGATGTATAAGGACAGATATAATATAGGTGCCAGCAACTCAGAAACGAGTGGGCCAGTTTTTGCAGAGGTGGAAGATATCCCAGAAAGTCCTATGATAAGGAGTCCTCAGTCAGAGGAATCAAATGAAGAAAGCGATGTGCAATCAGAACCTCCTACTCCAACTCCTGTATTGAGAAGGTCCTCTCGGCCCCATGTGCCTAACAGGAGATACATGGACTACATGTTGTTGACTGATGGAGGGGAGCCTAAAGATTATATGGAAGCTTGTCAGACCACAGATGCTAGCAAGTGGGAGCTTGCCATGAAAGATGAGATGAAGTCTTTAATCTCCAATCAGACATGGGAACTAGTCAAGTTACCTATGGGAAAGAAAGCACTTCACAACAAATGGGTGTATCGAGTGAAGGAAGACCATAATGGTTCCAGGAGATATAAAGCCAGACTGGTTGTCAAAGGATTTCAGCAGAAAGAAGGAGTTGACTACACTGAGATCTTTGCTCCAGTTGTAAAGCTCATACTATCAGGACTGTGTTAAGTATTGTGGCTAGTGAAGAGCTCTACCTAGAGCAATTAGACGTGAAGACTGCATTTCTTCATGGAGACCTAGATGAGGAGATCTACATGCACCAACCTGAAGGTTTTTCTAAGAAAAGAAGGATATGGTGTGCAAATTGAAAAAGAGCTTGTACGGCCCGAAACAAGCTCCTAGACAAGTGGTATAGGAAGTTCGAAAGCTTTATGCACAAGGAAGGTTTCCGAAGTGCAATGCTGATCACCGTTGTTTCTTCAAGAGGTATAAGTCCAGCTATATCATATTGCTACTTTATGTTGACGACATGTTAGTAGCAGGATCGATATGAAAGACATCGTAAATTTAAAGATGCGCTTGTCAAAAGAATTTGACATGAAGGACTTAGGCCCAAAGAAAGAAGATTCTTGGAATGCAAATCACAAGAGATAAGCAAAAAGGAGTTTTGCGCTTATCTCAAAGTGAGTACATCAACCGTGTTTTGCACAGATTCAACATGGATAAGGCCAAGCCAATCAGTACACCTTTGGCCAGTCATTTTCGTCTATCCAAGGATCAGTCTTCTCAAACAAAGGAAGAAGAAGAGTTTATGGCTAAGATTCCTTATGCTTCAGCCATTGGAAGTTTGATGTACGCAATGGTCTGTACGAGGCCAGACATTGGCCATGCAGTGGGAGTTGTAAGCAGATTTATGTCAAATCCAGGAAAAGCTCATTGGGAAGCAGTCAAATGGATTTTAAGGTATCTACGGGGAACAACAGAAAAATGTCTGTATTTTAGAAAAGGAGATCTAAAGTTACAGGGCTACGTAGATGCAGACTTTGGAGGTGAAGTTGATCACCGAAGAAGCACCACCGGTTATGTTTTCACTGTCGGAACTACAGCTGTTAGTTGGATGTCGCGGATACAAAAAATTGTTGCTTTATCCACTACAGAGGCTGAGTATGTAGCAGTGACAGAAGCCAGTAAAGAATTGATATGGCTTCAAAATTTGTTAGCAGAGTTGGGTTTCACTCAAGAAAAGAGTGTTTTGCACAGTGATAGTCAGAGTGCAATACATCTGGCAAAGAATTCAGCATATCACTCTAGAACTAAGCACATTGATATACGTTATCATTTCATTAGATCTCTGCTTGAGGATGAAGTGTTGACATTGAAGAAGATTGTAGGAAGTAAGAACCCAGCAGACATGCTAACAAAGGTGGTGACCATTGACAAACTGAAGTTGTGTTCAACTTCAGTTGGCCTGCTAAAATAACAGACTAGAAAAGACTGCTGCATTGATTGAGGTGTGAAGACAGATTGAAATCAGTCTTCAAGTGGGAGATTGTTGAAAAGTCAAAAAAAGGCGCATGACAGAAAAACGCGTACAATTTCGGTGCCTAACGCGTTTTGAAATTCGGTGCCTAACGCGTTTTTTTTTTTAAATTAAGGATTTCATTTGCCTATATAAAGGAAGCAATGAAAGGCAAAATGTAGAACAACTGAAAATATTCAGTGAATGGTTGTGAGTCTTTTTTTGAGTGTTTTGTAAACACTGAGTGTATTCCCTTTTTCAGTAATATATCTGCAGCAGTCCGGAGACGTAGGCATTATTGGCCGAACTCCGTTATCAATTTTGTGTGTGCAATATTCCACATTTATTTTTCACTTCCACGAATCTGATATTACAAAAAAATTCGGCGTAATTTTCCCAACATCCACAATCGACTTCGTCTCCCAGGGTCTTTGATTGATTCTTGATCAACAATTTCCCAACCCATTTGTTGTATCAAGTCATGCATTTCTATTCCGTCGACATAGGAAACAGTAATTAGAGTTCTATCTAAAAGGGTTTCTATTCCAGATGCTGCAGCGAAATCACAAGCTTCTAGTAAACTCGTTACCCAATCTTTATTTTCTCCTTTGAAGAAGCATGCAATGTCTAAAAAGATGTCCTTCTCACAACGATCTAAAGAATCATAGCTTAATTTTAATACCTTAAGAATTTCCATATTTGGAATCTTTTGGAGTTTCTCAATTCACTTTCCCATGCTTCTTTACTTCTTGAACGAAGACTTGCACCCAAAACTTTCAGAGCCAAAGGAACACCTTTGCAATAGACAATTGCTTTTCTTGATAGATCTTCATATCCTTGTTTAGGATGTTTCTCTCTGAAGGCATTAAAACAGAAGAGATGAAGAGAGTGATGAAAGCTTAATTGCTTGTTTAGGATCTTCATATATGCCATCAAGTTGGGTAAATATTTGCTTATTTCTAGTTGTAACAATGACTCTACTTCCTGCTCCCAAAGAATCACAATCAATTAGATTTTCTAATTGCTCTGAGGTAGCCACATCATCCAACACAATGAAAACTTTTTTACGTCCAAGCCTACTCCTGACAAAATGGGGTACTAAAAAGGATATATCAAAACAATGATTTTCATTCTCTAATAACTGAGAGTAAAGTTTTACCTATGCCACTTTCGAACTCATTAGAGAATTTGTCATATAAAGCAGTGGCAAGGGTGGTCTTACCTATGCCACCCATACCCCATATTCCAAGGATTCTAACTTCACTTGACCCTATTTTTAGTAGTGATTCTATCTCTATATAATGGCTTTCAATTCCAACCAGTCCTTTAAGTTGGTTAGGGTATCTAGGAGTCAATTTTTGCAAAACATCGCCAACAATTTCCTTAATGAATTCAGATTCAGTCCTAGCATATGAAATGGGCAACAAAGAAACAAATGATGTGTTATATACGTCTAACAAATTCAAAAGGAAAAAAAGGGAGAACCATACAAATTCACGTAACAGAACTTGAATTTAGCGTACACATACAGGACAATCAGTTCGTTTTATTTACCTGTAAGTTTGAGAGTCCCAAACAGCTAAGTTGGCTGCTTGAGTGAGAGCTGCTTTCCATATGTTGAATTTGGGTTCTCTTTCATGTTTTGCAAAGGCTTGCTCATAGCTCCAAGTGTGCTTCCTCACATGTGAAGGATCTATGTTGTAGAAGACAGGTATCACAACCTGTCCTTGCTCTTTCTTGCAATCCATAATCTTACACAGTTCATTCAAGCACCACTTTGAAGAAGCATAGTTCTCTGAGAAAATGACAACAGAGACATGAGAATTTTCAATGGCTTTAATCAGTGTTGGTGAGATCTCATCTCCTTTCTTAAGCTCATCATCATCTCTGAAGGTTTTAACTTTCTTTTGCTTCAAAGCTTCGTAAAGATGGCTTGTAAAATTCCTTCGGGTATCCTCACCACGAAAGCTAAGTAAAACATCATATCTTTCTGAAAACACGTTAGAAGAAGAGTTAGAGGAAGAAGCTATAGCACTGGTCATTTGTGAATGCCAAGTTTCCCACCTGCAATGATTACAACACTTCAAAATATCATAAAAACAACTTTTTGTTTTCAATGCCTTCTTCACACTTCTTATTAATATGAGATCAAACAATTCAAAGTTCTTTCTCTTGCTCACCTCCCTTACCAAAAGAATAAATAAACAATGCTTACCAAATTGCAAGTTTGATTTAGGTGTGTTGGGTGATCCTTGGAATTTTCTTTTGCCTTGAATACTGGCCTGCTTTGATGTGGAAAAGATGACAGTCCTGGTAAACAAGAAAAAAGGCTTGGTATCAATATATGAAATTATTTTTTACATAAGTAATTAAGAAGATTTAAAATTTAATAAATGGTACAAATTTTAAAAAAAAGTATGTTAATTGTTAATTATAAATATTTCAATATATTAAAAAGATTAAATAAAGAGATAAGTTTAAAATTTAAAAAATTCAACATTTAAATTAATATCAAATTAAAAAAATATTTGACATGATGAGAATAAGAATAAACTCCTAAAAGTGCACTTGTTTAAAAATTCCTAGTAAAATTGTAAAATTATAAGTGTATGTTTCTGACCAGTTTCATATGCTATGACGCACAGTGTAGTCTTCAGGTCACACTGTCGACATACAAATTAAGAAGAATTTAAGTCAAGGATGTGGTACCATTTCACACCATTTCAATTAAAATAGTAAATATGCTCGTACGTTGTACGAGTTTATTTTATTTTTATTAAATAAATTTATTTTAAAATATAAAATATATAATTTAAATATAAAAACATATAAATATAGTAAATAATTTATTATATTAAACATAATTATATTGAAAAAAATTATAAAATACTTTCTTATATATAATATTTTTTATATATCTTATACATTTGTTAAATAAAGATTTTTATTCCTTTTGTTGACATTACTCTAGATAATATAACATATTACTGATCATGACTAAATACAGCTATTGACAAATATAATCCAATATAATTTAATAATTATCCTTAACTTTTGTTTATTGTCATTGCATAATATACCTTTATAAGAAATTATTTTTTTCTTAAAAAGAAAGGTCACTTAGAGTCACTTGCTGATAAAACTATCCGCAGAATAAGAATTTTAGCATCAATGTTGCTTCCTGTAAGTATTTTTGCTTCAATTATCCACTTTCTTAAACGCATGATAAGGAGTCTTGTTCCATTACACATTCCTAATACGAGATTGATATTCCTAAGTAGCATAATTGACATTCCTAGTTGTTTTGTCAATCTCGTCAGTGTAACGCCTCAAATTTCTGTAACAAAAATTATTGATATATATATATATATATATATATATATATATGTGTGTGTGTGTGTGTGTGTGTGTGTGTGTGTGTGTGTATAAATGTATTGGATTAGAATGATTAGACTGAAAAATAGGTTGAAGGGTGTAATGCTGAAGTGTTCTCGCTGTAGCGAGAAGGCCCTGGGTTAAAAAGGCAAAACTGTCGCCTTCTTGTTGCAGCGAGAGATGTCTCGCTGCAGCGAGAAAGCGATAGAGAGGAGTGCATTTCTAGGTGTAGTCTCGCTGTAGCGAAATTCTGCAGAAACTAGGGTGCAGTTTCGTCTGAGATTTTCATTGTAGCGACAGGGGGCGTCGTTGCAGCGAGAGATGCCTCTCTGCAGTGAGAATATCTCGCTGTAGCGAGAGTGTCACGACCAGAGAGGATTTAAAAGGGTTAGGGTTCGGGGATATTTCATTTCTCCCTTCTCCTTCGAAATTCCTCTGACCCTTTCACTTTCAAACCTTATTCTACCGATTATATTGCCTCCAAAGCTGTTCGTGAGCTAGACTGAAGGTTGGATTCAAGTAGGGAACGCTTAGAGGTGAGTTTTAGTAGTTAAGGTTTCAGTTTTTCATCCTCATTCTCTATTTACATGGTTTCCAGGTCCTCATGGAGTTGCTCCACATGTTTAGGATGAAATCCGTGAGGGGGAGCACTTCTTAGTGGATTTAGCATGTGGGTCTTCGATCTGAGGTAAGGGGAGACTCCACCCTATCTCATTGTTATGATTTGTTGTTATTTTGTTGAATATTGTAATGTGGATGAGATAGAGAGTAGGAAATATGTGTTTGATAGAAATTGATGTGTAATGTGATGAGTGTTGGAATAGTCGAACCCCGTGGAGGTGATTGTATGTGATGAAATGCCATTGATTGGTGAATTAATGTTATTGTGAATGAATGTGGGCTATGTGCCGTAGAATATGAATAAATATAGGCTGTGTGCCATGTGTGAGCATGAATATTGCATGTGTGAATGAACTGTGTGTGAATGGGGAGTGTTGGGCGTCGTTGTAAATGGCGTGTTAAACGTCGTTGTATTGATGATATGAATGGTTCAGCGATACACTGGGGTGTGAAAGATAAGGACGGTAGAAATACCTTGGGAAGGAGAGAGTGGTGGTCATGCCGACTATGGAACGGGTGTACCACTGGCCACACACTCTTTTCCTGACTAGACCTCTGACCACTGCCTTTGCTGAGCGACCCGTGACTGCCCATGTGGTATCCGTGAGGGGGGTAACCAGCGACCATCCATAATGAAAAATTTGTGATCACAGTGCCACAATGAGCGTGGCGGTGTGCCGTGAGTGTATGCTTGTTTGGTGCCATGAGTGCATCAGTGATAAATTGAAATGAAATGTGTGAAAATGCTATTTCTGTTTCCTTTATGTGAAGTATAGGTAAGGTGACACTCTATGTTTGTTTGAATTTTGAGTAGTGTAGAGTACTCACCCTTACATTCATTTTTAGGTAATCAAGACGATCAGCGCTGGACTCAGTGAAGGGATGGATGAACTGCTATAGGACTGAAATTTTATTTTGAAAACGTTATATTTGAACTAGTCCTGTAGCAGTTATTTGATATTAACTTGTAAACCTTCTCTTATTTCAAAATATTTTATGAAATTATGTTATTTGAATTTGTGAAATTACTATTTAATTGAAATTAAATTTAAGGTGTTACAATTTTGGTATCAGAGTAGTTCATCCAAACTAGACTAGGGTATCAAGCTGAAGCGTCTAAGATAAGTGTTGATTGTTTTGTTTGCTTGAATTATAAATGTATTATTGATCTGATGTGCTAGATTGTGACTATCAAATTGTGTAGCTTAGATTATGGCTGGTAAAGGTAGAGGTATAGGAGCTAGAGGCTCCAATGACCTCATGGAACATATGGCTCAGATTCTGGAGGCCATGGTGCACAACTAAGGTGGAGAGCTAGCTGAATACCAAGGATTATCTGCCTTCACTAGGCATGATCCTCCAAAGTTTGAGGGTGGATTCGACCCTGAAGGAGCTCAGAGGTAGGTGGCTGATGTAGAGAAGATCTTCAATGCAATGGGGTGTCGTGAGGAGAACAAGGTTGCCTATGCCACCTACTTGCGGTGTGGGAAGGCTGAGGACTGGTGGAGGTTTGCCGGCCAGACCTTACCACAAGAAGATGGCTATGTCTAGTGGGAAGCATTCAAGACCATCTTCCTAGGGAACTACTTTCCCCGAGACCTGAGGAAGCAGAAAGTTAGGGAGTTCCTTGAACTAAAACAAGGAAGCATAACTGTGGGGGAATATGCAGCTAAGTTCTAAGAACTGATGAATTACTGGCCTCACTATCAGCGTGGTGATGAAGAGGAGGATCTATGTGCTCAGTTTGAACATGGGTTGAGGCTAGACATCTGAGCTGTGGTCAGTGTGTTTTAACTGACGGACTTACCCACTCTGGTGAGTAAGAGCAGGAATTTTGAAGCCAACTCAAGAGGGAAAACTGTGGACACTAGGGGAGCCGGTCCAGTGAGACACGATAGAAGACCCTCTAGGTTCTCATGGGGACCGTACTCGGGTTTAAATAGTTCTCAGTCTCGAGAGAGTTTATCTCAAGAGAAGAGCAGTGGGAGTGGCTCGGGATTAGGTCCTTTCAAACGACCGCTCAAGTGCTTCAGGTGTGGGGGACCACATATAGTGAGGGACTGCCCACAACCATGGGCAGCAAGTGGTAACTGTGGGAAGTCGGGGCACACTACTAATGTGTGCTGGGCTGCCAAGAAGAGTGGCAGTACTAGTACATTTCAGAGGCCTGAGTCGAGAGGGAGCACAGGGCCGAGTCCAAGGCTGAAGCAGAGCATTTCTGGGAGAGTCTTTGCCATGAGTGGGGCAAAGGCTTCACAGTTAGAGGAGTTGATCCGAGGTTAATGCATTATTAAAGGTCGATTATTGGATGTGTTATTTGACTCGGGTGCTACGCACTTTTTTGTATCTGCGAATTGTGTAAAGAGTCTAGGTTTGCATGTAACCAAATTGCCATGTGATGCTGTGGTGACTACCCTTACGGGTAAGTCGGTTGTGACGTCATGGGTGTGTTTGGGATGTTCGATGATGGTGCATGGTAAGGAATTTGAGGTGGATCTGATCTGTTTGCCTCTTTCCCAACTGGATGTGATTCTAGGAATGGATTGGTTGGTTGCCAACCATGTACTACTGGATTGTAGAGAGAAGACCTTAATCTTCGGTGCAGCAATGACAGAGGCCCCAAGACTTATGAGTCAAGTTGAATGGGAGAACACGGTAAATGCCAAGGCCTTTATGGTTATGTTCTCAATGGAGGTCAAGAGCGTGGTAGAGCCGGAGTGTATTCTAGTGGTAAGGGATTTCTTGGAGGTATTTTCCAAAGATGTTTTTGAGCTACCACCTGAGAGGGAGACAGAGTTTGCTATCGACTTCATTCCGGGAGCGAGCCCAATTTCTGTGGCACCTTATAGGATGTCACTGGTGGAATTGGCAAAGGTTAAGAAGCAAGTGGAAGACCGATTGCAGAAGCAGTTTGTGAGACCGAGTGTGTCACCGTGGGAGCACCAGTGCTCCTGGTTAAGAAGAAAGACGAAAGCATGAGGATGTGTGTGGATTACCAATAGCTGAATAAGGTGATGGTCAAGAACAAGTATCCACTTCCAAGGATCGATGATTTAATGGACCAATTAAAGGGAGCAACAGTGTTCTCAAAGATTGACCTGAGGTTAGGGTATCATCAGATCAGAGTAAAGGATGCAGACATACCTAAAACAGCATTCAGGACGCGGTATGGTCACTATGAGTATTTGGCGATGCCGTTTGGAGTGACCAATGCGGCTGCGGTGCTCATGGACTACATGAACAGGATCTTCCATGAGTTTTTAGATAAGTTTGTGGTGGTATTTATTGATGACATCCTTATTTATTTGAAGACTCAGGAAGATCATGCCAAGCACTTAAGGATTGCTTTACAAATTTTGAGGGAGAGGCAACTGTATGCAAAGTTTTCTAAATGCGAATTCTGGCTGACAGAGATTCAATTTTGGGGCATGTAGTGTCAAAGGAAGATATTATGGTAGACCCTGCAAAAGTAGAAGCAGTAGTGGATTGGCCGAGGCCGACAAATGTGACTGAGGTCATCAGTTTTCTGGGGTTGGCAGGTTATTAGAGTAAGTTCATTGAAGGATTTTCTAAGATAGCTTTGCCCTTAACAAAACTGACCTGCAAGGGAAAATAATTTAAATGGACCAGAGGGTGTGAAGCTGGTTTCTTGGAGCTGAAGATAAGGTTGACTTTGACACCGGTGTTAGCACTGCCCGACCAGGAGCGAAAGTTTGACGTGTATTGCGATCCATCTGGGCAAGGACTTGGTTGTGTCTTGATGCAGGACGGGCGAGTAGTTGCTTATATCTCAAGACAGTTACGCCCGCACAAAATTCACTATCCAACTCACGATCTAGAGTTAGCTGCGGTGGTTTTTGCTCTAAAGGTATGGAGGCATTATCTGTATGGAGCGAGGTTTGAGGTGTTCAATGACCATAATAGTTTGAAGTATCTGTTTGACCAGAGGGAGCTGAACATGCGACAGAGGAGATGGATGGAGTTTCTCAAGGACTACGACTTCACATTGTCTTACGATCCCAGCAAGGCAAATGTGGTAGCAAATGCGCTGAGCAGAAAGTCATTGCATGTGGTAGCAATGATGGTGAAAGAGATGGAGATGATTGAGGAATTTCGGGACATGAATTTGGCAATAGAAGTAAGGCCGGGGAGTTTTTATCTCAGAGCAACAATGACTCACAATGACTTTCTAGTGTACGTCCGAGATGCTCAGCAGGGAGATGCTTTCTTGCAAGACATGATGAGGCAGAAGGGCGAGGGAAAGGACTTGGAATTTCACTACGATGAGAACGGGATGATTACGTTCCGAAATCGAGTGTGTATTCCTCAAGTTGACAAGTTGAGGCACATGGTGCTTGAGGAAGCACATAAGAGCAGGATGAGTTTTCACCCCGGTGCAACCAAAATGTACCAGAACCTCCGTAGGGGTGATTTTATGTGATGAGTGTTGGAATAGTCGGACCCCGTGGGGGTGATTATATGTGATGAAATTCCATTGATTGGTGAATTAATGTTATTGTGAATGAATGTGGGCTATATGAATAAATATAGGCTGTGTGCCGTGTGTGAACATGAATGTTGCGTGTGTAAATAAACTGTGTGTGAATGGGTCGTGTTGGGCGCCATTGTAAGTGGCGTGTTAAATGTCATTGTATTGATGTTGTGAATGGTTCAGCGATACACTAGGGTGTGAAAGATGAGGACGGTAGAAATATCTTAGGGAGGAGAGAGTGGTGGTGACGCCGACTGTGGAACGGGTGCACCACTGGCCACACACTCTTTTCCTGACTAGACCTCTGACCACTGCCTTTGCTAGCAACCCGTGACTGCCCAAGTGGTATGCATGAGACGGGGGTAACCGGCGACCATCCATGGTGAAAAATCTGTGATCACAGTGCCACAGTGAGTGTGACAGTGTGCCGTGAGCGTATGCTTGTTTGGTGTCATGAGTGCATCGGTGATAAATTGATATAAAATGTGTGAAAATGCTATTTTTGTTTACTTTATGTGAAGTATAGGTAAGGTGACACTCTATGTTTGTCTGTATTATGAGTAGTGTAGAGTACTCACCCTTACATTCATTTTTAGGTAATTAAGACCATCAGCAGCAGACTCAGTGAAGGGACGGATGAACTGCTATAGGACTTAGATTTTATTTTGAAAACGTTGTATTTGAACTAGTCCTGTAGCAGTTATTTGATATTAACTTGTAACCCTTCCATTATTTCAAATTTTGCGAAATTTCTATTTAATTGAAATTAAATTTAAGGTGTTACAGTCAAAGCTTCTGTAATACTTTATTGATCTTTCAATCATGTTTATGATATAATTATTAATATCATCAATAATATCATTTAAAAGCGTAACTATGACTTTCCCTTAAAGGTATTTTTCATTCCACATTTGTTGTTGAGATTTTGAATATGTGCTTTCAAAATTTGTTTGAGTGAATCATCCATTGACTTGAGTAGATATTGACTTAAAATTTTTATCCATGTGGGAATGTCTTCTCCTTCTTTACTAATTGTTGGTATGTTTCCATCTCCAGCTTGTATGAGCCATTTATTAAATTCATGTGCCAAGGAATTTTCCTAACTTGAAGAGGAGTTATTGATAATTCTTATACTTTTGGATAACATATAAATTTTGCAATGATCCCACAAATAAGACTTATTAATGCATGCTTGAATTATTGTTAAGTGCTAGAAATTCATATTCTATCATTAATTTGACACATTTTTTTGGTTGAAAATGTAAATAATTTTGGGTATATTTAACTCCCAATTGGATAAATTAATCTAATTGAAGAAGTCACAAGAGTAGTAGTGCTTTTTTTAAAAATATTTCTCGTAAGTGCAGAATTTGATGAAGTCTGAAATTCAGGACTACAGTCCCAAATCCACAGCTACAGCCATGAAAGTGTTCAACAAAAAGAGGATTCTAGAGAGTTACAGCCATAGCTGTGAATCTACAGCTACAGCCGTAAGAGAATTAGTGCAAGCCAAAGCTACAACTGTAGCGGTGAATCTATAGCTATAGCCATGGAGTTAAAATCTATTCGAATGTTCTTTGTTTTGAAGACCCATAAAAGAAAAATGTTTAGGAAGTGAAAGGGGAGATAAAAGCATAATAGATCAGAGAAAAAGGGACTTTCGGGGGGGGGGAAGAAATAAAGAAGAATGGAGCAACGGAAGACATGGAGAGTGTAACGCCTTATATTTCTTTCCTCAATATATGATAAATTTTCATAAAAATTTAAATGGTAAAGTAAATTTTCTTTCAAAAACTCTCTAATAAGAAAGAGACATTGAAAAGATATAAGGTTCATATAAATACTTTAGAAAAACAAAGATTCTAAAATTTTCATCAGCAACAAATAGAAATAGTAGTTTTACAACTGTTTCAAAAGAATGCTATAGAACTAAAAATATCCATTACATAACTCAAAATAACTAAGTCCTATAGCAGTTCTCATCCATCCATGCACTGTGAGCCTGGTACTATTCATCCAGATTTCCTAAAAATGTTGTGTAAGGGTGAGTCTCTACCCTACCACTCATACATCACACATATTCATCACAAAACACATCTTATCACGATTAAAGAAAACATCATGGCATTATATATTACAGTGTCATATAAATCATGTTTTTATCTCAACACATATTATATTCCACAGATTCATAATTTCTTTTACTTTATCCGTGCTTACCGCGCTCTGTGGCCACAGTTATCCGATGCCTCTATCCCGAGGTCAAACACATCTATGTAAATAGTCGTCGGATGGCCCAATGCAATACGGATACAACGTATGTAATAGACGGCCCCTTAGCAAAGGTAATGGTCAAGAGTCAAGTCGGGAAACGAGTGTATGGCCATGTGGTGCATTCAAATACAATATTCCGTGCACAATCCTGAATGTCACTCATCACCCTATATTGCCCCAAGATATCCCATATCGTCTCCATATTCCACTCTCCAGTGTATCTCTGTAACTATTTACATCATATTTTTTTTTATCTCATACTCTTTCAAGTATATTCACATGTTCACATATGTCATTTCTCATGTTCACACATATTTTTCATCATATTTCCATATACTTTTCATCAAATACATCAAATCATGGCATATTCATAATACACATCATTTTTACTTGAAACATAATATATTCAAACATAAAAACATCCATCTCTTTGTATATTTCATATCACAAAATCATAAAATCATATCAACGATCCTCAATATACCTTATCATGCCCTATTTGAACATAATATCACATCTTCATCATGTATTCATCATAAGATTACATAAACAGCCAATTATTCTCACTTTTCACCGATTATTTCTCATAAAACAAGGATTATTCCACATATAATCATATGCATGACAAGATCTATGAGAATACAAGTAATAAACATAACAAAATGATAAAGTAGAGCCCCTTACCTCAAAACAGAGCTCTTACAAGGATTTAACCGAAGATTTAACTCTAGAACAGAGGTTTTCTTGAAATCCTTTAGAACGAACGTAGAATCACAGATCTGAAGAAAAATATAAGTTTAGGAGGTTTAGTATGGGAGAAAATGGTGAGATATAGCCTTAGAACCTTTGAAAACCTTGGATAGGAGTGAAGAAATGAAAATTTTGTCTGAAACCCGTTTTTTATAGAAAATTTTTGAAAGTTACTGTTCACCGCCGAAATTACTGTTACATCAGCATGACATCATAGCTGACGTCACATCCGCGTACAGTATGCGTACAGTCCGTGTACAGTACATGTGCACAGTGTTTCCGGTGGTGAACAGTAACTTTCAAAAATTTTCTATAAAAAGGGGGTTTCAGATAATTTTCATTTCTTCACTCCTACCCAAGGTTCTCAAAGGTTCTAAGGCTATATCTTACTATTTTCTCCCATACTAAACCTCCTAAACTTAGATTTCTCTTCAGATCTGTGATTCTACGTCTATTCTAAAGGATTTCAAGTAAGTTTCTCTAAGTTTGAAGTTAGATTTACCGTTTGTTTGTCTTCTTCTTCTTTTTCTTATAGATGTTCATGGTATTCTTAGGAAAAACTCCGTTCTAGAGTTAAATCTTCGGTTAAATCCTTGTAAAAGCTCTGTTTTGAGGTAAAAGGGCTCTACTTTATCATTTTGTTATGTTTATTACTTGTATTCTCATAGATCTTGTCATGTATGTTATTATATGTGGAATAATCCTTGTTTTATAAGAAATAATCGGTGAAAAGTGAGAATAATTGGCTGTTTATGTGATTTTATGATGAATACATGGTGAAAATGTGATATTATGTTCAAATAATGCATGATAAGGTATATTGAGGATGGTTGATATAATTTTATGATTTTGTGATATGAAATATACAAAGAGATGGATGTTTCATATTCAAATATATTGTATTTCATGTAAAAATGATGTGTATTGTTAATATGTCATGGTTTGATGTATATGATAAAAAGTATGTGGAAATATAATGAAAAATATGTGTGGACATGATAAATGGCATATGTGAACATGTGAATATACTTGAAAGAGTATGAGATGGAAAAAGGATATGATGTAAATAGTTACAGAGATACATTGGGGGAGTAGAAGATGGAGATGATATGGTATATCTTGGGGAAATGTAGGGTGATGAGTGACATTCGGGATTATGCACGGAATATTATGTTCGAATGCACCTCATGGCCGCATATTTTTTTTCCGACTTGACTCTTTGCTAAAGGGCCATCTATTGCATGCGTTGTATCCGTATTGCATTGGGCCATCCGGCGACTATTTACATGGATGTGTAAGACCTCGGGATAGAGGCATCGGATAACTGTGGCCACAGGGTGTGGTAAGCGCGGATAAAAGTAAAAGAAATTATGAATCTGTGGAATATAATATATGTTGAGATGAGAATATGCTTTATATGACACTGTGATATGTAATGTCATGATGTTTTCTTTAATCGTGATAAGATGTGTTTTGTGACGAATATGTGTTATGTACGAGTGATAGGGTAGAGACTCACCCTTAAACAACATTTTTCAGGAAACCAGGAGGAATAGTACCAGGCTCACAGTGCATGGATGGATGAGAACTGCTATAGGATGTAGTTATTTTGAGTTATGTAAGGGATATTTTTAGTTCTATGGCATTCTTTTGAAACAGTTGTAAAACTACTATTTCTTTTTGTTGCTGATGAAAACTTTAGAATCTTTGTTTTTCTAAAGTACTTATGAATTAATGAAATTTTACTCTATGAATCTTATATCATTACAATGTCTCTTTCTCATTAGAGTGTTTTTGAAAGAAAAATTTATTTTACCATTTAAATATTTATGAAAATTTATCGTATATTTAGAAAAGAAATACCGTTGGAAACACTGTTCACGCCAAAAACACTGTTCTCGGTCACTGTTCACGCTGGAAACACTATGCACATGTACTGTACACGGACTGTACGCGTACTGTACGCAGATGTGACGTCAGCCATGACATCATGCTAATGTTACTGATGACATCATCGGTCACTGTACATAGGCAGTTTCACTGTTCATACGCGGTTTACTGTTCATCGACACTGTTCATAGGCAGTTTTACTGTTCACTTTTTAAAAAAATATATATATAAATTCTATCCAAAACTATTCCAGTTATACTTTAACAAACCTCATTTTATTTAAATCAAAATGCAGGATGTTACAGAGAGGATTGCTTCAGAACAAAGATCGCATCTTCACTTTTTCTCATTGTAATTTCAGTCTGCATCTTGATATGGCCCTCACTATGAGTGGCTAATTTCTTTTGGATTGGATTATGATGAATTCACATTTTACTAAATTTTTATACATCATTTATTATTCTTTTATAGAAAAGAATAGACTTAAATAGTGTAAATAAGATGAATATTCCAATTAGGCTAAATAATATAGGTTTCTTAGTTTTTGGTTAATTTACATTAATTTAGATAGTTTATTTTACATGTTTTGATCATTTGAATAATGTGGCAAGAATCCCCAAGCTTATTTTGAAGAATTATTGGATTTTGAGGAATTTAAGGTAAAAGTAACTACTTTCAAGATTGATAATGACCACTACAGCAAGCTACTTCCAGCAAAAGGACCAAAGTGTTCACTTTCAAAGTTAAAAGTGACGACTACAGCAGCCTAGAATCCACTAAGCCTGCGCGTGGCTACTATGAAAGTTCATAGTAGTCACTCTAGAGCGTGCAGAATTGAAGGTGCTGCGCGTAGCTACTATTAAAGTTCATAGTGACAACTCCAGGAGCCCAAAATGTACGAGTGCTGCGTGTGTCTACTATCAAAGTTGATAGTGGACACTACAGAAAGGCAAAAACCAACTGATGCTACGCGTGTCTACTATGAAAGAATGAAAGTAATCACTTTAAAGGGCGCCAGCCTTAGTATAAATAGATTTTTGCCAAATTAGGGTAGAGATCTCTTACACTTTTCGTACCTTTTCTCTTCTTGGGTGACAGCCAAGGGTCCAACCTAGGGTTTGGTTTCTCATTTCTCTTGCTTTTACATTAATGTCAATGAGTTTTCTGCATTTCCAAACTGTGTTTTTGACCCCCATTTCCATAGAGGGCTAAATTTTGTGTAATCCTTAGTGAGTTCACATGAATTCTTGAGTTCCTTGATTTTAATGATAATATAACTCCTTTCTTTTCATGAATTACTTCTTCCTTACCTCTTGAATTGAATTAATGGTAAATGAGGGGGACATTGCTTAATTAACCCTAATTCATTTTAAGGAGATTCTAAACTAGAGATTGTTTAATCCTAGGTTTAATTCTAAGGTTGCGTAATCTTGGGATAAGGGATTAGAGCCTAACAAATTGCGTAATTTCGTTAGAACCATAAGGTTGATTTTTGCTTGTTAAATTAACCTAATTCATAGGAGAGAGGATGGGTGTTAAATCTTGAGTGGAATGAGGATAGAATATATGTGGATGAACTAAGGATTGCTACGTTCTATTGTTTGAATTAATTAAACTTGTTTGTTTGCTGCTCTTTATATTGATTTGAAACCACAAAACCCCCTATTTTAATTGCTTGTTCAATTAATGCCTTCAACATGTTTAATGAAGATTAATAGCCAATGTTCATGGGAGACAATCTAGGGTAACCCTAGTACTACATTAATTTGTTTAAATTTTGATGAGGATTTGCGACAAATCTTTTAAACACAACAAGAAAACGCTCATCAGAATCAATATAACTTCTAACTCAATTACTTTGTGAGTTTATATGATTTTCAGTTTATTTACTTAAGTGTTATTCTATTCTTAATGCTTAATTCGGCTTGATCACCTAAACTGAATCACACACCTAATAATTACTTGTACTAGGAATAGACTTTGGGTTGTTAGCCACATATGTTCAAGTTTTGTTCTTAATGCAAGGTAATAATCTTAAAACATAGAGGAATCATGTTGTAGGATTAATTACTTAGGACTTAATTTTGAGGGATCTGGTTAAGTTATGTAATGAACGTGGAAGTAATAGAATTGGAATCATATTTATTCAATGAAGATAAAGGAGTTAGAAAGTATATTTGAATCTGATCTCTTCTCGCATAAGGTTTTCTGCTAAATTTCAATTTGTTGCTTTTATGTATTTTAGAACAAATCAATATTGCATCATAGTTTTTATATTTTTATATACAGCAAGAAAGGAAATCACTATTATCACCAAATCCCTGAGGACGATATCAAATTACTAGATCGAAGCTTGGTCCGCTTGCCAAGTGTTACAAAAAAAAAACATCAAGTTTCTAGCGTCGTTGTCGGGGATTTGGCACAGATATTTAGTAACGTTCATTTCTTGTTAATTTTTGTTACTAGTTAATTTTGTGAATATTTATAATATATATAATTATTTTGTTACTTGGATTTACCCTTTTGTTAAGATTTCTTATATGCGAGGAAAAACTCCAGCCAAAGAATTACAATTTGATCCTGAGATTGAGAGAACGGCAAGGAGAAATAATAGTAGAACAAGAAGGCTCAGACAATTGGAGACACTCCGAGAACAACAGCAAGAGTTAATTTTTCCATCTTCTTCAACTTCTTCCAATCAACCGTTTCGTGAGTTAGAAATGGCTGAAGAAGAAGCAAATTATGATGGTGGGGCTGAACTAGGTAGACCTCTAAGAAGGACATTTGGTGATTATGCTCTACAACAAGGCCCAAGGCATTTTTCTAATATTGTAGCTCCTACTGCTTTCAGAGCCATGGAATTGAAACCAGCTTTCCTCAGCTTAGTTAGCTCACAACAGTTTACTGGCTTGACCATGAGGATCCATATTTTCATTTGTCTAATTTTTATGAGCTTTGTAGTACAATGGGTATTCAAGAAGGTGATGAAGAAGCTATTTCTTTAAGATTATTCCCATTTTCTTTGACAGGCAAAGCTAAAATATGGCTACAATCTCATCCTAATCAAAGTTTGACCAGCTGGAGCGATGTGGAAAACAAATTTGTTAGCAGATTTTACCCTTCATCCAAGTATATCAAAGCCAAGGCTGAGATTACTACTTTTAGGCAAAGCATAGATGAGCCATTTTGTGAAGCCTGGGAGAGATTTAAATCATTGCTCAAAAAATGTCCTAACCATGGGTTTGAAGATATAGCAAAACTGAACTTCTTTTGCAATGGAATCGAACCTGAAGTAAAGATGTTGTTAGATGCAGCAGCTGGTGGTACTATGATGTCTGCAGATCCTGATGAAGTCACGCAGATCATTGAGTCATTAGCATCCTCTTATCAACAAGCACAATATGGAAGACATCAATCTCAAAGAAGAGGAATCATTGAATTGAACACTCATGATGCTATTCTTGCTCAGAATAAGTTGCTAACCTAACAGATTGAAGCCTTGACAAAACAAATGGCTAAGCTGTCACAACAACTCCATGCCATACATTCTCCTCAAACCAATCCTCCACTCAAGTGTGATTTCTATGAAGGAGACCATCCAAATAGGTTCTGTTCAGAAACTACAAATGAAGAGGAAGTCAATTATATGGGTAATCAACCAAGAGGAGGAAATTTTAATTCCCAGAATTTGAATGCTAATAATTTCATGCAGGGAAATCAAGGCTGGAGAAATAATGATAATAACAACCAAGACTTTGGATAGAGAAATGAAGCAGAGACTTCTAATAGATCTCCACAACAACAACAACAAGCTTCTTATCCTTATATTCATGAGAGGGCCAACAAGTTGGAGGACACCCTGAATCAATTCATGCAAGTATCTATCACTAACCAGAAGAATACAGAGGCTTTCATAAAAAATCTAGAAGTTCAGGTGGGTCAGCTAGCGAAACAATTAGCTGACAAGTTTGAAGGTCCATTCTCAGCAAACACAAAGACCAACCCCAAAGAGCAATGCCAAGCCATCACAACAAGGAGTGGTAAGTTGGTAGGTAGTGATGTTGGAGTGAGTGAGAAAAAGAGTGAGAAGAAAGAAGAACATGAGAAAGGTGGTGAGGTTGAGAAAGAGATTGAGAGGAAAGATGGAGAAAGTAATAAAGGTGGGGATACAAATAATAAGAGTGAGAGTGAAAAAGAAACTGAAAAAGACAAAGTAAAAGAAAATAGCAGAGTAGAAAAAGAAAAGCGTAAGAAGAAGGGCAAGGAGGTAATTTTGACAGTTCCTATTAAAGACCTACCTTACCCTCATGCACCATCAAAGAAAGAGAAAGAAAGACAGTTTGCAAGATTTCTGGATATTATGAAGAAGCTCCAGATCAACATTCCTTTCACTGAAGCTATGGAACAAATACCTACATATGCTAGATTCATGAAGGATTTGTTGACCAAGAAGAGAAGGATTCTTGAAGAGGAAACTATGGAGCTTAAAGTAGGATGCAGTGCTATTATACAGAAGTCTCTACCCCAGAAATCCAGAGATCCGGGCAGTTTCACTCTCCCAGTAAGTGGGAAAGGCATTTTTAGATCTTAGTGCTAGTATCAATTTGATACCCTTATCTATGCTAAAGAAAATTGAAGATGTGAAGGTACGTCCTCAAGGATGACCTTGCAGCTAACAGACAGATCAATAAAACTTCCACATGGCATAGTTGAAGATATGATAGTAAAGGTAGACAAATTCATGTTTCCAGTAGATTTTGTAGTAATGGATATAGAAGAGGATGCAGAGGTTCCTTTGATTCTAGGTAGACCATTCATGAAGACAGCCCGAGTTATCATTGACATGGATGACAGAAAGCTAAAGGTGCGAGTTCAAGATGATGAGGTTATTTTTAATGTGTTTGAAGCAATGAAGTTTCCAAAAGGTACCAAAGAATGTTTTAGAGTTGATGTATTAGATGATTTATACTTGGAAGCTCAAGGCAATCTTAGGAACTCATCACCACTTGAAAAAGTTTTATTTGATGCTGATGAGGAGTTTGATGAGATTTTAGACAAGGAAGTGCAAGAGTGTATTGATAGTTTGAATAAAGGTGAAAGTTCTTCTACTAATGCTCATTTGCAAGAAGATATGAGGGAAGAAGAGAAAGTGCAACCTATAAAGCTAGAACTGAAGCAACTACCATCTTACTTGAAATATGTCTTTTTGGACAATGATCGTGGGAAGCCAATTATTATTAGCAGTCATTTGTCAAAGGAGCAAGAGAATCAATTGATTGAGGCCAATAAAGGTGCTATTGGGTGGACTTTAGTGGATTTGAAGGGAATTAGTCCTTCATACTGTATGCATAAGATACATATGGAGCAAGATTATAAGACAGTAGCCGAACCTCAAAGATGCTTAAATCTGATCATAAAGAAGGTAGTAAGAAAAGAGGTGGTTAAGTTATTAGAAGCTGGTATGATCTACCCCATCTCAGATAGTGCTTGGGTTAGCCCAGTCCAAGTTGTTCCTAAAAAAAGGGGTATGACAGTTGTGAGAAATGAGAAAAATGAGCTGATTCCAACTAGGACAGTGACAGGATGGTGTATATATGTAGACTATAGGAAGCTCAACCAGGCTACAAGGAAAGATCATTTTCCCTACCATTCATGGACCAGATGCTTGAGAGATTGGCTGGTCAGTCATACTATTGTTTCTTAGATGGTTACTTTAGATACAATCAGATAGCAGTAAATCCTCAAGACCAGGAAAAGATAGCTTTCACATGTCCTTTTGGTGTATTTGCTTATAGAAGGGTGCCATTTGACTTGTGTAATGCACCAGCCACATTCCAGAGATATATGCTAGCTATTTTTTCTGATTTACTTGAGAGATGCATTGAGGTGTTCATGGACGATTTCTCAGTTTTTGGATCCTCTTTTGATGTTTTCTTGAAAATCTAAAACATCGTACTAAAGTGGTGTATGGAGACCAATTTGGTACTCAACTGGGAGAAGTGTCACTTTATGGTGACCGAAGGAATTGTACTAGGGCATAAAATCTTAGCAAGAGGAATAGAGGTTGATCCAATCAAAGTGGAGGTCATTGCTAAGCTTCCACCACCAACCAACGTCAAAGAAATAAGGAGCTTCTTGGGGCATGCAGGTTTTTATAGAAGATTCATCAAAGATTTCTCCAAGATAGCTAAGCCTGTTAGTAACCTTCTTCTCAAAAGCATTAAATTTGATTTTAATGATGATTGTTTAAAAGCTTTTGAATTGCTAAAGAAAAATCTTACATCAGCTCCCATAATCCATAATCACAGCACTAGACTGGAAATATGATTTTGAACTTATGTGTGATGCTAGTGATATGCAATAGGAGCTGCATTGGGTCAAAGGAAGAATAAAATTTTTCATATGATATACTATGCAAGTAAAGTGTTAAATGAAACTCAAGTAAATTATGCAACAACTGAGAAAGCGTTACTTGCCATAGTGTATGCACTTGAAAAATTTCGTTTTTATTTCATTGGTTCAAAAATCATTGTGTATACTGACCATGTAGCTATAAAGTACTTGTTGACAAAAATTGACTCTTAGGTTGATCCGGTGGATTCTATTGTTACAAGAATTTGATTTGGAGATCAAAGACAAAAAGGATTGTGAGAATCATGTTGCTGATCACTTATCAAGACTTGTAAATGAACAAGTGACTAGTCAAGAGGGTGAGGTCTTGGAGGAGTTTCCAGATGAAAAGTTATTTGCGGTGAGTGACAGACCCTGGTTTGTTGATATAGCAAATTACAAGGCAGCAGGAGTCATTCTTGAAGAATACAATTGGCACCAAAAAAAGAAATTCTTGAAACACTCTAACTTCTATGTCTAGGATGACCCTTACTTATTCAAGATAGGAGCCGATGGTTTATTGAAAAGGTGTGTATTAGGAAGTGAATGCAAAGATATTCTATGGCACTGCCATAATTCTCCATATGATAGCCACTTCAATGGTGAACGCACAACTGCCAAGGTTTTACAAGCAGGATTCTATTGGTCATCTCTCTTCAAGGATGCTCATGAACATTGCAAAAGTTGTGACAAATACCAAAGAACAGGTGGAATTTCAAAAAAAATGTGAGTTACCTTTATAGACTATCCTTGAGGTTGAATTATTTGAATGTTGGGGGATTGATTTTGTTGGTACACTTCCATCTTCATATTCCAATGAATACATACTGGTAGCTATGGACTATGTATCAAAATGGGTAGAAGCTAGTGCTACTCAGAAGGCCGATGCCAAGACTGTCATTAGGTTCTTGAAGAAAAATGTATTTTGTAGGTTTGGTGCTCCAAGAGTACTCATTAGTGATGGTGGATCACATTTTCGTAATACTCAACTAAGGAAAGTACTTGAGCGTTATGGAGTGAGGCATAGAGTGGCTACACCATACCATCGTCAGACCAATGGCCAAGCTAAGGTCTCCAACCGAGAATTAAAGATGATTTTGCATAAAACTGTAGCTAGTTCAAGAAAAGATTGGGCCATGAAGCTGGATGACACCCTATGGGCATATAGAACAACATTCAAGACCCCAATTGGGTTGACTCCATTTCAGCTGGTTTATGGTAAGGCGTGTCATTTGCCCGTGGAGCTAGAGCACAAGGCATTTTGGGCCTTGAAGGCATTGAATTTTGACATGAAGACAGCAGGTGAAAAAAGAAAAATTCAGTTGCATGAATTAGAGGAATTGAGATTGCATGCCTATGAGAATAATAAGTTATACAAGAGTAAAGTAAAGGCCTATCATGACAAGAACATAGTGAGAAGGAACTTCCAACCCGGTCAATCAGTTTTGTTATTCAATTCTAGATTGAAGCTATTTCCAGGCAAACTCAAATCAAAGTGGTCAGGACCATTTTGGGTTAAATCTATTAAGCCATATGGAGTAATTGAACTTGAAAAACCTACCACGGGAAGAACATGGACAGTTGATGGTCAAAGACTCAAGCCTTATTTGGGTGGTGAAGTTGAAAAGCTCATTACCATCACACATCTCAAGGAGATTTGATCATGCAGCAATGTCAAGCTAAAGACATTAAATTAGCACATTTAGTGTTAATTATGTGTGAATTTGAGTTTGTGTTATCCATATTGTGTGATTAAGTATGTGTGTGTTGAATCTCGAAGTCATTTTAGTTGTGCATTTGCTTGTTTAGTTGTGAAAGTTGAGCATTTTTATAAGTATTGATATGCATTTGGTTAGAGGTATGTTAGTTAGTTTGTTAATTTGATATGCATTTATATAGATTATGCATTGTTGTTAGATGATTAGTTAGTGTGATTTGTTGTATATTAGTTTGTTTAATTGAGTGAATTAAAGCTGGTAGAAAGATAGGGTAGGAGGACAAAGATTCAAGAAAAGTTAGAAGTACAAAGATTCAAGATTTCACATTTTTTGAGTCTCATAGCTATAGCCCTCACTCATGGCTGCAGCCGTTTTATCAGAAAAATAACTTAAAAGCATTTGCTGATATGAGCGTTGTAGCGCTCATTTCAGGGCTATAGCTACAACTCTCTGCCCAATCAATTTATATCCAGCTCTGTAGCGCTAATTCCAGGTCTATAGCGCCAACTCTCTGTTTTTTGCACAAAAGTAATATTATCCAGCGCTGCAGCGGTCAAAGCCATGGCTATAGTGGTGAGGTGCGAGAATCACTTTAAGTGAATTCAAAACATTAGTTTCAGTCATTTTTCTTTCGCGCCCTTACGCTCTCTAAACCCATCACTAACCCTTCACCTTTCTTCCACTTCTCCTCAATTTCTTGCGCATTTTTCTTCAATTTTGGGCATCAAAGGTAAGTCTTTTTTCTCTTTTCCCTCCCTTTCGTCCACTTTTCTTTTTCCTTGTTCACCATGGAAGGAACCCAAGCTTCTCTACTCTTTTATTGTATGATAGATTCATTGAAGGAATGGATTATCTTGCCTGAGTAAGTGCATTATAATATCATTGAGTTGCTTTCTACTTCCATGTGGATACACTTTTGAACACCGGGGTTCATGTGCTGAACCCTAACTTATGGACACAACAGCATAGAATGCAAGAGTGTGGAGCCCACACTGTGCAGCCTAGAGATTAGATGGAGGAGGAAGGTATAGAGCATAAAGATGAGGAAGAAGATTATCAGGAAGAGGACGGCTCTGAGTCATCAAACTTCTAAGAAAGAGTTTTACCATTTGCATTCCTTGTAATTTTAAATTTTCACATTTACATTTTTTGCAATTTTAAATTTCTATTTTTACATTACTTGAAATTTAAAAAAATAAAAAAATAATAAAACATAAGAATGCTTTAATGCTTATCTTGTGGTTGCATTCTATTGATTGTGCATGATCATGGAATTTCATAAGCATTTCATTAACTTGACATGAAAGATCAGTGATTGAATCATTTAGCTAAGCTAGTGAGTGAGAGTACTAACCTAATACAAACATTGTTGAGAGCCATCATCATAGTATATGTGTTTGCATTGGTTGAGTCTTGAAATAGTTGCTCTTATAAGAAATTTTGGAAAAGATCAAGGCATTTTATTATGTTTATTGAAAATTTTTGAACCCAGAGCCAAAAAGCTATCTTGAAATGAGAAAAATCCTTTTGAAACCTCTTTGAGCCTGCTGCTTTATTCAACCTTTAATCCTAAGCAAAAATGTTAATTCTTCACCTTTACCAAACCTTAGAGAGCTTGATGATAATGAATTTGGGTTAAGTTGGGAGGGAGTGAAGTTTGTTAAGGTTGAAGGAAAGAGAAAAGAATTAGCATGTTGTAAATTGTAAAGTGAGAATTACCTCCCTAGTGTTATCATGGTTCGACTATGGCAAAAATAGCTTCATGAAAATTTAAAAAAAAGAAAAAAGAGAGAAGCTAAAATAGTGTACATAAATTTTAAAGTAGAGAGGGGGTTCTCCACAATGAGTTAAAAAGAAAAATTTTATTAAGAGGGTACAAGTGAACTTTGAAGGAACAAATTGGGCTAAGAGATGTGATTGGAGTTAAAAATTGAAGAGAATGAAACATTGTTGATTGATGTTATTCATGTTCATTTTGCTCTCTAGAGTTGAAACTTTGTTTAACTAGAAAAACCATATCTTTTCTTGTTAGCCAGGCCCCATTATAACCCTCAAAAGTCATTGTGATCCTTAATGTTCTTTTCAAAAGTGATAGTAGAGATATGATATCAATGTTTATGTTCATAGAAATGATGAGTGGAAAAGAGAGAAACACTCACCCATGAGAGTTATACACTATGAGAATTGTATTTGGTCACTAATTTGTAGTGTTCGTGTTTGACTTGTCATGTAAATTATGTGGTTAAGTATAATTGATTTTTGGGAGCACTTCAAGTGAGTTAAAGATAGTCGTATGAAAGTGAATTGATTGATGAGCTTTCTTTTTGTTGATAAAAAAAAGTAATTTGCAAGTTGGCTTGTGGTTGTCCTTGTTTTGTTTGGGGACAAACAAAAGAGTAAGTTGGGGGGAATTGTTAAGTGCTAAAAATTCATATTCTATCATTAATTTGCCAAATTTGTTTGGTTGAAATGTAAACAATCAGGGTATATTTAACTCCTAATTGGATGAATTAATCTAATTAAAGAAGTCACAAGAGTAGTAGTGTTTTCTTTTAAAATATCTCTCTTTTGTGCAGAATTTGATAAAGTCTAAAATTCAGGGCTACAGCCCCAAATCCACAGCTACAGCCATGACAGTGTGCAACAGAAAGAGGATTCAGAGAGTTACAGCTATACCTGTGAATCTGCAGCTACAACCATGAGAGAATTAGTGCAAGGCAAAGCTACAACTACAGCGGTGAATCCACAGCTATAGCTGTGGAGTTAAAATATGTTCGAATGCTCTTTATTTTGAAGACCCATAAAAGAAAAATGTCTAGGAAGTGAAAGGGGAGATAAAAGCTTAATAGATCAGAGAAAAGGGGACTTTCGGAGGAGAAGAAGAAAAGAAGAACGAAGCAACAGAAGATGTGGGGAGGATCACTTCAGGACAAAGATCGTATCTTCACTTTCTCTCATTGTAATTTCAGTCTGCATCTCGATATGGCCCTCACTATGAGTGGATAATTTCTTTTGGATGGGATTCAATATAACTCCTAACTCAATTACTTCGTGAGTTTATATGATTTTTAGTTTATTTATTTAAGTGTGATTCTATTCATAATGCTTAATTCGGCTTGATCACCTGATTTATGATCTTTGGCTTTTGAATTCTATTGGGAAACGCTTTTGAAAACCCGAACTAAATCACACACCTAATAATCACTTGTACTAGGAATAGACTTGGGGTTGTTAGCCACATATGTTCAAGTTTTGTTCTTAATGCAAGGTAATAATCTTAAAACATAGAGGAATCATGTTGTAGGATTAATTACCTTAAGACTTAATTTTGAGGGATCTGGTTAAGTTACATAATGAACGTGGAAGTAATAGAATTGGAATCATATTTATTCAATGAAGATAAAAGAGTTAGAAAGTATATTTGAATCTGATCTCTTCTCGCATAGGGTTTTCTGCTAAATTTTAATTTGTTGCTTTTATATACTTTAGAACAAATCAATATTTCATCATAGTCTTTATATTTTTATATACAACAATAAAGGAAATCACTATTATGACCAAATCCTAAGGACGATATCAAATTACTACATCGAAACTTGGTCCGCTTGCCAAGTTTTACCAAAAAGACCATCAATTATGTCTTGTCGTTGTCCTTTTGGTAAAATCTTCTCGAAGAAGTACTATTTTTTTCCAAATGGCTTAGATGTACTTTTAGGATATTTATAACCAATAATATCTTTGAGGGACCTATGAAGAGCTAATTTATTTATCATAAGCTAATCTATTTATCATTAGTGCTTCATCCCAAACAATGAGATTTATTTGAATTATTATTTGAACAAGCTGAGGATTTGATGCACCTTCGCCAAAAAGGAACAATACTAGATTACCATGAGGATTTTGATGCAATAGTTTCTAAATTGGAGCTGTCCAAGGAGTATAAACTAAGTTGTTTCTTAGGGGGTTTAAAGCAAGAAATTCAAATGATTGTGCGAATGTTTCAACCGGCAAATGTGCTGAAGGCCTTTCATTAGCCAAGTTATATAAATCTGCTACCATTAATTCATACAATCCAAAGAATCTATTGAAAATTCCTAAGCCATACTCTACTATTTAACCAATATTGCCAAACCCATCCTCTAAAACCTTAGATGTCCAAAAGCCACACGTACAAACCAAAACACAAACCAAGACACAAGCCTATAAGAATCTCACTCCAGCTTTTATGAGTGAAAGAAGATCCGAAGGCTACTTTTGTGATGAGTCCTTTACTCCTGCTCATGCTCAGACACATAAAAAGATTCAAATACATGTGATGGAGGTTGATGAAAATGAGGTAATTGAAGGGGATAACCAAGAAGAATTGCAAGAAGAAGTAGTTGGCAGCCTTGAAACTACAGACCCCTTAATTTCAGTCAATGTTGTTGTGGCAAACTTTAAAACAACGAGGATCACTGGTTATTACAAGAAAAAGCCTCTACATATCCTTATAGATAGCGGAAGCACTCACAATTTCTTGGATGTCAATGTAGCCAAGAAAATGGGTTGTTTAATTGAGGAGATTTCACCAATGAGGATTGCTGTTGCAGATGGTACAAAGGTAACTATAACTTCAGTGGTAAAAGAATTCTCTTGGACAATACAAGGATCACCATTCAGTTTCGATATGTTTCTAATTTTCTTAGGTTGCTGTGATCTAGTGTTAGGAATAGAATGGCTGATCACCCTAGGTGATATTACCTAGAACTTTGATCAACTAACAATGCAATTCTTTATACAAGGAAGAAAGTTTGCCTTTGTTTCCATTTGCCAGATGTTGAGTGAGCATAATAAATTTTTCCAATTGTTCTTCTAGTCTGCCTTTGTTTCCATTTTTTGTTTCTATCATCCCAAATAAATTTTGTAGGAAAGTCAGAATATGTTAGCATGCGTGCTTCAGAATTTATAGAATTCATTTTCATCCATTTTGTAAACATGGTTTGTTCTATTACTTATCATCTGATAACTGTTGACAAATGTTGTGAATCTCGTAGAGTAACTAAATTTTCTCCTAGTAAATGGAAGATCAAACTCATAACAGCTGGACTTCTATAACGTATGTCAAAGTTAAAAATTCTCTAACTTACTTCACATATATGAAATATAAGCAATAGTCATAATATTATGAAATCCATAAAAATTTGAGTATATAAGAAAGAAAAAATGTATTCAATGTTGTTTAAAAAATAAAAAATAAAAATAATATAACACTTAATATCAAAGTCAATATAAAATTTAATTAATAAAATTAACTAAAAATTTATAAGTATAACAACTATTATTATTTATTTAATATTACTTATCTATAATTTCTTTTATAAAAATTCGTACACCTAATAAATATACAATATGTAATAAATATATAGTTTAATAATATTATTTAATTATAATTATAGAATATTATTTTTATATATATAAAATGTTAATAATTATTTATTAAATATTATTCATAACAATTTTGTTATTATTGATAACAATAAATTCTAATAAACTTTCCTTAAATATAATTTAAAGTTAATAAATATGAATAAATTACAATTTTAATTATTATGTTATGTAAAATATTATAAATAATTTTAATAAATTGTAATCTAATACAATTTATAGTAAATTTGTTTATGTAATATATTTTATAGTGAATTTAAATATTCTAAATTTTAATAATTATAAATTCGTTATAAATACATAAAATAATATATAAATTTATGGTATTAATATAAAAAAGGAATATATAATGATTTTAACTAAATGGTTAATTAAATGAATTTATTTTAAAATTACATACTTGCAGTCTATATAAGTTTTGATCTCACCAACTTGTATTATTTGCATTAATTTGTTTGTATTTTGCATAAAAATATTTTCTTCAATTACCATGGTTACTCTATTTGGACCTTTGTAGAGATATTTTATAGCATTGGACTTATTGCACCATTCAATATTTAGATGTGCCTGAAATGCGAGTAGTAAATCTAAATTATATGAAACCACAAACCTGTTATCCAAGTTGATATCTCCTTTTTTGACATGTCTGCCATCATCCATCTTCTATAAGTTGGAAAGCCATCCATATCTAAGATCGTTTCATTAGTAAACATAACGCTCTAAATTTTGTAATATTGTTTAATTATTAAAGTGTGTGTGTGTATATATATATATAGTTATAGTTATGTGTGGGTTACCCTATGAGGTGTGTTGATTGATTGAGAATGCTTTATATATGTGTGTAATGATGTGAACCTGTATGAATATGATTGTGACTTGACGGCAATAGATTAAATATATATATATATATATATATGTGTGTGTGTGTGTGTGTGTGTGTGTGTGTGTGTGTGTGTGTGTGTGTGTAGGTGTATCAGGCTAAGTATAGATGCTGTTGTAGGGCATTCTCGCTATAGTGAGAGGGCCTTGGGTGTGAGGCATGAAACTGTGCCGTTCTCGCTGTAGCGAGAAGGCACTGGGAAAAGGGGGTGAAACTGTCGCCTTATTGCTGTAGCGAGAGGTCCCTCGCTGTAGCGACAAAGTCACAGTTTGGGCTATATTTCTGGGTGCAGTCTCGCTGTAGCGAGATTCTACAGAAACCAGGATGCAGTTTTTCCTGATATTTTCAGTGTAGCGATAGGGGGCGTCACTGCAGCAAGAGTTGCCTCACTATAGCGAGAGTGTTGCAAGCAGAGGGGTGTTTGAAGGGGTTAGGGTTGGGAAAATTCATTTCCATTTTCCCTCTTCAAAATCTCTTTGAATCTCTCAGTCCAAAACCTTATTCTACCGATTAAATTGCCTCCAAAGCCGTTGGTAAGTTAAATTGAAGGTTTGATTCATGTGGGAAACGTATCCTTGGTTTAGTTTATGCGTGGGTCTTCAATTCGAGGTAAGGGGGGAACTCTACCCTATCTCCTCGTGTTTCTCCTCATGTTTGATTTTCATTTATTTTGTTAAATATTGTAATGTGGCTGAGATAGAAGGAAAAAAAACGTGTGTTTTAATGGAGATTATTATATATTTGAATGCAATGTGATGTGTGATGAGTTAGTTGAACCATTGTGGGTGATTGGTGATTTAATAAATGTAAATGAATATGGGCCGTGTGCCGTGTGTTGTAAATTAAAGTGGGCAATATGTACCGCATGCGAATATGAATATTGTGTGAAATTGGAATGTGTGTGAATGGGGTATGTTAAATGCCGTTGTAATGATGCTATGAATGGTTTAGCGATACACTGGAGGTGTGGAAGATGGGGACGGTAGAAATACCTTGGGGAAGAGAGAGTGGTGGTGACACCAATAGTAAGCGTGGGTACACCACAGGCCACACACTGTCCTTCTGACTAGACCTCTGACCACTACATTTGCTGAGGACCTGTAACTGCAACCATTTATTGTGTGAAACTGTAATCACAGTGCCATAGTGAGTGCACGTGTGTAAATTGTTTGGTGCCATGAGTGCATCGATTATGAACTGGAATGAAATGTTTGAAATATTGCTTGTGATTACCTAGACTTGAGTAGAATATATTAGAACACCTATAGATACGCAAGGTGAGTCTCTGTGTTATGCATGTGCGTGGGATAGTATAGAGTACTCACCCTTATATTTATTTTTCAGGTGACCAAGACGATCAGCATCGGACTCAGTGAAGAAAGGATGAACTACTATAGGACTTAGATTGTATTTTGAAATTACGATGTAATTTAATTAGTCTTGTAGCAGTCTTTGAGATAAATTTATAATCCTTTATTATTTTGAACTGTTTTATGAAACTCTATGATGAGATCTTTTTATCTAAATGAAAATTTTATTACTCCCATTTTGTGAAATTATTACTTGAAAATTAATTCAAGGTGTTACAGTAAACTTTTCAGAATAATTTTGGTTGCAAAAGCCATCAACCATGCAAGGTGCATTTTTGTTGGTAGTTCCACATGATTTAATGAAAATTTTATTACTCCCATTTTGTGAAATTATTACTTGAAAATTAATTTAAGGTGTTACAGTAAACTTTTCAGGATAATTTTGGTTGCAAAAGCCATCAACCATGCAAGGTGCATTTTTGTTGGTAGTTCCACATGATTTATGTATCATGAATTGTGAAACAGCATTGAATCCAATTGGATCATCAACTTGAGATGGTAATTCTATTGATATTATTTTATTTGTCTTGTAGTGTTTGATACTTGTTATTTTGGTGAAGGCATAGTATGTAACACCTTGATTTAAATTTCAATAAATAAGAAATTTCACAAATTTTTAAAATAATAAAATTTTCATTTCAATCCAAGTTTCATCAAACATTTCAAATAAAGAAAAAGGGTTACAAATGTCATGACCCCTTTTTATAAGGAACCGAGAACATTGTTTCTACATCACATACTTATTTAAGATAAATAAATAATAGAGAATATAAGTATGAACTTCTCATTCAAAATAAAACAACGTTTCTTACAACAAAAATCCAACAGAACAATATAATATTACATTTAGTATTTCTCATTCAAAATAAAACAACGTTTCTTACAACAAAAATCCAACAAAACAACATAATATTACATTTAGATCATAATATTCAAAATACCCAAAATTATACTATATAGCTCCCTCTACATGAGGTCTCAAAATGTAAGGAAAAAGGACTTCAATGCAGAATTGCTCTACTCCAGTTTCTAACATTTCTCCACTGGCCCCTCAGCCTGTGAAGTAGATGTATCACCTGCTACATCTGCTCACGTACCACTGTACGATCATCACCGTACACACGCACACAACGACATAGAAAGAAATGCAAGGGTGAACTTACCAAAAATAAAATAAAATCATATATATATATAACGAAACATTACTCATAGCAATAGCCTCATGCATTACCAACCCATCTAATGCACAGCATGAAAACGGTTTCCAACTAGTTTCACAGCCTAAGTAATCTAGAAGGAACTGAGCCAGTCCGGGAGCGACCCATTCCGGTATCTGGATCCAGACAGCACAACACAGCAGCTTAGCATAAACTTACTGTTACACGTTTACCCACCTAAACATGTAACTCTCCTCTATAATGATGCAAAACATATATCTCAGCATGATGTACATTGCTAAAATTATTTTAACAGCTCATCTAAGGCAAGTTTTAAATAGATCAGCCAAAATCTCAGCATTCTAAATCAATTAACAGCAGTTACAGCTTAGAAAATAGCTTTTATTCAATAGATCTAACAAAATCATATCAAAACATCTGGAAATAGCATATTAAACCCTTCAAAACGTAGTTTATTGGCTAAAATAAGCTCCCCTTACCTCAGAATGATTATTTACACCAGATCTACCAAATATTACTTGTTTAAATGCAAGATTCACCAAAGATTCAGCTTTAGAACAGAGTTTCTCTTCAAATCCTTCAGAATAGACGTAGAATCTCAGATCTAGTGAGAAATATAAGTTTAGGAGGGTTTAATAGGAGAGAAAATGGTGGTATATGGTCTTGGAACCTTTGAGAACCTTTGACAGGAGTGAAGAAATGGAAATTTTGTGTGAAGTCCCCCTTTTTATAGAATATTTTTGAAATTTACTATCTACCGCCGGAAACACTGTTCACGCCAGAAACACTGTTCAGGACACTATTCACGAGAGAAACACTGTGCACGCGTACTGTATGTGCATGTGACGTCAGGATGATATCACTGATGACGTCAGCAGTCACTATACATACGCGGTTTTTACTGTTCATACGTGATATGTACGCGGTGTGCACTGTTCATAGGCGGTTTTACTGTTCATTTGACATTGTTCATACGGTACTGTTCACTTTTTTTTTTTTTAAAATAATTTCAAACTCCATCTAAATCTATTCCAATACCATATAATCCTTCGATTAACATTTAACAAGTATAAAATATTATAGATTACTCAATAATAAATTAGAAGCCCGATAACAAATTACGTCAAATAGTTGCTACGGGACTTATTCAAATGCAAAAGTTCAAAATAATATCCCAAGTCCTATAGCAGTTTCATCCATCCTTTCACTGAGTCTGGTGCTAATCATCTTGATTACCTGAAAAATGAGTATAAGGATGAGTACTCTACACTACCAAAACACACAAGTGGGCATAAAGTCTCACCTCCAAATCAAATTCAATACATTTATGCAGAACCAAACACAGACAACATTATCATTCAATATTGATGCACACATGGCACTAACAGCAATTCACATTCAATCAACATAATTAACAATAATCCTATGCATATGCACGCCAGCAACATTCACTGTAGCACTGTGATCATAAATTTACACCATGAATGATCGCCGGTTACCCACGCCTCACAGATACTACGTGGGCAGTCATGGGTCGCTCAGCAAAGGTAGTGGTCAGAGGTCTAGTCAGGAAGAGAGTGTGTGGCCCGTGGTGCAACCGTTTTGCAGTCGGTGTCACCACCACTCTTTCTTCCTCAAGGTATTTCTACCGTCCTTATCTTCCACACCCCCAGTATATCGCTGAACCATTCATAGCACATTACAATGGCACTAACACACCCATTCACACATATTTCATTCACACATGCAATATTCATGCTTACACACGGCACACAGCCTATATTCAATTCATGACACAGCCCATAGCCTATTTCCATTCATATTACACGGCCCTCGGCCCACATTTCACACAATATTAATTAAATCATACGGCACGAGTGCCCATACCCATTCACAACATCTAGTACATAGTTCACATCACATATCTCAGCAATTTCCTATCCTCTAACTCAGCAACATCACAACATTCCACAAAATAACAACTATCACACATAAAAGAGTAGGATAGAGTCCCCCCTTACCTTGAATTGAAGACCCACACTCAGATTTGACCACGAACGTGCTCCCTACACAAACTTTGGCCTAAAACACATGGAAGAACTCCATGAGAACCCCAAAAAGCACCAAAACAGAGAAAGGAAGGGAAACAAAAACCATAACCATTTAAAACTCACCTCCAAGCATTCTCCACACGAATTTAACCTTCAATCAAGCTCCCGAACAGCTTTGGAGGCAATTTAATTGGTGGAATAGGGTTTGGGAGTGAGAGAATTAAAATAATTTCAAAGGGAGAGGGAGAAATAATTCTCCCCGAATCCTAACCCCCTTTAAATCCTTTTCTGGTCGCGACACTCTCACTACAACGACACGCCCTCTCGCTATAGCGCAAAAACTAGAGAAAACTGCACTCTGTTTTTTGCAGAATCTCGCTACAGCGAGACCCTTTCGCTACAACGAGATTGCACCCAGAAATGCACCTCAAACTGTCGTTCTATCACTACAACGAGATGTCTCTCGCTATAGCGAGAAGGCGACAGTTCTGGTTCTTCTTCCCAGGGCCCTCTCGCTACGGCGAGAACAGCCCAGTATCACGCCCTACACTTAGGCACTTAGCCCATTTCAGTCTAACTAGTCATGCATACACACACATATATATACACATGTTCACAACATATATTTAAAAATACATACATGAATATACATTTAGATTTATATAAATAACAATAATTAATATTACAAAATTAGGAGCGTTACATAGTAGAATATGAGTATGTGGTAGACCTTGTTTTTGGAACTCAATGGTGTATATAGGTAAAAGAAGGAAAAAAAATATAATAAGTAATTAATAAGAATAAGATTAAAGTTATAAATTAAAAAATTAATGTAATACTTTTCTTGATATAACCTGACCAAAGTATTGTCCATCCACTATTTGTTTCATTAGTTGATCAAGTTTCATCTTAAAAACTCTTGTTTTAACATCTGGCCTATCATTAGCTGGTTGTCCTGGAATTTGATCAAGCAGATACTGAATCTCAGGACACTTTGGATTGGTAGTAAAAGTCATAAAAATATCAGGATTCCCAAATGTTCTACATATGGCCATTGCATGTTGATAGTTTGGACCATATATCATGGACCACCTGTGAATGAAGAAGGCGGAAATGAATGAGAAATGTTGTTGGTGAGTTTAGATACAAAAATACAACTGGGTGTTTAGAGTCCAGAGAAGATTTGGGAAATCTTGAAGAAATGAGGGTGGTGAATGCTAATTGTGAATAAGTGCACAATGATTTGCTAAAGATAAAGGCATTCACAGGCCACACACTCATTTCCTGACGAAACTCCTGACTATACCTTTGCTAGAAGGGGCTGGGTCGACACATGTGTATCTGTGCTGCTACGGCTAAACGGCGGCTATCTAAACTGTGAAGTCCTCAAGGGATCCTAAGGGTACTAAATGTGAAATTGAAATAAATATGAAGCTGTGATGTGTATGAAATGGTATAAAAATTGTACTGTCATAATATATGCACTGTAACACTTTGATTAATGTTGTTATGATATATATGTTGTAATACATCGACGGGTGCGATTAGGACACATATGTTGTGACGTGTTGATTGACGTGGTATAATACATGTATTAAAGATGTGCAGATTAGTAAAAAGATGTATGATTTGAAGTGGTGAACATGATTGATTGTTGTCCTATATGTTCCTTGTGATAGTGATTTGAATAATTAGAGTATTATTGTTAATTTAATCTGTGATAAGTAATGTTTCTAATACTGTATGTGTATGTGTGTATCTTGCTTATGTTAACAAGAGATTTAGTGGGGCGGGAGATACTCACCCTTACTAATATTTTCAGGAAAAATATAAATTTGTCTTTATCTTACTATCGGGTTTATAAAAAGAAATAAATCCATTTGCATTTGGCCTTAAAAATTCATTTATTTGAATGAAGAAAATAAGAATGTTATATTAAATACCCACCTAAACATTCAGCATGAACTTATCGTTACACATCAACCCACCTGAACATGTAACTCAGCTCTATAATGATGTAGAACATATATCTCAGCATGATGCAGCACTGCTAAAATTATTTTAACAGCTCAGCTAAGACAAGTTTATTATAGATAAGCCAAAATCTCAGCATTTTAAATCAATTAACAACAGTTACAGCTTAGAAAATAGCTTTTATTCAAAAAATCTAACAAAATCAAATCAAAACTTCTTGTAATAGCATATCAAACCGTTCAAAACATAGTTCATAGTCTAAAGTAAGCTTCCTTTACCTTAGAACGATGATTCACACTAAATCTACCAAATATTACTTGTTTTAACGTAAAATTCACAGAAGATTTGACTTTAGAACAGAGTTTCTCCTAAGAACACCATGAACTTCTATGAGAAAGAGAAGAAAGAGAGAAATGAATGGTAAATCTAACTTCAAACTTATAAAAATGTACTTCAAATCCTTCATAATAGACGTAGAATCTCAGATCTAGCGAGAAATCTAAGTTTAGGAGGATTTAGTATAGGAGAAAGTGAGGTATATGGCCTTAAAACCTTTGAGAAGATAAAACAAATGAAAATTTTCGTGACACCCCTATCTATAGAAAACTTTTTGAAATTTACTGTTCATACCGGAAGTTACTATACTGTTCACGCACGGGATCACTGTTCACACGTGATTTTTGCACTGTTCATATGCAGCTTCACTGTTCATACGAGGTTCATTGTTCATGTACTATTCACAGATATTGTTCATTCTTTTTTCAAACCTTCATCTTAATCTATTTCAATACCACATAATCATTTAATTAACATTTAGTAAGCACAAAGTAATACAAATTTTTCTCAATAATTTACTACAGGCCTGACAATGCGATTGAAAAAGTGTGATCTTTGGTCACTGATTAATGCTCTGAGAAATTCAAACCTGCAGAAAATATGTGACTTCACAAAATCTACAACAACACAAGCATCATCAATACGAGTGACCTTTGCCTCCACCCACTCGGAGACATAGTTCACTGCTAACAAAATATAGGTATATTCAAATGAAACAGGTAAGGGGCCCATAAAATCTATGTCCCATACATCAAACACCTCACAGAAAAGGAGAGGTAGTGGGAACATTTCATTCTGACGCAAGATGTTTCCAATCCTTTGGCATCGCTCGCATGTCTTACAAAAGTTGTGTGCATCCCGAAACATTATAGGCCAATATAGTCCAGAATCTAAAATCTTTCGGGCTGTACGTTGAGGTCCAAAGTGTCCACCACAAGCCAAAGAATGGCAAAATCTAAGCACATACTGGAACTTAGGTTTAGGCACACATTGTCTGGTAATCTTATCACTGCACATCTTTCATAAGTGTAGATTATCCCAAATGTAGTATTTGGAATCACTCTTCAACTTTGCAGCTTGAGCCTTGGAAAAGTATGTAGGAATCTCCTTGGCAGCCAAATAATTCACCAAGTTTGCATACTAAGGATCATGCCCTCCAATGTGGTAAAGCTGCTCATCTGGAAAGGTGTCTCTGATAGGGAGATCCTCTAGTGGCTGCTGAATTATGCTCAAATGGTCTGCCACTAAGTTTTCTGTACCACTTCTATCTCTGATCTCAATCTCAAACTCTTGCAAAAGAAGCATCCAGTGAATTAGTCTCGGTTTAGAATCTGACTTCTTAAGTAAGTACCTCAAAGCTGCATGACCACAGAAAATAATTACTTTAGAGCCAAGTAAATATGAACGAAATTTATCTAAAGCAAAAACAATGGCTAAAAGTTCTTTTTCTGTAGTAGTGTAGTTTGCTAGTGCTTTATCAAATGTTCAAGCATAGGCTATGACATGGGGTTGGTTCTCTACTTTTTGACCAAGGATAGTACCAACTGCAATGTTCGAAGCACCACACATAAGCTCGAATGAAATTTCCCAACTCGAAGACTGAATGATAGGAGTAGAAGTGAGGCGCCACTTTAACTCATCAAAAGCATCCTTACAGGTCTGATCAAAGATGAAATCAGCATCTTTCTACAAAAAGGTAGATAATGGGGACGCGATTCTTCTGAAATCCTTGACGAAGCGCCTATAGAAACCTGCATGGCCAAGAAAAGAGCGCACTTCTTTCACAGAAGTTGGGTAATGTAAAGGAACAATTACATCAATCTTGACTCTATCAGTCTCAATACCCCTACTTGACACTACATGCCCTAGTACAATCCCTTTAGTTACCATAAAATAATCCTTCCCATAACCTAAAACCAAATTAAACTGTATGCACCTATCTAATGCTCTAGACAAGCTATCTAAACATGCATCAAAAGAAGACTTATAAACAGTAAAGTCATCTATGAATACTTCAAATGAGGTCTCTATGAAGTCTACAAAAATGCTCATCATACACCTTTGAAAAGTGCTAGGTGCATTACACTATCTAAATGACATCCGTTTTTAAGCAAAGGTACCAAAAGGACAAGTGAAGGTAGTCATATGCTAATCCTCTAGGGTTATATGTATTTGAAAGTAACTAGGAAATCCGTCTAGAATGCAGTAATGGAATTTCCCTACTATCTACTCTAAGACCTGATCAATAAAAGAAAGGGAAAAGTGGTCCTTGCGAGTGGCTTGATTCAGCTTCCTATAATCAATACAGACTCACCACCCATTCTGAATTCTAGTCAGAATCAGCTCATCAAACTGGTTCTTTGTGACTATCATGCTAGTCTTTTTGGGTACAACATGGATTGAGCTCACTCACTCGCTATCAGAGATCGGATATATCTTGACAGCAGCTAACAATTTACCAACTTCTTTCTTCACCACCTCCAGGAGGGTGGGATTCAGCCTTCTTTGGGGCTATCTCATAGATTTGCATCTTTATTCAGCAGAATTTTGTGCATACAAGTGGATGGGCTAATTCCTGGAATGTCTGCCAAAGTCCACCCAATTGCTTGCTTGTGTGTTGCTAATGTTTGCAACAACTTCTCCTCTTGTGCAGCATCCAAATTTGCTGAAATGATCATTGGCAACTTTTTATCAGCTTCTAAAAATACATATTTCAAATGCTTGGGCAGAGGCTTCAGTTCAAGTGTAGGTGTTTGCATAGTAGAGGGAAGTGTCCTAGTGGAGAAGTCTAATTCTGCAGCATGTATCAAAGTAGGTTCAGGGGTATGTGTACTTGTTGTAATCACATGAAACATCATCAGCTATTAAATATGCATTTATTTCAGCACAAACTTTACACAAATCTCCTATAGTGCATGTACAACTAGAAATATTAGAAAAATTAGTACAAAACTCCTCAGTTAAAACATCAATAATATCTATATAAAATACACTATGCAGCTCTGATGGGTGCTTCATGGCTTCAAAGATGTTGAACTACACAACATCGTCTCCAACTCCATGGATAGAATTCCTGTGTGCACATCAATCTTTGTCCTTGCTATTTTTAGGAAAGGTCTACCAAGGATCACTGTAGGCATGCTGGACTCTTCTGCCATGTCCAGAATGTAGAAATCTACAGGGAATATTAGCTTATCCACTCTTACTAGCACGTCTTCTACTACTCCAGTAGGGAATGTATTGCTCCTATTTGCCAATTGAATGACTACACGAGTTTGCTTCAGAGGGCCGAGGCTCAAAGACCTGTAGATTGATATAGGCATCACGTTTATAGAAGCACCAAGATCAAGTAATGCATTGCTGAAGATGGAATTTCTAATAGTGCAAAGGACAGTAAAAGTGTCAGGATCCTTGCACTTTAATAGCATATTAGGCCGATACGTTCCTCCCCATGCTGACTCTTTCATCCCCTTTCAGTCTCCTCTTGTTAGTATACAACTCTTTAAGGAACTTTGCATATTTTAAAATTTGTTTTATTGCATCCAGTAGTGGAATGTTCACTTCTACTCTTCTGAATGTCTCAAAAAGTTCTTTATCAAAGTTTGTTGGTGGCTTGGCCACTCTGTTCGGAAAGGGAAGGGGTGGTTTCTGCACAATTGCTGAACTACTAAGGGCAGTTTGTTGCTCTGTGTTTTGTTGCTTCTCTGCTTCCACATCATCTTGTATCGCTTCATCTTTTTGGTTGCCGACAACTTTTTCCCACTCCTTAATATTATGGCACTCACGTTTCTAGGATTAACTTTTGGTTGAGAAGGGAGTTGTCTAGAACCTTGAAACTAGAATTGGTTTACAGTGGTAGCAAGTTGGCTGATTTGTGTCTGCAGGTCTTGAATTGAAGCATTGACATTCTGTTGGAATTGCATATTACTTTTAGCCATTTGTAGACCAAATCCTCTAACGAAGGCTTAGAAATTTGTTGTGTTTGTTATTGCCTTATAGGGGGTGATGTATAGCCATTACTTGCTTGGCTAGTCTGTTACTGCTGCTTCTGCTCAGAGGTACCATATCTCATATTTGGATGATCATTGAAGGTAAGATTATGAGATTGGTACTGGAACCTGTACGACTGTTGTTGTCTCTGAGGTTGTTAGAAATTTGAAGCTCTGTATTGGTCTTGTCTTCCACTAAAAACTAAGTGGACAAAAGCTTGTTGGCTACCATCATGCAATAATGGACAATAATCTGAGGTGTGCTCTATAGAGGAACAAATATGATAGTATCTGGTCACCCCTCCTTATGAAACAGTTTTTTGCGCAACAGCTAGCTGTCTCACAAAAGTAGTAAGCTCCTCAATTCTGCTCTCAAGTTTGCTAGAATTTATCGTCATATGGTTTGATTGCTGCACATTATGCACCTCTTTCATTGGTGCCATGGCTTTTGTATTAAGCTGCTAAGAGTTCTTTGCCATGTTGTCAATTAGTACTCTGGTTGCAGATGGTATCTTGTCCATGAGAGCTCCACCGCTTGCTACATCAAGCATACTCCTCTCCATTGGAGCAAGGCCTTCATAGAAGTACTAAATAAGCAGTTGGTCACTGATCGGATGGTGTGGATAGGTTGCGCATAGCTTCTTCAATCTCTCCAGTACTCATAGAGGCTTTCTTGGCTGAATTGTCTGATGCCACCGATCTCTTTTCTAATTGTGGTTGCTTTGGAAGCAAGGAAGAATTTCTTTAAGAACATCCTCTTCATGTCTATCCAACAAGTGACAAACCCTGGCTGCAGGTAATATAGCCAATCTTTTACTGCACCATCCAAGGAGAATAGAAAAGCCTTTAGCTTCATGTGGTCTTCTAGAACTCCTTGAGGCCTCATTGTTTAGCAGACTATGTGAAACTCCTTTAGATGCTTATGATGGTCCTCACCTGCACTACCATTAAACTTAGGCAATAAATAGATTAGATTAGATTTTAACTCAAATGGAGCATCTACATCAGGATATTGGATGCCTAAGGGTTGGTTTATGACTCTGGTGCACCCAATTCTTTAAGAGTTCTTTTATGTTGATTATTAGCCATAATATTAGAATGCACAGATATGCTATCAGAATAATCACAATTAGAATGCTCACAATTAGAGTGCACACCAATACTATCAAGGGTACTAAGAGTATCACTAGAATGACTATACACACTACCTTCCAATTTAAGTCTATTCAACCTGTTCCAAGTACGTTCAATCTCATGATCAAATGCTAGTAATTGGCCAGAATTGGTTCTAGTCATGCACCAAGAAGCAGATCGGTCGAAGTCAACAGAATCAACAAAGTCAAAGTCAACTTAATTGCACTATTTTCTATTTTTAAGATTTTTAAATATATATATATATATATTTGCAATTTTTGCTGTCCTAAATAAAAAATAAAATAAAAATTTAAATAAAAAATATTGAAAATAAAATAAAAAAATGAATTTAGAAAAGTGTTTTAAACGATGAAATTTGTGATTTTAAGCAAAATTGCACGTAAAATGAATAATATAATATCAATAATTTTTGCAACTGACAAAATAATAATAAATAATAATAAAAAATATAGCAAGATATAAAAGACTATGCTCCCATAGTAATCTATCACGGTTCCTAGAATTCTAACCTAATGATTTATGACGTGCATTCTTACCATAAGTAGTTTGTTAGCCTAAAGATAAAAGGTCACTAGAGCTAAAATCCATTTCATAAAGTCATCTTCAATTAGTAGGTAGTCTACTAGATGAAGGGACTTATATAGATAAAATAAGCTCTAGTTGAAGTTCTTGTGATAGACAAACACGACGTTCATCTAAATTGCTATTACTATACGACTCCTCTAAACCTAAAGTTTATTGAGACCCGGGCTCATGCTATGCATGATTAGTGGTATGTGAGGGAACAAACAAATCTTATACAAATCAAATAATAAAAATGTGCAAGAAAAAAATAAAAATAAAATAAAAAATAAAAATCCACCAAACAAATTATAATAGAAAATACGATAAAAAATAGAAATTGAAATTATTTTAGTTTATTTTTTTATATTTTTTTAGAAAAATATTAATTAAATTTTATTTTCAAAAAAAATTAAATAAATAAAAAATTTGAAATTTAAATTTAAAAATTGGTTAGATAAAGTGTTTTTTTTTCAAAATTTAAATTTAAAACTAATCTATCTAAAAAAAATTTAATCCTATCTTTAAACCCAAAACAAACTAAATTTAATCTAATCAAATCTTAACTATAATTTAAAATTCAAATTTAAAAATAATTTAAAATTTAAATTATTTTTTTAAATCAAATCTAAACTAAATTTGAGGGATCTTTATTCGTTACTCCTTATCTCTACAAGATAAATGCAAAATCTTTGCAAATCACACAAATGTGCAACAATACGTTATTAATTCAATATTTTAAAAAAATATAAAATCTAAATCTAAAATTCAAAATTCAAAAAAATAATCTAAAATTCAAAATTCAAAATGCACTGAAACAGCAAAATTTAATGAAACAAAAACAGTAACAAAAATTTAAATCAAACACACCCTATAAAATGAACAAATAAGAATATCGAATCGCGGCAATAGAGATAGAAACGAAACAAAGACAAAAACAAAAATTACGAATTAGAAAGTGAAAATGCAATATTAAACCCTAAAACGAATCAAAACCGATAATGCGTCCCCGACAACGCTGCCAATTTGATAGACAATTGTTGAGTCACTATCAAAACAAATAAGTTTTCTAAACATTTTGTAGTATAGAGTCAAACCTATGTCGATTCATGGATACACATTCTCAGTCAAGATCAATTTTAGGTTTTTTTTTTTAAAAATGCAAATAAGTTTTTTCGGGTTTTGAAAATTGCAATTAATCAAATTAAATTACGAACAAAATTAAAGTGAATAAAAAAATGAATTAAGAAATATTAATCCGCAGAATACCAATTGCATGTAACTCTGACTATCACAGTATCTAAAGATTTAAATCCACATTTGAACAATCATCCAATTCAATTAGTAATTCAATCGAATAACCTAATTGAATAGAGTTACGAATTAAATCAAATAATCATTTATCCTAATTTGTATTAATTATCAAATTAGAGCATCAATCGAGTACTAATTTGAAATCTAACAACAGAAAGTCAATCACGATCGCAATAAATAATTCTAAGATTAGAGAGAAAAAGAGAACAAACTCGAAGCAATTAGTGCAGGACTCAAGTCAGAATTATAACATTTGGATTCCTCGGATTGAACAAGAGGTTTAGCCTTCCATCAAAATGCTTAACTCACACAAGAATGAGAAAAGAATGAGAGAGTTCGAGAGAAAGTAAAAGCAATGATTCTTATTTCGACCAAGTCTCAAAAGCTCAAAGTGTCGAATCACATCCCCCAAATTTAAAATCTTATTAGTCTATTTATAAGTTCTTATTAGATTAAATTAAGTGGCTAAAATGTGGGCTTCAATAATATCTAAAAGCCTAAATACAATTATTAAATAACAATGGTCCAAATGCAATCCCGCAACAATATTTAGCAAATCTGCCTCACCTTAAAAAAATCATAAAAAAATTGAAAACAACTACAAATCCAGTTATCCATATATGCATTTTGAAGCCCTAGATGTGTAGAATCCAATGCAACTAGAATCAGCCAAAAATGATATATGTAGAAAAAGTTATGGCCAAAAGAGTAGTCAAAGGTGAGAATAACCGAAAATACGAAGTTAAAACATCTATTTGTAATAAGTCTAATTTATTCAAATAACTAAAAAATGATATAAACTCTAAAAATAAAGCATATGAAAAGTATTTATTAATTAAAATAAAATTATAAATATAAACCTAAAATATGTCACATCAGTGAGCGACATTCGCGTATGTGCACACACTCTCTCTGAGAGTGAATGCATCAAATGGCCTCACACTCATTTCCTGACTAGACTCCTGACTATGCCTTTGCTAAGGGGCCCAATTATTGTATATGTTGTATCTGTGTGCATGGGATAACCGATGACTATTTACCTAGTTGAGTAAGACCTCAAGAAATACTGGAGGCATCAATATCTGTGATCACAGTGCACTGGGAGTGCGTATTGGAATGAGAGAATGGATAATAGATAGTGAATTGTGAATAATGTATGTGTGAATATGTTTGTAATGTGAATTTAGTGTGAAAATGGAAATATTGCATTTATACTATAAACTATGATTATGTGATATAATATTTAAAAATGGATAGAATAGACGCTCATCTTTACTAATATTTTCAGGAAAACAGGATGACAGAGCCTCAAGGAAGAGTTAGATTAATAGTTAGTTCAATACATAATAGGCTTAATTTTGTATTTAATGAATATCATAGAGTTTGTTATTTTAAATTTGCTGTTCTGGTAAAGGATGAACCTAGGACTTTTGTTATGTTAGAAATGGATTACTTTTGTAGCATCCCTTTTGATTTTTCTAGGAGTAGAATACATCAAACCTTATGTATATATACGTATAAAGTTACTATTAGGACTCTGGCAGCGCTCACCTTTCTATTTACCTATCACGACCATGATTACCTCGAAAGACCGTCCAGATGGACCTTTGAGTGCATCACTAGCACAGAGGTTAGAGCTGATTCAGGCGATCGCTACCTGCGATCAGATGAGGATCTGGATTCGAAAGATTTAGCTAAGATGGAGAGTTGGCATGAGGTTGATGACTAGGACTTATCTTTAGTGTTTGGTTATGGAGGAAATTGCTCTGGGATTTATATTTGTTTATGTGATGTAAATATTTAATGATGTAAATATTGTTCTAAATCCCATATATTTAGACAAACAATTGAAATTTTTATATTGATATATGTAATGCATGTTCGGGTTTTCCCATGAAGAATATTAAATTTTAGTTGTGATATTTATTTACTCTTTACATTATTTATTATTGTTGTTGTATTAGTACTGAAAAGTTTGAAATTCTCATTTACATATGGAAACTTAAAGAAAATTTCATTAATTTGTTATAATAAGTTCATTATATTTAGAAACTGATTTTTTATTTTAAATGATTAAGAATAAAAATATAAATTGTACGGATTTTGATTTTAGAATGTTACAATTAGTGTATTAAGCATGCAAGCAAGAGATTGATCTTGAATGAGATCCAACATTTTGCAAGAAAAAAAAATAGCATAGTGAATTTGGCTTTTGGTCAAATAACAGTTGCATTCTAGTTTTCTAAGTTTCATTTAAGTGCTTCCTTTTAAAGTTGCCTTAATTCTAGTTTGTCTTTTGTTGATTTCAAGTTTGTCACATAACTACTCTTTATTTGAGTTTAGCTTTTATTATGTGAAGATTTTCTTAATTTGTCTCTTTGGAATCCTTAAGTTTTGTATTGAATGATTGCCAATTGTTCCTTATTTGCCTTTAAAGCATGGTAGCATATTGGATGATGAACTACAGAATGATTGTAGGCATTCTTGTGAGACTTATTTCTTTTGAACTCAAAGTGAGTCTAGAGTGCAAACACGTGAATTGAGTGGAGCGTACCCAAACACCTCACACAAACATCTTTGTTAATTGTAATTATACTAACTTTGTGTATTCTTTGTGAGCTTAATCCTAGTTGGAGGCAATTTGGCTTGAAGACTTGTAATTTCCCTTAGAGCAAAGCCTTGTAAATTTCGGGGTGTAGGGGCTATTTTATTTTTTTTGTTCATTTACTCCTTGTTTTTGGAGAACATATTTGCTTAGGGTTGCGAATTTACAATTATTGCAAGTAAATCACTTGTAGTAGGTTGAATTTTACCTTGTAAATGGACATTGGACTTTGGTTTTTAAGTAATTATAGGGTAATTTGCGCATAGGCCTTAGTTTAAATTTTGCACACGACTAGTATATGCTAGTTTAGGCTTATGTGATTGATTTAAAGCTTTGTGATTAGGATCATTGCATAATTCGGGTGTTGGACTAAGATTCCAATCCTTTCCTCCCTCCATTCTTTGCATTTCATGATAGAATCTTAAGATGTAAAGAAGAGTTCACACCTTTCCTCCCTTATTCTAAATTTTCTCTAGTTTCTTGAGTGTAGTAACGACTAGTTTGATAGCCTTTTATTGCTTTCTTACTTTGTTTAGTGCTAATTTTAATGTGGGGTCTAGGTTAATCACTAGTGTCTGCTTGTTTTTTTGTAATTGTGTAAAAAGTGAACAACAAAAACAAAGAATGACCCGTAGTGATAATAACCAAAGTGATGATCTTAGGAGTAGAGGTAGCACCTCTCCCCCTTATGTAGCTAACCTAATAGCCCAAATGGAAGCTATGTGGAGAGAAATAGGAAATCTCCAAAATGGAAGGGATATGGAAGAAGGAAGAAGAGAAAGGGATAGGGCTAGTGAGTATAGTAAGAATAGTGAGAGAATCTCTAGAAGAGAAAAACAATGAAAGAAGAAGAAGGGAAGAAGAGAGAGATGAACATAGATATAGGCATAGGGATGAAGATACTAGACATAGAAGAGATGATAGGTTAAAAGAAGTTAAGTTAGAAGTTTCCCATTTTCATGGAAAAGATGATGTAGAAGATTTCTTAGAATAGGAAATAAAAATAGAACAACTCTTCATATGTCATAGTATTAAGGAAGAAAAGAAAGTCAGGATAGCTGTCATAGGTTTTCAAAACTATGTCATATTTTGGTGGACAAACAAAACTCATGATAGAAAAGATATAGGGTTACCATCCATTGAAAATTGGGAAGACTTTAAGGCCATTCTTAGGAAGAGGTATGTGCCTTCATATTATGGTCATAAGCTTCTTACCAATCTCCAAAGGCTTACCCAAGGCTCCAAAAATGTAGAGGAATATAGGAAAGAAATGGAAATTTACCTTATGAGAGCCAACATACACAAAGAAGAACGAGCCACCATAACAAGATTTCTAGGTGGGTTGAATAGGGAAATATGAGATGTTGTGGATTACTACCTTATGTGGTTTTAGATGATGTAGTACAACAAGCAATGAGGGTAGAACAACTCAAAAGAAAAGGATCTTACAAGAAATTTAGTTCCTCTAAGTGGAGAGATAGGAAAGGCAAGAAGGATACCTATAAAAAGAAAACCGAAGAAATAAAATCTACCTCAAACTTTAGGGAAAGAAATAAGAAGTTCCCTAAAACCCAAAGCTCTAAACCTAGCACAAGTGAAGAAAGTACCAAAACTTCATCAATTAAGTGTTTTAAGAGTCTAGGTAGGGGACATATTGCTTCTCAATTCTCAACTAAAAAGGTTATGATTTGTAAGGGCAAAGACCAATATTCTAGTTAAGGAGAAGAAACTTCTTCATCATCTTCTAGTGATAGTGAGAGGCAATCTAATGGAGAAGAAGCTTGTGGAAGTAAGCGAGACCTTTTGATCATTAGTAGGCTTATAGGTACCCATGTAGGAAACTTGGATGAGACTCAAAGAGAGAACATCTTCCACATAAGGTGTTACATTAAGAGAAAATTGTGTGCACTCATTGTGGATGGGGGTAGTTGTGCAAATTGTGCAAGTGTGAGGCTAGTTGAGAAACTAGGTTTAGAAACAACCTCACACCCTAAGCCATACAAACTTCAATGGCTAAATGAAGAGGGTGAGATTAGTGTGAATAAACAAGTCACCATAGAGTTTACCATAGGAAATTACAAAGATGAGGTTATATGTGATGTAGTACCCATGGAGGCGGGCCATTTGCTTTTAGGGAGGCCATGGCAATTTGATAAGAATGCCACCCATAGTGAAACCTCCAATAAGATCTTTTTTGTGCATAACTATAAGAAAATCACTTCGATTCCTTTAACACTCAAGCAAGTAATGGAGGATCAATTGAAAGGAAAATCAAGAGAGATAAAAAAAAGAGGCTGAGGGCTTGTCCAAGGACAAAAAGTCCATGAAAAAGGAAAAAGAGGAAAATAAAGTTTGAAGAGATAAAGGCAACAATGAGTTTGCCTTAAGTCTCAAGAAGAAGTAATTTCTTACCAAGATGGAAGATGTGAAAAGAATCTTTTATAGTGGCTAACCATTGTATCTAGAATGTCATATGAGTTTTTTGACTCTTGCCACTACTCCTTCTTCTTTGGATAGAAGGCTTAAGGCTCTTCTACTGAATTTTGGGGTTGTGTTCCCTAAGAAAATTCCTAAAGAACTACTACCTAATTGGAAAATAACACAAAAAGTAGATTGGACACCAAATGTCTTTTGCCCCTTTAAGATTGCATGTATCTCATTCCTTGTACATATAAGACATGTTAGAATTAGGTTTCTTATATATTCTTTTGAGTCGTGGTGCTATAGACATAGATCTTTTGTTATAGTTTTTTAGTCTAGGCATTTAGGAACACATATGTTGTGTATGAACTCGATCCAATTTCCATTTAGTGATGACATGCTATATTTGAGGTCTAATTCATTAGGCATCATAAGCAATAGGTCAAGTGTTTTCTCATTAAGTAATAATGCAATCGTATTAACACATAACCTTGTGAATAATGATGAGTTCATACCACAAAGTAGAATGCATTTTACTCACCTTTCCTATAGTCCAACTTTGTTAAGACGTAATCACTTTATTTACTAATAACCACGTCTTTCATAGTTTTGTATGTGCTTTCTTATGGACATATCTCATTAAATTTGGTATAAGTTTTTGTAATAGAATGCTAAGGGTAAATATACTAATCTTTGATCTAGGTGGGTTCTTTCTATAACTATATACTTGATCCCTATCCTCACATTTCCTGAGACTTATATTGTCTCCTTTGCTTTGTAGGCAAACTTGATGGCTTGCATGAGGAGCTTAAGGATGCTTCAAATTCGTGGTCGAATTCTTCCTAAGAAGAAAGGGATGATGTGATCCTTGGAGCCAGAGGATCACACATGTATATACTTTTTGTACTTGTTTTGTTCATGTTTAGCTTAGTTTAGTTTTGGGCCTTGTATTTTGGCTATGGGCCCGAGAAGCCCATTAGGCTTTGGGGGTGGAGCCTTTTATATTATTTTGTTTGGGCTTGTATTAGGCCATGTTTAGGGCATGTATTCACCCTAACCCCTATCCCCTTGTTACTTGTTCATGGCCCATTAGAGATGTATTTGGGCCTTGAGTTAGCATGCCTATATATAGGTTAACTCCCTTGTAAAATTTAGATTGAAATTCATTTGTATGGTTTTCTTACTTTTATGAGTTTGAGTTCTCTAGGAATTCTTTCTAGAATTCTCTAGGATCCACTACTCTTATCATGGAATTCCTCCATGTGGTGAGGCAAAGAGACTTATCTCTAATCCTTTGGAGTGGTGCCATTCATTCTTAATCCATTGTTTCTTTCTTTCCACTTGAATTTTCTCTCTTTTGGTTCCTTCAAAATTCAAGATCCACTTCTTCCTCCATGGCCAATTTGGCTCGGTTTTTATGGATTACACAAGCAAGGAAGTGTTCAACCTCTTGAAGATCTGTTTCATAGGATTTTCTTGAAGAATGCTTCAAGAAACTCATCAATAGTAGTCTCCTTCGTAGTGCCATTACTTTCTTGATCCTTTTGCAATTCATTATCTGCAAATATCACATCTCTGTTGATAACAACCTTGCAAGCAGTGGGATCTAACAGGCGATACCTTTTGACACTACCAACATACCCCAAGAATATACACTTCCTATATTTTGGATCCAGTTTTTTTTTCTTTCTTGGGAATTGTACATCATGTACACAGGACATCCAAACACATGTAGAGAAGAGTAATCTGCTGGTTTTTCTTTCCACATCTCCATTGGTGTCTTGAAACCAATTGCAGTTGATGGTGATCAATTTATCACATAACAGGAAATTTTCATTGCTTCTGCTTAGAAAGACTTGGTCAAACCTGTTGTTCTCAACATAGCTCTTGTCCTTTCTGGGAGAGTTCTATCCACCCGCTCTGCTACACCATTTTGCTGAGGCGTATGAGGAATCAAGAATTGCCTCTTGATACCCTCTTTCTTGCAAAATACCAAAAACTCACCATCTACATATTCTCCTCAATTGTCTATCTTGAAACACTTAATTTTATTTCCAGTTTCAAGTTCCACTTGAGCTTTGAATACTGGAAACACATCTAATTTCTTCTTGATCAAGTACACCTATAGTCCCCTAGAATAATCATCAATGAAAGACAAAATATTTTGCCCCTCCTTAGAACATTTCCAGTGACTCCCACATATTAGAATGAATCAGATCTAGTATATGGTTACTTCTAGCAATCGATTTACAAAATGTTAACTTATGTTGCTTACTTATCACACAATGCTTACAGAAAGGTAAACTTATTGTCTTTAACCCGGGTAAGAGATTACATTCTATAAGGACCTTCAAGCCTCTTTCTGACATATGGCCTAGTTTTTTATGCCACATCATTGTTATTTCTTCTTGACTAGTAGCTACAATTGATGCATTCGCCTCCTGCAACGTATCTCCTAGAAGCATTTATAGATTAGCTATGATCTTCTTTGCCTTTATCACTACAAGATTGCCTTTAACAACCTTTAAGATTCCTCATTTAGTCTGAATCTTGCATCCGAGAATCGTGCAAACAATACCATCATACATTTTTAATTTGACAGTACCAACTCCAACAATCTTCAAGGCATAATCATTTCCCATGAAAACCAATCCTTCCGAGATAGGCTTATAGGTACAAAATCAATCTTGACGAGGAGTCATGTGCCATGCTGCACCAGAATCCATGATCCAAACATCACTATATTGTTTCTCGGCTTTAGAACCAATTGTTGTGCTATATAATATTTTTTCCATCACCAGAGGAACTCGCAACACAACCTTGAGATGTTGTTGCTTCAGAACACTTTTTTATACCCTTCTTATTATATCAACAATCTTTCTTCATGTATGCTCTCATACTACAATGGTAGCACTTGACATTCTTCCTCTTCAAAGATTTTGATCTACCACGATTTTGACTCCCACTAAAACCACACTCCATTGATCGTCCTCTCGTCACTACTAAAGCTTCTCCTTGCTTTAAACTCTCTGCTCTATCTTACTTAGTTTTATGCCTAGATTCTTCTTTAAGAATGTTGCTGGCCACATCATCAAAGGATAAAGAGTTAACAATATTATTATTTGTAATTTTGATGACGAGTTAATCATATGAATCTAATAGACTTTGTAAGAGAAGCTCTGCATGCTCATTTTTCACTATTTTAAAATTTGATGTCGTGAGTTGAGAAAATAACGTGTTTAGATTGTTGATATGATCGGTCACCAATGACACTTCACTCATTCAAAGAGAATAAAGTCTTATTTTGAAGAAAATTCTATTCTGAAGGGATTTGACCTCGTACAATTTAACGAGAGCATCCCAAATTTTCTTTGCACTTTTCTTCTCCGCAATACTCGATAAGATAAAATCAGTTATTGCCAAATGCAGATTAGCAATTGTGTTATCATCGATCTCTTTCCACTTATCATCTGTTACATCTATGGGTCTTCCTTTAATTGCCGCTAAGCAATTTTCCTTTCTCAAAATTGCTTTTATCTTCAATTTCCACAATGAGAAATCATTCCTATTGAACTTCTCAATCTCAACTTTTGCTGTCATTTTTTTAATAACTAGATCAATGTGCACAGTGATAAATAATATTTGTAGCGTGAGCCAACAATCTTCAACTTTGATACCACTGTTAGGTACCAGAGTATATATAATAAATACTTTGCAACTAAAATAGAGTTGAGAAATATTGAAACTAAACTTTTACTATGTAGAAGAAAAATATAATTTCTCTCTAATTACAAGGAGAGACCAATATCACTCTCTCATAATAATAGGAGAAAACAACATTAAGAGAACCTCATAGAAGAAATCTTATAATTATTCTTCTTCTTCTTCTCTCTCTCTCTCTCCCTGTGTGTGTGTGTATTTTTCTTTCTAGAAAATATATGCTATCAAAATGAGATGATTTGAGTTCTAGAAGTAGGCATGTATTTATATGCATCACCTTAACTTTAGTTTGTGATGTCCCATAACTTTGAAGATTTCTTCTCTTATTGAATAAGAAGCATTCTTTTATTTTATTAATTTTTTCTTTTTTGCTTTATTTGACATTTTCTTATGCCCACAGAGCGGTTTATTCTACCACATGATAGGATGAGATGGTTCATTGTTGAAAATATGCATGATAAAATTATTCCAACATAAACTAGTAGTTCATATATTTAACAGCATGTTATCCAACCGGACTTGTATTAAATTGAATCATGAAGTTCCCATCAATCCATGATTAAACAGGAAAACAAAAATAAAGAACTGATGAGTATTTTATAATTTCAAGTTTACCTTTAATTTGTATTTTATCAAATTTATTTGGATTAATTATTCAATTTTCAATAATTTATACATTTTTATTTTAAAAAATTATTTTAATTTATATTTTTGCATAATGGATGTGATAATTGCTAGTAGTAGATCAAATAAAAGAAAAGGACAATCTATCTATTTATTCTATATGATTTCTAAAGTGCAAGCTTTTACGTTACCATATCAGCAATTTAATTGGCACTATATTGCTATGTCAGTTCTTTCTGTTTCACTCGCCTTTAATCTTACAAATTTACAATATTAAAAAAAAATCATCATGCTCTTTCAATACTAAGGGCATAGGACATAGATACTGAGAAAACTATCATATTAGGTAAGTTGGAGAAATTGTGTTTATGTTATCTTATGTTCCATTTCTACTAGAAATTAATCGTAAGTTTGATTTTATTCCATGGAGTCTCAAGCATTGTGATGGTGTCAGAAGTTATAATTTTGTATGTTATTCACACAAAATAAAAAAAGAAACAAACCTTTTTTTGTTTTGTGTGTTTTTCACACAAAATTACAACTTGTGACCCAGTCTAAAACACCATAGAATAAAACTAAAATCAAAATTAATTTTCAGTAGAAATAAAACATAAAATAATATAAAATAGACACAAATTTGAATTAAGTCAATAACTGTAAATGTAAAATTCACTCGTTACCATAAGAATCCATATGTTTATCTGTTGTCCATAATATTTTTTCCTTCAAATTGAAGAGAAAAAGGCCATCAAAGATTTCTAAACCGTGTTGGCTCTCCCACCAAGCTAGTGTTCATCTCTCATAAATATTCTACCAAAGAATTTCAACCAATAACCTGCTCAACATGTAATTACATCACACTTTTATTGAGATATACTAGACATAGTTTTCTAGAATAAAGAGTATTTCTAACTGATAACTGATAAGTTTGTAATTAGGCCCTATTTTACAGCTCATATATCATATTTGACCTTTATTTTATTTGGTATAAAGATGCCGCAAGTATACTTTGGTGTGTTTTGGGCCCAAATTGATAGAAGATTAGAGCTTCGCAGCAGTCAGCACGCCCAGACCCTTTCAACAAGCACGGGGATACTTCAAGCCCATGCACCGTCGTGCTTAAGGCCTTGCATGGCCGTGCTCATCTGCGAGAAGCCCACTTATCAAGAGTCTTTAGGGTTTTCAAACCCTATTAAAAAGAGATCTTAGCATCGTAAAGGACATTGTTTTTACATCTAGTCTTTGGCTTTCGAATACACTTCTCATCTCGTCTCTCTTGCACAAGATCCTTGGCACACACTTTGTGAGACTTAGAGTTTCAAGCGATCATACTTGAAGACCGAGAACACATCTCATACTCTAGTTTGCTATTTCTTTTGATTATGGCTTTGTTTGTGATTGTTTTAGTTCTTTTCTTTAGCATGAGTAACTAAGTCCATAGCTAGGGCTATGGGAACTATTGTTCATGAATTTATGGAATTTTGATATTTGAATCTAAATTTGATTTCTGTTTTGTGATTAGATTTTATCCTATTGCGCTTCTTTCTTAATCCTAATTAATTATATCGTCAAGCAATCGTACCTCGGTTAATTAATAGATCTATAGGGTCAAACGAGATAAAGGATTAGGTGGACTAAACCAATCTTTCTCTTCTAATCGTTATTAAATTAACAAGTTCATAGGTTTTTTAAGCTTTCTTAAATTGATGTCTTGCATGATCATTGGGGATGTTAATTTAGAGAAAAGAATATTAATATTGCATGACCATTTGGTATTAATAGTATTCGTATGAATGGTTGGTAATCACAAGGAAATCAAATTTAGAGTTAAACCGAAAAATAACATAAAGGATTGAATGAGAAAACCCATATGCCCTAGGTTCCTCTCCGATAAGTTTAACCAAGACGTGCATTGTATTCCTTGCTCTTAGTTTTATAATTGATTTTATAAATTCTTGTTTTTAATTAATCTCGTATCTTTGAAGCTTAAACAATTGAATTAGGAAATTCTTAGTAATTAGAAATCAATCCTTGTAAGACGATATTTCAGAAACTTAATTTAAGAACCTTTTATTACTTCTCGATGGGTACACTTGCCCTCCATACAAGTTTTTAGCGCCGTTGTCGGGGATTGCTTTTTTAATATTAAGAAAATATCAAATTTAATTGATTAAGCAATTTATGTTTTATTTTATTTTAATTCTGTTTTGTCTATTGTTAAATTCTTCTTTTATATTTTATAATTTTTATTTTTATTTTTTTTATTTCAAAATTTCTTTTAATGTATGCTCACTCGTTCTAAGTGATCTACAACTTGTTTATTTGATCCAAAGATTGAAAGAACAGTTCGTAGACAAAGAAAAGAAGTGAGAGCACAAAAAATGGCAAAGGAGAGGTGATCAATTCAAGATTACATGACACCCACTGCTAGAGGCACTCTTGGAAGCATTGTGGCACCTAATGTGGAGACAAACAATTACGAATTGAAACCAACACTTATAACCATGGTCCAGAACTCCATACAGTTTGGAGGTATGCCTAATAAAGACCCCAATCTCCATATGACAAAGTTCCTTCAATTGACAGATACCATAAAATACAATGGAGTCTCTAACGATGCTATTCGACTCCGTCTTTTCCCATTCTCGGTATTTGAAAAGGTGAATGCTTGGTTTGCCTCACTCCCAGCCAATTCCATCACAACTTGGGAGGATCTCACTCAACAATTCTTGGAAAAGTACTTTCCCCCATCGAGGTCCTCTAAGCTTATGACGGATATATGTTGCTTCCAACAATATGAAGTAGAATCCTTATTCGAGGCATGGGAGCGATTTGGAGAGCTTTTGAGGAGATGTTCTTATCATGATTTTTCGACATGGAGACAGGTGCAAATCTTTTACAGTGGCCTATCAATCACCACCAGGGCTACGATTGATGTCGTAGCAGGAGGGTCCCTCATAAGAAAAAAACCAGATGATGCATACAAGTTAATAGATGAGATAGAATCTTCTAACTTTCAGTGGCACACCGCTAACTCTTACGACATCAAGAGGAAAGAGACTGCCCCAGTCCACCAAGTAGAGAGTAGCAGTTCACTAATGAGTCAAATGACAGCCCTTGCAAAACAACTAGAATCTTTAATGAAGGCTCAAGACCAACCTGTAAGAGCTCCTGCAAGCCCAGAATTTAAGCAAGAAGAGGCAAACTTCATGGGCAATCACAGTTCGGGATGGAGGAGTAATCCTCCTAACTCTTGGGGGAATGGCTTTGGAAGTCAAAATTCAAGTGTTTATCGCCCTCCTCATATGCAAAGTCAGGGAGCAAGACCAGAAGGAAAAGAAGCTCCAAGATCTCAGTCCAACTTTCAAGAATAGATGATGTAATATGTGCATTACTCTGATAAGAGGATGACAGAGCTTGAATCTAAATTGGACCAACATATTGAGAGAACCGATAAGAAGTTCGTAGAGGTCAAATCTGAAATACAAGCCAACTTTTCTAAGATGAGTGCACAATTGGAGCAAAGTACGAACCTTCTAAGTCAAAGAGTGATAGGAACATTGCCATCTCAGCCTGAACCTAATCCAAGGGAGCAATGCAACGCCATCAACCTTATAAGTGGAAAGAAATTACAAGAATCGCAAAACAGAAGCACATGTATGCCCATGCTTGTTGAGAAGCACGCCTCTGCTGATTCTACATGCACACTCGTGCTTACTGATGAGCACGCCTCTGCTATAATAGAAGCATGACTGTGCTTATAGAAGCACGCCCATGACAGTGATAAAAGCATGGTCGTGCATCACTATGAGCAAGACCGTGCTTCAAGCGAGGAGCTTAAAAAGAAAAGAAGGAAGGGCCTCTTGTTCAACCAAGGCCCTATGAGCCTAAGATACCTTTCCCACAGCGGCTGCAAGGTCACCCTTTTTATGATGAAGAGTTCCATAAGTTCTTAGACTTATTGGGCAAAGTGCACATCAATATGCCTTTCATTGATGCTATCTCCAAAATGCCCAAATATGCTAAATTTTTAAAGGAGATTTTGACCAATAAAAGAAAGTTGAGAGCACATGAAACTGTGAAGCTCACCCAAGAGTGCTAAGCTATAGTCCTTAAAAAGCTTCCACCTAAGCTTAAGGACTCAAGGAGTTTTACTATTCCTTGCACAATTAGAAAAACTCATATTGATAAGGCTTTATGTGATTTAGGAGCAAGTATTATCTTATGCCTTATTCTACAAGATAGGTCGATCACATACCCCAAAGACAATCTTAAGCAAAGTGCAAGTTTCTTAACTTGGAAACCCTTAAATACCCCTCAACTCGCGACATTCTCACTATAGCGAGCCAATTCTCGCTACAGAGAGACTTTCTCTTACTACAACGAAAAAACTAGACAAAATTGTACTTTATTGTCTGTCATTCTAGCTACAGCAAGAGCTCCTTGCTACAACAAGAGCATCCTCGCTACAACGAGAAGATTTTAGCTATAGCGAGAGAGGACCAGAATGCCTGTTTTTGGATGCTGATTTCCTACTACAACGAGATACATCTTGCTACAGCGAAAAATCCTACAACTCACACATCTAAAACTGTCCTAACTTCAAGCAACATGCATTAACAACTCACATCAAGTATAAAATTAATAATTAATAAAATAAGGGTGTTATTACTTCTATGAGAAAGAGAAGGAGACGAGAAACGAACGGTTAATATAACTTCAAACTTAGAGAAACTTACTTCAAATCCCTTAGAACGGACACAGAATCACAGATCTAGAGAGAAATATAAGTTTAGGAGTGTTTAGTATGAGAGAAAATGGTGGTATATGGCCTTGGAACCTTTGAGAAGTGTAAAGCAATGAAAATTTTGCGAAACGCCTATTTATAAGAAAAATTTTCAAAATTTACTGTTTACTGGACTTATTGTTCACACGCACTATTCATCAACATTGTTCACACGGTGTATACTGTTCACCGACAATGTTCACTTTTTTTTTTCAAAACTTTATATAAATCTATTTCAATAACAAATAATCATTCAATTAACATTAAGTGAATACAAAATATTACAAATTTTCTCAATAATATACTACAGGCCTGACACTGAGCGTCCAAAAATATGATGTTTCAGGGCAATCTCGCTCAAGCGAAATGATTCTCGCTCAAGCGAGATAAGATAGATTCAGCCTAACTGTCACCTCACTCAGGCGAGAGTGATCTCGCTCAGGCGAGAGTGATCTCGCTCAGGCGAGAGTGATCTCGCTCAGGCGAGCACTCACAGGAGAAATATCCTGCTCTCTAGACATCATCTCGCTCAGGCGAAATGAAACTTGCTCAAGCGAGCATATCAGAAAGTGTTAGGCGAGACCACTGTTTGCATATCTCGCTCAAGCGAGATGCCCGTCGCTCAAGCGAGCTGTACCTCGCTTAAGAGAGAGTGTGCGGAGCTGAGGGGTATTTTAGAGATTTTCAACATGAAAATTTCATTTCATTCTAAACTCACGATCCTCTCTCAGTTTTCTCTGAACTCTCTCTTCTTTTCCCTAGATAAGAGCCTTAGAAACTTCAATTAGACTTCAAATCTGAGCTTGGAAGTTGAATCTGAACAATTCAAATTAAATTTCTCTGGATTAAACTTTGTTTTCTCCGATCATTTCTTGTATTTTTCACTTCTTATGGATATCTCTTGGTATTCAAGAGAGCTTACATAGTTGATCTCTGATCTTCTTCAATATCTCTCTGTAAACTCATCTTTAAGGTAAAGAGCGCTCTATTTATCATTATATTACAATATTTATTTTGTACTCATTAGAGCACTGTTACATGAACATTTCATGAAAATATGTGGTTGACATACCTGTTGTGTGAATGATAGATGAAAAGATGCTTATTTGATTGTTTGAACTAATTAGTTGTGATATGCTGGTATACATTATATGATGAGTATTCAATGTGGAATATTGATAAATTTGTTGATTGATTATGATGTGATTTTATGGAATATGTTTGGATGAAATGATATGGTAAAATATAATAATGACCTGAAGGATTTAGCAATCGTAACTACATTAAAAGGAGGCATGAGTGGAATGGACTTAGTCTGGAAGTGCTTTACTAAGCACGATCTTATGAATGAGAAAAAGAATAACTCTGAGAATGACACTAAGTGTCGAAGATGGATTGGATCTAGTGTGAATAGTTACAGAGATATAGTGGGAGTATAGAGTCTGGAGACGATGGAAACTTGGGAGAAACGTGGGTGGTGAGAGACATTCGCGTATGTGTACACACTTTATTTGAGAGCAAATGCATCACATAGTCTCATATTCGTTTCCTAACTAAACTCCTAACTATACCTTTGATAAGGGGCCCGATTATTGTATACCTTGTATCTATGTGCATAGGCTAACCGACGACTATTTACCTAATTGAGTAAGACCTCAAGAAATGCTGAAGACATCGAGATCTATGGTCACAGTGCACTGGGAGTGCGTATTGGAAAGAAAGAATGGATAATATATAGCAAATTGTTGAGTTGTGCACGTGTGAATATGTTTGTAATATGAATAAGTGTGAAAATGAATATATTGTATTTATATGATAAACTGTGATTCTGTGGAAAATGATTTGTAAATGATAGAATAGAAGCTCATCCTTACTAATATTTTTCAGGAAAACAGGATGACAGAGCCTCAGAAAAGAGTTAGACTATTGATAGCTCAGTACATAATAGGCTTAATTATGTATTTAATGAATATCAAAGACTTTGTTATTTTAAGTTTGTTGTTCTTGTTGAAAATGAACTTAGGACTTTTGTGATGTTAGAGATGGATTTCTTTCGTAGTATTCCTTTTGTTTATCCTAGGAAAAGAATAAATTAGACCCTATGTATCTATATCTTATAGTGGTATTGTTAGAACTCTAGCAGCCCTCACATACCTATTTACATATCACGACCATGACTATCTCAAAAGACCGTATAGATAGACCTTCGAGCGGGTGAATGGCACAAAGGTCACAGCTGATTCAAGAGATCGTTACCTTGGATCAGATGATGATATGGATTCAGAAGATTTGGCTGAGATAGAGAGCTTGTATGAGGTTGATGAATAGGACCGGTCTTCAGTGTTAGGTTATGATTGAGAATGCTCTGAGACTTAAATTTGCATATATTATGTAATTATTTTGGTTATGTAAATATTATTTTAAGTCTCATATATTCTGACAAACAGTTTGTAAATTCTTATATTTAATACATATAATGCATATTCAGGATTTTCCATGGCGAATACTTGGTTTTGGATTGTCTCATTTATTTATTTTTCTTTTTATTTTATTATTATTGTTTCATTAGTATTGCAAAATGTTGAAATTTTTTTATAAACAAATATATCTTAAAAGAAAACTTCATCAATTTAATATAATAAAGTTCATTACAATCAAGTATTCATTTTTTATTCCAAATTACTAGAAATAAGAATACATTTTCTGGAATTTAATTTTTAGGGTGTTACACCTAGTCTTTTTAAAGCCTAACCCAACCTAGCCTATTTAATTAATAGACTTAATTTAGACTTTTTACAAAGTCTAATTAATTAAATAGGCTAGACTTGAGCTTAAGAAAAAGCCTATTAAAATAGTCTATTTAAAATTTATAATAATATATTAAATAATTTTATATAAAAATTATAATATAATAATATATTAAATTAATTAAATTTTAAAATAATAACATTTTAAATTAAAAACTCCAATTCTTTTCGTTAGAGTTGAAGAAGACCTCTACTACATAACTTATAAGAGAGAGAACCTTACCTGTTGGAATCTTTTGCATATCTTATATGCATAACACTGATTTATATTGCTCTGTTTCAATTACGTCTATATGGTTTGATAATGATAAATAGAAATATATAATTTTATTATACATATTCAAAGTGTTGAATTATTTTTTAATAGTTTATTTATATATAAGCTTTATGACTTTTAAAAAGACATACATATTTAGATGGTTTAATAGTCTATTTACAAGAAAACTTAATGATTTATTGAATATCTCAATACGAAATAAGCCGTTAAAAAGACTAATAAGTAAAATCAAACTGTTAAAAAAGGTCAAGTATCAGACTCAGATTTTAAAATTATTAAATAAGTTCAGCTTATTTATGCAAAGCTAAGCCTAGCCTATTTCCTGTTCAGAACCATTTTTAAAGAAAAGGAAAGTTTTATTTATTTATTTATTTTCAGAAAAGTTCAAATGAGTTTTTTTTTTATATACACATTGATTGGAATGTTTTTTTGAGAATGAAAATGATGGAAGACAAGTGTCCAACTTTCCCGCATGCATTATGGGCATGAATTATTGCGAAGTGTATGGCAGTTCCGTGTTCTCTTCTCACACTCCTCAAACCTCACTGTACTACAAGTGGAATTAAAACACAAATAGGATACAATAATTTCTCAACGTAGGTCTTGGGCAAAAGAATATTAAAGATTTATGATTTTATCTTATTTTATTTTTATGCTTATTTTATTCATGAAATATATGATAAGTTTAATTTATAACCTTTTTTTTTCTCTTATTTAATGTAATTATTGTTTTATGAAACTATTGAGTTATAAATAAATAAAATCTGAAAAGATATTTGATATGCATTAAATATAAAATAAAATGATTTTCTATCTTACTTTTCTTTTTATTTGTCACTCATATCTTTTTCTTTTTCTTTTTTATCTTTCTTTATCATACAAGTCTCCGATATACATTTGATTGATATTATTTTGAAATAAAGTGGTGTTGTTTATTAATTATATAATCATTTTGTCATTTTTAAAATAAAAAATTTATTTATCTAAATTAAAACATTATCAGATAGGTAATTAAATATATTTTCTTGTTAAAAAATTGATGCTAATAAAATAGTGTGGTTTATTAATTTACTTTTTATTATACATATTACTTTTTATTATTATTTAGTCATGTAAACGTTTAAAAGAATATTAATTATTGTTTACTAATTAATATCCTTTTATTCATAAATTATTTGAGCAGGGCAATAATTAAAAGAAAATATAGAAAAAAAAGTGATATATTGTGATGAAACCTTTTATCAAATAATATTTCTTTTATAAAATGTTAACAAAATAACAAAAATAAATATTTAAAAGACACTTGTCATTACATGGGGAGTAACCAAAGAGACAGTTATGGGTGGTTAAGGGGTCACAGCGAACTAAACAAAAAGGACCACGCCAGTTAAATTGTATTCGTGCGGGTTGCATCGTCTCACTCATTTAATTTGGCTTCAAATAATTGTCCTATCAACAACAGTTAATTGTCTTATCAATAACAGTTAATATTGAAATATCCTATCGCAACTATGGAATCATGTTTGAATGGATAACATTTACACAAATGTGTTTTGTAGTTTTGAAATTAAATAATTTTACATCCAATCCACAATCACGTTTTCCAGTTTTTAAATTTGTAACTATATGTATGCATTAACCAAGAAATTATGATTTAATATTATGTTGTTATTTTACAAAATGTAAATTTTTATTAATAATTATAAAAAATTATCAACTTCTATCTTTAAGATTGAGGTTATTAATAATTATACAAGGATTAATGTCGATTAATTAGTGGTCATATATACATTTCCTGTGTTTTATATTATTGGAAACTACTACCAAATTTCATCAGTTGAAGCTTAGGATGCTCTTTCTCTCTATGATTACTAAATATTTTTAATTTTATAAAAGTAAATTTTTCACTTAATCATATTAGTATTTTATCTAAATAATGATATTTTATTTATTCAAAATAAATAACTAGTTGTTATTAGTATTTCACTCTCTTTCATAGCTGTTATTCTGTCTCCTTCACTGATTTCTCTTCCACATTCTCTTTCATAGCTTTTATGCTCCTACTCACCTTTTAGTAAGGTCTTTGGTAACCATGTGCTGTTTGTTAATTTCTCTCTCTCAATTGCAAAAGAATTTCAACCAATAACCTGCTCAACATGTAATTACATCACAATTTTATTGAGATATACTAGACATAGTTTTCTAGACTCGAGAGTATTTCTAACTGATAACTTGTTTTTACGAAGGATTAAATTCATTAAGGAAAAAAGTAACAAATGAGGAGCCTACAATGAGGGAGCGGGGGAAGTTTCATACCCAAGACAAAGAAATCACGGGAAAATCATGGTTTCCGGCGTAGTCCTCCTCCTCTTTGACGCAGGAAGAAGCTGTTCTTGGTCATCTTCATTTTCAGTACTGAACCCTCCAACTCCAACACCATTTGCTTTAAGTTGTGACTCATTATCGATGATTAGAGTAATGAATTCGGATTCAAAAATTTCCATGGTACTGTTATTACCAACCAACTTCAACCCTGATTCTGAGGCATATACTGGAAACACCCCACACCCTTTTATCCTCTCATGTTTATTTTCACTATTAACATGGATAGTGAAAATATCACATGTGCTGTTAAATTTGCTGACGTCATGATACCAAAATATCACATGATCTGAAATTAAATTCTCATAATATGATGGCACATAGAAACTGTTCCCGAAATGTGCGGGGTGTTCACAGGTACAAGAAGAAGCCACTGGACCGTAACCTCCTTTCGAAAGAATGATGCAACAGATAAAACCGCACAAGTCAGATTTTGGAAGATAAGGAATGGCCATTGAACTTTCTCTCGTTTGAAACATACAATCCTCAATAAGATGGTCTCCAGGGAATAAGAAATACTCGCCATTAATCCTTGTAACGCTTGGTATCCGAGCATCTTCTTTAATTTGAAGAGGGTGTTGGCGAAAGTAGGGTATGCGGTTCTGTATCATGTGTTGTAACACTAGCTTTTGAGTGAATTCTGTATCCAGATATGTACAGTTACAAGTATCCAAGAATTCCAATGAGCGACCAATGTTGCGAGGCAGTGCTTGTAAGGACCACAAATTCGATGCATTCTGCTTCATGCACTCAGAAAGGTTTGATTTTGTAATATATCCAATTCCTGTTCCTGAATCATCTGATAGCATGTTCTTGCATTCAAGATTCTTGCACCCAAAAAGGCTTTCAATACCTTTGCAATTCCTTAAAAACAACATCCTAAGCTTGGGGCGAGATAACAGAGATGGATGCAACTCACGCAAGCTTTCACAATTATTAAGATTTACTAATTCAAGATTGTCTGCCTTAGATAAGTCTGGGATCTCAATTAGGTTTCGCGAGTCCCAAAGTATAATTGTCTTTAAATTCACAAGATTCTGTAACAAGGAATATGTATCATATTGCTCAGAAACTGTTTTAAATTCATAATAAAGAGCCTTAATTAAAAGAGAAACCAAATCATATATTTAAGCTCATTAAGGTTCTTTAAGGTTTCCCTTTCCTACCTTCACAAATTTAAAACCAAATGCAGGAAGTATATACACATTCATACCTGAACTCCATCCCAAAGCCTTTTAAGCTTGCTACCAACCATGTCAAACTCTACAAGATTTTCAGCACAAAAGTTAGGTGGCAAAAACTCAAGACAAAAATCATCCCAGCGAAGGAACCTCAACTTATCGGACAATGACTCGAGACCATTAGGAAGGAACACATGATATATCTCTTGGCTGAACGAATCGTGGCAGATTTGAAGAAATCTCATGTTAGTCATCTTTGCGAAGGAATCTGAGCTCAAGTATATGTCCCCAGTTAATTTAGACAAATCTAAAGTTAATCCTTCAACAACATCAGTTCCCTGACAAACAGAAGTTAGAATAATAATTAGCAAAGGCTATCATATCATACCAACTAACTATGTTCTAAACAGATACAAGTGTTATAAAATACATGTAATTCGGCTTCCACTCACCTTATTATATTTCAATACATTGCACACTTCCTCATGTCTCCACAATCGACTTCGTCTCCCAGGGTCTTTGATTGATTCTTGATCAACAATTTCCCAACCCATTTGTTGTATCAAGTCATGCATTTCTATTAGGATCCAATGTGAAACAGTAATTAGAGCTCTATCTAAAAGGGTTTCTATTCCAGATGCTGCAGCGAAATCACAAGCGTCTAGTAAACTCATTGCCCAATCCCTATTTTCTTTTTTGAAGAAGCATGCAATGTCTAAAAAGATGTCCTTCTCACAACGATCTAAAGAATCATAGCTTAATTTTAATACCTTATGAATTTCCATATTTGGAATCTTTTGGAGTTTTCTCAATTCACTTTCCCATGCTTCTTTACTTCTTGAACGAAGACTTGCACCCAAAACTTTCAAAGCCAAAGGAACACCTTCGCAATAGACAATTGCTTTTCTTGATAGATGTTCATATCCTTGTTTAGGATGTTTCTCTCTGAAGGCATTAAAACAGAAGAGATGAAGAGAGTGATGAAAGCTTAATTGCTTGACCTCATATATTCCATCAAGTTGGGTAAATATTTGCTTATTTCTAGTTGTAACAATGACTCTACTTCCTGGTCCCAAAGAATCACAATCAATTAGATTTTCTAATTGCTCTGAGGTAGCCACATCATCCAACACAATGAGAACTTTCTTACGTCCAAGCCTACTCTTGACAAAATGGGGTACTAAAAAGGGTATATCAAAACAATGATTTTCATTCTCTAATAACTCAGAGTAAAGTTTATTATACAAAGCTTTGAGTCCAAGCTTGTCTAATTCTTCCCTTACATCTGCGAGGAAGCAACCACCTTCGAACTCTTTAGAGAATTTATCATATAAAGCAGTGGCAAGGGTGGTCTTACCTATGCCACCCATACCCCATATTCCAAGGATTCCAACTTCACTTGACCCCATTTTTAGTAGTGATTCTATCTCTTTATAATGGCTCTCAATTCCAACCAGTCCTTTAAGTTGGTTACGGTATATAGGAGTCAATTTTCGCAAAACATCGCCAACAATTTCCTTAGTGAATTCAGATTCAGTCCTAGCATATGAAATGGGCAACAAAGAAATAAATGATGTGTTATGTAAGTCTAACAAATTCCAAAGGAAGAAAAGGAGAAAGAACCATATAAATTCACGTAACAGAATTTGAATTTAGCAAGTACACATACAGGACAATCAGTTCGTTTAATTTACCTGTAAGTTTGAGAGTCCCAACCAGCTAAGTTGGCTGCTTCAGTGAGAGCTGCTTTCCATGTGTTGAACTTGGGTTCTCCTTCATGTTTTGCAAAGGCTTGCTCATAGCTCCAAGTTTGCTTCCTCACATGTGAAGGATCTATGTTGTAGAAGACAGGTACCACAGCCTGTCCTTGTTCTTTCTTGCAATCCATAATCTTACAGAGTTCATTCAAGCACCACTTTGAAGAAGCATAGTTCTCTGAGAAGATGACAACAGACACATGAGAATGTTCAATGGCTTTAATCAGTGCTGGTGAGATCTCATCTCCTTTCTTAAGCTCATCATCATCTCCGAAGGTTTTAACTTTCTTTTGCTTGAAAGCTTCGTAAAGATGGCTTGTGAAATTCCTTCGGGTATCCTCACCACGAAAGCTAAGAAAGACATCATATCTTTCTGAAGACACGATAGAAGAAGAGTTAGAGGAAGAAGCTATAGCACTGGTCATCTGTGAATGCCAAGTTTCCCACCTGCAATGATTACAACACTTCACTTCAATATGCCTTCTTCACACTTCTCCTTATTAATATGAGATCAAACAATTCGAAGTTCTTTCCTTACGAAAAGACCTTACCACAGTACCAATCAAGCCTGCTACCGAGAAAGAATGCAGAGGTTCCTTTTTCAAGAAACCTGTGGGATGTTTCTGATCAGTTTCATATGCTATCACGCATAGTGTAGTCTTCAGTTCACACTACCGACATACAAATTACCAAGATTTTTAATCAAGGATGTGGTCCCCATTTCACTCCATTTTACTCGTAATAAATTACACAATTTTGGCATGAGTAAGCAAATATTGTGATATATTTAGAGAAAAACAGAAGATTTCTTTAGAAAAAGAGTGTCACAAATATAGCTAGTTTTTACTCATTCTAAGCTCTATAGTTTACTTTACTCAAATACTAATAATTCAAGATTGATTTAAATTCTTTTATTTATGTGTAAAATAGTACTAAATATCTTCATTTCATTCACTCTTAAAAAAATTCTTTTCTTTTTCACTTAATACACATGCATACGTACCCCCAAAATAGGTTCAAGTGATACCTTGCTTTCAGTAAAAAATAAAAACAATAATTTATAGAATATTAAAATAGTATATATTTTAATTTGTAATCAATTAATATCCTAGAATAGATTCAGGGCAAATTTATTTAAATATTGTTATTTTAAAAATAATTTATCACTTTATACCTAATCTGAAACTATTTTTTAATCTGGAATTTTTTTATCACGTGAATCTGTATTTTGCCATAACAACTGACGAAAGTATTTTATTTTAAATTTTTTTATATATTTATTTCATTAACAAAGTTGCGAAATAAATAAAAATTTAACACGTGTCACGGATATAAAAATTTCACAGATTAAATGGTAAAAATATTTTTTAAAAAATATTTTTAAATAACTTTCGTCACATTACTGGCGAAACAAACAACAGGCTGACAAATGTCACCAAGTTATCTAAAATTGTGATTTTGGTGGCAAAATTCATAAAAAAATTGCCAACAAATTTGCGAAACTTACTAAGCATTTTTCATGCTGCGAGTCACTTAGTTGAATCGGATAAAAATCTGAGTTTTTCGGTGATCAGTTGACGCGGTTATGGGTGCGGCTGGCTCCAAGCCTGAGAAGGCTCTTGGCGACCAATTCCCCGAAGGAGAATGTTACTTTGGCCTTGAGAATTTTGGCAACACTTGTTACTGCAACAGCGTTTTGCAGGTCTTGAATCCATACTCTAATATTTTTCGTTTCCAATCAGATTTACAATTTTTCCTTTTTCATTCCTTTTTTTATCGCGTTCGATCGGTACTCTAATGTTTACTGCATCCTTATTTGTTTTCTTTTTGGTTCCAAGATGGTAGATTCATCTTTTCTATTGTTGTTGTTTTTGCCTCTTTTGATGGTTTATTGATTCAATGCGAAGTTTGTTGCAGTTTCACATGTATCATGACGAGAGTTTAGTATTTTGGATGTGCTGTTGACCTGATTAGCAGAATTATTGGCTAGGTGACTCGTAGCATTTTTCATTCTGTAAGTTTCGCACATTCGTTGGCGATTTTTTTACAAATTTCGCCAAAATTACGATTTTAAATAACTTGTTAACACATGTAAGCCTCTTGTTTGATCCGCCAGTAATGTGACGAAAGTCATTTAAAAATAATTTAAAAAATATATTTTTCTCATCTAATTTATGAAATTCTTATATCTATAACACGTATCAAATTTTTATTTATTTCACAACTCTGTTGGTGAAATAAATATATAAAAAATTTAAAAATAAAATACTTTCGTTAACTGTTATAGCAAAATACAGGTTCATGTGGTAAGAAAAATCCAGATTGAGAAATAGTTTTAGATTAAGTATAAAGTGATAAATTATTTTTAAAATAACAATATTTAAATAAATTTGCCTTGATTCAGAATATTGTTGGAGAATATAATTGACATATTTTATGTTCTAAAAAGGATAATTTCTCATGAATAATATTTTAACACTTCACTTCAAAATATCATGAAAATAACTTGTTGTTTTCAATGCCTTCTTCACACTTCTCCTTCTTAATATGAGATCAAACAATTAAAAGATCTTTCCTTTGCTCACCTCCCTTAGGAAAAGACCTTGCCACAGGGAAAGAATGGAGAGGTTCCTTTTCCAAGAAACTTCTGGGATGCAACTGAGAATAACACGACAAAAATTGTAAAATTCTAAGTGTATGTTTCCGAGCAGTTTCATATGCTATGACTAGTCTTCAGTTCACACTACCGACATACAAATTACGAAGAATATCTTAGAATAGTTTTAGAATAGTGTTGGAGAATATAAGTTGACATATATTATGTTCTAAAAGGGATAATTCTCTTGAATAATATTTTGGTCAATACTTAGTCAATTAATCAACTTAACTTTTTGACTGAGTGGGTATCTGTCATTTTTAGTTGCAAATAATTCCACACTTCATATGGAGTGAAGACTTGCACAAACATGCTTATGAAGATGAGAAGTTGTTTAACTTCTTTTGGATAAAATATTATAGTCTTGGTCAAAAGCGTGTTTAAACTTTCAAAGATATTGTATTCGTAGAAAGAAACTACACTATAGAGCATAAATTGCATTGCACAAGCATACACAAGAGATGGAAACACCATGTCACTAGTCACTTTTATACATAATTTGATGCCATGTTATTTGTGTAATAATTTTATCCTCCTTATCAAAAACATAAAAATTTGGACTGATTGATGCTCATTTTTGTGTTTTTATTTTGGAAACTCTTATCAAATGGCCAGAGGAGCTGATAGATAAGATCAGTATAATTTTAGGAAAGCATAAAAAATAAAAACAGCACATATAAAATAAAATTATTTGTATTTATAACCTAATTATCTATTTGCTTGTTGCATATTTGCTTATAAATGACCATATCTCTCTTACTTGTACAAGACACTTGCCATTTGGGAAATATATTATTCTAGCAAAGGTGGTGAAGATGATAGTCCCAACTATACAATACTCGGCTATTTGAAACAGAGTAAAAGATATATTTCACACTTAAATATCTTATTTATATATAGAACTTTCAATGGCAGAGAGGGTTTATTTTTGTTTTTGTTTTTACTTTTTAAAAATTATATTTTAAAATAATTTTAAAAATTTATTTTTAAGAAGAAAATAAAAATAAAATTTATGTTAACAAACACATTTTATTTTATTTTTTATTTTTAAAAAGCAAAAACTATTTTTAAAAATAGAAAAAAAGAGCTCTAAGAATTTATTTACTGGAATGCTTCTTGGAAGTGGTGGGGTGAGCCTTGTATAAATGTAAATGCTCTTAAACATAGTTTTACTCAACAAATTTTGTCAGGGCTTGTTAATTTGCATGCTAAAATTACTGCACATAGGTGAACTAAGTCAGTTATTTTTTTTAAAGGAAAGTTTAATTTTCATTTATGCCATTTTATGAATTATTTTCTAATTTTCTGATGTATTTATTACTTCAATTTCATTTTTCTTTTTAAGGGCCAGATGTCAAAGGAGCAAATATACTGGTAGATTATGTGTTGTCTTTCATTAAGAAGCAAATGAGGGAATATTGTAAGTGCTTATTGAAGACCATGTGCTAACTACTAAGCAGCATTTTGAATTCGCTGAAATATAAAATCCAGACACAATATTGACTTGACTTAAAAGTAACATTATATATGTAACAGTTGGTGGCTTGGGAATAATTCTAAAACATTCACCGTCCAAGTTTTCTGCTGAATATGATCACTATTGAGACTTGAGACCATATCCCATTTGTTGATGTGTTCATTCTTAAACATAGTTTTTTCTTCTGTGCATGGATGACTCCTCAGCCAAAAGGGTGATGTGTCAAGAAATCATAATGCTATAGTGTCTGGGATGATCCACATCTCAAGGCTAAGCACTGATGAGCACATTGAACTATTCATGTGATTACTAATGGCTGAAATGGCCATATTATAGCTTGTAATTTAGACTTCATTCATTATAAATAGATTGAATGTAGAGACTTAAAATAAAATGTTTCCATTTTAATTACATTGAATCAGGGAACAAAGATGCAGCTAATGCAGAGCAGTTCTACTGAGATGGTGCTGAAGACAAGAGTACAATAGTTCAGTGAGTTAGAAGCGAAGCTTATGATTCACATGCCAGCGTACCATGACTCTATCATAAAGCATTGCAACTTGTTACAACATCATAATTGCAAAAGTACAAGGATTAAAAAATAGAATCACATCTAAGACCGAAAGAAATTGGACATAAAACAACTAATACAAACACCAAAGCTAAAATTAAAAGGATAGCTCCAATGGTAAAAGTCGAATGCAACATATGGCAATACTATTGCATCTAAATGATGAATCCTACCAAAACAACATGATATCGCACTTCTTTTCTGTCAAGGGATATTGTTGACTGAAGGCTACAAGGTTGTCCCATTTAATTTCAGAATCAAGATTCAAGTGAGAATTGGATCAGCCAACATTTCTGACTTGGGCTTGTGCCTTAACTCTCATAGCATATTAGCGGTTAGTGCTCACCAATATTCTCCTTATCTACTTCAGCAAAAGACCTGCTCCATTTGTTGTTCCAGCACACTGTCATTGAAATACACCAGGCATAAATTATAGTTTCATGAATCATGAGTATTTTCACTACATTTTTTTCAGTCGAAGAATTAAATTCATTGAAGAATGAGCAAAAAATTAGGGAGTGGGTGAAGTTTCATACCAATGAAGCAACCATAAGATGATTTTTCATTCAAGTCCTCCTCTTTTTGGCGGGAAGAAGCTGGTGGTCACCTTCATTTTCACTATTAGAGCCTCCAACTCCTATTGCAATTCTTAGTAGCAGCCACAAGATGATTTTTCATTCTGAGAAGTTTGAGCAAAAGATTCTGATTCAACCAGCTTCACCCTTTATTCTGAAGCGTATACAGGAAACACCCCACACCCCTTTATCCCATCTGTTGTTGACCATTCTTTTAATTCATCTTTATATCTAATTTTAAATGATATGTTGATGCAATGATCATATGAACTTTTGACCATTGTATACAGATTGCTGATTTCATGGTATAAAAATAACACATGATCTGAAATTACAATCCCATTACCTATATATTTACCATCCTTGCAGACCACTTTGCCATGTTCATAGATAAAACAAACTGCAACATCAGTCTTATCACTTACGAATGATCCCTCAGTAAGAAGGATGCAATAAATGAAACCACACATGCCAGATTTTGGAAGACAAGGAATAGATATGGATGTCCCTTCTGTACGAAAGCTAAACTTGTTTGAAACTTGAGCTCCTGGGAAGATAGCATATTGATCATGTACAGAATATCCAAAACTGTGCTCAGTTGAGTTGGTTATGCTGCTCTGTAACATGTGTTCTAGCACTAACTGCTGAGTAAAGTTTGTATCCAGAGAAGTGCAGTTTAAGGCTCTCAAAACTGGCCGAGATGGTAGAAGCAGAAGGTCTGGTAGAAACACAAGTCTCCTGCAATTATCTAGCACAATCTTTCTCAATCTCGAATGGTGTTTAAGGTTGGCAGACAAAATCTCAACATTATTTCCACTGAGGTCTAATTCCTCTAATGACGATAAAATCCCAATGCTGTTAGGAAGTATTTGTAAGCTGCAACAATTTCTAAGACATAAGATTCTCAAAGACAATAGGCCATTATCAATTTCAACATTGTTAAGATTAAAGATTTTCTCTAGAGAAATGCAGTTTAAGGCACTCAACACTCGCAATGATGGTGGAAGTTCTGGAAGGGCGACGAGTTTCTTGCAATTATCTAATATAAGATCTTCTAGCATTAAAATGGTTTTGATGTCTGCAGGCAGTCTCTTAACACTGGTTTTGCTTAGATTTAGGTACTTCAATGATGATAAGTTGCCAATGTTGTCAGGGAGTGCTTGTAAGTTGCAGCAGTATGTCAAATCTAGCCGTGTTAAAGACCTTATGCCATCAAGGAGGAACCAAAGATTCGATGCATTGAGTTGTGTGCAGCTGTGAAGGTCTAGGTCTGTAAGGGATCTCATCACCGGTTCATCTGATAACTTGTTCCCAACAATGTTAAGATTGTTACAACCACTTAGAGCAAGAAAAGTAAGTTTCCTATTATGCCAAATTGATGATGGCAATTCATGAATGGCAGTTCCAGCTAAGTCCAACACAGTCATTTCCTCTGATGTCACTGAAAATTCCTTAAGAGATGAGCAATTGTAGAGTTGAAGTTCACAGAGGGATTTTAAGTGAACATCAGTTTTAAAACTTTCAATCTGTCTGCAACCGTCTAAACACAGATACATAAGCTTGGGGAGTGAAAAAACGGATGGATGGAGCCAACATAAGCTTTCACAATCACCAAGTTGTATGCTTTCAAGATTTGTAGCCCAAGACAAGTCTGGGACCTCGGTCAGGTATTGGGAGAAACGAAGGTCAATATACTTCAAATTCATGAGATTCTGTAACAAGAAACATCATTGCTCAGATAATCAATAAATTAATAATCAAGAGTCCTAACTAAAAGATAAACCAAATCAAATATAGACGCATATGCCTAGCTATGGCTTTGTGAATGAGCTTCACTTGAGGCTCCATATTTCCTTTCATACCTGTACTAATTGAAAGCCAAATGTAATATGTACTGACACATTCATACCTGAACTCCATCCCAAAGCTTTTGAAGCTTGCTACAAGGCATGTAAAGCTCTACAAGCTTTTCAGCGCAAAAGGTTGATGGCAAAGACTCCAGATGACATCCATCCCAAAGAAGGTACCTCAATTTATCAGACAATGACTCAAGACCATTAGGAAAATTCACATTACATTTTCCATATTTGAACATGTTGTGAACTTGAAGATATCTTAAGTTAGTCATCCGTTTAAAGGAATCAGAGCTCAAATGTAGATCACGAACTCGAGAATTATCAAAACTTATGCCTTCAATGGCTTCAGTTCCCTAACAACCAAAAATCAGAATTATAATTAATAATTGATAGCATGCTAGCAACATTTTAAACAGAACATTCTTGTTACCAAATAGAAGCTATTGCATCTTCTGCTTACCTTGTTATATTTCAATACATCTACCACTTCCTCAGGTTTCCACAATCGACTTCGCCTTCCAGGATCTTTGATGCATTCTTGATGAACAATTTCTCGACCCATTTCTTGTATCAGGTCATGCATTTCTATACAGTCATCTGAAATAGTTATGAGGGTTTTATCTAAAAGATCATCTATGCCGGATGCCGCAGGGAAACCAAAAGCTTCCAACACACTTTCTACCTTATGTCTATACTTTCCTTTGAAGAAGCATGCAATGTCTAGAAATATGTCCTTCTGAGAAGGATCTAAATCATCATAACTCAATTTTAATACCTTATGAATTTCCACATGAGGACTCTTTTGGAGTTTTGTCAATTCACTTTCCCATGCCTGTTTATTTCTTGAACGTAGAGTTTTCCCCAAAATTTTCAAAGCCAAAGGAACACCTTTGCAATAGAAAGCTGCCCTTTCTGATAGATCTTCATATCTTCTTTTAGGATGCTTTTCTCCAAAGGCATTCAAACAGAAAAGTTGAATAGAGTCTGAGAAGTTCAACATCTTGACCTCATAAATTCCATCAACTTGGCTAAATATGTGCTTATCTCTAGTTGTAACAATGACTCTACTTCCTGGTCCCAAGTTATGGAAATCTATGATTAGATTTTCTAATTGCTCCCAAGTAGCCACATCATCCAACACAATGAATACTTTTTTACGGCCAAGCCTATGCATGACAAAATCGGGTACCAAAAAGGGTGCATCAAAACGATGATTTTCTTCCTCAAACAAATCAGAAAAGAGCTTGTTACATAAAGCATTGAGTCCGAAATTTTCACATTTTTCCCTTACATTTGGAAGGAAACAACGACCTTCAAATCCATAAGAAGAAAGTTTGAAAAATAAAGCAGTAGCAAGAGTGGTCTTGCCTATGCCACCCATGCCCCATATTCCTAGGATTCTAACTTCACTTGACTCAATTTTCAGCAATGATTCAATTTGTTCATAATTTTCCTCAATTCCAACCAGTCCCTTAAGTTGGTTTGGGAATCTAGGGGTCAGTTTTCGCAAAACATCACTAACAATGTCATTAATGAGTTCAGATTCAGTCCTGGCATATGAAACGGACAACAAAAAATATAAATGTTATTAGTAGACTAACAAATTGAGACGAGAAATAATGTGAATTCACATATAGTCTTAGCATATGAAAAGTATAACAAAGAAATAAATGATGTTTGGTCTACACAAATTATTATATATAATCTATGGTCAACATGTTAGGACCAGAATACCAGTATGATAACTCACAACTAAAATAAGAGATGAAAAATAAGAGCCAAAAAAAAGATAATAAAACCAATATATAAAATTATCACAAAAAAAAAATTACACTACTTCTTTTTCTCTATTCACTCCTGAAAATAGGAAACTATTACTTCTACCAAGTATAAATGCACAAAGTAAATCACAAGAGGAGAAAGGGAGAAGAATGAGAGATTTTTGGGATGAATGGATAACGGGGGCCCAAGGCTCTTATATATAGCCTAAGAGGGGTCCTCCCATTTTTTACCCTATACGATATGGGACTAACAATTCTCTCACTTGAATATTATGATTAAGTTAATCATATCTTCACACATTACAATTATATGTTGCTTATGTTTCTAATAGGCCATACAAGGATCGATACCATGTAAACTTGTCAATGTTGACTGGCTTTGTCATTATGTCTACTATGTTGTCTTTAGTATGAATCTTCTGCATATCCACTCTTCCTTCCCCTACTACTTCACGAACAAAATGATATTGTATGTCTATGTGCTTTGTTCTGGAATGAAAGGCTGGATTTTTTACAATATGTAAAGCACTTTGACTGTCACAATACACAGTAGTAGTCTGCTGTTTGTGCCCAAGTTCCTCCAATAGCCTTTGAATCCAGATTGCTTCCTTGCATGCCTCAGTAGCTGCCATGCATTTAGCTTCTATAGTAGACAAAGCCACAACAGTCTGCAACTTAGATAACCAGCTTACTGCCCCTCCAGCAAATGTAAACACATAACCAGTAGTAGATTTCCTTTTATTCAGATCTCCTGCAAAATCTGAATCAACATAACCTTTCACAATAAATTCTGATCCTTTAAAACATAATGCAACATTAGAGGTTCCTTTTATGTATCTAAGGATCCTCTTTGCAATATTGCAATGCTCTCTACCAGGATCTGCCATAAACCTACTGACTGCTCCCACTGCTTGTGCAATGTCTGGTCTAGTACAAATCATGGCATACATAAGACTTCCCACTGCTGATGCATACGGCACTCGAGACATTTCCATCCTCTCTGCTTCATTGCTAGGCTTCATACTCGAGGATAATTTGCAATTGACAGGAAGTGGGGTAGAAATTGACTTACAATCTTGCATGTTGAAGCACTGCAAGACTTTTAGTAAATAATTCTTCTGAGAAAGTCAAATCTTCCTATCTTTTCTGTCTCGGTGAATTTGCATCCCTAAGATCTTGTTTGCTGATCCCAAATCCTTCATATCAAACTTCCTAGCCAATTATGCCTTTAATTCTTGGATCTGATCTTTATTGGGGCCTACCACCAACATGTCATCCATATACAACAACAAAATGATGAAATCATTTTCATCAAACCTATTGTAGTACGTACAATGGTCTGACTTTAGTCTATTGTAATCAAGGCTAATAATAAAGGAATCAAATCTCTTGTACCAACATCTCAGCGCCTGTTTTAGACCGTACAGAGATTTGGTCAATCTGCAAACTAAGTTTTCTTTTTCTTGTTCTTTAAAACCTTCTGGTTGGAGCATATATATTTCCTCTTCAAGTTCTCTATGAAGAAAAGCAGTCTTTACATCAAGTTGCTCAAGATGTAAATCAAATGTAGCACAGATTGTCAGAACAATTTTGATTGTGGTTAATCGGACTACTAGAGAGAATATCTCGTTAAAATCAATGCCTTCTTCTGAGCATATCCTTTAACCACTAATCTTGCACGATACCGCTCCACTTGATCATTACCATCTCGTTTGATTTTGTAGACCCATTTACAACCAATGGCTTTTCGATCTTTTGGAAGCTCAACAAGTTCTCATGTCCTGTTTTTATGTAAGGCCTCAATTTCTTCCTGCATTGCTGTCATCCATAAAAAAGCATTTGAACTCGTCAAAGCCTAATGAAAGGTTGACGGTTCACCCTCTTCATTTAGAAGACAATATGCATCATGGCTTGCCATAACATAGTCTGAGTGCCAAGATGGTCTCCTTATCTCACGTCTTGTTTGTTGAGCTTCTTCATCATTGGCATTATTTGGTTCTTGTTCTCCGTGCTCTTGTTCTGCTTCAGAGGTGTCATCTTCTTTAGACTTCCTTTCTATCACTACTGAAGTAGTGTCTTTGGTAGTGCTGTCATTTTTTTGCTCCTTTTGCAGTTCATTTTCAACGAAGATTACATCTCTGCTAACAACAACCTTGCGGGCAGTGGGATCTCACAAGCGATACCCCTTAATATTGTCAGCATAATCGAAGAATATACATTTTCTGGATTTTGGATCCAGTTTTGTTCTTTCTTAGGAATTGTACATCACATACACAGGACATCCAAACACATGTAATGAAGAATAATTAGGTGGCTTTCCATTTCATACCTCCATTGGTGTCTTTAAGCCAATTGTCGATGATGGTGATCGGTTTATCACGAAACAGGCAGTTTTAACTGCTTCTGCCCAGAAAGATTTGGCCACTCCTGCTGTTCTTAGCATAGCCCTTGTTCTATCTAGAAGAGTTCTATTCATCCGCTCTGCTACACCATTCTGCTGAGGTGTATAAGACATTGTTAATTGCCTTGAAATACCCTCTTGCTTACAAAATGCCAAAAAATCATCATTTATATATTCTCCTCCATTGTCTATCCTTAAGCACTTAATTCTTTTCCCAGTTTCAAGTTCTACTAGTGCTTTGAATTCCTTGAACACTGGAAACACATCTGACTTCTTCTTGATTGGGTACACCCACAATCTCCTTGAGTGATCATCAATGAATGATACAAAATATTTTGCTCCTCCAATAGATACTTCTAGTGATTCCTATACATCAGAATGAATCAAGTCCAGTATGTGTCTGCTTCTTATAGTCACTTTGCCAAACTTCAATCTATGATGCTTACTTGTCACATAGTGCTCACAAAATGGTAAGGTTACCATTTTGAGCCTTGGCAAGAGAATACATTCTGCTAGAATTTTCAGGCCTCGTTCTGACATATGACCAAGTCTACGGTGCCACATCATTGTTTCTTCTTCTTGACTAATTGCAACTAATGTATTTGCTTCTTGCAACGTATCTCCTAAAAGCATGTATAAATTAGTTGTGATCTTTTCTACTTTCATCACCACCAAGTTGCCTTTAACTACCTTCAAGATTTCACCTTCAATGTGGATCTTACAATTGAGGTCATCTAATTGCCTAACGGACAATAGATTCTTTTTCAAGTCATTCACACATCGTACTCCTTGAATTGTACGAACAGTACTATCATGCATTTTCAATTTGACAGTACCAATTCTAGCAATTTTTAGGGCATGATCATTTTTCATGAACACGGATCCTCCCGAGATAGGTTCATAATTGTAAAACCAGTCTCGACATGGAGTCATGTGCCAGGTTGCACCTAAATCCAATATCCAACATTCATGGATTTGTCTTTCACCTCTAGAATTTATTACTGCTTCACTATATAAGATTTCACCTTCATCTGAGGTACTTGCAACACAACCTTGAGAGGTTGATGCTTTAGTATTCTTCCCTCCTCCACTCTTCTTGTTCCAACAATTTTTCTTCACGTGCCCTCTCTTGCCACAATTGTAGCATTTGAAGTTCTTCCTTCTCTGAGATTTTGATCTACCATGATTCTGTCTCCCACTAGAACCATGTTTCATTGATCTTCCTTTCATCATCGTCAATGCTTCTGCTTGTTTAGAATTTTCCAATCTATCTTCCTTATTCTTTCGCCTAGATTCTTCTTCTAGAACTACTCCAACAACATCATCAAAAGATAAACAACCGATAATGTTGTTGTTTGTTATATTGATGATGAGTTGATCATATGAATCTGGTAGACTCTGGAGTAGAAGCTTCGCACGTTCATTTTCTACTATGTTGAAATATGCAGCTGTAAGCTAAGCAAACAACGTATTTAGATTGTTGATGTGGTCCATTACTGATGTGGACTCATCATTCGAAGAGTGTAGAGTTTTCTCTTCAAGAATATTCTGGTGTCAAGTGACTTGACATCGTACAACTTGATCAGTGTGTCCCAAATCTTCTTTGCAATCTTCTTCTCTACAACACTGGATAACACTGAATCTACCAATGCCAAGTGCAAATTGGCAACAACATTGTTATCCATTTCTCTCCATTTTTCTTCTGAAATATCTGCGGGTCTGCCTTCAATTGCATCAAGACAACTGTCTTTCCTCAAAATTGCTCTTATCTTAAATTTCTACAAGAAGAAATTACTCCAATGAAATTTCTCTATCTCATATTTTGCTGCCATAATTTCTCTTTTAATTATACCGAATTATGTTACTTTCACTACGAATAGTACTACATAGTGGAATAATAATAATGATAGACTGTGAATAAGTACACACTAGATATGCACTTTTACACTATCAAAATTGTATATCCAGTAACAAGAATAATTCTTTTCTGATGTGGTAGATCAGACAATACTGCAACCACAGAGCATACTAAAAAAATTTCTCTAGCATTATATCAATATACACTACAGCGGAATAATATAAATAACCTAAAAGCTTTGATACCACTGTTAGGACTAGAGTACCAGTATGATAACTCACAACTAAAATAAAAGATGAAAATAAGAGTAAAAAAAAGATAATAAAGACAATATATAAAATTATCACAGAAAAAAAATTACACTACTTCTTCTTTTTCTCTATTCACTCCTCAAAATAGGAGACTCAAAACTATTCCTTCTTTTTCTCTATTCACTCCTCAAAATAGGAGACTATTACTTCTCTATTCACTCCTCAAAATAAGAGACTATTACTTCTACCAAGTATAAATGCACAATATAGATCACAAAAGAAGAAAGGGAGAAGAATGAGAGATTTTTGGAATGAATGGATAATGGAGGCCCAAGGCTCTATATATAGCCTAAGAGGGGTCTTCCCATTTTTTACCCCACACAATGTGGGACTAACACAACATGGTAGTGTAATTGGGCAAGCAAGAAACAAAAAAAATATGATCAGGGAATGAAATCCAATGACACAAAAAAATAAGCACGGCCTCTGATTTTCTCTAGGCAATGAACTTTCTAATAATCAAAATACCTAAAGGTTTTATACTAAACACGTGCTTGCCTGAGTATATAGCATTACAAATTAGCAAATAGCAAGTGCAAACATAGAAAAGTAGATGGATAGGATACAGATTTTATAATTTACAGGATACTAGAAGTCAAGTCACGGACTCACGGTATAACACAGATATCAATTTTTAAAATATATTTTATTTAAGATAAACAAATTTTATTAGAGTATTGTTGTTTAAAGACATAATGAAATCTTAGCCACATGTGACTAAGGGGAATTCTTGAAACCACATGAATGGACAGTATTTTGATTTCGTCTTCTTTACTGTGAATTTTTGAAAAATAAATAAATTCAAGATTCAAGAATAATTTTATATTAAATTTTAGATCCTCTTTAACGTGTTTTTTGTAGTGTGTTTTAAAATGAAATGAATTAATTAACAAAGACAAAATAAAAATAGAAGAAGCATAATTTTAGAAAAACATTGAAAGGATAACGGATTAAAGAAACAAGATATTTAAAAGCAATGAAGGACTCAAATATACTACTGGATTGAAATTAAATTCCAATAAAAAAAGCAACTTTTAACAAAACAGAATATTGTTGATCTCTTTCTAAGGAGTCTAACATGTATACTAAGTGCAAATGCCTGTATGTAAAAGTCGTCCCTCTATACTATGGTTTGAACTTTTGTTCATAGATAACATTCAACATAACTACTTAAAACAGGGTTTGTACAACATAACTGTCCAAAGCACATTCTTATAATTCTCTGTCAATTGAATTAGTGGATCATCCAATTCTAAATGATAACAAAATGTATAGGCTGTTAGAAGAAGATTCATTAAGGTCTCAAAAACTTATAAAAGAAGGCATGGGGCAGTGACTCAACAGCCAATTGTTACACTTTACTTTTGAGTTTCTACGTGACACTCTCATCTCTTGCGCACAAGATCTCTAGCACATTCTTAGTAGGAATTGAAGCTTCAAGCAACTGGACTTGAAGAACAGAAACCTCCTTCTAGTTTGTTTTTTATCTTTATTTATGACTTTATTTACAATTACTTTAGTTTCCTTATTTAGCATAACTAGTTAAATTCATAGCTAAGATTATGAGAATCATTGTTCATGAATTTATAGGATTTTGATGATTAAATCTAGGTTTAATTTTTGTTTGTGTATTTATCCTACTGTACTTGATTGTGTGTTATGAATTTACTACTCATAACATAACTAAAAATTTCTTGTGAAAATTAGTCAAAAATACTTTTTCTTGACTAAAAGTTCATGTCCCTTCACTTGGACTACAAATTTCATGTTCTCTCTATCATCTTTACATGAAATTTTGTTAAAAAAGTGTAATCACTTCCTTTTTGACGGGAAATTAGTGTTTTTTTTTTTCGCCATCACTATTTCATAAAAACTTATTGAAAAATAAAAGTCAAGCTATATTATACAAATTCTAATCGAAATAAGACTATAAAAGTCATATACTTCTGCCATATACAACATACACAATAATTTTTTGACCTAAAAAGATCAAACATTTCATTCAAATAAAAAATCTTATTTCGAGCAAATCATTATAACTTGAGAACTTTTTATTTCTTCCAAATAAGTCTAAAAGGGATAATTTCTTATACATAATTTTTTGATCAATACTTAGTCCATTAATCTACTTAGCTTTTTGACTAAGTGGGTAAGTGTCACTTTCGTTTGCAAATAATTCCACAAAATTTTCATTTAATGTTTCTTTTGAATAAAATACTATATTCTTATCAAAAGTATGTTTAAAATTTCAAAAAGAGTATGTTTCTTAACCTTTTTAAAAAAGGTTTTCTGTTTTTTTTAAAAAAATACAATATAAATTTATTTTTAAAAACAGAAAACCCTTTTTAAGAAAGAAAACGAACATTTTATATTTGGACTTTTCTTTCATTATGTTTACACGTAAAAGATTTTTCACACGTCTAATTTCATGAATTAAAATTGCAATCTATTTTAGCATGTTAACTTGAAATTTTATAGTAATGACATAAAGTATGAACTTTTAATAATAATTAAGCATTATAACAAGTTACAAGAAAGATAAACTTAAAAGCAAAGCATAATCATAATTTAAATTCATTTTATGAATTTAATACTTATATGGAGTAGAAAGTAAGTGCTCATGGTGAGTTTAACAACTTTTTATGAGTTTAACAACTCTTTAAACATCTAGGCAAAGATAGGTCTTCACACACAAATATTCTTATTTTGTATATATCTCCTTAATTAATAATTTTCTCTCCTCCCTTACCATACTTGTTGTCAAGATTGAATTTTTTTGTTATTTTATTATTTCTTAAGCATTCCTTATTTTTCATTAATTCAACTATAAGTGAAAAGACCTATTTTTCAACACTGCTCAATTAGGCACGTTTATGGACAAAAACTTCACTGTGGAGCACAAAATTGCATCGCACAAGCATACACAAAAGATGGAAACATCTATATCACTTGTCACTTTTATACATAATTTGATACCATGTGAGTTGGTTTTATAATTTTATCATCCTTATCTTTGTGTTGGATTTAGAATCGAATTTGGCCAACTCAATTAAAACCATACCTTATCTTTCTCATTTTTTTTAAATTTCAGAAAAGTAAACCCACTCTCGGTTCGTTTTATTTACCTGTAAGTTTGAGAGTCCCAACCAGCTAAGTTGGCTGCTTCAGTGAGAGCTGCTTTCCATGTGTTGAATTTGGGTTCTCCTTCATGTTTTGTACAGGCTTGCTCATAGCTCCATGTTTGCTTCCTCACATGTGAGGGATCTATGTTGTAGAAGACAGGTATCACAACCTGTCCTTGCTCTTTCTTGCAATCCATAATCTTACACAGTTCATTCAAGCACCACTTTGAAGAAGCATAGTTCTCTGAGAAGATGACAACAGACACAGGAGAATGTTCAATGGCTTTAATCAGTGCTGGTGAGATCTCATCTCCTTTCTTAAGCTCATCATCATCTCTGAAGGTTTTAACTTTCTTTTGCTTGAAAGCTTCGTAAAGATGGCTTGTGAAATTCCTTCGGGTATCCTCACCACGAAAGCTAAGAAAGACATCATATCTTTCTGAAGACACGATAGAAGAAGAGTTAGAGGAAGAAGCTATAGCACTGGTCATCTGTGAATGCCAAGTTTCCCACCTGCAATGATTACAACACTTCACTTCAAAATATCATCAAAATAACTTCTTGTTTCCAATGCCTTCTTCACACTTCTCCTTATTAATATGAGATCAAATAATTCAAAGTTCTTTCCCTTACGAAAAGACCTTAATTTATTTTATTTTTTAAATTTAATTTTAAAATTTATTTTTTGGTAAAATTGGTTTCAAATTTAGTAAAATATACAATAAATATTTTAATACTATTATTAAATTATTATATAAAAATTTAATAATTTTTTTAATAATTAATATGAAATTATATTTACACACATTTTAATCAATTAATAATATTTTTTTATATTCATATTATATTAAAACTAAATTCATATATATTTTTTTACTTTACATCATCCATTAGTCAGACAAATTAAATAAAAAATAATTTATTTTTAATTAAATTCGTACAAAAAATGTTAATAATATAATTTTTATTTTTACTTATTTTTTAAAATTATCTTAGTGTCGCTTTCAGTTTAATTTTATTCGTGATGAAATTAAATCTAATCCAAAAGATAAATATATTTGAAACACTATTTTAATAATAAAAAAATTCATATATATATATATTATGTTAAAAAAATAATATTTAAATTAGTGTCACAGTGTAAGATTAACAACAATTCTGAAAATAAGAGAATGCAGGGTCGAAATTAATTAAGTTTCGCAAGCCCTACTCATTATAAAATGAAATTTAAATAGGCATGGATTAAAATCGATTTAATAAAAGTGAATTTAATTTTGTAAAATAAAATTCAAATTATGTTTAGATTAAAAGTAAAATAAATTTCAATATATTATTTTTTTTTATTCTGAATTTTTAAATTTAAATTAATTTTAGTTCTAGACTTAGTTACAACCTGCAGTCTAAATTCACTTAATTAAAAGGATTTATTTAAATAAATTTAATAAAAAAATTTATTTTTGCTTAAATGAATTAGTGAAAAGGTAATTTTTCTCAAGTTAAAAAAATTTGCTTAAGCCAAAATTGCAACAAAATTTAAAACTTCATCTTTTTCCTTTTTGAACTATAAAAAATTTGAAAAATTTTGTGCAAAATCATGTAGTCAATTATTTCTCAACTAATTTTTTAAAATTATTATTCTTATAATTCTTATCATTATTTCAACTATTTAACTCAATTCTAAATAGTTATGTCTCACTCATGCTTAGCATACTAAATAATACATTTAAAATATTTGGTAGGATGATATATGTAAAAATCTTTAGTAATTAAGTAGTCATCAATAAGAAACAAATATTTCTCAAAATGTCTACAATCTAAAGAAGAAGGAAATAAAGTTTTAAAATTTTTTATAATTTTGACTTAAATAAATTTTTTATCTTAAATAAAAATCACTTTTTTACTAAATTTATTTAAGAACTTAAATATAAATTACTTTTTATCAAATTTACTTAAGTAAAATAAAATTCATTTAAACAAATTTAAACTGCAATTGCTTGCAGAAGATTTGGATTCATTTGGCTATTCTTGTTGCGTAACACACATGTTATAAGTAAAGTTAAATTAAAGGTAATTGTTAAGTAAAATTAAATTAAAATTATTTATTACGATACTTTTAAATTTAAAAAATATTATATAAATATTTTTTAATTATATTAAAATATTAAAAAATATTTATATTTTTTAAAATAAATTATTAACATATTTTTTATTAACATAAAATTATTTTAAATATAATAGACCATAAAATACTCTTTCGTTTTGTACATATCGCAGTGTAACTTACTAAATTAAGATGTGAACTGAAGTAATTCTGAAACTTTCTCCTTTTGTCACTAACGTTTCACATTCACAAAATTAAAGGTGTTTATCTGCGTGGTTTATTTTATATATATAATATTTAAAAATAATATATTTTTTTAAATAACAAAAATATAAGACTTGAAAAATAATATAAATTGCAAGTACAGGTTCAGACAGAAAATGATTAAAAATTATAAAATATTAAAAATTGTCAATAGTAATTTTTAAAAAATATTTTAAAATTCAAAATTTATAAATGTCAATTTTTTAGAAAATAAAAAATAATATTCATTAATGATAACTTTTAAAAAATAAAAATTATCTTTTGAAAAAAATGTATTTCTGTAATTTTTTTAAATATATATATATATATATTAATATTTAAATTTATATATATACATAAAGAAATAAAATTTTTTCATATTAATTTAAATTTTAAAACTAACTCATATTTTATTAATCGTTGAATATAAAATTCTTTAAACTTGCCGCGTAAGAAGATCCCGTACACTAAAACTTATCCGCGTTGCTTTTCACTTTATCTTAAAAGTAGATTCGTGATCTTAACTATGTAATTAGGCAGCACCGATTTCACTTTGCTTTTCCACGTCAAAAACCGTTAATTTGATTAAATGAAACTTGACGGCGCACAAAGGCATCAACGCGTTGACATCAGTCATAGGAAAATGAAGCCCGTCGATATATATACCTCATTATAATAGTTTCTTATGAATTTTCGTTGCTTTTTAGTCTAAATTATTATTTCTTTTAATTATTTACAACAACTTTAGATCTTTATATTTTCTCGGGATAGGATTTAATTTCAATTAAAAAATAATCCTAAAGATATTGCTCACTTAGAACTAACTTAGTAAGAATTGGACTGAATTATTTTTAAACATAAGAAAAGTATTATTTTTAGAAGAATATATTTAAAAACTTAATTCAAATATGAAGTAAAATTAATTTTATTTTTATGATTATTAATAAGTTTAGGTATCATATTATTCATTGTATTAATCTAATTTTCATTTTAATTTCTATGCTAAACTAACTATTAGTTTATTATTATTTACATAATTTTATTCGGAAGCATGATCATCTATTTAAAAGAATATGAAGTTATTTCAATAAAATGTCACATCACAATTTCTTATTACTTTTTTATTTTAGTTTTTTAAATTTGTTACTTTATTAACCTTTTTAATATTTTTATTATATTTTTTTTAGATAAAATTAGACTTTTTATTCTTTCATTTTAAAATAAAATTTACTTTCGTCCTCTAATATTTTTTTAATTAATTTTCTTCATCAAATTTTTTTTTTTATGTTAGTCTTTTCTATTTATCTATTACATAGTTTAATAGAGATATTTCTAGTGGCACTGATGTTTATTTAATCTAACATAAATTTTTTTAATTTAAAAAATAATAAAGTGGGAGTGGCATTGAGTGTAATTTAAAAAATAATATTTTTTTTCATGTTAGTCTTTTACCTATTTGACTTAGGCGAAGTAAATTTTGTATTTTGATTATGTTTAATACGACAGTTAAAATTTTGTTGTACTATTTATACAAATTTATATGGAATTATTTGTACAATTTACTATATCACGACGAAGATTTCAGTAATTAATCATAACAAAGTCCAGTATACATAAACTTTGTATTTTACATCAAATTATAAATTATATAATGTACATTGTATGAAAAATTGAGATAAAGATATTACAGAAGGGACTGAAGAAAAGGGATGGAGAGCTATTGGAGTAGAAAATGGAGGAAAAGTTACATTCAATGTCACGTCACCATTTTTTTAATTAAAAAATCTAAATTAAATTAAATAAATAATATTAATATCATCTCAGCGCCACTTAGGATATTTCTATTAGGCTATATAATAGAGTTAATAAAATGATCAACGTAAAAATAAAAATAAAGCTTAAGGACGAAAATGAATAAAAAAAAGTTAAAGGAAGAAAGTTAGCTTTATCATAAAGTTAAAGGACAAAAAGACTAATTTTACTTATATTCTAATATTTTTCATAAAAAAACTATATGATTACAATAATTTCTAGTAAATTATAGAATTCTTATTTTATATATATATATATATATATATATATATATATAAAATAAGAATTCTATAATTTACTAGAAATTATTGTAATCATATATATATATTAGATAGAGAAAAAAATATAGATTAATACAAAAAGCATAAGAAATATATTTATTTTAATAATATTTTAAAGAGAAAGAGAATAAGTATAGATAGTATAGAGTCCGGAGATGATTTGAGAAATGTAACACCTTAAATTTAAATTCAATTAAATAGTAATTTCGCAAATCGGATAATCAGATTTTCATAAAAATTTCGAAATAAGTGAAGGGTTACAAATGAATATCACATAACTGCTACAGGATTAGTTCAATTACACCAAATTTCAAAATAAAATCTAAATCCTATAGCAGTCCATCCGTCCCTTCCTTCACTGAATCTGGTGCTGATCATCTTGATTACCTGAAAAATGAATGTAAGGGTAAGTACTCTACACTACCAAAACATACAATTAAGCATAGAGTCTCACTTCCAGTACATTTCCAATACATTAAACAAATATAGGCACAGGCAACATTATCACATCTACAAGCACAAATCATGAACTCATGCATACTCATGCCAGCCACATTCACATTGATACTGTGATCATAGATTTTCACCATAAATGGTCGCCGGTTACCCCCGCCTCACGGATACCACGTGGGCAGTCATGGGTCGCTCAGTAAAGGTAATGGTCAGAGGTCTAGTCAAGAAGAGAGTGTGTGACTTGTGGTGCACCCGTTCCACAGTTGGTGTCACCACCACTCCCTCTTTCCTAAGGTATTTCTACCGTCCTCATCTCCCACACCTCCAGAATATCGCTGAACCATTCACAGCACATTACAACCGTGTTGCACGCCCTAGTCACACACATTTCAATATACAGCACATAGCCCACATTTGACAGTTACAGCACTAGGCCCATATTTTATTTTCACAGCACACATAGCACATTCCTCACAATTCATTCAAGACACACAGCTCCTAGCCTATTTCCATTCATATTACACGGCCCTCGAGCCCACCTTTTCACACAATGTTCATTCAATTATACGGCACGAGTGTCCATACCCATTACAACATCCAGTACATAATTCACATCATTTCCTTGCATCCAATGGCAACCAACACAAGCACATCACTCAATTTCACACAATATGTCGGAGGTCGGACACTTTCGGACTCAACCCAATTCGTACAATTCATCAATACATATAACCTCATCTCCTATTTCTATCACATTACTATATTCGTTCAAATAAACTCATTCCTAACAAAGATAACAAAAGTAAAGTACTCCCCTTATCTCAAAAATGAAGACCCGACATGACACGTTGATGCAATCGCTTCCCCACACGGATTTTGTCCCTAAAGCACACAGAAATTCCAAGGGAACTTAAGGAAAACCTCAGAAAATGAAAGTAAGGGACGAAAATCAAAATCATAGTCATAGAACTTAACTCCAAGAGCTCCAAACACTTCCCCAATCCTCAATCTAGCTTCCAATTGGTCTTGGAGGACTTTTAATCAGTAGAAATGGGTTTAGGTAGAGAGAATCATGAAGGAGAGAGAGGGAAATCATGAAAATAACCCTCTTCTCGATCCCTAACCCTTCAAATATCGCTCTGGTCGTGACACTCTCGCTGCAGCGATACGCCTCCTAACTCCAGCAAAAAAACCAAAGAAAACTACACTCTGATTTCTGCAGAATCTCGCTACAGTGATACTGCACCTAGAAATGCACCCCAAACTGTCGTTCTCTCGCTACAGCAAGACGTTTCTCGCTACAGCGAGAATGCGACAGTTCTGGTCCTTCCTCCCAGGACCCTCTCACTATAGCGAGACTCTTCTTGCTGCAGCGAGAACTGCTCAGTGTATCGCCCTGCACTCAGCTCAACTAGTACAATTCAAATATACATCTACCCATATATATATATATATATATATATATATATATATATATATACACATACACATATTCACAGCACATCTCTAAAATACACACATGAAAATATCTTTATTTTTATATAATTATCAATAATTAAGATTACAAAACTCGGGACGTTATAAGAAATTTTGAGAAAATAAGAATGATAAATGCTAATGATAAAAGGGTGCACAATAATTTATTACTATTTTAATACTTTATAAATTATTGTTTTTATTTTTTACTAAAAGGAAGGTATCACTTGAACCTATTTTGGGGGTGCATATGGATGTGTATTAAGTAAAAAGGAAAAGAATTTTTTTAAGAATGAATGAAATGAAGATATTTAGTGAAAGTGCCTTTTTTCGTATTTTATTAAAATATATAAAAACTATTTTACACATAAATAAAAATAATTTAAATCGATCTTGAATTATTAGTATTTGAGTAAAGTAAAATATAGAGCTTAGAATGAGTAAAAACTAGCTATATTTGTGACACTCTTTTTCTAAAGAAATATTCTGTTTTTCTCTAGATATATCACAATATTTGCTTACTCATGCCAAAATTGTGTAATTTATTACGAGTAAAATGGAGTGAAATGGGGACCACATCCTTGATTAAAATTCTTGGTAATCTGTATGTCGGTAGTGTGAACTGAAGACTACACTATGCGTGATAGCATATGAAACTGATCAGAAACATCCCACAGGTTTCTTGAAAAAGGAACCTCTGCATTCTTTCTCGGTGGCAGGCTTGATTGGTACTGTGGTAAGGTCTTTTCGTAAGGAAAGTACTTTGAATTGTCTGATCTCATATTAATAAGGAAAAGTGTGAAGAAGGCATTGAAAACAAGAAGTTATTTTTATGATATTTTGAAGTGAAGTGTTGTAATCATTGCAGGTGGGAAACCTGGCATTCACAGATGACCAGTGCTATAGCTTCTTCCTCTAACTCTTTTTCTATCGTGTCTTCAGAAAGATATGATGTCTTTCTTAGCTTTCGTGGTGAGGATACCCGAAGGAATTTCACAAGCCATCTTTACGAAGCTTTCAAGCAAAAGAAAGTTAAAACCTTCAGAGATGATGATGAGCTTAAGAAAGGAGATGAGATCTCACCAGCACTGATTAAAGCCATTGAACATTCTCCTGTGTCTGTTGTCATCTTCTCAGAGAACTATGCTTCTTCAAAGTGGTGCTTGAATGAACTGTGTAAGATTATGGATTGCAAGAAAGAGCAAGGACAGGTTGTGATACCCGTCTTCTACAACATAGATCCTTCACATGTGAGGAAGCAAACTTGGAGCTATGAGCAAGCCTTTGCAAAACATGAAGGAGAACCCAAATTCAACACATGGAAAGCAGCTCTCACTGAAGCAGCCAACTTAGCTGGTTGGGACTCTCAAACTTACAGGTAAATAAAACGAACTGATTGTCCTGTATGTGTACTTGCTAAATTCAAATTCTGCTACGTGAATTTGTATGGTTCTTTCTCCTTTTTTCTTTCCTTTTGAATTTGTTAGACTTATATAACACATCATTTATTTCTTTGTTGCCCATTTCATATGCTAGGACTGAATCTGAATTCATTAAGGAAATTGTTGGCGATGTTTTGCAAAAATTGACTCCTAAATACCCTAACCAACTTAAAGGACTGGTTGGAATTGAGAACCATTATATAGAGGTAGAATCACTGCTAAAAATGGGGTCAAGTGAAGTTAGAATCCTTGGAATATGGGGTATGGGTGGCATAGGTAAGACCACCCTTGCCACTGCTTTATATGAAAAATTCTCTAAAGAGTTCGAAGGTGGTTGCTTCCTCGCAGATGTAAGGGAAGAATTAGACAAGCTTGGACTCAAAGCTTTGTATAATAAACTTTACTCTGAGTTATTAGAGAATGAAAATTATTGTTTTGATATACCCTTTTTAGTACCCCATTTTGTCAAGAGTAGGCTTGGACGTAAGAAAGTTCTCATTGTGTTGGATGATGTGGCTACCTCAGAGCAATTAGAAAATCTAATTGATTGTGATTCTTTGGGACCAGGAAGTAGAGTCATTGTTACAACTAGAAATAAGCAAATATTTACCCATCTTGATGGAATATTTGAGGTCAAGCAATTAAGCTTTCGTCACTCTCTTCGTCTCTTCTGTTTTAATGCCTTCAGAGAGAAACATCCTAAACAAGGATATGAAGATCTATCAAGAAAAGCAATTGTCTATTGCAAAGGTGTTCCTTTGGCTTTGAAAGTTTTGGGTGCAAGTCTTCGTTCAAGAAGTAAAGAAGCATGGGAAAGTGAATCGAGAAAACTCCAAAAGATTCCAAATATGGAAATTCATAAGGTATTAAAATTAAGCTATGATTCTTTAGATCGTTGTGAGAAGGACATCTTTTTAGACATTGCATGCTTCTTCAAAGGCGAAGAAAGGGGTTGGGTAACGAGTTTACTAGAAGCTTGTGATTTCGCTGCCGCATCTGGAATAGAAACCCTTTTAGATAGAGCTCTAATTACTGTTTCATCTTCCGTCGAAATAGAAATGCATGACTTGATACAACAAATGGGTTGGGAAATTGTTGATCAAGAATCAATCAAAGAACCGGGGAGACGAAGTCGATTGTGGAGAGCTGAGGAAGTTTGCAATGTATTGAAATATAACAAGGTGAGTGGAAGTCCAATTACATGTATTTTATTACACTTGTATCTGTTTAGAACATAGTTAGTATTATATGATAGCCTTTGCTAATTATTATTCTAACTGTTGTTTGTTAGGGAACTGATGTTGTTGAAGGCATAACTTTAAATTTGCGTAAATTAAATGGGGAATTCCTTCGCAAAGATGACTAACATGAGATTTCTTCAAATCTGCAACCATTCGTATAACCAAAAGAGATATCATGTGTTCCTTCCTAATGGTCTTGAGTCATTGTCCGATAAGTTGAGGTACCTACGCTGGGATGATTTTTGTCTGGAGTCTTTGCCACCTAACTTTTGTGCTGAAAATCTTGTAGAGTTTGACATGGTTCGTAGCAAGCTTAAAAGGCTTTGGGATGGAGTTCAGGTATGAATGTGTATATACTTCCTGTATTTGGTTTTAAATTTGTAAAGGTAGGAAAGGGAACCTTAAAGAACCTAATGAGCTTAAATATATGATTTGGTTTCTCTTTTAATTAAGGCTCTTTATTATGAATTTAACGGTTTCTGAGCAATATGATACATGTTCCTTGTTAACAGAATCTTGTGAATTTAAAGAGAATTATACTTTCGGGCTCGCGAGACCTAATTGAGATCCCAGACTTATCTAAGGCAGACAATCTTGAAGTAGTATATCTCATGAATTGTGAAAGCTTGCGCGAGTTGCATCCATCTCTGTTATCTCGCCCGAAGCTTGAGATATTGTTTTTAGCGAATTGCAAAGGTATTGAAAGCCTTTTTGGGTGCAAGAATCTAGAATGCAAGAACATGTTATCAGATGATTCCGGAACAGGAATGGGATATATTACAAAATCAAACCTTTCTGAGTCCATGCAGCAGAATGCAACGAATTTGTGGTCCTCACAAGCACTCCCTCACAACATTGGTAGCTCATTGTCTCTAGAAGAGTTTCCACCATCCTTAGAACGCTTGGATGCTTGTAACTGTACATCTCTGGATACAGAATTCACTCAAAAGCTAGTGTTACAACACATGATACAGAACCGCATACCCTACTCTCCCCAACACCCTCTTCAAATTAAAAAAGATGCTCGGAAATCAAGCTATACACCGTTAATTGGCGAGTGTTTCTTATTCCCTGGAGACCATCTTATTGAGGAGTGTATGTTTCAAACGAGAGAAAGTTCAATAACCATTCCTTATCTTCCAAAATCTGACTTGTGTGGTTTTATCTATTGCATCATTCTTTCGAAAGGAGATTACGGTCGAGTGGCTTTCTATTGTAGCTGTGAACACCTACCTTTCGGGAGCAGTTCCCATGTGACACATCATGCGAATTTAATTTCAGATCATGTGATATTTTGGTATCATGACGTCAGCAAATTTAACAGAACGGGAGTGGATAAAAGGTTCTGGCCCTGGGATCTTTTAAATTTTACAAGGGGAGCGTATGATCATTTCAGGAACATATCATTTAAATTCAATGTTAGTAGAAATGGTGAAAATAAACGAGAGTGGATAAAAGGGTCTGGGATCTTTCCAGTATATGCCTCAGAATCAGGGTTGAAGCTGGTTGGTAATAATAGTACCATGGAAATTTTTGAATCCGAATTCATTACTCAAATCATCCATAATGAGTCACAACTTAAAGCAAATGGTGTTGGAGTTGGAAGGTTCAATTATGAAAATGAAGATGACCAAGAAGAGCTTCTTCCTGCGTCAAAGAGGAGGAGGACTACGCCAGAAACCATAATTTTCCCGTGATTTCTTTGTCTTCGGTATGAAACTTCATCCGCTCCCTCATTTTAGGCTCCTCATTTGTTGCTGTTTTCTTTAATGAATTTAATCCTTCGTACATAAAAGTTATCAGTTAGAAATACTCTTGATTCTAGAAAACTATGTCTAGCGTATCTCAATAAAGTGTGATGTAATTACATGTTGAGCAGGTTATTGGTTGAAATTCTTATGCAGAATATTTGTGAGAGATGAACACTAGCTTGGTGGGAGAGTCAACACGGTTTAGAAATCTTTGATGGCATTTTTCTCTTCAATTTGAAGGAAAAAATATTATGCTATTCATTTTGCTATTTGCTTGGACTATAACTTGCACTATAGATAAAACTTATGGAGTTCTTATGGTAATGAATTGATTCATTACTTAGATGTAAAAGTGTTGTGACATGTTGCTTGTATGAGTTTTACATTTACAGTTATCGACTTAATTCGAATTTGTGTTTATTTTAAGTTCTATTTCTGCTGGAAATTAATTTTCATTTTAGTTTTATTCTATGGAAATTAATTGTGTCACAAGTTGTAATTTTGTGTGAAAAACACACAAAATAATGGAAAGTTTGTGGTTTTGCAAATAACATACAAAATTACAACATGTGACACCATCACAATACCTAAGACTCCATGGAATAAAATCAAACTTACGATTAATTTTCAATGAAAATAGAACATAAGATAACATAAACACAATTTCTCCAACTTACCCAACATTAGTCCAACAAATAATTTGCCATTCAAATATCAATATGACTTATAGTTGTGTACTTTAAGGACTTATATGATTGTTATTTTAGCTGAGATATTATTTTAATACCTCCTTAAAACTTTAAGGACTAATATGATAGTTTTATCTGTAACTATGCCCTATGCCCTTAGTGTTGAAAAAGCATGGTTTTTTTTTTAATATTGTAAATTTGTAAAATTAAAGGAGAGTGAAACAAAAAGAACTGACATAGCAACATAGTGCCAATTACATAGCTGATATGGTAACTTAAAAGCTTGCACTTTAGAAATCATATATAATAAATAGATAGATTGCCTTTTTTTTTAATTTGATCTACTACTAGCAATTATCACATGCATTATGCAAAAATATAAATTAAAGGAATTTTTAAAATAAAAATGTATAAATTATTGAAAATTGTATAATTAATCCAAATAAATTTTATAAAATATAAATTAAAGGTAAACTACTTAAAATTATAAAAATACTCGTCAGTTCTTTACTTTTGTTTCCCTGTTTAATCATGGATTCATGGGAACTTCATGATTCAATTTCATACAAGTCCAGTTGGAAAAAATAATGCAGGAGCTGTATAACAAGCTGCTAAATATATGAACCACTAGTTTATGTTGGAATAATTTTATCATGCATATTTTCAACAATGTACCATCTCATCCTATCATGAAACATCACAAATCCAGCTGAGTATCAAGACTAACTAGAAATTGAACTCATCAACTTTTCAAAAATGAAGTTGGCATTGGCAAGAATCATTTTTATTAAAAGACTACAAATATAAGAAAATAAAATTTATATACTAATGCAAAATGCCAAGACATCAGAATAAGTTGTTTTAAAAGAGATGCTTCTATTCTAGCAATGAATTCCATAATTGAACTTTCTCCAAGACTTTCATTAGTTAAGCATGAGTTACTAAATCACTCATCAATTGACAATTTCGAGGCTCCGAATGTAGTGTGTTCTTGGACATGCTATACGAGGTTTCAATACCTCGTTAGGTTTGTAGTCAACCCAAATCCAAATGGAAATAGAGGATCATAATATTTATCATCGACATTCAGTGGCAGCTGGTCAACTGTCTTGAACCGTGTTCTTGCCAACTTGTCTGTGAATTCATAGTCACCATAGAGAAGGTCAGCAACACCTTGTCCTTCAGTACCAGGAAGCCATGCAGCCACAAGTGCATCAATTGTTGATAGATATGGCTGAATCACAACAGGCGGCCAGTGATGAGAACAACTACACATTGAATAGCCCCACATACATTGGTGATAGTACTTGGACCAGGGTCAGGTACAGTTAGTGTAACATCCTTGTCTCAAAATTCTATACAATATATATTTTATACTTTATAAATTAATGTAAAATACAAAGTTTGTATATAAATGGCTTTATGATAACTGGTTACTGAAATCTTCGTCGTGATCTAGTAATTTATACAAATATTTTCATTCAAGTTAAAATAAATGATACAATAAAATTTTAAATGCAGTATTAAACGTAATCAAGCTATAAAATTTAAAAGACTGAACATGCATTTTATAAATTGAGTATAATAATTTACAAAAGATTTGTCACAATTTTTTAGACTTAAATTAATAATTACATCACCAAAACAAATACATCACGTATGTAAAATTACAATCCATAGCAGTCTCAACTCAACCACCAACACTGAAGACTGGTCCTATTTATCAACTCCATGCTAGCTCTCTATCTTGTCCAACTCCTCGGAATTTAGATCACCATCTGATCCTAGATAACGATCTCTCGAATAACCTCTAACCTCTGTACCAGTGATATGCTCAAATGTCCATCTGGACAGTCCACCGAGGTGGTCATGGTCATGAGAGGTGAATAGGTACATGAACATTGCTGGGGTTCTAATAGTACCTCTGTACATATATACACACAAGGTCTGGTGTGTTCTACTTTTAGGAAAATAAAAAAGGATACTACAATAGAAATCCATCTCTATCATAACAAAAACTCTAGGTTCATCTTCTACAAGTACAACAAATTTGCAATAATTTACTCTCTGATATTCATTAAATACATAATTTAACCTAAAATGTACAGAACTATCTACTAGTCTAATCCTTTTTTCAGACTCTATCATCCTAATTCCCTAAAATTATTAGTAAGGATGAACATCTATTCTATCCCTTTGCAAACATTATATCACAAAATCATAATTTATAATATAATTACAACATATCCATGTTTACATTAATTTCACATAGCAAACATATTCAAACACCCATCATTCATAATTTATTATCTATTATTCATTATCTCATTTCAATACGCACTCCTAGTGCACTGTGATCACAGATATCGATGCCTTCAACATTTCTTGAGGTCTTACTCAACTAGGTAATAGTCGCTAGTTAGCTCATGCATAAGGATACAATATGTGCAATAATCGAACCCTTTAACAAAGGCATAGTCAAGAGTTTAGTCAGGAAATGAGTGTGAGGCCATATGACATATTCGCTCTCATAAAAAGTGTGTACGCATACGCGAATGTTGCTCACCACCTTATATTTTCTCTAGATTTTCATTGTCTTCAGACTCTATACCCCCAGTGTATCTCTGTAATCATTCACACTAGATCAAATCCATATCCGACTCTTATGTCATTCTCAAATTATTCTCTTTCTCACTAACAGATCGTGCTTAGTAAAGCACTTCCAAACTAAGTTCATTTCACACATACATTCATTGATACAATTTCAACCGTAAATCATTTGATATCAACATCTTTACCTTATATTATTTTACTCAAATATATTTCATAAAATTACACAATATCACTCAGCAAGTTCCATAATATTCCATATCAAGTCCTCATTATACAATGCAAGTAAGCATATATCAGCCATTTGGCTCATCCAATCAATCAGTCTAAACAATCAAACAAACATGTTTTCATTCATACTTCACACCACAAGTATCTTAATAATATATTTTCATACCATATTCACATAATAGTGCTCTATGAGCATAAAACAAATATTTAAGATAACGAGAGCTCTCCTTACCTCGAAGACGAGCTCACAGAAATATATTGAAAAAGATCAAGGTTCACAGATGGAAATTCTCCTGAATACCAAGAGATATTTATAAGAAATAAAAATAGGAAAAATGATTGGAGAAACTCAAGTTTAATCTGAAGAAACTTACTTAGAATCGATTAGCTTCAATGTCCAAGTTCGATTTTGTAGAGAAAACAGAGTTTCTAAGACTTTAATCTAGGAAAAAGGAAGAGAGAGTTCAGAGAAAATTTGAGAGAAGGACGTAAGTTTAAAATAGAATGAATTTCTCATACAATAAATCTCTTAAATACTCCTTATCCCCACTCATTCTCACTTGAGCGAGGGACAGCTTGCTTGAGCAACGATATCTCGCTTGAGCGACGAGATATGTAGACAGTGGTCTTGCTCCACTATTTTCTTATATGCTTGCTTAAGCGAGCTCCATCTCGCCTAAGCGAGATGGTGTCCAGAGAGCATGTCATTTCTCCGTGGGTCCTCGCCTGAGTGACCCATCTCGCCTAAGAGAGATCATTCTCACATGAGCGAATTGATAGTTGGGCAACATTTATCTTATCTCACTTGAGCGAGATAGCTCTACAATAAAGTATTTCTGCATGCTCAATCTCGCCTAGGTGAGATTTACCTCACCTGAGTGAAATCTTCTGCACTAAAATTTTTACAAAAATCCTCTATACTTCCTTCTAAATGTACTCAAATACTACTTAATATTAAAGAAAATATAAATTACCACAAAGTGAAAAGAGGATGTTATAGTTAGATTCAAAATGTCATCAAATGTTTCTGCATAAGTGTGTTCGCCCACAACAACAATGGCATAGGAAAATTTGTTTCCGCACCTACTTATTACTCGGTTTATTAAATTTTGAAATGTAAAAAACTATTTCTATATATATGACTTTTTTTTACTTGTTATGCTATATATTAAAATTTAGAATGTATAAAGTTATTCTTATTAATTACACTTACTTTTTATTCTCTGTATTAAAATTCAAAATAATACCTTACAAATTAAAATTATATTTTATTCATACTTGTTATATTTAAATTGTATTTAAAGAATGTTTATTAGTATTGATAGTTATATTATGTTACAAATGACAACAAAAGTTGGCTTAAATTGATGTTATTAAAATCAATTATAAATATTTTTTATAATTTATAAATTAAAATTATATCTGAATTGTATTTAAAGAATATTTATTAGTATTGATGGTTATATTATGTTACAAATAGTAACATAAATATTTATACTATAAATTACTTTAAATTACCATTATTAATATTTATTATAATATTTTTCATAATTTACAAATTAAAATTATTGCTGCATTTTAATATAATCTATATTTATTATGTACTTCAAACTCTAAAATATATGTTGAATTAAAAAGATTGAACTTACAAAATCATTAGTTTATATTATATATTGTTAATTTAAATTTTTAATAAAAGATAAATTTACATATTTTAATTATTTTATTAATTAGTTTAACATAATCTATATTTTAATATGTACTTCAACTACTAAAATGTAATTTAAAAAAATTATATTTATAAAATTATTTATTTATATTATATATTATTAAATTAAATTTCTGATGAAAATATAAGTTTACATATTTAAATTATTTTATTGATTAGTTTAATATAATTTATAATTGAAAGTATAATTCAAACACTAAAATTTATTTTAAATTTTAAATTCATATTTATAAAATTATTAATTTAAATTATATATTGTTAAATTAAATTTTTAATAAAAAGATAAGTTTATATATTTAAATTATTTTATTAATTAGTTTAATATAATCTATAATTTCAAATATGTTTCAAACACTAAAATATATGTTGAATTAAAAAATTTACACTTATAAAATTATTTTTTTATATTATATATTATTAAATTAAATTTTTAATAAATAATATTAAAATTTATAATTATATAATATTAAAAATGACAATAAAAAATACTATAAATAATATTTAATAAAAATATTATTAAAATTTATTATAAATAAAATAATATCAAATATGAACAATAGAAACATAATCTATATTTCAATATGTACTTCAACTACTAAAATGTAATTAGAATTAAAAAAATTACATTTATAAAATTATTCGTTTATATTATATATTATTAAATTAAATTTCTAATAAAAATATAAGTTTACATATTTAAATTATTTTATTAATTAATTTAATATAATTTATAGTTTAATGTATACTTCAAACACTAAAATATATTTTGAATTAATTAATTATATTTATAAAATAATTAGTTTATATTATATATTATTAAATTAATATTCTATTAAAAAGACATGTTTACATATTTAAATTATTTTATTAATTAATTAAATATAATATGTAATTTTAAATATGCTTCAAACATTAAAATATATTATTTGTTATAATATATATTGTTGAGTTAAATTTTTAATAAATAGTATATGAATTGATAATTATATAATATTAAAATAAAAATAATAAAATTAGTGTAAGTGATATTTAATAAAAAATTATTAAAATTTATCAAAAATAAAATAATTTTAAAATTTTCTCTTGTCAAATGTTGAAAATAGGATAAAGAATATTAATTAAATTGTACAAAAATATTTTTTTAAAAATTTGATTAAGTTCTCGAGTATTTTTTAATTAAAAATAAAAATATATCTTTATTTGTAACTTATATTTAATATTTGAATATTAATTATCATTTTATATTATATATTATTAAATTAAATTTTTAATGAAAAGACAAGTAAATTATAATATAGATGAAAATACAACTTTTTTTATATTGATTTTTCATTTTTTGACTTTTTATATAACAGTAGGTAAGATTTCATCTCTAATTATATAAGTCATGTTTACACAACTTTTGAAAACTTGCTTACTGTTCTTTCTATTGTCATCATTTTTCTTTGTATTTTGTAATCATATCAGCTATCAAGAATTACTTACTCATGTAAGTACATTTGTTTTTGAGTTTAATATTTTTTATTTTGTTTCACTAAATTGTGTTATATATTTTAATTTAATTTTTTGAGTAAGTATAAAGTTGTATTATTTTTAAATGATATCATGTATTAAATTTTATTTTTAATTAATTAATTTTTATCAAATCTATCAATATTTATTTTTTTTTACTTTTGTAGGAGAACAACAAGTTGCAATAAAGATAAGTAGACTCTTTTTAACAATCTAAATTCAACAACAGATGATTAAAAAATAAAAGTGCAAATATCACGACTGTAGGATACACTATATATATATATATATATATATATGGTACTAGTTGATGAAAATGTATTAGATTTATATTTTTCTTCTTAAAAATTTATTACTTTTAATAAATTATAATTATGTTGTCTTTTATATGTTGTTTTATGATAATTAACTAACTTAATTTATTTTTAAATTTTCTAATTGATTAATTTTCCTTTTCTATAGAACATTTACATAGAACATTTACATACATGCTTCCACATGACGAGATATTTTTTCCAAGTTCAAAGATATATTAAAGGAAGAAAAAATGTACTTTGTAACAAATGTTTAGTGATTGATCCTTTCATGTTAGAATTCTATGCCACAACTGTTATTAAGAAATTAAAGGATAATAACATAATTTATTATCATATCTTTAAGTTTGTGAACTTTGAAGATTTAAAAAGTCGTCATAAAAATAATGTATTAATAAGTATTTTATTGTAAAACTTTATTAAAATTTGTTATATAATTTTTATTTAATTTATCAATTAGTTTCCTAAAATTATTTATTTTATGAATAAATGTGATGGGAGTAGTCATGCATAGAAGTTCTGTTAAAGAAAAAACAACTGCCTAAAGTAAGGTTAATGTCATGATACTTCAATTACAAGACACGAGATATAAATAATTATTTTAAAATTATTATTAATTGAAAAAATTATAATTTTGGTTAAATCATTTGTAGGAGAAATAGAGTAAAAGTAATGTTAGATTTTTTAACATTAATATTAATATTTATATTAATTTGTAGATTAACATTATTAAATTATCATGGTTATATTGTTTTTAATTATTACGTAGAATAAATATGTATAATAACAACAATTATTATTATTATATAGATTTTGTAATTGAGGTCTTAGTGTGAATCGTTTGTGATGGGTTGGACCATTCTATATGCCTAGTGAGATGTTCTTGTTCTCATCTGATTAGGCTTATATAATTGTTGCCCCATTAGATAGTTAACAGTGTAGGATAATAACAATAAGAGAAGAGAGTAGTACACGCTTACTTAAAAATAAGGATTACTTATGACTTGCGGGTTCTCATCAAGATTGCTTATGACTCGCAATTCTCATCAGGTACGCGTTTAATGCAACTATTCAATTACATATAGTTAGAATTATATTAAGATGTTATGATGTGTATTATATATAATTATGGTATCGTTAATTTTATATTTAAAATTCCTGCAATTAGTGTTAAAGCCAACTTAATACATATCATAATTTTCTAACTTTGAGCAACCAAAATGCTATAATTTTATGAATGGATTTGGAAAATAATTTACGATTTTTTCCTTGTTATATTCATAAATATCATACCTAAAAAATTTTAATTTTCGTTGGATATGTTAAGAGAATTTCGCAGTTTATTAATTTTTTGAAACTATGAACCCTAAAATCATTTTCTTTCAAATTCTCTCAAAAGGGTAAAGGTTTATTTGAAAATTGATTAAGGGCGTTTGTTAATAAATTAAACACGAATATAATCTAATAATTACTTCATTATTTCATTTAATTTAGATTGAGAATTTGTTCTTTCTTTTGTTTTATGTTCCTCATTGTCCTATTTTTGTTTTGATTCAATTTTTTCAAACAAAAACCTTTATCAACAAGTAGCCATAGGGTTTTTGTTGTACACACCATAAAGAATGTAGTGGACCCTACGTGTTGAAAGAAACTGTATGGATTGCTTGAATACTCACTTCGAATCCTCCATGATTGCGTGAGTTTTAACCTTTGAAACTCTTTTTTTTTTTTGGTTGAAAATACACCCATATGGCTTTGGAATGGCATGAATTGGTGATGAAGAATGCAAGATTGAACTGAGTTAGGTTTCTCTTGGACCCATTTTGCAGCTTATGAGTTTTTTCTAGGTGTACGAAGCTCACTCACGGGGCTAGGAGAGTGTGTCGCATGGAAGATGCTCTTAATTCTTTTGAAATTAAATTTATGATATTTTGGACAATTTTCATCATTTTTTGGGCACTGTAGATATTTTTAATCCATGTCTAAATTAATAAATAATTACTATATTGATGGAATTGTCAGGCTTCTAATTTATTATTGAGTAATCTATAATATTTTATACTTGTTCAATGTTAATTGAAGGATTATTTGGTATTGGAATATATTTAGATGGAGTTTGAAATTATTTTAAAAAAAAAAAAAAGTGAACGATCGTATGAACAGGTAATGAACAAAGGTAACCGCGTATGAACAAGTGCAATGAATGTGCAACCGCGTATGAACAAGGTGCAATGAACAGTGTAACCGCGTATGTACAAGTACAAACCGTGTATGAACAAAGTGCAATGAACAGTGCAAACCGCGTACAAACCGTGTATGAACAAGTACAAACCGCGTATGTACAAGGACAATGACGTCATCGGTGACGTCACGATGTACAAGACAAACCGCGTATGAACGGTGACAACCGCGTATGTACGGTGCGTGTACAGTGTTTTCCGCATGAAGAGTGCACGAACAGTATTTTCCGGCATGAACGGTAAGGCGGTGAACAGTGTTTTCCTACGTGAACGATAAATTTCGGCGTGAACAGTAAATTTCGAAAATTTTCTATAAAAAGGGGGCTTCACACGAAATTTTCATTTCTTCACCTATATCCAAGGTTCTCAAAGGTTCTAAGGCCGTAAACCACCATTTCTCTCATACTAAACCTTCCTAAACTTAGATTTCTCGCCATCCGAGATTCTACATCTATTCTGAAGTATTGGAAGAGAAACTCCGTTCTAAAGCTGAATCTTCGGTGAATTTTTATTATAATCAAGTAATATTCGGTAGATCTAGTGTGAATCATCTTTCTGAGGTAAGGGGAGTTTACTTTAACCTATGAACTATGTTTTGAACGGTTTAATATGTTATTTCAAGATATTTTGATATGATTTTGTTAGATCTATTGAATAAAAGCTATTTTCTAAGTCAGAATCGTTGTTAAATTAGTTTAAAATGCTGAGATTTTGGCTGATCTATTATAAACTTGCCGTAGTTGAAATTTGTTAAAATAATTTTGGTGGCGTGCATCATGCCGAGATATATGTTGTGCATCATTATAGAGCCGAGTTACATGTTTAGGTGGGTAGACATGTAACGGTAAGTTCATGCTTTGAGTCATTGTCTTTGTCTTTGTCTGGATCCAGATACCGGAATGGGTCGCTCCCTGACCGGCTCGGTTCCTTCTGGATTAATTAGGCTGTGAAACCAGTTGAAAACCGTTTTCATGCTGTGCATTAGATGGGCTGGAAATGCATGGGGTTATTGCTGTGAGAAATATTTTGCTCTCTATATATATAATTTTATTTTATGTTTGGTAAGCTCACCCTTGCATTTCTTTCTATGTCGTTGTGTGCGTGTGTACTGCGATGATCGTACGGTGGTACGTGAGCAGATGTAGCAGGTGTTGCATCTACTTCACAGGCTGAGGGGCCAGTGAAGAAAAGTTAGAAGCTGGAGTTGAGTAATAATGCATTAGAGTCCTTCTTCTTTATATATGAGACCTCATGTCGAGGGAGTCACGTATTATAATTTTTTTTTTGTATTTTGAATATTATAAACTAAATGTAATATTATGTTGATCTGTTGGATATTTGTTGTAAGGAACTTTATTTTTACTTTGAATGAGAAGTGAATTTTTATACTTATATTCTCTATTATTTACCTATTTTTAAAATAAGTATGTGGTGTAGAAATAATGTTCTCGGTCCTTTATAAAAAGGGGTCGTGACAGGAATTATGGGCCCAAAATTTTTATACATAATTATATTATTATTTATACATGTTTATACCATTTATTCTCCCTTTGAATATAATACATGTTAAATTTTATTTTCTTGGTTTTATATCAATTATTTGATGTAATTATGGTATAATTATGATTTCATGTAACACATATATTTAAATTAATTATGAATGCATGATTATTTTATATAAATGTCATCCTACCTGTATTGAGACCATTTATATAGGACTTGTGTAAATTATATAATTATATATTGCATTAATAATAATTATATCATATCGATATATTGTTATTAATGTGATTTAAAAATACCATGCAATTGTATTTTACTTATGTCAATTTTGTACTAACATCCTATTGGTATTAGGATTCTTGTGACATGAAATTTTGTGCATTGTATTCTTCTTTCTTATTTATAGTGACCCGAGACCCTTAGGCGGGATCATAGTGAGTAAGAAAATTTTGCAATGAGCATATTAATGTTTCACTTGAACTCATTGCGCATATTAAATTTTGTTGTTTCTCACATTAGTGTCTATGCCTATTTCAGTGAAAACTTTGAATGAGACTAAACATGAGGACTAAGTTGACCTTATTAAATTGTTCCTTGCCATTTTCTAGTGTTAATATTGCCCCTATTAAGAGAATAAGTCTAAATTTCCCACACATGAATCTTCTGCTATCGTTATAGTAAAACATGATAAAGGATTTCATTATAATAAAATATGTCTAGTAACTATGAAGTTCACTATAGACAATGTTCTTGAGATGAGTAGTATTAAGAAGTAAGTTTAGTCACAAAATCCGTTGCAGATAGATTAGTGACAAATTCTTTGGCAAAGATTCGTCACAAAATTATGAAATTTTAATAGTGCATCTAGGCAAAAAACTTAAAAAATTTGATAAGACAGAGAAGACTTACTATCTTTCATTGTTCACAAAAAATAATTAGTAGTTTCTTTGTAAGATATTATGTAGATTTCAGGGGTTCTAGATTTTATTGTCATGCTTATACCAATAGAGTATTTGAGTCATATGATATAGGTATCTTATAATGTATAATATCACTATTCCTTTGAGTATGATTTTCTGCATTGTCAAGATGTTTATAATTTGTGTTAGTTTATTTTGGCATCTTGTTGTGGCCACATATTATTGATTAATCTAGAATAATAAGATGTTTTGATTTGTTATTCTAGTAGGAGATAAATTGTTGAATATTTTGTGTGGACTGACATAAATTAATTTTTGTTATAACTTAAATTTAATTTTAGATTAATTAGATGCTAAAACATTAAACCATGTTGTTTAATCATGCTGTCTTTTCTGAAAATATTTTAGAACATATGTATTTTTTTAATTTGATAATAATATAATAATAAAACTCATTTATGGTTTGAAGTAAGCTTCTAGACAGTAGTACGTGAAGTTTGACCAACTGGTCACTTCTTTTGGTTTTAAGGAAAATGCTTTAGATCTGTTCATTTACTTGCAGATGAGTTGGAGCAATTTTATCATCCTCGTCTTATATGTTGATGATATCTTTGAATGAGACAAAAAAAAAATGTTGAGTAGCCATTTTGATATGAAAGACCTTGGTGATGCTTTTGTTGTTCTAAGCATCCAGATATGTTGTGATAGGTGTTGTAGTACTCTTAGATTGTCTCAAAAAGGTATATTGATAGGATCTTCAAGAGGTTCAACATGTATTTTCGCTCTCCATGTATCGCACCTGTTCAAAGGGGTGACAAACTCTCTGATTCTCAGTGTCCTCATGATGATAAAGAGCTGTTTAAAAAGGAGAAAGTTCCATATGCTTCTACTATTAGGAGTTTGATGTATATTTATGTCTGCATTCATATCGATATTACTAATGCTTTGGGCAGATACTTGAGCAACCCATGTTTGAGTCATTAGAAAGTCGTGAAGAAGGTCTTGATATATTTATAGGGAACTAAAGATTATATGTTGACCTATGTGAAGTCTGATCAACTTTAGGTCATTGGATACTCTAATTTTGTAGGTTGCCTTGACGACCATAAGTCTGTTTCAGGCTTTATTTTTATGATGGCAGGAAAAGTTGTGTCTTAGAAAAGTGTCAAATATACACTTATAGCTACTTCTACTATGAAGGTAAAGTATGTCACTTGATATGAGGCTACCCGCTAGACTATATGGCTAAAGAATTTGATTTATGACTTTTACAATATTGAAAGTATATCTAGGCCACTTGTAATTTATTGTGATAATACTGTTGTTGTACTTCTCTATCTGAATAATAAGAGTTCTACTTATTTGAAACACTTTAATACAAAGTATTTATTTGTTAGAGAGAAAGTACTTGAGTTTTAGACTCGAATTGAGTACGTTGCTACAAAGAGCATGTTAGCATATCCACTAACCAAAGGCTTGAGCATTGGAGTTTTTTAGAATCATGTAGCTCATATGGGTCTTTTGATAATTTAGATTAGTGGGAGTTAAATTTTATATTATTGTCTAGTTTCTTTATGAGATATATGTTTTGTTGACGTCACTTTTATTGACATATCTTTTATGACAATTTTTTTACTTGGACCTTTGTGGAAATAATATTTATGTTTCCTTTATCTATATTATGATTGAAATATAAGTTGTTTGTAGTATGTGATGTATATCCCTATCAGATATAATTGTATACTATTGAGAACTTATTATTTCTTTGGTGATAATTAATAAATTGTTACGACGACATAATTTGTGGACTTAGTAATTTAATAGTGTTATCCAATTAGGAGAATGTTAGATTTTTTAACATTAATATTAATATTTATATTAATTTATGGATTAGTATTATTAAATTATTATAGTTATATTATTATTAATTATGACGTAAAATAAATGTGTATAATAATATTTATTATTATTATATAAATTTTGTAATTTGGCTCTTAGTGTGAATAGTCTGTGATGGGTTGGACCATTTTATGTGCCCAGTGAGAGGTTCTTACTCTCATCTGATTAGGCTTATATAATTGTTGCCCCATTAGACAGTTAACAGTGTAGGATAATAGCAATAAAAGAAGAGAGTAGTACGCTCACTTAAAAATAAGGATTGTCTATGATTTATGGGTTATTATCAGGATTGTTTAAACTCACATATTCTCATTAGGTACGCGTTTAATGCAACTATTCAATTACATATAGTTGGAATTATATTAAGATGTTATGATGTGTATTATATTATATATAATTATGGTATCTTTAATTTTATATTTAAAATTCCTGCAAGTAACACTATAGGATGATTATATTGTACTATTTGAAGAAATAATAAAAAATAATGTATCTAAAGATTCAAAAATCAATGTTGCAATATTCACATCCACTTTTATTTAAATAAATTATATATATATATATATATATATATATGTGTGTGTGTGTGTGTATGCTTCATATTTAATTATTAAAAATATGAGTGTATATATTATAGGTAATATTTCTACTTCCACATCAAGATCAACAAAGATTTATGTCAAAATTAACATAGCAGAAGTTACTCATTATATAGATCAACAAAGATTTATGTCAAAATTGACAAAATTAAAGAGTAATATGGTAAATTTAATTTCTCTTATACTTTCTTCTTCTTATTTTTAGACTAATTTTTTAATTAATTTTTAGAATGTCATTATTGGTTGTATTGCAACTGTGAATGATATATTGCTTAAATATGATTGGTGTTACACCCTAAAACTTTAAATCCGTACTGTGTATATTTTATTCTTAATCATATAAAATAAAACATTAGTTTCTGGTTGTAATGAACTTATTATGGAAAATTAATGAGATTTTCTTTGTAATATACATATGAGGATGGAAATTTTGGACTTCGTAATGCTAATAGAACAACAATAATAAATTATGGAGAAAATCAATAATTATCACGACTCAAAATTTAGTATTAGTGGTAAGAAACCTGCATATACATTACGTTTATCAAATATAAAAGTTTACAAACTGTTTGTTAAAATATTTGAGACTTAAATTAATATTTACATCACATAAACAAATATAAGTCCTAAAGCAGTCTCAAACATATTCCAACATTGAAGGCCAGTCCTATTCATCAATCTCGTGCCAACTCTCTATCTTGGCTAAATCCTCTGAATCCATATCATCATCTGATCCCAGGTAACGATCACCAGAGTCAATCGTGACCTCTGTGTTCGTAACGTGCTCAAAGGTCCATTTGAACGGTTTTCTAAGGTGGTCGTGGTCGTGATAGGTGAATAGAGAAGTGAGAGCTGTCGGGGTCCTAACAATTCCACTATACATATATATATATATATATATATATATATATATATATATATATATATATCACTCCTAAAAAGTCTATATATACAGACAGATTTACAGACGGATTTTTAAACCATTACAGACAATTTTTGAAATTACAGACGGATTTAGAGACGAATATAAATCGTCTGACTGTTCCTGATTATCACAATTTATAAACATAATAACAACTATAAATTAGACATCTAAACATTTAAAAATAATTTATAAAATTTAAAATTTAAATGTTATTACAAAGGAAGACAAAAGTATCTAAATAAATACATTTAAAAATAAAATATAAGTCTTCATCATAAATAATCTATATGATCATCATCCGAAGGAGCATCACCATCAGTAGACAAGGAGTTGGAGGATGAATGATGCATGGAGGTAAAAACCGGTGGTGCTGGAGCTGGTGGAGGAGGAGGAAGAGGTGTGGAGCTGCTTGCTCCATGAGCTCAAGAAAAAGCATGCATCTGTTGCATCTGCATATGTTGTTGCTTTATTTGCTGCTAGACCTCCCTTTGCATTTTGGAGGCGACCTTCTTCTCTATCTTCTTCTCCATTTCCTTTGCCCACTTCTTCTTCCATGCACTTTCCTTGCTCTTCCACATCTCCTTATTCTACTTCTGGAGTTCTTCATTGAGGGCATGGACCTGAGTGCGGACCATATCTTAACTTTCTCAGGTGCAAGAGAAGGGGCATCTCCAGTGACAGATGCAGGAGACATGGAGTCTGCAAAGCAGCCCCCCCATGCTATAAATGCGACCTTTATAAAGGCCACTCATTGTCTGTGACCACATAGCATCCTCATCTACTGACTCTAGATCCTAAGAGGATGCCTCCTCAAGCCTTTGAACATAATCATCCTACAGTTCAATTCAGATAATTAGATATTAGTTTAGAGAACTATTTAATAAATCACTAATAATAACATATAGTATCAATATATGAATGACTTACATATGTGGCTTGAGATCGTGTATCAACCCACAGGTTTTTGTCCTGCCTATGAGTATGTGTCTCCTTAAACAACTCTCTAGTCGTAGGTGGCCTCTTCAATGACTTCTCCTACAATTCAAAATAAATCATAATCTCAAAGATGAAATTATAGATAGAGTAAACTGAATTTTAAAATCACATACCAAGTTCGCCTTAGTGTCAGCCAAAGTTGTAGACCCACCAGTATGCAGTGACCCCCCTTATTAGATGCCTTATTTGTCTTGTTCTTTATGGAGAGATTTTTAAACTCATCCGTACCCCAATACTCCTGCAAGGCATGAACAAAGTTAGGTGCTATCCAATCAGTAGTAGAAGGGTCCTGACGAGCCTTAGTATACATCTGTCTTAGTCGCTTTGCAGTGCAACTCTTCTAGGCCTTGAAAATCATCTTCTTGTCCTGGAGGAGAATGGAGAAGTTGCTCAACAAAAAGACAATTTCATTAGAGAAGGTACAAACAGTCATGTGTAATTACACTTAGTTAAATTTAATAATTTCCTCCTATCCCCTAACCTAGGAAGTTTGCACTACAGCTGGTGTGGAGGTCAAAGTGGGAGCCCTGGGTGAAGAAGTGTTACCATGATCAGGAGAATGAGTAACACCCTTCTTACCTTTACTTGTCATATCTGAATCAAATACAATATATGTTTAGTGACAAATACTATAATCACTAGAAAATATAGTTAATTTTTGTGGTAACTCAATATAAATAATCATGGAAACATAGTAAATTGATAAACCTACTTAATTTACCTCAGTCACTCTGATAGTTCAAGACTACCTTCATCATTAGTCGATGAATTTTCATCCATAAATCCTTCCTCCTCATCTTCAGTCATGTCATCCAATTCATTATTTCTTAAAACTTGGGTAGGAGGGTCAATTATTTCAATTTCATTCAAAGCAGAAGATAAATTTGGAGGGACAACAGTGTCTATTACTACACGTGAAGGGATTGAGTCATCAATTTGATATGCATTTTCATTATTTACTTCATCACTTTCAATTCAATCCCTTGGTTTAGTTTTTATTACAATCCTCCAACTTTTATTACATTTTCTAGGGTAAGATAAGAAATATACTTGTCTTGCATTTTGTGCAATGATGAAGGGGTCAAAGCCTCTAAATCTTTTGGTATGGTTGATCTTAATTATATTGTAATGGTTATGTTTACGTGTCCCTGTTGGGCGTGTTGGATCAAACCATTCACACTTGAATAAGCAATCCTTTTTATGGTTTCACCAGCATATTCAAGCTCAACTATTTCATGAAGTTTTCCATACCAAACACAGTCATTATCACTTGAATTTCCTCTCACACTAACTCCACTATTATCTATTTTTCTCCCTTTACATGATTCAATGGTTTGAAATTTATACCCATTAACAAAGTAAATTGGCCAATAATATGCTTTATTTTTTGGACCTCTAGACAAGTTATATAGGTCAAGATCTGTGATACCATTACTAGGATCACGCACCTACACATACCATTAAATATGTCAATTGATTGAATACAGAATAATACTCAAAAGTCGATAAACTAAAATATTAGGAAAATTTCATGACGTACATAACTTTTGAACCATGATGGAAATTGATTAAGGGATTCGTGACCATATAATTGTTCAAGATATCAGTAAACACTGCAACATCATTAATTAGATTTGAATCACTATGATAAAAAAAAGTCATTAAAGCAATTATAACTCACTTACGTTTTGAATGGTTGAACTTCATCACAATTTAATAAGATGTGCAAGTGTGCGGCCTCCGATTCATCACCTAAGATCCATCGTTCTTCGTATTTCCCAGATACACGACCTGCTTGGTTGAATATAGATAGAGTTGACTCATTACTACTTTCTCCCCCATCATCATTTCTACCAACCTGAGTTCTCCTAGATTGAACATGAGGTTCAAAATAATATGTGCAAAAATTTGATGTCTCCTTTGATATATATGCTTAGCATATGGATCCTTCCACTTGAGCTCTATTTTTCACAGTCCTTTTGAACCCTCTAATTTTTCATTCAAACGGATACATCCACCTGTATTGTACTGGTCCATATATACGTGCTTCATATGCTAAGTGTATAGGCAAGTGCTCTATGGAGTCAAAGAAACCAGGGGAAAGTATTCTCTCTAATTTGGACAAAATCACAGGAATATTTTTCTCCATAACTAATAGATTTTCAACCCTAAGAGTAGGTGAACACAGGTCCCTGAAGTACTCACTTAACTTAGTCAATGGCTTCCAAACATGGTCTAGTAGTTCCCTAAATGCAGCAGGTAGAAGACACTCCATGAATATATGGCAATCATGACTTTTCATTCCAAAAAATCTTCCTTGTTTAACATTCACACAACGATCGAGGTTTGAAGTGTTAACTGTCAGGCATTTTTAAGTCCTTCACCCACTTACACATATCTTGTCTTTGTGGTAAAGTCAGAGTGTAACTTGCCTCTGGCCTTAACCATCGACCATCTGCAAGTTGTTCTAACATCAATTCTGGACGCCTGCAATATTCTTCTAAATCTTGCCTTGCCTTTACATTATCTTTAGTTCGATCAGTTTCCATTACAATATTCATGATATTATCAAATACATTTTTTTCCACATGCATCACATCTAAATGACAAACTAAGTTATCCTTCCAATATGGGAGCTCCCAGAATATAGTTTGTTTGGTCCAATTATGTGTCATCCCATAACTAGGAAACCTAATGGATTTTCCTACTTCTGTTATTTTTGGCAAGTGTCTAACTCTATCCCATACTTGATGACCATTTAAATGAACTGGGGAGGGGGAAGGGAAGGGTCCTCATTCTGAACAGTTTCTTTCCTAAATTTGTAGGCTTGACGCCTATAAGGATGTTCTATATCTAAAAATCTCCTATGGCAATCAAACCATGAACTTTTTCCTCCATGTTTTAAAGTAAATGCCTTTGTATCCTCCATACAAATTGGGCATGCTAACTTCCCTTGAGTCATCTAGCCAGACAACATTCCATAAGCAGGAAAATCATTTATCGTCCACATCAGTGCTGCCTTCACGATAAAATTTTGCTTTCTTGATAAGTCATAAGTTACTACACTCTCACACCATAACTCTTTCAACTCATCAATCAAAGGTTGAAGGTATACATCAATTTTAGCCTTTGGATTTTCTGGACCAGGAATTTTACAAGTCAAGAATAAATATGAATTTTTCATGCTTATTTCAGGAGGAAGATTAAAAGGTGTAACCACAATAGGATAACAAGAATATGTTTTATTAAATTGATTGTTTGGAGCAAACCCATCAGCACATAACCCTAACCTTACATTTCTAGGATCAGATGCAAACTCAGGATACACTTGATCAAAATGTTTCTAAGTCTCACCATGAGATGGATGAGTCATTATCCCATCACCCCTTTTATTTTCAGCATGCCGCGTCATGTAAGAAGCTGAACTCATAGACACATACAACTTTTTTGGCCTAGGAATCAAAGGCAAATAATGCATTCTAGTTTGCGGTACATCTTTATGTTTACCATGTAACACCCTAATTTGTGTAAATTAGCTAGTAGCTCTTAGATTTTAATTATTAGCTGATTCTAGGTTATTAGCGTCAAAAAATTAAAATGCTGATTTTTATTAATTAATTTTTGAGTTCGGAAATTTAGGGTAATTGCATGCAAAATATTTGGTTTCAGTATCATCCGAGAATTTCCCCAATATTGTTCAGCTATACTGTCTAAAATATCCCTGAGAATTTTATCCGAAAAGTCAATTTTTGTTTTATTCAAATAATTGTCAAATCGTGAATATCTGTCTCGAAAAAAGTGAGATTTTGTAATCATTACAAAAATTTAGTAACGATTTCTTAGCTGTCAAAATTGTTGCACAAAATCTCGTGAGATCTAGTAATCATTACATGGAGATTTCCAAAACTAGTATCGGCCACTAGATTTTCATGCAACGGAACCTTGTCTCCCAATTTGCAAACATCGTAATTACCCGAATCTTCCAAAATCTAGTATCGGCCACTAGAATTTCATGCAAAAAGATTTTGTCTCCCGATTTGCAAACATAATCATTTTGGAACTTTCTTTTCATGTCTTCCAAAATGCCGACACCATGATTATTTTAATCAATTGCATTTTCTTGAATTTAGCGCCACATCAAAATTCTCGTCCACATGTTAACCTAGTCATGTCGCATTTTTTTGGCCAATCGAATTTCATGCATTTGCTGCCCAAAATCTTAGCTTTGGAATTTTGTGCCGATTTTGGGATTTGTGGTATCCAAATTGTTTGCATGCAGCCCTAGGTTGTTCCATGCATCTTGCTTGCTGAAATTGTACAAACCTTGCTTGCAAGTTTCCCTAAAAATCACTATTCCTACACTAAAAACCATGGCACCCTTTCTTATCTCATTTTGCACCAATTTCACCCAAATTTTTACTCAATAGGAACCGTGTGCAGTTTTTCTAATTTGGAAGCCTTGCCAAGTAAGCTAACCGTGAAGTGCTAAGTGGTAATTGGTCACTTAAAGCTTGAACCCTCCATAAAAATAAGCTTGCTAAACTAGATTGCACCTTTTGGAAGCCAAAAAACTGAAAACTCTCTCATTCTCTCCACTTGCTTTCTTATTTTCATTCTCCATTCTCAAAGTCTCAAACTCTCTCAAATTCGCTCAAGGAAAACTGAGAGATTCCAGCCCCCACACCTCACCAATCCTCTATCCAAAACTTCCAAATACACCACCATTCTCTCACTACACAAGTCCTCTATCTTCTCTTCAATTTTTGTGTGGAAGGAACCAACCTTGGAGGAGAGACTTGTAGACTCTTGGTGCTATTTTCTCGGTCCAGCAAGCTTCCTTGGAGATCCATCAATTCCATCCCCTTCTCCTACCATTTCACGCCTAAAATTGAAAGGCAAGGGGGAGTTCTCACCTTTCTATGTTTTGTTTACTTCCTCTTGGTTGATTTCGTGAAGAACCTTGTAAAAGCTTGCATCTTTGTCTTCAAAAACTTCAAATGAGTAGAATGAATCCCTTGCATGTCAAGTTTTTACTTTCACTTGGTTTTTTTTTATGATTCCTAATTCTCGGTTTATGTTTGGATGACTTGATTCTTTGGAAAGTTTGAGTTTTTGACATATGCATGTAATTTCTTACTTGAACATATTTCAGTTTTGCCTTTGCATGTTTCAAACTCTTGATTTCTATGATGATCCACCTTTGACGCCATGAACCATGAGCTTGCATGTTGTATTCCTTCACTTACATGTTAAATTTTCACTTCAAAATCACCCTACCTACCTTCAAAGTCTCAGTTTTGTTTTGTGTGACGAAATCCTTTATAAAGTTTAAGTTTTTAACCCTTGCATGTGGCATTCTACCTTTGTACAAAATTTTGAGCTTGAAAAGTGTTGGAAACCCTTTGCGCATGTTTTGGTTTTGAGGTTGCCTTGCTAAATCTCTTGAATAAATAAAGATCTACCTTTGAGACCTTGGAACTGTGAGTTTACATGTCTTGAACACTTTATTACCAAACTTAATTTCATAAAAAGAGTTCCTTTAGTGATTTTAAGAGTTTGAATGCTAAATTGGCCTTATATTGCCTTGGTTTGGACTTTTTAAACATAATCCTTTGCTGAAAATAAAAGTCTTGCACTTGGATGATGGAACCCTATGTTTGCATGTTGATGTTTCCCTATTTTGCTCATTATGGACTTGACAAAAAAAAATGAGATTTTAAAGGCTGGACAGTTTTGAATATTGTGGGAAAAAGGTTGGAATCTATGCATTTTGGAACCTTGGAATATTTGGGAAAGATTGGTAAGAGTGATGAGAGAAAATTTTATAAAGGAAAAGTGGAGAATTGACATTGAATGGTCTCGATTTTGACACTAAAAAGTGTTACAAAAAATTTAGAAAAATATTTTGCATGCCTTGTATTGTGTAAGGAAACTAGAATTGAACTTGAATATGTCTTGTCTTGGTTGATGGCTTGAACTGTGTGGAACTTGGCTTGAGTGTGTGATTGAATGTTGCTTGTAACTTGGCCATGATTGACCTTGATGTTGCTTGGTATTGGTACTCAAAAAAATTGTGATGCTATGTGAGTAAGTTACTGGAAAAAGGTGGATGATGTGAAATGGTGTACTATTCATAATTGGCATTTGTTCATTGAAAACCATGGAGTGGTTTGGATTGATGCTTGGCTCAAATTTTGAGTTGACTACTATTTCTTTTGAATCATGGTATGAGATTGTTATTTTGAGCACCCCACATGCATCATTTGCATTCCACTACAAATGACTTGATGAATTATGATAATGTGCAGCGAAAATAACTATACAATGATATGATGATGCTAATCTAGTGCCTTTGAGGGCTGTTTTATTAAGATGGACCTTGGACATGAATGGAACTATTGGAAATATTATGAACTAAACATATTATGAGTGATTGAGTATTGAGAATGAAAAATCAGCAAGTGACAATGCAAGAAAAATGTGAATAAATGAAAGGAAAGGACTTAGATGGTGTGTGAAATAAATTGAATTACTTGGTGTGAAAAAAAAAAGTACTTAAGTTTGATTGAGATGACCTAATAAAGAGTGAGAAACCGAGAGGTAATACCCTTGAATCATTATGAATTAACTTGTTTAATTGATGGTTTAGAGAAGAATTAAGTTTGATGATGTGTTCTTTTATGGAGAGAAAAATCGAGAGAAAGAAATCAAGAGAATAAGAGTTTGAGTGGAATGATTTATGGTTTAGGAGGTGTTAGAGGTTAATGGAACTAAATGTAATGGTTAGGATGAACTTGAATGGTGAGATTTCAAGGATTGAGCAATGGAATTGTACTAAATTGAAAGAGAGATGGGACTTGAAATGTGAAAGAAAAAGTAAATTGAGAAAAAGGAAATGAATTATGAAGGCTTGAATGAATTGCCTAAGCTGTGGTCCAATATATTATATGCTGCACTAAAATTATCCATGAGTGTGAAATTATAAAACTATGAGATTATGAATTATGATGAGAAATATATGTCATGCCCTGAGTTCCTGAACTATATTATCTTGAAATTATTATGAACTCAGTGAGATGTATTGTGAAACTCATGGTATCTATCTATCCATGCTAAGGCATGTGACTCATGGAGATTATCTATCCATGTTGCTAAGTCTATGATGCTATCTGCTATGATGTTAAGTCCATGGTGACTTCTATTATTACTGTGCAACAGTCCAAGTCGCTGGATGATGTGAGTTGAGAAAACTAGAAAACTGAAAATGTTATTTCATGCATCATATATTATCTTGTGAAACGACTTGATGGCATTACAGAGGCACGACTGTAGGTATCGGAAGTTCAGTCCAAAGTAGAGCTTCTGGGGGGGCGAAAGGGGGAACATCCGACCTAAGTGGCACATGGCAGCTGAGCTCCCTGTAGTCAGGTCGTGACCCTCTTGCAAGACCTTAGCCAAACCTGACGTGAACTCCATAATACTAGGGTCGTAGAGGTCCATTCCTGAACGTATGGGATGGCACTACACATCAATGATGTGCTGTTATTCTATTTTTCTATCTATGATATCACTATGCAGAGTAGGGAATAGAGTCCTCTGATCGCCACACGACTTGAATCTATCTATCTATCTCTATGCTAAAAGTTAGGCAAGTCGCCAGCCATAGAGGAATGGGATCCCCATGCATCATTTGCATGCTATTAACACATGAGTGACTATATGGGTGAGATCGAAACCAGCATTCATGCATCATGTGCAGTACTATTAGGGATAATTGAATACTTGTGAGATTTGCTATGATTATGATTACATGTATCTCCCTATTATGTGATTGAACCTTTGATGATGCTGAATATGGATTGTTAGATTGAGATGTGACTGTAGGCCGCCTTCCTTGGGGTATGGCTATATATGATGTTTGTGTTTGGAGAACTCACCCCTTGTTTGTGTTGTTTCATATCGCTTTTCTTTTATTTATATAGATGGACAGGAACAAGGTGAAGGTGTGGATCCTTCCTTCTGAGGATGATATTTAGGTGTTCAATTCTGTGGTCCAGCAGAGTGTCTTCCGCGGATTCGCCCAAGTGATTCATGGAGTTGATATTGGAGGCTCATGGATCACCCAGTATGTTGTTGACACACCCATTGAGATTGTCTTTTCCGTCCCTCCTGGTGATACTCAGTTGCCTTACCCAACCTTGTTTTCTTCCCACACACCTATGTCTGTGGACCTCCGTACACCTACTGCTAGATCAACCCCTATACCTGTGCCATTCCTTTTCATGTCTCCTACTCCCTCACCTGTGCCAATGAAGAGGGATATCCATGTGGTGGAATCCTCCATTAGGTACTCTACCATGCCCTCCTACATGCATCCTGCACATCTATCTACTTTGGTTCCACCTACTATCACCTGTTCACCTCCTCGTTTGGATTTGGGAAAGTGTCATTTCATGGTCCAAGAAGGAATTGTCCTTGGCCATAGAATTTCAGAAAAAGGAATGGAGGTAGATCAAGCAAAAATAGAAGTTATTAGTAAACTACCTCCATCAATTAATGTTAAGGGAGTTAGGAGTTTCTTGGGTCATGCATGCTTTTATAGAAGGTTAATTAAGGTCAAAAATTGCAAAACCTCTTAGTGATTTACTTGTTAAAGATGTTAACTTTGTATTTGATGATTCTTGTTTGCATGCATTTTCTGCTTTGAAAGAGAAGCTTATCTCTGCCCCTATTCTTGCAAAACCTGATTAAAATTTACCTTTTGAATTGATGTGTGATGCAAGTGATAGTGTAGCAGGTGTTGTTTTAGGACAGAAAAAGGATAAGAAATTACATGTCATTTATTATTCTAGCAAGGTCTTAAATTCTGCACAAATAAATTACACAACTACTGAAAAGGAACTCCTCGCTATTGTGTTTGCTTTTGATAAATTTAGATCATATTTGATGGGATCCAAAGTCATAGTCTATACTGACCATTCTGCACTTAAATATTTGTTGTCCAAACAGGATATCAAGCCAAGACTATTCAGATAGATTTTGTTGCTAAAGGAGTTTGAATTAGAAATTAGAGATAAAAAGGGAAAGAAAAATAGGGTAGCTAATCATCTGTTCAGACTTCCATTGTACAATTTAACCTCTAATTCCTTGGATATTAATGAAGAATTTCCAGATGAAAGACTACTTGTTATAGAAGATCTACCTTGGTTTGCTGATATTGCAAACTTTAAGGCCACTCAACTCATTCCAAAGAAATTTACTTGGCAACAGAGAAAGAAATTTTTACATGACAGCAAATTTTATGTGTGTGGAAAGACTCTTATCTATTCAAAATTGGGGTGGATGGTCTACTTAGAAGATGTATCCCACAAAATGACCAAGCTAAGATATTATGGCATTCTCATAATTTAGACTATGGAGGCCACCGTGGGAGTTCAAGAATTGCTGCAAAAGTCTTGTAAGCATGATTTTTCTAGCCTACACTCTTTAAAGATGCCAAGAATTATGTTGAGAGTTGTGATAAGTGCCAAAGGACAGGCAATATCTCTAGGAAACATGACCTGCCATTGACAAATGTTTTGGAAGTGGAGTTATTTGATGTATGGGGGATTAATTTCATAGGACCTTTTCTCACATCTTTCTCTCATGAATATATTCTTATGGTAGTTGATTATGTTTCTAAGTGGGTGGAAGCCATTCCAACAAGGATAAATGAAGCCAAGGTGGTAATTTCTTTTATTAAAAGGAATATCTTTGTAAGATTTGAGGTGCCCAGATTTTTAATAAGTGATGGAGGTGCTCATTTTTGCAACAAGCATCTTGAATCAGTTTTAGCAAAGTATAATGTAAAACACAAGGTTGCTATCCATATCATCCACAAACAAGTGGACAAGTTGAAGTGTCAAATAGAGAAATTAAACAAATTATGGAAAAAGTGGTGAATAATTCAAGGAAGGATTGGTTAAAGAAGTTAGATGACTCTTTGTGGGCATATAGAACTACCTTTAAGACTCCAATTGGTATGTCACCATACCAATTAGTCTTTGGAAAGACATGTCATTTACCTTTGGAGCTAGAACATAAAGCATATTGGGCCATTAAATGGTTGAATTTTGACTTGACTAGTGCTAGAGAAAGAGAATTTTATAGCTACATGAGCTGGAAGAATTTAGGAAACAGGCCTATGAAAATGCCAAACTGTACAAAGAAAGAACCAAAAAGATCCATGATAAATTCATTATGAAAAGAGAGCTTAGACCTGGACAACAAGTTTTATTGTTTAATTCAAGATTGAAATTATTTTCAGGGAAGCTCAGATCAAGATGGTCTGGACCTTTTCTAATCAAAGAAGTATCTCCCTTTGGAGCAATTTTAATTGAGGATCAGAAGACAGGGAGAGAATTCAAGGTCAATGGCCAAAGGTTGAAAGTTTATCATGGAGAGGCATTCACAAAGAACATCTCTTATGTTAAGTTTATTTCTCTTGAATAAGAAACATGAGGCATCAAGCTAGTGATGTTAAAAGAGCGCTTGTGAGAGGCAACTCACATTTCTAACCCTTTACTCTTGCTAGAATCTAGTTTAGAAATTTTTACTTTTAATTATTTTTGAATTTTAAAAATTCTGTAGTTTCTGAATTTTTAGTTTGGATGTAATGGTGAAGTATGATTTTCATATTAATAATGAATCACATTATTAATTATGTTTGCAGATTTTGGTTCAAGTAAGAACAATGTGTGGAATTGTAGTTTGAATGATGCTCATCAATTAAGTAAACACTTTGAGGTATAAGAGTTGAGGCGCAGAAGTTCATTCCTGAATTTGATCATTCAAGTAGACACTTCAAGTCATAAAGCGTCTACGCAGAAGTCCATTGATTCTGAATTTTGCAGTGGAACAAGCGCATAGATACTCTACCCATTTGAAGTTACCACGCACAAGTTCGCGCAGACAATCTAATCACTAAGAATGTCCACGCGCAAGGCTATATAACAAAAGCTAAAAAAAGTGGCTATGCGCGTCTGAGCGAAGCAAGGGAGTAGATACTCTACCCATTTGAAGTGGCTACATGTATCTGAGCGCATCTGTTCGCTACTACTCTACCCATTTGAAGTGGCTACATGCATCTGAGCGCATCTGTTCACTGCTACTCTGCCCATTTGAAGTGGCTAAGCGCACAAGTTAGTAGTTTTAAGTCCTAACTTCAAACACTTAAAGTGGTCACGTGATTTGCACATTTCCATTTAAGTAGACACTCTGAATGCTTAGAGTGAACACGCTCACATATGATTCATTACAAAATTTCCAGCGTGTCTACTCTCCCTATTTAAAGTGTCCACTCATTCTGCGTAGCCATATAAACCCTTCAGAGTGATAACGCAGAGGCATCTAAACCCTAACCCTAAAACCCAGCTCTAAAAATTTGATTTTCCTACTCAGTATTGACTGTGTTTTTGTTGATTATATATTTCTTCATCATCTGCGAGTAGGATTACATCATTTTTGCACTTCAATTCTAGGTAATTCTTCCTCAAATTTTGAAATTTCTAATTAGGGTTCTTCAGAGCGTAAATTGGAGAAAATTTGGGAACTTGAAATTGGAGGCAATTTCTGTGAAATTATTAATTAAAATATGAAATTGAAATTTAATAGGTTGGTTCCATGCTCAAATTGTAATTTTTAATGGAAGATTAATGTTGCATGGCAGATTTTCGTATGAACATGTTGCTGCACTTATGCTTGACTATGAGGCCTGATTTCTGAAGCAAATTCTTGTGAAATTTCTGTATTTTAATATCTAAAATTGCTAGAAATATTCTGAAATAATTTTTGATTAATCAATTGTGCAGAAAAAGGTTTTCAGAATGAATTTCATAAGTACTAATATGATTTTTAGTAGTGAAACTCTTTGAGCTGATTATTTTAAAATTATTCATCTAATGCACTACACTGATTGGTTTTGAATTCCACATTCTTATCAATAAATGTTGATTCTGCACATGTTGCACATGAAAAATAAGGGTTGAGCTGAGCATGAACATCCATTTTGCACCTATACATTGCTGCAATTGTAATGAATTATTGATGATTTGCAATTGTTTAAATTGTATAAGCCCCTAGACACAATATTCTCTGTGCTTCAAATTAGAAAAAATGTTGAGATTGCTGTAATACTTGTTGCAATTTTATCTAGTTCTGAAATTCATATCTTTTATATTAATTTGTGATTTCAGCAAAGGACATGGCAAGCACACGTAGAGGAACTCCAAGATCTAAGAGGGGAAGATTCTCAGCTGGTCCTTCTTTAAGGACTATTCCTGATCATTACCCTGGATTCAGGAGCATTGCACATGAGAACTACTTTAAGGCCAATATCTTGAGGAGGAAAATAGTTCAAGATAGAAATTTTGATCTAGCTGAAGGAGAGCACCCTGAATTTTTTGAACAAATTTAGAAAAGGGGCTGGGAGATTTTCACTACCTTAGCTAGAAAAGGGTCCAAGAATATTACACAAGAATTCTATACTAATGCCTTAAGGACCAAGGGAGACCATCTACCTCCAAATCACACTACTATTAGAGGTACTGTAGTGGACTTTTCTGCTGAAAATATTAACAAAGTCCTGAATATCACTGTGGAAAAAGAAGAAGGACAGCAAGATTTCTCATATTTTGGGAGATTTATGGATAAGGATTACATTGAAATCTTCCATAAAATTGGAAGACCTGGAACTACATGGGAGTTGAGTGCAAGAGATGAAGCTAAAAACATCCCTTCTCCAAAGAATATTCTGACCAGAAATTTGCTACCTTTTGCAAAAGTATGGAGTATTTTCATACTCAACTCATTTATGCCAGTGATCCATAGCTCCACCATTGCTGTCAAGAGAGTTGAACTCATTTTTGCCATAGTGAGTGATTTCTACATTAATGTGGGAGAAGTGATCAACAGTTACATTAAGACAAGTCTGAAAACAAATAGGGACTCATTAGGATTTCCAGGGCTGATTACTCTACTTTGTGAAGATGCTGGAGTAAATTTTGGTGAATATTATGAGAAGAGTAAGGTCAATCCTCCTATTACGGCAACTATGATAAAGGAAATATATGCCACCACACTAGTCACTGCTGCTTCACCAATTCTTACAAAGTTTAAGAAGGATTCTCCTCTCAAACTCAAGGCTCAATTGCAAAAAGTTTTGGACAGACAAGATTCTTTGGCTAAGAGGCAGAATGCCTTACATGAGAGTAACAAGGCTGGAATTCTTTTGATGAAAAATATAATGCAAATATAATGCTGAACATTGGTAAAAAGATAGGCATGACAAAAGAGCAACTCAATGAGTCAGAAGTAGAAAATGTCCAATGCCTTAGAGCCACCACATTCAACAATCTACCTTTCTTCAACACATGCGTCAACAGTCCCCCAAGAACTGAAATGGAAGAAATTAATGAGAGTGAAGAAGAAGATGGAGAAGAAAAGGAGAGTTCAGATGAAGAGGATGCAGAAGAGTAGTTTAGGAAAGTCTTCAACATTCTCCTCACCTTGTGCACCAAGGTCTCCAGAATTTAAGCCATGTGCTCCATTAGATCATTAGTGTCTCTTGCTCCTCAACCTCCACCCCTACCAGCCATTCTCAGCTAAGCTATAAACACAAAGCAACAAACCACACTGAATTTGTTAGACTAATACAACATTTAAATTTCAGGCAATACAAACACATCAACACTCAGCTTGGATGCTTCAGCCCGGTACCCCAGTCCGATTTGGATGAACTGCTTTGATACCAAAATTGTAACACCTTAAATTAATTTCCAAGGAATAATTTCACAAAATGGAAGTAATAAAATTTTCATTTAGATAAAAAGATCCCATCATAGAGTTTCATAAAATAGTTCAAAACAATTAAAAGATTACAAATTTATATCAAAGACTGCTATAGGACTAATTCAATTACATCATATTTTCGAAATACAATCTAAGTCCTATAGCAGCTCATCCTTCCTTCACTAAGTTCGGTGCTGATCGTCTTGGTCACTTGAAAAATAAATATAAGGGTGAGTACTCTATATTATCCCAAGCACATGCATAACATAGAGACTCACCTTGCATATCTATAGGTGTTCTAATTTATTCTACTCAAGTCTAGGTAATCACAGGCAACATTTCAAACATTTCATTCTAGTTCATAATCGATGCACTCATGGCACCAAACAATTTACACACGTTCACTCACTGCACCTAGCTACGCTCACTATGGTACTGTGATCATAGTTTCACACCATGAATGGTCACCAGTTATCCCGCCTCACAGATACCATGTGGGCAGTCACGGGTCGTTCAGAAAAGGTAGTGGTCAGAGGTCTAGTCAGGAGGAGAGTGTGTGGTCTATAGTGCACCCACGCTCACTGTTCGTGTCACCACCACTCTCACTTCCCCAAGGTATTTCTACCGTCTCCATCTTTCACACTTCTAGTGTATCATTGAACCATTCATAACATTATTACAATGACATATAACATACCCCATTCACACACATTCCAATTTCATACAAGATTCATATTCACATATGGCACACATTGCCCACATTTATTTACAAAACACAACACATAGCCCATATTCATTTACATTTATTAAATCACCAATCACCCATAATGGTTCAACTAACTCATCACACATCACATTGCATTCAAATATACAATAATCTCCATTAAAACACACGTTTCCTACCTTCTATCTCAGCCCCATTATAATATTTAACAGAATAAATGAAAACCAAACATAAGGAGATAGGGTAGAGTTCCCCCTTACCTCGAATTGAAGACCCACACATAAACTCAACCAAGTATACATTCCCCATATGAATTTTGTCCTCCAAGCGTTCCCCACATGAATCAAACCTTCAATCTAACTTACGAATGGCTTTGGAGGTAATTTAATTTGTGGAATAGGGTTTTGGATCGAGAGATTCGAAGAGATTTTAAAGAGGAAAGATGGAAATGATTTTTTCCAACCCTAACCCCTTCAAATAGCCCTCTGCTCATGACATTCTTGTTGCAGCGAGACATTCTCGTTGCAGCAAAAATATCAGAGAAAACTGCACCCTAGTTTCTACAAAATCTCGCACCAATGAGATTGCACCCAGAAATGCAACCCAAACTATGACTTTGTAACCCTAAACCATAAATACAATAATCTCCATTAAAACACATATTTCCTACCTTCTATCTCAACCACATTATAATATTTAACAGAATAAAGGAAAACTAAACACAAGGAGATAGGGTAAAGTTTTCCCTTACCTCGAATTGAAGACCCACGCATAAACTCAACCAAGGATACGTTCCCCATATGAATTTCGTCCTCCAAGCGTTCGCCACATGAATCAAACCATCAATCTAACTTACAAACGACTTTGAAGGCAATTTAATTAGTGGAATAGGATTTTGGATAGAGATTCGAGGAGATTTTGAAGAGGGAAGATGGAAATGAATTTCCCCAACCCTAACCCCTTCAAATAGCCCTTTACTCGCGACACTCTTGATGCAGCGAAATGTTCTCGCCTTAGCAAAAATATCAGAGAAAATTGTACTCTAATTTCTGTAGAATCTCACTATAGCAAGACTTCACCCAGAAATGCAACTCAAACTGTGGCTTTGTCGCTACAGCGAGGGACCTCTCGCTACAGTGACAAAGTGACAATTTTAACCCTTTCTCCTAGTGTCTTCTTGCTACAGCGACAACCACACAAATTCATGCCTCAAGCCTAGGGCCCTCTCGCTGTAGCGAGAATGCTCTGCAGCAACATCCATACTTAGCTTGTATACACATACACACACTTACATATTCATATATATATATATATATATATATATATATAATGTTTAGTCACAATCATATTCATACAGGTCCACATCATTACACACATACAAATTATTCTCAATCAATCAACACACCTTATAGGGCAACCCACACGTACTTGCATCCTAGTTTATGCATAATATCGCTACAGCGAGAATGCACCTAGAAATGCAGCCCAAATTATGACTTTGTCGCTATAGCGACAAGGCGACAGTTTCACCACTTTCTCTCAGTGCCTTCTCGCTACAGCGAAAACAGCACAGTTTCATGCCTCACGCCCAAGACCCTCTCGTTGTAGCGAGAATGCCCTGCAGCAGCATCCATACTTACCTGTGTACACACACACACACACACACACACACACACACACACACATATATATATATATATTCTATTTCTTCCCGTTCAATCACAATCATATTCATACAGGTCCACATCATTACACACATATATAAATCATTCTCAATCAATCAACACACCTCATAGGGCAACTCACACGTAACTGCACCCTGGTTTCTGCAGAATATCGCTACAGTGAGACTGCACCTCGAAATGCAGCCCAAACTGTGACTTTGTCGTTACAGCAACAAGGCGACAATTTCACCCCTTTCTCTCAGTGCCTTCTCGCTATAGCGAAAACGGCACAGTTTCATACCTCACACCCAGGGCCCTCTTGCTGTAGCGAGAATGCCTGGCAGCAGCATCCATACTGACCTGTATACACACACACAAACACACACACACACACACACACACACACACACATATATATATATATACTTTAATAATTAAACAATATTACAAAATTCGGGGCGTTACATTTACTAATGAAACGATCATAGATATGGATTGGTTTCCAACTTATAGAAGATGGATGATGGCAGACATGTCAAAAAAAGAGATATCAACTTGGATAACAGGTTTGTGGTTCGATATAATTTAGATTTACTACTCGCATTTCAGGCACATCTAAATATTGAATGGTGCAATAAGTCCTAGGCTATAAAATATCTCTTTAAATATCTCTACAAAGGTCTAGATAAAGCAACCATGGTAATTGAAGAAAATATCTTTGTCCAAAATACAAACAAATCAATGCAAATAATACAAGTTAGTGAGATCAAAATGTATATAGACTACAAGTATGTAATTTTAAAATTAATTTATTTAATTAACCATTTAGTTAAAATCATTATATATTCCTTTTTTATATTAATACCATAAATTTATATATTATTTTATGTATTTATAACAATTTTATAATTATTAAAATTTAGAATATTTAAATTCACTATAAAATATATTGCATAAACAAATCTACTATAAATTATATTAGATTACAATTTATTAAAATTATTTATAATATTTTACATAACAATTGAAATTATAATTGATTCATATTTATTATCTTTGAATTATATTTAAGAAAAGTCTATTAGAATTTATTGTTATATAATCTTAATAAGAATAACAACAAAACTGTTATGAATAATATTTAATAAATAGTTATTAACATTTTACATATATAAAAGTAATATTCTATAATTATAATTAAATAATATTATTAAACTATATATTTACTACTTATTGTATAATTATTAGGTGTAAGAATTTTTATATAATTTTTCTATAGATAAGTAATATTAAATAATAATACTTGTTATACCTATAAATTTTTAGTTAATTTTATTAATTAAATTTTATATTGACTTTGATATTAAGTGTTATATTATATTTATTTTTATTTTTTAAACAACAGTGAACATATTTTTTTCTTTCTTATATACTCAAACTCTTATGAATTTCATAATATTATAATTATTGCTTATATTTCAATATGTGAAGCAAGTTAGAGAATTTTTAACTTTGACATACGTTATAGAAGTACAATTGTTATGAGTGTGATCTTTTATTTACCAGGAGAAAATTTAGTTACTCTACGAGATTTACAACATTTGCCAATAGTTATAAGAAGAGAAGTAATAGAACAAACTATGTTTACAGAATGGATGAAAATGAATTCCATAACTTCTGAAACATGCATGCTAACATATTCTGACTTTCCTACAAAATTTATTTGGGATGATAGAAACAAAAAATGAAAACAAAGGCAGAGACTGGAAGAACAATTGGAAGAATTTATTATGCTCACCCAACATCTGGCAAAAGATATTACTTAAGAATTTTGTTAAATATTGATCAGGGACCAAAAAGTTATAAAAAAATAAAGAGAGTTGGTGGACTGACACAAAACTTTCAAAGAAGCATGCTATGCTCTTGTCCTTCTAAATGATGATAAAGAGTGGAATGATGCACTAAATGAAGCAAGTCATTGAGCCTTACCTTTTAAGTTAAGAGAATTATTTACTACAATTCTTCTTTTTGGTGAGGTTACAAATGTAAAGAAACTATAGAATAATTGTTGGGTTTGAGCTCCCAACTATGTGTCAAAAGTCCAAATGACAAGCCTTCATTTGTATCACTTAATTGAGTGAGTGGGGTAAAAAACGAGGAGAGAGAGAGAAAAAAAAACGTGTGCACATTGAGAGAGAGAAGGGAAGTGAGAGAGAGGAGAGAGAGAGAGAAAAACGTGTGCACATAGAGAGAGAGAAGGGAAGTGAGAGAGAGGAGAGGAACTTCATCAGACCAGTCACTGTGTTTTTATGATTTTCAATTTTTTAACCGTTGGATCGACCTGAAATTTTAGCAGTGGGTTGCTGACATCCCGAGATACATTCTTAACGTTCGGATTGTCATTTAAAAGTCTGAGGTGGGAGAAATCGTCTTCGCACAGAAGTCCTCTTCTGAAGCACAAACTCAGAGCAGTCGCCGTAGATTCACAGTTATGGAGTCGTTCACCGTTGGATCAAGCTTAAAATTAAGTAGAAACTTCAGGACATATTTTTCTTCAATATGAACGGTTGGATTGTCGATTAAGGACTGGTGTGTGAGTAAATAGTGACACACAAAAGCTCTGTTTTGTAAATTTTTACACTTCTTTATTCATCATTTGTATGCATTGATGTTTAGCATAGTTAGGCTGTTGTAACCATGACTTGTACACAGAATTTGTGACTCTCTTGTAAGCTTGATTGATCTTAGTGGAGTTTGATTGACGAGCCGGAGCCCATGGGTTTTTATTTCTAAGGTTGAGAGAGTTTTCCCACTTTGTGTTGTCATTTTTTTATTGTTGTTGTTCCTCACAGCTGGTAAGTTTGGAGTATTATTTTTGCTGCTCACTTTGGATTATTGTGTTGTTGTGTGTGGTTTTTCCAATCAATAACAATTGGCATACACTATATAATGACATTTTTTTTATAAAAAAGAAGGTTATTTCATCACTTTGGTTCGAAACTTACAAAACAACATATCTAAATTGATTAGAAATGGAAAGGTCCTCTCTAATTTTAATGGAATACCTTTACTCGATAAATTAGCAATAGAAATTATGATAGACAATAAATTGATTAGAGAGAAACTTGATTATAATATTGAAAAGTTGAAACAAGAGCATAAGATATGCTATGATTACTAAATGACCAACTAAGGCAAATATATAATGAAGTTACAAATGTTTTTTCTGCTAATGTAGATGGACTTTAATATTTACTAATACTGCTAATAAAATTTTCTTAATATTTACAATAAAAAAATACACTATCTATAAAACTTATAAAATATTTATTTATTAAATAAAATAAGATGACAAAAACTATTATTTGATTAATATTACACATAAAAATTCTAAAATTTAATATTAGCATCATCAAAATTATTTTTTATTAATCATAAAAATTATAAAAATAGCTATTAAAAATTAATATTTCTTACATTTTAATGAATACTTTCATAAACTATTGTATATATGATTTTATTTATGTTTCATTTATTCTTACTTTAAAATTTTATAAGTATTGCATCATTATTACTTCTAGATGGTAAAATACCTTACAGTAGATTTCAAATACTATTAGATCTTTTTGAAGAGAGTGTATGTTCGATTAAACAAAATACTCAGCTTATTCAATGAATAATTCAAACAAATGTCATTGTTTGGGATGAAGTACCAATGATAAATAGATTAGCTTTTGAGGCTCTTGATAGGTCCCTCAAATATATTATTGGTTATAAATATCCTAAAAATACATATAAGCCATTTGGAAAAAAACAGTACCTCTTGGAGAAGATTTTACCAAAAGGATAACGACAAGACATAATTCAAGCACGCATTAATAAGTCTTATTTGTGGGATCATTGCAAAATTTATATGTTATCCAAAAGTGTGAGAATTATCAACAACTCCTCTTCAAGTTAGGAAAATTCCTTGACACATGAATTTAATAAATGACTCATACAAGTTGGAGATGGAAACATACAACAATTAGTAAAGAAGGAGAAGATATTTCCATGTGGATAAAAATTCTAAGTCAATATCTACTCAAGTCAATGGATAATTCACTCAAACAAATTTTTGAAGTACATATCCAAATTTTCAACAACAAATGTGGAATGAAAAATACCTTCAAGAGAGAGTCATACTTACTCTTTTAAATGATATTAATAATTATATCATAAACATGATTAAAAGATCAATAAAGTATTACAAAAGCTCTGACGAGCTTGACAAAACAACTAATAAAATAGCTGAGCAAGAGCTTATGTATTTTATAAAATTTTTGAATACTTTAAATTTCAATGAATTTCCTCCCCATTACTTGCAACTCAAAGAAGAAATATCAATTATACTACTTAGGAATATCAATAATGTATTAAGAATGTGTAATGGAACAAGACTTCTTATCATGCGTTTAAGAGAGTAGATAATTGAAGCAAAAATACTTACAAGAAGCAACATTGATGCTAAAATACATATTTCACTGATAGTTTTAACAGCAAGTGACTCTAAGTGGTCTTTCCTTTTAAGAAGAAAATAATTTCCAATAAAAGTATATTATGTAATGACAATAAACAAAAGTTAAGAATAATTATAAAATTATATTGGATTACATTTGCCAATAGCTGTATTTAGTCATGATCAGTAATATGTTAAATTATCTAGAATAATGTCAATAAAAGAAATAAAAATCTTCATTTAATAAATATATAAGATATATAAAAAATATTATATATAAGAAAGTATTTTATAATTTTTTCAATATAATTATATTTAAAATAATAAATTATTTACTATATTTATATGTTTTTTATATTTAAATTATATATTTTATATTTTAAAATAAATTTATTTAATAAAAATAAAATAAACTTGTACAACGAGCATATTTACTATTTTAACTGAAATGGTATGAAATGGGACCACATCCTTACTAAAATTCTTCTTAATTTGTATGTCGATAGTGTGACCTGAAGACTACACTGTGCGTCATAGCATATGAAACTGCTCAGAAACATACACTTATAATTTTACAATTTTTGTCAACTTTCACATAAATTTTTTGCTATGAATTTTTAAACAATAACATTTTTAGGAGTTCTTTTTTTAAACAAGTGTACTTTTAGGACTTTATTCTTATTCTCATAATGTCAAATATTTTTTTTAATTTGATATTAATTTAAATGTTGAATTTTTTAAATTTTTTTAATTTTAAACTTATCTTTTTATTTAATCTTTTTAATATAATGAAATATTTATAATTAACAATTAAAATACTTCTTTTTAAAATTTGTACCATTTATTAAATTTTAAATCTTCTTAATTACTTATGTAAAAAATAATTTAATAATACCCGTGCTCTTCACGGTAAAATCACCAGTGTAAAATTATTTTCCTGTCAACGCCGGGTTGACTTCTTTCTTTAGAAGTGTTAATTGTGAATGCTTGGAATGTGAAAGCAAAAAAGCATAGCACTCAAAATTCTGTGTAGTCCAAAAGTAGCAGCAGACAATGCATATATTATATAGCATTCAGCCAAAGCATTATGAAACCATTTCAATAACTAGCCAATTGGGTTCGGTACAGTTCATCATCCTCCACACCAGTGGCTCTGCAGTGTTCTCCATTCATTTTCTTCTTCTTTCTTTTTCCTTTTTAACTTCATATTTATTGTTTATTGCACCCAAAACCAAAAAGCTCTTATGTTGTGTAGTAAATGTTGTGTAGTAAAGAATCTGCATATTCATCTCAGATGCAATTAGTTAAATTAATATGGTCATTTTCCAGCATAAAATAGTGGGAAATGAAAGGGATCAACTTTTATGCGCCGTGTAAATTGATCATCTATTCATTGATCTGAAGTTTACAACAATAAATATTAATTTAGATAATTTTTATTGGCATATTATTATTATTACCAATTTAGCTTCATTACTAAGCCTTTTTTCTTGTTTACCAGGACTGTCATCTTTTCCACATCAAAGCAGGCCAGTATTCAAGGCAAAAGAAAATTCCAAGGATCACCCAACACACCAAAATCAAACTTGCAATTTGGTAAGCATTGTTTATTTATTCTTTTGGTAAGGGAGGTGAGCAAGAGAAAGAACTTTGAATTGTTTGATCTCATATTAATAAGAAGTGTGAAGAAGGCATTGAAAACAAGAAGTAACTTCTATGATATTTTGAAGTGAAGTGTTGTAATCTTTGCAGGTGGGAAACTTGGCATTCACAAATGCCCAGTGCTATAGCTTCTTCCTCTAACTCTTCTTCTATCGTGTCTTCAGAAAGATATGATGTTTTTCTTAGCTTTCGTGGTGAGGATACCCGAAGGAATTTCACAAGCCACAGCTTTGAACCAAAAGAAAGTTAAAACCTTCATAGATGATGATGAGCTTAAGAAAAGAGATGAGATCTCACCAGCACTGATTAAAGCCATTGAACATTCTCATGTGTCTATTGTCATCTTCTCAGAGAACTATGCTTCTTCAAAGTGGTGCTTGAATGAATTGTGTAAGATTATGGATTGCAAGAAAGAGCAAGGACAGGTTGTGATACCTGTCTTCTACAACATAGATCCCTCACATGTGAGGAAGCAAACATGGAGCTATGAGCAAGCCTTTACAAAACATGAAGGAGAACCCAAATTCAACACATGGAAAGCAGCTCTCACTGAAGCAGCCAACTTAACTGGTTGGGACTCTCAAACTTACAGGTAAATAAAACGAACTGATTGTCCTGTATGTGTACTTGCTAAATTCAAATTCTGTTACGTGAATTGTATGGTTCTTTCTCTTTTTTTTTTACTTTTGAATTTGTAGACTTAACACATCATTTGTTTCTTTGTTGCCCATTTCATATGCTAGGACTGAATCTGAATTCATTAAGGAAATTGTTGGCGATGTTTTGCAAAAATTGACTCCTAGATACCCCAACCAACTTAAAGGACTGATTGGAATTGAGAGCCATTATATAGAGATAGAATCATTACTAAAAATGGGGTCAAGTCAAGTTAGAATTCTTGACACATGGGGTATGGGTGGCATAGGTAAGACCACCCTTGCCATTGCTTTATATGGCAAATTCTCTAATGAGTTTGAAGGTGGTTGTTTCATTGGTTGATATACCGTTTCTATTACCCCATTTTGTCAAGTGTAGGCTTGGACGTAAAAAAGTTTTCATTGTGTTGGATGATGTGGCTACCTCAGAGCAATTAGAAAATCTAATTGATTGTATTTTTTGTGACCAGGAAGTAGAGTCATTGTTACAACTAGAAATAAGCAAATATTTACTTGATGGAATATATGAGGTCAAGCAATTAAGCTTTCATCACTCTCTTCATCTCTTCTGTTTTAATGCCTTCAGAGAGAAACATCCTAAGCAAGGATATGAAGATCTATCAAGAAAAGCAATTGTCTACTGCAAAGGTGTTCCTTTGGCTTTGAAAGTTTTGGGTGCAAGTCTTCGTTCAAGAAGTAAAGAAGCATGGGAAAGTGAATTGAGAAAACTCCAAAAGATTCCAAATATGGAAATTCATAAGGTATTAAAATTAAGCTATGATTCTTTAGATCGTTGTGAGAAGGACATCTTTTTAGACATTGCATGCTTCTTCAGAGGAGAAAATAGAGATTGGGTAACGAGTTTACTAGAAGCTTGTGATTTCGCTGCAGCATCTGGAATAGAAACCCTTTTAGATAGAGCTCTAATTACTGTTTCACGTTCGATCGGAATAGAAATGCATGACTTGATACAACAAATGGGTTGGAAAATTGTTGATCAAGAATCAATCAAAGACCCTGGGAGACGAAGTCGATTGTGGAGACATGAGGAAGTGTGCAATGTATTGAAATATAATGTGAGTGGAAGCCCAATTACATGTATTTTATAACACTTGTATCTGTTTAGAACATAGTGAGTTAGTATGATATGATAACCTTTGCTAATTATTATTCTAACTTTTGTTTGTCAGGGAACTGATGTTCTTGAAGGCATAACTTTAAATTTGTCTAAATTAACTGGGGACATATACTTGAGCTCAGATTCCTTAGCAAAGATGACTAACATGAGATTTCTTCATATCTGCCACAATTGGATCAGCCGAAAGAGATATCATGTGTTCCTTCCTAATGGTCTTGAGTCATTCTCCGATAAATTGAGGTACCTTTGCTGGGATGATTTTTGTCTCAAGTCTTAGCCACCTAACTTTTGTGCAGAAAATCTTGTAGAGTTTCACATGGTTCGTAGCAAGCTTAAAAGGCTTTGGGATGGAGTTCAGGTATGAATGTTTATATACTTCCTGTATTTGGTTTTAAATTTGTGAAGGTAGGAAAGGGAAACCTTAAAGAACCTTAATGAGCTTAAATATATGATTTGGTTTCTCTTTTAATTAAGGCTCTTTATTATGAAATTAACAGTTTCTGAGCAATATGATACATATTCCTTGTTACAGAATCTTGTGAATTTAAAGAAAATTATACTTTGCGGCTCGGAAGGCCTAATTGAGATCCCAGACTTATCAAAGGCAGACAATCTTGAACTAGTAAATGTTGATAATTGTGAAAGCTTGCGTGAGTTGCATCCATCTCTGTTATCTCGCCCCAAGCTTAGGAAGTTGTTTTTAAGGAATTGCAAAGGTATTGAAAGCCTTTTTGGGTGCAAGAATCTTAAATGCAAGAACATGTTATCAGATGATTCAGGAACAGGAATGGGATATATTGCAAAATCAAACCTTTCTGAGTGCATGCAGCAGAATGCATCGAATTTGTTGTCCTCAGAAGCACTCCCTCACAACATTGGTCACTTGTCTCTAGAAGAGTTTCCACCATCCTTGGAACGCTTGGATGCTTCTAATTATAACTGTACATCACTGGAGACGGAGTTAACTCAAAAGCTAGTGTTACAACACATGATACAGAACCTCATACCCTACTATCGCCAATACCTTCTTCAAATTGACAAAGATGTTCGGATACCAAGCTATCCAGGGACTAATGGCGAGTATTTCTTGTTCCCTGGAGACCATCTTATTGGGGAGTGTATGTTTCAAACGAATGATAGTTCAATAACCATTCCTCATCTTCCAAAATCTGACTTGTGTGGTTTTGTGTATTGCATCATTCTTTCGAGAGGAGGTGTCGGTGAAATAACTTCTTATAGTCATTGTGAACACCCAGCAGAGTTAAGGAGCCATACCCGTTTGCCATTTTATGCGACTTTAATTTCAGATCATGTGATATTTAGGTATCATGACATCAGCACATTTGACAGCAAATTTAACAGCGGAAGTGGAGCGTATAATCATTTGACTGCGATGTTAAAAGCTATGGTGAAAATGGACGAGTGTGGATAAAAGGGTGTGGGGTCTTTCCAGTATATGGCTCAGAATCAGGGTTGAAATTAGTTAGTAATTATAGTCCATGGATATTTTTTATTTCGAATTCATTACCCAAACCATCGATGAGTCACAACTTAAAGAATATGTTGTTGGAGTTGGACCGTTTAGTACTGAAAATGAATATGACCAAGAACAACTGCTTCCTGCATCCAAGTAGAGGAGGAATACGCGAGAAACCATAATTTTCACGTGATTTATTTGTCTTCGGTATGAAACTTCACCCGCTCCCTCATTGTAGGCTCCTCATTTGTTGTTTTTTTTCTTTAATGAATTTAATTCTTCGTACATACAAGTTATCAGTTAGAAATACTCTTCGTTCTAGCATGAAAGCACATTACTTTACACTTAGCCAAATATCATCATTCAATCCATAATTTCGTGCCACTTTATCTCTTTCTTTTTCAAATATTTCGTCAATGCAACGGTACTCTCAGGCCCCTAATTCACTGCCAACGTACTCTCTCTAGTTACGAAGAACTTACGCAGCATAGATAGTCGTCGGTGAGTTAAACCACACATAGATACAACCTTTACGTTCACAGCTTTCCAAATAAAGGTATAGTTAGGAGTTCGGTCAAGAAATGAGCGTGAGGCCTGTAAATATTTTTCACTTTTACATTGTGTATACATCAGTGAACTGTATTTATCATTATCATTTCTCCATATTTTCACAATCAACTTCAGACCCTATACCCCCAGTGTATCTCTGAACTATCCATACCATATCTCAACCGTGACACATCACTTTATACTGTTCTGTCACCTTATACTATTTTAATACATATGTTGCAACTACATTAATTGATGTATTATAATATATGTGTTATAATATCACCCATCGATGTATTACAACACATATATTATAATTGCATCAATTGTTGTATTTGTAATACATGTAATAATGTTCTTATTTCTTTTCTCCACACATATCCATCATTTTTCATATCACACAGTTTTTCCAAAATCATACTCATGCACCTCTATTCACTGTTATAATTTCCATCCCTTTTTCTCATCATTCAATTCATCAAAATATATTCTGTAATTCACATATCCTAACAAATTTAGATTCACATATTTATACATTTCTTCTTCCCAATATCCACTAAACTTCATTAAATTCACACAACCATCATATTCTTTTATTTTAGTACATAACTTCAAACAATAACACATCATCATACAATTTAGCACAATTATCATATTTTATCACTTCATCACATATTTATCATACCATAACACATTAGCACACAATATGTCGAGGGTCGTACACCCTCGGATTCAACCCAAATCGTGTTGTTTCATAATCATTCACTAGAGGTTATATTTCTTTAATCTCAATAGAGTCTTATAACCTAGAGTTCAGTATTCTCTGTCTTTTATTACTTAACTCCTATACATCCCAATTAACTTAGTCCTAAAACTTTTTCATGTTGTTCTAGCCCATAACTTTTGCTAAGAATCTTATTCCAGTGATTTCAAATAAACCCAAAACCTTTCTTTATACCAAAAATTCACTTTTACCATATGGTTTCATAAAATTTATAGATTATTATTAGAATAGATTACTCAGATTCTCATGGGGTCACTTGATCAATTAGAATTTTTACAATCTTATTTCCTCTCATTCCTAGTTCATTAATCCTCTTTTGTGCCTAATTAATTTGAATTGGATCATTTTATGATGTTTGAATTTTATTTGGGCTTTATTTAATTTTTTTAGTATTTGGAAAATTCTGATATTGTTTTAGTTTTTAGGCCATATCCTGAGTTGTAGAGCTCATTTCATTATGATTCTTGATTTGTAAGAAAGCTAAGAGAAAGGCGCACAATTCCTATGAGAGGTTAGAATCCAATTCTGATGATGAGAAGCTAAAACTGTGCCTGGAAAAAGTCAGAATGCTGCAGTCACGATTTTTGACCTTGGTGCAATATTTGGGCCATATCTCAGTCCACATATGTCTGTTTAAGCCCATTCCAGTTGCGTTTTGAAGCTAACATTCAAGGCTACAATTTCTCTTTAGATCTCAAATCGAAACGGACAGATCTTCATGGCAAAAAATAACACGAAATATCTTCATGGATTCAGCATGGATGCTGGGCAGCAATTACAAGCATAACCTTCCTTCCAAAATTCAAACTTGAATAAATAAGGACTCCAGCGACAACTATTGAGTAGAGGATTAATATAATTGAATAAATATTAATTAGTTTTTATGTTTTGACTCTCAAGAGCCTATATTTAAATTTAGGGCAACAGGCTGTAAAAGAGGTTGGTTAAGATGTTAGGAGATTAGGTTTTATGTTTTAGAGTTTTTGTTTTCTTCTTCTTTTTTTTGACTCCATATCTTAACCAGTAAAACTTCCCAACTAGAGTTCTTTCTAACATCAAATAATAGATTACTGTCAGAAGGAGAAAGAATGAAGAAATAGAAACTAGATTCAAAGGTTAGGTTCCAGAAACTTACTCAGATCCAAGAAGAAAGGACTTTAGAGCTCAGATCCAACAGAGATTCAGAAGTATCAAGGGCTTTCTCTAGGATGGGAGAGGGAGAGAACAAAGAGATCAGAGAAAGAGAAGTGGTTTTTGGTGAGAAATGAAATTTCTCAACGCAGAAGTCCTTAAATACCCTTCAAACTCGCGCCTGAGTGAGTCCTATCTTGCTTGGGCAAGCTGCTCCCCGCCTTGGCGAGCTCCCTTCTCACCTGAGCTTATTGAATGGTGATGCTCTTATTTTCTTGAAAATGAAGTGTACTAGCATCTTGATTCTTTTAAATGGATAACCAAAATTCTTGATCATGAACAATTTCCTTTATCTCAAACCAATTTCAAAGGTTTCTTGTGAAAATTTTTGTGCATTCAATTACTTTGCTTGAGGACAACCAAGATTCTAGGTTGGGGGGGAGTTGATAATTGTATAAAATAAGTGATTTGAGATGATGACTTGAATACTTTTCATGTTAAAAGTTGAATTATTTTGTTAAATTCCCCTTAAACTTGGAACTTTTAGAAATACTTGTATATTTCAAGAAAAGAATGCAATTGTAGTATTTTGATTCTTTTTTGATCTATTTTGTAGTTGGAATCAAATAAGATACATCAATTAAAGTTTAAGAAGATTGGAAAAAAGTGAGAAAAAGAGCATTTAAAGCAAAAAGTTGCAGAAAAGTTAGCTTCTTGAGGTTTCTTACTGCAGCGAGACACCCTTGCTGCAGCAAGAATGCCTTATTGTAGAGAGGGTGAATCTGTTCTCCTCTCGCTACAAAGAGAATGTGAGGTTGTAGCGAGAGTTTCTTGTGTCGCTGTAGTGAGAGGCAAACAGAATGACCTGATTTTTATCTCCATGTCTCGCTACAACGAGAAGGTGTTGCTATAGCAAGAGAAGTTCGAGCAGACCAGTATAAAAGGTGACTTTTATGTTTAGAAGACAGGTTACTGTTCCATATCAATTTTTAGAGAGGAAGAGCAGCGTAGAACATAGGAAAAAAGTAGGAATACTCATAATTTTTTATGTTCTATTCCATTTGTATCTTAATTCATGTTACTATGGTTGCCATGAGCAGCTAAACCTTATATGGGATTGAGTGTAAATCTTTAAACTTGATGTATTCTTAGTAATTTATATAAATATAGTTGTTTCTTCTTCATTTCTATTATTTTGGTGATTTCAATCTGTATTAATGGTTGAATCTATCTATTTGATGGTTTCTGGAGCTTAGATCTGAGTTATATTTGAAAAAATATTATTCAGATCTAGATCTGATTGAGATTACTCAATAACTAGTTACTCTAGGAATAGATTTCAAGTTGTTGATTGCTTTTAAATCCTAATTTTAATGCTGGATAGTTTGTTAACTGTTTGAGGAATCAACATTTGAGAAATATCTTAAAAATATATTTTCAAGGAATTGAAATATAGGACTTTCGTATTTTGCATCAAATTCATTGGAAATGGTTGCTATATTTATCGCTGAGTTACTAGAATACAGAGAGGGAGATAGATGAAATTCAATCCTAGCTTTTTAATTTGAATTTTATCATATTTTACATTATTGCTTTACATTTAAATTTTTATTCAACATTTCATGAAAATCATCTATCAATTCTATTATTTATAAGCTCAATTAATTTGTATCTTATTAATTAATACATTTGAATTGCTCCTTGAGGACAATACTTTGGTGCTCTACTGATTATTACTTCCAATAGACTCGGTACACTTGCCGTGTTTGAAGGAAAAGTCCCACTAAGTTTTTGGCACCGTTGCCAGGGAGCAATGTGCAAATTGTATTAGTTTTTAAGTAGAATTAGATGAGTATTATAATTAGTTTTATTTGATTTTTGTTTATCTGATTACTCTTTGTTGCTAATCTTGTTTCAAGCTCCTTGTTTATGATATTGCAAGGAAAAGCTAGTGCAGATTAGTTATTGTTTGATCCAGAGATTGAAAGAACATCTAGAAGAAATAATAGTGCAACAAGGAAGAAAAAGAAGCAAGCACAACAAGGAGCATGTTCAAATTCACAACCACTAGAAATTCACTCAGATTCAGAAAAGGAAGAAATGGCTGATCCTGGAGAAAATAACCAAGGTTGCAATAGGAATGGTGGAAATCATGGAGGCAATGGTGGACCAAGGGCAAATTTACCACCAAGAAGAGCTCTTAATGATTATGCCATGCATCAAGGCTCAAGGCATTATTCAAGATAATGGTTCCACCCAATACAAGAGCTATAAAAATTAAGCCTATTTTCCTGAATTTGATAATCTCACATCAATTTTCAGGGAAAGATCATGAAGACCCATATTCCCATCTTGATACTTTTTATGAGTCGGTATCCACTATGGAATTTGATGAAGAGGAGAAGGAAGAAGCAGCATATTTGAAACTATTTTCATTTTCACTGATTAGGGAAGCAAAAGAATGGTTGAAATTACATCCAAATCAGAGTCTGACAAGCTGGAGTGATGTGGAAAGGAAATTTTGTAACACCCCAAGATTTTACTCCTTTCACGTATACACATATATGTTTTATTTTACTGTATTTTGATTCCTTTTTCCTTGTGTTGGTTACTCCTTAGCAATCATCTTAACCTTAAACTTGGTTGAAACCACCTATATCAAGATCCATTATGTTAGCACCATATGATATTTCTTACAGAATGTTTCATTTTACAAACTCCAAAATTTGATAATAGTCTTACATGCATGGGTCTAATTTAGTGTGCAATCAGATTTCATCCTTTCACATAGCTTATAGTTTGGTGAGTGATTATAAATTTTGTGAGTGGAGGATAAGTTGTTGCTTTAGAAGAACCCAAACTGATTTGAGAGGTAACGATTTTAAAGCTCTTAAGTTATTAACCCACGTCATGAAACTAACCTCAAAATATATCTCCTTCCATGTATGAGTGGATAACATAACCAAAGAACCTCAATTCTCATTCAGTTTCTGCATGGCGTGATTAAGGTGTGCTTATTTTCAATCCACACGTGTATCGGCACTCACTCATTTCCTCAGATTGCTAAATGTTGCTCCAGTCGTGATGCATATATGCATTAGGAAGGTGAAGCATGATCTAAAGGCCCAAAATCTTGGCAAAATTTCATAGATCTTTCATTAAATGTACACTTTCCCTGCATGTGAAATGTGTCCCCCACTCCTTAAGTTAATAGCCACCTAAATCCCTCAAACTGAGTTCGAAAAGACCGTGCTTCTGTATTCTTTCTCCCAATGAAGCCACTAATGATTAAGTTAAGTGAGTGGCATTGGGAAATCAAAATGCAACCACTCCTAGTCTCATCAGATTAATGTTACTGCACTATATGTTTGAAGGATTCAACCATTGAGAAGAAGGAAAAAAATAAAGGAGGAGAACCGAACTTAACAATCTGTTGCATGCATTAGAGGATGAAGGGAGAACGTGTCAAGGGACGTCGACCAAGACCTCCACTCCACTTAGCTGGACCGAGATCTTCCACATCTATTATCTCGTTATCTCGAGACCTTGTTGACAAGGTAAGGAGGAGTCCTTAATGTGTGGAAGTCTTGCTGCATTCTTACTGAGATTTTTCCTGCATGTTTAGTTAGACTTTTGTTGTTTAATTAGTTGAAATGTTGTCGTACAGTTGGCTGGATTTTATTGCATGTGATTTAATAAATAGAAAAAAATCCAAATCCTTTTGCTGGACGAAAAAAAAGGACCAAAAAAGAAAAAGTGGAGAATGGATGCACCTAATTAACGCTGGATAACTCCAATAATCTCAATTTATAATGGTAGGAAGACATCGAATGTTGTGTTTCATATAATATAAGGGGACTGAATTATCTAACAATAGAATAGGTAAGGATATTATGTGATTTAGTGACATTACAAGTAGAAACTTTCTCGGCTCCATTTGTGCATGAGGACTTTCCATTTAGTTTTCGTTTGTGGCTGTATGAATATAATAAATTTTGGAGGTGAATGTGAGTTTCGGATAAAAATGATAATAATAACAATGATAAAAAAGGGAAATATATGTATAAATAAAATGAGAAAGCCCTTCATACTGTACTATGTTATGTTCTGTACGAATGGATGTTTTAATTGTGCTTGCTTGTGATTATAAATTAGGACAATTTTTTTATTTAAGTTATAGTAGAGAGGGACTTAAAATTTAAAATAGAGAGAATAATTTGGATAGTCATAAGAAACCTTCCCTGCACTATAAAAAAGAAATATCCCAAAAATTGTAATAAAACCAAATAAGGAAAGGAAAGTGTTTAATAGTATTAAACGTACGGCCAATCAACCTACATAACGGAGAAACACAGAGTTGTATTATATAAAAATATAGTGTAGAGATACAATAAAATAGAAGAAAGATTATTAGGATTAATTAGCATAGGCAACCGAAAAGGAAAATGACGATATTAAAATAGAATATATAGTTAGCATTGAATGATAAATACATGGCAAATATGAATACATATACAGTAGAATATTAAAAAGTCCATTAACACAAAATGATGAGTGATGAAAGATAAGGAAGTGAAATTTTAGACTTGATAGAGACCTTAGCAGTTTGAAACTACCCTTTTCCTATTATTTAGTTTAATAGCACTTACAGCGCAAGGACAAGGGAGGTAACAAAAATTAAGATTTTAGAAGCCCAATTAACCAAAGCCGATGAACCTTAAAAAGTAAGGGGTTTTGATGTAAACCATTAGAAGATAAATACTCAGTGTAACTGTATGTATGATTAACAAATACTCTTTGAACGAATTGAAAATTTCATGATTGAATGATCTTTATAGTCAGAATAAGAAGTAATAACAATGAAGGAAAACTTAGCCCATATGATTATATGTGAAAATCTAGTTTGCTGTATAAATGGAATTGATCAAGTAGCATCTATAAAGACAAACAAAAAGGAAAACCAAGGATTTCAAAAATAATCATGCATCATGTTTATGAGAGAAAAGATAACTTAAGGCTACAGTTGACACAACTGTGGGACGCTTGTGTTAGGATCAATGATAAACCTTGAGGGTGGTAAAAGGGGGATTACCCAATAGCGCAAAGTAGCTCACTGTGACCGGGTCACGTCGCCAGCAAACCTTTGCCAAATCCAACGTGAACACCCGTTACTATGATTGTAGCAGGCTCATTCCTGAACGACACTCTTGAAGTGTGAAATTGGTTTAAAAACGTTTTAAATGTGCTGGATGTGACAGTAGGGAATGGTTGTCCTCCGATCGCCTTAAGACTAGAAGAAGTTTAAACGAGAAGAAAGGATATAGGATCCCTATGCATTGCATAACAACAAGAAATTATCATAAAAGAAGAAGTAATCTCATTAATTACTTGCATCATGCATCATCTCATTTATGAATACTAATAAATTCCATTTTGTCTTATTTGAAATGCAGCATTGATTCTTTTATAAACATACTTTTAATAAAGTATTTCTTTTACATATATTTTATTTACTTTGATTGATATTATGGACTCACCTTTTCTTTTCTCTTTGTTTTCTTCTTCGTGATGTGTGCTTGTTTGCTCGGTGCATTGTGTGTATTGTGTGTAGATGGGTTCCGACATGATGAAGATGTCAGTACTTCCGACCGAGGATGACTTGTGGATCTACGATGATACCACCTAGCAGAAGATCTATCAAGGGTTTGCCAGGATGAACCTTGAATCAGTTACTAAGGTGGGTTGAGAGACTAGCTGTATTATAGATATGCCCATCGAGATTGTCTTTCTTTTACCTTTGTATGCTACCAGTATACCATTTTTTCTTACTCCACCTGTGGCCGCCCCTGCCCCCATGGACACTAATGTCCCTGTTCCTCTACCTTTCCCAAACAGTACTTCTGACTCTCATGTACCTTAAACCTCTTCTCCTCCTCCCATTGAGCCTGACTATGTTGATGTTCAGGTGATTGAGTCATCTGTTAGACCTTGCCCTCCTACTCCACCCCGTCGACCACCACCTATTGATGAGGCCGGACCCTTACACCATAGTCCCTCACCACCCTCGTCCTCTCCACACTCTCGCATACCCCCACCTACTTTTGGCTGGCTGGAAGATGTAGACAAGAACCTGCCTAGTTTGCCTTCTGACCTGGATGCTACCCTCTCCACTTCGCCTAACTTAGATCCCTCAAAGGAGTATACTTCTCTGGATTGACTTAGCGTTATGCATATTCGTGTGTGTGCTCCTTTCTTTTTGCATGATGGGAATTTTAGGAGAATTGATATGGGGATTGTTAGTTACTTTTTGAATGCTTTAGATAATGTATAGTTATGTTCCCCCAGGGACAAGACATGTTCTGAGATCTCTTTTATTTTTTTCTTTAATCTCCAAATGAACTATGTTTGTGACTACGTATTGTGAATCAGTTAATTTCAAATTTTGTTTAATGATTTAGTTTAGTCTTTAAATTATACTTAGATTGATTACATGAAAAATGGAATGAATATTACTGATAATGTACACTTAAAATACTTATACGAGTAATGTAAACGAATATTTGGTTATGCACATTAACTCCTATATTTACGCAATTGTGTGTGACATTACGATCAAGTATCATGTCCTAGATACACGTTTACTGTATTTGAAGCTTGTGACGTTAGGGTGTCACAAATTTCTTACAAGATTCTTTCCACCTTACAAGTATGTTAGTGCAAAATCTGATATCTCCACTTTCAGGCAAGGTCAGGATGAAGCATTCTATGAAGCCTGGGAACGTTTCCCATCCTTGCTTAGGAAATGTCCTAACCATGGGTTTGAAGATGGAGATCAGTTGAATATCTTTTGCAATGGTCTTCGGCCTGACATTAAAATGATTTTGAATGCTGCTGTTGGCAGAACAATGATGGCATTAGATGCAGAGCAAGCCTCAAGAATAAGTAGTGCTCTTTCATCCACTGATAGGCAAGCTCGGCATAATAGAAGGGCAGTGCAGAGAAAAGGAGTTTTAGATTTGAACACATCAGATGCCATCCTTGCTCAAAATAAAATTTTAAATCAACAGATTGAAGCCCTTACTAAGTAGATGACCAAGTTGCCACAACAACTTCATTCCACAACAAGTCAAGTACTCAAATTTGATTTTTGTGGATGAGACCATCTAAATGGCAACTGTGCTTATCCAACTCAAAATGCAGAAAATGAGGAAGTAAATTATATGAGCAACCCACCTCAGGGAGGTAATTTTTCTAACTATAACACTAATTCTTATTCTAACAATTTTTCACAGGGTTGGAGGTAGAACCAAAACCAAGGATATAGGTGGAGACAAGAAGTTGGACCATCCAATAGACCACCACCTTTTCATCAACAATCTTCATACAATCAACAACAACAACAGCCACACTTCCTTCCACTTCATGAAAGACAGTCTAAACTAGAGGATACTTCAAAGAAATTCATGCAGATGTCAATGACCAACCAGAAGAACACTGAGGCATCTATTAGAAATTTAGAGACACAAGTGGGACAGTTGGCAAAACAACTGTCAGAGCAGCAAACTACAGGACATTTCTCCACCAACACATAAACCAATCTGAATGAGCATTGCAAATCAATTACCACAAGAAGCAGTAAGGAGATTGAAAGAGAGATTGGTGATCATTTGGTAAATAAAGAGGAGGTGAAGGAGAGAGAAAAGAAGGAGAGAGAAGAGAGTCAAAAAGAAAAGAGTGGAAATGAGGAAGAAGTTGATAAAAATAATAAGAGAAGTGTGAGTAGTGGGAAAAAGAAAGAAAAAGGAAAAAATTAGAGTGTTAAAAAGAAGGATAAAGGTGAGCTTCCACAATTGAAATACTTATGATACCCTAAGATTCCTTCCAAGAAAGACAAAGAGAGACAATTTACCAGATTCATGGGCATTTTTAAAAGATTGCAAATTAACATTCTTTTCATGGAGGCTATGGAGCATATGCCAACTTATGCTAGATTCATAAAAGAGTTGCTCACAAAGAAAAGAAGATTCTCAGAGGAGACAGTTGAGTTAGAGGCAGGCTGCAGTGCAATAATCCAAAAATCTTTACCTCAGAAAACAAAGGATTCAGGTAGCTTCATAATTTCAGTAACCATAAGTGCATTACCTATAGGAAAGACTTTGTTGGAATTGGGAGCAAGTATCAACTTGATGCCACTATCCATGTCGAAAGGGATTGGGGAGCTGGAGATCAAACCTATAAGAATGACTTTACAACTGGCAAATAGATCTATGAAATTTCCTTATGGTATAGCAGAGGAGGTCTTGGTGAAGGTAGATAAATTTGTATTTCCAGTTGATTTTGTAATCATGGATATGGAAGAAGATGTGGAAGTTCCTCTAATTTTGAGAAAACTGTTCATAAAGACTGCCAAGGTGATTATTGATGTAGATGATGGCAAACTCAAAGTGAGAGCACATGATGAAGAAGTTAATTTCAATGTCTTTGAAGCTATGCATCATCCTAAAGATAAACAACAATGTTTTAGGATGGAAGTAATTGATGAACTTTGCATGGTGAAAAAGACACAATTGCACAAGTCCAGTCTATTGGAAAAAGCTTTAATTGAAGCTTATCAGGATTTAAATGAAGAAGAGAAAAAGGAGATTGAAAATTATTTAAAGAATCTTGAATCTTCTAAAGAACTATCTCCACATGAAGCTCATCATAAGAACTTGCCTCAGGAAGAGAAGATAGAGGAGCAAAAATTAGAGCTGAAAATGTTACCATCACATCTAAAGTATGTGTTTCTTGAAAATGGAGGGAAGAAGGCAGTAGTAATTAGTAGTGTATTATCAAAAGGAGATGAGGAAAAATTGATTTCAGTATTGAAGGCAAATAAAGGAGCTATAGGATGCACTTTATCAGATCTTAAAGGTATCAATCCTTCTTATTACATGCATAAAATTCATATGGAAACATATTTCAAATCAGTGGCTCAACCTCAGAGACGTCTGAATCCTACCATGAAAGAGGTTGTAAAGAAGGAAGTGATGAAACTGTTAGATGCTGGAATGATTTATTCTATTTCTGATAATGCTTGGTTTAGTCCAGTCTAGGTAGTCCCAAAGAAAGGGGGGATGACTGTGATCAGAAATGACAAGGATGAATTAATCCCAACAAGAACAGTTACTAGCTAGAGAATGTGTATTGATTACAGAAAACTTAATCAGGCTACTAGGAAAGATCACTTACCTTTGCCATTTATGGATCAAATGTTGGAGAGATTAGCCAGACAAGCCTTCTATTTCTTTTTGGATGGATATTCCAGGTACAATCAGATTACTATAGATCCAGAAGATCAGGAGAAAGCTGCCTTCAAATGTCCATTCGGTATTTTTGCTTACAGGAAGATGTCATTTGGATTGTGTAATGCACCAGCTACTTTCCAAAGATGAATGTTGGCTATCTAAAGAAATGCATAAAAGTATTTATGGATGATTTCTCAAGTTTTGGATCATCATTTGAAGATTGCCTGGTAAGCTTAGACACCATACTGAAATGATGTGTTGAAACAAATTTGGTGTTCAACTGGGAAAAATGCCATTTATTGTGACTGGAGGTGTGGTGCTGGGCCATAAGATCTCCTCCAAGGGCATTAAAGTTGATAAAGCAAAAGTGGAGGTGATTGAGAAGCTACTACCACCAACAAATGTAAAAGGAATCAGAAGTTTCCTTAGACATGATGGGTTCTATAGGCGTTTTATCAAAGATTTTTCAACAATTGCAAAGCCACTCAGCAATTTACTCAATAAGGATACTCCTTTTAATTTTGATGCTAAATGCTTACATGCTTTTGAATTACTTAAACAAAAATTGATTTCAGCTCTTGTCATAGTCGCCCCTAATTGGAATTTGAATTTTGAAATAATATGTGATGCTAGTGATTATGTTGTAGGGGCTATACTAGGACAGAGAAAATCTAAAGTTTTCCATGCCATTCACTACGCTAGTAAAGTTTTAAATCAAGCACAAGTGAATTATGCTACCACTGAAAAAGAATTACTAGCAATAGTGTATGCATTGGAAAAATTTAGATCTTACTTGGTTGGTTCCAAAATTGTAATTTATACTGATCATGCTGCAATTAAATATTTGTTAACTAAATCTGATTTAAAACCAAGATTAATTTGATGGATTTTGTTATTGCAGGAATTTGATTTAGTTATTAAAGATAAAAAAGGCAGTGAAAATTTTGTTGCTGATCATTTATCAAGATTAATGAACCAGGAGGTGACCAACAAAGAAATAGAAGTGATAGAGGAGTTTCCAGATGAAAAACTTCTCTTAGTGCAAGAAAGGCCATGGTTTGTAGATATGGCTAATTACAAATCAGCAGGTGTTATACCTGAAGATTTCAACTGGCATTAGAAGAAGAAATTTCTGAGGGATGCTCAATACTATGTCTGGGATGATCCTTATCTTTTTAAGCTCGGAGCTTATGGGCTTTTAAGAAGATGTGTTGCATCAGATGAAATCCAAAGCATATTGTGGCATTGTCATAGTTCTTCCTATGGTGGGCACTTCAATGGAGAGAGGACTACTACAAAAGTCCTCCAATCTAGATTTTATTGGCCCACTTTATTCAAAGATGCACATAATTATGTCCAACAATGCAATAACTGTAAAAAATCAGGCAGAATTTCAAGAAGACATGAAATGCCTCTTTCAAGCATCCTGGAGGTAGAAGTCTTTGACTATTGGAGAATAGATTTTATTGGACCACTTCCAACTTCATATTCAAATGAGTACATCTTGGTGGCAGTAGATTATGTATCAAAATGGGTCGAAGCTATCGCATCTCAAAAGGCGAATGCCAAAACTGTGATAAAATTCCTAAAGAAGAACATCTTTTGCAGGTTTGGCATACCAAGGGTACTAATCGGTGTTGAAAGGTCTCATCTCTCAAATGCAGAAGGTCCTAGAGCACTATGGGGTAAGGCACAAGGTAGCATCACCTTATTATCCCCAAACAAATGGTCAGGTTGAGGTCTCCAATAGAGAAATTAAAAGGATTTTGGAGAAAACTGTAACATCCTCAAGGAAAGATTGGTCGTTGAGATTGGATGTGGGCATACAGGACTGCATATAAGTCTCTGATAGTCATATTTTAATACATCTTTCTCTCTATGTTTTCAATTTAATTGAGTCTTTTTAGTATATTATTTTGATGTGTTAGTTTAGATTTGTGTTGGTAAGTCATTTAGGATTTAAATTTAAATCTTTCTTAATTCCCGCCATAAATTCTTGTTTTGACACAGTTTCTTGAAAAGACCATATCTGGAGCTACACTACTCGGAATTGGACAAAATTGGTGTCCCTGGAAAGATAAGAGAGAGATCTACAACTTCTCTGTCGCGAGAAAAGCCCAGTTCAAACATCTTCAGGCCCAAAACTGCGTCACAATGTTGCGGTCCTGCAATGAATTTTTCAAAATTTGGTTTTATTATTGACATTGCTTAATTAGGGTTTTAGGAACCTCGTTAGGAAGCTGGGCCTTAATTAAGCCCAATTATTTTGTCTTTAAATAGGGTTTATGATTTCGCGTGGGGATCTTCTTCCCTCTTTTTTTTTTGCCTTAATTTTCAGAATTTTAAATAAAAAAAGCTTTCGTAAGGATTCCTCTCGTCTCCCTCTCTTTTATTTTCAGAAACTTCATCCCCTTCCCTAATTGGTCGAGCAACATGATTATGAAGCAAGGCTAATTCATCAACCGGTTCAAGGTTTCAAAAACTACATTGCATTCGAGTTTCAAAATAGGTTTTATTGAATTCCTCCTTTCCTTCCTCTTTTCTAATTAGGTTAATTACGTTTTTCATGATATGAAATTTTCGTTGTATCCTAAATAGAAAGAATAGGTTAATTTCAGATTTGAATTAATTGGATTCACCTAATTTAATCAATCAATTGTTATAAATTTTGTTAAAGCATTGGGTTTGCGATTGCGGTTCTTGTTTTGATGGAATTCATAATCTAGATTTAGATTTTAGGGTTGTTGATGCGCATTGAATTAGTGTGATTGGAAATTCGTTGGGATTATATTTGTGTAAACGACGAGAATTGCATTGTAGGGATTGAGATCTTAAATTGGTTGAATTTCATAATCCTTAATTTTTATTTTTTTTGTTATTTTGTCGTTTAAATTCAAAACAAATCCTCCCCCAATCTAATTTGAAATTGCATGATGGAACTAAAAATAAAATGCATTTTATATCCTTGAGAGATGACCTAGGTTTACTTCTTGTATTGCACACTTTTTGAGAAAATCTAGCTTGTTTGATACCATTGCGACGTGGTTATCAAAATGGCGCCGTTGCCGGGGACATAAGTCATTTTGTTTTTACTTCATCATTCTGTGATTGTGTGTTTTTGTGATTCACTCTTCTGCGTTTGCGTTTTCGTGTGCATTTTCTTGGGCGTTTTCGTTTTTATCGTAGGGATTCTGTTTGTCTATTTTTTTTTGTTTATTACATTTAGTTTTGCAGATTTAATTCGTGTTTTTAGTGTTTAGTTGTGTGATTGGTGCCATTGTGGTTAATTGTGTGTGGCTGGATGCGAAAAACAGAGGACTAGTAGGAATAGAAAACATAGATGCTGCATAATTGCTATCATATTTCACTGTTCATCGTGCACTGTTCACATACTGTTCATACACTATTCATGCACTATTCATCCGATTTTGAAATATTCCAAAAAAATAGCTAGAGATTGAATTTTGATCTGAATTTTTGTGTCCACATTTCTTTTAGTGTCTATTAGTGTTTAGAGTTGGTAGATTACAAAAATCATTTATAGAAAAAAAGATACATCTTGGTGGCCGAGAAAATTTTTGCGAAACTTCAAAGTGACATAACTTTTGCTAGAAAACTCAGAATTGAGCTTATTGCATATGCATTTGGGGTAGAAAAAAAATTCCTATTCAATGCAACCCGCTCTGCTGGTTGATGCTGCCCATAATTTCAAAAATTGCTTGTTTTCTAAAAGTTTTTTTTATTTTTCAGTATTTATTGACTTATTTTTCTTGACTTTAGGCTTCTAGTTCCCATAGCAATTCAATTCAAAAAAATCTGAAAATTTTTGTGGTGTTTCCCATACCAAAAAGAGATTTATCATGGTCCTCCTTCATTCATATCTTGCATTTTGATGGTACTTGCTTTGTAAACTGACTTTGTGCATTCATTGAGCATTTTCTGTTCTTGTTGGTTCTAACCTTGAATGACCAAGGCCAACCCTGTTATATTGCATGAACCTGACCCTGAAATAGAAAGAACACTTCGGAGGATAAGATCTAGCAAAAACAGTGGTAGTGGTAGTGGTAATGGTAGCTTACTTGGTGATGCTGAAACTATTACTGTTATTCCTGTTGTTAGGGAGAACATGGCTGATAATCCTGAGCTAACTTTGAAGGAATTGGCCACACCTAATGTTGTGTATCAGTCATGGTGTGTCCAATATCCTGAAGATGAAACAACCTCTTATGAGCTTAAATCTGGACTTATCCATTTGTTGCCAAAGTTTCATAGACTTGCAGGTGAAGATCCTCACAAGCATTTAAAAGAGTTCCATGTGGTGTGTTCCACCATGAGACCACAAGGAGTGCCTGAAGACCATGTCAAGATGAAGGCGTTTCGCTTCTCCCTGGATGGTGTTGCGAAGGATTGGCTCTACTTCCTACCTTCAACAATCACCACATGGAATCAAATGAAGAGGTTATTTCTGGAGAAATTCTTCCCTGCCTCCAGAACCGCTGCAATAAGAAAAGAGATTTGTGGTATAAGGCAGCTGAATGGAGAGACCTTGTATGACTACTAGGAGAGATTCAACAAGCTGTGTGCTACCTGCCCTCACCATCAGATAAGTGAGCAATTACTAATTCAATATTTTTATGAAGGGCTAACTTTGATGGATAGGAGCATGATAGATGCAGCAAGTGGAGGAGCATTGATGGACAAGACACCACAGGCTGCGAGACAGCTTATTACAAACATGGCAGCCAACACTCAACAATTCGGATTCAGAGGAGCCGCTAAGGGAGTGAATGAGGTAGCAATTGGTGCTGGTACTGGTGCTGTTCATGGTGTGGAAAATCAAAGGCTGGAAAACAAAATCAATGAGCTGACCACCATGGTAAGGCATTTGGCAATTAGCCAACAACAAGTGAATCCAGTAAGTGAGCAGCTAGCAAGAGTCTGTGGGATATGTACTTCCACTGAGCATCCTACAGATTCATGCCCTACCCTGCAAGAGACAGATGCAAATGTTTCTGGAATCTACACCAACCAATAGCAGCAATATAGATCTCCACACCAACAGCAGAATTATAACCCGTACTTCCAGACATATAACTCGGGCTGGAGAGATCATCCAAACCTAAAATGGGGGCAGCAGCAACAAGGTCAACAATCTTCATTTCAACCTGCTACAGGCAAATGTCAGCCTCCATTCAGGCAACAGCCACCTCCACCTTCAACACCTCCTCCTGCACAAAGGAGCGAGTCATCATTCCAAGAGATGATGCAACAGATGGCTGCAAACAACTTGCTGTTTCAACAGAACATGCAAGCAACCGTCCAGGATTTGAAGATTCAGGTTGGACAGCTAGCCACTCAAGTGAGTCAGATTCAGTCTCAAGGCTCCAGTAATTTGCCTTCTCAAACAGTCATGAATCCAAAGGGCAATGTGAGTGCTATTACCCTGCGAAGTGGAAAAGAGTTACCAGCAGTTGTAGGCTGCGGCACCAGTTACGAAAATGAGAGTAGTGCCACTGAAAAACATGTTCCGTTGCCTTTCCTGAGCAGACCAGCAGCAGCAAGAAAAAAACCAGAGTCGGACAATGAGTTGCTGGACATGTTCAGTAGAATAGAAGTAAATATTCCCCTCCTTGACGCCATCCGACAAGTTCCAAAATATGCAAAGTTCCTAAAGGAATTGTGTACCAACAAGAGGAAGCTAAAGGGCAATGAGAGAGTGAGCATGGGAAGAAATGGCTCTGCACTCCTCCAGAATAAAAATGTGTCTGCAATCATTCCACAAAACTTGCTCCCTGAGTTGCCACAGAAGTGCAAGGATCCAGGAACTTTCACCATCCCTTGCACTATTGGAGAGGAAGTTTTTACAAATGCTATGCTAGATTTAGGTGCTTCAATTAATGTTATGCCTGCATCTATTTTTAGATCCTTGTAGATTGGAGATTTAATTCCTACAGGAATTGTAGTCCAGCTAGCAAACAAGAGCACTGTGCAGCCACTTGGTGTCGTAGAAGATGTTCTTGTCAAAGTTGAGGACCTCCTTTTCCCTGCTGATTTTTATATTCTAGAGATGGAGGATGACCTACCCAGCCATGCTACATTGATCCTTGGGAGACCATTCTTGAGGACGGCGCGAACAAAGATAGATGTGCATGCAGGGATCCTTTCTATGGAGTTTGGTGACAATTTGGTGCAGTTCAACATTTTTGAGGCAATGAGACACCCAACAGAAAACCATTCTATTTTCAGTTTGGATGTTATTGATTTACTTGTTGATGATTGTACAAATTTAGATGATTTGTTTGGTGATTCCTCAGACCTTACTGACCCATCATGTGCTTGTGATGATTCTTCTATGTGTGCTATTTGTAGTGTTGATGTTGCAGGTGCAGTAGATATGGTTACACCAGTAGATGATTCACTACTAGCAGTTGATCTAGCTCCATCTCCATCAATAGAGCTTAAGCCTTTACCTGCACATCTGAAGTATGCTTACCTAGAGGACAACCAGCGACTTCCTGTCATTATAGCTCGGGATCTCAAATCTGATCAAGAGGAGAGATTACTGTAGGTCTTGAGAGATCATAGGAAGGCCATTGGTTGGACCCTTGCTGATCTTCCTAGAATTAGTCCTGCCATTTGTATGCACCGAATTTTATTAGAGGATGAGTTTCGACCTATGAGACAGCCACAGAGGCGACTCAACCCTACTATTCTAGATGTTATGAAGAAGGAGGTCACAAAGCTATTGGCAGTAGGTATTATTTATCCTATTTCTGACAGTAAGTAGGTTAGTCCTGTGCAGGTGGTCCCAAAGAAGACTGGGATGACTGTGGTGAAGAACCAAGATGATGAGTTGGTTCCAACTAGAATTCAAAACAGTTGGCGAGTTTACGTAGATTACAGGAGACTTAACCAGGCAACTCGCAAGGATCATTTCCCTCTTCTATTCATCGATCAAGTATTGGAAAGGCTGGCAGGTAAATCCCATTACTGCTTTTTAGATGGATTTTTTGGGTACATGCAGGTTCATATTGCACCGGAGGACCATCATAAGGCCACATTCACCTGCCCATTTGGCACATTTGCTTACACTAGGATGCCATTTGGCTTGTGCAACGCTCTGGGCACCTTTGAAAGGTGTATAGTTAGTATATTTTCTGACCTTTTGGAGAGTTGCATGGAGGTGTTTATGGATGATTTTACTGTCTATGGTTCTTCATTTGATGCATGCCTAGAGAATTTATCTAAGGTGTTACATAGGTGCATCCAAACTAACCTTGTGTTAAATTTTGAAAAGTGTCATTTTTTGGTCACACAGGGTATAGTCTTGGGTCACTTAGTCTCCAGTCAGGGTATTCAGGTTGATAAGGCTAAAATTGATATCATTGCTTCTCTACCTTATCCCACTTCTGTGAGAGAAGTGCGTTCCTTTCTTGGACATGCAGGTTTTTACAAGAGGTTTATACAGGACTTCAGCAAGATTGCATTACCATTGTCCAAGCTGCTGCAGAAGGAAGTAGAGTTTGTTTTTGATGAGCCATGTCAGCTAGCTTTTCAGGAGCTGAAGAGGCAGCTAACCACCACACCCATTGTTCAGCCACCTGATTGGGAGCTTCCTTTTGAGCTCATGTGCGACACATCTAACTTTGCACTGGGAGCTGTTTTAGCTCAGCGGGTTGGGAGACTTTCTCATGTTATAGCCTATGCTTCTCGCACGTTGGATGCAGCTCAAGTTAATTACACCACTACTGAGAAAGAGCTTCTAGCTATTGTATTTGCCTTAGATAAATTTCGTTCATATTTGCTAGGCTCTAGGATTATTGTGTTTTCTGACCATGCAGCTTTGAAATTCTTGTTGAAGAAGCCTGATGCTAAACCTAGATTGATCAGGTGGATGCTTCTCCTTCAGGAGTTTGATGTTGAGATCGAGAGATAGGAGTGGTGCGAGAGAACTTGGTAGCAGACCACTTGAGTAGGATTGAGGGAGGGAATGTTGATCCCTTTCCTATTAGAGATGATTTTCCTGAGGAGCAGTTGATGCAGTTGCATGATATTACTCCTTGGTTTGCTGATATTGTGAATTACTTGGTTGCAGGTGTCTTTCCTCCAGATGCATCTAGAGCACAGATAGCCAAACTGAAAAGTGAGGCTAAATATTATGTTTGGGATGACCCTTATTTGTGGAGATTTTGCAGTTACCAGGTAATCCGCAGGTGCATTCCAGATCAGGAGATCCATTCTGTGCTTTAGTTTTGTCATAGTTCACCTGTGAAAGGACATTATGGATCATACAGGACAACTAGGAAGGTGTTGGAGAGTGGGTTTTACTGGCCTACCATTTTCAGAGATGCACATCAGATCTCTAGCACCTGTGAGTAGTGTGAAAGAGCAGGGACGGCCATTACACACAGGCATGAGATGCCCCAGTAACCGATCATTTTCTGTGAGGTTTTTGATGTTTGGGGTATTGATTTTATGGGTCCATTCCCTGCATCTTTTGGTTACACATTCATTTTACTAGCTGTTGATTATGTTTCTAAATGGGTGGAGGCTAAAGCCAGCAAAACTAATGATTCCAAAGTTGTTGTGGATTTTGTTAGATCTAACATTTTTTGCAGATTCGGTGTGCCTAAAGCCATTATCAGTGACAGGGGAAGCCACTTCTGCAATAGGAGCATGCAGGCTTTGCTTCATAAGTATGGGGTTGTGCATAGAGTGTCTACAGCTTATCATCCCCAAACTAATGGGTAGGCTGAGGTTTTTAACAGGGAAATCAAGCAAATTTTGCAGAAGATAGTCCACCCCAATAGAAAGGATTGGAGCAAATTTTTGGGGGATGCTCTTTGGGCCCATAGGACGGCTTACCGGACACCAATTGGGATGTTCCCTTACAAGATTGTGTTTGGTAAAGCATGTCATCTGCCCGTTGAGATCGAGCATAGAGCATATTGGGTGGTTAGACATTGTAACTTAGAGTTTAAACAAGCAGATATGGAAAGGAAGCTTCAATTACAACAACTTGAGGAGCTTCGCTTGGAGGCCTATGAGAGCTCGAAGATCTATAAAGAAAAAGTCGAATGTTTTCATGATAGAAATATTTTGAGAAAGGAGTTCAAAGTGGGCCAACAAGTGCTTTTGTTCAATTCTCGCCTAAAACTTATAGCCGGTAAACTTAGATCTAGATGGGATGGTCCTTTTGTTATTACTAATGTGTTTTCCCATGGTGCAGTTGAGATTAAGAATGAAGTTACCGGTAGCATTTTCAAGGTCAATGGACATCAACTCAAGGAATTTCATCAAAGTCCAAAGTTGGAGGAGAAAAATGTAGAAAGCATAGCCTTGGAAGCACCAACCCTTGGACCTTGAGGGAGTTCTTTCCCCATTCTGTATTTTTGAAATTGTCTTTGTTGTGTTGCTGCATTGAGGGCAATGTGATTTTTAGTGTGGGGGGAGTTGCATGCATATTGTGTTGCTATTTTCTGTTTTCATTTTCTGTTTTGCTGTTTTCTATTTTCATTTTTTCTGCTGTGCTGATTTCTACAGATTTCATTTTCTGTTTTTCTGCTGTTTTGGAGTACGAATTCTGCATGTTTTTGTGCCTCTACTTTTCTGTTTTGATGATGTTTTGTTGGAGTAGTTACACAAATTTTCATTATTTCCTTTTAATTTCTAGATGTAGGAATTGTGAAAGTTGTTACACCATTTTTAGTTGATAGGTTGCAATACTTGATATGAGTCATTTTTACATTTTTAGTTGAGCAAGTTACTTGAAAAAGGATGAGTTTGATTCATTAATGATAGAATATGAACCTTGTGAGAATTTTGAGCATATTTTACTTCTTTCTTTTGTGATTTCACTCATGTTGCTAGATTACCTTTGGTTTTGCCTTGTATCTTTTTGAAGCTTCTTGTCACATGCATTATTGATATGATTTAGGCCTTCTTTCAAAATGTAGTCACTTTGCCAAATTGACTTACCTCGCATTAATTCCACTTGTTTACCCCCTTTGAGCCTTTATAACCCTTCCTTGACTTTAGCTCATTATGAACTATAAAAAAAAAAATATATTTAAATAACCATGATGTTCCATAACCTTAGGGATTAAAGGAGCTTTGGAATTGTTTTGGGAATGGGTCTTTAATAAGTGTGGGGGTACTTCTAGGGAATGCTTATTCTAAATTGCGGATATTGATGTTGAGTTGTTTGGTATTAAGTGAAAAAAAAATTAAAAAAAAATATAATAAAAAAAATGTGTTGCAAGACATAGGATTTAGGAGATGTTTCAAGGGGTAATCCCTTTGCTTATTTGATCTTATTCCCCATTGCTCCTCTTTTCTCTTTGGTTGTTTAGCCTTAATAACTTTCTCACCTAACCTTTACCTTGGCCACATTACAAGCTAAATAAAAGTCCTTTTGATCTTTAATTGCATGTGTTTCAAGTTGTGGAAATTAGAAGCTTGTCAAAATTTAAGTGTGCTAGTTTTCATGTTGTGATTGAGTGTAAACACTAGCTGAAAATTTTTTTTTTTTAGAGTTAAGAGCTATATACTACCTTGTGAGGTTCTATCATTGTTGAATCTTTCTTTATTTTGACTTGTCTTCTTGCTTACTCTTAATGTCATTTGTGTCTCATAGATTGTTTGTTGCCTTGATTCTAGAAGTGTTTGTTTTCTTTCTTTATTCTTCGCATTGGAAATTCATTAGAAAGTTTTGATAATTTTTGTAAGTTTTGCCCCAGAGTGCAAAGGATTAAGTGTGGGGGTATTTGATAGTCATATTTTAATACATCTTTCTCTCTACGTTTTCGATTTAATTGAGTCTTTTTAGTATATTATTTTGATGTGTTAGTTTAGATTTGTGTTGGTAAGTCATTTAGGATTTAAATTTAAATCTTTCTTAATTCCCGCCATAAATTCTTGTTTTGACACAGTTTCTTGAAAAGACCATATCTGGAGCTACACTACTCGGAATTGGACAAAATTGGTATCCCTGAAAAGATAAGAGAGAGATCTACAACTTCTCTGTTGCGAGAAAAGCCCAGTTCGAACATATTCAGGCCCAAAACTGCGTCACAATGTTGCGGTCCTGCAATGAATTTTTCAAAATTTGGTTTTATTATTGACATTGCTTAATTAGGGTTTTAGGAACCTCGTTAGGAAGCTGGGCCTTAATTAAGCCCAATTATTTTGTCTTTAAATAGGGTTTATGATTTCGCATGGGGATCTTCTTCCCTCTTTTTTTTTGCCTTAATTTTCAGAATTTTAAATAAAAAAGCTTTCGTAAGGATTCCTCTCGTCTCTCTCTCTTTTATTTTCGGAAACTTCATCCCCTTCTCTAATTGGTCGAGCAACATGATTATGAAGCAAGGCTAATTCATCAACCGGTTCAAGGTTTCAAAAACTACATTGCATTCGAGTTTCAAAATAGGTTTTATCGAATTCCTCCTTTCCTTCCTCTTTTCTAATTAGGTTAATTATGTTTTTTATGATATGGAATTTTCGTTGTATCCTAAATAGAAAGAATAGGTTAATTTCAGATTTGAATTAATTGGATTCACCTAATTTAATCAATCAATTGTTATAAATTTTGTTAAAGCATTGGGTTTGCGATTGCGGTTCTTGTTTTGATGGAATTCATAATCTAGATTTAGATTTTAGGGTTGTTGATGCGCATTGAATTAGTGTGATTGGAAATTCGTTGGGATTATATTTGTGTGAACGACGAGAATTGCATTGTAGGGATTGAGATCTTGAATTGGTTGAATTTCATAATCCTTAATTTTCATTTTTTTTGTTATTTTGTCGTGTAAATTCAAAACAAATCCTCCCCCAATCTAATTTGAAATTGCATGATGGAACTAAAAATAAAATGCATTTTATGTCCTTGAGAGATGACCTAGGTTTGCTTCTTGTATTGCACAATTTTTGAGAAAATCTAGCTTGTTTGATACCATTGCGACGTGGTTATCAGTCTCCTACAAGTCTTTCCCTATTTCGGCTTGTTTATAGGAAAGCATGTCACCTGCCAGTGGAACTTGAGCACAAAGCATTTTGGGCTTTGAAATTCCTAAATTTTGATCCAAAGGCTTTAGGTGAAAAAAGGAAGCTTCAATTGCGAGAACTAGAAAAAATGAGACTCATGGCATATGAGTCTTTAAAGCTTTACAAGGAAAAGATGAAGGACTATCATGACAAGAAAATCCTCAAGAGAGAATTCAAGCCTGGCCAATCTGTACTTCTGTTTAATTCCAGGTTGAAGTTGTTCCCTGGAAAATTGAAATCAAAATGGTCAGGACTATTTCTTGTGAAGGAGGTGAAGCCTTATGGAGCTGTGGAATTACAAGATCCTGCTACTCAGAGAAGCTAGATAGTCAATGGACAAAGGCTCAAGCCATATTTAGGTGGTGAAGTAGAGAGACTCACCACCATTATTTCACTGCATAATCGTTAAAGTAATAGGCGTCAAGTTATTTGACATTAAACAAGCACTTCCTGGGAGGCAACCCAGTGTTTGTTTGTGAAATTCTACCTTTTATGTTATTTGTTTATTTGTTTTTAAGTGTTTATTAATTTTTTAGGATGTTAACTTGGTATTTTGTGACTTTGTGTATGATTCAAGGTATTCATTCCTATTCTGGTATGAACTTGAGTGTTGGATGTTAAATGAATTGGTTTCTATTAATAGAGTGATTAAGGGGTGAAAAAGAATGGAGAATGATAAGGTTAGAAGTGTGCTAAAATAAGTTTGAGGAAGCAAACTATAACTTCTCACTGCAGTGAGAGACTTCTCGCTATAGCGAGAGATAAGCAAAAAATAGAAGTCAAACTGTGAACTTGTCGCTACAGCGAGAGACCCCTCGCTGTAGAAAGAACATTGTCGCTGTAACGAGACCCCTCTCGCTACAGCTAAAAAACTAGACAAAATTGTACAAAATTTTCTGATATTTTCGCTACAGCGAGAGACCCCTCGCTGTAGCAAGGGAACACTTTGAAAAACCATTGAAATTGTTGCCTTGTCACTACAACAAAAAAAACCTCGCTATAGCAAGAGTAACTTGAAGAAAGGTCACTACAGCGAGAGCATGTTGCTGTAGCGAGAGGCTCGCGACCTAGTTTTTAAATTAAGGAGAAGAGGGCCATTTTCACATTTTAAACGTGCACTCTTCCCTCCAACTCTCTCCAATCCCTTTCCCCATCACTATTCAATCAACTTTCACTCTTTTTCACATAAGAAATCTACACAATGAGTCAAGGGTAAGTGGTTTCTCTTCTTATCTCATGTAAATTTGGTCCTTTTCTTCAAGTTCTTCTCATTTTGTGAACCCTAGGTATTTCTGTGTAGGATTTCTAGAAAATGATGTTTGAAAGTAGAAATTGTTGTTGTGAGGGTGATGACTCAGGGTGTTATGTTGATTTTTAGAATGTGAAGATAGGGTTCTTAAACCCTAAAACCTTGAAACGTGGAATATTGATACTTAAGGTCATAATGTGATTATGAAATTGGAAGGAACTTGATTACAGTGGCATTTTGGTTATAAAGGCATTAATTCTCCATGAATCCTAGGTTTCTAATTGAGTTATTTTGAAAATTATAATTTTGAAATGCAGAGATAAAGTCATTTAGAAGGAATGTTGCTAGGGTTTTGTGGATGATTGAGAATGGCAGTTCCTTAGGTATCAATTTTCCTAATTTTCCTGATTCTATGAACCCTAAAATATGAATTACTACTTAAAAAGGGATATATTTTGGATTTGGAATTTCAGCTGTCACGACCCCTTTTTATAAGGGACCGAGAACATTGTTTCTACACCACATACTTATTTAAAATAGGTAAATAGCAGAGAATATAAGTATAAAAAAATTCACTTCTCATTCAAAGTAAAAATGAAGTTCCTTACAACAAATATCCAACAGATCAACATAATATTACATTTAGTTTATAATATTCAAAATACCAAAAAAATTATAATACGTGACTCCCTCGACATGAGGTCTCATATATAAAGAAAAAGGACTTTGATGCATTATTACTCAACTCCAGCTTCTAACTTTTCTTCACTGGCTCCTCAGCCTGTGAAGTAGATGCAACACCTGCTACATCTGCTCACGTACCACCGTACAATCATCGCAGTACACACGCACACAACGACATAGAAAGAAATGCAAGGGTGAGCTTACCAAACATAAAATAAAATTATATATATATAGAGCAAAATATTTCTTACAGCAATAACCCCATGCATTTCCAGCCCATCTAATGCACAGCATGAAAACGGCTTCCAACCGGTTTCACGGCCTAAGTAATCCGAGAGGAACCGAGCGGTCAGGAGCGACCCATTCGGTATACGGATCCAGACAAAGACAAAGACAAAGACTCAGCATGAACTTACCGTTACATGTCTACCCACCTAAACATGTAACTCGGCTCTATAATGATGCAAAACATATATCTCAGCATGATGCACGCCACCAAAATTATTTTAACAGCTCAACTACGGCAAGTTTATAATAGATCGGCCAAAATCTCAGCATTTTAAACTAATTAACAACGATTCTGACTTAGAAAATAGCTTTTATTCAATAGATCTAACAAAATCATATCAAAATATCTTAAAATAGCATATTAAACCGTTCAAAACATAGTTCATAGGTTAAAGTAAACTCCCCTTACCTCAGAAAGATGATTCACACTAGATCTACCGAATATTACTTGATTATAACAAAATTCACCGAAGATTCAGCTTTAGAACGGAGTTTCTCCTAAGAACACCATGAATTTCTATAAGAAAGAGAAGGAGAAGAGAAACGAACGGTAAATCTAGCTTCAAACTTAAAGAAACTTACTTCCAATCCTTCAGAATAGATGTAGAATCTCAGATCTGGCGAGAAATATAAGTTTAGGAAGGTTTAGTATGAGAGAAATGGTGGTTTACGGCCTTAGAACCTTTGAGAACCTTGGATAGAGGTGAAGAAATGAAAATTTCATCTGAAACCCCCTTTTTATAGAAAATTTTCGAAATTTACTGTTCACGACGGAATTTACTATTCATCGCCGGAACATTGTTCACCGCCTTACTGTTCACGCCGGAAAATACTGTTCAGGGCACTGTTCACCGCCTTACTTGAATTATGGTGTTCATGTTGCAATGAAAAAGGTCATGATATTGTGAATTGGATTTTATTTGTATTTGGTGTAGCTGAATGTTTATAATTGATTATAGCATGAGATACTATAATTGAAGCATGTTGTCATAATTTTTTGGATAGAATTATTAAGTGAATTTGTTGATAATAGAATTGTTGTTCACATGTAATTGACTATTCTGTGATAATTTATTGAGTTGTGTGGTTGCTATCTTGATGTTTTAGGAGAATCAAAGTTAGAGCTCACAAGGACCTAGCTTCTCCATCCAAGAAACATAAAGGAGCCTCTTCTTCACAGCCACCACCATCCGGTCCGAGGAAATTCAGAGACAAGGACAAATTCAAAGAGATTCAGGATTGGTTAATTATTGAGGAAAGGAGAGTGGACTTGAAGGAAGAGGAGTTTGATGACTTCAATAATGAGATTGAAAGGCAAAGATGGAGAATATTGGCTGAACCAAGAGGATATTACGACCCAAAAATTGTTAAAAAAATTTATGCCAATGCTAAACTAGATTTTAATTCAAGAAGGCTTAATACAAGGTTTAAGGTGAGAGGAGTTTGGGTTAACTACTCTAGGGATGTCATCAATAATTTTTTGGGGAACCCATTGCAGTTGGGGGAGAATGAGATGGATTTCTTCCACACCAAGCTCAATTGATGCACCCAGCCCTTCAATGACTATGCCACTACTCAAGCCTTATGCATTGCAAACAGGAGTTACAGCACAAATCCAAAAGAAAAGGCTTTGAGAATTTACAGGAAGAACATGACCACCCTAGCTCAAGTGTGGACCACCTTCATATGCCACAACATAATCCCCAGAGCCCACACTTCATCTAAGACCATGAGGTACTGCTACCTCTTATATAGCATATTGGGAAGAGGATCTGTGGATGTAGCTTGTATCATCACAGATGAAATTTATAGATTTGTGATCAAGAGAGGAGAGAGTGGCTCATTGGGGTACCCGACATTGATCACTACATTATGTTAATCTCAGGGAGTGAGGGGTATTCAATTTGCAGAACTTATTAAGCTTCCCATCACCCTAGCCTATATTTAGAACCATTGCATAGAGGATCAACCTAGAGCTCCACCACCATAACCTCAACCTCAGCCTCAGCCTAAAGAGCCACCAGTACAGGAAGCGCCCAGCAGATAGGATGACTCAACTTTTGCATATCGCCTCCACCGTCTCAAGCTCCGCTTAGACCATTTGGCTCTTCAAAATTTTGCTATCCGCAGGGGTCAGATGCATCAACAGCATGCTTACCACCATCAGGCTTAGTTACAATATCCAGGCCAACACATATGGATGAGTTTAGAGGAATTTGCAGCTTATCAGCAGTGGTCTGGGGACATGCCACACTTCCAGGGAGGGGCAGGATCATCTGGAGTAGTAGATGCAGATGGAGATGATGGAGATGATGATGATGATGATGAAGATGCTGGAGCTGTCATGGAAGAGGAAGATTAGAGAGAAAATTAATTCAGAGAGGAAAGAAAAGAATTAAGGGACATGTTTATATTTAGTTTATGCTTATGGTTATAATTTTGCTTTGTTATTTTGTTGTTTATGTGGTAATTGACTATGTGTTTTAATTTTAGGTTGCATTTCTATTTTGGATAATGCGAATATATGGCATCATCAGTGGTTCAAGCATATTTTTGCAAGTTATAAGTGCATTGGTGGTTATATGGTATGGAATTAGATAATGAGTACTACTTGGTGGAGTTATTGAAAATTTTTGTTGTTAGAAAATGATTTGAAAAACTCCTTTTTGGTTTTTGGAGATAGTACCATTATTTTGTGGAAAGTGGTTGGAGATACTTAAATGGGCCATGTTCTAAATCTAGGAATTGTTTTGAAAAATAAAAGAAAAAAGGATTTAGTGAATGTGAAAAGTTGAGGTGTAAATGAAAGAGAGTTAAGATGTTTTGCACATGGAAACAATCAATTAGAAATTTTGAGCAATTTATTTATTTTAATCAAAGAAAAATAATTTCAGATAAAGAAGCGAAAGTGTGAGTGCTGTAAATAAGTGAATAAACTTCATTGAATTTTGGCAGTTAACTTTGCTTGAGTTTCTAATTGCTATAAAGCACAATTAGTCAGGGAGATGATTGGGGCATAGTTTGTAAATACAGTTTTATAGCTAGAGCCAAAAATCTAACTCATATTCAAAGTTTATCCAATTTTTTTTTGGAAGCCCTTGAGCCTAAAAGCAAAATTTTTTGGAAAATGTAAGTACCTCAAGTCTTTACATGAGAATTATCATTTCCCATACCTTTGAGGAAAAGCATTAGGGCATGATAGGTCTTAAATGTTGTTTTTGTAAAAATATGAGTTGGTTGTACATGGTAAATGAATGAATAATTGGAGTTTCCTTCTAGAAAAAAGAAAAGAAGCAAATCAAAAAGAAGGAAAATAATGTGACAAAAGAAAAGAAAAATGTTGAAATTAGAAGGAGACATCCAAGGATTAACAAAAATGTGGTGTTAATTAGAGTGAGGAACAATAGAGATGGAAACTAACAAATGGACGGTGATCTTGATAGCATTAATGCTCTAACTCACTTTGAATTCCAGAAAAACAATGAATTAATTGTAAGCCTAGCCACATTACAACCTTTTTGAAAGACCCTCTATGTCTTTTCTGTGTACTTAGTTTGATGAGAAGCAAAGAGCAAAGCCAAACTTAAGGAATTCATTGAAGAAAGTGAGAGAAACACTAAATTTGTGAGAATGAGAAGATTTTTCTTTTGATTATTGAATGGTGGTGCTCTTATTTTCTTGAAAATGAAGTGTAATAGCATCTTGATTCTTTTAAATGGATAACCAAAATTCTTCATCATGAATAATTCCCTTTAGTTGAAAAGTTCTAAAAAATCTTAGATGATGAACATGGAAGCAAAGAAGATTGATTTTATCTCAAATCAATTTCAAAGGTTTCATGTGAAAATTTTTGTGCATTCAATTACTTTGCTTGAGGACAAGCAAGATTTTAGGTTGGGGGGAGTTGTTAATTGTATAAAATAAGTGATTTAAGACGATGACCTGAACACTTTTCAAGTTAAAAGTTAGATTATTTTATTAAATTCCCCTTAAACTTGGAACTTTTACAAATACTTGTATATTTCAAGAAAAGAATGAAATTGTAGTATTTTGATTCCTTTTTGATCTATTTTGTAGTTGGAATCAAATGAGAGACATCAATTAAAGTTGAAGAAGATTAGAAAAAAGTTAGAAAAAAGAGCATTTAAAGTATGAAGTTGCAGAAAAGTTAGCTTTTGGAGATTTCTTACTGCAGCGAGACACCCTCACTGCAACAAGAATGCCTTATTGTGGAGAGGGTGAATCTGTGCTTCTCTCGCTACAGCGAGAATGTGTCGCTATAATGAGAATTATCGCTTCAGCAAGAGGCAAATAGAATGACCTAATTTTTATCTTCATGTCTTGCTACAGTGGAAGGTGGAACTATAACGAGAGAAGTTTGAGCAGATTAGTATAAAAGGTGACTTTTATGTTTAGAAGACATGTTACTGTTCCATATCAATTTTTAGAGAGGGAGAGCAGCGCAGAGCATAAGAAAAGAGTAGGAATACTTGATTTTTTATGTTCTACTCTATTTGTATCTTAATTCATGTTACTATAGTTGCCATGAGCAGCTAAACCTTGTATGGGATTGAATGTAAATCTTCAAACTTGATGTATTCTTAATAATTTATATAAATATAGTTTTTTCTCTTCATTTCTATTGTTTTGGTGATTTCAATCCGTGTTAATGGTTGAATCTGTCTATTTGATGGTTTCTGGAGCTCAGATCTGAATTATATTTGGAAAAATATTATTTAGATCTAGATATGATTGATATTACTCAATAACTGGTTACTCTAGGAATAGATTTTAAGTTATTAATTGTTTTTAAATCCTGATTTTAATGTTACATAGTTTGTTAACTGTTTGAGGAATCAACATTTGAGAAATTATCTTAGAAATATATTTTCAACGAATTGAAATATAGGACTTTCGTATTTTGTATCAAATTCATTGAAAATTGTTGCTATATTTATTACTGAATTACTAGAATACAAAGAGGGAGATAGATGAAATTCAATCCCAGCTTTTTAATTTGAATTTTATCATATTTTACATTATTGATTTACATTTAAATTGTTATTCAACATTTCATGAAAATCATCTATCAATTCTATTGTTTATAAGCTCAATTTTTGTACCTTATTAATTAATACATTTGAGTTGCTTCCTGAGGACGATACTCTGATACTCTATCAGTTATTACTTGCAATAGACCCGATATACTTTTCGTACTTATGTTCACACTTTGTCTAGGACAGCTAGGGAGGAATCTCTCATCCATTGCAAGCATCCTATGCTTCAGCAATTAAAAATAAATGTAGATAGATTAGTATTATCCAATTCTACTACTTGTGAAGTCTTGATCAGGATTCACCAACGGAGATAGAATTGGAGCTATTGTTAATGGCCTTCAACCTTTAGTATTGAAAAGATTGAATCACATATACATTGAAGTTGATTTTTTTATTTTGATCAATACTATTTGTATATTGCTTAAGGGCTTAAAATTAAGTAGGATTTATCATATACTAAAAGAAATAAATCATTGTGCAGATTCTTTATTACTCATTTGTAAGGAAATGTATGTTTTTAAAACAAGCCTAATTTCTTATTACCAATTTTAAAGAAAGATGCCTCTAATTTTAGAGATCTTAGACTTTATAGTTAGTTTTGTTTATTTTTTTTTTTATAGCCTCGTTTAAATGTGTGCATGTATGCATACATTTAAAAAAATAAAAATTTAAAAATTTAAATGAATAATAAGTTATAACTGTGATTGAAAAAAGAATTATTTTATAAACTCAATATATTCTTGTTAAAAAAAATATACTAAATAAAACTTAGTTAATGAGATAATTAAAAGAAGTTTAAAATTTTAAATAAATAATTAGTTATAACTATAAATGATCAATGAAAATAAAATTGTTATGTGACATAATAAAGAATAAAAACATAAATTTTTAATAGTTTGAAAATATGAATTCTTAAAGTATAGTGTATTTAGAAACTTTGTCAAATAGAGTACTTCTAAGAGTTGGTTTTCTATCACAACCTAAGTTAATTTTTCTTACGTTAATTTAAAATTTTATTTTTTCTACATAGATTTTAATCTATCTATTTAATTAATATTATTTAATATAATATACCATTTTTCAATTTTCAAATAAATTTTTTAGTATGAATTTTTAAACAACAACAGTTTTTGGAGATTTTTAAACAAGTGTACTTTTAGGAGTTTATTCTTTTTCTCTTCATGTCAAATATTTTTTTACATTAAGTATTTATTTTTAATTAGATATTAATTCAAATGTTCATTTTTTTAATTTTCTTAATATTAAAGTTATCTCTTTATTCAATCTTTTTAATATAGTGAAATATTTATTATTGATATTAAAACATTTCTTTTTTAATTTTGTACCATTTATTAAATTTTAAATTTCTTAATTAATCATGTAAAATTTTTAATTTAATTTAATAATATCCATACACTTCCCGATAAAGTTACTAGTATAAAATTATGGTAAATTCTGTAGTACCTATAAAAAATTTTAAAAGCACTATACATGATAAATTTTACCTAATAATATTTAGATACATATTTAAATAATAAATTACTATATTTATTACATTTGAATAAACTAAAAATATTTAAGTTAAAATTAAATAAATTAAAATTTAAAAATAAAATAATAATACTATATTAATATATTTTTTATATTCTTAATTTTATTATTATTAATATTTAATTATTAAATTAATATATTATGTTTAATTCTTTTTATTTATAATAAATAGAAATTAGTTAAATATGAATTATATTTTATTTAAACTTAAAAATTTATAAAAAATAAATAAATAAAAGAAAAAATTTAATCTACAATATACATAATAAGATCATATAACAAATAATATAAATAATATAATTTTAAATAAATTATATATAATATTGTTTTTTAACTTGTCACATGTCTCTCTTTTATTGATATAAATTTTTTAGATTAAGTGATTATAAAAATATTTTAGGATATAATAGCACATACCTAAAATTATTTTCCACGTCAACATCGAGTTGGTTTCTTTCTTTTTTTTTCTTTTTTTTTTTTTGTGATTGGCTATATATGTTTAGAAAAGTCACTAGTTGAGTTTATTATATAGGTTGATTGTGGTCCTTTAAGATTTTTAAGTTTTTATATTATGATTGGTTTTCACAAGATGTATTGGGTTTTTAAATTTGTGCTTATTTATTTAATAATTAATTTGAGTGTTTTATCATGTAGAATAAACTTTAGTTTAATTATATTTTTGATCCCTGTAAATATTGATTATTTTGTGATAAGTCCTTATAAAATTTGTTAAGATTTGGTTCCTAAAAAGTTAAGAAGTTACAATTTAGTCCCTATCATCAACCATCTTCTATTAAATACTGAGCTGGCTATCGAAGATTCAACTTAACACTTTCACATGACATATCACGTCATTTACTTTTATAATATTTTATTATTTAAAATTAATAATTATAAATAAATTCCTAAACACATTTTAAATATTTATTAAAAAAAGTCGTTTATCCTATTCCTTCCTTTTCCCGTACCTCATCTCCCTCCCGTAACCATTTTCTTCCCCTACCTATCAAGCTTGTAATTTATTATTGAATAATTTATGATATTTTTTACTTGTTAAATGTTAGTTGAATGATTATTTGGTATTGAAATAGATTTAGATGGAGATTGAAATTATAGTAAAAAAAAAAGTGAACAGTGTTGGGGAATAGTGCACGTGAATAGTACAAAACGCGTGAACAGTGCAGTGTGAACAGTAATTCTGCGTGAACAGTATCAAATTTTTATTTCTATAAATAAGGTCCTTGCACAAAATTTTCACTTCTTCACACTTCTCAAAGGTTTCAAGGCCATATATCACTATTTTCTCTCATACTAAACCTTCCTAAACTTATATTTCTCTTCAGATCTGTGATTCTGCATCCGCTCTAAAGGATTTGAAGTAAGTTTCTCTAAGTTTGAAGTTAGATTCACCGTTCGTTTCTCTTCTCTTTCTCTTTCTCATAGAATTTCATAGTGTTCTTAGGAGAGACTCCATTCTAAAGTCAAATCTTCGGTAAATCTTGCATTAAAATAAGTAATATTCGGTAGATCTAGTGTGAATTATCATTCTAAGGTAAGAGAAACTTAATTTAGCCTATAAACTATGTTTTGAACGGTTTGATATGCTACTAAAGAAAGGTTTGAATTGGTTTTGTTAGATTTCTTTGATAAAAGCTGAGATATAAAGGATTTAATACTTGAAAGTTATTTTTCTATGTTGTAACTGCTGATAACTAATTACAACACTGAGATTTGACTGATTTATTATAAACTTTTCTTAGCTGAGCGGTTGAATTTTAGTTGTGCTGCATCATGCTGAGATATATGTTTTGCATTATTATAGAGTCGAGTTACACATTTAGGCGGGTAGACATATAACGATAAAAGTTGCGCTATACTGCGTTATCTAGATCAAGAAACTGGAATGGATCACTTCTGGATCGGCTCGGTTACTTCTGAATTACTTAGGCTATGAAACTAGTTGAAAATCATTTTCATGTTGTGCATTAGATGGGCTGGGAATGCATAGGGTTGTTGCTGTGAGTAAATATTTTGCTCTATATATATGATTTTATTTTATTTTTGTAAGCTCACCCTTGCATTTCTGTCTATGCTATTGTATGCAAGTGTACTGCAATGATCATACAGTGGTACTTGAGCAGATGTAGCAGGTGCTGTATCTACTTCACAGGCTGAGGGACCAATGGAGAAATCATAGAAGTTGGAGTCAAGTAATTTTGCATTAAAGTCCATTTTCCTTATATTTTGAGACCTCATATAGAGGGAGTTATGTAGTATAATTTTGTGTATTTTGAGTATTATGAACTAAATGTAATATTATGTTCTATTGGATATTTGTTGTAAGGAACTTTACTTTATTTTGAATGAGAAGTGAATTTTATACTTATATTCTCCATTATTTATCTATCTTAAATAAGTAAGTGGAGTAGAGATAATGCTTTTGGTTCCTTATAAAAAAAAATAAAAAAAAAGGTCATGACACCACCCCACACCCTTAACCCTAAACTTTTCCCGTAACCCCATCTTTTTCCCTACCCTCAACCTCAAACCTCTCTTGTAAACCCTCCACCTCCCCCTCACCCCCTCTCCTTCCCCAACCCCAAACCTCTTCTGTAATCCCTCTCCCTCCACCTTCTCCAACCTTTTCCCTCCCTCTCCATCCCCACCCCCACCCCTTCCCCTTCCTAACCTCAATCCTATCCCCCACCCCTTTCTCCACTCCCCCTTCCCAACCTCACCTTGCATCTCTAAATCCATAATTTCACATATCCTGCACCTAACCTTACACTTTTCCCCACCACACCTACACCTCTAGTCCTAACCCCAATCTCACATCCAACTCCACACTTTCTCCCTCCCAACTCCACACTATTTTTAATATTATGATTTGATATGAATTTTCTATCTATATGTTTATATATTTCTGAATTTTGATATGTGAAAAAGAAGTTTGTGGAGTAGGAAAGAGGAAGGGGAGGTGGAGGAGGAGGGAGAGAGGGTGAAAGTGGTTAGGGCTGAGGAAGTGAAGCACCAGAAAGGAATTTGTGTTTATGGGACTTTTCTGCAAATATTAAATATGTGTTCACTAACTTATTTGTAAATATTAATTTTAAATAATAAATATTATAAAATTAAGTGACATGACATGCTACGTAGGAGTGCTAAGCTGGCTCTTTGTCAATCAGTTTAGCATTTGACAGAAGGGAGTTGACAGTAGAGGCTAAATACTAACTTCTTAATTTTTTAGGAACTAAATCTTATCAAAAAAATTTATAAGAACTTATCACAAAATGTTCAATATTTATAAAGACCAAAAAACATAATTAAGCCTAAACTTTATTATACCCTTACTAATGCTAATGCGGGATCAGTGACTTCCGAACAGCTCCATCTGTCGATGAATCCCCTTCTGCTTCCCTTTGTGGCCTATCCCAGACAGTTATGGAAGCTGCTAGCTACCTTCCATTCTTTAGTAGCCCGAAGTTCGACACCCGAAGTAGAAAGCCCTTCCAGAGATTCATGTGAAACCTGTTCTTGCAAACAGCCTACTCATGCAAAGAGAAAATTTCCCATCCCCTGCACGAGATTCGACAGTTGCTCTAGAACTATATAATTCAGTTCCACCATGGAGATAAGTTTGTGGAATAAGCTGATGGAAGTATAGAGTCTGAAGGAGGAAAAGTTAAAGTTTGGCCTAAAACAGATAATGAAATGTTGCATGTGTTTAGTTTTAAGGATTTTTTTCATGTACTAGGCTATGATAAAGAAGGTGTTTTGGTTGCAACCTAATGAGAAGCTACATAGAGCATTAAGGATATTGAAGGAAGATGTTGATTTGTTAGAGATGACAAGTGCATTAAGGAGAAATAATGGTGAGAGGCATGTGTACTATAAACATCCAATACATGAACCAAAATTTGTTGATGATGAGTTAGTAGAAAAAGACACTGCAGAAGTAACATAAATAATACTTCAAAAGGGTAAAAAAAGAAGAAGACGAAGAATGTTAAAAAGAAAAGGAAGCACTATGCCAAAAAGGAGTTCTAAGAGCAGTTACATTTTTAATTAAAGAGTGGTTAAAACTGCTCTAAAATCTCGCGCTATCTAATATGTTGTATTTAAGAGAGTCATTGTTTAAACTACTCGCAAATATTAAGATTGAAGAGCAGTTCAATGCGAATTGCTCTCCAAAATATGGGTGTAAACTACAACTTTAAAATTTGAGATTTATTTCTTTGTGAGTTTTCTAAAGCTATTGTAAACTAAAATTAATTTATTATTATGTTTAAATTTTAATTTATAGGTCTAACATTCAAAATTTCTTCATTTTTATTACAAACAAAAATTGAATCTTAAGTTTATACGGTGTGTTAACCAAACAGTCAATATATGCATGAACCAAACACAAGTAAGTAGAGAAAAAAAGAACAAATTAGTAGGATGATTGACTATTAATAAAGAGAAAAAGAAATAAAGAGAGAATGAATGATTCACAGTTAATCAAGATAAAAAAGAAAGAAAGAAAGAATGGAGAGAATTGTGAAAAAGGTACCTGTAGATGATAAAAAAGAATAATTTATTAACGCAGATGAGATGAAAAGAGCATATACGTAAAAGAGACAAAAAGAACTTACAGAAATAAAAGAGACTAACTTTGTTAGCAAGATGAAGAGCAAAGAGATTCATGAGTTGAGCGAGCTTTATTTATAAAAGCTAAAGACTTTGGAGAGAGATTCTCTATTAACCACATTCTAAGAGTGACTTTAGAGAGAGATTAATATATAACTACTCTTAAAAGTATAGATTTGAGAGTAGTTCAACACTAACGCTCCAAAAACGTATTTCTAACATATTGAAAGCAAAGGCCAAATCAAAATGAAAGAAGAAGAAAAGTGTTGGAGAAGCAGAAGAGAGCAAGGAGAAGAAAATTGCAACAGAAACATAATGGAACAAGAAGAAAAATGCAACATAAACATAGAAGGATCAAGAAGGGAAAATGTGGTTATTGAGGAAGACTCAGATAATGAATCATGTGAGAATGTGGGTCATAAAGATACATATATTGCTAAAGGTTCTAATGAGAAGGATAATGAAATTCATAGGTATTTGACGAATTGAAAACTCCCCTAAATAGTGATGATGAAAAAGAAAATGCAGGTGATAAAGATGTTTTTTTCCACGACAACAGGCAAGCCACAATAGCATCTTCTACAATGAGATTTCTTGAAATGAATATGAAAACTAACTGAATAACTTCTTTCATTATTGCTTCTAAAGAAATGAGGCACATTTCCACCACTGGCCATATGCAAATAAGACAAATAATCTTAAAGGAAGTAGGAAGAAACTTAAACAATGTGAGAAGAAGTTAGGGTTTAATTTAAGTTTTAAGATGAAGTTAGGGTTCATTGAAGGTTTTAGAAGAAGGAATTTACTCGTGAGAAGAAGTTGTAAAACAACATCGTTTCAAGTCCTTAGGGATGTTTATATGTCACTTAATATGACAAATGAACAATCTGTTATGACAATATATTTTTAATGTTTTTTATCGTTAGGAACTAAATAGATAGTTACTTATTATTTTTGGAGACTATATTTTGAAATTTGAAGAATTTTAGTTATATTGCATATTTTAAGGACTAAAGTAAGAGTTTACTCGTCAATTGAGGAAATTAAAATTTCGATCAATTCTTTCAACAAAAGTTGTAACTAATCTTATGTTATGACACCAATTTAAATATTATTTTATTCTCAATACAAAATATAAATAATAAAAATATATAATTATAAATATAATTGCAAAAATTAATACGAAGGACTATTTTAAAAATAATCCTTTTTAAAGTTTAATTTACAATTTCTATATAAATAATAAATAAAAAATTATACAAAAATTAAAATAATATTTAAATCATTATAATAAATAATTTTATATCTTTATCCTTTTTATTAATATTTTTAGTTACTAAATTAAAATGTTAAATATTTTTATCTTTTAAAGTAATATATATTATTTTTATATTGAGTTTAAATTTCAATAAATACAACGTGACACTAAACATAATTTTAGTAATATATATATATATATATATATATATATATATTATTTTATAAATTATTAAAAATATTAAAATAAATAAAAAGACATAGCAAAATTAAAAATAAAAAAATTATATAATAATATTGTCATGATAATAATTTATTCAATATTAATGTAAATAAAAAATATTTTTAAAAATTTGATTTTGTTAAATAATATCTCTCAGTCTTTTTCTCTCTTCAAAAAATATCTCACGTAATCAATGAGATAAAGAATAAACTTAATCATATAACCACGCTTTAATACTCTTCAATATTTAGAAAATATAATAAAATTTTTTAACTAATACCTTTCAAATATAAAATTTATTACTAAAATAGTATTCAAAAATTAAATAAAAAAGAAAAACTAAGATAATTTTAAAAGAAATAAAAATTAAAATTATATTACTAACATTTTTCACACAGCTTTAATTAGAAAAATAGATTATTTAGATAGATAGATAATGTAAAATAAAGTAAAAATAAAAATATAATTTGGTACAATTTGAATATAAAAAGTATATATTATTAATTGATTAAAATACATATAAATATAATTTTATATTAAATATTATAAAATTTAATTAATTTTTAATATAATAATTTAATAATATTATTAAAATATTTATTATATATTTTATTGAATTTAAACTAATTTTAAAATCATTTTTAAAATGATTTTAATAAAAAAAAATAGATGGGTTAATTTTGTAAAATGTAATGCAATTTAAAATAATGGATGTGGATTGGTTTCATTCTGTAAATTCAATTTTACATAACAAATTTATTACGACTAAAATGGTGGGAAATGGGCGCCACCTCCTTGACTAAAATTCTTCGTAATCTGTATGTCGGTAGTGTGAACTTAGACTACACTATGCGTCATGGCATAGGAAACTGCTCAGACACATACATGAGTCATCGGTCACAGACACCACTTATAATTTTACAATTGTTGTCTCCTTATTCTCTGTTGCATGTGCATCCCAGAAGTTTCTTGAAAAGGAATCTCTGCATTCTTTCTCTGTTGCAAGCTGGATTGGAACTGTGGTAAGTCTTTTTCTCCAATTTCAGTTTTACATTTTGAAAAGAAATAATATACTATGGAAATCATATGGATAATTTTTCACCTCTTATTTTCCCATATTTTATCTTAAAGAATGGGTTAAGATTGAATGAGAATGTTACATTAGACAAAGATTTCTGGCTGAGAAACGTGTGGGTGTCTAAAGTGAAAACTAAATTGTCGTTCTAATTAAAAATTATTTGTTTGCTTAAAGTTTTTTTTTTTTCCTTTGAAACGATGTAAACGCTTTGAACATGTGGTTTAATGCATTTGACGAAGTGTTTAAGCATAATTTAGTCTGCTAGCAGCATGAACTATTCATAATAGAAGTTGAGCCATGCATGTTTGTTGGACTTCAACCTTATTTGGTTATGTTCTCGGCCGACCAATACAAGTTTTGTTAGAAATTGGACCAAATTGTAAGTATTTCCTCTGTTTATTTGTCCTTGTTTTCTTGGTCATAACTGGGGCTATAAAATTGGAAACTAAACGTCAGTTGACCTATAAATCAGCTTAAAGATAACAGATTCGACTCTCAATCTCATGTTAAATCCTCTTATCATCGATCCAGTTTGTATTTAAAGTTGGGATTATTTTCTAAACAATCCGTCTGTTTAGCAGTTGTTTTGTTTCAAACACACTGACGTTTTGTTTCAATGCCGCGTTGACTTCTTTCTTTAGAAGTCTTAATTGTGAATGCTTGGAATGTGAAAGCAAAAAAGCATAGCACTCAACATTTTGTGTAGTCCAAAAGTAGGAGACAGTGCATAAAGACAACGAAGTTACATATAGTTTTACCAATGTCGCCTTCTCATTGTTACATATATCATATAGTATTCAGCCGAAGCATTATGAAACCATTTCAATAACTAGCCAATTGGGTTCGGTACAGTTCATCATCCTCCACACCAGTGGCTCTGCAGTGTTCTCCATTCATTTTCTTCTTCTTTCTTTTTCCTTTTTAACTTCATATTTATTGTTTATTGCACCCAAAACCAAAAAGCTCTTATGTTGTGTAGTAAAGAATCTGCATATTCATCTCAGATGCAATTAGTTAAATTAATGTGGTCATTTTCCAGCATAAAAAAGTGGGAAATGAAAGGGATCAACTTTGATGCGCTGTGTAAATTCATCATCTATTCATTGATCTTAAGTTTACAACAATAAATATAAATTTAGATATTTTTTATAGGCATATTATTATTACCAATTTAGCTTCATTACTAAGCCTTTTTTCATGTTTACCAGGACTGTCATCTTTTCCACATCAAAGCAGGCCAGTATTCAAGGCAAAAGAAAATTCCAAGGATCACCCAACACACCTAAATCAAACTTGCAATTTGGTAAGCATTGATTATTTAATCTTTTGGTAAGGGAGGTAAGCAAGAGAAAGAACTTTGAATTGTTTGATCTCATATTAGTAAGGAGAAGTGTGAAGAAGGCACTGAAAACAAAAAGTTATTTTTATGATATTTTGAAGTGAAGTGTTGTAATCATTGCAGGTGGGAAACTTGGCATTCACAAATGAGCAGTGCTATAGCTTCTTCCTCTAACTCTTCTTCTATCGTGTCTTCAGAAAGATATAATGTTTTTCTTAGCTTTCGTGGTGAGGATACCCGAAGGAATTTCACAAGCCATCTTTACGAAGCTTTGAAGCAAAAGAAAGTTAAAACCTTCAGAGATGATGATGAGCTTAAGAAAGGAGATGAGATCTCACCAGCACTGATTAAAGCCACTGAAAATTCTCATGTCTCTGTTGTCATCTTCTCAGAGAACTATGCTTCTTCAAAGTGGTGCTGGAATGAACTCTGTAAGATTATGGATTGCAAGAAAGAGCAAGGACAGGTTGTGATACCTGTCTTCTACAACATAGATCCCTCACATGTGAGGAAGCAAACATGGAGCTATGAGCAAGCCTTTACAAAACATGAAGGAGAACCCAAATTCAACACATGGAAAGCAGCTCTCACTGAAGCAGCCAACTTAGCTGGTTGGGACTCTCAGACTTACCGGTAAATAAAACGAACTGATTGTCCTACTTGCTATATTCAAATTCTGTTACGTGAATTTGTATGGTTCTTTCTCCTTTTTTTCCTTTTGAATTTGTTAGACTTATATAACACATCATTTGTTTCTTTGTCGCCCATTTCATATGCTAGGACTGAATCTGAATTCATTAAGGAAATTGTTGGCGATGTTTTGCGAAAATTGACTCCTAGATACCCTAACCAACTTAAAGGACTGGTTGGAATTGAGAGCCATTATATAAAGATAGAATCACTACTAAAAATGGGGTCAAGTGAAGTTAGAATCCTTGGAATATGGGGTATGGGTGGCATAGGTAAGACCACCCTTGCCACTGCTCTATATGACAAATTCTCTAATGAGTTCGAAGGTGGTTGCTTCCCCGCAGATGTAAGGGAAGAATTAGACAAGCTTGGACTCAAAGCTTTGTATAATAAAATTTACTCTGTGTTATTAGAGAATGAAAATCATTGTTTTGATATACCCTTTTTAGTACCCCATTTTGTCAAGTGTAGGCTTGGACGTAAAATTGTTTTCATTGTATTGGATGACGTGGCTACCTCGGAGCAATTAGAAAATCTAGTTGATTGTGATTTTTTGGGACCAGGAAGTAGAGTCATTGTTACAACTAGAAATAAGCAAATATTTACCCATCTTGATAGAATATATGAGGTCAAGAAATTAAGCTTTCATCACTCTCGTCATCTCTTCTGTTTTAATGCCTTCAGAGAGAAACATCCTAAACAAGGATATGAAGATCTATCAAGAAAAGCAATTGTCTATTGCAAAGGTGTTCCTTTGGCTTTGAAAGTTTTGGGTGCAAGTCTTCGTTCAAGAAGTAAAGAAGCATGGGAAAGTGAATTGAGAAAACTCCAAAAGATTCCAAATATGGAAATTCATAAGGTATTAAAATTAAGCTATGATTCTTTAGATCGTTGTGAGAAGGACATCTTTTTAGACATTGCATGCTTCTTCAAAGGAGAAAAAAGGGATTGGGTAATGAGTTTACTAGACGCTTGTGATTTCGCTGCAGCATCTGGAATAGAAACCCTTTTAGATAGAGCTCTAATTACTGTTTCACATTGGATCCTAATAGAAATGCATGACTTGATACAACAAATGGGTTGGGAAATTGTTGATCAAGAATCAATCAAAGACCCTGGGAGACGAAGTCGATTGTGTAGACATGAGGAAGTGTGCAATGTATTGAAATATGAGAAGGTGAGTGGAAGCCCAATTACATGTATTTTATAACACTTGTATCTGTTTAGAACATAGTTAGTTAGTATGATATGATAGCCTTTGCTAATTATTATTCTAACTTTTGTTTGTCAGGGAACTGTGTTGTTGAAGGCTTAACTTTAAATTTGTCTAAATTAACTGGGGACATATACTTGAGCTCAGATTCCTTCGCAAAGATGACTAACATGAGATTTCTTCAAATATGGGACAATTCGAACAACCAAAAGAGATATCATGTGTTCCTTCCTAATGGTCTTGAGTCATTGTCCGATAAGTTGAGGTACCTTCGCTGGGATGATTTTTGTCTCGAGTCTTTGCCACCTAACTTTTGTGCTGAAAATCTTGTAGAGTTTCACATGGTTCGTAGCAAGCTTAAAAGGCTAATGGAGTTCAGGTATGAATGTTTATATACTTCCTGTATTTGGTTTTAAATTTGTGAAGGTAGGAAAGGGAAACCTTAAAGAAAAGAACCTTAATGAGCTTAAATATATGATTTGGTTTCTGTTTTAATTAAGGCTCTTTATTATGAAATTAACAGTTTCTGAGCAATATGATACATATTCCTTGTTACAGAATCTTGTGAATTTAAAGAAAATTATACTTTGGGGATCGAAAGACCTAATTGAGATCCCAGACTTATCCAAGGCAGACAATCTTGAAACAGTAGATCTTGATAATTGTGAAAGCTTAAGTGAGTTGCATCCATCTCTGTTATCTCGCCCCAAGCTAAGGAAGTTGTTTCTAAGGAATTGCAATGGTATTGAAATCCTTTTTTGGTGCAAGAATCTTAGATGCTACAACATGTTATCAGATGTTGTTAGAGTTGAACCGTTTGGTACTTAAAATGAATATGACCAAGAACAGGTTCTTCCTGCATCCAAGTAGAGGAGGAATACGCGAGAAACCATAATTTTCACGTGATTTATTTGTCTTCGGTATGAAACTTTACAGGCTCCCTCATTGTAGGCTCCTCATTTGTTGCTTTTTTTCTTTAATGAATTTAATTCTTCGTACATACAAGTTATCAGTTAGAAATACTCTTCATTCTAGCAGGCCGCTTTCTTCCTTAGCATGCCGCTTCTTCTTTCGACTTTTACCCATATCATGAGGTGAAGAACTACGTACGAAAACTAGAAGGAAAATTTCACTAATTTATTATAATAAGTTCATTATATTCAAATTTTAAATAATTAAGAATAAAATATATATTGTACAGATTTTTAATTTTATGATATTAAAATAATTTCTTTTCTACCATTCTTTGCGGTATGACTATATATAATAAATTAGAAATAGTCAATTTTTAACAAATTTATTTATCATTTAATTAATTTACATCTATTTCTTCTTGTGTAATACTGTAATTCAATGATTCAATTCATTTCTACTTTATCATATTGATTCCAGAATATTTATCAATTTATATTTAAATTCTATTTATTTTCTATTTCTTCTAACATACACACACAACATAACTTCTTTTAAAAATAATTAATCCATTCACATCAATTTCCTTCCAAACTTAACTTCTCAATTAAATATACAGTAATAATAAGACTTGAAAGCACACTACTTTACACTTAGTCAAATATCATCATCCGATCCATAATTTCGTGCCTTTTCCAAATATTCCACCAATTCAAGAGTACTCTCAGACCCCTAATTCCCTAACAACCTACTCTCTCTAGTTACAAAAAACTTATGTAGCATAGATAATCGTTGGTGAGTTAAACCACATATAGATACAACGTGTGCATTCATAGCCTTCCAAACAAAGGTATAGTTATGAGTTTTGTCAAGAAATGAGCGTGAGACCTATAAATGCTTCCCACTTTTACATCATGTACACATCAGTGGACTGCATTTACCACTCTCATTTTCTCTAGTTTTCCACGATCAACTCCACACCTTATATTCCTAGTGTATTCCTAAACTATCCATACCATATCTCAACCGTGGCACATCTCTTTATACTGTTTTATCACCTTATATTATTCTAATACATATGTTGCAACTATATTAATCGATGTATTATAACATATGTGCTATAATCTCACATGTCCATGTATTACAACACATATATTATAATCGCATCAATCGTTGTATTTGTAATACATGTACTAGTGTTCTTATTTTTTTTCTCCACACATATCCATCACTTTTCATATCACACAGTTTTCCCAAAAGCATACTCATGCACCTCTATTCACTGTTATAATTTCCATCCCTTTTTCTCATCATTCAATTCATCAAAACATATTCAGTAATTCACATATCCCAACAAATTTAGATTCACATATTTATACATTTCTTCTTCCCAGTATCCACTAAACTTCATTAAATTCAGACAACCATCATATTCTCTTATTTTAGTACATAACTTCAAACAATAACACATCATCATACAATTCAGCACAATTATCATATTTTATCACTTCATCACATATTTACCAGACCATAACACATTAGCACACAATATGTCGAGAGTCAAACATCCTCGAATTCAGCCCAAATCGTGTTTTTTCATAATTATTCACCAGAGGTCATATTTCCTTAATCTCAATAGAGTCTTATAACCTAGAGTTCAGTATTCTCTATTTTTTATTACTTAACTCCTATACATCCCAATTAACTTAGTCCTAAAACTTTTTCATGTTGTTCTAGCCCATAACTTTTGCTAAGAATCTTATTCCAGTGATTTCAAATAAACGCAAAACCTTTCTTTATACCAAAAATTCACTTTTACCATATGCTTTCATAAAATTTATAGATTATTATCAGAATAGATTACTCAGATTCTCATGGGATCACTACATATAGAAATAAAACAAAGGCTCGAGATACTCCCCTTACCTGAAAATAAGTCTGAGAACCAAGTTCTTCGTGAGCTCTAAGAAGAAACTCTACATCTCAACCGGTAAAACTTCTCAACAACTAGAGTTCTTTCTAACGTCACAGAATAGATTACTAGTAGAAGAAGAAAGAACAGAGAAATAGAAACTAGATTCGAAGGTTGGGTAATGAGTTTACTAGAAGCTTGTGATTTCGCTGCAGCATCTGGAATAGAAACCCTTTTAGATGGAGCTCTAATTACTGTTTCATCTTTCGTCGAAATAGAAATGCATGACTTGATACAACAAATGGGTTGGGAAATTGTTGATCAAGAATCAATCAAAGACCCTGGGAGACGAAGTCGATTGTGGAGAGCTGAGGAAGCGTGCAATGCATTGAAATATAACAAGGTGAGTGGAAGTCCAATTACATGTATTTTATTACACTTGTATCTGTTTAGAACATAATTAGTTAGTATGATATGATAGCCTTTGCTAATTATTATTCTAACTTTTGTTTGTCAGGGAACATATATTTGAGCTCAGATTCCTTCGCAAAGATGACTAACATGAGATTTCTTCAAATCTGCAACCATTCGTACAACCAAAAGAGATATAATGTGTTCCTTCCTAATGGGCTTGAGTCATTGTCCGATAAGTTGAGGTACCTTCACTGGGATGATTTTTGTCTCGAGTCTTTGCCACCTAACTTTTGTGCTGAAAATCTTGTAGAGTTTCACATGGTTCGTAGCAAGCTTAAAAGGCTTTGGGATGGAGTTCAGGTATGAATGTGTATATACTTCCTTCATTTGGTTTTAAATTTGTAAAGGTAGGAAAGGGAAACCTTAAAGAACCTTAATGAGCTTAAATATATGATTTGGTTTCTCTTTTAATTAAGGCTCTTTATTATGAATTTAAAACGGTTTCTGAGCAATATGATACATATTCCTTGTTACAGAATCTTGTGAATTTAAAGATAATTAGACTTTTGGGCTCGCGAGACCTAATTGAGATCCCAGACTTATCTAAGGCAGACAATCTTGAAATAGTAGATCTTGATAATTGTGAAAGCTTGCGCGAGTTGCATCCATCTCTGTTATCTCGCTCCAAGCTTAGGATGTTGTTTTTAGCGAATTGCAAAGGTATTGAAAGCCTTTTTGGGTGCAAGAATCTTGAATGCAAGAACATGCTATCAGATGATTCAGGAACAGGAATTGGAAGCATTCCCTCGCAACATTGGTCGCTCATCGTCTCTAGAAGAGTTTCCACCATCCTTGGAACACTTGGATGTTTTTAACTGTACATCACTGGATACAGAATTCACTCAAAAGCTAGTGTTACAACACATGATAAAGAACGGCATACCTCTTCAAATTGAAGAACTTGCTCGGATACCAAGCTATAGAAAGTGCCAACACCGTCTTCAAATTAATGACGATTATTTCTTATTTCCTGGAGACCATCTTATTGAGGAGTGTCTGTTTCAAACGAGAGAAAGTTCAATAACCATTTCTTATCTTCCAAAATCTGACTTGTGTGGTTTTATCTATTGCATCATTCTTTCGAAAGGAGGTATCGGTCCAGTGGCTTTTTCTTGTATCTGTGAACACCCCGCACATTTCGGGAGCACTTTCTATATGCCATATTATGCGAATTTAATTTCAGATCATGTGATATTTTGGTATGGTGACGTCAGCAAATTTAACAGCACAAGTGGAGCGTATGATCATTTCAGTGACTACATATCATTTGAATTCATTGTTGAAAGAATTGGTGAAAATAAACTAGACAGGATAAAAGGGTGTGGGGTCTTTCCAGTATATGCCTCAGAATGAGGGTTGAAGTTGGTTGGTAATAATATTACCATGGAAATTTTTTAATCCGGATTCATTACACAAATCATCGATAATGAGTCGCTACTTAAAACAAATGGTGTTGGAGTTGGAGGGTTCAGTACTGAAAATGAAGATGACCAAGAACAACTTCCTGCGTCAACGAGGAGGACTACGCTGGAAACCTTAATTTTCACGTGATTTCTTTCTCTTCGGTATGGAACATCACCCGCTCCCTCATTGTAGGCTCCTCATTTGTTGCTTTTTTCTTTAATGAATTTAATCCTTCTTACATACAAGTTATCAGTCAGAAATACTCTTGATTCTAGAAAACTATGTCTAGTATATCTCAATAAAATTGTGATGTAATTACATGTTGAGCATGTTATTGCTTGAAATTCTTTTGCAATTGAGAGAGAGAAATTAACAAAGAGCACATGGTTACCTATTGTATCCAAGACCTACGTTGAGAAATTATTGTATCCTATTTGTGTTTTAATTCCACTTGTAGTACAGTGATGTTTGATGAGTGTGAGAAGAGAACACGGAATTGCCATCCATTTCGCAATAATTCATGCCCACAATGCATGCGGGAACCTTGGACACTTGTCTTCCACCATTTTCATTCTCAAAAAACATTCCAATCACTGTGCATATAAAATAAAACTCATTTGGACTTTCCTGAAAAAAAAAAAGAAATAAAACTTCTTTTTTTTGCCGTTCATTTCCTGTATATATTTGTTCAAGCCTGATTCATATTTCTAGAATCAACAAAATCTTGTAAAAAAGTCAGATATTAGAAAATTCCAAAATGCTATTGTAAAGGATGGATAATAGCAATAATCATGAAACTCTAGATTAGAATTTTTCTTGAAGAATATAGAATCTATCTATATTTTAATAATTAATATATAAAAGTTGAGAGGCGAGTTATATTGTTGTCACCTCAGTCGTTCAATAAGCCAAAATTTTACCACAGCCTATGGGTATCATATTTTAGTCGAATCCCTCATTTCCTCTCTTATTTTCTCAAGCCATTTTTTTTTTTGTCTTCCCTATTGCATTCATTCTTATGGTTTACACACATAGCTATACAATCATTGTTTGCAAATTGCTAATGCTAAAATAAAGCAAGGAACACACTGGTTCATCATTTGGAATTTTATGCCAATGTTTTTAGGGTCCCTCATCCCCTCTTGAATTGATGAAGTCCATGGAAAGAGAAGTTATTGGCACGTCTCTTCTAAACCCATGAAACATTTCAGGCTTAAAGGGCACCTAATTGGTGTCACTATCATTTAATATTTCTCCAAAAAAGCATCACTTACACGGGAGTTTTAAACATTGAGAATGAGATCAAGTTTTTGCAAAACATCATCATGACACTAACACTAAGCAACATTGTTAGAAACAAAAAGACTAAAGATAGGCACAAAATCAGAATGCATGGAGGATAGATCCACAAAACATATGGTAGATAAATCACCTTGGAAGCCCAGAAATTTAGAATCCTAGTTAATGGTCGGATGAGTAAAGCGCCTCCAATATCAAACTAGTGTTCTCCCAAACAAGAAGAGCACGATCTGCATGCAGCTTCATTTCAGCAGCCCGTAACTTGTTCCACTTGCACTCCATTTCAGACCTCTTGGATTCTCCAATTAACTCCAAACCCCTCTTTGCATCATCTTCACTCACTCGATACCCACTTTGAAAACAAAACATTTCGCTCAAAGGCCAACTTGAACCCCCAATAGGCTCTGAATCAACGTCCATCTTTCCAGATTCCATCAAAACGGGGCCAGCATGGGATTTGGCTACGAGTTTCTTCTTGGGAGCTTTCACATGAGTTCCCCAAACCCTTTTGGACAACTCAAAAGCTCTGTGGTCGTGCGGTTTGAAGAACTTTGGGTCTTCGTGCTCATCGCTCTTCCCTTTGATGGAATTGATCTCAAACTTCCTTTTCAGCCTTCGAATCTTCTCCTTGAGTTGGTTGGTAGAAGCATGGACGTGAACCGATTCCTTAACGAAATCGTTGAAATCATGGGCGTGTCTAAAAGGGTCTTGGCCAGTCTTGGAAGTGAAGTCAACCATGCCCTTGAGAATAGCCAACTCGTCTTCCTCGCTCCATATCCTCTGAAACTTCTTTGTCTTCTTCACATTTTCCTCCTCTGAACCATCCGTTGCTGTTGCCTTCTTCTTGGCAAGTCTTCCCTCATCCACGGGCGAGTCGTTCTCGGCGTCTCGCTTGGATTCTTTTGCCTCCGAGTGGGAGTTAGAGGGAGGGGGTGACGGGTTTTCTTCTTCTCCTTCTTCAACATTGGTGGAAGCTACTTCTTCCGAAGGAGGTGGTTGTTCTTGTTGTTGTTGTTCTTCTTCTTCTTCTTCCTCTATTTGGAGTTCTTGTGAAGATGGTGGTAGCTGTGGATCCTCCACATGAGCGCGCCTTTTCTGCTTCTGCGGCATTGAGAGTGGCAGAGGAAACTTGAAACTGTAAACTGGTGGGTCTTGATATCGGTAATGTACTTATTATTTATTACAAAAATCACTTCGAATACAGAGCCTATGGCCTAAGTTCTCACAGGAAACAAAGCAACTATTATATACTTTTGGTTGAAGCAAAAAGTTTTGGCCTGAACCACTGTTTCTTTAAAGCACGCACGAAGATATATTAAATAATCTTTTACTGAAAATTGGCTCACAACTTCCGATGTGACCATACCTAAATATCTATGATGAATCCAGAAAAGTGGCAGTGTAATTATCCATAGAAGAAGTTGATAGGCCTCTATGCCTGTGATCAATCACAGAGCAGCAGATAAACTTCTGAAAAATTTTAATATAAAATTTCACATACTTTTTATCTCACTTTCTGTTACAATAAATTAAGAAAAAACAATCATAATTTTGTCCGGGGAGTGCACCAGTCTAAATCTAGTAAAAGCACTTGGAAAATTTTCATAGGAAAATAGGCCATAAGCCCAACTGTCATCCCTTGCACAAGAACATCTCTTGTATATTTTCATAGATGATTGACAAGCTAACTGTAAATTTCAAGAAATAAATATTTATAAAATTAGTTTATTAATTTATTTAAAAATAACTTATAAAATTTAATTTCAAGAAATTCTATAACATAAAATATCAGCTTCATTAAATTATAAAATAATAAAATTGTGTTGAATGATGGATCAACTGGTGAGCAACTTAATGATCCAAAAGATACACCCTTGTTTGACATGATCTATATACAAATTCACTAAAATTACATTAAATCACATTTTAAAATAAAGACATAATTAAAATATAGCTGTTAAATAAATTTATATTTAAGTGATTTGACATGGATCTAAACACACCATTAGCTAAACAATTTAAGAAGGATTAAGGTTGAAGCGTGGTATCTTCAAAATAGTATTTATACCATAAACAAATTTGTACTGAAAAAAGAAAAACTACAATCATTAATATCACTTAATTTGCTCAACTAATTTACCATGCAGTAAAAATATACAAAAATATATTGTATGCCATTGGGCATAATTGGCATTGAATGGAAGGTGTTTTACATACAAGGTCTTTTAAGAGCAATTTCTCAGTTATACTCAGCCAAATCCAGGGGCTTGAAATATTTTCCATCTATAAGATAAGTTCCAATGCTAAGTCTCACTGCCCACACATCTTTGGGTTTTCTTGAAACAATTCTGCAGGAAATGATAACCCAATTGCCATTAAAGCATTAGATGTTCACAAATTTATATATCAGAATCAAACTAAGAGAATATATTAATGTTAGAGTATGTTGAAAAAGAATCTATAATTATAATTTTCTTAAATATACTTTTAGACTTTGAAGAATTATTACTAGTTCTGTACATGAAATTGACACATATATTTGGAGAATTGAATTTTCCAATTGAAGTGAAACAAAATTATGAATGACTTGAGTAGATTTGGATAATGAAGTGAAATACCTTCCCACATCACCAGGCTTAACCAAGCCAGAATTGACCCTGAGACATGGGACAGTAGCTGCAGTCTTGATCATTTTGGGAGCTTCAATAACAATGATGGGAGACCCTATCTCCAACTTGGAACATTTTGCTTGCAACTCTTTCTCCTCCTCTGAAGACTCTTTTGATTCACACTTTATACATGTTACCAATTTATTGGGTATGTTAAGTTGATAATTCAAGCTTCTATATTGCATTGCCAAACTGCTATTGACCCTCAAAAATGGCTTTGTGATGGCACAAGAAAAGGACAAGGCCATGCTTACCCTTTGATGAAGCACCCCTTTATAGTCCTACAAATCCTTAAAGAATTGCTGATTCAACACCACATCCTTTCAAAACTAAAAAAAGGTTATGGGAATTGGAAGAATAATGAAAAAACCAAACATTTTTAAGTGAAAATTTTACCTTATGTGAGAAATGTTAGCACCCGAAGGAGGCAGGGAGGAAAGTGAGTAAAGAGAGGGCTATGAAAGGAGGGTTCTTCCTCTTCTCATAAACTAACAAAGTAGTGTGTTGTATTTCGAGGTGGCTTCAATGTTTAGTGAATTGGCTATGGTTGCAGGTTTTTGTCAGAACTCTTGTACTCATTTGCGGTGCATGTTTGAGGAAGGGATAATAAAGACAAAATGTGCTTAGATAATGTTTTTTTCATTTTCTTTTTATTTTGGGTTTAGTTGGCAGCACTTGAATTGCTGAGTCAATCTGCAAATTAATATTATTTTATTAATTTTTTTATAATTGATAGTATTTTTATGATACATTGTTTTCTTTAAATATTTTCAGAATTTGTGTATTTTTTAAAGGTTTTTTTTTTATCTATTTTTTATAATTTTTTGTTTAATTAGCTAACTCATGACTCCGTTTAAGCTGAGCTAAGTTAAAAATTTATTGATTTTTGAGTTCAGCATTTGTTTGGCCAACTAGTGAGCTGGATTTACTTACTTTAATAGTTTTATTTTGTATATACTTGTTTTTTTTATTTATTTTTCTATTACATTATATATTACTTTTTCTTTTAGTAATAGCTCCATATTTAAACGGGTATAAAAAATTCGCCTTATGAATTTTTTATATAATTAAGTTATAACAATCAATACTATTACCCTTTATCTTGATAATATGCATATCTATTATTTATATATAACTTATTTTGTCATTATAAATGTATTTTATTTGTGTTTCATTATATTTTTACAATAATATCTTCTCTATTAAATTTTCAAATCAAAATTTAATATATTTCTTAAAAACATTTGATAATTTTTATATTTTTTAAATGTATTAATATTTTTTATTAGCTTAACCAAGATATATATGCCATATATAAAATTGAAAATTTGTTTATTTTATACAGTTTATATCAATTTAATTTTGTATATACACTATTGCAACCAAAGCCATGATAGATGGAGAAATAAAAAATTAAAAATGCAAAAAAAGAAAAAATAATCAATATTTTTAAAGAAATATTAAAAAGAAAATTTTAAAATTACTTAAGTTCATGAATTTAAATTACACGTTAAAAATATATTAGCATCCTACCGCCTATATAAAAATATTATAAAAAGAAGTTGAAAGTTTTGTAAAATATTCCTATATTTTAAACATACCATGAAATTAAAAAGAAAGAGAATTTTTTTTTTTAAATAACCGAGTTCCATAGGTTTAGATTCATATTCTTATGTATTCCTAGTAAAATGAGAAAATTAAATTTATATAATTTTTAATAAAAAAAAAACTTTGTTTGAAAGGTATTTATTTAAGAAATAAAAAATAAGAATTTTTGAAATATATTGTAAGAAAATTAAAAGTAAAATATATTTGTAAGGTTTTGAAAGGTATTATTTTAAAGGTATTAAGATGATTTAAAAAATTATTTTTGTTTCTTTAGTTTTTATGAGAATAGAAAAATTTTCACATTATGACTTTATGTGAATCTTTATTATGTGAAAATATATTTTAATTTTTAAAAAACTACCAAAAATATAATATTTTTTATCATTAAAAATAAAATGTAAGACAATTAATATGCACATAATACAAAATAATAATATTAATACGTAAAAGTAAAGATTTTTTTTTCTTAAGATTTTTTTATAACTGTTCAATTATAATAAAATTTGACTCAAATAATTTAAGTAATATGTAATTATAATTGAACGATTAGATTAATAAAAATATTTTGTATATGAAGTCTGCTAATGGAATAAAAATATAAATTTAATTCACGCATTTAATTTTATAACATTCAAATTATAGAGTGATTTAAGCATTATTTTATTAATAATGGTGTAAATATTTTTAATTTTTCCTTTTAAAAGAACAATAAGTAAAATGACATATTTTAAAAAAATTATTACTTAATAATATACTTTTGAAAATAGAAGTTTAGAATAATTATTTTATATTTATTAAAATAAATTTAAATTAATATATATATATATTAATGATCTCTTAAAAAATAGTTATCTAGAGTGTATCTTATTATTCATGCACATAAAAAAAATGGTAAACTAATTTATTAGCAAATAAATTATAAATTTATTGACAATAAAATAACAATAGTAATAATGAAGGAACCAATCTCAAACAATTGTATATTTTAATTGATATTGAACAAATGGACCATAATGCCAACATGCAGGGGAAAGAAAAGGATAACTATTTTTATCTCTTTTGGTTTACACTGTTCTTACTCTCAACCCAATCTAACTAATATTATCGTCCTACCATGTGGTATTTGTGTAAAAATAAAATAAAATTGCAATGTTGATGAAAAAATGGCTATGGTGTTAATGATGCCTAATTGAAACTGCACAATAGATGGGTCAGAATACAATGAAGCATATTTTCAAATAAAACATGTTTTTTAATATAGGTTATGATGAAGTCACGATTAAATTAATATTAATTTTATTTAAATATTTTTTAAAATTAATTTGTTTAAATTTTATTAAAATATTGTTTAAAAATTATAAATTATAACATTTTATAATTTTTATTCAAATTATTGAATAATTGAAAATTTTAAGTAAATTTATTATAAATTAGATTAATTTGTGTTAATTTTTATTTTTAGGACAAAAGTGGAAGGGAGAATGTCTTAAAAAAACCAATAAATTTCAAAAGTTAAACAAAAAAGATAAGGTTCTTGGATTAAGTGTTCCAACACTCATTTACAAAAGAGCATAGTTTTATTAAACAATTAGGTATTGCAATGATGAGTTTGGATGTTACAACGCCCATAATTTGATAAACGAATTTTTGTATATATTTTAAATATTTTAAAAAAAATCTTTGATAATATTTTTAATAAGAAAAAAATACTTATTTAATCATTTAAAATACACTTTTTATAAGTTGACTAATGGAGATAACTCCTTTCTAACTAACTCTATGAATTCCTTGTAAAAAGAGTATCAACAAATCATAGATCATGAAGAATTTTTTAGTATCAACTTTGTAAGACTAATTAGATCTCTTTAGGTGATAAAAATAATAGATTTTTTTTCATAAAACTACTATTTTTCATAAGAATTAAAATTTAGTTGAGACTTTGAAGGATGAGAAGGATAACTGGAATATAATCCTTCAAAACTCAAGCTTATTGCTCTTAACTACTTTTGAGACATTTATTATTATCCTACTTCTAATGTCTCTGCCATGCACAGTCATAGTTATTTTTCTCCCTTTAGGAACTCAATAGCGATATGTTATCTTCTAATCTATCTATAGAAGAAGTTATGGTCTCTCTTTTTGATATTAGAAATTTCAAATCCCATGATCCTATTAAAATTGCTACAATAAATGGAACATAAATTACTCTAATTTTTAAATCTGAAAATCCTAAGTATTTTAAGAATTTTAGTACTATTTCTTTGTGTAATGTAAGTTATAAAATTATTACAAATTTAATTGCCAACAAAATGATTTATGTTTTGCCTTAATTTAAAAATTAATACTAATAAATCTTTCATGGTCTTCTCTAAAAACATTGATGCCTCCTTAATTCAGGCCATTAGTGAGTGTTTGTACATTAACCTCTCTAGTTAGTTTGGTAGGTATCTTAGTACCTATTAATAATTATAAACCTTCTAAACAACTTTTCAGTGTCAATAATTACAAATTGCAAACGGCTGGAAGAATTATTAAGGTTTTTTTTAAGCAAGAGCAATTGATTTAGGATGAAATAATATGGCTGACATATTAGCATGTTGTTTCTTTGTGTTGACATGTGCTATTCAAAGAATTAAAATAATGAATAGAAACAAAAGTTTAAAATTAATGTGATCTTTTTAAATTTTTAAAACTAAAATATTTTATACTTAATATTTTAAAAACCAAAATGAGAGTTTGTTAAGTTAAAAAAATCAATCAAAGAAACAATAAAGGTGACACTTGCAAGAGAGGGGTGAGAAGAGAGAGAAAGAGCATCTAAATATTGGTTTCTATATAAGATATTTAAGAAATTTTTAAAAAAATTCCAAATTTATTTTGCAAAAGTTGGTTATCCATTTTTATCCACATGATGTATTATTATATATTATTATAAGATTTTGTTAACCCTAAGGGTTTAGGATTAAGTTTAAGCATTTATAAATTTTAAAAAATATTAAAAAGATACATTTATTGTATTAAAATTATAAAAATATAATAAATATTTTTTTAAAAAAATTTACTATTATAAATTATTTATCCTCAGCTTTTAAGATTAAGGTTAACAATACTCATTATTAATTTTTAGTTTAAGTAAGAGAGAAAGTAAGATAATAATTTAAGAAAAAAGAAGACAAATGTAACATGTGCCTAGTCAAGGGTTTTGGTTTTTCAGAGTATAGTAGAAATGTTAGGTTGGTAAAAATGTAATATAAAAGAAAGAGAATGTGTGAAGAAAATATTTGAATTTTGAAGATTTTAACATATTCCTCATAATTAATCTGAGCATCTAGGGTTAAAATAGTCATTGGCACCATAACGATCAATTTTTTTAAAAAAATGAAAAATAGAATTTGTTTAACACACTTGTGTATTTTTCATGAGTCCAATTACATATATATGTGTAATATACATGTAATTTTGAGAGACAAAATATAGGGCGACAACAAAATGTAATCTACAAGAGCATATAAACAAGCATATTGGTTAAAATGTAGCAAATTAAGAGTAACATAAGACAAAGAAAATTTATATTATATTTTGAAGAGGCAAATTGCCATATGCATCAACTCTCGTTTAAGAATAGCAGTATTTTTTAAATTAAATTTAGAATTCTATCTCAATTCAAGATTCACATTAAAAGTTAGTATAAATTATCAAAATAATATCAAGAACATCTATATCATTAAATTTAGGTTTTATTCGCTTGAAAGTAAAATAATAATATAATATTTCAAGTAAAAGAATGTTGATAACATATTCTTGTTTTTACTTAAAATTTATTAAAAATTAGAAAAATTATGTAAGTTTAATTCTTTCACTCCAAATTTTATATTTTTCTCTTATGCTTTTTTTAGCTTTTAATAAATTTTAATTAATATCAATAAATTGTGTTATTAACGTTTTTTTATTTCAATATTTTTTCAAACCCACAATGAAAGGCTCCAAATTTTATAATATTAATTATTGTTATTTATATAAATTTAAATGTATATATATATATATGTGTGTGTGTGTATGCATGACTGGATAGGGCTGAAATGAGCTAAGTGTCTAAGTGTAGGGCCTGATACTGGGTTGTTCTCGTTGTAGCGAGAGGGCCCTAGGAGGAAGGACCATAACTGTCGCCTTCTCGCTATAGCGAGAGAGCAACAGTTTGGGATGCATTTTTAGATGCAGTCTCGCTGTAGCAAGATTCTGCAGAAACCAAAGTGTAGTTTTCTCTGATTTTTTCGCTATAGCGAGAGTGTCGCGACCAAAAAAGGATTTAAAGGGGTTAGGGTTTGAAGAGAGTAATTTCTCCCTCTCCCTTCGAAATTCCTTGGATTCTCTCATCCCCAAACTCTTTTCCACCGATTAAATTGCCTCCAAAGTCGTTCAGGAGATTAATTGAAGGTTAAATCTGTGTGGGAAACGCTTGGAGGTGAGTTTTAATGGTTAAAGTTTCAGTTTTTCATCCCCTTTCTCTATTTTCGTAGTTTTCCTGGGTTCTCATGGAATTTCTCCATGTGTTTAGGACGGAATTCGTGAGGGAGAGCACTTCTTTGTGAATTTAGCATACGGGACGTCAATCCGAGGTAAGGGGGACTCTATCCTACTCTTTTGTGCATGAATTGTTATGATTTTACTTAATATTGTGTTGTGGATGAGTTAGTGGGTAGAAAATTGTTGAGAATTATAATGTGGACCATATGCCATGATATGTGGACATTATGTGTGTTGACCCGAACTTGATGGATGTGGATGGTATGTAAATGTTGTTAATATAGATGAATATTGGCTATGTGCCGTGTAATGTGAAATGGATGTGGGCTTAGTGCCGTGTAATTGAATGCAATGTGGGTTGTGTGCCATGTGTAAGCATGATTATTGCATGCGTGAATGGAATATATGTGTGAATGGGCGTATTAGGGCCGTTGCATGAGACTCTATGTGGACGATGTGTTTTTGGGTAGTGTAGAGTACTCACCCTTACATTCATTTTTCAGATAATCAAGACGATCAACACCGGACTCAGTGAAGGGATGGATAGACTGTTATAGGACTTAATTTTTATTTTAAAATTGTTGAAACTGAAATAGGTCTTGTAGCAGTCATTTGATATTAATTTGTAACCCTTCACTTATTTTGATATCTTTTATGAAAATTTGGTTATCCGATTTGCGAAGTTATTATTTAATTGAAATTAAATTTAAGGTTTACACACAGGATTAATTTACTCTGTTCAACCGACAATTTTAAAGAAAGTCAAAAACTTTAATTATAAAATAAGCTTAATTATACTTTTAATTTTTATAAAAGTAATCTTTAAAATAAGTTTTTAAAAAATTTGTTAAGATTTATCCTCTACCATCAATCATGCCCCATTTAGTAATAAGCTAAACAACAATAATTCAACTCTTCGTAATTATTATTTTTAATATTTTTTATTTAAAGATAAATTCTTTAAAAATATTTATATTATTTAAAAAAAGTTTCTACTGCCTTTTAACAAATTTTCATACTTTCTTCTCTTAGCACCTTCACATGCATTCTCTCTATATATGATATCTCCTCTCTCTCCTCCTAAGAAGCGCATTCACCATGTTTCTTCTTTCACTTGCGGGCATCATCAAGGGTTTGATTCCTATTTAGGGTAAGGAAAATTTTCTAAGTTATAAAACTATATTGGAAGATATATTTTTTGAGGTGTTTTGAGGAGTTTTTAAGGCTCTTACACCTAAAATTGCTCGAAAAACAGGATTGGTAAAATATTACTCTAAGTCCACAAAACTGGTGGCTTTTTCGAGGTATTTTGAGCAGTTTTCAAGTCCCTTACACCCAAAATTGCTCGAAAAATAGGAATAACAGGAAAATATGCTAAGTTCATAGGACTGAGTCTTTCAAGGAGTTTTTGAGGGTTTTTTAAGTCCCTGACACACAAAATTACTCGAAAAGCAGGAAGTAGTCAAAAAATATTATAAGTCCACAAACCTAACAAAACTACAGATCTTCTCCAAAATTACTCCAAAATAACATGAAGTGATCAGAAAATATTCTAAGTCCACAAACCTTGTTAAGCTTCAGATTCCCTCTAGAATTACTTGAAAAACAAGAAATAGTTAGAAAATATTCTAAGTTCACAAACCTGATTGAGCTCTAAATTTTCTCCATAATTGCTAGAAAATATTCTAAGACCTCGATAACAAAAAAAAGCTCTCAAATTCTCCAAGATTAATCAAAAAATAGAAATCAAGGAAAAATTTATTTTAAGTCCATATTGCTAAATGAGCCACTTAGATTTCTCTCAGAAACTGCTCAAAAAATATAAAATAAAAAGAAAAGATTCTAAGTTCATAAGAGTTATAATAAGACTCAAAAGTTATTACATAGCTCAGAAGCGGTTACCAACAATTACCAGCAGTTACCACCAGACGAAGGAAGATCATGGACAATAGCAATTGTAGAAGAAGCCTCAACTAACAACATGATCACAAGCAATCATAAAAAATGAGCATCAACAGTTGAAAGCAGTTACCAAGAAGTGTCTGCCAAAGAAGGAGAACCACAATGGTCTTCCTGCCTATAAATACTCTAAAGTGTCATTTGTCGAGGGACAATTTTTGGCAACCAGACACCTGCACCCAAAACTTTTGCACGTTGAAAACCTGCACCGCGCTAGACACTAGCTACCAAGAGACTCATGGTGTTATTGTTCATTGCTAGAAGTCGTTTTTCTGCACATTTACCTTTCTACATTTTAATTTCAGTTCATTTGCTTCTTTTTTTTTTTTCTGCAATTTAGTTTTTGTTTTAGCACATTATTGTAAAAACCTCTACACCGTAATTCAGTTTTATATTTTTCTCGTTTAACAATTTATTTTACGACGGCCATTTAATCACAACACACTTAAAAGAACCTAAAAAAAATTTAATCTAATCCTCCGATTGCTTTTAAATTATTTGTTTACAAACTATATTTTTTACCGTAAACAATTTCATGCACACATTTCATATCATTAGAACACCGGTAACCCTCATCTACCAGCCCAGCATATTTCTGTGCCCCACAAGTTTCAATCGCTGTCACTATTCGCAAGTTTCTATAGTATCTTTGAAATTTCACTTTCAATTAATGTGCATTTCCAGCAACAAGCATTGTCAAGTAGAGAAGCATATGGCTTCTATTACATCCCATGTTAGCTCCCAAAATGTTAGCCTCCTGAACCCCACCCACTGTTTTCACCAAGGTAGCAACCCAACCCGCCCCCGCCTCCTGAATCCTGGTACGACTTATATTATGGTGTAACGTTTAAACCCTTTAAATGGAAAATCATTTTGTGGGTCGATTTTTCATCTTTGATGTTCGTTCAATTTTCGCCCTTCATGGGAGAGGGAGTGAGAGTTATTATTTTTTAAATATTATCAATTTTTTAGAGACTTTTTTATGAATATAAATTTTTAAATAATAAAATATTAGAAATAATAACGACGTACCAGTAATGAATTGAAGTTAAATTTCTAGTATTCAATTCATCTCTTAAGAAAATTTGGTCAAAAATTAAATCTTTGAACAATTTTTAGAAATAAATATAATTAAACCTTATAAAATGCCTTGAAATGAAAGATATTCAAAGGTGGTGATTCATTATACAACAAAAATGAAGTTCAAATGGAAAACTGCATACCCTTCACACAAAGATCAACCGATTGTATCATTGAACAGATAAGGGAAAGTAAAATTAAATATTAATTTAAAAAAATTGCATGTGTTGTGTAGTTTTACTAGGTTACACATGTAATATAAGGAACATAATCCAAAATCCAATACTACCAGTTGTAATTTCTCACATGCCCATCACTACTAGAGTTGCCAAACCTTGATGCTGAAAATCTATAATTTCCCTTAGCTGATCCTTGGGACCTAGAGGTTCCAGCATGACCATTCCATGCCTTGGCATATTTAAAATTCGGAGCATGACTTCCATTACCAAATGAATGAATTTTATTGCTTCTAGAAGATGGTGTCCCTGAAGACCTCCAATTGCTCCTTGTGGACATGGAAGAAGAGAATTCTCCAGGATGCTCTGCCGTCCAGCCACCTCTGCTCTTTGATTTCTTGGGGGTTGTATAGCCTTTTTCTTCCGTTGGATGATCCGTTGTCCAGCCACCTCTACTCTTTGATTTCTTAGGAGTTGAAAAGTCTCTTTCTTCTGCAGGATGATCCATTGTCCAGCCACCTCTACTCTTTGATTTCTTAGGAGTCCTAAAGCCTCTTTCTTCTGCAGGATGTTCCATTGTCCACCCACCTCTACTCTTTGATTTCTTAGGAGTTGAAAGGCCTCTTTCTTCTATAGCAGGCCGCTTCTTCTTTTGACTTTTACCAATATCATGAGGTGCAGACCTATATCCCATGGCATTTTCGTTTAGGGATCTTTTATCTTTTATGTTTGATGAATCACGATACCTCCTCCCTCCCTGTGGATGAAAGAAACAGCAGCCAAGCACTAAGTATTCTATGCCACAAGTAAACCAAAAAAAAAAACACATAAAAAAGGAAAAGGCAAACAGCTGTAAGGATTTAACAATACATATCCTGAAATGTACCTTGATAGAACTTGTGCATTCCCGGGCAAAATGCCCTTCTTCACCACACTTGAAGCAAGAACTAGGTGTGGCTCCACTTGAGGTCTCAACTCGCAACCTTGAACATGCCTTCATCAATTGATTCCCAAATTTATATAAGATGATATTTTTATTTCAAAAGCATTTTTTGAGTCAGCAGAAAGCTAAATTAAAGTAATGGATAGTCGAGCTTTAAGTCTAGATGCTTTAAGATGAAACAAGCTACTCTAAAATTATAATTCCACATTATCAGAGGAAACCATAAGGCTAATATAGATTTAACTATAGTTTGATAAAGTTAATATATACTTTTTATAATGAAATATGATATTTTGAAATACTAAACAATGCAAACTCACATATTACAAGAGAAAGGTTGATAAATACCGATAACCATTAGGACAATCAAAAGACAAAGGTGAAGGAAGTAATTCCTATTAGCTGTATTTTCCTGATTCTAGTCTCAAAGTAGCTGAAAGTTAATGGCTTGCATACCAGCATATCATTTCCTTGTTTCCATGCATGTTTTCAGACTTTAACCACCTTGTACACTCAGCACAGGCACTGTTCAGTAAATATTTTAGAGTACAATACTTTAGTGACAACTTCAAGGTGTGCATGTATTTGCTAGGAGTGATGCGGCATCCATTCATTTTAGTAAATACTGAATTGCAAGTCTAGTAGCTTCTAATCTTCTTTTCCCTGACTTCTAGACAGAGCTTAAAACCAAAAGCCATTGCTACTTATATGACATGGAGAACATATGCAGTCACCAGTAATTTCTGCAACTACCGACACCATATACTCTCTCTTATCCTTTTTATAAAACATTTTTAACTAAATTACACAGACCAATAAAAAGTAGCCAAAATTAACTAGTTTTCTTGATTTTTTGAAAACGTATTACAACATGCTAGTTTTACCGACATTTAATATTATTGTCCTTAATCTCACTATAATTTTAATTTTGAAAAATTGCTCCTTTCCTTTCTTGTTTTATTTTTTGGTTCTCACCCACCAAAACCTTTTATTAATGGCAAGTAGGGAAAAAAAGATAAATGCTTCATAGGAATTGTAAAATGCCTTATAATAAGGACCGCCAAAACCATGTAGATGGTGCCTTATTAAGAAAAGGACTAAAGGGGGTATTGCTTAACACTTTAGCATAAGACTGAAATCCTATTTGGTTACCTACAGATGAAAATTGCTATTAACACAATGGAGGGACAAGTTTTGAATTTTGAAAGAAATGATGTTGTCATTGAAGCATCTACAGTGAAAGGTTTCCTTCATATAGTATACCTTTTGGTGATCTTCATTGCATACATGTCAACAAACAATTTCAAGGTAATGACCAACAGATCTTTTCCTTCTTTTATCACAATTGTTTTCATTAAATAAAACTCTAAGCTTGCAAACATTCTAGTGTCTAGTATGAAAAATACAAAAAATATAACTTTTTAACAGTGTCACAAAGGAAGAGTTGTCAAGATTATGCAAGAGAGAAATGCTTATCCCAGCAAGACCAATAAACGATTAAATAAAACTTACCAAACCCGTATGACCCAACCGACCGCATTTGTAACAAGAAAATTCTCCTGGTGTTGTATCATCAGTGTTGACACAGCATAAATGGCCAAGCCTCTTGCAGACATAACATTGGATTTCCTAATTAAACAAAAGAAAGAGATACACAGTCACTGATTGAGCAATTTATATCCAATGTAAGCCACTTATCATTATGCAAATCCAACCAAAAACCATTTTGCAAATTAGGCAGTAAAATAAAGAAGGAAAAGAAAAAGAACAACCTTCAGATCATCCAGTGCATAATCATTCCAGCATGAAAATATATCATGCCCAGAATCTCCACATTTTAAGCAAATCTTCACACCTTTCGAAGCACTTGCATGCTTCTCTGGACAGTCTTTAGCACGGTGTCCACCCTTCTTGCAGATAAAGCAGTCCTGTGCCTATAGGAGCATAAAGCAAATCTCAACAAATCACTTTAAACCTTCATATACCAGTAAAAATATGGCAATTAGACATACCTTACTGCATTGTTTTGCATTGTGTCCCAAACCCCCACATACATAGCACGGTTTCTTCCTTTTTGCTGCTGTACAGTTCACAGCAGTGTGACCTTCCTCGCCACAATTGAAACACGCTCCCCAACTACTATTCGGAGGATCAAAATACCTAGGACCGCGCTGACAGAACAGAAACATATAGTGATATGATAAACCCAACAAAGCTTTCTTCCTGGCACAGTATTTTCAAATTTGACATTTCATATCAAAGATTTCAACTTACAAGAAGCTTTCGCAGAACCATATTGTCGCCCATCTGAGCCGCCGCCGCTGCAATTCCTTCCGCAGACTCATGATTCTCCGTGGTTTCAATCGCCTCTTCCGCCTCTTGTTCTTCAGCCATAATAACCTACAGAGAACAGAAAAATATCAAATAATTTTTCAAACAAACACGACAAAAAATTTGATTGTCCAAGTGAGTGTTTGGATTCGATTCAATTTCACTAAATCAAATTATAAGCTAAATAGATTCATAGCAACGTTTTATGCATAAACTTTTGCAATGCAATTTATAAATAAAATTTTCATTATTTCAGTTCCATTTTTTCCCCTTAGAAATTGTTTCAACTTTCAATTGATTCAGAATCCGATTGAGACATGAAAACTATCACAAGGGATTGTTTGGGTCCTTTTGATTAAACCCTAACTAAGTTTAACCTTAGATTATAATTAAGGGAAATAGAGCATAAAAACCATCTTTTAAATTGAAGAAACCAAAGGCGGAATAAGACGCACACTTTGATCCCCGGCCTCCACCTTCAACTTCGTTTTCTTCTCTTCCGTTACTTTAGAAGCAGCGATTCCGCTCGGCCCATCCCAGACGCCGTCGTTTTGCGGCACTGCCAGTTCGGGTTTGTGCAAAGACGAAACGACACCACCAGCACCGTTCAAAACGACGTCGTTTGTGGCGAGTTTGGTCGCACGCATTCGCAGGGCCTTTTCGACGATCTTAAGGCTGAGATCTTGGTTTGCCTCGTCGTCGTCGCTGCTGAAGACGAGTGACGGCGTTAAAGCGCCGTCAACATTGTCTTCTTCGGCGTGTTCTAATGCCTTCGCTTTGAGCTTCTCTTTGCGCCCCATTCTAATGGTATGCTATGCTATTGCTGCTTCAGAGTTCCAATTGGAAACCCTAATTGCTGATCCTTTTTTCTAATTGCTGATCCTTTTTTCTTTCTTTTTCGGTGAAAAACGAGTTCGCAGTAGTGAGTTTGAAAAATAAAACAAAATACAATATAAACAAACGACATGTGCGACGCTATAGTTATCTTAAATTAAAATATTTTTAAAACAAAATATTAAAGATATATTACATGATTATTTGTAATTATTTAATTTTATAGATTTGAAAATAAATATTATCATTATTATTGAATGTCTAAGTTAAAGTTAAGAGATAGACTTTCTAAATTATAAAAAATTCAAATTTTAAATTAAGATTGAAGTAAATAACTAACTTTTCAAAAAAATTTATTTTCTTTCTACAGCTCATGTATCCTGAAATTTGAAAAATTATATATAAAGATATATATTTAAAAATTTTGTTTTATACAAGTGAAAAGTGATTTTTTTTAGAGCTCACTACTAACTTTTCTCACTCAAAATATGAAATTTTGAGAAAAAATTTTATTTTTTATATTTTATTTAAAAATATTTTTAATAATTTAAAAAGACATAATTAAAAAATAATTTATATTAAAAATTTATTTTTATTCACTCTCTTTTTCATCCATTCAAATAAGTAAAGTAAAATTTTTTTTTATTTTTTTTCATTTCTATTTATTCAAATAAAACATATTTTCTATCTCATTCTTTATATATTTCTCTTTCACTTTTTTTTTTTGGTTTCATTTTCTATTTCATTTGAATGTGGTATTAAAGGAAAATATTAAAATTTCTAAAAATACATAATAATTTATGTGCCCAACAAGACTTGAATGCAAGAAAAAAAAAATAAAGAAAACAAATAAATTCAAAGCTTAAATAAAATTATCTTAAACACCACCTTTTTCGTTGAACTCCTTTTTTTTTATATTTTATTTGATTTAATTAAACTTGTCATTGTTCACTAAACTCTTGCAAATTATCTTTCTTTTTTTTTATTTCTTAATTATGCTACTTGTCAATTGTCTTTCTTAAAATTATGTCCATTGTGTAATTTTATTTTTATTTTTATTTTTTTTCAATTTTGCTAAAAAATAACAAATTTATTTAGTCAAAACAGATTTCATATGCCCAACCACTCAATAAATCAATGTATATCTTCTAGCTCTACAATACAATTGAGGTGGTTTTTATTTTTCAAGTTCAAGGTTTATGCCAACTATAAATTTTAGTTTATATTCATTTTTTAATTTAATTATGTTTTTGTTCATGTAAAAGTAACACTTTTAAACAAGTTATTTTTAAAAAAATTATTAAAATTTTGTTTCTGAATTTAATCTTTATTGTAAATTATATTATGTTAAATGATGAATTAAATAACAAAAATTCAGTTTATTACTGTTACATTTCTATCATCTTAATATTTTTTTAATATTTTATTATTTAAATAGTAATATATTCCAAAAAAAATTCTTAAAACATATTTAAATTATTTTGAAATTTTCATAAATATTCCAAAAATGAGCATAAACGAGAACTGAACCCCATTCCCTTTCCTTACATTATTCTAAAAGCATCAAGAGTCTCAAACACTCTATCTTGACCAACAAATAAGTGACCAAAACGCAAAAACAGTGATGAAACGACAACGAACTTGTTTTAAATTGTAGAAGCCTTCATAAGCCGCGATAACATAATCGAAAGTCTTCACTGGAGATAGAAGCAATGATCAAGATTCCCTCGTGATACATAACTCTCATGTTTTATGTTTTTATATTTTTATTTAAACGAATAATTTTTTATTTAAATAAAAATATAAAAATATAGGCCAAAATATGAGAGAATCTCAATCTATAGAAGCAACGTTATGTCTTCGGTAACAAAAAATCAAATTCTAAATTAAGCATAACTTCTAAGGCAAAAGCAAAATTAGAGAGATATAAAAAATGGACTAATTATTAATTTTTTAAAATAATTTTTTAAGAACATTTATAAATATTAATTTTTAAATTATAAAATATTAAATAAAATAATGATATGAAAATTAATAGCAAAAATTAAATATTTATATTTTAAAAATATTAGAGATTAAATTCTAATAAAATCTTTTTTAAGATCAATGAATGTTATTTTTAGGAGACAAAAACATAATTACGTTTATTTTTTATTAATTAATTCAAGTTCACTTTAATACAACAATGAGCAATTTCTCCGCTAGAAACATGCTTTGATGATTATCATTTAAGAATCTTAACACACGCTTAATGTCTAATTTATTTTAGATTTTAGATTCATTATCTGTTTTATTTTATCTTAATTATTTTTGGTCTGAAATTGATTTCTTTTCTACATTGATCCAATTAAGCTAATTTATAAACAAATCAGTCTATATAATTTAATGTTCTGTTTTTTAAAAAAGTGTTTAACGTGTACTTGTAAATTTAAAAAGATATTATATATTCTCATTAAATTAATATATGTAATTTCTTTAATGTGTTAAATATAAGAATATATTAATATTTTTTAATTAAATTACTAATTTCATTACCTGTTAATATAAAATTAACTATCAAGTTTGTTTTCTTCCTTAGATTAATAGGTATAATTTCTTTAATATCTTAGATATAAAAATATATTAATATTTTTTTAATTAAACTACTAATTTCATTATCTGATACAAGGAGTGATAGATTTTACCTTAAAAAATTTAATTTATAATTGCCATTTTATATTTAAAATAATTTATAATCTATGTAACATTCAATTTTTTATAAATATTTACTGTCTTCCACCCCTTTTAAAATTATTTTACAAAATATTTTTTAAAAATAAAACAAAATCTTAATAAACTCTCCTTAATTTTATAAATTCTGCTTTGTATTTCAAGTTTGTATCCATATTTTGATCGATATTTAATGAGTAATTTTTAATATCTCTGTTTTGCTAATTAACATATTTTTCTTTTAAGATGTTTTTTAATCTCATTTGTATTCAGTATGCAAACAATCTCATTCTCTTCCATCCGCAGCCAATTCTCGCTTTCTTTCATAAATGTTGACAATGGAATAATAAATATAAGAAACTAATTAATAGTTTTAGACGCAAAATTTTAAAAGCTATTTTTAAGTAAAACAATTATATTTAATAGAAAATGTTTCACTTTATAATTTAAATTTAAACTTCTAGTATATTTTCCATTTATTCAATAATAAGATATGATAATTTATTCTATTATATTCTCACAGTTTAAGATAATTTTTTTAATTACACTCTCACAAATATTTTATATTCTTTTTATTTTCTAAAAATATAATTTTAATAATTTTTTATAAAAAAAGTATAATATGAGGTTTTAATAAAAAATGTTTATAAAATATATATTTTTTTAGACAAAATATTTTAGTTATTTTATAAAATATAGTTTTAAATTTTTATAAATTTTTATTTGCATCTCTTTTTTTAAAGTCATAAATCATCTCTTTCTATATTATACATAAATAAGCAAATTCTTTCTTTAATAATATAACTCTACAAAATTCACTAAATAAAGTCCCACAAACTATCTTAACTCTTGCATCTTTATATTTTATTTTAATTTTAAATTAAAGTTAAATTATAAAATTAATCTTTATCTTTACAATTCAATTTAATCTTTATATGAGTAAATATTTTTAAGTTAGCCCTTATCATTTATAAGAGTGTCACTATGAAAAAGCACTAGCATAAAGATTATAAATTTTACTTATAAGGAATAAGTGTTAACTATGGTAATTAAACATGTATTCTAATTGAAAATAAAAAAAATAGTGGACTTGTTTTAAAAAAATAAGCACCAAATGAATAAATTGCAAAAATCAAACTTATATATGATATAATTTCATATTATAAAATATACATAAAAAAAATAAGAAATTTTTATAAGAAAAAGAATGCATTCATTATATTAAAGTTATAGGTTAACAAATTTTTTTTATTTTAAGTTATAAATTTTTAACCTCTTAAAATTTCATAGCTTTTTTTTTAGTACTCAATATTTATTTTTCTAAACAAGTCCACTAATTTTATTTTAATTTCTAATTAAAATACACATTTAATCTCTACATTTGACACTTATTTATAAATTATTTTTTATAATTAAAAATTTATACTTTATTTTATATATATATATATATATATATATATTTTTACATTTTAATCTCTTCCATCTAACATTGTGAACATATTTATAAAAGATAATGACTAAAATAAAAATAGAAAATGCTAGCAACACACTCTTTTAACACACTTTTTATTATTAACTAAAATTTATTAAAAACTAAAAAAGTATAATAAAAAAATATTAATTTAGAAATGAAAAGAATGTGATTCACATTATAGTTTTTAATAAATTTTAGCTAATAATAAATAGTGTATAAAAAAAAGAATATATTGTTAGGATTACTCATATAAAAATATGTATTTGTGAAGAGATTAAATAATAGCTAATTTTCTTTTCGTCTTTGTGAAGCATAGAAACTACTTGCTCTCTGGACCACATAGATATTCTAACCATTGGATTTTTTATTAAATAATTCGCCAACCGTTTGATCAAGTATCTACATATCTCTCTTTAGTGAGACACAGTGAATCAACATGTTTATACAGCTTCCTTCATGTAAGAAGAGAGCTTGAAAACTCAACACACAAGAGGGATAAGAAATACTAAAGAAAGAAAATGATCTTAAGTCAGTCAACATTGTTCAACTTAATTAAATTAATTTTTATTGAAAAAAAAAAAGAAAAATAAAATGTAGAGACCATTAGAATGCATATATTTAAATTTATCATCCTTTTGTCAAGCATCATTCTTTCCTTACATTTAAAAGCAATGTAAACTTTAAAATATTACACTTTAAATTGGCCAACGACCAATAAAGGAAACATCATCCCTTATGTGTTCTTCCCTCTAAGTTTCTTCCATGAGAATGATCTTAGTACATAAAAGGAATGTCAGTGTGAAACGGATTCCTGCAGTTTAAATGGTAACCCTAGCTTACAGTTCCATTTTCATTTAAGTAAAAATATACAAGAAGAAGAATATGTTTCCTTCTATCTTGTTCTTTCGGCTCTCTCTTTCACCCACTCACTCAGTCCCTTCTCTTCTCCTCTATTTTCTTCCTTCCTACTCAGTTCTTTTTTTTCTTTTTCTTCTCCATCTCTTTTTCCTTCAGTCCCATCCAATTTCCTTTTTTCTTTCTTTTCATCTAGCTCTTTTCCCCTCTCCTCTCCTTTACTCCACTCATTCCCCTCCCTCTCCTCTCCTTTACTCCACTCATTCCCCTCCCTTTCTCTCCCATTTTCTCTTTTCCCTATTAGCCTTCTTCCCTCTCTCTCTTGTACTCCATTTTTTTTCCCATTAGCCTTTTTCTCTCTCTCTTGTGCTCTCATTGTCATCTTCCTTTTAACCTCCCTTTTTCTCTTCTTCTGTGTTTTTCGCCACTCTTTATACCTTGAAGCTAAATTCGCTTAAGTGAATTTTTTTAGCTTAAATAAAATTTATTTAAACGAATTTTTTTTTGTTTAAGTTAAAATCACTTTTTATCAAATTCGCTTAAGCGAATTTTGTTTTACTTAAACGAATGAATACAACTTGCATTTTTCGCCAAAATTACAGGCTACCCGGATCCATATCAGTGCTGTGACCATGGGATGGCTCATGTACATTTCTTCTTTCATTAGATGGGGACGGGTCCTCAGATAACATAGATTTGGATTTAGAGACACGTTTCTTTTTTGAAGTACGTGATGGTAAGTTCAGGTGTAGAGCTTCTCTGTCTGCTACCTTTTGATGAAGCTGCAAGTCCACCACTTTGCATGGGAAAATATCGAGATGAAGTTGTCACTTTGATTCCAGAAGAATTTCTATGTTCGTGTCTTGCACTGCTTGAATTGAGCTTTTCAAGTTCTTTAGGATCGGGGAAATGGACAGTGGAAACTCGCTTTGAAATCTTTCCTGCAGTAAAGAATAAAGAGGAAGAGATCATTTCTCTTGTATGGGACACTGAAGCTGTCCCTCTCTCAGCTAGAATAATTCTAAACAAAATTCATACATTGACTATGAAATAAACAAACAACAAAGATTGATTAAAGCTACAATGTTGGCATCATATTTGTTTCATTTTAGTTATCATCCTTCATATAGGAGTAACAGAGGAGGTTTAAAACAAAATGAAAAAAAAAAAAAAAACTATGGCTGCATACCAGTTTTAGGTTCTGTAGCAGAGGAAACAACAACTGTTTCATCTGGCTCATGGGCAGCAAAGCTGACAAAATCATATACTTCACCTGACAACAAAAGATGAAAATTAAGGCACTTGCAAAGCAATCATATTCAGATCACACCAACATAAAAAGTTTAGTACGCCCTCTGGAGATCAATGAACAAAAATTGAAAGAGAGAAGAGAGCATTGACGATGTCAGTGTCACAGTTAATTCGTTTTATTTACCATCATTATGAAGCATCACAATTTCTGCCCATGTATGTCAGATAACAAATCCTGACCAACATTCTGTACACATCAAGTAAGGTGATAATGGCAATGATTAACATAACATCAAACAAAGGTTCTTTCACCATCTAAATCCCTGAAGAGAGGAAACACCACCAATACAGATGCAGTTACTTTAATTATTTATGGTCTCATTTCATTGAATGAAACCATAAATAATTAAAGTAACTGACTAGTCTCCTATAATAAAGTAATAGGGGAAAAAACATCAGCAAATGGAAAGAGGTAATCCACAGGAATGTATTTTTCCACACTCTTTAATGAAATCTAAGAAACTTTCAAAACAATATTAACCAGCAATAGAAAAGGAACATAAAACATGCACGTCAATTTCCTAAATGATGAATTAATAATAAAAATTCAGGTTATCACTGTTACATCTCTATCACCTTATTGTTATTTTTAATATTCTATTATTTAAATAGTAATATATTTTTAAAAAATTTCCTAAAACATATTTAAATTATTTTAAAAATTTCATAACTATTCCAAAAATAAGCATAAACGGGCAATACTATTGTAAGGGTAACCTAACTGAACCCCATTGCCTCTCCTTGCATTATTCTAAAAGCATGAAGAGTCTCAAACACTCTACCTTACCAACAAATAAGTGATAATATTACAACGATAAATTATATTTTCATTATTTAACTTATTACTTAATATATTACTCTCAGCAGCAACTAAACATTTATATTTTAAAAATATTAGAAATTAAATTTAAAACTCAATGAACGTTATTTTTACGAGACAAAAATATAATTGCGTTTATTTTTTATTAGTTGATTCAAGTCCATTTTAATACAACAATGAGCAACTTTTCGCTATAAGCATGTTTTGATGATTATCAACTAAGAATCTTCACATACGTTTAATGTCTAATTTGTTTTGAATTCATTATCTGTTTTTTTTTTTTTCATCTTAATTATTTTTGGTGTGAAATTGATTTCTTTTTTATATTTATCCAATTAAGCTAATTTATAAACAAATCAGTGTATATAATTTAATACTCTGTTTTTTTTAAAAAGTGTTTAATGTGGTACCTGTAAACTTGTTCCTTAGATTAAGGGATGTAATTTCTTTAATGTCTTAGATGTGAAAGTATATTAACATTTTTTTCAAATAAATCACTAATTTTATTATTTATTAATATAAAATTAATTGTCAAGTTTGTTTTACGTGTAAAAGAGGTTACCAATCTCTTTCAATTATAAGGGATAGTAAATTTTACCTTAAATTTTTTTTTATAATTGCTATTTTATATTTAAAATAATTTATAATCTATGTAACATTCAATTTTTTATAATTATTTACTATCTTCCACCCCTTTTAAAATTATTTTACAAAATGTTTTTTAAAAATAAAAACACAACCAAACACACGCTTAATAAACTCTCCTTAATTTTATAAATTCTGCTTTGTATTTCAAGTTTGTATCAATATTTTGATCAATATCTAATGAGTCATTTTTAATTTATCTATTTTGCTAATTAACATATTTTTCTTTTAAGATGGTTTTTAATCTCATTTGTATTCAGTATGCAAACGATCTCATTCTCTTCCATCCGCAGCAAATTCTCGCTTTCTTTCATAAATGTTGACAATGGAATAATAAATATAAGAAACTATTTAATTGTTTTAGACGCAAAATTTTAAAAGCTATTTTTATGTAAAACAATTCTATTTAACAGAAAATGTTTCACTTTATAATTTAAATTTAAACATTCAAATACCTTAGAGTCCGTTTCTTGATTATAACAAGAGAACATAGTATGATTGTTTATCTTATTCTAGTACATTTTATATTTATTTAACAATAAGATATGATAATTTATCCCATTAAATTATTCTATTATATCCTCACAGTTTAAGATAATATTTTTAATTAGATTCTGACAAATACTTTATATTTTTTAATATTTTATAAAAATGTAATTTTAATACTTTTTTTATAAAAAAAGTATAATATGATGTTTTAATAAAAAATGTTTCTAAAGTATATTTTTTATATAAAAATATTTTAGTTATTTTATAAATATAGTTTTAAACTTTTATAATTTTTTTTGCATCTCTTATCAAAAATCATCTTCTTTTACATTATACATAAATAAGTAAGTTCTTTATTTAATAATATAACTCTACAAAATTCACTAAATAAAGTCTCACAAACTATCTTAACTCCTACATCTTTATCTTTTATTTTAATTTTAAATATATGTTAAATTATAAAATCAATCTTTATATTTAACACACCTTTTCAATTCAATTTAATTTTTATATGAGTAAACATTTTCAAGCTAGTCCTTATCATTTATAAGAGTTAATACAAGGAAGCACTCGCATAAAAATTAAGGCATAATTTTTTACATATATAGATTAATTTGCAAATAAGTGTTAACTATAATAATTAACATGTATTTTAATTAGAAAAAAAATAATGAACTTGCTTTAAAAAAATAAGGTATCAAATGAATAAATCACAAAAATTAAACTTATATATAATATAATTTCATATTATAAAGATATGCATCAAAAATTAAAAATTTAATAAGAAAAAAAATGCATTAATTATTTTCTTGAAAAAAAAGTCTTAGATTTATTTTTTAATCATATAAAAGCTTATAACGACATATATTTTTCTCAATTACATAAATTTATAAAATGTAAAAGAAGTAATTATTTTAATTTATTAGATGACATTTAATTATGAGATTTATGCATTGAGACTTTTATTATTAGAAATAAATTTGGTTTGTATATGAGAATAATTTCACATGATGTAAATTTTTTTTTGAAAAAATTATGTTAATATTCCTTAATCATTAACAAATATAATAATTTATGAGCATCTAGTCATACTCCAAGAAGAGAGAATTATCCACTACATAGAGCTGTAATGCATCCAGAGATCTATCAACAAAGTGAAACTACCTTTGTTGGGATGAATTACAGATGACGTTATAGCTGTCAATATGGCCCAAAGCCTACAGCCCACCTCACATAATTCACTATGTACTCCAAAATTTTTTAAGAGTAAGGTAGTAGATAGTCCTAAGCCCTAATATACAAAATAAAAAAAGTGACTATAATTAGGGTTAGAGGTGAGTTAGCTCACTTTTTTTATTTTGTATATTAGGGCTTAGGACTATCTACTACCTTACTCTTAAAAAATTTTGGAGTACATAGTGAATTATGTGAGGTGGGCTGTAGGCTTTGGGCCATATTGACAGCTATAACGTCATCTGTAATTCATCCCAACAAAGGTAGTTTTACTTTGTTGATAGATCACTATAATTAGGGTTAAAGGTGAGTTAGCTCTCTTTTTTAGTCAATAATTAATAAATATTATAGTTTTTTTTAGTAAAAGAAACATGTATTTTTTTTATCATTTTTATTAAATTATTTTATTTAAAATAAATTAAAAATTATATTTTAAATATACAAATATATTTTAAAAATATTTTTTTTTTATCAATTCTATCAAATTAAGATGAGTCAAAATATAAATTTATAAAATTCATTAATTTTTGTTAAGTTCACAAGTTACTTTTTTATATTTATGAATTTTGTAATATTAAGTATTATTTGTCTATGATTTTTATGATGATAATGTGATATTTATTTTTTTAACACATTAAATTTTATTTAAATAAATAATTTGAAATATTTTGATAACATATGATTAAACAAATTTAGCTAAATTTACTTTTTGTTGTCAGTTTTGTGTCTCTATTGTAACTTAAAAATATTTATTGAATATCTAATGTTTTTAAATTAATTTTATGAAAATAAATAAATATTTTTAAAAATAATTAATAAATATTATACTATTTTTTTTAGTAAAAGTTACATGTTTGTTTATTATTTTTGTTAAATTATTTTATTTAAAGTAAATTAAAATTATATTTTAAATATAAAAATGTATTTTAAAAATAAAAAATTTTCAATCAATTCAAGTTATTTTACTTTAAAAATAATTTCTATCAAATTAAGATGATTCAAAAGTTAAATTTTACAAATATTTATTAATTTAGGCTAAGTTCATAAGTTACTTTTCTGCATCTATGAATTTTGCAATATTAAGTATCACATGTCTATAATTTTCATGTTGATGATGTATTTATTTTTTAAACACATTAAATGTTATTTAAATAAATTATTTTAAATATTTTGATAATAGACAACTTAACAAATTTAGCTAACATTATTTTTTGTTATTAGTTTTATATTTTTATTATAACTTTAAAAATATTTATGAAACGTAATGTTTCTAAGATAATTTTATAAAAATAAATAAATAAAAATAATACTTTTAAAATATTAAAGCATGAAAATTTTTATGGTTAATACTCAAATAACATTATAAAATAATGTGTTAAGAAATTATTTATAAAATTATATGAATGTGTCACATATGTCTCAGATTTTTCATCGTTTTCAGACTCTGTCTCTATAACTGTTAACACTAATTCGTTTCATCACTTTGTATTCATTCCATATTCCTTTTCACATTTATCTCATTATTCAGTTAAAAGATCGTGTTTAGTAAAGTACTTTCGGACTAAATCTATAACACATAGGTTTTAGTATATTACAAACTTTTAAAATTATCTATAACATACATTATTAACCACTACAATCAAATATCATGCTCATCCAAACATTTCAGAACTCAGTCCTTATCATATGTACCACAGAAAGATAGTACAACCATCCAAATTAATGAAATATGCATCATCAATATTCATAACACGAAAACTAACAAAATATGTATAATTAACTTTTCACTACAGAGTATTATTATTCAAATATATATTTCCATACAAGTAATATATAATAGTATTTCTATGAGTACAAAATATACACTGTTATAATGACAAAATAGAGCTTTTCTTATCTTGAGATAAGGTTTTGAAAAGGGATTTGTGAAGGATCTTATTTAAAGAACTAAATTCTCCTAAATATTGTTAGAGAGAGCACTTTAGAGAAGATAGAAAACAAACAAACATTGAAACCCTAATTTAAAGAAAGATTGATGTTTTGGAGAAATTTTTTGAGAGAAAAGAGTGGGAGATCAGAGAGAAGGTTGAAACTTCGATTGTAATTCAAGTTTTTTAAGTTGAAAACTCTTAAATACCTTTTAACTTATGACATTCTCGCTACAGTAAAAAAAGCAGGCAATATTTTACTCTTGTTGTCTGCCATTCTGGTTACAGTAAGAATTCTCGTTATAATGAGAGAAACTCTCGCTACAGCGAGAATCCTGTCTACAACGAGAATATTGTTGAGTCATCTTTATCGATTTTTCATTATAGTAAGCAAGGATCTTTCGCTAAAGCGAGAGAGCTCCATACTGCCTGATTCTAGATGATCTTTCTCGCTATAGCAAGATATCTTACAATTTGTACAATTTAAACTCTTCTAATTTCAATCAACATGTACAAATAAATAAAATAAAATACAACAACAATAATAATAACAAAATGAGGGTGTTACATTTACATTAGTTTACTATTATCGTTAGTTTTTAATTACTTAAAAAAACTATGCAAAAGAATAATCACAATCAAATTTAAACAAGAATGTTATATTTAAATTGTGAAGATTATCAATCCCTTTATTATCTAAAGCAAAATAATATATTAAAAATTTAAAGATAAAAATAGTTGAGCTTTGATACAGAGCCAGGCATATAATATGCATTCTAATATCTAGCATAATTATGATACGAACATGTCACCAATTTTAAAGTATAGATACTTGCACAGAAATTTAACAATTTACATGTTCGTACTGTTTACTAGGAGCTGTGAATTCAATCTATTTATTTGCTAATTATTTAATTCAGTTATGTATAAATTTAATGAATTTATTTAATTATAAAATAAAAATTAATGAATAGATTTGATTGAATCATCATTTGTTATTGGATAGATAATGAACCATTCAACATATTTAACATATTTTATAGTCTAGTTTGAGAATAGGTCTTTAAAGAATGAGTCATAAACTATAGTGTTTTGATACAAGATGTGTCTGAATATTTAACATTATTTTATAAAAATATTTTTTAATATAATATTCTTTATATAAATGAACTAAATATCCATCTATGAAAATGGTTAACAGATGAATTAGATGCTTTTTTTTATTAAATGAGTCATAGATGAATTAAATTTTTAATGGATTATAAATCAATTAATTATTTGTTTTTACCCATAGTTTTTTGTGATATACCCAGTTATGATATATAAGAATATACCGTAGGCCCATAATTTATATTATAATCATAATCATTTCTCTTATATTGTTATCCTTTAAATTCATATTATATCATTAAATAAGCATACCTTTTCCTTCTTTTCTCAATATAATAAGTATACCCTAATCCATAAGCAATTTAAAATATAAATTGTTTTACATTAATATGTGGAATTAAATTCTGTTTGAGCATAATTATTTAGACTTTATTTAAAAGTTTAAAAAAAAAGAAAGAAAAGAGTTTGAAAGGAGAATGAGAGGAGAAAAGAGAAAAAAAGACTTTAAATTTCTCTATTGTTTGTATGTTTAATAGTGAGAAGAAGAGTGATGAAAAGTTTAATTATATAATGATATTATTTTATTTATATATATTTTTTATTTTTTTAAAATAAAAAATAAATATTTTCTTTCTCTAAAAATTAGTAATTTTAAAATTAATTTTTTTTTTATAATTTTAAAAAAAATTATCACTTGAAAAACTAACATTTTTTTTAAAAAAAGTTAAAATCTTAATATGAAAGAATATGAATGAGAGAGAGAAAAATCCTAAAATAAAAGAACTAAAAAAATAGTATTGAGAGGGTTTACACGTGTAGAAAAAAAAAATCCTCCAAATATTTTCTTTTCTATTAAATAATTCTCAAACAAGATTAACTCCTTCCTTCCTCTCCCATTCCCTCCTAAACACAACTCACAAACTAGCCCCTGCTTTATAACCATTCTTCCAAGTATATTATTGAAATATTTTGAAAAATGTAAAATATGAATTAAAAAAAAAAAGGGACCAAAATATAAACTCAATTACATATGAGCCAAAAAGTTTGGCGTCCTATTTGTTGAAATTGTTATTTTGACGTGTCTCTGGGAAACTATTTTGGTTCAAAGCGTTTGTTTTTAAGATTAATTGTTTTAATGCAGTTAACGAAACTTTTTTTTATGAGGAGAAATCCAAGCAATGATATTAGGAAGATATAACACTAACTTCTACAATTGAGGCCTCACATGACTTGATCAAAGGTCAAAACACAACGTTTTAACACATTTATGAGAGACACTCTCCATCAAGTATGGGAATTTGACAGTTACATCATGCCATACTAAACACATACTTAATTACGATACAATAACTTAGCAATTGATTTTGTTACAATACATTATTGAAATATGTTAGAACATGACCATAAATGATTATGTTACAATACATTATTGAAAATATGTTAGAACACGACCATAAAAAGTTATGTTACAGACATAAAACCATTAAAATGCAGTAGCTTCTTCCACTTTGTCCTTGCACCGCAAATTTTGCTATAAAAATGTCAACATTTTCTATTTGTATGAGCAGCATAACTACATTTCCAATGGCAAACACAGTAATTGGCCTATTTTCAATAGCCTTGCTTTGCATTACTGCAGCACAAGGGAGAAAAACATTTCATCCAAACAATGAATGGCCAACATCTTCTCTAGTTACCAATGATGGTATCTGCAAAACAATATTAGAGACACAAGGTTACACATGTGAAGAACATAAGGTACATATATTTCTATCCTATTCCATTCCTCTTCTTGATTATGAAGGGCATTTCGCCAATTAGTTTTTTTTTTCTTGGACTAAATTATCAAAAATATCTCATGATAAATGATATTTATGAGAATTTGGTGTTGGGTAGAATTCAGCAGTGTCATGTGATCTATAAGCAAAATAATGCTTTTGTTGTTGTATATTTTTTGTTGGACTTAGGTTACAACAGAGGATGGCTACATCCTGGGCCTGCAGAGGATTCCGATGGGGAGGTCTGGTAGGAAAGCAGACAAGCCACCAGTGCTATTACAACATGGTCTCTTTATGGTAAAGTCTGTTGCTTGAAAGACAGACATACAAGAGAAACAACCATGTCTTTTGTTTGCTAAGGTTTTAGAAATGTAATGCAGTAGTGAGGATACTCAACTAAGACAACTTGTGTGGTTTCAGGATGCTATAGCATGGCTACTCAACTCTCCAAATGAATCATTGGCATTTATCTTAGCAGACAATGGGTATGATGTGTGGCTAGCCAATACTCGTGGGACAAAGTATAGCGGGCACAAATCATTTAGTCCTAATGACATGGTTCTTTTACTTATGAGCTACATGAGTTTTCAGTTTTCAAACTTTCAATTAGTTGATTGATACACAATGAAACATATGCATTTACTTATTCATTATGTGCAGGCTTATTGGGATTGGTCGTGGGAAGAATTAGCCAGTTATGATTTTCCTGCTTTTGTCCAATATGTGTACAGCCATACTGGTCAGAGAATACACTATGCAGGTCATTCTTTGGTGAGTTTCTAATTCCTTTGTTTATGTTTAGGTTGTCTCATGTTGTGTTAAATATATTTTTTTAGTTTCTACAGTTTTTCTTAACTTAGTTTTTGTCCTTATACTACTTTAAAAGTTTAGTTTTGAGTCTCTATGGTTTCAAACGCATTAAGAATTGGTCTATAATGTGATGACAGAAGCCAAAATGTATGCCTGAGGCCAGAGACCAAATCCTAATGGTTTTGAAATTACCAGCATTCAACCAAATTTTTGAAGTACGAGGATTAAAACTACTGTTGAGAAAAAATATAAAACTAAAAATGTGTTTAAAGTTATTACAATATTAGTAGGCATATACGCTAATAACCTGAAATTTCAGGGAACTTTAATGGCATTAGCTGCTTTTTCTGAAGGGAAAGTACTGCCCTTGTTGAGATCAGCTGCATTACTTACACCAATTGCTCATATGAATCAAATCACGTCGCCAATAACAAAACTTGCTGCTAACACACTTTTAGCTGAAGTGAGAGACAAAAGTTAAATCATTTAGCTAAGCTTTAAATTGTCAATTGAATACAATTTGAGTTGAAAATATTTTTCTTTTTCTTTTTATTATTATAACAGGAGATATACTGGTTAGGCCTCCGTGCATTCATTCCAAATGGGTAACAAAAAAACCATATCTTTTTTCAATGTGTTTTGAGTCTTGAAGTTAACTTCATACATAAAAGAAACTTGAAGCAATTTCAACTGTAGCAATATGTTTGCTAATGAGCAGGGATGCTGCAGCCAAATTTATGCAAGGCATCTGCCATAATCTAAACTTGGATTGCTTAAACCTAATTGTGCCTCTCACAGGTACCATAAATATATTAGCATGAATACAATGAGGAATTGAATTCACTTTATTGCGTTGATTCCCTCTGATATTAAGATTATTTTGATATTGTTTACCCTTAAATTTTAGGTCCAAATTGTTGTGTAAATTTGTCCACAGTAGATCTCTTTTTTGATCATGGACTGCAGACAACGGCAACAAAGAACTTGATCCATCTCGCTCAAAGCAAGTCCCCTATTAAGCAACATTGTTTTCTATGATTAAGTGTCATTTGGTTTTTAAACATTTCTTATATTCTTCTTATCTATTTAGAACTGCTAGTTTCTACATAATTTCTTATATATTGACCTTAATCTTGTATGGTTCCTCCTGTGGTTTTGAGTAGTGATCAGAACAGGTAGAATAGCAAAGTATGATTTTGGTGATCCAGGACAAAATACGATGCACTATGGACAACCGATTCCTCCTCTTTATGACATGACAAGAATTCCAAAAGAATTTCCTCTATTTCTCAGCTATGGAGGGAAAGATTTTCTATCTGATGAAAATGATGTGCATATTTTGCTCAATGACCTCAAAGATCATGATGGGAACAAGCTTGTGGTATTGTTCCGAGAAGATTATGCTCATCTTGATTTTATTATGGGTGTCAATGCTAAACAAATGCTTTATGATCCAATGATTGCTTTCTTCAAGGTTAATTGATTTAACAACTATTAATAATAGTAGTTTAGATAATGTAAATTCACTTTTCAATTTTCATCAAGTTAGCTTTATAGCATATGTTACATTTTCCTCTCTAATCAATCACAAATTTTATTTTCTATTCTTAACCATAAATTTTAACAATCAATGGTATTTTTCGTAGAAATAGTATTCTTGCTTATTTCGATGATCCTCAATACCGAACGCAGAGTTCAGGAATTACAAAATATAGGACTATAGGAATAAATTCCATCTATTACTGCTATTATTGTTACTTGTTACTGGACAACAAACCAATTCCATTCTTTAAAGTCGAATTCCATTCTTTAAAATGAAAAAAAAAAAGAGGGAGTTCGAAAAACCTCAATATAGTGAATACTAATCCTCGGTCAAGTTGAACATTAATCTATACAAATTGTATTTTTGAAGTCAAGACGATGCATAACTAGTCCAATTTTCTTATCAATGCTATGTTGAACACTAATGCGTATAAGATTTACAATCCTATATGCTCAAGCATTCCCTTAATTTTGATGGTTAAACGTATAGATGCCCTTGACAAGGAAAATTAGAGTGTCTACGATTCCTTTGAGTTTAAGGTTCAAGAAAATGGGACACTAAAGTTAAGTATAATTGAACCATATACTAACCAGAGGAAACACAAAAGTCAAGCTAACTTAATATTTAAAATTCTATATGCTAGGTGACCATAACACTTCCAAAATGTAGTGTTGACAAATGTCTTTTCCTCCACCTTCTCTAGGTTTTTTGATAAATGTATTGACAAGTATACTAAATCGTTTACAATAACAAAATAAATTTTATTGTCAATGAGATTAGCGTTAAGTACCAATCCACAACAAAATTACTATTTAGATCGTAAAACATAGTGAGAATGTAAATAAGAAATTTAGATAATGGGTTGTAAAACAAAGTGAAATTGTAAACAAAAATTTTAGATAATGTGTAGCATATAAAAATAAAACGTAAGTACTGGAGATTTTAATTAACAATATGAGTAAAAATTCATATGTAAAGAACTGACTATAAATGAAACTAAATTGCAGAATGTAACTAAATAAAAAATAAAAATGAGTTGTAAATTTCTTAAGTGACTTAAGTTTAAAATCTCTTAATCCCTTTCCTTTGCATAAAAATATATACAACCCAAAACATAATCTAATTTAATGGTCAGATTTTCAATTGTACTCAATACTAATTTTTTGATTGATTCTAAACTAGTTTCAAATTCTTAATCCCTTAGGTAATTAAGACGATGATTAACATTAAGTTTAGAAATCAATATGACCACACATTCAGAGACTCTTATTCCTAGATAATCCATAATCAGCTATTTAATCCAAATCCAAAAAAATTAACAACTTTCCAATTATCCCCTTTCCATCAATTCTGAATTCTAAGAAAGAAAGAAGCTTTAAGTTTTGAGCACAACTTCATTTCTTCGCATCTCTTTGCATCGCTCAACCTTCTGTCTTCCTCCAACATGCTCCATTTCTCTTTATGAACCCTAAATTCAATTGTTCTCAGCTTCACTAAGGTAGCTTTTACATTTTTTTAGCTCTGTTTAGTTACAGTTTATCTCCTCTTTCATTCTCTATTTATGAATCTGTGTATTTTCTACGTTTGTTCCTTCATTCCCTTACTCTTTCCCTTGCTTCTGCATTTTTTTTATGCGTTCTTTGTGGACTGGGTGTTTTATTATTACTCTCATGCTTGTCTCTGCACTATTGCGTTCTTGTTTTCAAAGATGATGCTTGATGTATGTTGTTGAATGCTATTTTACCCATTTTAGGGCTTGCATTGTTCTCTCTGTTCTTCATCGTAAAATTTCCATGGGTTTATTATGTGATATTTTCAGAAAATTTTGTGTGATTTTGTGCTCCTTGTTCACTGTACCTCTCTACTTGCATGCTATTATTTGACTTTTGAATACACAGTAGTCTTTATGATATTATCCCACTTTTCTTTGAACTTTTGATTTCTGTGTGTGCGATTTCTGCCATATTAAGAGAAATTGTGTAACTCTTTGAACTTTGTTCACTATAACTCTGTTCTTGCAAGTTATTTATAACAATGATACCTTCTCCTATTTATTGTGCTATTATTGCCTATTTTTGCACTTCCATTTTTAATCTCCCTATGTGTGAATTGCTGCTCAATGCTGCCTCGCTTAGTGCTACAAATTTTCCATTAATAGGCAGTCCTCATGGTGCCTGAAATCTTTTATTTTTCTATGAAAATTCAATTTTTCTGGGCATTATTTGTGGTCTCTGTTTGAACAAATATAATGCATGCTTTGGGTTGTATATAGCTTCATTGTGACAATGGTAAATGCACCTGGATTTGTGCTCTGCAATGTTCTATTTCCGGTAGCGTAGTTATTATTAATTGGAATTTTATTTCACCTATTCCCAAACCATTGCAATGTTTTGTCATGGTAGTCGTGCTCCTTATAATAGTTTAGAAATTTTGTGAACAACTTTTGTGATATTTAGAAATTTTTGTGTGATTATCTGTCTATGTTCACTGTAATATTCTTCTTGCAAAATACTATTAACAAGGATGCTTTAATATGTTCATTGCTCAATTTTCTATTTATATGCAATCTGCACCTTTATGTTGTGTTTCCCTTTTCTGAATTTTTAACTTTTATATGGGCAATGCTTTAATATAGATTGTCTTTCGCATTGTTCAATTCTCTATTAATTTGCAGTCTGAGTAGTACATAATGTTTCCCATTTCCTGTGCATTTTTACTTTTCTATGTTGTTCATACATTCTCTGTTTTGAATACAGAGTGGATACAAAGTGTTTTATCACACTTTGTAGTTTAAGTTGTATTTAGCTTCACTGTCACCATGGATAATAATTGTTTAGAACCATGTTTTATGTTACTATGTTTTTAACTGGCTACACAAATATTGTGTGAAATGTTTTTAGGTATTTTCATCCAAGCTGTGACAAGATGTTGTTCTTTCTCTTATTCTGTCATGAGAGCCATACTACTAGATCTGCTTTCTCTGCTGCACAGTCTATTTTATACATAAATTTCTTCTCACATTGGTTACCTTTTAGTTTAATTACATACCTTTGTGTAGTGTTGTACACTAGTCTCCTATTTCTGTCTTTACCTTAACACTCACTCTCTTATTTTCTGATTTCATGGTAGATGAGGAAGAAAACGGTGGCCAACCGACCTAAGAGAGCTAGGATTGAAATTTCTGAATCTGAGAGTATAGAAACAATGCATGAGGGACCATTTTGCAGCCCGTTCCATGAACAACATCACAACATAAACATCAAACTGAGGAAGATTGTTGAAGACTGGGCCTTTATCTCAAGGAAGGTGAATATGAACCAATTCAAATCACTATTCAAGCAAAGAACTGACAATATTTTTGTGAGCTAACAGGAAAAGGTTTTCAAACTCTAGTGCGTGAGTTTTATGCTAATGGTAAATTTGACTGTCAAGCTGACATCAACCTCTCCTTATACCATACTATGGTGGGAGGCACCAATGTGTCATTCATCCTAGGAGTGATCAACGGAGTTATGAGAGTTACAAGGGCTTATTCTGAACCACCAACGAATGATTACACGCCTCTTATGAAGCAGACCCCAGATTATGAGGCCATTATCAGAACCCTTTGCAAATCAGGGGCAGAATAGAGACCCCTAGGCAATGTTGAACCTTGAAGTTTGATGGTAAGTGATCTCTTTCCCATACCACGAGCATGGTTCTAATTTATAATTGGATCACTGACCCTAATCCTTCATGATACAGCATTGCTACTGAGGCGAGCCTAACTCATTTACTGCATAGTTTGGGTTTTGCTATAAATGTTAGCGAAATCATATACCAAGAAATACACCAGATAATGGAGGACGACAATCAAAGATCATTAGCTTATCCTTCTTTAATTACCTTGCTATGTGAAGAAGCAAAGGTAAAAATAGACTCCAATTGTGTATAAGCCAAAATGGATCACTAGCACTGCAATAGATGCCTTTGCTGAAAATATGCATAAAAGACCTAATAGGCCACTTGCAACAACCAATCTTCTTCCTCTAACTTAACCAGCAAACAACAATTAAACATGGTGCACAATGAAATTACTCAATTGCAAAAGACCATTTCCAGGCAAGGACAATTACTGATGAAAGACATAGTTCGTTTGGAAGCTAAAGTGAACAAAATTGCTTAAGACTTGCAAGTGCATGATAATGATCAAGAGGGAGAGTCCTGTAGTGAGCTATTGTTGTCAGGCTTGTAATCTATTATTGAGTAATCTATAATATTTTATACTTGCTAAATGTTAATTGAAGGATTATTTGGTATTAGAATAGATTTAGATGGATTTTGAAATTATTTTAAAAAGAAAAGAAAAGTGAACAGTATCGGTGAACAATGACGTGAACAGTGACGTACTATGATGTCATTAGTGACGTCTCCCTGACGTCACATACGTGTATAGTACTCATGCATAGTATTTTCGTGTGAATAGTATCTTAAACAGTGTTTTTGGCCCGAATAGTAATGCAATGAACAGTAATTTCGGAGGTGAACAGTAATTTCGGAGGTGAACAGTTAATTTTAAAAATTTTCTATAAAAAGGGAGTTTTAAAATTTTGGCGGTAGATGTGTAACGGTAAAGCATCTTTGAGCTATCTTTGTCTTATCTTTGTCTGGATCCAGACATCTTGGAATGGGTCATTGGATCGACTTGGTTCTTTACGGATTATTTAGGTCAGAACCGTCGAAAATCGTTTTTCATGTTGTGCATTAAATGGGCTGTAATGCATGAGGTTGTTGCTGTGAGTAATATTTTGCTCTATATATACGATTTTATTTTATTTTTGTAAGCTCACCCTTGCATTTCTTTCTATGTCGTGTGTGCGTGTGTATTGCGATGATCGTATGGTGGTACGTGAGCAGATGTAGCAGGTGTTGCATCTACTTCACAGGTTGACGGGCCAGTGGAGAAATATTAGAAGCTAGAGTCGAGTAATTTTGTATCAAAGTTCTTTTTCCTTATATTTTGAGACCTCGTGTAGAGGGAGCTACGTTATATAATTTTTGTGTATTTTGAATATTATGAATTAAATGTAATATTATGTTGTTTTATTAAATATTTGTTATAAGAAACTTTGTTTTATTTTTGAATAAGAAGTAAATTTTATACTTATATTTTTTATTATTTATCTATCTTAAATAAGTATGTGATGTAGAAACAATATTCTCGACTCCTTATAAAAGAGGTCGTGACAGTTGTAGGTTATAATTGCTTAAACAAGTCCTATTGTTGCAGATGAAGAAGAGGAAGAGATTTAAGCTACCCAACTTGTTGAATTTTTTGCTTTATTTACATTTGTTTTTCTTGTCTTTTGTTGTCATTTCCATTTTAATGTTTGAAATTCTTGGATAAGTGTTTTTAATTTTGGGACACTTTATTGGCTATGCATAATTTCCTAATTTCCAGTTTATATAAATATTTTGCTTGCTATCTTTCTCTATTTTTGATATACTCCAACAGAGGAGCAAGCAAAAGAAAAGCAAGCATATAAAAAACAGAGAAAGGTAGCAAGCAAAATATTTATATGAATTGGAAATTAGGAAATTGTGCATAGCTAATAAAGTGCCTCAAAATTAAAAACACTAATCCAAGAATTTCAAACATTAAAATGAAAATGACAACAAAAGAAAAGAAAAACAAATGTAAATAAAGCAAAAAATGCAACAAGTTGGGTAGCTTAAATCTCTTCCTTTTTTTCATCTGCAGCAATAGGACTTGTTTAAGCAATTATAAGCTGCAGCAGCTCATTGCAGGACTCTTCCTTTTGATCATTATTATGCACTTGCAGGTCCTGAGCATTTTTGTCTACTTTAGCTTCCAAACGAACCATGCCTTTTATTAGTAATTGTGCTTGCTTGGAAGTGGTCTTTTATAGTTGAGTGATTCCACTGATCACCATGTTTAATTGTTGTTTGCTGGTTAAGTTGGAGGAAGATGAGGTGGTTGCTACAGTTGGAACCATGATCGTGGTATGGGAAGGAGATCGCCTACCATTAAACTTCGAGGTTCAACACTACATAGGGGTCTCCATTTTGCCCCTAATTTGCAAAAGGTTCTAATGATAACCCAATAATCGGAGTTCTGCTCTATAAAAGGTGTGCAATCATTCGTTGGTGGTTTAGAATGAGCTCTTGTAATTGTCAGAACTCTGTTGATGACTCCTGGGGTGAATGACACCTTAGTGCCTCGCACCATAGTATGGTATGGGGAGAGCTTGATATCAGCTTGACGGTCAAATTTACCATTATCATAAAACTCATGCACCAGAGTTTGTAAACCTTTCCTGTTAGCTCACAGAAATATTCCTAGTTCCTTTCTTGAATAGTGATTTGAATTGGTTCATATTTACCTTCCTTGAGTTAAAAGGCCCAGTCTTCAACAATCTTCCTCAATTTGATGTTTATGTTATGGTGTTTTTCATGGAACGAGCTGCGAAATGGTCCCTCATGCATTGTTTCTGTACTCTTAGATTCAAAAATTTCAATCTTTGCTCTCTTTGGTATGCTAGCCACCGTTTTCTTCCTCATCTGCCATGAAATCAAAAAATAAGAAAGTGAGTGTTAAGGTAAAGGAAGAAATGGGAGACTAGTGTATAGCACTACACAAAGGTATGTAATCAAACTAAAAGGTAACCAATGTGAGCAGAAATTTTTGGCATAACAAAGACTATGCGGCAGAGAGAGCAAATCTAGCAGTATGGCTCTCATGATAGAATAAGAGAAAGAACAACAGCTTGTCACAACTTGGATGAAAATAACTAAAAAAATTTTACATAATATTTGCGCAGCCTGTTAAAAATAGTGCAACATAAAACATGGTTCTAAACAATTGTTATCCATGGTGATAGTGAAGCTAAATACAACTCAAACTACAAAGTATAGTAAAACACTTTGTATCCACTTTGTATTCAAACTAGAGAATGCATGAGCAACCTAAAAAAGTGAAAATGCACAGGAAATGGGAAACATTATGTACTACTCAAACTGCAAATTAACAGAGAATTGAAGAATGAGAAAGACAATTTATATCAAAGCATTGCACATAAAAGTTAAAAATCCACAAAAAAGGGAAACATAACATAAGGGTGCAGACTACATATAAGGAGAAGATTGAGCAATGAACATATTAAAGCGACGTTGTTAATAGGGACAGAGAATCACACAATTTTTTTTAAGAAAAATAAAAGATTTCACGCACCATGAGGATTGCATATTAATGGAAAATTTATAGCACTAAGCGAGGAAACATTGAGCAGCAATTCGCACATAGGGAGATTAAAAATAAAAGTACAAAAATAGGCAATAACAGCACAATAAATAGGAGAAGGTATCATTGCTATAAATAACTTGCAAGAACATAGTTATAGTGAACAAAGTGCAAAGAGTTACACAATTTCTCAGAATATCGCAGAAATTGCACACACAAAAATCAAAAGTTCATAGAAAAGTGGGATAATATCATAAAGACAAAGACTGCATATTCAAAAGATCAAGTAATATCATGCAAGAAGAGAGGCACAATGAATAAGGAGCACAAAATCACACAATTTTTTTTTGAAAATATCACATAATACACCCATGGAAAATTTACTATGAAGAATAGAGAGAACAACGCAAGCCCTAAAATGGGTAAAATAACATTAAGCAATATACATCCAACATCGTCCTTGAAAATAAAAATGTAACAGTGCAGAGACAAGCATGAGAGTAACAATAAAACACCTAGGCCCAAAAGAAGTAAGGGAAAGAGTAAGGGGATGATGGAACAAATGCAGAAAATACACAGATTTATATATAAAGAATGAAAGAGGAGATGAATCGTAACCAAATAGAGCTAAAAAAAATTGTAAAAGAACGTACTTTAGTGAAGTTGAGAACATTTAAATTTAGGGTTCGTAAAGAGAAATGGAGCATGTTGGAGGAAGACAAAAGGTGATGAAGACATCCAGGCCCAAGCCATGAAAGAACTCACACGAAGGAAGTCCTAAGAAGCATTAGCACATGAAATACATATGTTGTTGGAAGCCTAACATCAATTTAAAGCTCATGATATCAAGGAAGATCCATCCATTGAGTTGAAGCCCATCACTTGTCTTATTCTTGCTGATTTTGAAGGACATAAGCCCAATGACTCAATTTGAAGTTTTATTTATTTTCCTTTCTTTCCAGTCCATGATTAAAAATATTGTACAATAAAAAAGTTTTATTATACTAAAGGTGCTTTTCTTTTTCTCTTGTTTGATTTTAATTAAACAAACTCTAAATTTGCATTGTACTAAAAACACTTGGATTAAATAAAAAAAGGAAAAATTCAGATTGAACAAAATTCATAATTGTGAGATTTTCTCTCAAGGCTAGTGTTCTTCCTTACTTCTAAGGTCTTATCAAGAATTTATTTTCTTGTGGCGATCGTCTTAGGCTTATCAACCAATTAGGTTTGTGGTACCTATCCTTTGTTATTTCTTCTTCTAATTCTTTGTTTATAAATGAAATAACAATGAGAAACCTAAATCTGACCTAGGTTTAAAAATATGCAAAATTTCATCATAATTCCTAAAATTTCGTTCATAATTAACTTGGATCATATCTCCTATTATACAACATCTTTTTTTGTGATTCTTGAGCCAAAATTGTAGTTCAAAATGTGAACTGTCACCTTGTTTTGGAAACACTGTAATCCAAATTCTGTAGCGTGAGATACAGCCCAATTTTATTATGTCTACAACTATATAATTTTGTTCTTGTTCTTGTTTGTTTTCTTTGCTCAATTTAATTCTGTCTTCCTAATTTCTAGGGTTCAAGGTATACATTAGAAACCTTAATTTCCTCTTTTAATTTTAATGTTCCTAGTCCTAGTTAGGTCCTCTTCTCTAAGGGGTTTGAAAAACCTCATCATTTGATATCAAAACTAGTTAACTAGGGCTAGTTTTGAATTGAATTTGGAAATACTGGTGGCTGGGGTTGTGTGTATTCTTTGTTTGATTTTGTGCAGAAATTAAAACAAGGAGAAAGAAAATTTCACTTGAGGAAGAGGCTAAATTTGTGGTACCAAATTGCACTCATGAGGTGTTTGCTTTAATGCTTCACTTAGTGACCAAGTTAGTGTTCTTTACCATAAGTTGTGATTGTATTTGGAAACTTTGTGAGTGTAATTAAAAAATTCTGTTTGTGCACTTAAGTTGTTAGGGTGGAAATTGAAATTTGTAGCTATTTTGATGATAAAAAATTAAAAAAAATTGTATTGGATAAAAAAAGAGTGATTGTGTTGGCTGTTTGGGTGACTTGTAGTGTAGCTAAAATTTCCAATTAATTTTGAAGTGTGTTTGCTGAATTATAGAAAAGTTAAAGCTTGTTATTGACCTTTTGAATTTAAGGACCTAAAAAGAACCAAGTCACTCAAGTTCACATTCATTCCTAGTTGCTGAATATATTTTTCTTCTTTTGTTTGAAAAAACAAATGTCTTTAATCTCCTTGGTTATTTGTTAATTCTTGGTTTAGTGTCTTAGTTATCTTGCGTCTTTATTCTTAATCCTTTCCCTTTGCTTGTGTTATTCTTTCTTGTCTCAATTTTGTCCAAATAATTCCTTATTTGCTTATTTCTTTTGTGTTTGTTAGGTAGTAGAATTGTTCTTTACTAATTCTTTGTGTGGTGTCACAATCTGAATTTAAAGCCTTCTTGATAGTCACTTTTCTCTTACTTCTTAGTAATTGATTAGAGAAGCTTGTAAGAACTTTAAGCTAGAGATTAAGTTGTAAAAGGCAAGAGAGTCACATTAGAGAAAGAGCCTAAAATTGAGTGAAACACTAAGAGTAATACACTTGTGAGGATGCTTATAAAAAAAATTTCAGAATTTAACCTATGGCTAAAAATAGAGAAAAGGAGAGAACACCATCACTTCCTAGGGATCAAAGATCATTATTTGATGCCTTGACTCAAAGGCTCACTAGATTGATGAGAGAACAAACTGAGGAGATATATGAGAGATTAGAGAATATAGAAAATCAAAATCACGAAAGATGAGAGAGAGAAGAACATAATAGTGAGAGGACAGAAAATGAGAGAAATGAAGGGAATGAGAGGAGAGGAGGCAGATATGAGAGATATGAATGAAGGAGAGAAAGAGAAAATGAGAGAGAAAATAGGAGAGAGAGTGAGGAAATGTGAGACTACCTATTCCATCCTTTAAGGGGAGAAGTAACCCATAAACTTATATAGAGTGAGAGATTAAGGTGGAATAAATATTTTCTTGCGATAACGTTAGTGATGAGCGAAAAGTAAAGTTGGCTACATTAGAGTTCACGGACTATGCTTTAGTTTGGTGGGATCAATTCGTTAAGCAGAAAAAGAGGTATGGAAAGCCAATGTTAGAGAGTTGGGAGGAGCTAAAGAGAGTCCTTAGGAAAAGGTATGTGCCTCAATACTACCATAGGGAACTCCATGCTAAATTACAAAGAATAACCAAAGGAGTAAGAGTGTGGATGAATTCTATAAAGACCTAGAGATTTCCATGATTCGAGCCAATGTAGAAGAGGATGTGGAGGTTACCATGGCTAATTCCTTAATGGCCTAAATGGAGATATTAAGGTTATGGTTGAACTTCAAAATTATGTGGGGATGGAAGAATTAGTTCACCATGCTATGAAGGTTGAACAACAGTTGAAAAGAAAGAGTGTGAGGAAGACTTTCTCTAATTATGAAAAGCCTAAGTGGAAAGAGAGGTATAAGAAGGAGGCAACTTTATCTAGACCAAACATGCCTACACCTCAATATAGACATAACAAAGGAAAAGATGTTGTGAATAAAACTAGGACAAGGGACATCAAGTGTTTCAAGTGTTTAGGAAGAGGACTTATAGCTTTTGATTGCTCTACAAAAAAAGTCATGGTCCTAAAAGATAGTGGTGAATCATCTCAATTTGAATACTCTAGTGTGGAAGTGAGTGAAAGAGAGGATGAAGAAGTACCTGAGAAGACCTTTTCATAATTAGGAGAATGCTTGGGAGAGTTGCAAAGGAAAATGAAGAAAGTCAAAGATAGAATATTTTTCACACTAGATGTAAATTCAAGGAAACATAAGTTCTTTGATCATAGATGGGGGAAGTTGTGCAAATGTGGTTAGTACTAGGCTAGTCACTAAGATGAATTTGGAAACCACACCCCACCCTAAGCCTTATAAGTTGCAGTGGTTGAGTGAAGAGGGAAAGTTGAAAATGAATAGGCAAGTTGAGATAGAATTCATAATTGGGAAGTATACAGATAAGGTGTTGTGTGATGTTGTACCTATAGAAGTAAGCCATGTGCTTCTTGGTAGGCCTTGGCAATATGATCAAGAAACACACCATGATGGGAAAATCAATAAATACTTATTTGAGTTTAAGAATAGAAAGGTGATTTTGGCTTCTTTATCACCCAGGGAGGTAAGTGAAGATCAAATCATTACGAGAAAGAAAATAACTCAAGAGAGAAAAGAAAAAGAGAGAAAAAGCTCAAAAACAAAGAAGAAAGAGAGTGGTAAAAGAGAGGAGAAAGTGCAAATTCTGTTTCTAAGAGAAAAAAAGGTGAAAAAGACTATGTTAATGAAAAAGCCAATGCTTCTACTTTTAAGTAAAAAAACACCTTTACCTAAAGAGGTGTCTTGTAATATTCTTCTCTTCTTTAAATAATTTTCTTTAAATATTTACATTATTAAAAATATAAATAAGAAATTTTGTAAGAAATAGTACAGGTTTGGAATATATGATACGATATGAGAATACAAATTAATAAAATTTGATAAATCTACAAAATCTCTCAAATTAAACATTTCACTGTCAATGAATAAAAATACACAATTAGATTTGTACACTTAATATATTAAATCAATTATATCTGAGCAGTTCCTTTTCCAAAATCCTTGACAAGTATGATCCTTGAACGGATCATCCATATTTCCATTTCTTTCTCCTTCATTACCTGAAAATATCAGTAAGGGTGAGTATTTTCTGCCCACTAAATTTCTTTTATTATAAATTATTTTAAGGGAAACTAAAGCTATTGCCTAAAACCTTATTCTAATTCATGATCAATAGTGCATAATTCATATTGATACTCATCATATCTAAGTACATACAAAAAAAATAATCATCAATCGATGTACTACAACACCCATATCATAACAACATAAATCGATCTATTACAATATATATATTATAATCATACAAATTTTATACCATTTCATATCTATAACACTTTCATAACAATTACCCCTGAGATTCCTTAAGGACTTCCTAGCATAGATAGCTGCTGGTTAGCCTGCAACATCACGGATACATGTGTGCCACTCCAGTCCCTTTTAGCAAAAGTATAATTAGAAGCTATGTTAGGAAATGAGGGTGTGGCTTGTGAATGCCTATTTTGAATAAATTATTGTGCACCCTTTTATCATTAGCATTCACCATCCTCATTTTCTCAAGATTTCCCAAATCTTCTTCGGACTCTACACCCTCAATGTATCATTGTACTATCTACATTTATTCTCTTTCTCTTTCTTAATATTTCTCATTTCTATATTCTTTCTATCAATCAACATGTCGTAATACATGGGTTACAATATATATAAATTCATGGATCACAATAAATATTATAATACATTTTTCAATGTGCTATAATATGTATCGTAATTATCCTTTTCAAGTTATTTTGTCCCACGCATCATAATCATGTACCTCATTCTTTCTCTATCATAGATCATATAGTTTCAATATCAATCAATACTTATTGCATCATGCCTGTCTAATATAGGAAGTTATCATATAATATCACACCATGCAATTAGTACAATAGATCAATCTAACACAGAAACTACCATACAATCAATACAATACATCAATCTAACACAAAAATTATCACATCATACAATCATTACAATGCGCCGAAGGTCAGACACCTTCAAACTCAGTCCAACTCGTACAATTTCAATATGGTCTCCTAATATAAAGTTCATTATTTTGTGTCCTTTATTACTTAACTCATATATTTTCTAAAAAACTTAGTTTTAAAACTTCTTAAAGCTATTCTAGCCTATATCTTTTTCTATGAATATGATTTCATTAGTTTCAAATAAACCCAAACCTTTCTTTATACCCAAAATATATTTTCACCATATGATTTCATAAAAATTATAGATTTTTACTAAAATAGGTTATTTAGATTCTCCTGAGATCACTATATATGTATATAAACTTAAAGCTCGAAAATACTCCCCTTACTTGGTAATGGTTTCCCAAAAACTAGTTCTTTGAGAGATCTACAGAAAGATTCCACAATATCAACAGAGATATTGTCCAAAAGATGTAGTTTCTTAGATCTGAATGAAGTCGATGTTTGAGCTCGGATCTGGAAGAGATTCGAAGTCCAAGAGAGTTCTCTCTAGAGAGAGGAAGGAGAGAAAACAGAGAAAATCTAGAGAGAAGATCGTTTAGTGAGAAATGAATGTTTTTGAGGCTGAGGTTCCTTAAATATCTTTTTAAACTCGTGCGATCTCGCTAAGCGATAAGATTCTCTCTTGAGCAAGCTCCTATCCTCGCTTGGGCGAGCCTTCCTCGCTTGAGCGAGACAACCAGACAGCGAGACTACTCATTTTTTGATACTCTCGCTTGAGCGAGAACACTTTTGCTTGAGCGAGATACAATCTCGCCTGAGCGAGATTGAGTCTAGAGAGCACCTATCCTTCCTGTGACTCCTCGCCTGAGCGAGCTCTCTTTCTTGCCTGACCGAGAGGACCGTTGAGCCAACTTTATCTCATTTTCACTTGAGTGAGATTCATCTCGCTTGAGCAAGGGGTTCCAGAACATTCTCTTTTAGGAAATCCTACGTTACTTGAGCGAGATACCTTTTATTCAAAGTCCTATTTTTCTTATCCAAGAATAACAAAATTGAGGGTGTTACATGTGTGAATCCATATTTTTTCCCTTATTTCAATTAAATAATGCAAAAAGAAAAGTAGGCTCCGTGAAAGGAGGAACAAGTAAACTCCCGCCGCCTACAAACATCCATCCAGAATTGAAATTACACAAAATTGGAATAACGTGTATAAACAAAAAAAAAAGGGTTGTGAATCAGGTGTAAAAAATAAACTTACTGAGATATGAGAGAGATAACAGAATGGAGAAAAGGGGAGAAAAAAAAAAGAACGGGAGAATAGAAAAAGTAAAAAAGAAGAACAAGAGGATTAAGAAACAGAGCAAAGATTTTTAAGAAGAAGAAGAAGAAGAAGAAACCAGAGAAGAGGAATTAAAGAGGAAACACAACTGATTGAAGAACACAAAGGAGACGAGAATTGAAAAGGAAGAAACATAAAAAAAATCCGTAAACACCACAGAGCAAATCCCAGTAATTTCTTAGTAAGTGTTCTACCTATTCATCAAATCAAATTGTGTTTAGAGCTATCCACATGCTATCTCTACAATCACATATTCAAGCACATACTATGAATGCAAATTTCAAGTAGCAAATCTACAATACCAGTTGCTAATCTCCTTGTTCTTTGCCTCTACCACCATATTCCTGTGATGTTTTAGATCCATTGCCTAGATTGAACTTCCACAAACCTCTAACCACTGTCATCGACAACATCCTACCACTACATTCTTTCTTTCTTGCATTCCTCATCTTTGTTTTTCCCCATCCCTCTTCCCTGAATGATTATTCTCATATCAAAATTGCTGCTACGAATCTTTATGTTGATGTTTTATTCACGAGCTTGTGTCCTTCACCTTCCTTTCACAAGCACGAATTTTTATCTCTTAAGTTTGGTTTGATTGAAATCCTAAATCCCCTTTCCCTTACACCGTGTTTTGTCGTTAGTAAATGAAAAAGGGAGAGTCTTGACGATGAGTGCCAAATGCTGCAGATATAGGTACATCAGAGACAAATATGAGCCGTAAATTTACATATGTATACTGGGAACAAATCTAGACCATCAACTTAAAATAAAAATGGCAAAACGCTTGAAAATATACTCAAAATCTAGTACTCTTTATACTTGCATCATTATTATTCTTTTTTTTTATATATATATTGATTTCTTTTATATGAAGCTGTGGGATAAATTTATTATTTTATTTCTTTGGATTACAATTATTATTATTATTATTATTATTAAAAAAATTTTATCATCATAAGTAATAACATCAACAATGATACTAAAATGAATATAATTAATTTTGAGGATTAAAATTTTAACTTAAATTTTGTGCTATTTCATTGTTTTTATCTTGGTTATTTACTTATCTTGCCTATTTTATTAGTATTATTATCATTATAAATGTTTCATTTAACATTGTTTAGACTTATATTTTATATCATGATTAGTGAATTATATTATATTTAAAGTTATATAATATATAATATATAATAAATAAGTAAATAAATGAAGTATTTACATTAGCTTATATCATGATGTATAACTTCTTTATCGTCATGCTTTATAAATTAATGAGACCTGTGTATATCTGCATTATCATAAGTCTTATTTTAAATAAATCTATTATATCATAAATTCAATTAATCAAGTAACTACTATATTAACTAACTAGATATATTTAATTAAATATCTTTTTTATTAATTAATTAAATTAAATCAAAATTATTTATTAATGTAATAAGTTAATAACGTCATTAGACAACAACTCTATCTTTACGCATTATAAATTATTGACACTTATGGATACTTACGTTATTTTAAGTTTCACGTAATATATAAATATTTTTTAAAAATTAAAATACATTCAATTCATTAGATACCCACTTTATTAACCAAAACATATTATTATAAATACAGGTTTATTTTACATTAAATCTTAAATTTATTTATTTTATTAAATAATAATATACAACTCATTAATTAAATTAAAATCATATAAATGTAACGGTTTATGATGCTATTGTGTGATAAATCTACCTTTTTGTGTTATAAACTGTCAAGACATATGTATACCTATGTTATCTTATGTCTATGCACTATCAATGTATCTAAAAAATCTTACTTTTGAATTAATAAATTATATATTTATTTTATTTAATTTTATATATGTTCTAAAAATCTTTCTCACTCATATCAAATAATATAAGAAGTCATTCTGAAAATGAAACAACATGCATATCTATTTAATTATATAATTTGTTAATCAATTGAAATATGTTTTTCTTTTATCTCATCTCATTAGTTAATCAAAATATGTCATATTTTTGTAAAATTAAAATTGACTTATTTAATTAATACAATGATATATAATGTTAATGTGTAACATCTCTACCTTTATGCATTATAAATCATTAAGTTAATGTGTACTTGTGTTACCATTAACTTCATGCAATATAAATTCGTTAAGTGTTATTTTACTAATTATTTTATCTTTCTAAACTATATCATTTCAAATACTTTTATTTTATTATTGATTTATTAATTAAGTTAATGATAATAATAATCTTGTTGATATAGTAATCTATAAATTGATTAATCTAAATATTTTCTTTTAAAAATTTATGCTCTTAACCAATAAATAATTAAGAAATTAATTTATTTAATTCAACGGTTTATAACGTCATTGTGTAGCATCTCTATTTTTGTATAATTTAAATTGTTGAGACCTTCATATACCAACGTTATCTCATTCTTATACAATATAAAATTGTTAGAAATATATTTTAACTTTCCTTGATTAAACGTCTTTCTTCGCTAATTAATTTAAATATATTAATTTGTTCTCTTTAAATATTTTTTATTAACTAAAACTAATTTCATATTTAAAAATTTTAAATCATGTTTCTAACTTTAACAAATTAAATAACCAAACATTTGATTATTTAAGTATACTTCTTTATTTTATTATATAATGCTTTGTGACATAGATGTGCAATTTATATTACCTTCGATTGACAAATAAATCATAAGATATTTATGTATAGCTTATGCTATCTTAAATTTCTTCAAATATTAAATTTTTTTAATTAAATTATATATTAAAAATACTTTTTTGTAAATTAAAATATTAGATTTTAAATACCACACTTTTTATAACGGCTTACAATATGAATGTGTAATTTCTCTTCACCTTTCGTATTGTTTCTCATAGGGTACATCTATAATCATGTCATCTTGTATTCTAAACATTATAATTTTATAAAAATAATTTTAATTTAAAAAATAAATTTTCTTTATGTGGAACTTAATTTTAATCAACCAATTTCGTAATTTTTAGATAGAATTACGTGACCTTGAGTTCTCCATTGTACCCGAGGATACGTAGGAGCGGAATCATATCCCTCGAATCAAAACAACTTTTAAAAAAAAAATTTCTTTTCAAAGATATAACTTAATATCCAAATAAATAAATTTTCTTTCTTTAAAATAAAAATAGAAATATTTATTTTTTAAGGGTTAGGTAAATACTTTTCAAAATTATAATAAATTTGCACACTTAATTTGAGGTAACCGCTGTTTAAATGAATGTTGTAGGTGCTAACACCTTTTTTACACGTAAATGACTCCCGAATCCATTTTTGGTTTCAAAGAACAAATTTTAAGTTTTTTTGAGGTTTTCTTTGATAAACCTTGGTGGTGACTCTACTGATTTTTTTCTTAAAAATGTTTTTCGTTGCACTGTTGTGACTGTCCAATTGCGATAACATGCCTTATGGTTTACCACTTTTGAGAGGGATAGAGCATCAGATTGATCTTATTCCAGGAGCTTCTTTACCTAATAGACCAACATACAGAAGTAATCCTCAAGAAACCTAGGAGATTCAAAAGCAAGTTAAAGAGTTAATGCAAAAAGAATGGGTTTAAAAGAGCTTAAGCCCATGTGCTATTCTACTCTTGCTTGTGCCAAAGAAAGATGGAACATGGAGGATGTGCACTAATTATGTAACACCTTATTCTCAAAATTCGTACAATGTATAAATTATTCTTAATCTTTTAACATAAATTATCATTTATAAACCCAATGAATTAATTATATCGAATTAATGAAAAGTTCTATAAGACATAGTACCTTATACAAATAGTTCGATATAAATCAATATAAATGATACGATATTAATTTTAAAAGGCTGAATTTAAAACATAACCAAATGATTCTAATTAAGAATTTAAACATGTGTTCCATAAAATGAGTGTATTAATTTACAACCATTTGTCAAAATATAAGGGACTTAAGATAATAATTACATAACCAAAATATGTACAACACATAAACATATACAAGTCCCAGAGTAGTGCTCCCCATAACCATATACTGAAGACTGGTCCTATTCATCTCTAGCGTCCCAACTCTTTATCTCAGCTAGATCTTTCGAGTCTAGATCCTCGTCTGATCCTAGGTAACGATCACTTAAATAAGCTCTAACCTTCGTGCTGGTGATGTGATCAAAGGTCTATCTAGACAGTCTTTCAAGGGAGTCATGGTCGTGGTAAGTAAATAGATACGTGAGAGCTGCTGGGGTCCTAACAATATCTCTATACATATATACACATAGGGTCTGATGTATTCTACTACTATGAAAGTTAAAAGGGATACTACGAGAGTAATCCATCTCTATCATAACAAAAATACCAGGTTCATCTTCTACAAGTACAACAAATTTAAAATAACATACTTGTTGATATTCATTAAATACATGATTTAACCTATTATGTACTGAGTTATCTATTAACCTAACTCTTTCCTGAGGCTCCGTCATCCTGGGTTCTTGAAAATTTTAGTAAGAATGAGTGTTTATTCTATCCCTTTTCAAACATTGTATCACAAAATAACAATTTATAACATAATTGCAACATATTTAAAATGACACTAATTTCACATAGTAAACATATTCAAACATACATCATTCACAATTTATTTTCTATATTATTCATTTGCTCATTCCAATACGCACTCCCAGTGCACTGTAATCACAGATATCGATGCCTTCAGCACTTCTCGAGGTCTTACTCAACTAGGTAAATAGTCGCCGGTTAGCCCATGCACATAGATACAATATGTATAATAATTGGGCCCCTTAGCAAAGGCATAGTCAGGAGTCTACTCAAAAAATGAGTGTGAGGCCATGTGATGCATTCACTCTCAGAAAGAGTGTGTACAGATACGCGAATGTCACTCACCACCCTACGTTCCCCCAGATTTTCATCATCTCTGGGCTCTATACCCCAGTGTATCTCTGTAACTATTCACACTAAATCTAATCCATATTTGACTCAAGTCATTTTCAAAGTTATTCTCTTTATTATTTATAAGATCGTGCTTAATAAAGCACTTTCAGACTAATTTCATTCCAATCCATTCCACATATACATTCATTGATACAATTTCGACCGTAAAACTTTGATATCAACCTCGTTACCATATACCATCATTTGACTCGATTATATTTCATAAAATTACACAATATTATTCAGCATGTTCAATAATATCTCACATCAAGTACTCATCATACAATACAAGTAAGCATATATATCAGCCATTTGGCCTAAATAATCAATCAATCCAAACAACCAAACAAACATCTTTTCATCCATATTTCACACAAAAGATATCTCAACTATTTATTCTCATACCATATTCATATAATCATGCTCTATGAGCATAAAATAAATATTATAATATAACGATAAAATAGAGCTTTCCTTAACTCGAAGATGAGTTCACTAAAAAATATTGAAAAGGATCAAGAGTCAATTATAGAGGTTCTCCTGAATATCAAAAGATATCCACAAGAAACAAAACAAGAAAAACAATCGGAGAAACTCAAGTTTAATCCGAAGAAACTTACTTAGGATCACTTAGCTTCAACATCCAAGCTTTTCTATGAGGAGAAATAAGAGTTTTTGAGGCTTTTACCAAGGTAAAAGGAAGAGAGAGTTCATAGAAAACTTGAGAAAGGGACATGAGTTTAGAATCAAATAAATTTCACATGCGAGAAATCCCTTAAATACCCTTCAGCCCCGCGCGTTCTCGCTTAAGCGAGGGACAACTCCCGTGAGCGATGATATCTCGCTTAAACGACTGGCATCTCGCCTGAGCAAAATATGTAGATAGTGGTCTCGCACCTTCTTTTCTGATATGCTCACTTCCAAAGAGCATGTCATTTTTCCTATGGGTCCTCGCTTAAGCGACCCTTCTCACCTGGGTGAGATCACTCTCGCCTAGGCGAGGTGATAGTTGGGCAACATTTATCCTATCTCGCCTGAGTGAAAATCATCTCGCTTAAGTGACATAGCCCTGCAGCAAGATATTTCTGACGCTCAATCTTACCTGGGAGAGGTTTACCTCGCCTGAACGAGATCTTCTGCACCAAAACCCTTACAAAAATCCTCTATATTCCCTTCTAAATGCACTCGAATGCTACTTAATATTAAATAAGCAAAATTTACCGAAAAAATGAGAAGAGGGTGTTACAAATTGTAGAGCCATTAATAACATTGTAGTAAAATATAGACATCCCATCCCTAGACTAGATGATTTGTTGGATGAATTTCATGGTGCTTGTATATTTTTCTAAAATTGATCTTAAGAATGGGTACCATCAAATAAGAATTTGGGAGGGGGATGAATGGAAAACTGCATTCAAAATCAAGTATAGGTTGTATGAATGGTTAGTCACGCCATTTGCCTTGATGAATACTCCTAGTACTTTCATGAGATTAATGAACCATGTGTTGAGAGAGTTTCTAGGAAAATGTGTAGTTTTGAATTTTGATGATATTTTAATTTACAGTATAACCTATTCTGATCATCTTGTACATTTGAAAGTGTATTAGAAACACTTAGGCGAGAGACACTATATGCAAATATAAAAAAAATGTGTTTTATGTACAAATCATGTTATTTTTCTTGGTTTTGTTATTAGTTCTCAAAGTGTACAGGTTGATCAAGAGAAGGTGAAAGCCATTCAAGAGTGGCCAACTCCTAAGAAAATTAACGAGGTAAGAAGTTTTCATGGTTTGGCAAGTTTTTATAGGAGATTTGTGAAAGATTTTAGTACCTTAGCTGCACCCTTGAATGAGATAGTTAAAAAGCATGTAGGGTTTAGTTAGGGTGAGAAGCAAGAAAAGGCATTTACCATTCTTGAGGAAAAATTAACTTATGCACCTATTCTTACATTGCCTAATTTTTCTAAATCTTTTAAAATAGAGTGTGATGCATCTACGATAGGGATAGGTGCTATGTTAATGCAAGAGGGACATCCAATAGCTTATTTTAGTGAAAAACTGAATGGAGCTATTTTGAATTACCCTACTTATGACAAGGAATTATATGCTTTAATAAGAGCCTTGTAGACTTGGGACCATTATCTTTTGCATAAAGAATTTATGATACATAGTGATCATGAATCTTTAAAGTACCTAAAAGGGCAAGGTAAGCTAAACAAAAGACATGTCAAATAGGTGGAATTTCTAGAGCAATTTTGTAACGCCCCGAATTTTGTAATATTAATTTTAATAATTATATATATATATATATATATATCTAAATGTATATTCATGTGTGCATGTATGTATATATATGTATGATTGCTTGGATTGGACTGGTTGGGCTGAGTGCAGGGCGAGATACTGAGCTGTTCTTGCTGTAGCGAGAAGGCCCTAGGAGGAAGGACCAGAACTGTCACCTTCTCGTTGTAGTGAGAGACATCTCGCTGTAGCGAGAGCGACAGTCTGGGGTGCATTTCTAGGTGCTGTCTCGCTGTAGCGAGAGGGTCTCGCTGTAGCGAGATTCTGCAGAAACCAGAGTGCAGTTTTCTCTGATTCCTTCGCTGTGGCGACAGAGGGTGTCGCGACCAGAAAAGGATTTAAAGGAGGTTAGGGTTCGGGAAGAGTTATTTCTCCCTCTCCCTTCGATTCTCTCATTCCCTAAAGCTCTTTTCACCGATTAATTGCTTCCAAAGTCGTTCGGGAGCAAGATTAGAGCTCGAATTTGTGTGGAGAACTCTTGGAGATGAGTTTTAAACGGTTAGGGTTTCGATTTTCCTTCCCTCTCTCTGTTCTTGGTTATTTTTGAGGTTCTCATGGAGTTTCTCCATGTGTTTAGGCCAAAATCTAGGTGGGGAGCACTCCTGTGGTCAACTTTGAGCGTGAGTCTTCAATCCAAGGTAAGGGGAGACTCTACTCTATCTCAATGTATTATAATTCTTGTATGTTTTGTTGATTAATGCAATGTGGCTGAGATAGAGAGTAGGAATTGTGTGTTTGATGGAGATTAGTGTGTACTGTGATGTATGCTAGAAAAGTTAGACTCTGTATGAGTGATTGTGTGTGATGGATTGCCTTTGATTGGCGAATTAATGTTATTGTGAATAAATGAAGCTATGTGCCGTATATTGTGAACAAATGTGGGCTCGAGGGCCGTGTAATATAGATGAATATTTGGTTGTGTGCTGTGTAATGTGAAATGAAATGTGGGCCTAGTGCCGTGTATTTGAATGAAATGTGGGCCATGTGTTGTATACTGCAATGTGTGTGTGACTGAGGCATGTAACGCTGTTGTAATGTGTTGTGGATGGTTCAGCGATACACTGGGGGTGTGGGAGATGAGGACGGTAGAAATATCTTAGGGAAGAGGGAGTGGTGGTGACATCGACTGTGGAACGGGTGCACCACAGGCCACACACTCTTTTCCCAGCTAGACCTTTGACCATTACTTTTGCTGAGCGACCCGTGACTGCCCATGTGGTATCCGTGGGGTAGTGGTAACTGGCGACCATTCATGGTATAAATCTATGATCACAGTGTAAATGTGAGTGTGGCTGGTGTGCGTATACATGGGTTCATAATTTGTGCTTGTGGATGTGATAACGTTACCTGTGCCTGTATTTGTTTAATGTATTGAAAATGTGCTGGAGGTGAGACTCTATGCTTAATTGCATGTTTTGGTAGTGTAGAGTACTCACCCTTATATTCATTTTCCAGGTAAATCAAGACGATCAGCACTGGGTTCAGTGAAGGGGTGGATGGAATTGCTATAGGGCTTAACATATTATTTTGAAAACTGTTGTATTTGTGATAAGTCCTATAGCAATTGTTTGATATAATTTATAAACCCTTTCTTTATTTGAAATGCTTAATGAACTTGGATTGAAAATGCAAATTTTGTTATTTTTGAAAATTTACGAAATTCTTTATTTATTGAAATTAAATTTAAGGTGTTACAATTTTGGTATCAGAGCAGTTCATCCAAACCGGACTGGGGTATCAGGCTGAAGCGTCCAAGATAAGTGTTGATTGTTTTGCTTGCCTGAATTGTAAATGTATTATTGATTTAATGTACTGGACTGTGACTGTTAAATTGTGTAACTTAGAATATGTCTGGTAAAGGTAGAGGTAGAGGTAGAGGAGCTAGAAGCACCAATGACCTCATGGAGCGCATGGCTCAGATTCTGGAAGCCATGGTGCACAACCAAGGCAAAGAGCCGGCTGAGTATCGAGGGTTGTCTGCCTTCACTAGGCATGATCCTCCAAAGTTTGAGGGTGGATTCAACCTCGAAGGAGACCAAAGGTGGGTGGCTGATGTGGAGAAGATTTTCAATGCTATGGGATGCCGTGAGGAGAACAAGGTTGCCTATGCCACTTATTTGCTGTGTGGGGAGGCTGAGGACTGGTGGAGGTTTGCCGGTCAGATTCTGCCACAGGAGGATGGCTATATCCAGTGGGAGACATTCAAGACCATCTTCCTAGGGAATTACTTTCCTCAGGACCTAAGGAAGCAGAAGGCTAGGAAATTCCTTGAGCTGAAGCAAGGAAGCATGATTGTGAGGGAGTATGCAGCTAAGTTCCAAGAGTTGATAAAGTACTGGCCTCATTATCAGCATGGTGATGGGGAGGAAGATCTGTGTGCTCAGTTTGAGCATGGGTTGAGGCCAGACATCCGGGCTGCAGTCAGTGTGTTTCAATTGACAAACTTGCCCACTCTGGTGAGCAAGAGCAGAATCTTTGAAGCTAACTCAAGAGGGAAGACAGTAGACACTAGGGGAACCGGCCATGTGAGGTAAGATAGAAGATCCCCTAGGTTCTCAAGGGGACTGTATTCGGGTTCGAACAGCTCTCAGTCTCGAGGGAGTTCATCTCAAGAGAGAAGTGGTCGAAGTAGTTCCAGATCAAGTTCTTTCAGAGGGTCGCTCAAGTGCTTTAGGTGTGGAGGGCCACACATGGTAAAGGACTACCCACAACCGAGGATAACTTGCAACAACTGTGGGAAGTCGGGGCATATTGCCAATGAGTGCTAGGCCGCTAAGAGAAGCGATAGTGCAAGTGCAGCTCAGAGACTATAATCAAGAGGAAGTACGGGGCCGAGTTCGGGGTAGAAGCCGAACATTCTTGGTCGAGTCTTTGCTATGAGTGGGGCAGAGGCTTCATAGTCAGAGGAGCTGATCCAAGGTAAATGCATTATTAAGGGTTGATTGCTTGATGTACTATTTGATTCGGGTGCTACGCACTCTTTTATATCTGTGAACTGTGTGAAAAGTCTGAACTTGTATGTGACTGAACTGCCTTGTAATGTTGTGGTGAGTACCCCTATGGGTAAGCCAGTTGTGACTTCATGGGTGTGTTTGGGGTGTGCAATGATGGTACATGGTAGGGAGTTCGAGGTGGACTTGATTTGTTTACCTCTTTCTTAATTGGATGTAATTCTAGGAATGGATTGGCTTGCTGCCAACCATGTGCTGCTAGACTGTAGGGAGAAGACCTTGATCTTCGGGGCAACAGTTGCAGAGGTTCCAAGGCTGATGAGCCACGGAGCGTGGGAGAATACGGTGAACGCCAAAGCTTTTATGGTTATGTTTTCAATGGAAGCCGAATGTGTGGTGGAGACGGAGTATATTCCAGTAGTCAAGGATTTCTTGGAGGTTTTTCCCGAAGATGTTTCTGAGCTACCGCCTGAGAGAGAAATAGAGTTTACCATTAACCTCATTCCGGGAGCAAGCCCAATTTCTGTGGCACCTTACAGGATGTCACCGGTGGAGTTGGCAAAGGTCAAGAAGCAAGTAGAAGACCTATTGCAGAAACGGTTTGTGAGACCAAGTATGTCACCGTGGGGAGCACCAATACTCTTGGTCAAGAAGAAGGACGGAAGCATGAGGATGTGTGTGGATTACCAGTAGCTGAATAAGGTGACAGTCAAGAACAAGTATCCACTTCCGAGGATTGATGATTTGATGGACCAATTAAGAGGAGCCGCAGTGTTTTCGAAGATTGATATGAGATCGGGATATCATCAAATCCGAGTGAAGGATGCAGATGTACGTAAGACGGCGTTCAGGACGTGGTATGGTCACTATGAGTATTTGGTGATGTCGTTTAGGGTGACCAACGTGCCTACGGTGATGAACAGGATCTTTCACGAGTTTTTGGATAAGTTTGTGGTGGTGTTCATCGACGACATCCTAATTTATTCAAGAACTCAGGAAGAACATGCCGAGCACTGGAGGGTTGTTCTCCAAATTCTGAAGGAGAGGCAATTGTATGCAAAGTTTTCTAAGTGCGAATTCTGGCTGACGAAGATTCAATTTCTGGGACATGTAGCGTCGAAGGAAGGTATTATGGTAGACCCTGCAAAAGTAGAAGCAGTGGCTGAGTGGTCGAGGCCGAGGAATGTGACAGAAGTGTGCAGTTTCCTTGGATTGGCGGGCTATTATAGGAAGTTCATTGAGGGGTTTTCCAAGATAGCGTTGCCCTTGACAAAGCTGACCCGCAAAGGAAATGAGTTCAAGTGGACCAAGGGGTGTGAAGCTAGTTTCTTGGAGCTGAAGATAAGATTTGACTTCGGCACCGGTGTTGGCTCTACCTGATTCAGAGCGAAAGTTTGATGTGTATTGTGATGCATCTTGACAAGGACTTGGTTGTGTCTTAATGCAAGACGGGCGAGTGGTCGCCTTATGTTTCAAGGCAGTTAGGTCCGTATGAAGTCAACTATCCGACACATGATTTGGAATTAGCCACAGTGGTTTTTGCCCTTAAAGTATGAAGGCACTACCTATATGGGGTGAGGTTCAAGGTGTTCAGTGATCACAAAAGCTTAAAGTATCTGTTTGATCAAAAGGAATTAAATATGCGGCAGAGGAGATGGATGGAATTCCTTAAAGACTATGACTTCACATTGTTTTACCACTCTGGCAAGGCAAATGTGGTAGCCAATGCATTGAGCCGGAAATCATTACACGTGGCAGCAATGATGGTAAAAAAGATGGAGTTGATTGAGGAATTTCGAGACATGAATTTGGCTATGGAGGTGAGGCCGGGGAGTCTATATCTCGGAGCGACGACGATTCACAATAACTTTCTAATGTATGTCTGAGATGCTCAGCAGGGAGATGCATTCCTGCAAGACATGATGAGACAGAAGAATGAGGGAAAGGACTTGGATTTCCACCGTGATGAGAACGGGGTGATTAAGTTCCAGAACCGAGTGTGCATTCCTCAAGTTGATGAGCTGAGACAGATGGTGCTTGAGGAAGCACATAAGAGCAGGATGAGTTTTCACCCCGGTGCAACTAAAATGTATCAGAACCTCCGGAAGAGTTTTTGGTGGAATGGTATAAAGAGAGATGTGGCTGAATATATGGCTAAATGCCTAACTTGCCAGAAAGCGAAAGTAGAGCAACAACGCCCACCTGAATTGTTACAGCCGCTAGAGATCCCTGAGTAGAAATGGGATAGTATTTCCATGGACTTTGTTTTTGGATTGCCTAAGACCAGGAACAACCATGATGCCATCTGGGTGATAGTAGATCGGTTAACTAAAGCAGCACACTTTCTCCCGATCAACATGAAGTATAAATCAGAGCGACTTGCGGAGTTGTATGTGCGGGAGATAGTCAGACTGCATTGGGGTGCCGACTAGTGTGGTGTCCGATAGAGATCCGAGGTTTACCTCGAGGTTTTGGGAGAGCCTGCAACGGGCGTTGGGGACTAAGTTGAGGTTGAACTTGACTTATCACCCACAGACTGATGGTCAGACTAAGCTGACCATCCAATCCCTAGAGGACTTGTTGAGGGCTTGTGTGCTTGAACAACAGGGAACTTGGGAAGAGTGCTTGCCGCTAGTGGAATTCACGTACAACAACAGTTACCATGCTAGCATCGGAATGGCATCTTTTGAGGCCTTGTATGGACGAAGGTGCAGAACTCCGTTGTGTTGGTATGAAATTGGAGAGGCGACTTTGTGTGCGCCGGATATGATCCAAAGACAAAACGAGCAAATCAGAATGATCAGAGATAAAATGAAGGATGCCTAAGATCAACAGAAGAGCTATTATGATAGGAGGCGGAAGCTGTTGGAGTTTCAGGTGGGTGACCACGTATTTTTGAAAGTCTCACCTGTAACCGGAATTGGGAGAGCTCTGAAATCTCGGAAGCTGTCTCCTAAGTTCATTGGCCCGTTTGAAGTGCTGTGTAAGATTGGTCCTACTGCATATCAGATCGCGCTGCCCCCGAATCTCTCGAATCTGCATCTGGTGTTCCATGTGTCACAGCTCAGGCAATATGTGTCGGATCCTTCCCATGTGATTGATCTTAACCTGGTTCAAGTGAGAGAGGACTTGTCGTATGACGTATACCCAGTAAGAATTGCTGATCATCGTGTTAAACAACTGAGGGGTAAAGAGATATCATTGGTAAAGGTAATTTGGAGCTCAAGTGATGAGGGAGATGCCACATGGGAAACAAAGAGTACAATGAGAGAACTGTACCTAGGGTTATTTTTGTAGTTTGTGTGTGTTTGATTGAATTTCAGGGACGAAATTCCTTAAAGGAGAGGAGAGTTGTAACACCCCAAATTTTGTAATATTAATTTTGATAATTATATATATATATATATATCTAAATGTATATTCATGTGTGTATGTATGTATATATATGTATGATTGTTTGGATTGGACTGGTTGGGCTGAGTGCAAGGCAAGATACTGAGTTGTTCTCACTGCAGCGAGAGGATTCTTGCTATAGCGAGAAGGCCCTAGGAGGAAGGACCAGAACTGTCGCCTTCTCACTATAGCGAGAGACATCTCGCTGTAACGAGAGAGCGACAGTCTGGGGTATATTTCTGGGTGCAGTCTCGCTGTAGCAAGATTCTGCAGAAATCAAAGTGCAATTTTCTCTGGTTTTTTCGCTGTAGCGACAAAGGACGTCGCTGCAGCAAAAGATGCCTCGCTGCAGCAAGAGTGTGTCGTTGTAGCGAGAGCATCGCGACCAAAAAAGGATTTAAAGGGGGTTAAAGTTCGGGAGAGTTATTTCTCCATCTCCCTTCAATTCTCTCATTCCCCAAAGCCCTTTTCACCGATTAATTGCCTCCAAAGCCGTTCGGGAGCAAGATTGGAGCTGAATTTGTGTGGAAAACGCATGGAGATGAGTTTTAAACGGTTAGGGTTTTAGTTTTCCTTCCCTCTCTCTGTTCTTGGTTATTTTTTAGGTTCTCATGGAGTTTCTCCATGTGTTTAGGCCAAAATCTAGGTGGGGAGCACTCCTGTGGTCAACTTTGAGCGTGGGTCTTCAATCCAAGGTAAGGGGAGACTCTACTCTATCTCAATGTATTATAATTCTTGTATGTTTTGTTGATTAATGCAATGTGGCTGAGATAGAGAGTAGGAATTGTGTGTTTGATGGAGATTAGTGTGTACTGTGATGTATGCTAGAAAAGTTAGACTCTGTATGAGTGATTGTGTGTGATGGATTGCCTTTGATTGGCGAATTAATGTTATTGTGAATAAATGAAGGCTATGTGCCGTATATTGTGAACAAATGTGGGCTCGAGGGCCGTGTAATATAGATGAATATTTGGCTGTGTGCTGCGTAATGTGAAATGAAATGTGGGTCTAGTGCCGTGTATTTGAATGAAATGTGGGCCATGTGCCGTATACTGCAATGTGTGTGTGATTGAGGCATGTAACGCCGTTGTAATATGTTGTGGATGGTTCAGCGATACACTGGGGGTGTGGGAGATGAGGACGGTAGAAATACCTTGGGGAAGAGGGAGTGGTGGTGACACCGACTGTGGAACGAGTGCACCACAGGCCACACACTCTCTTCCTGACTAGACCTCTGGCCATTACTTTTGCTGAGCGACCCGTGACTGCCCACGTGGTATCCTTAAAGTGGGGGTAACTGGCGACCATTCATGGTGTAAATCTGTGATCACAGTATAAATGTGAGTGTGGCTGGCGTGCGTATGCATGGGTTCATAATTTGTGCTTGTGGATGTGATAACGTTGCCTGTGTCTATATTTTTTTAATGTATTGAAAATGTGCTGAAGGTGAGACTCTATGCTTAATTGCATGTTTTGGTAGTGTAGAGTACTCACCCTTACATTCATTTTCCAGGTAATCAAGACGATCAGCACCGGGCTCAGTGAAAGGGTGGATGGAACTGTTATAGGGCTTAACATATTATTTTGAAAACTGTTGTATTTAGAATAAGTCCTGTAGCACTGTTCGATATAATTTGTAAACCCTTTCTTTATTTGAAATGCTTAATGAACTTGGATTGAAAATGCAAATTTTATTATTTTTGAAAATTTACGAAATTCTTTATTTATTGAAATTAAATTTAAGGTGTTACAAATTTCCTTATGCGATCAAACATAAGAAGGGTAAGTCCAATATTGTGGCTGATGCTTTGTCACGCAGGTATGTATGAACATGATGTTGAGTTTTCTCATATTTTTAAGACATGTTCACTTGCTGCCCATGATAGTTATTTTAAGCATGATGGTTATTTGTTTAAGGATAGGAGACTTTGTATACCTCAATATTCCATAAGAAATGTATTAGTTCAAGAGGCACATGAAGGGGGACTAATGGGGCATTTTCATTGGCTTCATATGAAGCGTGATGTGCACAAACTATGTGAGAGGTGCATTGTGTGTAAGAAAGCTAAATCTAAAGTCATGCTGCATGGTTTGTATAATGCATTACCTGTTCCTGAACATCCTTTGACTGACATTTCTATGGATTTTGTGCTAGGTTTGCCTCGGTCCAAGGGAGGGAAAGACTATATTTTTGTGGTTATGGAAAGGTTCTCTAAAATGGCACATTTCATAGCTTGCAAGAAAGTGGATGATGCATGTCATGTTGTTAACCTATTTTTCAAAGAAGTGATGAGACTTCATGGGTTGCCTAGGAGCATAGTGAGTGACAGGGACACCAAATTTCTAAGTCACTTTTGGAGAACATTGTGGGGTAAGTTGGGCACTAAACTCTTATTTTTTACTACTTGCCACCCACAAACTAATGGACAAACTTAAATAGTAAATAGAACTCTTTCTACTTTACTTAAAGCTATTATAAAGAAAAATATTAAATCTTGGGAAGAGTGTCTGCCTCATGTAGAATTTACATATAATAGGGTTATCGATAGTACCACTAATTGTTCTCCTTTTGAGGTAGTATATGGTTTTCATCATTTAACACCTCTTGATTTATTACCTGTACCTAACATTTTTGAATTAAGCATAAGGATGCACATGCAAAGGCTAAATATGTGAAGAAGGTACATGAAAAGGTAAAAGCTCAAATTTAAAAGAAGATTGAGAGTTACACTAGACATGCAAATAAAGGAAGAAAAAAAGTGACATTTGAGCCAGGAGACTAGGTATGGGTGCACTTTAGGAAGGAAAGATTTCCATAATAAAGAAAATCAAAGTTGATGCCTAAAGGATATGGATCCTTTCAAGTGCTACCTAAAATCAATGATAATGCTTATAAAGTTAATCTACCAGGTGAGTATGGTGTGAGTGCTACCTTTAATGTAACTGACTTGTTTTTGATTGGTACAAGTAATGAAGAATTCACACACCAAGGAAGGTCCAAGATCTACTTGAAGACTTAAGTGGGCCGATGATAAGGTCAAGAGCTAAGAAAGCCCAAGAAACATTAGCACATGAAATACATATTTTGTTGGAAGCCCAACATCAATTTGAAGTCATGATATCAAGGAAGATCCATCCATGGAGTTGAAGCCCATTGTTTGTCTTGTTCTTACTAATTTTGAAGGACATAAAAGCCCAATGATTCAATTTGAAGTTTTCTTGAACCTAGGTACTTATGGCTAAGTGTTAGCTAATGACCACTAGGACATCTTAGTTTAGTTGTACTAAAGGTGCTTTTCTTTTTCTCTTGTTTAATTTTAATTAAGCAAACTCTTAATTTGCATTGTACTAAAAACACTTGGATTGAATGGAAAATGGGAGAATTCAAATTGAACAAAATTCATAATTGTGAGATTTTCTCCCAAGGCTAGGGTTCTTCCTTGCTTCTAAGGTCTTATCAAGAATTCATTTTCTTATGATGACCGTCTTAGGCTTATCAACTGATTAGGTTTGTGACGCCTATCCTTTATTATTTCTTCTTCAAATTCTTTGTTTATATATGAAATAACAATGAGAAACTTAAATCTGATCTAGAGTTTAAAAATATGCAAAAGTTTCATCATATTCCTAAAATTTTGTTCATAATTAACTTCGATCATATCTCTTATTATACAACGTCGTTTTCAGTGATTCTTGAGCCAAAATTGTAGTTCAAAACGTGAACTTTCACCTCGTTTTGGTAACACTGTAATCCAAATTTTGTAGCGTGAGATATGGCCTAATTTTATTACGTCTACAACTACATAATTTTGTTCTTATTCTTGTTTGTTTTCTTTTCTCAAGTTAATTCTGTCCTCCCAATTCTTAGGGATCAAGATATACATTAGAAACCTTAATTTCCTCTTTTAATTTGAGTGTTCCTAGTCCTAGTTAGATCCTTTTCTTTAAGGGGTTTGAGAAACCTCTTCAGAAGGTAGAGAGATGCAGAAAGATGCAAATAAATGAAGTAGTGCTCATAATGGGGCATTAAAAAAGGAAATTGAGAAGACGTGGGGAAGAAAATGTGCATGGTTTGAGTGTATATTACTGTCAACCCACTTAACTTCTTTTGTAAATTTAAAAAATATTTAAATAATTTAAAAATTAAAATATTTTATTTTATTTTATTTATTTTTATTTATTTAATTGTAATTTACTAAGAGCTATAATAATAATAAAATTAATAGCAAATATGTTAAGCATTGTTCTCTATTTATGGTTAACTTGAGTTTTTCAACAAGTGGATGACCAAAATCGTGGTGGTGTCCTCACATGCATATTACTTGCATTCCACAAAATTCTAAGATGAATCTTTTACAAAAAAAAAAAATTGTGCTCATTCGATACCAATTAGAGGGGTGTCTTTTGCTTCTTGGCACAACAGTATGAAATTAAAAACATTAAAAATGGACATAATGTAACAAGTGATGTAGCCTTAAACTAATAAGAGAAATTGTAGAAAAAGTAAAACAAAATTGAAAAAATTAAATCCTATTATAATGCTAGTTTACTGCAACAATGTGTTTCTTCATGGAGGGTCTGACAAGTGAATAGTTTCCTTCTGTTTTTGGATTCTTCCTCTAAGATAGATTTTTAATCGTTGCCTATTATCTTTAAACGTTCTCTTAGAGGAAGGATCTTGAATCATCACAACTCCATAATGGAAAACTTTTTTAATTAGGAAAGATCCAGACCATTTTGATTTTAACTTCCTTGTGAACAATTTTAGTCTAAAATTGAAGAATAGAACTTGTTGTCCAGGGTGGATCACTCTATGCTTGATTACTTTATTATGATAGGCCTTCGCTCTCAGTTTGCAAATTACAGCATTTTCATAAGCCATTTGCCTCCACTCTTTCAATTCATTTAGTTACACTTTCCACTGTTCTTGTGAAACTTTTTCATCTAAATTCAAGTACTTAACTACCTAGAATGTCTTGTGCTCTAATTCTAGTGGGAGATGACAGGCTTTTCTATACACCAGCTGATATGGAGACATCCCAGTAGAAATCTTATAGGCTGTCCTATAGGCCCACAAAGCATCATTCAACTTTCCCGACCAATCCCTTCTAATGTTTCCTATTATTTCCTTTAATACTCTCAATAGCTTTTCTTTATTCAACTAAGAAAGTGTGCTATTTATAATCATGGGACATGTCCCATTTTCCCCTAGGAAGACATACTTTAAGTGTGAGGATAGGGGCTTCAATTCCAACTTTGATGTTTCTGATGTGCTTCCTTCTTCCAATGCCTCTACACTTGAATTTTTCTACAACACAGGTTGGGCTTCCACCTATTGCTCACATTCTTTCATTTCTTCATCGCTTTCTTCATCACTCTCCATTGCAGTATTTACGACTGCCTTCTCCAATGGATCTGCAAAAGCTTTCTGCATCGTGTTTGGTGTTGCAATCAATGAGTCTACCATGTCCACCCTGAAACAAGTGCTCGGTCATCTGGATGCTATATCGCTTCAAACACGTTGAATGTCACCTTCTTATCTTGTACCCGCAACATTAACTAACCTTGTTGAACATCGATGAGGGCTTACCCAGTAGTTAGGAAAGGTCTTCCCAAGATTAGTGGCACCTCAGAATCTTCATCCATGTCCAGTATTACAAAGTCTACTGGAAAAATAAATTTGTCCACCTTCACTAACACATCTTCCACACTCCATAAGGATATTTCATAGAACAGTCAGCAAGTTAAACGGCCATCCTTGTGCTTTTAACTTCACCTACTCCAAATCTTTTCAAGATGAAAAGTGGCATAAGATTGATGTTGGCCCCCAAGTCGCAAAAGGCCTTTCTTGTGGTGACATTCCTTATTATGCTGGGAATAACAAAACTGCCCGGATCTTTCAACTTTGGAGGAGGCAATTTCTTCTGCAAGATGGCACTGCATTTCATACTCAATGCAATTGTAGCATCCTGCTTCAACTTCTTTTTCTTAGATAGCAAATCAATCCTTCATGAATTTTGCGTATAGAAGCATTTGCTCCAAAGCCTTAGCAAATGGGATATTGATTTGAAACTTTCTAAAGATGTCCAAAAATTTAGAGTACTACATCCTCCTTCAACCAAGAGATCAACGATCGTGTATTGATTATTAAAGTTATACATTTACATTCTGCAATTCAACCAAGAGATCTTTACTTAATCATTATTTTATTTTTCTTCTTCTATTCTTTCTGTTTTGTTGTCTTTCTTATGATGCTAATTTAACATTTAAATTAAGAACATATTTAAAAAACCTCTAAAGAGAATTAAAAATTCAATTTCCAGATTGCTTAGTTAAATTTATAACAAAAATTCTCCATAAACAGCTACATAATTAAAACATTTCAATTTCATTAAACAATTTTCTCAATTTTTTAATATTTGTTAATAATCAAGAAAACAAATAATAACCAATTACTTCTTGTTAATTAATCTAAACATAACCTAAGCATTGAATACACTCACATTTGATATATGTATGTATTTAATTTAAAAAATTATGTTAAAAAAAGAAATTTAAAAGATTTATGGCAAAGTCATAAAAATTTCCAAAAGCTAAAACTTACATATATACAAAATCTTTATAAACATTTACATTTTGAGACCAAAATAACAAGATGATCTATTAACAAAGTTTTCTTCACAAAACTTGCTAACTTTGAAAATCATATCAAATAACATGATAGTCCATTAACAAAACTTTCATTACAAAACTTGCTAATTTTGAAAAACATATTAAAATACCTCCTTTTAACTAATTTTTGGCACTTTTGATCTTTAGATTTTTCCCCCATAATTTTTTGTTACAAAACTTGCTAAATCCATTTAAAATATTGATTTTAAAAAAAAATCAAATTTCTTTAGTCATCTCTTTTCTTTATAACTTTATTTAAAACTTATAAAAAAAACATTTATTTTTTAACTAAAAATTAATATTTTTAAGTTTTCTCTTACTTTACAAAAATTTATCAAAAAATAAAAGAACCTTATGATCATGTCATACTAATTTTAGTTAAAACATATATTTAGACTATATAAAATTATAATTTAAAAAAAGTATTAAATTTTTCCTTCGTATATTTGAGCTATTGCAAAATAACTTAAATATACCTCAATCATATAAAAAACCGTGAGGTATTATTATAACTAAGTATATTTTCATTTTTCCCAACAAAGTCATAAAAAATTCCAAAAACTAAAACTTACATATACACAAAATATTTATAAATATTACATTTCAAGTAAAAATTTCCAAAAACTAAAACTTACATACATACACAAGATGGTCCATTAACAATCAATTAATACCATAAAACTGAAAGTTGAACACCCAATGGCTTTAAGAACATAAATAGAAAAGGGAGAGAAAAGAAAAAAAAAATGTGAGGAGTGATCTAACCAGAAGAAAAGAAAGAAGTAAAAAGAGAGAATTAAAGAAGAACCATACACTCACCTTCAACATCATAAAAAACTAAGGACCAAAACTTACATACAACAAAGAAAAAGACCACTTCAACCACACTGGGGCAGTTAGCTAAATTACTTGGTACCAGAGCAATCAACAACAGAGCAAACCGTTTCCCAGAAGAACACTTGATCATGACCCTTCTAAACTTTTGGGTGCTCTCAAACTTCGCATTAACTTCATTAATCATCTGATCCAACTCTCGAGTGTTTGTTGGCCCAGTCGATTTGCACATCCCATTGAAAAGTTGTGCTACCGCTTGTTTACTCAGACTCGTGCGAATGATTCTTCGACGCACTAGTAAGTGTACATCTTCAGGAGTCTGTATAAGGTTTGTCATCAATTCAACGTACCTTGTGAATATCAACGACTTGGGTTTGGTCAATGTCTCATAGGCCACCAAATTTCTTATAATCACTTCCGAGTTAGCGTCCAATTTAATTCTAGGCAAGTAAAATCGACCCCTTTCATCGAATTTAATTGATGAGATGCCAGAATCAGCAGGCTTCAAGGGGATCCCAGCTTTGTGCAATTCTGTGACAGATGGGTGAGGTCGCTCGTCCCAAGTTGTTGATTCTCGCATCAACTCTTCCCTTATTTGCTTAACACGTTTAACATTTGATGTGTAGTGTTTCAACGATGAGATTTCAGCATCATACCCAGATAGAAGACTCAGCATAGGGTCAATTATGAGGGACAAGTCTCGTAGCTTATCAAGTATGAAGTGTAACGCTTGTTTACACTCACGAAATAAACAACGAAACGTCCATGGAATTAGTTTCCCTATGAACCCAAAAGCATATATCACAAGCAACAATAAGAGTAATAGTAATCCGAATAGAAATTTCATCATTCGATAACATCCCTTCAAATGCTCCATGAACCAATTGTTTCTCACATTTTGAGTTGAGTCTCTTCCTTCTCCACAGTGTCTTGTTCGTCCCTTTCCTCACGTGCAAGGTCAGAGTTAGCTTGCACTGTAATCAATAAGGGAAAAATATATATTAGAGGTCGAATTTTCTTACACAAATTTAAAAATTCTTATACTCTAGCATTTTATTTAATTTGCATTTAATGAATTATAAATTATTACTTTATTATTAGATTAAGATGCAAAAAAGTCAAATCAAATATAAAATTATATCTCTTTCTAAAACTGTCAAAGTTATCAACAAGCATAATTCATTACAATCTTCTAAAGCAGATCTAGTTTCTAATTTAAAAATTAATTTAATTATTAATTCAAGTAAAAATTAAAGATTCAGAATAAAATTATTTGTTTAAAAAAAAACATCTTGTTTTTTTATTAAAATATTAATTTTTAGAGTACCTTAGAAAGAGAGATTTGATTATCTTATTGTGAAAAGATTTTTTTTTCTATAGTTGTGAAATAAACTAGAATTATACATGTCACTTTTTTTTTGTTAATTTATATAAACAAATATATTAAAATTTTATAATTAATTTATATGAATAAAATTTCTCACTGTCGGATTCTCTTTCTTGATCTCGTGGGTCCATTTGCTCAGATTGATCCTGGGGTTTGGGCTCAAGCTCAACTTTAGCCTGCACTATAGTCAATAAAGAAAAAAAAAATATTATGCATATGAGGTAAAATAAAATTGTACTTGAGCAATACATCACAACTTTGTTTTCTTTATTTTAATCAATTTATAAAAAATAAATATAATTTTTATATAATTATGAGTCTCTGGTTATCCTTATTACCTTGTTGCTTCATATCATCGAATTTAGACTGGGGTTCAAGCTCGGGATTAGCCTGCACTGTATTCAACGGCAACAATAATAATAATAACAAAAAAACACTTGTGAAATAAATTAGAACTGTACTTGAGCAAAACAGGATACCTTTTTCGGATTTTTCTCATCGATTTATGTAAAATAAATATATAATAAACATTTTTTAGAAGATCTTACAATTATTAATTATATAACAAACAAAAAGTTGAATCATTTTATAAAATCTGGCACCAGAAATATTATGCTTTTACAATAAAAAATGTTTTAATGTGATCTTTTAATTTAATAATTAAATTGATCAAGTTAAGTATTTTTTAAAAATTAAGCAGAATGTGGAACTACTTCCTATCTCTTTATGTGTGTAGTAAAGGATCCAACTTTTTAAAAGTAAGATTTATTAACTTACTTAATAATATTTTTCATACAACAAATTTTTTAATTTAATCATTGAATAATGTAATATTATTTTAATAATTATACGCAATAAACTATAGACAAATTAAATATTCATAAAAATGTAATCTTATATTGACACTTGTATTTTTAAAACATGTTTAGAATAAAATTATTTGATCAAATATAAAATATTTTTTAAAATTAGTTAAAACTTTATTTTAGAATAAGTAATAACTGAATATATATATATATATATATATATATATATATATATGGGAAAGAAAAAAAAATTTATATCAGTGTAAGTCTAAAAACTCTTACACTAAATCTGAGTCTTTTATTTAACTTATATCAGTGTAAGAATTTTTAAACTTACATCAGTATAAGAAAATCTTGTCCCTATATATATATATATAAAAGATTTTATCTTATTAATATAAATTTAATAATTTTTATATTTAATTTAAAATTTTTATTTAATTTATATTTAATATCAATAAAATAAATTATAATTCGTTAAATTTTAATTATTTTATTTACAATTTACCTTGTTCATCCTTGTCTTCGTGTTGAAGGAGGGGCTCCGACTCAGGCTCCGTTTTAGCTTCCTCTGTTCAACACGGAAAACAAAAGTTACCTTATCATAATAAATAAAGCATGTAACACCCATAAACGTAGCAATTCTAATTTATTATAATAAAATTATTTTAGCAAATTTTTTAATTTATTTATGACATAAATTGTTATTTTAAAAAATGATTAAATAAACGCTGATATAAGTTAAATGCAAAATCAGTCTATGAAATAGACAATTACCTTCTTGATTCGTATTCTCTGTCTGAGGCTCGGACTTGGACTCAGGATCCAGGGTAAGCACCAAGCCAATAACTACAATAATACACAAGCCTCCTCCTCGGACATGAAATCAGGCATGGGCTCAGGCTCGGGCTCAGATTCAGGCTCTGATTGGGCTTCGGGTTCGGGCTCGGGCTCAGGCTCAGGCTCATTCTGGGTGGTCGTGGGCTCACCTACAGTCAACTTGTACATGAGATGCAGTAAATGATCATACTCTAGTGGGTCTTTAGAGAGTACTTGAGACCGAACGAGTGGACAAAACTCTTCGCAAAGACTTCTCATGGTTGAACCTAAATCTGACTGAATTTCGTTACCCTCAATTTTGAAGATCACTTCGAGAAAACGAGTGGGAACTTGGTTTTCAAGCATGAAAATGTCTCTAACAATAACATCCATCGTTAATTCTATGCCTGCAGAGTTGACTAAAGGCATTCCACGTTTCCCAGTTAAGAAGAAAGAGCACCCTTCAGGGTTGGTGCCTCTGCGGAGAAACCCCAAAAGGAATAAGCAATCGACGGCCAATGCCTGCAGAAGTATTTGGGGATCATATTTGGAACTCACATCTGAATGGTAGAAATCTAGAACGTTGGATTCGGAGGCTAATTTTGTCACGCATTGTTGAAGGAAAGCTTTGCCATCGGTGAGATGAAGGGCCCTTTCGGCTGAGCCCATCTTCAATTGTGGTGACATGATGAGATCAGAACGGAAGTGATGGTAAGGGCCCAGACCCACGAACTGAGGGGTGAAATCCTCTGCTTTGGTGGCTTTCAAGGATTTAACGACTTGGCAGACACTAACTCCACAGGAAGAACCATCATTGTTGCTAATATCTACGACCCAATCTTCAGAACGGGATTTTGTTGGGTTTTCAACTGTGCTCATGATGATGGTTTTGCTTTGTGTTTCGAATGCCTTCTCCATTGTTTCTTTCCTTAATTAATTTTATTTAGGAATCACATGACATCCTATCCAAGTCAACTTTGAAAAACAAGACTTGGGATCTGGGAAGACGCAGATGAAAATTATGTGTAATTTTTTTCTATTTCATGCACCATCTCTTACCTCATAAATGATGCATATGAATGAAGAAAATCCATGTACAGACAACTTGCAGGGTTGACTACAGTTAGGATTACCAAATTCACTTCACATCTTGATCAGCGCCAATCATAGCTGCACTTCATAGTTTAACATTTTTGGTTGAATTGATTATTTTAATTAGTAGGCGCTGACTTTGGTATTAATAAGAATTTAATTTAAATATGTTTATATTATCGTCGAATATGCCCGATTTATTTTCTTGTTATTAAGTTAATTTATTTTAAAATATAAAATATATAATTTGAATATAAAAATAAATATAATAAAAAAAATTACTTGTTAAAATAAATTATTATTTAAAATATATATAATTTAGTATTTTTAGCATAAAAAATAGCATAAAATATTTTATTTTTATGATATAAAAATAAAATTTATATTGTTTTATAAAATCATAAATCATTAATTATTATAAAATTTTAAATAAATAATTACGACAATAAATTATAAATATAATAAATTTTTAATATAAATTATGAAATTTAAATAAAAGGCCTTATAATATTTTATTTATGTATTTATTTATATTTATTGAACTAAATGATATATATATATATAGAAATTAAATATTATATTTGAACTTAATTCAATGTTAAAACTTTATATATTTTTTATTTATTCATTTATTATAATATTAATTTATTAAATATAAAAATAGAACTATTAAATTATATTTATTTTTATTGTTATAATATTTAATAATGTTTAATTTATTTCAATTCTTGTAATTAATTAGTTTTAATTAAAAAATTTTGAATTTATCATTATCATTATAAAATTTTATATAAAAAAAATATTACAACAAAATCATTAAGTATATATATTGTTAAAAAAAATAAATTTGTCATCATAATTATTATAATATAAAATATAGATAAAATATTATCTACATTAATAGATTATACATAATTATGATATATTAATTTCTATTAAATTATTTTGTAAAAAATTAAAATAATAGAAGATAAAAAAAAAAGGTAGTTAAAAATATTTTAATTACGATTTTTGTAGAAATTAAAAGAGAAGAATGATTGTATTTAATATAAAAATTAATCTTTATATCAATTAAAATTACAGATGTTGATATAATATAAAATTTATGAATTACATATAAGATTTGTCTAAGAATAAAATCAATACATAATAATAATAATAATAATAATAATAATAAAGTAAGATATATATATATATAATAAAATAACAAAATTATTTTATAAAAGACTTAAATATTTAGTGACATTTTACTTTTCAAATTCAATACAATATTAAAAATATTTATACAATACCACGATAAAAATGGTTTAATCTTCTAAATCTTTCATTATTGTCTTTTGTTCAACATTTTTTGCTTCATCTTTCTCAAGTTGCAACCTAAAAGAAAATGTCAAATATAATTTTTTTATAGACATATCAAATATAAATCATTGTATGAACTAAGAAATTTAAACAATGCATTATAATATAATTTATGCAATTTTTTTCCTTTTTTTATAAATTTAGTATTTCCACAGTTGGAGATATAGGTGAACAACTTATTGTCAAGTCATTTTTTATTTTTTTTTTACATTTGTATTGTCTAAACTTTCTTTCTTCTCAATCTATATATATCTAACAATGAAAATAAAGTTTTTTTATCATCATATTATAAATGAAAGTAATGAAACTTTAATTTAATCTCTTATATTATCTTCATTATCAGTTTCACAATTTTATTTGTAGTGAATCTGTTTTTCACGACTTTTAAAGTAAGTACTCATTTTTATTTGAAAAATATGTGAAGTGCCAATAATCTTTAAAAGTTGTGGAAGCAACTATAACCCTTCATCATCACCTTTAAAAAAATTATCACATAAAAATAATTATATATTTTATTTATATAATCAATAATTTGATTAGATTTTTTAATAAGTTAGAACTTAACATATTTGCTTACAATTTCAAATGTTACAATAAGATTTTTTAACTTTACTTATGCTAATTGTTTAACAACTTCATCAAATAAGATAAATATAGTTAAATAAGTGAAATCTTTAACATCAAGCTCAAGACAAAACATGCAATGTATATAAATTAAGATAATAATATATAATTTATTTTATTTTAATATAAAAATTTAAAAATTAGAATACATAGTGATGAATTAATTACCTTGTTATTAACATCTTTATAACATGATTCACATTTAAAATTTGTAGTTATGAAAGAAAGTTTCTTCTTACAATAGGAGCAAGAAATATAATACCAATCATTTTTAAGTAATATATCATTCATAAATCATAATTGCAATACAATCAATTACGACATTTTAAAAATTAATTAAAAAATTAGTTTAAAAATTAAATAAGAAGAACAAAGTATAAGAGAAATTAAATTTAACATATCACTCTTTGATTTTGCCATTATCAAAATTTCAAATATGTTTTTAAAATTTTCTAACTTAGGAAGATTCATAGATCTTGTATTATCAACATTGTGAGTAATATGCATATCAACAAAATTCTTACAATAAAGTGATAATGAATAATTGAAAATATGATTAAGATAAAAAATAAAGACATAGTAATAATTAACATAACAGAGAGATTTTAAATAATTTCAATAATGAATCTATAAAGTGGGTAACTTTTAGTATGTCAATATTGACATAAATCTTTGTTGATCTTGACATGAAAATAGAAATATTACCTATAATACATACATTTGTATTTTTATAATTAAATATGAAGCATATATATAATTGATCTAAATAAAATATTTTAAAAATATAATAATATAATTACCTTTAAATTTTTTTACAATAGTGGATGTGAATATTGTAACATTGATTTTTGAATCTTTAGATACATTATCTTTTATTATTTTTTCGAATAGTGTATATAATCATCTCACAATCTCACAACATTACTTTTACTCTATTTCTCTGCAAATGATTTAATCAAAATTATAATATTTTTCAATAAATAATAAATTTAAAATAATTATTTATACCTCATGTCTTGTAATTAAAGCATCATGGCATGAACTTTGCATTGAACAGTTATTTTTTCTTCAACAGAACTCCATGACCACTTTGTGAATACCCAAATTTATCCGGGTCCCTATCAAAAATAAATTTCAAAACAAAAAATTAAATATAATAATTTATTTTTAAGAGATTAAGAAAAGAGATAAAAAAATAATTTAAAATTTAAATTCAAATTTTTTATTTTTAAATATAAAATCAGATTTAGAAATGGTCAAAGTAGTTAGTAGATTTTTAGGAAAATGGATAAAACAGAAAAAAATTGATTACTGGTCATTGAAAAATAAGGGAGCCTTTATTAGGATCTAGGGTTTTAAAAAATGTCTATAAATAGGAAGCTTAGGTCTTCAGAGAGGAGGACTTTGTAGGTGGACACCTTTTATTTTCTTTACAGAGATACTTTGAGAGCATAGAAAGAAAAAAAGAGAGAATTCAAGAGAGAAAGCTCAGGAAACGAAGAGAAAGAGGAGATTCAATAGAGAAAACTCGAGAAACAGAAAGAAAGAGGAAATAGCTAAAAAGAAATAACTGAGAGTTAAAACATAGTCCTAAAGATCAATTAGAAAGAACATATCTAGAAGGTTGAAGGAAAAGTCGACTCAAAAACTTTGAGTCATCACAAATGAGTCAGCAAAAATATAATCCACTTCTCTTTATCATTCGGTAAAAACTACTATTTCCTTTTTCTTTTGTTGTTTCTTTTTTCTTTTACTCATCATATATTTATGTATTTTTTTTTATCTGTATTAAAAGTTTTTCCTCTTATAAATCCTAGTTTATCTTACCTAAAATTTTTTTCTTTTCTTATAAATCTACTAAATTTTTAATTTTCCTTTTAACTCTAAAATTTTTCTTTCTGCAAATTCCAATTTTTTTAACATGAAATATTTGTTCATTTTGTAAAAAAAAAAACATTTTTTTTATCCAAAATTATTCCTTTTGTAAAATTCTAAAGAATCTAATTTTTCTCCAACAACCTCTTTTTAATGATAAATCCTCTTTTTTTTTTTTGTAAACCTAAAAATTCTAATGTTCTTTTAACCCTAAAAATCGTCAGTTAAACCCTAAAAAATAAAATCCAAATCTATGAAAATTAATTTTTTTTCTAACTCTGAGTACTACCTTTTTTGCAAACCCTAAAAATAAACTATTTTTTTTCTAACTCTAAATTATTCTTTTTTGCAAACCTTAAAAATAATATTTATTTTTCTAACCCAAAATCATTCAATTTTTTTTTTTTGCAAGGTCTAAAACAAACTATTTTTTTTAACCCTAACAATTTTGCAAATTATAAAAATTTATTTTTTTTCAAATCTTAAAAATTCTTTCTTTTTATAAATTCTAAAACTCCTAATTTTTTTTTCCATATCCTAACCTAAAAAAAAACTTATTTTCTAAATTGAATAAGAGTTATTTACTCATTATTTTTGTTTAATCTTGTATTTGTTTATTTGTTCTGTATGTCTCTCGTTTGTTTCTTTCTTTTTTTTTGCGTGCAGAAATCTCATATTAAAAGGTATATCAATTTTTTATTATTAAAAAAAATGAATCTTTTAAATCCACGCAACGGCCAAGTAATTTTAATAGTATGGAAGATCCACCTTCAATGTTGCTTGAATCGTAAGGGTTTATTGAGTAGTCGTGTGCTAACTTGAACCCTGTGCAGGAGTGGATTTACTTAAAAATGATAATAATAAAGAAAAATTAAGTTTTTCACAAAAAAAGAAAGAAAGAAAGAAAATCTTTGAAACTTATTCAAACATAATTTTTGAAAAAGAACTACGTGATAGTTTTGATTCTTCCGTTGCATACGGAAAATACGTAGGAGCGGAAACCTGACCCGTCAAGTCTAATTTTTTTAAATTCTTTTTCAGGTTCAAAATATTTTTAAAATTATTTTAAATTAAGATTAATTTCTAGCACATTTTCTTTATAAAAATTAAAAAAATATTTTATTTTAAAAATAGGAAATAAAAAAATAAAGTGTTAAGATAAGTTTTTGTTTTACTATAATATTTCTTTAATACAAAAAATGAAAAAAAAATATTTTTACCAATAACTCATTCCTTTAATTCAAATAATTTTTATTGTGTTTTCTTATTTTAAAAAAATGAATTAAAATCTCTTTAAAAAATTGTAAAAATTAGAAATAAATCTAAAAATAATAATAATAACAAATTTGAAAATAGTAAAAAAAATATTAATTCGTTTCTCTTAGAGTGAAATAAATGCTTTTAAAGTTAAAGTAAAATTTTGCACAATTAATTAGAAGGTAACCGTTTTAACCAACGAACGTCATAAGGTACTAATACCTTCCTTACACGTAAACGACTCCTGAACCCAAATCTAGTTTCGAAGATTTTTTTTAATTAAAAATTTTTCCAATATTTTCTTTAATAAACTTTGGTGGCGACTTCTTGTCATCGTCGTCCTGTCGTGATTCCGGTTGTGACACCCTTCAATCACATCTATTCATAAATAAATAATTTTAAGAAACTAATTGATAAATTAAATACAAATTATATAACAAATTTTAGTAAAGTTTTAGTGCATAACACCTATTAAGACATTATTTTCACGATGACTTTTCAGATCTTCAAAGTTCACAAACTCAAAGATATGGAAAGGAATTATGTTATCATTTAATTCTTTAATAATAATTGTGGCATAGAATTATAACATGAAATGATTATTTTCAACCATAACAAATCTATTTTTATTCTTTGTTACTAAAATTTTCTTATGAGTATATTTTTCCTTCCTTTAATATACTTTGAACCTGTAAAAAATACTCTATCTTATGGAAATATGTATGTAATTGTTCTACAGAAAAGAAAAATTAATTAATTAGAAAATTTAAAAATAAATTAAGTTATTTATCATACAACAATATATAAAAGATAACATAATTATAATTTATTAAAAATAATAAATTTTTAATAAAAAAAATTTAAATCTAATACATTTTCATCAATTAGTACCATATCAGTACTAATTAACTCTTTCTTACGATATATTTTTAATGTATCCCACAGTCATCATGATATTCATACTTTTATTTTTCAATTATCTGTTGTTAAATTTAGATCATTAAGAAAAGTTCATTTTTATTTGTTGAAACTTGTTGTTCTTTTACAAAAGCATGAAAAATATAAAAATAAATTATTACTTGTGATGAATATAAAAAAATAATAATAGATTTGATACAAATTAATCAGTTAAAAATAAAATTTAATATATAATATTATTTAAAATAATACACCTTTATATTTAATCAAAAAAATGAATTGAAACATATAATACAATTTAGTGAAATAAAATAAAAATATCAAACTCGAAAATACATGTGCTTACATGGATAGGTAATTCTTGACTACTGATATAATTGCATAATACAAAGAAAAAATATGACAATTAAAAGAACGGTGAACAAATTTTCTAAAGTTGTGTATACATGACTCATATAAGTAGAGATGAAACCGTACTTAGAGATATATAAAAAGTCAAAAAATAAAAAATTAATATAATAAAAGTTATCTTTTTATCTGTATTATAGTTTACTTATTTTTTATTAAAAATTTAATTTAATAATATATAATATAAAACAATAATTAACAATCAAATATTAATCAGAAGTTAAAAATAAATATATATTTTTATTTTTAATTAAAAGATAACTCGAGAACTTTATTAAATTTTTCCAAAATTTTTTTATACAATTTAATCAATATTATTTTCCTATTTTTAATATTTGACATAAAAAATCTTAAAATTATTTTATTTATAATAGATTTTATTAATTTTTTCTTAAATATCATTTACAGTAATTTTATTATTATTATTTTTAATAATATATAATTATCAATTCTAATAAATTTTCTTTAAATATAATTCAAAGATAATCAGTATAAATTAATTATAATAATAATTCTTAAACTATACAAATTATTATAAATAATTTCAACAATTTTTTATTTAATTTAATTTTAAATTATCTTATCTTATCTTATATATAGTATTTTTATATGTGAACTTGTCTTTTTACTAAAAATATAATTTAACAATATATAATAAAAATAAATAAATTTTTAAGTGTAATTTTTTTACTTCAAAGTAAATTTTAATTTTTAAAATATATATTGAATTATATATTATATTAAATTAATTAATAAAATAATTTAAATATGTAAATTTGTCTTTTTATTAAAAACTTAATTTAATAATATATAATATAAACTAATAATTTTATAAATATAATTTTTTTAATTTAAATTATATTTTAATATTATATGTAAATAATGAAATATAAATTATATTAAACTAATTAATAAAATAATTTAATTATATAAAATTATTTTTATTAGAAATTTCATTTAATAATATATAATTAAAATAATAATTTTATAAGTATAATTTTTTAATTTAATGTATATTTTAGCGTTTGAAGTATATATTGAATTATAAGTTATATTAAACTAATTAATATAATAATTTAAATATGTAAATTTATCTTTTTATTAGGAATTTAATTTAATAATATACAATATAAATTAATAAATTTATAAATATAATTTTTAATTCAAATTATATTTTAGTATTTAAAGTATATATTAAAATATAAATTATATTAAATTAATTAATTAAATATTCTAAATTAATACCATTTAAATTTAAACATAACTTAAAGTAAAGATATAATTTTATTTTTCAATTAAAAGGTAACTAAAAAATGTATAGATATTTTTTATTCTAAATTTTTTATATAATATAACTATCAATTATAATAAATTCTTTTTAAATATATTTTATAATAAGTATGAAGTAGATATAATTTTAATTTATAAATTATAAAAAAATATTATAATTCATTTTAGTAAATGGTAATTTAAGGTAATTTATAGTATGAATATTTATGTTACTGTTTGTAACATAATATAATCATTAATTTTGAATAAACATTCTTTAAATATAATTCAAATATAAAAAGTATAAAAAAAATATAATTTCAATTCGTAAATTATACGTTTTGAACTTTAACGTATAAAGTAATAAGTAAGTACAGTCAATAAGAGTAATTGTATAGATTCTAAATTTTAATGCATAGAGTAATAAGTAGGTGGAGTTACGTATATAAAAATGACTTCATACGTTTCAAAAAGTAGGTGGAGTCATATATATAAAAATGACTTTAAACATTTCAAAATTTAATGCATAGAGTAATAAGTAGATGCAGTTAATTTTACATAAATATATAGATTGTTGACATATATAAATAATGTTAGAAAGATGGCAACAGAAAACTTTTCTTTTGTTAAGACTTTTCAGCATGGAGCTAATAGACAGTGGAAGACAAGAACCTTGTGTTTCTTTAGATATATGATGATAGGAAAAAGACCAGCAATGTTGCCTAGACATAAAGTTGTAAAGGAAATCCTTGCAATGATTGAGTACTAGAATGGGATTTGTTTGAAGCCCAAAGTACATAATTGTTATGTAGTTTTTGAAGATTTGTGTGTCGCTTGGAAGGATGTGTTGGTGATTAAGCTCTTGTAGAAGTATGAGGGTTTCAATACAGGAAAGGATAGACTCATAAGATTAAGGAAGTTTGTTAACATTTTTCAAGAAAAGCTCAAGAAACTCTAGACTTGTAGGCACAAGTTGATAAGAATAATACTTAATCATGCATTCAATAAAAATTTGCATAGATATTTATAAGCTAACCTAAATTGACTCTGTAACTGCATGCGCTAATTACGTAATTACCTTCACTAACCTAAATCTAATTTTATCTTTTACAACTACTGGATAATATATCTAATAATAAAAGATAAGTCAATTGCATCTATCATCCTTATCTCATAAGAGTTATGTAACAAAATCTGTTGCCCAACTAGATGCCCCACACATGCATGTGTTTGTCTTCCTCTTTGAGTAGGTTGTATTATTACCCTTCCCATGAAAAAGGACCTTGTCCTTAAAGGGCCTAAGTAGAATAGATAGCTTCCAAAACATCTTAGTCTTCCCAACTCGCATCCTTGCGATTGCTGCCTTCCCACTTCACAAGAACTTGAGATTTTGCACCTGCAGCATCTTGGCAATGAGAAATCTATGGTATCCACATTGGTGGGTGGTGTGAGACCAATGTAAGACTTTAAAAGAGAAACATGTAAGATAGAACGTATCTTGTATTCAATTAGCAACTGCAATCAGTAATCAATGGGGCCAAGTTTTGTATGAATCAAAATGGCTTATAATAATGCTTGGAGAGCTTGTAGTTAAGTTGCTTAGTTGTTGAATGTTGCTTGTAATGGTGAAATTTGGCCCAAATCCATTATCCCACTTCATATGACTTGTCTATTTGTCTTGCATCAACATACTTGCACATATGAGCTTGCAAACGAGCTATGTGGTCTTTTAATTGTTCTTGAATATGAGTCTTGGTAATAAAGTCACAATCAACTTCTTTTATCGAGGCTAAGCCTGGAATATAAGTAGGAAGCAGTTTTGGATTAGTCCCATATAAAGCTTGGTGAGGCGTCATACCAATCAAGCTATGGACAATTTTGTTATAACATAACTTGGTCTAAGGTAAATAAGAGTGCCATGTATGTGAATGATTCGAAGTAAAGGCACAAAGATATTGCTCCAAGCATTGATTTACAACCTCAGTTTGACCATCACTTTGGGGGTTGGAAGACTGTGGAATAGTGAAGTTTAGTGCCACTAAAATTCATAAATTGATGCCAAAAAGTACTCAAGAAAAAAGGGTTCCTATCTGATACAATTCCTAGAGGAAAGCCATGAAGTTTTACTACTAAGTCCAAAAAAACTTCATGTGTAGTATGTTCAGCCACAATCACTTTTGGTTGAGGAATGCTTGACAATGAGAAATCTGTGGTATCACATTGGTAGGTGGTGTGGGACCAATGTAAGACTTTAAAATAGAAACATGAAAGACGGGATTGTTAGTCCAGTATGGACTTTATGTATATCTCCATACTAGTATAATATTGTTCACTTTGGGCCTAAGCCATCATGATTTTGTTTTTGGACATCATCCAAAAGACCTCATACTAATTGAGATATCTACCATACTTATATGCTCTTTGATCCTCTCTAATTCTAGCAAATGTGAGACTTTGTTTGCACATCTCAACAATCTCTCCCTTAAACGAAGTCCTCTAACAACAGAGGTCTAGCTAATATGATATTGTTTGCTTTGGACTTAAGGTCTCATGGTTTTATTTTTGGACATCATCCAAAAGGCCTCGTACTAATGGAGATATCTACCATACTTATATGCCCTTGATCCTCTCCAATTCTAATAAATGTGGAACTTTGTTTGCATATCTCAACAATCTTCCCTTCAAACGAAGTCCTCTAACAACAGAACCCACCATGGAGGGGTCCTTGCCATCTCCTAGCCCTAATCGGGAGATTCATCACCTAGGGTTCATCATGCATATCCATATCCACATAGCACTATATGGGGATCTGGGCTCTAATACCACTTGTTAGTCTGGTATAGACCTTTACTATATCTTCACACTAGTATAATATTGTCCACTTTGGGCCTACTCCTTCATGGTTTTGTTTTTGGACATCCACCAAAAGGCCTCATACTAATGGAGATATCTATCATACTTATATGTCCTTGATTCTCGCCAATTCTAGCAAATGTGTGATTCTATTTGCACATTCTCACAAGGATGTATATTGCATTCAACTAGCAACTCTAATTGGTAAGTAACGGGGACAAGTTTTGTAGTTATACAAAATGGCCCATAAAAATGCTTAGAGAGCTTGCAGTTAAGTTGCTTGGTTGCTAAATGTTGCTTGTAATGGTGAAATTTGACCCAAACTCATTGTCTCACTTCATATGACTTGTCTATTAGTTTTGCATCAACATACTTGCACATACAGGCTTGTGCATGGGCTATGTAATCTTTCAATTGTTCTTGAATATGAGTCCTGGTAGTGAGGTTGCAATCAACTTCTTCTGCCAAGGCCAAGCCTAAAATGTAAGTAGGAAGCAATTTTGGATGAGTCCCATATAAAGCTTCTGAGGCATTATACCGATTAAGCTATGAATGGTTATGTTATAACACAGCTCAACCCAAGGTAAATAAAAGTGTCATTGATGAGAATGATCCGAAGTAAAGGCATGAAGATATTGCTCCAAGCACCAATTTACAACCTCAGTTTGGCCATCACTTTGGGGGTGATAGGCTATGGAATAATGAAGTTTATTGCAACCAAAATTCTTTAATTGAAGCTTAAAAGTACTCAAGAAAATAGGGTTCTTGTCTGATACAATTCCTATAAAGAAGCCATGAAGTTTTATTAAAGTTTAGAAAAATGTAAGCCACAATTTTACCCATAAAACTAGGCTTTAATATAGAAAAATGGGCTTCTTTAGTTAAGCGATCTACTACTAAAAAGATGGCAATGTACCCTTGTTATGAAGGAAGACCAATGATGAAATCCATGAAAATTTTGATCCATGATAGCGTAGGTATTGACAAGGGTTGAAGAAACCAAGGACTCTTAGTAGTAAGATACTTAGTTTGCTGGAAAATTAAGCATGCTACAACAAATTTCTCCACAACTTGCTTGGGACCCTTCCAATAAAATTATTTGATTACACATTTGTACGTCTTTAAAACACCCACGTGGCCACCTTGTGGAGTTTAATGAAACTCATGTAATACTTTAGCAATTATGGGATAATTGGCAAAAAGGAACAATTTAAAATTGTAAGGAGCTTTCTACCAAAAATATGCCAATTGGTGGCCCTTCTGAGTCAAGATAGCTCCAATACCATGATTACTAGCATCAGTTTCTACCACAAACAGTAAGGAAAAATCAAGAAGGACTAGCGTTGGTGTTGTGGTTAATGCATTTTTGTTTTGAAGGAAGGCTTATTCAGATGTTGGAGTTCAGTGGAAAGAATTATGCTTAAGCATGTCAATTAAAGGCCAGGCAATGCTAGCATATCCCTAGACAAAGTGTTTGTAATAACCAATTAAGCCTAGAAAGCCACCTAACTGGGTAATATTCTGAGGAAGTGGCCAATTGATCACAACATCAATCTTTTGTAAATCCACTTTGACACCGTGAGCAAACACCACATGGCCAAGATAATTGATGAAATGTTGAAAAATTCGTATTTTGAGAAGTTTGTGAACAACATATGAGTACGTAATATGTCTAGTACAATAGTAAGATGAGAGAGATAGTTATCCAAGGATTTACTATAAATTGAAATGTCATCAAAGAACACAGTCACAAATTTATGAATATAAGATTGGAATACCTTATTCATGGTAGCTTGAAAAGTAGATGGAGCATTAGTGAGGCTAAATGTCATGACTAAGAACTCATAATGGCCATGATGTGTTTGAAAGGAAGTTTTACCAATGCCTTTTTCACACATATGAATTTGATGATAGCTAGATCGTAGGTTTAGTTTAGAGAAAACAATAGCACCATGCAATTCATACAATATTTCTTCAATTGTGAGGATAGGAAATAGATCACAGATAGTGATGGCATTAAGTGCACAATGGTGATGCAAAATCCCTAAGAGCTATCCTTTCTTTTAATCAAAAGGATGGGAGAAAAGAAGTAACTCTAGCTGTCTCATATAATACTGAATTTGAGCATTTCAGAAACCAATCATTCAATTTTTGCTTTCTAAAAGTGAAGGTACTTATATGGGCGTATGTGCACTGGTTTAGATCCCAGAATCAGATTAATTTGGTGGCCAATCTCACGTCGAGGAGAGACTGTGGGCATATTGAAGATTGATGCAAACTAGTCTAACAATTGTTGTACCTGTTCAAAAAGAACCATGGGAGAGGCACCAGAGGATCATTTCAAAGTTATATGTGGTAGATCGAGAGTATGTTATTGTTATAGAGCAACTTTTTGACACACGTACCAACAATGAAGTTGACCTGTAATAAGTTTTCTATTTGTAAAATCGTCGCTTGATCTGCGTAGATAAATTCCATAATATTAAGATTATAGTCAATGAGGACACAGCCTAAACTTTGAAGCCATGTGACACCAAAAACCACATTACACTATCAATATGAAGGTGAAAAAGATCAACATTGAAGGGAACACCTTGCACTTCCAAAGGGATTGTAGAGCTCTTAGTGTTGCACAAAATAAAATTATCATTACCCACAAATACTTTGACGGAGATTACAACTGAACAAGGTAGCTACAGGCGTTGTGCAACCGAGAGTTGGATGAAATTAAGAGTACTATCACTAACTAACACACGGTCACAGATTGGTCGTGATGACAACCTTTGAGTCGTAAAGTGGAGGGATATTCACCCCAGGCGTTGAAGCTCACCTCTGGGGCTACTAGTTGTTCACCTGTTGCTTGATTATCAAGGTTAAGTATGGAAAACATCTCAATGAGCTCTTCAAAGGCTAAGAGAGCATAACATTTGAGCTCTACAATTGTGAAAGGGATTCTATTTCTCATCACAATAGTAGCAAAGTTCTTGATGATGTCGTTCATGCAACTCAGCCACTGTTAATTGCTTATAAGAGTTCTTGGAAAGTGGTTGAGAATTCGAGGGTAGTACAATTTTTTGCACTATAGGGATAAGTAGGTTGCTAGTGACAAGTGGTTTCTCTGCAAGGTGAATAGGGGACACAATTGTTACCTTATTTATGAACTATTATTATTCTTTTACAACTGTTATTATTCTATTTTATTATCATAAATAGGATAGAATCAACCATTAATAGTATACATTAGAATCACTTCATAATAGTCTAGGAATCCATGTAATTTAGCATAGGTTTTAGCATAATATTCTCTGTACCTAACTTTATATATTAAATGAAAACTCAAGCAATAGACGTCTTTTGCTATTCAAAGTAAGGCTTGATATTGTATCATGACCTAATTCTAGGTTTCCATTTTTTTCTTTAATATTCAAGTGCAGAAAATTTTTTTTCCTGTTCTATCCTCTTGTTCGACATATTGGTCTTACCTTTGATCTTTTTGGATTCTCTTCGTTCTGCACCTTTGAGGCTGCATAAGAATTTTTTTTCTTTCCTTCTTCCTAGTCTATTTTTGTCATTTCTTTCCCATCATGGCTGGTTCCACTTCTGAGTTTTGTGTCAAATTTACTAGGAAGAATTATTCCCTATGAAAATTTCAATTCAGTTTGTTTGTTACTAGAAAGAAATTATGGGGTCATATAGATGGCACTGTACCAGCCTCTCGAGACCCTACATAACTGGCTCAATGGTGTGTTAGGATGCTAGAGTGATATCTTGGATCACTGGGTCTTGTGATCAACAAATTGTTCTTCATCTGTGCTCCCATAAAACAGTTAACTCTATGTGGAGTATTTGAAGAAGGTTTACCATCAAACTAATTTAGCCAGAATATTTCAATTGGAGTGTGAGATTTCTAACTGCAATTAGGGCAACTTGTCTATTCAGTTGTATTACTCTGGTTTTCACAATCTTTGGGCTGACTTTTCTAATATTATCTGTGCTTTGATTTCTAAAGAGTATCTCCCTGCTGTGTTGGAAGTCCATATGACCAGCCAGCGTGATCAGTTTCTGATGAAACTGTATTCAGAAATTGAAAATGTGCATTCTAATCTAATGAGTCATAATCCTACTCCATCCTTGGATACCTGTATTATTGAATTGCTTTGTGAAGAGCAATGTCTTTTCAGCCAAGTCACTCTTGAACAAGACACTTTAACTGCTTCCCAGATGGCTTTTGTAGCGCAAGGAAGAGGCAACAGTAGCAATATGAGTAAGGTTTAGTGCTCAAGTTGTAAGAGTTATGACCATATTACTACAAATTGTACAAAAAAATTGTGCAATTACTATAAAAAGTCAGGTCATATCATTAAAGAGTGCTTTATTCGCCCGCTAAGATGTCAGCTCACTGCCTGTCAACCTAATGTTGTCCCTTTCTCTGCTGGTAAGCATGAAAATATGGCCACACTTGAACTTGCTTCTCCTCATATTCCTACACCTACTACTCTTACACCTGAAATGGTGCAACAAATGATTATCTCATTTTTTTCAGCCTTGTGGATTAAAGGTAAAAGTCTTCCACACACTAAGTTTTGGCTTCTTGGTTTTGTTGCATCCAATCATATGACTAGTTCAAATAATTTTTGTAAAAATGTTCATCCATATCATGATTCTAACCATATTCAGGTTGCTAACAGTAATATTATTCAAATTTCTGCTGATGGAGATATTACCCTTACTTTTAACAATATTCTTGTTTCACATGGACTCTCACATAATCTTATTTGTGTTGGTCAATTGGTAGACAATCACTATGATGTCCATTTTTCTCGTGATGGTTGTTTTGTGCAAGATCATGTGTCCAGAACAGTTATTGCGAAAGGCTTTAAAATTGGACAACTATTTCTGCTGCATCTTCCTAGTCATGTTGCTTTGTCTTCTTCAATTACAAATAAAAGTGAAGTGTGGCATAAACGTTTAGGGCATCCTAATTAAACTATTTTGTCTCACTTGTTCACCTCTAGTTTATTAGGACAGTCTGATTAAACTTCTTTGCTTGATCTTTATTTTCACTGTTTAACTTGTAAATTAGGAAAGAGTAAAATTCTTCTTTTTCCAACTTCGGGTAGTCATCCAACAAGTTCTTTTGAGGTCATTCATAGTGATGTTTAGGGGATTTCTTCTGTTATTTTTCATGCACAATATAAATACTTTGTAACATTCATTGATGACTATAATAGATTTACATGGATTTATTTTTTTTTATCCAAATATGAAATGCTTTAAGTGTTTAAAACATTTCTTGCTTATGTTAAAACTTAATTTACTATGACTGTTAAGGTTCTCCGATAAGATTTTTGTGGCGAATATATGTTTAATGAATTTCATGTCTTTTTTAATCAAAAAGGCATTCGCTCATAGTGTTCTTGTCCATGTACACCTCAAAAAAATGGCCTAGCTGGATGGAAAAATTGTCATCTCTTGGATATGGTTCGCACCTTATTACTTGAATCCTTCGTTCCACATACATTTTGAGTAGAAACTCTTTTAACTCCGTTTACTTGATTAATCAGCTACCTTCTCAGACTTTAAATCTTGACTCGCGTTATTTTTGTCTTTATGATGAATATCCCGAATACAAGTATCTGCATCCTTTTGGCTATGTGTTTTGTTCACTTGCCTTCTTATAAATGCCACATACTATCTGCTCAATCTGTTAAGTGTGCATTTATGGGATACAACACTAATGATAAAAGATTTGTTTGTTATGATCCTGCTTCTACAAGAATTTGGATTTCTTGAAATGTTATTTTCTTTGAGAATCAGTATTTTTTTCCTATCTCATGATAGCTTCTCTCCTGGAACGGCTCTTCTTCCACAATTTGATGATTCCTTAATGCCTTCCCAATACTTCAAGCCTATCTTTGTGTATCAACGATGTTCTTCAACTATAACCATGCCCACTAATCTTGCTCCTAATGTACCATGATGGTCTACTCGAGTTTCTCAACCTCTTGATTAGTATATCTCTTGTGCTGCTACATTATTTATTATTTTTGTTCCCTCTTATTACTCACATGCAGCCAAACATGAGTGTTGGCAAACAGCAATGCAAGAGGAGCTTCAGGTGCTTCAAGATAATCAGACATGGGACATTGTCGATGTTTGAGTCATGTCAAACCCATCAGATGTAGAAGGGTTTACTTAGTTAAGTTTTGCTCTGATGGGTCTTTGGATTGTTACAAGGCTTGCTCAGTTGCCTTAGGTTACCAACAAGAATATAGGATCAACTATAAGGAGACATGTTCTCCTGTAGCCAAAATGACTACAGTTCAAACAATTCTTGCTATTACTGCCTCACATGGTTGGTCCTTTCAATAATTTAATATTAAGAATGCTTTTCTATATGGTGATCTCAAAGAGAAAAACTAGATGAAGCTTGGTTTATATTCCTCTTCTACCAAAGAAGTTTATAAGTTGAATTGCTCCTTATATGGGCTCAAACATGCTGCTCATGCATAGTTTGAGAAATTTCACTCTATTTTGTTTTAATTTAATGTTCTTCAAAGCCAATATGACTCCTCCTTGTTTCTTAGAACAATTGCTGCTGGAATTGTCATTCTTTTGATATATGTGGCTGATATTGTTATCATAGGGATTGATTCTCAATTAAATGCCCAGTTACAACAACATCTTCAGGAGTCTTTTCACATGAAAAATCTTGGTAATCTTACTTATATCTTGGGGTTAGAGGTACATAGGGACCCTTTTGGCATTTTCTAACATCAACATAAGTACACATATGAATAATTCAATTAGCTGGTTTTTAAGAATCTTCCTTTGTTGACACTCCTCTAGAGGTGAATGTTCAGTATCATATTGATGAGGGTGAGCAACTTTCTGACCCTTTGCTATATCAACAATTGGTAAGAAGTCTCAACTACTTAACCATTACACAGCCTGATCTCTCTTTTGTTGTCCAGTAGGTTAGTCAATTTATGCACTCTCCTCAACATCCTCACATGACTGTTGTTCATTGCATCATTAGATACCTCAAAGGTACTGCTTCTCGTGGTTTTTTTATTTTTTATTTTTTTGCTGGTTCTTCTATCCAACTAGCTACATATAATGATGCAGATTGGCCTTAGATTGGCTAACATGATTTGCCTTTTATTTGATTCAAAAGCCTAATAATATTACTTTAAAAATCAAATATTTTTATAAATACTATTTTCTTAGTCAAATTTAAAGTGCAATAACAAGATGAATCATTGTTCTTTTTTACGGGTAATGACTTAATATGACTTGCTATTTTTGTTTCCATTTTACAATGTTTTCATATTTATTGATCACTAGAATTATCGTTCAATGTTTTATAGAAATATCTATAATATATGAGAGATCTCAATATTAAGGACAACCACTTTTATAGTATCATGTGATACAATTTAAAGGTGACTTAGTATTCTAATTCACCCATTGTTGTAACAAATTTTGTTCTTTTTTTTATAGTGATATTATAAACATTTGCAACTCCAACTAATATATCTAAGTCTTCTAATACATACTAAGAAATAAGGTCCTTGTTATACTATGTGTCAAACTCTCCTTTACTCAAATTCTTGCTCAATCTGTCATTTAGACAATACTAGTTTATTAACCCATACGTGCACATGTATATAAAATTTTATAATAATAATAATAATAATTTATAATGAAATAATGATTTATTATTAAATCACAATGTCAAAAAGGATAATAATGTGATACCTTGAAAATATGGTATAAAATTTTATATTAATAATCTAAAGCAAGACTAGACATATGGTGATAATTTTGATACTCTTGTCATTTCAAACATTGCTAGTGTTAGGAGTTGAGAAAGGAGTGAACAAGAAAGGCGGAGATATCTTAGAAAGGGAAGGCCAAAGAAAGTGAATCTAATGATATTGATGGAGAGAAAAAAAGATAGTGTTCAATTAAGAAGTTCGTGAATTTTTAAAGTTCATTAGGCAAAATGAATAGTAGAGTATACAACAGTTGAATTAGACCCCACCAAGGCTATCATTGCTACTAAACTTTGAGCTGTATAGAAAGATTCTCATGAAGGTATTAAACCAAGCATATGCCAATCATGATATCACTATTGACAAATTTAGGGCATTGTTGGTAGTATTACTTCAAGTAATTATCTCACTTATACTGGCAATAAAGTACTTTCTCAAAGAATGAGGCACAACAAAATATTAACATTTTTGTGAAATGTCGAGATCATATTATTGCTAGAGTACTTATGAATAACAAGTCTTCTATGAATGTGATGCTGTAGACGAAACTATCAAAATTACCATGTGATGCCATGCATATAATGCCTAATGTTATAATAATTAGGGCCTTTGATAGATAAAAAAGAAAGGTCATTGGAGAAACTGAAATTCCCATTCAAATTGGTTCTTACACCTTCAAGATTTCATTTCAAGTAATGGACATTGTACCTTTTTACAACTGCCTTTTAACGAGACCATGGATTCATTTTGTTCGGGCTATACCATCCGTATTGCATCAAAAGTTAAAATTTGTTATTGACAACAAGTTGGTCATTGCTTCTTGAAGATATTATGTTAGTAAGCCATCATTTATTTCTTATATTAAAGTTGTTGAAAAAGTTCTAGATACCTCTTTTCAAACTCTAGAGACTGCCAACACCACTTATGTTGAAGAAACAGCTTAAATCGTGATACCTTAATTGTCTAATACATTTATAATGACAACTAAAATTATGCTTAATGGAGGTTATCAATATTAATATATGTTAAGACAAAATATGACAAAAGTAGCAACATTGTTGTAGCTGCATCAGATCAAGTATAGGTTTAGGTTGAGGAACACACCCACCAAAGCTTATAAGAAAACATTCATCGATGAGAATAAAGAAAAAAATAATTAGCCTAGTTGGATGGTAGAAAGCCTAAGACTGAATGGCACCCTATTTGTGATCCTCTAACAAGTTTCTACAGTGTCGAATTTGAATTCCAAGACTTAGTGATTGTTACTGACGAAGATGTATCTGGAGAATATGTTGTCAACCTATTTCGCATTTGTCTGCTAAACACAAAAATTGGCATCATTAAACTTCCTCTTATTTCTAATGCTCATTCCAAGTAGTCATGTAAAGTCAATCATATGCTTTGTCCTAAAACATTGGAATACTTTTTAAAAAAGATTAATATATGATTTTTTTTATTGTAATTTGAATTTTTCTTTCAAATGTTTTTGTAAGTTGAGTCACATGTTTCCTTTTAAGTTAATCATATGCACTTTGAATTTTTACTAATATTTCTAGTCTTTTTTTCCTTGTTGTTTGAATCTTGTCATTTATTTCTTTTCTTTTTGTCTTAACTCTTACAGCGTATAGATTTAAAAGTACATGCTTGACTGAAATAGTCTTAGTACTTCATTAAGTAATTTTGATTCTTTCATTAATTACGTTGACAAAGATGATGGAGGTGATTGTGAATTATCCCTAGAATTACTAAAATTAGTTAAGTAAGAACATGAAGCGATATAGCTCTATCTAGAACCAACTGAGATGATTAATTTAGGGATTAAAAATAATAAGAAGTTAAGATTGGCACTCTTATGAAAGAACAAAAGAACAAAAAATTGATTAAATTCTTGCATGATTATAGTAATGTCTATACATGGCCATACCAAGATATGTTGGGTCTTGACGTTAGCATAGTTGAGCATAAATTACTGTCAAAGCTAGAATATTCTCTAGTTAAGAAAAATTAAAGGAAAATTAAGTTTGAGATGTCATTGAAGATTAGTGAGGAGGTTATGAAGTCATTTGATGTGGGTTTCCTTGTTGTAGCAAAATAACCCTAATGGGTTGCCAACATCATGCCAATTCTGAAGAAAGATAGGAAGGTTTGAATGTGTATTAACAATAGAGATTTAAATAGATCAAGTCCTAAGAATAATTTATAAATGCCTCACATTGATATACTAGTAGATAATATAACTTAACGTTCGTTCTTCTCTTTCATGAATGGTTACTCAAGTTACAATCAAATCAAAATGAATAAAGAGGATATGGTGAAGACCACCTCATTATACCATAGGGTACATTTTGCTACAAGGTTATGCCATTTGGTTTGAAAAATATTGGAGCAACATATCAAAGGAAGATAGTGACTTTATTTCACGATACGATGCAGAAGGAAGTCGAAGTCTATTTGGATGATATGATTGTCAAATCAAGGATTGAAGAAAGTCATGTTGTCAATTTACACAAGTTGTTTAAGTGGTTGAAGAAATTAAAATTGAGATTGAAAAAGAAGTTTATAGATTCTTGGGGAGATTAAATTACATTGCCCAATTCATAAGCCAATTAATAGCCACTTGTGATTCAATCTTTAAACTATTACAAAAAAATTAGTCGATGAAATGAAATGATAATTTCTAAAAAGTATGAGAAAATTAAGCAGTATTTGCAAAATCTCCCAATACTAGCGTCGCCATTATTTGTAGGATCTGTAGGATGTGCTTTAGGTCAGCATGACGAATCTGGTCGAAAAGAACACATTGTTTGTTACTTGAGCAAGATATTCAGTAATTATGAAGCAAGATACTCATTATTAGAATGAATTTGTTATGCCTTGACTTAGGCAGTTCATAGGTTGAGGCAGTATATGTTGAGTTACACTACTTGGTTGGTGTAGAAAATGGAGCCAATCAAGTATATTTTTGAAAAACTAGCCCTTATAAGAAGGATTGCTTAATGCCAAGTTCTTTTATCAAAGTATGATATTGTGTATATTAACCCAGAAAACAATCACAGATAGTGCTCTGGTAGATTTCTCAGCTCATCAGCTAATGAATAATTAAAATATATTGGCATTGTTTGAAGAGAAAGAATCTTCAAAAAAAGAATGGGTTGTGATGTCTGATAGTACTTCTAATGTGCTTAGACATGGGATTAGAGCTATATTGATTTCTTTGAAGAAGTAATATATCATAACTATAGCTAAATTATTGTTTAATTGTACAAATAGTTAAATATAAGACATGCACTATTGGAATTCAAACCGCTATAAAGTCAAAAATAAAAATTCTTGAGGTGTACGGTGTAACCTCCTAAAATCAAAATCTGTATAATGTATATTTTATTCTTAATCATTTAAATTAAAACATCAATTTCTGAATATAATTAACTTATTACAATAATTAGTAAAATTTTCCTTTAAGTTTTCATATATAGATGAAAATTTCAAATTTCGTAGTGCTAATATAATAATAATAATAAATACTGTAAAAATTAAATAAATATCATAACTAAAATTTAATATTCTTCATGGGAAACTTGAATATACATTATATATATTAACATAAAAATTTTCACTGTCTGTCTAAATATATGGGACTTAAAACAATATTTACATCACCAAAATATTACATCACATAAACAAATATAAGTCTCAGAGCAATCTCAAACATAATCCAACACTAAAGAATAGTCCTAATCATTGACCTTGTGCCAACTCTCTATCTTTGCTAAATCCTCAGAATCCAGATCATCATCTGATCCCAAGTAACGATCACCTGAATTAAGCATAACCTTTATGCCCGTAATGCGCTCGAAGGTCCATTTGGACGGTATTCCGAGATAGTCATGATCGTGATAGGTGAATGGATAAAAGAGGACGGTCAGAGTCCTAACCGTACCTCTATACATATATATGCATAGGGTCTGATGTATTATACTCCTAGGAAAATCAAACGGAATACTACAAAAGAAATTCATCTATAATATAACAAAAGTCCTGGGTTCATCCTCACAAGGACAATAAATTTAAAATAACATAGTCTTTGATATTCATTAAATACATAATTTAACCTATTATGTACTTATCTATCTATTAATCTAACTTTTCCTTGAGGCTCTGTCATCTCAATTTCCTGAAAATATTAGTAAAAATGAGTGTCTATTCTACCCATTTTCAAACATTTATCATAGAATCATGATTTATAACGTAAATACAATACAGTTAATCTCACAAATTCATATTACAAATATATTCACATTGCACACTATTCAACAATTTATTATCTATTCTCTTATTCTAATACGCACTCCCAGTGCACCGTGATCACAGATATCGATGCTTTCAGCATTTCTTGAGATCTTATTCAACTAAGTAAATAGTACAAATATAACATATACAATAATTGAGCCCCTTAGCAAAGGCATAGTCAAGAGTCTAGTCTCAGAAATAGTATGTATACATAGGCAAATGTCGCTCACCACCCTACGTTTTCTCCCAAATTCTCATCGTCTCTGCACTCTATACCCTCAGTGTATCTGTGTAACTATTTACACTAGATTCGATCTATATCCGACTTTTAGATCATTTTCAAAGTTATTTCTCTTTTTCATTCATAAGATCGTGCTTAGTAAAGCACTTATAGTCTAATTCTATTTCAGTCCATTCCACTCATACAGTCATTAATATAGTCATAACTGTCAACTCCTTTCTAAATAATATCATTCACCCAAACATATTTCTCAAAGTCTCATAATAATCATTCAACAAATTTTCATAATATTTCATATTGAACAATTATCATATAATAAATATGAATATCTACCAACCATTTATTCCAAACAACCAAATAGTCCAAATCATTAAACAAGAATCTTTTCATCCATTATTCACACAAAAGATATTTCAACCATATATCCTCATACAATATTCACATAACAGTTCTCTACAAGCACAAAATAAATACTGTGCTATAACGATAAAATAGAGCTCTCCTTCTCAAAAATGAGTTCACAATTAGATGTTGAAAAGAATCAAGTGTCAAATATGAAAGTTCTCCTAAATACCAAGAGATATCCATAAGGAACAAGAACATGAAAAACGATCAGAGAAAATTAAGTTTAATCTGAAGAAACTTACTTAGAGTCGCTTAACTTCAATGTTCAAGCTTAGATTCAAAGAGATATCGGAGTTTCTGAGACTTTTATCTAGGTAAAAGGAAAAGAGAGTTCAGAGAAACTTAAGAGGAGGACGTGAGTTTAGAAACAAATGAAATTCCTATGCTAGGAATCTCTTAAATACCCTTCAACCTCGCGCATTCTCGCTTGAGTGATAACATCTCGCTTAAGTGACGGCTCTGTCGCCTGAGCAAGATATGTAAACAATGGTCTTATTCACTATTTTTTGATATGCTCGTTTGAGCGAGCACAATCTCATTTGAGTGAGATAGTGTTAAGAGAACATGATATTTTTTCTGTGGATCCTCGCCTGAGCGAGATCCCTAGCTTGCTTGAGTGAGATCACTCTCGTCTGGGAGAGGTGACAGTTAGGCCAAATTTATCTTATCTCGCTTGAGCAAGAATCATCTCGCTTTACTTGATAGCCCTGCAACTTCATATTTCTGTACGCTCAATCTCGCCTGGGTGAGATTTACCTCACCTAAGCGAGATCTCCTGCACCAAAGTTCTGTGTATTGATGAGATGTTAAGATTGAAAATGGATAAGGTGGCACAATATTATAAATTAGATTATCATGTTGGTTGAGTGTGGAGTAATATGAATGGATAACTTTTATGTGGCACGATATTATGAATTAGATAATCATGTTGGTTGAGTGTGGAGTAATATGAATGGATAACTTTTATTTGGTTAAAATTTTATGGATAAGTAAAGTGGTATAAGTTCAGGCATTGAATTTGATTGAGATAATTAAATAAGAAATGGAATATATACAAGTAAATGATGAAATATGTATATAAATGATTTTGTCTGGTTGAATTTTTTAAGCATGGAATATTGCTATTTTGTTACACGTTGTATTAGAAATGTTTTTGCATATAAATTAACAAATTTTAGTGGGCAAGGGATGATCACCTTTACAATCATTTTCAGGTAAAGAAGGTTGATCCGTTCTAGGATTATACTTAGAAGCGATGGTAGCAAAGAACTTGTTTTGTTAGGACCGGTATTTTAAAAAATGTAACTATATTGATTAAAGTTTCTAATTAAAACTTGAAGTATTTTAATAAATCTACTGTAAATGATGGTTTAAAGCACATTTGTAATACTTAGTAATTAATTGTTAATATAGAATTTTAACTTTTCTTTAATTGTGAATTGATAATCTTGAAATTATATCCTTAATTCTATTACGAAGGAGATTTATATGTATGAAGTTTTAAACTTTACTCATTTTCAGTGATTCATATTTTACATACAAGAAAATATTTTCTATATTTATTTATCTTTTACTTATTTTACTCCTATCATATTGATATTTCTATATTTAAAAGAGGAAATTATTTAAATAAATAAGAGATGTTACATTATTGACCCCTTTACATTTTTTTATCAAAGTCCAGAACCTGATTGAACATTTTACACTTTTACTATAGTTCAGAATATAATTGACTCCTTTACTTTATATTATAATACAAGGCTTTACTGGACAACTAAGAGGATGGTGGGATAATATGCTTAGTGAAACAGAGAAAACTATAATTAAAACTCATATTAAATAAGAAAATAACGAACCAGATTCGATAGTAACTCTAATATTTTTAATAATTCAATCTTTTGTAGGAGATCTCACCTTATTTAGAGAAAGGGTAGGAATTCAATTAGCAAATTTAAGATGTCCAACAATGACAGACTATCAATAGTATAAAGATATGTTTTTCTCTAAATTAATGTTAAGAGAAGATGCTTCGGCAGTATATTGGAAAGAAATATTTATAGCTGCATTACCAACATTATTTTCCAGAAAAGTATTAGAAAATATAGAACAAAAACAAGGAGGAACAATAAATTATGATTTATTAACTTTAGGACAAATTCATAATATAATAGTAGATACTGGATTAAAAATATGTACTGATCATAAAATGCAAAATCAATTATAAAAAGAAAAATTATTTAATAAAAAAGAATTAGGAACTTTTTGTGAACAATATGGTATAGAAAAAATACAAGCCCCTAGTAGACAAATTAAAAGACAAATAAAAAGAAATAAGAAAAATAAACAATTTGCTAATAATAATAAACAAAACTATTCTACTAAGAAAAGATCAAATAAACTTTATAAACAAAAGACTACAGATACTAAACCTTTTCAGAGAAATAATAATAATAATAAATATAAAATAGTGTGTTGGAAATGTGGTCGTTATGGCCACAAAGCGGATACATGTAGAATAGAAAAGAAAATAAATGCAATAGAAGATGAAAGTTTAAAAACAAGATTAATGGAAATTTTAATACAATCAGAACCTGAAGAATCCGATAGAGAAAGAACAGATGAAGAAAATACCCTAGAAAATGAAATCTATCAATTAGATACAAGTTCAGAAGAATCAGAAGAAGAAAATAATTGTCTAGGACCAGGATTATGTAATTGCTATAATTGTCAACTTCCCCAAATAAATGTTATAACCAAAGAATAAACTTATACTCTAATAGAAATAATAGAAAAGTTAGAAGATGGACCATTAAGAAACGATTTCATTAAAAAATTAAATGATTTAGTAACTAAAGAGGAAGAGAAAAAGAACTTAAAAGTAAAACCTTTAGAAATAAAAGATGTTTTTAAAATGTTTAAACAACCACAAGTAACTATAAAAGATTTACAAGAAGAAATTAAAATATTAAAAAGAGAAATAGAAGAATTAAAACAAAATCAATCTATCTTAGAATTTAAATTAATAGAATTAGAAGGGAAAAAACTTATAAAAGAACAGGGAAAAACATCTGAAGAAAAACAGATCAAGAAATATTTAATTTAGAACTTTTAGCATTATTAACGGTACATAAATGGTATTGCAAAATAACTTTAATAGTTAAACAAGATAAATTTGAATTAATAGCATTAATAGATTCAGGAGCAGATGTAAACAAGAAGAAATAATTCCTATAAAATATTATGAAAAAACAGCTGAAAGTGTATCAAGTGCAAATGGATCTAAAATAGATATTCAATATAAATTATCTTATGGAAAAATTTGTACTAACAAAACATGTTTAATTACCTCATTTGTATTAATAAAAAATATGACAAATCAAATGATATTAGGAACTCCATTTTTAACACTTTTATATCCATTTAGTATTAACGACAAAGGAATAGTTAGTAATGTCATACCTGGAAAAACTATAGAATTTAAGTTCTTACAGACTCCTAGAATAAAAGAATTAAACCAACTTCAAGAGAAAAGTATATCCGAATTAAATATAATACAAAGAAAACAAAATTAGATAAAATTATTAAATGAAGAAATTAGTTATAAAAAAATAGAACAACAATTAAAAACTACTAAAATACAAAGTCTTATAAAAAATTTTGAAATAAGAATCGAAAAAGAAATATGCGATACTAATCCTATAGCTTTTCATAATAGAAAGAAATATGAAATTTCTTTACCATATGAAGATAATTTTGATGAAACAAATATTCCTACTAAGGCCAAACCTATTCAAATGAATCAAGAACAATTATAATATTGTAAACAAGAATTAAAAGAATATTTAGATAAAGAATTAATTAGAAATTCAAAATATTCTTGGAGTTGCATCAGGTTTTATGTTAATAAGGCATCTGAACAAGAAAGAGGAGCCCCTAGGTTAGTAATAAATTATAAGCCCCTAAATAAAGTACTAAAATGGATTAGATATCCTATTCCAAATAAACAAGATTTAATTAAAAGACTAATACATGCTAAAATATTTTCAAAATTTGATATGAAATCAGGTTATTATCAAATCTCTGTAAAAGAAGAAGATAGATATAAAACAGCTTTTGTAGTTCCTTTTGGACATTACGAATGGAATGTAATGTCACAAGGTTTAAAAAATGCTCATAGTGAATTTCAAGAAATAATGAATAATATTTTTTATCCTTATATGAACTTTTCAATAGTATATCTAGATGATGTTTTAATATTTTCTAAAAACATAACTGAACATAGAAAACATTTAAATAAATTCATAGAATTAATAAAAAAAATGGATTAGTAGTGTCAGCAAAGAAAATAAAAATATTTCAAGAAAAAGTGAGATTTTTAGGGTTTGAAATATATCAAGGTAGTATAACTCCCATACAAAGATCTCTTGAATTTGCTAACAAATTCTCAGATGAAATAAAAGATAAAACTCAATTGCAAAGATTTTTAGGATGTCTTAATTATGTATCCGATTTTATTCCTAATATAAGAACTATATGTGCGCCATTATATAAAAGATTAAGAAAAAAATCCTCTTGAATGGAACAAAGAAATGACAGAGATAGTCAAGAAAGTAAAAGTTATTGTAAAAACTTTACCATGTTTAGGTATTCCAAATACTAATGCAAAGCTCATAGTTGAAACTGATGCCTCTGAATTAGGATATGGAGGAATTTTAAAACAAGTATTACCCAATACTAATAACGAACAAATTGTTAGATATCACTCTGGAATATGGCATCCAGCTCAACAAAAATATTCTACGGTTAAAAAAGAAATTTTAGCCATAGTCTTATGTTTACAAAAATTTCAAGATGATCTATTTAATCAAACATTTATTATTAAAACTGATTGTAAATCAGCTCCCTCAGTTTTACAAAAAGATGTCAAAAATCTAGTCTCAAAATATATTTTTGCCCGATAGCAAGCTTTACTATCCAACTTTGATTTTACTATAGAACACATTAAAGGTGATAAAAATTGTCTGCCTGACTATCTTACAAGAGAATTTTTGCAGGATAAAAATGTCTAAGATGACCAGTGCAAATTATATAAAGAAGAAGGAGGAACCTCCATCACCATCAACTCCTTCTAAAACAGATAAAGGGAAATCTCCCATGACAGCTTTACAAATGTTACAATGTTCTCCAAAACCAATTACTCCTTCAGAGATAAATACATCCAAAACTCTTATCAGCCTAGGAAAACCAACTTTTACCAAATCCCAAATTACAAAACCTTCCACAGAATCTAATTATTTTGATAAACCAGAATATCTACCAATATTACCAATTGAGCCAGAATGGTTCTCTTTACCTAGACACGAAATAGCTGCCAGAATTTTTCCAAAAGATTGCCACTTTATCCCTTCTTCCTCACAACAAAAGAGAGAGTTCTATGAACTCATATTAATTGATATAAATTCAATTGAACTAACTCATCAACGAGATAGTTCTGACAATATTAGTTTTTCAAAAATGAAAATGCTGAATATTATCAGTTTACAAGAATGGGGCCAATCTTTGGTCTCTTATCAGAAGTTTACAATAGATTACCAACCTACACAATATAATTATTTTGATTATATACAAGTTTGGACAAATATTTTATATTTGAGACCTGCTAATCATTCGTGATTTTTATGGTTTCGTAAAGGTATTTCTCTAAAATTCCCCAAATGATTCCATTATTGGTTCCATGATTTTGGACTCGTCCTTGAAATTCTACCAACAGAAGCAAAAGTCTCCTTTCAATATTTTACTTATAATACCAACTTCATCCCTGAGTTTCAACTCATTTCATTCTTTGCTAGTTTTGGAGTATCCTGGATAATGTCTTGGGAATACACTTCAGCCAAAATGAATGAGCAAATATCTATACAAATCCTTTCAAGAAATATAAAAGTTAAATGATGGCCAAAATACAATCTTGAACTAATTTGCCAAAACAGGATAACCCAATGGCTACAAAATCAAGGTCGTTCTCCAAAAAATATCCAAATAGATAAAACACAAGCCTTTCTAGCCCAAAAAAGTCAATTGATGGCCCAATTGGCCGCCATAAAATCAGAAGAAGAATTTAATAATTTACTAGTTACAATTTTCTCAAAAAATTCAGAAGATAAAAGCAGAAGTCCAAATTTATTAGAAGATTTTGGATCTGAAGATTTTTTACAAGAAAATGAAGATCGCTATGGAATAACTCTCCCATTCTCAGAACGATAAGAGCTATGACAAGACAAGACTATCAGTAAGATAAGACTACCAGCTGTAAGGAAGAAAAGATGATTTGACAAAAGAAGCACTAGATTGACAAAAACAGCATTAGTGGAGAACAAGAAAAGATTGACAAAACGAAAAGAAGTTTGAAAAGACAAAAATAAGCATGACAAGATTTAAAGCTTAAACTAAAATCTTCCCGCTTGAAGGAAAAACATCTAGAATAGTGATAAAAGAGTCTATATAAGGAGAACAAATTGTAAGAAGAAGGCATTATCTATCTTTGTAACCGCTCTTTGTAATCTCTCTGCCTATCTTTCTTTACACACCATATCACTATTATCATTTGTATCAACCAGTCCTTCAAGAATATCAATACAAAAGTTATCAACTGAATCTTCAACAAGTAAAATCTATTTTAATTTATGTTTTATGTATTAATTTATATTTTAACATTATGAATTATGATGTGAACGACAAAAGTTTGATAAAAGTCATTTTTTTATATAATTTCAGCTACTAATTCATAACTTTTAATTGACCACCTTCAGTTTCTTTTGTCGAATAAAGCATTATATTTAACTTTAAAAACTTAAATTAGTATAATTATATTATTACAGCATCATACATTTAACATATTGATGAATGCATATTTATCCATGATTGAAATGGAAAACAAATTTTAACGAAGTTTTAACATAATCCTTGTCTGCTTTGTATGAGAAAGAGAATGACCCAATTCGACCCCTAAATTGCACTTGTACCCTATGTGACTCTGCACTTTCTAAGAACTACTATGAACAGTTGGAACGCGAAATCTCCTAATTGCCCAAACCCCCGAAATAAAGACCAAGACCTCTTTTCTTCTCTTTTCTCTGGAACCAGCTTCTGGTGATCTCGTTTTCTCACACACACACTACTCTCTCTTACAATCCTCTTTTTCTTTCTCTCTCTCTCTAAATTTCTCATTCTATCTCCAACGATAACCCTCACAGGTTTGAATCCCAAGACAATTCATCATGACCGTGAGGATGCCCGCTCCCATTGACGTACGCGTTCCCTAACTCTCTGAACGCACCCTTTCACTCTCCTATTTTTTTATTCACAATAATAGATTTTGTGTTGTGCTTCTCTTAGCGCGATTTTTCGCTGAACGACGACTTGTGTCATTCAATTTTATTTTTTCTCCACTTCGGGGAGTGGTGGCACTGACGGGGTTTTCGGTTTCGTTTTCTTTTTCTTGTATCGTCGTTTTGATCTGAGCGAGTGAGAGTTTCGTTGCAATTTCGCGAGTTTTGGTGCGGTTCCGGGTTTCGATTTTAGGGCTTTATGTTATTGATGGGGGCTTTGGTGTGTATCGCGGTGGATCCGAACTAGGGTGATGTGTATGGTTTGGATTTTGTTTTGTGCAGCAACAAGAGGACGAGGAGGTGCTTGTGCCGCACGCGGATTTGCCTGAGAACAATCACCAACCCATGGAAGGTAGTTCTTGTTTCTTGCTTCGTTTGATCCGTGCCAATTTTTTTTGGTTATTTTTTTTTCTTTCTTTTTAAGGAACTGTGTCTTTATATACTGCTATTGTTAGTTTCTGTGTGATTTAATTGAATTGTTTTGAGGCGATTGGGAAGTTGGTTTATGCTCTGGTTGGTGGTGAGAGAGTGGGGGACTGACTGAAAAATTGTTTAAGGATTTTACGTTTTGTGTTTTTTATCGCTTGTTTAGATGAAGGAAGATTCTTTAAGGAATGTTTGGTCTGTAATTTGGATTGGTTTTGCATAAAACAGCTTTTTGGCTACTAGTTCTTAGGACAAGATTTTCTAAATTCATGCATTGGTTGCCTTGTACTTTGGAAGTTATGGAATTTCATTGCCTTTGTTGAATGCGTAGTTAATTCTCTCACCTCTTTTTTACCTTTTTTTCCTGGTAAGCTATTGGAGGGTCTAATTCAGTTATGGTCGCACTTTGTTTTTGCTAATTTAAGTTTTCAGCTAGTTTCTGATGTGATAGGTGATTGCTATTTTTTTTGTTTCTTTGATGACCGTTAGTTGTAGCTCAACCTGAATCTGCCAATACAGTGGAGAGCCAGCCTGTCGAGGATCCTCCATCGTCCAGATTCACGTGGAGAATTGATAACTTTTCTAGGCTGAATACAAAGAAGTTCTATTCAGAAATATTTGTTGTTGGTGGTTATAAATGGTATTTTTCTAAGAAATTTACTTTGTTGGGTAACAATGTTTTTTTTTTTTTTTCCTTCTTTAATATGCTCGTCTATGTATACTTGTTTTCATTGATTTGCTCTGATGAACTTTGTTTTATGCCTGACAGGCGTGTGCTGATTTTCCCTAAAGGAAACAATGTGGACCATTTGTCCATGTATTTGGATGTTGCAGATTCAGCTAGTTTGCCCTACGGTTGGAGTAGATATGCACAGTTTAGCTTGACAGTTGTTAATCAAATCCATAATAAGTATTGTGTGAGAAAAGGTAGTCCCTGCAGTTTGATCTTTACAATTTTACAAGATGACAACATAGATTAGCCATAAATGTACATAGGAAAGAGCATTGCTAGAATTATAAGTTAAAGAGTTTTGCTAGCTTTTTGTTGCAATTATTGGATGGAAGAGTGTATGATACCTCCTTGCACGATAAAGATTCTTTTATAATGTATTAATTTAATCTATTAGTCAATCATCAATACTTGCTCATTGTATACTTATTTTTGTTAATTTATTTTGCTGCATCTTGGTGCCCCTTGTTCGGAATTAACCATATGTTAGCAGCATTTTTTTGGGCATGGATGGAGGTGGGGTTTTAGGTTAGCAGTTATTCATAGACACGTGTCAGAGTTCGTATTGTAGTTAGCCTTTGGTTCTACCTCCTTGCACCTTGTTTAATAATTGGGTGGAGAACAAGATAATGGGTTCTGCAGTCTATGCTAGATGAACTTGTCATTGTTACCTGTCTCAATTTTCTTAATAGAAAAAAGTGAAGTGCGCCGAAAGTTTGGATTTATCTATGACCTTGTAATTTAATTTTACTCACATTATGCAGACACGCAACACCAATTTAATGCTCGTGAAAGTGATTGGGGTTTCACGTCCTTCATGCCTCTTGGTGAATTGTATGATCCTAGTAGAGGGTATCTTGTGAATGATACTCTTATAGTTGAAGCTGAGGTTCTTGTTCGTAGGATTGTTGATTACTGGACTTATGATTCAAAGAAGGAGACTGGCTATGTCGGGCTTAAGAACCAAGGAGCTACTTGTTATATGAATTCTCTTCTCCAAACCTTGTATCATATTCCTTATTTTAGAAAGGTTAGAAAAATTATTCTTATTTTGTTTTGCCTGAAGTTTGCTTATTTGTTGGAAAGTAATGGGAAGTTGGTTCCTGGTCATTATATTTCAGGCTGTGTACCATATGCCAACAACTGAGAATGATATGCCCTCTGGAAGCATCCCTTTGGCTCTACAAAGTTTATTCTACAAGCTTCAATATAGTGACACCAGTGTTGCGACAAAGGAGCTGACAAAGTCTTTTGGATGGGATACATATGATTCTTTCATGCAGCATGATGTTCAAGAACTAAATAGGGTTCTTTGTGAAAAACTTGAAGACAAAATGAAGGTTGGACAGAGACCTTTGGTATATTTGTCTTGATTTTCATGACAAGTGACCATATCAAACGGTTATTTTTATGTATTTGTCATCAGGGAACTGTTGTTGAGGGAACTATACAAAAGCTGTTTGAAGGGCACCATATGAACTACATAGAATGCATCAATGTAGACTACAAATCAACTAGGAAGGAGTCATTTTATGGTACTTGTGGATTTTTTTAATTCAGTTGTATGTTTAGTTCTGCTTTTTGCATAACGCTAACTTAGTTTTACATATCCATGTTAGACCTTCAGCTTGATGTCAAAGGTTGCCGTGATGTTTATGCTTCCTTTGATAAGTATGTTGAAGTTGAACGTCTTGAGGGGGATAACAAATATCATGCTGAACAGTATGGTTTGCAGGTTAGTTGCTGTTCATACAAAGCTGAAGCAGCTGAAAATAAACCACTTTTATAATGTGTTGTGCTTGTCTGACTAAAAACTTATGTACTTCTGTTATCTGTTACATTAGTTAGACTGTTAGAGTTAGTTTAACTGACTACAGTTTGTTGCAAATTCTGTTACCACTTGTAGAGAAAAATATTATAGCAATTTATGATCACATTGTTGTAGTGTATGAAAATACCCATTATTATCTAAATCATATTTTAGAATACCTTGTATTACCCTTTATGCTTGGTTTCCCTTTTTCTGCATTATCTCTGACAGTACAGTTGGTTTCAACATTTCCTTATGATTTCTTTCCATTTTAGTTAGGATTGTGCTTAATGTATAAATAAGGGTTAGAGCGCTAGGTTTAATGACTGTGATACATCTCATGATATGGACAATGGACATGATATGGACACTTTGAGATAGTTGATGTCTAAAATATAGGGCACTGCATATATATATATATATATATATATATATATATATATATATATGTATGTATGTATATGTATATACACATACACGCACATAATTTCGAAAAAATATTAAGAGACATTATTTAAGGATGTAAGTGCTTGATCTCTTTATAAAAAGATCTTATAAGATAAAATTATATCATATTCACCTTCTCAAATGAATCTACTAAGTTATCTTTTCTCTATGATAATGAGCCTTCCAAAAAAAAAATAATGAAGCATCTTTTTTTAATATTTTACATTAAAATTTAAGCCAAATTTTTTAAATGTTAAAAAAGTGATTTTTTTAATAACACTTGTGTGTGTCCATTTATACTAAAGTGTTGGCTCAGGTGTCCAAGTCAAATGGAGATGTTGGCCAAAAAAATATTTTTTTATTGGACGCCTAGTGAAGAGTGTTCAACACTTGTCAAACAAGTATCTGAGAAGTGTAGGTGTTGGAAACGTATCTAACAAGAGAGATGTCTATGCTTGCTTGTCAGCTACAAATATAGCCTAAGTAGACCTTATATAGGCTAATACAATCCTCATTTCTTCACCTTACAAGCTAACTTTTGAGGAATGAGGATAAGTTAGGTCAATGTTATCAATGGCGGATGGCGGGTCATGGCGGAAAGCAAAAAAACTGCCATAAAATTATGGCGGATGCCATGGCGGGTTATGGCGGAATAATGGCGGTTATATATATATATATATATATATGTATATATATTGCAAAATGTAATATAAAACTAGAAAACTAAGTACATATAAAAGAAGGAAGGTTTTGAGAAAAAAAGAATAAAATGGTTGTACAATAGTGAAAAAAAGCTGAAGTTATAACAACAGAAAAGTAGAGAATTAAAATAATTAGGGAGAAGGAAACTTGGAAGTGAAAACAGAAAAATAGAATCAAGAAAACAAAATAATAAGAAAAAAAAAAAAGTAGGGGAGTAAAACAGAGAGGGAAAAACAGAACTGAAAAAAAAAAAAATAGGAGAGGGAAAAGCTAAGAAAGAGGGATAGAGCTCAGAGAAGCAAAATGGAAAATGGACGTCAGGGCCTTCCACTCACAGTTGCCGGAAAGGATGTCTTCTCGGTGAAAATGATGAAGGAGATGGAGAAGTTAGCTTTAGAGAAGAAGGAAGAAAAACAGTGCAGAGAGAACCCTAATATTTTACCCTTCAGAAAATTTACGCTTGAGAAGAGAATGTAAAAATTTTAAGTGGAAAAAGTCTATTTTGCCCTTAAAAAACCCTAATATACATAAAGCAAGGGCAAAATTGGAATTTTGCTCTCTTTCTCCATTACACTTCAAAAGTGCACACCCACACCATGACACTACAATTAGGGCTTAACCTCTACGAAGAAATACTTTACAGCAAGCATCACATGGCGGACTGCAGTGCCACAGTGGCACATCAGCCATGAAGAAAGGAAGAAAATATGTGATTTAGAGTTTGTGCTCACAGATTTTCCTTTTTGGAGCAGGTCCAGTCAGTGGCCCAACTCAATTTTTCCCACAAAAATGCCAGTTTTCTACATTTTCCGCCATGGCCGCTGTTAGGGATAAATTTCCAGAAGGACTGAAAGTTTATAAGAGGAGAAATTTTAGGAGAGGGATTTTAGGCAGTAGGATAGGGTTGTTATTATTTTCTGTTTCAGATTTATCTTCCTAAGTAGTTTAAATAGGGATTCAAGTAGATAGGAAGGGGGCTGGAGAGTAGCATCTTAGAATAGGGCTTGAGCCGCTATAGAGTTCACATTCATTGTTTTTTTTTCCCTGCTCAACTGAGCCAATTTAATACCAATTCCATTCATCAGAAATTCTATCTTATCATTTGGTATCAGAGCACCTTCCTAGGTTTGAGATTACCTCACAGTGACCAGATGGATTCTGAGAGATTGGAGCGGGTAGAGAAGACGCTGGAATAGTTGGTGTGGTGAATGACCGTACAGGGGCGACCGTGCCGCCAGGACCACACACCACCACGAACCGCTGACCCCCAATCGGCAGGACGATGGAGACCCCCACCCAGATCCGAACTTTCAACCTCCCCTGACCACAACCACAGACAGACCTCCTTATCCCCTCGCAGCCAACCAACAAATCCGACTCACCCAAACACCACCATCATTCCCCGTTTCGAGAGCACAAACGATACTATTCTTCCCCAAGGAATCGCGATAGAAAAATCAAACTCCCCATTTTTTCCGGCGAGGACCCAGTCGACTGGCTGGTAAAGATCGAACAACGTATTGAAGGGGATGAGCGACTTGATGTAGTTCTTCTCGCTTTGGAAGGCGCGGCTCTGAATTGGTTCTACGCCTGGGAGGAGCAGATGTTAGTCCTTTCGTGGCGACAGTTCAAGAGCGCCTTGCTTGGCTGCTACCAACCGGGAGCAAGCAAGGACCCCTTTGGAGCCTTGTTTTGCCTTCGACAGATAGGACTGGTGCGCGAGTACGTAAAAGTGTTCGAGAAATTGTTGCGCCCCCTCAAGCATCTCAACATGAAGGTGCAGATCGGCGTCTTCCTCAACGGCCTCCATGAAGAGATCGACGCGGAACTGAGAAGCTTGGAGTTAGAATCGCTAATGGCGATGAAGGACAAGGCGATCCTTCTGGAAGAAAGGAACCGGGCATGGAGAAATAACCAAGTCCCACCTTGGGCCAAAGGGTCTGGCAACAATAAGCCCAATTCTTCATCCTATTCAAGATTGGGTCCAACTACAACAAGACCCTGGCCCAATAATACCACCCCCACTAACAGCACCAACACATCACGGGATTGGCAACCCAAACGAGATCCTCTATACCAAACCCAACCTTGTCCACGGCTATCACAAATAGAGATCCATGAGAGAAATCGTTAGGGATTGTGCTACAAATGTGGGGACCCATGGAACAAGGAGCACGTGTGCAATTTCAGACACTTTAGGCTCCAGCTCGTGGAAGGCAGTGAAGGGGAAGACTCCGATGATGAGCGCGGTCAGATCTAGGATGAAGAAGAAGTACCCTCCCTGGACACAGGACTTAGCGTCTTGAAGCTCTCCCTGCAAAGCTTGAAGGGATTCACCAACAAGAAATCTTTTATGGTGCGGGGGACTCTCCAGGGCCACAGAGTCACTATTCTGGTGGACTGTGGAGCCAAGGGAAATTTCCTGCACACAACGTTGGTGGAGTGGCTGAAACTGAAGGTGACCAAGACCCCAGAATACCGAGTGGAACTCGGGACAGGAGCACAACACCAGAGTACAGGAGTGTGTGAAGGAGTCACGCTGGAGGTGCAAGAAGTAACCATAACACAAACATTCTTCCTCATCAAATTGGGAAGCGTGGATGTAGTTCTGGTAATGGACTGGCTGCAGAGTTTAGGAACGATCACAGCAAACTTTTCTCAGCTATATATCAGGTGGCACCAGGGAACTGAAGCTCGGATGATTCAAGGGGACCCCTCTCTGAGCAGGAAGGGAGCCACACTCAAGACAACATTAAAGGCTCTAAAGGAAGAAGGCGAGGGAATTTTGGTTACTTCGGTGGAACTTCCGTCGAGGACAGAAGCTACACTGCCGATACCTAAAGCCATGTCCAGTCTGCTCCAAGAGTTTGAAGGCCTCAGTAAATTACTGAAGGGGCTGCCTCCGGCGAGGAGTTGCGACCACGCCGTGATCTTAAAGGAAGGAGCCCCCATACCTAATATCAGGCCTTACAGGTACCCCCACTTCCAGAAGAATGAAATCGAGAAGTTAGTAGATGAGATGTTGGAAGCTGATGGGACCCCAAAACAGCAATGAAGGCCTTTAGAATACAAGCCCTACAAGGCCCACTGTGTGGCGGGTTTACTCTCATAGGAAGAAAGCAAATAATCAATAATTAGGAAGTTTGTTATTATTCTGTTATTAGAATGTTGTTTTGAATTTGAATAAGTCAGTTAGGATATTCTGTTATCAGATTAGGTTTGTTTTATTGTTCTTTATTTAAATGTTAGTTTGAGGAATGGAGGGGGAGTTTTTTTTCCAGCTAGACTTAGGAGAGGAGAATAACATTCTCTGAGAGGAGCTTTGGCTCTGGGGGATTCTTGTAATCCTGATTCCTATCATAATCAATAAAATATCTTTTTCTTTTTCTTTAATTACCTGAACATAGATTCTGGTCCCTAACAGAAGCAGGCATCATTCGGCCCAGCATAAGCCCGTATTCCAGCCCGATACTGCTGGTAAAGAAGAAAGACGGTGGATGGAGATTCTGTGTAGATTACAGGGCCTTAAACAGCATCACATGACCCGACAAATTTCTGATACCAATCATTGAAGAACTGCTGGACGAATTGGGCGAAGCCTGAGTATTCACCAAATTGGACCTGAAATCAGGCTATCATCAGATTAGAATGAGAGAAGCAGACATCGAGAAGACAGCCTTCTGGACACATGAAGGCCACTATGCTGGTAATGCCTTTTGGATTAACCAATGCTCTCTCCACTTTCCAATCACTCATGAATCAGGTCTGACCCTTTTTGAGGAGATTCACACTAGTCTTCTTCGATGATATTCTGATCTATAGCCGAACTGAGGAGGAGCATATGAGGCAAGTGAGGATGGTGTTGGAGTTACTGAAGCAAAATTAGCTCTACATCAACCTTAATAAGTGTTGCTGTATGCAGAAGAAGCTAGAGTACTTGGGCCATCTCATTTTTGAGGAGGGAGTGGAGGCTGATCCCAGGAAGATTGAAGTTGTAGTAACATGGCCCTCACCAAGTAATGCACGGGGATTGAGAGGATTTCTGGGTTTAACAGGGTATTACAGGCGATTTGTGAAGAGTTACGAGAAGATTACTTGGTCCCTCACACAACTACTCAAGAAAGATGCTTTCGGATGGAGCGACGAAGCACAAGCAGCCTTCGACAACCTAAAGAAGGCAATGACTTCCCTACCAGTTCTCGCAGCCCCAAGCTTCGAGAAGGAATTTGTCCTGGAAACTAATGCTTCAGGCACGGGTCTAGGTGTAGTTTTGATGCAGGAAGGAAGGCCGATTGCCTTCTAGAGCCACACTCTATCTCCCAAAAACCAGATGAAGTCAATTTATGAGAGGGAATTGATATCCATTGCACTAGCAATTCAGAGGTGGAGACACTACCTCCTTGGAAGAAAATTCACAGTGCACACCGACCAAAAATCTCTAAAATTCCTAGTTAATCAACAGGTGTTGGGGGAAGGGCAGCAAAGGTGGATCTCCAAACTCATGGGATTTGAGTTTGATATCAAGTACACGGCAGGAAAGGAAAATCAGGTGGCTGATGCCCTTTCCAGGAGATTACAGATGGCTGCAATCTCTACTGTAACTTTCCAGGAATGGGCAGGGTTAGAAGAAGAGATACAGAGGGATGCTAAGCTAACCAGTATCATACAGAAGCTTGTTCAAGGGGATCCTTCTGTCAGCAACTACACATTGATGCAAGGAAGGCTTTTCTACAAAGGTAAGCTGGTGCTCCCTAAAAATTCTCCTCGAATGCCATGACTCAGCCATGGGAGGTCACTTGGGATTCTACAGAACTTTCAGGAGAATTGCGAACATAGTTTGGTGGGAAGGGATGAGTAAGACCATCCGGGAGCATGTTGCCACCTGTGATACCTGCAACAGGAACAAGTATCAAACCTTAAGTCCTGTTGGATTACTTCAGCCCCTGCCTATTCCGCAACATGTATGGGATGATGTTTCTATGGATTTCATTGGTGGACTCTCCAAATCACAAGGATGGGATACCATATTGGTGGTGGTAGATAGGCTAACTAAGTACAGCCACTTCATTGGGCTGTCTGACTCCTACAATGCAAGGGACGTAGCAGACTTGTTCATAAAAGAAATAGTGAAGTTGCATGGGTTTTCCACCTCTATCATATCTGACAGGGACAGAGTTTTCATGAGCTCTTTCTAGGGGGAATTATTCAAGGCAGCAGGCACCAAGCTACGTTTTAGCTCAGCATACCATCTGCAAACGGATGGGCAAACTGAAGTAATTAACAGGTGCTTAGAGACCTATTTAAGGTGCTTCTCCAGTACAAAACCCAAGCATTGGGCAAGATGGCTGAGTTGGGCCGAGTTATGGTTCAACACCACCTACCATAGCTCCACAGGGACCACTCCCTTCAAGGCTCTTTACGATTGGGATCCACTGACTATTATTAAGGGAGGAGGAAGTATTTCAGCAGTGGGGGAAGTCAACACAGCTCTAGCAGAAAGAGACAGCATCCTTGCTGATCTGCAGGGTCATTTAAATCAGGCTTAGGACAGAATGAGGGCCCAAGCTAACAGGAAGAGGAGAGACATGGAGCTAGCAGTGGGAGAATTGGTCTATTTGAAGATTCAGCCTTATCGGATGAAATCTCTTGCTACCAAGGTCAACCAGAAAATAAGCCAGAGATACTATGGGCCCTACAAGGTGATAGAGAAAATTGGGGAGGTGGCATACAAGTTAGAGCTGCCTGAGGAAGCAAAAATACATCCGGTTTTCCACATTTCTCTGCTCAAAAAATGTATGACCATGGGAGTGAAAAGCCAGCCCCTACCTACAGGTCTTAGTGATGGATGGGAGCTACTAATGCAACCTGAAGAGGTTTTAGCAACAAGGACAAATAGACAGGGAGAACCAGAACTGCTCATCAAGTGGAAAAACTTGCCGGACCATGAGAATACATGGGAAGTGGCTGCGGACATCCAGTTGGAATTCCCTGATTTCCACCTTGAGGACAAGGTGGTTGTTCAAGGGGAGGGTGTTGTTAGGGATAAATTTCCAGAAGGACTGAAAGTTTATAAGAGGAGAAATTTTAGGAGAGGGATTAGGCAGTAGGATAGGGTTGTTATTATTTTCTGTTTCAGATTTATCTTCCTAAGTAGTTTAAATAGGGATTCTAGTAGATAGGAAGGGGGCTGGAGAGCAGCATCATAGAATAGGGCTTGAGCTGCTATAGAGCTCACATTCATTGTTGTTAGGGATAAATTTTCAGAAGGACTGAAAGTTTATGAGAGGAGAAATTTTAGGAGAGGGATTAGGCAGTAGGATAGGGTTGTTATTATTTTCTGTTTCAGATTTATCTTCCTAAGTAGTTTAAATAGGGATTCCAGTAGATAGGAAGGGGGCTGGAGAGCAGCATCTTAGAATAGGGCTTGAGCCGCTATAGAGCTCACATTCATTGTTGTTTTTCCCTGCTCAACTGAGCCAATTTAATACCAATTCCATTCATAAGAAATTCTATCTTATCAGCCGCCATTACTACCATGGGCGTAACGGCTGCCATGGCGCTGCCATTGAAAAACGCCATAAAACGGTAACGTTGTAATAGCGGGGTTAAAAACTGCCACCGAATTCTGCCATGGCACCGCCATGGCCGCCTTTTAACAACACTAAGTTAGGTAAGTTCAAATTTAAGATTGTATCCGAGTCTAATGTAAATCTGATAATAGGCCACCATTGACTATAAAAAAAATGATGTGGTCCCACAAATTTTTCTAGTGCAATTAACTTGGCCAGTGAATTTCTTAGTGCAACCTACCTTGCACCTGGTTTCGTGGATTTTTCAGTGCAATCTACTTGCTCCCACGACTTTCCTAGTGTAATATATATATATATATATATATATATGTATGAAAAAAAATCCTATAATATAGATCCCACCTCGGCTATAGATATAGTTAAAGTAGAGCTTATATAAGCTAAGGTAATCCTCACGAGCTAGCTTTCAGGGTTGAGATAAGCCCAAACCTGATTTAAGAAATATCAATTCAATGTTTCATGCTCTTTTCAGAATATCATTTTTTTCCTCTCTTTTCCTCCCTTTGTATCTAAAACCTATAATTTCAACACGTCTCTCTAGCTTGCACATTAAAAGCACTTGAGATTCAAATGTCTTTCTCTGTTCTGGATTAACACCAACAATGTTTGTACTGTCAGTGAGCAATTTTGGTGTTGATTAGAAACTGAACACGAGCTAGATTTGGTATTTGACATCTCCACCCTCAATGAAGTCTCATTTCATTTGTTTCTAAACTCAGAGTTTTGGAGTTGTTTTCTTTTGACAATTGACATGCTTGAATGTCTTTTCAATTGATCTTTAACAAGTGTGTCCTGACTCATGTTTAAGACTCATTAGAAGTTACATCGAACAGATTGTATTTATTTCATAGTTTCCACTGTCTCCATCACCACCCACACTTTTGGTGTGGATGGATAGAGGTTGGTTTTTATTAAAACAAGGTAGATTTTACTTTCAACTTCTGTGCAATCAATATAATCAATGTATCAAATTTTTTAAAGTACATGTTTTGTAGGTGTTACCTTTTTAGCATGAAATTTAGACCCCTTCTCTCCATGATGGTACCTGCAGTAACTTTATTATAACAGAAAAACAGAGAATTAAAAATAAAAGTGGAGAAGGAAACTTGGAAGTGAGAACAGAATAATAGAATCAAGAAAACAGAATAATAAGGGAAGACGAAAAAAGTGGGGGAGTAAAACAGAATGGGAGAGGGAAAAATATAATTGAAAAAAAAAAAAAAAGAATAGGAGAGGGAAAATCTAAAAAAGAGGGAAACTGAAGATGCTGACTGAGTTAGAAACAGAATACTGTTTGAAGAACATAGAACCAAAAGAAGCAAAATAGACGTAAAGAGAGTGACAAATAAAGCACTGTATGAAGTAGAAAAACAGAGCCTAGAGAAGCAAAATGGAAAATAGATGCTGAAAAACAGGGCCCTTGACTCATAGTTGCCGGAAAACAGCCTGAAAGGATGTCTTCTCTGGCAAAATGGTGATGAAGGAGATGAAGAAGTAAGAAGGAAGAAAAATCAGAACAGGGGAGAGAACATTCGTATGTACAATTGCTCAAAAAGAGAAGGAAAAAATTTGAAGTGGGCAGAAGTCCATTTTGCCCTTAAAAAAAGCCCTAAATGACACTGTAGCAAGGGCATGATAAGACTTTTGCTCCCTTTCTCCATTACGCTTTAAAAATGCGCACCTACTGTTTGCGATTAGGGCTTAAACTCTGTGACGGAAGTAATGCTTCATGACAGCAAGTACTACGTGGCTGACCGCCGCTCCACGGCTGTGCAATAGCAATGAAGAAGAGATGTGATTACATGATTGGGGGTTTGGGCTCTTAGGTTTTCGCTCCAAACAGACCCAACCCAATTTTTCTTGTCAAAAATGCCATTACTGCCATGTGCATAATGGCCGCCATTGAAAACTGCTATTTCTCGCTATGGTTGTGGCAGTTTGGATGAAAAACACCACCGTTACCTGCCATGGGGGTGCGGCCATAACGGTTTTTTAAGAACACGCCACTGGAAAGAAGGGGTTTTTGAGCTGGATGCTATGTTATGTAAACTGGGGCTGTCAATATAAGGTTTATGGGTTCTGGGACCAAAGGAACAGTAAGCAGTGGAGAACTTAGGCTATTGTATCAATAGGAACTGGAATAAGTAGAAGCAAAGAACCGGAAAGATAGCAAGTGGAAGGAGCAATGAACAAGGAGGAGTCACAAGCAAGGAAGTATCTTGTAGTGGTGATGAAGACAATAGAAAGATGTTTATGTTTTAGAACTGAACGAAAATTATGTTTTAGAGCCGAATGAAAGTTATTGGATAAGGTTCTTAACATTTGGCATCTTTTAAATGTTTTTTAGTCATTACTGCTTTTATATTTTAAGTTGACTTTCTCAAAGTTATTTAAAAAAAATATATATTTTTTTTTAAAAATTATATGAGCTGTGTCCTTTGTCAAACCATATTTGGGTCTTAACTTAGTATCCATGTTTGACACGTTTTAGACTTTTAGAGCTGATAATTTTTTTTAATTGAACACCTAGTGCCCTGTGTCTGGTATAATATATTATATGAATACTGAAGGAGTGTCAGTGGTGGTAGAAGTGGGTTTATTACTATAACACCTTCACAAGGAGAAGTGTTCATGCTTCATATGGCTTGGTTGCCAGTGCAAAACATATTTTGGCTAGTGTTAACATGGTGGGATGGTTATCTGTGAAACAAGGGAGGAAAAAACCCTAAATGGTGGAAAAATGTTGGTTGGTACTTGCATGATGAAGACTTGACATAAACCTTGAGAAGTGTGTGCTGGGTTGAAGAGTGGATAGCCCGAAACTGATTATGTTTGAACATCTAAATCGAAATACCTAATTTGATGCTGCTGCCAGGTGAGTGAGTTTTAGTAAAGGGTAATTCAGGTTGGTATCTCTAGGTGAGTTTTAATGCAGAGATAATTAGGGAAATTCTCACACTCAAAACATGGTCGGGGTTTTGATCCATTGGTTAGCTATTGCATCCATTTGTGGCTGGCTCCTATTTAAGCTGTCCTGAAACAGGTCATATCTGTTTGAAAATGAACGACCTTCACACTGCACTGCCTTGGTGTTGTTGCACCACTATTTGACACGTTTTGAACTATGGGAACATAAAAAAATCAAGCCTTTCCTGATAGTTGGCTTTGTTGCTTGGATAAATTGAAGTCATCTGACTCTAAAATATCTAAATTCTGGTAAAATCATTAATAGAGATATATTTTAATGGGTTTTCCTAATATTTTCATAAGTTTTTTACTTCTCTACCTTTTATTGGGCTATCTTCCATTTGGACCATTTTTCTCACTGGAGTGTTTGTCTTCTTTTCATATGACCAAACCTTCCAACATGTTCTTGTCATCTTTGTCTTCCATATTTCAACCCAAGTTTTTCTCTTGAATACAATAATTCCTAATCTTGTATGACCACTCATCCATCTCTTGAGTTCTCTAATCTTTGCTACACTTTTGTTTTTGCTCTAATTGTCACTCCACTGTCCCATATGCATTGCCATAGTTTATCGCTAATGATATTGAGTTATAATTGTCTTGAGTTTGGTAGGCACTTCTCATTCGCAACTCATACCTGAGTGGTATGGAAAATTTTCAAAGTAGTATGGAAGAACTTAATGGTATTTTTTCCACTAGAAGGAATCATTTGTTGGCTGAAAATATTAAGATTAATTAACTGATTATTTTTTGCCTTTTTGCATATAATATGAATAGTGTGATTTAATTTATTTACACTGATGTCCTGCCTTCCAGTATTCTTATATTACTCAGAAATAATATATTTGTGTAATTTAAACATTTGGATTGTTCGCTTGAAACAATTTCTTGATATTTTGTTAAGTAGCTTGCCTGCATGCATTTACTGTCACAATACAAAAATTTAGCAGTTGTATTTTACTTGAGTTCGATGCATAAACTAATATACTTTTTAATCGTTCACAATTATTTCAGGATGCTAAGAAGGGTGTCCTATTTATTGATTTTCCTCCTGTCCTTCAGCTTCAGCTGAAAAGATTTGAATATGACTTTATGCGAGATACTATGGTTAAGGTTGGTTGTCTGATTGATACATTGCTTTATGTTTATGACTCTATCTTGATGTTTGTTTGACTATATACATGGAAATTACTAGTACCTATCTTATAGAAATTTTACTTAGTGCTGTGAAATAGTAAGTTCAGTTGGTTGAACTGCTGTAAACAGTAAGGTGCATCTGTTGTTTTCCAGCTCTACTACAAAATGAGTATGGAGATTGTTACATACAGTATAGTTAATGTTATACTTGACAATGTATAGTGCTACTAATCAAGGTTGTCAAAATCAAGTATCAAGGTTGGAATGGAGGAGGGGTGTTGGATGTAGGAAGGAGTGGTGGATCGTAACATGACTTGTAATGGTCAACTAAATTACTAAATTATATTTAGCATAAAAAATGGCATGAAGAAAAAAATAACCCATAAATCATCACAAACATTTAGTAAAACTTAAATTAAAGACACATGAAGTCCTAATACAACTCAAAAGTCATCATAAATCTCATAACATAATTTTTTTACTAAAACAAAAGTGATGCATAAAACTGAAGCATAAAAGCTACTTGACATTTTATTAACAAAAAAACAGATCCCACAGTAGTGTACTGTAGTAAACACCCAGAAACTTGCTACCCTAAACCACAGCAGATGTGCACAGCAACAGAGAACTAGAGGAGAAAAGAGAAGAAAGAAAACACAAGTGCAGGGCTGCAGCAACCGAGAGACAGAAACCAGCAATTAAAATGAGCAGAAAGAGTATGTCTGGGAGGGGGTTTTTGGAGGGGAAGGGAGGGGAGGGCATATTTTTTAATTTTAAATTAACAGGATTTTATATCATTTATGATAACAAATACATTGTTTATACATTAAGTTTATGTTAATATATCGATTTATATCTTTTATTTTAAAAAATATTATTTTTAAATATATTTATGTAAAATATAAATTTTGCCCTCCGCTCCCAAACCTTCCTTCCCAAACAACCCCTTAGAGTGTTGAATGTGAGGGAGAATAGAGGCAGAGAGAGTCGAAACTTTATTTCTGGATGGGTTGTGCAGGTTAGGGTTCACAAAGGATTAAAAATGGGCATTTTAGGTGAAATGGGTACTGCAACTCAACCTGTGTGTGGAGCTCCACCTGGCGCATTTTTGGTGTGCCATTCCAATGATTCAAAGCTCTGGAGCGACAATCCAGTCCTTTCCAAGCAGATTTGCGAGTCACAGCACTGAGTAGCCTGCTACATGTTGAATCATACATTCCAACAAGTTGAAGTGCAATTTTGAGAACCATGCTACTGATTGTTGGTTTTTAGTAGGAATTCTCATTCATGCTATTGCTAATGTTACAGCTTTATTTGTATTTGGGATGTATGTGGTGTTTCAAAGCTAACTTGAACAATATTGGTTGGTAGTATTACAAAGTAGTGACTTCTAGTTTATTGCCTGAGCAATTTTGGTGGAATTTACAGGATAGTACCATATGGAATTGAAATACACATTGGAATTTCACGTGCATTGTTTGTTAATATTTACTTTCTCTTATTTGAAAGCCATTTGTTGTTGTCATTGTTATATTATTATTGCTGTTGTTACTTGTTATTATTATCTCAATGCTGCCGGCAGGGGTGGGGGTTGTATGTATGCATATTTACTTCCATGAGTTCCATGATTTGAGATTATTATGCAGAAGGAAGATTTTTTTTTTGCAAGAGAGAGCATGGGATTAGCAATTATCATTAGTGTCTATGTTTCTCTCAGTTTTCCTTCACATTTGATAGAGAGATTGCCCTCTTCTCATTATATGAAAAATTAAGTTTTTCCTTCATGCTCTCGCTATGTAGATTAATGACCGTTACGAGTTTCCCTTACAACTTGATCTTGATCGTGAGGATGGAAAGTATTTATCACCTGATGCTGATAGGAGTGTCCGCAATCTTTACACTCTTCACAGGTAATGTAATGGCTGTGTCTGCTCTCTGCAGAAGTTGTTAACAAAGATTGTATGACATTCTTCCATCGGATGATGGCCTTTATAATTTGATTATTTACTTTATTAAGTGTTCATAACTGGTGTTATTCTATGACGTTATGCTTGTGGTTGCTGATTCATTACCAGATTCCAATTTCCAATTTCCAAATTTTTTCTGTATTTTTTAAAGCTTGATATCATTTGATGACTGGTCCAATATTTATAAGCACGTGTTGCTATATTTGTTGCAGAGTTTTCTCCTGATATACTTCTATCTAGTGCAATCAGTTAGTGCATTTCAGATCTAAATCAAATGAATTATTTGTAGACATTGGTCATCTTTTATAATGGAATGATTTCATTTTATGTGTGGTTTCAATAATTTTTATGAAGAACATGTTAAAGTGATTTTGATAAGCTTCCTATCCAATATTATTTTATTGATTTCATCTCTTATATTTGTTGTTGTTTCGTGATGTTTTTCTTGGTGGTGGGTAACATGATTTTCTAATTTGTCTTTGATTTGTTTAATTCATCTTGATATATTTTGCTGGGTGCACAAGTTTCAGAATTACTGATTGTTATACATGTTGGCAGAGTTTCCTTCTACATAATTTTATCTATTGCAATCTGCTAGACCATAAATGTTGGTTGAACCAACTATTCTCTATCACTACTCCCTCAACTTCTGAAATAACTGTTGCATATACAAGTAGGCAGTAGCCATAGCTTACATGTGGAAAAACTTCTAAGAAACCAAGAGATCATGCCCCAAATATTGCTGCTCTTAATTCTCTTTATATCTGAATGGAGTGAGTGACTTATCTGTATTTCCTTGGTCATCTTGGATTAGAGAATGATGACATTTTACATATGGTGATCCTGAATGTTGTTATTAAGAATGCGTGAAAGTAGCTTTGACGAGCTTCGTGTGGTGTGTTTTCTAGAGCATCGTTAGAAGAGAAATTTCTTGGAGGAAGTAGAGAATAAAAACGGGACAAAGGAGGTAAAAGAGGAGAAAATGATGTGAGGGCATTGGTTGAGAGCCAGAGTGAAAAGAACACTTTGTACACATGCTAGTTTGGAAAAAGGGATACATAGGTGCAAACAAATTGAACACAATTTATCTTGGGGAGAAGAGTTACTGCAACAAGAGCTGTTGTAGATAAATATAAGACATTTTCTTAATCATTAATGAATAATAAAAATTTGATAGATAATATTATAAAGCTGTTGTTGATCACTGCAACAAGAGTACGAACAACAAAAACTTTTTTCCACAGTGTGTAGTAGGCTAAATGGATTAAATGATGGCATTATGTTTTGTTAAAAATAAACTTTTTTAAAGGTCTTTCCTACCCACATTCTATTTTGCTGTACTCCATCTTGTCAACTGCTATTATTGGTGCCTATTGGTGATATCTGAAGATCAAACCTTCTTAGGTAAGATTTTGTCAACTTTTCCTCAGTAGGTAGAGCTTCCTCTTAGCTACATTCATTCCTGATCTTACTTGTATGTTCAGTCATCCATTGCAACATTCTTATTTCTACACTTCTTCTCTAACATGTGGCACCATAGAACCATAGTTGTCAATAGCGCATGATTGCGGCGGAGTGACCTTCTGCCACTACAGATTTGGCATAGCAGCACATTTTTTCTGTTGCAGCCATTCGCGGCACAATAGTGCCATCACAGGGAAAGATATTAACTTTCCTTTTCTACCCTCAAAGTGAAGAAATTTTAGCCTTTTTTTAAGGGTAAAAAGGCCTTTAATATTTAAGAAATAAGTTGATTTTCCCTTTTTGCCTTTATGATGACACAATCTTTAGGTTTTTTTGAGGGCAAAATAGTCTTCTCAGTTTTCAGACCTAACCCCACTTTTCCCTTGGCTTTTTTTCTTCCTTTCTCTCAGACACCCCTTCCTCTCATCTCTATTTCTCTTCTGCTTTGCAACCCCACTTTTTCTACACTGTTTTTATTCTCCCCCTTCTCTGTTCGATACTCCCTTCTCTCATCTCTGTCTCTGTTATGCTTTGCAACAATCTCCAATCCAGCAGAGTTACTCATTTAGGATGACTTCTTTGGCAAAAGCCACTTCCTTTCTTCTCTCTATTCTATGATTCTACAGTCCTACCTCTGTTATGTTATGCTATTTATGCATATCAGTTTAGCATTATTATATACATAATTATCTGCATATGTACAGACTTTATATCCATATAAAAATCTTTAAAATAGCGGCAATCCTGCTATGCGCTATCCAGTGATGCATTTTGTGGGTCATCTGCTACACCCCGCTATCCAAGATTAACAACTATGCATAGAACATAGCTGGTTTTATTGCTCTAAAGAAATTCCTAAGCATGGATCTTAACTTTCGATCAGAAATAATGAGACTAGTATTTCTACTTTTTATCCACCTAGCTTGAATCCGGTGATTTACATCTTCCTGAATGTTGCCATCACTTTGTGTGATAGATCATAAGATGCAGAAAATGTGAAATTTGTGGTATGTCATGGTTCCCAATTTTTGCCCCTATGTCAGTGGTGTTCTTCCGAGCACCGATTCCATATATTGTCTTAATTTAAACTGGAAACTGAATTAACGGCTGCTGTCCACAACTCTTCTTTCCATTTATTTCCTCTCTCGACTCTTACTAGGACTTCATCATCTGCCTAAAGCATGCTGAGGTCCTAGTTCCTGTATATGCTTAGTAAGTACATCCAAAATTAAGGTAAATAGACAAAGGAGTTGATCCTTGGTGTATTCTTGTTAATCAGTTGGATTTCTATTTAATAATGGAGAATGCTGTTTTGCATGAAAAACTAACATTTAGGGAAAGTTGTATGAAATGATGAGTGGCTGAATGCATGTGATTGGTGTCTGCAGTTTCCTTGAAAACTACTACTTTCACCATCCATGTATTGTGCATTTTTACCCACTAAATAGCATTCCTCTTTAACTAAAGGTATGCATAAAAATTATAAATTTCAAATTTTCATTCCATGCTAATGAATACATTGCTATGCAATTAGTTTTATGCATATTTGATCTTTGGTATTTTGATTTTAACATACTTTAAAATTTCCCCCAGTGTTTTGGTTCACAGTGGAGGTGTGCACGGCGGACATTATTATGCTTTTATCAGGCCAACTCTCTCTGAACAGTGGTATGTGGAATAGTATTAACAGATCTCCGTTTTCGTTGCCTTTTGAGATAGCATGTATTTGTGCATAGGTGATGGGGGCATGCGACATAAACATGAATAACAAGTACATGATGTTGTATGCATTGTTGTTAGATCTCAGATTATGTTACAAGCATCTTTCTGTTTATTGGGATGGAGTTGTTATGTAAGGATGGACAAGTGGGAAGTAAAGCATGTTGATATTATAATGCATAATTATTTTAGCTGCTACTAAGCATGAGTCCATATACTGTCATCTTGAAAGTTTGGACTTAGTTGATACAGATAGCAATCAAGATATGATATTAATAAGGCTTAGATAAGGCCTTGTTCATTCCACATTCAATTTTTGAAGAGAAATATTTGTCCTTTTTCTTTGTATTACAATTTTTTGATACAATGCAAATTGAGTAATGTTGCACAGTGAAATTAACTTCATGCTTCTTTTTATATTATAGGGGGAAGTGATACTATTAATGTTGAAATTATAAAATTTTAGGTATAGTGAGGAAAAGGTTAAAGTATAAGACTAAATACTCTAAATTTGACATTAACTTCGTTGAGATTAATGTGTAAATAGATAGTTATGTAGATAGAGTGATTATAGATAACAGAATATCAAGCAAATATTAGGCAATATTATTCAATTATTATGCAATATTATAAATAGTTAGCTCTGCTGTGTATTTCAACACACAAATTCATCCCATGTTTACTTTCTTTCTCAACTTGGTATCATAGCCTAACTAGGGACAACCTTTCGTGATTATCTAGTGGGGCCACTGCTCATTGGCGCATGTTTTTTGGAAACCTTTTTTCTTCCAAGGTTTCTGGTCTTTTTGGTCATCTTCCTACTATTTTTAGCATGTCTTGTGACTGTTCATAGCTGGTTGCCACTGTTTACCTCTGGCCATCCTTTGTGCTTTTTTTTTTGGGTCACCAACTGCAGAATTTGCACCGGCTGCTCAAGATCTGCCTTGAAATTTTAGGCCAATTAGGCCATGCAAATGCTCAAACGCACATTTTTTGTGCTTGCTGCCTTCTCTCCCTTGTTGCAACCTCTGCTGTGCATGAACACTTTTTTCAGCTGTTGTTTGTGCAACAAAACTCGTATCCTAATGCTTGTTCTCAATCTGTCCTTGGTTGAGTGTTTCGGGGATTCTACAACACTGTTTGGGACCATTTTGTATTATTTGAGATGGTTCACGCTCTTCTGCTCTCCTCTGACTGCCCATGGCTACTATTAACCCTCCAAAGACTAAACCTGCTATGCTTACCAATCACGTCAGTGCTCCTTTCTCTATTGAGCAATTGGATGGTAAAACGTTTTCCACTTGACTTCAAATATTTGTCTTTGGCTTGTCTGATAAGATTACGATGAGCATCTAACTACGAAAGTTGAAACAATTGCCAGGGATAATCACTCTCATTGGAAAAAAGGATTGATGCTCAACTTTGTTCACCCTCTATTTGACTTGTTTTTTGTGCGCACAAGACATGTGAAGCTATTAGCTATATGGACTTGGGCTAAGTCATTTTATACCAGTGAAACTCAACGACTTTATGTGATATGTCATGACCTTGTAACTGTTATTGGTGCTTGATCTTTTAGTGATTCTATGCCTATCTATTTGGTTTGGGTCTCTGGTCTCCTTGATTTCAATGAGCTTTTATCTCCTGTTTACTTGAGATTTATTCTAATGTTTGTGATGATCAGATCTTTGGTTGCCCCATTGTTCCTACTCTAGACACTACTTGGTCCACCTTGCTCTGTGCTCTGGCTAAGACATCTATCGAGCTTGTTCCTACTCTTGTGGATTCCTCTACCTGGTCCACCTTGTAGAATTGCTCCATGTTGAGACATTGATGATCCCACAAAGATGCAATTTTACAATTTACAATGTTGCCAAGCATGATTGGGAAGGCAACTTATAGATGGTTGAGAAATTGGTGAGAATAACATCTTTGGAAAGGTAACTCAGCCAAATTCTTGGAGTGATCATCATCCTAAAGAGCAGGTTGGAATTTTGTATAACTTGGGAAGGAAAGATTTTGCTAGGATGCTATTTGCTAAAAGAAATTGCCTTTGAAACCAGGCCTTTTTTATGCGTAACTAAATAGAGTAAGGGGATGGTGCTCTAGTCTTAAGGCAGGGGAAGTCTTTGGATACAAAGAATACTTACAAATGACTTACATTTACTGCATCTTCAAGAAATTTGGTGAATTTGAGCTTGCAACTAGTTAGTTGAAAGACCTTGTCTTGTTCCTCTCAGCAAATTGTTGTCTTAGCTTTACCCAATCCTAATGAGGCTACTATTGATCATGGTTGATTCATCACTATATGATTCATTGACGAAAACAAGTCACTGAATTGATCATTGGTAGAAAGAGGTTGTTATGAAAAACACTGGATGACTTGGGATGGGGACAAAGCTATTTTGGTTGGACTGATGATCAAGGGGGCAAGACTGTGTTTGGGATTGTAAACAATGGGGACAGACCACATCTGGGAGAGAAGTTGTGGCTAGGTCCCACTCAATGCCATGCTAGCATTGGGAAAAAAAAAACAGTTGGTAGTTAAAAATACTAAACAGACACGTCAAAGTGGAAAATAGAGGTGATGAAGACTAAGCCTGAGTCCTGACAATAGAAAGTGACAACTGCAACAGATAGCAACATGATTGTGGTTCTGCTTAAAACCACTTAGGAAAGGGTTCCAAAGACATTGGAGGCCATGGGTAAATGAAAAAGAAGAGTTGAACGCATCCAAACAAGTGCTGTAGTAGCAAAACACATCTTTGAGGATGGAGAACACAATGAGTGTAGGTCTAGATTGGGCACTCTTGTGAGTAGGGTTCAGCATTTGTCACTGGAAGCAGGTATGTTACATGCAGGAGAATGCGTGCATGTAAGAAATGCAAGGAGATGGTGGTACCACATGAAAGTACATCACTGGGGTTCTGGAGTCTGGACTTCAGATTTGGGTAGCAAACATATTGGCAATAATGATTCTATTGGTGGTGGTTCTGCCTTTAAAGATTGATGGTAAATGTTTTTGTTGACAATGTATGGTGGATGAGACAGACAGAAACTATTGGGAAACTGGACATGCAAGTGAAGAGTTAGATGAGCAGTAGATGATATTGGTGCATCTGGGTGTATCTTACACTTCATGGACCCAAGCTTTTATGCATGAACTTCATTTCTTAGATAATGGAGATAATCACATTTTTACATTGGAATTCTTAGAGTTTGGGTAATTTGATATAACATAGTTACTAAGTTCGTCATGGAGGATGATATCACTGATACCATGTTGAAATTGTAGGATTTTAGGTTTTGAGGGCGGAGAAAATATAGAATAAAGACTTAATAAAGTTTTTGATTCCTCATTTTTAATTTTTTCCAAACACCTTTTAAAATATTTTTCATTACAGGATGGTCCTTTTGTTAATTTTTTTCATTTGGTCCCTCTAAATATCAGGAGTTTTCATTTAGTCCCTTCGTTTTAGGAAGACCAAAATGGAAAATTCATGACATAGATGAGGACTAAATGAGAAACTTGTGATATTTAGTAGAACGAAATAGGAAAATATGACATTTAGAAAAAAGATTAACATTTAGATGGCCCAAATGGGAAACAAAAATTGTAAGGGGACCATTCAGTAAAGAAAAATATATTATGAAGGATGTGTTTGGAAAAAAAAATTAAAAATGTGGGATTAATTGGAAAATTGCGAATTTTTGTGGGGACCAAAAACTTAATTAACCTTAGAATAAATACTTTGATGTTGATATTAATGGTATATAATATATTACAATGTGATACAAAATATAAAGCACTAGCCCATATTTATGTTAATGTTAGATTGTAATCCTAGCTAAATAATGAAACAGGTTATGAATTATTAAGAAATATAAAAAGTTAATCCCAAGCATAGCTATTAATCCTGGATAGCGGCATGAAGTGGCCAATTCCAAAGCTGCTGTAGAATGATGATCACTGCTGTAAAATGTTAAATAGAAGTTAAATAATCTATATCCATACAAGCATACGTGCAAACATACTAAACATATATTAATGCTCAAATGTTGATATAACTCAAAATTTAAGACATTTTCATCATTACTTATCAACAATATAGGGGCAGAAAATAGAAAACAAAATGAAAGGGCAATAAAAAGAGGGCAGCCACAGGAAACAGAAAAAACAGAAGCAACAGAGCAGGGGTTGTTAAAAATCATGACACATATCATGTATGATTATTTTTGATTTGCTATTTTATTTTATAAAATAAAAAATAGAAAAATGTCGAATTATGAGTATTGCCAAAATATTAGATACTCTAGTATTAATGAAAATGTGCTTTAGGGGTTGACAAGAAAAACACGGACAGCCAAATAAATCTGCAAATAAAGGAGATTGTTAGGATCTCATTGCAAGGTATGAGACTCAAGTCCCACATTGGAAGTATGAGATTTTAGAGATACAAATTAAATAATTTATTTTTACCCAATATAATTGCTAAATATTTAGAAAATTATTGATTGTCAAAATGATGACATAGTACAAAGGAAAGAGCGTCCATGAGAGTCTAAAATGGAACAGAGCACTGCCACAGGGACATAGAACAGAACGTTGTCATGGATTGATTAGAAACACGAGTCAACACTGGAAATGTCACTGGAAGAGAGAACAAAAGTGAGGAGTAGAGAGAAAAGAACAAAGCAAGGCTGCAGAGTGAAAAGGTTTTGACTTGAGTGTCACTGGAATACTGCTGGAGATGGGTAGCTCTGCCACTGGTTGCAGAACAGCAGATACAGAACTGCAGAACAGAGGGGATAAAAGCATCAGGGAAAAACTAGGTTAGGGTTTTGATACCTTTCTGAAAAAGTTGGGTTTTGGCCAGCCTCTCTGAGGTGGTGCTGCAGTGCGATGAAATGCCATTTTGTGGGCCACGGCCACCAGAGTGATGACAAGTGACAACACCCTCAAATGAAATCACACTATTATTGAAGTTCTGTGGTGGTCAATGGCTGCTGCCATAGGTTTAACTGTAAAAATGTCTATTGATTACCTTGGGTGACATTCTATATCTTATAGTTACTAGGTTGATTCTTTGTAGTTTTCTTCAATTTAAGGAGGAGGAATTTTGCATATAAAGATCCTTGTTTTCTTTTGTTCTTATCAGTTGACAGTTTTTGGTGTGTTCTACTTCTATTATATCAAGTGTTTTATATGTAAAATGGGATAAGTTGCATGAAGTATGTTGTAGATAATATTTGAAATCAGGCTGGTGGAGTGTTGGACAATTGAAAGGTTTCGGTTCTTTGGTACCCTTTTTGGTAGATTGTGACTACAATTGTAATTAGGGTTGTACATGAATATGCAACACACTGGGAGACATTACCTTCTTTTTGCTGTTTTTATTTTTCTCTTGGTTCTGGAACAATCTCTATATTTGAATATCTGCCTGGCACTCAGGTACAAATTTGATGACGAGAGAGTGACAAAAGAAGACAATAAACGGGCATTAGAGGAGCAATATGGTGGTGAGGAGGAGGTAATTATTGCCATTGACTGTGCCATTTTTTTCCATTTTGAATATTTGTCAGTTAATGACTGAATCTTTTGTGTTTTAACAGTTACCACAGACAAATCCTGGATTTAACAACACTCCATTTAAGTTCACCAAATATTCAAATGCTTATATGCTGGTGTATATACGTGAAAGTGACAAGGACAAAATTATATGCAATGTGGATGAGAAAGACATTGCTGCACATTTAAGGGTAAGCATGAGAATCTGTTTAGGATTCCAGAGGATGTAATCCAAGTTGAATACAAACATGTTTCATGTTTGGCATTTGCTTCAACTTGACACAAATTTTGATGGCTGGTTTATTTGAGAATAGATATAGAAAAGCTTGTTGCAGCTCAGCTGTTGTAATCACCTTGATGACACTTAACAACTTATCCTTTTTCTTTTCCTCCTTGAACCTGATTTTCTTTTTTCTAACGAGAACTGCTGCATGGTTTATGGACCAGTTGGGCCAAAATTAAGTAAAGTTTAATTTGCTGCCGTCTTCTACTTTATATATTATTGTATTATTGCTGTTACATTATTCTGGAAATCTGGCATGATTTGGGCAATGGATTAATGCAGGAGAGGTTGAAGAAAGAGCAAGAAGAAAAAGAACACAAAAAGAAAGAAAAGGCAGAAGCTCACCTTTATACCATTATAAAGGTTCATAGTTCCTGACCCTGACTTCTTGAAGAATCAGTTGAATGTTGTTTGCCTTTTGCTTTACTTAGGTTGTGAATTAAACGATCAAATTGAGTTTGTTAATACTGATAGCATGATTCTCTTAGGTGGCAAGAGATGAAGATCTTGCAGAGCAGATTGGAAAGGATATATACTTCGATCTTGTAGATCATGACAAAGTGAGGAGTTTCCGAGTCCAAAAGCAGATGTCTTTTAACCTTTTCAAGGTATCATCTTAAGTTACACTCTTTGTGTGGTGGTCTGGTCTTGATAATACGTTTTATTCACTGAAGAAATCAGAGTGGAGGGCACATTATTGTTCTGACCAAAGTTCCTTAAAATGTTCAGTTATGATATTGAAAGAAGTAATATAAAATAATCAATAGTCAGAGAACTATTAATGCTGAGGCTGAAAATGCCTAGAAGATAGGAATGATATTGAGTAACAAAGTGATAATGTCATGGCATGACCCTTTTCTTACTTTTTACTGTGAATGGGGAGGGGGGGTACTGTTTGTATACTTTCATGTCATGTCTTGTAAGGCATTTAGTGGCCTATGCACCTACGTAGGTATGATATCCAAAAGATTATATTTCTGCTTCATAATATATTGATCAGGTCATTTCACCTTAGTACTCCAAACTGAAGTGTTGCTCTAGCTAAAAGGCTACCAAAAACCATTTGTTGTTTCTTGAAATCATCAATTTGAACATTAATCTTGGCCTGTTCTTTAATATCAGGCACCATCCTTGCTATATAATCGTATAGTCCTTATTTAACTTCAAGATCAACTTTAAATTCAAGACGATACTGTAATTAAGGGTTGAGAAAATAGCCAGCAACATGCAAAGGCCTATGAAGTTGTTTGTCCCATTTATTATCAATAATATTCTATAGAGGCATGTAACTAAAGAATAAATAATATGGGCTAATTTTCAAATAATGAATAAAAAACCACAATTTTAATTTTAACGAAATTTGATAGATAATCAATTACCTCTTCTTGATACCAATGAAAGTTATATGGATGACCACTTTAGCTTCCTCCATTGCCTCATAAACAAAGCCTACGGCTAGCTTCTCATCTGAATCAACCAAATGAAGGACTTTAAATAAAGGATATGCACCCTTTAAACATCTCAGAACATTCTTCCAAAACTGGGTTTCAAAACAACTTCCTATACCAATTTCTCCTCTCGTCCTAAAAAACTTACTGGACTTCCATTTGTCACATGAGAACATTCTTAACAAAGCTCCTTTGTTCTCATGGAGGCACCCCAAAGTTAAATATGAAGTGGCAAATTGAGTGATACCTGATCTCATAACATCTTTTCCTTTTGTGAAGCGTTGCAATCATAGTAGTCAAAATCATGAGCCGGATCATAAACTCGTGGAGCAACAGGGAAACCCTAAAGTAGAAATGTTAACTTTCCCTTTCTAACCCCAAAACAAAGCAGTTTTTAGGGTTTTTTTAAGCGTAAAAAGGACTTTTTATATTTTAAAAATAAACTGACTTCCCCATTCTGCCCTTGCTAGAGTAAAAATGTTGTCTTTTTCCTTTCTACCCCTAAAATAAAGCAGTTTTTAACTTTTTTTAAGGGTAAAAAAGACTTTCTTTTAAAATAATCTGACTTCCCCTTTTTGCCCTTAAAATACTGTTTTTTAAGGATAAAATAGTCTCCTTCCCAATTTTCATAATACATCACCTACTCATTTTTCTTATCCTTTTTTCTTATTCTAAGCTCCCTTCTCTTCGCTGTCTCTCTCTTATTTATAGTAAGCATGTTGTCTCATGTTTTGGTGATGGCTCCCTTCCCTTATATGTATTTTGTTTGTTTCACTCACATATTTATACTATTTTGTATGCATATATACAATTTTGTAAGATCTTACGATCTGTGTAATGATCGTACGAGTTACGATCTTTGACCCCTTTTTCGATCCTATGTAAGATCTCGATTCTGATTACCATGGTTGCAATAAGGAAATGAGAGAAGTCTGAGTAAATATAGTTTGTGATTTTTCTGTCCTTTGGAATTGTTTCCTCATGGAGGGTTATCTTTTTGTCAAAGTCTTCCAACATTAGATCAATGCAATGTGCAGCACAAGGAGTCCAGTATAAGTTCTTCCTTTTTTCCATTTACATCTCTCTAGCAGCTTTATAGCTTGCTGTATTATCAGTCACAATTTGCACTATATTTTCCTTGCCCACCTCTTCCAAAACTTTATCAAGCATATTAAATATTTTGTCAGCTATTTTGGTGATTTGGGAAACATCAATTGACTTAAAAAATACTGTACCTTTGGGCTGTTTACTAAGAAGTTCCGAATGGTTCTCCTCCTTTTGTCAGTCCACCCATCTATCATTACCATGCAGCCAACATTCTTCCAAACAGTCTTGTTCTCCAATAAGGTCAATTGTCAACTTCACTTCTTGCTTCAAGTACTTAACTCTAATCTCATGATAAGAGGGTGGCTTAATCCTGCGCTGTGTTGTGCAATTAACTCACACGTAGCAGGAAATTCTTCACTTCTTGCCACATTGAAAGCTATGGCATTGTTGTAAAAAAATTTTGCAATTGCTTGACATGCATCCTTCCTTATACCCTTCTTGAATATGCTATTTATTGTGGCTTGTGGACCAACACCCTTTTTCTTGCAAAACTGTGATTCCAACACTCTCAACTTCAGCACCTTCAGTGGCTTTTCTCTTTTCACTAATTTCCAAAGAGTGATTTTGTTAGCTATTTTTTTCATCAAGAAAGTAATAATCTCCATCATCTTATTCACATCTTCAGGAACAGATTTGCAAGGTTCAACATTTTGATTTGTTTTAGCCAAGTGGTGCTTTAAGCGATAAATACTTTTATTTAGTACCTTTTGGCAGTATTTGTACTGATCCTTCACAGTTCCTTGAACTGAAAATGCATATTTCATCCCTCATCACCCCTACTTCCATGAACATTCCAGGGAACCAAACTATGAGGCATGCTTTAAGAGCCCACAGCATTGGAGCTATCGGTTGCAGTAGGGAGTGATCCAAAAACCCCACCACCTGAGCTTTGACCATCAGCCATGTTTGAAACCATTCTCGCACAAGATGAAAAAAAATAGAGCAAGAAAACAACTAACAAGTCGTTGTCACCTTGTCTGTTTGGGGTTCCACAAAGAAAACAAAGTAAGATGAGAAGAATATGGCTAACAAGTAGGATTGGGGTAGAGAAAACAAGAGAGATTGTGAAGAAGTCATGATTAAACACTGCACAGTGCACACCAAGTCGCTTTGAGGAGGTCTAGGGTTCGATGAAGAAGAAAAGAAAGATTTAGGACACCGGACTTTGTTTATGCCTAAATGCAAGTTGGGTTAGGCTTGGGTTATAAAGAATTTGGGCCGAGATCCCAGATTCAACCTGCATTTTGCTGAAATAGCAAGCAAATCTCGATTTCACCGATTTTATGATCCAAATTGCAATTTCGCTGAGATTATACTCTGCTCCGATTTCTGCTACGATCTATATTGTTTGGCTGACCAAAATTGTAAAAATCATAATGCTCCCAAGGTTATTATCAATTGGTTTCAGAGCATTTTACCATGTCTCCCAGCTGCCAAACTAGCAGCATGGGTTGTGACACCACCATTGTAGTGTTAACCCAAAACTATATAAAGAGGATAGGGCATGTGAACAGCAGCCTGCGTGAGTGCCAAGGCTGTGAAGCATGGTGAGATTCTAGGATCTAATTGCAAGGTATGGAACTTGAGTCCCATAGTGGAAGTATGGGACTCCAATTTGGGGTTTATAAGGCCTTAGGCTCTCCAACTATATTAGTGGCTTGCTTTTGTGGCGTGGTTCTCCCTTATAACCAACACCAAACCAGAAGAATTACTCAAAAATAGAAGGGTACAGGTGTACAGCCAGTGCTAAAGAAAAAGTCCTATCATGTTTGTTCAGTTGTTTAACATTTAATGGGGAAGAGTGGTGTGAGCTCTATAAATTTGTTGTAAATCTTGCTAAAAATCATTGTAATTTCTATTTTGAATCAACTCACAGTCCTGCCTTTGTTCATTTTTTATTAAAAAGTGTTATTTGGACAAAAAGGTTGTTCAGTTTTTTTGTTTAGTAGAGGAGGAAAAAAAGAGTGATAAGATGGGTGGTGTGAGGAAGAGAGATAGAAAATGTTGAATTTATGTTTAAGCTAACTCAACCTCGAAAGCTAGCTCGTAAGCTGGAGATTACTTTAACATTTAGAAGCTCTTATTTGGTCATATCTGTAGTTGATGTAGGATTTCAACAGAAAGAAAATTGTTGTAAAATTTTGTTTTGGGAATACTGTAACTCTTTCCAATGAATTTCTAGTTTTTCATAATATATTGTCAAATATTATATACAAGTCTAGTAATTGCCAAATTAATCAAATTGTTCCTGTGTCAAATTGTTTTTAATGTTGCATCAATCAAGAGGACTTTTTTATTTGTAGGCTGTGCTAGCATTTGACCTTGGTTTTGTACTTTCTAATCTTAAAAACTTCTTGAAAGTTTAAGTGATGAATAATACCTGCAGAAGTAAAGCTGAAGTTCTTAGGTAGTTTAATGATTTTTTTTAGTTTAAAAGTTGCTTTTTAACGATAGGGAGAACAGTACTTCAGTAAAAGATCTTTTCGTGAAGAATCTCTTCTGATGACCTTCTATAAAAGCTCTGTTTTTTAATTTCTTTTAATTAAAAAATAGCTCCTATTATTTTAGAACTTATCTATAATTTGTTCGACCTAGCTTCTCCTTTTAATTAGAAGAGAAGCCCAAAAAGGTCCAAGCAAAATTCTACCATATACTAGAATATGGAACTTTTAATTTTTTATTTGGAAATTGGAATATAATTAGGTGTATAACATGAATCAATGTAATATGACCTCTTTTGTAGTAGTAAAAATTTAAAATGTTTTTTATTGTAGAACATTTGTTTATATGCTTTATTTTGTAATTTAATTTTTATGCCTGCTTGTGTATTCTGTAATATACAGGAAGAGGTTGCGAAAGAGTTTGGTATACCAGTTCAATATCAGCGGTTTTGGCTGTGGGCAAAGCGGCAAAACCATACCTATCGTCCTAATAGACCGTTGACACACATTGAGGAAGCACAATCTGTAAATTCTCATATTTTCTTGAAGATTTTCCTGATTATTTTCTCCTTTGTTCCTCTTCCTTTCTTCTCCTTTTCCTACTATGACTGTTTTCTTATTTCATTAGAGAGATGATCTGTATAATTATAATCTTCTAGCACATGGTTATGCATTTTTGTACTATAGCTTTGTTTCATCTCTTGTCAGCCTGTTAATTACCCAATTTTTAAGGACATGTTTACATTTCATTCAGTGGGTTTGCAATTTGGTTAATTCTTTGCAGTTGGCTTCTTTGTTTTAACTTTTCCCCATCTTTTATTAAACTCAAGAAAATAAAAAAAAAAAAAGAAGCAACCTGTATTATCTGTATTAATTGTTTTGTTGGGCCTGTGGTTTGTATTCCTTGTTCTAGGATTACTGTGCAACATAACCTAGATCTTACAAACCCAGTCCAAAGCTAAATCCAGATCCAAATAAAAGAAACAGGATTATAAATCAACCAGTTCCATTGGCCTTTTCAATTTTTGAAACTGGATTATAAAAATAACCTGATGTAAAACTGGTTGATAGTTGAAGGCCCGTGAACGTAAGTCGACAGTGGGGTCCCCCTTAGAAACAACAGATACATGTAGAAGTTGCTGTCAAAACCAGTTTTTGTCAGGAAACCAGTTTTGAAACTAGACGTAATCTAGTTTAAAAAGGAAAATCAGTTTGGATTTAAAATCCTGTTTACATAATCAGTTTCTACTTAGATTTGGATTAGTTTTATATTTAACCCATCCATGCACATCCTTATGTTTATTTGTCTGTTTTGGTGCTTGGTTACATGAAGTGACTTATCTGATTTGAAGTTTTTCCTAATCTACTTCACTGTATTGCAGGTCGGACACTTAAGAGAAGTCTCAAACAAGGGTCACAATGCAGAATTGAAGTTGTTTTTGGAAGTGGAGCTGGGGATGGTAACATTTGTATTATGAAAGTTGAATACTAATTTAATAGCATGAAACTTTAATGTTCACTTCAAACACACTTTTGTTGAAAATCTGCATTGTTATTTAGGATTTAAATCCCATCGCCCCACCTGACAAGACGAAGGATGATATATTACTTTTCTTCAAGCTATATGATCCTGAAAAAGAGGAGCTGCGGTACTAAGTAATTTCTTTATTTTAACATATTTTGGTGAGACCTAGGTTGACTTAAGATATATTTCCCTACAATGGCAGATATGTTGGAAGGCTCTTTGTGAAGTGTACTGGAAAACCATTGGAAATCTTAACGAAGTTAAATGAAATGGCTGGTTATGATCCTGAAGAAGATACTGCCCTTTATGAGGTTGGTTTTTTTTGTCCATTAATTCAGTTCTAACTTCATGAAAATTTAAAGCAGCAGGTCATTGCTGTATATTTGAAATGGGAAAGATTGCTTTTTATATAACTAGGTGTTTTTTTGGGGTGTTGATGGTCGTTGGAGTTGGACAAGTTAAGCTAGTCAATTCTTTATAAGCGAAAGAACTTAATTTGTTGTGGAGATAGTAATCAAATGAGTGCTACTGTTACTTAGGTTACATAAGGAGTCGAACAACTTGAACTTTGATTGTGAAATTCTGGATTTGGGATTTTGTGCTAATTATATTACTGTTTCTATCTGTTTGTTTCCTTTCTTTCTTCCCCATTTTGCTAAATATTACTTCTTGAGACTTTTACATTTCATTTACTACTTTAGCTGTAAATTTTGCAAGAGATTATATTTATGTGTAACTTTACTACCAGTTTGCATTTGACTGGTGTTAACTAGCTCCTTATGTGTTTAACCTGTGGGTGTTGATTCAGTAATGTATTTTCAATCGTGTTCCATCTCAGTGCTTTAGCCACTAAATTTACTGGTGAATGGTGATGGCATTAGTGCATCATAACAGATTCAGTGCTTTGTGTTCTATAGAAAATTAATTGGTTCCTGCATAAGTCCTACCAAAAAAGGGGAGGACCTTTAGCTGTAATGGCATCTTTTTCTGATCTTAAGTGAGATTTTTATTCTTGAGAGTTGTTGTCGAGACAGTAATCAAATGTTTTTTTCTTTTGCAGGAAATTAAGTTTGAACCAAATGTCATGTGTGAACCTATTGACAAGAAAGTAACATTCCGAACAAGTCAGGTGAGTTACATGACATCAATAGTTGATGCACAAACTGGATTTTTGATGCAGGTTTTGAAAGAAAATATTCCTGGTAATCTTAGAAATGGTATTACTGGTAGTGATGATTACACCACAATGTTATCAATGGTGGATGGTAGGTCATGGCGGACAGCCAAAAAGCTGCCATAAAGTTATAGCAGATCCCATGGCAGGTTATGGCAGAATTATGATGGACATAATAAAATATATAAAAAAATGCTATAGGTCATAGGAAATGAAGTAAATAAATCAATACAATTTTTGTAGCATAAGTCTCAATTCAAAGCATAATTCATTATAAAATAAAAATTCATCCATCAATTGTCAAGTCAACAAAACAAAGTGCTAAAAACAAAGATTAATTCTCTAGTCCTCTTCAACGGCAACATAATGATTAAGTAATCAAATATCTTCTTTTTCATCTACTAAGAAATATCTCCCCTCTTCTCCCTTGGATTCTTAAAGATTAATTTCATATTCATCTTTTGTTTCCTCCGATATCTCTTTATCTTCTTGATCTTCATCATCATCATTTTCAATCACCATTTTCTTTTTCTCTTTTGTTGTTGAACATGACTTTATTTTGGAAAATTTTGCAGCTTTAATAGTAATACCACTTGATGAATTCTTTCGTTTCATAGAATGGTGCCTAATATTTGTTCTAGGCTCTCCAGCACCAAAAGCTTGATGAGTAGTTGTCCAATTTAAAATGTCATCATCATAAAAAACTATCGTAAAAAACTAAATCATTTTTAACATCCCCATCATAAGCAACATCATCCATCTCTCCAACTAATCACTCATTACACTTATCAATGTCATTGAATGAATTACATTTTTAAGATTGCAACGGTGTTTGAGTTGTTGGTTAGATTTCACATAAACAAAGTTATGCAATTTCTTCTTTGAATGAATCTGAACTGTAAGTGTAATTAAAGAGAAAGTACTTGGCATAACTATCAACATGACAAAGAAATGAGATTATGAAATTACTTGCTCAAAAACACTACAATTGCTTTCACATTTGTATGCACTACATGTCAAGCTTAAAGTTTTGATAACTAGTTGCAAATTTGGAGCTGAATGGCCATACATTTTCCACCATTGAGTTCTAAAACCAAAGATAAATTATAACTTGGAAGGTATTTACTGTAAATTAACTTGAAATTAAAATGCAAGTCTGTCGTAAATTATGAGGAGCAATGTTTTTTCTGTGATTTTGCAAAGTTGGATCCAAAGAGACTGCCACCACTCTTATAAAGTGATAGTTCAAATAATATGTTTTGTTGCACATCCCAACTTGGTACCAACCTTTTGATACAATCATATAATCCATTCGTAACTTCCAAATCAAACTATATTTGCGGGTTGTCATAAAAGAAGTTTGAGTTTAAAATGTGACCAGCTGTGTGTAAGGGACAATTAAGTTGGCAAGTTTATCTATTATCAATAGTCGCAAACACATTTTTGTATTTTCTTTCATTATTTTCAAAAGATTTTAGAAAATAAAGGGGTCTATGATTCGAGCTATACAAGACATGTATGATAGGGGTAACTACCTTTGTGATAACTTTTGGAGGTGTCTTTAAGGAGTTCCCAACAGGAATATGTTTACATCAAGGTTTTGCTTTGTGCTCTTGTTTAATCTAGTTTTAAATGTGCTTATAAATGATAAACAAGAAATTATCCCTAAATATACGTTCTTTGCGGATGATATAGTGTTGAGAAAATAAAAGAAGACGTTAATGCTAAACTTGAGTTATGGAAGGAGATTTTAGGATCTAAGGTTTCACTTGAGTAGAACTAAAATAGAGTATATGCATTGTAAGTTTAGCAAAAAATTAAGATGAAGATCATGTGTTGGAGGTTAAAATTCGAGATGATATTATACTATACGTTTCCAAATTCAGGTACTTGAGATCGATTATATAGAATGATGGAAAAATTAATAAAAATGTTACTCATAAAATACAAGCTAGATGGTTAAGGTAGAGAAAGACATTAAGCGTCATTTGTGATTATAAAATATCTATCAAGTTAAAGGAGAGTTTTACCGTACTACAATATGGCCCGGCTATCTTATATAGTTAGTATTGAGTGCTGAACTTTAAAGGAACAACACAAGGAGAAAGTGATAGTGGCTAAAATAAGAATGTTAAGGTAGATGAGTGGTCATACAAGAAAGGATGAAATAAAAAATGATTATACACAGGAAATATTGGAGTAATACCTATAGTGAAAAATATGACTAAAAATCGTCTAATGTGGTTTGGTCACGTCTAGAGAAGACTTTTGGAAGCATTAGTGAAGATAGTTGATTATATGACTCAGTCCAGTAAATAAGAGTCGAGGGAGACTTAAAGAACCTTAGATGAAGTTATTAAATGAGACTTTTGATTAATAAAATTTTCGAAAATTTTTGGTTTTTGACCAAGTTCAATGGCATGTGATTCATGTAGCTGACCTCACCTAGTGAGATAAGACTTTGTGGTTGTACTTTTTAAAGACTTAATAATAACTTCTTTAGCCTTATCCATTGCTTCATGAATGTATCCAAGGTAGTCAAAATCGAGATTCTAAATAAGATCGGAGAGGAGATGAAAAATCGTAATTCGTAGGATCGTAACACGAATCGGAAGATCCTACAAAATTGTATATATACATGTAAAATAGTATAAATATAAAGCCAGAGGACAAATGAGAGAAGTGAGCCACCCCACCTCAAAACAGAGATACTAAGAACAAAAACAGAGAGGGAAAAGATAGATTAAGTATTGTATTCTGATAAAAGACTATTTTATCCTTAAAGAAACTTAAAACAGAGCCACTTTAAGGGTAAAAAGGGAAAGCCAAATTATTTTTAAATGATGAGAAGTCTTGTTTTTACCCTTAAAAAACCTTAAAATCTGCTTCATAAATCTCAAACCCTAAAGACTATTTTATCCTTAAAGAAACTTAAAACAGAGCCACTTTAAGGGTAAAAAAGGAAAGCCAAATTATTTTTAAATGATGAGAAGTCTTGTTTTTACCCTTAGAAAACCCTAAACCCTAAATAACTTTTACTCCAGCCGCACTGTGAATTAGGCTACGTTGGCTGCAAATACAGCTGCGATGGCCACCACAGCAAGACGCTCCGCTATGACAAGGTCGCCGGCGTAGAGCAGACATAGTCATCTGAGTGAGCTATAGGGATCGCAGAACAGAGGAAAGAAGTTGCAAAGTCCTGGTCACGTCCAAAAATGGTGGAGAAAGAGGCAATTTGAAGGAGAAAGGGTAGAGAATGGAATGAACAGATTCGCTGTGCTGAGGAAGAAGAGAAGTGCACTTCGCAGGTTGCAAAGAGGCAAGAAGTTGGAGAGAGGAGTGAAAAAAAACCCTAAAAATAGGGCAGAAACAACTCGCCCAGGATCGCAGATTCCACGAGGAAGATCGTGTGATCCCAGAGATCCCACCAAAACGAGTTCTAGCCCAAGATCCTGATTGTTGGACCTGCAGCAGATCGTAAAATCTGTTAACTCGCGATTTTGACTACCATGAATGTATCTCATGATTGGTATTCTTTTATCATCAACCAAATGAAACATCCATACAAGAATCATGATTTTGAGAATTTAAATTACATAATTTCAAAATGAAGGCATTAATACAATTTTTGTTGCTTGCTTTCCTTTAACCATTTCTACCATGGCCTCCAGGAGCGTAATGGCTGCCATGGCATTGCCATCCAAAACCCATTAAAACTGCCATGCTTGTGGCGTTTTGGGCAAAAACTGCCACCGTTAGACACCATGGCACATCCATTTCTGACCATTTGATAACACTATTACACTGTCTGATTGACCCAATCATTCAGGGGACTGACTCACAGTTAATGGAAGAACCCGAAAAAGCCATAAAGGTTATGGTGGATAGTGTTGTGGGTTATGGCAGTAGCAAGAAGGCTTTTAAAAATATGCAGTAGTGGTGAACAGTGGTGGATTTCAGTGATTAGTGGTGGGGACAGAAATTGCCAGACATTGTCAATTGATGGTAGTTGCATAGAGTTTCCGAGTCGTGCTCGTTGTTGCTAAATGGCGGCGCCATGGTGGATTGCAGTGGCGGTTTTTAACCCCGCTGTTACACTGCTTCCATTTTATGGCCTTTTTGAGTGGCGGCGCCATGGCCGCTGTTACCACCATGCGCGTAATGGCGGCCATGGCGGAAAACCTTGGAAAATGGCGGTTTGCATGGTTTGGGCCCAAACCCGACCCGGATCAGAGGCTGACTTGCACAAGAAAACAAAAGGTAAGTCCCTTTTCGTCACACAAAATCAATTCCCCCTCATCTCAGATCTCTCTCTTCTCTGATCTTTCTCATCTCTGCTCGTCTCCGACGTTATTCTGCACTCACCTTCTTCGATCTTTGTCTTCTCCAACATTGTTCTACACTCATCTCAGATCTCTTTCTTCTTTGATCTATTATTTGTTCTGCTGGGTACCACTATTCTGTTCTCCATCTACGGCGACCTCGACCTCCTTTTCCGGCGACTTCAACTTCTATTTCCAGCAACTAGTCCTCCAAATGAGGGAAGGGAGCCACCCCAAACCAAAGACAGAGACGGCCAACTAAAAGAGAGAGAGAGAGGGAGATGGATATTGGAGAAGATAGCTCGAACAGAAGTGGAGAAAGAAAAAAGGGTTAGGGAAGTAGTGTGATAAGACTATTTTACCCTTAAAAAAACTTAAAACATAGGGCAAAAAGGGAAAGCTAAATTTTTTTAAAAGGAAAAAATCTTTTTACTCTTCTAAAATCCTAAAAACTGTGGGACAGAAAAGAAAAGTAAACATTTTTATTGGAACCCTAAACAGAATAGCAGAAGAAAAGATAAATAAAAAAGAGATAACATAACAAAAAATTTAAAAATGTTTATTTTGTATTAAGTTATGGGTGAAGCTACTTGTGTTTTGAGTTAATTTTTTTTCCTTATAATTTCTTATTACCTATATATAATATTTTTTTATATATTTATTATAGCCGTCATAATTCCGCCATAACCCGCCATTGTGGCCGCCATAATTTTATGGCAGTTTTTTGGGTTTCCGCTATGACCCGCCATCTACCATTGATAACATTGGTTGTGCTCGAGACTGCACAAAATTGCTTCTTCTGGCAATGGTATGATTGTGGTAGGTTGATGACCTGGTTAATTATTTTTGGGCAACTTGTGTTGCGGAAATATTCCCCTGCCATGAGTTTAAAACAAACCCACCTCCCTCCTTGGGAATGAAATCATTATAATGTATATCGAAATATTCCTGATAATCAATTTTGATTGGGAGGCTTTTTTTTTTTTTCTGGGTGTGTGTGTGTAATGTTTTGCCAAACATGGCATCCACCATTGCATAAAAAATTTCCCACTATTGAAAAACAATCTGCAAACTAAATGCCCCTATTGAGTTACTGTATCTTCTGTCTGTATATTTGCAGCTGGAGGATGGAGATATCATATGCTTTCAGAAGGCTTCCTCTATGGATAGTGAGGAAAATGTCCGCTATCCAGATGTGCCATCGTATTTAGAATATGTGCATAATCGCCAGGTACTTCCATATTTGGGTTTACTTACTGCAAATTTGTTTAGTTTTTGGTAATGTGGACAGAAAGCTTCCCAAATTTTTTATTCATTCATTCATTTTATAGCTAAATTCTCTTACTTTCTTAAATTGTGTGCCCATGCCTGTGCATATCTGTGTGTGTAATTTATCATGCAAATTTCATTTTCATATTAAATAAGAGCTAAAATTGCTCATCTTTTGTTTGTGATCTTAGGTGGTTCACTTTCGATCTCTGGATAGGCCTAAGGAAGATGACTTTTTCTTGGAGATGTAAAGCCTCTTGGATACTTATTTAGCTTTTCTAATAAAGAGCAGATGTAACTATTCAGATATAATAATGCTTAGCATTCTGTCCTTAGTCTTATACTTTTCCATATATTGAACTCTAGGTCAAGGCTTTATACATATGATGATGTGGTGGAGAAAGTAGCTCAGCAACTTGGTTTGGATGATCCGTCTAAAATACGCCTCACCCCACACAACTGCTACTCACAACAACCAAAACCTCAGCCTATTAAATATCGAGGGGTGGATCATTTGTCAGATATGTTAATTCATTACAATCAGGTAGTTATTGTTAAATTCATCTTAATATTTTATTTTTTTTCTTAAAACACGATAGATCTTATTCCTTTCTTCATTGTCAGACCTCAGATATATTATACTATGAAGTCCTTGACATCCCTCTGCCAGAATTACAAGGTTTGAAAACTCTGAAAGTTGCATTTCATCATGCCACTAAGGATGAAGTGAGTATAATGACCAGATTCTCTTCCATATTTATCTAGGTTTTTCTCATAACCCTTTTCTCTGTTTCATAATTTGTTTGATCAGGTGGTTATTCATACTATCAGACTTCCAAAGCAGAGCACTGTTGGAGATGTCCTTGATGATCTTAAAACAAAGGTTAAGCATTTATTCATTAAATTGCCTACATACACAATAATACTATCGTCAATTCACAACTGCTCACAATTGTCATAAGTGGTTCATCTGATGTCAAAAGGGACAAAAGCAGTGCCACTTAACTCAGCCATATTTACCTGTTTTTAGATGTTGTGACTGCAATGTTGGGATAATACCAATTTTTCTGTATAGAATTGCCAACTTCTCCTCCATTATTAATTTTTGACATGAAAGTATATTATAATTCTATATATCATGCTTACTTTTTACTATTCTTGCTCAGGTGGAGTTATCTCATCCTGATGCTGAGCTTCGGTTGCTTGAAGTCTTCTATCACAAAATATACAAGGTATGAAGTTACATGCATTGATGTCATTTATTGTTTTACTATATTTTATTATTGCTGGGGGAAAAATTCTGGGAATTGTCATTAAATTCACTAAATTCAGTTTTCAATTATTATTGGTGCTTGTGCTATTGACTATCATACAAAACACCATTTTCTCATTGAAATATGTTTATCACTTTCTGCCCTGTGCCTGTGCAGGTCTTCCCTCCCAATGAAAAGATTGAAAATATTAATGATCAATACTGGACATTACGAGCAGAGGAGGTAGGAATCTCTTTCTGTGTGTGGGGCTAGAAATGAGGGAGATACTATTTAGTGTGTACTGAAGTATTCCTGCTTTGATTTGATCAAAGGCTATCACTGCCCGCCTTTTTCTTCTAAATATATAATTTGATACTATTTTTAGTAGTTCAATATCTCTCAAAATAATTGTAACCCTTTCATGGTTATTCAAATCTTTCAGATTCCAGAAGAAGAGAAAAATCTTGGTCCTCATGATCGTCTCATTCATGTGTACCATTTCAATAAAGACACAGCTCAAAACCAAATGGTAAATATTTTAATTGATTCATTTTGTATTGTAAAATTTAAAGCATTTTGATCTCTCTGATATTTCATGCTGACATTAATTGTATGACAAAAGTATTGTATTTTTGTTTTTCCTGTAAAATTCACAGCAAATTCAAAATTTTGGAGAGCCATTTTTTCTGGTTATACATGAAGGTGAAACTCTATCTGAAATTAAAGCTAGAATACAAAAGAAACTTCAAGTTCCTGATGATGAGTTTAGCAAGGTATTTTCTCATTTACCTGTGTTAATATTTTTTATGTCTGGCTTTGAGTTACTTTGTATGCTTGGTGGTTTCCTTAAGAACAAGTAGGTTAGTATGTCTGATTTCACTTAACCTATCCGTGTTTATTGTATTTCTTGTTTGGCCAGTGGAAATTTGCTTTTCTATCACTAGGGCGTCCTGAGTACCTTCAGGATTCTGACATTGTATCTGGTCGTTTTCAGGTGCATTTATTGAAACTTGAATCCTTTTTCTTGGATATTTATCACTACTTCATTTGTTTGATTTTGTTTTTGCATTGTACTTGTTTTGGTTTCTTATGATAGAGAAGAGATGTTTATGGTGCTTGGGAGCAGTATCTTGGATTGGAGCATACTGACAATGCTCCTAAAAGATCATATGCTGTCAACCAGGTCAGTGAATTTTCTGACTAGATCAAGATTTGTCAAAGTACAATTCAGTTGAGCGTAAAAAACTTTGTTTTGTTTATATCATTCAAAATTACATGGCTTTTATTTTCAGAATCGCCACACATTTGAGAAGCCAGTAAAGATTTATAATTAGGAAACCACTATTGATGAGTCATGAATGGAATGAGTCCGGCATAATTACATATCTATGGGCTTGTAAACATGGCAAAGATGGCTAAAGGCTACTATGTATAGGACTAATGAATCAGCAATTCAGGTGGTGTCTGCAGACTTTAAGTTAGTTATGTGGTATGTAATTCTTTCTGTCAATGGAGTAACATTGCTCTCAACACCTTGTATCTGCCAACCACAGCGCCTTGAGCTTTTTACTACTTCCGTTTTTATATGGAGGTTCTTCAAGTTGAGATCATTGATCATCATCTCTGAACTGTATCAGTACATAAGTTTTTTGGATTAGTGAGTGTATACAGGGTATAGTTGGTTGACTTTTTGTCATTTTTCTTGATTGCTTCCTGATTTTGTCCAGTTAGAAGTGTTAATCTAAGGGGGAGCTGCATAATATTGTACCAGCTCTTATGTAAAAGATTTGCCAGCCTCCATACATCTCTTGTCAGCCTAAAATTTTCACCATTTCATATGGTTGCTTCTATTCTCCCCCACCCCACCTCCTCTCATCTAGAAAAAGTATGGACAGTAATTTAGCTATATGAAGGACTATGCGGCTGTTGACACTACTTTCTATTGGCAAAATGTTTCAAACGCCGGTGTGCAGAAGTTGTTGAACTCTAGTGAAGGGCTTTGATGAAAAAATGGAGGCAGAAGGATTAGGCTTGAATTTTAGTTTGTATTTTTCTTGCTACAGATGCTGGTGGGAAGGGAATCGGTGTTCTGTCATTGAGTTTGATGAGAGAAAATTAAGATACTGGAGAGAAGGGAAATGGTCAATCCTCATATCGAGTTTAATGAGAAACAATGTTTTCTGTAACGCGTATTTCATTGCGCTCATGCAGAAGGGATCATATTTGTTGATAAAAAAGATAGTATGCAATGGATCTCACAATACTAAGTGATCTCACGCAAATTATATGCATAAAGTTCTACTATAATTATGAATGCGCAAGGCCATGAGCAATCCAAACGTAAACAACGATTCGAGACTTCCACGCCTGACAGGTACTTAATTAGTTAATCAGTGTGAATAATAGATTAAATTATAAATTTACTCCTTATTTCACATTTTTTAGTTTGGTCTTTACAAAAATAAAATAAAATTAAACTTTACATCAGTAAATGATTTTTGATTAGTTCATAAATGAAGGGATTAAAATGTAAAAAAAAATATAAACTTATTTCTTGACTAACACAAAGGTTTTTTATTTTATAGGTTTTGTTAATTTTGTTTCTTGAAATTGAGTTTTAAGTATCTTCATTAAATGTGTAATAAATATTTTTATTTTTATAAAATTTAACTATAATTGGTTGTTCAAACACAGTTTTAAATGTAAAATTATATATATATATATATATATATATATATTATGATACCTTTAATTGAATGAATAAAATATTAATATCTATATTTTTATTATACATCAATCATTGTAGAATATTTTTAAGAGAATGATATAAAATTATAATAGATATAAGTTTATTGGAAGAGGTAGTATGTAGTCTTTTAAATTTTGTGAATTTTTGTTTTATAAAATCTATTATATTTTTTATAATTGACAGAATCTGATGCTTTTTTTTTCCATGTAGAACAATGCTGTTAATTTTACGTTAATAAATAGTAAAAGTAGTTTAGTTGAAAAAGATGTTGATAGCATTTAATTATTAAAATATTAAATAAATTATAGTCATTAATATAAAAAATATAATTTTTTTTAAGTTTATAAGTATTTTAGTAAGCATTTAAAAGTTAAGAGAAATAACTAAAGCACTAAATAGGATGAAAGTTTTTTTAAAAGCTAAGAAGTTAAGATTTAATTTTTATTTTTATTTTAAATTTTTTTTATCAAATGCTAGGCTGGTTGATTGAAAGTTGGTTCAATATTTTTATGTATTATATTATATCATTTAATTTTATAATATTTTATTATTTAAAATTAATATTTATAAATAAGTCTTTAAATATATTTTAATATTTGCAAAATATTTTCTTGAACCTAAATCTCCTTTCCTTCCCTTTTGATGTCTCATTTCTCCATCACTAACCCACTTTCACCCCTTTCCCTCCTTGTACCCTCACATATATTAAATTTTCTAATCCCAATTGGGTTTTAATAACTTGCATAAACTTCTTTAATAATATGCTACTATAGTACTTCAACTTCATAATTTTCATTTAATAATATGTTCAACTTCATTATTTTTATTTAATAATATGTTAAAAACTTTATATCTTGATTAATGATTCGTCTTGAACTCTTGTAACTATCTTAACCTTTTCTTCCAATTTAAGCATTCAAAACCTAACATGTTAAAAATCTCTAAGTTAGTATGCAAAATATAATAAGTGCAATAAGAGAAGACATGCATAGAGAAGCAAGAGATGGATGTATATTGTTAGACTTATAATTTATTATTGAGTAATTTATAATATTTTATACTTATTAAATATTAATTAAAGAATTATTTGATATTGAAATAGATTTAAATAAAATTTAAAATTATTTTTTTAAAAAAAGTAAACAGTAACTCTGATATGAACAGTAAGGTGGTGTGTGAACAGTGTCAAAAATTGTTTTTTCAAACTTTTGCTTATAATTAGGGGTTCTTGCACGAAATTTTCACTTCTTCATACTTCTCAAAGGTTCTAAAGAGACCCAAGGTCATATATCACTATTTTTTTTTCATACTAAATTTTTTAAAACTTAGATTTCTCGTCAGATCTGAGATTCTACGTCTATTCTAAAGGATTTGAAATAGGTTTTTATAAATTTGAAGATAGATTTACCGTTTATTTCTCTTGTTCTTCTCTTTCTTATAGATAGTTGATGATATCTTAGAAGAAACTTCATTGTAAAGCTAAATCTTTAGTGGATCTTACTTTAAAATAAGTAATATTCGGTATATCTGGTGTGAATCATTGGTCTAAGGTAAGGAAAGTTTACTTTAACTATTAAACGATGTTTGGAACGATTTTTGGATAAAAGTTATTTTCTATGTTGTAACTACTGTTAATTGATTTAAAAGATGAGATTTGACTGAAATATAATAAATTATTTTAGCCAAACTGTTGAGAATATGATTTTGTCTATGCTGCATCGTGCTGAGATATATATCTTGCATCATTATAGAGTTAAGTTATACATTTAAGTGGGTAGACATGTAACGATAGAGCATGCTAAGTTGTGTTGTGTCCTAGATATCGAAATGGGTCGCTCCCGAACCAACTCGGTTCTTTCTGGATTACTTAGGCTGTGAAATCAGTTAGAATCATTTTCATGTTGTGCATTAGATGGACTTGAAATATATGAGACTGTTGCTGTGAGTAATAGTTTGCTCTATATATATGATTTTATTTTATTTTTGTAAGCTTACCCTAACATTTCTGTCTATGCTATTGTGTGTGTACTGTGATGATCGTACGGTGGTACGTGAGCAGATATAACAGGTGTTGCATCTACTTCACAGGCTGATGAGCCAGTAGAGAAATGTTAGATGGTTGAAGTTGAGTAATTTTGCCTTAAAGTCTTTTTTCTTATATTTTGAGATTTTATATAAAGGGAGTTGTAGGAAAATTTTTGTATATTTTACTATTATGAATTAAATGTAATATTATGTGTTTTATTGAATATTTGCTGTAAGAAACTTTGTTTATTTTAAATGAAAAATGAATTTTATACTTATATTCTTTATTATTTATTTATCTCAAATAAGTAAGTGGTGAAGAAATAATATTTTTGATTCCTTATAAAAAAGGATCGTGACATACACCACACCAAAAAGCAAAGAAGCAAGGCTTCCATATGAAGCAAATTGTAAGACAAAGTAAAGGCCACCTTCAATCCTAAATCTAACAAGATGTGTTGCATTTGGGTCGTTTATGTGTGTAAGGTGGGGCGAGAAAGGAAAAATGGAGAACGTGGTGGAGTTGAGTGTGGGGAAGAAGAGGGGTTGAGGTGGGGGAAGGGGAGAGGAAGGGGTTAAGGTTAGGGTGTGAAGCATGAAAGATAGGAAAGGGAAGATGAGGGTTGGAGAAGGGAGAGAGGTTATGGGAAGGAGAAGGGTGTAAGACTTTTTTATAAATATAAAAATGTATTTAGAGATTTATTTGTAAATATTAATTTTAAATAATAAAATATTATAAAATTAAATAATGTAGTATGCTACATATGAGTGTTGAGCTGACTCTATTAACTATATCAACATTTAACTAGAGAGTTGACGGTAAAGACTAACTTCTAACTTCTTAAGTTTTTGCAGACTAAATACAAAAATAAGTATTATTAAGGTTTATTATAAAATGTTCAATATTTATAGGAATCAAAAACATAATTAAACTTTTTTTTTATTTTTAAAAATTAAAATTTGGAAGTGATTTGTGATTTGGAATTTAATTTCTAAAAATGAATGATATATTTTGAAAATTAAGTTCTAATATGATGATTTACAAATTATTTTTGAAATTTTATGTTTGGAATAATATATATGAAATTAAATGATCGGATATAATGTATCAAAAGAAAAAAAAAATCAGATATAAAGTGTGGGGTCGTAAAGAAAAAAATCTCCAATAATGAGTAAGATAAGTTAAATGGCCTAATGTTTTAGATGATCCAATACACACGACACTTTCATCAAGTGGGCTCTATAGAGTACTTGATAAACAAATTGGCAAGTGTACCAAATCATTTATAGTAACAATTAAATTTTATCGTCTACTAGGATTAATGTTAATTATCAAACCACAAGAATATTACTAGTTAGGTTAAAAAAAAAAAAGGAGAACGTAAAAGAAAATTTAGATATTGTGTAGAAAGTAAAATTCATATATAAGTGCTGTAAAATGAAATTAACATTAAGAGTAAAAAGTTAGGTGTAAGAAATTAACTATAAATGAAACAAAGTTGTAGAATGTAACTAAACAAGAAAATGAAAACTGAGTTGTAATTTAATTAAGAAGTGAGTTGATTTCAGAATTCCTTAATCTTTTTCCATTGCATAAAAATATATATAACCCATAATACAATTTAATCTAATGGTCATATTTTTCATAATACCCGATATCAATTCCTTGGTTGATTAGTTCTAAACTAGTTCTAGATTCGAAATCAACATGACCACATCATTAAAGATTTCTATTCCTAGATAATTCATAATGAGCTATTTTATCCAAATCCAATAAAGATTACAACTTTCCAGTTATAAGTTTTTTTTCATCAACTCTGAATGCTAAGACACAGGGACATATTAAGCTCAAAATTAATTACATTAGATTACAAATTGCATTTGAGTTATATTCAATGTTCAGTTCATCACTATGGATAAAATATTAAATTCATCATTTCTCAACCCTAATAAAATTAGCAAAACATAGCAAAAATAAAGAAAAAGAAATTGGAATATATTGTAGAAACAAACTTCATGTTCAACTTAACAGAAAATTAGAGAAAAAAGTAGTTGTCTATTACAAAGCAAAAGGAATGTGTCCACAAATATGTTCTCCAGTAATTCAATGTCTTCTCTTTAAATCCAATTGTGATTTCTTTTCTGAACCCTTCAAAATTCAACTGCGACTATTAATAATTGAACAATTCATTGCATTCCATGTAATAGCATCTTTCCATTAATTATTCCAATTAATTGCACTAACTTAAATTACTTATTAAATGAAATGTGCCATAAGCATTCAATTTACTACATGAGTCAATGACTCATCAATATTGACTTCATAAACTTAAGCTTCTATTTCACGAGATAACATCTTTATCATCACGATAAGGTTGATATATATATATATATATATATATATATATATATATATATATATATATATATATATATACCATACTCTTGTAAAATGATTGTTTGTATCTTTGTTTTACTTTATTTATTTACACTGTTTTGAGAGAAAATGAGAGGAAATACAATGAAAAGAGCGAGATTAGACCAAAAAGGAATCATTTAGTCGAGAAGACTGTTAACTCAAGTAAACCAACTTTTCATCCTTAGAAGAACCTACCTTTGTCTAAGTGAATGAATCTATAGAAAATATTAATTTGTAATTAAATTCTAAGTTTGTTTCTCAAGAAGTGCCATAATAGTACCTCAAGCCTCTTTGATACCAAGCCCAACACTAAAAGATGCTATGATAATTTTCTTCCAACTATCTTTTAAAATTTTTTTTACCTTAGTTGAAATTATGGTGGAAGAAAAATTATGTAAAAATAAAAATAGTGTGCACTTGCAGCTTCTTTGCATTATAGAACAACAAATAATCAACAAAAAGGTGAAAATATTTTTAAAAGTTTTTCATATAAAGAGAAACTAAAGTATACGAGAATGCATTGAAGTAACTCCTAATTGGAAGCGTAATTAATTTTTAAATTAACTTTAAAAGTCAAGATTCCCTTTTTTTTTCCTTTACCTTATGCATATGATGAACAAATTCATGATATTATAGGTAAGCTACTTTGCATAGGACCAATTAGATTAGATAAGACAAGCCTTAATTATAGACTACATTATTCAAATAAAAAAGGAAGTGTGTAAGCTGATCAAGATCGTCTATCAAAAGAATAAATACAATTAATATTTCAACAAAATGAGGTTTCATGGATCCATTAGTGAAAGAGTGCCTTACAACCTTATACCATTTGCCGATATTTAAAAAAAAAAATGTAAGCCTAAAAATTGTAAGAACATGTTTCATATTAATTAGAGCAACAAAGACTTTATCTTTAGTAACACACTTGGTTTGGCACAATCCTTAGGTAGGTTCAACAGGAGAATAACTGTAACGCCCCGGGTTTTGTATTACTAATTAATCGTATATTTGTTAATATATATATATATATATATATATATATATATATATATATATATATATATATATATATATTGTGTGTTTGTATATTGGTGGTGGCTTGGTGTAAATGTGAATAAGTGTGAGTGTGGAGATATGTGTGTATATGTGCATATAAGCCTATATACGTTGGATTGTGACTGAAAATCGGACTGGGAGAAATAGGTTAAGTCTTGGTGCAGGACAATTTCGCTGTAGTGACAGAGCGACAGTTTAGGATGCATTTCTGGGTGCAGTCTCGCTGTAGCGAGATTCTGTAGAAACTAGAGTGCATTTTTCTCTTATTTTTTTCGCTGTAGCGAGAGGGCGTGTTGCTGCAGAGCGAGAGTGTCGCGACCAGATGGGTATTTGAAGGGTTAGGGCTCAAAGAGTGGGGCATTTTCATGATTTTTCCCTTCCTTCTTCCACGATTCTCTCCACCCAGCCTATTCCGACCGTTTAGGACCCCTCCAAGACCGATTGGAAGCTAGATTGAGGATTGTGGAAAGCGTTTGGAGCTCTTGGAGGTAAGTTCTATGGCTAAGGTTTCAGTTTTCGTCCCTCCCTTTCATTTTCTGAGGTTTTTCCTAAGTTCCCTTGGAATTTTTGTGTGTTTTAGGGATGAAATTCGTGTGAGGAGCTGATTCTACTATTGTATCACGTTGGGTCTTCATTTTTGAGGTAAAGGGAGTACTTTAATCTAGTTATCTTTGTTAGGAATAAGTTTATTTGAATGAATATAGTAATGTGATAGAAATAGGAGATGAGGTTATGTGTATTGATGAATTGTACGAATTGGGTTGAGTCCGGAGGTGTTTGATCTCTGGCATATTGTGTAAAGTTGAGTGATGTGCTTGTCTTGGTTGCCATTGGATGCAAGGAAATGATGTGTGTATGATAGAAATGTGATTGTGAATAAGTTGAGCATGATGTATGACGATTGTGATGAAATGGTTGGTTGTACTATGAATGAAATTGTGTCGACATGCCCTTGATTGCAATTTGAATAATGTGAATGTTTGAAAATGAGTGTGGATGGCATGTTGAATGAATGATGATGTGTTTGGGTGTTGGAACTATGAATGGTTCAGAGATACATTGGAGTGTGGAAGATGGGGGCGGTAGTAATACCTTGGGGAAGAGAGGGTGCTGGTGACACCAACAGTGAGCGTGGGTGCACCACAGGCCACACACTCTCTTCCTGACTCGGCCTCTGACTAACACCTTTGCCTGGGGGCTCAATACTGCACATGTTGTATTCGTGGAGTGGGAGCTATGCGGGCAACCATCCATAACATAACTGAGTAAGTCCCTGAGGTTGAGGACACTAAGAATCTGTGATCACAGTGCCACAGTGAGCGTGGCTATGTGCAATGAGCACACGTGTATTTCTGTAAATGCATGGATTTGTAATTGGTTGTTGGTACAGTAAGCGCACCTGCCTGTGATTGTTGTTATTGTGTGCCTTGAGTGAGAATAGTTCAGGTGAATCTTATGCTTGTTTGTGTGCTTATGCTAGAGTAGAGGACTCACCCTTACACTTATTTTTCAGGTAATCAAGACGATCAGCACCGAGCTCCTTGAAGGAGGGATGGATGACACTACTATAGGACTTAGAAGTTTATTTTAAAAATTTTAATGTATATTTGAGTCCTGTAGCAAGCTATGAAACAAACTTGTAATCATTTCTTATTAAGAATCATTTTATGAAAATGAGTTTTTGAACTACTGTTTGAATGAAAACCTCTATTTTGTTAACATTTTTACGAAATTCATTTTATTTAAGAAATTATAATTATAAGGCGTTACAATAACAACCTCTTATGCTTTTTTTAAGAGTTAATTTTATAGTAAAACTCAAGATGTGAAAAGATTTATTTTATTCTAACTCTTGTGTGAAATCTTCACTTTGATATGTATAATTAAAGTTGACATTAACGGTTAGAACACCAACATTAAATGTTAATACATTTTAGCAAAGTGAAACTCCAACTCTTGTTGGAGTACTATGTCAACACATAAATTTTGTCCTTTAATAAACACTCCAAACACGTTTTGTAAGTTCTCTTGAATTGAAGAGTTTTTTTTTAACCTTCTTCTATCCTTTTTTTCTCATCTCTTTGCTCCCCCAACCTCTTCCCTGCCCTTTCCATTTAAACTCCTAAATAAATATAGTATAGATTTTGGTGTTTTTTTTCCCCTTCCCATCAAACACCAATTTGGGTGTAAAAGAATGAGTGTTTTTATACCTAAATCTAACTCAAGATTCCCTCAAACTTTGGTAGTAAGGCAATTCTTTTTGAGCTAAAACTTTGTCAAACTCTAGTTAGAGTTTTTTTTCCCTCTAAATAAAGTAGATAATTAGAGCCATATTGATCAACTCACAAATGTTGTGCTCTTAGTCAAGCTTGTATCCATTTTTTCCCCGTTAAATTATTTTTGAAATTGGGAGAATTAAATGTGTTGAGTTTTTCTTGACCTATTCCATCTTATTGATGATGTTTTGGGGAGCTTTCTAGTTTCTACATAACTTTATCAATGATTGTTACAGTTATCCATGACTTGTAGTGGTTAGAGTAACTTGTGAAATAGTTTTTAACATAAACTTCTAGGAAGGTAATCCATCACTACTCATACGTAATAGCTTTATTTAGTCTTTTCAAAATGAGTTTAGTTCTAGATTCTCTCCCTAATCCAGATAAAACGTAGGCTAATACCAACGTCAAGATGGTTACAATTATCCATGGCTTGTAAGAACAAGTTTGATCTAGTAGGATAGAATTTTCCACCATGAAGTTAAGAAGGCAAAAGACTGTTATAAAGTTTCACCCTTTGTGATGAGTCTTTAAAAAGAAATTATTAAGATTTAGTCTTTGATTTATTTAAAAGGTCAAGGATTTAGTTTCTATTATTAACTCATTTCTATTAAATAATGAGTTGGTTTACAAAGATCTAACTCATCACTGCTACATTATTTCTAAAAAATATTTTATTTAAAATTAATAATTATAAATAAGTCTTTAAATACATTTTAACATATTCACAAAAAAATTCTTAAAAAATTCTAATTCTAATCCTAATCCTAATTCCCTTCTTGCCCCATCCTTGTCCGTTTCCATCCCTTTGCCCATACCTTGATGCTGAAAGAAGCAATGGATTTTGTCATGTTTCTTGTCATGGATGAATAATTGAAGCTTTGTGTGATATATCTAAAATAATGCTTATTTAAGAATCATTGTATCATTGTGGGTTGTAATATTGAGCTATTGAAAATATTTCACATCATGTAACAAGCACTTGACCTTTTGCAATTGTATGAAGGTGTAGACACAGATGCTTTCTAAAAACTCCTGCATTTTGTTAGCATTATTGTACTTTCACTTATTAGTTGCTAGTTGTTCATTGTTAAACGTTTTTTTTAATTGAAATTTGTAATTTTTCTGCACTATTCACTAGCCTACTTCACTAAATAGTTTGGAGAAAGGAAATGGTTGAGATTAAGCAGAGAAAGAAAGGAACTATCTTAAGTTGAGTTATTGAAGAAATTTGTTGGTATAGTTGGAAATTACAATGCACTTGTTGTTGCATATCCCAATATTGACTAGTTTTAAGTTGCAAAACAATTTGTACAATATTTTAATAGACTTTGATAAGATGTATGAGCTATATATCTTTGGGTTACTTTAAGCAGGTGAGCTTTCTGATAACTAGAGTATGGTGCTATATTTTAAAAGTGACAATAATATTTTCATTTTTTAAACAATGTTGAGATACAAACAAAATAGCATCATTTTCCCAATAAACAATGGTGGATACACCATCAACTTTGTGGGATATTCACTTCTTCTCAAGAAAGAAAAGGTGTTCATTGAATTTTTATAAATATTTAAAATGTATTCAAGGATTTGCTTAAAAATATTTAAAATATGTTTATAGACTTGTTTGCAAATACTAATTTTAAAAAAAATATTAAAAAAATAAAATGACATTAGAGATATGAGCTAAATCTTCGTGAGCAAGCTCATCACTTCACAAAAAAGAGTTGACGACAATAACTAAATCTTGACATTTTAAATATATCAGGGACTGGCTGTCAAGACCTTTATAAGGAGTTATCACAAATGGTGTTACTTTTATAGAGGTAAAAGTATAATTAAGTCTAGAAATAATAATTTTAAAAAAATATAGCATGAGTTACAAAGATAAAAAGTAGTGAGTTAGAATGATTTCAAGATCATAACTCTTTAGGGTTATATATTTTTATTTGAAAACACCTAATATTTATTGACATAATGAAATATTTATTTGATATAAGTTTAGAGTCATCATAGTCATGTATTTTGTGTATCAAATATGTAAAGTTTTCTTTTTTTATATTCTTTTGTTGCCTCTGACAAAATGGTATCAAGAGTTTGTGTTCAATCTTAAGAATTTAAAGATGACAAGTAATGAATTAAATATGTTTCAATTTTCACATCTAACTAGAGAAATTATGATAATTGACATTTACACATAGAGGTTTTACTTGATTCTCAATATGCTTGAGAGATTGTGGAGAAATGTTGTGCTAAATTTCAATATAAGACTACTCTATCATAAAATAAGAGGAGGCTTTGAGGAAGCAAAAGAAGAAATATTAATAAGCACTTGCCTTTATCCATTAAGGCTTAGATGAAGCCATATTTAAGGTGATGCCCAATGCAACCACTTCAAAAGAAACTTTGGAGATTTTCATGACTAACTTTGAAGGAATTTATAAGGTAATAAAGATGCATTTACAAACTTTACTAGAGGAGTTTGAATCTTTGCATGTTAAGGTTCTGAGCCTATTTCTAGTTTTGTAAAGTGTTTGTTGTTGTAAATCAAATGAAACAATATGTAGAAAAGGTGAAAAATGTTTACATAATAAAAAGATCCTTCACTTTTTAATCACAAAATTTGACTATGTGATTGGTACATTGAAGAGTCATCCGATTTAAACTGTGATTATAGACCAATTGATAAGTTTCCTTCAAGCATTTTTGAAAGAATATGGATAAGAAAGAAATCAAAGAGGACAAGGTAAATGATGAGGATGTGGTAGTAGTGGTTAAGGAAGAAAAGGAAAAGGATATTATGATAAATTTAACGATAATGAAGAGAAGTCAACAATCCCTTGAGGTCATGGAAGAGAAAGGTGAGGAGTTAGAGGAAAATCTAGTATAACAAATGAAATGTGCTATGATGAATAAAAAATCTAATGAATATTTCAACAGTTAAAAATATGGTCATTACTCTTAGATGTGTAGAACAAATGTTGAAAAAGAACTCAATCTTATTAATGAGAAAGAAAAACACCTAGAGTTAAGCGCTTAATAATGAAAAGAATGATGATAAATGTTTATGGTATCTTAATAATGGAGCAAGTAATTATATGTGTGGTTATAAGGAGAAGCTTAGATGATTTTCCCATTACTTTATGAAAAAAAAAATATTTTTGTATCAGGTATCCTACTTCTTAGATTATATCCACTTAAAATGTGTTAGTACAACATCAAAATCTTATCTCTACTGTTTATTCTTCAAATATCCCTAAGTCAATATAAAAAGTTTTAAAGTATAAGAATTGAGTTCAAGTTATAATGAAGAGATGAGAGCATTCGAAAGTAATACCACTTGGAAGATTGTATGACGACCTAAGGACAAGGAAACAACTAGCTGCAAGTCAATCTACATAAGTACAAAACTATATTAGTTGCAAAATTATACATTTAGTAGTATGGAATAACTATGGGTATAAGCAATCTCCTCGTGGTCTCATCTATTACTTGTTCGGATTCCAGTAGTGCATCTCTCCCAAGTGTGAGAATATTCTCTAATACATCATCTACCAAACTGTCTATTGACTGCACAAAATCCAGAGAGGGAAAAGCAATATTCATAGTGCTAATAAAATTACAAGAGTCAAAACTAGAGGAATGTTTAAGAGAGTCAAAGACTTTAAAAATAACTTTCTCATCATTTAGTCTTAATGTGAGCTCTATTTTTGGACATCTATGATGGTCTTTCTTGTGGCTAGGAAGGGTCTACCTAGGATGATGAAAGTCTCGTCATCCTTTTCTATGTCTAGTACTAGGAAATTTGAAAGGAAGATAAATTTCTCCACCTTCATTGAGATGTCTTTTACTATGCCTTATGGTAGATCATGGACTGATAAGCTAATTGTAAGAAGACAAGTAGGCTTGAATTCTTTCATGCTCAATCATCTAAAATCAGAGAAAGACTTTAGATTCATTCCTTTTGTTTGGGAGGTTGCTAAAGCTGCTATAACTTAGGCTTTGTAGTTAAGGAACAAAGATGTGTATGTGTTTGTATTTGTTTGGAACCACTTTTTTTTACCTCATCTAGACTTTGATGCTTCAACTTTTGGCTACCACTTAACAAAAGAATTCTTCTAAAGCAATGGTAAATGGTTAGGGCTCTCCTAATTTCTTTACCTACATTTCCATGAGAGTACCTAGGCTAAGGATAACACTAAGGAAAAAAAATACACTTTAAATCTGCATGAATTCATAATTCTTGTGAATACATCTTAGTGAAAAAGTTTGAGTCATTCCTATGTTGATCAAGGAATAATTTTTCCGATTGGTCCCAAAAAGTCTCACTATTGGAGAAATCATTGTGAAAAATTATATTGAACATTTTTCTTGAAATAAATAAGGCAGGAATGGTAGTGTGCTTTGTTTAGGTACCCAAAGACTCACATTCCCATAATCCTCATAATTATAATCAATAGAGTCAAAGTCCTCAGAAATTTTTTTAGGTTATTTGGATTTTTATTAAAATGTGTTGGTGTGAGCACTTTGAGAATTTGGATGATTTAGTGAGTATAATTTGAAAGATTGTTTGGATCTTTATAATATTTGATGGTAATTATAATCTATCAAGATAAATTTATAGAGTTGTCTAATTTTATTTTAGGCTAAAAGTTTGAAGTGGAAGCCTTTTGATAAGATTCTTAGTTTCTCTTTATGAGGTGATATTTTTCAAAATTCTAGCTCCATTTGGATGATCAAAGAAAATTTGTTTTTTAGTATGTATTGAGTTTTTGGTTGGAAGAGAATTTTAATTTCTTTAGTAGATGCTTGGATTTCTATTTGTTTTGTTTAGGGGTTAACAATTTCATTATATGATGATATGATTAAAAGTTTGATGAAAGTGTCACAGCTATTAGTTTTGGTCTATAGATATAGTACCATAGCACAATTGGAATTATAGGCATAGTAATTTTTCATCTTTAAAATGAGTCTTTGAATATGTTATGAGATACCCTCTTACTAAGTATGAGAGAGAGTTTTTATTGTGAAAAATTTAAGAGATATTCTTGTAAGTTTTTTCTCTCTTTAATAAAAGTAGCTTTCTTATATTTATTTTTCTCTTCTCTTACCCCTCTTCATCGATTTAGTGTGGGCTATTATTGCTTTAATCTTCTTTTTCTTTCCTTACTTAGTCCCTTTATATAGTTTTATATTTTTTTAAATTTTTTATTTTCATTATTTTCTTAATTGTTCCATCCATCCAATTTTTATTTTCTTTTATCATTTCTACTAAACTTACTTATTGACATTGTATATCATAATATCTTGCATATTTAGTAATTTGTCTACTTTTTTACTTTTCTTTCTTTTTATCCTTCACTCACCCCAAGACAGTATAAAATTATCTATAATATTTTTTTCATTAAAAATTATATATTTAATGTATTAATAACATTATTAGAATTAGGCTTTATCGTTCAAGATTTTGTTTGGAAATTTAAAGAAAGAAAAAATAAAAGAGTTTAAAGAATAAGAAAAAAGAGAAAAAGAAAAGAGGAAAGAAGGTTAGTAAAAATCTTTTTAAATTAAGAGAACTTAAAAACATGGGTTTATTAAGATTTTGAAAGGCTTATAAAATCTCTTCTCATCTAAAAATTATCAAACAAAAATTATTATCACATAATTCTTCTTTCTCATCCGTCCTTGAAAAATTAACTTTAAACAAAGCCTAAATCGCAAATTCTCTTTTTTGAAGTTAAATTTGTGGTCCCTACAATGTTAGGATGAATGGTAACTCATGTAAACGTTTCCTTCTTCTTAAAAACTAACTTTCAGAAGAAAAAAAAAACAAAAAAACAAAACAAAACAAAACTGCAAGTTCTTTCTTTAGAAGTCAAATTTGTGATCCTATAATGTTATGATAAACAGTAACTCATGCTTCCAGTTTTTCACTTTTAAAGATAACTGCTATAAATTGACATTTAAGTGGGACTTACTAGGCATGTGAAGGTGTTGTGTTGTTTCGATATGAATTCCAAAAGAGGCTTGCACAATTAGCTAGCATTTACACTCAAAGGAAATTAAATCATATAACATTAAATGAAAAGAAGGAAAAAAAAATCTTACATTCCATTTAAACAAATATTTCACTTATTTACCAGCACATGGCAGAGGTTCATATCTAATTTGCATCAATAGTTTAGGACCTTTCCCAATATCATTCGAATTAAAGACAAATTACAAGAAAGAGTTCTGAAACGTAACATACGCAGGTTGACAAAAATTGTTACATGTATATTGAAGTCATAACATTGTTGTTGTGTCTAATAAATGTGTGTGTATATATATATATATATATATATATATATATATATATATATGTATGTATGTATTTTATGTTTCACCAACACCCCTCTTCCTTGTATAGTTGCATTTTGGATCTCGTGTATCAAATATTGATTCAACTAATTTATAGATTGCACAATAATAGAAGCTCCATATTGTGGCTTAAGAGTAATGTGATCATATGGAGCATGAGTGTAAGTGGGTGAAAGCTGGAATGAGAAATGTTGAAGAATCATAGCCAGAGCCATCTTTGCCTCTATCAGTGCAAAGTTTTGACCTAGGCAAATTCTTGGGCCCCAACCAAATGGATAGAAAGCAATTTGACCTTTTGAAGCTTTTGAAACCCCTTCAGCAAATCTTTCAGGGTTAAATTCCTCTGGGTTGTCCCAGTAATTCTCATCATAGTGAAGAAGCATCAATGGTAAATAAATCTCAACCCCTTCAGGTACATACATGCTTCCTATCTTTGTTGCAGATTTAGTGTACCTCAAAGATTTTGGCACAGGAGGATACAACCTTAGGACTTCATTTAGTACCATTGATACCTGCAATGTTAAATTTACAAACACTTTTTGTTAGTTGTGATTTCTAAAGATTATTTTATGATGTTTTGTTTGCATAGATTTTCTAAACTTACAATCTTTAGGCGATTTATGGCTTCAAAATTAGGTTCCTTTTTGCCACAAATATCTAATACCTCTGCCCTTGCCTTTTCTTGCCAATTTTGATGCATGGATAAAACAACCATAGTCCATGTAAGAAGATTGGCAGTGGTCTCTTGGCCAGCAAAGAAGAACAACTTGCATTCCTCTATCAAATGCTCACTTGTGAGAGAATTATTGCTCTGTCCTTTGCACTGCAATAGAATGCTCAACAAACAATCCCTTTTGAATTCACCTTTCATCATTTCCTTCTCTTTCTTATGGATCATATCCTTCAATGTTGCTTTGACTTGGCTGTATATTTGGTACCTCATTTTGTTTTTCTTAGTGGGAATAAATCTATGAGGACAAAGAATTTTGTTAGTTGACTTCCTTGACCATAAACTTCCTAGAATACATATTAAGACTAAAATCAAATTTCTTATATCTTTGTCAACAAGCTTTATCAAACAATGACACGTGTATATTTTTAAGAGTTCCGCTAATATATCATTAATAAATGCTATTTAATGTTGAAAAAAGGTATACATGTCTCGTTGTTTAATTTGAAACTTCGATGCAAAGGATATAAGCAACTTCATCTAAATTTTGTACGGTCTATAAACATGGCATTGCACCTTAAACCAGGAAAATAGATGCTGAGATAGGCTTCAAGCACAAGCTGAACCTGCTCTGTCTGCAATTCAAATATCATCTTTCCCTCTTCATAACTACTCCCAAATGCAGTTCGAGCAATAACATCTCCAGCTAGAATGTTAAACTCTGGAGCAACATCTACTTCACATGATCCTTGAGCTTCAATGTTTTTTTCCCACCGATCGATTAGGCTGCAACAACTGGCCAAGAATGCTGGCTCCATTGCCTATTTGAAAATATATTGTGCATCAAGTAAAAGGAGGTTGCTCTTCTAAGTGAACAAACCAGGGAAGCGAGAAAGTAAGAGTACACTCACCATTGATTTTAAGTTAAATATAATCTTAAATAACTTCAAATTAACAATAGATATGTGGTCTTACTTTTTCACTCTACCCATTTGTTTTCTTTAAGAGTCAAATCCTTTGTAAATTTGAAAGAATAGTACTTAGATCAAAAACGACTTGTAAGAATAGTACCTTTAATTTCTCAAAGTGGAAAGCAGGTGTTATTAGTTTTCTGCGTTTAGCCCAAGCTTCACCCTCCAAGGTTGCGATACCCAATTGCAGAAGTTCAACTAAAGGGTTAAGTATTGGTGGCTTTGTAAAATGACCATTCTGATCTGCTAATATTGTCCTTATTAGCTCTGCATCTGCCACTATCAGCCTTGGTACCCTTCCAAACCAACTCAGTGACACTTTTCCTAAGCAATGATAATGTCACAACATTAATTAGAGCATTGATTAACACCTCTTAATAATTATTATTTCATTCTCTAAAAGTGTACTTAACATTTGCCATCATAACAATATCAAATCTTTGGAAATTTGACAAATCATTATTTCTTGTTACCTTTATCAAAAGCTCTATATTCATTAGCCCTTTTTTTCGTTAAACTTTTACTTAAATATAAGTAATTTTATTTATTTTGATATGCTCAAGGTTTATCATATCAATGGACTTGCATACCATACCATGGTTCTCCACCATCTGATGAAAGAAAGGCATGACACGCGGCACAATATGGTGGTTCAAGGTGATAGGCGTAGACAGTGCCTCCGCTGTACACTTCTTCAGCACCTCCACATCACCATTAAAGAGCTTGTAAGAATTACCTCGAACCCCTTGTTTCCTCAATTGTTTTTCGACACTCTTGGGTCCCCACCAGAATTTAGAAATCAGTTTACCAGTAATGCAAAGAACAAGAAAGAGCAAAGAGAACATCATGGCTTTGCATACATTGTCATCCATGTTTCACACTATGAAACAAAGAACAAGAAAAATATATCTATATATGTAGAAAAATGGCTTTGAAGACCCTTTTATAGGCACCAAAGTTGGCACAATCAGCTTTAGGGGTGAGGGATATATAATTGTGGTGGTTAAGTATAGAGAAAGTGAACCTTCATATCGAGGGTCAAGTGATTTTGGCGCATGCCAAAGTGGCTATTTTTCATTCCACGAGAGTGATTGAAATGGACATAAACACAGTCAGCCACAAAATTGTGCCTTGGTTGACAAGGTTGTTAACTTTTGATGTTTGCTTTCGCGTTCATTTCTTTTGTCTTCTCACCGTTGGATTAATGTGTGTCTCACGCAAAGACACTACGATCACTTCAGAATTTGCTTCAACTTGTTCAATCGTTACGGATTCAGATAATTTATACGAATATACGGCGAATGGTCTTCTAAAATTAATGAAAATTATAATAATTTTATTCTAAGTTACTTCTTTTAATTTTTGGAAACATACAATTATTTATTCAATTGTTATAGTTAATTTTATTTAACTTTTAAAATTGATAATAAGTTAAATAATTTATTTTTTAATAAGACACTGTTATTATTAAATAATTTTTATTAATTTAAAAAACTCGTATTTTAGAACTGTAGTTATTAAAATTATTGATATTATTATTATTATTTTAAAAATTAAGTATTTTTATTTTTTGTAATTGGTGTGAGTGTATCTTTCACACACATGCGTGCTGGTGTATATAAATACAAAAAGATAGAAAAATTAACTAAGTTATACTGATTTTTTTACATATTTGATAACGTTACATAAATGATAATTAATAATACATATTAAAAGATCATTAATTTAATTCATAAGCATTTTGCCCAAACTTTGATCCTTTTTTCCTCCTTCCCTTGCAAAGTACACTCCTAACATTCCTAGTATTAATTCTTTCCTACAGTACTGCCTCAACAACAACATTAAATTGAGGAGATTCTAGTACTTGATTCAATACATGATTAGTCTTGTTTGTTCCATGAGAATATTCAATAATCAAGTCATCAGATTTGTCAATAAACTCCTTTTGTGTTACATCTTTGCTTCTGGTTGCTCCCTTATTAATAACACTCGGTTGTCATAATCCTTCATCAGCTCCTATGTCCCACCAATTTGCTTCCTTATAAGTTTCAACCAATAAAGGCCCACCTCGGTTAGCCACTTTTTCAAACGCATCTTCACTCAATCGTACACAATCTACATTATAATTAAAATTCAAGTCATTATTGATATTCACTTCACAATTTAAATTCTCTCTCATTCGCATATCTGCTACATTCTCCATGGAATTTAATTATGTACTTTCAAACTCCTCTTGATATTGTGCAATGTCTGGCACAGAATCACATAAAATTTGTCTCTAACAATCTACCTCCTTTTTCCTTCCTCTGTGCTCTCTACACCATCTTTGGTCACTATTTTTTTTGCTACGCTTCCTGCCGTTGGATTATGACCCTTCTCACCATTATCTAAACTTTCATCATTCAAAGCATGAAGCATTGTTATAACTCTCTGACGATAAAGTATTTGAGTCATAATACCACCACCTTTCTTGAAAGAATTCTCCCCCATGTTCCTTGTCCTAATGTGAATCTTTAGATCTTCATTAATCAGCACATGTGTTTGAGTCCGTAGGTAAACTCTTGCAAAATCCATATATCTTCGAGACGTTGTATCATCGTCCATGTACACAAAATCTCTCATGGGTGACAAAATCTCTCATGAATCGAAAGAATGCCTCTGACTAAGTATGATATGGCACACCATACAAACGAATCCATGTTCCCCTATTAACAGCCACCAATGAATGGTATAAAACAGCTTTAACAAGTCATCTTTATATCTAGCTATAACCTCTCCCAAATCCTTTGGACCCTCCAATTCCAACAGAACCATATCATTACCCATGGTAATGGCCTTGATATTCAGTATGGATTCCCGTAAAAGGAAGTCAGCCACACTATTGAGCTTTTATGACCGGTGTAACCTTCCTACCACTGTCTTGCAACACCTCTCAACTGTATCCTGATCAACATGGAACTCGCTGTGACACCATTGGTTTTTCTTAGGTACCGCACATTGCATTCTTGTTTGGCCCTCCAACTGCACCCGTCTCCTTCACTATATATGCATAGCTTCCCTCAGCAACACTACCTCTCCCTTCCGCCTTTATCCCAACATCGGTCAACAGTTTCAATACTTTTTCATGCACAACATCCTAAGTTTATCTCATGATTTTCTATTTATTGTCAACTCTACTATATCTAGACACATTCACTGTCATTCGTATGTTGCCTTTTGTTATGAAACTCAGCCTCTTTTCAATGTCGTGGACATCGCTGACCTCTACCAATCGCACAAACTCGAATCTGTGTCCATCCTTACCTTGTTTATTTGGAATAAACAAATCTCCAACTTTCTTGTACCATTGAAATATCTCCAAAAATTTGGTAAAGAAAAATGTTGGTAACATTTGTAAAAAATGACATTTTTATTGATTCTATCAAATCTTGTCTAGATTATTTTTGTCAAATTTAGTAAAAATAAAATAAATATTAAAATATAATTAAATACTTCTTATTTTTTATATATTTTAAAATTATATACTATGTTAATTTTGTTTATATAGATTATAAAATACTAATATAAAATTTTATAGGTATAATTTATGTGACAAAAATTTTAAATCTAATAATTTTTTTGAAGATAAATGTATCTTAAAAAATACTATCAAGGTGATACTTCTTTGGTGCTAAAATTCATTGACATCAAAGTTTAAAATTAAGTAGTTATACCATTTAATAACTTTTCATAAAATATAAATTTTACTAATTTAATCATTAATTTAAAAATATTTATCAAGTTGATCAAGTTTATAAAATTTTATATAAAAATAAAATTAATAGATATTTCATCTTATTGCTTTATGTAATATATAACAAATTATTAAAACATAAATAAATATTAAGTTTTGAATAATATATATATATATATATATATATATAATTATATAAAATTCTAGGCTAAATTAGAATATTGATCACCTAGAGCATATTTGATTTTCTTTTTAAAAATAGTTTTTAGTTTTTAAAAATAAAATGTAAGTACAACTTGGTGCTTATAATACATATAATAAGATCATATTATTGAATATGTATACATAATTATCTTAATCAATCATTACTCTTGGGATCCTTTGAAGTCTTCTACATGTATGGATAATCATTGATTAGTCATCGCAATATAGATACAACACATGCAAACTCAGCCCCTTAGTAAAAGTATAGTAAGAAGTATTAGTTATGAAATAAGTGTATGGCCTGTAATGCTTGTAATAGAGAACCGCTCTCTAAATATATAATTACAAAGTAATTTTTATTAACCGCTGTCTAAGTTAGCACTCCAAAAGCTCATTGGTGTGTGATAAATATTGAATGATGTGTGTATGAATGCGTATGGATAAATACGCGAAGAGTATATATATATATATATATATGGTAATGAGAATATATACGTATGTTTGGGGTTAGACTAAAATTTAGCTAAGTATTTTGGTGCAGGATGTTCTCGCTGCAGCGAGAGATGTCTCGCCGTAGCGAGACGGCCCTGGGAGGAAGGCGTGAAACTGTCGCCTTGTCACTGTAGTGAGAGTGTCTTGTTGTAACGACAAAGCAACAATTTGAGGTGCATTTCTAAGTGCAGTCTCACTATAGCGAGAATCTACAGAGAAACCAGAGTACAGTTTTTTATGATATTTTTGTTGCAGCGACAGATGTCTCGCTACAGGGTGAATGTCGCGAGCAGAGGGGTATTTAAAGGGGTTAGGGTTGGAGAAATTCATTTCTCATCTTCCCTCTTCAAAATTTCTTCGATCCTCTCAATCTTAAACCCAATTCTACTTATTAAATTGCCTCCAAAGCCGTTCGTGAGTTAGATTGAAGGTTGGATCCATGTTGAGGATGCTTGGAGGTGAGTTTTAATAGTTAAGATTTTGGTTTTCGTCCCTCTTCTCTTTTTTCTGGGTTCCCTTTGAGTTCTCATGGAGTTTTTCATGTGTTCTAAGGATGAAATTCATGTGAAGAAAGTTTTTTACCATTGTTTATGCGTGGGTCTTTAATTTGAGGTAAGGGGAGACTCTACCCTATCTTATTTTTGTTAGATTTTGTTTAATTGCTATGTGTGACCATGTGATTAAGATAAGAGGTTGGAATATGTATGTTTTGATAGGAATTCCATGTTAAATATGTTGAAATAAACATTGAATGATGGTTGTGATAGAGTAATTTAATTGTGGTTGGGTTGTCATGCTCTTGATTTATGAATGTGGATTATGCTGAATGTTGTGTGCATAGAATTGCTATGCCTTAAATGTAACGTGAATAAGTGTGGGCATTTGGGCCATGTACTGTGAATGAATATGGGCATGTGTGCCGTGTAACATGAATGAATGTAGGCCTGAGTGCCGTGTACAAATATGAATATTGTGTGCAATTGAAACGTGTGTGAATAGGGCATGTAAAATGTTGTTGCAATGATGCTATGAATGGTTCAGCGAAATACTAGAGGTGTGGAATATGGAGATGGTAGAAATACCTTGAAGAAGAGAGAGTGGTAGCGACACTAATAGTTAGCGTGGGTGCAGCACAGGCTACACACTCTCCTCCTGACTAAACCTCTGACTACCACCTTTGACAAGCGACTCGTGACTGTCCATGCTGTATTCGTGAGGCGGGGGTAACCAGAGATCGTTCATGATGTAAATTTGTTATCATAGTGCCACAGTGAGCGTGACTGCATGCAGTGAGTGCACGCAGGTAAAATATTTTGGTGACGTGAGTGCATCGGTCATGAATCGAAATAAAATACTTTAAAATGTTGCTTGTGATTGATTTTACTTGTATGACTATATTAGAAATTATGTGAAGGATGACCGAAGTGAGTCCTCACTCTATGTTTGTATGTGTTAGATGGTGTAGAGTACTCACCATTAGATTTACTTTTCAGGTAACCAAGACGATCAGTACCAAACTTAATGAAGGAATGGATGAGACTGCTATAGGACTCTGATTTTATTTTAAAATTTTAATGTGTTTGAACTAGTCTTATAGCAGTTTCCTTGATCAAAATTCGTAAACATTTATTATTCAAAATATTTTGTTGAATTGCGAGTTGGAAAAACCTATTTAAAAATAAATTTTTATTATTTCCATTTTGTAAAATTAATATTTTAAAATTAAGTTTAAGGCATTACAAGTTTGAAATTCAAATGAAGAGAGAGAAAAGAATTATTGCATGATGCAAAAAAAAGAAGTTCTCAGCACACGTTCTTTAAGATGAAGTCACTCATACATTTTAAATTTTAGAGAAATTAAATATTCTTGAATATATAATTTAATAATTAATAATTATATATATTTTAAAAATGAATCATATGACTTTATTAATAAAATTATTTTAGATCTTTTTTACTTATATATGTCAAATTAAAAGTTATATAATTTACTCTCTCTAACTGTGTCACTAAATATCTTTTTTAAACATAATTAAATTATTTAAAGTAATTTTCAATCAATTTATTTATTATTTTTTATTTTATTTTATTTTTATATAATCATTCCTTCACTTTAATATTTTTATTTATATTCAAAACTTAAAGTATTACAAATAAATTTTAGTATCTTTCTTTATTTTAACCATTCATTTTGTAAACTTACAACTTAAAGTTATTAAAAGAAATATTAAATTATTTTTAAAATTTATAAAATTTTATATACTTAATTTAAATTAATAATTTTTATTATTCAGATAAGTTAATTGAAACTTAATCGTGAAGTTATATATATATATATATATATAGATCAATGTATACATGAAACTTAAAAAAAAAAAAAGAACGCATATATATATAATAAAAAGTAGAAAATCCCTGTGAAATTCATGGTGACAGGACACGTAATAATTCTGTCATCTTGGAAATTAATCAACCTTATAAACTTTACATCAAAACAAAATGCTACTTAAAAAAACAATCAAACTCAAATTTCCTTATTAGCCATCCTTAGTTTCTGTTTTTCCACGCATGAAAAATGCTGGCTCTTGAGGTAAAGGCAGATCAACCAGATCACAGTCAAAATACAAAGCAATTGTTGCCATGACAGGCCTCTGATCTGGGTTTCCTTGGACACATAGAAGACCAATTTGTAAGCATCTTGTCATTTCTGATTCAGAAGATGAGTGTTCTAATGTTGGGTCCAACAATTCAAATGGTTTATTTTCTCTCCACTTCTTCCAAGCCTGCAATCAGATTTTCAAATACATGTTATTTTTTTCTCTTTTCTTAATATGGAAATTGTTAAATTTAACCCAAATTGGAACTGATAATATGAAACTCACATGGCTCAAGAGGTCATCACAATCTACCCCACTAGAATCAACATTTCTCTTTCCACTAACAATCTCAAGAATTATTACTCCAAAGCTGAATACATCAGATTTCACAGAAAATTGGCCAAGCATTGCATATTCAGGAGACATGTAACCGCTACAAGGCAACAAAAAATGCAAAAGCTCATAATAGGGGTGAAGAAATGAATTTAAATCATGTCATATTGTTGAATAATATAATATGGTCGAGCTAGAAAAAGAAAGACATTGTTTAGTAGATTTTACAACCAGTCATAGTTGATCCTTTTTTGATTTGTCATTTTCTCAATACCTTTACCATATCATGTTATTTAACAACATGAGAGGATTCGAATTCATAAAAAAAAATAAAATTATGTCATTGTTATTATTATAATCAAAAACCAAAAATTCCTTTGTGTTTGAGGAAAAAGTTTTTAAGCGTCAAAACTTACTATGTCCCAGCAATTATGCTGGTGTTTCCTTGCATTTGATCAATGGCAACAATCCTTGCCAAGCCAAAATCTGATATCTTTGCATTCATTCTGTTGTCTAACAAAATATTGCTAGGTTTGAGATCGCAGTGTATGATGTTGAGATGAGAATCCTCATGGAGATAAAGAATTCCTCGTGCAATTCCCCTTATGATCTTGTATCGTTCAGACCAAGTTGATTTTCTATGGTTTTCAGGGCCTATAATGTTTAAATTGTCACAAGTTGCTCAAACTATATAGAAAGAAAAAAAAAAAGAAGAAAAAAAAACAAAGGGAAAAAAATGCTTTACTTTCATGATCAGTCAAATGCTTAAAACATTTCAAGGAGTAAAAACAAGAAAGAAGACACAAACACACAAAAAGGTCAGAAGTACCATACTGAATAGGTAGTAATCAAGGCTTTTGTTGTGCACAAATTCATAAATGAGTATCTTCTCATTCTTTTCCATGCAAAACCCTAACAGTCTCACAAGATTTCTGTGTTGAAGCTTGGAAATCAGCAAAACCTCTTTCTTGAATTCTATAGCTCCTTGACTAGAATTTCTTCTGAGCCTCTTTACTGCTATTTCATGTCCATTAGGAAACATACCCTATAATATAAATACCATAAATAAAAATTGTATTGAACATTACAACAAATTTTCTTCTTTATATTTTAACACTAGACATAAATTCATAACCTTGTAAACTGCTCCAAAACCACCTTCCCCTATCTTGTTATCATCAGAAAACTTGTTAGTTGCTTCTTGAATAGTCCTCAAATCAAACTGCAAAGAGTTCATTTCTGTTGTGATCTCATCCCCATCTAGACCAAAAATGTTAAAAATTAATAAATCACTTCAGTAAAGATAAGTATCTTCTCTAGTAAACTTATTGAAACAGTGATGTTAAAGATCAGAAAAGAAGTTTTTTCTTTTAGTTCCACATTACAATTTTCTTTTGGATTCTTGGGATTGCTCTTTGACTCCCTATGTAGCACATAGCACCCAAAAAAGAAAATCATGACTGGAACAAGTGCATGAAAAATTATGATTGATGCTATTGCTCCAAGATTCTTTCTTTTCCCTGCAATAGAGATTAGTAGTAACTCAATTTACAAGAAATAGTGCATGTTTGGAAAGAGATTATTTTTGGTAGATAATCACTTTTTTTCTCCAAATTTTTCAGAAAACTGATAAAAGTAAGCTATTAGTTTTTTCAAATAAGCTAAATCAAATTAACACACGTGATTAAATTGTGATCTTATTCAATGGAAAATGGTCAAACCTCTAGGAAGTGGAAAAAACAGATAAGGATCATATCTAACAATACAACTAGGATATAGAACTCTTCCTCCTATCTTTCCTCTAGCACATGATGTTTGAAGATAATCCATGGCATCCCTGAGGCACTTTTTGCAATTATCCTTAGAAAGGTTTGGGGTGCACTGAGCAAAGCCAAATAAATGCTTGTCCTCAGAGATAGTTGCTTTCTTCACAGCAAATTTATTAGAACCCATTGGAGCTTCACTGGCTTGAGTTAGAAGATCCTCCATCAAGGACTTTAGTACTTCATTGAAACTATCCAATAGGCCTTGATAATCCTCAGTGTTCTTCATACAGTATGATGGCCATTCCTCCATAGTGTTAAAGAAAAACCGGTTTGAGTAACGAATCATGCACTCATCACTCCAAATTATGCCTTCTTTATTGAAGGCACACTTTGATTTAAGGATCTTGATGGAGTTCCTCACACATTGTCCACATTGATCTACGTATCCACTACACATAAAGAGGCCATAGATAGTGTCATGTTTGTTTGTTCCACTTATTGTGCTATTGTAGAAGACTTGGTTGGTGCTGTCACAAGCCTTGGATGAAAGTGTAGACAAGAGTTTCTTTAAGTTGAATTGGTAAGTGCTTTTAGGAGTAAACTTACCCTTGCTTGTGCAGTTGTAATGACTGAAAGTTGAGGATGTTTCAGTTGGTGAAAAGATAAGGAAACCCAGTATGTAGAACAGAAGAATTGAGAGCAATTTCAAACAAATCAAAGAAGGCATGCTTTGGGAGATTCTATTTGCTTAATGTTTTACAATTGTGCCAAGTATAACATGCAACTGTAGGATTTTATCTTCAATTAAAGTAACTGCATTGAATTAAGTTATTATTTTAGTATGAAGAAGCTATATGCAAAGTTATATAAGTAATAAAAAGAAAAAGTTAAATATTTGGAATCTACTAATCTAGGTGTTTGTTTACATTCTGTGTCTTCAGTGAGAGTGACCCAATTAAAATGTTAAAGCATCGTTTCATTTCTCTTATTTTATTTTGAAACATTTATATAACCACAATGTATTAGCATTATGCTTTTGCCAATATGGTCTGGTAAAGAAGAATAATTTGGATGGCTAAGGGTTCAAGTTTATATAGTTATGCATGAAGTTTGGTACAACCCTTTTCTTATGGAATTCTGATGATAATTAAGAACAAGAAAACATTGTTGTAAACACTAAAAAAGTGTAGCATGCACGCAATAAAGCAACTCTACTTCAACAACGAGCTAGGCTCCGGACTAGCTTATTCTTCTTTTCCCAGCTGATGAAAGAGTTTCTTGTTGGTATATACCCAATTATATTTAACAGACTCAAATATGTTTTTAATTTTTATATATTTGTGTAAGATTTTAATTTTAGTATCCTAAGAATTTGTTTTTATTTTTAACTTTTAAAATTTAATACTTTTGATCCTTAATGTAATTATTGGAGACTCAAACCATAAATAAATGACATTTGAGGCTAAAGGTACTCTAGGAATTGATAGAGTATTCTATGCTTTTTTATAGGTGGAAAAATCATGATATTTTAACCGTAAAGTTAGTGGCTTATTTTAAAAAGATGTAAAAATCTTTTAATATCTTAGTATAATTTAGAGGAACATTCAATGTTTCTCAAATTCAGAAGTACCATAACAAATAAAAAACAAAAAATTAACATGTAACATAAAAGAATGACATATGACAATATTTTAATTAAACATATTATCATTAAGAAGAAAAATAATGAATTTTGAAATATTAGAGACTGAAATCATAAAAAGAGTTACAAATTAAAATTAAATTTTTACAAATATGTAAGAACTAAAAACATATATTTAGGGTACTTTGTCCCTTATGAGTGTTCTTTCTTGAAAGTTTTGAGGTTTGTGTCAACATTTGATTCGTGTAATTGCCATTGTGCTTGGATGTTCTTTGAGATATTAGAGAAGCGGCAGCACTAATTAGTTGCACTAATGATTTCATCAGAGAAAGGAATAAACTAAATTAGAATTAGTAGAAATTTAATTTTATATCACCTTCTAGTTTAGGTTAATGTTAATGCACCCAGGTAATACTACGTTAATTTAATGCATCATGTCACAATAGCCGAAGAAATTAATCTCCCTGAAAATCATTACAATTAATTAATAAGAAAATGGTAGCCCCTCGCAGTAACAAAAATGCACGAATTTTGATTAAACACAAAAGTCAATGGCCATCAGGTTAAGTATTGGCGTAAATTTTCAAGAATAAATCAACTAACCATTCGTGAGACCAAATGGTGGTAGAGTTCAAATATATTATTATACTGTATAACTTATAATTTATTTATTTTTTTCCTTCAAAAATTTTTAATTATTTTTATTCGATCCTAGCATATATATATATATATATATATATAAGAGTTTAATTTTTTTTCTTATCCGATTTAATTCAGATTCCACCGAGTCATGCACCTAAATATGATCATTGAAAATGCACAAAAGCTCGAAATTAAGACCTTACTTAAGATGTACTAAACTGCTTGCTACTCGAATTAACCTTCATTAATAGGTTTAACTTCAATTAATCAAACTTTTCAAATTAGTACTTATAAATGTAAATAACTAATCTTATTGGATTGAAGTTGAGGTTAGGCTCATCAATATTAATTATATGCATAATACTTTATTATCTTCAACGTCATCACTCTGTCATTTGCTCCCAAATTCAAGATTTGTACCCATCTTCATAAAGATGTATTAGAGAATTAATTGGTTAAACATCTTTTGAGTAGGTTATAAATTTAAATATATTTTGCCTCTATTAGCAACATTTGCTTTTGTTCTAAAACAGCAATGAAGCAACTCAAAAAAGAAAAGAAACTTTCGTCGACTAGGTCTTCTTTGGGACCAGTCACACCAAAAGGGATCTTAAGATTTTGTTGGTAAACACTTGCTATATGATTTTCAACTACATATATTTAGAATACTTTGTTTTATACTTTTTACTTAATTTTATCAACAAATCTTTTATGCCTTAAATAAGGTTGAGACTACTGTAAATAAAATAGAGAAATTATAAGCGGCACTGAACCTAAGTCCATGGAAGATAATTTGAAGAAAAAATTCTTAGTGATTTAGAGTATGTTTAATTACTGTTTTTAAAAAAGAAAAACAAACACTTTCAATTTTTTAAGTTCTTATATACAATTATTCTGATTTTTTTTAACGATAAAATATTGAAAAAGAAAATTATACATGTGAGTTAGGGACTATAACCTTTTATTTATAATATTCAAATACTCTTTTATGGATAATAGTATTTTTTTGAACCTTACATCATTTTATGAAAATTATAATTGTTAAACTTTTTTATTTTTAATTTGACCATCATCAAAATATAGTATAGAAACATAATAAAATTCATACCAATTTCAACCAATTTATCATTATAAACTTTAACAGCGATAAGATAACATATAATACATTATTAATAATATACGTCAAGATTAATTAATATTAATATTGAGTGTTAAACTTAAATACTTACATAGTTTAATAACTTTTTATAAAATGAAAGATTGATCAATCTAACTTTTGGTTTCAAAATTCTTATTAAAAAGATCAAGTTTATAAAATTTCATAAAAAATAAAATTAATAGACACTTTATTACATTATTTTATTTAACAGATATTATATTTTTAAAATATAGATGAATATTAAATTTTATATAACATATCTACAAATTTTTAAATTATGTGAAATCTAATATAAATAATTATGAAAATACTATAAAATAATTTTACAATTGAATTTATCAAACTTACAAAAAGTTATTATGATGAATAAGTATATAAATTTTAAAGCTGCTATCTAACTCATACTATACATAGGCCCACATGTTAAAATAAATGTATATATATATATATATATATATATATATATATATATATATATATATATATATTAGTAGTGTATTAAAATAAGTTTTTATTAAAAAAAATAGCTGACATAATTTAAATATATGTGATCAATTTGAGTTAATCTTTCTTTAAGAGAAGAAAAACCATTTGCTAAGAAAGCAACAGACAATTAATTTTGTGAACCTGTTTCAATGACTATTAATATTGTGATTGAAACATAAATAAATAAAAAGATGAAGCATATTGCACATTTTTATTTTATTCCCCAATTAAACCTTCTCATTTGTTGTTTTCTTGCATATGATGGTGTTTTCAAATTAGTTGAAGGAAAATAGTGGATATAATTATGTGTAAGTAATTTAGTTTTTGTTTGGTGGCAAGATAATATGACAAAATATGATAACTTATTTTATTCTATATTTATTTATTTATTGATTAATAAAATTTGATAATCATCCTGTTGAATTATCATGTTCTTCCATTGCAGTTTAAACTTTTATCTTATATAAAATATATTAGTATTTTAAATTAAAAATATTTTTAAAAAGTCTATATATTTTTTACAATAGTATATTTTTTAAAAAACAATCTGTAAAGAATTATTTTAATCATAAAATATAATTGATATTTTATTATATTATATTTTAGTTATCTTAAATATAAAAAAAATGATATAATATTATTTGTCTTATTATCTTAACATACGTCAAACATAAAATATGATAAAAATTTATTTTTCTCTATATTATATATTATTTTTTAAAAAGCTCTTGCATCTTATTAATTTTTATCATGACTAAATGTTCGTGCAGAACAACGATAATTTACATGGAGGTTAAAATGACAAAAAAGAAAAAATAAAAAATTATTACAACGATCAATATTTTACATTGCATATTTGAAAATCCAATTTTGTATATTTAATAAAAAAAAAGCATATAACTTTACTACAAATGAATACAAACATTAAGCAATGAGGCACAAGTGTAGATTACAATTCACAAAACATGTTCGTTTGTAACTTTTTTAGTACTTAACACTATGTCTATGTTATTTAAAGCATCTTTTGCTGCTCGACTTATTGCAATTTGTTTCTTAGTACCATAAATGCCTGTTCCAACCAACTTTTCATCTATAATAACATTGAAGGACATCGAATCCTTCCACAAATCAACAAATTTTATCTTCAGATTTTGTTTCTGACACACTTCATAAAGCTGTGTCACTGGATGCTTTTGTATGTTGCCTGGATCAATCATTGGTTCTAGCAAAGTTCTGAAAACCTGTCCCAAAATTTAGATAACAGAGGAAGAGTGAGTGATAAAATCGATGAATAAACAAAAACAATTTAATGAATCATTATTTTATACATATTTATCAACACATTATTTTGCAATGTGTTTATTATTTAAAATGTTAAAATAATTTTTAGAATGTGATCAATTTATGAGATAATTATTTTAAATATTTTAAAAAATTAATCGATTATAAAGAGTGTGTTAAAAATTAATTGTATTGCTCATATTTTAATATTCCAACAACATTACAATAATTTATGAGAGATATTAGAACTATTTATAGTATTATTTATCAAAAGATTATATAACAATCGTGCTAACTAATTCAAGATTATTTACAAAAATATTTGCAACAGTTAAGTGATAATGACACTGAAATGATGCTATACAAATGACAAAGAAGCAAATTATATCTCTTAAAAAGTTAAACAATGTATTTGATCACTCAATTTAAGATGTTTATCAGAGAAAGTCAAATATTCAATGTAAATTTGTTCATCCATCATCATCCAATTATATTGTCATATTATAAAAAGGAAGGCTTAAATTTTATTAAATAATGTTTATCATAATCATATTAAAAATTTGTGCAACTTAAATTAATGCAAAAATTAATAAAATTACTTTGACTACAAATAAAAACAGAAAACATTTATGTATTATAATATAGATAAAATATACTATAGTCGTGATTGAGAGGGTAACGAAATAACGATCATTAATTTTATATTAACATATAACAAAATTAGTGATTTAATTAAAAAAATATTAATATTCTCTCATCTTTAAAATATTAAAAAAATTACAGCCTTTAATATAAAGAGAATATAAAATAATATTCTCTCGAGAGTATGACTACCAAAGCAAATACATTACATGTAATATTATTTTGTCAAAATAATTTAATTTTTTTAATATTCACTTAAATTATTAATATATGAAAAAATAAGTCATACCTTCCATACAACGTCAACAGAGGAACCACAATCAATAAAGACCGCACCAATGGTGGACTCTACGATATCAGCTAAATTCTTTGGCACGTCAATTAGCCCATTAGAATGCAAAGGATATTCTGCAATACCCTTTATGAATTCCTGAACCTGTAATCAAAAAGAGAAGCACAGTCATAATTGCAATTTGCAATTTAAATCAAAATATGTGGTTCTAAGGAATGCCAGAAATGTTGAGATAGCTCAGCACCGACCCTTTGACCATCCTTCATTCACTATTATCATTTTCTCAACCGTGTCAAAGTCAAAGCTCTTCAAGCCAAAAGTTTAGGTATGCCTTATGCATGCTTTTCCAGTTTTCTAATATATGCTTATAATTTTATATCACAGTTGGTTATCGAGAGAGTTGAATATTTAAAATCAAATAAAAATTGGCTAAGACGTGAAAAAACGATGAGTTAATTATGCGCAATGGAACCAGTCAACTAGGGAGGCGAAAATTAAAATGTTATGATATTTAATAAAATGTTAATCAATATTTTTGAAAATACTGATTAAAGGATAAAAAAATGAAAATATTCTATTGAAAAATATTAAAAATATACTCGGTCTCATTTTTTTAATACATTTCAACATAAATTTTAACAAAAAATTACATTTATTAATTCCTTAACTAACATCCTTAAAACATTACTTAGAAACAGTCGTTTAATAATAGAAAAGTCTACTGTTGCCGTTGGGCAGATATATTGAATGCAGCATGCTGCAATGCAACCACCATGGAATCCATATCACAATCATAGATATGATAAACATCATTAATATGACAACAACAAGACAACATCATTGAAAACAAGGCAGAAGCATGAATGAACCATTAGCCCCTTCCCCTAACCATTATTTTTTAAATATAAATTTAATATATTAATAATATATTTATCATTATAAATAATATATAATTATTTTAATTTAAAATTAAAATATATATTCTCTCCTCATAGTATATTTTTACGCCACAAATTTGAATTGCGATTAATATTAGAGATTTCCTCGTCAAAGCTTAGGGTAAAACGTTGTTTATTTCTCATGTCACACGCCTTTTCGTATAGCCAAAAGTCCTCATACCGACTACTCGTAATAATAAATCATTAAACGAAACTTGCTTCTTTCAAACGCTGACGCGCGATTTCATTTTACATTTCTTATATTTTAAATTTTTCCAATAATAATTATACTAACTAACAACATTGTTATATCGATTAAATACTTCCTAGCTTCCATATCTTTTATTATTTAAGGTTATATATGATGATTAAGAAATATCTAATTAATATATAACTTTATCATATTTTGACTAATATATAATTTTTTTCTCTATTAAAAAAGAAATTTGCAAATGAAAAATAAAATTATAGCAGTTAAATTGAAATAATTATTCATAACATTAAATAAGCATATAATTTAAAAAATAAAATTAATCTAAATTTTAAAAATAATTTTCACCATCTTTCTATGGTAACTGCTGTAACGTGATTTAATTCTTCAAATTTTTAAAGAATATAAATAAAAAAATTTATCGATTGAATGTATTAAAAATCACATAAAAGTTTAGTATTATTAGTTTTTAATGAAAGAAATTACTCTTGATTTCTTAATTAATAATTTTAAAATGTTATTAGTTAGCATTCCTTATCAAATTTAAAATAAGTTATATGTCCAAAAAATGTTAAAATTTTTGAAAAATTAAAAATAATTTACATTCTAAAAATATATTTTTTTAAATACATTCTTATTTATTAGTTAAATTTATCAAAAATTATTTAAAAAGAAAAAGAAAAAACAGTACTCACTTTTTCTTGAAGGCGAGGCTTCTTGTGTCGCAGATAGCGATGAAGGCCGTGTTTGATGGCCACACGTGCGAGCTTTTCGGTGTCGACGTTTGCAGCGCGTAACAGCGTCAAGTCACCGGGAGCGAGATCCGTGTAGGTTGAAAAGTGCTCCTTGGTGACCAACAAGTTGAGCACTGCGTCACCCACATACTCCAAACGCTCATAGCTGAAGCACTTTTCCCCAACGTACGTTGAGTGCGTAAACGCCTCTTCCAATAACCCCTTATTCTTGAACTTGTATCCCAATATCTCTTCCACCTCTTCCAAACCCTCCTTGGTCCACTTCTCTTCTCCCTGCTTTCCAGAATCTTCCATTGATGTTGAGTTTTCAGAGGGCTTCGTTGCCACCACCACAATGTTCAACTTCATATATATAAGAAGGAAAGGGATGTGCAATTTATTATCTGATTTTTTAATCATTCATTTTGATATTGTTTTTAAATGCTTTTTTGGATTGTGGTGATTTGTTATTCCTCATATTTAACTATCTAATGCTTTTTTTGTGGATTAATTATAATTACTTCCCAGATCGGAGCGTTATTATTTTAAATTGTTTCGGATTCTCTCTTGATACTATCTCCTTCCCAATTATTTTACTGTGAAAGGGAGGAAAGTGCAACGAGGAAATCTTTATGGATTATGATATTTCTTGAAATTATCGATTTCCTTTGGTAGATATGCTTTTGGGTTATTGAATTAGTATTAACCTACTCACATATAAAGAAATTTATGACTTTAATATTAATTATTATACAAGTTAATAGTTATATTTGTTTTTAAATATTTAAATTCAAAATATATTATCTTTTATTATTTTTAATATGTATATATAAAAACCGTTAAATAATATTAAGTCTCAAATTCAGTATATTTTATTTTTAATTGCTTTTTATTTAGGATAAATTTTATACCACACTTATAAAATGCTTACGTTTACTTTAATTTAAAGGAGACAAGTCTTACTCTGCTTGATTAATTTTGGGATCTAAATTCGTTTAACAAAAAGTAATTTCATTTAAATTAAATCAATTTGATAAAAAAAATTATTTTTACTTAAGTTAAAAAAATTAGCTTACACTCAAATTGTAAAAAATTTTAAAATTTTATCTTTTTTTTAGACTACTAAATATTTAAAAAATTTCTATTTCTCACCAATAATTATTTAATTATTAAAAACTTTCATATATATCATCTTATTAAATATTTTAAATTTATTATTCGATCTACTAATTGTGTTAGACATTAGTGAAGTGAAAAAATTTATAGTTGAATTAAATTATTAATAATAATAAAAATTATAAATATAATAACTTAAAAAAATTAGTTAAAAATAATTTTAATATTAAATATTTTGATACTTAAATTTTTGTCACATGACTATAAAAAATAATCACATCATCTTACACAAAACTTTTTAAATTTTCTATAATTTAAAAAAAAAGATAAAATTTTAAAAAAATTTACAATTTTAACTTAAACGATTTATTTTAGTTTATGCAAAAATTATTTTTTTTATCAAATTTATATAATCAAATTTAAACTGCTAGTTACAGTTTTGGCTTAAATTACAAAAATCTAATTTTTAATTTTAATTATATTATTAATTTCTATAAAAATAATACTTTTCAAAATCAATTCTTAAGTCAGAGATGAAATGAGTAATAAAAAAAAGTTGATCTTATATAAAAAATAATATTTACAACGATTTAATTTTTCGGCGTGCTTTCTCTTCTTTTACTTATCCGTTGAAGGGTACATTTCCGACATCTTACAACAGACGTATCAGTCTTGTAAAAGGATCCAATCTCACCAACGTGTGGAGCCCACACAACAATGTTCATACGCTTCTGAAGATAAACAAAATCCCCAACCTCACGCATTAGCTTCACGATCATCTTCTTCGGCATCTTCCCCGCACCCTCACACCACAACCTATCAACCCTAAAACCATTAAACGATGCCGTATAGCTCCCAATCAAACAAGTACGTGGTGCGGAGAGGAGTGAAGGCTGGAGAAGACCAATTTTTCATTCAAAAAGAGGTGTTAGAAGGTCAAATTTTTGGATACACGTTTTGTGTTAGAATTGGGAGGTTGGTGGTGGCTTTGGGAGGATGAGAGGAAGATCGAAGTAGATAACTTAATTATTATGTTTTTAAAATAGTATAAATTTTTTAGAATTTTTTTAAATATTAATTTTTAAATAATAAAATATTTTTGGAAATGATGACATATAATAATAAGACGAATTTCTATTACTTAGGTTATCACTTAATATAGCATATGATGACAATAATTATTTTTAAATATTTTTAAAATATTATGACTAAATTTTAATCAATTTATTTTAAAAAATAATTTAAAAAGGACTATATTCACAGTGATAAAAATATAATTAAACTTTAACTTTTTTGAGTTATAAATCTAACTGTTTAAGAACTTTTATAATTTTAACCAATTAAAATATACTATAAATTTATATTAATTATTATAAAAATTAATAATTATTATTTATATAGATTATTTATAATTATATTTATTTTTAAATATTTAAATTCAAAATCTATTATTATTTAATTTTTCTTTAACTTTAATTGTTTATATATATATATAAACAATTAAATAATATTAAGTGTTTTTAATAACATTTCATTTCATCTTTTATTGTTATTTTTTTTAAACGAGTCCTTTAAAAATTGTGTTTTTTTTATTATACACTTATTTCTAATTAATTATATTTCTTCACCAATATTTCTATAACATTAATTATAACTTACTTATTGAGTTGATTCTGATTCTAGATATGTGTTTGGATCTTTTTCACTATGTGAGAATTGAACATCTTATTCTATTTTTGTTTAAGCTAAAATAAAAAACAGACAAAAAATTTTGTATTATTCATGAAATGGAAAAGAGCGAGTAGTGTAGGAGTGAAATAAGAAAGTTAGAGAAAGATAAAAAGGAGTTCAGTATAGAAAGAGGAGAAGAGTGAGATATAGAAGTTGAGAGGAAGTATTAAGTATAAAGTTGAAGAAAGATATGCAAAATTCGTTTAAGTAACTCTAGAATTTATTTAAGTGAATTTTACATAAATTTTTTTTGTCATTTTTTCTATTTTTGCTTAAATGAGACTGAGCGTTCAATTCCTATCACAATTAGAGAGAGTTGTCCTACTCATCTATATTAAGAGTGACATTTAATTCACATTTGCCAATAATGCTACGCTTCTCTAACAGTTAAGCCTTCAAAACTACATTCTCAGATTGATTGATTTCATCTATAGATGTTTGAACTTTAAAGCATAGTTCAAGTTAGTTTTTTTAGTTAAATATTGTATTTTAAAAACTAAATTATTATTTATTATATTATCTAAAAAAAAAATTCTATTTAGAGTGAATTTGATCACATAATAAAGTTGTCAATATTATTAGTAAAATTTATTAAAATTTTATTTATTTTTAAATATATTTTTTCATTAAAGGCATGAAAAATTAGAAATCATATTATGGGTTAATAAATAGAAATTTTTCTATAAAATTAATAAAATTAAATAATAATTTTGCTACTAGTAGAAAAAAATATGTAAAGAGTTAATATATGTGATGATTTGTTTAAGTTTCGTTACAGAAAACATGAAAGTTGCAAAATAAATAAATAAATAAATTTAAAATGAATGTTTAGGAAGCTTTTAGAATACGTGGCAACATTATGATAATTTTCATATACAGACAAGCAATAAATCTCACGTCTAGTTTCCTTTCCCCTCTTATTTTTCTCGACGTCAGCCTTCTTCTCTTTCATTTTTTTCTCTAAAAATTATTGATAAATATAGTATTTTTGGGTTAATTTTTCTTAAAATTTGAGTTTTTCCCTGAGGTATTAATCATATTACATGAATTTTTAGATATTTTGTATTTATTTATTATTTTAAATTTCTAAATAATAAAAAATGTAATTTTGTATTTTGTTAACTATTACAAGTAAAAAAAATGGTTTAGGGTTTAAGATTTACAAGTAAAAAATGTAATTTTAAACTTCTAACGTAGCAAAGGTTAATAACCATTTTTTATTTTTTAATATTTTAATTTAGATTGTGTTTATATTTTAAAAAATATTAAATTTTTGTTTAATAAAATTAGATTATAATATAGTTTATTATCATGGTAATTTTACGTGATGTTGTAATAAGTTATTAGACAAAATAGAATTTAATCAAAAAAATTTAGTCATTTTTTTGCATATTATTATTAGTACGATGTTGAATATTACATAATTTAAATTTTTGTAAAGTTAAAGAATAGTAAAATTATAGTTAGCTAAGAAAATTGTATAATAATAATAAATTATATTTAGTTTAATTGTATTATTTTTTATTTATAGAAATTTATTATTTATTAAGTATTGTATGTAAATTGTAAATGTTGTTATTTAGTAATAATTTGTATTAATAAAAAAATTTATTTTTTAACTTTTTAATCAAGATGACGTAATAGTTATTTCAATGTAGGGTATGTAGACTAATAATTTTATTAATAATTATGTTAAAAATAAATATTTTTTAATTAAGATATAATAAGCATTTGTATGTAGTGTATGTATATATAAATTTTAAACTTTAAAATATAAATATTAAATTTTTTTTATATGACATATTTATTTATATGTAGACAGTAGTAGCAATATAATTAATTATAAAAAAAATTTATTTGTATATTGGATTAGTAATTATATAAATGATTATATCTTAGATTGACATAAAGTAATATTTGTGTCACTGCCATGTAGATTTTACTCTTTTAGTGGTGAAACTTTTCAGAATAAGCCACATGTCATTATTATGTAAGTTTTGCATGACTAATAATGAAACTATTCATCTTTTTGTCAATTATATGGCAAAACTTTATTTTCTAGGCATATGAAATAATTTCTTCTATTTTGTATTTTTATGGAAAATTTTATTTAAAAAATTAAAAATTATAGATTTTGTTAACAATATTAACAAAACCTTTACTACGTGGTCATATTCTAAAATTTTTAATTTTTTTGGGCAAAACTTTTCGAAATCTGTTACATGTTATCATTTTGTATGTTTTGCACAATTGATGACAAAACTATTTACCAATTTGACAAAATTTTATCTTTGTGACATATGAAATAATTTCGTGTGTTTCATGATTTTGATGGTAAAACTTATTTTAAAAAAAATTAAAAATAACAAATTTCATTAATAATATTGATAAAACCTTTACTAAGTGACCACATTCAACTCAAAGAAATAGTTTAGAAAAAACAATAAAAAAAGTTTTTTTTTAAATATAATATTTAAATTAAAAAATTGCTCAATGTTCTGAGCCTTTTGATCATACAACTCCTAGTGTCAGGCTAACTAACTAGAATTTTTTGAACTTTTGCTCAAGCTTGGACCTATCTTCACTTGATTTATTTAAAAAATAATTATTTGTTAGGTCATACTAATGATGAGAACCAAGGAGAAGAAAATGGGCCTAAGGAGATAGTAATCCATGAAGCTTTAGCCAAGCCTAAGGATTGGATAGAGTATGTGAGGAAAAGAAAGGAATTAGGAAATATTTGAGATGTGTTGAGTTGGCAAAGTTAGCTATGGAGAGAGAATAGTTTTTAATATATTAGGCATATTTAGTCGTGAGTGAGGAGACACTTTTTTGGACTGAAAGTTGTTGGATAGAGTTTTGTTTGGCTCTCTGTACGAAGCTTTGCTCTGAGGCATTAAAAGGACCATTCTTCTTCTGCATAGTTTCATTTCTTTTTTGTTGCCAATAATACAAACTTCTTTTATTCTCTCTTAATATTGTTGTTTCTACCCCATATCTTATTTTGTGATTTTTAAGGTCTGTAACAAATTGGTCTGACCTGCTGAATAACTCTTTGATGGTGAATGCGTCCATGGAAGAAGAAAGCAACAATCAGCGAAACGCCATCATAGGAAGCAACAAAATCTGTACAAATGAAATTGAGAATCGACTTCGTCAAAAATGAGTTGTCAAGTATGAGAGTCACAATGGAGGCGATGAGGCTTGAGAATCAAAAGATGATGGAGTTGTTGTGTAAGGGGACTGCAAAAAAATCAATTGAAACTATTTTCTCTGTTTTTAGAAAACCTTGAAGAAGCTGGAAAATCACTGAAGATGGAAGGCGAGAATATTGAACCTCTCGATCTAGAACATAATAAGATACTAGAAAAGAAGATTGCTAATAGTAGTTTGAGTCTAAAGAAATTACAGAGAGAGGCACTAGATGAGTTTTGACAATTAGTGAAGAAGGTTGAGTTGCTGATGTTTAACAATGAGGATCCTGCGAGATGGATAACTAGGGATGAGATTTATTTCCATGTGCAAGAAACTAGCGATGCTGTGAGGTATGATAAGGGAACATGGAGAAGGAAGAAAATATTGCACTATTTTATTGAACCAAGTATGAGAATCAACTTCCAACCAACATGGCTGAAAGGAATAGTACAATTGCAAGAGAAAAAGAAATCAACAGAGAAGAATTAGAGAAATATCAGAGAGAAAGATATGAGTCATACATTCCATATTCCCTACCACACTCTCTCTTCGTATATGAATGGTCCTTCACACACATTCCTTCAGCATGTTATTGCGGGTCCATGTCCTAGTCCCACGTCGCACTTCTTGAATTTTTGAGTTGTTAGCAACTACCCAATCATTTTCCACATTTTCCCTCTCTCCTTCTACCCAATCATTTTCCACATTTTGCCCCTCTCCTTGTATACTTGCTGCATTATTATTTTCCATGTAAGACTGTCCAGTTGGCACCTTCATTACATTGCCTTCCCCTTTAAGAATAATTTTGTCCTCAAGGTTGATGTGAGGGAAATTAGTTCTAATAAACTCTACATCCTCCCAAGAAGTGTCAACATTGTTGCAATGATCCCATTGGACCAATACCTGAGAACGCAGCTTAGAACCTTATAAAATTATTCTAACTTGTAGAATGGCCACCGGCTGCAAAATGAGATCCAATTCAGAATTGTAAGTGGAAGTGGCATATAAGGCTCCTCGCTAACTCCTTTGAATGGTTTCAGCTAATAAATGTGAAAAACTGAGTGAATGTGGGCAGTCTCAGGAAGCTCCAACTTATAAGCAACAACACCCATTTTAGCAACCATCTTAAATGGTCCAAAGTAGCTCATAGACAATTTCTGGTGCTTAGATAATACCACCTATAACACCTTAAATTTAATTTCAATTAAATAAAAATTTCACAAATTGGATAACCAACTTTTCATAAAAGATTTTGAAATAAGTGAAGGGCTACAAATTAATATCAAATAACTGCTACAGAACTTATTCAAATACAACAGTTTTCCAAAATAATATCCTAAGTTCTATAATAGTTCCATCCACCCCTTCACTGAGTCCAGTGCTGATCATCTTGATTACCTGAAAATGAATGTAAGGGTGAGTATTCTACACTACCCAAAAATACACAGTTAGCATAAAGTCTCACCTCTAGCACATTACCAATACATTAAACAAACACAATCACAGATAGCATTTCACATGTATAAGTACAATACACAAACTCGTGCATACGCACACCAGCTACACTCACTATGGCACTGTGATCACAGATTTACACCATGAATGATCGCCGGTTACTCCTGCCTCACGGATACCACGTGGGCAGTCATGGGTCACTCAGTAAAGATAGTGGTTAGATGTCTAGTCAGGAAGAGAGTGTGTGGCCCATGGTGCACCTGTTCCACAATCGGTATCACCACTACTCTCTCCTCCCCAAGGTATTTCTATCGTCCTCATCCCCACACCCCCCAATGTATCGCTGAACCATTCACAGTACATTAAAACAGCACTAACATGCCCATTTACACATATTTCATTCACGCATACAGTAGTCATGCTTACACACGGCAAACAACCCACATGACACTCAAATACACGGCACTAGGCCCACATTCATTTCACATTACACAGCACATAGCCCACATTTATTCACAATATCATTAATTCACTAATCAATGGCATTCCATCACACACAATTAGCCTCACGGGGTCCAATTATTCTATCATACATCACATTGCATATCAATTTCCATCAAACACACAATTTCTATCTTTTATCTCAGCCACATTGTATTAATCATCAAAACACACAAGAATTATAATATATTGAGATAGAGTAGAGTCTCCCCTTACCTTGGATTAAGACCCACACGCTAAATCCACTAAGAAGTGCTCCCCCTCACGGATTTCATCCTAAACACATGGAGAAACTCCATGAGAACCCATGGAAACCACAAAAACAGAGAAAGGGGATGAAAAACTGAAACCCTAACCATTAAAACTTACATCCAAGCATTTCCCATACGGATTTAACCTTCAATCAAGCTTCTGAACGGCTTTGGAGACAATTTAATCGGTAGAAAAAGGTTTAGGAATGAGAGGATCGAAGGGAGAAGGAGAAACAATCCTCCCTGAACCCTAACTCCCTTTAATCCTTTCCTGGTCACGACACTCTCGCTATAGGGAGAGCGAAAATATCAGACAAAACTGCACCTTGGTTTCTGCAGAATCTCGCTATAACAAGACTACACCCCAAACTGTCGCTCTGTCACTACAGCGAAAAGGCAAAAATTCTGGTCCTTCCTCCCATGGCCCTCTTGCTGCAGCGAGAACAGCCCAGAATTACTCCCTGCACTTAGGCACTTAGCCTATTTCAACCCTATCCAATCATGCATACACACAATACACACATCCATATACTTAATACACATAAACATCATTATCAAATAAATCAATACACATATAATAATAATAATAATAATAATAATAATAATAATAATACCAAAATTCAGGACGTTACACCACTGAATGTTGTCTATATGGTTGTAATTTGACCAAGACCTGATCTCCAACCTGAAATTGCAGATTAGACCTCTTCTTTTCTGCTTAATGCTTCATACATTGTTGAGCTTTAGTCAAATTACATTTTAATTGATCTAAGAGTTGGTCCCTCTCAGTGAGTTGATCCTAAACAGCACTTGGATCTGCTGGGCTATGCTGATACAAGTTAAAGTAGGTATGTCTCGGCCATATAACGCTTTGAAAGGTTTCATACCCAAGCTTGTATGAAAGGACGTGTTATACCAATATTTTGCCCACGTTAATCGTTTCAACCAGCACTTGAGATTTTTTAAAGTAAAACATCGCAAGAACATCTCTAAACATTTTTTCAAGGCCTCTGATTGACCATCCATTTGCGGATGGTATGAGGAGCTCATAGCAAGCGTTGTTCCCTGCAGCTTAAATAAATGTTGCCAAAAGGTACTAGTGAAAACTTAGTCACGATCAGACATGATTGACTTTGAAATATCGTGTAACTTGACGATAAGCAACATGAATGTTTCAGCCACCATTTTACTGTTGTAATCTGATTTTAAAGGCACAAAATGACTGTATTTGGAAAGTCTATCGATCACCACCATAATAACCGTGAACCCACATTAGTTTGGCAAACCTGTGATGAAATCCATTGCGACATCTTCCCACACTTGTTGTGGTATGGGAACCGGTTGTAACAATCCGGTAGGGAGTGACTGACGCACTTTAGCCTGTTGACACATAATGCATTGTTGCACAAAACGAGTAACATCCTCTCGCATTTTAGGCCAATAAAAGTGAGATGAAATTCGAGCTAACATTCTGGTAATACCGGCATGGCCCCCAATAGGCGAACCATGATATTCAAGAAGCACTTGCTGAATCAAAGGGCTTGGTGATGGTAACACGAGGCGATCCTTCCAATAAAGCAACCCATCGTACAATTTGTAACACACATTAGAATGGGCATTGGAGATATATAACTGAATGAGTTCATGAAATTTATCATCAACTTCAAGCGCTTGCATTAACACATGTAAGAACTATGATTTAGGTTCAGACCAGGCCATAAAAAAAATATGTGACAACGCATCTACAACAACGTTCTCTATCCCCGGATTATATTCAATTGTGAAGTCATAGCCTAAGAATTTGTTAAGCCAAGCTTGTTGCTCAGGTGTTTGCAAAGACTGGTCTAGCAAACTCTTTAAGCTTTGGTGATCTGTTCTGAGAACAAACTTATGCTCCAATAAATAATGATGAAATTTTGCCAAAGCTTGGGTGATAGCGAACAATTCTTTAATATAAGCGGATTGTTTCTGCATTTTAGTAGCTAGCTTTTTGGAGAAAAAAGCATTTGGATGACCATTTTGACTCAGCACTGCACCAATCCAGTCCCTAATGCATTAGTTTCGAGTGTAAAAGGCTGAGTAAAATTAGGAAGAGCCAAGACGAGGGTGGTAGTAATGGCTTGTTTTAATAACAGAAATGCATCCTCTATAGCAAGATTCCAAGAAAAAGCTTCCCTTTTCAGCAAGTCAGTAAAAGGGGTCGCAATATTAGCATAAGACTTGATGAAACGTCTATAATATCCGGTTAGACCAAGGAAACCCCGTAGTTGCTTAATATTCTCTGGACAAGGCCACTCCAACACTCCTTGGACTTTACTCTTGCCCATCGCGAACCCAGACCCTAACACCACATGGGCCAAATAATCTACTTCCAACAAGCTGAAAGAATACTTGGAAAGTTGAGCATACAACAAATGTTGCTGTAAGGTCTGCAAAACCGATTCCAAATGAGTCAAATGCGCCACCTAGGAGGGACTATAAATGAGAATATCATCAAAGAATACAAGCACATATTTGCGCAAAACATTTTGAAAAATTTGATTCATCAAGCTTTGAAAAGTGGTTGGGGCATTGGTGAGCCCGAATGGCATGACTAGCCATTCGTAATGAACATGATGCGTTCAAAACGTCATTTTGTGATAATTGGCAGGTTGGACTAAAATCTGATGACACACGAAGCGTAGATCCAACTTAGAAAAATATTTGGCTCCATATAACTCATCCAATAATTCATCCTCAGTGGGGATGTAAAAATTATCCTTGATAGTTATTGCATTCAAAGCTCTATAATTAATACAAAATCTCCATAAGCCATCCTTTTTTTTTACTAACACAATAGGGGACGAGAAGGGACTCGTGCTGGGTTGGATAAGGCCTTGCTCAAGCATTTCTCGAACCAATTTTTCAATTTGTTCCTTCTAGCAATAGGGATACTGGTAAGGATGAACTGTGATCGGTTTAGAACCTACTTGTAAGGGAATAACATGGTCTGATATTTGTACTATAACGCAGTCAGGTCAGATATAGCCTTAGAACCTTTGAGAACCTTGTATAGGAGTGAAGAAATGAAAATTTCGTGTGAAACTCCTTTTTTATAGAAATTTTTCAAAATTTACTGTTCACCACCGGAATCACTTATCACGCCAGAAATACTGTGCATGCGTACTGTTCACAGACTATACGCGTATGTGACGTCAGTAATGACGTCATCAATCACTGTACATAAACGGTTTTACTGTTCGTACGCAGTTTGTACACAATTTTACTGTTCATTAGTATTGTTCATATATTTTTTTTAAATATAAATTCTATCCAAATCTATTCTAATTATACTTTAACAAACCTCATTTTATTTAAATCAAAGTGTAGGATGTTACAGTTGGTAATTACAAGGTGCAATTGGAGCTACCTACTGACTTTGAAGATGATGGAATAAATGTATAGACACCGACAGTAGTGTTAGCTTCTAGGAACATTGTTAAGCATGAAGACAGGATTAAACAATGGCTTGTGCAGTGGGCTGAGAAACCAGCAGAGAAAGCAACATGGAAAGATATAGTAGTTATCCAAAGCCAATTTCTTCATCTCAATCTTGAGGACAAGATTCATGTTGATGGAGGGAATAACGATGGAGACCAAATAGAAGAAAATGGGCCTAAAGAAAAAGTAATCCATGAAGCTTCAGCCAAGTGCAACAACTAGATATTATATGTAAGGAAAAGAAAGAAATTAGAAAATAGTTGAGATGTGCTGAGTTGGCAAAGTTAGTTTAGAGAGAGAATAATTTTTAATATATTAGACATGTTTAGTTGTAGTAGGAAAACACTTTTTTGGACTAAAATTTGTAGGATAGAGTGTCTCTAGCTCTCTTAAGAAACTTTTTGCTCTAGAGCGTTAGAAAGACCGTTCTTCTTTCGTATAATTTCATTTGTTTTCTATTGCCAATAATACAAACTTCTTTTATTTTCTCTTAATATTACTGTTTTTACTTCATATCTTTTTCTGTGATTTTTGAGGTCCGTAACAACTAACCCATGTCCTAAGCGCCGGTCAAGGAATCAATTTTTTTTAAAGAAACTTAGGAGTGTACTTTTACGTTTTAAAACAAAACAATTTTATTTTCAATTCTTTAGCTAGTGCTCCGGGTGCTAGTTAACATTTGTCCCATTTTTAATTTTTTTTAACTCTCAGTAATAGCATTTAAACAAATTTATTTCCTAAAAACAGTTGTTACCAAACACATGATCTACATTCAACCTTCATATTCTTGCGTTCTGTCTAGTTTGTCATTAGAGTACAAAGTTGAAGAATTTTATCAGAAAGAGTAACCAACTTTAATGGAGTCAAAATACGTTTCATCTTGCAACCATGTAAGCAGTGAGTGATGGCAAGAGATTGACCTGACCAAGCACCCTTGCCAATTTTTCTTCCCATTTGGATGATAAATTGTATAGATTTTCAACTTCCCCAATTCACATTAAAACAATCCAATGAGATACTATATATTAACAACGTGAGCTTCATACACCATTATGTTGACGTTAAGATTGAACTTTCAATCACACCAACCAGAGCTGCAGAAGGCAATTCGCTACTCATCCTCATCCTCAGGGTCAAAATCCTTAACCTTGACATCTGCATCTTCTCCATATTGGATGCAGTTGTCAATTTGGGCCAGTACATATTGTATACTGCAGATGAGAACAATCCAATAATAAGTATAAAACAAAAATGGCTTCATTTTGGAGGTAATGTTGAACATATGAAACAAAGGACATGAAATGTAGATTTCAATGACTTGTAATACCCCTTTGGAAGATTACTAATACAAAACTACCATGAGACTAGCATGGACTTCGAGATAACTAGGAGAGTAGAAGCTCATTCATGTAGTTTACCCAAGGATTACTCTGGTTATTTAAAAGCAAACTTGATTGATCAAAATTAATGTAAGTGCCAATGTAAGTCATAACTTTACAAATTAATGAACATTAACCCACTTTATATAGCCTAGTGAGAATAAATAAAAAATGGGTACTTTCAAGCCCTTCATATGAGGATAAGCACGTGTGCGCACACACTGCACTCAAGGTTAAACAAAATAGTTAAGAATTAATCCCCCTCTCAAAACAGTATACCCCAAACCTGTTTGTACTCCTTCCCAGATAATTCTCTATATCATGTAAATCCTCTCTTTCCGTAACTAACCTTCTCTGCACTCACCTATGTCTCATCTAATTGGTGTAAGCTGAGGGCCTTCTTGGGCCCATGAACCTTCTGTAGAGGAATTTATCCCATATTAATTTTTTTTATATAGAGGAATTTATGCCTGTTTCAGTTCATACAGTTCAAATTTAATATTTCAGCATCATCAATGGCAAATACCAAGCCAATCTATGATGCACATCCGCAAGGGTAAAAATATTTTTCTTTTATGCTAAAATTGTAGAATTATTCAAGATATGAATAGGCAGAAAGGATAACCAGGAAACATAGAGGACTGTACCTTTTCTCCTTCCTCAAGTCCAGTGGCATAAAACTCACCATACTGTAATTATTCACCTGTTGCAGAAGGAATGAATCAATACATAAATAAGTAAGCAGGTGCAACCAAAACAAAGTGTTGCAGAGTTTAATCAACGTTGCTAATGAGAGAAGAATCAGGAGTGACTGTGAAAACAGAAGTGATATGGGAATGACTTGAACAGAACCTACATTCACTTCTCAATTATTTTAAAAGACCGACACAAAGGAATGCATATATATATATATATATATATATATATATATTATAGAGGTGATCAATTGGTGCAGAGTGACTAAAGGTGAAGAGCATCATGGATATTATAGCACAATGGGGTTAGTTGGGTGGATGCTTGTTATTTTAGTCGAAAAGGAAATTGTATTGGCAAAACTAGAAATACATTTTTTTCTTGAAAAAATGGCCTATGTGAAGATCACAGATATGAACACACTCGGCCAAAATATCAAACAAAAGGAAATGTCTCCCTTGTAAACTTACCTAGAATGCAATCAACATTCATGCCTGCTATGCATAACCCTAGTATTATTGTGATTTTTAAAAATAAGAATCAACTCAAATACATATCAGACCATCATCAATGCAAATCAACTACAAGTCTATGACAATTCTAGTAAAATTGTGGCTTAAATTAGTTTTAGGTCCCCATAAAAGTTATGTTTGGAATTAGTTCCTAAAAATGTTTTTGTTAAGATTTAGTCCTTAATAAATTAAGTGAGTATAAGATTAGTCCATACTTTTAAATTCCATATATTAAGTGCTGAGTTGGATAACATAATTCCAACATGGCATTGTCAAGTGCCAGACTCTTACCTAATCAACAGGCAGTTTTTAACAATAATTTAAAATAAAGGTTCAAATGAATTTTTGGTCTCTTTAAAAGTTGCTGCATTTAAGGCTAAGGAGCTTGATAATACAGGTTTCAAACTTTGATCTCTTTAAAAGTTGTCAAGAAAATTTTAGATAAATCTAGTGGTTTTGGAGCAAAAGACAAGGAATCATGATGGTGGAATGAAAGTGTACAAGAAAAGATTAGAGAGATGAGGATGTGTTTTAAACCTTTGTATACATGTAGTAATGCTGAAAATTAGATAACGTATCAAAATGCAAGAAATGAGACAAGAAAAACAATGAATGAAACATGTTCTAAGACTTTTAAAGAGTTCTATCAAGATATTGGGACAAAGTAGGGTAAAAGAAGGATTTATAAACTTGCAAAAAGTAGAGAAAAAAATATAAAAATTTGGATCAAGTTCGATGTAAGATGAAGGAAAAGTTTTGGTTTTGGATTAAAACATCAAAGACAGATGGGAGAAAGATTTCTGTAAACTGTTTATTGATGGACTGCAAATGGAAATATAGCCAGATTTAAAAGTGAAAGCAAATGATCTAAATTTGATATATTACCATATGATTCGAGTTAAAAAAGTATAAGAAGCTCTTAAAAAGATGAAAACTGATAAAGCAGTTGACCCCAATAATATTCCAATAGAAGTTTGGGAAAGTTTAGGAAAACAAGGACTAGAATGACTCACTAAGCTTTTTAATGAGATTTTGAAATCTAAAAATATGCCCAAGGAATGTAGGAAGAACAATGTGGTTCCTATATATAAGAACAAAGGTGATATCTAAAAATTGTGCAAACTATAGAGAGATTAAACTTATGAGTCACACTATGAAATTGGAGAAGGTGATTGAACATAAAATACAAGAGGAAACTAAAATTGCAGAAAATCAATTTGGTTTTATGTTAGGATGGTCTACAATAGAAGTTATATATCTTTTATGAAAGATGATGGAAAAATATCGCTACAAAAAAAATAATTTCCATATGATTTTTATTGACTTGAAAAAGATATGATGAGTAACAAGAGAAGTGTTAATAGAAGACTTTAGAGGAAAAAAAAGTTCATATAACATATATTTAAGCTATTCAAGACATCTATGAAAGGGGTTAACTACATGTGTGAGAACTTCTAAAGATGTATCTAAGGACTTCCCAATAGAAATAGGTTTACATCAAAGTTCCACTTTGAACCCTTACTTGTTTAATTTAATTTTAAATGTACTTACAAGTAATATACAAAAGATTATCCTTAAGTACATACTCTTTGCAGATGATATAGTGTTGGTTGAGGAATCGAAAGAAGAGGTTATCACTAAATTTGAGTTTTGCAGGAAAACTTTATTAGAATCTAAGGATTTTCGCTTGAGTAGATGTAAGACAAAGTATATACACTTTGAGTTTAGCATAAGTTGAGTTGATGTAAGACAAAGTATCATGTGTTAGAAGTTAAATTTAAAGATGATATTACACCACAAGCTTACAAATTCAGGTATTTGAGATCCATTATAAAAAATGATAGAGAAATTAACAAAGATGTTACTCATAAAATACAAGTTGAGTGGTTAAAGTGAAGAAAGATATCAAAGGTTATTTGTGATTGTAAAATACCTATCAAGTTAAAATGAAAATTTTACTGTACTGCAATAAATCAGTTATCCTACAAGGTAGTGAATGTTGGACCTTAAAAGAACAAAGCAAGAAAAAAATTGGAGAGACAAAAACGAGAATGCTAAGGCTCCACTTTGAACTGTATCTAAAGACTTCCCAATAAGAATAAGTTTACATCAAAGTTCTGCTTTGAGCCCTTATTTGTTTAATCTAATCTTATAGAATATAAGGTTTTTTGCTTGAGTAAAAGTAAGACAGAGTATATGCATTGTAAGTTTAGCAAAAAATAAAACAATGATCATGCATTAGAAGTTAAAATTAGAAATGATATTATATCACAAGTTTTCAGTTTTAGGTATTTGATATTGATTTTATAGAATAATAGGGAAATTAATGAAGGTGTTACTCATAGAATACAAGTTAGGTGGTTAAAGTAGAGAAAAACATCAGAAGTTATTTGTGACCATAAAATAACTCTTTAAGCTGAAAAGAATGTTTTACCTTAGAGCAACACAACAAACTATCTTCTATGGTAGTGGATGTTGGAAACACATCCTACAACCAATTTAAGTCTAAAACTGTTATCTATGTTCCCTGGTAGTACTCTCACATTCTACAATATGACATGGCATATTACCCAGACTTTAACCAATGGTTTAACATTGAAAACCACCATGCATGTATTTTAAATTTATAATACTATTGGCAAAAGGGGAAAAGTGTATTTCTTAAAAGATCATAGATCACTCACCAATTCAATCAAAGATTTATTCAACTTTGCATATTGAGGACCCATCCGTTGATTCAATTCAGACAGTAAAAAGGTGGGCTCTGGATCCAAGAAACTAAGAACAAAATGAGGTTAGAATTTAAATGAATCAAGTGGTGAAAACAAATTTGGGAAAGAAACTTAGTAACGGTGATTACTCTTCAAGATCCTTTTTGTTAGTCACAAGGTCCATTTTTGAGAGGATATTAACGTGAGGTAGTTCAAGTTGAACCATTGCAGAAAGGCAAGCCATGCATCCACTTATAAATTTGGTCACATCTGTCATGAACTGAAATGTTTTAAAATTATTAGAGTCAACAAAGATAATAATACAATAAATGCAAGTCTACACGAATGTGAGAGAATCAATAGCTTGAAAGGAAATATGATTTAAGCATACTATATCACAAACCTGTGAATCTAGCAAGTACACAGCACAAACATTAAAATTTTTCCGTTTCAAATGTTCCACAAAATTTTTAAGCACTGGCACATGTGAATAAAGTTCTATCTGACCTGCAAATCATTACAAGGTAAAGTTAATTGATAACAATTTATTAGAATTGAGAAGCAAGAGAGAATAGAAAGAAAGAAGTGTTTACCAATATAAAATTAGATACAAAGGAAGTTTATAAATACAACCAAGTGGCTTGCTATGCAAGCTATTGGTAGTTAACTAACTACTTAACAGTTCATACTAACCAATGTTGTCAAGATCGGGATCTTACCTAGGATTGGAAGAGGGGTAAAAATTCGTAAATCGTGGGATCGTAAGATAGATCGTAAGATCCTTCAAAAAGTGTAAAATTATACTTAAAACATATATATAAACTGAGAAAATTACATAGATAAAAAGTTAATGTCTAAATTACCTAATTTAGTTAAATATAAACTTAAAAATCCTATATTTAAGATTTAATATAACACATAATTGGTTAAACTATCCATGCTAAGGTGAGAGAACACATAATAGAAAATAAATAGAAGAATATTTTTTTAAAAATTAAAAAGATCAACAAGTTATCCAACTTATAATACTTTACAATAAATAATATTAAAGTATTAGCTCTAGTTAACAGTGTTTAGATTTATAGTTAAATACGTGAAACTTAGATGCTTATAATGTTTAATAGGTTTTTTATAAAATATGATATTCATTAATTTTTTAAAAAATATTAGAAAAAATAATTTTATACCATTTTCCATATAAGTTAATGTCTTATTACACTATTTTATTTTAATATATAATATATTATTAATAAAATTGAAAATTAATTTTAATAAAATTATTTTTAGGTAGTAACACTATTAAAATGTTTATTTAAATTAACCTCACTCACAGGTTTATATTGAAAGGTGTATTTATTACAAGACATAAAAATTCATCTATACTAGAAAACAAAACTGAAACAGTAGCTCACGGTATATCTAGAGAATAGAAAACACCCAGAAAACGTGAACCACCAATTGAAACAGGCAAACAGCAGCTCAAGAAACACCAAAAAAGAAAATGCGAACCACCCACGCAGAGAATGGAAGAATGGGTGTCGCGGAAGAGAGAGAAAATTGAAGGATGTTGAGGAAGAGAGAATGGGCGTTGCGGAAGAGAGAGTGGGAAAGAATTTGGGGAAAAGTAACCTAAATAGGTTTTTTAAAACCGGGTTAGAAAAACCCGACCCGGAAACCCAACCCCCCAGAAGCCCAACCCAAAAAACCTGCCCCTGTGATCGAATTGAATCGGAGATCCTGCAATCCTGACGAAAAAGATCGGGATCTCATCTGATCTTCCATATAAGCGATCCCAAGTCCGATTAAGATCGTCCAAGGGGCATAAGATCGTAAAATTGTACAATCCTGCGATTTTAATCGCGATTTTAACAACAATGATACTAACTGTCCAGCTGTCAGATAAGAGACTGACAGATCAGAAAGCAGTCACTATTCCAGAGTCTGGACAAAGCTCAAAGCACTGAGACTACAATTTCAGATTCTATAACATAATTTCTCAAGTCAATTGTGACCACTGAACTTTATAAACAATTTTAAGATAATTTTTTAGGCTACCCAACTGGCCATTCAAACTGTTTTTCTCTAAGCAGACAAATTTTATTATTAGCATTGTACCACTGATTTTGATTTTGTGGCCTTCATACTCATGTTGCTTTTTATAACAAATTAACAACATTATCATCTTACAGTGACAACAACAAGAATTACTAAGAATTATCCTATTATGTAAAATCAGCTAGATGGATCATATAACATCAGTGAATTTAGTTAAAAACCAAATTCTCAAAAATATTATTTATCACTAGATCTCTTTTAATAATTTTTTCTAAAGTTTTTCTAGGTTGCTATCTACCCCTTTTAACCAAATTAAAAGTTGTGTCATCTACTCTCTTCACTGTTGCCTCTAGTGGCCTTTTTTGAACATGACCAAATCACATTAAACAATTTCTACCATCTTTTCTACCACAAGTGTTACTCCTTGCATATACAATTATTTCTTATTCCGTCCTTTCTTATGTGACTACTCATCCATGTTAACATTCTGATTTCTTATACTAACACTTTTTTTTGTGTAATTCCTTTAAGGCTCAATATTCACTATCATATAGGATAATTGGTCATACAGTAGTACAATAAATATTTTTTTTCAACTTGATAGATACTTTACAATTACAAATATATATTTTCAAATTAACAACATTATCATCTTGCAATAACATTCTCAAAATTTCAATCTTCGGATACCAGTACATATTGCATTCACATATAAAATAAAAAAAGGTAAAGAGAAGAGCATGAATACCAGGGCAATCAAAAACCAAGTAATCATCATCTAGATAATTGTCTAGTTCCTCAGTGAGCCAATCATCTAGGTTATCTTCAAGATGTCTAAATATGATCATTAAGGGAACGAAATTTGAAACTAATTTTTTAAATAGCTAATAGCTATATATATATATATATATATATATATATATATATATATATAAAGGCAGGATCTTCTTACACTAGTATAAGTCTAAAAATTCTTACACCCAATTTGAATCTTTCATTTAACTTATATCTAACGGCAGTGAAGTAATAAATTATAACTCATTAGATATAAGTTAAATGAAAAGTTCAGATTGAGTATAAGAGTTTTTAGACTTACACCTATGTAAAAAAATCTTTCCCCATATATATATATATATATATGAAAAATGAGAGAAGTGAAGAAATACATTGAGATAAACTGTCCTGCTAAACATAATCTCTACTTATAACATCAGCCTGAGATAAACAATGATGTAGAATTTCTGATTCAAAGAAGGGTTGTAAAGAAGATACACAACAGAAAATTTAAAATACAAATAATAATAATAAAAAAGGATACTCCATGCAGTACATAAGACCACCATTAGGACCCAATCCAAGTTCCTCCATAACATCATCCAAGGAAACGAGTTCCCTTATATCTGTAAGCAACAATAGTTAAGCTTCAGAACACAAGTACCCCAAAGCCACAAAAGAGAAAAACACACAACGTTTTTGGTTTACCCATCGCAACAGGATAGTTAAAATTTTCAGCAGCAGGATCCAGGTTCACAACATGTATTGTCCGCCGTGCAGCTACACAGTGTTCATACAAACTCGAGCAATACGTTGACTAACAGAGAGAAAGAAAATGCACACAAATAAGTATCTCAACATTTACTTGAGAGCATTGTAAACAAAGCAAGTGCCAAATACATATCCAGCAAGGTTTCAAATTACAATCCACAAATACAATTGCAGCGAGGTTTCTGCATCGCAATTGTGGCTGAACCAGCCGCACTTGCCCCAAATTTTCACAAATTCAATAATCACAATGCAACCGCAATCTCAAACCTTGACATCTAGTCAACACATTCAATGAGGATGATACAATAAAATTACCTTGCCACTACCAGCAGGTCCTATAACAAGTTGTGCATAACCCATGGTAGATAATCAAATTGCAAGCAAAACCCTTCCAAAGCTTCAGAAAGTGCAAAGATAATTGACGGCGCGAAAGGAAGCGAGAACTGCAACGGTAATGTAAGCAGTGCACCAAACAGCCACGGCCAACAACAAATTTATGACATCAGTGTATGCCATAAACCAAAGGGACCCAACACAGAGACACACAGTACAACAAAACCTGAACATTAGCGAATATCAAATCCCAACAATGAAATAACAACACCACCACCAACAACAACAATAATAACAATAACAATAACAATAACAGAAACACGCGTCGTTTCCTAGTTCATCTTTTGTAATGGAAACGCAATCAATCCATAAACTCAGATACAGTAGAAATTGAAGACCAATAACATAACCCAAATATTTAATTTAAAAAAGATATGGGAGACAAAAAAAATGGTGGCATACCGAGTTTTCAAAGGGAGGGTAATGAGATTGAATGAGCTTTGATCATAACAGTAGAGAGAGAGAGAGCGAGAGAGAGAGAGAGAGAGAAAGAGAAAATAAATGGACCTGCGACCTGCGTGGGCAAGGGTGGTGGGTTTTGAAGATTCTGTGTGTTAGTCTCAGACTCAGTCTCAAGTTAGGGCTCGATTGTTTGACGTAGTGAAGTGCAAGTTGACCGCTGAAGTGGAAAAGTTCTCCAATTCCCACTGTTGTCGCATTAATCTCTTGTTCTGTTTTTGTCGCATCCAATCTCTTACTGTTCTGTTCTGTTACTGTCTTGGTCGCATTTTATCTCTTAGTAAGGATTTTATTTTAAAATAAATATAAAAAATCAAAATGTATCATAAAGATATGAAAATATAAAAATTTAAAATTTTGTATTATTTATAAACTAATCAAATATAATATATTAATAAAAATTATATCAACTATGATACATATTTTTACAAAAATGTAATTTATAAATATATTAATGTTGAATTAGCAATATATATATATATATTAATGTTAAAAGAATTCAATTTGTTTTTTATTTTTAAATATAATTTTTTGTTTTTAGAAATAAAAACAGAAAAATTTGTTTATTAATATAAATTTTAAAAAAATTAATATTTTTTTATTTTCAGTTTTTAAAACTGAAAAACAGAATTACTATTTAGATATTTTTATTTTTATTTTTATTTTTATTTTTTAAAATTAATAAAAATTTAACTAAAAAAATTTTAAAAATAAATTATTAAATAATTTTTTGTAAAAATAATATTATAAAATTATTTTAAAATATAATTTTTAAAAATTAAAAATCACACAAATCTTAAATTAGAGTAACTTCTAACGGTGGATCGACCTAAACAATAGTATATATATTGCGATAAATAGAGAAGAATAAAACAAACTCAAATATTAAAATAAATTTGTTATGATTCACTAAAGCTTTAGAAGATTAATAGAAAAAAAATGCTTTAGAAGATTATAAGAAAATATTTAAGAATAATATAAAAATTTTGAAATAAATAAATAAATAAAAGTGATCGATTTTTGCATTTTATAATAAGAAAATATGTTTTTTTTCATGAAATTAAAAATATGTAATCACTAAAAATTTTGATTAAAAGTATTGCAAATAATATATTAAATATTATAAATTTTATAAATGTAAATGTGAGTATTTATAAGAAATTTGAAGCTTATATTAAATAATAGATAATTTTATAAATATAAACATACGTATTTATAAAATATTTGAAAGTTTATATAAGACAATAAAAAATAAAATAAAATGACAACTTTAATTTTAAAATTTAAAATGAAATTAAAAAAATGGGTAAAGAAAAATCATTATAGCTACATCATTCTTAGATAATTTTAATCATAAAATACATATATGGCAAATTGTAAACGAAAATCTACTAAATACTTTATTTTTTAAAATAAAATCTCATTTATATTACAAAGGTTAATTTTTAAAAAATATATATTTTAATATTTTTATAAAAAACAATAAAAATATAATTAATAACTAAAATAAATAATATTTATAAATTAAAGACTATAACGAGAATTCATTTAATTTACTTCAATTATATTTCGTGAATCTTGACTACATTTTAATCAATAATTATGAATATTTTAAAAAAAGTTTGTTAAAGAATATGATATTAACTTTTTTCGTAATCAATTTTTATATATAAATTATAAATATTAACTTTTCTTGTAATTAAGTTAGCTAAAAGAGCATATCCTATGTCTCTACAAAATAAGAAAAACTTGAAATTTATCTTTCTAATAAATCTCTAAGATCTCATAAGCTCCCTTGCGACAAAGAAGAAGATTCAAGAGCTAGTGTTAGTAATTTGTTTAAAGTAAAAGATAGAAAACTTTGTGTGGAATTATACATATAAATACACGACTTATCACCAAAGAACATGTTATTTTGTCACTTAAGACTTCTGCAGAGCTTCTCCTTCAAGTATGTATTATCATAGAATAACATCTTACAAATTCAAATTGCTCTTTGTAACATCTTCAAATTTATTAATTTATTTTTCTTTAATATTAAAGTAAGAAAGAAATTTTTCTTTAATTAAATTATGTAGATCCTTAGAATTAAATTACCAAAGAATTAATATGATTTAATTATTGAATTTCTTGATGATTAATGACCTTATTAATAATAGGAAGACCAAAGAAAAATTTATTAATTTAGTTAGGCTTTGAATTCTAAATTTGTAGCAAGGACTTACACGAATTTAAAGAGAAAAATTCAAATAAGCGAGCTAAGGTAATTTGAAACCAATTGGATGAACAAGGTTTATCCAAATTGGTGTGAGAATTGCTTAGAAATTTTTTATGAAATTAGACAATTATGCTAAGAGTAAAATAGTAATAACTAAAGAGTAATGATTTAGGCTAAGGAATACGTCGGACATCAAAGAATAAAATAATTAACATGAGAGAATGTACTTTAGTGTAAAAATATAAGTCATTAATGGAAGATATATACTTTGTTATAAAAAAAAATGCAATTATGACTAAATAATATGCCATAGAATCTAGGAATAAGTTATAATTAAAAAGGTATATGTTAAGGAATTAAAGAATCAATTCATGACGAGACTTAGTTAAAATTAGTTTTTAGACTTAAATCTTATGTAGAATCAAATAAGGATTGTTCAAATTAGATTGAAATTAACTTTAACAGTGATATTAAGTTTAGAAATTGTAAAATAAGGATTGAGAATTAATTAAGGAGTTTGGGAAAAATTTTAATTTGGTTTAAGTAGAAGTTAAATATGAATCTATTGATAAAAGTAGCTTATAAGATCTAAAGGTTAGGAAATTGAATTATCATCTAAGCTTGGAGAAAGGAATTGAAATCAAGATTTGGCAAGGCTATCAAAAGTGATGTGAGATCAAGAGAGAACTTAGTCAAAACACTAGAAACCAAAATTTTATAAATTAATATAATTGATCTAAGAGCAAGCCAAAATGACTTAATGCCCAGAAATCTAATATCTAAGCAATGATTTGAGATTAAGGGAAGACTTGGTTAAAATAGGAGCAATTGAACTGCAAGCAAAAGGAAGCAAAAGATAAGGTGAAGTGTTCAAATAGTCGTGACTCACCCAATGGATAAGAAACAATTATCAATGAAAAAACTATAAATAAGCTAGGTGTAAACTTAGAAGGATTAGGCATTGAAAGCATTAAATGCAAGTAAGGAAAAATCCTAACCAAGTGACTTGTAAGTGAATTAGAAGCAAATAAGAAAGCTAGATTGCCATAAAAACTTAGGGAGATGTATTGATTTAGGATTTCATAGGATTTTAAAGATTATTTATAAGTAAAAAAGTATGTTGGTATTTAATCATGATTTTATGTCACTTAAAAACAATCCAGTGGTATTCAATCTGGATTATCAAGATTTTTTAAAGAGCCCATTAAAATCCATTAGTATTCATTTGAAACTTTTTACAATTTAAAAACAATCTATTAGTATTAAAAAAAATATAAGAATTTTAAAGGATTGTTATATTAGAGGAATTTTGAAGGACTTTTTAGTGGTATCTATAAATACTAAATTCATAAAATAATTCCATCCAAACCTATCAGATTTTGGAGGATTGTTTGAAGTGATGATAGCATGCATTATTTGTGCACATTTTCAATCCTTTAGAGTGTGTAAATTACCTTTCATGTTCCCTTATTTCACAAATTATGGCATTTCCTAGTTAATTGGATGATAGGAACTCAATTTCAATTAATGTCTAAATTCTGTTTTTAGACCTGCACTCACTGTTTTGATCGTAACTTTTTCCAAAGATGTCTGTTCAGTCTGATTCCAGTTGCATTGGATTCCTAATTTTCTGGGCTATAAAATACATATGCAGATCGTCCAAATTGGAGCTATTTTCTATTTTCTATGAATTTTTGAAGTTAGGAAAAATTGTGCAGGAATTTTTGTATTCGAATTTTGTTCTTGTAATTTCATTTCATTTGTATTAACGTTTCATTAGCTTGTAATTTGGGCTGTTTAATCACACTTGTGGGCCCTTCCTTTTAGTGTTGGATCTGATCATAAGTGGTGCCTATTAATATGTTAGAGGCTCCACTTTGCAAACGTTTTTGGTTTTTGTTTTTTTTACACATTTTTTTAAATTTGGTTTTGCCTCCTAAAATTCTCTCTCGAATTTTCTCTCTTCTCTTGGTGTGACTTTTCGTTTTCTTCTTTCTTCTTCTCTCTTCTTGACTTGGCTGAGCATTGGATTCAATGGAAGGCTAGGCTTCTTGGATTGATACATAAGGAATAGGGAATTGCAAGGAAAATTTAGAGTGGCTCAAAGTTTGAATTCTCTTTTTTCCTCTTCTCTTTCGTTTTTTCAAGATATTGATAATGTTTGGGGATAGGAATTGAATTGAATTGCGATTAGTTTGATTCATGAAATTGAATTAGATTGATAGATCTATTAGTCAAATTTGTAATCTAGTTTGTTAGCAAATTTGATTGAATTAGTTAATGGATTAGATGTTCAAACTAGGGAAACAATGAAGGATGTTGTTTGCATGAACCTATGACTTGTGGATCAATTAATTCTTATTTGATTTCTCTTTTATTCCAGAATTTTATGCGTTTGATCAGATTATTCTTAAACTTTCAAAATTCCCCAATCTTTTGTTTTATTTTAACAATTCGGTAAAGAAGAATTAGATAAAAACGTGTCCTCGAGAATTCGACCTTGGTTGACATTATTCTACAAATAATTGCGAAAACCTTGTGCATTTGATAAGTGTTCGATAAAGCTATATCAAGTGACTTTTCAAGTGCTTCAAGAATTTTCAGTTGAGTTTTTCATTTTTTTTTATGCTCCTATCTTCTCCATTTTTTCTTTGCTAATAATACTGCACTACTGCTCATATATAATAATGTACTACTATTCCCATTCCATTCACCTATTTGGTGAAAAGTAAATGACAATGTCATTGACTTGCTCTATTTAGTTGAGTTTGTTCCTCAGATATATAACATAGAAAAAACTTGAAATTTTAACTTTTAAGTAGTAATTTTTTTATAACACGCGTTAAAAAAAAAAAAAAGAAGATGAAAACTGAAATTGATATCATGAATAAGTTCTCCCCATCCTTCACAGGTATTCCTTTGTGAAATGGTGGAACCAATCCATTATAACTATGAATCTCTGTGAATATCTGCTCTTGAAATGAGTATATCCTTCTTTTACTGGAGAAGGAAAAATCTCTTCTATTGGTCCAAAGAAGTCCCACCATTGTAAGAACCAATTTGAAAAATCATTATTTTGATTCTTTTTGAAATAAATTAACCAAGAGTGTCGATTAAGCTTATTTTGAAACTAAAAAACTCTGGTCGAAGCATCAATATAATCCCAAGAGTTGCAACCTACTGGGTCAAAGGGTTGGGAGAAATTTTTGTACAAATTTAAATTTTTTCCAAAATTCTTTCAACTTATTACTTTGAGAATTTGTTGGTTGAATGGGTGATGATGGATGGATCCTTTTGATCCTTGTAATGTTTAATGGAAACAAAATCTGAATCCAGTAGGATGAATTCGTAGAATTGTCTGATTTTATTCATAGCATAAGGTCTGAAATGAAAACCAGAAGAGAAGACTTTAGAAATAGCTTTGTAAGGATTTTTATCCCAAAATTCAAGTTTCATATGTAATACTGAGGAAAATTTTCCTTTAGAAAGATAGTGTGATGGATTTTGGGGCTTTTGTTTTTGTTTATCTTTTTGGGGAGTAACAGCTTTACTGGTTTCTCCAGGGAGGCTAACTGTTTGGGTCAAGGATTAGACAATGGTGTTTAGGCTTGTTAATTCTAATTCCATTTTGTCTTCAGAGGCAATATCTGCCCAGGATTGTTTAGGTAAACTGTTCAAGCTTTCTTGTTGGATGGTTAAGAGTGTACTAATGGGTAAAACATAATCTACTTTTGTTTGTTTGGATATTTTGGATTGGAATTGAGAAGAGTTGGCCTTATTGGTTAATTCTTTTTTAGGAATTCCAGATTGTTGGGTAGATGACTCAATAATTTGGATAGCTTTCTAGGTTGATGACCCAGCCGGACTAGATGACCCTGAAGATTCTGATTGTGAGTCTGCTGAGACAGACTTTGCTTTTGCTTTATCAAGAGTCAGAGCTAATCTGACTCTTCCTTTGGAAGTTCTTCCAACCCTTGAAGGGGCTTGGCCTTTCTAGGCATTTCACTTGTCTTGTAAAAATTCACAGGTAAGGTAATCAGGGAGGGAATTTGAAGTATCTTTGAGGTATTCAATTTCAAAATAAAAAATATTTAAAATTGCTTGCTATCTTGCAAAAATTTGTTTAGAGGTAAGTTTTTTAACATCCTTTTGTAAAATTTTTAACATGGGCGAGAGGACAGTTGGGTAGGTCTTATTGTGTCTCACTTGAGTGAGAACACCCAGAATGCCCAATTCAGCATGATTCAGTCTTGCTTAAGCGAGAATTACCTTGCCTGAGCGATATATTTGGCACCCAAAACTCCTAAATAAGGCAATACACTTAATAACTTACCACAACCCACCCTGCTAATCTTATTCAACAAAATCATCATACCGCACTTTGAATACACAACTCTTTATATAGCAATCATACAACTTTCATAATACTCCAGCATATGAAAATCTATATCATTTAAGCATACACAACACAGACGTCGTAGTTAAATGATTACAATGTCATCTTTAAAAGAAAAATAAGTATACATATAACACAGACCTAATAATGTGCAAGTCATTTCTTCATAACATGCTTGTGCGTGGCTACTATTTGTGAGAAAAAGAGCCACGCGCAGGCCATTTTTCCTGACAACACTCTAGAACACTCACTTTTTGTGAAAATAGTGACCACACAGAGGTATATTGCTTCATAAGACTTGCACATGTTCACTATTTGCATAGAAAGGAGCCATACACAAGGTCATTCCTTAAGCCCTCTATGGAACAATTACTTTTCATGGAAATAGTGATAACGCGCAGCTTGGCTCTTCTATCTAGGCTCTAGAGTAATCACTTTTTGTCTAAATAGTGATCATACCTAACATGTTTTTCTCAAATAACCTCCACCTAGTCAATTTTTGCGCCAATAGTAGTGACACCCAGCACTTAATTGAATTACAGACCTTTAAAGTGTTCACTTTTTGTGCCAAAAGTGAACTCATGAGTTTTTGCTTAGAATATTCTATAAAACTAGTTCAACAACAAAATTACATCAGAATTCTAATAAACCTAAACAATTTAAGTTAATAATTATAAAAATTGACTTAATTGAACAATTATATATTTTTTGTGTAGTTTTCTATCAAAAATAACATAGAAAACTAATTAAAACCCTATTAAAATATGGATTTATCACCGCCTAAACTTAGATTTTTTGTTGTCCTCAAGCAAACTAGAACACACCAAGGGGGGGTCAATCCATCATCAAAATAACAACAAAAATATTTTTACACAACTTTTATTTTTAGTTTGTACAAAACTCTTCATTCCACATCATTCTTTTCAATTATCCTTTGAATAAATTCATTCATACATTCAATCAAAATGAAAGTCACACTCAAACAAATCTTTTGATGTAGAATATTACTAATGAGTTAATGAACAGAAAAGCTTTATGTAACACATTAATGAAAGATATCATCACAACTCATAAGATAGTGTTTCCCTCTCACTTATAAGTTTTTAAGGTGAGTGTTTGCCTTCAAGATCATCAACTTTACCTCAAACTACCATATGCTTGCCCATATTGTCAATCTCCTCTGCTTAACTACAATCAATCACACATCAAAAGGACCTTTTTTAGGTTATAATGGGGTTGAGGTTAAGGAATGTGTTAAACAAATGGGTAAATAATTCAGGTAATTCCAAAGAGAAGAGAGACAATTTAAGTGAATGAGCTTAAAACTAATATGGAAGTGCATTATTTGTTTCAATCATTGTTCGGTGGGCAAGTGTACCCATTGAAAAGTAATGAAGGATTCTAAAACAATTTCTTGAAATATCATCCCACAA